>OZ017773.1:31920607-34555416 GCA_963969385.1 Philonicus albiceps
AATATACTAAAATTTCACATATGTTACATATACATACATATAAAATTTTACATATTTAATTTTAAAACCATATAAATTTCAAAAAACAGGAGCTCATTGGATGTTGATTTGATTTTGAATATCATTGAAATGCTTGCTTTTGAAGTACGAATTTTTATTTAAGAAACGGAGATGCTTAGTCACACACTAATTAGAAAAACAAGTTTAAAATATACCTATTTGAAAACATGAATACATTTTGAATGACTGTATATAAGGTAATTTTGATTTCTGTAAATACTTCGCAAATATTTTTGTTTGAGCATGAAATTTGTTGTTTGTTATTTGATATTCCTTTTTGAATTTTTAAATTTGTATAGTACATTTGAAGTGAAAAAGTCCTATATATGGAAATCCATTTAACTAGTTAACTGCGTTTGACGAGTATACACATTGTGGAAAATAAAAAATTACCATTCAATATAAAAACTCAATATTACAGTGAGATGTAATGCAGATATCATTTAGTATTATATAACATATAATATTATATATATAACAGTAAAACTACTATAAATTAAAAAAATAAATAGGTTAAATTCTTTGATATAGGGCTATTCCCTATTCCCTATATATGTATATAAAAATAGTTGATTATTTTTCCGGTGTTGTTTGTTTGGTATCTACCCAATAACAATTGCAACAATTTAAATAAATTACGTAAACTATGAAGACCTTTGGTAATTGTTGGTTGCAACAACGTGATACTTATAACATTTAACAAACCTTTTACTAGAATTTATCTTTTTCAACATTGAATTATTAGTTTTTATTTGAGCCGTTTATTTTGAAAGTGGCGTAAGTCCACAATGTCATAAGGTCGATTTTACTATATTCTTTCAAGTAAAATCGACCTTATGACATTTTGGACTTACGCCAATTTCAAAATAAACGGCTCATTTAATAAAAATTATATCGATATCATTTTACTTTGATTTTTTCGTAAAATTTATTGAGGGATCTTTTGTATTGCGTTCGACATGTTTACTCGTCACCGCTTGATTTTAATTTTAAAAAAAACCCACAGTTAACTTGTTAAGTTCCTTTTGTTGTTGTTTTATCGAAATCTTGGTAAATGATTCTAAGAATCTCCGTAGATAAATTTCCATGAAAATCGATATATTTTGTATTTGTTATATACCTGGCCTGTTCCATACATGTCGTTTTCGTTTAGAAAGAACTCTAAAATGTCTATATTTTCGTACAGGTTTAAGGATTATTTAAAGTATTTAACACGAATAGGTCAGGAAGAATTCTTTCAAGGAGTTACTGAAATATTAAACATTGACCATAAAAGTCCAGTTATCTTGAGAGTTCTATTCAACGTTTTGAGTGAAAATATTACTGGTTTGGAAAATCTAGATCGATATTTTTGTGATAAAAATTTCTTAGTCGATTTGTTTATTGATGGACTGCTCTTTGGGAAACCTTTGATTGGAGATCAAAAGTAAGTTTGCTTTAAATATTTGTGTTTTATAAATAGTTTCCGATTTTTTATTATCAAGAACTGAATTCGACTACTGTTTACAAAATAATATTCCATTGTCTGATGGTAATGCTGATGAAGTACGTTATATAGTCCTGCAACTATTAGAAAAAATGTATTGTCATTGTCCTAAAGATACTAAAATATTTTTCAACAATTTGCGAAATAAACTTCTAAATATGAGCCATACTATGAGTATTCGTAAGACGAGATATTTCGGCGATTCCATGCATCATAGACAGAAATTGAGGATTGTTCAAGCACTAGCCAAGATACAGAGTCTGGATAAGGTTTGGGACAGACGATTTTTGGATATTGTTTTTAAGGAAAACAATCAAACTAATGTAACATATATTGGTGAGCTTCTTATTGCCGCTGGAATTGAATCCTGTGTGTTGGTCGAATTGCTTCAGCAGGTACTTCTACAATAATACATATAAATACTTAGCTTTATCAAAAATAAAAGAAAAGAACTTCAGTTTTATATTTTCTACTTTACTGCTTCACTTAACCCTCAGGAGTTGTACAGGATACGTAAACCGTGTATGATTGTTTTGTGAGGATTTAATTTTCTAAGCTTTTTCTCTATTTTGTAATTTGCATATTCTTATACATTAAACAAAAATAATTGTAATTTTCATTAATTGGAAGCAAATATACGAGTATACGCGATCAACAATTAACAGGGTATCCAATATCACCCTAACTCCTAAGGGTTAAGTAGTCGAGTTGAAATTAATGTTAGTGATTAGATATTTCATGCTCTACAACTCCGATTGATAATGTATTTTTTACCATCCTGTAGGCCAAAGAGTTTACGCCGAGTAGCTTGTGCTCTCTGTTTCCCATCACGTACTTGACATGCCTAAGAATTTCTAACTCCAGTTTGAATATGATTTGCGTGAATGCAATTGCGCCGTGGACAATGGGTGCAAATTTCCAAGTTCGCACAAATGCTCAGGTTGCTCTATATTACATGTGTAAAAACCTAAAACTTAACAAACGTGAAGCAGAAAATTTAGAGAATTCTTATTTATACCATGCAATTAAGGAAACCCTTGAACAGGGAATTGTCGAAGAAAATTTTAAAAATGATTTTCGTTATAATAATTTGAATGAATTTGAACTTTTGGAGGAGGGGAATGTTCTTGTACACATTCCAAGAATAACTAATATGGCATCTGATGAATTATATAGAAATTTTAAAAGTGCTGATCAATCAACTTTAGCCTCTGTCAAGGAAAAAATGGAACGTATAAAGGATAGATTACAAGAAAGCAAGAATCCAATAGAAAAAGTTCAGAAGAAAATGAATCCTGTCCAATTTGATGTAGACTCAGGGATTGAAAACATATCTATCGATAATCTTGTAAGTCTATTTTATCTAGGCAATAACTGCAATTACTTAAACTTTTATATCGCTTTGTAAGTGGGAAGAACAGCGTAAAATGATTGTCGTTGCGAGCTTAATATCGAAAACTCCTAACTTAGGTGGGATTGCAAGAACCTGCGAAGTTCTGGGCATTAATAACTTGGTACTTGATTCTTTGAAACATCTCAAGTGCAAAGAATTTCAATCTTTAAGGTGCGTGGGACATTTAAATTTAGTTGAGGAAATAATTTTAATGAATATTTATTTTTAGCATGACCGCTGAAAAGTGGCTTAACATCCAAGAAGTTAAGCCCGAGAAATTGCAAGCTTATTTAATTGATCGAAAATTGGAGAGCTATAGCATTGTTGGCGCTGAACAGACTTCAAATAGTGTGAACTTTGTTGACTTTAAATTTCCTGATAAGTGTGTTCTTCTTCTGGGGTAAGCTAGTTGGTAGTTACTGACTTGTTGTTTAATATATACCAATACTTTTTTTTAGACAGGAGAAGGAAGGAATACCAGCCAATTTGCTTAGTCTTATGGATTTTGCAGTTGAAATACCTCAGTTGGGTATGGTACGGTCGCTTAATGTTCATGTAACCGGCGCACTTTTTATGTGGGAATACTTTAAGCAACACAAACATAAAAAAACGGGAAATAAATTTTTGGCCTCATCCTCCTTTCCAGAAAAATAAATTTGCTTGTTTGTTACTTTGTTAAGCTATAAAAATATATTTAAACTATTTATTTAATACGTATATTTATATTTAAATTTATAGTTTTGTATAGTAATAAAAGTTAATTTTCTATTATAGAAGAGTATCGGTAAATAAGAAAAAAAAATATACTGGGTGCTTCGAAACTAAGTGTTCAAATAAATGTTAATATGGAGTGATCTAAACATCTACAAGAAGATATCTCATTTTCTCTCAAATGCACCATACCTGACTGCGAACTTTTTAACAACCCAACAAACCAATTCAATTTTAAAAACGTCACAAAATCTATTTTATTTAACCAATAACAATATATCGGAGTATGTATTCCTGCAATTAAAATTTGTTATTTTTTTTTTATTTAAATTAATCATATTCGAATATAAAGGACTACACCCATTATGGAGGCACTGTTTATTTCAGAAACTATTAAAACGCTGATAACCTTTTTTTAATAAACTCAAACTCAAACAAATTTTATTAATAAACTCAAACATTAGAAATTTAATATATGCAAATATGAAATTATTTCACATTACTTCATGGTATAATTCATATATATTCCTCATATTTAGTGTTCAGAAAAAAAAGTAAAATTTTTTAGGAAGACTTCGAAGATATTAATTTATAAGTTCTTGAGGCAATTCACTTGTTCTTTATTCTTCATTAACTATAGATAACTAAACTTAAATGTATTATTTTATTTATTAATGATTTAGCACTTTCAGCTGTTAGCCGTTCACTTGTTACCCGCCTGCCTTGCTGCATCTAGAGTCGGTCGGTAAACTATTAAATGAATATTTAGTTATTTTAGGGTTTTAAATTTCTTTAATGGAGATAGCTTTATTTCTTTTTAGAATGTTATATGCATTTTAATTTTATTGATATTGGCTTACCGAATCTTTTCATTTTTGATATTTTATAACGTTTATTTGAGGTGGTATTTCATAAGGATGTATTCCTATGTTCCTCAACTCAATAGATTGTAGAAAGAATGTAAATCTTGGTTATAACTTCAACTACAACTCCAACTACATTTGAAGAACTATTTTAATTTGGCTTAGTTTTCTATCTATAATATTTATAATTTAAAAATTCGTATAGGGTACTTTTAAAATTTTATTGAAAGTAAAGAAAACAAAAGTTCTTCGTGGTAGAACTAAACACTGATTTTTAAAATGCTTCTTTTGATTCAGTTTGATGACTTCATACTTTGAATGTGCTCAGTCTGGTATCATGAAGGTTAAATGTGTTTTTGTACGAATTTCTGAATCCGGGGCTTGCAATAAAAATAAATTTATAATTTTATTTAGAGATGAGACGATGATGACTTAGACTAACAATACAAAGAGACAGATTCAAAGAAGAAAATAACGTAAGGATCAGGGGGAAGTTTTTGGAAATTATTCCTCTTTGGTAGACAGTGTTACTTGACTTGAGTATTAAGCTTAATAGCTGCCTAGGTTTGCTTGCATAACTCCATCGAAAGATTATATTCGGATGAATAGATGTCAAGAGGAGATTGTTCAACTTCCATAGTTTAGTTTGCCTAAGAAAACCAGGTTATATTTTTAAAGATTTTGAATTTTTGCTGTCTTCGAGGGAACGAAATATTGAAATTCCTCGCTTTCAATCTGTTATAGTTGAAGGTATTTTCTTTGTTGGTTGTGCGTTGTGGAACTCTCATATAGCGCACAGTGTTCGATCATCGATGGTGAATTTAAGAAGTATACATATATAAATTTCTTATTTGTGTGGGCGATCTTGCTATCATTTTAGATTTATTTTTATTTCATTTACTTTGCTTTTATTATTATTTTTTATTTTTTTTTATTTTACTTGCATGCTTAGTTCCCTCTAGAGAGTCACCTGGTTCTTGTGTAGGAATTGTAATTCTTCTGTGCACATAAAATAATAAAATGGTTTGATTTGAATTGAAATTTGATTTAAATGTAGTAGTAAGCCTTGTATTTTGAAGAACATTTGAAATCTCTTTTACATAGTGTAGAATTTGTTGACATGTTTTTGATGTCGAAAGGACGGTACCAAAAGAACATCCTTTCTCCAAACTGGACTAGTCTGGAAACCCTGTAAAAATTCAGATATCCTTGCAATAAGAGGTGAATGCGCAAAATCTATTTGCGTCAGAAGCATTCCTAGCAATTCTTTTTTCGTCCAGAGGGATGAAAAGCTTTCCAGGTGAAAGTTTTGCAGTAACAGAAGACCATTTTCCAGAGATTTGAGCAATTTTGTCCCCAAACAAATGCCTCCCGGCGATCTCTCACATGAGAATCCAGAAAGGGAGCTAGGATGCCATTACCAAGGGATACCACCGAGAGATTTTACTGGAAAGGTCGGCCGGTGATATAGTCTTGGATGGTCCTTTGTCCGATATTGGTGGTGCTGGTACTATGGTCGGAGGGTTTAAATAGTGCTGGCTTCTGCTTCTGTTTCTGCTATAGCAAAATTATGGAGCAGAACGATCGGTTTGAACCGATTGGTTCTAGTGGACCGTTTTAGTTAATTTAACCGAATACTGTAAAAGTTAGTATATACTGTTTTTTTTTGTTTTTTTTGTTTTTTTGTTTTAATGTTCGGTTTTCAGTTGTGTTCAGTGCGACATGGACTTTATAATGAGCTTTTCCTTTCGAACGCCGGGTTTATCTGGGAAGCAGAAAGCGAACGTGCGCGCAATTATTACATCAACTGAGCGAGAGATTTTCAACAATACTAAGATATGTTTGAGATGATGACGGCAACGGCGGCGGGATTGGAATGTCTGCACAGTTTTATCGTTTTCAGTTCAGTTTGCCTATCCGCGACGTATAAAACGACGACACACCGCGTATAAAAGTTTCTGTCCAAATAAAAAAATAAACCAAAAACAGGAACCTCTCAGCTTTTGGACTTTTCCCAGTTTTCAATTTCAATTTTCCACTTGGTTTTTCACGAAAACTACAGAGCTGTGCTGTAAAGCATTCGTCTAGTGAGTGGAACTTTCCTATCCTGGCTAAGTCTATTCGAAATTTACTTTGATAGTCGGCAAAAATTATTGCAGAAGTTTGAAAAACTTTTAAGGGCTACTTTTTCTGCATGGGAAAACCCTATAAACGTAATTTTGTATAAACCGACAATGAAGTCGAAGTGATTATCCTTTTGATTTTGTGCGGAGTGTATGGTGAAAAATTAGTGCACGATCGCAACGATAAACGAAATGTTTTTCTTTTCTTTAGCGCATAAAGTGAACAAGTTAGTTGAAAAGTAGCAACGATCAAATTGTTGATAAATTAAAAGTAATTAAATTCGGAAGCGAACAAAATGCAACAGTTTGTATTTAATGTGCATATGTTGAGTTAGTCGTAGCAAAGTAATCGGTTCCATCTTAGTGTCCTCAAGGATAGTTTGCGTCTCTCTTAGCTCCTTAAGTAAAATAGTTAGTAAAGTGAGATTTGTGAAGTATGTAGGATTTTCCGAAATTTAGCTTAAAGACGTGAACTTAGGGAAAAACATAATGCTAAAATTAACTTAGACTCGACGATCACGAGTTGGAGTATATTTAGTTGTCACTGCCGCCTATAAGGATTAAAACAATTAAAAAATTATACTAAGCAAAAGTTGAAATTGTAAAAGTATTGAACCAATATTCGTGCTCCTATACACAGGCAGAGAGCCGGACGGATTTTTGCTGAGGAACGAGAACTCTAACATTGTACGATGCATGGTAATTTGAGCTTAATTAATTTTGCAGAAATTTATGGCCAGACATAATCAAACTCTTATTGGCGAATCAAACGGGAATGAAAAGGGTATTCGGAGCTACGATAGTTTCGGCATTGAGCACGTATTGTGCACAAAACAGATTTTCGTTATACCTGAAATTCGCCTTTCCGCACAATTCCCTTTTTTCCTCTTTTTTTTTTTGGGGAATATTACTTTGAGCCGGGATCTGTGTTCGTGCGCCGACTGGGCATGGAAAGAAAATGCCAACACATCTGTATGTTAAACATCCTAAGCGAGAAGAATTCGTTTTCTTTTTTATTTGCAAAAAACAGACACATCCAAAGTGTGCAGAGTGTATGGGGCTCATTCACAACTGAATGAAAGCTACGTTCAGGATCAAAATATAATGAGCAACTTTTACGCTCACTCCTGCTCCCCCGCATCATAGTGTCGGTCTTGTGCAGGCAACAAGCATGCTTTTTGAGCACAAACTTTAGGGCAATCTTAGAATTTAATGTAGTGATGCCAACCTGCCCGAGCTGAATGATTTTTCACTTCAAGGCGATTCCTCTTCTCTAGAGGGTTTCATTTCGTTTCGTACAATTACTTTTGAATGCACAAAATAGAAATAAAAAAAAAAATAATAATAAAGTGTTCGTGCTTTTCGCGCATGGTGCCACACATCTTTGTAATTCTTTTCAAAGCAAAAGCAACTGAAAGATATATGACTTTCTGCTAGATTTACTGGGTATGGGGTTGCGCATGTTCACCAACGTTTTTCATTCGAGGGTCATTGCACTGGTAATTTTGTTTCGAAAATTCTTATTAAGGTATTCTTGTGGGGTTAAAATCTTGGTAGTTACTTCACCGTTTTTTCTGCTATTTCAAAGGATTTTGCTACATATTATTAAATTTAATATTATTTGTAATAAGAAGCTACTACAAAAATTTAGAGTTTGTTATCATTTTCTAATTAACTTAAAACCTAGAATATTTTAAAATTATTTAAAGAAAACATTACATAATAATGCTTTTGATGTACATACATTCATCTCCTCCAAAATTTGACTAGACTAGAATTTTAAAAACCCAATTACTATGATTTCTTTTTAATAGTGATACTGATAACCGTTCACTAGATATAACTTGGAATTTTGTATATCTAGTAAATGTTAGGCCGGTTATGTAGCAAATTGTCGCAGTTACAAATTTACTAATAAATATTTTGTCTGTTCGATGAGCAAATTTCTCACATTATTTAGAATCCAAATAATATTTAATTATTTAGAATGTTAGAAACCACTTCCTGAATTAATGCTACTTATAAAAATTTCGAAATACAGAAAGCAATAATATTTCAATATATTCAATATTTCTAAAATAGAGAACCTTTTTAATGCAAAGTAATAAAAACAATTTTCGCATTTACACACTTATGTTTTTGGGTCTATTATATCGAGTATAGTAGTTCGGTTTTAAAGATTTTGACCTTGCTGAACAAATAAGAAGCTATGTATGATATAAATAAATAAAGTTATTTATTGTAGCAATTGCTTGGTTTCCTTTAAGATATAGCTGCAAATTTCTATAAATCACAAAGTATAACAAGTAATAAAAAGCACACTATCAACAATGACAATAGATAAATTGGAACTGTTTTTAGAATTTTTATATTGAAAATACTCAAAACCTAAATTTTTAAAATACAAAATTAAATCAAAAGCTCTTATTTCATTCATCATAATCTTTTAAATCCGTGATTCGAATTTGGAACAAGGTTTTCATATAAAAACGCATAAAATGCGAACGCCAATTGAATAAATTTTCAATTTTAAACGATAAATTTTTAATTGAACGGCTTTTTTTATCCTGACCATACGTTTTGGTGATTTTAGGTGCATATATTTATAAAGTATAAATACAGAGTTTTTTTTTATTGAACTCAGCGCATGTAAATTTCGATGATCGATTCTTATTACTTTGAATTTCTCTGTATGATTTTGGTAAAATATAATTTGATTGTTGAGCATTAATCGTCTGAATGCAAAAAACCAATACTTTTCCTCTAAACGTTAAATTACAATTATAAAATTATATTTTTACGATAGAATGTAAAGTCAAGGAAAATAGAAAGTTTCTTTTTAATTTCTATAACCTTTTGATATAAGAAGTGCGTTGCTAAATTTTAAAGCAATTCATCTCTAAGATTTTGTTGTCCATTTTTATTGGTATACCCGTAAATTTATATCGTTAAAACATTATTATTTTTTTTTTTTTTTAATATTCGCATTTTCTTATTCTCGTGGCCATCGGTCTTTTGTCAGATCGACAATACAATTTTTATTTAATTTTAAATTTAATTATTTCCTTTATGACTTTAATAAGACTCATTTTTTGTATTTGATGGATTTTTCAAAATCTCCAGTACTCCGGTATTTATTTTAAGCGACCGATAGTACGATTGAGCCCTGTCGAACCGAATAAAGATGGTTTGCATCACAAAGTGTTAATTGAACCAATCCATGAATTTCGCTTATAACCTGAATAGCCTGCATCACTGCTTATTAGCTATGCTTCTAATTAAGTGGCTCCCGACGAAGCCTTCCGTTCCCTTTCGCAATCCCCTGGGTTTCTAGTTTCTACAGTGAAAATCGGTTTAGGATACGCATGCACTCCGCCCTCCGTTAGTATCTTCAGCTGATAACGAAACCTCATCTTGTGGGTTTCACATGAATTTATCGATTCGCTATTTTTGTGACGCTTGAGGCTGCCGGGACTGGTGGTGCTCCTCTGCCCAGCAATTTGATGAGTACGGGAAAACGGTCCGGACGGGTGGAACTGAAATGTTTCTGTGAGTCGTCGTCGGCATCTTTCCCCGCTTCATCGAGCGCAGAGAATCCTTAAATATTCATTATCCCTAGGACGACCGGTGTAATTTAATTATATGCTAATGCGGGGCGATAAGAGTTTGATTATGGTTGGCTACGTTCATGTATATATGAAATGCGTGAATTATGCCGAGTAATAGGGCAGCAATAAATTTTCCGATGCCCACCGTTTGCATACGTACAATGTTTGCATGGATTAATATTTTCATATTTTCCTTCAAGGTTGCCAATTTTCTCCGCTGATGCTGTGTTTTGAACTTTGATAGTGTCGATTAAGTTACCTGCGCCTGGCTGAGCTGATTGTACAGGATAAAGTCTGAATATCGAAGTGTATGTAGGTCCAAGTGTGACGATAAACAAAACAAAAATTTCAATACAGTTTCAAATTGAAATTGAATATTAAAATAGACTCGAAACAATATAGCGTAAATGTGTTTCTGACTTTCTGGATAATCAAGAGGAATTGAAGTTGCTGAAGTGGCCCGACTGTGGGGTTGGTTTACGGAACCGTGGCATACGTACCTTTGCTGGTGACGTTGATTTGATTAATTGAAGTGATTTCTCCAATTCGGTGTAGTGTGAGAAATGCCAATGGAATTATTTCAGGAGAGGTGAGTGCACGCCTAAATAATTTAAATATTTTTCTGTTGAAATGAAATTTCCCCTGTGATTGAAATTAATTTGCGTTAACAAGAAACAGAATATTGCCTGTCAGTGTTTTATTTAATTCATGGAGATTATCGCTCAAATTAATGCATTGCGTAATTTCCGAAACACTTTTCGTATTACGTGGAACCGGTTCCTGGTGACCCATTTTTGAACTGAATATAAATAACCGACTCATGGACCTAGTAAACGCTAATTGCTGTATTTGACATGGTAATTATTATTTCGCTTTAAAAAGTCTTTTAATGCGACAGTTGTCATATTTATAGAGTCTGTAGAACGCATTAACATAGAGCGATTACTTCAAATTTTTATATACGCATGGTGCGTTTAGATGAATTTTCAAATCAACAAATTTCATCATATACCACTTTACTTATCGATTTTATTTAGTTTTCCAAAGGTAGCTTTTTGCGTAGGTACTAAATTTAATTAAAAAAGAGTACTTTTTTACTTTACACTCTCAAATTTTATTAGTATGCATTCTGTGAATTATCTCTAATTTTTTTTTCTTTCTATCAGAAAAATGTAATTATGTAAAGTTGGATCAACTTGCCAACCAAAGTTAAGTATCAACAAAATATAATTTGTTTACTATTTTTCGACAGGATTCCTTTTTCTTGTCTCAAGATAAAACAAATCCTGAAATCAGCTTTTCTATAATGGATATAAGTTATGCGCAACTGCAGATATTTCCTGGAATAAGCATCTTTATCTACTACAAGATTGCCCAGATTTTCAAACTTTAGTTATTCATAAAATAAATAAGTTTCGCTGCTTTTAGAGGCTCTCTCAATTTATTTAAGCAATGCAACTATTCTGCACTGAAGCAGCTTGATACAGCCGGAAAAGTTCGAGGGAAAGTAAATCGGTGAAATTTTTCAATATTTATGCGGCGATTCTGATGTACTATCTTAAGATTTCAGGTATGCAAACAAGCCAAGTAAATAAAATCTGAGTTCGCATCTGTTTTATTTCCCCGTAGAGGGCTGTGCGTCGGAGGCGATGAGATGTAAATAAATTTTTACCTTTTTTCGAATATATTCGGGAAAATTTATTCTTGCAACGATGAGATATCTTGAGAAATGTTCAACTCAATTGAAACAGAATCAATGGCAAATAACATTTCCAGCTGAAAGCGATCCTCCCAGAATTCCTGGAGGAGATGGTTTTAAGCATAGCATTAGTTCGCATTCATTGAATAGACGGAGGTCTAGCGCTCGACGGAACTTTTGTCGTACCTACCGGCTGAAACAGCCCCAAAGCCCACCTTCGAATCCAAGCCATGCTTCCCGGTTAGGCAAGCGATTGCGTCCGTGCCCTTCGAGACAATTTATAAAGAGCTGCCATAAAATCTTATTCGCACCATTTCTCCTGGCAAAAATCCTTGAGCCATTGAGAAAAGATAAAGGTGAAATGAGAAAAAAAAAACGCCAAATAGGCGGATGTACTTTTCCCGGCGCTTCATAGCCACCCTGTCGCGGCACCCAATCTCACATGTGCTCCTCGACAAGTGGAGTGTGGGCCACCTACACCTACCTCAAGGAATCCGGGAAAATTGAGTAGCGATCACTTTCCGCTGGGGTAAACTATCTTCGAATGATAGAGAGAGCCCGGTTGCGTTGCGGCACTTGCTGAACGTGCCCCGACACTGTGCAAACAGAACGCGAAGCACAATTGTGTTGAGTGTTTGCCGGAGCACTTAGGCCGGGTGTGAAAGGCATTTTTACTGCCCTGAAAATAATTGGCGGGCTCGGCAGCCGTAAGCATTTGTTGCAAATTTAATTGGGCGATGCAAATCACGCGTGCCAGAGGTAATTACTCGAATAACACATTTAATTTTCTCGCTGTGCACAATTTGGCGCCACCCAAAGGATCGGAGCTAATTAAATGTAATTAAATTGTTGAATGCAATTAAAACGATAATTAATGAACTGAGAAGGATTTAAAACCCTTCTGCAAAATATCAAGTCGACGAGCCCTTTGACCCGAACAAAGCAATAATTTAGCGCAACCAAGTGTGTCAGAAATGTCCAAGTCAAACGAGGAAAAATTACAAGAGGGCAAATTGCATGCTGCGTAGCATAACTGATGTCATACATCAGAAGAGGGTGGGCCGGACGATTAAAAATGGTGATATTTTGCAATACGTTCAATTTGATAAATGTGTGTTTTGAAACTCACATATATCAAGGCTAGTGACGCTTACTGGGTTGGGCCCTATAATCTACGTATATTCCGTACTGTCGGTGATAAATTCATTCAAGTACTGAAGTCAAGGTACCCCAGTGTGACACATTTAAACCTATCATTATTATCGTTAAGAAGTGATTTATTGCCTTAAAATATAAAATATGTAGGATAAACTTAAGGAGATATTACGAAAGACACTGCTCAAGGGACAATACTTGTTTATTACCCAAAGGTAAAAGTTTGGAACCACTAACTCTCTTTGCGTATATATGAGGGACATGTAGTAGTTTTTGTTTTTAATGATCAATTTTGAAAGAGGATATACAACATCGGATTTGTACATTAAAAAAGTAAAGGTTGATTCTTGCTGTTACGTAACTTTCTGTATAGAGACACATGGAAGTTGCCATGAAATCATGGTAATAGCTAATTATTTAAAAATTGTTGCTAGTATCCAAAAAGAATTTTTTTATGAAGTGTAGGAACACCGAAAAATAATTTTGTTAAATATTTTCAATCTATTTCCTAGTATTTTTATAGTAATAGCAGACATTGTGAGTTTGGGTAAGCAAACAACGTATTTTAGATGGAAATTCCTGAAATTTTCTTAAACTAGATTTTTCGCTGATTATGTATTTTCCGCTAAAGAAAAAACATTAGGACTTTCATATCTCATAGACTCGTGTTACTTCAAATGTTGATTTTGCATAGTAGTTCAGGGACTCGAATACCCAAAGGAATAAAATATTTTTAGTAATGAAAATAAGTTTAATTAAGGCTATTTATATGTCTATCTTGCTATTAACATGATTTCCAGGATAGAGTTAAAATTTTACTCCATTGGACAGTTGATCCCATGATCAAATGCTTTGCAAAGCTTAATATAAAGAGAGTTTTTTCAAGCTATAGTATAGAATTACTTTAACGAGTCTTTGACATACTGACAACTCGAGTTTAAGACAACTTCTGAAACATCGATTTCCATCTTAGAAAATCCTCCTTTAAGCTTGCCCTGTATTTGTCGGAATCAACCCTCCAATTAACCATTTAGTCTCCATGCCCCCTGATCTAGTCGCAGTAGGTTAATTTAATTTAGTTAATTTAGTGTGTTTTTGTTGTTATTTAACTGTGTAGCTTATATTAAGCGAAATAAATAAATAAGTGGAATAGCTTAATTGGTAGTGTGACTTGTTAGCGACACGAAAGATGCGATACCCGCATTAGCCCTGGATATAAAAAGTAACAACTGGGTAGAAAAGCACTATATGATTATTTCTCAAGAGAGATATATATAAAATAAAAGTTACAATTACAAAACGTGAAAAACATAAAAAACAAAACAATTTATTCCAAAAATTATTATATTTGCATATTGTGAAAAATTCTTTTATATATAATTTTCGGCACTTCGTCCTATAAATTTTTGCAATTATGGTTTCACCTATTTTTATAAGAGAAAATGTACATAAACTTAGATTTTTCTGATTATTTTGTGCTTGAATTATTAATTTCACTAACTATCTAGGTATCCCGGTAATACCTGCGTATGATCCGATTACTGGGTAACATTGGCTTAGAATTACTGAGCTCTAAGAGTGCTATTAAGAGATGTACTTTCAATATACCCCTAAATTGTAAAATTTACTCTATTGCGAATTCAATACCACTAAATGGTTACAATAATATGGTGTAGTATATATGTAGAAAAGGATAAAAAAATTCTTGAGTGTAACAATACAGAAAACCTCTTTCTATTGTCGCTAATTTAGCGAAAATTTACTACATTCTTTACGAACAATTTTCATTTCATGTTATATAATTTATATGTAATTTTAATTAAATTTAATATTTACGTGTATATATATTCATTTTAAATTCACCGTCGTATTCCATCATCAGATCTTAACCAAATTTATTTGGGACTATCCCAAAGGTATACCCTTTTAAATAAAAAAGGAATAATTGAAGTCGGAGCTTAAATGGCGCAAATATCGCGTAACACATAACAAAAAAATATATATATATACATACTTTTTTTAAAAAGTTAACAAAAAAGCAATTAATCATTGCGTCATTGCTATTATGTCATATGTTATATGCTATGATGCACTGCTTAACTATGGGAGATTAGGGAGTGGTGTTATGTATGCACCTGGCCAATAACTTCAAGCCAATTTCTTTGAATTTTTAAAGTTTATATTAAAACTAAAGCAATAATATATTGTTAAGTTGTATTTACGGAACTATATAATGTTTTTCAATTGCTCTATACGAGTATATACATACTTTATACTTATACCTGCATTCTCATTAAAAAAAAATTATTTTAAGTAATTTTTTAAATGTAATGTAGTTGCGCTAAATGGACCCCTCGCTTAAATGAGTTTGGCACGACTAATATTACGAAATATATTACATTTTTGAACTTTTGCACCCTTGTGCACCCTTGAATAGTAATTTATAACCCATGTTTCATAAGAATTAAAACATCTATTCGTACAATTCTACCAGTTCCTGAACTAAGTCTGATTCGTTATTTTGAGGCAGAAATTGTAGAGTGATCTGTCCAGATTTCGTATCGCGAACAAATTGCTCAAATGTGAAGATGGGTGGTGCATGGTATGGTACCTGGTGTAAACCAGCAGGTGTGAGCCATTAATTATTCAATTTTGCATATTAGTATTCGGCACACTCCGTGTCTTAACCTGCAGTTCGTGTTATAAGCGGGGACCTCGAATGTTTGAGGTATTTTTCTGACACAGTCTGCCGGATACGTTAGCTTCGGGGTATATCATTAAAAGTTCGATCTCATTCCGGGGTGCGCCGGGTAATAAAACTCCTACGGCTTTTTTGGGACACCCAGATCTCGGACAGGGAGTGAGATTGCGGAACACGTGGGGCGATTGGGCCGCATAGGACGACCTCCAGGGGACCAATAGGGTCTGATAATTTGACCTAAATTTATGATAAAAGCTTATCGGATTAGTGCAAACACGGCTACTGCTCCGCCGCCCTTTTTGTTTGCATTTTGTTGTATGTATGTATTTTGTTAAAGGTGGATGCGACCCCGAACGAGTATCGGAGGAGCGCTCGAGAAAACCCCTGCTCACTCCTGACGTTGAATGTGTGTGCACGGGCACGAGGGATAGGGCAACTGGCCTATCTTTGGCGAAACATTCGAACGAGCGCCAAGGATGAAGCGCGGACTTTTGCGTCATTCGGATAATTCTGGTGCTCAATAAATTAAATTAAACGACGCGGGTGGCGGCGGCGGCGGCATTTGAGTCATTTTTCACATCCCTTCACTAGTGGTGGACAGAAGTGCACCCCTTCGTGGGCGGAAAGTGAAAACTCCTTACTCGACCCGGCCATCCTACTTGTCGTTGGTGTTTTTCCACGCGCTTTTATTAATTTTTCGCTCCCCCGCTGACCCTGCTTTCTCAAGCATTCATGTGGATACTTTAGGACTCTCTCAAGTATTTTTAGCCGACTAGAGCAAAAGAATGGGGCCGGGCTTTTCTTAGCAAATTTTACAACGAATGTGAGTTGAGTAAAATTTTATGACTATTGCACGTGCAAATACTTGAACCATTTTTGTACTTACTCTCAAGTCGAGTGAAACTTTCGTTTCACTCATTAGGAAAAGTACGAACATCATTTCATTAGACATTAAACTATTTTTTTATGTTATTCCACTAGTATGCCATATACTCGTATTTATGCATGTGACTGAGAAAATGTGGCGAGTATAGTCACTTATTATACAACCTCTAAATGTAAACTCACAACTTGTTCATTGTACATGTAAGAAAAGTATACCATATAGTGAATAGCTTACTATAGCTTATTATTAGAAAATGCTCCATCCCATACAGGTCCCATGCAGGTATACAATATAATTCAACAAACGGACTCTTTACGTCTATAATTTGCGAGCTGAGCATATCCTTATTGTTATTTAAGATGGCTTGACTTTATAAATTGTAAAACTCTATTTTGGATGTTGAAAAATTTTTAAAAGCGTAAAAAATGAGTGAAAGTCGGCTATTACAAAATATTTTTAATAGTAGATGGATAGATACGGCGTTCGTTATATAAGACCTTAATAAAAGATAAAAAACAAATTAATTTTGGGTATATTATTACTTATTTTTCAACATAATCTTCCTTTAGCCCGATATACTTTATCGAGCGGTTCTCTACCTTGCTTAAGTTAGTTAAAAATTAGGATTTCTGAACAACCTCAAAATAGGAATCGATTTCGGCAAGCCATCATTTCTAGTTTTGGAATAAAAACAAATAACTGGGGCCACATCATTCACCTAATTGTAAATAGTCGCAAGCATAGCATAGGAGCAGATGTGCCATGAACTTGATCACTCAGCTTAAATATTTTTTGATGTTAAGCCTTTTAAATTTAAGCCCCACGAAATTCATTTTCTTATTATAAACAACATAAGTTTACAATCGACTATGAAATTGTAACTTTTTGACGAATATAGCTGAAACTAACTAATAGCAGTCTAGTGATAGATTATGCTTATTCAACACGTTCGCGGACGGTATAAATTCACATGGGGTGTTAATATGATCACTCTCCAGAAGCTTTCTTTCAACGTTTATTGGATCAAATCAAGACAAGAGAATTTTGATGCATTTTATATGAAGACATAAATTATATAAAAAATTCCAACATTGCTGTCTCATATTTGTAAACTTTCCCATTGAAAAAATAAACTCCTGCTACTGTTTTTTCATCGTTTTGACAAATTATACAAAAAAAAATGTACTGTATATGCAGTGGTGACCCACACTTTTATGTGTTTTTACATCTAGACAATGCTAATCAAATGGGTATTTTATTTTGACGTCACCCATTGTCTCGATTTTAAAACACTTTAATGTTTTTGAACGTCGAGACAATGGTAAACATATGGGCGACGTCAAACTAAAACACTTTAAGAGTTTCAAAATAATACACTCAGAAATTTAGGTTTGATATTACCTTTTAAGTTAAACAATCGTTAAAGTAAAATATTTCGTAATTTATGTCTTATGTCTTTTGTTCATTTATAGATTATCATCGTGCTTTAAATATATTTTTAATACATTTTATTTATACAGGATCCCGAAAATCGCGACATTTTTACCTTTATGTCTTCACTTTAGTTTATAGTTAACATTTGAAATGAGAAAATTTATTTGAACTAAACCTTATTGCATGTAAGTAAAACAAAGACAGGTCACTTTTAATATTTAGAGTTATATCATTATTGGAAGTTAATTAGTTGCGGAAAATCCTTAGATACTGTGAATTACAAGACAAACAAAAGTTTGTTTCAGAAATGAAGGTGTAAAATAAATCGGTCGGAGAAACTGGTTTTCTACTACTTAGTTCACTAGTTCCATGTAGGATTTTGAAAAGATTTGCTAAGTCGTACAGCTGAAGGACTTTTTTGTTTTGAATGAATGTGTATAGTAATAATAATATTTTATATTTTTAAAAGAGTTTGATATGCTAAACTGTATATCAAGAATTGGTCTTCGTCACTCTGAAAATTTAATTTTAATATAAGACAAAAGTAGATGTACTAAATTGGGAATTTCATATTTTAAAAGAAAAGTGAAAGCACTGTAGTTTCTAATAATGAAACTATTTATATTCAAGTTTAGATAATTATAATTAGAATTGACTGAAACACTCATCAAGCAAGCAACAGCACAAAACTTTTTCACTATATCTCGCACGAAAAAATTTAGAAATTCAAAGTCTATACCTCTTCAATTTCTATGTTATTGCAAAAAGATGCCTTCATTCATTTATCTTCCAAAAAAATATTTATAGCCGGCTTCCTTCTACCCTATACAAAAAAAGAAAGTTATCGCATCACCGCAATATCTGCAGGAAGCTCGTGAATTATTTAAGGGCCATTGTCAGAGAAATGGCTTTCTGCTTCTCAAAAAGACCAATCTTTAGCCTAGCCCGACACTGATCGATAAAAGACTGCAGTACGCCCCATAACTTTTTTGGGGTCTCGAGTTATTTGGGTATACAGTGGTGGCGTAAAACTGGAAAGGGCAAAAGCATTACTCAAAAATAAACGGAGAACGGGAGGCCCTTAATAATAAATTGACTACTAAATCATCGGGACGTCAAATAGAGCAGCTAGTTAAATCCTCCTGATAATACGATACTTCTGCTTTGGGTAGATACCGGATTATATCCAGATATTGGGCATAGAGTTCGTTAGCGATGGCAATTTTATCCAATGGTTTGAATTGTTTCAAATTGTTCGAGGGAAAGAACTAGCAAACCATACCGGCTCGTATCTTGCACTGGTTAAGCACGTTTTATCCATTTTATCCTTTTATTCAATTTTTCAATCCCAGATAAATGCTGCGATGGAGGCTACCCAAAGTCAGATCAATAAATTCTTACATTTGGCGAGCCACCCGCCAATTTGCGACAGTTTTGTGTGCAGTATTTTGTAAAATAGCTCCTTTAGGCTTCAGAAACTGTGGGTAGTCCTAGTATTGCTAGGAAAACCTTTTGCAACTCAATTGAGTCCATCGGGTTAATTAGGTGAACAACTGTTCAGGAATTATTTCAAAATTTTTATAGTCTGCAAGACTTGCAATGGCAATAATTTTTAAAGGCTACTCTGCCGTAATAAGCCGAAATATCCTTAATTTTTCAAGTATATGGAAATATATGCAAAACACAATCCAAACTTGGTCCAAGTCCGTTGATTAACGATCGCATTGAGGCTTTACATAAAACGGAAGGGGCGTCCTTAGCGGTGATTTAGCTATAGAAGGGAGCACTAGAAACTAAGTCCAACGCTCAAGACAGGTCCAGAAAAAATATGGCCCTTCTCGTCTTATTCTGGGACCAGTTACAGTCTTAGATTTGGATAGGGCAAAAAGACTGCGTTCTACAGTAGTCTCTTTATGTCCTTGGCGAACTCAGCAATTGCTTTCGCCACGACATTCATTTTTATAAATTGCTCCCACCATTAAAATGCGAAACAGCTCCCGCCCCTATTTCTAGATTGGGAAAAATATAGGCCATTGGTCCTCTAGATTTTAAGCAAGAATTGGGCAGATATGGTACACTCTGGAGGTTTCGGAATTTTACTCTTGGGGATTTTCGTTATTTTGCATTACTTATTGTTTCTTCTGTCTCAAAGGGACGCAATTTCATAAAATTAATGAAAACAAGCAAGGTATAATTTTGGAAAACTTTAAAGATAGATATGCTAAATACATTTTTTAATAACTCTTCGAAAATCACAACTTTTGTTGGCTTGTTATCTATATGTATCTAGTTTTAAGGTTGCCAGATTTGTTTATAAAGAGGGTTTGTTGTGTCGGGCGTGATAAAATTGAAAAAACTACAATTTGATTTTAATTAACTTATTCTTTTTTAGTTCGAAATCCTTACTAATAATAAAATTCTCTAAATTTCCATAGGTTTTAAGTATTTTAACCAATATTAATGAAATTGTGTATACTATTCAAAAAATAAGCTATATCCGGATTTAGCCACCAATAAAAGATAATAGCTGTAAAATTTGTAAAGAAATAGCTACGTTTACCTGAGGATTTTTGTATGTACAGGGCGTTACAGGGTCTGAGTAAGTTAGTAAAACATTAAAGCTTTTTATATAAGATATAGAGGTATTTGAGAGTCGTAAAGGAAAGTAGATGAAATTATGTATTAAAACACGATGTTTTCGGATTTAAGTTAAAGCCCTTTATTGCTAATTATCCTGCATATACACGTCTGCCCTGTTGCGCTGCTAGTTCCAGAGAGAGGGCCAGAATTTGGTCCCGTCGGTTTCGCTGGTCTTGCCCGATGGATCTGCGTTCGTATCGAATGTTTCGTCATAGCTCATACATTCTGATTAGTAGAAGCGTCCTTGTCTTCGTCGTCCTCAATAACTTCTCCCAGGAGATCACCTTCGAAAGTTGAACACCAAGATCTTATTTTATCTGAGGAATAGATAGAATTAGATTTTCCTTTCGTATGCTGACATCCAGGGGCATTGGTAATAATATAAAGGTTGTTCCCCAATATGGCCGCAACAATATACAGACCTTTAAACTTCAGGTCTAACTTTCGAGATTCGCCAGTGGACACAGCAGGCCTCTCCACCAAAACGTTGTACAAACATTGATATGGGGTCGAAAGTGAGTGAGTAATTTCGTCGCTTTCTTGTACTTCCCGACGTATTTATCTTTGAAATTTAAAAAGTGGCAGTATTTTTCAGAATTTAAAATGTAATATAAAGGCCCAAGCTTGTGCCTTGAACTGAACTTCGCATCGATGTCTGGGAAAATGTTAAGATGACTTCATGCCAGTCTTGAAAATCAAAAATTGGCTCAAAACTTATGCTAAAATTTGGTTCAGGGCTGTTTCTAACACTTGACCCAAGGCTAATATTAAAACGGACAAATGTTGGTATGGATATATGACTACATATTTATTGATATATAGAAACTGGTTCTAGAGTTCAAACCAAGCTTTGGAGTGAAAAAGAAAAATTGTAAAAAAAATTAATTAATGAAATAATTGTAAAATTGAATTATAATTTAAAAGAATTAAGAACGTTTTTGAATTACAAAGTATCAAAACTTAAATAAATGATAATTGAACAAAAAACAAAATTAAGAATTAATTAAATTAAATAAGATTACATAATTAAATTAAATAAAATATATTAAAAATTGTTGTTCATATAAAACTTCGATTGGAGTAAAGGCCAAAAGAAAAACCAAAGATTGGTACCTAAAATCTGGCTACAGTTTGTGCGTGGATTGAAAAACTATGTCTTGGCCCAGTTTTGAACCCAGAATGGGCATTTAAGATTTAGTCGAAGCTTAGCCAATGTTTGGTCACCCATTATCTCAAGTCAATTTGTTGATACTTGGACCATTTTAGAAAATTTAACGCCGCTGTACTAAATATCGGCATTCGGCCAAACTTGGCTTCATTCTTAAACCCGGAAAATCCTACGTGGGAAGTCCCTAAAGCATCAATTGGATCCTGATCCCTGATCAAAATTATGTTATTATGCTTTTTGAGTTTAAATGTTTATTAAAATTATATATTATAAGTAAACGTGTTTCAAAGTTATCCCCATAGTTTTACATATTTTACCGGGTTATTTGTTGAGTTAATTCCTGTAACTTTATAAATCGACTGAACTCTTGTATTTCTTTGGTGTTTTGACCATCTTAGAAAATTATAGTGCAGTGTTTTTAATTCTTCGTGAATTATATTACATCATCTCGATTTGGATATTAAATTTGCTGCTGCAGGTTTGCCAGTGCAGCGACAAAATGATGCGCTTCGTTCGCGCTTGTTGATTGCTTCTTCACATAAAATTAATTATGGTTCTTAAGATGCATTAATAAATAAAATTTGTTTAATAATGGACATAGGATAGAATTCACGCTCAGTAGAGCTGAGTTTAAGAATAAATTGATTAAAATATATGGAAAACAGAATAATTTATATTTTCTTTAGGTTAAGGATTAAATTTTCGGTCTTCAGTCTGTAAGATTAATATGTAATCGGTAAGCTAAATAAATAAATAAATAAATAAAATTCTTGCCTAATGCTTGAATTTTGCTCATATAGGAAGTGTTTGATTAGTTCTATGCTGAAAGGCTTACTAGAATGAAATATTCCTATACATTTTTTTCATCAAGACAACGTTCTGTGCACATAACAGGCGAATCAAAGGATAAAATTTACAGCTATGATAGTAGTAGTACTAGTAGCTCCTATTTTTTTTATTTTATGGTCTATAGTCCTGAGGTCGTTTCTGTATATCGAAGTGAACTCGGGAGAGGGCGATTAAGATTGATAGCCGGCAGCGGTCACACGACGGTATTTGAGTTCGTTTTGTTATCGCTTGGCTATGTGGTCATTAGCTGAAATAACCTGCACATCCATTGTACTTGGTTTAATTTCCATAAAAGCATTAGTGCGTTTGTGCGCTGTGGCAAGGGTGGACCGGGGGTAGTTGTCATTAAGTACCAATTGAGGTGCGCAGGTTATTCCAGCCTGCGGTAATTCAGCTAGAAACTGAAATATTCAAAAGCGGCCAGACCGTCGAGTAGCTCCGGTGGAAGGATTTGATTTTAATGTACGCGTGGAACATTGCCAAAATAAATATTCAACCGGTAGAAAATACAGAACATTTCCATATCACCCATTGTCGTGGAAATTCCTCTGTCCTAGGTAGGCGTGGGCTGGTTATTCCTAATTCTAGCCCCCGTCCCTATATCTAAAATTAGCCGTGTGGTTTGGAGCAGATTTCCGAAGCGCGTTTTGAACTTTCGCCAAAAGTTGAATGGGAATTTATTTCGCTGCAAAGTTTGCTTCAGTACTTGGCTCCATATGGGAATCCCGGGATAAGTCCTGCGGTTGGAAATGTGTTCCAGGACGAAGAAAATATTGGTAGCGAATTCACGCTATCTTCCCATTGCATATAATTAATTTTGCGTATTATTGAAAACAGGTAGGCCAGACTTTCTGTAAATTTACAACTATAGTTATTATAAAGACAAGTTAGATTTTATAATATCATATCTTTCGATATTAACCGGAAAACAATACAGTAAACCAAGTGGGGCTTGGATTACGAAATCAAAGGATTCCATTGTGGGCTATACGAAACAACATACAAAATGATTGTAGTTTTTGTGTATTTTTTGAAATTACAACAATTAATATCAAAAATTATCTGAAAATATGATAGAATACTACTGTTAGCCATTTAAGTGTGGAAGTATGAAATTTTAGGTTTTAGGTTTTTTGTTACCTCATTTCGGTATATGTAGTAGTATGATGGTTTTCTGCGATAATTTAAACCATAGGGTCATAGTTATTTAAACTAGTTTTGCTCCAAATATTCTAAAAAATTGAGCAAGGGTTGAGATTAGACTTTTGTGTAGAAAATAGAATTTAAAATTGAGATCGAACTTGGTATTTCCATGTAAAAATTGAGACTGAGTTTTTTAGCATTTGATTAGAATGAAAAGATTAAAATTTTTAAATTTACTTTTATAATTTTATTTTTCTTAGAAATTATGACACCGTAGTTCATCTGATAATTTTTATATCTAACCTACAGAAACCAGAATACAGAATATTTTCATTTAATTTTTTATTTTAAATCGACTTTTAAAAATGCGGAGGTTTTCTAACTTTGTAAATTATCCTTTTAAAGCATGCATACCGATTACTTCGAAATGGATGGTACGATGATATTGAAATTTATTATTATTATAGCAGGCATTCAATTACAAAGTAAAGTGTATTAAGTTACTTATTTATTTACTAAATGAAATTATGATGAATAATAATAAAATTGCTCGTAATTGAGTGTACAAATTTACGTGGAGATTTATACAAACTGTAAAATTATATTTTTTGAAAGACATTTTTTACACTAAAAACGATAAAATATAATTTAATAAAATAGTTTCTAGCAGTAATGCGTGACATTGTTATTGCATGATATTATACTGCAAAAATATACCTTTTGGTAGTGATCATTTATTTATTTATTCGCGGATAATTCATGCAGTAATTTAAATACATTTTCGAGGTTATTTTGCAGCCAGTTGTTGTAGTAAAATTAAATTAATTTTTAACTATCTTCGAAGAAGGCGGGTGTTCTCTATTCGGTTGTATTTTCTCTTCTTTTCTATGTGTGGAATATTTTAATTTTCGTTTTATTTAAAATTTATACCTTCCACATAAATTTGGCTATAACGGAGCTAAATGGAAAGCCAAATTTCACAAAATTAGCATAGAAATAATATCAATCCTATACTAAATAATAAAGATGAACTTAATGCCTTCATTATTGGGTATTGGATTAATATCAGACTGTTTTTCGCTCCGACTTCAAACATCTATAGTAAAATCTTCAAGGTTCAAGGTTGAGAGTAGCATCAGAGGATTTTAAAGTGAAATTATTTAATAGTTTTAGTGCTTGAATTTTTGTAAAGTTTATGTTAGCAAAGTTTGATTTTATGTCAGTGTAGTTGTTGGAATTAAAAAAAAAAGTGTTAAGCTATATAAAGAAAAAAAAAAAACACCCTTTTACACGGAGATATTTTGATAGAGGCAGCTCAATGTTTACAAGAAAATGTACGTTTATAACTACTTTAAATGAAACGTACAAATTAAATTACTATTTATGGTCATATTGAAACGCAGGTGTACCAAATAATTTGTCTAAAGATTTATCTACATCTGTTGACTTCCACACGATTCGGGGAGACATCTCGGATGACATGTTTCCGCAATCTGGCGGTTTCGCAGTTTTGGGGCCTCAAACACGTTCGTTCATCCTGAACGCTAAAATTGTCAGAGCATAATTTCAAAAACTAGTTATACCGGGCGTTACATAATTCATGGGCTTGTAAATTTACGTGATGGCTGCCATCGATTACTTAATTACCGGCATTGAATTTAATATCCTCTCCTACATGGTATTATTCAGTAATTAATACGGAATGCGTTTATTATGTCTCCCGAAGGATGGTCGTTGCCTGGGGGTAGGGTCAGGACAAGTGGCAGAGCTGGGCGTCACTGATGTTCCGCATAATGGGCCCCTCCACAGGAAACCCTGCTCTGCACGTATCCACATGCTTTGATTATTAAATTTTCACCCGGAATTGCAATGCAGCTGCCTTTACTACCCGTAAATGTAAATTTTCCGGACAGGGAAGCAAATGGTCTCGCAATGGTGAGCATTTTAACAGCTTAATTTCACCCTAGAAGGTGGCTTTGCTGTTCTTAATTAAGACCTGGATCTCAATCTGGAGTTGCACTCCTGGCTTCCCTAAAGTGCACTTCTTTCTGACAAAAATAATAACATTTTAGCACTTACTCGCCACTCCTGCAATGGTCATAGCTCGACGATTCTGCCATTCCTATGAAGAATGTGAAGTAAATTCGGTCCACTGGACGTGCTGAATTAATAAAGTTTTTATTCAGTTTTGTAGATTTGTGTTTCGCATTTATTAATGCAATCCACCTGACGACGGTAGTATCACGTGAGGTAGGTAAATTTCATCTCTCAGAGTAATTGCACGGCCAGTGTTACGACCCATCCTGGCAACGTCAGGACGAATTTAATTTTGTTTGCAACTTTATCCAAAAAATATAAAATTTTAGATGTTGGCATCAACAATTCATTGTCCAACTTACATCGCCAGGGTACATGCGCGTAACAGAAATTTGCCAGTATTGTTCAAAAGAATGATTAGTAATAAAATACCTTGCTTGTTGCATATTTTAACTGGCTTTTTGTTCTTTAAGTATAATTATCACCACTAGAAATTTCTCATAAATGCATATAGTTTAAGTAACATATTTTTATGAGATTTGAATGGTACAATAAAATATGAAATGATGAACTAAAATAAAATGGGGGAATTAAATAGTCATTGAGTCATATTCTGAGTCCGGTTAACGAATTCCAGCAAATTGTATTCGATTCAAATCTCAAACTTCTGGTGAAATGAAGCTTTATCTTATACCAGCCAGCAGGCGAAAACTTTGTGGTGCTGTGGTTTTGAGAATTGTGTGCACACTTGAACATATTTTGGCAGTTTTGATTTTTTAGGTAAATAAAATCGTTCATTTTCTATAATATAACGTTAATTCACTAAGGCGTATGAGCCGCGACGAATATTCGATTCGCTTATCATAATAAATCTGGTCATTTCCAAAATTTATGTGATGAGGATTTTTTACACTTTTGCGTAAAAATGGCAAGTGATTTTATTTTATATAACATTGTGTATATGTAAATGAAAATGTTTCATCATAATGTATTTTCGACAACTTTCGATAAATCCAACGGCGTTAAATCGCATGAGCGGACAATTTCTCGAGATTACACGTTTACCGAAGTCCTCCTTCAATAGAACAATTTTTTCGACCAGCTGTGTAGTATGTGGCACCATCTTGTTGGAACCACATATAACTGATATCAAGCCCATCCAATTCTGGCCAAAAATAGTCTTCCACTATGACACGATAGTGAACTCCATTGACTGCAACGTAAGGGTGTAAGCCAAGATTTTTACGCATAATTCGCCACAATGTGAGAGATTTCCAATTTCTGTGTACGGTGTGGAATCGATTGATTTGGCTCATTTCGAACTGAAGCACTTACGGCTGTAATATTTCCGGTGCTTCGACTAGTGCGTTGTCTCACTGGACGGAAACATCTAATAGTGAATATTTTGATTCGAAATTATCCACTATACATGCACAGCCTGTTTCGTGGGACGATTATTACTCCGAAAACTGGGGTAAAGTAGCGACCACCGACTTAGAATTTCGGTAGTAATTTTTAATAATTTTTAAACGTTGCCCGCCTTTGAACTTCACCATGATAAAAATTTTAACCTCGATTGACGCTTTAATGTTAATAGATCACAAAAAACGTTCAAGGGTGCATTTGATATTAAAATATAAAATTGTTATATCCCTATTGGAAAACACTTTATGCAAATTTACCTATTAATTTTCATGAACTAAAAAAATCCAGGAGTGCATTAGTTTTGCTAAATATTATTTAAGAAATTGCGAATGCGAAATGCAAGATTTGGTAATATGAAAAGATTAGCTTTCATTTTTATGAAGGGCACAAACCGTGGCATATGCCTAATAAGGAATTCTGGATGAGCTAATTAATATACTATTATAATAAAAAGTGAAGGGGAAATCATCTGAATCATCTGAAACAAGATTGATGTTGCCCTTATGTTGTAACTCACATATGGTGAAAAACCATGGCATATTAAACACCATCTTTAAAATTTTATTTTGGATTCTTTGAAGCTTATTACTATTGATTTTAATATAATGAGCCCACTCAGGGGTACCATACTGTAGAACGGCTCTGAAAATAATTTTATATATAATTAATTTATTTTCTATACTTAAATCTGAATTCTGATTAATAAAAGGGTTCATAGATTAAATAAAATTTATGAAGCGTAGCTTGAATGTGCATGCCGAATCATAATTTTTTATTTTATACTCGTATGGTGCCAAGATATCTTAGTTCATTACACCATTATATGCGAGAGGGGTTAATTTCAAGGTTTTGCTTAGATAAAAATAAATTTTTTCTTCTACGAGTAAGGAAGATGGCTTGGGTTTTACAGGAATTTATTTTGATTTTCTACTTCTTAAAGTAGTTAAAGCATTAACATTTATGCGTTTTGAAAATTATCAATAATTCTTGATGCATTTTGGTTGGAAGAAACAACGCCTGTCTCCATCGCATATATAGAGAACTGGTAATTTAGGGAAAGTGGAAAATCAAAAGTGTAAATGTTATAAGTAAAGGGTCCAGAACGCATCCTTGTGGATCTCCAGCTAGAATTTTTTTACGCGGAGAAGATATTTCACTACCGAGGGATATTCTAAAACATATGTCAGTTAAAAAACTTTTGACAATTTTGGTGAGATTATGGAGTTTATAAATTAAACCATTATGCCACACCGTACCAAATGCCTTTTTTATATTTAAAGTAAAGAACTAGTCGAAACCAAATTGTTCAATAGGAAAAATATTGTTGCCATCTATGTATGTATATGCTACATAAACCTCTGTTTTAAGATTTGCTCATAAATTTTGCTAATCGAAATAAGCAGACTAATGGACCTATAGCTCGTGGGACAATCAGATGGTTTACTGTATTTAATAAATTTGCATCATTCCAAGCGGTGGAGAAAACCTGGAATTTTTGGCATGAATTTATTATAAATGTCAAAAGGACTATACTTATCTTAGGAAGCGATTTAAACAAAATATTTGGGTTGGCATCATTATTTTTTAAAAGTTTAATTTTATTTCCAATGCCCCTCGGTTTTGTTAGCGGGTTAAAAGTTTGCTGTGGTTTAAATAGGATTACATAAATATCAAATTACTGTGGAGGAAATTTTTCTCTCTCGGCGGTAATTCTAAATGTGATTCGAATTTTAATTTCCGAATATTATCCACCAGTGTTTTAGTGATTTTCCTATTTTTGGAGCGTTATATGATACTTCAGGATTTAAATAATTTGGCTATTAAAAATTAATTATATCGCGCTTTACATTGTTAATGAACAAAAAGGCTAACTAATCAAAATTGGTTCATATTGACAATGGGAAATAATTTGTCAT
The DNA here is from genome assembly GCA_963969385.1 of Philonicus albiceps. Taxonomy (NCBI): domain Eukaryota; kingdom Metazoa; phylum Arthropoda; class Insecta; order Diptera; family Asilidae; genus Philonicus; species Philonicus albiceps. Next base: position 31,949,905 of record OZ017773.1, read on the forward strand.
TTGGTTTTTTGGAGCTAAATTAATCTGTTGTCATGAAAATTCTGGAAAGGCTAATTTGCATACAGATTCTGTTTTGTATACCTTCTTTAACTTTTCCCTGATTATTAATGAGTAAGAGTTAGCTAGTTTATTTATAAAATTCATTTAAAATGGCACGCATAGTTTCCCTTCGATGAAGGTTTTTGTAAATTTTTCGATTTAGTTTGTTTTTCAACAATGGAACGCAACTAAGCCAAACTTTATGGACATCGAATAAAAACCTAAAATTGGGTATTATATTAATTTTATTTTTGCCATTTTCGTTTGAATAAGTTTCTTGTATGAGAATCCAAAAGAAACAAAATGTTAAATATTAGAATAAGAAATATTTGTCGCTTCTGTAAAAGAAAATCAGTTGTATGTCGCACAACAAATTCTAAGAGTGTGGGTGGGATGTAATGATGCTGCTATCTTGTCGAGTCATCCGCGGCCAAATGATTAATTCTAACGGTGCTCTTAACGCAACGGCCGGATTAAAAGAGGAACGCAAACATTCAGCGTTTAAAATTTAATGACAACGTCTATTCGAGAAAGATCTCCGAACGGACGGGTCTTTCGGATAATGAGGGGGTCCTTATCACGTAGAAAGCCTCCAAGAGTTTACGAGGACATTTCAAAACCGTGACAAAGTGTATAATCGCGAGTAGGCGACCTGGGGGAAAGTAATTTCGTTACCGAGATTCAGTTGGGGATCGACAGGGAGTGCCTTGTTTTGCGGTCGCTAAAAGTAATTGGAGACCGTAAAACCTGTGCGAAAGTGTACGGACTTTTGATACTTTTACCCACGTTGCGTTACCATGAAATTTTCAGATACTGACGAAGGTGCTTACGGGGAAATCAGTTATAAAAGTCCTTCTACAGATAATGGGGATTAGTTTAGCTGTTTTTTCACTTAGGACTCACTTGGGGGTGTACCCGACCCAACCTGTGGTAATGAAGAACTGATGTTTTCCAAATAATCCTAAGCTCCATTTTCGACCTCTTCGGTACTCTAGTCGTAGATTAATGCAAAGCGTGCGTCACAACAAACGCATTATCATTCTTTTATTTTTTATTTCTTAGTAATTTTTTGAAATATGCCCTTTTTACCAAACTGTGTGACTGGAATATGTGATGTTACAGAAATTATTAATTTGGTACGGTTTTAATCTACTTCATGAAACTGCAATTGTAATAATTTTTTTCCAATCAGTCTAAGATTGACTTTAGATCTCTTTTTATAAATTTTTTTTTTGCAGTTTTGTGGTAATCAATCACAATTTTATCGATTCATAATTGATTTAATTAAATTTTTCTTAGTTTTGTATGCTTAATTTTTGCAATAATGAATTGTAGAAAATGTTACAAATGTGCAATTAGTAAATCATTTCTTTTCGTGGGCGCACAAGCCTTTTCATGATTTATCCTTACACCATATGCAGATCTATTTGCTTTTGAAATTAATTTTTTTTTCTACTTGGCAATAGCAATCTGCCAATACCCCTTTCACTTTGGTCAGCAATAACAATTTGCCCCCACTAAACAAGGGGTACATCTTACTGTATACTCGTACAGTATGTTGTAGTGATAGGTTATAAAACCTCTTCTTTCCTAGACAAATTCAAGTGAGGCTCAGTGATGGAGAAGGAAGATCTTTTATTCAGCAAGGGACTACAAAGGGTCCCTAGTTGGAAATTTAAATAAAAAGTACAATTGACAACTTTCGAATGTAAGTTTAAAATGCTTTTCCAATTAAAATAAATTTATAAGGTTGTTTGAAATTTCATTAGAATAAATATCAAAACTTCGTTATAAAACGGTTTAAGGTAGTACTTTATAAATAGGGCAACGTTTCTTTTTATGCAGGGGAAATCGCTAAGGATGAATACAACTGAAAATTTGGGGAGTTTATGAAGGTCGATGTCCACGTAAAAACTCACTTATTACATCGAATATAACTATTTTCAGAAATTTAATAGATGAAATTAATAAATAAAGCATTAAAAAGCAAAACCAAATTTGTTTATACGCGTAATAGCACTAAACAAATATATTCTTTCGATACGACTTACTCTAATTAGTTGATACGAAATTTAAAGTACCAATGGTAATTGCTTATACTCCAACACCATTCTAAGGAAAAGCGATTTTGCACTGGTAAACTACTTACTTGGCCACTACGGGTTGAGATATCACCTACATAAAATAGACTGACTGTTTAGACGTAATGTCGACTATGTCTAGAGAACGAGGAAACCACAGCTCACATTTGGTGTGTCACTAGCCGACCCTAGCAAGAACTATTATAGAAGAGGGCTTTTTCAGTAAGCAGTTCCCTAGCCCGGCTGAAGTTCGAAGCTCTTCATAAAACCGTATTTGGTCGAAGTGCCCACCATAAAGGTCAACCCTCTGTATAAGAATAATAATAATTATGGTAATTGATTTTTTGTTGTCTTACACATACATTATTATTTTTGTCATGAAATGCTATAGAGTACCGAGTAAACAAACATTTTGTGAACAATGTTCGTGCATGTTACTAATTAGATTCATACGATGGCATATGAACATAAGGTACGGCTTATTCGAATTTAATTGCTTCATTACTTGAAAAAATACTTATTTATTTAAAATTATTTAATTTATTTTGAGCTTACTGGGAAGTACATAAGTATTTTAATTATCTTTTGTGTAATATTCGTAGTATATAAAAAGAAATTATTCAAGTAAATCATCAACAAATAAATTTAAAAACATAATTATTAAATAATTTATCTCTGTCTAAAAAATAAATATTTATGATGTGCCCAATAATTTAGTCAATTGTATTTTTTCGATATCTCAGATTTGTAAGGAAAGAACTCCATAGTACATGAAAAATCCCAGCTACTGTCTGCAACTTAAAACTATCCGGATATCCGATATTAACTCGATTTCGGTTGGTGTCATATCATACTATCCGGATATCTGGGTAGTGTGAAGAATCCTTCATTACAAATTATCAAAATTCAGTACTAAATTGATAATTCCTACACCATGATCCTAAATATCCTGCTATATCCAAATGTACCATATTTGTGAGATTTTAATGAGTTTTGTCTTTTGATTGAAAGTTGGATCCAGCTTTATCACACAATTTAAAATAAGTGGCACATAAACCTTGTGTGTGAATTTTTATAAAGGGTTTTATTTAAATCAAAAATTGTTTTGATCAAAACAGTGTAGATTATGTCGAAAATGTCTTAATATTTTGCTAATTATCATTTTCTCCATATTTTATTATAAGTTATCATTTAAAACGGAGAGCAGGGTGTTTTCCCTCGCTTTTAATTCACGAATTTTCAAATTGAAAAGTGATATTATCGCCTCTTGGCTTTATTAAAACAAATTGCTGCGAAATCGATTTGTTTGCTTCGCTAGCATTCTCCGGTTGAGATTTGCTTATTCACTTTCTTTGAAAGGGTGCACCACTCGGGGCGCTTCTTCAGCGGCTAAAACCAACCCTAGAGAAAGTAAGGGCGGCTCGAAGGGCAGTTTGCTGAGAAATCAAAGACACCCACACAGTACGTTGGCTGGCATGGTCTATGCTCCATCGCATTGCCACGTTGTCACATAGTGTGCCTCCCGGGAGTATACGGAAACTCTGCACTTTCTTCATAAATCATCTTTCACTGCTTTCGGTTTCGCAGTTTATTTCCCTTCACATGGGTTTTATCTGGTGAAGCTTCTTTGGAATTTCAAGCGCGAGAATGCCGTCCCTCTAAGTTTACAAAGGAACGTTAAATATTCCCCAATAAATTTTTTCATGGCATTTTTGTGTGTTAGAAGTGGCGGGCGGCCCAATATACCCCCTTGCCTCAAACCCAGGTGTGTGGCGATACTACGAGGTTCCTTTTCGAGTTCAAAGATCTTCTAATTTTAAAATGTCTCTGCGGGTGGCACACTCCACCAAAAAACATACTTTTATCAAGAAATCATCGTGATATTCGAGGCATGTCTATGATTTTGCGGTACTATGTGTGCTGAAATTGCGCCCGGAATTTAATAAGTCTAAACAATTTTGTTTTGATACCGCAGAGAGAGCGGTATGACAAAATTGTCGTGGTACTGACTACCGAAATTTCTATTGATCTTCGAATTGTAACTGCGAAGCAAACCTGAATGCCAAACAGGGGACATGGCTTCTAATTATTCGGAAAATCTACAAAGTCGTTTGAGACGTCCCCTTCTCTAGATGGATGCAGCTCAACTGTAATGAGCGCCAACTTTTCGTTTCTTTAAATTTGGAAGACTTTTCTAGGAGGACAACTTCATTTTAGGAAAAGTTAGCGGAATGTTGATTTAGAAGGGGAACGATCTCCAGGAATTTTGCGTTTTCTCGCATATTTTAGGTAATTAACTGAATTTCAGCGTCCTTCACTTCGCGAGGTATTAAGACCTGATGAGTAGAAGAAAATATTTAGTTATATATATTTTGTCCCTATTGATATAAACATAAACAAAAATGTTGTTTTTAATAAATTAGTTTAGTATATCATTCGGTGATTCACGAATTTGCAAAACCTAAACAAGTTCCCTTCGAAACTTACATACCATGATTTTTTAAGACCGGATATGTTATCGAATTAATTGTTAGCGATTGTTTGCCGTACCTTTTCTATAAAGATTAATGATACCATAAAAACAAGATTTAAACTTAAAATGAATTAAATTTTTGCAAGAATCATTATATTTTGCTTGCTGTTTAGGATTGCAATAAAAATCCAATTCGTTAAATTTATTCAAATCGGTTATTTCAGAAATATCATAATTCTTTATGTATAAAAGAGAAATAAAATGAATTTAGAAATTTTAATCTTTAATCTTTTCATAATTTTTATATGATTTCAGTTTTTATTCGGCCCTACTTCCGTATTCATAGAAACAACTAAAGAAACTGTTTATAATATGCACAAAAAGACGGGGTACTTAAGAATTCAATGTTATTAGAAATTCGTTGTTTAGTACATATATAAGAAACCTTAGTCCTCTTTTTATTAATTGCTATAATAGGAACATATTTTAAGTATTTTGAAAAGAAATAACTAAAATATTGATCATGATATATCAAACCATCGTACCTTGGCTAACATGGGCTACTCCTACTTTCACTTGTAAGGTGCAGTTGAATATCATAATTATGTAAATATAATTTCTCATCATTCTAGAACCGACAGAAATATAAAATATAATAAGTAATAAAAAAGTGTAAAATCATCAAGTTGGGAGCAGTAAAATCTCCTCATTATTTACCTACTTCATCTTTGTCCTTCGGGTGATTCTACATGAAAGTTCATATATCGAAAATATTGCAAATATTAAAATTAATTCTTATTTTAATATCATATTTGTTGCAGGTTGTTACAAAAACTGTAATTACCCTTCGAATTCAAAGCGAAATTAAGATCAAATTAAATTGGCTGAGAGTAAACAAGTTTTTTACAGCTCATGGATCTACGAGACCTCCTACTTCAATATCATTTACAACATTGATAGTGGTGGATTGGTCATTTTTAATAAATCTCGTAATTCTTTTAGTTTATAAGCTTTTAGGGGTACCCCATCTTACCCTGTTCTCGCTATTAAGTCTTTTTTGCTGTATCGCTTATTTCATATGTTTATTACTGCAGAAACATAGTTATTACTCAAATATGAATATTCTAGATAATTACATTATAATATTGAGGAATCGTATAATTGTAAAGAGCTAGTTTATACTGCTTATAAAAGTAAGGAAATTAGAATATCAAGGAGTCTAATATCACATTTATTACGCCTTGGGTATGATATTACAGAGCGATTCATGCGTTTTGATATGATTTCTTAAGTTCTAATTATTGGGAAATATTTATTACTATGTGAAACAATTTATGTAGGTATCTAGGCTATCTTTGTGAAGCAGAGAAAAAAAAAATGACTGTGATAAAGAGATGGACTTGCAAATGATACCTTAAGGGTTCTATCGATTGGATGAAAGTTTTTTAATTTTCAGAGAGTGCTTAATTTAAAAGAAAAAAAAGCATGGTTTCTGGGAAATTAAGTTCCTCTGGGAAATGTTGTGCAATCAATTTCCGTAAAAAGGTCCCACAGAGTGTCGTAGTTCCTCCGTACTTTACAGCTATGGCCTTTGAAGTGGAGCTATGTTCCGCTTTTGCATCATCCATCAAGGGACCACAGATCTTTTTCATCGCCCAGTTGCGTCTCTGATTTGCAAATTTTACAGCACGTCATCAGTTGATTGATCACCTTTTCTAATTATTGCTCCTATGATTCATTTTGTTGCAGCTTAACGATATTCTACTTACTCCGGAAATGACGAAGGAAGTTTGAAATATTTTTCCTTAAAAATTGTCCATCTTTTCACCCATGCGATGCTTTAGGGAAGCGAACTAGTTTTTAGGAAGACCCCGTTCATGAATAGTGTTGACTCTTCCAGCAGACTGGTGAGAACGGAAAATATTAATCTTCGTCCACTAAAATAAGGACGCCCGAAAAGATGATAATGCTGCCAGTTTCCCGCACCAGACTGCAGACAGTTACTCTTACTTTATCTTAATAGAATCTCACAAAATTTGCTTTATTCGCTATAGCGGGCGTTGCGTGTGAATAAGCCCATTCTGCAAAAATTAAATTCATAATTTACAGGGCAGCAGCCCCCTGCAGATGCGGGCTTATTTATGTCTCATATATGGCACATCATCCTGCGATTCCCTGGGAGAAAGCTGCATGGGGCGGTGATAAGTCAGTTACTCGTCCTGCCTGCGGGGGCCCTGGAGACGCCCGGCGCGTGAATAGGGAGAACCCACCTAAGAGTGAAATTACTCCAGTTTTTTCGCACCCTACCCTAACTAACTAATGCCCGCCATTTGATAGATGGATGATAGAGGGAGAGCATTAAATGCACCAAGCACTGCGGTTGCCTGCCTTTTTTCTGGGACTAGAAAAAAGGGTTTCTGGGATTTCTGAAGCTCTTCAAAATTTTGGGGCAAAGTGGGGTTGCTAGGGAATTTACATTATGTCACTGGTGGCGCTTACATTTCTCATGTTTATTGACCTGGTGCTGGGCAGTAGAGCTTTGCACTTTTTATGCTCTTTCACCCTTCGACTTTTATTTAATGTGGCTCATCTTAGATGTTACTCTACATTAATTTTTTTTTTATTTTAACGATCGCAAAATATGCCCTATGAGTTTAAATGAATGTATTTATTAAATTATTGCCTATAACAAGGAAAACTTGAAGGCAACATTCCATTTGTGCTTTAAATCAATAAAATGAACAACAAAATAGTGGTTATTAATAAATTTTGCAATTTTGTAGAAAAACATATATTTACATTTCAATTCTATATCTATTTTGATAGATTGAGATAAGATTTTGATTTCGAAAACAATTATAACACCGGATATTCTACAGTAGTAGAAGTTTTCCAGGTAATGGTAGGAAACCTCTGTTCATACGTAACACTTCTAGATTTGAAACATTTTAATAATTCTAGAAATGAAATAATATTATAAATATACAGGTTTTGTATATTTCCATCATTTTAGCCACACGGTCGTAAGGAAGGGAAATAAAATTGGCGATATTTTTGTAACTATACTGTGAGCAAAATTAGGTTTGAGTTACCACGTAGCGCCAAAGATGGTTATTTATAAGTGGGACTATGCTCGAAATTCCAACAGTGCCAACAGTTTTATGTGTCTTTTTTACTTTACCAGTGCATACATTAAGTCGGTAAAAACATAAACTGCAGTAATGTGGTGGTTATTAAATTAGATAAGTTTAATTTGCCTCGGGTGCGTTACTTTCCTTAGCTTCAACAGTTCATTTTTATTAATTATCCGCCCTACGCTAGTTAGGTGTGAGCTTGATATATCAGTTACCAGTTGTTTTGTAATTCAATTCATTCAAATTAATCCTTGCGGTCTGCTCAACTTTAGTGAAATTTAATTACACTTTGCAAATCACGCAAAGAGGCAATCTTTTCGTCTATTAAGGGGCCTGAAAGTAAAGTTGTGTAGAAGCTAAACATTCCTCAGTATGGATAGTTTGCTTAGAAATTATGAATCCTTTTGGGACATATTTGCAAAAATCATCCCCGAGACGATCATTAAATTTATACTCCCTCGACGGTAGCTCAGCTACCTTTAATACCTTTCGAGAGCTGGGCAGGAACTTTGTATTTGATGCAAATTTAATGAATCACTTCAAGTTTTACGAGATTTAAATGGTCACCAGGTCATCACACAATTTGCCGAACACAACGTTCACCTTACAGAACCCATCGTACCCGTTCGTGGTACTTGCGGAATTTTAAGTTTTCGCCAACCCCAGCGAAGATAAACTTTGAGAGACTTTCAGCTCCGCAAAAGATGGAGCTCCACCCGCAAGGAGCCTACAGTCGAATTAATTGCGCGATAAGGAAACTTTTTCAGCGCGGCTAAAATTTGCGCCAAAAAACGCAACTTCATTGGAATTTTTCGCAAGTCTGCGGATTGGGGTTGCGGGAAAAAACTTGGTGGCTATAAACAATTTTAATCCGCGCTTAGACCAATGTTCACCTCCGCAGATCTGTGTCTGGTATCCCATTCATTGGCGGTGTGGGTGAAAACTGTACCTTGAGTGGGGAAAACAGAAGTCGACCAACTCTCAGGGTGCCTATAAATATTCTTCCGCTGAAGAAAGACCCTAAAGGGCCTAAAGGATCCGGGATTTCATGTAATTGCTGGAAGGTCAAATTACTTTAATCCGCATTCCATGGAGCTACCCGAGTACCATCACGGTCGGTTACTCCCTTCCTGGAGAGGTGCAAACAGAATTGAATGGAAGGTGAGTTAGTGCCGGGGAAGGAACCCTTCCGAAATATATTTATGTCCGGCCCCACGCCATGTTCTTTCCATGAAAAATATAATCGCGATTTTTTCACCCTCCGATGGGATTAAGTTCTAACTGGAGGCAAAAAGAGTTCGCTGGACCTTACCCTGAAATTTAATGCATTTCGGAAAAGTGAGGAAATTGGAAAGTAGGGTGCAGCTTCTGTTTGAAGGTTCAACTCTTGGTTATACATTACACCGAGATACATATATATATTCGTATATAGCAATTGTTTTATTTATCAAAGTTAATCAAAAATTAATACTTGATTATTGTAATTAATATCCAAAAAGTAAGAAACCATACGTAGCAATCGCGATAAATTTTATTTAGGCACTGACAGACTGTATCAGAAATTTTGAAGTCTAGTTGTTTTCTTATACCTTCGATCAATATTTTAACATAATTTTAAAAGGTTTTTAATGCCTTATTATTTGTTAAAACACAAAATGAATTTTGTATGCTCTCTTTTAAAAGTTTTTTACTATTTAAATATTTAATCATCGCTATAAACTGCTTTTAAATAAATTGCATGATTTTATCCTTTTGGCCATTTATCAAACATTTTTAGATCAAAAGAGGAGATTAATATAAATATAAAAATTTTACATAACAAGATATATACGAATAAATGATGTTTGAAGTCAGGTTTCGAATTCGATCAGATTAAAAAATATTTACAGACAATTTTTGCCTCTAAAACAATCATAGTCTGTAAGTGTACTAAATCCGAGAACGTATATTGTTAACTATTAAAATTAGTTATAAAAAGCTAAAACTGCAAAGGATTCGTGGAGTGTTTTAATGAAATTAAATTAAAAAATTTATTTTTGGTAAGTTATTTAATTTTTTAACTTTAGTATTATTTTTTAACGAAAGTATCATATTTAGACGTTCTTATCATGGAAAGCTGAAGAATAAGTTTTTAGTATTAATTCTAACGCTTTTGTATTGTGATAGAAATATAGGCTTGGAAAATTGTAGAAAAACAATTTTAACTCACCCCTTAAATTACAGGCTCAGTTAATCTGGTTCGGAACCAGTAAATACTATATTAATTTTTGAGAATGGATTTGTATTAAGTACCTTACTCTTAAATAAAATTTTTACTTCCTTAATATTCATGAGATATGGTTGAATGACATTCAATTTCTTTTATCATGCTCCCAAAAAATAAATATTTTTTATATTACCTTGGATCGGAAATCTGAGTAGAGTACTTTTTCCAGTAGATCGTTTATTTGCAATTCGTTAAAGAAAAGGTTTACTTTTTTCAGCTATACGTAAAAAAGCTGTACATACTTTATTTAATTCTTTGAGGAGTATATGAAATTTATATGATTGTTGTATTAGAGATGTCTCATGACGATGAGGTCGCTACGAGATGAATATCTATCTTTTGCTTGCATGCTATTCGACATCTGTATATTATCTGTATTATGCGTGTAGATGTAATTTTCTTATGGAAAATGTTGAATTTAATGTTATAATATCCTTATTCATTCTCAAATTCTTATTTGCTTTGTCGTATCACGTTTTGTGATTCAAACTTGAAATGAATTGGAATTGGAATGAATTTGATAAAGCTCAAAGCTGTATTAAAAATTTTAATCAGCTAATATTTATTTTTGAACTTTTACTTTTAATTGCAAACAATCAACTTTTTTGCGATATACATACTTAATAATTTTTCTATCAATAACTTCACTTACTTTGTAAGATCCGGGCAGGTGTGGAATAAAATTTTGGTAAATGTTTGTGGTTAATTAAAACACGGAGGAAAATTTCAAAGTACATAATTTAATTTTCTCAAATTATTTTTACATTGATAAAGTAATTAATCATATCATGAGTTGTATTGGTTTCAATAGCAAACTAAACTGGACATCGGGTGGAATATTTAAAATAGACTAAGCAATCTATACAAAATTGTAATTATTTGCATCCAAAGAAATCTGTCCATATTTACCCGCGGCAAGTAAAATAATTTAGAAAGCGTTTAGATTGAAAACCTGATCCTACTAATAAGAGCATGTTAACAAACAGCGATAAAAGTTTATTTAATAAATCTGTATTTTGGAAACGAAACAAAGCATGGGTGCATTTGTCTAGTGAACATAATTATGGGGCTATATTACGAAGCGTCGGGTTGCCTTTGTGTACCCGATATGCATGAAAACAATGGATAATTCGGTTTTTGGTGCACCAGTAATTGCCTCTGAAGCTGTGCCGAATGAAAATTAGACAAATGGAAACGCCACGGCTTCGCTTTGTAGTCGCTAACGTTATTGGCATTATCACATCATCACATACAATACACATAAATGATCATCTGACTGACTGACTATTCAAAAGAAACCTATGGGGTATATTTGCTTGTAAATACATTATATATTATTTATTTATTATATACATAGGAAATAAATCATCCAACGTACTATAGTTTACTAGGCTGTTCAATAATTTTTGTCCTGAATAAGAGATAGCGCTTTTGGGTTCGTCGTTTTACTTTCAAAAAGTGGTACTACGTTGCATCAACACAAAAAAAAGCAAAAATACAGGATATGACTATGCAACATAGTCGATTAACCGAGAGAGATTTAGTAGAAGCTCTAGACATCTCATTAGGCAGTATAAGCAATATTTTTACTTTGAAGTTTTGGGTTGCAGAAAGATATATGAATAATGAAGTAAAAACACACTCGTATGCGACTTTCCCAACAACATTTGAAGCGTGGATAAAAAGGATTTTTTGCATCGTTTTATCACTGTAGATCAGATCAAAACAAGAGGCTAAGGGTGGTGTGAACCCGTTACGTTAGGTCCAAGGCAAGTTAGGGTCCAGAAATTGGCCAAGAAGGTGTTAGCATCAGTTTTTTTGGGATACAAAAGGATTTTTGTTTGTGGATTATTTCTAAATTACATCAAGACAATGCATCTTCTCACACCGCTTAAAAAACCATCGTGAAAATCAGTGAATTAAAGTACGAACTGTTGCAATATCCACCCTATTCGCCAGACTTGGCTCCTTCTCACTTCTGGCTTCTCTCACATATCAAAATGTCATACGTGGAAAACTATTTTCATCGAACAAAGAGGTAATAGCAGCCGTGGAGGCATATTTTGACAGTCTTCCGGATTCTCAATTCAGGTACGGAATCCATAAATTAGATGTTCACTGGAACAAGTGTATTGAAGATCAGAAGATTCATTATATTGAATAATAAAATGTTCAAACCATAAAATCGTGTTTTTCTTATGGAACGATAAAACTATAAGAACTCATACTTCATGCCCACAAAAGTATTGTCACGGAAACTATTTACACATGCTATTTTCTATATTAATCGGTTATGCGTAAATACATTGATTTAAAAAATAAACTGTATATAACCGTCTATTTTGAAAATATTGAAAGCAGTCCAGTTTGTTTTCACAAACTTAGCTGATTTTTAAATTTATATTTATCAAATGTATGAGTTTTCACTTAAAAAGGTTTAAAAAATTAGTTTGTTTGCTTGATTAGTTTTAACATTTTAAATTTTTCAAATTCAACAACAGCAACAACAACAAAATTAAAGAATATTTTTGTTGAAAATTCAGAAATTGGTTCATTTTTAATAACAAAACGTTTAATGGAATTTTAAATTAGCTCTGTTACAATATTATATCAAATTTATTAAAATTCAATTCTATTAAAATTATTACAGATCTTTTTTCTTATTCTCAAATAAAGAATATCAAAATAAAAATGGCTCGAGAAGGTAACGGCCAGAAGAGTCATGGGTATTTCAGTTTGTTAGAACAGCAAAGACCCGGGTTCGATCCTTGTCTCTTGGTCAAATTTGCTTTTTAATTCCCAAATTCATCTTGAATATTTATCTTTTAAACTTTTTCCGTACGATTAAATCTTGAAAAATATAATAGTACGCATTCAGACAATTAAATTTAGGGCAATTCTATGGGTGGAATGTAATATTTCTATTTTTAAAAGTTTAAAGAAATGCATATGGTTTTTAAACGCCGGTCAAATTCTGAACTATCAGAGGGCCCCAATTATTGAAGTAATATTCAACAAAAATTTTTTAGAGTGTAGAGCTGAGAATTTGAATATCGATTTGATTAGTAATCTGGTCAAATGCTAGTGTCAATGATCAACGCGTAAAATTTTGACTCAACAACTTAATCTATAAATCTCAGACTGATATTATACCCTAATTTGTAAATCTACTTGGTGCAATGACTGGAAAGCGCCCAAATTAGAGTCGGGTGGTTTTTCATCACCAAATTAGGAATTATGAATTTCATGTGGGAGTGGTCATCATCATCAGAGCCTCTGCGGTGGGTTAATTCTACTGCTTGGAGGACAGGGTGCGTTCCGGCTTGTCTAAAGTTCTTGTGGGTGAGGCAGGTTTTCTGTGTGTGCGTGCGGCTAGTCCTGGAGGTCAATGCAAGACGAAAATAAGCACCGCGAAAGGCAGAGTTGCGCTGAATGGACCCTGCAGACAAGAGCACTCCCAAAGGAATGGTTGGATGAATCATGAACTTTCTAATGAGCCTATTTGTTATCTATGTGTATCTGTTTAGGAATATTTTTCCTGCTTTATGTCGATACAAATCTCAGAGCTTAACTGGGAGTTCTCTCAACCAGCAGGAGAATAAATTCCCTTCAAATTCCTTACCAGTCATATTTCAGGGCACGAAAAATAAATGAAAAAAATTAAATAAAATATGACGAAACGTATTCTTTATTTGGAGTGGAACTCTTTGGAGGGCGAAGAAAAGAATTCTACGAGAAGGTCGATACAGCTCCTTCTCAAGCGTCCCGGAAAGGACTCGAGCACCGACCGTCCGCAATATAATTAAATGGAGCAGCGAAATGAATTTCATTCTTCCTCAGCCTCCCTTTCCTGCCCTATAGCAGGCAGTGAATGGCTCCGCAAGGACGTCCTTGGAGAGGCCGTGATTTAAGCTCGACTTCTATGCAAAGTAGCACATATTCCGGCGCAGTGCGTATCCCTGCGCAGCCCTAATTATTCCCGTCACATTTATTCCGCCCTGCTGGCTAGCGAGTAAGGGAACTAGACTTTCACTTGGTATGGATGTCGGATTTGTTTGCAAAAATTCATGTACCTAACTTAATGAAATATATGCATGCTAATGAAAAACCTCATTTTCTGTAACTCAAAGAATAGCCTTTGAAATTTTTTTTGGTTCCCACAAAATATTTCTTTTAAGTCATTTGAAGAATCATTCTACTTCTAACAGCTGAAAAGATCTTACGATTTTAAATGAATGAGATAAAACAGTGAATCAAAGAATTCCTTGCAATGCTAACACGTTTAATATATTCCTTTAAAGTCAGTTAGAAACAAGTCACAGAAGCAAATACTGATTCGAGTTTTATTAAATTCAACGAAATATCATAGTTTAGATTTAGCTGAGTTATACAAGTATATTAGTTGGTTTTTTTATCTTTCTGAAATGAAGTCTGATAGATTTTTAAGGAACGAAAGTAATTGACTTACTGTTAAATGTTATGGAAAATAGTAACACAAAATTTCCATTCAAATAATTAACAATTTAACTGCTGTTAAATTAATTCAGCTACAAGAAAACGCGCAGGTTTAATCACAGTGCCTTAGAATTCAATTCTATGTTCGTAAAAACATGGGAGCAGTTTTTTGATACAATTAAGTCTATATTTCGTCGAGTTTTAAGAACAAAATTTTACCTGGAACAATTTTGGGGTATGTTTGCTACCATTAGAAATTAAGTAAATTGTTTTTAAATTTCAGTTATTGGACTCATGTTGCGTAAATGTTGAATTAAAATGGTAATATGATTAATTTTTCCGAATTAGAGAAGTTTTATATATAAAACTATGTAAATAATTTATTTTAAAAATTATGTATGCCTAATATATATTAAAATAAATTACTTTTTCATAAAAAAAAACCTTCTGTTAATGATTTTAGGTTTTATGCGGTTCTAACTCACATTTCATTAATATCAATAATTCAGCAATTGAATGAATTTTGATTTAAACTAAGCTAAATAAGAATTAATGCAAACAAAATCGACTTTTATCAGTAATTAACCTAGGATATGTATTTTTTGTGTTAGTGCTGATGTTCGACAAAAAATTAAAAGTTTGAAAATAAATTGGTTACTATTTTTGTTTTATTAACTCTCTTACGCAAATTTCCTGTTTCTTTCTGAAAATTTTTTAAACAGCCGCCTTGATGTAAATTTAAATGATTATCAGAAGTAATGAAATCGAAGATAATCTAACACTTTATGCATATGACTATAACCGGAACTGAAAGAATGGTATAATACGATAAGGGAGTCTTTTCTTAAAATATGTAGATATTTAAAAAAATATATATTTTGGTTTACAATTTTAGATATAAATTAATTAGCAACATGTGACTTCATACGCAGCACGGATAAAATCCTACGAGAGCACTAGTTTAAAGTATTGAATTTAATTTTATCTGAAAAGCGAGCAGACGGCACAGTGCCAGATTTAACGAGCGAAAGTCAATTTTTGTGCGATGGTCTGAATCCCTTGTGTTCGGTAACCGCAGCATTGCCTACATTTTCTTTCCAGATTGCAGCATTTTTGGAGCACTCGAGCATCCGGTCTGCATATGCCCACATCCTCTTTCTGGTTTTTCATCAATTACACCCCCATCGCCGTTGGGGATGGCAAAAATTTTCCAGCATTATCCTGCAATCAATCTCTCCCTCTGTCATACTTAAGCGGAGTACGAGGCCAGAAAAAAGCCTGGCGCTCGGATCGATGTGGTCCGGATTCTTCTTTCCGTTTGTCGGGGAGCAGGCAGGGCTGGCGTCGGTTCATTCCATTACCATTATTGGTCAGGAAATTTAAACCACTCCCGGACCATGTGTGTGCTTCATTCCAGAGGAAGCTGGGCCGAAAGAAGCAGTAAAGGTGGAATTACTCGTACTAACGACCTTTTTAGGAGTGCGGGAAAAATTCAAAGTGTTTACCGGGAAGAACGGAATATAATAAAGCACTAGTGGTGCTGGGGCTAAATGTTTCTCGTCCTAATGAGGACTAGGGCGCCTCGACTGTGGGCCCTTTTATATTGGCGTATAATTTTATGCGGCCGGATCTCATTCCCGAGGGCTTTCTACAAGCTCGAAAGTATTCCTTTTGGCAGGTTTGTAGGAATCCCGGATCCCTGAGAAGCAACAAATGGATATCAAGCTGTAGTATTTTTCTTCTGAGGCTTTTCACCCCCTTGTGGTCATATATGAGTATGTAGTTTATCTAACGACGGCTTAATTCTTCCTCTAGGATCCCTTTAAGGCCGTCATTTAAGGTTATATCATTTATGTTTTCCTTTGAATATGACACACCCAAAGCTGTGCTCCGACTTTTGAAAATGAAAGGAAAATGCTCCTTTCATTCTTTACATTTTCACAGAGTAAACAATTTTAATTTATGGAACTCATTTTTAGTTAAGATTTAATCTAGGAATTTTATCTGTATATATTTTATTTTAATAATTCTTATATGCTATAAAAATTCATAAATATAGATATACATTGTCCTAAAAGTTTTAGGAAGTATGCTTTGTTTTAGCACAAATTATTTGAAGGAAAGAGAGTTTTAAAGAAAAGCAGATTCTTTTGAGTTTTTGTTCCTGTTTAAAAACATTTAAAAGAATTGGTACGTTGGCGGTCACATCTCATAACTCTTTCTAGGATTATCTAAAACAAAATAATTTTATATATTCTTAATCATTATGTCTATCAATAATGGTCTAAACTGGGATTATATTTTTATTTAAAAATTTGTGGAATCGGTCGAATCACAGCTTTTTCTAATATATATTATAATTTTTCAGTATTACAGTTGTTTAAATTTTGACTTTTTGCAAATATTTTTAGTTTAGGTGATAGTGATAGTGATAGTGATATTAAAGATATGTGTGAAAGATCAGACAGAAAATCAAATAAATAAAAAATACGAGTAATACACCCTTAAATGTTTAATTTATTTGACATAGGTAAATAATGAGTAATAAACTTATTTTTTAATGTTCATTCTTTTGATACAAGTAAGTTGTTCTAAGTGTTCTATTTTAACATATTCGTAAAGGTAACATTTGCAACATTTTAAAGAAGTCTAATAAAACCAATTAATAGATAACACTACAAATATATAAAAATATTTTAAGCATTTCATAATGATTATGTTTTATCTTTAATACTGCAATGTAAAATGGGTAATTTAAACTTCACAAATTTTCTTTATTTTTAATGTCCCCCTATCTGTCTATCGAATGAAAATTTTATAGTTCCAAGTACTAATTTGGACCACTTAGTATAAAATGACCTTTTTTTTTATAATTGCCTAGGGCAAAAGTGGAATAAAGCGTGCCGTATTTGAAACGTTTAGCGCAGCTGGTATCAAATTACGTATATTTTCGATGTTTAGACGCAGAAGTAAAAATATTTGCATTTAGACGTAGTACCATCTTGACTAGATTTTTATATAGTCTTTAATTTTTCGAACAAAAAATATTACTAGTCATCTTCGAAATTATGACTTTATTATAAAATATTTATTTATATTCTGTTTTGTTTTTAATTTCTTGAAAACTCGTAGCAATAAACTCAATCATTCAAAAAATCTATGGGGTAAAATTGTACTTCAACTACTAATGATAAGCAAGCTTGCATGGAGTTTATTGGCAAATATCGTAGAATTCGGACTTTATAGTTTTAAGTGCCGTACTGAAATGATGCAAGTAATTTTTGTTGGTAAGATTTCATCATCAACTTTTTTGAATGTGCCAGCTATTTGATTTAGAATTTATAAATTTAGATTTTTACCTGTTTTGTTTAGAAATGAGAGCAACCCTCATAAATGGGTAATGATAAAGCATTGAAAAGCAATTAAGGTAATTAGTACACTTTCTACTTGTAAGAATACATAAGGGTGTGACTTTTTCAAGTGATATTTGTTGTGCTCAATTGAAAATGTTAACATTTTACAAACAAAATACAAATTTTAAAACGAATATGGTTTTGAATGACGGGAGAAAGTTAAAATATTACGTTTTTTGGACGCAGGATTATCAAATGTTCACATAGCTAAACGGATAAAGTGTAACGAGTCATCCGGGAGGCGTTTTTAGAAAAAAATTCGGGAAATTGTGGAATTATCCCGGAAAGAAGAGAGTGGTAGGAAACGAAAAAAACCACTCAAAGAGCAAATCGGTTATTGGAATGGTTAAGTTTAAGGAATCGTTTCTAGAATTCATCCCTGAACTGAACTGAGAAGAGACTTTGTGGAAGAAATAGGGGCAACAGTAACAAGCAGGATGATACGCAGGAGGCTCAATGAAGTTGGATTTATTGCCAGGAGGCCAGTAAAGAAATCGCTACTTACACATATCATAAGAAGAAAACGTTTGGATTGGGCGCAGCAGCATGAACATTTTACGACAACTGATTGGAGAAATGTAATTTTTGCAGATAAAGTAATTAGTAATAATCTTAACCTTAATAACTAGTTTTATTAGTTCCTAATATACAGGGTGCGGCAAAATAACGTTGACAACTTTATGCTTTGGTTAGTACTGTTATATTGAAACGTTCACATTCTTGTATATTTAATATTCATTCCCCAACGGTTAATGGTTGCTTTGCTATTGGTTGCTTCATCTTCTTTCATCTAGTAGTGCTTTATTCAGGATGTCAAGTAAAAGGTCTGCAATTATTGCGTTATTTGAAAATGAAAAACGCCAAATTGAAATTGTTCGAGCTCTCGGTGTATCAAAACAACTGGTATCTAAGACAATCAAGCGATACCAGGAGCTGGGCCATGAAGGTGATCGTCCAGGAAGGGGAAGAAAACGAACTGTCAATACGTCCAAGAATCGCCAGATCATCCAAAAGCGTATTCGGCGAAATCCACAGGTCTCCATGCGAAAAATAGCCTGGGAAACTGGAATCAGCGATAGATCAGTGCGTAGAATGGCCAAAGAAGAGCTCGGGCTTAAGGCATACAAAATGAAGAGAGCGCAACTCCTCACCGAAGCAAACAAATGTGTACGCTTAGAAAGATCGCGTGCGCTTCTGCATCGCGCCGAAGGTTCCGGTTGGGAAAAAATTCTGTTCACGGATGAGAAGTTGTTCACGATTGAGCAATCGTACAATCGCCAAAACGACAGGATTTGGTCAACTGAAGCTCCTGGACCATCCGCCATAATCGAACATCGCCAAAATCCACGTTCCGTCATGGTATGGGGCGGAATTTGCGCTACTGGCAAAACACCTTTGGTTTTTGTGGGTCAAGGTGTCAAAGTGGACAGAGAAGTTTACCGCCGTGACATTTTGGAGGCCGTAGTACTTCCTTGGGCCCAGCAGCACTTCGGAAACCAAGAATGGACTTTCCAACAGGACTCCGCTCCAGCACATAGGGCGATAATGACACAACAGTGGTGCAGCGAAAATTTTCCACACTTCATTACTGCTGAAGAATGGCCGCCGTACTCTCCTGACCTTAATCCTATGGATTACAGCATATGGTCCATTTTAGAGGCCAGAGCCTGTACTACGCGTCACCAAAGTTTGGAGTCTCTAAAGCAATCGTTGCGTCGGGAATGGGACAAAATATCGGTGGAAGAGGTGCGGCGCGTAGCCGAAAATTTCACGAAACGTTTGAAGATGTGCATTAAAAAGAAAGGCGGCCATTTTGAATTTAATTAAATATGTTTATAGATGAAGATTGGTTCCTTTCATTTTGAAGTATTTTGTTTTGTTTTAGTTCTTCATAAAATTTTCATGAGCGAAAACGCTAGTCAACGTTATTTTGCCGCACCCTGTATATCATTTTACAGATGGTTTTATTAGCCTGAACTCAGGTAGGGGGTGTCCACAAATTTAAAACTAAATTTGCTTGATTTATTTTAAGGACATAACAATTAAATGTTTATTGTAACAATTTTTGCTAAGAACATTAGCACTCTCTGAGGAAAACATGATGCCCGTACTAAACTGAAAATGTATTTGTTCGGCTATTGAATATTTTATTTTGTTTTTCTTCAACTAAATACTAAAGACTTATAACATTTATTTTTTCGACTTATTTTCAGTTAGCAGTGTAATGTCAACAGCCAAACGGCTGGTCCTATCCCTAAGAGGTCGCAAGGAGTCTCAGAGCACGGCTGGGACTTCGTCGACGCGACTCGTGTCTGGGAATAGTTCGTCGCCAGGCCATGAGTTGGATGAAATAGCAGTTGTATCTGGCAGCGGTGATTCAACCTTTCATGGAGGCAATTTTGGAAATGCAAATGGACCCCGTTTCGTTTCTGGTAAGTCGCCCCCTCGATCCAGAGACTTCTCATTAATATCGCTGTTGTCCCCCGAATGCCACTCACAAGTTCACATCATCACATCTAAAATGGAAATTTATTGCATCAATTTTTGTTGTTTATCATGTCTTATTAAATCACATCAAGGGCTGTTCATCCGGAAAAGCAGCCCCTGAAGATACGAAAGCACTTTCTTTCACTCCAACCTTTTATTTGACTTCATAAGCATTTGAATGTATGTTGCAGCCCTTTTTGTACTCGGAAGTAAGTTGCTTGCAATCTCCGTCTTACCGCTGTAGGCGGACCTTTCGAACGTATTCCTGCCGCACAATTGGAGCACCTTCCGTTGTTGTTAGTCTCCGCCTGAGTGGGAACCTTCGGCCCTACACAGAAATTCCTTTTGCCTTTTTCTGAGAGTGAAAAAGTGGGTTCCTTCATCTCGGAACGGAACTTAATAAGGAAAAGCCGGGTTTGGTTCTGGTCCGGGCCTGGGTCTGTATCTTAGTTTGGGTCCGAGGGAATGTGGGTGCCCTTTGCCGGGGCTCCCATTGTGGCAGAAGGTAAATTGTTTTGTTTTGCTTCCTGCGTCCTGCATTAGTTCTAAGTTATCTGATGGACGCATGGCTTGTTTCAGATCACTTGAATATCTTTGCCCGCATGGGGGGGGCCCAGTAGAAAGATTTCTTGAGGAGTAATCGTATGTTTTTTGGAGGGCGGACTCAAGCGGAACACTTCTCTAATTGTTTATTTGCTAGGGTGTGTACCGTGCTAGAATTTAAGCTGTCGTTATTGAAGAAAGGGTCTTGGAAAAGGTGTGGTAGTATTAAGACCTTTTCCTAAGGCTTTTTCTCATCTGATGTCGTTAACCGTTGAAGAGATTAATGAGATGAAAGATTATTGGTACTACTTAGTTTATAGTGGAGTATTGTGAACATAATTTTGAGCGGGTCTATTCCATTTAAAATCATTCCTTGTACTATCCAAACTCAAGGGATACCTTAAAGGAATTTAAGAAGTTAATCTTTCTCAAAGGGAAATTTATCCAGTGCAGTGAATAAACTTTAAAGAAAACGGATATGAATACCCTTCTATAACGCGATTAATTCGTACTATGGAATCGCGCTATAAGCCAGGTGAAAATAAGAGGCCGAAACAGATAAGAATTTTGATGTATTATAAATTTATTAGTTAAATGGTAGAAAAAGCTGAGAATATGTCGAAAACTAGTCTAGGTACAGTGAACATTAGGTATAATGACTTTGAATACATGCCGACGTGTCAATAATTATAAAACGGAACAAGGCCTATATGAAATTTAAATATGCAACTTTTACTTTTATATTGCAATTATGAAACCTTTAACATTCATTCAGAGAATGACTTGTGTAATTTATTTAGCAAATTTTACACATGCCTAAATTTTCATAAGCCATTATATAGTTTTTAAGTGTTTGATATATGAAACTTTCGCTATTTATTTTACGTTTTAGGTTGTCATACTGAGCAATTCGCTTTAATGAAAATTAAAATACACGGTTAATATTATCCAAACTCGTAGAATTAAAAAAAATTTAATAAATAGTCTGCCCTAAAAAGAAGGCCGCGAAATTTGAAGTGACCTGATTTGAATTATTTTCTAGATACAGTCTTTGGTTTAAAAAAAATTATAATTAGTTAAATTCATAAGTGCACGAAGAAAATAATGACAACAGGTAAATATTGGCGAATTTCGATTTCTGTTTAAAAAACAGAGTTGATTAGAAGCTAATTTTTTCGAAATTTTGCGAAAAGATTGCTTTAAAATGTTCCTAATTAGATCTCTCTCTCAAAAAGCTCTTCTTTGCTATTTTACGTTTTCACCTCTATTTTTTCGAAAATGTGACATGATAGAACATTTTCGTTTCCAGACTCGTAATTTGCAGGATACATGCATGTCTTTCGGTTTATCAGACGCGAATTTTTGCATTTTCATCTATATCAAACTATTGGAACCGCTGTCGGAAAGGTGAAAGAAAATTGAATTTGTAATTTGTTTATAATTGAATCGGCGTAGATAATGAACTTTTGTGCAGACTTTTTATTTAATTGAACCTCATCCATGCAGAGTATACATTATCCCAAGTTTAGAGCACTTGAGTGAGGCATGTATCTACTTACACCTCCGCGAGATATTTAGTGCTGCTGAAGAAGTTTTTCAATTTCGCCTCGAGTGACTTGCAAGTATTAGGCGATATGTAAATTTTTCCTAGCAGGATAACCGACACGCTGGCAGGCGGCTAAGATGGCACACATCCGCGAACTTTTACAATTATGATAATGCCCGCTTTTGCAAACCTCTGTATGAGTGTCGCTATATTCAAAAAAAAAAAATATGGGAAAAACATGTCACTGAAGCCACTTTAGGGCCTAAAACTCTTAAACTCTTCCCCTAAAATGAAAGCGACATGCCCCTCATAAACAATGGGCTAATGGCTTCACCTTTCCGGAAGAGTTGCGAAACAGCCGCCGCCGCGCAGGAAGTGAAATCGTGCCCCCATGTGCCCAACTACGCAGTCCTGGCGACAGAAGCAAGAAGGCGTCCTCGGGGACCATGCTTAAGATGTTCCGCAAGTATCGTCGCAAGCTCCTTAGGGGGATCTCTTTTGCAATATCTCGTATATGCGAAGGTTAAATTTTTTTAGTTGCTACAGGCGCCAGTTAGATACATTAAATGTACCCTTCTTGGTTGCCCCCGCACCGAACATAAAGGGCTGAATGCGCCAAAATTTACGTCCCATCCTCGGAGGGGTGTAGCAATGACTCTGTTGTGTGCTCAAATCTGCACGTTTTATTGAGACTCCACCAGGAGTTTTCTAGCCTTGATTTGCAGACGTAATGCCACCTGAATTTATGGGCATCGTATCTTTCAACATGTGTTGTCGGTGTCTTTCTAACATCGGCAGCGTTTAATGTAAGCATTTTGTCTCTTCTACTGTCACGGTTACTCTCCTGGGGAAAGGTAGGCTCAATTTATTAACCCCTTATTACAATCGTACTGATTCCGTAGGTAAAAATTTAAAAGTTTCATACCTTACTCACTATTTTTTTTAGTTATATTTGTTCTAGGAAGAAAGGAAAATGTTTGTCTATTATTTTTATAATAAAATAAGCACACCATCTTAGTGGGAATATTATAGAATGGTTTACCTTCATCAGTTTTGAAATTGTTGAACAATTTTGTGTTGCAAACGAAATTTCACGTCTTGACACGTTAAAAATGTTAAAAACAACTTTTGGTGATTGGTTTTATCAAAAATACATGCTTATGAGTGGTACAAGGCGTTCAAGGAGGGCCATAAAATCGTTGAAGACTTGCCGTGTTCTGAATAACACTATCATAAGCAAGTTTCTCTAGATATGCTTGAACTTGTGAATTCCGATCCAACGGTCATGGGACGCACAATAACTGCTGAGAAGACGTGGATATACGAGTGCGATATGCAAACAAGTTAATAATTATTGGAATGGAACCCGTTTTGAGTCCGTTGAGATAATAAAACAAAATTTGTCGAAGGAACTGAAGGCCATACCGGAAAATGGTTTTAAAAAATTTTTTGAAAATTGGAAAAATCGCTGGCAGATGTGTGTACCCGCGAATGGGTAACCCTACCTTCGGCTCTATCACTGAAATCGTTCCAATCGAATCGAAATAAATCGAATTCTTAAAAAGGTTCCTAAAATTTTCATAAATTTATTTTAGTAACCTTTAATTTAAATGTATTTGTTCATTAAAACTGTTAAAATAATTCGATTAGAAAAATATCCAATCAAATTATTTTGATGCTATGTGCGAAAAAAATTAATTAAAGTCTAAGGTAACTAAAATGAATTTATTAACATTTTAGGAATTTTTTTAAGGAATTCGTAAGCTCCTTTCGATTGGAATGATTTCAGCGCCCAAGGACAACAGATAGGGCTAATTTGGTTGAATTTTAGTTTTTTCTATAAAAACATTGTTTTAAGGGTTTAATGTAGTTCTTCTGAAAGAAAAATTAGTTTTAGGGGATAGGTTTTAAAATTGACCGTTAGTTCGAAGTTGCAATACTCGAAAGTTCTGCTTCTTTCTAATTCGGTCAATGTTGGGCCTATTCTAGTTAAGGAAAATATTTTGTCCGCTGAAACTCAGCTTAAATTTATATTTTATATCTGAATAATTGTTGCATTTTACAATCTAAAAATAATGCAGTAGTTTGCATACTGATCTCAGAAGCATAATTTCAGATTTTGTGGTAGAAGTAAAATGCAAACACATTTCGAAGTAACGCTAGAAGTATGGCTTATATTTAGAGAGATTTAAAACAGAAATTTAATGTTTCTTTGGGCATTTCATTTTCTTTTGCACTTGCGGAAAACAATAGCTCTACAGGGCAGTTCAAAGTTCCAAGCAGAGCACAGTCCCTTTATTCAAATTGGACTCCAGGCTAATCAAAATTATTATAAATTCTGAAAAATTCGCACACGAGGAGGGTCATTGATTTTTCTGTCAACCAAGCTCTTTGCAAGGCTCTTAAAAATAGACAACTCTTAATCCTTTTAAGGCTAAAATATCAGACTCTCCCCTGATTGACGGCGCAAAAGGGTTCGTTTGGATCCATTTTTTTGCCCCAAAATATAAGAGGCCCACACTGGTGAATCGCCTTAACTCAGGTCCGCGTTCTCTTGCGTTTTGCTCAAGTAATTAGTTAACTGCTAAAGATTTACGACCCATCACATTTAATTATAATAAACGGATGGAAAATGGATGTTGCCCGCCCGCATCCCAGCCGGAGTACAAGAAACCCTCCCCAGTGGGATTTTTTTTTAGCTGCTAATCAAAATCAGGCATTTTACAAGCGCAAAAAAAGAAAATCGTTGAAGTTTTTGTCGCTAACCAGCCAACTAATGAATGCTAGCAACATGGTGGTTTTTTGGCGGACTTTTCACGAATACCACGCTTTTAGCGGAATACCATGTTAGTTTTAGTTATTGTTAATTTCGTTTGTAGAATTTTAAATTCTTCTTAAAATTGTTTTTATCTTACGTCTAATTAATTTCATAGTACGTTTTAATTCTAGAATTAAAATTTTGAAATGGTTTACCCAAGCTGTCGACTATAGCTTTGTAAAAAATTTGTGAGCTTAATGGAACAATAATGGGCTACAAAAAGATTAAACATGATTGTAATTGATTAATGACCGTTTTGATAAAATTTAGAATTATGGATCAAATATTAACTCTTCCCTAGTTTAAAGAAAAGGTTTCATAAGTTTGTTTGTTTGCTTTACATTGTTATTATTTAAGGAGTACAATTGTTTATGGTGTCAGTTTGCCACACTTGCGAAATTAGTTCAGAAATCCAATCCCAATTGAAAAATGGGACCTTCCCCGTTGTCGTCCCTTTAAATTGCTGTGTTTTGCAACTTCGTGACGACTCTTCTCGACGAAATCAATTATTGCAAAAATGGCAACGGATCGCAATGGCGACAAAAATAAGGAGCGGCAGCTCACACATCGCATGACGTCGCTATGTCCACATTTGCCGCCAACTGACTAAATAGAGTTCTGGGGGACCACCCTGACGTCAATCCGCGCCGTCGACCCGCCCAGAGGAAAGGTTACACTCTTGTCTAAAAGGAAGTCGATAATGCAAAACAAACATGTGCGGATAATACGATAGTTTGTCAACATCGACAAGAGCGAGTTAATGACATTTTTGGGCGTTTTGTTTTTGTTCCCTTTCGGCTTTGCCCAACACTTGCGTCGGTGGTACTTACCAAGGGGTTCCAAAGTGGACAGAAAGGAGTTTAGTTCACAGTCTGGCAAACATGGCGATTTTATCGCAAGCGTAGCTGAAATTAGATTCTGATTAAAGTAGAACTTTTCCATGAAATATCTTAAGAGACTATCGAAACAAATGTATATTTATATTGCATGATCAGTCCTAGTGATAGACCAGAACAAGCAATAACAGTTTTGGTACTGGCCTTAGTTCTTGGCCTTGGTATTGCATCAAAAGACTTAGTCTATTAAGCCTTGGTCTCGTTTGCAAGACTTGGTCTTGGCATTGGTCTTGATACCTAAGCTATGCTATTGGTATTGTTTAAGATTGCAATATAAAGACCAATTCTTTTCATCACTAAAGATAAATAAATAAAGAAGAGTAAACAAGGAAAAAACAGCAATGATAAACTAACTAACACTTAGAGTTTTGTATTTTTTGAAATGTTGATATTATGCTGAATATTTAATTTTTTAAGAATGAAGGTTTATAACTAATTGATTACATTATTTATAATTAAAAATAATACATATAATGATTTCTTAATCATATATGGCATTATTTTATTTTCAAACTTTGGATTTATTTGTGTAATCATTGTATATACGAGAATATCATGTGGATCCTTACAATATAACGTACAATACATATATATTTGCAAGCTGTAGAAAATTCTCATTGATTAGCAAAGAAAAAAAACAGAAATTATACAAAATGAAATAAACAAACAGATATTTTTCTCTCGTGGGTGGCCCAGCAGTGGCTACAGCTATTAACATGCAAATAATGCAATCTGAGTTGAGGGAGCTTTAAATTACTTCTGTTTGTTTTTTGAATTGGTACTGTATCGCAATGAAATTTTATATTTTCTTTCTTTGAGGCGAATATCTGAATTACCACCATATAGGAGAATTTATCTCTCGTGATATGGATCTTAACTTAGTCTGTACAGGGTCATAACGACTTCTGCCGTAGGTCTCTGTTCTGCATATTTCCTGCTGGTTAGAATTCTATTTGAATTCAGTTCACGTCCACTCGTCAATACAAGGGACAACCAATGAGTAACGACAGGGCTCTACAATTGACCGCGAAAACTGCTCTATAGAGAAAGACGCCAAGCTTTCGGTCGAGGTCTGGTTGCTTATCACAAGTTGTGGCGACAAATAAATTCTTTAATTTTCGTATATTTGGGGAGAGACCGGAATAATGTGCGAATCGTAAAGCACTCGTAAATCCTGCCGACACAGGACATTTTTCGTTTTTCTTTCTTCTTTTTTTTTCCGTGTGACAGGACTGAAGAGGGTAAGACGCTAAGAATGCTGCTTGCTACGATGTCACATTGAACCCTCAAAAAACTGGACAGAATGGTAAATTTTGTAAATATATATGTATTTTGGTCACTCAAGCAAAAGTAAGAGATTACAAGTAATAAGGAGGAAAAAGTGTCAGAAAATGTGGGATCTGGTAGCACTGTGGTGGAGAGAATACACTTTAAATTTTATGAAATTCAATTGGAAAGCATTTAAAGTTTAAGTCTCGACAGTTAGTGTTTTAGTACTAGCAAAACTAAGAGTAACATTTATAATTTGAGCGGATTGTATTAACATTCAATGTGGACATACTATACAGAAAAATAAAATAGGCGTTTATTAACATTTTATAGTTAATTTTAATGCATACATTTTAATAATACATAGAAATTGGAATAGTTTCAGCCCTCCATTGGACGCAATGTAAATTTTTAAGCATATCGAACTGATTACATCACATCTCTTCTATAATATTTTTATTTGAATTTTTTGTGTACTTAAAACACTATTCATGTTTAGTTGATTTTTCTTGGTTAATTAAATAAAAAGGAATGAATTTTCTTTAAATCTTAATTTATTTGTATTTTCTGTTTAGTAACATGTTTCTGTGCTGATAACGTTTTCATCATCATTTATTTTCAATTTGGTGACCTTTCAAGTGGAATAGGCTTATAGAAGAGCCTAGTAATGTCCGTTTCCATCGGACTATTCCTTTTGCACATACGATAAGAAAATGAATTGCGAAGGACCCTTTCGCCAAAATCTGTCAACGTTAGCAACTCTGCTAAAGGACGTGTTATTATTTAGACCTAAATCTAAACTTTTCGACACCCCAGCGAACGGTAATGTCGTTTTCGTGGCACCTGTAAAAGAATCCTCATTTTTGTCACATTTCCCTTTTTCCGTTCCATCAGCCATTGAGAAGGGACAACCTTCTCACTGGTCCCAGAGTATGGTTCAATTTAAAGTGACATCCACCCGCAAGTTTCGAAGTTTTCCAGCAATTTTCCCTCATTACGTTGGCCCATTCAATCAAAATCTAAAAAAAGAAAAAAAAAATGCTAGATTGTATCGGGAAACTCCTTTTTGCGAATTCCTTCCATGTTACATAAATTCGGAGAAAATGAGTGGAACAGGCCCTTCCTTTTTTTTTTTGCGAATCCACTTCCTAGCTATTATGCGAGCGGAAGGCCAAGATGGATGGGGCTGGATGCGAATCGATGCGAGAACAATCATCAACATCCGACCGCATCAAGCCATTGAATATAATCAGCTGAGGAGTATTATTTAAATCAGCCGCAAAAGGGGGTTTTAATACCCGAGGCGGCTTATCCCTGTATCGTTCCTCAATATTGCCGCAGTATGGTCCCTTCGGGTCCTTTCCGGCGTTTTCATTTCCTGTGACGTCAGTTCATTCAGCAGATAGAGCTCCCCCCCCCATCGTGATTGATGTGATCTGTCCATCACAATGCCCACTCGCCGATGGCGGTGCCCCAAATAAGGGCACTCGGGTTCTATTGGAACGCTTAACTAAACTACGTACTAACAAAGGGCAATTGGCTGCAGGCGTCATGTCTGGAACTGTCCAGGGCTTACTCCCGCGGTAGTGGTGACGAAGAAGTTTGACCGACTGGAAAATTAAGGAAACTTCAGAAAGAAGTCCATTATTTTAAAGAAATCGGCAAATTGAAGAAGGTGAGACCATTCGTCGAAGAATTATGAATTCTCTTTAATTTTCTTTCATTATATCTACCAATTGTTCTATTTGGTTTTTATTGCTGATTTGTCGTCTAAAATCGCTTTTAAATTTTAAATTCAATTCAATGCTTACATTTTTGTAAACGAATGAAATACATGAGATTCTTTACAACAAATGCGATCGAATGAAGGAAAGGACTACAATCGAAAAAGTCGTTATTCCTAACACCAACCCTTCGATTGCATATTCGTTCGTTTAAGGATATTTACAATAAGGGCCCTTTATTTTTAACCATGCGCAAAAGTTCTCACAGGGTATTACATTTGGGGTTTGGGGAGACTACTCTAAAATATTAATATTTTTTTCTTTGAAATATGTGTGTATGGGAGTATTGTTCCGTTGCAGCATTATAATCATTTCCTATTAAAATGTTTGTGGTATAACAACTCATTTTAATAAATTGAAATATGTTTTAGCAGTAATTTTTTCTGTAAAACGCTTTAATTGCCCAATTCCATAAGCGGAAATGCATTCCCATATCATAATTCTTTTGTCTTCCAATTTGAGGGTAGAATTTATATGAAAATTTTTCATCTTTGACCCCTAAACATATATTTTGCCGCGACTATATCACATTCTCACCAAGCACTCATCTTTATATAGCAAAATTATAGTCTTTTAATGTATGACTGTGATAATATTGCATCCTTTTTGCTCTATTCACCGTACTTATGGAGGGTACTTTGTAGTAACACGCCGATTTGTAGTTATATGTTCAGGCTGAAGTTTTGCCCTAATTTTTAGTGCTATTTACGTTTTAATGCTTATTACTCTAGGTTGGTCTGATCTTTTTCCCTCTCCCATGTGAACATTTTTTGAAACGTTTCTACTACTTTTCGTATTGTTTCATGGTTCTTATTAAAAAATAGATTAATTTTAGCGTAATTTTTACCTTCTTCACTTAATTTGATTATAAGATTGCAGGAGAACGTGCAGTTAGATAATTAAATTTACCCAGGTTTTAAAAAAAAATTATAATTTTTAACAAATTAATTTTTCAAACCGAAAACCATAAATACTTTGCGTAAAATCACTTTTACAAATAGTTTGTTTCTTCTGATTTTTTTATACTTCATAAATTGTAATAGGTACTTAAAAGCTAACTGAAACGAAACAATTTTTACTAATAACACTTTTTGTTAATTTACTTTTGTCCCAATGTTTCAGTGAATCATCATATACAATAAGACTGTAAAGATAATTGAATGTATCTTTAGATTAATTCATCTTAATAAGGTGTTTGTTATACACTTGCTTTTTAAAATTAATTATGAAGTCATTGTGCGTCAATTTACTTTAGACCGCCACTGTATCCATATGCGAAATAGAGACGAAGAAATGCAATCGAATTAACTTCGAGAAAATTAACTCATATCGTATATAGATATGATAATAATTGTATATTGTATCATAAAATATGAGACGTTTGAATTCCCGAATAGAAAGATTTGAATTACATTATGTGTACTAATTAAAGGCAGTCTTTTTTGTTCTTTGGTTAAGACTTGGAACAAGTTTTCAAAAATTTCCTTAGAAGTGCAAGGTAATTCTTTCTAGTGAAACACATCTAGGAACAGAGTACTTGAAAATTCTTTTGCTACTTTGACATCAAATATAATCCGCAAGTAAGTTTTTATAAATTTAGTGGATGCATGTTCCTGATTCCTAAGGTATTATAATTCTTTTGAAAGTAATCGATTCAAATGTAAGGGATTTTTGTTCTTGATGAACTGAAAGAGCAGAAGAAAAGATTTCGCCTTGTGGTTTTACATTCAAACGCCTGCCAATGGCGGTAGTGTGTAGAATGATTTCTAATGGACTTTCCTTGCATGTTGCAGTGCATCCGAAGTTCGACAGCAGTGACTTGACCAATTATATGGTAGTAAATAAATCCAAAGCAACTAGCAACTGGTAAATGTTTTGGGTAACTTGGCAAGACTACCAGAACTCTTGAAGGATTTTAGCCATTGTTGTGCCACATTTAGCCGAGGGAGTTGCGGCAAACTTGCACAAAATACAGTGAGGACCGGGGCAGGAGATGCGAGACTTCCCGGCTCAACTAATTTGGCCCGGAATTAGCTGGCCTGCCCCGAACGCACTCAGCTGCGCATAATTACAGTAAAACATTTCATAAAGTTGTACTGCAGCTACAAAATGTAAGTCAATTCTGTGGCTTTTCTAGGGTTCGTCTCGTGGCGGAACAATTTCGGAATTTTGCCCCGACGGAATAATGCCACCGGAAGGCTTCCAGCTTATCGCCCTTTAAAGATAATAAAATTCCCTTTTCCTCTTTCATGCCTTGGATCATGTAGTTTAGTTTCCAGGAACTGCGGTGATTGGGGCGGACGATGGTGGAAATTATTTTCTCTGTATTTTGCCGAGTTTTCTTATTTTAGTATGAGAGGAAGTCTTTGCAAATTCTCGGTGATAAGGCTGAGCTAGGAGAAAAGGGAGTGGGTTTATAATCTTTATAAAATTCGATAGTGGAAATCTTTTCAGCGCAAGCACGCAAGAAAAAATCCTTTTGGCATGATATTTCGAGAATTTTTGAGTTTGTGCTGTGTTGCGCTACCTGTTCTTGGTTGAGGAAGAAACCTCCGCATGCCGGAGATATACGGTGACATGTGTGGGGTGCCAACCGGGGTACAGAATCAAAATTATCACTTTCATAACGCCCTATAAGCACGTCGTTCGTCCTGTGAACTACGCACCAAAGAATGGAAAAGCACAATGAACCCAGTGGACGACGTCATAGTAGCAACACATCTAGAGAGTCGTATGGGAAAACTTCTGCTCTAGAATTTGAGTGGCCCACTTAGGGCCGTACGAAAAGAAGGGCTGCTTAGTTTTGATTGCCGCATAGCAGTTGGGCGATAAAATGTTTCTTAATTTGGAAGGAATGAGGATGTATGCCTGCAAGACGTTCCCTGGTCTTGTCTTTGGGAGGGATAGCTGTTAAATATTGCAGAGACTGACAACTGGATTGGGGTGCACTTGCTAAGAAAGTTGCTATTCAATGTCTTGTTGCGTAAAGTGGCGATTCTGACCAATTTCTTTTATTCGACATAGTTTGCGACAATTGGGCTAAATCTCCTTTCACGTAAAAGTTATTCGATATTGAACTTTAGCGTTACAATCAAACAATAAAAGAATTTGGTATTAATACAACCCATCATTTCTACTCAATAATTATGGTAAATTTCGAACAGACCATTGGATTGAGTTGTAAACGAGAAATTGCAAGTTTTGATTGGTGTCATATAAAGAGTCAATTGCAATGAACCGTTGGGGGTGTGATTCTTGAGATTGACACGGAGATGGCAAAACTTTGAAATTAATCAATTGTTATAATTAATCATTTGATTAATCGGAAAGAAATAATTGCAACACGGTTTAATGGGAAAGAAATAATCGATTGCATATGCTTAATCGGAAGATAGTCACACATAAATGTAGAAAATTATCGGTGGAAGCGGGACTCATTAGTTTTATTTTTATTTTTTTTTGCATCAACATAATTCAAATTCGAATTTTTTGGTAGCCGTTTTCTTATTTCAAAAATAATTCACGCAATTATATCAATCCGCACCAAAGTAAGTAGAATTTTGTCTTTATTTACCTATAAAATCAAAACCCCTTATTTTATAAACGCTAGGAATTACGCAAGGAATTCAAAGCCAAATTGAAATCAAATTAAATTCGATCAGAGCAAAAAAGGTTTTTCTAATTCATGAATCTACGAGACCACCTACTTCGATGTATGACAACTTTGATAATAAAAATGCAAAAGTATTCATTTGATATTTTTCAAAATAATTAAATGATCGTCGATTAAACAAAAACCCGATAATGATTCCATTTTAGAACGATGTATTTTTATTTAAATGAAAGAACTGTTGGACCTAATTAGATAAAATCTCTTTCAGATCATACTTACGTAAATACGTTTTGATCTGGTACGAAATGTTTGCATCGAAATTAAAATTATCAAGAGATACTCAGAAAAATAACACATTAAAAAGATGGTATATATTTTTTCAAGGGTTAAAATAGTTTGATAGTAATTTTTCGGAAGTTTTTATTTCGATTAAAAACTTGATATTATTTGTTTTTGTTTTTTTTGTTCTTATCATGTGCAACCTTTGAATTGCTTCACAAATTTTAACACGATTTTTAGTGTCCATAGTTTTGTTTATATTCTTTACGAAAATTTTGAAAAGGTTTATGAATTTAAAAATAAAAGTATAGATATGTATACATATAAAATATATGAAATATGGTGTATCTATACAACATCGCTGATTGTAGTACGAAAAATTAAGTGCTGGATTATCAAAATTAGTATTTTATTAAGTTTTAAACGGGGCCTCTGATAGTTCAGTTGTTAGCGCGCTGTCCTACCGTCCCAGAGGCTGTGGGTTCAAATCCCACGAATAACCATGGTCTCCTGCGCTACGTGGTAACACAATGGGCCAAAATTGGCCTAAGTGTGCCTTTCTAGGCAGCCACAGCAACCTAACCTAACCTAACCTAAGTTTTAAACACTGACTATTTTATAGGTATTGACTGTACTGGCTTAAATAACTAGCCACTGGATAATCATTGCAGTCAGTTTTGGTTTGCGAGCCAATTTCGGACATTTAATCATCATACTGCAATAAATTATTACTAATCATATTTATTTCTTTATGCTCAGAACCTGGCTGATGTTGTTGAAAGCAGTGGTATATTTATAAGTCGTTGTGAGAAGTGTTACCAGGCTACTTTATCAATCATCTACGACACTATCATATGAAGGTCAGAAATATTCAATTAAAAAATAATAATTCTATCATGTAAAAAGGAAAATAAGGGAAATCCGTGTTTTTTTTATTCAATGTTAGCTTTTTAGTTGAATTAATGTGAATTTGAATTTCCTAGAAGAAGGAATTTGGTACATTGGATGAAGTAAATTCAGCTAGCGATAAAATAATAAAGCTCAATTTTCTTATTCCATAATTTCAGGGAATCAAATCGCATTAGTCTGTACCTTTCATCATCATTTTCACGATACCAATTGCATGTACTTTGACAGGTCTAAGCTCCTAAATAATCAATCCAAGCAAATCCAAGGCAAGATGAATCGTTTCGACGTGCCTAACCACAAAACTGATGAAACCCGCCCTTCCAAAAGCATTTCCAATCAAATCTCATCTTCAATTATAAATTATAATCTCTGCAGTGCTGATGATTAAGGGAAACTGGGATTTATTTGTGCTGGAACTTTGAGTCGGGCTTCAAAGTGTAAATTAGGGCAAAACAGTATAGGTAGTTGTTTTATTGACAGGGCAAAGAAGTTTTGAGTAGTAGAGATTTCGTCTCATGCATCACTTTAGTGCAACAAGGCATCATCTAAGAAGCAACGGAGGAACTTAGATGCTTGTGTCCATGCGTAATGACGTAATTAAGCAAATGTGCTTTCCGAAAGGCAAGTACTAGGTAAATTCTCTTCCTTTGCGGACCTGAAATGACAAGCCTTCTAGTCTGCGCTAGAATCTACAGGGAGCTTGCAAATTATACACTTTATTTGCTGTTCGAGTTCTCTTTAGTGTCCTCAGCAAGTCGTGAATGTGTAATCTATTTAGGACGAAATGGGGCGAAATTGCTTGCCTTGCCGCCAGTTTCATTGGTGCTTCGTTCAAAGCATGAAATTGTGTAGATAGTACAAGCCGGTACAAGCCCTTTTAGGCCTCCTGTTCATCTGACCAACATAGGCGGCTTTCGTCAGATGGGCATGGATTTGGCTATCTGAGCCTCTAATCCCAACATCCCCTGTAACAACCTTCTTCATTCCGTTCGCTCGGTTACCCTCTTAGGCGACACAATTGCACCCTGGGTCCATGCGTTTCCGAGATGAAAGGAGTGACCCATTGGATTATGAGTGCCCCCGGAAATTCAATTAAATTTGCGTTACACTACCGAACGGCTGGCGAAACATCGACAAATTGATGAATTCAATTGTTGTCGCCCAAAAGGGCACCGAGTCCTTTAAGACCATCGTTTAAAGGGCTAGTGGCACGGTCATTAGTGAATTACGTTCCCCTCGATCCCTCCACATTCCATTGCCTTTCCACATGTTGATGTGTTTCCGCCAATAAAGGAGACCTTGCAGTGTCCAATTTTTTTGCCCACTTCTCCCATTACCTTTCTGTAAGGACTGTTTTCCAAAAGCAATTAAGCAATTAATTTTTGAAAAGCAATGAATGGTAAGCCCGAACGCACTCAAGGGCCTTCTTGCTCACTGTACCGGGTCTCATAAATCATTCCCCGAATAATTTAAGCTTTGCGCTAGGTTGCGGTTGACCATCCACCTTCCAAAGTATGTTTTGCCAGACAAACCACGTACAATTATGGCGCTTTGCCGCTATAATCTCATTAAATTAATTACGCAATAAGACGAGTTTCCTAAAGTTGTGGGGCAGACCTTACATGTCATAACCAGACGCTGGTGCTGCGATTCGGTCACTTTTTTCCAATAAAGTTTCCCTTCGAAATGTTATTCGTGGTCCAGACTCTCGACTGTGAAAGTTATAGGATAAAAGTTCATGAGTTGCATAACATGCAGATCGTAAATAGACCCGAAACAGCCTACTTATGCTACACAGGGAGGACAGGAATTCTCTTACTGCAAACTTGTGGCTGATTGGTAATCGATTGTACCTAAATGAGCACTTTTGTGGTCATAGTGGTAGGTGCGAGGGTTTGATTGATTGCTTCCTTATATTGAGCGAGCCCCTTAAAGAGGCAATTAATAACTTAATACAATTGACACTAGCGACAGAATTAATTAGTTTAGAGGAATTCAACACGTGTTTAATAGTTTTATGGGCGGTATTTTCTATACAAAGGTGATAACACCCTCAGATTTGCGGAATCCCTCAATTTGATGAATTTCATTGCATATTTGCTGTGAAAAACATAAATATTATTTTGTACATGTCTCATTATGTTTTAAGATGCTCTGGTTGTATTTCGTAGCATTTTCAATATACAGAATATTTTTAAAATTGAATTAACGTCTGAAGGGCAAACATAAACAACATTTTGGAGTACTTGTAAATGGGAAAAATGTTTGTTTTGATAAAACAAATATTTATTTTTCAAATTAAAGGCAGGAAGTGTTCCAAACTTAATTTCTATTGTCATTAATTTCTACATATATTGTTCTTTTTTCTATTAACAATTTTTGAAGTTAGAACATTTGATCACGTCCAAACAAAAATCGAACTTGACTCTTTTTTTATAAGAGTTTAACACAGTTTTCGGCGAGCTAAGAATATCAGTTAAGTTTCTTTCCTTTATCTACTTTGGGGTAATTTATCTTAAGCTTCACTGTAAAGTGAAGTGTTTTATTTAAAAATGCTTAAAATATTTTATTTAGACGTCACCCATTTAATTAACATTGTCTTGCTTTTAAAACATTAATTGAGACAATGTTAATCAAATGGGTGACGTCCAAATAAAACACTTTAAGCGTTTTGCAACAAAATACTGAGATTTAACTAGGACTTATTTTTTTCTTCAATCTCTTTCTCTTCTCTTATCTTTCTCTTTTCTAAACAGACTGGGATTAAATTAGTTCCAAGTTATTATGAAATAAATATAAAATGTGTAAGATAAATTTCCTAATTGATTTTGCTGTAAGGATTTTTCAAAAATTAACCAACTAATTTAAACAAGGTATTCTGGATTTCTGAACGTTTTTATTAAGGTTCTCTTTATATTTATACATTTTTTTAATCTAAGCTATAGTTTTATATAAAAAGCTTTGGGGAAGTATCTCATTCATCAAAAAACCTATGACAAATTTGAGCATATATAAAAAAAAAATCAAATTAATTTCAATTTGATTTAAGACCTCAAGACCAGAAGTGATGCTCCTAAGGTATGATTTTAAATCTTTTCATTTGAGATTCAGATTATGTTGAATTGGTTCCATACAAATCTGATTGAAATTGGAGAGGAAAGAGTGTCAAAGGCGAAAGTAAAATTGTAAAGATATATTTTTTGGATGTTATGTATATTTTTTGTTCACAAAATAGTTACATGAACTATCAATTTTGTATCAATTTTTAGAACTCAAAAATTTTAAATCCAAAAAGGACATCATCATATTTTAAAAAGAATTTATGCCTCATAACTAAAAAGAATAAATTGCACTAACAATTTACATCATAGGCTTAGATTTTATTAGTTGAGGTTGACATAAAATCTCGAGTGATATAAATGCTATTTCAGGACTCATAGACCATTATTTTTAGTTTTAATATTTTTGAAATACGAGCGCCGTGGGCAGATTAAACCATAATTGATTACGATAATAATAGCGAGAATATTATTAGCAATGGCATTCAAATAAAACAACAATCTCAAACTGCTCGTTCGATTACATTGTAAAACATAGTTTTCCTAGATAGTTGTTATAATTCGGGCACGTACTTTAAAAGGGTATACCTAATTTCTCTTTTAGTAAATATATTAATTTAACTTAAATTATAGTTCTTAAAATGATGAAAGAGACATTTTTAAGTCCAAATCTTATTATCTGATTTTTTACTTTTATGCTTCGTTAAAGAAACTACTTAATAAAATTGCAATTATTTTCCTTACCTTGTGGCGCACTTTTAGCCCAACGAGCATTTCACGACCAATTACGTTCGTTTCCTTCGTGCGTGGTATATCAAAAGTTTTAAGCCTGTTGTGATTGATGCGATTTGCGTGTTCATTTAATTCGCATTTTTCCCTTACAGGCTCCTTTCAGCCCCAAAATTAGGGGTTCTTTCACGCAGCACCGCACCACTCAATTATTGCGGGGAACAGTGGGCAGGTTCTTTATTAGGATGATACGAGTGTAATTCGATTGTGGTCTTCTTCCAATTTAATTTTCCAGCAAGCTTCCTGCCGCCTCGAGCGTTATCCTGAGCATAACGCCCAAATTTCTCCAGCCTTTGAATTCACCCCCGCTAAAGGTGAGATATTCCTGAAAACTCTCGGGTGGCCACGTCAGGAGCGCCCATGGCTGCGTCTCCTGCACAGGAATAACAGCCTTGGCGCTACCTTGATAATAATAAAATTCCGAAAGTTTCCAGGCCAAATCCTATCAGAAATTAACTTGTGAAAATGATTGGCATGGAAGCGGAATAATTTTCTTTAGTCACCAATTGGATTTTGCACGCGCCTCATGTCACGAAAGTTTTTGATTAGCTTAAGCGCAGAAGACATCTCAGCTTCCCACGTCGGCCGCAGCTGAATCAGGGGTGGGTTTGCGGGGGATGGCTGGATGAGAATGGAGCCCCAAAATAGTATGCTTGAGCAGAAGTTCGCGAAACTTTGCTATTTGAGCTTGGCCAGAGTGCCGCCTGCACTTTGTGAGCTGGGGATTAGACATGAAGTCCCTCATTCAGTCCTCGAAGAGACAAAACTTGCACTTGCAGGCATTGGTGGTATTCTTGGCGTATTGCTGCTCAGGAACATTTTTCAAGAGATTATAAGGCTAATTCTGACAAATTTCAAAAGAAAACAAAGTAAAATGAAAAATTTTACTTATTTTCCTAATTGGGAATCACGATAGGTTAAGGCAAAATTTAAGTATCATTATGTTATCACTTTCCTAAGTCGATAGTAACTGAAATCTTTCTCAAGTTGAAGTCGGAAAGTTTAGTCAAAGATTCAATACATAGTACGTTTTATTTCAAAATGCTTAAAGTGTTTCATTGTTACGTCACTGAACTGAGACAATATTAATTAAATCAATGACGTCACAATAAAAATCTTTAAGCGTTTTGAAATAAAATATTCGAAATCCCTTTCTAGTAGGTTTCTATCGCGGACCATAGTTGCTTTTTGTTTTGAAATGCTTGAGTTGCCAACGACTTTTTCAATTGCTTGTCAGCAACACTATATGACAATCAGTAGTTAAACTAATGTTTTTTTGGTTTACTTCTTGTTTCTGTTACCCTTTCTGTTTGCAATGCACTAAGCATTGATAACAATTGAATTGTAGTAGAGTTCCTTAACAAGAATTAAATTAGCTTAACTTACATTCCTCAATAATCAACACGATCGCTTTTTTATTTAGTTAACTGAGGAAATAACCAGGAATAAAATACAATTACCTATTATTTTGATCACCTTAAAAATGAGGTATTTTAAAATCTGTGCAGTTTAACACCAAGGACTTCACTTAACTAACTTGACTAACTTTCCGTATCACAAATAAAGAAGACGTAGTAATTAAAATAACATTACCAATTGCATTTCTGAGAGAAGCGAGTTCAAATGCAAATTTCGTATTTAGACCTCATTTCAGCTTTAATACCTGTTATCAGCACTGTGTGTACTTATAAGTATTAAAACTGTATTTTGTGATTACTGTTTGCAATAATTATTAAGTGCATTTATTCAATATATGAGTATACTTTTAGAATTCCGTTGATGTTTGCCATTTTGTCCAAAATCGTAGTTACTATCATTTATAAATCTGAGAAATTAAGAAATATTAAATAATTCGAATTAAGGGGGTAATTTACTTTTCAATTTATTGCATAATAGCTTGCCCGCTATTGGTGTTGCTCGGGATGCTAATTAATTAGCTTACGCAGCGAACGCAAAGTTTACGAGTACTTTACCCAATATTGCTTTATCCAATTATACTTCTAAACATTCCTCGTGAATGAGTTTATTTAATTGTTAAAACAGGAACAACATCTTACCAGGAGTCATGGAGATAATTGCGAACAGACAGACATAGATGCGGCGAAGGACTTTGTTTTATGAACCGACTACTTTTCAAGCACAAACATACGCAGACTGAATTTTTATATACAGGTGGGCTATCTGTAGGTCCTTTTTTCAGGCGATGATTGTTATTATTTAATGTTATCTCTTCTAAAAACTTCTTTGATATATAAAAAGTCAAAAATATGCCATATATAATTACAATAGCGTATTTTGATTGTACAAATGTATTATGAAACTGGTGGTTCAAAAAGAAAACAATATTTCGTAAATTATGTGATAGTTTTGGTCGACAGGAACGTCCTACTGAGAGTGCAATTGACAAAATTATTCTATAGACCTTATCAACATAATCATCCAGTTCGTAATCCTGATGCAGTGGCAGCTGTTAGTGAAAGTGTTCGTAATGAACTAAGCACAACAACCAGGCATAGTTCACAGGAACTAAACATTTCGCGAATCTCATTACGACGTATTTTTGAATGAAATTGGGTGTTAACGACTTTTGGTTTCAACACAACGGAGCAACATGCCGCACAAGTCGTGCAATACTCCATTTATTGTCAACAAAATTTGCTGATCGCTTAATTTCAAAAAATTCTGATGTTCCTTGGTCATCAAGAAGTCCGGATTTAACACCATTTCATTATTTGTTGCGGGGTTATTTGAAAGGTCAGGTGTATGATAATCATTCACAAAGAATTCAACAATTTAAGAACAACATCGAACTGAAATTGGAAAAAATCATCGAAAGTTATCGCTTTTCTTGGAAAAAGTCATCGAAAATTTTGATGTTCAGAGGCAGGCCTGTAGGCGAGGCGAAGTCGTGGTGGACATTGGTTTTCATACCTAAATAGTATAGAACCCACCTTTCATTATCAATAAAAATTTTTGATTTTTCATCCCAAAATGTGTATTTTATTTAAAAATGAAAAAAGTACAGATGGCCCACCCTGTATATATATTATTGATAACAATTTTCGAGTTCGCGAACGTATCACATTATTTTTCCTCCGCTTGCAGAGTTTGGGGTTGGGGATGACTTCCAAAAATTCTACAAAAACATTAAATTTCATCGCTACTTTTGATATACTCTGTATAAACTAGAAATTAACGTCAATATTCATTAACTTTAATCGGAGGACCATCGGGTAATGTGTTCATCAAGAGGTTATTACAAAATCATAAAATTCCGCATATGTTATCACGGATCCAAGAGAAAATGAAGAATGAACAAC
Organism: Philonicus albiceps; assembly: GCA_963969385.1. NCBI lineage: Eukaryota > Metazoa > Arthropoda > Insecta > Diptera > Asilidae > Philonicus > Philonicus albiceps. Next base: position 31,991,078 of record OZ017773.1, read on the forward strand.
CAAATTATATTAGGTGATTGTTTATAATTATTTTAGCTTGCACTTTGCGTATATTTTGCTTAACACGTTCGCGGACGGCTACTGCATATGCAGTATTTTGGTTTTGCCCTGCTGGGTCACCACTGCATATACAGTACATTTGTTTTATATAATTTGAATAATCAAAACGATGAAAAAACAGTAGCAGAAGTTCATTTTTTCAATGGGAAAGTTTACAACTATGAGACAGCAATGCAGGATTTTTTTTATATATTTTATGTCTTCATATAAAATGCATCATAATTCTCTTGTCTTGATTTGATCCAACAAACATTGAAGGAAAGCTTCTGGAGAGTGATCATATTAACACCCCATGTGAATTTATACCGTCCGCGAACGTGTTAACCTTTTTGACTTTTTATTTGTAATCTTTACCCTGTGGTTTCGTTTCAATAAACTACCACGCACTAAGCGACACTAGCATAGTTACATTTTGGACAAGACAATGCTTTTTCCATTGATTAAAACTTCTGACCTTTAATTATACACCTTTTTATATGCTGCATTACAATTTATATACTTATGAATGTCCTGATTTCGTTCATGCATTGTGTCCTTTAATATTTTAATGAACGCATGTTTTACAATCAAAATTATATTTGATGCAAAAATACTTGTAATGCAATAGTAATAGTTAAAATTATGCGATATATTATGGTTTTCAATGCATTCAGTGGCAAAATAAACGCGTTACTGCATTCGCGCTCGAGATAATGATTTAAAATAGTGAAATTGGCTAAATGTGGTACGTAACTTTAATTGTACAATTGTCCAAAAGGGCTAATTAAATTATGTGAAAAGGTGTTTCATAGAAGTTTTCGAGGTAACTGATTTTAATTATACTATGTACATATTGAAATTTGAAATAAATAAAATAATAATAAATACCATGAAATAAGATAATATAAACAGGGTGATTGGTAAAGAAATGTTCCAACATGTGCGAATCGATTCTTTACAGTGTGATGAATAGCATTCACCTCTCTGTACAGGCGAAAATATTTCAATTGTTAAAAAAGGGGTGAAGGAGGTATTTTACGAAAAAATTCCTCATCGTGAACGCTGATCATAACACTGTAAGGAATCGATTGGCATATATTGGAATACTTCTTTACGAATTACCTTGTATATTTTAATCTAGTCATATGTATTTTAGAAAATTATGTCATGAAAAAGCAAGACATACTGCGGAAAAATCTATATATAGGAAAAGGAAGAAATTAAAACAATAATCTCGATAATTAGTCATTCGTTAATATTAACGGACGAATAATTTGTGGTTGGGTAGATAATTAGAACAGGAAATTCACTGATTTAATGAAGATATGCAAACGATGGTAAACTCCTGGAATTTGCAATGTAAATACCCGTTTGAGTTAAGAATATTATTCCTGGAGTGGCATAGGCAATTTCTAAACCATGACTCGCGAAAGAGTTTCCTAATGAAGAGTAAAACAGGAAAGGTTTTGAAAAATATTAAATAGCTTTTCTTGCTAACTCGAAAGCTAGTTATCGAAAAAACTATTGTAACTTGTTCTAATAAAAAAAGATTTAAAAATTTGAAAATATAAACCAAGAAAGAAATAAAAAATTATTATTTTTTATATTTCTTTTTAATGCATAACTATAATTTATATGTAGATTGAAACACACACTTCTAAGAATCTAATTAACTTATAAATCCTAAATTGTTTCGAATTTATGTTTACGTACGAGTATTATATTCCTTGTTTATAACTTCGTGCATGCGGATTGAAATTTGATCCGTTTATTTTGAAGGTGTTTCCGATCTTTTTCAAACGATTATTTGCTTTTATTTAACGTTTAATTTTTGTAAAATATAGAGGTGTGAATTAATAAATTGTATCTTATGCTAAAATGGACTTGGAGAGGTATTAAATGTTTCACTTTTTTTTAACTTTTCTATTTTATAAAATGTGTCAAAGAAGAAATTTTATATTTGAAAAAGTGAGGGATAAGCATATCTGAAAAACTGATGAAAAGTCAAACTGGTTGATCGGGTGTTTATATCTTTTATGTTATGGTCTCTATCCGATTCGAAAAAGTGTTTTTTGAAATGGGTCGAATCGATATACACTAGCTGGAACCGGCTTGAGGAACCTCGAAAGCGAGGTAATAGACCTTAAGCTTCCTGAACTATTGGTCTTACAGATCGACTGTTTAGAAACTATCTACAGCAATATTCACCAGTCTTTAAGCAAAGCAAAGTTATTTAAATCATTTTAAAATCGATCTCTCAAACAAACAGATTTGAGTTCAGGCAGATTAAAGCCGAAAGTTTTTAAATGTGGTAACCGTGTGGCACCGTGTGACACCGTAAGGCTATTATAATTTATTTGAGTAATAAGAAAATATCTCTTTGTCGCAATTTTAAATATTTCATTGTCATGACATGACCCCTCATTGAATCTTGGTTTTAGATATAGACATGCTTGACAGGGATCTCTTCCTTCAGGGTTGTTAAAGGGGGGGGGGGGGGGGGGGGGTTGTTTTTGCAATTGGAAATTTTGTGCTCAAAAGAAAATTGAAGACATTTAGCACATAAAGCTCACATACAGCCGACGTTCCAACCCAGGAACAAAGGGCGGAATTGTCCGAAAGACTGTCAATCAAGTGGTTAGGCAAAACGTAGTTGTTTGTGTGGCCGAGATCCCCCTAATCCCCAAGGAGCAAATAGTTCTAATGCTTTCCCCTTCTCAATTCCGCCGGCTTAGCGGAGCTGCTATTAACACGCCAGTTCCTGAGCAAATTGTTGGATTAGGAGGTTAGGCAGAGGCCGCAACTATATCGATCGAACCCATGCCCTTAACCGGGAAACGAAACAGGCCAAGTCCCAGTGCAAAAAGCAGAGGAAAAACTTCAGCGTCTTGAATAATTTTGGGGCTTCTGTTGTTGAGGTGTTTACCTTCCGTCGAGAGATGACCTCCCGTTTCTCTTTTTCAGTGAAAAATTGCGCTGTTTTCTTCCTAATCAGCCGTTACTGTACAGCCCTTCGCATTGACTTCTTTTGTCTTCCACGTAATCTAGTCTGGCCCCGGAGATGGAAAGTCATCCACGGGGAGCCCTTTGCTGGCTACGGACTACAAAAATAGCGAGCACCCCAACGTCCGGATACCGCCCCCTCGCATTCCTCACGGGGAGGCTTTATATCATATTTTAAGCTGAATGCGGCTTTACCTCTGCTAGCCTAACGACGTACCAACCGTGGTCCCTGTGTCAATGGACCAATAATTCGATTTAACCGTGCCTGGGCGCCCCAAGTTTTTCGCCAACCGTCAATTGCCCCTTTCCACCAACAACTCCAGGGGATCTTTGCTCCTTTGTGGTTGCGGCAACTTCGGGGATACAAAATGTTAGCTAATATGATTAAATTGATTTGCCGCAGACTCTTTTATCGAAATTAACTTTACGATAAACAGAAGGAACCAATTATGGGCGGCTTACATCACGAGATACAGCCGAGCTACGGCCTATTGGCCGTAGCCCGCGTCTACGTGCCTTGGGGCATGGAAAGGGGAACCGTGGGGTTCGCAGTCGATGTATTTCTTTGTGGGGTTTGCTGCGGTAAATGAAATTACCGAAGACGACTAAAAGAGCGCCTTTCATTGGACTTTCCCGTTGATTTAGTGAAGCATCCTGCAGAAGTGTGACTTAATTTTGTAATTTGAACACCTTCAATAGAAGAGCGAAATCAGTTCTTAGAGCTGATAAAGCATGAATGTTTGAAGGTTATTCACACATATCTTTTAATATTTATAGATTTTTAACGTCCCAATTTTCGTATTCGACACAATTGGTAAAACCTAAAACACTACATGGTATAGTGGTAGTATAGTGGATGACATTATACCGTGAGATTTTTTAAAAGTTAATTATTAAAATAAAGATATGACAGGTAAGGGTTGATTTTTTTTGTTTTCTAAATCAATAGTCACCTTTAATTCTTTTACATCGTTTTTTCCTTAGAATTTATATTTATAGGCATAAAAGAGACTTAAAGCGATATTTACGAAACTAGAGCTGTTTTATGCTAGCTTAGACTATACTTCTAGAGTAATAAAGCCAAAATTTTAATGAGTAATAAAAATAAAATCAAATTCCCCTAATATACAAAGATCTTTTCTTTTAAATTTTTGCAGGGTTTATGGATTAGGTGGAGTTTTCCATGCAGCATAAGTTTCTAACTTAAAAAATGTTTGTATGTATTACGCCTTTAAACTTTTATCTACCGTCTCAGGATTCCTTGCAGTCTTTAGAAATAGAAGTGGTGAACTCTTCTGGCAATTTTAATTATGCTCTTTTGGTAGAAAGCTGTGTAATGTCCGGAGTGCATCATTATTCGCCATCCTTGATCCTGCTAGAGTTTCGCTCCTTCATTCACCTCAGAGAATTTCATCCCGATCCAGGCACAATTTCAAAATACAATCCTTGCTGTGAACACTTTTCCAAGCCCCCCGGTGGAGTTGTTCCTGCCTTTTTGTATAGTGCGTCCTTTTTGCAAAAAAAAAAAAAAAAGAGGAAAAAAAAATTATTTCTTTGTTGTTTTTTCTTGCAAAAATTATTGTCATCCAGTGGAATGTTTTTGGTCGCCTTTCGGGCGTCTCAACAAGTAGGGGGAGGGTAGGGGCAGCAATTATACCCCAAAATTGGAGCTAAATCTCCAACGAGCGCTTCCGGAGGAAAGAGAAATGTCACCGACAAATACGCTTATTCTCATGCTGCCTTTTTTTTGTGATGGTGGCGAAAAAAAAGGGAAAAAAATAAGATGAATTTTCACATAAATAACGGAAAATAGGGAGGCATCACGACAGAAATAGGGCCTGTCACAATGTAGCTTAAGAAGCGCTCTTGCGTTTTTCGGGATGGGGGAGGCAATGGTGTTCTCCGAAGAATACTATAAGACGCAATTTATGGCTGGTCCTAGAGCTCCGGTCGCGAGAAATTTTGTCTCCATTGAATGAAAAGAAGTGCCTTATTTACTTATCTATATACCCATAATAAATGTCTATCTCTATTTGTTTACATATATGTATACAATAGAAAGTTCGTTTGCTTGTTTGTTGCTTAATTACCTATAAATGCTTGGTTCAAATTACTACAAAATATAACTTAATATTAGGTCTACCGGAAAGTTCTGTCCGTTTTTGAAGAGGAAGCAAATTGTTAACATATTTAACTAGATTTATTGTACGATATAATTTTCATCGTTCCTTATGACTTCTTCCCAGCAGGATGGCAATTTATAAAACCTATTTTTGAAGAAAATCTTTGGATGCGAAAAACTACAGCAGCACTACTGTAAACGGAAACGTTTTCTTAATTTTTTTAATTTTTTTCTCATCAAATAATTTTGTAAAGAAAGGAATAGGTGAAAATCTGATGGTTAAGGTCTGGGGAATATGGTCGATGCGAAAGGCTTTCTCATCCTAGCTCTGAGATTTTCTGACGAGTCGCCAAAGCAGCATGTGGTCTAGCATTATCGTGATGCAGTATGATTTCCTTCCTATTGAATATTGTCAGCCTTTTTTCTTGAAGTACTTTGTTAACTCGTCTATTTGTTGACTGTATTTCTCCGATTTAGCTTTTTCTTCGGTTCCAAAAGCTCATAATGGATTGGACTTTGCATGTCCCACCATATACACAGTATTCTCTTTTTAAGGCTCAAGCTCGGTGTAGAGGTGAAGAAGGCATATTTTCCGGGTTCACGCTGTTTTCCTTACGATGTTTTTATATGTAATCCATTTTTCATCATTTGATCTATCATGGTCTTAAAAATATCGTCATCAACCATAAATGGCCGCCCAGAGCGTAGCTTATCACTAAGACCGAAATCACCTGCTTTAAATTTTTCGAACCATCTCCTACACGTTCTGTCCGAAACAGTATCTTCACCAAAAACTTTTAACAAATTTCGACACGCTGTCAATGACATAAGTTATCTCTGTTGTAGTTAATTTCACATAATAAATGCAATTATAAAGATATACAACCACATATAACTCAAACGAACATATCCAAATATATTCAAACTTGAAACGAAATTATCGAACAGAACTTTCCGGTAGACCTAATATATAGGTAGATTTGTGGTCTTCAAAATGGCGATCTAAGATGGCGGACAACAGTTGTAAATTTTGAGAAATTACCATGAAAATTGGTATTTGAGGGTTTATGAAAAGCCAGCGAAATGAGTCTTAAGCTAGATTTTAGTAAAATATGAAACTTGAGAATTTGAGAAGCGTTTACTTCTTTACTTCTTCTTTACTTTACTTAGTATTTCTGATACACTGGATGAAACCTGCTTAGTTAGTATTTTCATACATAGTTACCTTATTGTCTTATTATATCAAATGTAAAAGAAAAGTACTAACTTATTGCATGATTTTCCTTGTGTGTTAAATAAAATACTGAACTTTGACTGGTTGAATTAAGGTTAGTTTTTCGTTTTAGGTGAACAAACTAATAAAAATTAAAGGTAATTAAAATAAATCTGGAAGAATTTTACGGAAGTTTTATCCAAAATTTTTTTTTTATCGGTTGTCATATTACCGGATTTTGCATGAAATCATCCTTTATTATCAAATCATATAATCAATTTCCAACCTTTGTATATAAATTATGATAGCCGACGTCATTACATATATTACCTGATCATATTAATTTATAGCAATCCAGTTTTCTTTGAAATATAATTAGTATATATTATGCGTACTATTATACGTATTAGTACTATATGTATAATAATAATTAAATTGTTAAAGATCTATTGAAAAGTCAGATACTTGGTAATAGTCACATGCAGTGGTAGATTCTAGTTTAAGACCGCTATTGTCGCTGTGGTAACCCTGATTCGGTTTTTGTTTGATATACTATATGGGTGTGGTTTAGAGGTGAGTTTCGTGCGCATTCATATCCCTGGGGAATAGGTGCGCTTTAATTATGTGTTACTTTACATGGCGTTGCTTAATCCATTTCGTTAGCTAGTAGCAAGGTAGGGGAGACGGTTCTCATTTTCGCGCTAAATTTAAATGAGGACATAAGATGGCATCGCCGCTGCAACACACCAATTTTGTACTAAGGACCCAAAAAGACGGTCTATCGGAGCACAAAGGCAGTTAAGTGGGGGTGGGCAGTTAAGTGGGTTAAGCGCACAGAATGAGGGTTTCCGTGCTGGTTGCCGCCATGCTTGGGACGTTCCATGGAACTTAGCAGCAGATTGGTCTGCTGCCCTGGGATGGCTGACGCTGGTATGGGGCACAGTTGGACGGAACGTGTACTTACCCACTCCCAGTCCTAGAGTAGTGCCTGGGACGCGGAGAAGGCAACGGCGGATTATAGAACGAATTATATGATGTTTTTGTGCTGATGGGAATACCCGAATAATGAGGACGAGTTGTATGGACGAACACGAATTGCGATAAGGAATTGGACGGTACACGAAATCGTCTTCGCCAGAGGAGCCTCTGCTGGCGGCGGCTTGTTTAGAGCTGTGCGGCCGGGGGCAGAGGGTATAAGGGCTGCAAGTTATGACATACTCATTGACCTGTCGAGAAATACAATTACTGGGAAATCTTCGGAGCAGTTTTATCTTAAGGACACGTCCTGGCTAATAGCCTCAACGTTGCTCTGAAGTGCCTCCACAAACACCAGCCAGATTGTCGGTGCGCTGTAGGGCAATTTCAATGGAGCGACCCGAACTGAGACTATTTCGGCTTATCTTTTGTTTTAAATTAAAATTATATTTAAGCCAATTGGCCTCTAGAGCTAAATGACTCGGCTGTTCCAGGGACTCTTGCTTTGTAGCCATTTATTGTGAAAGTTTTCCATTTCCTGTTTTCAGAATTTTGGGCCAGGTTGGGACAGGGATTTTTATTCTATCATCCGCTTTAAATATTAAAGGCACTAGAGAGGTTCGTTCTATATTTCGCCTAAAAAATTATTTGAAAATGTGCCGCACTCAAGAGGAATCTTTAAAAGGTTTTATTGTAACCTTTTCGGTTAATGCTGTTAGGCGGTTTAAACTCTGGGGGAGAAGATGGTTATTTCGGTCGGTTATAATGCTCTTTAGAATATCCGATTATATCACTTAAAAAATTGATGATTTTCAATCGAAAAAAGTACCCCTTTCAAAAATAAAATTCAATTTCCACTTGTGAAGTGATGGTTTCATTCAACTCCCGAGTCGAACTTTACCTACGGAATAAATTCTGTACATTCTGAAATAGACCTATATTAATACTTTTTATTATTAAGTACATCTAAATAAAAACTTTTTATTCTAGATACGCTTATAAACCCCTAAAAAATCTATCAAGGTGAAAATTAACACCTGTTTAGAACCTCAAAAAACTATTCAAATTATTAGAAGACTGTAAAGCCTTAAAATACTAGTTTACACCTCAATAGTTTTGCATATAAAGATTTCTCAACACCTTACTACATACTTTTTATATTCTACAAACTTGGTAACTCCTAATAATTCTATTAAAGGAAAAGGTAACATCTCATTTGAATCTATGAAAACTACTTGTAATACTCTCTGACTATTACGCCTGAAAATAATTTGGCGCTGTTCGCATTGACAACAATACTCGTAGTCATGTTGTTTTCTTTTTCTAACGCAATACAATTGAAGTGAAATAGACGAAAATGGCGGTTAGCATACGTGCCAAGCATCACTGTATATAATTCTTCAGTTGGTTGCTTTGTAACAACGTAGTATCAAAAAATTTGAATTGTTCGAAACGTATAAGTGATAAAAAAAAGTGTCAATAAACTGAAATTGTAACCAGAAATATTTCAATTTATCTAATTAAAAAGTGGAATAATACAAATTAACAATTTATATTCAACGTTGTAAACCATGCCAAAGAAGAAGTACGCATTAATATGGTGGATTGAATCTCGAGATACAAGTGTAGTAGCTTTGTCCTCCAATAAACCGCAAATTATTTGAAGGATTATTTAGTGAGTACAATAATTTTGATAGCTTAGGTTTCAAAAAAAAACTATTTCAGAAAAAATATAATAAAACGTTTTATTCTATTCATTACTTTTATAACTATCATAATTAAAATTTATGTAATTCATATCATTCGAGCATATAAATATTAGAAATTCTAAGAACAAATAATTTTTTCAGAAAAAATAAATGAAATGTCGCCGACTAGCGTGCAAGAAACGTTTTTCATCGCTGCCATTAATAAAGAATGCGCCAATAAAAGGAAGAATAAAAAATCGAGCCAAACTTCAACATTGAAAAAAGCAAAAATGGATGATTTGCAAGAAAATTAAAATTAAAGAAAAACCATACATAAGTTTATTTTTTATTATAATGAGGAGTTTTATATTTTTTTAATATTTTAATTTTCTGTCTTGTAAGAGTTTCTTTAATTCCTATAAAATATAATTTTTATAATTAAAAATAATATATACTATTAATTTTCTTCACCTGGATAAAAAATACAAAATAGAATTAGAGAGTATAGAATCTACAGAATATTGAGGTCCTAATTAGAATATATAGGTCTACAAAAATATTACAGAAAGGTAGAATATGTAGAACTTGATAAGTTTCTGTAATATATTTAGATTTAAAGAAGTAGTTAATTTTTAATTTTTAAGGCCTATTCAGCGACTCAAGAGGCGACTTCGTCCGATAACAGACTTTTAGAGGTCTTATATCGAATCTATTTCTCTATATAAAATAAGTAATATTTAGGTTCTAGGATTTAAAATCTAAATCCTAGAATTTTTAGGTTCTGAAGAGTACCAAAACTTCGACTCGGGCTAGCTCAAGTATTTCCTTCTCTTTTGATGAAAATTCTCATTCTTTCATTCTCTCATTATTTTTTGAAACATTTTATAATTGTGTATATATTTTTGAACCTTATTACAGCTGAAAATAAGGGCATTTTGTGTCCCAAAATACATTTCACCTTGTGAGATAAAATCATGTTCCCCCAAAATTTGAGGAAAAATATTCCCTAATCCTAGCCCTAATTAGCAATTAGAACACCTTTCAAAAGGGTAGAGATAGTCTTAACTTTTGTACAAAGAATAGTCTTTAACTCTCCATGACAGCTAGATTACGAAGTACGTAAATTATTTATTTATTTATTTATTTATTTATTTATTACGTGGGGGGATTAAAAATTGTATTTTGACTCAATATTTTTCTTTTAGCTTTATAAATTATTTTCTCTATTTTAGCTTTTTATAAATGAGGAACAGCAATTCTGAAGTTGAAGTTGGTAGCTTATATTATGAGAGTATGACTAAGATCCGGTGGTGTTAAATTTAAGTTTCTCATAGTTTTCGAAAGAACATCGAAAGTTGAATTTTGATATACATATTGTAGTTCTTCTTAATATTAATCTAATTAAATATAAATGTAAATTAGATGTTTACAAAGTATTTTATATCTTTAGTGTCATTCTTGAAGAATGTAGGAACAAAACATTAAACTATTTGGCCTCATTCAGACATTTAATTAAGTACAGAGTTGGAAAAAAGAAACATATTCGATGAATAGCTTCTATTAGGTGTTGAATTATGTAAGCTGTCTTTTGTTTTTTGCTATATAATAAAATTGTAAAAATTGATCTGATGCTAATCCACATAATACGTTAATTATTAAACATACGTCGAATGACAACGATTTGTCGACAATAAATTTAATTTCCATAGGTTACTTAATCAACAGTCTCTCCATCTACTTCCAGATATACAAAAAATTTGAATATCTGGCAAGATATGAGAGCAGCTTGTTCTAACTTTTATACGTAGTGTGAATCCTATCCCCCAACTCCAACTATTTATTAAGGAGCTATTTACTGAAAATTTAAGTTCAATTGAGTAATTGGAAAGATGAATCATAGCATAGAAGTGGCTCCTCTGAGACCCGGAGAAGACAAGCCCGGGAATATGGACGAAATAAAAAATTTATGGCAGTGGAGCATTGCAGAGAGTAAAACTTGAATTTCTTAAAGATTTTCAGGTTGTAATCCGCGTATCCAGGTGTATACATCTATAAATAATCTTTGCCCAGCACCTTTTCACGGAGCAAGGTGCAAAGTATTAAAAAATTTCACCTTTTTCAATTTCCTTAGGTATTATTATGTTGCCCTCATAAATTCGAGCACGCTTGTATTTATTTTTGTGCTGCTCCATTTGCGGAGGACTAGGGCTCTGCATAAATTGTGACGTTTCTTTGGCAACCCCCAGATCTGAGAGGTGTAACTGTTCGTTGTTGGGGGTTTTGGTATTCCAGGATATTGGAAAGTCGGTGGGTCGAGTTTTATGACGTGTATTGCCGTCAGCGGTTTTATTTGAAATTTTTTATTTCCCCCGAATGGAATTATTGATGCTAACGAAATGCGATACAGTAATGGTTGTTCTTATTTTATTGATGCAACGTAAAAAACATAAACTGGGCCAGTATGTTCAGTTATTTCTGTAAATACCCTTTCTTTTGCTGAAATATTTTTCATATTTATCTGAAATATCAGACCAGAGCCACAACTTAAAGGGATAATCGTTATACATCGCATACTCATTGTAAACTTCCGAGAAGGTGATGTTATGAAATAGAATAAAATCAGTCAAAAGGACATAAGTCTCAATATTAAACAAGAATCGAAAAAATATTGACATTAAAATTAAGAAAGTGAGTGAAATTTATATCTTGTATTATTAAACGAACTATATGTATGGCGATCTCTAAAACGTAGTCAACGGTGGTGGCCTTAACGTTATAAAAAACAAAGGAAGCGAAGAAGCATTTGTAATTTTGTATGTGGGGTGTTCTTTATAGAGTTGCACAAATTTAAAATGAAATAATATACGTAAAAATAATGTTAATGGGCATAATGTTAGCTTTATTTAAAAGATATTTTTATGACATATTTACTGGCACTTTACTTTATTAATCAAACTGGAGCTGTATAACGCGGCGAATGTTGACTTCAAAGTGGTCCGTCGTCTGTGGTTTATCAGCGTAGACGAGTGACTTCACATATCTTTGAAGAAAGTATTCCATAGATGTGAGATCATACGATCGTCAAGGTCAGTTCACAGGTCCATTACGCGAAATTATGCGCTCATCGAATGATGTCGTACGTTGTGTGATGAATTGATGATTTTCAAAATAAATGTGCACAATTTGCAACCATTGTTCTGAAATCAGTCTATGCATGGTGGCAAAATATACACCCTTTACAAAAGGAGTTTTCCTACGTCCGGCTTTCCGGGTTGGTTCTGCCTTTTTAAGAGAGAATGCAAAAACTGGGGATTGTTTTTATGTACAATAACATAATGATCTTGACATTCAGGATTTTTGGAATTCTCAGGCAGTGGTGGATTTTTTATAAAAAAATTATTGACCCGGGTTAGAAAGCATCTTGTTACAACATCGAGTGATTTTAATAAACTACTGTGACAGTCTGTACGAGTATATTTGCCTCAACTCTAAATGTTTTGAAAAACTGCAGAAGTACTTTAGTGACTGTGTCTGATTTATCTTTCATAATAAAGTAATTAAGGGAACACCGAAAGTGTGTCTTCATGAAGAAATTATTTTTGATGATAAAGTTGCTGAACGCACTAATTGCGTACTTAGTTATGGCCTAAGTGTGCCTTCTTTTTGGCAGCCACTTGAACCTAGAACCTAGAACCTAGTTATAGTGAATAGCAAAAAAATTGATTGCGTTCTATCGAAAAATGTTCTAACCTTTTAATAACCCTAAACCATCTCGTACTCGAAGCATATACTCGTATACTGGCAAAATTTGAGCTCAATCAGACTAGTAGTTTCGGAGTCTATACAATTCAGACAAACAACAATTGTTTTTTTATATACATATAAAGATAGATAAATGATGCAAATATTTAATTCTTTCAATGGTGAAGCCCTCTAGACGGCCACTCAAAATTACGCAATTTGGTGCAGTTCTATGTACTAAACGTTCGCATGACCAGAATTCGGAGACCCTTCTTGCTATTTGAATACAATTCGAAATGGACGGGTAGTTGGGCACAGAGAAATTTGTTCCTTTCGGGGGCGTTTCCCAGCGACCAAAAAATTTTTTTTTGCGTTTTATAGGGTGGGAAAGCGGCCGTTTAAATGTCCATTTCCCGAAGCTGGAAAGCATCTAGAGCAGCTCCCGATAAATTTGTAACAAACAAATAGTCCGGAATTGGCCTTGTTTCCCCGTTTAATGGATCTGGACACGATCTACGGACAGCTGCCGGGGCTTCACCTTCCTCTTTTGGGCGGTGAATGCATCTCATGCACATAATAAATGCGTCCATGCACCCATGAATCTGCTCCCTTTCAGAGGTGCATTTCGTGTCTGAGGCTGGCCAGGTGCTGCTGAGTGCTTGGGGCTGTCCACGCACGTGGACAAAGTAAGCTGCCGCCCCCGCAACTCCCGTTCGCCACTACAAATTGAATGAGTTTTCAATTTCCTATCATTACACCGGGAACGAGCCTGGTTGCAGCTCAGCAAATTTAAGATGCTGGGAGTAGTCGAGATGGTCACGAAAATAGCAGCCCGTGCCAAAGATACCATCCTACCGAGCGTGCTCATTTATTCCAGTTGATTGATGGGCACTGAATGAAATACGAACTCCACTAACAGGTGAGTTGGCGGCGGTGTTCAGGTAATAAATTGATTCTTCTTTGAATTAAATTAATTTTGCTTATCGCTTCACCATGGATGGGGTGTAAACGATTCGAGTCATTCAAGTGACGTCAAGTCGCACAGATGGCAAGAGTTTGCGTGCCGTAAATACATTGCGCAATTGAGCGTTGTTACACGCATCAAGTTATACGATACCCGCAATTGGTAGAATGCTTCAACGGTGGTTTGAAAAATTGTCTAATCTCGATTAAATAGCCTCATTAGTTACTCTATCTAGAACATGTAACAGGAATGATGGACTGAATATCTTTTCTGGAACGGCATTAAAGAACAAATATCTTAAATTTTCTAATCTGATTTTAGCATTAGCAAATGCATTTCTTCTGCCGGTAGATATCTCTTGTTATAATTTCAAAACTGAAATAAATAGAGAGAAAATTTTACATAAAAATACTACTGAACGCTAATTGTAACCGCTAATATAGGCATTCATCACGGTTAATTTGATCCGTATTATTCGAAACCGTGTTATGCCATGCTGTGTTCCGAGTTATTTGAGGGCTATCTCAATTTTTAGCCGTACTTATTCGCGAATTTCCCGTAATTTAAGTAACGTGCTGTTCGAGGGATGCCTGTATATCTAGAGTTCTGGTGAGGAGAGTCTACTGAGGTTATTCGGGTTGATTAACCCCTTGAATGAAAATCACGGACCTCACCCCTCAAGATTTTATGTACTAAATTCAAATTTGACTGACATCGCCCGTAGTATATTTTAATGCTTAAAAACCATATAAATTTCTTTAAACTTAAAATAAACCTAAATAAAAATATTATTATTATTGCACATGATTCTCTCTCTCATTCCACGCATAGAATTGCGCTAAATTTAATTGTCTGCACGCGTACTATTCTTCGAGATTTAATTGTAAGGCAAGGGATTAATTAATTTCTGTTATAAAAAGTTAAAACGATTTATGCCGGGGGTCGAGTTTCAACTCTTTAAACACCAATTATGAGCTCTGATCTTAGAGGGAGAGAATTTGCCAAAGCATTTGAAAATTTGTTCCCTTCGACTTTTTGATGTCCAAAGAACTCAAGGGTTTTCCATTAAAAGAACTCGAACTTTGAACTGAAATAAAAAAACAGTTATAAACAATTTGTTGTCTTGCAATGCATTAAGTTTGTTGTCATAACACATGTAGTTTACATAACCTCATAAAAAAAGTCCAGTGGTGTTAAGTCGCATGATCGGTCGGGGCCAATTGATTGGTCCATTTACCTTACTTTACCTTCAGTAAATTGATTGTTTCATTAGCTGTATGACTTCTGTACCCACATGCATTTTCTTGTTGAAACCATATATCGTCTGCATTGATATCATAAATTTTTAGAAATAAAATTCTGTAGGGATATTCTATTGAGAATAACTATTAATAGTAATTTTTGAAGAAAATGAACCAATGATATCACCAACACCCACAGTAAATTTTTCTGATTGCCTTTGCAATTGTTGAATTGGTTGCTTTCACTCCAAATTCTCAAATTTTCTTGTTAACAAAGCCATTCAACCAGAAAGGACCAATCAACGAATTTGCGCCACAATGCATGATCATGTGGGGCTATAGTTCTTCATTCAATTGAATCTTATGTGGATGTAAACCCAAATCTTTACGGAAAATATGGCATGTTGATGCTTGAGAAATGCCTACCACCTAAGATCGGTGAAGAGTTGACAAATTTAACTTAGGTTCTCATTACATTTTCAGTAATAGCAACAATATTGTCTTCACTACGTTCATTTCTTTGACTTATTGGTACTTTAGTATTAGTAATAGTGCCACTTGATTCAAATTTCTTCATTACGCTTTCTGCATTACGATTATTTCACAAAATGCATTTCTTGCATAGATTCATTATTTTGATAATAAATTTCAATAATTTGCATACGTTGTTCAATTGTGTATCTATCTATGATGAAATGGTATAAATAAATGTTACAAACATTTTGATGATTGATTCTTAGTATTGTCAAAGCTCTAGCGACCCTATTGGAAAACTCTTTAATACAGGGTGATTCGTAAAGAAGTGTTTCAACATGTGCCAATTGATCCCTTACAGTGTTATGATCAGCGTTCACGATGAGCAATATTTTCGTAAAATCCCTCCTTTTTGAACGATTGAAATATTTTTGCGTGTACAGGGAGGTAAGGTCAAGGGAAATCCCTGTATAAGAAGAACCTTATTTTGTTTAGCAATTGAATTGAGTCTATTTTTATATTCCTTGAAAAGTATTTATTTAGGGGTGATCCGTTAATTGAAGATGCTTAAAATTTAAATACTATGTTAGGCCAACTTAATTAAAACAATTAATAATAACTATCATTATTATTTACCGTTAACTTGATTATGTTAGAGCCAGATCACATGTACGTGGAAATTGCAACCCGTCAATTATTGTATAGTAATTGTAAATGCAGATCATTTTTCTATGTTATCCAATTTGAAATTTGAATTTGAAGTATTTGCTATCGCTTTACCTTTCAATTTTAGCGCCGAACTCAGTGACGAACACGGGATAATTTGTCACTTTTCCACCTGGAATGCCACTCCGCGACAATGGGTTCTAAAGAAGCAAATTGTTTGCTTTATAGCAAACGCCACATATTCGTCTCACCCTTTGCTTTGCATCCCGGTAAACTATTGATTTCCTCACACCGAATCCCGGGCGATTCAACTGCATTCATGCTGTTGGTGGCGGCGAAAAAGCACAAAATAGTCCCCGTTCGTCTTTCGATTGGTTACTGCCCGTAACAGCGTGCAAATGCTCCCAGTTCTGGCAGCAGAGCTGAAGCGAAATGTTCCCTATCGCACAGATTGCATTTTTTTTTTTTTTTTTTTTTTGGATTGAATATCTCACCGCAGGGTGATCAGGCGAAAAATATCAAAACTTTTCTCTTTGTTCCCTGCTGTGTGGAACGCTACAAAATTCGGGATTTATGGCAAACCCATGATGGTAAAATTGCGCTTTCGCATCTCCGCTTAGTCGGGGAATCCCCCCTCCCCCCAGGGAGGATTGGCACACGAGCCCATTAATAATATTTTGCAAAAGTACCGTCGACTTCACTGCAATTCTAACGCTAGCAAAGTAGATTCGTATTGGTACATGCAAAAAATAAAAAAGAATTGTGGTGGATCTTCTTAAAGGGTATATTTTTATAGTATTGTGTCATTTTTCGCCCTTCTGAAACAAATAATGCAATCAGTTCATTTTTCGAAATGATTGCCTAGATAGACTGAAGAGAAATAGCGTTAAACGGAACATTTAAATGAGTATTATGGTGAGGAAATTAGGGAGATAATGAAACTAAAATTTTTGAGATTTTATCTACAATACCTAAACGAAATGTTACAGTCAACGTCGATTCATTTAATTTTAGGATAAAATTTAGTTAATTAGTGCGAATATACCTAAGTGGGGGAATACGTGCTATATAATAATTTAGCACATGTAAAGAATATTTCCTTAAAATAATTTCATCGACATTTTCAACTATAGACACAAGAAAGTTTGTGTAATTTTCGACAAATCAAATTTATCGCCTGCCGCAAAAACATTGTTTTAATTGTACTAAACACATCCATATTTTAAATAGTAACTTCTTGCTTAAATGTATCAAATAACTTTTATCATTTATCAAATCTGGAATAACGAATTTAACAATTAAATATTCATACTCTCCAGAATTATCATCAAAAATCTTTTAAATTCATTCGAAAGGTATTCAGCGTATTTTGGAATACTAAATTACATTTTCGGAAAATCTCTTTGCTTTTTTCATTGAAATAACATCTCACTATTTATTTTGCGAACCTTATTTTGTTTCTGTGTAGTTGGGGAAAAACAATAAATAAAATAAATAGGTTTTAATATTGAGTATGGCATAATTTGGTCATCTAACATTGTCTCGAAAGACATAAAAAATCTAAACTTATACAAATGTGATGCAAACATCAATATAGAAAAGAATTAGATTTTATTTTAAATGGGTGTGACAGGATTTAAATTAATTCAATATTTCTCCAAACGATATTTATAGGCATACCTTTTGTTCGATGGAGCCTAGCAAGAAAAACCTTTGAAATGAATCGCCAAGTATGGGACAGATGTTATAATAGACTTTTTCTTTATAAAGTTACACACCGATTTCTGTTAAGTTACCAGAATTTGGTGATTGCATCTGCTAAAGGTGTGTTGTCTGAAAAGGATATTGAGCTTATCAGTTCATTGTACATCGATACAAAACCAATTCTTGAATCACTAGAAACAATGTGCTTAAATTTAAAATATTGTCCAGGAAAAGGGATTTGAAATGGCAAAGAAACAATGTCTCAATTGGTTATTTTAACTCTCCTTCCTTGTGCATCAAGGAATTATGGATCAGCATACACCAAATTGCAACAAAATGCGCCAAAGCATAACTGAAAATAGCGATGGTTTCAGAATGCCTCTGTAATTAAAGTTATTGTAGTCCAAATGACCGTAAAGTGATTTATTCGCGGGACAATTATTATTGCTCTATAAAATTTAACGAGTCGTATGATGGGTTTTTGGAAGAAATTTTACTCGTGGCCATGGTTTTAGACATACCTCGGAGAAAGGTAAAACGTTTATTACGTCTTATTGGGACCGTACATCACAGGGAGTGATGCCTTCGCAGGGCAATAGAGAGAAGTCGCATAAATATTTATGTGGTCCAAGGAAATTATGAATTTCATGGAGGCCGGCAATAAAAAGGAAATTGAATGAAAAGGTGGGACACACTGGACGTGATGTGATTGGCGGCAGCGGTCGTGACTGCAGGACTGTTAATAATAAATTTCCAAGGGCCGCACCATGTCTCACGTACACGAATAAATGTTTCAACAGTGCTCCCAGCCAAAATGTTTGATCAAGTAAAAGTGTCCGTCCCTTCTCAAAATATTTGGAAATTCCAGAGCCATTGAGTCACCGTTCCAAATTCGAAATGGTCTACTGTCCATTTCTCAGCCGGTCTGGGCATCTGCCTTAGGAGGGGCGCCGGGACCGGACAGAAGTGATTTACATACTTCGAAACGATATAATTCAAAATAGGGTCAATTCATTGAAAGACGAAGGACCGGCCGAATGTCAGCATTTTTGATTTCCCGTTGATGTCAGGATGCTCAGGAGGACAATAGGCAAATGAAAACAGAGCACGATTGTGGCGTCAATCCGTTTGCTATTCTTCTCGAAAATGACCTGAAAGTACAAACTGACACCTTTTCTCCATCAGGGGTCTATTATCTATTCCTTTCTAAATATAGAACGTTTTTTTTTGGCTAGGGCTACCATTCATTTTTAACAAAATGCCTGTCGTTTTCGTCAGCAATGTTTGTGATGAGGAAAGAAAACATGATAAAAAATGCGAAAAATACGATAAATACAGACGTCCAACATGTGATATATTAAGAATTGAATTACATATAAATGTGTAAAGCAATAAAAACGTTTTTTCAAGAAATTTTATATATAAATCACAGAGAGTGACTCGGCCCACCTGTAGTTTTGAGTTAAAGACATTTCATAGAATACAATTGGAATGTTAAAAAATTGGTACCTGGGAGTTTCATATTTGTATGATAGGCTAATGCTTATTTTTGATGAAAAAGCTTCTATACGGTATCATATTTACATTTGGTACTATTCTTATATTGTCCGCTATTGACAAATCATATCCATTCCTTTTGGATGTTATTTGGCGCTTTGTTTTTAACTAGATTTAGGTAATCTTCTATGTAAGGTTTAAAAATATTATGTTATATGAATAAGGTCAGAATTTGGTAATTATTTTCTGTCTGGTTTTAAATTCTAAAAGTATTTTCTCGGCGGCATTCATACAAAATCAATTTAGGGCGAATTTGAGAATATCGTTATGGTAATTAACTAGTTGTTTTTGGTATTCTATTAATAATTAATTTTTCAAGTTAATCGAGTTTAGTAGCATCAAATATTTAAAATAACTACAGTTATTAGATTCTGGACTTTGATTTGTCTACATTTAGTGCTATTTTCGTCGAATTGACTCAATTGCCCGTAATATGGTTTGGTATCAGCACCGATTTCAAAGTAATCCGAATATTCCCTCTTCTTCCACACTTATCCCCTGAAAATGGTGAAAAATTTCCCAATGGGAAAAGTAATATTTCTTTATGCCTAAATAACTCCGAATAATTGCACCGTCGCTGCAAAGGAATATTCTGGTTGAAATCGGGTAAGGCACTATCTCCAGGTGGCACAGCCCAACCTTACCATTAAGACTTAGCCCGGTTAGGGTGATTCCTACGCCCGAAGAGTAAGATGATGTGGAAGGCAAATAAATTCGATTGCTGCGGATAGTAAATTTCCTCGGGGAAATTAATATTTCGCTCACAACCGAGATGAACGTGAAAACCTATACGTGGCCATCGTGAAGATTTATGATGCGGACCACTTTGCTATGCCCCCCGGGGTCATGTACCGTATATACTTTGATTATCAGTTTACCAAATTAGCAGCATAAGCAAATTATCCGAACTGGTTGTGCATATTTGCAGTTCATTTGATTCTTTTTATTGACCGGAAGAAAGCACTGATTTTCCGTAATTGCTTCTAAATATTTAAGAATCACCTCCGGAATTTTGATGAAACGCTGTAAGAATGTTAATTAAAGGACAAAAGTGAGGAAATTGTAGAAAAACTTTTGTCGGTTTCTTTTAAATGTCGACATTTTTCTTATCCTTACACAAAAATTATTTTATTATCAACCAAAAACATTGAGATATTTCTGAAAATAAAGAAATTGGACGAAAACTTGCGATATTAGTTTCACACGGCAACGGTGTGTTTTCTTGCGTTTATAAGCGGAATAATTTCGCTCAATACATGATAATTTTGACGATGATGATGATTTCTGGAAATTGTTTAAAGCAATGATGAGAACTCGAACTTGAACTGAATTTTAGACAATTTTTCGAAACTATAATATCTCTGGAAGTAAAAGCGGTCGACAAATTTTAGTTACATATTTGTTGAGCCCGAATAAATGTTTTTACAACGTTTCTTTAAAATCCGTGACTTAATCTGTTCCGAAATATTTACACTTTATTTGAAATAAATAACTATAAAATTTGTTGGGGTTAAAGATAGTTGTTTACATAAACTAGAATTCCTAGATGGAGTTTTTTGAATAGAATAAAGAATAGTGTGAAGAGTGTTGAAAAGAGGTAGTTCAAAGAAAATCTAAGTTAAAATTCCATGCCTTAATTTCTCCAGTACATACCTACTTTTGATTTTTAATACTATTTGCTAATTTCCTGAGATTATCGATTATATGTATATATATTTATGTAGTTCTCTTACATTTTATTAGTTCAGGCAAGATTGTAAATGACTACATACATACATGATATGTTCGTATGAAGATCTTTGGATATGATTATAAAATATGACTGAAATGAGGGTGTTTTCGTCTATAATTTATAGTGTAGGTACCCCACAGAGTCAAAGGTACAATAGGTTTATCAATAATAGGTATATAAATTAACGAGATCAAATTGTAGGTTTGTAAAATAAAATGTTTAGATAAGTTTACATTTTGCTCACTAATTATAAATACAGAAAGTAATTGCTATACAGATATATTGTAATATAAAAAAAATTTATTTGTAAGTATTTTAACATAGTGAAAATATCAAGAAGCTTCGAAATTAAATTGTATCCCCGATGGAAATTTTTTCAATTTAGATTGAAATTTTTATCAGAAATTCATGAACCTTCTTGAACCTTTAAAAAAATTTAAAAAACTTACCTTAAGCGCTAGCGTAGTAACTATTACTCAGTTAAATATTTTGTATAATTTCCAGCATCACCTCTGAAGTTATTTATAGCTTTGCTCATTTTCTTTCCGTTTTCTGCTACTTGTAATCGCTTTTTCTGGAGCTATGTAAAGCTATATCTTCTTTAACGAATTCTCGTTTTAATAAGAAAAATACGTTTTTAGTTGCTTTCCTTCTGTCGGGATTTTGTTTTGGGACGACATCGAAACATTGAAGCGTAAAACAGAAACATAAGCCTTCGTCTAGGGATCAAAATGGCTGAATGCATCTGTGTGTTTTCTAGTTCCAATTCGCTAAACTGTAAGTGTAGTTTATAGATAAAAAAAAAAACTGTACGAACCAATGTAGAACAATGTAGAATTTTCAGAAAACTTACTCGAGAAGTTGACGGACTTGATGCATTTTTCATAGCTTGAGGAAATTTATTGCCGCCCGATTCCATTTGATTTCGTAGATAAAATTGGTCCGCTCTGCTGCATAGTATGCGACCAAAGGGAGGAAATGCTGCTCCTGTTTCTATTGTACAAATTTTGAAACTTTTTCGCAAGTTCACCAGACAGATTCGCGTTGTTTTTATGAATAAAACTTGAAATTTTCGCGTTTATGTTTGAGGGAGCAGCAAAGTTTAACGTGGAAATGGATGGGATGAGGAAGGATTTCGTAAAAAACACTATGAAAACTTTGTCAGTCATGTTGTAGGTTTGCTTTTGTGTTTTTGTGAGTTTTTCCAAAGTTGGCATCTGACTTAGTCAATACCTTAGGGATGCAAGGTAAGACATTGTTCATATAATGAAAGCTAATTGTAAAACGAGTTTATAGTCCATTTGTTAGCTTACTTTAACTGATTAGTATTATTCCGATTACAATTTGCTATTAATAAATGCAGGTCTATAGAGGCTTAATACTTTTTTGTTACTTAACGTTTTACTATAAGTTATTTTATGGTCTTAACTTGATATCATTATGGTGAAAACATATTATGTAGATTTTTGGCAATATAAACTTGTTTAATAGTTAAATAATAATTTATTTTTATCTTTTTGCTGCAGGCTATTTGTTTGTTACATATTACTTTTTGATTATTCAGTCCTTGCAAGGGAACCGCCATTCTAACTAGGCCTGAGAACTAATTTTTCTACTATGAATAAAAATAGTTATTGGAAGTAGGAACAAAAAATTCGTGAGTTTGAGGAACATCCAAATATTTTTTATTGGACATAAGCTATGAGATCCCTCGGGAATTACTGCATATTCTTACCAAATTTTGTGGGAGTAAATACAATAGATTGTGCTTGAAAAATATGAGCTTTCGAAATTTATAAATGAAATATTTTGAGAATTACGAGTGATTGACAAACATTTTTTGTATATTTGTCACTTTTCAAAAAATCAATGTGGAGATCTTAAACTCAACGATTTTTTAATATTCAACTACGGTGCCAGATTAGGGTACACATCGAATTTGCGCAATTTATATGGCGTGTAATTGTTTATGAATATAATATAAGAAACTAAAATACAAAAGCATTAAATAAAATATATTAAAACAATTTATTTCATGTATCCCATGAAAATATCGGCAAGTAAATCAACTAACATTTTAATTTGGAACACTAATTTGTATATTTGTTAATAGTTGCGATATGATATGACTAATTGTTTATTAAATAACTAGGCGATTACAAGACTGCTGTATATATACACATATATGCATCGCAATATTTTCCAAATTTGTAGGTTCGATAACCAAACTCGAGGTCATTCGAAGTTTCTATGGATTTTAAGAAGCTGCAAATTGACTGTTTTTAGAAGTAATTTTTAAATAAAAATTTAATTGAAAAAATTAGTTTTAATTTTCACTTGTTTCCTGTAATGTTCAATTTCGTTCTATGAAAATTAATAGGGTCAGTACAGTGTAAAGCTTGGCAGTAGTCAAAAGGATTTATCTGCGTAACGTAGATAAATTTTTATTAAGGACAAAAGACGATCCAAATGAAGACATTCGGACAGATAAGTTAATGGTGCTTTATTGACAATCAGTAGCCGAGTGCCCTCAACAAAGGGTTTCTGGGGACTTGCGAGATCTCCGTCGGCATGCGGGCATGACCTTTTCATTCCTGGCCCCAAAAGCCGTCACAGCCACTAAAATATGCGTCACCCTCAAGCTAAGCGAGAATTACTAATTGCTAGGATCCTTCGGTGTCGACAAGAGCTATTACAAGACCAGTGCGAATTAATTATTCCCAGCTCACCGTCCTAATCGCAGCTATTAGGGCAAGTGATAAAAGGTTTTCCTTGCTTCGCTTCACTTCAAAAGAAATGCTCTTCATACCTTACATGCCCTTCAGGGCGCTAGTGGACCACCGGGAGGAAAATCAATAGTTTTCCTTCACGGAAGAATACCAACTGAGTTGTCCGGAAAACAAATGAATACGAATTAAACCCTTCGGACATTTACCGCAGAAGAGGTGAGGGGTTTCTGATCTACCACTGGGTATCTACTACCCGGCAGAATTAGAATTTAGTGATACATTCAAATGGGAACAAATCCAGCACTATTTTTCAACAGTCCGCTAATATTTGTCTGCAGCTGATGGCATCTGATAGGATTTCGTAAAATCATCCGAGAAATAAGACCTACGAAACCCGGCTCTCGTTTTTGAATGTAATTCGAACGTAGGTAGGATAAATTACATACAGGCGGCGACTAACTTTGGAAGTTTTCCTGTTTCCAAATATCGCTAGAGCAACTGCCCGTTTTCTCGAAAACAACTATCAAAGTAAAGAGTGGGGGAAATTGAAATTAAATGGAGTGTTCTCCACATGAAAATGTTATACGAAATGCGGACAGGATGAAGTTGGCCAACCTGCGGCTGATTTAAAGTTACTTCCGCGTTCTTAATAAAATTAATTTGCGACCGCAAATTGCATGGTAAGTTATTTGAAGAAAGTTTTAAGTCTTTTCAATGAAGGTATGTAATGAAGTGAGCAAACATATGTAAAGAATTTATCGTTCCTCGGCACAGGAAATTAACTTTAGGAAGAGGAGGAAGGAAGAAAGATATTGAAGCTAAATTAAATCCTAAAAGATAAAATACTAACACGACCGGAGTCAAGCCGAAGAATATGCTTTGTATGTTAAGACACAGGCTTTTGTACAATATACATATAAATATAAATTTGTTGACTTTAACAGCGATTTGTTCATTAATTTAATAAGGTACAATTACGGAAAGTAATGATTTAGTCATTAGTGATATATACTGGTAATAGCTATTCATTCTAAACCATCCCTTTCGTAATTGTGCTTGTTCACGAACTCAACTAAATAAAAATACTTCACTATCTGTTTGTCTGCCCGACAGGACCCTTTTTCATAGGAACGGCTAGAGTTATCGAGTTCAAATGAATGCCAAATACTAAAGGATTATATTCCTGTAATAAATTTTTATTCTAAATTTCTAATTCAATGTATTAAACCGATATGGACTTTCAAAATATGTTTTCCTTCTGAAAGACATTGACAGGCTCATCGAAATCTATAGAGTTTAGAGTATAGAGAGTTTCGTTTCCTAGACTATGAAAATTTGGCAGGTAAAGGGGTTTCATAGCTATAATTAAAGCAAATAATCTAAAAATCATTAATTTGTACTTCTATGTGGAATTTTCTTGTTATATATAGTAGGTACATAGTTAAAATTATAGAATTACATATTACGTAATAAGCTTTTTTTCTATGATTTAAATTTAATAGATTATAAACTATAATATTAGGGGTACCGGAAAGTAATGTCGTTTCTATGCATGTCGATGTTCGTTTGTCATATATCAGCTCATTGTGTACTTCAAAATCGTGCCAAAGATATTTTAAGGTTACAGTGATTTGTTTACTTGTAAATAATTAAATCTTTAATTTTATTTTTGCAATTTATGATCAAATTGCCAGCCAAATGCCAGAAGGGGTAGATACCCGGCAATGTATATTTTTTCACAAGGGTAGTAACGCAACGTCTGCTACCAAAAACATTTGAGATGTTTATGTATCTAAACACATTAGACGTTCGTAAATGTTAAAGATGATTTATTTTAAAGTAAGTTGTTTGAATTTAATGTAGACAAAACCTGAAATATACGGGTATGAATTGAATCTGAATATTTTCGCATAAATTCCGGCTTTTTTTAACGAACTTTACAGTTTTTCCCCATATACATAAATCTGAAAATTAGGTTTTATCTGGGTTTCTTATATTACCTATATAATATATATAGGAGGAAAATTTAGAAGTTTCCCACTTTGTATATTTTAGTAAACTTTACGGCAGCAGGAGAAATTTCGATAGGACAGAGGATAATAATATGCATATTGAGACTGCACCTTTATGCCATCCTATTTAGAAAAATATAGATGAAGTTTTCGGCAACTACTCAGGAGCAATGAAATGATACTTGATATTTTATACTCGTACTGAACAGCATAATCAGTTCATTAAAAAAAACGTATGTATAACATTTATACATTTTATAGTATAGTAGTAAATATCACTAGAATGACAAATATTATCGCAAATATCAAAATATTTACTCTTACTCTTACTCTCGCAAAAAATGCCGATAAGGATAAAAGTTTGCAGAATTTGTTAAGGAAAATTGTTGCCTCTTATATTACTAAAAATTTTTTAAAGTATGTTTGGGCAATTATGTTAGCCCAAGACTTTTGCTAGATTGGGACTTTCGGCCAGCTTTGTTTTTTTAAAGATTTAAATTCATATATTACTTAATAATGGAGAGAGAGATTCAGAATTTATGATATTCAGTTTTCAAAATATAATAACAATAACAGGAACAAAACATTAATTGTAGTTAAATTAATTTGGTTATATTTACTAGAATTAGTCTTGCAATATATGATTCTGGAAAGTTAATTTGTTTTATCTTGGTTTGCTCAAATTTTTCACATTTGGCTATGATGTTGACATTACAAAAATATTTTACAAAATTTTTGAAAAATATATTTCCAAATATCAGAATATGTAGAACTTAAATTCATTAGGTGTATTTTGTACTTTTCAATAGGGTTCCGAACTACTGATTAAAGGGGTGTAACAAGATATTTACGTAAATTTAGACTTGTTTATAGAAGATAGAAAAACATTGCATTCTTTTAAATCTTGGTTTTGACGCTTACGATGGTTTCCCATTTAGAGGTTGCTCATTTAAAACTAAATAAATTGATAGCAGACAGTAGTATATGCTGGCTAACTTATAATTACAATTGAAACAACCGTTTTTGAGCGAAGTTCAATTAAAACCAACAAACTTAGTTTACCCTTGCTAGGACAGTTCACCCAGTTTAATGTATGTATCGCTTAATGGACAGAAGGAGTGGCCAGGGAACCGCTAAGGACATTGTAACCTGCTTTAAAAACTATCAAGTGCTACCGTTAAAGCCAGAAGTGCTGGATATTTGCAACATGCAAGATAGGGAAAAAACTCTTTCACTCATTCCATGAACCGGTGAGCGACGGAATAAAAGGTAAAAATAATTCCCCAGGAGAGTTCCATTCGTAGCAATTCGGACGTACCTGTATAGAAATCGTTGAATGCCCATGAAGCATGACAGGGTGGTTTTGGATAATCCACTGAGCTGCTTGGATTTGCCCCTAAATAACTACCCAAACTGCCGGGACCCGTTTCGGCCTTGCTAAGTAGGCGGCGTCCCGACAATTGGGGTATGGCCGAAGAAGTAACACAGAAATTTAATCCCGCGATTAAGACGTCCACCCCGCCCCAAGCAGACCGCATCCTGTGCCACCGCTGAGCCTAAAATGGCACTGAAAGCACAACCCTAATCGGTTTCCCAAAGGCACATATGGGCTCCTGGAAGCACTGTCAAACAGAGATGCTTTTAAGAAGGATTTGCATATGACACAACGGAAAATCTCCGAGATCGTTTAAAGATAATTTGTTTCTTCTGCAATCCCTTCTGCTCGTGTGCTCCGGATCCTTGGAAAGCCTTATTCGGGGGTCATTAACCGTCGGGGAGCAGCCCTGCTGTATGACTTCCACTCGAGCGTTACAGTTTCGCATATCGCTCGAACGGGAGCCTTAAGAAACCTTTTCCCAGACCGCCGAGCTTAGTCTTGGGTGTACGTAAGAGAAATTTTTTATTTTCTTGCCGACAAGAGTTTTGTCTTTGTTTGGAGAGCGCTCAATTGTTTTTCGCGGAACTTTAGCCCAACTCCTTCTAGGATTAACCCAACTCAGTTTGCCGCCTTTTCTTTGTTTGCTCAGAACTGGGTTTCATCGCCTTTGCATTTTGTCGATATTGGCAACCCCGTCTATAGTCGACCTGGGGGATCTTTCGTGTTATCCCAATTTTATGCCGCAGGTGGGTCTCCACTTCCCTGACGTTCGTTGTGTTGTCTTTAGCGCCCTCTCTGAGGGACCTTGGTTTTTTTGCAGTTATTAATGGCAAGATGTTTCCCGTGTACTATAAAATAGGATCTCTGGAAAAACAGATTTGCTTGTTGTGTTTTCCTTGAGACAAGCTCGCATTTCATACTTTAATACTGGTAACCGGGAAGTACTTTTAAGCAAACCATTTTTTTCAGGGTAATTTGTTGTCCCGTAGATGAAACTTTGTTTTAAGGGCTCTCTTACTAATGATAACTGCTTTTAGATCTTTCTATCTGACAAACCAGTTAATTTATCAGTGAAAGAGTATGGGAAGTGCCATTAAACAAATACTTTCTGTAACGTTTCTCATTTCATGGTGTATATTGGTTAAAAATCATCATTAATTTTGTACTGGTATTATATTTAATTTTGAAATAATTCCATAATATTAGTAATTTTAGCAGACTGGATGAAAAATTCCATGATGTCCTGTAATATTATGACAGGAACTTTATCAAGATAAAAATCAAATGGACCCCACTTATTTTTAAACATAATAATTATCGGCAATAAATAGTTATTAAAGTTATTAAAGTTTTACTACTACTACTTACTATTTGTGAATAATTGTAAGATATGTTGTTCACTGAAACTCTACACTTCGAAAATCTTTTTTTTTAGGGCACTTGGTTACTGATTGCCAATAAAGCACCATTAAGATATGTGTTCCTGTCTTCGCTTAGATCGTCTATTGTCCCTTAATAAAAATTTATTTGCGCCCTTGCGGAGGCAAATCCTTATGACGATTGCCAGGATTCGCACAGTCCTGGTGACCTCATAAATTCTTGTGTTTGTGACCATTTACCGATATAAGGCGAGAGCAGTCTCAGTCGTAAATTAGTGAATTTATTACCGTGAAAAAGTTGTCCCCCCCATTGGGCTTAGCTCGACTACTTATCACGACATCCACTTATTTATTTACCGACCACAGGTATGTGCTTGAATTTCAATTTAAATGCCGGAGAGAGGTGGGAGCCCCGCTGCGGGGCTGTTCATTATTTTGTCGCATAGTGTCTGGTCCATGTCGACGTATCATCGTATGGAAAACTTAGCCGTGCGGAAAGAAATCCTAAACAACGCGAAGGGCCATCGGGGAGTCGTTGCACATCCTGTGCCTTTTCCACTTCGCAGGATGAATTATTCTGCGGGGCTCCGGGTTCAAGTGCCCACGCACATGTTTTGCGAGATTACTGTGCCGCGACAAGTCAGAAATCCGGATACTCCACTGGGAGCTATTTACATACGTTTTTCGCCTATGCAGGGCATGGCGCAGAAACGGTGTTAACGAGACAGTAAAAAGTTCCGTCATCGTTTCGGCTCTGTAAAGTGACTTGCTTCGAGTCTGGGCTGTTGGGATGTCCTTATCCCTGAGTCATGAATGAAATGTATTTTTTATCTCGCAAGCTGCCTTTCCCTGGTACCCTCAAAAGTCCATTAAATGGGTAAGTTTCCATTTAACGCAGATGTTCCCGTCCCTGGGCGTCATCGAACATGTCGCTTTAGTCGATATTGCTTATTCATCGGTTATGTTACGATCCGGGAAACAGGAAGAAACCGTGTCAGCAGAAATCTCCAAATGCCTCGGGGCAAGTTGGGTCTACACTAGCAGCGCCCGACGAGTGCAACTGAAATGTCTTAAGGAGCACCCGCCGTCGTGGCGCTTCCTCGTAACGATGACGATGGCAATAATAAAAATTGGTGTAAATGGTCAACGCCTCTTTGAAGTCTTCACATATGAAACGAACCCCTGGGATAAACTTTGGTTTCCCTTTTTTGTGGTGATCTCTTAGTAGAAACTAAAGTGAATGGAGTAACAAAAGAAGCAATTCAGGAGACCGAACATAAAAATTTGGAGCTCTTCAATATTTATTTAAAAAATAGTTATATGCACAAATTTTTTAAGATATGTACAACTAATTAAAAACATTAAAAGTAAAATTTTATTGAATTCGAATTATTTTCCATACCTGGTATTGTTATTTTTTAAAATATATAATAGATATTTCCGCACACGTCTAAGTCAAGCTAAAAGGTATAAATTATTCACGTTGTTTAATTCTTCTATGTACAATACATATAAAGATCTCTGGAAACTTTTACTTCTTCTATTAGGTATAAATTGGTAAAATTAAATTTTAGGTTTTTCAATGAGTAGAAAGTAAAAGTATCTATTGGTTATTTCTGGCAAAAATAGAGAACCGCTAAATAATGATCAACAAACAAAAGTAGATCAAAACTATTATAGGCTTGGCATTGATCTTTGCTCTCGTACTCTTGGTCTTGGTTTTGGACTTGCATCAATAGACTTAGTCTTGATCTTGGCCTTAGTTTCATCTATCAAGTCTTAATCTTGTTTTACAGATCCTAGCAGTCCTTGATCTGGGTTTTGCTTGGTCATGGTCTTGGTTTCGCTATCGTAACAATATCATTGCCAGAACAGGACCAAAACTGTAAGATATCTGCTCATCACTACTGATAAATTATAAAGTTTTAGATATCTTACAATATGCGCTGCAAAATAAAGATACATAAAACATGTGAAACAGCAAGTGTTAGGGTCATATTATGGAAGTCGATTTAATCCGACTCGACTAGCACAGGCATTAACTTCGCAGCTTTGAAAATGTGTCTTTGTCAAATCTATCGAACTCGATATCAGAAATAGGGCCATAAGTTTTCAATAAGTTCACTCTCAATATGCTTTTAATCTGATAAATTCTTTAAAGAATGAAAATTACATTGGTGGTGCAGATTGGTCACAGAAAAAATATTACAGGTGTTTTAATAATCTTTGAAAAAATAAAATTTCCGACTTATTATTCCTTGGGCCTTTATTGTTTAAAAATTCAAATCAGACAGTTATTTTGCGGTCCGTTTCTTTCATTTTTATTTTGGGATAATTTCGAGTTCTACGATAAATGATTTCTATAAATTTTTAATATCTTAAACAATTATCTTTGATCCAAATACGGGTTTTTTACTTTTTAGCTTTCTTTCTGCAATGCGACGTTAAAATCAGAACTGCAACGCAAGGTATGTCTGATATCTTTTCAATTGCTTATTCTAATAAAGTCATTATTCTGTAGTGACTGTATTCATATAGCATATTTTTACTTTATCAAGAATACGAAAACATACACCTCCTTATAGCTACTCATCATATGTATAACTGATACCGAAAAATATGATATTTACCATTCTTAACCTCTAATGAAGTTTCCTACTTTATTCCGAATGTGTAGTTATCGAACTATTATATTATTTTATTCTATTATTGCTCCTACATTTTTCTATATGTATATATATATTAAAGTTCCATATAAATTTTCTTTGTTACCGGAAAAGCGAACAAATACCTGATAATTACCAATTTGTGCATTAATATATGCGGTGGACGCACACTTTAAGCAGGAAAACGCGACGAGAGTTGGCCCTTTTGTTTCAGTTTATAGATTTGCCTCATGCCCGGAGCCTTTGTGATTGAATAACAACACCTTTTGCCTAGTTCAATCCTCATTCAATTACGCCATTTTTGTTATTCCACAAAAAAGCCACACATTATCTAAATTAATTACGTATCTGACTACCCCACTGTTGAAAAGCCCTGACATGACGACCGGAAAAATAGAGGCCTAATTAAGTGATTGTACAAGCCACTCAATCGCAAAAGAAAACAAAGAGAATCGCAACTGGTCGATTGTAAGGCAATAATTGAAAATGCACTCATTTTACGCATTGAGATTTGGCGAATCGACCAGGTGTAATTCATTAATTATAGGAGCCATCAACGAGTCAGCTAAAACTTTTGCTTGAATTTTGAATGGAATAGTAAATAGCAATGCCGATCTCATTAATTCTTAGTTCTACTTTACAACGAAATTTATGGGGTATACTCGTACATATTGAAGGTGTTGAACAATTATGATGAGGAAACATAACACTTAACTTACTTAAACTTAAATATTTGATCATAAATTTAAAAGAAAATAATTTAATTTTGCTAAAAGGTTTCTTTCAAACTACTATATATACATACATATTTTTTGAGAGCACTTTATGAAACATCATTTATATGTTTTCTTTCCCCTTAATTAGGGGATGAAACTATTAAAATGATTATACAATTTAGGTTACAATTATTTTGAATTAAATATTCATAGATAAAAATTGTGTTGCATTATAATGTAAATAAGAAAGTCACTCATACAATTGTGATAGAAATTTATCTAGTCCAGCCGTATGTTTTAGAGCAGATTAACGCATTGAATTTCTTCTTTTTAGCCAGTGCCAATGAAATAATCTTGTCAAATCAAAAGTTAATTTACTCAAAATAGTCGGGATGTAGACTTAAAATTTTATATAAGTCTCCTGAACTGTTGACTGGCGTGATCTAGATTTTCATTGTTTTTTTTTTACGAGCGATTAATTAAAGCTTTGAAGGCTTATGTAATTGTTCTGTTCATTATAATTATCATTATTAGGACGAGTAATTGACATTTTTTAAGTATCATTACCATTACTGTAATGGTCATTGTAATAATAATAGTAATTCTGCTTCAATTATTTTATTGTAATAAATTAGTTGTGAAGTTTTCAGTACAATTGCACATTGTAATTCAAATTGTTATATGTACAGAAATTTTAATTGCACAATGATATGTAAGTTTCTATTTAAATTTTTTAAAATAAATGATAATAAAAATATGGAAACTTAAATATTATTGTGTAATTACGACGACTAAAATTTAAATTGCAATGTATAATGGTAATGAAAGCTTCACTAATCATTAATTATAACGAAATAATTAAAACAGTTTTTATCATTACTGGTAATGCTAGGAGTTATTATTTCCAATAACTGTGCTTTTTGAAGATTTGGTCTGGAAAAGATTTTATTTCACATATTTACAATTTAATTTATACAGCAATGTCAAAATTGAACTTTGTAAATTATTACTCTTAGCAAAAGTTTTAATTTAGTGAAAAGAGCAACACTTCGTATTGATTTATGCACACTTGCATAGAAATTAAATACAATATTTTTTTCAGTTCACGTCTTGAATTTAGATGGGCAAAACTATTATAATTTTATGGACTTTGTGCAAAGTTTATAAAACTATAATTTAAAATATTCAATACAATGTGGAATTCTGGATCCTGACCATATCATCAAAAAAGCACTAGCCCGTTGTTAGTAAATACACAACCAACAAACAAGTTTTTTTTTTTAATGCATACTTACATGAAATAAATCAGAATTTTTGTCCAATTAATAATTAATTAATTCATCTTTTATGAATGGACTGAACAAATATATTTTACACAAAGCGATCTGTAGAACCAGAACATGCCTAAGGTTTCGCTCATTCATTCTGAATGCGTATTTATATTTGAGAGATGGAAAATTAATTTTACCAATAATTAGTATGATGCACAAATCCCATATACATATGTCATCTCCTGACGTTTTTGCAGTGTGCATGTTAAAGAAATCTATACAATCATTGTACTGAGGGAGGATAATTAAATTATTCTATTGTAATCCTTTTAAGAGCAAATTTAACAAATCTGGGTTGTACTTTGATGCTATCAATATAAACTTGTTAGGAAGGTACAATACTTGATTTGCATGTTTAAGAATAGGTCGAACAAAAAGAAAATACAGCATTTTCTATATACCATAAGAGAACTCAATCTTCATCAATTAATATTAATAAATACGACTAGAATAATGAAAAAATATTGGAATTTTTTCTTGTTCTATAAAATTAAATCTAAATCTTCGATTTGAGAAAAACACATTTAAGTAGCTATAATAGGTATAACTCAGCCCAAAATTAATCGTGGATAAGGAGGAGCATCTTTTGCGCTTTTTACCTAGGAAGTGGACATAGCTTACGGAAAGGTCTCAAAGAGAAAATCTGAAATTTTTTCGAAGAATGTTGAGCAAGAAAGATTGCTCAAATGGTGAAAATGCAATTTTGTTTTACAATAAAACATGGATTACTCCCATACGATACAAGAAACTTTGTGCTCCTTGGAGCTTATGAGATGATAGGGTCCATGGCATCCAGGTGCCCAGCAGGTTTATTTTACGAAGAGAATTACAATTTGCCTCAAACAAGGATTTGCTTCTGCCGAATGGTTTGAATACCATCGCTCTTACTCCTGACTGGAAACGGCTGGATAACACAGAATTACAGCCCATTGCAATAAATACACCTATTCTCTGGGAAACTTGAAAAACAATTGTAACCCTGGGACTGAGCCGAGAATCAACTGAAACAAACAATGGTCGAACGGACAGAGGATTATCTGGTGTCGGACAATGTCCCATTCGGACTACATCAGCAAAATCAACCCCAACACTCCGATCCAGTTAAATTGAATAAAGAGAGTTATGCGGTGCGAAAAGTAACTTTTAACTAAAATGAAATCGCCAGGTTCCAGTTTGGATGCATGGCGATAGTGCTATCTGTGTTCTGGTCATATTAAGAGGATTGAATGTGACTGCATTTGGCAAGGATTTTTAGGGAATTCCATTAAGAGGCGGCAAGGATTTTAGTCAATAGTGATTTTGTCTAAGTGCTATGGATTTTCTCAGGATAGATCTTTTGAGGTTTATACCGATTTTAATTAAAAACGATCCGAAAACCAATGCGAGAAATATCATTTTAAAATGCTCTTTTCATGGCACTACTTTGATTAAAGAATATTATTTCGATAGTTGGCTGACCGCTGTATGACACTATCGCAATGTGCTTTTAGATTATTTAACTATTCTGCTGCTATTTATAGTTTCCTTTATTAGATAAAACAATGTCTTATCTAGTTAAATTGCAAAAATACATTCATTTTATTTTGTCTGTAATGCTTTTAAATATATGAAGTTAAAATTAGCTTCTCATTTCTTTGGTTGGAGAATATTTAATAAAGTCATCCTGCGTAGCGTTAACTTATCGACTGCGCAATAAAATCTTAATAAATGATTGTCTCTCGCAACTTGCCTATATTTAAAGTACACTAGCTGAAACTTTTATATTTTATATATTTTTTATTTTTATTTATATGTTGTTAATAATATTTTGGTTTTAAATCTGTATTTTGGGGTGATAATTGAGCCTCGCGGGTCGTATATAGATTTTATAAAACAACAATATTCACTCAAAACAGCATTAAAAACCGAAATTTTTCTTATCCCAAACTATTAAACCAAAAACCTGTAAAAATATGATGTCACAATTGATGGAAAACTATTTATAATTTTATAAAAATGGTATATAATAATAATGAAATGAATCAACTTAAACTAAACCGCATTTTCATACAATTTGCAGTAAAAGTCCTTGCTTCATATATGCTTTACGTAAAATAAAATTCAAGTTGTACAATATTTTCTCAATCATCACAAACAAATTTATGTCAAATGTCTTTAAATCTGTCTGTTTGATAATGCAAACTAAATTATATGCAAAGTTACGAAAGTCATCCAATAATAGATATGCTTGTATAAATATTTTTGTAGTTTTCTTTAAAATTAAAGTATTCATTAAAAATTTATCTCACGAAAACTTATGTTTACCAACAGTGCTGATCAAAGTAATAGGTAAAAGAGGAAAAATGGTCAAATTTTAAAATTTGAACAAAATTTTAGAAACGATTATTTTATATTATTCAGTTAATAATATCTGTAGCTTAAATTTAAACATTGAAGAGTTTTTCAAATTTTATAGCAATTTCTTTAAAACTTTCTGCTAAAAAAATTATGTTAAATTAAAATTTTAGTTCATATTCGTACAAGAAAACACACAAAATTCTTCAAATCTTGGGCTTTATATAAAGAAAAATTCAAGTATTTTCAATTAGTGCTCTGAATGGCAACCATTATTTTTTAAAACAGTACTAGCTATACTGGGCATTGAATCTATTAACTTCTGGCATATTTGGACGGGAATCGATTTTCAGAAGCTTTTTATCGCGGTCCATAGTTGCTTTTTGTTTTGAAATGTTTGTGTTGGCAACGAATTTATCA
Source organism: Philonicus albiceps (assembly GCA_963969385.1). NCBI lineage: Eukaryota > Metazoa > Arthropoda > Insecta > Diptera > Asilidae > Philonicus > Philonicus albiceps. The sequence goes on from OZ017773.1 coordinate 32,027,162, forward strand.
ATTGCCCTCACAAATTTTCAATCGGATTGAGATCGGAGGATTGAAATGGTCATAACAACACCGGAAATTTGTTGTCGTCCAATTTCGATGAATGCTTGGTATCGTTCACCTGTTGGAAGTGCTATCTTAGTGACATATTGTCCTCAGTATATGACAATAAGATATCCTTCAAAATATCGCGGTGTGCTTGCTTGGTCGTCATATCTTTTATATGGTAAATAGGCCCAACACCAAACCAAGAAAAACATCTCGACACCATTATGGTGTCACCAACATGTTTTACAGATTTTTTGGTAAGACGAACGTCGAAATCTCTTCCCTTTGGTCGGCGAACATTTCTTTTACCATCAGAATCAAATAAATTGATTTTAGATTCGTCACTCCACAATTTATTCCGAAATATTTTTATGGTGTGATGAAAATTGAGTGCGAATTGTTTTCGAGCTCTTATATTTTTTGCACTAAGTGATGACAATATTCGAGCAATTCAGGTAAGTTATGTTGCTGCAGCCTCCTTCTAACAGTTGGATCACTTATTACATTATTAATTGGGGCTGTGATTGCTTTTGAAGATAAAAATGAGTCTTTTTTTTGCCAGAAACACTATATGACAATCAGTAGTTGAACTATTTTTTGTTGTTTTCCTCTTGTTTCTGTTAGCCTTTCTGTTTTTAGTGCAATGATAACGAAATTGATAGATCTTCCTAAAGGTAGCAATATATGTTTTTCCGTAGTTTTGTAACTTTTTCACTTTCCGACGGTCTTCAACCGAACAATGTTTACTTCAACCCATCTAGAATAATTTATTTGAGAAGTGTAATGGAATTTCTTAACAAGAAATGATTTAGCTTAATTTACATTCGTCAAAAAATAACATCATCGCTTTTTTATTGAATTAACTGAGGAAATAAGCAGGAAAAAACCAAAATTATCTATTATTTTGATTATTTTAAAAATGAGGTATTTTAAAATCTTTGCAGTTTAACACCAAGGATTTGACTTAACAACTAACTTTCTATATCACATGGCAACTGAAATAATGGTACCAATTACAATTCTGAGAGAAGCGTGTTCAGACGCAAATTTCGTATTTAGAGCTTATTTCAGTTTTAATAATAATTATTATTTTGATCAGCGCTGTATTTATGAGTATGGTTTTCAATAAAGTTAACGCAGTCCATGAAGGCATAAGAAATAAATGTGAATGTTTTGAAATTAGACGTATTCTTTTGTAGAGTCATAATTAGGTACTTTAAAAGTCTTAAAAAAATTAATCATAATGTAAATTTTTAAATTCATAGTTAAATTACTAAGTATTGTAAATAGTTCCCATTAAAGGTACTTAATGTAGAAAGCATTAATTTGGTTGATGTTTTTGGAATAATTGTAATCTTTGAAGATTTAATATATTTATTGTGAACGTGAATTTTATTCCGTATCATACTTTCAAGAGCTCACCTTGATTTAAGAATGTTTTCAACATCCTGGAATCATGCCAAGAATTTAGAATTAAGTTGTGGTATGCAAAAGCTGAGGGATGTGGTTCCACATATAGATGAACTGATAGTTACAGAAATTGTAATGTACTCTTATGTGTAGATTAAAATAATTGCGAATCAATTAAAAGCCAATTGCAATCAGTGTGTGGAGCGGAATTAATTAATTCACCTCTCTAGGGTCTTTGTCAGTTCCTGTTTCCCGGCTTAATTGGATGCGTTGTGTATTTTTTTGGTTTTTTTTTTTTTTTCTTGGAAACGTACCGCACATGTTCAACGAATTGGGGGAGGAATCTTTTGTAACGCGGGCGCCTAGCGATGATGAATGATTGATGTGTGTCAGAGATGTGATAGATAGACACTCCAGGAGACTTTCAGCATGGGAAGTAACTGCGACAGCAACTCGGAGGGCTTAATTAAATTCAGACACCAGGTCGTCAGGAGAGGTAACAGAAACGAGAACTTGTCGACAAATGAAATTTGATGAAATCAGGACATCGGCAAGCGTTCTCGTCCTTGTTATTGATTGAGAACTTGAAGCCAAATGCAATTTGATCACTAATTGATTTCCAATCTTTAGCAACATAGATTCATTATGAATTTCGTCGTAAACGACGATAAGTTATATTGTAAGGGGCACTATATTATTCAACTAACTGCGTACATGGGACTGTTGCGGAACATTCAATCAATGCAGATTTTAGGATTAAATTAACGTATTTTTTCCGTTGGGCATTTAGAAACAAAAACACATTAATAAAACTATTGAGTAGCTAAAAGAAAAAGGAAAAAAATGTTAAAATAACATGATTAACCCATCAATTGCCAACTACGCTATATTTCGTAGTAAGTATATATACCAAAACTGCTGACTACAAGATAGTTTGCGCTATAAGTTGTTTGAGTTGTTGCTTGAGTTAGGAATTATGAGAAAGAATGAATGAAAATTGTGCTTCATTTACAAATTATTGTAAATACCATTTCCGTACTATATGGTATTCCAGAGTAATATATCAATTGTATTTCGGTAAATCAAATTAAATCGCGTAAAAAAAGTATGAACTATTTTTTTAAAATATGGCAGCGTTTTATCAAATGCGCGTAAAAATAGAATTAGGGGTATTCATATAAGTTACTTCCCAATATCTTTAATCATTATATACATTACATACATTACAGTCTGTTCGAAAAAAAAACAAATCGGCCTTTTTCAAAGAAGATAAAAGATATCTCTCTGTCTTTCTGTGAGTGATTATATCATGGAAGGGCTACGATGTCCTTTCAGTTTCGCTTGAAACGTCATAGTGCTCGCCACTTAACAATCCCAAATATCGGAGTCAACTCTGTAGGTTCTAGAAAGCAGAAGACAGCATAACAACGTTGGACTGACTGGCCATCCCAATTCTTAGAGGCCAATCCAATTGAGAATGTGTGGGGCACAAATGTTAAATGTCTACTATTTGCTGACGATTCAAAATTATTCCATAAAATTAGGTCTCATGATGACTGTGTTCTCATTTCTGACGATCTAGATACACTTTATAATTGGTGCAGTATTAATAAATTAAATCTGAATGTATCAAAATGTAAATTTATAACCTTCTCTCGTAAAGTAAATTGCATCTCTTTTCAATACGAATTAAATGGCATATCACTCTTAAGAGTTGATCAAATTCAGGATTTAGGGGTTATTTTTAATTCAAAAATGTCTTTCAAATATCACATAGAATATTCTGTTACAAAAGCTTTTCAAGCGTAAGGATTTTTAAAACGGAACTATAAGGATTAAATAGTTTCAAACACATTTATGTCCATTTATTTCGCTTTCGTTCTGTTCTTGAGTATGCTTCTGTGCATATAAAATGAATTGAATCAATTCAAAAGAATTTTATTAGGTTTGCTTTTTTCAAATGTAAATTGCTTAAAGATTTCATGCAATCTTATCTTGTTAGGTGCTTATTCCTAGGTATGTCTACTTTGGAATATAGACGAAAGGTAAGTTGTATTGTCTTTATAAATAATATTTTGTCGTATCGAATTAAATCTCCTGAACTTTTGGAAATGATTGGTTTATATGCATCTGAGAGGACTATTCCTTTGAGAGCTTTGCTGTACGAACCATCTCATAGGGCTAATAAATTACGGTTCTTATGAGCCTGTTTATAATTGTAGTTTGCTTTAATTTCGTATCTAGCTCGTTGATGAATTCAAATTAGATCTTTTAGAGAATCAGCATGTGAGGAAATAATATAGTTATGAATATTTTGTATTAATTATGTAGGATAGTTTGTAAGATTAATTTTCTGTAGACCTTAAATAAATAAATAAATAAATAAATAAATAAATAAATAAATAAATAAATAAATTAATAATGAAAAGCCAACTCGCTACATATGTAGATTAGGAAGATAAGGCGTTTGCTGTCGAAGATGCCAGGCCATTCTCGATAGCGGCGGTGACTACACAATTTATTAATTGGTTGCATTGCAGTACTTACAATATACTTGTATGTACAAAAATTAGAAATAAATATTTCCTCTGTAAGTAAAAAAAAAATGCGGTTCCTTTATTGTTGAACAGACTGTATATACTTATTAATTTAATAAATAAAAGCCTTATTACTTGCTTGAGGATATTTTTAAACGTGGGAGAGGTTAAGACTAGCAGTTGTATGAAATTTCAAAATCTTTATCAAATTATTTTAAGATTCAAGTAAAATTGGTTGTTTAAATGTTTTGCTTTATAAATTTTCAACGGAAAAGCAGAACGTGAATCTTTCCTTATTAATCTGTTGTTATTTTAGAAACATAATAATAATAATGTATGAGGCATATAATAATTTTTTATGTTCTTTATATTGTGCAATAGTAGAAGTCGTGGTTTAATTATAAAATTTCAGTTTCATTGCCTTTCCAATATATCTTAGCTCCTGAATATCATTTTTGAGAATAAAGTGGAAGCCACAATACCTTGAGTAGAACAAATTTGCCCGAGTATTGTATACGTCTTTATTTTATGCTTAACCAGTTTTAACTTTTGCAACATCTTTCGTGTTCTTCATCAGAACTTTAATAATTTGGAAAGGTAAATTTTCAAGAACTCTGAATTAAGCGAGGAAACCACTCTTCATCGTGCCGAGTAAAGCAAAGGCATGTCGAGCGTATGTACAAGAAAAAGGAGTGTGACGACGCAAGAAAGACTTAATTGTGCTTAGTGGCATTCAAAGAGGAGAAAGGCGAAAACTTCGCTTCCTTTAATTCCATAACTTCCAGGTTTTATCGTGGGGCCCCGACCACACGTGGGTGCACGGGACTCCGCAGTCAGCTTGCCTGCTTATGGTAAGACAGCGCAAGAAAAACTTGGGAAAAATAATCGAAGAACTTTAATTAAACCATGTTTTGCAAGTTTCATAAGCAGAGCGCCGAAGGGCTAGGGGGGGTCTTATGCATGTGTTCCCGGATAAAACACACTCCGTACCGGAGTGAAATGGGGCACATTTCCGGCATTAAGTTCTTAGGGCAGCCGAATTTCTCGTCGCTCGATTGCTAACATCCCCGGATCCAGCCCTTAGCCAAAATCCTCTTGGATGAAAAATTGCTCGCTGTTGAAATTCATTTTTTTTAAAATACGTGATGCACGCCCCAAAGAATCTCCCGCTCCCCCGTTCTGTATGCCGTCTTACCGAAATCATGATAAATTGGATTTAGCTTTGCGGTGCCCCAGGATCGAGCTTAAGTCTGGGCTCAGCAAATTCGAATTGAGCCACTTCAGTGTGATGGGGGCCCGTAAAGGGTCCGCTCAGGTCGACGCACACGTGCTTCGGCAGGAAATGTGCAGAAGCCTTTTTTCCACTCGTGGCTTCTGCAGACGTCGGCCAGAGTGTTTACCAAAATCATTTGTCAAGGAATTCGGTGAGAAATTGGAAAATGCCTGACGACATAATTTTCGGTCCAGGCGGGAAGATGGAGGCTTCGTGGCGGATGGTCTGGTTCTGTCGTATGCTCCTATCTCCCATGTTGGGATTTGCGGGAACAGAGGGCATTGACGAGATGAATCGGGCAATCAGGAGTACCTATGGCTTTGATACATGGGACATCACTCGCTGGAGATGTGTATGACCAAGGGGAAGATATCGTCGCTCAGGCGAGCCCTAAGTGAGGCTGCGATGACTGATGAAGAGAAGCCCTATTTGGATACCATTAAGTTAGGCTGTGGCTGGCTTACACGGATGCAAACAGTTTCTGAGGCTATGCCAGGTGGGATCGGAATAATATTTCTTCGGGCGGTAAGCTGCCATTTACAATTTTCAGCCCTTTTGACCCTTTATAGCCTAGCATGGAATGAACCGCTAACACCATAACATATTGTGGTATACGTAGAATAAATTTGGGCATTTACAAAATTTCCTAAACTTAATTTTTCTAACCAATTCAATATTTTATTTTTGAAAATGTTTAGTTTAATAAAAACGATTTATATATAATCAGTTTTCAAAGTATGTAAGCTTGATGTTATTAACTATAGTAGCTAACTACAGTAACGGAATAAATCGTCTTTAATAAATTTTATAAAGAATTGATTAAATGGTGCTGAATTTTTATTAAATAGACATAGAAAAGGCCGCATCTAAATTTTCTTACAGAGTTTGCTCTTTTTGGATTAAAAACTTAAAAAATATTGTAATTTTGGTACGTAAACTTTATTTTAACAAAATAGAAATAGGCTCACTTGATTGAACCACAAGAAATTTGGAAATATATTAAAAATATATAGTAAATATGGTTATTTGTTGTAATTCCCAACAAACTACTAAAACAGAGTATACGTGTGACTATTTCCTTTTATTACAAATTAGTACTACATAATTACAAAATGACAATAAATATTAATAATAATAATTTTGCTAAGATCACTTAAAACACCAATTACAAGTTGCTATAGTGAGTCCAGCAAAATACATTTTTTTGTTCAGTGCTGAAGGCACCGAAAATTGTGGATTTTCTCCTGGGATGGACCCTTTGATGCTAGGTCTTGACATGCGAAATCGTGACATAAAGTCAGGAACGTGACGTAAATTAGTACCATAATCTGAATTGGACTTTTTTTTAGCCCCCTGCTTTCCCCGCAATAATTTGCTTTCGTCAAGAAAGCTTGTCTTAACACTACGGCTATTTCATTGCTGGCAACTTCCAAGGCGAATGGCTTTACAAGGCGTTTTACGACACCTCGCCTGCTTGGGCATCCGCCGCTTATGACCCAGCTTAAGTGGCACTTCCGCTTGTCCGAGTGCCGGCTAATTCAATAAATTTCGCGCACAGGTCATAAAAAGTGCTAGTGGGGCCCACTGGGACTTCCACCTTAACCGTTGTTCTTATTAGCCATTATTGCCACCTTCTGTGATCGTAAGCATGTTTGACTCACACTCATTCGATATCATGCATCACACTCTGCCCTCAGTTGTTGTTGTTGTGTTCACCCTCAACCCGCTCCCACCGAATAAATCAGTGAATAAATTATGTTCTTTGCATGCTTGTTTCTGGACAGACAGTGGACACTCCAGAACAAATGAGGCTGTTGAAAGTGACTTCTTACCTCTTCCTGCATCACTGCCTAATTACAAAAGAATTTCATCGTCATGTTACAATGTTGATATGACAACGCCAACTTCAGCGGCAGCCCCACCAATAGCTGCATTCTCTGGCCAAACATCATCCAATAACGATAAGAAAAAATCATCAGCCAACAGCTGCTCCCGCCTGCTTCAGCCGCGCCTGTCGCTGAATGGTGCCACATCGAAATTTAAGCACCTGGTGCCCCAGCATTTGCGCGGTAGGGACGTCCGAGCGACGCAGCCGACCACTCCTGGCAACGATGCCTGCACTGAACTATCCCTGGCCCCGCCGGTGACCGATGATCATTTCGAGTTGAGAAGTCTTCGCCGATACTCGGTTGACCGTCAAAGTTTAACCGGTAAGGCCACACATGTTCCACTCCTCTTTTCATTTGCATAAACTTTTCGCTCACCCTATGAATTTAAAATCAGGGCTACTGCCTGTTTCGGGCACACCTAGAGCTATGTTGCTTGATGAGTTTCAATTATTTCCAAAGAAGCGTTCACATCTCGTGGATTTTTGTACAATTACAAAGTATACAGGGTGTTCCCGAATTCACTAATGCATTTTTATTTTATTACATTTCAGACATAGGGTCTAAGTTTGGTATGTCGCGACCACACTTTGGCCAAAGTGTCTCGCAACAAGGTTTCTTCTCATCTCATGATAGTCTGACTACACCATGCGTCACAAGAGCATCTCATCCACATGTCTCAGCCACTGCCTCGGAAATGGACCTATCACGGAAGGCGCGCCGGAAAGAGCGTGGTCGATTAAAACCAGGTGAACAACCTTTACTCGGATCTTGGAATCGTTCAGGTGCTAGGAGTTCGCACGACAATACCATCGGCACAACAGCCTCTACGAATCATTTAAACAGCGGAAATAGTTGCAACGGAACGGATAGGTAGGTTCTTCTATTTTCTTTTCTAGACTCAAAATTTTTAATATTTAGATTTTTAGTATTTATTTATTTTAGTTTTATAGATTTCCTTTAAACATTCCTGTTCCAAGCATTCAAACTCGTACGTATGATTGTTTTGTTTTTCAACCAAAAAGGAAGTACATTGTTTCTTATTCACCTTAAAGATACTCGATTAGAATTAACCTCAGGGAATCATCAGAATATGTACCATATGTTAGGACTTTTTAAGTCGTTAAGATATGCCACTATATTTTACGTATATTTTTTGAAGAACAAGTCAAGTCCAGAGTATGATAACCTAATTTTAGGTTCAAGTATAAACCAAAATAGTATAGCTAAAATGTTAAAATTTCTAAGTAGCATCAGGGTTTCGTGGTAAGTACTATATCAGGATGAGAGTAGTACATCCGGACACCCAAGATAATCCATTAGGGACATTATCATCTATTTTAAATAACGAAAGCGATTGTTTGTTACGGTCACCGAATTTTCCGTATAATTTAAGTTGAACCTATCCTTAAAAAATAATTATGAATTTATAACCATTACCTCTCTTATTTTCGTTAACTAATTATGTGTTATTTAATTACTATATTAAGTAATGTGTAATTCGTTAATAAAACTAAGGTAAATAATAGTTATAATTTTATAGTTATTTATTAAGAATAATTTAACGATTTTTAGTAAAATGTCGACTTTTTGTAATTTTAAATATATATCAATAAGCGTCATTTATCTAAATAATATAGGTATTATCAGGAGAACCTTTTTAATTCGACATAGGGTATTCCTGATCTGAAAAGCCTTATTAGTTTCAGATAAGATATTTCCGATTAGGAAATGCATCTGAGCTCCGTACGACCGTAAGATGTTTAGAGACATTTTTCAAGTCAGGTACATGTGTACCCACAGAATTGAGACATTTAAATTTTTGAAAGTATTGCTTCCCTTATAGCTCAAATATTTGCTTCAGGTTTTACCCTTCCATTTACCTAAATGAAACCATTTCAATATATGGCTAAGTGTTGCATTATCGGTGCTAAGTTGGCGATTTACTTAAGTAAGCAATTAGACGGATATCGCCCTGAGTAAATAATTGCCCAAAAATGGTTGTCCCCAATCCCCCAGATTCCGGCGTATTGTTCTCAATTTAAAGGGTGTTCGTATTTCAGGTTTGGTCGTCGTTCTGGATGCTCGTCGGGAGCTCGAGGGCGCAATAGCAGCAGTCCTGGAAGCGCCCATTTCACGTTCGTCTTCGACCCGGCCGGCCGTCTTTGCTACTACTGGTCGATGGTCGTCAGTCTCGCCTTTCTCTACAATTTTTGGGTCATCATTTATCGCTTCGCGTTCCAGGAGATCAACGGGCAGACAATTGTCGTGTGGTTCTGTCTCGACTATTTCTCGGATTTCCTGTACCTTGTCGATATCCTGTTCCATTTCCGGACGGGATACCTCGAGGACGGGGTTCTTCAGACAGACTCGACCAAGCTACGCCAGCACTACATGAATTCAACGACTTTTTATATTGATTGCCTGTGTCTTTTACCGTTAGATTTTTTATACTTGTCGATCGGTTTTAATTCCATTCTTCGATCGTTTCGGTTAGTTAAGATCTACAGGTTTTGGGCGTTCATGGACCGGACTGAGCGCCACACGAACTACCCGAACCTGTTCCGGTCGACGTCGCTCATTCACTACCTACTTGTGATATTCCATTGGAACGGGTGTTTGTATCATATAATTCATAAAAACAACGGTTTCGGGTCGCGGAACTGGGTCTTCCACGATTCAGAGTCAGCGGATGTAGTTAAGCAGTATTTACAAAGCTACTATTGGTGCACGCTAGCCTTAACCACTATCGGTGACCTGCCCAAGCCGCGCTCGAAAGGCGAGTACGTGTTTGTGATATTGCAGCTTCTTTTTGGACTGATGCTGTTCGCCACGGTGCTGGGCCACGTTGCCAACATTGTCACCTCTGTGAGTGCTGCTCGGAAGGAATTTCAAGGTGAGTAGCGTACACTGCAAAAAAAAAAACTAAGATTAATATCATTTTACTATGCCAACTGATGCAAAAAAAATTCAACAAGGAAGTAATATCTACACTTCGTATCTAGAGAAAACTAATTCAATTAGAGCTGGTTTCCTAGATATGCATTTCAAGTGGAAAACGAAGAATTCTATTCTAATTATTTCCTGCATTCCTAGTTTAGTGTAGCTGTTTTCTAGGAAATATAACTAAAAAGCCATGGAAGTATTTATCTGCTTTGTGTAAATCTGTATTTATCAGTAAAACTCATCCGAAATCTTGCAAAATTTACTAAGTATCTAGTGTTAAACTTTGGTTGGTTACACTTGAAATTCATTAAAATTATCCAGAAATACATTAATATCTTACAACTGTTACTGCAGTAACTTTTAGAAGGATTCTGAAAATTCAATACTAAGGTAATTTAGCAAAATTTAGCAAAATTTCCAAGAGCATAAGTGGATCAACTAAATATTACTAGAACTCTAGTTTAGTTGAAGAGAATTTTAGTAAATATTGTGACCCACAATATAATTCTCGGATTATTTAGTGAATGAGACGAGAGTATCAGTTAGAAACTATTAAAATATTAAGGCTAAAAGTTCAGTTTTAGCCGGTTACCTTTCCGGTATTTTCCGACAAAATAACTAAAAAATTATTAAAATAATTTACTAAAGCTCGTCTAGTTAAATTTTATTAAAGAAATTGCTTAGAATGTTGTGTAACACCATTTACTACAAAAAATTTTACTTTTACTACATTAACACGTTCAATTCGGCGCACTTTTTCGACGTCTATATGATCGAACGATAAGATAAGTTATTTATTTTTCTGCTGGTGCTTGTTTTACTCGCTGCTTGTTTACATTATTATATGTGAACCACCGGTGGTTCACACTGCCATACGGAAAAAATTAATTGTGGACCACCAGTGGTTCACGCCGCCAGATGAAAGCAATGCCTCTGGACCACCGGTGGTACACGCCGGGTTGAATGTGTTAAACCATGCAAGGATACTTACCAGTGGTAATAATCTTTAATTTAGTACAAAATTGTTTCTTTAATAGTGTAATTTTAAATATTTTACGTCGTAAAACCAAATTCCCGTATTAGTGAACACTGCGGAACTCGAAAAACAATGTGAAAGCTACTATTATTATGCTGTATGAATGTATAGTGTGTGATGTTAAGGAACATATATAATAATAATATTTGCATAAACATATGTATATCGTCGGGGATAGTGCAAATCCGCGAAACTAGCATTGGATAATTGCGCGTATCTGACAAAATGTAGCCAATTGAAGCAAATCCGCGTAATTGTTGTAGGGCCTTAATTATTTACATATTAAATTGATATATTTTTCTAACAAGAGATAGAACACATTAATAATTACTTTCTATGTAAAAATGAGCTTAAAATTCATTGAATTAATAAAGTTATTAAGTTTTAACCTTCCTCTGTAAAACTGGATCTATTGCAGATACGCGGCCTTTACGTATGGTAGATTCGCGGATTTACACTATCCCCGACGATATGTAAATTGTAATATAATACAAAATCATGTACATATATCAAAAACCTTGTCCATTTGAATACGAAAAGATATTCTAACTTTTCACATGTCGAATTCATTTTTAGTAAAACATCTACCAAACTGGAGCTAACGTATTGTGTTCGTAGTATCCGTTGATAATATTAAATATGTACAAAACAATTTGCAGAAGATAAAATGACAGTGCAAGAAGAAAATTATATCCACTGATTCATTTTCTAGGGTTTCCTTTTTAGAATGTCAATGAAAGGCATTTCAGCTGTCGAAAATTATTATTTAACTCACAAAAATTCCACAAACTCTAAGACGAAGAGTTATCAAAAATAAAAGAATTGTGTCGTCAAACAGAGTTCCAATTGACTTGTTCGACAAGCGTGGCGGGGACAATCCAGGAAAATTATATAATAATTTCCGATAGTGGCATCCGTTCCAGAAATTTGCCATGGCGCAGTTTCATTGAATATTCCGAAGAGCACGTGAAGTTTATCACTTCCAATTTAGAAAGAAAGGCTGCCGTCCAAGAGCGCTCCGATAGACTTTCATCTCGGAAAATTCCTGAAGTGCAATCCCGGGAATCGTTATGCCATACAGAAATCGGTTGAGTGGGTTTCCTTTAAAATGCCACTTGGGAAACGTCTCAGAGTATCCATCCGCCCCGACAGCCGTAAAAGGTTGGATAAATCCGGTTCGTAGTTCATATGTGAAACTGCCGAGATTTGCCGTAGATAATGCCCGATAGGAGTGAGTGCCACCAGATATCTCCGCCCCTGCACACTTGTTGTTGAGCACCGGTGGTGCTATGCACCTGCTCTGCACCAAAAGAAAAACTTTTTGTCCTACGGAATTTTCTTTTATCTTCAATCGAGTGGTGTCATGCTCTGTGTGCCTACACGAATTGGAATTCCTCCCCTAGGGCACCCTGTTTGCCGCGTAGGGGTTGATTTACGATTGTTTACAAAGGCGATGTACTTAGAGTTTAGGAGAGTTACCGGGAGATTCGGGTCTACCAAAGGTCTATGGTAGGTGTAAGAACGTAAGTTATTCCTGTAAGCTAGTAAAGTTATGCACTTTTCAAAAAGCACTTAGTCAAACGTAATTTCCCTAAAGAGTTCTGTTTAATTTTTAATTCCAGATTTAAAAGTTTATTGCGTTATAATAAATAGGGATAAGGAAATGATTGAATATCCCTTTAAAAGGTGTACTATTGAATATTCGGAAAATGTTTGTTCATATGATGTGTGATCGGTTTGTTATAGTATCATTAATTAAATATTACCTGGTAATTTGTTAATCTCGTATCTAAAATTAGCATTTATAATATTTACTGCAAATACGAAGTTCACGTGTTTTTCGGACCCTGCTTTCATGCTGAAACAATAGAACCTTAAAGTTTATAGTAATAGTTACCCATCTGTAATGATCTACATTCAATACTCGATTAAACGAATGCTGGCTTCATTGACAAATAAACTTCTCGATTGGAATCAAGGAATATTCGCGCGAACGTCGTTAAATATAAAGTAAATGTTTTTGTCAATGTTGAATTAAAACTCATGGTACATTTTTCAAGTTTATACGAAGTGGCTATTAAATAAACTTAAAGCAGCTCACATCTTAATATCAATGCTCTTGTTATATTAAAGCTATTTGGGTAATTTATATATTTTGCGCTTAAATTCAAATTTTCTGCTATTTAATGTCAGTAAATATCTTAAGCAGTTTATAATAATTTTTCTTTTATCTATCACAGCTGTCCAAAGCGAGAAATGTTGCAATAAAAAAAACGGAGTTTTCCTGTTTCTAAAAAAGTAATTTAATAGTCCTTTAGAAATCAGATAAAATCCACCGTATCAACAAAATTTATTTCCACCTAGAAAATGCGCGTTTGAACTAGGTTAAAGATCGTGTTACAAACGAATGTCCGTCCTATGAACAGTGGTATTAATCGACTAGTCTGCTAAACTGCATAGTTACCTGAGAAAGCTCGTGCCTGTAAGCAATCAAAGATTTACTTCTGTTGTTTTTTTCTCGAAAAATCGATATATTCTGCTGCATTTCTCTAATGAAAAGATGTTTCGGATGTCGGATAATTTTTGACAAATTTCAAGTATGGTAGGCCAATATATGATGTATTAAACAACACACCACTCGATAGGATAAGTGAGTTCTGTAGTTTTATCTTTACTTTACTTTATTTACCGAATGTCAGAATTTTCTCAATTTGTGATTGATTTATTTATGTGCTACGAATTTAGTATCACAATATCGAAATTTAAAGTGGTAGATCCGAACAAACAAATTATCCGATTTCAGATGGAAAGATCTCAATGAAATTTAAAAACACATAAAGGGTTTTAATATTCTATATAAAAATTAGAAAATGAAAAATTTAATATGGCGACAAATATTGTCGCGATTGAAAAAAAATTTCATGAGAAAATATATTGGAATAGGATTGTCGATTTAATAATCCAATAACTTAATATTGGGCATTTAATTAACATAGCTAACATTTTTATCATAAATGTCCGTAATTTAATGATACAATAGCAGAGATAAAAGCAAGCCTAAACAGCTTTATACACATATTTAAGATTTAACAATAAAAACGCATAAGTAAAGAAGAGTTAAAAAACCCTTCAGATATAGATTGCGGCAATAAAATAAGTTTTGGCAGTAAGTTCGTTTCCGCCTATAGTTGATTTTCATTTTACTTATTTTATTTTTATTAATAAACAAGTTCTTTAGTTCAGTTTAAGTATTCTAAGGTAAATAAATATTATTGTATGTAATGTGTATGGCATGTGAAAACGGAAGTCGTGAACAATAGTTATTACGTTTGAAAATATGTACTTATATTACATACACATAATTGTAGCTCGTTTCATCAAATTTTTTCATTTGATAGCAATACTTGTGTGTTTAAAAATAAAAACAATGTACATGCGACAAAACTGATTATTGTTGGTCATATTTAGTTTTTTTTTTAAAAATTATATAGCCTATATCGCTCTCATGCTGAAGACGAATTTTACGACACCTCATTTATGAACTTATGGAATCTTTTAGGCTGCTTCGAAGAAACAGACATGCATACAGCCCCTGTTTATCGAATTAGAACCACTCAAAATTTTCTTGAAGTTCGTTCAACATTCGGAAACATAAATATAACAAAAGAACTGTAGTTTTTGAATAATTATTTTATGGACAAATTAATTATTGAAAAGTACATATATTTTAAAGATATCTTAATAATAGGACCACCCTTACGATTAATAACTGTCCTTATTAATTCTGACAACTTTCATATCATTGCTTTATCATTTCTTTAATTTCGGTGTTATTTTCTCACACATCTATTATATTTTTCTTTAAGATGGGTGGTGTAGGAATAGGAAGGGAACAAACTTTGTTTATTGACTGAGCAGTGTGACAGGGTACACCATCCTGCATAAAGGTGTTAGAAAGGTCAAAGGTTTTCAGTAATTTAAAAGTGGTATTAGAATGTCCTCGATGACCTCTCTGTACTCAATCTACAATAGTTCACTGTCCTCTTGATAAAAATCACAGAACGAATTAGTGGCTCTTCATAACATCTTTAAGCCTGCACACGTCGCTAAATATTATCTGAAAAAAAATCATTTTATTAATGACTCTTATGCATAAAAAGTGAGCAAAACCTTAGTCTCCATTTCTATATAAAAAAATCGAGTTTAGTCTTAAAATAAAACTCTGATTACTATAGAAATGTCGAGTCTGAGTTCTTGCTAAATTTTTATGCATAAGACCCAATATATTTTTTCTGAGTGGTAATTAAATAGGTAAATGCGGTTTAAACATGTCAAAAGCTTTTTTAATATCCGGAACAGTATAATGGCGCGCAAACTTGCCCATTGCACTCTTGATGCAAAATATTAAAGGATGCGAAACGATTTTCGGTTGCCTTAAGGGAAATTCTTCGGTCAGTCACTTGACTACGACTATTTTTACGCTTATTGCTTGATTGTCTTTGATTTTTATCCAACGATTTCGATATTCTCATTACACTTTGATGAGATATTTTTTTTCTTGTCGCGGTTTGGCGAAAACAAAGTGTTTTAGTCTTTAACAGGGCAATTATATCTGACTTTTTTTCATTATTAATGTCGGCTTATTTGTATAGTAACAAAACTCTCCTTGAACACGCCGATAAGTAAGGATAGGTCTAAAAGTTCCACGAAAAAGGGGTAAAGCAGTTATGGTGTTGTAACTGAGCTTACATTATGTTGGTGCTCTCAATAAAAATAAGATAAAATAATCTTTTAAAAACCCGCATTTTTATTACGTTGAGGAATGATAAGAATTGTGAGTGGTCCTAATTCGATGAACAGCGGCTACACGTTCATGCCTCCTTACCCTCCTTCTAGGGCAGTTGGATTAACATACGAGTAAATGGTTTATTTTCATAATTTTAAACGGATACAACTTTTTCTCAAAAAAATTAATTAAGTTTAATTCGCCTTTTCTGAGCGAATCAATTTCAAATCCTAATAATTTCATAATTTCTCCATATCACTGTTGGAATTCTCCTCAAATAATTTCATTTAAAAAACATTCCGTTTTTCCAAAGTTGCGTCACTCGGTAAATATGTTGTCGTCCTGCTACTCCCGCCATAACCATAGCGTAGTAATCGTGTACTCTTCTCGTAATATTGCAATTTACTTGCTGCAGGTCACGAAGAACATTTCACTAATGAACTCGACAGTTAAAGCGGCTTCTGTTTGTGAGCTTTGACTAAATATAATTTCGCAAGTAAACAGCAACCGCCGATTCGCCGCCCTTGCAATTACCTGGACGGGATGGGTGAATGCGGCTACCTGGAGCCATGTAGCCCTTTTGTCTTTGGTACGAGTATTATCTCGCCGAAAACACGTCGGGCATTCGCATTGGCGGGTAAACAGCCCGCTGGAATTTTCGTTCAATATCTGCTAGCAGGTGAAAAATGAAATTGTCTTCGTGGCTCCTTTACTCAAATGCCATTCTCGAAAGCTAGGCAACAGTTTTCCACGATTCTGTTATGTCGTCATTGGCGCAAATAAACCGGCGCAGAGTCCGACTTAACCAATTCACCTCTTCACTCAGCAGTTGGCTGATGGTTACCCGGATAAAAGACGGTATCAGGGCTATAATTAATGAAATGTTTTGGCAAAGAAGTCCCTGGCCCGGCAAGTTACCTGCACAAGGAAGTAAACATTTGCTTCGTGTTGGCATAGTTCTAATTCGAGCCGTTTTCGCCTTCTACTTAGCACCTCATTGATTGCAAATATTTAGCGTCTGATTAAGCGCCCGGAGCTTTCGGGCTGTCACCCCCCATAATCACTCCCTTCGAGTGTGATCCCGATAAGGGTCCCTCAAGGAGTCGGGAATAGCGCGCAAGGGGCCTGTTCGGGCTGTTGAGTCGCTCCTCGAGAGCTTTTGTGATTGAAGTTATTATTATAAGAATATGTGCTTAATTGGAAAACAGGTGCTGCTCCGCCCTGGCCAGCAGGTCATAGTCTGACCCCTTAGCTTAATGAGGGTTGAGAGCTAGTGCAGGTGGTGGTTGTCGCTGAGACGTTCCGACAACTTTGGCTCGCACAAACGAATTCGTGCTTTCTTCAAGTGGCCATTTAAGCGGAAGGTCCTTTGGAGATGCGCTGTAAAGTAGGCCACATGCGGGAGGCGGCGAACACCTGGAGTCGAAACTTGGGTTTCAGGAGACAAAGGGGGCGCCAGCAATTCGGAACTCACGTAGATGTTCTTGGGCGATCCTTTCCGCCGAGATCTTATCCCAGCGCAATTTATGTGACGACACTTCGGAATTTGTTTGTGGAATGAATAAATTTAGAAGGGCTTAAGCATTCGGGATTCCAATAGGAGGGGCCCGAGGCGAGGGAACGCTGGTTACGGCGACCTCCGCCATACGGCAGATAAGCTCGCACAGGGCAAAAGTGCAAAAGGGCAACAGCGCCGGCGAGACGACGACGTGGGATACTTCCGTCAAAAGTGCTGAAGTTTTTACTTTTGCCTCTCACCCCGCGGGGTTTTCCTGTAATTAAATGCTGTTAAGGCCGGCCCAATCTGATTCCACTTTGAGGCTTATCTGCCGCTCTAAATAATGTTGATGACAAAATTTTGCGTCAGATTATGCCACAAAGTGAAAGCTTTGGGGCTCCGGGGAGTTTTTGATATATCGCCTACCGTTTTGTAATTTGCCGAACTTTTTGAGGTTTAGAAATCGGCATTGAATTGGCACGTTTTCTTTATCTTCTAAACCGACCTGGGGACCACATAATTTTGTTAGTCCATTTTACTTTTGAATATCGAATACCGAATATTTAACAAATTTTCTTTAACTTTTCTAACGTGCTTGCAATTCAGATATTCGAATGAGACTTGTTGTAAAATAAAGTTCATTCATTATTAAAATATAACGTAGTTGGGGAAATGCGAAAATTTTCCTACACGCTACTTTTAGCACAGTTCTTTTAGGGAAATTCACTCTTTTTCCTCGGATCCCTAGTAACACTCCACAATTCCATACCTTTAAAGGCTTTTTAAAGTCTGAAACTACCGGAAGTCGAGTCGAACTTGTTGATGAAATAAGCTCCTCTGATGTTGAAATAAGGCTATAATGTTACACCATTTTTGTATATGCACATAGTGTTTCTTTAGTACTCCTATAACGTGATTTCCCATAACGTGATATTTTCGAGAAACATGTTTACTGCGTAGTAGAAGGTTTACCTGTATGTTAAAATGAGAACAAAATCGGAAGGGAGACAATTTGGGCACACGTTACTTGAACCTCTTGGACCGTGAACCACATGAAGTTAGATTGTTTAATTCCTTAACCTATAACTTATAATTATGAATATTGAAAAAGATTTGTTGCTATATTTAAATTCTATCATTCTAAAATATTTAAGCTACTTTTTTATCATTACTTATAGAGTAAGAGACCCGAATGTAAGTTAAAGGACCACATTTTGAAAGTTCTATTTGATGACTTGGATTAAGAAAAAATGTTTCAGAGATCTCTTTATGGGTGAAATGAATAGTCTAAATATGTTAGGCGTTAATAACATTTTCCAAAATTGAAACGAAAGTTAATTTGAAAAAAATAATGCCGTTTCTTTCGTTCAGGCGCTACTTTAGTTCAAATCGTGGTGTTTTTCTAAAGTTGTTCCAAAAAGCTAAATACAAAAGTTTTGCATTTTTTTTATGTTTATTAAAAACACACCCTTTTTATTTTCCATGACAAGGCGAGAATAGGCTCCTTGTTACTTGCAGAGAGAGCTCACTCCGTTCCCTTTGGGTGTTATCTTTCTTTATATAGGGGAGACTGGGCATGGTAGGCTAAATGAAAACTTTTCTCACATACTTCATCAGATGTGGGTTTTCTTCTCTTTGTTTTCTTATATCGTTGTAACGTTATGCCAACCAACCCCAAGTCAATTTCTAAGAATTTTTAGTCTACTTACGAATAGGTTATGAAAATATACTCTCTAAAAGAATTAAGGGTCACATAATATTTCAAAAATTTAAGTGATTCCATTGATGAATCTCCGTGACAAATTGTCGTGTTCATCCGAAGCTTATATTAAAGCCAACACTCTGTAGTTTGTTAATCACTAACTTTTTGAACACTCTCGCAATTCTGTGAGGCATGAAATAAGCATTGAAAAACTCCCCTTTTTTTTAAATTTAGGCTTTCTCTGTTGGGGGCCTCTTGTAGTTCTTGTTAACGCACTGTATTACCGCCCAGAGGCTGTGAGTTCAAATCCCATGGATAACCATGGTCACTTGCGCTCCGTGGTAACACAATGGGCCAAAATTGGCCTAGGTGTGCCCTTCTGGGCAGCCACAATAAACTAAACCTAAACCTAAGGTTTCCTCTGGGTTGAAAATTATGACACTTGAGTTATCATATGAATCTAATCGCACAAAAATTAAAAGGGGATTTGTAGAAAACTTAAACGATTCTCTACAAATTGCTGTTATTAAATTTAAGGCAAAATATGTTTTTATTTTCTTTTTAATTAAAAATTGTGCCAAATTTTGTTAATTTTTGACATAATTAATCGCCATGCTGGTAAAAATGGCAGAATTATCTTAACATCGATAGGTTTTTTTTGGGTTTATGTTTATGTTTTTCTTTGGTTTAAAATACCCGTCAAAGATTCCCAAACGCACGGAAAGAATTAAGGGATTATAAATACCTCTAATCGCCATTTCTCAAACAAATGAGCATGTAAAAATCGTGTCGTATAGCGCAATTGTGGCTTATCTGTTCGTAAGTTTGAGGGATCTGTGATAATTAGAAAGGACGATGATGTGACCACATAGACTCTTCTCTTAAATGATGTCTAACGCTTTGATCCACAATCCGTTGCTATTAATAAACTGCTGGGCAATAGCTCAACAACAAACCGTTCTTGACGAGCATGCCTTATTATGTCCTGATCATCTTTTGGAGTTTACCAATGACATTGAGTAGAAACTCGACTAATGACAGACTGACTAGTGCCCAGGACGCCAGTAACTGTGACCCTCCTCGAGAAGCATCACAACACGAATATGCTCGTGCTGAGGAGTCATAACTGACTTGTGGGTGGCATTTTCGATCCCTCAAGTCTTTTAAAATTTCGACAGTCGAGGATACTAAGAAAAAATAAATTGCAGCAAATTGCGCATTTGGAAATTTCGGAAGGTTAGGGGAAGGGGAGGGAAATAGCATCAACAATAAAAATAAGTAATAATTTTTTTAAAAGTTTTTTTTTTAAATCCTTTACAGAATAGGGGAGATGATAAAAAAGTTTGAGTTAATAATTGACAAAGTACAGATTATTAATTTGAGTTTTTAGGTGATTTCTTGGAAGTATAGCTAAAAAACAAATGCATAAATAAATAAAGCAAAAAATTTTTTACATTGTCGAATATAGTTTACCTTTTATAACAGATTCAGATGTAATCATAAGCAATAATAACTGAAATAACGATTTTTTACTTTGACTTCAGACCCTATAGTCTACCATACCATAGCCTTCCATACTATAAACATACATATATAAGAAAAGTTGTAAACTATAAATTGGGGCAATCAAGAGACAATTACTCGATCATATCCGATAGTTTTGGGATGACAAGGCTAACGAGCCTAGCGGCCAAGCTATGTCGAGCCTTCGAAAAATCGGCTAAACTTAGCCCAGTCTCGCAACCAGAAAGAGTATTGGTTGCACGTATTTGGACGCAGGAATTGTCTCAAAATAGGGATCTGGATGGAGGTGGTAAAAAATATATAGGGCCCGGAAGCTCTTAATCGATTTATCAATGTCTTCCTCGGTATTTTTGTTCGATTGGGGGAATGGCTTCTGCTCTATCAACTAACTGGTCGGTTTTTATCCTGTTCCTGTTATATCTTTTTCCTAGAATTTCATTGCTTCTGGATATGTGGAAATTAACATTTTATTGTTGTAGTGCAGACTTTTTGTCTCTCTACCGTTCTCAAACAGCAAGCAAAGGTACCTCGAGAGCTATTAGAAGTCATCTCCCGAAGTAGACTCTATTTTTTCACACAGCTTGACGAGTGTGTCCTCAATACATAGAAACAGAATGCCAACCCCTTGGCCCCTAAACTCACACCTCGACTGATTGATGCGATTTGCTCCTTTTTTCAGAAAATGTTATGAATTCTATGATTTTGGCAGGACGTATATGTGACAGCTGAAGATAATTATGTGTCCGTCCAAGGCAAGAGTCCCGGTGTCTTAAAGCCGTACTGCTCCGGACATTTGTGGGCCTGATAAAGTCGACATCGGTCCAGGGTTCCATTATCCTTTGATCTAATTTCATTCAAATTTATTCAGGGAAGATCACGTGGGCTTAGGGCTACCGGTGCACGTTTGTGGGTTGTAGCATATTGATGCTACGATTTCGCCGTTCCCGGGGCAGACTATGTTTATGCATGACGCGGGAGGGCACCTTAAGTTTAAGCTTGTTGACTCCCCGTGTCGACAGCTAGCAAGTTGGAAATTACAAACGGAGCAGCCCTTCGCTGTGTGATTTGTAAAGCCTCCGGAAAATCTCTCTGTCTCGTACATTTATAAACAGGTGTATACGCAATTAATTTGTAACGTGATCCGTCTCGAAGGTCACAAGGGACAGAGAAGTTCCGTTTGCACCCTTCGCGGGGTTTGGTTTCCCCCGTCCGACAATAGCCTCTTGCTACATGTGACCGCCTTAGCGGGGTCTAAATGGGCAAAGTCCCTTCATTGGCTTGTTCGATGCGGGAGTTCAAAAGTAGAGAAAAGGGTTGACAGAGAGCTATTGAGCCGTTTTTTCGAGAAAACTAAAAAAAAGTGAAGTCATTACGACCGAGAGGCTTCGGGAGGACCTTTCCCGTGAAAAAAGTGCTTGAGGATAAGGATAAGGGTGGTACTCAAAGCAGTTGCCTATACAATAGTGGACTTTATTTTTTCGCTAAATTTTTTTATGAAGTACCTCACAATAAGTTCTATTGAGAGTAGCACATTTACGGTAGCAAACCACCCTCAAATACTTACCAAAAGATGGCTAATAAAGAGCCAGTGAAAAGCAGCATTGGGGTGA
Source organism: Philonicus albiceps (assembly GCA_963969385.1). Taxonomy (NCBI): domain Eukaryota; kingdom Metazoa; phylum Arthropoda; class Insecta; order Diptera; family Asilidae; genus Philonicus; species Philonicus albiceps. The sequence continues at coordinate 32,049,406 of OZ017773.1, forward strand.
GCCCCAATTTTTGATAGGCAAATTAACCACTGGTACACAAAAGTGAGTTAGTAGAGTTCAATTAAAGTAACTTTTAATTGAGTGGGTAGAACTACATCTTATAGGCTCTTCGTCAGGTAGTCGTAGACCATTCGATAGCAAAATGTAAATATCTACGAGGAGTTAGGTAAATGCACTATGTATTATCGTCCACTTGATCTTTATAAAGGTGTGTTGTCCTTAAAAGGCAAAGGCAAAGGCAAGGAAGAATTGATCGAAATTCGATTTACTTAATTAAGGACTATTCAAGTTTCAAAATGCACCCACTTTAAAAGTTCATTAAGATTTTACTAAAATTTGTGGATGTGATATTGAAAAAATATAAATCTAATACTTTTAAATTTAGAAATTATTCGCCTGTTATTCAAAACTTTCTTCTTTTTTCCTTCGGTGCCTCCTTTATAGATATGCAAACAAGATTTGTTACTATAGTCAAATGAAGGATTTTGTTTTATTTATCCCATATTTATGTTTTTATTAATGTAATAAACACATAAGGGATATTCAAACACTTTTTTTTTGTATTTGTTATCGTATAGTTGCATTATAGAAGGACAGAAGAGGGAAATACCTTTCTTTAAACTCGTTTAAATCTTCCATAATAAGTTATTAAATGTTACATCAATAACCCTATTCCAAAATGTCTTCTAACGTTAACTTGACCATGTTAAATTTGCCTATTTTCATTTCATAATTTTTTTCTTATAGGCGACTTCATTTTTATGGAAATGCTTCGCCATGTTACATTTTAATGTAGTAAATTTGAATTCAGTGGTCTTAAAATGTTATTAGTATTACTTTTCATTTCAATATGTTATTTTTTGAAGGCGTAGACGACTTGAAGATAAAATAATAGTAATTAGGCACCTTTTGTAGAAAGATGTTTTGCTACTCCGCTTTCGAATATTTGAAATAAAAAAAGTAAAATTCGTATGTATGCGACTTACTACATATGTATATATTGGTGAACCTTCAAGAAAATTACTAGAATTAATTAAATCAAGCTGAGTTCCTAGTTTCTCCAGTTGAAAGGCTAGAGTGGACTGAATTGAGAAATTTCCTGTTATTTAATTGAATTGAATTTTCCTTTTTAAAAGTTACATATTTGAATTTATATAATTTTTCTTTTTAATAACTAGCAATACTAGTGAATATCACAAGTAATTTCCAATGAGAAAAAAACAAAATCTAATAACGTCTAGAAGGACTAGTAAAATTTGTCAATTTTCTATCTATCTTTAGATTTATTTTTTTTTTCGTGAATGCTAAATTTCTGGTTTCCTTTAACAAAAGTAACATAGAAAATTGGGCAAAGATCTGATCGTACCAGGCTATAGTCCAACTGAAAGTATGTCCACTATTCCCGCTGTTAATGGGTTGATATCTTGAAAATAAAAGGAAATAAGTAGTGCACTATTGTATTTAGAGCTTAGATTATTTGAAGAATTGTTTCCTTTACTTGAGTTAGGTTCGGTCACTATACAGCACATATATGTATATACCTATAGGAGAAGTTGGATTATTCGAATTTATAGAAGACAAAAAAATAATAGTTAAACATATCTTTAATTTACTCCGTCTAATTCTAACCAACATTTATTGATTCGAGAAATAATTTGTTGTAATTAAATTTATTTGTGGCTCGCCTTTTTGGCTCGCAAACCAAGAAGAAAAAAACGGAATTACTCGTGTCTTCAAAAATTTAATATAAATTTATTTTTGGGAAAATGCTGCACTAACGCGTTGAATATTAAAGGCTTAAATTTTGTTTTATATTATATTATTTTGCTTTTCCTTACAAAACTACTAAAATATTATACTAGAACTGTTCTTATTAGATTATTATTATTTGAGATAAATTTTTACTTGTTACAGAAAAAGGTTTTAAAGGCGAAATCAATGGATGAAAACTGTGAAACATTATAAACGGTTACCGAAAGGCTCTTTACCGAAATAAATCACAAAATAGTCCTTTTAATATTTCACCTTCTTTCTGGTAGTATCGTAAGTAAAAGAACACGGACACATATTACTAAACATTATTATTATTGAGATTTTCCACATGCCCCTATAAAAATTCCCCATAATTTAACAGAGACATTTAAAGTTTTGCCCCATGGGGTTATAAAATCGTAGGCAACATTCAAAAGGCCTGTGCCGCCGTCCAGTCCCTGGAAAATTACGGTGTTAGGATAGTCTCGAATTTCTAATCGGGTAAGTTTGTAATAGTACAATGGATTCTGGAAGCATACATGTATCAATAAGCATATTTATTTAGTAGGAATAAAACAAGTGACTTACCTTATGTTCGGGGTAACGAAAATGCTCAGTTAAGTTATAACCCGGCTCTATATGAAGAAAATGTCTTTCGTAGATTAGCAAATCTCCTTTTGTTCTTCTTCCTTCGAGCCATTCATGGTTTTCTGGTTTCAGAGCAGTTACACATCCCATCAAAACCAAAAATAGAAACACTTTCATCTATATATTTATGAAGGACTTTATTAATTTTTTTTAGAAAAAAACATGAAATAACTCACCTTAAAAGATTAGTGGCGACTTGTCGTTGAAACTTTTTTCACTACCAGTGCCAATGGAGAACTCTCTGACTAAAAACTCTTATTTATACTCCAAACCAGACTGTCAGTGTCTGTTATTGCGAATTATTGTTAATTTACACAAATGTGTTCCCGAAATATTGGTTGATCACATATACATACATAATGTGTATTGTATTGTATTGCGTGAGTATTCTGGCAGTTTTGAAATTTGTTTTTTTTTTAAGAATTTTTAAGCAACAGAATTTTCGAAGTTTTCCATTTTATTGCATTAATTTAAATGGTCGTGATATTAATTTCATTTTTTACAATACTTGTATTATTAACTTTTGGGATTGTATAATATTTAAAATATTTTGCCGGAATGAAAAATGCGTTTTAAATAATTTGAACAACATTTTTTGACTGTAATTTTGTAATAAATACTACTGATCTGAAATTTTAGGTTCAGTTTTAAGTAATCACAAAAAAAACATAAAATAAAAATATTTACTATGTATCTTAGGTTAGATTAGGTTGGAGTGACCTTTTTTTAATATAAATGCTGTTTCATAATAAAAACAAATTCAATAAATATATTAATGATATGCTGACGATTTAAGAAATTTTCAACACGGTGTTTATCATATTTTGTTATTAAAGGTTATAAATCAATTATTGTTTTTCCCAGTATAATTTGCAAAAAAACACTTACTACCCAAATGCAAAATAGTTGGTCTAGTGACAAATTTTAACAGTCTATTTTATAACTAAACATATATTTTTCAAATAACTATTTATTAAATAGAATTTATTGAAAAATAAAATTATTACTAAAATTGCGACCTGAATTTTATATGTTTTGAAATAATTTAAGGACATGACTTCCAGAGATTATAAAACAAGAATAAATTTTATTTAATAAATAATTATTTGAATAATAAAGGCTTAGTTATAAAATAGACTGTTAAAATTTGTCACTAGACCAACTATTTTGCATTTGGGTAGTATGTTCGATTAAGGGTTAAACTAAATGAACAGACTTACAATAATACACAGTTTGGTAAAAAATAAATATATCTGTCTATTTATCTGTAACCCTGCATTTACCTGCATATCTACGTGTAATTATTTTAGATTTATAATATATCGGTTGGATTCATTAAATAATTTTCAGTGATATCTTTGTTTTTGTTAAATTTTGTTTTTAACGCTGACGTGTTTTAATTGTTGCTGCGAATAACAAAACAAAACATATGTTTCTATAGTACGTCAGCAAATTGTGATCAAAACATGTTGACAAACATTCCTGAACGTAATTTTTTACCTATTGTTAAGAAACACTTATATTTTTGCTAATTGTTTTCGAGAAAACACAACCCTACTTGTGATAAATGTAAATACAAATTGTGAAACTATGAAACCACTTCAGGTTATAAGCAACTGATAAATTTTAAGATATTGTATAATTATTTAAAATATGGGCATAATTTTGAATATCTTTTTAATAAATAATATTTTTTTTGCAATCAATAAAATCGCGGAGCTTTGCATTTGTTCTAGAAGTGAAATTCAGAAAGTTTGTAGCACTCGTAGCTTGCTTTTTACACCAACGTTCTCGAAAAATAAATAAACGTTAGCTGCTGTGTAAACAAATATATTTTGCAGCTATATCGTCGAGTATAAATGTGAAGAATTAAATTATTGGTTCTACATTATTGGTTGCGAAGCAGACATAGAGAAACTTGAAAAGTCCTGGCAAAGTAAGTTTTTTGGTAATAGAGAAGATTATAATTATATTGAATTCATGTCCATTTAGATGAAAACTGCACTTATTTGGGCCTTTATCTACTTTGCAATTTTGCAAGTAGAATCAAAGACGCATTTTAGGTATTTTGGAAATTACACTGAAGGTAATAAAGAGGAGAATACCCATTTAATATATGAAAGAAGATTTACTTCACAAGGTCTAAAAGATGACCGTGCAACTTTCGCGATTCACTTTCCGGGAAACGTAATAATTACACTTAATAACATTTTGTTTCTAACTGCAATTATTGATTTCTTTTTAGTACTCTAAATCAGAATTTACTATAACTTATTTGGAAGTAATTGACTACCAGAAATATGAGTCCTATACAGAAATTATGAAGGGTGGAGCCGGTTTCGATCACTTTTATATTGTACGAATTGCTAAACCAAATAGACTACTGGATATTGGACTTCGAATTTTTGGAAAATATTCAGGATCATGTCTAAATCCAAGAACTGAAGATGAATATCTTGGTTATTTAAAAACTCTTGGTTATTCTAGAATTCCAGGAAAAATGTAATTCAGACAATAAATATTTATATTGATTAATCTAAAAGACTATATGCTTCTGAAATGTTAGTTTCTGTTGGTGATTATAGATCCTTAGGGGCGTGATATTCAATATCTAATGTGTTCTTTAATGAGTACTACTATATCAACTGAGCATCCATTTGAAGGTCCGGCTTATAAGAAATTAAGGCTTAGAGAGAAAATGTGTTTTCTTTTGTTTTAATTATCTCCTGTTAAATGAATCTAATCAACAAACTAATGTTAGATTTGGGCTCTATGAGAAATTTTACATATGTAGGTACAAATAAAATTTGTTTGAAATAAATGCAAATGAAAAATTTGAGCTGCAATATTCTGTCGATTGCCAATGGGTTATATTTTAGTTACATCAAGGTGTTACATGGGTTTGGAGGTCCAAAAATGTATATTTCCTATAATTATTTTTGAATAAACTAAGTGAATTATTTTATATTAAATGACATTCGAAAAAGTAACATTTGAACAATATTTCATAAATTGTTCATTGCAAAATATTGAAAAATAACCCGGTGAGAGCTGAAGCGGAAGTGTCTATGAAAAAAGTACTCTCGCGGTAGGCAGGCTAACTTGTAAAGGATTTGAAATAAAACCTGAACGTTTACTGTTAGTAGATAGTAATAGCTCTTGATTGAAAAAAGGATTTTAAAAAATAATAAAATTTGAATTTTTGGCAGAGTTTCGTACAAAAGTATCCATTTTTGGTAAAAATTTGATCACGATTGACTTGTAAAATGAGTTATGGTTAACGGAAATAAAAATCGTTCGTTCCATCACGAGTTAATGTAATTTAAAAGTAGTGTGCAAAATTTTAGAATGATCGATGGATTCGGTTTTGAAATAACTTGCCTACCTGCTATGAAAATGCTATGTTGATTTGCTACAGCTGTAATATCTAGAATATTCTTTTGCTCCTGTTTACGACGGTTTTTTCCTATCAAGTACCACACTCTGCTCTCTTTTCAGCTATATCGGTGGGTATACGATGCACATCTTCTTTAGCCGCATAATAGTTTCAAAAATTTCTCATTGCTACAGTTTTGGTCGCATTGACTTAAAACTTTCTGGAAATATTTCTCTCATGGTATACTATCATATAAAACTACCAGTGGTCCCGGGAAAAACGATGTCCTGATGTTTTTAGATCTCGAAAACAGTGCCACCTATCGTGTCCAAAAGTATCCTATCTTTTAAGCCAACCATTCTCAGTCACAAAATTTCATTGAAATCGGTTGGGTGATTTCGCAGATTAGCGTGACATGTTAGATTAGCATCTAATCCTTTAACTTTCGACTTGGTTTGTTTTACTAATAAAAATAACTCACTCGGGTTCTGTATAATTTAAGTGCTGAAGACAGAAAAAAACCCGATCTATTCGAGTATTTTCTTTTCAGAATTGATTTGCATACTACATATAAAAAGCGTTACTAAAGTAGTAGCAAATATTTCAAAAACTAATAATGCGTATATAATTTGTGAATTGAAGTACACAGTTGTAACTAAAGGAAGTTCGTCAGTATATGATTTGAATTTAAAAATCAATATTATGTCAAATTTTATATTTATTAATAATTATTTTGAACATGGGTCTATGAATACTCCCCAAACCATCACTTCTATATCCAAACCTTGATTCAAAGGACTATCAAATTTGTAGTTCACCCACCGATTGCCCACTCCTCCAGATATTTTTGTTATATTTGCGTTTTGTTTATTGTAGTCCAATATTTGTAGTTTAGTTATTTTAAAATAGCGTATAATATCCTAAACAAGAAAGGAATATATTCATATAAGTCTAAAATACATAAATGGCAAAAAACAACTTACGTCAGAATTAGGCCACCAAAATTCATCACTTATGCCTTCTGCATGAGCTTTATCCATAAAATGCTTGTAATAGAGGAGAGTGGCTTTGGTAACATAGCTACCTTCAGTGATACCAAAGTGAAGTTCCCTTGCCATTGTTGACTTTGTAATCACGTAGATCAATATTAAAAATAGAGTAATTTTCATCTAAAACGAAATATGATTTCAGGAATGCCTCTTCACCAGCAATTAGAATTGGTCGTTCTTACCTTGGAACAATTTCACGTTTACTGCTCTGTATATGCTACTGTTAGTGTGAAAGCTTCGATTTGGAACTTGTTTTTATACTCCACAGCAGGTCTACATGAAAATTTTCGCGGCGTATTACGTAAAAAGATACGTAATGCGAGTATTGAAACCTTTAAATAAGTCGTCGTGAGTTTACGAAATCAATGAGAGAAATTATTTTCTTTGAAAAAGCTTGGGATAGTCGGATCAATTAATAGATAAAACTAAATAAGGGCAATTTTCTGGAATTTAGGTACTCAGAAAAGTTCTGAAATAACTGCGCATTTTTTTTTAATATCCTAAATCTGTAAATTCGGAACTTTATGTTTGATAAATCTTATAACAGATTTGCTTAATTTTTTTTAACAATAATAAAATAGATATTTTAAATAACTTTTGTACTAGTTTTCTGTAAGCTGAAATGAAATTCTGTGGCACAGTAAATTTGATTTTTTTATTCTCATAAATTTTTTTTTTACCTGCCTGCTATAAAAAGCATATTTTAAGTATGTAAATCATACGTTCATCCGGTTCGTTAAGGAAACTTTGTAAATTATGGAACAATTTCAAAATAAATAAGGAAAGGAGAGCATTTTTTTGAAAATAGACAAAAATGTAACTGGTTTCCTGACTGTAATAAATGGTGGCATGTTGAATTAGAAAGCAAAAATTATAAAAAAATATAAAAATTCGTTCATTAATTGCAATTATGTGAAGGGTTATGGCGAGAAATTATCATCAAGCAGACAATCTCGTGAATTTTAAAGAAAATGGAAAAAAATGAATATCGTGTGTTGATTAAACATTATTAGTAGTCGCCATGGCATAAATTGGGCTACGAACTGTTACCCCATCTAGCATATTCTTCCCTGCGCCTATATCCTGTTTCCAAATCTGAAGAAATGGCTGGGCGGTAAGAGATTTGGGTCGAATGAAGCGGTCATCACTGAAACAAACGCCTATTTTGAAGGCATCGAGAAAAGCTATTATTTGGAAGGGCTAAAACAATTGGAAAAACGCTGGACTAAATGTATAGAGCTGAAAGGAGACTATGTTGTTGTAATGTATGGTATATATATAATTCTTCTCGATGCATTTTAAACTTGGATTTCAGACATAATTAACATAATTATTAATCGTAGATATAATCATACTATACCTGCGTTACTGGCGTTATAAGTGAAATATTTGATTTCTCAACATTTTGTCATTTTGTATTTATTTTACACATTGGAACGATGGGAACTGACAATAGCTTTTCTGGTACTTAAACTTAATTATCACTTAATCACTCATTAAATGTTTTTTAGGCTTTTGACTAATATGTTTAAAGATTTATTTTGTATTTTAATGGTATTTACTTTCAGTAAAATGCCACAGAACTAATTTCTTACAATGGGAGAAGTTGCTGCTTTCTTGGAAGCTATACGAGTTTTTGTGCATTGGCCTAAGTGTGCCTTATTGGCAGCCACTACTACCTAAAGTAACCTAAGTATAATATCCTATGGTTGAATTTTTTAAAACATTGCCTAGAGTTAGCCTAGAGTTGAAAATAATCCTGTAAATTTAATTCAGCCGCCATAAGAACTAATGTAATTTTTATAAAATATTAGTCTAATTTTCATAAAATATTAGCCTACGGTAAAAGTTTATTTACGGCTTATAACTATAGATTTATTAAAATTTTGCACTTTTAGCCAAAATGACTAAACGTATTTGCCAATCTTTCTAGAAGTCGAACAGTGAATATAGGGTGAACCATTAGAGATAATAGTCTTTTAATGTCGAATTTTTCTTAAGTAGGATGAAGAGAGTTGCTCCTGTAAAAATCCAACGGAATCCACTAGTAAAATCCAATGGAATCCAGCCCAAAATATGTTCGACAGTCTGTTTAATCCAATTTATGTACATTTCAGATGTTGTTTCATTGTTCCAGTCAAAAGCAATGCTGTCTGAAGCTTAATACAAAAGTTGTTTTTTATTTACATAAAATATAAAAATTGTACAATTGATACAAACACAAGTGCGCTTGTTGTTTTGTTAAAATTATATGCTACGTTTCAAAACAATAACTTGAAAATTTTTTTTAATTTATAATTTTGAAGCAAAATTTGTTATCATACCATGAAATTTGTTTGTTAATCTTAGGTAGATATATGAAAAACATTACAAATTCTAACGAAACAATTAAAACGTGCGTATTAGAACGAAAACATATAGTAGGCCAACTGTTTAGCAGCCAAACGTATTAAGCTAATATTTTTTCTATCATGCCGTCATTGAAGTTTTCAACAACAAAAACATGCCGATTAATATACCATAGAAAGCTCTTAGTTAGCTCCGCAGTGAGGTATAAAATCTTGGTTTTTAATAATAATTTCACATTGGCTGCACGATAATCACCGTATACAGAACAAGATCTTTTGAATCTTCATAAAGTAAGTTTAGATATATTTCTTTGCTATGCTGTAATACAATATTTCTGTTTAACTAGATGAATTTTGTACTTACTTTGGCATTAATCTTTTGTACAATATGTGACGTTGTGCCAAGAAGATCAAATACAATACGAGATCATTTTAAAATGGGGGAAAGACAGCCTGGAGACCTTTTAATATATTCTAAAGCAATTGATAAAAATAATAGTGGGGAACATATGGCAATTCATATGGATTTCCCAGGCGAAGTAATTGCTGACAACTACTTTCTTGATTTTATAATATTTAATTTTTTATTTTAGTTCAGTATATCGAAGTTCAATATAACTTATCTGGAAATTAAGGACTATAATCATTTCACTAGCTATACAGAAATCTTGCATGGAGGGGTCGGTAAGACATATTTTGAACTTGTACGAATTGCTCTACCACATAAATACATGGACATTGAAGTTAAAGTCTGGGGTAATTTTGGTGAATGCGTTTTAAATAAGAATCAAAAAGAATGTAATGATGACATATCAGTTGTACTTGCTTAATAAATATTTTAAAAAATATTTTTTTCCAAAACGTTTGAATTAAAAGTTAAAATTTGCTGACTTTAAATATAAAAGTAACTAAAAGATGTCGAGTTCGTGTTACACTTAAACCCAAAGGTTGAGTTATTAAAGAGAAGTATTTATGAGTTCTTTTAGTAGTAATATCCGCAAGAAATAAAATAATTTCTTTTCTTAAATTTATTTCTCTAAAAATATATATAAAATTAGTAGTAGTAGTAGTAGTAGTAATAGCGAATTCTTTATATAAATATATATAGGACTTTTTTCACAAACAAAATTGCAAAAGAAAAATCTCTTATATTTTACTTATTGGATTTATATAATTTTGTTACTACAGATACTCTGGCTTAGATACATGTTTTTCTTTTTCCAAAGTCGGAGCTGTAACAGCTAATTTTTGTTTCTACAAGGAACACTAAGGTGAGAAATTATCAATCCCTTGTTTTTTTTTTTATATTCGGATATTGAGAAAAAGTTTATTATTTTAGTGACTACTACAATGGTTGATAAATCAGGTTTTTTATTTTTATTTTTATAATTTCATCCTATTCTCTTTGAATTACTTAGGATTGAATTATGTCTCTTTCGAAATGAAATCCAATCCAGTTCGATCGGACAGACCCAAAATCCACAGAGGAATATGTCTGGGTTTATACCTCCCAGACGATGTCGTGTGCCAAAGAGTTCGTTAATATTTTAAATAAGCGCATGCATAACCTCTGGGTCCGCTTTCGGTGCGCCCGTAACAAATAACAGAGATGGCATATTCGTAAGATACAAATATATCTTGTACGGGAATAATTTATTCATAACGCAGTCGCTCTACTTGGCAATTTAGTACAAATCCAGAGCGACGGTTTAGAGGCCCACCCGAACTGACCCTTACATCATCTGGGGAGCCTAAGACAAACCATTAAGGGACAATTTCCAGGGCTCCGTACAGAACTTGTAGCGAATATTAATGATGCGACTTGTCTTATTAAGCAAATACAGAACAAAGCCGGACTCCTGAAGTGGGTAAACAAGACTTATTACCAGGGTGATCCGTCACCGCTACCCGCCTGGCCTAATAAACATTTTGAGTCTCTTCTGCCGGATAAGATTCAATTTTCACTTGCAAGACGTCTATGGCAAACAATTCTCTATAATGTATTATCGCCAGTATCTGAGTATCTGCTCTCCACATTCGGTAAATTGAGCACTTCCGCTTTTACCGGCCCCCTTTTCATGTCGTGGGTTTCGAGGCTTTAGTACATGTGGAATGGGTGGCATTCATGTTTTTGCGCGGACCAAAGGTGCAGAGGAGTTTCTGTAATACTCTGGGCTTTGAAACATCCTCGTAAGATTGCAGTTTCGCTTGAAAATAACTCAAAGGAATTGCTTATGTAACTACTACAGTGGTAGGGTATCGTTTCGTAGTGAAATACATCTTTAAGCTCTTCATTAAGCCCTTTGCGTTTTCAATTAAATAATACCAGTGACATCAAATTTACACTCAAAGACGCAAATTAATTCGAAGAATGTTCCCAAACCTCATTTTCTTTAACGACCGTTTTTAATGCATCTAATGCAGTAATTGCCTGTAATTTGAAAAACTACTTTTAGGGTACAAATTGCTATTTGTTGGAATGGTAGCAAACGCAATATTGATTGATTGACAAGATTATTTTTAACATATCATTAACGAACCTTCGTCGACAATGGATTTTACAATTTTTATTCCATTTCTTTGATTATTGTACGAGTACATGCATAAGTTTGAGATAAACCCTAATATATGGTACTATAACTTTTAATATCTAATATTGTGCATGCAGATAGACGGCGAACCTATAAAGCCTTGTTATTGCTGGTTTCTTGGTTATATCCTGTAGTAGCCGTCGTCTACTGGTCCAGCCTGTGCTAGTTTATGATTTTTCTGGACGGATGGGTGGTTGGATTTCCTCTCTATGGTTGCGTGACACTGTATTTCATCTTGAAGATCCTTCTATAGTCCTTGTATTGCTGGTTTATTAGTGAAATGCCCACTAGGGTGGTCAGTAAAATTGCTCAAAGTGGCCTATGTTCTCTGCTCTGATGTCTTGCGGATTCACTATGACTATATTAATTATTTCACCGGTGTTGTCCACCTTACTGGTTTGCGTGTTGCCCAAAACTGCTGTACGCTGGTGGAGGATATTTATTTGTGCAATTAAGTGGATGGATTTCAAAAGGTTGTGGTGGAAATTAAGGGGGAATTCGCGATATTTGTCAAAACACAATGTCGACAGACGATCGTCGATGGTGTGGGAAGCCTTTAATAAGGTTGATACTTTAAAATTAGTATTCCAATTTACCAGGAATCAGGAGAAATGTTTGCTACCTTGTTATCCTGAAAAATTCCAGGAAAACATAAGAAGTAATGTTTCCCAATCTGCGCTAGATTGTGTTAAAATTAATATTTTGGTGGATGTACTTGTTTTTTCTTCATATTAAATTATAGAGTGACAGAAAACTCTGGGGTTTCTTTAGATAAGCCGATAACCAATATTTTAATACTATCCAAGAGCTAAAATTCGCCATTAAAGATTTAAAGGTTTTGCCAGCTCATGCCAGCCATATTTAAAACTTAGTGAAAATTTTCACGGTAGTGTGAAATATTGGCAAATCCATTAAAACCGGGAAATTAATCGTAAGAGTGAGATGCAACGTCGTAATATATAAATTTTCAATAATTTAAATAATATTCTAAACATATTTAATTAATGATTTTAAATATAACCATTTGTAATTTGTTTTTATCTTGATCATCGACAAATTCTGTTGTCCCTATACTTTTTCTCTGCTTTCTGGTAATACGTGAGGGTTTCCTGTTATTGCGGTTTAATTAAAAGTGCCTACTCCTTTTATGCACTCTACTTATACTTATCCCAAACGGATAAAGTGAAATCGGAACAACTTCAGCGAGTCTAAATGCTATCAAAAAGCAATTGTTGGTCAAAAACTCGTCTATGACGATTCGCCTAAAATTTGACCATTAAATTTTTGCTGTTGAGGGAAATTTTTTAAACAATGTTTTCTGGAATACAAACGAAAACCAAAGTTATATTCGCAGGTTTACCGGCCACTTCACCTTGTGCCGAATTATCTGACGATTACTTAGCTGAAATTGCAAAAAAGTAAGCGCGTCGTCCTGCCGCCAGGCAAAAAATATCGAACCAATTTTCTACCGAAGGAAAAGCCCAAGTGTTAGGCGGGGGTCAGTGCGAACGAGTAAACAGAAGAGATAAATGAGTGGATAAAAAGCTATCAAATTAGAAGCTTGTTTACTTATCCAGCGGGTGTACCTTTTCATATTCACCTCTCATAATTAACCCAATTCCCGGCCTTGGAAACCGAATCAGGTAACAGGACGGTGAAATTTACTTGCGATGCCACTCAATTAACAATAGTAAAAGATAGGTAGATGGAAGACAGGCTTGAAAAGTAAATAGTTCCTCAGTTTGATTTCAATTTTCCACACTTCTTCTGGGGGAAAAAAGCGCGTCTGTCTGGCAGAGGCATTCAGCCGTATCTGAAGGCTTCGTAGGTCCGGCCCTTCGTTGTTCGATATATTGCCTGTCGCGGCAGTGTACGAAATATCTGTCAAGGATAACCTTTGATGGGTACCCAGATAAAGCAGGGCAAAGATAAGAGTTGGAACGGACCGCGGGCCTGGATGCCTCTGGAACTTTTACTTGGGTTGTTAGTTGAACCTGACAGGGCCATTGGAACATCCCTCCGGGGATGTGCCTCCCCGTCCTCAATTCGTTCGGGCTCCACAGCACAGACATTGGCGAAGCTAAAAATAGCTCGTCGACGAAATATCGATCGGATTCTGCGACATTGCGAGTCTATTTTTAGCCTCTCCGAAAGTGGGTTACGCTCAGTTTCCTAGAGGTTGCGCTACATACCCACCACATTGTGAGCTAAATATGGGCAGGGCACGTCCTTATAAAATAATCGTCCTTTGTGTATGCTGGCGCGCACACTCTGCCCAGCCGGAAGCCCTGGAAAGGGCTTTTTATACGTGAAGACGCGCGTACCGCTCGAAGGGTTTAATTTTTACAGCATACCCTCCACAGTTGGAAAAGTGTGCTGTTTCAATTCGCCTCGACTTATTATTAGCGTGATGCAAATTCTGTGCGCTTTTATTGCTACCACTTCCCCATCCTGAGTCCTCATCTTCCAATGAAAATTACGCATAGCATCATGATTAATATATTTTTCCGACGGGGTGGTTCTTGTTAGGGAACTTTAATTGAGTGAGATTTCTTCATGAGTTCCTTTGGCTTAAGTAAATTAGATGCGGCAACTTTCCTATCTTTGACTTGAATGAAAAAGCTCCAAAGGCTGATGGTGGTGCAGTTTATATTCCTAACTGCCTTGAAATTCAATTAAAACGAAATTTTACGCGGATTAAAGGGAATTATGTCTTATTTATGTATTCTCCGCAGAAGCATGAGCTAATTTTAAAATGCTTCTTTGGCGTATCTATCTCGCATTTTGCTTGGAGGAGTCATGACGGAGTGAAGGTCTTATTGCCAAAACATAGGTAGATTCACTCACAGTGCTCTTATTTTCATCAAAAAAAAAAAAAAATAAAAAATAGGATATTATCGTATCTACTTTTGGTACGCAGTACCTATTCTTAAATGAAAAAAAAAATATATGTAAATGGCCTGCACTTCTGTCGTTTTTAGTTTACTCGATTTTCCGCAGTTTTGGTTCAACATCTAAAACACACTGTTTTATCAATCAGTCAAGATAAATGAGGGTAGTTTGATAAGTCAGTGACTTTTTGAATTTTCCTCGCATTAATTTTAAATACAACACTGTTCGCGTCAGCTGCCATATATTAATAGACTACTGTCAAATTTAGAGCAAGTTGTGTTATTTAGTTTGTGTTTGATAGCCATTGAAAGCAGACAACCCCGTGAATTTTAACGAAAATAGAAAAAAATGATTTTGGAATGCTGATTAAACATTATGTATAGTCACCACGTCAAAAAATCCTTAAATTGGGCTACGCCCTGCCTATCCACCCCATCCATATTCTCCAGATTTAGCCTCCTGCAACTATTTCCTGTTTCCAAACCTTAAAGGAGTAGGGGCAGTGAGAGATTTTGGTCGAATGAAGAGGTCATCACTGAAACAAACACATTATTAATTGGAAGGAATGAAAAAATTAGAAAAATGCTGGATTAAATGTATAGAGCTAAAAGGTGACTATGTTGAGTAACAAAACGTTTATTTGCCGAAAAAAAATATCTTTTATTCAAAAAATCACTGACTTATCAAACTGCTCTCGTAACAAGCCTTTATTTAAAATAATTTATAAAAAACAAAAAGAACTAAAAAGTGCACATCGAATTTAATTATATATGTTTGTTTTTATAGTTTTCCACCACTTTCAAAGTAAATGGTCTATATATGAAATAAAAAATTAACGACGGACCATCGAAAAGAACATGGAAATTCTAAAGTTCATGGCTAATTGAATGTATATAGGGATAATTGCTGATTCAGATAAAAGAAAAATCATTCTGAAGCTGAAAACTATTCTATTAAATGACATTGTATTTAAACCAATATAATGCTCTAGAAAAGTTTATTCCCTTATGAAAAACACTGATGAACATTAGTTTTTCGTTAATTATGATCAGTGTGGATTTTCCCATAAGGACTATAACATTCCAAAGAGAATTTCTATCCCATCCGAAAAATTGATCTTTAAGCTTCTAATCCTTATTTTGGATTGAATTAAATTTAATAATTAAAAGTTTCAGTAAGATTAGCTGTTTTACTCTTACTTAGTCAACACTCATTATGAAATTCACGAATGTTTAATAGTGTTACACAGATGCAATTTCTTTGTTTACGAATTAATTATATAATTATTAAATATAATTTATCGATATTCGTTAATTTTAATTCAAAGCCGCCACCACAGATTTAGCCTCCTTTATCATCCCAGAACTGATAACCACAATTGATCCTGTTTTGGTGTAATGCCTCCTTCAAAGTATCTCTAATCAATCATTGTGAAATTTTTCTTGCTAATGTGCCTGGTTGACAAGTCTGACAGGTGCAGGGGGATTCGCTTTAAACCTTCCACCCTAATATAAAAGCGCTTCTGAATAATTCAGTATTGTTTTTGCAATCATATTTTCCCCAAAAATATTTGGAATGCTGTCAGTATAAGCCAAATTCTGTTGGTGCGGTGTGTTGAATTTCTTCGACAAATTTAAATTTTATATGAAGGTGCGCACCTTGTGTGGTTCAACCCAAATCGAATTTATCGTTTCTGATATGCTGGACTGATTATGTCAAGCATACTGCAAATTTTTGGAAACGGCTTTAATTGCCCATCATGTCCATAAATCATTTTCTAACCTCAACTCTACTTTGAAGTCCAAAAGTCCAATTTCAAATTTTAAATAATTTGAGGCAAAGTTATCTACCAATTGGGGTATTTATATTTTAGCACGGTGCTAGGTCACGAAGTTTTAAAATATCTGTAAAGTTTGGTTTTTATTGGGGCCTTGAAAATTTACTTAGTTTTGAAAGGTTGTTCTTTAAAATTTGGCACCAAACGTTCAGGCGGTTCTGCTTTTGAAAAACTTTCTCCCTTTGATACAGAAGGGGGGTTATAAGGGGGGTTAGTAAGGTGTTAACTTGACCTTACTTTTGCAGTGTTGTTTTCATAAAATTACTACTACTAAAATTAAATATTACTACAATAGGTTTGTCAATTTTGGCACGAAGAAACTTACATTATTATTACAGACATACCTGGAATAGCATGGTATTCGACTTACGCGAAAGTCGCGAATAATCACGACTAATTCGGAATACAACATCGCATAACACGGCTTCGAAATATTAGGATAAAATCTAAATAATAAAGCTACGCTGTCAAACCTTTTTTAGAAATTGTTTGTTTATTATTAAAAGAATTTTTAATGCAATGATCCAGAGATACATCCTATAAAGTAAAGCTACAAACAAACATTTTCAAAAGGCTCTTCAGTGTGATTAGTTTTATACTTTGAAAAAACGAAACAGAGTTGAGTTTTACAAAGTGATGCAACTGGGTTAATTTAAAAACTGTTGGTACATACGTGCTTTCGAAAGAAAATTATGTGTTATTTAACATGTTTAACATGTTTCGTTAAGTCAAGTCCTTGGTGTAAAACTCTAAAGATTTTAAAATACCTCATTTTAAAGGTGATCAAAATAATAGGTAATTTTAGTTTATTCCTGGTAATTTCCTCAGTTAATAAAAAAAAAAGGCGGTCGAGTTGAGCAAATGTATATTAAGCTAAATCATTTCTTGTTAAAACTTTTCCAATAAATTATTGTAGATGGGTCGAAGTAAACATTCTTCAACTACTCTTTGTTATATAGTGTTGCTGGTAAAAAAAGATCCATTTTTATCTTCAAAGAGAAAAGGTTTCCACGTTCGTTTTGCAAAACAAATCTGTAAAACATGGTGGTGGTAACGTAATGATGTGGCGGTGTTTTTCTTGGTTTAGTGTTGGACCTATTTACCATATAAAAGATATACTTCTTTGCATTCCGCGATATTTTGGAAGATATCTTGCTGTCATATGCTGAGGACAACATGCCATTAAGATGGCACTTCCAATAGGTCAACGATATCAAGCATTCATCGAAATTGGTGACTGTTTAGTTGACCGACAACAAAGTTCCGGTGGCCATCTCAATCCCCCGATTGACAAACAAAAAGCAACTAGGGTAGACCGAGGCGAATCGGATCACAGGGCGAATCGGATCAAAATAAGAAATCTGTTGATAATTCAAATATCGCATTAACATAGAACGCACTCAACCGGCGTTTTGCGTCTCTCCTCTCACCCCGCACCTCCCGACAGGGCAGTATTTCGATCGCGCTTGTGAATCAGTGGCGACGCCGCTCGTTAGCGACTCGGTCGTTTGTGTGTGTCGCAATTTTGGCGCTCATCTAAGGTACGTACTTACGATTTCTTTGTGTCATATTACAGATTTGTGTTAAAACTCAACTACATTGGTTTATATTGTTAAGCAAGGTGTCTATATTAGAGAACCAATTCGCTTTTAAGTATGATCTTAGAGGTTAACGTCTAAAATATTTATTTCAAAAGTCTTGATTATGGGGCTAATCGGATCATATCGTCAGGGGCGAATTGGATCACACTTTTAAACTGATTTATTACATGTTTGAGGTTATTGATTCATATTTATTTCATTGTAGATGGTTCGCACGTACAAAAGAAAGACTGATGCCGGAGAATGGTCTCAAGAAAAAATGAAAGAGGCTGTAAATAAAGTTCAGAACAAAGAGTTGACCTTACGTAAGGCTGCTGAGAATGCCTGCAATGCCTGCGAAGAATGGTGCCACGAAACATGTGCTAATATGGGGGGGAAAAAAGGACCATATATATGTGAATTATGTGCCAATAATTAAAATTGATCTCATTATTAATTTTTTACTGATTCCAAAGCTATAGTGTTAAGAAACTTAAAATTTTGTTACATGTTGTGTACGATCCGATTCACCCCAAAAATTGGGGCGATTCGGATATTTTTCTTTTTTCAGTTTTTAAGAGCTAATGAAGCGAATATATGTATGATTTAAGTTTTCCAATGTTTATTTCATAGCTGATTGTTACTTCTTTCGTTTTCAACAATAAAAATAACATTATATAACACTTTAGTATGATTTACTTAACCTCAAAGAAAAAGTGATCCGATTCGCCTCGGTCTACCCTATGGATAATAGAAAGATACTGGAAGGCGATTCCCGTCCATACATGTCAGAAGTTAATTGATTCAATGCCAAGTAGAGTTTATCACTGTTTTAAAAAATAATATGGTCATTTAAGGTACTAATTGAAAATACTTAAGTTTTTGTTTATTTAAAGCTTAAGAATTGAGCAATTTTGTGCGTTTTCTTTTACGAATATGGTCTAAAAATAAATTTTACCCTAATTTTTTAAGCAGGGAGTTTTACAGACATTGCGCTAAAATTTGAAGAAATTTTTAATGTTTAAATTAAGGTTCAGATATTTTTGTATTGTCTGATTAATAAAGAAAGAAAATCCTGTGTTTTCATATTTCTCTGTGTGAATACTGCAAAAGTATTAAACAAATATGATATTCGGTACGTTGTTTTCATTCCTTCATAGGTGAATAAAAAAAGAAGATATCTTAACTATATTTTCCGCTTACATTACACTGCAATATGTTTTCTGTTTTCTGTGTAGTTTTAATTCCAGCCAAGAGAACTGAAATTAGAGTATCGAATATGGACAACTTCCCTTCCAGGGAAGGAAAAAGTAATACAAAATCAATAAGTCATTTCCCTGAGCAAGGTAACTGATGACGTATTTTGAGTACGTCAATGGTGTAATGAATATTTGCATGTCTCATAGTGTAGAAAAATGATGGCATCATGTAAAATAAAAGGGATGAAACTTAGTTATGCAATTATGTCGTTGGGAATTTGAATTTGTTTATTTATGTCAGTTATAGAAGACGTAAAACGGACACTCACTAGGGATAGAAAAAAGAGTAAAAAGTGACAAGAAAGTAAAACGGGGGCAGTTGGTTGAAATTCCCTGGACAAATAGCAGACCCGCCAGGCCCAGTTGTTCAGTTTCGAGCATCACATTTTCATTAATCAGCAAGACAACACCACTTATTCTAATTAATTGCGGCCCAAGCAGCATTAGTCGTGTCTTTTTTTTCTGACCACTGGCATCCGCCATTCTCAGTGACTTTCCTTTTTTATTTAAAGGATTTCAAAAAATACGTTTTATCGCTCAGTCGAAATGAATTAGATAGAATTGTCATCAAACAAAACAATGTGAACTATTAATGTGCCAAATGTCCTCTTTAGTTATAGCAGACGTCCCACTCTTAATGTTATGATAATCACTCATCAATATTAGTTAACTATTAGTTCTCGATATAAAAGTTTAGTAGTTTTCAAATGCTTCATAACATTAAATAATCTATACACTGAAAGAGGAGGTATAGATAATTTAATGTTTTTTCGAACTAATTGTTAAATAAGGGATGGGATTAGCCAGTATATAGAGGGGATTAATAATAACCCTAGGAATGTTCTTATCCAGTTTAAGGATAGGATAATAAGTCTAGAGGACGGCTCAAATACGGAGAGTAGGTTAGTTATCATTTTCAGGGTATAGGGTTGGAAATTATTGATTTTGATGAAGGTTTTTCAGGCTTAAATCAAAAATAAACCTCATTACTAATCACAATTATTGAATATAAAAATGGATATTCTTCAAACTTTTCCAGAGCCCAATTAGCGAGTGACGACGCATTCCATAATCATGAGGTTTTAATTCGTATACCATTTGGATCTTGTATGGATGTAGGCGGAGATCTTTATGCAAAATTTTCCGGGCAAAGATCTAATTGTTTCTAACAACGTCTAATCGATAATTAAATCTTCACTTATACTTTTACTTATTTCCTTCTTTGGCGTGAAAATTTCTTTTAACGTGTTTTTGGCTTAGCATTAAGATGGGTAAATAAATGTGATGCGAAATTTGTGTTGACCATAAAATTCACGTCATTGTCTATGAGTTTCATGAATTGAAACACTGATTTTCGAAGTAAATTTTCATAATTTGAATGCCACTCTAAACAAAAACAACCTTTTAGAGTGGTTTTTAATATTAACTAAATTTACTAATTCTATAATAACGATACGGCGTTAATTTTCCGTCTGCAAAGTGTAATTCTAAATATTTTAAAAATTTGTTGAGTATATCATTAGAAGAAGTGCATATAACATAGCTATTTTTTAAGTTG
The DNA here is from genome assembly GCA_963969385.1 of Philonicus albiceps. Classification (NCBI taxonomy): domain Eukaryota; kingdom Metazoa; phylum Arthropoda; class Insecta; order Diptera; family Asilidae; genus Philonicus; species Philonicus albiceps. The sequence continues at coordinate 32,070,296 of OZ017773.1, forward strand.
TATTTAATCAAAACATATTCCATTGAGAAGTTGAGGAATAAAAATTAGCCTACGTGTACTTGTGATGCACCAACATTAAGTGGCAGAGCGATACGATTAAATATTTAATGAAAGGCTCATTACGGCTTTTCATAAAATCCCAAGGAAGGATTCCAATATTATACTGTAAAAAATTCATTCGACGGTCAAAAGTCGGTTAAAGTAAAATTTTAATTATCCGGTGAAAGTAAAGTACGTAAATTATGAAGTAGTAACGGCTACAAGTAATATGAACACCTCAGTTGCTTCTGCTGGTGATGCGTGTGTCCGGCTTATTGCGCCCTTTGTCCTGGCAGTTTTCCCCCTTGTGCGGATGGGCCCTTAATTGTCTATAAATTTGTCATGTGCGAAAATTGCTTTTTGCGCGAGAACGTGTGAATTTGCCCGACGATGGCGACGAGTGAGCCCGACACTCGGTAATTTTTGATGGAAGTTAAAATTGAATGCCAATCAATGGGTTGCTCGCGGGCCTATGTCATCCTGTCCGCCAGCGATACACTCGCAGTGGCACATGACCTCAGCTGCATGACACGGGTGTAGAGAAGTCGTCCACTCAAGTGGCAGGTAAAAAATCCAATTGCATCCGCAGCCAAATCAAATCAATATTCCGCCCGTGTCGCTAAGCTCCTTCTAGCGCACGTCTACATCTGGGGAATTTTAAGCACATCGTGACCTATTCGCCGCTGCACTAGCAAACAAATTAAGAGGCAAACTTGCAAACAAGGACCACCTCAGGGGTGCGAGGAAAATTGGCTGCGGAGGGCAGCGGTGAGTAGCGGCGGCGCGGACGAGTCGTGTCCAAAATGCAGCTGCAGAATTTTTAAAGAAGCACAAAATTCAGGTGGGCTAGAGAACTCCTCCGTACGTGTCGCTGCACGGGGATAATCTCTGTGCTCGTATTCGGGGAGTCCGGAATTACTTTGCTGGACTCCACAATGCGGCTGTGGGCGAAGGTGTTATTTATTTTTATGCTCTTTACGTGGATTAGAGCTATAGTTATATGAGCCAGAAATTAAAATTTCAGCGCTTCCTCGGAGTTCTGAAGTGCATGGGCGCTCCTTCTCATTTCGCAGGTTATAACCGGCACAATTCGGAAACGGACATTATGGAGTCCGGGCTCCGCCCTGATTCGGGGTCCGTTACGAATTGTCATTTATTTATGCCCAACTCACGTCGGAGTGTCGGGAACTGCAGTTAAGTTCGTAAAATTTCATTGGCGAGTGTTGAAACTCGAATTACCCAGGGGAGGTTTCTCAAACGAGCACACTATCCCAGACATCCGCATAAAACCAGATGAGATCAGTATCAGCGTCGTGCAGCACTTGCATTGACGAGGTTCTCAAGATGCTTAATATCTTTTCTCTTAAATTCTAATGAGGTGCATCCCATAAGCTCACCAGGAAACCATCGATCTCGGTTGGTGCGCCAATTGAAGTTAAATGGGATCTCCTATCACTGTGTTGATGATGTTATGATAAGACGTGTCTCAGGATACCAAATATTCATCAACACGCATTTGGAACCTACAGACACAAGACTTTAGCTCTAGGAAGGAATACATAATCAACGTGAATCAGAATGAAGATAGATACCACGTGATACGGCTAGAAAAATTTATTGCGGCATAGCAAATTTTCCCATTTTTTGAATCCTTTGCTGCCCGAATCAGTTATTCCCATTCCGAGAAATCTATGGACCAAAGTAATTTTTGACTTTTAACAATTCATCATAAGCTTAAGGTTAAAACCAAGGAATGAAGCAAATATAATCGAGTACAAGATGTGACACTCTCTAGGTATACAAACCCAAAAATCGATTAGAGCATGTGTAATTTCTAAAACTGCCTAGAGAAAATTTTCCGATTAGACAAAGCAGCAAAGAACTGCTGCTTTCCATGCCTTATCTAAATTCGAATAAGGACGACAGGGATAAGAATCGGCAAATATTCTTATCTACAGCACTTACAGTGTAGAGAATAATGTGCAGCGTTTTTTATCATGCATTTTTAAAGGCGGGACAAAGTCTCTGTTGCACTGTGTGCCGCTGCATGCATGGTGGTAATGCCGTCCCCGCACAATGCTCAGGGATAGGAAAATCCTGAATCGAAAAGGGGGAAGAGGCAGACAGCTCACACAGAGTATATATACGGATGCGGGCTGTTTACATTTTTTCACTGTGCATTTTTAAAGGCGGCCCAAAGTATTCGAACGTATGCTCTCACATGTGAGCCATTTATTACTATCTACTTTTAGCAAAATCTGCAATCGGTGGGATAACAATAAAAAAATACTGGAATAATGTAAATTTTAAATGTATACGAGTATTCCTGTATGTAATGGGTAATAAATAGTAAGCCTTAAAAAGACGAGCCAGAGTAATAATAAAAATAACGATAATGAAATAAAATTTCTGCCGCATACCAATGATCCATAGACAATCGAACTGGTTTTCCTGACGAAGAAAATAAACATCAAATAAAAATAAAGTTAAAACTATTTCATAGCTTTTCGGCTTACCGACTTTTTTAAGTCCATTCTATTGTTTCTTTTCTACTAGAACTATTTAATTTAAGTAAATTTGATATAATTTAAATTTTCTTTTGTTGAGTAGCTCAGTTGGAGAAGTGAGACGTCACAGAATCGAACTGTTCAACTGTCCCGTGCTCAAATTAAACTCATATTTAAAATAATTTTAGGGGGATAGCGTGAGTTCGACTCCCCTAATTAATTTTTCTTGCCTACAAATTTTTATTTCATTATTCAATAGAAATATCGAGCCAATCAGATAATAGCGCTTTCAATTACGTGCATAATGCATATCCCCAAAATGACGTAATTAAAATTAAAAACCATACATTTAATTTTGTTTGAGTATATCATGTAGAGGTTATAGTGAAAACAGACATACTTTATGAAAATTAAGGTAGGACGGAAAAGTGACCTTATTGGCCCTCATCAAGGAGTTATATAATGTTTGATCTTATTCTTTGATAGAAAATAATAACATAAATGAATAGCATCATAAAATAAAGTAATCACTTAGAAATGTAGTTTGAAAGATTAATATAACAAGTAGAAGTTTGAAAGGTTAATATAACAAGTAGAACAACAAAACATATGTGGTATCTGAAAATATGTTCAAGATTTTCTCATTTAAGTAAGCAAGAATGCCAAAAATATTATGGGACTTTACGCCAATCTATACGAATATATCTATGATTAATACAGGCGCTTTGATCTCTGATCCTTTTCTTGTCTTTTTATCTCAGTTATTACCTGTGTATTGTTTTGTACATGTTGGGGCATATTTTGACGTGTTTTAAGATTAGTTATAACGAATACATATAGTATACTATTTAATAAATCAATGATAATACATTCACATTAATGAAAGAAAATTTGTTTTCCGTTACAGCAAAGCTTGATGGTGTGAAGACATACATGAGAATGCGCCGAGTGCCGAACCATCTGCAGGTGAAGGTGATTAAATGGTTTGATTACTTGTGGTTGACGCAAAAGTGCTCCGACGAGGAGCGAGCCGTATCCTGTCTTCCTGATAAACTAAAGGTGAGACCCTGGAAAACTGGTCCTAACTCTCGTAGACTTATACAACCATTGAGGAATATTGCAGGCTGAAATAGCTATTAACGTCCATTTAGATACACTTAAGCGGGTTGAAATATTCCAAAACACCGAGGCGGGCTTCCTTTGCGAACTGGTCCTGCGGCTAAGGCCGGTACTGTTCTCGCCGGGCGATTACATCTGCCGAAAAGGTAAAATCACGTATAACTTTTCAGCATCAAACGTATCTATTTTTACGGGCTAATCCAATTGCAAAGGTGAGGTCGGCAAGGAGATGTACATTGTGAACCGGGGTCGACTGCAAGTCGTCGCCGATAATGGTAAAACAGTAATGGCCTCCTTGAAGGCGGGCTCCTATTTCGGCGAAATTAGTATACTCAACATGGGAACAGCAGGTAAAGAACTTGGTAAATATCTGGGAGCCAGGCGGAACAATATGAGACTTTATGCGTTTTGCAATATCTTTTTATCCGAATTTATAATGGTTTCGTGGCGGGGGCTGTGTCGCGCTTGCTGTTGTTGGCATCCCCCGAAACCTTCCCTATGTGAACGTTTGTGCTATGAGTTGGAATCTCTTTATGGGTTTGTGTATCGGTCCCTGTGCCATAAAATTTATCTTACCGCAGAATTTTGTTCCATGTGTTTCGTGTGCAATCTGTTTGGCTTCTGTTTTATGTTGCTACTAAAGTAGAACCCCCTCTGCTTAAGCTGGCACTAAAATTTTAACCGAAATAGCAGAGGCTCTCTGCTGTGTAAGCCGAGAACTTTCACCTTTCGTAGTTCGTTATTCGTATGTCTTGCAAGCGCTCTTTCAGTGGGTAGCAGACAACTTACCATTTTTATGCACCTCTTAGAAACGCTTCCTGTGACTTTGACTAGAAATTTACAATGTCTCTTAAGCACGCCCCTCGAATCATCCCCTATAGTTTTGTTTTTCGTCTCAGCCCTAATAATTTTTAATGGCATGTCAGAATATTATTCTTTTTTTCTACCTTTAGATTCGATCTATTCTCTTTTGCATCTAAGCATGCCTAACTCACGATGAATTTTATAGAGTCTATACCTATAATTAAATTTGATATATTTTAGTTGTAAGATGCCAATTCCTAGCCCTTACCCTAGCATGTATAAAAATATATATAACAAAATAAACTATATAAACAGAGTTAAACCATATTAAGTAAATTAAAGGTCATTAAATTTCAAGCAAATATACCAAATACTTAGAAAAAATTATCTTTACTAACATTACCTTTTTAAATAAAATACATTTTTACGTAAAATAATTACAATACATGTTTAACGTGCAATACCTTTTTAACTACAAAACAGTTTTTATTTAAAGATTTTAAGTCTTATACAAATTTCGTCAGTTAAGAGCACATTTTAGAATGTTCAAGAAGAACAAGGAAACGATTAAATATTGAGAAAAATTGATATTACGTATGGTTCTCTATAAGAAAGACGATATAAAATTAGTATGCATTATCCGTAGTATGCATAATGTTGAGAACAATTCAATTCCCCTTGTTAATGTAGGTTCGACACTAAAAACTTGATTTAATTCAGTTTCAAGCGGACGATTTCAGTTTAATTTAATTAATAATAGCGCAAATGTGCGTACTCTGTCAAATATTAAATACGCATTTTTAATAAAAGAAGTCGAATTTTTTAAATTGAATTTGGTTTACTCTCGGTTGGAAATAAAACAACAAGGTCGAACTTAAGTGGCAACGTTTTGATAACAGTTTAGATCGGATTGGATAAAATAAACTGAAAGAATTTAGAAAAACCTTTTAACCTTTTGATGGTCCTACTTCTCGGTTTTATTTAAATAGCTACTTCTTTTGAAATGATTATTTTTTAAATGATTAAGTATTATTTATACAATAGGTATAGAGTTACAATACTATGAGCTAAACCACCAAATATAACTTAGTACGGCAGGAAAACCGAAAATTTAGAGCAAAATTTTAAGGTCTACATGTAGTTCCCAAATTGCGTAACTAATAAATTCTTTTTATTTAGTTAAAAAAGGGCTTGAAATTATTTAACAGTTAGAAGCACAAGAAACACTTCAAGTTTATTTATATTTAATTTATCAATATATCGTTCAGTAATAAGTCTATTTGTTATTACCTATCGTTATCTCTTACTTCTAACTTATTTACTAACTTGTTGAAAGTGTTTTTTGTAATTTTGGCTGCTTTCTATTAGATAAATTTGTTGTAGAAAGATAATAAAAATTATTTTGTACGATCTTTTGTTATTTTTTTGAAAACTTTTCGAACGTCTTCTTAAAAAATAAGAAAGTCGTTCATTTTGATAATGGAATTAATTCTATATTTTGATTGATTAATGAATCCTTAATTTTAATACGACTGCTCTTTTAAGAACATTATTTTGTTGAAAAGCTTTAAGAGCTCTCACAATACAATCACATTAAGATAATTAGTCAAGATTTTCTAAAAACTCATATTAAAGTAATTCTTTTGTTGCAATTTACACAGATGATTTTGCCTTATGAAATTTCAATATTTTAATAAAATATTTGGCATTCCTATCAAATCTAGACTTTTCCAGTAAGGAATTTTGAGGTTTTTATTTATAAAATAAAATTTTGAACACTTGTGTAGTTTGTAAATTAGTTTTGGTGAGTTGGTTTAGTCAGTAAAATTGATTTTATTTAGGGACATATATAAAAAGCGATTAAATGCTATTGAGCAATGTGATGCACGTGCTCCTTTTCATATTCAAATGACGTGGTCGACTTTTGTGCTTAATTAAACCGAAGCGCCCCTGCCACATTACGAGAGCACTTTTCGGAAGGCTCTACGCAATCATCCGCCGTAGTGTGCTCGCAATTTGCTCATGTTCCCTCCGCGGACAGGTCCAATCACTCAGCAATGGTAGCAATATTCTACGACTTAATTTGCATGGAAATGCTAAGGTGAATCAAGGGGTTTCCTGGAGCCTGATGGGCAGAACATGGCGCACCAATTATTCACTATAAGCAAGAAAAGGCGTCAGCGTAAATGCAAATTTTGCGCCCCAAATGTAAATAATTGGGTTATGGAGCTATTTAAATGTTTTGCTCCTGTTACTCATATTCTGCGGAAATCAGGTTAACTCGCTTCAATTTAGCTAGCGAAGAGGAAAGCCGTTTGATTTTTGGGATGACGGGCACAAGGGTACCTTAGCATCTTCAGAAACTGACATGACGGCAACTAATGCGGGAGCAAGTAGATCCCGCTCCTCCTGAATTAAATTCAACCGAATTACCTCTTGGAGTCGTCAAATTACATCAACAGCCAATTTACGAATATCTTAAAGTTGTGCGGCACAACGAGGTTATTCCCGAACATCAGAGGTTCTGGTCGAACAGGACGATTTTAGTAAATCTAATTTTGCGGATTAATTGGGAGCGCAGATAGGGGGAGACGACAATGAAATTCATAGCAACGCAAAACATGTCGTAACTTTTTGTATAACTAATTAACTCATCTGGTTAGGCACGAAAGAAAGGATATCTCTTAGATAATATTGTAAATATGAATTTGAAAATTTGGATAATGGATATATTTTCTTCATAATTCGGATATACCCACAGTCTTCAAAAAAAATTTTTAAATACTTTCGTTTAAGGTATTTCCACTTTACCAAGCTGAAGCCGATTTTTGTACAAAGCTTTAACTTTTATTATACTCGTATTTTGTGATAGTTTAGGGTTTGAGTTTTATACATATTTCAAGAGAAATTTAATTTTGACCAAAGAATAAGGTTTTACTTTGGTTTTCGTTTGTCGTCCAATTTCTAATCGAATTGACTTGTATGAGTTAGTTACGAAAATAAATATTCCCGATACATAATATTTTTTACATTTGGGTAGGCTTTAAAACATGCTCTCAGGCAGTAAAGTATTGAAAATTGGTCGAGGGACAGTACTATATCAACAGAAGCGTTCAGATAGCATAGCGAAAATTACACACATAACACAAAAGTTTTTAATTTTGTTTTATGCACAAAAATGGAACAATTTTCTTCTTTCTATTCTGTCGCAGTTGTAACTAAAAGAGAATGACACAAAAATGTCCTTAAGTTCTACATTACTTTTGATATTGCTTTGCCTGGCACACAACAACGTTTTATTTTTAATTATATTTAGCGTCCTTAACGCCTTAATGAGGATGAAAATGGAAAAGTCATTAAAGCGTTTTAGCATGCTCCTGTACGTTCCCATTCAAGCGCTTTCTTATTTGTTTTGTTTCGATGTGTTCTGTTTATTTTGCTCCCCAAGAAGTAGGTTAATAGACAAATGGAGGGCCTGCGGTGCGGTGAATGCTGGTGCAGAAGGAATTAGTGTATAATTACACTCTTAATTGATAAAAATAGTTTTTAATTACTTCTGCTCACAGCCGCGATATTTTTCTGGGTCTGTCTTTGCCTTTTTTAGGAGGACTAAGCTTCATTGCTTCATTCGAGCACTTTTCAAAAACATGATTTCGTCATAGTACCCAATACCCTGCTTATCCAAAAAACCAACACCCTCACTCTTTAGCCACAAGCCTTTTTCATTATTCTTCTCTGCGGGGTACTATAATAAATCTCTGCTGATTCATTAAAAAAAAAAAAAAACTTATTAAATACACACGAGGAAAAGGCATTGATGTGCACTATAGGGATAATTTGCATTCATTTCCATCTCCAGATCTTTCTTTTAATCCCACCGGAGTAGTCGGAAAGAACGAAATGTTTCATGGTCAGATAGTCATGCCTTATTTCATCCTACTGACTAAGAAAAACGAGCTAAAACGAGGAGGATGAAAATCTGCTCTAAAATGGATTTTTCGTTATTTTTCATATTTTTTTCCCTTGTAGGGTCGTTGAAAAGGCAAACTAGTAAAGTAAATTTCAAACGCAAAATTGGGAAACTTTAAAAATTACACCCCCAACTCCTTCGGGCAATATCCCAGAGGGTGATGGGGCAACTTTCGAAGCGATTTTAGGGACCAGTTTAAGACGGTGTACTTAAACAGGACAAACTTTTAAGAAATTTGTGAGCCCCGAGTGATATTTCGTAAGCTTGTTTTCTTGCCTGCCCCGAAGAATGGCCCTCTGTGTTAACTTCTTTTGGGATTTTTCACCGTTCCCCCCCACCTTTTCCTCTTTCATTTTTAAACTCATTTTATTAGTTGTGCTGAGAGGCTAGCTGGGCTCAAATGCTAAAAGATTGACCTTGTTGTGTGTTACCACAGGAAACCGAAGAACGGCTAGCGTGAGATCGGTAGGATACAGTGACTTGTTCGTGCTGAGCAAAAAGGATATGTGGGACGTCCTTAAGGAATACCCCGCTGCCAGAGTAAGACTGGAGTCGATTGCTGTGAAACGCCTTGAAAAGTACAAGAAGGCACCCCTAGAAAAAGGTAAGACGACTTTCTGTTTTCTAGTTTTGCGTTTGTTGCGAACTCCACAGTTTCTAAGGCTCTAGAATCAGGGACCGAAAATAACGGTTCGAGGAAATAAGACCGACAGAAATAACGCCCATCTCCTTTTGTACAAGCGAAATAAAACCAAATTTGTGAATTTCTGGTATTTCGGCTTTATTTCCATGGTACGGAAGAAATAATGCGGCATGTTAAAAAAAAAATATTACGCAGCAGTGAATTTATGATTTTTCGTTTATATGTACAAGGGGGTATAACGCTGAAGGGGGATTGTTTCCTTTCGTAAGGAAAATAAAGCCGAATTCTACGAAACTCAACAGGTGATCGTATTACACTATTCATATATGTAGCAAATAATATAATTTCGCATTACCTATTTATTTTTATGTATAAATATATTTGAACAACATTTAAAGTGGAAAGCAAATTTTCCCCAAGTTATATTTATTACTTTAATATAGAAATTCGTGCTAGACTACATTTTTAAAGGCGAGAAAATTCTGAATCAAGCTTGCAAAGTTTTACCCTCAATTCTATTTCAAAATTAATCAAATCAATTATAGTCCGATTGATTCAATTTGTGTAGGAAATATTTGTTATGGTTATTATTATTTACTTATTTGTAAATAGGCAAAAATAAATGTCTATCCTGCATTAGTCTAAGCGCGTTGGAGTTCCATATGATTGAGATAGATATTCCAACGAGTTATCTGCAAAAATATTTGGATTTTGAATAATAAAATAGACATTTTATTGCATATTGAAGAAATGAGTGTAACAAAAATTATAGAGGTTAAAAATTACAACATTTTTTCATATTATAAGTGTTCTTACGAAATCAAATGCAATCCTAGTCACTTGCGAAAAAGACCAAATAGCGACCTAGGTACTTTGCGATATGATATTGTGTTAGATTAAGTTCAGAAAAGATAGTTCTCATAAAATGGTAGTTGACATTTTTACTTTCTACTTGAAAGGCAATTATTGGGCAATTTTTAGAAAGTTTTATATTAAATTTTGTACACTTAAATATAGAGAAACAAAGTCACAAAGGAAATTTCAAAATACCCAAATTATTTTACTAACTTGTATTTATTTTATTTAAAATTTATCAAGAAAGAAAATCTATTGTGGCGTTATTTTTGTTGTCCTTATTTTTGGACATCAAAATAATTGTTAATTATATTAAATATATGTTATGAGTATGACATTTTCTTGATTTATTAGACAGATATGTATAACGAAATTTTACAAAGGAATATTTCTAGGTTATTAATTATTAATTCAAATTAACCGTTATTTTGAAATTTTAAAATAATCATATTAACGAAAAAAGGTTTGGATGGACTATCCGATGACTTTATTTTTATCTTATAAGTATGTAAATATAAAGTATTGAAGAATGATTTTACTGGTAGCTGAATCCAAGAAACTTTTGGAACCACATATTACCATATAGTCTAACTCTAAACGTTTTGCATTTTATGATCAATATTAATACAATTTAGTGGTTTTGTATAACTGTTTGTATTATTAAATTCAATCTGTTTATATTCATTAGACATGATATATACAATATTATTCGAAAGATATGATTGAATGAGCCATTTTTAGGTCTACCTTGAAATGGACGAAACGGAACCCTCAAAGGAATACTTTATCTGACTATCTACTAGTATCAAGTTGAAATCAATTTCAAATACTATGGTCTACAGTTTTATACTACTGTGAACATTTTCAACTTTCATGCAATAAAAAGATACGACCTTTTAAAGCATATTGTGATAATAATAGCTTGACTCACTGGTCATTACATTGAGCAGGGTACTTTTAATTGACCTAGAATTTCGACATTCAGGAAAGTCTCATAGTATTAATATAAAAAAAATATAAAAAATATTAATCTCTGATTATAAAAACTAAAAGGTTTTCCGTAATACTTTGGAATAATACCAATTGTATTTAAAAATAGCAAGCTTAAAGATAATTCTATTATGGTCTCTATTTATCCTATAAATTTGAACATTGGCAGTATTTTGTAGATAATTGGATGCAAAATAAAAAGGACCATTTTTGTATACTAATGGTTCGTGAGATAATAACGTTTAAATTTTTGAAAATATTGTAAATATCGCAGAAACCCCAGTAACCCTCCAAATTAGTAAAAATGGTAAAATTACTTGTTTTAAAATGAATTTTTATTTTTTAAATTATTATCCGTTCATATTACGAAATGTTTCCATTTATTGTTGAAAGATTTATAGTGTATATCTTTGATATATTTAAATTTTGTTTCCATAATTTTAATGTAGAGAAAAGTAACGTATGCAAAAGAAATTAAAATTTATTGACTAACTTTATTAATAAATATCTTATATTTATTTATATGCAGTATTGTTCAAAACAAACGCAACATTTTATACTTTTGGAATAGAATAGAATGGTTATTTTCCAAATGGAAAACAGTTGTCTTCAGTAATTAAAGCAAATTTAATTTAATATCTTCAAAGGGCACTCAGCATGTCCGTTGGTTTAAGGGTACACGATTAGATCCAAAGAATTGCCGACTATCGGTTGAATACGGAAGCTGTTTTTTCGCTTGGAATGGGTCCTCTTTTCGAAATCGATAGAATTATGGATCGATTCAATTATAGAAATATGTGTTTGAACAGGATAATGATCCTAAACACTCATTGAAGTTGGTAAAATCTTGGTTTCAGCAAAATAAGATTGAAGTCCTTCCATGGACGCCACAGTTGCCGGACTGAAAATGCCTATTGAAAATATTTGGGGCATCATGAAAAGGAAAATTAGTGGACAAAAGTTTACTAATAAAAGAGCTCTTATGGGAATAATAAAGTTTATGCTAGAGAGGTGCGCCGAACTGATTAGAAATAAGGGCTACCACACCAAATAATGAAGCAAATTTAAGTCGCATTTGTTTTGCACAAGCTTTTAATGTAAGGGTAAATATGTATTAATGAGTTATTTTGTTCTACTTTTTGTTTTGATGCCAAAAAATTTATTTTTATTTTATTGAAACAGAAAAAATAAGTAGAATTATTAATCAAAATTCATATTGGTTTTTTCACATGTATCCCAAAGGTATGAAATGTTGCGTTTGTTTTACACAATGCTGTACTTCCACTGCTTTTACTAGGGTTCTGCAGTGAAAGTGAAAAAGATTCTGTCTGCATTGCATTACTTGCATTGTTGGTTAACACTTAAGCGTACCATAAACTTGTCGATTGTAGTAATGAAAATTAAACTAATTCTATTTAATTATTAATGCAGTTACGGTCCCTGTGTAGAACCATTTTGCATGCAACTTAAACGCACCAAATCCCAGTTTGAAGGTCACACCCCACTCACACATTTTTCAATTCGAAATTAGTAAAACACTTTAATACAGCTGCCATGGGACGATGTCAGTCGACACCGGGCCTAGTAGAAAGTGAAGGGCGAACAACACTAGAAGACATGTGGCTACCGCCAGCACCACCTGTAGCATATAATCAACAGTCGATGTACAGGTAGGTCGTTAATTGCGCACCTGGTTGACCACTCGCTTATTCTGTTTTGTGTTTTCGACCAATAGTCGCGCACCTAGTCCTAGATCGCAACAAACGATAGCAGAACGTCCTCGGACTTCTGATTCTCCAGGCTCTATGAGTCCAAGTGTACATAGTTCAGATGATCGACCAAGGAGTCGCGCTACATCGCATCACTCGCGGCCGCATTCCCAACCAAGTCGGGCTGGTAATCGTTGGATCAGGCCGGACCGTTTTTTTAGCTAAAAAAATTCCTTTTTTCTTCCAGGCCCAATATGCGGTTCAATATCACACTTAGAGTCATGTGGGGGAGGTGCCACGCCCCTTCTTGGATCACATGAAGCCTTAGAAGATGAAATTAAAAGACTTCGGGAGCGCCTGCATACGGTAGAGGCTGAGAATCAGGCGCTCAACACTAAGCTTTCCCAGCAACAGTGGGAGCTCGAGAATCGTCTTGCTGAAATCGAGATGCAAATCTGCGGAGCCTCGTCGGCGTCCAGCATTGATCCGGAGCACGAGACGGAGGAGCTGGAAAGGAATCGGGAAAGTATCATATAACACGGGAGCGAGCTGCCCCAACCGATCGGTGTGACCTACGTGACATGCGTTTCATGACACACAACCGTCGGATGTCGGATTGCCGGCCCCTCCTGTGTGCCGCAACTCCTGGCGAACTCAACGGGCAGCTGTATAACTCCTACCCTTCAATTTCTTAGATATTTGCAAAACTTCAAACTTTCAAATTCTTTTTGGATATTTTAGTCATCGAAAATTGTAAATATTCAAAATTATATTCGGATTCATTCCATTAGGAGGAAAAGGGCCAAAGTGTCCAAAGAAAGAGAGGTTGGTTCATCATTTTGTAAAATAGGATTGTGGGGTGAAGATTCTTAAGACACTAAAATAAAATTTACTTACTATCGTTATTATAAGATTGCAAAGTTTATATTTATTTGGATCATTCAAACCGAATATTGCTGCTCAATAACACTGATCAACAGCAATTCTGTGTAAGTTTATTGTTATTTCTAAACTCTTTTCCGAATATAGTTCTAGAGGTTTAGTTTTAAAAATATTTAAAACAATAATGGAACACCATAGGAGTATTGTGGATAAACAGAAAGTTTGAAAAATAAGCTATAGCTCCTTGAATATCCATTTCCTCTAAAAACTAATGTCGTTAATTCCAAGAACTTTTACTTTTAATAGAATTTAATATTTAATTCCATTTTTTTGAATTCATTCATATTAATTATTATGACCAAATGTTTTAATAAGAAAATCACTCAGTCATTCTATCAAGATACATATCGCATTAAGGAGCAGAGGTGTCAACAATTTTAAAAAATCGTTTAGAACTTTAATCGAGATCCTGTCTTAATTCGGTAATTGCAATTTCTCAAAAGATTCAGTATACAATTTTTACATAATCTTATAAATATTAAACATTAGTGTTTAATTGAAAAACTCTCATTTGGAACAAATATTTTATACGCATATACAAAAATTAAACATTTTTCACCTCTTACTTCCCCTCAATACTTTCACTTTTGATAGAAAAGAACGAAAGTACGAAGGCAAATCTATGTTAATTGAAAAATAATCTTTAACGTTTGTAAGTGCTACTAAAAGCCTTAAATTTATTTAATGTGATTTTTTATTATTTCTGTTCAACGGTTTCGGGTAGTTGTATAGAAAACAATTGGAAATCAACAACAGCTCATAGGATTAGGTTGTTCTAGTGATAATATCTTTTGATTACCATATATAAACCTGCATTTTTGTTATATCTAAATGAGCTACAACTGAAATAAAAAAACGGGTCTTTTCGAGCCTTATACGATTTTTTTCAATAATTTGAATACTGCAACTCCAGTATATATTCCCATAATTATTTAATATTCAAGATGCGTAAAATGGAATCTATTGATCATATAGAGGGATAAATAATTAATAGCAGTTTAGAAACTTAATTAAATATTGACTGAAAATAAATAAAAAAGAAATCGTTATTAATTTTTTTTGGAATAAAACGACTTACAAGATAAATTTTAATTTAAAGATATACGTTCACAAATCAGAGTGCAAAAATGCATGCATAGTGCTTGCAAAAAAGGTGACTATTCCATGTATATGTTCGACGAAAATATGTTTATTTATAACATTATTAATATGTACTATATACATATATAATTTTTCTATAAATACAGTATAATTGTACTTTATTACTATAGTAGTGAACAAAATCACATCATATATTATTCAATCTTAACAATCTTCACCGTACAAAAAAGCATTTTTAGTGACTTTTTTAGACCTTGTCTAAATAACTGAATTCGATGTAAACATTAAGAAAGTAGGAATAAAAATTTACCATGTATATAATACATTTGATAAACAAGAAAGGGCAACCATCTCGAATCAAGAGAAACAAAAGTATCGAAAGAGGAAAGAGGTAGTTAGAATTTTGAATTTTAGTGAAACACGTTTGAAAATCAACATAGCTAACCAATTGAAGTTTGTAAATATAACATTTGATTATTTTTGTAAACCACCTGTATCTTTAAAGTGGATATAAGGCGATTATATGAATATTAAAATTGAAATTGACGAAAATTTAAAATTAAAATGATTCAAAAGACCATTTAAGAGAAAAAGAGATTTAATACTGGGAGATGAATACGAAAGGGCTTTCTACCGAAAGCACATTGAGTTTTGCATTTAGAAAGCTGTCTAATTGCTAGTTAGATAATATTTACTTTCTTTGTCGCATTTCAAAATCAAACAAAAAAAAAAATATATCACGACTTTTTGTCAATAAATGAGATTATTTTATTACAAATAGGAACAGACACCAAATTTGAAGAAAGGCGTATTTGTAATGTTACATAATAATTTAATTAACATTATTTGCAAATTATGCATTGAGGTCCTTTTTTTAATATGAAGTCGCTTTATCGTAAGCAACATGTTGCACAAAGAAGAAGAAAATGAAATTAATCAGCGTAGTTTGATATACTTTTGAATTTTAATGGTGTTTTGTACTTTATTTAAATGGGACCAATATAAGCTTAGATGACAAATGTATTTGTAAGCCTATCATTATTCCCGACTACTTTTGTACCAACTCAAACTATGCGCATTTCTTCACTTTTTTTTCTATTATTGCAACAAAATCAATTGATTGCATTAAATCTTGTCACATTTACATTTTCGCTGCATAAATCTATAGTTGCTGCATGCACAAAAAAAGAAAAAAATATATATATTGTATATCCATAGCGTTTAGGTCGGCTATATCTTGCTCGTCAACTTATTAAAAGACATATCCGTGCAATATATAAAAAGTTTTATTTGGAATTTGCGTACTGATTTTATTTATTTGTAAAAGAAGTCCAATAGTTTGTACCTTACAATTTGGTTTAGTATTATGGTGACGTGGAAACTAGTTCAACTCAAAATTATAAGGTTTAGAAGCATCATGGAAATTTATTATATTAAAGAAATATCTAAAGGGTAATTCAGTAAGAGGTTTTTTCTATTATTTTTATAAAACATGGTTTGTATATTATTTTCTTCGTCTTTATGTGAAGATGTCAATTAATTCTAAAATTGCTTTATATATGAAGAATTACTTATTTATGGAAACCAACAAAACAAATTGCATATTTTGTATTAAAACTGAACACATTTTCTTACTAGTTCATCCTTTTTCTTCAGATTTTCGTCAGATTCTGGACCGTTTTTATATAGTCCAATCATTTGCCATGTTTAGAATCAAACATTATTTTATTTACCATTATCTGTTATTTTCCTTTGGGTTAACAGCAGTATTCGTATATTCCAGTAGCCTTCTATGATCTCATCTTATTTCTTCTGAAATAGTTTTATGCTCTTCAATAAGCCTAGGTACCTACAGCCGTTTGAAATTTATTTAATATTTTTTAAATATGTTCGCAGTTTTAAGAAAAATTTAAGTCTGTATTCTAGCAAAATAATTACCTTTTCCGTTTTTGTATAAATTAAATTATAAATTAGATTGTATTTCAATCCGAATTCTATTTGTATTGAAAATGTTTACTGAAATTAAAAAGGTCTTACTGAGAATTGGAAAGTTATACGCATTACTCAAAGAAGGAGTAAAAAAAAAGTAACTTTGCAATTTATCATTTTCCATTTGTTTTCTTACTATTAAACTACTTACTGCTTAAAATAGTAAAAGTGTTAACCGTTTTTACAAAACAACTTTAAAAATTCACGAGAACTTTTTCGAGCTCAATCCTTTGCAATTGTATGAAAACTTCTACCTTTTAATGAGTTACCCTTTTATAGCAAAAAAGTGCATAAACAAACTAATTTTTTGAATGGTACTTTACTTAGACTATCTACAAATTGAATACTGCGGAATTATCCCTTATAAAAAAATTCTACGGACATATAAAGTTTAAAATGGGTAAACATATTTTCCTACACGAAGGTTAAACAAATTATCAATAATTCGTGATATCTTCGGCTTGAAAATTTTAGCATTTGAAAGATTAAATGAAATTAAAGTTTAAAAATGCATTAAATGGTTTTATTTCATCACTAGCTGTTTTTGTTATAATTGAATGAAAGTTCTTTTCTTCTGATTTGTTTTTAAAGCAATTATACTTTAACTAACATTGTACTCATTCTCTGCAAATATTTGATATTTCAATAGAATGAACAGTAAGTCATATACCGAATATAAAATATTTTTTCATTATATACGTACCTATTTTATAAATTGAAATACCTTAAAACAAAGGCTGTCTCTAAAGCCAATATATTGTGCCAAATAAGTCATTCAATTCTTATGAATAATACCACTTTAATTTTAAACACACTATGCCAATTGTATTGCCAAACATTTTCGAAAATCCATGTATCTTGCCCAAAATTCGACTATCTTCCGAAGCTATGGATATTTAGAAGTATGAATAGAAACTATTAAAGATAAATATAGAAAGAAAAGAAAGAAACGAAAGAAACGAAAGAAAGGAAAGAAAAGAAATAAAAAAGTTAGAATGCTCTTTATTTATGAACATTTATGTTTCCTCTATGTAGCAACCAAAAACGACAAAAGCAAGTTACGGATGCAGCTGAACATTATAAAATCGAAGAAAACCGAATGTAAATAGAAAACTTAAGTTTTTAAACTAAAAAAAAAAATGGAAAGTACTAATTGTATTCTCGATGTGTACAAAATGCTAACTGTAAAAAAAGTCTTGAAATTTGTAAGAACTTTATAATAAAAAAAAGTCGGATAGACGTGGAGGCAAACTGAAAACCGAATCGACAATTAAACTCCGAAATTTTATTAATGGGGTAGAAGAACCCGGTGTGTATTTAAATAGAACAAATGAAAAATTACATAGAAAACACTTTTAATATTCGCAGTTCGAGGATAGGAAATAAAAATTAAAAATTAATGGACTTGAAGCCAGGTGCTTTAGAGTGTAAAGCACACCTAAGCGGCTGGCAGAACAAAAACATTTTATATGCGGAAAGCGTAGAACTTACCGAGACTACATTTAGGTAACTAAAGCAAGTTATTAAACCAAATATGTGTAGGATGTAAATTAAACATACCGGAAAACCGTGCGGTCAACATGCTCGGGAGTGGCGCGGGGAACCTTAATTGTATTTAGGAGAGTTGCCAATTCCCCGCTCAAGTCCGTAGCGAAGGCTGCGCGGACAAGTCAAATCAAACTGCCAAAATATATAAATTATAATATGAAATTGAAATTTGATAACTCACTCATAGCGAGTGCGAACATTTTGAATAGTCCTTATATAAATATTTGAGATTTATATAAAGAGAGGTGACACTAGTCCTGTACTCATCTTGTAATATAAAAGATTTCGTGAAGATACCAAAAAATTTGAGAAAATCTAAATTTCAGTGGGGAGACCGGTCGCTGAGCTGAATTGTTTTATATTTTCGTATTGTCGCGTTCGCGTGTTTCATTGTAAGTAGGAAGCGTTATTGCATTGATACTGTTGATTCCTCTAATTTATTTACAGCCCAATTTGCGGTTGATGAGGATATTTCAATGAATATTTATTTAACGTTGAGAGATAACTATTATTATTATTATTATTATTATTATTATTATTATTATTCCAGTGATTTTTAAGCATTTGCATGTTCTCAAGGTTAAATGTATTGTTATTTCGCGGAAGAAGCATTTCCATTTTTTCAATCTCTGATTAAAAAGAAAATACGATTCAAACAGAGCCACAGTGTAATATCATTTTGGAATACGTTTCTAGTTTTTAGTTCGATGGGATGGGAAACGTTTTTATTTGCAAAATACACAAAAGAAGTTTCTAAACATCAAATTCACTGTAATTTCTATGAAATATTAAAAAATGGCTACTGAAATTTGAACGCTGTCTTTCATTTACTTTCCTTTCATGTTTTCAGTTAATTCTTAGGACGGAATTGAGACGATTATGCAAACAGGTCCCGTGATGCGAATACTTAATACTCATTTTTTCCTTTTTGAAGTGGAATGAAGTGCTCGTAATTGTGACTTTAAGATGCTGATAGACTTCTGAATTTGTTAAGAATAAAAAGTTTTTTAGTTTGTGTGATTTAAATTTTAAGAAGTTATATTTGCAATTATATTTTGGCCAATTGCTTTCATACACATAGTGTTTTGTAACTAAATGTTGCAATACATACCAATTATTGCAGTTTTACTATTATCTTTTGTGAAAAGACTCCTCTAAATCAATCCTTCATTCTCACAATCATAAAAGAAATTTTTGATAAAAATTTCAAATTCATCCCTTGTCCTGTACTATTTTTTCCAATGCTGACAAAAAAATATGTCCTACAAAGCCCTTTTCAAAAGCAAACAAACATTTTCAGTAATCCCGAGTAAACAATATTTCAAAGTTTTTAAGTAAGGATATAAAAAGGAAGGATAAAAGTTACATTTTTTGCTACGGCACACAAGGGCTGTACGTGGTCGCTTCGCAAGATAACTGGGCCTTACAACGTTTTATCACATGCTAAGCGCAGGAGTACAAAGGTCGTTTTGCGACTAACAAATAAATATATTTTATAAAATAAAATTAAACAATTTTTTTTAAATATAATTTTTTTATGGTGATTACTAAATCCATATTAGTCCCGTAGTTGAAGCCGTTTACTCAAATTTGGCCTTTGTATGCCTGAGTATGCATCCTGTGGGATTTTACGAACTGTGTAATTTACACGCCCTTAGAAAAGTTAAGCCGTTCTTATTCGACCGTTGATCATTTTACTTGGAATATCTTACCTATTTCGAAGATAACTCTATATAGTGTAACTCACATAACTCTTGCAATCATTGTAAAATTTAGTGTTTTATTTCAAAACGCTTAAAGTGTTTTATTATGATGTCACCCATTTGATTAACATTGTCTCTTAAAACGCTTTAAAGTATTTTAAAATCAAAACATTTAACAGTCGTGCAGGTCAAAGTCATTAGTCTAATTGTTAAAGAAATTCAACTGAAAAAAATAATAAACGATCTTTATTAAATTTGATGATCAATATATAAAAGTATATAAATGTTCTAAATCAATGTAATACCTTTGCATAAAAAACACTATAATTTATATTAATATTAGTAAATTGTTAAATAAATGTGAAGTAATGCGTTACATAAGTGGATTCCAATCTTAGAGACATCTATTCTTAAAATAAACTTTTAAGTTGATCTTTGTACACTTTTGGCGTTGATCTATTGCCTGCTTTATAAAAAGAGCTACTATCGCCCACTATTTCGAATTGCATTAATGTAAAACTCCCATAAACGAGAAGAAATGTAAAGATGAAAGTTTACTGCCCAAAGTCCAAAGCGAGAATTGTTTCTTGTGTGTTTTTTTTTCTTTTTTGTAAATCTGATTTTAACCCAAAAGGGAGCGAAACAGTTTACTGGAGAATTTTAGATCATCATCACCTTACAGATTTGTTGGTGATGTTGCGCTACTACTTACAAGCTTTGACCATAAAAAGCTTCAGACACTACCGATCACTAGCGATCTCAATTTTAACGTCACATCACCAGCTAGAAGGTAAATTACGTCACGCTATTCCATCAATATTCAACAGGAGTACCTCACGTCGGATTTGTCTGGCTTGGAACCAGGTAGGTAACTCTTCTCAATAGTTATCTTTAAACAGCCGGAACGCTAAGACGGTTGAAAGACGGAGACGTTCAGGTGAAGAGACAAGTTTCGAGCAAGCAACCTCTGTCGGGTTGCAGTGGTTGAGTAAATATCGAGCGTACCTTTTTATTTACTTTTGACAAAAGTGAGCATTTTTATCTGTTTAAAGTGTGAATAATTACGATGACTCTATTAAGTGCAATATGAGTGCCAATAAAAATTGTTTTGTACCTATTTAACGTGAAATAGCCATTAAACCTTCATCAATTTGGTGCTGCTGTTGATCTGTTTTGAGACGAAAATAATGAATTGATTCAAGCCGGATCCGTACTTATGTAATCGAAAATTTTTTAGGCGTGTTTGCGAAAGACTTGGGCGTTGTTCTCGTTGGCGAGAAACCTGACTACGGCTGAAAATTACGTTTTACCCAGACTGCTTGTAATTATCCCCCGATTTCGACGAAACCCACACGCATTCTGCAAACAAATCAATTTTATTCCAGATGGAAGTTTAAAATACGTTTAGCGTTTCATACACCTTATAACAATAGTAAAAATATTTAATACGTTAAAAGGGATTCTTTTAAATCCATACTCTATAAAAATGATTCTTTTTCGAAGGTTTCCAAGAAAAAAAGGGCTTAAAAATCTATCTATTCCTATTAACATTTCGAGAAATCTTTTTGGGTATTAAAAAATATTATTGACGAAAACCATATTTGCCTAAACTTATTAAATAGGTTTTATTTGTTGATATACAAGGGTAAAGATGTACTCATTTCAGAGTAGTAAAAAATGGTCAACCAAGTCCAATTTAAAATGAAACACGCAAAAGTTGGCATAAAGACGTTGGCGATGACACCAATTGAATCGATCCGTAAATTGCTAAATGGAAATTTGCTGCATTTTAGCCCAAATCTTCCTCTATTTAACCCGTTTTTAGGCAGCTGAGTCATTTTCGTGTTCGTTCCCTGCCAAAAGTAGCCCGTTGTCTCTCGTTGACCGACTTTAGACTTTCCAAAATTCTTGAAACTGCCCCTTTCTATAAAAATGCTAATTCGACATCGCCGCTGCCCACGGAATGGAAAAGCGATGGGGCAACCTATCTGAAAATTAGCGTCTAATGAATTCGCAATGAAATATTGAATTATTGTTAAAGAAACTCCTCCACTTTATAGTGCTGTTGCGCAATCTCAAATGGAAAAAAAAATAAATAAATGATAGTAACTACCTCCACATTACCAATGCAGTCGGGAATGCGCTTGGTGGTTCGAAAGCGGCTTAAAATACAATAAAAATGGGGAAAAAAGGCGCGCGCGCAATTAACGCGGTGCTCCAGTGACCGCGGTGCAGTGAAAACAATTTTTTTTACGCAGCGATGCGCGCATAACCTTCGCGGCTGCGGCCTAAATGGAATCGCAGGCTATCACGAATTGAAATGATTAGAACGGAGGTTGAAGTTGTGAACTTCTGCGAGCCGCCCTGCTCATAAACCAGGGAAAAATTCAATTTTATTCTACTCGCAGCCTGGAAACGATTTTTCACACCACCTGACCGGTTCTAAAAGAGCAATTTTAGTCTTATCTTGGCAACTGCGAGGAAAAATTGCTACACTGATTCTTTTTCATGAGAAGGTTACTTTCTTTGCTTTATTGGGGAAGTGAGATCTTTTCTGCTAGATTTTAATTCTACAAAATCCAGTCTAGAACCTAAGAGTTGTTTTGTAAATTAGATTGAACAGAAAGAAGGTTATATCAAAGATTGATTTTGAGTCGATTAGCTGAATTTTTAGGCGTAGTTAAAAGTTAAGCTAGTTAAGCTTCGTAATAATTTAACTTAAAAAGTTATCTTGCCAATCTGTCACAGACTGTTACCACTTGGATTATAAGTATATTTTATAGATGTTAGAATAATGCACTCTATCATTCATACACCGACGGAATTAAAAGTAAATTGAATGAAATTTTTAATGCTATTCATATTCATTATTTTCGTTTTAACGAACTAAATAAATTTAAACAAATCCATTCAGAGAAGTCTATTTTAGTAATTGGGAAATAAATGTTTTTGTGCAGTATGATCGTATGGTAATTCTTCTACGATTTTCTGAATAACTTTTGATTATGTCATCTAGAATAACAAAAAAAACATTTTTGATCTAATGTTAGTTATTCTCGTGGGGTAAGACATGCGAAACAAATTTACAATAAGGAAATCGTTTGGATTTCAATAAAATTTTCCAGAAATCTTTAATTTACTCTAAAACGGAATAGTCTTCAATCATTTTGTAGCGGCCAGTTATAGTTACTAAAATATTAAACTTTTAATTTTAACAAACTGTCCAGTGTCTACTTCAAAATTCTTTTTACTGAAATCGGCAAATATAATTCCCATGATAAGATTTTTGAAATTTGAAAATAAAAACAATGTTCAGTGAAAAAGAAAACTTCTACTCTCTATGATATGTGTTGCTTTAGTACACAAACACAAGCACTCATTTGTGTACTATATTCGAATGTGTATGAAAATTCAAAAGCCATATGACATACATAGGTATATAGCAAAATGGATTTAATGTTGTTTTATTTCCAGGTATATTAATAGAAATTATGTCATAAAAGTGCAGATTATAGTTTTGTTATTTATGTTGTGGATTTGAGTGAAGGTATAGTGCAGGTATTGAATATTTACAAAAGTAAGGTCGGCTACCACAAAATTCGTCCAAATCCTTGTCTTTTAGGGCAAACGAAAAGCTTCTGCAAAATTTTATCAAAATCAAAACAATTTTCCTATTGTAAATTTAGACCAGACAAGCATTTGACCGCTTTAGTAAGTAACTTTTAAAGTAATATTTTTATTTAATTGACCATTACATAAATTCCATTTAAAAAGAAGTTTTTTCCGCGTACCGAACTAAGCCAAATTCTTGAAATGTTTCTTAGAACGAGTATAATATCGCTAATCCAAGCTATTACGACAGATGATAATTTTGCCACAGAGGAAAGGTCAGCAGAAAATTTTTTCTCTGTAACATTAAATATTTTTGAAATGATTGTCGACAATGATTCCGTTTTGTAGTTTCTATTTTAAGAGCAATATTTGACCCTTTCGTATGTCGATAGCATCTTCTAAGGTGGTAACTTTGGAAAACAAAAAAAAAAAAGTTTTTCATAGAGGCAACTGAAAAGCATATGTTTTCCGGCAGAAAGGCAAAAAAGGGGAAGCCTAAGTGGAGCGCAAATATCTTAATAACAGTGGAGAGTAATTGTCTGCTTTTTTTTCCATAATTTCGCGGCAATTCCACGAGTTTCTCTAACTATTGTTTTGTTCAATTGTGCGAAGACAACGTGCAATTATTCCGCTTTTCACCATGTCACGATCTGCTGGCATGACACTTGGGCCAGATATGTATAATGCACTGTATGCAACATTCCCATAGTTATGGGATGCATAAAATCTGGTTCGGCTTCTACACGATTTTCGGCATTGTAATGCATTTTGGGTGAAGTCATCTTTGACTTTGTCTATATCTATCTATCTTTAGATTTGTCTGGGGCCGCGAATTAATTCATCATTGGAGACGACGGTAGTCACAAGACCTAGTGGAAGTACTCGTCTTCTTCGTGATTATAATTGATGACATGAGCTTTCTGTAAACAAACTATCAAGCGGATCCAGTAACACAGTGACACATACACCTGGCTACCACGAAACGAAGGCGATATGTGCGGGCCGTGCACGCTAAGCAACACCTATGTGCGAATTTTTATTGACTAGAGTCGTATGTGTGCCCGATGTACCTTGCGAGTCCAGTCCCACGGCAAAGAAACAGGTTTCTTGCTAAGCTATAGCTACTAAGATCTTGACTTTACTTAGATTCGCGACGCGAATAGAACAGAGCGACCAGTAGATGATCGTCACTGCTAGTTATTCGCGTTTTCGTATGGCATGGTCCGCACATAACTATGTATATGATCATGCTGTAATGTGTGTGCGCCAGTAATGGACTTTTGTGGGACATGTTTTTCATTCCAATCTTTTATTCTGTTAGCTACCAGATACAAGCTACCTTCGCATTCAACTGGGTGGACCAGACAGTTTGCGGTGCGGCGCACGACGATCATACTGTTCGTGATCGCGCGACAACTATCTTTCAATGAAAATGACAAAAACTGAGAAAACTCGCCGAGGAGCAATTGAGTTTAATTGATGTAAATTTGGTGAAGTGTATGATGGATATAAAAGATATAAAAGGTGCCAAGATAACACATGCGGGTCTCTTGCAACACAATGTTGATGGATCGACTGAAACGCAAAAGATCACTCATGCAGGTTTGGTCGCCCGCAGTCCGGAGGGGACGGCCGCCAAGGGGATGAACATTCGCGGGAACGAGGACTTGTGGGTGGAAATTCAAGCCAACACCTTCCGGAACTGGGTTAACGAGCATCTTCGCGGGACTGGCATGCAGGTGAGTTAAGTACCAATTGTTTCAAATGCTGTTAATGGTCCATCTGGAGCGTTCCAAACACCTACATCCCGCCGCGAAGCCTTGAGAATCGATTCGCATCGCGTCTGGGTGCCTCCCAAGAGGAATGCCATTGATTGAAATTGAACGCCGATTGCGCGAAGAGCTCTGCCTTAAACCGGTTGAAAATTACAAAATTACGTCATATTGTTTATTGTCGCGCCCACGACTTATCGCATCGCTTCGCATTACACACAATCGATATCGTACCCAATGCTGAAACTATATCAGGCTATCTCAATGAGAGGCACCTTTGCAGGTCACTTGCATTTTAACTAAAAATACACCCAGGTGATGTCTCATCAAATTATCACATCACAAAAGCCAGAATTTGCATTATGGCAAAAAACTAGCAAAGATATTTAGAAGTTTTTAGACTTCAAGTTTATCTACTCTCATGGTCTTCTCGAATATTCACTTGATCTCAGTTGGCATTGTTTTGGCATCGTCGGACGTTACCTTCAGTAAAATTGCTCATGAAGCTGACTCGCGACCTGGGTGAGCATTCCACACGAATTGCGTGGCCGGTGACTTTAGTCCCACTAACCAGGTGTGCTCGTTTTTATTAAGGTTACACTTTTCAAAAGTTTGCTTTTTAGTAAATGATACGTATGTCGCGAAATAAAAATTTTTTTTTTTGCGTTTCAAAGTTAATATGTTTCAAAACAGGTATTTGGAGAGTGTAAACCGTGGGCAGATCCACCACATGAAATGCACAAGGTGGTCCTAAAATTATGGTCAACTATATCGTGCTACTACTCTTTTGATTTCAATTCAAATAAATATAAAGAGGAAAATGAGAGCAAAAAGCAATTTCATAGAAAATTCAGTTATAATAAAGCCCATTTCGTTTTTAATCGTGTTTTATTACTTAAATAATTACTCAAATAAGTTGTGAACAATTAACAAATATAATAAGACCAAAAACTGTACTATTTTGTTTTAACACTACTTAAAATTTCTCTATATCGTCGTTACACTTTCAAAATTTGACGTCTGCACATTTCTGTTATTATGTCTGCAATCGTGAATAGTTTTATGAAGGACCTTTATTCGTTAAAACATATTTCAGCTGATGAAGTTATAAAACTTCCGAAATAAATCCACGATTACCATAGTTTTTAAAAAAATGCGACGTTTTTTAAAGAATACTTCAGTTTTATATAAACATTGTAACTATTACATTTACTTACACTTATAAAGTATCCTTCATCATGTATCCAAGGCTATTACAATACTTACTTCCATTTTTCAACATTCCAAAAAGCTGCGATATTTTCCTTCTTCTACATTATGTAAAACTGCCTTTAAACTCACCCTATTTTGGAATTCGTTCGAATCGAAAATAGCTTGCAAGAGCTTCTTTTGAATTGAAATTTCATATAAAAATCTGTATGTTTTGAAGAATTCTAGGTACGTTATTAAGGGAACTTTTATCAAAAAAAAGTTTTTTTAAACTTCTTTCGATTTGATTCAAACGTATTCAAGAATAGAGCCCAATTATACACGTATATATTTCAAATTCAAAAGGTTTTGAAGTGAATCGACTTCAAGAATAGTGTATATAAATTGTAGGAATTATTTTATATCAAAGATATTTATTCTATGTAATATTAAAATAACATATATAGTATATATAACAAATTCGTAAATGTCATTTATATTGGCTTCTTATATGAAAAATTTTAAAGAGAAGTTAAATACAGAATATGAAGTACCAAAAGTAAAGGGCAACAAGTACAGAAACGAACAAATTTACATTTAATTGTGAGTGATGTTTCAAATTTATTCGTTATAAATGAAATGTCTGCAACTTAATTTTGTAGATTTTTTTTTAAAAAACAAAGAAAATTGAACTTTTTTTTTTGAAAGTAATCACGCCGTAAAAGTTATTCATCATTATATAGAAAAGTTTGTTATGTTATCGAGATATTTAACTGTGTTTGAAAGAAATTTTTTATAACGTATTTCAGATATGATATCCCTAGAAATTTTGGAAATAGTGATTTTTCTTACAAATAACTGGTAAATTAAATGTATTTTTCTAACTGATATTTCAAAGTGCCCAATCAACTCTCGTTTTCCAGAAATGTAAGGTTAAAAATTATAAAAAGCCACATTTTGACCATTTTTGAAAACTCGTTAAAAAATAAAGGTTTATTATAGAAGTTTGTACCGTAGCGTACATGAAAGCCTGAGTCCTAGTCTAAGAATATCAAAGACAATTTATCTTTATAGATCTTTTCACATATCTTGGCGAAAATGACTTTTATGAGTGTGTCTTGTCATTTTCTTTATTCGCCATCATCGAAATAGTCAATCCATTATTTTTTAATGATTTTTTATAAGTACCCCGGCGTGTAACATCGGTGGTCCACAGACATTACTTTCATCTGGCGGCGCGTGAACCACTTGTGGTCCACAACTACATAGTTTTCTGCGTCTGCCTGTACCTGCGTGTACTATCGGTTTACATATGATAAAGTAAACAAGCATCGCCAGAAGAATAAACAACTTATCCCATTGTTCTCGCCCATCATATAGACGTCGAAAAAGTACGCCAGGTTAAACGTGTTAAGGTTGAAATCCGAACGAAAAGAATCATTACAAAAACTCTTTTTGATTTGATAATATTGTGTATATTAAAATTTCTAAGTTCGTAAGAAATTCATTTAAATTACGACTTTAATTAATTTATGCATTCCAAGTGGTTAAAATAATTCGATAGAAAAATCCCATCGAATTATTTTCAAGTTTTGGATTGATAAACTAAGTGCATTCAAACGTATCTAGAATAATTTGTTGAGAATTTTAGAAATTTTATAAAGAAATTATTATCCAAAAGTAGTTTTTTTAAGGTCTTTTCAATTCGATTTGTCGGGATTCTAAAACAGGTACCTAAATAGGATTCCCGCGCAGCAAACATCACCTGTTGTGGTTCTGCAAGAATTACACATCTGAAAGAAACAAACCGTAGCTTTCTGAAATATAAATATATGTGGTTGTCGCTAGTACTGCAATGTATGCATGTGATTTATTTAAG
The DNA here is from genome assembly GCA_963969385.1 of Philonicus albiceps. Taxonomy (NCBI): domain Eukaryota; kingdom Metazoa; phylum Arthropoda; class Insecta; order Diptera; family Asilidae; genus Philonicus; species Philonicus albiceps. The sequence goes on from OZ017773.1 coordinate 32,098,666, forward strand.
GCTTAAACAAGATTATGCCGTAGTGGGAAAATTTTAAGAATTTTTAGTGGAAATATTACTGTAAATTAAAAAAAAAAAAACTTTACCAGAGATGATAGTAGCTTTTATAAAATCAATATCTTAGTTGGAATTTGAATCTTACCTGACTTCGGCTATTCCAGAACCATAGAGAGAGCGTTTCTGCCTCTGAACTTTTATTATAATAAGGAAATAATGCATCGAATTTATTTTGCTGTGTCAATAAAGTATCTCTTAATTGTTAAAGGAAAAGGAGTCGGTTTTGACCTAGATGTATTAATTATTTAATATAAGAAACCCAAAGTACTTTATTGCAATTACTTAAAATACAAGTTATCATTAGTTGACTTACATAAAACAAGCCGAAAATAGCTAACTTATACCAGATCCATTGCCTATTATAATTACCTACATGCTATTTCCACAATTCCGACTCGCTGATGCGCAAAGTAATTAAGCACGCAATTCCCTCCATGAATATTTAATTAAAGTGATTCATCACTTCAGCATAACCAGTCCACGCCGCCACTCCAACCTAAGCCTAATATGAAATGTAGCTTAACTTGGCATTCCGAGGGGGCCTGGTGGCCCCCCACAACATTGATCGAATGTTAATTTAATGCGCTACCAAACTAATTGACTTCTCTGATCATTTCATGCAGGTGCACGACTGGTCGACAGATTTCTGCGATGGGACCCACCTTTGCGCCCTGGTCGAGAACCTTCAGACGCGCCCTTTGAAGCCCTCGTGGAACCGCCGACCTGCAAACCAGCACCATTACCTGGAAAATGTGACCACTGCTCTGAATGCAGTCGAGGCGGATCACATTAAATTGGTGAACATCGGAAACGTGGACATCGTCAACGGAAATGTGAAGCTCATCCTGGGACTGATCTGGTCCCTGATCGTCCGGTACCAAATCGGAAGGAGCAAGTTCCCACCACGGAAGTTGATGTTGGCGTGGCTCCAAGCTGCCCTTCCCGAATGCAAAATCTCGAACCTTACCACGGACTGGAACAGCGGAATCTACTTGTCGGCTCTGCTGGACTACTGCCAGCCCGGGCTCTTCTCCCACTGGAGGAACCTTGATCCTAGTCAAAGCGTACGGAACTGCACGAACGCCATGGACATCGCTCTGAGAGAGTTCAGAATACCAAAGGTCCTGGAACCTGAATATTTAGCGTCTCCCTGGCTGGACGAACTATCGGGAATGACCTACCTCTCCTACTTCATGAAACCGGGTGGTCCTGGGTATAACGCAACCATGCGGTGGGTCAATACACAAGTTAAGGACTCTGTTAAAAATTTTACGGTATTTATAATATTTATAAGGTTTCTTTCATATAAAAATCATCAAACGGGTATAGTCGCATTATGATTTCGATTCTGATTTCTATTTCGATTAAATTTGATGGGAATTTTTGTTGTTGTTGTATAAAGAAATATGATTGCCAAATTCGTATTTTTGTAGTTTTGTTTAATAGCTAAATGAACAGTGCTTTTTAAGTAATACTAAAATTAAAAAATTTAATTTTTTAATACGGACGCTATAACTACCAGATAAAAACACATCAGTCAATATAAACATAAAAATACCAGTTTCAATTTGCTTTATCATTTTTATGAGTCAATCAAATCAATCTCGAAAATTTTAAATTCATTTTCTGTAATTATTCTCTAAAAACAAGTCAGTCAAAAAATTAGCAGTAGAGGTCGTTTTATTGAAAATTTATTGATTATGTTGACTGTACTTGGGATCAAATTAATAAAAAGAATGTAGCCTTTAAAATTAAAATCTGAGTAATGTATAATTTTAAAATTTTTTTGCATTTACAAAAAGTTGTTTTATATAAATAAAAAGTGGTCTAACAAGTCAATTGCTTTTAATTGAATTGTTAGCGAACATGATGTGCATAAAAGCTCATTAAAAATAGAACAAAAATGATACTCGTTGTGTTAAAATAAAATTTTCTATTGAAACGAAGAACTTAACCAAAACTAATCGAAATTGAAAATAATGCAGAAATTTTACGTATTTTTGATGATTTTGTATAGAATAATCTCTTAAAAGTTATCTCTTAAAAGTTACCTCTGGTAAAATATTATTAAAAATGTTGCTAATTTAGACCGACTGGAATGATGGCCGTGTGTTTTGCGAAATCATCAGAAATTTAGGAGGGGCTGCTCCTGCTCCAGAAAAACTCAGCACAGATCCCTTTCATTTCGAAAATAATATTCGTAAAGCAGTTGAAGCTGGGGATAAACTGGGCGTGAAGCCAGTCTTATCCCCGAAAGACATGGCTAACCCTGAGGTGGAGCATTTAGCTATAATGACCTATGCTACTCATTTGCAGTGGGTTCCGCCGAGACCTCCGCTATCGGATCTCATAACCGTCCACCTCGAAAGCACCTCGGGAAGAGTCGGAGAACCGGTAATTTCGCTTTCTTTTATAAAATCTAAAATATTTTATTATTATTTATTATTTTAAGATGCATTTTCGCATTGACGTCCATTCGCGAGAAGTGGACATCAGCACTGTACGAACGTACGTCTTATCACCTTCAGGCGTAACCCATCCGAGTCGTCTCAATAAGCACGGCGAGGGTGTTTTCACCCCAGAAAAATACGGAATGCATGAAATTGTGGTGGAAATTGGGGAAGACAGGTAAGCGTTGCATTATAAATAATCTTTTTCCATAGAACTGGCCACTTATAAATTTCCAATGGATTAAAATTATCCTATTCAAAAGGGCAAAAACAAAAAGAATTGTAACAAATTACTTCGACGTATGTCTGTTCAACAAGAAAAGAACCGCATTTGTTTTTACTTACAGAGGAAATATTTATTTCCAATTTTTTTACATATTTTCAATGTAGTTGAAAGTATTATCAATTAATAAGTCCCCGCTGCTATAGAAAATGGTTTGGCTTCTTCTGGGTATGCTTTCGACGAGTTTTTCTGCATATTCAATCGACAGTGAATCCCATATCTACCGAATCCGTATTGCTGCTTGAGATTGAACACAGGCCTTCTAGCGAGTTGGTTCTTCATTATGGCCCACACATTCTCAACTGGATTGGCGTCTGGGCATTGGGATGGCCAGTCTAACGTTGTTATGTTATTTTCTGCTTTCTAGATCCTGCCCAGTTCACTACGATGTATGGGATCGTTAAGTAGCGCGTACTACGACATTTCAGGCGTCACTGAAATGAAGTAGTATTGGCGTCGCAGCCCTTCCATGGTACAATCACTCATAGAAAGAGAGAGAAATCTTTTACCTTCTTTAAAAAAAGGGAGATTCCTTCCTTGTTGAACAGACTGTATATAAAAACTTTTAATGTGTAAGCATACCTAATTTAAATGATTAAATGCTATTTAACCGCCAGTTGTACGAATGTTCATTTGGTGCCAAAAATGCAGTTGTCAATCTCAAAAAAAAAAAAATTTACCAATATCTGCAATGGTTGGAGTGAAAAATTAATGTTTGACTAATAAAATGCAAAAAATAAGAATCTTATTTTTTAATATTGGTATATTTCGAATTACTGCGGAGCTTAAGTTTTAGTTAAGCCTTAGTTAGTGATTTCCGACAGTTTAGTTTTTTCAAGTCGATTGTGACGATCCCGCATTTACCTCATGAAATTTTAGGAAATACAACTGACCGACAAATTTTGTTTGTATATCCGTCACTTTTGAGCTTAAATTAATGTTTTAACAAAAGTTTCAACAAAAGGAGACCTCAAACTCAATTTATGCTGAATATATAGTAGATAGGTTGACTTAGTTTTTTAATTTGTAATTTTTGATTTGTATTTTTCAGCCTTGGAGGTCATTTCTTCCGCGTTCTGCCACGCCTCGTTCAAGTTGCTCCGCCCGGCATGTCTCCATGTGCTCTAGGGAGTTTGGTCGAAGTCTTGGTCAATGCCACAGGTGCCCCAAAGACTGAGGATATTCTCGTAACAGCAGTAAGTCCGTCAGGACGGTCACACAAGTGCCCCCTGAAAAAGATAGACGAGGGACATAGTGCCATATTTAAGCCGGATGAAGCGGGCATTTGGGAAATTGCCATTACCTATCAAGGACGGCATATTCAGGGCGGACCCTTCACCTGTTCCGTGTTTGACCCAACTGGAGTATCTGTCCACGGTCTCGATGGAGCTATGCCTCTTAGAGCTCACTCCTTCGAGGTGGATGCTAGAGGCGTTGGGGTCTCTGGTGAACTTCATGTGGACATCGTTCACGACAAGCGTTCGCTAGTATGCTCCGTGGAGAGGATAGTTGAAAACAAGTACAGGGTTACCTTCATGCCGAGACAAAATGGAAAGTATAGGGTGTACGTCTACTTTAATGGATATGACGTAAAAGGGTCACCTTTTATTATGCGGGTGGGCACAAAGGGCAGATCTGGGAAAACTAGAAGCGGATCACATCACGCTGATAAGCACAGATCAGAAAGCCCTTCGATGTACTATAGCTCAACAACCTCTGCAAGACACAATGACTTCAGGTCTGCTAAAAAGGAGTTGGTCAATCAGGAGAAGAGGTCATACAGTCCGCAGTATTCGCCTAAAAATGATGATGCCTACCGATCTTCAACCTACTACTCCAATAAAAGGGAAAGCGAGGTAGGACAGTTTTTTGGGGTACTTCTAAGAATTTCTAGTGTAATTTCAATGTATTTTTTGTGTATATACACATATACTTTTTTCTTCTTGGGGAAATTTTATTTTTTGTTTTATTCTAATTTAATCATTAAGCCTAATTCTTTTGCAAAGCTAGACTCTTTTAACCGGTCTAACACACATCCAAGCACAATTTATCAAAAAGTTAAAAAATATGTCATTTTTTTCCCTGTGCGCATATCTGCGTGAACAAAATTAGCAATACTCGCTCTATCAGATCTATGACAGAAACTTTATTGGTTCTAAATGTTTGTCTTTATTTTCTTTTATATATGTATTATGTATACTCAAAACTATAACTTGTATAAATTAAATTTACTGTTACAGAACACAACTAGTCTAATCGACTGTATAATTTCTATGTTTTGTTTTGTTTACCTTAGTAGTTTCATCTTCAATGTCGAGAGAAATAATGTTTGCAAAAATATATGAAATAAAAGTTGTAGGACTTAAGATATTTAAACAAAAGGAATAGAGATTTTTAGAACATAGAAAACTGTTGATCCCAAAATGAACCTTACCTTACCAATTAATAACAATTTTACTTTTACAAATGATATGATGCACAGCAAGAGGACACAATTAAATTAATAAAAATAAATAGCTAACAAAAATTCAGATAACAACTTTTTAAATAGAGGTTAAATGAAAGCTTTAAAAAAATTTTACTAAACAATAATTGAATCTATTATTTCCAATTAAAAATAGAAACATTCAAAAGCTTTCTGTTTTATCTTCTTAATGCAGCATCATACCCGAATACGAAAGACCTTCAATGCCTTAACAAACGAAGAAATTAATCTTCAAGGAATACGCGATGCAGCGAAATGAAATAAGCGACTAAATAAATAAACAATTAAACTAAATAAATAACGATAATACTCAACTAAATGAATGATAATAATAAATTAAATAAATAAATAATTGACACTCAATAAAGTGGAAAACGGATGCAGGAATTTATTTATAAACTAGAATATCGTGACAATATACATAATTCTAATTTAAAAATCTCTATTTACTTTATTAAATATCTAATCTAAGATGCCTGCTGTTGGGGTATGGTATGTTTCCTCCTACAAAGTTTCTCTGCCATATTTTGTTATATAAAATTTCATAAGGCTTGAAACAATATGCTTTTTGAAAGTACATTTGAAATTTTTGCACATACTACATATATTTCAATAATTACCAACTACATTGACGTTAAAGTAAAAATCTGTAAAATGTATCTAATCAGAGCACCAAATAACAAAAGAATTTTCAAAATTTTGCACTAACACAGGTTTACTCACCAAAATTGGCATCACCAATACGCGAGGCCCACTCACCAAAAATAACACCAGACTCACTCTACTCGACGGCGGTGAAGAAAGAATCGCGAAAGCATCTCGAAAGCAAAACAGATTACTATTACGACAAAGAGAACGAGCTGTACTCGCGCAAGAAAGACGAACTAACCCTTAGTCCCCCCAGGGAGGACAGATACAACAGCACCACCGCTTTTACGGCCAAAAGCTACACAGATAATTTCGCCACTAAGCAAAGAAATAGTTCGATAAGTCCAGCCTCTAGTCCCGTCCATGTAATCAGCCTTTTGATCCCATTTCCATAGATGTGAGTTTTATAAGTGATTTTTACAGGTAAGATCTAGCCCTGTGGCTAGGAATAGTCCCCTCACCATAAAGACTTCTAGCCACTATGAGTCATCCACGAGGAACGTAACATCGAGCCCACGTAATTTGACGGCGTCACCTTCACCGAGACACTACACATCTTCGCCCAGCAATTACATCACAACAGCAACCCACAGGATTGGCAGTCCTGTGACTGTATCAAAGGTAAGATGAATTTTTAGAAATCACACAGACCTATAGCACTCCTGGAAAAATATCATTTCTCTGTGGAACCCCCAACTGATATTTTCCATATTATGTATCTTATTTTCAAAATTTTAAATCGATTTCACCCGTCTTAGAAATTGACCAAATGCTAAAGGGCATAAAAACGGTTTTATCGCGAAAATGTTTTTAAATATACCATACTTGAATTCTTTGATGCTAACATTATTTTTAATAAACATGGAATCAAGGAGTGTAATTTAAGGCAACTTACTTATGCATGTTAGGCAAATTATAGCAATATATGTGCTTATGTATATGCGTATATTATTAGAGATACATAGATACAGAAAGATTATTACCTTATCGTCCAATATCCTTTAAAACTTTAAAAACCATTGGGGTCAGTTTTAATTTATTTATTTACAATTTCATCAATAACTGATTACTTATAACAATGAACGAAAAAGTTGTATGACACAAAAATCAACAACGTTTAGTCTTAATACATTTTGTAGATAAATTACAATCTGGGTAAACAAAGTTATCGTTATTAAAACAACGGGACGACGATATGATATATTGTGATTGTAATTAGTGCGAAGGGAAAGCGGAGGAAACTTTTATTCTCAGAGAACAAGAATAAGGAAATAAAACGTTAAAAAAATACAACAAAACTAAAGAATCAATATTACCCTGTAGGCGATCAAAGGCGAGAAAAGTATTGGAGACTTTGTGTAGAGATAGTAAAGAATCAGGACTTATTAGTTTGAGATGATGCAAATAAGAAGATAAAATAAGCGAATTATTTCATGGAACTTACGGATAGGGGATAAATCATCGCTGTACGATTTTAATGCTATTGATGTGGGTGATACACCATACAAAAATGATCAAATTCAACTAGCATATTCTAAAATTAGTTAGAATTATTAAAATTGTAGTACTTATAGACCAACACTTATAGCCGTCATTAGATAATTCTTGATTGCTTAAGAACCATGTAAATCTTTATTTTGATTAGTTGATAATACCCACGTTTGCAGAAAAACAGCATATTATATTGAAGCATAACTACCTAATGTATAAATAATAATAACTCGATACTAGTTTTAAAAAAATTAAAATGTTTGCTTTATCCATTGAAATATAAAATTTGAGAGGCCGTAATCTTGAATTCCCAATTTTCCCATAAATTAAACCTGACCAAATTGATTTATCGCCCACAAAAACTCCTATTCTGTAAAATTCAGATAGAAGGTTAGCTGGTTTAGTAGTATAGGATATACTTTCATAACAATTTGCTTTGTCATAACTTATTATAATATTTAAAAAAACTGTTTTTTATGATCTTCCGCACTTTGTAAAATTCTTAACATATCGTGAAAGATATTTAATATTTTATTTTTGAATTGTTTTTTCGATGAAATATCCATAAGAGTAAATATTCAAGTGGATGATATTTTTTCCGGAATTTTCATCGATTATAGTTACTTTATTAAACAAACAAACAAAAAAAAATAGGGAGGAGTTGAGAGCGTTCGACACGTTGAGAAGTCAGCCGTTTATAAAAGCAATTACGTGAGTGACTCTAACTTGCGTGCTAGTCCCCTAGTAGGGCCCACCAGACGAACTGTAAGTCCTGAGCCTATAATTGACCACTCCTCCAATGTGAGGGTTTCATCAATTAAACCGGCGTCGGCGAGGCGCGATAGTTGGGACGTTATCAACAAGACTAAGCACCTTTTATCCCCCAATTCGCTGGAGTCATTGGCTAATTTAACGGAGACTCAGTTAAATACGGATTTATCGTACAATCGACATGAGATCGACAATGAAACCGAAAGAAACACCCACTACAACAAATTTTCCTTGGCTGAAAGTAAGCATCAGCAGGAGAGGAAAAGCCCTGATGAGCATGACGGATACAGGTGAGCCACATATTAAAGCTGAGGCTGGTGTCTATTGCATATATTTTCTTTAATAAATTAAAGGACGGGAGGGGTTACAGTTCGACAATCAGAAAGCTCCTACAGCACCCGAGGAAACTACTCGACTGTTGTAAAAGATACCAGCGAAAGGCACTTCAGTGAAAGAACAGGTGAAGTAGGTTATTCCACGAGGTTTCGCCCCATCGATGTCAATGCGACGGGGGCGAAGGCGATAAAGGTGCAAGATATCCCAAATGGAGTTCTTGGTCGTCCAGTCGAATTTGAAATCGATGGGTCGAGAGCAGGATCTGGGAATCTTGAAATTCTTGTGAATGGTGGAAGAGTCACTTCCTCTGTAAGATCTTTGGGTGGACAAAGATTTGTTGCAAGTTTCACACCACACGAATCTGGAACACACACCGTGCAAATAACATTCAACGGAAATACTGTGCTAGGTGAGTGGGATTTTTGCTATTGAAATATGAGAATTTAGTTTGGTTACTTAGTAAGACATTTTTATTAAAGATTAATAACATTAGATAAATTAAAACTTAAATTAAAAAAATGGCAAACTTCACTATTCCGATACCAAACCAATTCGATATATCAGAAACATGCAATGGCTAAATTCTGTTTTTTGTTTTATTCTTGAGAATCTTTCTACACCCCGTAGTCGTTATAATGCATAATTAAGGAGTCTTTCTCATCAAAAAAATGAATTTTGATATTATTTAGTAGAAAATCAGTTTTTATTTTATGTAAACAAAAATTTTAAAAAATTAATAACGTGCTGTCTTTAAAAAATGAGCGTTGAACGGAGTCTCCTTTTTAAAAACTAGATACGTTGGTGGTCAGATCAGCATAAAACTTCGTAGGATTATTGTTATTGCACACCCTCGCACACTTAGTACATCACAGCAAAAACGTTTAGCCAACTATGCCGTCCGAGACCCCGTAGGATTATTGGAATATTGGAAACAAAAAAATTAAATATATTCCTAATCGGTAGTTTTGTCACAATTCTCCGAATTAGGATTCAGAAATAGTGCACATGCAAACCCAACATTTACCAGTATTAAAAATATAACATTTTTAACATTTTACAGGTTTTGTTAGTTTTGGCAATAACCAGTGATTTAGCAAATATATGCTTTAAAGTTTCTGTCTAAATTATAATTATTTTTTGTTTATAATCCACCAATTTAAAAATATCATTTCGAGAAAAACGCGTTAAAACTTTCAAAAATGTGTTTCAAGCAGTTGCGTTGCTACATATATGAAAATTAACATAATTAACAAAATATTGAGAATCCAACGTTTTTAATGAGAAATACCACTTATAAATCCATATTGGAGTCCTTTTTGAAAATTTTTTTAACCAATACGAGTATATTACCTGAGCTACTGTTCAGTAAAATCAGTAAACTTTCACAGATTTTTTTACGTGCTAAAGTTATTATAGTATAAAAGAATAACTAACTAAAGTACATGTTTATATAATGATAAAAATATCAGTGTGTTTAAGTAAATTCGCGTGATATTATTTCATTATATTTTCTTTTATTTAACTTACTTGCAATGCAAAATTTTTATACTTAGACTTTACCAAACTCAATGAAATTTGGCGAACATGTATAACTTCGGTGACAATACAAGTTAGTGGTGTTTCCCGAGCGAATCCACCCCTGCATCCCTTATTTCCACCCACGTATCACTAAAATCATTGTACTTGTCTAACTTTTTCAATTTTAACTTATAAATCATTTATAACAATAAAAAAGAGAATTTTTTTAAGAAATTTTTTTTATATATTACTTGTTTTTACTTTTGGAAGTACTGAAGTTTGGAAACGAGGAAACGTTAGTTAAAAAAATATAAATTCTCATCATAAAAGATTCTTAACAATTTTTAAGACTACGGATTTTTACTTGACCTGCATACAGAAAACATAATTGCAAAATTACTACTTGTCTACTTTCTTTACAAAATGGTTTATAAGTGAACTATTCGTCAACCCTGGAAGTATGTTTTTAATAGTTCTCCTTTTATGGTGATTTCGCATACTTCTCGCAGTATAATTAATACTTAATAGAAGAATAAATTTCAACCTTGAAGAAAGGTATCAAATTTCTATTTTTGATTTAAATCTTTTATTGCATCCATCATTTCGATTTATTACGGCAATGTTGTGAATATAAAAGACGTAAATGCCGAAGATCAAACCAGTTTATGCAGAGCATACGAAATAACAAGCAAACTAGATATCAAAAGGGCTAAGTTAAGACGTGAAGTGCACTTCTGAGATAGTAAAACTGGCTTCACTATAGCCTCTATCATTTATAAATGGCAATAGCGTTAATGTACATTTTTAGACACGGAAATTTCTCGGGAATTCGTTCACTCGATTTCTTCCGAAATAGCAACTTTATGTGTTACAATGTAAACCGTCTCCATTTACTGCCTCCAGGTGCAATTAAACACTGCGAAGATTTGCTTCATAAGTCATAACGTGTTGAGAGTGGTAAGAAATCGCCTAACGCAATTTTCAAATTCTTATCCTTGCGGGTTGAACAGGTGACTGGACCAACGCCCACCTGAATTGAGCTTTTTTTAGCAGCGAATGTGTTCTAGAACCGCTAGGAATTTCAATTTCATCGGCTACTACAGCTGGGAGTGCACCGGTAGTTAGAAGTAAATGTTACAAAGGTGTGCTGGGCTCTTCGGTATGATAAAAAGTACTATGAGAGTGCAGGCAAGCCCGTAACCGCTACTCGTTCGACGGTGTGGACAAGTTTTCCTTTGCAAAAGTGGTCATTTCCCGTGCGCCATTCCTTCCACAATATTGAAAGATGCGAATAAATGCGATCAAGCGTAACATGCAAAAGTATCACTTGATCGCGAATAAATTAGTCTCAGGCTGGATCAGATAAAATGGTTAAACATTTAACAGGCACCTACGAAATAAAATATCGAAGTAGCAATCGAAAATCTTTGGCTTTATCAACTATTCCAATATTTATTTCTAGAGGTCAGTGAAAGTCATCATCATCATTAGCATGAACTGGAAATTGTACTTTACGTTAACTTAGATACTCGTTAGCTTTGACTAGATAATTAGACAAGTAACTTTCGCTCGAAGAGGAAAATGTGAATCTAAGAGACCCACATAACAGTTTTAAATTCCTACAAATTCTATAAATTTCTTCAATGTCTATGCTTTTCAGGTGGTTATAGTAAGAATTTATTTGTTTATTTATAATAATTTAATTATTTATACCTAACATTTACGTAGTGGTATACGTAGGTTTTTCAAACAGTCTTGCCCATTTTGGGACCTATTTTAAATATTGAATTAGTCGTCATGCTATCCAAGCTTAACTATTCATTTTCTTCTTAATTGCATTATTTTAAATCCTTTAAACAAAATGTTTGAAAATAATTCGGGCAATAAGTGGATCGATGGCTAAAACTGCAGTTCAGAGCACTTAAAGCTTACGCACTTGTTTAAAAATGCTAAATTAACCGATCTGTAGGTGAAATGATGAATGAAATTTCCTAATAATTCCTTAACCCTCAATCCTGCGCTAAAAAACAAAAATCGCTTACTTCATATTTATGAATAAAATTTATTTAACGCTTTAACTTTTATGGGATGAATTTTATTATTATTTTTTTTAAATTTAGTATTAGATGGGCGGTTCACAGGCCAAATTGATTAACTTTACAAGCAAAAAGTGGAGAACACTGAGGATAAAAAACACACATTTGATTTAACAGCTCGTTTTGAAATTAAATTCAAATAAACATTTTTAAAATTATTAAGATAATTAATTTATAAAATTAAACATTAAGCTTATATTAGGGGTTTTAATATTAAGATTTAGAAATTTTTAAAAGTGATTTGGCCTGTGAACAGTTCAGTTATTAGATCCTTCCCATTTAGTTTACTTTTTAATTTGAAGGGCATTTTAGAGATTTTTAATTTTACGATAAAAAACTATTTTGGATTGATTTTGAGTTTGACCCATACTCAAAAGGTCTGAGTTAATATTCCTAGTTTTTGGGCACTGAAATTTCTCATTATTACAACTAAATGATTTCTTAGTTTAGTTCTACCAGTTTGCGACGGTATACCCAAAATTTTTAGGCCAAATCTTCTTAAGCAGTTTTGTAAGTCAGTGCCTCCTCCAGCGCAACGTTCGTGACGAACCTGACAAACAACTCAGAGGTAGGCTTGTTGCGCTCAGGTATTTGCTTGAGAGGTAGGTGCTACTGCTGGTGTATGTGTGTTAAGTGGTGAGCGCATGCACATTCACCTGAGTGACCGCATCTTAGAGATTTTGTAGCTTTTGCCATTCGATTGATGTCTCAGTCTCGATCTTAAGTCGCGTTCAAGTGGGTTCGCCGAGAAGTATCTCGTGCCGCGAACGAAGTTTTTTTTAATGCTAAAAAGCATTTCTCACAATTACTGAGCAGTATTTATAGGTAAAATATTTTAGTAATTTGCATTTTTACCTTACCCGCCAACAAAATCCGTTGAATACAAAGGAATTTTTCCATAAAAGGCGTGCGGCCATCTTCTGTTCATCTTAAGATTTTCCGAAGACTTTCTCGACGTTTGATCTGTTCAGTGCGTGAACGCACTAACGATGACGTGACAAGTCCTCTGTTTTTCCCAAGTGAATTAAATTACTTCTTAAAAGGTGTAAAACGGTTCGAAATTTCCGAAAGTGAACTTTTGCGCTATACCAGCTGTACACACCCACGTACGACGAGTTGTGATTTTTAGTGAGTTTGCTGTGCTAGTGCCAGTGCCTTCGTCGTCGTAGTTTTCAGTGGACTCGCGCGGTTATTTTACCAGCTACCTTTGCTGTGCACCGCGGAAGAGTTTCTTGGATAAGTTCAGGTAAATGAAATGCACCAGGAAATGAAGTGTCTGTCCGCCTGGATGGCGGTTCATTGTTTTGGGGCCTCGTCGCGGCTCATTGCAACTGGGGAAGTGTAGGCGGAATTTATAAGTGGCGGAAGTTTTAGAAAATGTACTTCTTTGCACTTTTGCACTCCGCTGCTAGTAAGCGGCCGATTAAGATAGCGCTTGCTTTGGTTGTTTGGCTTCCCGGAATTTTCATTTCCCTGCAAAGAAATGTTGCGGCAACGGTTGAATAGCTTTGCCATTTATTGAAAGGTATTCAATGCCTTCACCCACTTGAAAATTAATGAGAAAGACACCGTACATAGCTGATTTTATTTTTAGCTTTTCTTTACTATAGCCCAAGAATTTCTCTGAATACTTCGAAGTAAAATTCAAATGAGATTTACAATTGGGAAAAATGATAGTATTGCATCATTAAGTCTAAGGCATACTCAAATAGTGACAACATAATTTTCGGGGATACACAAATAAATTATTAATTATCATTGTAATAATTGTTACAATATAAATTGCCTGTTTACATAAAGGTAATTGCCAGAAATTCGTTAAATTCCTTTTTAAGGCTTGCTTTGGGACAGCCCAGTAATTCTCGTACTTAATTCAATAATAAATCTTTTTCGGCACCTTATATTTATGCTCCATAATAACAATAAATTGTATGTATTGCCAAAGATAATCCCTTCTGCAGATAAAAAGCGTTAACTTAAATAAAATAAAACCCATGTTTCGTATTACTTAGTTTTTTAACCTCAAATAAGCATAGATGTGGGTTACTTTAGCTCTAGTCCCGCCTCTTCGTAGCCATGGTAGTAAACGATATAATTCGAGTCGGAAATCTTAGATAGTGTTACTGGACCCAATTTTTAAACGGTTGCACCCATTTTTTTCAAGGTTATAACTGCTATTTGCATTTCGAACTTACATGCTGCGAATACTTACGTATTTCTATTATTTTAAAGGACTTAAATTGGTTCAATACTTGTTTAAGACATTCTCTGCCAGAGTTTTTAATAAAGCTTTCATGAGACACTTACATGTAATGCATATATGCATTTGGTAAGAGAGAGCTTTCATTTGTGTACCGTTTTCGGTACACGTGGCAGGGGACAAGTTAAGTATAGTTTTTATGCCCAAAAAAAATTTGCAAGACAAAGTAACCCTCTTAAAAGAACGTTTTTGGCTCAAATTAATAAAAAAATATATTTTTACAAAGTTTTTGCTCTATAAAAGATTATTACTGATTATCTACTATCTTCATCAATCAAATAAAAACTTTATAACACTTAGTAGTCTATCACAATCTAAATATCAGAGCGATTTCTAAAAATATAAGAAAGAAGTAGCTAAATTAACACGCATCTACGATATATAAAAAGGTTCTTACCTAATGGACGACACAAATTTTAGAGTACCATATGAATCTAAATAGTTCAAAAATATTCTTCTAAAGTAATATTTTGCGTTATAGTCTGTCGAACCAAGTTTCTGAATGACGAAAAAAATAAAATAATTATTATTCATCACGTATTTCCTTTTTATGATATAGTAAAACTCTTTAAAATAAAATATAAAAAAACTGGCTCGACAGACTATAAAGAATTTAGTACTGGTGATTAAAAAGAAAGACTAATGTTAAAAATGTCTTTGAGTTATCGTATAGAATTTATCGAAAAGCATTGTTTCGAGAAAAAGGCGTTTAACGTTTAAAAATTACATTAGCTAGCCAGCGAGCGTTGAGTTACTGTTTATAACTCCTTTACTAAATAGAATTTTGCAATAATATTCTTAAAAATATATGGAATAATAATCAATAATAACAAAATGGTTTTTTTTTCTTTAATTTTCGATGTATGCAACCCTCTCCTCTTTGCACAAAAACAGTGAAACGTAAATTAATAGCTAAATGTTTATATTCATAAGCAACAAGATTTTGTTGGATTTTATCGATCGTACTTTGCGAAACTAAGCTCACACAGGAAAGGGTATACCAGAGTACACATTCACCAAAAAGTTAATAAAAACAGGTCTAAGCAGGTGGTAAGCATACTAATTGAAAAGAAATTTGAAAGCTTACTCAGCAAAAATAATACAGCGAATATACTCGAAGATTTGGATGCTGTGTAGATCAGTAAATTGACCGTAAATTCTGGTCTCATATAAAAAATTGTTTTCAAGCCTTAATTTTAAATACAAATTGATCATGTTTTGAGAACAGAAACCTATATAATTATAATTTAATAGTTTCCGTACGCGAAGTCTATCAAATAAGTGTTTTCGAGTAATAAAGCGGCGACACCAGCTATATGTATATTAAATATATTTTTTAAATGGTACTGCAAAATTACCTCTTACTAAAAACTTTCACGAATAAAAATATTGTTTTCGCTATTTGGTTAAGGTATTCAAAAATGTTTTATTATAATAATGGAAAAGTTATTCTTCTTTTTTCTGATAGTCAATAAGCCCAGCTTTTTATATAATTGATAGGCCAATATTACCGAGTAGAAATATTTAGTAATACTTCGGTTTAAAAATTTGAAAACGATATTTGTTTGCTGACAGTTGCATTCAACTTCATAATTTTGAATTCTTGTATCCAAATAACGAATATCTAGGTCAAGTATAATATCTCATGAAAATATTGATTGTTACGTAAATTTCTAATTGCGCTAGCTCAGCAAATATTGAAGAAAAAAAACACTCTCATTAGCAACTAGATACAACGGCGCATTCAGCAGACTTCAACAACTTCATCAGAAATAAAAATTTGCATATTTGCAGAAAAAAGAAACCATTTAACACGCTCGTTTATTCG
This sequence comes from Philonicus albiceps, assembly GCA_963969385.1. Taxonomy (NCBI): domain Eukaryota; kingdom Metazoa; phylum Arthropoda; class Insecta; order Diptera; family Asilidae; genus Philonicus; species Philonicus albiceps. Next base: position 32,114,889 of record OZ017773.1, read on the forward strand.
CAGCCGTGACAAAATCGATCTTCTAAGATTTCTTCAAAGTGATAAATCCTCTACTTTTCCTGAGTAAACGCTGAATATTGAGCCGGTACTATGAAAAATATGAAAAATTTCATTGAACCTTAAAAATCACTCTTAGAAAAATAGATATATATGTAAACTTTAATGGTTTATGAAATTTGTAATGGAATAATTTGTATTTCTCTACTATGCTGCTTATATTTTTTCTCCTTTAAACTCGCACTTTAAAAATATTTTTTATGCATTCGCGGATTCGTGCAGGCACTCAAAAATCTGAGTGAAAATCTGTTGATGAATGTTCTGCGGCAAACATGCAAATTGCTACAACAATTACCCGCACCAGTTGGTGATTTTCGAAGGTGTATCTTTAAGTTCCGGCGGTGCACCTGAATTCGCGGTACCTTCTCGAGACAGTCCCCGGAATTTGTTGGCGTGAGGCAAACTCTAAAAAGGTAAACATGCTGTCGAACGGTGAAGATATCGCATAATTTCGAGCACTGTCATTCGAAGATTACACTTGGCAAGGTGAAAGTCGCTCAAGATTTGTCACAATGAGTGAACCTGTTGCGCTTCTGGCACCCGGAGATTTTTACAGACGGTTGCTCAGGTGGACCTATTAACTGATAACCTGATCGCTGCATTCCATTTTCAAATGAAAAGTCGTCAGACGTGCGCTGCTCAAATTTCAGGTATTGGTGGTTTATTTACGGACCACTGAAGACGGTCGCAATCTAATATCTCATGCCACTGAAATTGATTCTCCTCGGTGCGCGAGTAGATAAAATTCATTAGTCAGTGTTCGCGTGTGTTTCTGCGTCATGTGGTCGCAGCTAATTACAAAATCAATTTCTTAGACGCGCCAGTTTGGAAAGTTATATTTAATCGATTTGCTCCTGCAGGTGCAATATTGTAACTCGTCTCTTCCCTTTTAAACAAAATTATTAAACCACAAACTTCCTTTTCGAAAGATGTAATGCAATAGAGGAAAACAGTTTTCACTCATTTTTTATTCATATTTTTTCAGGCAATACTGCTTTTTTTCTACTTGATGCTTATTTATGATAGGAACTTGTTTGTTATATTTTATATTTGTTAAGCGCATATAGTTTTACTCTTTTATACTGAAAAAACGCAATCTACTTCAAAAATATAAGCCCATTTACAGAATCTAGAACAAGTATTTAGTTAAATTGACAACCTTGATATTTGAGATTGTTTCAAGAGTTCCATAATGACGTATATCCTTTATTTTAATTGCTGCTATACTAGCTTATTATATGGAGGAAGAAATCGATAATAAATATTAAATGATTTTACCATTTGAGGACATAACATTGATTTGAACGAATGTTAGTGGTCTTTTCACAATCGGTGATCGCAAACCTTCTATTAATTCGAATCGATTCTCTTTGAAGTAAAACAAATATGCTAGTCGTATAGATGAAAAATCGTAATATGTACCTATATATTTGGTTGAACGTAATTTGAAATCATCTACACTGTGAAAAGAAACTACCAGGGAAAAGCCCATTTAAAATCAAGTCAGTTCATGACAAATAAAAATGTTCAAAACAGGGCATATCTTCTCCTAATAAAGTGCGAAATTTTTTATAAAGGCACGGTTAACACATTCGATTTCTGCACTATATTTTTGAATTAGGGGATTTAATAGATTTATGTGTTTAATATTGACTTTAATGTATGGTATATCTGAGAGCATGTGTACGTTATGATTAAAATTTAGTTACTGCAAAATACTTTGAACAAAGCTTAGCATATATCAAAATTAAAATTCTGACTAAATTAATACCAAGCCCAAAACTTAATGCATGCTTAAATCATGCTTTCATCAATAAAGACATATCGTAACGTCATACCATAAATATCCTGGAAAAAATTTGAGCGATTAAGAAACCAGTTTTTAAATTATGATAAAGATTATACCAAATACCAAAGGACATTGCGCTAGTTTATGTAAAGGTCATTGATTGTGCTAACTGTATACAGAAATATTATAATAGCATTTTCATGGAAATTCAATTAGCTTTTGACACCTCCATTAACCACACTATAACAAATTTTTAATGACCTTAAACTCATCAGCACCTCTTATTTGCATATAAATCGCAATGGGCAGTGAGGTGAAAGTTCCAAGACGACTAACGACCGTCAAAACATAGCCAGTCACCTAAAATCTTAGGCTTAAAGTTGCAATTTCCCAAGAGATATAATAAGTCAAATGAGTTCGTTAAGGCAGACACCCATTCAAGATGCGCTAATTGCACCTCAGCTGGATTAACGTGCCAGCCAAATCAAGCATGCAAAACATAGTGCCATTGTGTGGCGTAAGGAAGAACAGCTTAATGCGCTGGAATCGACCGAAAAATTATAACGTCGTTATTGCATCGCTGCAGCAATTCAATTCAAAGAAGAAAAAAGGCTTTTAACGATTATTCCGAGGTCACGAAATTGCTGAACTATTCGCGAGTCTCTGCGAGGAGTTTTTGTTTAAATTGCAAATGAAAATCGTTTCTATACGTTGACTTTGGTGCATTTTAAAGTGCATGAGGAGAGAATAATTAGTCCCATATTTTTACTTTAGGGCTTTAGCGTGTTTAAAAAATATTTCAGTCTTCACTCTGAGAAGCTAGTCTAAGAGGTGAATTCATGATAATCCAAATAATGTACATTCTAATTTATGAGCACTGCAATATTTTGGTTTAACTTGTTATTTTATGGTATGGTTTGTTCGAAGGGAATGCTATTGATTGATCACTTAAATGATTCCAAATTTTTGGAAAAAGTCTATTAACTAAATTAGCTTTTTATGGATTATTCACATTTAAAATTTCAACTTGAAAGAATAAAGTTGTAGGAAAATATAGCAGACAGTACAGGTATTGCATATACCCAGTACGTAAGTACTGGTAAGTAAGTAAGTTTTTCGAGTGTTAACTCACTATCGGCCTGAAGGGTAGACTAGAGCCGATTTGCGTATGCCTTTTATAAAACACGTACGTAAGCTTTTTACGAAAAGCATGAACTAATGCTTGGTTTTATGATTTAATCGTTAGTTTTGAAAATATTAAACGATTTTAAAAAGGGTAAATTTTAAACTAGCTATGCATGTGAATGTAGCTCAATATGTTACCCGCCGATAATGTGCTAATGTGTAATTTATTTTCGACAAAAAAAAAAATTTAAAAACGTTAATTAATTATGGCGACCATACATTTGTAGCTTTAATGACAAATTTTTGACCGGTCTCTATTTTAAATATGCTGTTGAAATTGATTGAAATTTGGTGCCAATAGTTTCTTGCATATTTCAAGAAAATTTGAAATTAATTTAAGCACTTTTAGCCTATATAGATATGTGTCATTTTTAAAGTTTACAAGATTTATTTACATAAAATAACTATTGTTAGTATACGGAACTGCGCATGAATTAAGGCCTAAAACTTTAAAAAACTTAATTTCCTACTCTTATTTTCGTACTTTTCTATTTGGTAAAAACCGTTAAGGTATATTTTCTGCATGAAAGGTGTTCCTTTCCGTGTTCCGCTATTTTCAACTATTAAAAACTATATAAGTATGCTACAAAGTCTAAACCGTGACTCGGTCTTTTGGAAAAAAAAAAACCACTTTCATTGAAAGCAGCACACCAAAACTGTGCTTCTCAGGTACGCGCCAATTTTCCACGCAGCCGAGAAAAGCGTAAAATTCCACCCAATTAGGTCCTTGTTTTCGACGGGCACTCATCCGGAGTCATTGATAGCGCGCTGCCTTGTCTAGTAAAAGGCAGGGCAACTTCTAAGACCAACAGTGTCGTCGTACAAGACGTTTCGAAATCGAAAGTGCCTTGACCGGTGGAGAATGTCGCATTTAGTCACAGTGGTGCACCGATTTTCATATGAAATTATTATTCTAATTATTTAAAAAAAGATGTTATAGGTTGGCATTCATAAAATAATAAATACTACTTATTTGCTTCTAAGTGATAGGGTCATTGTTATGTATCGTATTTGTTTAATAGTGAACATTATTCGATTGAGAAAGTGTGCCAATTCATCATTTTAAAGGTATTCTATGCGAAATAAATTTTTAATTCTCCCAGTATTTAATGTTTTGGAATTGAGGTAGATGGGCTTTTTAGGAACAAGCGGTGAACTTTGTTTGAATATCATCATATTTCTCACAATATCAAGGCACAGCATCTTAAGTCGCACAGGTCCTTAGTTGACGAGAAGGTGTAACTAAGTTGAATTAAATAATTCTAACTAATTCCACTGCTATTTACCACTATGCCAGTGTAATACTAATGCATACCTTTTTGAATAACATTAACATTTAAAGATTTTTCTAAATTCAACGAATATGGATGAAAACTAGTACCAAGCTTATTTTGAGCCATTTATTTCAAATCTTCTATTAAAATTTTGAAACTCAAAATGGTGTACCCAATATGGTAACTGATTTTTTTGAAACTAAATGGTTTTTAAATGTGTTATGTAAATCAGCGTATAGATAAATCGGTGACATTAAATTCGTACCTACTATCAACATTTACAAATTCAAGATGGCGAATCCAATATAGAGACTGCATTTTTTCTAATTATTGAAATGATTTCAGTGAAAATGATTACTGAGGATTTTTTGCGATAATTATTCAAAAAATTTAATTATTATACATATAGTATACAACGATAGAATAGCAATAACAAAAATAATATCCCTATTTATTTAATACTTTAGTAATTAAAACGTATCAATAAAGAGGCAAATATCCCTTTAGATGTGGACGTAGTCCCTTATCTTTTTTCGACCTTGGTCCCCTTAGCCCACCGACCTTGCAGATTTTGCTAAAAGTGGATAGTAATAAAGGGATCACGCGTGAGAGAAAGACAAAAATTTAGGGGGAGGCGGAACGAAAGAGCAGCGCACACGTTCGAATATGTTTGGCCCGCCTTTAAAAATGCACAGTGTAAAAATGTAAGCAGCCCACATCCGTATATGTACATATATGCTCTGTGTGTGCTACCTGCCTGTTCCCCATTCTCAATTCAGGATTTCCCTATGCTGGAACATTACCTGGGGACGGCACTAACACCAAGCGAGCCCAACAGATTGGCCCGCCTTTAAAAATGCGTGATAAAAAAACGCTGCAGTTTATTGCCTACACTGTAAGTGCTGTAGATGAGAATTTTTGGCTGCCTATTCTTATCTCTTTCGCTCTTATTGGAATTTAGATAAGGCATAGGAATCAGTAGTTCTTTGTTGCTTTATCTAATGGGAAAATTTTCCCCACGCCGTTTTAAAAATTGCATACGAGTTAGAGAGCTTGTGTAGAGAGCGTTACATCTTGTTATTTAGATCATCTTTGGGTAGTAACATGAGTTGGGTTGGACTATGGGCTTATAACACGTCCACAGATTTTAGTAACACTTTTAAAATGGGTGAAATACCAAACTTTTGAGCATTTGAGAATTTTTTAACTAAATAGCATTTATGACACATCAGGTGAAGCCGGGTTACTCAGCTAGTATATTATTTTTGAAATAAAATAATTAGAGCCAAATAATTTTGCATTTTCAAAATCGATCGTTAATTGTCGCTTTGTTTATTTTGCAGGTTCTCCTTGGCACGTTGACATCATGTCGTCACCGGGCCTGACCGCTTTGGGTGAGTCTACCCGCCTTGTCCCCGCCAATACGCCGGCGGTTTTTGAGATACTGCCGCCTCCTGGATCGAGCCTCAGTAGAGGCGATTGCCTAGCGACGGTCTTGTCACCGAGCAAGACTAAAGTCAACGCTAGAGTCACCCATGAGGCGGCAAACGGTGCGATGCGCATCGAATTCGTGCCCAACGAGGTCGGCACGCATGTCATTGAGGCATCCATCAGCGGGACGAAGCTCGCCGGAGGACCGCTCATCGCGAAGGTCTACGACGCAAGCCTTATCCAAGTGACGGACGTTAACGGCGGAGTCGTTGGACAGCCGTGTCAATTTCGAGGTAAGACGTTAACCTGGACCACTCAGGACTTGAGCTAGGATTCATTCGCTTTTATGCAAGAAGAAACTATTGATTAACATCAACATTGAGCGGGTCACAATAAATATTTGTCTTAAGGAAAGTATTGACAAGAATTGTTACACTTTGTTCGATTACGTTTTTCTCTTGAACCGAATTCTTTACTGTAAAGTCGAGGATTTTATAACGAATAGCTTAGGAAGTTAGACAAGCTTAAAATAAATACATACCTTATAGAAATGCATAAATATTTACCATAGAAACACTAGATGAAGTTTTTTAAATTATAAGAAAATCACCAAATATTTCATATTATACATAGGTTTTAAATCATTATATATTTTTATACCTAGTCATATTTTAATTTCTTTGAATAGGTAATAAAAATGGTTGTTATGCAATTCTTAAAAACATCTTAATTTACTGCCTCTCCAAGTTCTTCCAGTAATAAGTTAATTATTAATATGAGCATAATTATATAAACAAACATGAATTTGAATTTTTTTTCGGTCCATTGTTTTAAAGCACAAACGTTTTTCGTTGAGACCAATTTGTCAATGAATAAAACAAAGTTTTTGAATTGCATGCTTATTTTGGAAAAGAATGCCTTATTACCAATTAAATAATTAATAAATAGTAATTTTTTCTTGTTAATTGATTAATTTCAAAAATGAATGGAATATAATTAACGGTTATTCCGAGTAATTATTTTAAATGTTATTATAATTAATGGAGATGAATCAAATTTATCTAATCAGCCAACTGAAACTCAATTTTAAAAAGGAAGGTATTACAAGTTTTGGTGGTTCTCAAGCTCTGAGTGATCAAAAAATGCAATCGTGAACATTTTAATGATTCTTGTATATTTTTAGTTTATAACCATATTTATTCTCACTTTCCTTAAGACAATAGTTTATGATTACGATATTTTTAATAAAGTTTCTTTATCTTGGAATGGAAGGAATGCTAGTTGATATTCAGATCCTGACTAATTTCAATAGCGTTTATATTTGATTTATGATTTTATTAATTGCTTCGGATAGTCGATGCCAGCGCTGCGGGCGAGGGGCAGCTCGAAATCTCAATAAATGAGGGGGAGGTGCCCAATCATGTTCAAGTCGTCGGGGGCGGTCGGTGTCTGGTGTCTTTTACTCCAGAGCAACCAAAACCGCATCTCATTGATATAAAATTCAACGGCGAAACAGTTCGTGGATGTCCCTTCGTTTGCGCTGTGGCTGACACGAGCAGGGTCACTTTGAACCTTTCGAACCTTGAGCTCATCCCATTGAACCGTCCAGCATCATTCCACATCACGGTCAGTGGGGGAGGAGCTGCGGAATTGGCGGTCAGTGTTAGAGGACCCCATGGAGAACTCCCAGTGAGAGTAACCGGCGACATTCACGCTGGATTCACCGCCGAATTCACACCTGTCGCAGTCGGAGGTCACTCCATCAACGTCGAATACAACGGGTTCCCCGTACAGGGCACCCCCTTTCTCGCTAAGGCCTACGACGCCAGCAAGGTCGTTGTTGGTAGTGTCTCCAAGGGAACCGTTGGAAGACCGGTTCAATTCACCGTAGATGCTGGTGATGCTGGAGAAGGTAACTTGGAAATAACGATTTCCGCAAAAGGCCATAACATACCTACACAGGTGCACCCTCAAGGAAACGCCAGGTAAATGTGACCAACACTCGTCTTCAGGAAGTTCCTAAAAAGCATCGTATTTTTTACCAGATTCTCGGTGTCTTTTGTTCCGGCGGAAGCGTGCGAGCACATAATTAACGTGTCCTTTAATAAAATGCCGGTGCCTGGCTGCCCCATTACGGTCAACATAAGCGGGGGTATGTCCGGACCCCAAGTTTCCCTTGGCGGCCCAGGACCCGTGCACCAGCCGAACTCTTTCGTCATCAATCACACCGGTGGTCGCCTCGAAGATATCGAAGTGAACGTTGAAGGTACGTGGGTATTTTGAAGAAGACGAAACCATTGGCAGGCACTCTCTCGTTTCTGTACAGACCTCCAAGCTCACTGTCTCTCTTTACTTCTTTTGCATACATATTTGGTCTATTCACTCGTGCACGTGACTTTAAATAAAAATTTAAATTTTCTTGAAGCTCTGTCACTGTTTAATCGTTTCGTTTTATTTTTGGTTTAGAATTACCATCATTGGCATTACTTTTATCGGAGATGCAAATTTAAATTTATATTTTACTCTTAATGACAACTTTATTTAGTCATTGTCTCATATACTCAGACTCTTTTGCAAAAACAATATTATTATGTTTGTATTTCTGACATAATACGAGTTTTCGCTTTTTATAACACTATACGGTAATCTAAATTTTGTAAATATATACTGAACCTTATATTTTCAGCAAATTTCAAAATTTTGGTATCTAGGTTATTCAAATTGCATGAAATTGCAACCAAATATATAAAAAAGGATAAAATATTTACATTTTGTATTGAGAACAATCAATGCAACATTATCTGTTTACTTTAACGGCCCATAAAATTGTAACTACTAACCGAACAAATAAGAATATTAAGCAGAAATTGTTTTGAATGCAAAATGAAATAATTAAAATTTACGACAAAATAAAAAAGCGTAGTAACTGTACAAAAAATATCAACTACAATTTTATTTAACCTTCTGGGCATACCAGTTCATTTCGACCCTAAAATTATTACCTCTTTGGAATAGTATAAACTGAGAATTAAGAATGTCTAATTTTAGTAAAAACGGAAAAATTTTTGGAATTTTGCATAGTTTATTTTTGGCTACCGATAGTATAACACTTTATCTCTTTGAATTAATATTTTTACAAATGACATACACACATAAACAATCATATTGGAAGACTATGCAATATCTTTTATTAAGTTGCGAATGTTTAAATATGTCATATATGGGTGCATGCACACATAAGGTCAATAATTTTTGAAATAAAATTAATAAGACAATAGCATTCTTTCAGCATTATTTATATACATTTTATATATCGGATAATAATATATAAATATTACCGTAAACAGGAACACAGTCATTTCAAGTAAGTACTTTAAGTTTACTAGGAGTTGACATGATGATGCATCAAACGTACAAAGTTTCATCTAGCAATATCTTTAAAAAAGTGATTTTACCAGGAAAATAATAGTGTTTAAAGTAATGTTTATATTGTTAATGTTGTATACTTGTACGAGTATAGTACCCTTTATTATTAATACAATATAAGATTTTTTTGTGGTGCTTCGGTTGGCATAGCTGGCTGAGCTGTTTGGCTGTGATGTAGAAAGTGTGCCATTCCAAGGTTGTGGTTTCAATTCACATATGAAAACTCTGGTTAAAAAGTAAAAGTAATACAGAACGTTGTCATATGAGCTTAGTTCTCGAGTGCACGAAAAATAAGAAAGCTATTTCAGGATTAAATTCTAAATTGTAAAATAACTAATAATAATAATAATGACAATTTTTGTTTTATAAATTCTTTAATGTTTTTAACATTATTTGTACAAACAGAATATATGTTTTATTTTTAAATACACTCTTAAAATAAGTATTAATTATATACAAAATTATTAATTAATTAAAAGCAAAGTGATTGTGTTTGCAGTAAAATCGAGCAACTTCTAGTTCAGCATTTACAATAATAATTTCATTACAATCTAAATAAAGGGTTGTGAGTATTTTGTTTTTTTTTTAAATTGCGTAAAGTAGAAAGGTGTATTATTATATATTTGTTTACTTACTTCTAAAAACCGACTAATTTCGAAGAAACATTCTTTAAATAGTATTTTCAAGAAGTAAAGTGTTTAGTTTTTGCTTGGATTACGTGTTTTTATATTGTCATCGTCTCCAAATCGCTTATCCGCAGTCTGTCTGTATACTTAGTACTGCTTAATGGATTTTGATTCCGTATTTACCATCGATTAGAGAATTTCTTGAGGAACGTTAAGGTATATAATACATTTATATTTAATATAAGACTATAGTAGAACAATTTCGACGTTTTGCCATCAAGTCGTAAAAAAAAACGCTTTTAGGGCGCTTACATATCTTACATTAACCATAAGAAATACATCAAATAATGCACTACAGAATTGTAACAAAAATCTATAAAAAAGTCTGCGATAGCACATGCTTATCTTTCATGAATGACCTACAGTAACTATTTTTGCTTTTCAAAATTTGATCAAACCTAACGCTTACGTTCAAAATTGGATAAAAAACAATGGTTCATTCGAATTTGTTGGAACCTTTGTGAGCTCTCTTAAATTTACTTGAATTGATCTACATTTAGTTGAATTTAGTTCTTGAGGAGTATAATTCTGTTTAATTCATAAGCAGAACCGACATTTGCCACAATGTACAAAAATTATAGCGTCTTCCGATAAGATGCCACCTTGTAGTAGCGCAGTGAGTTTAGCATTTGAAAAATATTTAATTAAGAAGTACTTTCGACATTTACAAGCCATGAAGTGGTCCAGCGCACGCACATATCTATAGGGCAAAGTCGTCTGCATCTTAAAATAAGTGCCCCAAAGTTATATGACGAACGAATTAAACATGGGAAAATCCCGACAGGTTCGAAATTAAGGCTTATATCTAAAAACGGCTTTCACTCAAAATTATCCTAAGAAATTATCCTTTTAATTCTCGATACGTTTTACCATATCTTCAAACAATTTATGTAAAATGTTTGAGTTTAAATCCAACTCAACAGGACAAACGAGCCTCAGACCACTTTCAAAGTATACGGCGGTAGAACATTTGATTCCGAAGAACCGGTAAAGTACTGTACTTTGTGGAAAATGTAATAATTTCGAAATGACTTGTCGAGCCTACAAATTTAGAGTTATTGTAGTTTTATATATTAAAACTAAAATAATGAAATACCCTTCAAAAAGTGAATTTATTTTTCAAAAGTATAAATGACTAAATGGTTTTAAAGATTTAAGGAAGACTAAAATTTATGAATATAGTATAAATAAGTATTTTCAACAATAAATTATACAAAGCAATGGTATACTACATATATCATGAAATTTAAGCTTGTAAAATCTTAAGTAATTAAACAGGGCAAAAAATACAAATATTTAAAGGTAAAATACCAAAACAGTCTGAGTGTGTGCCAGCCATTAGTTATAAGATTTAAAGAAAGAATCTTAATTTATTTTTTTAGAGGTTTGTAATAAAGTTTATGATTTCTCACCTGCATCTGTATATTTCAGGGCGACGAAGACTATTGTACTAGACTTTGTGGACAAAAATATAGCTCATAGCTTTTACTAACCCAATTAAGTCTTTTCCCAATTTACCTGAAGTGGTACTTAAAGCGGTTTAGCTAAAACCAGACATGAACTGAACCAGTACACTGAGAATTGTATCATAGAAAAGAATACTTTTTACTAACCCAAAAATAAAACGAAAAAGAATTAAAAAAAAGAACATAAATAAAATAAAATGTGCCAGAAAAGGTTCAAATAAGATTCGAAGAGAGAAAGGCATGTCATGACCGGTGTAAATAATCATTAACAGGTGAAGGTACCGTTCTCTTCTAGTAGACTGTAGGTTTAACCTTCTTCTAACTGTCTTGTTTCTACTCTCACAACCTTTCCACTGTCCTCTGCTTGCATTCGACCTCAACTGTTCGTACGACAAGAAAAAAAAATTGTTTTTGACTCAAAGAAAAAATTTCTCTCTTCAACAACAACAAACAACAACAACAACACTTCACACGCGTTGATCAATCCTGCTCTTATCTCAATGCAATAAATAAAAAATCCTGAAAATAATAAAAACTGGAATGCGCCGAACGGACCCTGCAGGACCGTCAGGACAATCTGTGCCCGCGCAGGTTCATCAGACCGCTGACGGCGTCTTCAAGGCGGAGTTTGTTCCAAGATCTGTTGGTGAACACCGCGTAAATGTGTCGGTTAAAGGCCAGCCTACAGCTGGGAGTCCCTACGCCGCGAAGGTATGCTTCGAATTTAAATCAGTCAGAATATGAATCAATTTGCATTTAGTTTTGATTGTATTGTAAAAAGGTCAAAAATCATTTAAAAAGTAAAGAAAAATGGTTTTTCACATGACAATTGCTAGCGTATATCTTTGACTAATTTTCTTCCGTTCAAAAAATCATTCTTAGTTTTCTTACACTATCATTTAGTAAAGATTTCATACCGATTGACTATTGATAGTAATGTTCATCGTACTAGCAGTTTTCAAGATAAATAATGAGAAAAACATTTTACAAATAATTAATTATTTTGTAACCAAAATTATATAGCTGTTTTTCAGTTTCCTTTGATGAAGATGTTTACTGTAATATGTCTGCTGAGTCTACTCCATCAGCTATGAATCGAATAATTTTATTTGTGAATTTGAGAATTATTGCAATTTGATTTGGATTCTGTGCCCACTGATAAAATCTTCCTCATTATTAATAATCAAATATTCCGTAGGTGTACGATGTAAATGCAATCAAAGTAAAAAACGTTAGTAATGGGACTGTTGGGAAATCGGTAACCTTTTTGGTAGAAACTTCACAAGCTGGACCAGGGAACCTTGAGGTCACAGTGAACGGAGGGCGGGTTCCTACATCGGCCCAAGCCCAGGGCCAGCACACTTACGCCATTAGTTTCACTCCCAGAGATGCGCAAAATCACACGGTGGAGTTGCGTTTTAATGGACAAGATGTTCCTGGAAGTCCATTTACCTGTCGTGTGTCCGCAGCGGCTCGCATACTATCACCAGAAACCATGGATAAGGTTAGCGTGGGACGAGTCTTTGAATTTGTAGTGGAATCAGAAGATACGCCACTCGTAGAAGTTCTTGGCCCAGCGAGACGTAACGTCCCAACAAAAATTGATCCCATCGAGCACGGGTACAAGATCAAATTCGAACCACTCGATGTTGGAGATCACTCCGTTGAGGTGAGACTTCCGCAAGGAGGGCATGTTGAAGGAAGCCCTTTCCTTCTAAAAGCTTATTCTGCTGAAAAGGTCATAGTCACGGACATCCGTCCTGGAGTTGTCGGCAAAAGCGTTAGCTTTGGTATCAATGCAAGTCAAGCTGGAGCTGGAAATTTGGAGATAATTGTGGCTGTAAATGGGAAGAATGTGCCTAACTTCGTTCAATCTGAGGGTAATGCTCGCTTCAAGGTAAATTTTAAACCAACTGAAGCTGCTCCGCATTCGCTATCGGTTCGCTTTAATGGACACCCAGTACCCGGATCACCTTTCACTTGTCACATTTCTCCTGCTCCAATTGCCTTGCCAAAGGCTGTTGCATCGGGCGAAGGACTAAAACAAGCCGCCGTAAAAATAGAAAACAACTTTGAGTTGGACGGATTTGAAGGAGTCGAGCCACAGATTTTTGTGACTTCTCCTTCTGGAGATAATGTGCCATGTTTGATGTCTCAGAGAGGTGACTCCTACATAGCGTCTTTTAGACCTCTTGTGGTTGGAAGGCATTTGATTAGCGTTACAGCCAACGATCAGCACATCAACGGATCACCATTTTCATGTAACGTCTTCGATGTTTCAAAGGTATCCATAAGTGGACTTGACCAGAGTGAGGGGCCAACTTCTCTAGGGGTCCCGGTTACCTTCAGTGTAGACGCAGCTGGAGCTGGGGAGGGCACCCTCGAGCTCGTAGTCTCAACAGAGACTAGCACCGTGAAGGCTGAGGTAGTAGCCTGTGCCCGAGGACTCTATGACGTCACGTTTGTACCCCAAACATGCGAAACTCACTTTGTCAACATTACATTTAATGATGTTCCTGTAGAAGGCAGTCCCTTCCGAGTAGATGTTCAACAAACCACCCAACAATTGCAAATCGGAAGTCTTGCGTCTATTGACCTTGTCTCCGAGGATCAATTGGTTGAAGTTATAGGACCAGACCATAAAGCAATCGCATACACTTTGACCAGGAATTTCGCTGAATTTAGGACACACATGATCGGTAGCTACATTATTCGCTTTATCGACAGGGAGACCCGTCATCATATTACCACAAGAACAATTAGCGTTTTCGACCCCACCTTGGTAAAGATCACCGAAGTTAGTGAAGCGCTCTGCCACAGGCCAGCAACCATTTCAGTCGCAATAGACGACGCTGGCCATGGGAGTCTTTCAGCTCTGGTCCGATGCGGTTCGACAGAAGTTCCTCATTCGATTAGAGGCCCGTCCAAGAATGGAATCTGGGAAATCGTATACCACCCAACTCGCGTGGCGCCCCATAAAATTACTATAATGTACAACGGGGTACCAATTTCCACAAAGTCTTTGGAAATAAACATCCAAGCGCCTGGAGCTGGGAAGGAAATCAGCGTGAATGGTCTTGGTTTGTACCAGTCCCGGGTTGGAAAGACAACTTCGTTCGCAATAGACACCACTGGAAGACCTGCTAGGGAATTCGATGTGGTCGTGTCAGGACCTGGAGGTGAAGCACTTCCTGTTCGTTGTTATCAGACAAAGGGGGGCCATCTGCAGGCGGAATTTACTATCAACAAAATTGGGCAGTGTTTGATAGGTAAGTAGAAAATATTCAAATTAATTTCTAAGATGACTAAGAATACTCTTAGTATTGTGAGAAAAGACAGTATGCCTATAAGTAAATTAAAATACTCGCTGAAAATTGTGGTAATAGTTTAAAAAAAAAAAATCTTTTCTAAATATATAAAAATCTTAAAATAAATCTAGTTAAAGGGGATCGCCCTAACTTTTCTTAACTGAATTTATTATGGATCAATCGGTTTTAGATTTCTCCACATGTGAAAATTACCAACCTGTCTCTATTATTAATAGCTATAGAAGTTATTACGTTTTATATGAGCTCACACCCCGGAACACGCGACAATATTTAAGCCGTTAAAAAAGGGGTGGAGGAGGGATTTTACGAAAATATTGCTCGTCGTGAACGCTTGGCACATGTTGGAACACTTTTTCTATTTTAATTTATAAACGTTGAGACAACAAATTTTGTTTCTTTCTGTTTATTCCTCTATAACTATTTTCAGAAGTCGAAATAGGAAAATCTAAAAAAAAATTGAGTAATAAGATTTCTGAAAAATTTACAAATTAGGTTTTGAAATTTTAAAATCGGATGATATTTAAATAAATTATATATTGCCAAAGATTACTATTTGGGTGCCGCAATATTCAAAATGATACATTATGGAAATAGTGGATTTTTTCTAAACATATTTTTGCCGTTGATGATCGTTAGATGGCGTTAATTTTATTGGAAAGTGTAATTATAAAAGAACTTTTTCATTTAAAATTGTTTTTAATCCTGTATCTTTTACTTATCGCAGAGGTGCTTCACCAATCGAAGCCACTCCCAGGAAGCCCATTCACTTGTGAATCTTTTGAGCCGAATAAAGTTATTTTGCAAGGTGTACCAAAGGGTCAACTAGCACTTCACAGTCCCATTTCTTTTGTATGTAAGTGTTAGCCAAATTGAGAGTATGAGTTCAATTTGCTCATATTACGAATTTTCTAGTGAAGACCGAACAAGCCGGAGTTGCTGAAATTGAACCATCCATCATATCACCAATTGGACAAAGCGTACCAGTCCGACTATCTGAATTGTCGGAAGGAGTCTACTCTGTGGAATTCATCCCCACGATGCCAGGGCACTACAAAGCCACTATTCTGTATGGTGGGGATCCAATCCAAGGGTCACCATTATCTTTCACAGTTTCATCGACTGGAAGCAAGGCGGATTCCCGGGCTTCTGGCAATGGATTAGAACTCGCCCACCGCGGAAAGGAGACCTCATTTGTGGTGTATTGTCCAACAGCGCCAAATGTTCAAATTGAGCGGATCGATGAGTTCGGTGAGAGGATCGAACCGAAAATCAAGGTAATAACAAATTTTTTCTATACATCTTTTTAGAATTTGATTACAAAAACATGATTTCTTGCAGGCCTTAGGCAACAACGAGTGGAAAGTTTCTTACACTATACTCTCGGTAGGCAGGTATGAAATCAGAGCCAGCTGTCCAAGCCGTGGTCCTCTGCCGGGGTCACCGTGGACCATTTCTTGCGTTGACTCAAACAAAGTGGTTCCAGTGGGGGGTTGGGGTACTTTACTAGACCACGAAGGCCGACTTATTCTACCAGCACGAATTGTCTTCGATGTGTCTCAAGCAGGACCAGGGGAGCTTGTCTGTACTATCGATGGGCGAGAAGTGCCAGTCGACAAGCATGTCGAAGGCAAAGTGAGACTCTATCTATCAGCGGACAACTTTACTCCAGGTGAGCACGACTTTGATCTTACCTGGAGCGGAGTTAGCATCATTCAATGCCCCAGAAGCGCCTACGTTACTGCGCAACAAGCTGCAGATAAAGTTGTCCTGACTGGAAGAGGTCTCGCTGCTGCTCAGGCTGGAGAAGCTGCCCATTTTACAATCGATGCCACTGAAGCTCCAGCTGGACGTCCTGAGGTCATCTTGACCCACCAGGATAATACGGCGGTTCCCGTGAGCTTGGCACAACCACGCCACGAAGCAATCTGGTTGGCTTCTTACACCCCTCAGAAGTCGTCTTCGGGGCCTCTCAATTTATCTGTTAAGTGGAATGGTCGCCTAGTAAAAGGCTGCCCACTTACAGTCGCAGTTGGGTCGTCTGTCGACGCATCAAAAGTAATATGCTCTGGGGAAGGACTTCGTCATGGAATTGTCGGGAAAGAAATAAAGTCCTGGATCGATACTCGTCGTGCTGGACCAGGAGAGCTCACTGCTCATTGTGCTGGGCCTCGAAAGGTAGCATACTGCGAATTATACGACCATGGAGATGCAACCTTTACTTTAAACATAAAGCCCCAAGAGCCCGGAAGACACTTGCTGACCATAAAATACGGTGGACAGCACGTGCCAGGTTCACCATTTGCACTCAAAGTGGCTGGTGCTCCTGATGCAAGCAAGGTACGAAATATATTTTATTTATTTTAAGTTCCAATTGATAGGGTAATTTATTTGGCAGGTGCGAGTGTATGGTCCAGGTATCGAGCACGGAGTTTTGGCAACATTCCAATCACGATTCATTTGTGATACTCGTGGGGCTGGCGCTGGACAGTTGACGGTGCGAGTACGCGGACCCAAAGGCGCTTTTCGAGTTGAGATGCAAAGAGAGAGTCAGAAGGACCGGACAATTCTGTGCAAGGTAAAACTATTAAATATTTTACTATTTCAATAGTTATTAATAATTCACCTTTTTCGGTTTCAGTATGATCCAACTGAGCCAGGGGATTATCGCGTAGAGGTAAAATGGGCTGGAGACTTTGTACCTGGATCTCCTTTCCCGGTGATGATATTCGACACTGAAGAGGAGCTGCGACGCTATTTGCAAGGCCTTTAAATTATTGACGACACATTTACTGTTTATTTTTTTTTTGTTGGTATTTATACAACGAAATAATTTAATAATTCTTGTTAAACATTATATAAAATAATTAAACTGATGCTACTTACTCTTACCATTTGTTATTTTCAACTAAAGTTAACTGAAAATTCGTACACAAAATTTTTTAGATTTTTGGATGGAAAATTAACATGAATTCGCTATGCAATGATGAGTGCAAAAAAAAGCAATTTCGTTCAAGTTTTTTAAACTAAAACACCCGAAAGATCAAAAGAATAGTTTTACAAGAGTTAACTTTTCTTGTTATTTTCAATCTCATATGTAGGATTTCAAATGAGAGAGAGAATCGCAAAATGTTTAACCATTTTCTTATTGTCTTAAAAAATATATAAAGAACTATATAGAAAAGAAATTGTAGGTATTAAAAATTTTTAATCTCTCCAGATCGCTAAATTTTTGAAACAACTTCTAGCGCTCCGAAACGCATATCAAAGCCTCGGTTTATCTATTTCGAGAAGATTAGCTCAATGTGTATTTGTATCGATAATATGTACATATATTAGAAGTTTTTTAATTTTTGACCAGAACAAAACATCACTTGTCTGAGCTTCTCATTTTAGGCACAGAAAAGGGAACTCGTCTCCCAGACGTTGTTTTAAGGCAAAGCGTTAAGGATATTAAAAACAGAACGCATTCTTAAGATATCTTTCAAATAAACAAAAAATCATGTCAATATCTTTAGTCCGTCAAAAGTTATTAAAATTTTTGTGAACTCACTAAAATACTCAATTGGAAATAAATTTCTGCCATTAAATTTAAGCGAGCAACCTCTTACGAGTTTTCTTGGGTTTTAAAGCTCAAACGTTAGCTTAGACGGTTGTATTAATGTAAAAGGTGTAAAAGTGATTCCCATTTTGACGATATATTAAGGGTGCACTATTTTCTAAACCATATCCTTATTAATGAAATTTTTAAGAACGGAGGATAAAAATGTACATTGCTGCTCATGCTCATAATGCACACTTTTTATCAAAACCTTACTTGTCGTCCTACTGTGTTTCGAACAGAAGTTATTACGTTTTATATGAGCTCATCTCCCTGTGCACGCGAAAATTTTTCAGCTGTTAAAAAAGGGGTGAATCGATTGCCACATGTTTAAATACTTCTTTGCGAATCACCCTATATGTTTAATTGATCCTCCCAACCTCATTTTCATATTTTTATTAGTATTTTAAAAAAGAAGAAATCTTGAAAAAAAACTCATTTTTCGATACTCTAAGTTCAGAACTGAATAAATTTGTTATATAACAACATTGTATTGCAATTTCTCCAAAAAAAGTTGGTGGTGACCAGCTTAATTAATATATTTTCTTTCGCTTCGAAAAACCATAAGATTACAAGCGAAAATCACGCATTATTATTGTTAAAAATAGTTAATTAGGATTATTTATTTATTTAATTCGCTTAATACAAGCTACGTAACAAAAACAATTAAAGCTAGAATTAAATTAAACTTATAAGCTAGGGAAACAGCAGTAAGGGAAGGCAGGATTAGATTAAGTAAGCTAAGGAAAGGGAAAGGGGCCTAGAACAACAATTCAAGAGGAACTGTGGTGGAATTCGTTCCTAAGGGATGATTTAGAGAGATGGAAGTCGAAGGAGGGAAGGGAGTTGGCCATTCGAAGCATACGGGTGAGAGGCTCGGCAAGTCCGTAGTTGGTGCGGTGGTAAGCAGGGCGAAAGAGAGGGGCCGACCTGACATAGCGGGGGTTGGTGTAGAAAGAAATCCGCTGAAGCAGAGAAGGACAATCAATCTCCCCAGAAAGCAGCTGATGGATGAATGTAATATCAGCGAGGTCGCGCCGCTTCCATAAGGGCTGCAAGTCAATAAGCATCAAGCGGTTTTCGTATGGGGGAAGATACAGACGGTCAGCCCAGGGAAGCTCACGTAAAGCAAACCGAAGGAACCTACGCTGAACAGCTTCAATCCTGTTGATGCTTGTATGTAGATTGGTATGGAGACCAAACTTGGCACGCGTACTCGAGGAGAGGCCTGACGAAGGAGACGTAGAGGGATTTGGCAACATAGGGATCAAGGAACTCCTTAGACCAGCGCTTAACAAAGCCAAGTGCAGAGTTGGCTCTAGATTAATAGAACTATGGAAATTTGTTTGCACATTTATCACTTTTGAACCCAACGTTTTATAAAAAATCTGTGTGTATTAAACGCAATTCGAAAGCAGCGACCTTGAGCATTTAGTAACTGCGGTTAACCCGTAGTATTTGAGCACCCTGTGAAAATGGACTGTAAATCAGGTAGATAATTATTCACATCAAATTCTTGGAAAGTTTAAAACATCTAATACACATGATTTTTTAAACTTTGCAGAAATTGAATGTGCATAATTATCTACCTTATTCACAGTCGACTTTTACAGGGTGCTCATTGACTGCATGATTCGTAAAAGGGAATTTTTGGAGGGCTTCCTTAGGCTTTATGTTCAAAAGTTTAGATACCTAGCAAATCCATGACTTGGATTCTATGATGAGTTTTTGAATAGCAATGTAGCAATTATTGTCTTAAAAAATATTCACTAATTTTCCACCTGCAATGTGCGTTACTACCAAAAATTTCCAAAGGCTTCATATTTCAGTCAGTGCTTAATTTAAGTTGAAAAGCTTGTTTATAAGAGCTTTAACATACCGTAGACACGAACCACCTACTAAAATCTCATAAAGTTATTTATACCACCATGCGTTATACTCTTTTCCATTATTTTGGAAAATTGCACACATTTTTGTTGAATTTATTTTTAATTTACACGAAATTTACTTTTTTCCATTTTCGTTAAAATTCCCGAGGTTGCCTGCTTTCACTGGCTGTCAAACACAAACTAAATGACGCCGATTGCAGTAGTCTATTAATAGGCGACAGCTGATGGGTTGCATTTAATATTATTGCGCGGGAAATTCAAAAAATCGTTGACTTATCAAACTGTCCTCGTAATTTGTATTGCTAAATCGACTTTACGGGTAACTTTTACAGTTTTTGGGGCTACTTTAATAAAGCGCCAAAATACAGAATAGACGCTAGCGTATTGAACCTGCGTGATCTTATATGGCTGGGGAGAGGGGCGTTTACGGTAAATAAAATTTATCAGAAAAATTTCAGAGGAACGCGATGAAATAATAAAAGAAGTAAAACTTACCTGCAGTGAATTCTGTTGTTAACCCGGTTGAGAAGAGAAGACCAAAAAATAAAAGAACTTCTGTGATGTTTAGGGTTAGGCTTATATGCTAAAAAAAGAAAGGCTGTGGATGCGTTGAGGTAGTTAACATAAGGCCGATCAAACATTTAATTATAATGAACACCGATATCTAAAAAAACCAACAAGTGTGAATTTAACTCTCATGGAAACGGTTTCGTACAATGAATATCCTTTCTACCATGTTTTTTTTTTTTTAAATCTGATATTAATACAATAGACTTTTTATAAGTTTTCCAGCAATCTGTAAGTAAAGAGCTATTTTCTATATTTTTTTTCAAAATTTTAGGCTCAGTTGATATGTCACTAGGTACATTTTTTTTTTAATTTTCTAATTTGCCCACTCCATTAATTTATTTACGTTACGCGTCCGTATTTGGGTCCCAAAAATTCATATGTGTATCAAATTTCAACTTAATCGGTCCAGTAGATTCGGAGCAAATTAGCTGTGACAGACGCACAGACAGACAGAGACAGAGTTATCATATAAGGGTTTCTTTCATTCGGACGTACAGAACCCTAAAAATAACAAACCGAAACGAGCCATCAGATCGAAATACGGAGCGCATATATCCCAAGTACACCTGAATGTTAATTTAAAATATTTCTAAGTCCAATTTCTAAGTTTAAAAACTGAAAAATGTATCAACGGTTTTTTAACTTCTTGTCTTGGAATTTAACATATTTAAAGTGTCTATTTGCTCTTAAATGAACTTTTAGGCTATTTTTCAACATTTTTCTGGCCTATGTTTTTCACCCAGAAATTCACTTTTTCACTTCACTTTACATATATCACTTTTTATAAATAAATTTAAAGATTTAATTAGATATTATAATTAATTGCTTAAATTGTGGAAATATCAAAAGTCGTTAGAACATTTCCAAGAAAAAATAATTTAAATCATAAACATTTTGAATAAATCACTTTCCACGAAAATTTAACTGCTTTAAAAAATTGTTCATAAAAGCACACAATGGTTTTTATTATTTAAGGTAGTCAAGTTTGTGCGCGTATTGAAAACTTTTCAAGGGTAGTTTTTGTTCAATTGATATTGAGATTGTATAGCTTTTCAGCTGTAAATAGAAAAATCGATCGAAACCTAGACACTTAGATACTAAAATAATCCTTACCTTTGCAATTAACATCGAAAATTTCCAGAATTTAAAGGTATATTCTTTGGCGGGTGAACTTATACTGGCTTGGTCTATTTTATTCGTACAGATGTTTATTATTAAAATGTTATTGTTTGATATTTATACATATTGTTCTCTAAATATTTGAGGAATTTTGAGATTTCATGGCTTTATACAGCAGCATGATAGTTACCTTTACATAAAGACAAAGAAGCTAATTGTACTATCAAAAGATGTCTGCAGTAGTGCAAAATTCAAATAAGGTAATAAAGCATGAATACATTTTCAATTATCTCTCTATAGATGGGATTGTAATAAATTGATTCAATAATTTCCGCCAGAAATATCTGGAAGGTAGTCTTCTTTCATTATATGAATAGCAATTTATGGAGCCCAACTAATCATAGTTTTGCAAGTTGTTTCTCCGATAAGTTTAGTTTATGGAAATTATATTTTGGAAGAAGTTTTAATTTTTAAGATATCAATTTTAATAAATTAAGTATTGAAAGAGGCAAATGTTGAGCTGCAGAAGGAGGTAAAGTGGCTCGTAACTTTGTTATATGTGACATACTTTTTTTGTTTGTGGAAAGAGGGTCTCTCAAAATATTTTGTAGGGCAAAGAAATGCATCAGCCGTTTTAAAGCTGTCTTAGAACTGTGACTATGGACGAGGCGAATTAGCATTTGGAGCGAAACTTTCAACGTATTGCATATAGTAGTTCTAGGTTCTAGGGATCCGCTAGTGTGCACAGCTGTCAAACAAGAGCCCTTGATGTTCATTGTTACCTTTGCTGCTGCACCACCCTTTAGTGGGAGCTGTCTCCTCAATTAGGCTCCAGTCTGCGTTATTACCTTTGATGCTACTTAATAAATCAGAAGCCATTATAAGTTGTCTTGCCGCCACCGCTTGCCGTCGTATGTGCACTCAGAATAATGAGAAAACTTTAGCTAGCCGGGAAGCAGCCGGATGCCCGGATTTTTTCTGATGCAGAAGGAAGGCGGCCTCTTCCCGTCCTCACACGGAACTTGCACGTCGAACACTTATTTCGGCCGAGGTAGATAGAGCCTGAATTTTTAGAGAGATTCCATCATTTTACTAGAGCCAGATCCCGACGTCATGGAACTTGTTGGGTGAAGTTTCGAAACTCTTCTAGAGCAGATTACCCCAAACCTGCTCAGACGGATGGGCTTCCAATTAACTTAATGAAACTGTCGAAGAGATTGGGAGCCATCAAACAGTGGTATCAGCACTTTTCCATCTATTTGCAACCGCTACCAAACTCGTAGATGAATTTTCCAGGACCAGCACGTATTGAGGTAACAATTCGGACTCATATAAATTATATTAAAAACTCACCTTTATAAATCAGCACATCCTCATAGGACATAGGCAAACAAAAAATTGTATAGCAAAGGGGGCAATTCAAACATTTGGGAGTAACACGGTGGTTTGTAAATTTCAATTTTATATGATCACTGTTGGAACATCACTGTTTTATTTTTACCTTTTAATCTACTCAACGTAGCGACTTTTAACTCACGCCGAAGATCTAATTGTTGTTGACCTACCACCACTGGCAGGTACATTCACTTCCCGAAATTGGAAAATATGTTTGTCATTTTCCTAAAATTCAACTTTTCCTCACATTTTCTTTGAAATTCATGATTGATTCATTGCTGCTTAGTTCGGACATCAAAGAGAAGCGTTTTCAAAAATTTTCTTCCAATTCTCATTTAGGTTGAATTTAATCTTTGTTATAATAGTGAAAAAACAGTAACGATAAAATTCTCTTCATTTTAATAACTTCAGAACATAAATGTCCCCGGAGGATATCTTTGTTGAATTGCATAAAATATCGACACTTTATTTTTCCATAAAGTATTGATGGAGAGTAGAGAAATCTTCAAAAGTAAAGAAATAATAAGAAAATTGAAGAAAACCGCGAACTGGTATATTTTCAACTAATAGATAAATTAGTTAAGTTTTTCTGCAATTTGTTTTATTCTAGTTATCATGTTTTGCCAATAATTCGAAATAAATAATTTTATTCCCAAAATAAACGTTCGCAATTTATAATACGTAAAATCCTAATGGCAAATTACAACTGTATACCTAGTAGGATATATGGTTCACCCGCACCTTTTATGTGCCCCAATTAAAATAATGAGGAGAAAAGTTAAAACAAAACAATGGAGCCCAGATTGTGGAGTACGTGTTGGGTTATCCAAAATCCTGGCGCCCCAAAAGCTAGTTCCCATCGGACCGACAATAAATTTTCATCAGTTGATAATTACAGGACACCATTGGTTGCTGGCTTTGGGATCCCGGCTCGAATCGGACGTGTCCTAATGAACCTTTAGCCATTTGTTTATGCAAAGTGTCTGCCATTTATTTTGAAAATCTAGTAAAACCGCGTATCTGGATTACCAGACGTTAAATTAGCTTCCTATTGGCGATTTGTGCAAACTGACCGCAATAAGTCAAAAGAGATTCAAGGGGGAAAAGTTAAAGGACATTAAATTGATACAAATTAATCAAAATACTTTTTGGTGTGCCTAGTCATGTTACGGAAGACTGAGACTTAAAGTTTAAGAATGAATTTAAGATTTTTCTTTCGTATTTGCAAATAAAGAAAAACGATAGGTATAAATAAACTTTTTTATTTATAACATGCATAAATAACTGGATATTTCTGGACTTAGTCTTTAGTTTTAGTATGTTTTAATAAGTAATGTAGTAATGGAATCATTCAAAATTGTTTACTTTTAACAAAATTCCAAAATCTATCCGCTACCATAATTTAATGTCTAGATATTGTTACATTTTAGAAAATATTTATATTATGTGAAAAAGACCCAGAAACACTTTAAAAGACTTTAAGAAAACTAAAAAGCACCGAAATCTAATGGGGACTTTAACCCTTTGACCCATACATTTCTGTAATGTATCATTATGCACTAAAATTCGTATATGAGGGTTTTTTTGGTCGCTGAATACGAATCTGAAATCAGATTTTCAAAATTCAAAATGGCGGCCAAGATGGCGGACCAAAATCCAAAAAAAATTAACTGTTTTCTATGAAATTTGGTATATAAGACTTTTTTGACTCGCAAAACACGAATTTGACATTAGATTTTCAAAATTCAAGATGGCGGATCCAATATGGCGGATTAAAATAAAAAAAAACTTCTATGAAAGTTTCTATGAAACTTGAATTTTGAAAATATGATGTCAGATTTGTATTCAGCGATTCAAAAAACCCCCTTATATGACTTTTTGCCATAAAGTGATGAAAATAAAATCATTTCGAAAAAAGTTTAACTTTTGATCCGCCATATTGCATCCGCCATTTTTTATTTTGGAAATCTGACTTCATATTCGTGTTCAGCGACCCCAAAAACCCTAGAGTATCAACTTTTATCGAAAATATTTCATTTTGCAATGAAACGAGTTTGAGTAAGGTGGGACGTTTTACGTCCCACCATGGGTCAAAGGGTTATGACACTCTTATAACGCTTATTTGAAATGTGTTAAAAGCACAGTTATCATCCGTAATTTTTGCAGACATATTTTTTAGCTTATACTTTTCCTAATGCCTTTATACTAACTTTGTAACTTATGCCTATCGTGGTCACCAGTTTATAGAGCGTATCAATGTAATTAGAAATAATGACTTTGGTTATTTATTATATTTATTTAAAAAGTTTTTAAATATAAAACTTATTTGAGTTTACATAAAGACTTTATAAAAAGCAAATTTATGTTTTTCTAAAAATCGGTCTAAAATATAATTTGACAAGTAAAGTGGATATAGTGGTTGTCACAGGTGGATGTTGGAAATTCAAAACTGAGGCAGTATTGAGCAACATTTATATGAGCATATTAAGTGGGCCAACTAAATAAGATGGGATATCTGCATTATATTTAATTTTCTAACTTAATGTGCCCATATGAACGCCATTATGTGCTAACTAAAATGTTAGTCAATCTCAACATTTCATCTGTAGAATTGATTTTGAATTATTTCAAATTACATTTGCCAATTATTATTATTATGGCAATTATTATTCAGAAAAATTAAAATAATCTAATAGAGCCCGTCTAGTTGAGTTTAACTAGAAAAATTTATTAGCATGTATTAATTTTTAAAGGTCATGGTGAGATGTAATAACTAAATGTGTTTATACAATTCAAGTGTGTAGTAAATATCGAACTTTACATACACAAAAAATATTAAATTTTGTAAAACTCTGTAATACCTTAAAGATTTCAAGTTGGAATATTCAATACAACAAATATGAATCTGATGATGATTTGGAACAATAACGGCACGATGGGCTGGAAATGCATTAGGCTCCAAAATAAAAATAAGCAAATAATTTCCGGAATGAGCATGGTAAGAGAATTGTTGAGTACTTGTATGCTATGCTAAGCTCGGCAACAATAGGATTCAAGAATAATTGCAGATTCTCTTGCTTTACTTCCTGGAAAGAGTTTCATTCAACTGATGGAATTTTGCACAACTGGCAGACGAAATCTGCCATTTGGGTAATTGCGGGAGTTCATAAAAATCCATCGAAAGCCATTTCTTGCTTCAAGGCAAAGATTAGGGATGATGAAAGTTTATGAGAGTTCTCCCCATAGTTTAGGGCTCCTCTTTCAGCTGGCTAACTTGAATAAAGATTGCTAGCTAACCTCGATTCCATCTTAAATCTTTGCCGGTTGCTAAGCACTTGGATGAGTTCTTCGGAGTTGGCTACTTCTTTGGAATAAAAAGACAGAGCTCATGCTAAACAAAATTATGCATAATGTGGTTGCGAGGTTCACATTTTCACGGACTCTCGCCAATTTACGAGTATACCACATACACCCCCACAATTACGCGTGGATGAGGGTGAAGCTATTTAATAAATTAAATGGAAAACTTCTCTGCGTTAATTTTCTGAGAATTGAGGAAGTGCTCTTTGAATGTCTGCACTGCATGACGATCGCTACAGAATAAAAATGCTGGGTAAGGGATCTAGCGGCCTGGTGAGCACACCCGGAAAGAATTTGCGGGCAGAAATAAATCAATTAAAATACAGATAAAAAAAGACTAAATGATAAATTACTTGCAGCATCGATAAAGCCCGGCTCGGTCGACGCAGACGGTCTCCGGGTGGTAATCAATTTATTTGCGAGGACGAGTCTGAGGATCTGAAAGGAGGGTGGTCTGCACCTATTATTACACATTTTCCACGGATTATACTCCGCCTCCGATGAGCATAGGGCTGAGCCTGAGATATGGACCAGATGTCGGAGCGATTCCTGAGAATGATGAACTGACATTAAGAGGATTACATTATCATCGGCTGGGAAGGTACTCCATCGTCGGCCGGCTCCGTGCCGCCCGGTGCGGCAGGATTTCAACTAGGTGCGGTTGTTTATTTCATGTCATTGCGGCTTGTGCAAGGATTGGTTTCACGGTTGCATGTTAAGTCCGGGAGCCACTGCCGAAGGAATTATTTTTCCCTTTTTTAATTTTTCTCAAAATTATTTTATAGTGGAGGATGAACTTCTTATAAACCAACACATATTCACCAGGAATATATTATAGGGCATTTGAAGGGGATTTATTTCGAATATATTCAGGGATTCAGAAACTGAACCGTAAGCACTCGTTTATGTGGTGTACTCATGCAAAAAGGTACTCATTTTATTTTAAACTAGTTACTTTTTTCTGGTTTGATTCATTTTTAAAAATGTGCAGCGGAAAATGTAAATGTAAATCCCTGCATTCAAATATTGGGAAATTCCGATTGCTAAATTATAAAAATTATTTCTTTAAACTTTCTGTTTAACGGATTTAAACATTTAGCTTCGTAGGCTAAAAGAATTAAGCCGCCACTTTTTTCGTGAATTTTAAAAATTGACTGGATATTTATGCTTATAATAAGTTTATGAAGTTTCAATCTTATTCCTATCCATTCCAAACATCCTAAGAGTATAATCAATTGTATCTCTGCTTAAAATTTTAATACAAATAGAATTGTTTTTTCTTATTATATACCTACGAATCTACCAACTCGTATATTACGAAAAATATTAGAAACATCTTTAAAATATCTTTTATTTCGCCCTTAAATAATAATTGGAGTAAACAAAAGTAAACAAAATTTATAGCTACTGTTGTAAAAGAAATCATACATATTTTAAGATAAAAACGAAAAAAGCTTTAAATTTTTTAATTTTGAAATTATTCGCAAGCTAATTGTTATAAGATCTACTGCTAAATTAATTTTTACAATTACATCCTTTCAATCTAGACCTGTATTTTGCTTTTGCTTCATCACTATATGAGTATACTTATTATAAATTAAAGTCCCCCGCCGCGCTCAGTTTGCGTTTGTTCGGGCTAATCTCTGTACATATTTTCATACGGTGTTCACCAATAGAAAGAGGGATTATCTAAGAAGATTATGAGCTGTAATTTATGAACATTTTATAAAAATACCGGTATGATGATATTTGTGAATTAAGATGGAAAAGAACGTCCTTTCTGAAAGGTTTCGTAGCGTGCGCTGCATAAATAGTTAGAGTTATAGAAAAATAATATATAATGGAATAATTCCTCTTAAAAAGTTCTAAAAATAAATCTGCAATAACATATGTCTATCTTTTAAGGGTTGATTCACTATAAATATTTTTATTATTTTCAATTTGGACTAAAATAATGCTTTATTTGCGAAAATGTTTTTATCGACATAACCCTTATCAAAATAAATATGTTAGTCATTTTTATGTATTTAATTTTTAGCATTAATTTAGATGAATATCTTTTAGGAAATATCACTGTTTTACCATTTCCTATCATTTTTAGTTGCTGAGGTTAGCGCGTTCAAATATACAAATTACTCAACTCTACACAGTTATAGTAGGAACGTGTCCTTTACATGTTTACCTTTAGCGCAATCTTATAATGCACGAAATAAAGGTTAATATCGCAGTTCTAACGTAAAGCCTAATGTGCTGTCCACCGTACTTAGAGATATCTCCAAAAAGTTCGTCACATGATCACCACCATCCCATTCACCAGAAGTCATCTGGCTATAGATAATTACTGGCGATAGACTAATTATTAATTATCCGTGCGAAGCTGGGAAAAAGATAATATTGATATTTATTTGGCTTGCATTGAACCGATTCACTTAAAATCTTAATTTTAACATTTTAACAATATAAGGAAAACCTCTTATTCTAGTAATCCTATATATTTATGCTATCAATAACGAACAAATATATTTTAAAAATTATTAATAGTTTGTTTATTGAGTTTAAAAATATAAATAAAGTAAAATCATAAATGTGTTGCGATTCATTTACAAATTGTCTACGTTAGCGTTTTAGGTACTCGTTTCGCGAATTTTGAGAATTGTCTATGGTATTTATGTGGTATTTATAAAAGTATTAATTTAAAAATATTAGCAATAATTGTTTATCTCTTCAGTCCTAATGTCTAGCCCGCTCGATAAAGTTTATCGGCATAATATGAAATATAATTCGAGTAATATCTGATTTTGTATACATGCCTGGCTAGCACAATGTACATCCAGAGCATTGATTAATATGAGCTACATTAGCAAATGTTTGCATGTGGTTAGTGCTTTGTACTTGAACAATATTATGTTGTTACATAAAATTGAAAACCAAAAATAGTACACTGAACTTCCAGTTTACCTTTTTCACCAGCTGACACATTTTTGTTTAACGTTCTTGCTTTTCTTTCCGAAATTAACAAACATAAATCATTAAAAAAGTAAATATACCTGGAATATTTTGCAAATATTTGCGTAATAATCTACAATTTACAAATTACTTCTTAAATATCAAAACCTAAGCATAAATAACCTAAGTTAAATAATCTAATCTTTATGAATTACGGATGATATAACCGAAAAAGGCCAAAATTGGCACATGGGTTTTCTCTCGGGACTGAAGAGGATAAGATAATGTAAACTTTGTGCTATGTTATTTAGACTATTAGATTTAAAATTTATGTATGAATGAGTTTAGTTGCTATGTCGGTTGCTTGAATTCTAAAGAACCTTTTAAAATGTTTTAGTTCTCGATTCAAGATTAATCTTTTAAATATGTTGTTAATGAATATAACCAAATGAGCCACAAATAGTTGTCGATTTGAATCCTCATCCGCCTGCCACATGTTGAGATGGTGACAAAGTTATTAACCCAGAAGGAGAGTACTATAAAAACATTTCCCGGTGCAGTTTTTCCCTTGTTCCCTGGACCAGCAGTGCTCCAGATCCAATATAACAGAAAAAACTGTAGCGTAGCATATGACACGCCGGCAGGCAGGAAGCGTCCAGCACCGAAAGCCACTCGGCAGCATGACTTGACCGTGTCCGGGACCCATTGAATAAACATCAGGCGGCCTGGAGGCCCGTCTGTTTGTATTAGGGCAGGCCTAAGCCGGCGAAGTTCATCCATGTCTCAGGAGTCCGAAAGTAAGATGAAACCGGAGATGATGCTAGTCGCCTTGCAGCCGACAGCACCCTTCGCTATGGCTGCAAGTGAAGGGCTAAAGAGTCTCCCGTTGTTGAGATGAGGCCCAATTCTCGAAGGTAATTTTATCACTTCCCCTGCCCGAGGCTTCATCCACCGGACCCTTTTCAAATGGCAGGCCGCTGGCTACCAGAGCCGGCCGATCACCGGACGGGACGGGATGAGCGAGCGGTGGGAAAGGACGAAACGAGGAAGGGCCTCATGTGCTCGGCACTCGGCACAGAACCATCGATTTCAGTTCACGAACATTTCAAGAATCAGTTTTTGGCGGCACGCAGAGGTGACACGGCCGGGCTACGACGTACCGGTCATATATTTTTTGGGAAAAATTTCGAATAGATTTATTTTATCTGTGGTGTGAAGTAGTGCAATATGTTGACCCCAAAGAAAACCCTAAAGATGTCCGCGAAGGATTGCGAAGTGATGGTCTTCGAGAATGGGACTGTTCTCGGTGCGGTTACGGTAGATTGCGACACGAAGGGCAGCTATTCAGCGGTGAACCAGGACGAACCATCCCCGGTGGATGGTTGTGAGACCTGCGAAAACTCATGTTGCGCCAACGAGAGCCTCCTTGGCGCGGTGGGGGCTGGACCTTTAAGAGTGGCGAGTGTAATAAATTCCTGTGAACAAATCGTGCAGAGTGTGGCCCATGAATCAGAGCCCTCGGACACCCTCAATTCCAGCACGTGCTCCCGGGAATCACGGCAGAGCAAACGGCTGCGAAGGAAGATCAGAAGGCTCCAACAGAAAGCGGATCACCTGCCACCGCAATATACAGCGATTTATCTGGACGATGGACCCCCGGGCAGTGGGCTAACAACCGCAGTTAATCAGCCGGGCATTGTCCGTGACAGCAACCACCTACAACTTCCCGTCCCCCAGAGGTAATTGGAAAAATAATCTTCATCTTTTCAGGGCTTCCTTAATTCTAAATCCATTGAGACCGCTCCGATTTTAAATTTTAGGATGTACTTGGAAAAAAACAATATGAAAGAATATTAAAGTAATAAAGAACAAATACGATTTGCCGTAATATACATTTCACTTTAATAATGAATTATTTTTAAATATATTCAAAAACACAGCTTGATTGATTTGAAAAAATCATTCAAAATAATGTTTTGGATAGATTATTTCAATATTGGAAATATGCATGATATTCAATATCCGATATAGGGAATTTTGCATCGAATTGAAATTTTAAAATTTATAAAATGTCTATCTCTCTCATTCGTACCTATCCAAAATTCAAAATTCAAGTTGTGATTTGAAAAAGTTATTAAGATAAACCCTTTGATTTAAAACAACGTGTAGGAGACGTGATCCCGTTTATGTGCCTAAAATGAGAATCACGTCTCAGACACGTGATATCTTGTTCTGGTCAAAAGTGACAAGTTCGTATCAAACACATGATTATTTCTACACGATAATGTTTATTGTTTTTACGTTATTGTTATTGTTTTTTACAGTTGCAGTATAAAAATGTTGTGGTTTTATTAAATAGTAAACTGTCTACTGGTTTGCGCAAAATTTGGTTTGTGATGAAACTGTTTCTGGTCAGGATGAATGGGAAATGTTTTGATCGAAAGTGGCACTCACAAATCATCGCTCAATTCATAAGGCAAAGAGTTAAGGATTATGATTTTGATATAAAGTGACCTCAATTTAATGTAGATTGTTAATCTTTTCATAAAATTAAAAACTTTTGTTAGGAGAAACTATGCTAGCCATGAATCTCACAGAAAATAAATTATACATGCAACTTTTTTTTAAAGCAGCCTTTATTTAATAAAATGTACTTAAAAAATACTTGCAATATTCTTACAGATAGCAAATAAAGTTTAATAACAGCTTTAAAAATGGGTTTATAGATTGATGTTCCATAGCTTATTGCACTCTACCCATCAAAACCTTTTTTTTTTTAAACTCACGTCAAAGAGGTGTGAAAAAAGTAATCCTGAGGCATCCTGGCATCCTGAGGCGTCCATCATATTGGATATACAATGATATTAAATATACTCCTACTACTATTAGCTATAATTATTTCTCTCATTTTGCATACCTAACCTTAGACTTATTTAACCATGCAGCTGAATCTGATTCGCCCTAAATATAATTAAAATTCTGTAGCGCGTCACGAATGCAGTAAATTCCAAAAGGGTATAGTACCAATAAATTAATATTTTGGATAATATTAAAACTATCTACAGTTGTACCTTCCGCTCCCCAAACACATATATGGAAGAGCATTAGAAATCTTTTTAAGATCAGTAGAAAGGATTCAACGACGAGAAAGTGAAAGTGACTTGTCTTTCTCTGAAAAGAGATAATAGCATGTAAAATAACCATATAAAATTTAAAGACGATCGGCTTAGTTTTCGCGAGATATTTCTAGTAGGTTGAATCATTTAATTTCAAGAGGAGCCAATTTTAAAATTTATTTGTTCTTATGTTTTTATCATAATAATATTAATATTGAATACAGTTTTAATTTGAAAGGTTGTAACAACAAAAACACAAGCTCTTTCTAATTCGTACAGAATTTATTGTAAGAGTCTTAGTGCCGGTTTTTTAATTTAAGTTGAATTACGATAATTTAAACTGATCTTAATAGCAATAGTGTATAACTTTAGACACTATTAAGAAATCAGGCACTGTTTTACCAAAGTTTTGTGTAAAAGTTCCATTTATAGGAAAAAACAGACGCAACATATCTCAAACTAAGTTCAGAACTTCGACGTGATGGTGCTTATGATCAGACCAATTTATACATTTTTTTCTTCCTTTTTTTGTCTAATACGATTTTTTCAATTATGTTTTCAGGTCTACTCAATAGTTTTCGTTCGTTTTCCTTATTTCTCGTTCATTTAAAAATAAATCTGGAACGCGAATCATTACCGCGGCATCCATGCCTAAACCAAGTCAAGTCACATAAAAGGTTTTATACTAAAATAAAGTGGATTTGAAAACATATTCCTCAAAGCTAATTGTCTTACAAAGGAAGTGTACCCAAAAAGTGTACATGTAATATTCATAAATTGAGAAAAAATTGCAATCATCAAAAAGTAACCCCACTACTTACCTAAATCACATGAGACCTATTCGTCTTTTCGAAGGTAGTTAATTGGTAATTAATTCTTCACCTTGTGGGTGTTTCCTAAATTCCTCGGCGGCTAAGGTCGCGTTGTACTTTCTCGCCATATGTGCGGTTCCACTTAAGCGAGACCTGCCGGGCCGTGTGGTCCTTTGGGCCGCTTTTTTTTTTCCTGTGGGCCCATTAAGGGAAAGTCGGGCCATTTAAATGTTCGACTTAATTTAGTCCTCAGCCCGAACATATCTCATGGTGCGGACTGCGGGGTCACATTTCAGGCCTAATGGCATCAACATGTGCGAGCAAATGGGAATTGAGCTCAGGGCTTCGGATTGTGGCGGCTCGGGCGAAAAATGTCGGCGGCAGAGGCGGCTGGAGCGATCTCCCGTGTATCCTGAATCCAGCCGGGCACATTACTCCTCGCAAGCGGCTATTTAATTATTCACTTCAACTGGCAGAGTAGCTCGAGAACGTTTCAGTCTTAATTTACCCGAAAAAGCACTTGGCCTGTTCTCCCGGCACTTATGGGGCAATAAATGGCTGCGTTTTTGGGGAGTGATACAAGCTTATTTGGGGAATTGCAAAAAATTTAACTTAATAAAGCAATTTCTTTTACTTTCTTATATTTGTGCCTTTACCTTATTGGGACCTTGCCCTTATCTAGTCCTTCGTATGCATAATTTGCCGGCGCTATTACTTTTTATTAGCGTCTATTTACCTTACAAAGAGGTTCCTCCAGGAAATTGACTAGTTTCTATCTGTTTTATCTTTTCGACGGGAAATCAATCCTACCAGACACTACCTGTAAATCTCATAAAAAAGCAATAAAATATATTAGGATGACTTTATGGCACTTCCTTCCACCTTGTAGCGTATGAAATCGTCTTTTTCCCATGCCTTTGGTTCCGTAGAAGTCGGAATTTAGCTACTGCTTTACTTCAGAGTCCGTGGGGGGTAATTTGCCAGCAGCTTCAGATAGTTTACGAGCTTGATAAACCTTTTAATGAAGTCCTAAAGATTTATACATAGTAAACTGATCCTCGTTATACTTTGTTTATAGATACATTTGTTTCTATTTTAATCAGCCGAATTTCATAGGTATCAATTTGACAAAGAAAGTATAAGAGTGAAAAAAATGACTAAATTATTGGACATTTTAGAAACTATTTTATGTAGTCATATAATAAATTCATCAAATTAATGCAAATCTCTATGCAATATATGTATTTGCTGCTTTAAATCGCTTCGTTAATTATTGTGACCGTAATTATTTATTCTTAAATTTTAATTATGACATGTTTAAGTCGTTTTCATCTTATATTCACGACTTACCGTCTGCGGTATTGTTCTTGATAATAAGCTCGATATTGAACTTCAGAATAAATTCTTTAGTTAAGAAGAGTAATTCTGTTTTACGCTTCATTAGGCACTAGTATTTGATTTATATGCTCTAAAGTCTTTGTATGCTTCACGTTAGTACTATGTAAGTCCTATAATCTCCGAAGAACAAATATTTTACAAATTTAGACTTATTGTACTAACTATGCTATATCAGGAACTACTAATTCACTAATCGCTTATTTCAACAAAAATTATTGCTCATTAAATTATAATTTTAATGAAATGCAGGTGAAGAAAAAATAATAAGTAATATTGGCTTGACTTTTTTTATTTATTTCTTATTTATGAATTTATTTATTATATACAAGATGTTGCGCTAAGGTATGGTTATGCTAATTGATTTTGGAGACGAAACCCTAAAATCGATGTTTTCCGTCTAAAATCGCAATCGACAATTTTCGGTCTCCTAGAGGAGGTGAACTAAGACTTGTTTAATTATTAAAAAAAAAATATTGATAACGAGGCTTAGTTTTTCGAATTAAAGTATTCACTTCGGCATATTAAATTCCAGGAAACAAGTTATCTTTATCCTGCTTTACAAGGCCATAAGTAAAGGGACTTCGTAAACTTTATTACGAGGACCCTATATACAGGAGCATACTAGAGTAATTTGAATACAGCATTTTATTTAATTTTCTTTCCCTTTATGTATTAGTTTCTAGTGTATGGGTCCAAGTGAAAAGAACCATTAGACCTTTACTTTATCGGCTTCGAATTTTTTTTTGTTATTGTTTGCTCAACTTTACGGATGCGAATGGTTATCTTTCTCAAATTACAAAGCAGCATCGGCGGCATATTTATGGATTACATATAATCTCCGTTACCTCCGCCGATAGACCAAATGTTTTCTTGCCCGAAAACCTTTCTGATAAAGGTGAAAACGTCTAATAAAAAACTGCACCTCCGGCATATGGTGCGTTGAATCGATCCCAAGTCTCCGTCTACCTAACCCGCAGGTGCAAATACCTCAAAAAATCCCGCGCACTCCTGGGCCATGATTTTAGCTTCTTGTTCTCTTGTCCGCTTTTTTAGCCAGCATTTTTAAAAGAACATTTCTGCTCCATTCAGCGCACTTTGGAAATGGGTTTCTGTAGCAATTTAGGTTTCCCTGATAGTCCCTTTGTGCTCGGTCGGGAGATAAATCTTCCTTTCTTCGAAAACTGCGGCTGCTGCCAAATATGCGTGGCCCAGTCGAGCTACATATTCAGGATATGACAAAGGAATGCATACCTCCTTTCGCATAAAATCTTTTTATCGTCGCCTTTGTGCTAGGGTGATGAACGAAGGCCATATGGACCAATTATTCGCGTAGAAGGGACATGAGTGTGGGTGTGTCGTGTGTGACACATACGGGTGTGCATTAAACTGTCCTTTGAATAGGACAAATTTTAACAGGGGGCAGGACACACAACTTTTCATTTTGTTTAAGGTTGCGACCAACATCTATTGTTACCTTTTCGTTTTGGAGACACATTAAAGTCTTAGCACTTTTCATAAGAATTCTCTTATAGATTTTTCGATTTTTCGACTATTATGACTTCTAGGAATTTGAAATAAAAAAAGACTTCCTTCTTCCGAATTACTGGGATTTCGATAAATTTTAAGATTTATTTTAAATCACAATTTGCGATTAAAAAGAATTTCGCTTGTACAAAAACTATAAAAGCTGAATCAAGCTTTCGTATTTTGGTTCGACTTAGAACTTAATTTTCGGGATATTAAAATCCTTAAAGTTTTCATGCTAATCTTCATACAATAATTGCTATTTTAAATTTGTTTTTTAAGTTTTTATTGTTTTAACCTGTAACATGTGTTGGCATCATTCAATAGGCTCGATTTTTCTCTTTAATTCTTAAAGAATTTCTATAACTTTTATTTGAATGTCGATTTTTAATTTTATTCGTCTTAGTTTTTCGAATTTTTTTCAAATTAACGTTGCTTCAATTAATAATTATAGCAACCTATGCCTGTTTTCTGCTGACAGGAAACAATTACTTAATTTTAGAATGAGAACTCTCAAAACTGTTAATATTTTAATATATGTACTTCGGTTTTCCCCCAGGCGTTTAAGCCATACAACAATATTATTGAAATTTTCCTCTTAACATAGGCACTAGCTCTAGTAGTAGTAAGGATCCACTCCGCCCTATAAAGTTGGCTAGGTGCGATAGATTTACTACAGGCTCTTGTAGACCTAATACAAAAAATCATACATACATATATGTTAAAATTACTCGAAAAAGATACAACTTTGACCAAGTGACAGGGCTCGAACCTGTGGCCTTCGAATTTGAGCTTCGCTGCTCTACCAATTTAGCTATCGTGGCCCTTTTCGTCCATACCTTCTCGGTCATTTTTTGATCCCACATATATTTGAAATTCATTGATTAAATTTTGAAATTTACGTAACTGAATATGCCGAAGTCTGAAATGTCCACGTAACTTTTGACTAAAAATCAAAAACAATCATGGAAATATATAATAAGCTAACAAAAGTACAATAAATATATCGGTAGGATAGGTTCCACTAAAAATTGTTATTAAATTGCTTTTTTTATTTATACACCATTACGAAATTATTATACTTAAGCAACAGCTTGATTGTAATACTTTCAACAGTAATAAAACTGGAAAATTTTCCCTCTCACATAATTTAAATCAAACTGCAAACATATGTAAATTTATTGGACTAGAATTATTAACTGGAGTTTAAATAAATAAGAAAAATAATAATTTCTGGAATACATTTTACCTAGAAAAATACACGATATAAGATAACTAAATAAACAATGATGCCAATAAACTTTGAGATTTTTTTATGTATTATCTGTTGCTTTTTTGAGATTTAATAACTAAATGGGCCTTATTTGGGTATCTTGCCCTAGTTGTTCAGCTGGGTCATTAAAGTAATCACTAATTTGTTTCTATAGCGACCTAAATCGATGGATTTCGAAGCAATACTTTAAATTTATAAAATTCTAACATAAAATTCTTTCTCCCGAAAAATGAATCATGTTAGTCACAAAAAGTTATTTGTGTCTTACCTAGTGATGGAAATTATATAATTTATGGGAACGCAAAATGTTTTTTCCTATAAATATTTCTTTAATTATCTATAGGTAACTTTAATATTATATTTTCCGAATTTGACCCATCTATAAGCGAAATTGATTTGAAATGAAATAATCCGAATTTCCATATTATTTCAGAGCAGATCTTGAGCTACCCAGAAGAAGGTTGAGTGCAGGCTTATTCAAGATTCCGTCAGTGCCCTTTGTGATTGGGATTCTGGCCCTAGGCGGGGTTGCATGCACTCTCGGAGGAATAGTCTTGGGCTCGACAGGTCTCATTGAGCAATCCACCCACTACCTGAGTGCAGCACTTTTAATGATAGGTAATTCGAGAGGGTCTGCTGCTGGCGGTCGGATTAATTAAGCCGGCACTATTTTCAGGCATCGGAGTATCTCTGCTGGTCATTTCTGGTGCTGTATGGAAATTAACCGTAGCTGACGAGCCCGACGGCTGCCCTTGCTGCAGACACCTGGAGACATGCAGAAATTGCAACAGCGTCTTCTGCAATAATCGATTCTTCGCCGGCAATTTCATCTATCCCGAGTTCCAGCATCGGACCCCACCGCCGTCTTATGTGACCAGCTTGAATGAATTAACCGTGGGGTAAATTCAGTTCGCGA
This sequence comes from Philonicus albiceps, assembly GCA_963969385.1. Lineage (NCBI taxonomy): Eukaryota > Metazoa > Arthropoda > Insecta > Diptera > Asilidae > Philonicus > Philonicus albiceps. The sequence goes on from OZ017773.1 coordinate 32,153,448, forward strand.
TTGATGCGCAAATTGTTTACAATCAATTCATTCCCTTCCTCTTGTTATCGCCTCAGGTTGCTCCTCCGTGACGCCTCCAATCTGCCGCGCTGCTCAGCACAAATAACCACACCCCCGCCATCCTATCGATCCTACAGCATAAGTTCTTTGAGGTATTTAAATTGCTACTGAACAAATATATTTCTTTTTCGCTTACAAAATGCATTTCTAGTCCATCTGGGCTTGTTCGACATCCGGTGAATTCGCAGCTACAGGAAGGAGTGATAGACAGCTCCATGACTAGTGATAAGGAGCCAACCTACGTTGAGGTGGAATAGCACTGGATGCTGCGGAAATTGGAGTGTGTTCGAAAAAGCTTTAATATTAATATACCAATCGCACTTAGCTTGTACCAAATGTAGAAGAAAATTGTTAAAGGAAGTGAGAGTAAAGAGCAAACTAGTTTTCTAAGGAAACGGCTTTTTTCATTCTAAAAACGGTGGGTGTAGTATATTCACATTGTAGGCTGTTTTCCAAGTCAAATATATTTAAAAGTTATAAAAAATGATATATGTCCTAAATGCTACTATAAAAGTAATCATTGAAGTGAATTATACCAATATTTTAAACATATTTAGCGATCTATACTAAGATTGACAACGTACTAAGAAACGTAAGTATGCACTCCAACTATACTAAATGCCTAAGCGCGAGATTTCTAAGGCGCCCCTCTCTGCTCTTCAATTCACATAAATCTCAAAGAGGATGAAAGAAAAGGAAATGAAATTATATTAATTTTTTAAAATTAAAATTGTTTAATAAAATTTTACTTTTCTTGTCTTCCTATGAGCAAACTCTTTTATTAAGTTTTTCTTTTTAAAGGAAGAAATTGAAATGTATTCGGACATAAAAGTAATAGAGAAAACAGGCACAATGTAAGATTTCCTAAATGGTTTTTTGGGGAATGAAGAGGAGCATAGGCTGCAAATTCTTGATTTTTTTTATGAAGGTTCTAATCAGAAAAATTTGTTGTTAGGTATCACCTGATGGTATTATGTGTAGTGACTATGGAAAAAATCTATAAATTGAGTTACGAACTGCGACTATTTCCTGTTTTAAAACTTGAAGAAATGGCTGGGCGATAAGAGATTTGGGTTAAATGAAGAGGTCATCACTGAAACAAAGGCCTATTTTGGGGGTCTCGAGAAAATCTATTATTTGGAAGGAATAAAAAAAACTGGACTAAATGTGTAGATCTAGAAGGAGATTATGTTGAGAAAAAAATGCTTAATTGCCGAAAAAAATATCTTTTATACAAAAAGTTCGTTACTTACCAAACTGCCCTCGTAATGCTTTCTGCATTCAAAACAAAATCTACTCAAAATTAATTTAGAAATGTAGAAATTAGACTTCAGTTGTAATTAGGAAACATGGAATGAAGAATTTTGAAAAATAAACTAAACAATTATTAATACAGTAAAATAAGAAAATAATTCGATTTAACCGCATTTCAAAATCGCCTCTGAATTTCTAATTTCGCTATAAAGTACATAACAAAAAATGTAATTATTACAATAAGTTTTCAAGCTTGTTAAAAAGATTGAACGTATGTCAGCAAGTTAGCAGTTAAATATGAAAATACAAAAGCAATGCTTGAATTATTGATTTTTTAACTTTGATAGTAGAAAACTTTCTATATTAACTGGCGAAAAGAACTGAAACTTTTTAAACTGGTTTCTAATACATTGAAGTGATAAAATATATTTCTTTTAATAACTGGTATTCTGCGCCCTCAGAGATGACTCCAAAGTGCCCTATGCTAACGCCGGCTCTGATGATCATAAAGTATCGTGAATATGTTCATTCATAAGGAATCATTCTGATCGATATATAATAAAGGAAATAATTATACATAGTAAATTTGTGTTAGGTATCCTAAGTAATAGCCCCATGAGTCTGGAGCAGAATGAACCCTTAAATCTCTTCGATAATGTGTTTACTTTTTATTGTTTATTTATTTTACAACTTAGAATTTAGTTTTCAAACTGCTTTCTTATTTTTCGTGCACTCAGGAACTAAGCCCAAATGGCACTTTCAGTGTTATTTTTTACTTTTTAACTGGAGTTTCTACATCACAGCCAAACCGCTCAGCTAGCTAAGCCATGCTAGGCCGCTGGATAATGTGGCCAAATAGTAACTAATATCTACTTCTAATTTTAACTTATTACTGTCATTTATTTGTTTACGATAGTTCTTTAAGTGAGTCAAGTGTAGCGTCACTATTGATTTTTGTGTTTGGCTTCTTTACGACGATAATTTTTGTTCGTAAATTTGGCCAAACACTGGACAATGACCATCGTCCAAGCCTGCATTCCCCAGATATGGTCTCGTTGGCGTTTTTCTTTCCAGGACTCAAAGTGCATCTCCGGTGAAACTGTTTTCAGTTCATAGAGATTATAAAACAAAATCTGGTGATGGCGTTCAAAACTACCCCTTCAATCTCTTATGAGAAGTATATGGAAATTATCAATATGTGGTCTGTTTCAGGAAAAAGAATATTTGCCATAAAATATATAGTTCCATTAAATCGTTCACTATCTTTAGAAGTTTTCAACAAATGCACTGCTTTTTACAGTGTACATTGGATAATATAAAACGTTAAAAATGATACTAAAAACTTGTAATCCACCATTTCAATGGAATGATTTTAAAAAAGATCGTAAAAGTTTCATGTTGTATTATGTTGCATACCACATAAAATAAAGAAAAGGTGTAAGAAGAACCGGCGTCAAAAAATAATGTTTAAGATAAAGAAAACCATACAAAAAGGTCGAGAATAATACAAAACTGCCCACAAAACATAACCTTGTAAAAAATAAACCGATTATTTGCAGAAAAGATTCAATGAAAATGCCACCTTTATCTTAAAAGTATGTCTCATATGACGAGAAATGAAATGAAATTAAAGTAGAATTTGTAATTTTGCAATGTGAAATGGTGAGTTTTGCTGATGTTGTGAAAGTGGTGGAAAGTCTAGAATTAATTTTTTTTCGCATATCATCAAAAATCGAATTTTTTGTAAATCTTTATTGTTCACACGAACAATTGATTAAGTAAGGTAATATTAAAATAAAATAGATTTAAAAATTGGCTACCTTTAAAAGAGCAAGCTCCGCTTTGTACTGGGCATAAATTTTTATAAGTCGTAAATTTGTGTAGGCATATATTTCTTCCCTACTGTTGGCGTTAATTTTAAATACATAAGCAAGAGGTATAATCATAATTTTTGCTTTTTTGTATTTCTACTTGCATAAAACAGATAAGAAAGTTAATAAATAGCAAAAATATTTGGTGGACCATTTTTAAGTTAATTAATTTGATACGTTATTGTTTTCATCATATCATGAAGGGGTTTCGCTGCTCCGACATGTCAGCAGAAAATTGAGTTTCAAAAACAGATTATCGCAAGTTCTCTGAACTGTCTTGAAAATGCCCTAATTGAGGAATAATAACATCACATAACACACCATTTTCACTGGCACTTCGCTGAAAAACAAAATTTCCAACTTTTGCCTTGTTCCTGTCCTGGGAAGTTGCTCGAGCAGCTATAAAACTTTACGCTAGCAAAGTTTCTCCATTCTCTAGGCAGATTTCGTGTGAATGTTTGAATGTCTTGTCGCCTGTCTTTGATTGTTTTCCTTCACAAGATGCATTAGCGGAATTATCTAGAGTTGCGAGTTTTCTAAGACATTTTGTTAATTAAAGCGAAATCACAGCGAGCGCCGACGAACTCATAACTGCCGGCTTGCTTTTGAGTATGAAACCCTTCCCTTTCCAGTGGGGTTCAGGACATAAAAGTTGTTATTACAGCGAAACGAAGCTTATTACTGGCGAACTGTTGGCAAAGTTGCATTCAAAAAGTTGTGCACTTCTGAATTGCATCCGCCGGGCAGGAAGGAAGTCCTGGATGAAGTTGATGGACACTTAGTCTTCGAGGAACTTTCTTAACACGCTCTAGAGCGGAAATAATTTTATTTATTCTAATTTTCCTTAGGTCGGGAGAAAATAAGTCGTCCTTACAAAGGAGAAGGAAAGCGAGTTCCACTTCAATGGCTTAATGGATTTTCAGAGGTGACAATCCTCCCCTAATTTTTACGGTAAGCGCTTCTAAATGGAACGTCTTTAATTTGGCTGTAATTGGCACTTTGTTACTATACATCTTTAAGACACGTTTGCGAGCAGTAACTTGATGCGCACTCAAATGTGATAGATCCGACAATAAGGCGCACAGCTGAGATTTATCTCTGGATGGAAACAAAATAGGAATTTATTTATTTATTTTATTTTGTTTTGAGCGATCAGTCGAGAAATCATCGTACACGTTTCATCGGACAGTGGGTGGGCGTATCGAATGGATACTTATCGAAATAGACAAACAACGAACGCAATTGTCTAGTGAACTGAAGCGTGCCGAGGGTATTATCCATTCAAGGGTATCGAAGCCGATAAAATTGCGCTGCAAGTTCAAGCTGGCTAACAAGATAATTTCGCGGTGTTTGGACAACGCTACGCCTGTCCAAACAAGCAGCTTATGTCTGTATTTACTCTGGGAAAACAATGCAGAATTATCTTGTTTTTAATTTGGTTTGCACTTGCATTAAGTTCCACTGCATCCGACTATCCAAATTCAAATTTTCTCCATTTATGGACTTTCCGCAAACACCGTAACGAGTTTCTTTGCTCTGACTCAGAGGAACTAATCCCGTGAAAATTTCAACCCCTTACCATCCATCCATCATCAATTCTTCCACCCTAAATTGAAGACGCTCAAGTTTTCCACCTCATTTGCTCTGTTGAAATAGCATTAAGGAGTAACAAGGGTACTTGGTACTGCACAAGTTCAATCGTCTAATTGCATCTGGATTAAATTGAGTCTCAATACAAAGAGTAGTTTCCAAGATTTATTTAGGAACGGAAAGTTCAATGGGCGCTTATTACGTTTTGCAAGGGACATCGCGCGGGGCTGAGATTTCGCGCCCCCTTTTTGATGCGTCCAACATTAAAACCATTGATTGATTTATAGCACATCGCAAAGATTTGTATTGGAACGCAAATGAAACCAATTTCATTTCCTTCGAAGGGTGTACTTTACTAGGGCGAAAATACACCCTGTAATTGAACATATTTCTTGAATCTTTAATATAATTAGGTAAGTTTGTACTTGAATAAAGGTTATAGACCAAAACCTTTCATAAGTAAAAAATGCAAAATTGTAACATGTTCACATGTACTTTCGAAATAATTATAAAATAAGAAGTTTAGAAAAGTTTGTTTTTTTTAAAGAGTTTCGTTTAAAATTTTTTTAGCCATTTTATTTGATTCAAAAGCTTTAGGATATCTCAAAAGATGAAACATATACGAGCATAGGGTATATTGGAAAGTAACTTCATTCCACTGTTTCCAATTTCTCGTACTCAAGTGCGACTAATGACTATGGATGAAATAGCAACTTCCCATATATACATTTTTATAATATGATTTTTTGCCAGAAAATAAGAAACCAGCCTGACAAAATCATATCATTAATTATATTATGGGAAAAATTGCGTTAAGACTTAAAAATTTCATATGCTATGCACATTAAATTGTATTATACTACAATACTTATTGATGCATATTGTTAGGTTTTCATATACTGTTATCGTTATTTGCGTGAATTAATAAAAATTATGATATATCATTAATAATTAAAGGCTTACAGCGAGCTGAATTTAATTCAGTTTACATTTCAATATGCTGGTTAATAAACAAATATTTTCGATAATGTATAAAATCTTTATTTGTTTAATTCCTTATTTAATTAAATTGTACAGAGGGGTGCACTATAGGCTTATATAGATATATTTAAATCCCATATATTTTCACAGGTTATTAAAAAATATATTTTTAACCAATAGAGAGAGCTTTGATGTATCCGAAGGTTAAGAGTTTGTTGGCAGATTTATGAATTTATTTGTGGTAATAGTTTTGCTCGTATTTCATTGAATTTTTCACATGTTCCAATGATGATGTATTTCGAGCATCGATGGCAGTATTCGTGTTCATTGGCTACAAATTTACCTTTTTTTGTAATTAATCTATTATTGTATTTATTAATTAGACTCGTTTGAGCAATTATTATTTTTTCTAATAAAGGTATTCTAAAGTGGAAATACTCTTTGTTTGTTTTTGATAATACAAAGTAATATGATGCCAAACAGGTAAATGGTAATTTGAGGCATCGGTTGAAAAACCTAATTTAACACGGATTGTTTGTTAATGTTGCCTCCAACGACTATTGATTAAGATTATTCAGAAAATAAAAAGTCGAAATGTTATTTTTCCCGGATTTTGTACAATTAATTTCTCTTTTAATGCAAAACTGAACGTTTGTGTTTTTTTTCCAATTTTAGAAATAAAGTATGTTATATTTACTTTGTAACAATAATACAAAGAAGTAAAATCTAAAATGTGATGAACAAAAGCCGCACTACGATTCCAGCTAATAAAATAAATATTTTTAGATATTCTTCCAAAATATGAAATGGTGTTTATTTTCCTTAACACATAATACATTTATAACTGCGAGAAACGTTCTTTAGTTAATATGAGACCATAATATAAAATGACAGCTTAGTGATGTAAGCCAGAAATTGAGCGTTATGCTATATGTGAAAATATATATTTTTGGTTGCATAATGTGACATTTAAATTCTAATTTTATAGCACAAAAGTGATAAATTAGAAATAGAGAAAGGTATAAAATCATAGTGTTTTAAACATGTTAATTTTAATGATACCAGAAGTTGTTTAGTATGTACAAAATTGATGCTATTTTGGTATAATTTTAACTACTAATTTTCATCATTTGTCTTTGATTTTGTATGATTTTTTGGCCTGATATTTTTCATTTCACCGCGTATGAAATTAAAGTATTTATTTCCAATATTCACAGAGTTTTGATTAAATGGTTTCCGTTGATTTTGTAATAATGCTTAATATACAACAACTGTTTTAATTGTCTACAACTTAGTTATGCACCGTAAAACGGGGTGGGATTAGGCCTTTACGGGTTGGTTTGGGTGAGGGTGCTAAAACAAATCTGTCGATGACGAAGTCACCACGAAACCAATATGATTTTAAGTCCAGTATTTAGTTTTTCGTGTTTATTTTCTTAAATATTGCTAATACTTAGTTTTCTTTTGCATATGAAACTGATTGACATACTCATTTGTTTTTTATAATTTCGTTCCTTATCTGTTTTTTTTTTTGTGTTTTTTTCCCGGCCAATCTAGCCTCAATGAAATTTCTTGTATTAATTTGAGCAGCAGTTTTTACTTCAAATGCAACCCCAATTATATTTGTAGATAGTTTTTACCTAGTTTTTAAAAAATCATGATCCGTATACGAGTATATGTTTTAAAATAAAGAGTCGAAACACGGAATATACCCTGCAGCTGATAGCTTATTACCTCCTGCGGAATTTGGCAATTATACTTTTGAAAATTTTTTTAAAATAATGCTTTTATTTCGATTCTTAACAAATCACCAGAAGTGTGTTTCATTTTTATATTTGTGTTTTACATTTATGTTAAATTTAGATCTGTTTTCACAGTTGCTCAATTGTTGACAAAAAGATTTTTAACAATGTGAAATTCGGTAGTAACAGAAACATTCTTGTTTTTGAGTTTCAATTAAATTTTAATTTTCTGCATCTTGTAGTAGAAACACTAAAAATTTGAATAAAATCAAATGAAATGTAATCAATATAAATCATTCTGACCTGTATATCATTTTAGTGGGACTGGTAGGTCACATTTCACCAAAAATCACATTCATAAATGCGTGATCTGAAATTGAATTTCGAATCTCGAATCACCAAATGTCTCAAATTGATAAGGATATTCTTCTCGTTCGTAAAAATGATTTATTTGGATTTTCGAGCGCTGTATCTAAGTGAGCCATTTTGAAGAGTAATAAATTACAGCCATCTACGGCTATTGGACCTTATTGGCCTAATCGGAAACACAGAGGATGTTTAATAGCCCTAAGTTCGGACAAACAGACAAATAGGTAAACGTATCGGGCCGGAATGAAGTCCGGACGGGGACCCGTCGCAACTCCAAAAATCACTCAATGAAAGTTCGCTTAGAAAAAGTCTGGTGGTGCTGTAAATGGGCTATAAGTCCCAGTCCCTCCGACACCAATTATGCGAACATAATAAACACGATCCCCGTCACGCCGGGGGAGACACATTTCGTCCAGATACGTCCTGTTTTTGCATCGGGCTCATAAATACACAAAACTGTCGAAAAGTTTTTTACGCCTCTGTCCATTTCGGGACCCCCGAGATCAATAACAATAAATTCTGGTGTTTGAAATCCCTCAGCCACTCCATTTTGCAGCCTCTCACCGCCTGGTCTCATGGCTGGACGATCGGAGGGTTCCAGTAAATTGCTGACCCACAGAACTAAATTTTTTCCTGTGACGTAATAATTCCAAGCTGCTAAAGTGAATTACATGCGGACCCTCCAGGGCAATTCTAGTTTTGAATTTGTTTGATAAAGTCCCAGACACTCCCGTGCAGCCGGACCGGGTGTTTGGGGCACCGATCACTAGGAAAATTATTAAAAGGAAACTCGACGGGTATGAGAAGGGGGTAGGAAAACAAATTTGCGTTCGGGGACAGCCCGCCAGCTGGACAGAGTCGATTCGGCGAAATGAGTTCCTGGCAATTAGTCGTCCGGGGACAGATTTGCCCGTTTACCAGCCAACCCGACTTTTGACTCAAAGACAGACCGCGGCTGTAATGAAAATAATTACTTTTGCCCTTGCGATGGCTGCGAACGTAAGCATTTAGCAGACCAATCAGAAGAGCATCTGTGGACCAAGGGAGACTCCAGAACCAGGCGGCATCGTTGGAAAAAAAATGTACCGTGGAGCTACATCAAACAACTTTTATTAACTCCGCCAAAGGGCGCTTTATGCGCCCCCGCCTTTACATTTTATCCTCTTGCAAGATTTCTGGGAGCCGTCCGACCGAGAGCAGGGGGATCCCTCTTTTTCTGGTGGACGCTTTTTGATATGTAAAGAGGGCCATAAATTGGATTCCTAATATTCCACGAGAGGCTCTTCCCGACCGACCGAGTACATATTTCATTTTCTTTTTTTCTGGAATCCTGAGTTTTTCTTCAGGCCGGGCATCGCCTTTTTATTGCGAGGATGTTTCCTTTTCGGTGGAGGATTATGAAATTAAATTCAAACATAATGCTCTTAACTTCACCGTCAGTTTCTGGATAGACGTCGGGAAGTAAGTGGGTCCTAATTGGAAAGCACTAAGTGTAATTGGATTCAAATTTCCTTGAAAAGAGTTGGGATTTTCGTATGGGCTGGAAAATGGAGAAGATTTCACAGAATTTAAGGATATCTCCAGAAAAATTATTCCTTTTAGTCCAACTCTAAAGCAATTGCGCTGGACTTGTAAAAGTACCAAGTACCAGTAGAAGTGGAGAACAATGTTACATATTTATTGCATTTTATAACAACGATAGGAAATTGCGTTTCTAGGGAAAATTCATTATTTGGTGGATGGCATTACCACTGGAAAAGTAGCATAGTTTACTAACAATACGTTCTTTAGCTTTCTTTAAAATTAAATTAAATTTTTAAATCGCCTAATTTAGTGCAGGCTTGGCCTAAAATGCTTACTCTTCTAAAATTTTTACACACTATTTATATTTCTAGTTATATCGATAGGTTTGCTTCACATTTTTTAGACAAATCGAAAAATATATATAGCTGCCATTATCAGCTTCCCAGAGACTTATTCGATATAATTATTTGTATTGCAAATATTAATTAATAATCCTAAAATATATAGCATAAAAAAATATATTTTCCCAAAAAGAATTTCTGCAATATTATTGAGGCAGTGACACCATAGCTGGTATTACATTACATTATTATTCTAACATCTATTTTGTTTACAGACAGTGAATATGCCAAGCTCCATAATTCTTTTTTTGTAAAATACTCTTTGTAGTTTGTGTAAAGTATTTAAAAATGTCTCTTTTTATTAGTAGGATAGTAGGATAACGTCTTAATTGTTTCCACTAGAAATTGTACTTTAATTTCGCACCTTTCAGCTATTTCCTATTTATATTTATTATTTATATGTAAATGTAATTAAAATATTTGCAATTTGTCATTTGTAATTCAGTCTTCATTTGAAGAACGTTATGATTTTTAGCAATCAATAAAGAGCTTTAAACAACATATCGTTCAAATGTCCACCTCGGTTACTCTTGCACTGGTCGATCCGAGCACACTAATTTTCGATGAATTGGTGCACCATTTCGGGTGGTATGGTGTCAAGGGTAGCCTCAATGTTGGCTTCAAGTTCATCAAGAGTCTTAAGTTTTTGACATAAACCTGTGATTTAACATGGCCCTATAGAAAATAGTCTAATGATCTTAAAGCACATGATAAATGTTGCATTTATTATTAATTTTAGACTTTTATTAATTAACAATCTCGACCTTCGTCTCTGCTGCTGATACGATAAAACTAAACAGCCAATGAAGGAAAGTAAATTTACCTGAACTTTTTGAATGCGTCTATTTTTGAGATTTCGAATGAAAGGTAGAAAAAATTGACAAGTTAGAAACAGGCAAAATTGATTGATTTCAATGAATTTTTATAAGAACCTTCCGTTTTGTGCAAAGCTGAAGAATCTGGCGGAATTTCTTGGCGGTTAGCTATAGTTTTCGAAATATTCCACTTTTAATTTTAACAAAATTTCACAATTTTCCCCGCAAAATACTTTTCCTAAGACGCACTACACTATGCACTTTCCACTACTTACTTGGCCATTTTTTATTTCTTTTTCAATATAAGATCTCTTTTCGCGCGCAGAATAGTACGCATTTGTGAAATACATAAATAAGTTTCTAAAAATAAAAAATTACTGGGATTTTTAATGAAGTTCTGCGTGAGTAAAATAGTTTGGAGGTTTGGAAATGGCTATTTTGAATTTTAACTTCTGGTCAGACTTTTTCTATTCCTAACATGTTCCAAAGAATTAAAATACCCTCTATATTATATAAATAATTTTCTTATTATAGCATGAATTGAATTTATGATCTGATTACAAATTTTAAAATTATTGAATCAATCTCCAAGTTTACTTAGGCCTTATTAATCATACTGTGCTTGGGCAGCCGTACAGTAATTATGAAAAGCTTATTGACTATTTCGAGAATGAATTCAATTAAATAAAAACTAATAATAAATAAAAAATGTTCGTGAACGATGAGGTTCAACAATTTTATGGAAACCTGCATTGTTATATCAGAAAATAATAAAAGCTGAAACATTTCCGGAAAGAAATATCCGCCTCTGTATCCGCCTTCATTAAAACTTATTTTTTCCAATGTGTGGTGCAACTTTGACCGCAGTATTGCTTCATTATTCGGACTCAATTAGAGAGTCCAGTAGCGGTGGCTTGAAGGGTTGCGACGACCCCTACAAAAGAGTCAACGTGCCGAGCGAGCAATTTTATGTGAAATTGTTGAAAAAAAAAAGTGTACGCGCCCCGACTGGCGGAAAACAATTAAATTTTTTAATAAAGTTCAACTCGTTGAAAATTTCCACACAATGAAACTTCTAAGTCGATGGGATGTTTTTCGAACCCGCTAGGATCCGGGGAGAGTGGGGTTTGACCCAGTTTTCGGGGACGAGCTACTATACAGCTCGACTTCTATAAAGCTAATAGGTGGTCCCAAATGAGTGTTGGTCCTGCTGCCGGGGAAGGGTATCTTTTCACCGAGAGGTGGTGATGATGCTGTCTGGGAGAGATGAGGAGCAGTTTATGAAGGACGAATAAAACTCAGAAAGGGCGCCGCTATCTGGCCGAAATGTCGTCCTCAGCGTTCGACAGGCACGCGGACGAAGTTAATTTCGCGCCTAAGTTTTTGACGATTAAAATGTGACACAACCGTGTTGTAAGAAGTGGTGCTCTGCTACGGAAATGAGGTAATGAAGTTAAATTTGCAAAAGCTCCTCAAGGATTCACGATAAGTTGGAGAATCCTGTGGGATAAAGGATTCAACAACTTTGTAAAAAGATAAGTTTTTGATTAAAGCAATTTGCAGGTTGGATAGAAATTACTTTCTCCTGCACAGTTTTTCCTTGTTTGGAAAAAGTAGTAAATTGGCTTGGGGTACTTTTCCGCTCATTATTTCCAGGTCATCCCCGAGAGGCATGATGTCCTTAAAATTTGTACACAAACAAAAATCTCTTCCTGGGCAGAAGATCATGGAAAAAGCACTCGATACTCGGGCCGGTGCGCATCCTCATATTTCCGGAAATTCGATTCCCATAAAGTGGGCGTGCCTCAATTTCCTTCTTAAAATTGCAGTCTGCAGGATCAAGCTCCGGACTCGATAAATTTTCTGAATAACACTTGGGACTCGTGTACTACCAGAGAACTGGTTGTACGCCGAAGAGGTCCTTAATTGGTTTGATTGGTGTCTCCGTCGAGACTGTTTTTTTATGCAAAGCGTGAATATTTAGATTTATTTTTTGTCATATAAAGGAAATTTGCTTTTCTGTATTAGAGTTTAAGCAGACATATTTGAGATATTTTTTTATTTAATTCTAAACCGACTGCTATTTAGTTTTAATCAGATCTCTCTGCATTTATTTCTTACATATCAAAAATCCTGTAAATTTTCAATTTCATGAAACTCTAACTTTTACTATAACTTTGCACCTCGCTATTTTTGAAGAGGAAGGAGTAATTTTAGAGCAGGGTGGTCACGAAAAAAAGCTTGTTAAGGACACTCCTAGGAACCGTTTTCTACGTAGAATTCGAATACCTTGTAAAATAGGGGCAATATCCCAATAGATAGCAAACATTTTGAGTACATTTAAATCTACATATATCTATTTATGTATCTAGCGGTACCTGAGAACCTTTCTAAATTTTACATCCGATCATATTCGTGATAAACCAACTTGTTAGATGTAAAATAAAAAATACCAATAGTTTTTTGGAACTATCTATCTATCTGGAACTAACTATTATTTATGTAAATACATAAGAAAAAACAAAAATAAAATTAAAGAAAAATTAAAAAAAAACACAAAGTTTTCTGCGAATTACGTTAGTGTACTTAAATGAGTACACTGACCGCCTAAGTATGAACATTTTCGAAACACGCTTTTCCGACACAAATTGTTTTTAGGCATTTCTTACATTGGGCAGCGCACTCTTGAATGACAAAGGATATACCGCAGCTGTTTTTGAATTTTGGCGGTTTGTGTATCCAATTCTATCTAGAGGCAGACCTTCAACTACTTACATACCTACACAGTATTTCCGTGACACGACTTGAACTGATATTTTTTGTAAATAAAAAAAAAAAACAACTACCCGCATAATACTTATCTATAGCTTTGAACAGTGTTTTGATGAAACTGAAATAACAAGACAATGATCGTCAACTGTTGGAAATCTATATAATCTACCCTTAGGGATATGGCTGTACTCACCTGAGTACGGTGACTTCTAATGGGTTAAATAGTCTTTTTAAGTATGTATGTATCACTTTTATATTATCGGAAAAACGTATCTCTAATAAATTGCTTTTTGAGATGTATGGATATGTATTATAATTGTGCATTTCTGTAAAAAGTCTATACTTAATTTTTTCTTTTAGTTTCTTTTGTAAAAGTTTTAAGTAGAGGATGTTTGTCAAGGAGGTGTATGGAAACAAAGAAGATGAAGAAACGACTCATACTAAAAAGAGTGAAATAGAATTTAGAGTATTATAAGAAGTAAAATTTAGTACGTATATTACTGTACGACTCAAGTTGATTTTAAAATATTACGCGAAGGATAGCAGTAGTAAGCAAAGGAACATCCGTCTAAAACAGCCTATTTTTGAAGTTGGTTTAGGTTTAGTAGGAATTCAATTGAAATAAAGGGAGTACTAACATGAGAGAAAAGCTAATTTGAATACTTCATATAATTATGGCATTCTAAATAAGCAATATGATTTTCTAAGCTATACTGCCATTTTTAAATATTAAGAAAGTCAACATGACATAATAACATTAATTATATTGCTCTTCGCATTTATAATAAGGTTTTATATGAACTAGGAACTTGGCTTAACCTCTGAAATATCTGCAGGCATCCTTTTATGGATAAAATTCCATTGTTGGGATTTTTCATAAATCCAGAGCCATATAACAAACCAGAACAAACTACCCAAGGAAAAAGTCCTCTCGAGACTAGAATAGGTCGATTTTCAATTAATATAGGAAATCCTTCTCCATTTCACAAAAAAGGAAGGTGCTTACAAGCACAAAAATTGTATCCCTTCGCTAGTACTGAGATAACAGGATCGGAAAGCCTGAAAAAGACAAATTATTTACCTTCGATGTTGAACGGACTTAGCACAAAAACTGCTTACACATCTAACGGATGTGGAGCGCACTTCGAAGACGTTGGTACCGGAAGCCAAGGACGAGAAACCAATAAGCTTAAAAGCTTCCTACGTGACAAATGGTGCCCTTAGGGCGTACGTCTCGGTGCGGTTTTGCCGCAATAAAACTCCGCCGTGCGCCACTCACCACTGGGTTACGAAGATTATTTGCACGGGAAGGAACGTTCGAAAAAAAAAAAAAAAAATTATATCTGGGCGAAAGCTCCAATTCGCCGGGGGGCGTAAGGATTGCGCCAAGAAAACAGGCTTGTAAATCAATTTCCCATCATCGTCTCTGTTCGTCTGTTTTTCTTCGGGGTGTTTGCGCTCACCTTGTAAATTGCTACCTGCTTACCTTTGTGGTTTCAATTGCCGTGTGCACGTGGCTGACGGCGAAACGAACAGTTCTGAGAACATATCGCCAAACGCCCTTTTGTAGCCTCTTTTTATTGCATCATTGCTTCCGTTTGATACTCGTCGCCTTCGAATTATTCAAAGGGAAAAAAAATCAATTTTTGATCGACGTACCAGCGATTTTGGTTTGAATATAGTTATAGCAAGCCGAATATGATTTAACGAGAGTTAAATCCGTAGTGGCCTCCGAAAATCTACTTATGTATATCGTTAATAGTAAGAGGGTCCTACGATTATTATAGGATATGTGTAAAAGCAACTTGAAATTTTCACAGAATATTTTTAGAATGTACTAATTAAAGAGAATGCATATAATAAAAAAATCAATTCTTTGAAAAAGCTGACTAGTTCTAACCTATAGCAGGCTCCATATGCCATCGAAGGCTTAAGAATATTCATCACCTTCAACCTCATGGTAGAGCCTGAGGGTGTCATAAGATTCCTCCTTTGATTTATGTCGTCGAGGTTCAAAAGCGTCCACGGGACAGCATCCATTTAATATTTCATCGGCGCATTTCTCCACGGAACAGGGTGCCACTTAATAAATTTATTTCGCCGTTATGATGCCAACGTCGTTTCTCCTCCGTAAAAAGTGAAAGACATCAATCCATCAGCGTGGAACTTAGTGCACCGCCAGACCTTGGTCGCATTAAATTTTGCGCTCATAATTAAGAGTGCGCCTGCAAATTGACTGACGGCGGACTGAAAATTAATGTGTTTTTCGCAAAAAGTTCAAATCAAAACTCGGTCGGGATTTAGTTTCACGGGCGATACTGACGATATTCTCAGCGGACCGAAAAAATTAAGAAAATTATTTTGAATGAAGCAGTTTCATTGTACATGTCTGGCCGTTATTTCGACTATATGGTCCACTATTAAATTGGCCGTGTATTTTGGCGTTGACAGGGTAAAATGCAGGCGCTTAATTCATACCCGGACGAAAAATGCATTTTGCACGCATTCTTCTGTTATTATATTTTCTCCATTTTTGTGCTGAATTTTTTTTACGACAATATCTCTGCATATAACTACATTGCAACTTTATTTTACTGTACAAATTTATGCACTCTTTCAATATAACGACATATGTAAATATACACAAGTGATAAATGTGTATGGGATGAATTAACTGAATACGAGGTTTGTTGTATAAGGTGAATTTTTATCATCATCATCAATATCTATTTTGTCCCCTTTAAAGTAATCCCTTTCAGATATAATGCAGTTGTGCCAGCGCTTTTTATCAATCTTTGAAGCACTTTTGATATGCCCCTTCTTTATAGCCTTAAGCTCTTCCAGCGATTCGGTCTTTATCTCCTTCTCCTATCGTAGTAAATCTCCGTTCTTTTATTGGTATTTTTAGTTTTGGGAACAGAAAAGAGTCGAAGGAACCCAAGTCCGGTGAATATGGTGAAAGGCATGATTATGGTGTTGCTTTTGGCCAAAAAATTGCTCTTGAGCAGTGCTCGTACGACGGTTTTTGGTCAAAATGTAGCAATTATGGAACAAACTTTGCTGGCACACGTTTTGTATCCAAAACATCCGAAATAATTGCATGGTATGAGCCAACCGATATGCTAAAATGCTTAGCAAAATTTTAAATGGTGATTTTACGATTCTCCATAATAATTTTCTTTACTGCCTCAACGTTTTCATCGGTTGTTGACGTTCTGGCGCGTCCAGGGCAGGGCATTTGCTTTATTAGGTTAGAAATTATAGCGTCTTTTTTAATGTTTGTCTGGTACGGACATATTAAAAATGTTAGAAAAATGTTAAGGTGATCAATGTATATCAAGATCACAAATCTTTAAATGGTACAAATCATTTGGTGAGGGTCGTGATTTACTCGAAGACGAACATCGTTCATGAAGGCCCTCAATCTCAACTACTGATGAAAACATTAACAAATTTAAGGAGCTTGTACATTGCAATCATCGATTGACTCAAAGAGATCTGGTAGACATTTTTGGTATATCAAAAGGATCAATACAAACAATTTTAAAGTACAATTTGGGCTTGTCTCGTGTGTCTTCTTGTTTTGTTCCAAAATTACTGAATTCCATTGAAGAACAACGTAGGGTTGAAGTGCCATTATTCGTTAGTTTTTTATTAAAAATTAAGTGAATGTCGTACCACAAGCACCATATTCGCCAGATATGATTCGTTTATATTTTCTTGTTTGCAATTATCACTTCGAGGACATCGTTTTAAGTTAATAAAAGCAATCCAAGAGAAATCCCTGGTCGCTTTGAAGGCTATAATGGAAGTTGAATATAATGAATGTTTCAAAGATTGGAAGAGGCGTTAGAAAAAATTTACTCAAAGAGGGAAGGGACTACTTTGAAGGAGACAAATTTATAAACAAATAATGTGTGTGTTTTATTTAATCAATCTCATTATTTTTTGTCCACAGTAGTAGTAGAATTATTCATAAATCAAAGCAATCAAGCGTGGTTTTGATTCTATTATTTATGATTGGTTTCGACAAAGGTTCGATTACATATTTTACGTCTTATTATTATTATTATTGGAGTGGGCGAGACGTGTAGCCTTGAGCGCTCAGATATTGTCCATTGCACTCATTGACCCATTGTGTTCGTAGAGTAGAATACCATGGTTATTCGTGGTATCCACAGCCACAGACGGTAGGCCAGCGCGTTAACAACTGATCTACCGTAGGCCCCCGTCTTAGTTGACAACAGTATATAATACGATTTTAATTTAAGGACATTTATCATTCAAATGTGGTTATTAGTTGGTACTTGCCTACAGGTATATTAAATTAAGTGTAAATGGTTTTTTGAGTTAAAGATAGAGTTGAATAATGCAATTTTTATAAAAGTTTTCACCATCTGTTTCAAATCTAATTGTACGAGATTAAGGGAAATGTAATTTTATTTATGGGGTGAAATGTAAAGTACAAATAAGAGTCTAGGAAAATTTTTTTAGAAACATTTTATTACTTTATTGATACCAATAATATAAACAAATAGGAAATTATGAAGACTAATTCGAAGAGGAACTCACAATTAGGAACAAATCGTTGGTCTCATCGTCGTAGCTGGGTCGACTTTTGTGAGTTAACTTCCAAGTGATGTAGCAAATGGCGACTACGAAGAAGCCGATTCCTGAAACCGATCAACAATATGCTACAGCTTCGTTTAAAAGATATGTTCATAGCTTCCTTACCCATGAGAAAAATGGCTTCAGATTTATCGTCTGCGACACTCTTTGACACCACACAAAGTAGAGAAATCCCGCCAAGGAAGCAGAGAGCTCCACCAATGGCGATCAGCGTGATGATGACCGTAAAGTGGTCCGCTGCAAACATCGTGGAGTCTGCGTTGGGTACTTCTTACTGTTGCTCGCCTAATCAAAGATTTGAAGCGAAATTCAGTTTTTACGACGACGAGAAGTCCGTGTCGAGTCAAAACCGAAAGTGAAGCTGGCTAGGCTTGTCTCCGAAGATCATCGCAATTGGAAATCCTGAAGTATGATTCTATTTTTAAAAGCAGCTTAATCCCCGAGCTCCCACTGACTGCGGGAAGTGTCTGCGGTCCCTCAACCGAATCAGTTTTCGTCTAGGAAGTAAATTGTCTGCACTTCCTTGCCCGAATGCAGCATCAATTTCCCGGAGCAGTCGTGTCTTGGGTCTATTTTTGGCCGGCTGCTAAGATTTAGCTTGCTTGAGACGAAATTGGCTACAGACCTATGACGTCAGTTATTTATGTCTGACAGCACCTTTGCCGAAAAGCGGAAAATTCAAAGGGCCGGGAATCTCCAAACCCATCCGAGTGGAAGTGAAAAACGTGCCGCAGAGTCTTGTTTCTTTCATCCCTTCCGGCGTACCTCTTTGCGCCATATCGGCGATGATGGCCCGGTGAAGTCAACTGAAAATTTTCCTCGCTCCACTGCCTTTCATGGATCATTTAGAATTCGAGAAGCTAACTTACTGGCGAGTTATACATTCGCACCTTTCAACTAGCTTTATTAAAGCCGATGCTGGTTGCCAGATGCTGGCATCGATTCTAGTCTTTCTGAAAAATCTCCGAATTGGCGGTTCACCGATGCGGCTCCTTTTTGGTTCCGCTCCCCGGTCCCAGAGAAAGCTTCCTTTTCCAACAGGAGTAAATTCTACGAAACCCATAAAATTTCAAACCCTTAATTCAGTGGTGGCTTGAGCTCCACAGCATGCACCAGGGAACATCCGCCCACCATCACATGCACGGGATCCATGTGCTCAGCACCCAGCGTGACTCGATATAAACTAATTATTTTAGTCGTTACGATAAAAGGACTCTCGAGGATGGAAACCGCTGAAATAGGGTCAGCGCAAACTTAAAATTGAAATTAAAACCACCCGCGCAATCCTCCGGTTGCCACGTTGTCGCTCTGCTCCATACCAGGGCGCCAGCTAATGACTTTCGGAGCTCCTTTTAACAGCTTGCCTGAAGGGCACAAATTGAAAAATTAGAACGTCCTCTTTGGGAACAATGCGAGTGCGCTCTGTGTCCCGCATAACCCACACCTGGGAGCCTCATTCACTTGAGCACTTTACCCCTGGTGGCATCACCTTTTCACCGTCACTCGTCACCTTTGCTGCTAAACAGGTGGAAGGTGTATTTTTCGATTTTCCAATGGAAAATATAAAATCACACTCCAATATCAAATTATATTCAATTGCTTAGTGATTTCTTAACAAAAATCATTTCACTAAATTTAAATACAACTCACGTAGATGTGTTGTTGCAAAACTTGCTTATTAATTTACAAATATTTCTCATGCAGTCATTAAAAAATTTTTGAGAAGAGTGGACATGACAAACGTTCTAGTAACTCTTTTGTTTATGCTGCACAGCGCAAATTAGGGGATTAAAACTTTAAAGTCCAATTCTTCTTTAAGATTCTTAAAGTTCTCGAAAGAGTTAGATTTTGAAATTTATATTATTTTTGTAGCCGATTGGAAATCAGCGACCCCGCAAACCCTAATGTACCAATTATCATTAAGATCCTCTGAAATATAAAAATTTGAGTGGTTGTTAAGTTGAATTCAAAATTTTCCTAGAAGTGAGTCCTAGCTGGATTAATTACTCGCCTCCTAAAATCGCTATTTATAAGAGTATTGTTTTTTTTTTGTTTTTTGCATTGTAATGTATTGGCATAATCCAAGATGTGTTATGTTCAAACAAGAAAGTAATTTTAATAGTTAAAAATGCTGACATCTCAATATCATCACTAGAAGTAAAGTATAAAAACGTTTTTTGGGAGTAATTTCGCGAGGTATATATATAATAAGTATTTTTACTGCAATCAATTAAGAAATATTTTCAAAAAATTCATGTGAATGCCTACATAATAAATTATTTATTGTAATTCCATCAGGATTCTTATTTAAAAGTCATTCTACAAATAACATTTAGGGGAAGCTGGGGCAAGATTTAAGGTTTCATAGACATTTACCTAACCCATCTTTCTTCTTCAGGTGACTCTATGCTAAAATCCATATATACCGAATATGTTTTTAAATATTATAAAAATTAATTCTTATTGTAATATCTTATTTGTATGGTCATATTCTCTAATGTAATCAGGCTCCGAATTCAAAGCGATATTTAGATTAAATCAAATTAAATCAAATCAAAAAGCTTTTTTCTAACTCATGGATCTACAAGACCTACTTCGATGTCATTCTTAACATTTATAGGGATGGATTGGCCACTCATAATAAATATATTATCTATCTCGTAATTCTCTTGGCTTAAAAAATTTTAGGGGTACTCTATCTTACCTCACTAACCCATCTTACTCTACTATTTTCTATGTGGAAAATATTTCTCAAAATGGAAATTTAAATCTTAGTCATAGTAAATATGGAATTAATGAATAAAAACTCAAATGCAAGTCTTACCATCCAAAGATAAGTAAAAATGTTATTAAAAAAGTAGCAGTTTTAAATTTTTATTTATATGTGCACCAAAGGCAAAAATCAGTTTTTTCTATATTCTTTTCTATGATTAGTGGTCGTATTATTTGCCATTTAGTTAGTTTCGCAGATATGTGAAATCAGTTATTATCTTATACATTTTATGTATTTTTCCGATTTGTGTGCACTCGGCTCTTAAATCTATTTAAGGAGGTCTACGAGGATATTGAAAGCAGTTTCTTTGAATAATCTCCATTCACATGCAAAGTGCATTTTTCTCTACAATAATGTTTCTAAGGATTTTGGAATCGCGCTAAGGTGAATGGAAATTGAAGCATATTTCTTGAAGAACATCCGAACTGTATTCGACAATCGAGAGAGAAATAGATTCATGCTCTGTTTACGCTGATAATGGGATGCTACTCCCGCACATCTGTGGCTTTTTTTCCAATTCAAACATCTTAGTATAAGCACAAGGGTTATACTAGACGCTCGAATTATTCAAATTTTACGATACTCCCCCAATACAGTGGATCATTAGACACAGCGATTTGCCATCGGAGGCAGACCTTTTACGTTTAATGTCCCTTCGCCAGAATTCACTTATCTTGTTGGCTATTAAAACGTGTACTTCCGCCGAGTAAGGAGCTCCGCCAGAAACAGGGATACACTTTTATGGCTCGAGTTTATCTTCCGAGCCGCACGTCCTCCTTACAAAGTTGCCAGTGAATGGTATGTCGGATACGCCTCTGCTCTATGCCATCCGTGCTGAAAGGATATGCAAATTTGCCCCTCCATGGGAACTGGCTGGCTGCCTGCATGGTATGACGATTTTAATATTTATAAGACAAAATGTAAATTTTAATGAAGAATTAATCTCGATTTCCGCAATGGTGGCGGTGCGGAAACAATGCGCGCCAGACAGACAGACAGACAACTTGTTAATGTGTTACTAAACTACGACTACCTTCCGCGCGGGGATTTGATTTCGCGGAAGTGTGTTCACTGCTTTAAAGCAGCACAATCTGCGCTAAGTATAAACCTCTGGGAAGTGGGTTATCCGTGCCGATCCATGAATATTTGCCCGCTGAATTGCGTTTGATAATAAAGCTGTCGCCGCGTTGTCACCAGTGTCCGTTGAAAATTTTCGGCACAATAGCTTCCGTTGTTCTGGTCCTCCTGTCCTCGGGGAGCCACTGCTCAGCGTAATTGGGAGAAATGTGCATACGTGTGAAAAACGGCGGCAAATAAAGAACCAATTCCCTGTCTGGTTACAACTCATGCCAGCTTGGGTTACTGGCTCCAGGCTTGAAATTTCAATGGAAACCTTTCCGGGTTCTCGCCCGAGAAAGAAACTAATTAGCTAAAAAGCTTTTCGCCCGTTGGTATCTGCAGTTTATTTTCATTCCACTCACATGCGGTCTAGTCTGGGCGGGCCAACATACGGGAAATTGGTAGGTTCAGGTTAGATAGTCCAGAGCCTGATAAACCAACAGAAACCCTTCCGTGCTCAAACAAATAATTTTTCCTTTTACCCAAACCCGGACGGTATCTTGCGCCCTTATTCACCTTTGAGAGATGTGCCACACTTCCGTGGCCGAAAGACTTACGGGCTTCGATTTGTTTAGTTGCAAGTTTAAGGCGGAAGGGTTTACAGTCAGTTACTGCCAACCAGGCCACTATGGGCACAGCACACCTCACCGTACCTCACCTTGCCGTGCCAATTCACAATCCCCGATGCTGCTGCATGATTTTTGGGCACTTTTCTTCCTGCTCAGAAGAACAAAATGTTTTTGTGTCTGGTGCACTTCCTTTTCGCTAGGATGAACATTTCCGGGCAGACTTTAAGAAAGACCGAAAAATTGCTTCTTCAAGCATCCTTTTCCTTGGAAGACAGCAGAGAAACTTTAATTCAGAGTGGGCAAGATGGGTATGAGAGAACAAAAAGAAAACAAAATGTTAAGACAAAAAAGCTGAAACTTAGAAGCACCAATGTATTTCTCAGTAGGTTCTTTTAGATGCTTAAAAAAATCGATTGATAAAGAACCCTCAACGCTAAAACTAAATTAAAAATACCCTACCATTACATTAATTTAAAATATTTCCAGGCATTCTTGAAGGAAGCGTTAAATCTCTGTTACTATTAAATGTAGTTAAAAGTTTTGACAAGAAATTCTACACATATCTATAATTTTTATCTATATATTTATGTATAAATACGGCACACGCTATTTTGAAATTCCCTTTTACCTACTTTAGATGCAACATAACAACGTAAAACCTTTTTTATTGTCTTAGTATTGCTACCAAGTGGTGCAGAAAAAAGCATTTACGGTGTTAACTATTTCTACTTAAATCCTATCTCAAATTTACGTTCTTCAGTGATTTGGCATACAATTCTCTTCGGTGAACTTGAGATTCGTCTCCGAAAACCAGTACCCCTTCACCAGTTATAACCGCAGTCAATTTTCAATCCTTCATATGACTTACTATTTTAAATTTTTCTGGTATCTTGATTTGTGGTGCTCGTTATTTATCCATAAATCAAAAAGACCGAAATGCAGGGTGCATGCGCTTATGTAATGTCCCCCAGGGCGGACGGGGGGAATGTAAATCTGTAAAAACTTCCTAGTCGGTAATTTAATATGTTGCTAGTTTTTAACATTTTGCAACTTATTGTTCAACAAAAAATTGCTGCACATCTTTTTCCTTATAATCTACACAAACTGATACCTCAACTTCATGTTTTGGGAATTCAAATGCAATTTTATCCAAAATATACTCATCTGTGAGATTTTAGGTTTTGTGGATTCAAAATTCGTAGATAGATATAAAACTTTATGCCAAGCGCCTGGCTGTTAAAGCTGTTGTTATGGGGACAAATTTTTAAGAATAAAACGCATCCGCCTCGAAAAAGTAGAAATTTGGTCGGCATTTCGAACAGGAGTACCAGATCGATTCCATCGTATGTCTTCGAATGAGTGCCCCTACCACAAACGCCGTGATCATGTGAATTGAAAGCCTGTCCCCACTCGATTAAACCTCTATGCTCGATTCGATTAAAACTCTATGCGTGAAGCATAAGCGAAGGCAAATTTTACAGCAGTATTACATTTTTCAATATATTTTAGGTTCTTTTAACGCTACGGTTATGCCTATGAATTTGAAAAGAAAAATGCTTCGTCAAGTACAGGATTTCCGAGAAAAATTAAGGAATAACTTCAAGTTAAGAAGAGAAGTAGTCCAAGAACAACATAATAATAATAATCAATTTTTTTTCTAATTTTACGCATTATGGCTTTATAGGCTTAAAATGTAAAACACATACCAGCCATAAATCTGAAATGAATTCAACATCTGTTTTGACTGTTTCTTTTGATAATTTTATGTAGCGGAAAGTATAATGAGAAATTAGAAAAAAATATTTCAAATAGCTGTGGAAGAAATTGCGGGAAATGAATGTTTTCAGCATTCAGATTCTCCCCTAAAGAATGCGGCGGCGACTCTATTACGCGGAGTCAAGATAATCTCATCGACATGAGCCGCCGTTGAGTCGTTGAGAAGTTCTCAAAGGGAGTGATTCCGTTGAAATATGCCTTTCATAAACTGCAGACGGGGGCTGGACATTAAACCGCCGTAAAAAAAGGTGATTTATCTCGAAAGTTGATGAGGCCAATAAAGAGCAGACTGCGAAAGCTCGTGCGCCCACCCGCGGAAAAGTGGCCGCAGCATCCGCACCAGTAAGCCTGAGGACTCGTCCGGTTTGATAGATGGATCATTGAGCCAATTAGGTCGTATACTATCTGCCGCCCGGCCGAAATTCTCAGTTCATTTCCTTTTTAATTTTCTTAATAGCACAAGCGTCTCCTTATCTTGAGTGAGACGACGGGGCAATTAGTAGGCCCATCAATTGCAGCCCGACTCCCCGACGGCGGTGGTCGACCGGGCGGAGCGGGCAGGCTCGGAGGGAGCAAATCCCTCATGAGTGGCTGGATGGTGTTCCGGCTCTGGGAATTCGAGGAAAGGGCATTTACGTACTTATCTGGATGACACTTAATATAACTTCGAGTGTAACCAAGTGAATCGGAATTAAGAGGCGTCTATAGGAGCGTTATTAAATCCCCCGGGATGGCGAGCACCCACTGTGCGGCCGACGACGTTCTTGGCGAGGCTCTATCTGTTATGCTGATGGATGAGCAGCGTAACAGATGGCGTCAAGGGAGTGTTTATTGGATGGAATTATTGCAGATGTGCTCATCGATTTTCCACCCGCACAATCGAGACAAGTCACTCCTGACCATTGAAATTTATAACGACTTGAGCGGATTCTTCCCTTGTTCGACCGTTGACGAGGCACTGGAAAATTCTTCTTGTAGCAGTTCAATCCTTGAAGGATTCAAATCTGCAGGCCACTAGGTACTTAGGAAAAAATTTTCCGATTTGTTTGGTATGTAAATATTTGACGAATTTCCAATTTTGTTACGACTCGTAAAAGTTAAGGTAGCAAACGCCAATATTGGCTTGCTTTGAGGGCCGTCAAGGAATTCAATTTCGAAACAATTTCGTCACGGAAGACATTTTCGGCAAAAACGTACATTTCTCGGTACCGAATCTCCATTAAACTTTATGAGGAGCTGAAAGTTTCTAAAGCACACAACTCTTGCCATTGCCTCGGCATCGAAAGGTCGTGTAAAAACTCCAAGTATTACTGTTTACCTACTCGTTCTAATGTTTGATGAAAGTTTAAAATAGATAGGTAAATGGAAAACTTTATGATTTTCCGTTATCAGTAGATAATTCTCAAATTTTTAAAATTAACAATTAAAACGTACTTTTTTAAATCCAGATACGATGTTCGAAAATCCATGCTGAGGTAAACAAAACAATTGTAATATGCACTAGAGACCTGCACGATTCTGTACTCAATCGGTCGAGTACAAGTATTAAAAATCGTTAAAACGCTTACTGCGATTAGTTTAATGACTCTAGTAACAAGCATCGTAGGTAGCAATGTCGTGATAACTAATCGGCATCGTCAAGACCAAAATTGAGCAGGAACCGAAAATAAAAATTATTTTAAAACTTTTAAAGCAAAAAATCACATGGTAAAAGTAGAAAAAGGACTTCGAGGAAAACATCAAATGACTTTTTTGTCTTTTTTTCAAAATTACTGAAAAATAATTTACTAGAGCATGATGTGTCTAATGAAATGATTGTTGACGATCTGTTTGAAAAAAAGCTATTAGTTTATATTTCTTTTCCCAACTAAAACTAAAACGCTGTCCTACATTAGATGGTCACATTTGTTTCTATAAATAAAAATTGTATTTGCATTTAGGAGATTTTACCTACTTCATTGATACGGAAGGTTGCAGTCAAGATTTTCAGAAAAGGTACTTTAATATAATTAAAATATCTGACATTATATTATTCCTTATATTGAACTTTCACTGAATGAATACAAAATAAATAACGATGTATCAAACTGTACTATAGTAGATATTTTTATTAGTACTGTGAAAAACCTTTAATGACAAGTAATTATTTTGGATTAAGCTTAATTTTTATGGTACATATCGAATATATAATTTCGAATCCGTGTAAAATAATTAGATATAATTTGTATATCAATAGAGTAGATGTTTAGCGAATGTCATGTACAAGATTTATGACTTATATATACAGTGACTCAACTTATTGATCGAATAAAATTAAGTTTTTGAAGAATTAAAGATTATTAAACATTTACTTTTACTTATGTGATCAATTTATTGAGACTCAGGTGCGCAAAAAAGCATCGGCATTTCACTACCAAAAACTGGGTGAAGGTAATCTGGTCAGATGAGACCATAATTGATTGGACTGGCTCCGATGGTTGGCAGTGGACGTGGAATAAAACCAAATGAATTCCTTCAAGATCGCAATATTCAAACAAACAATAAAGTTCCTCCTAAGTCGCTCCTAAGCACACAGCTCGAATGACCAAGGAATGGCTACAAAATCAAGGATTCTACTTATTAGATTGGAGCGCACAGTTTCCTGACCTCAACCCAATTGACCATTTGTGGGTTAAAATCAAAAGATCTGTTGCTTCAATGTCATAAAAGAAACTAGGACATTGGATGAGCTATGGAGCTGTGTCCAGGATTTTTAGGACAATATTCCGCCTACAGTGTGCGAAAATTTCATAAATTCAATGCCATGAAGAATTAAAGCCGTAATAAAAGCCAAAGGAGGCATACAAAATATTAAAATGGTAAAAAAAAAATTGTTTGATAAAGAGAGTCAACTAATTGATCACAATCCTTTTTTTTATATTTTCAAGAAAATAAGTTGTTAGCTTCAATGTGTTTCTACCATTTTTTGTTACTTGAAAAAAAAATTCTTTTATTTGTATTCATCAATTTACACCTTCTTTCTCAAACTTTCTTAGCAGGGGTTTAAAAGACTTATATCGGATCGTCTTATGCGATCAAATAGTTGAGTCGCTGTATATACATAGTTAGATGACATTTGAGTTTACAAGCTTCAAACAGGAATGTTATGTTACTTGTGATTTTATCGTATTGGATATTCTGAATAGTTGCGTTAACTGTTCCTAATTACTTGGTAAATTTAGAGTTGAGAGATTTGTAGACCAAAATCGTAAATACTATACATATATAGATTCCGATTAATTCATAAAATAGGACACGACAACGACAACGACAGAGCAATATATTAAAAGGAGTGTAACTAAATGCCTTAAAATAATATTGAATTTGAAAGGGTTTAAAGAGCGAAGTAATATAATTCCGAAGAAATATAAGAGTAGGTCTACTTTAAGATAATATAACCCCGTAAGTGCTAAACAGACTGTGTTCCCTTCATCATAGCTAACACTGTTCGGTCTCATTCTCATCTGCTCGGCTGGGAAATTATATCCCGAAGAAGGGCACACGTCGAAGGACATCCAGGAAGGGCTGCTATGCAACGCACACCCGCTCCGGCGTTTCCATTTACGAGTGGCATAAACAGGGCTTTACCTGTTGTAAACAATGTTAATTATTCATTTATCCTCCCACACGGAAGCGGACAAAAGGCGACCGGGGTCGTGCGACCATAAGATGGAATTCCCCGCAGGGATTATGTGAGCAATACATCACGATGTCTTCACGTATTCGGTGATAACGACGCCGTGATATATCTCCCTAATTATTCAGCCGCACGGGCTGACCTGGGTCCAGTTTAGGAGCAATTGTCCGGCCTGGATCCCAAGAACATTGCGAACAGGCACAAAATTTTCAGAGGCCACTGGCCCGGACTGGCCTACCGCTGCGGCAAATCTTAATGTAAATCAAGAAATGGTCGACAATTAATTCGGCCGTTGAAATGACGGCCCGAGATGACATTTGTTTGCCCTTTGGCCAAGACCAAAACTGGACCTATGTGCAGGGCCTTCTCCGGTCAGGAGTTTCGAGTTAGAGCAGAAAGCAATGCGATATAATTGCCGCGGTGGTAATGATTTATTCACCCTCAAATGGGTTTATTGCTGCCATAATTCACTACCAAAATTCGAGCGTTGAATTCAAAATTTAATTCCGGGCTGAGCCGAAGTGGCCGCCGAAGTAAGACGTGCTGGCGACCGGGCACTGTTCCGGGAAATTTACGAGCCCCAAGAGCGCCTAATCATGCAGATTGCGTAAGGCAACTTTTTTTTGCTCCCCATAACGAGTCGCTTTCCAGGTATAAGGCACGTTGTAGAGGTACCGAGTTTCCTCGAAGAAGGCCTGAAACTTTCGAGTACCGAAAATAATTAACAGATAAATTTAAGTTCTTTTGAGACAGCAAAATAAAAAATCCGCTAATTACAGGGGCTCTATCACGCCATTTCGGTGTCGTTTCTGCACTACGCGGACGGAAGGTGCTGAGCGAAACTTTTGTAAATTATATGCTTGCCCTCATTAGGCTCCTGACAGAAAATTGAAAGTTCCAGAGGAGGGCTAATTACCAGAGATGCTTAAAAGTTGCTCATTTGATCCAGAATTTGCCGCTCTCTAAAAGTTGCAAAATTATCAAAAGTTCCGTATTGCATGGGGGAGCAGTTTTGCAGTGTCCCATTTTAAGGGTGTCGCATTGATGCCAAGGAAAACTCTTTCACTTCTGATAATTTTCTAGAGAAGAGGCCCCCTTACAAAAGCGTGCAAGGGTATGTGCGGTGTAAGGGAAAAGTGGATACCATTCTGTGGGTAAAGGGCAAAATTCACATGACTTTGAGCAAGGGCATAGGAGGCGACGTGCATTAGATTAAAAAAGTGGGCGCCATACATCTCCTCATCCACTTTTACGTCAATGGGAGCGAACCCTTATTCAGGCGAAGGACATGAGACTCTGTTTGTTGCTAATTGCTTATACATACAACGCACATCGCCACATCTCTGTCAATTTTACTACTTGTTTGTGTTCATGGCTTTGCGGATGTGTACGCTTTTAGCCTTTATTGACTGTGCGAAACCCAGAAAATTTTAATTAATTGTTGTACGCTGCGTGAGTGATATTATGAGGGGTACGAATTGTCACAATGCAAGGCGTAGCAATGAAATTAGTTACGCCAAAGTTTCGCAGTTGTTTTCATTTGGAGCGACTTTTTACAATGAGTAGAAGTTTTTGGAAAATATAAATTAATTATGTATTATGTACATTATGTAAGTACAGGGTTTTCCATTTTTAAATTCCGAAAATAAATCAAAATAAAACACACTTAGAATTCGAATTTCGATTGAACTTTTATTTCAAAATGAAGTTTGGTTTATGCCATTATATGTGAAACACAACATCATTTAAATGGCCACCTAGGGCTTCCTCGCAGACCTTGATCCGAAACAGGTAATTTTCGATGACTTCGGCACATGTGGGGCGGTATTTCGGCCATAACTTGACGAATGTTATCTTTCAAGTGCTCAAGAGTTTGCGGAGAGTCGGCATAGACACGGTCTTTAGCGTAATCCCACAAAAAAAAATCTAGCGGGTTTAAATCGCACGATCTCGACGGCCAATTGGCATCACCAAAACGCGAAATTATGCGTCCTTCAAATCTGATCGTAATGCTCGATATACGCGTGCCGGAGAATCACCATTTTTGTAGTATAATTTAACAAAATTAACACGTTGTGCGATGCTAAAACGATCCATATTGTAAAATGGCAAACATTCAACTAATGATATGACGCTTTGGTTGACAGATATGTCAAACGGTTTTCAGCGCAGGGTTGTGTACTTTCGGAAGCCCGAAATGGAAAACCCTATATATATACAAAGCTAAAAAAAGTGTAGTCAGAAAAAATAAGTAATATTAATAAATATTGATAAAACGTTAGAACGAACTAAGCTATATTGATCTATGCGGACATACATATGCATATGTATTTATTTAATATTTTCTAGGTGTTCAGTTTTTGAAGCGCGTCAATTTAAGTTGTAGCGTTGTTTTAATTAATAAAAGTTAAGGTTCGGAGAACTCAAAAAATTAAATTCGCTCGCGAGCGAATAATAACCAAAGAATTTTATTTTGAATTCGCTCTCGAATTTCATTTCATTTCTCGCATTTCATTTTTTTAAATTCTCCGTTCGCGAGCGAAATTTATTTTTAGAGAATTGAAATATATTTTTCGCTCGCGAATTATTCGTAAAAGAATCGTTCGTCAACCAAATTCAATGAACAATTTTTATACTTTTTTATTATAAATTAAATGTCAATACATAGTTTATTTAAAACATAGTCGTTGAGTTTTACGATTGAAATATCATTAATTGTTTCTTTCGACAACTTTTTTCAATTCAATACAATTTATTTCAATTCAACCTTAAAAGTATATACAATAGGAATTTTACAATTTAGTGCTAGAATCCAAAATTTATTCATCTATATTATTACTAGGATTGTATTAACAAATAAATATTTATAAAACATATATAGCTGTTGGGGAAAGTCTATTTTTGAAAACCCAATGATAAAAGTAAGGCTATTCTTACATACTACGGCAACTGCGGATAACAAATAATCCTGCGTCAATTAACTTCGACAACTTTGATCTCATTTTGGTTAAAATAGTAGAAAGGGCGCTAAATGCCCGTTCAACAGAAACTTGGGTTGCTGGAACAGCTAGAGCTACTTCAGCTAAGCGACCGAGATCAGGATCTTTATTATAAATCCCTTTCCAATAATCTAATACATTGGTATCGAAAGTTACTCTGTCATCATAAATCACGTATTTAGAAAATTCTAACACTTTCCGACGACCCATAATTGCATTTACCTGATTCTGATTTAAACGCACGCATGCACCACGAACTTTACTCAAAGAATAAAAAAGAATCATTCGTTTCGGTTCTTTTTCAATCTCGAGAGAAAAATTGAATTTGCTTCATTTAAACTCGCTCTCACGAACAAATTGTTTTAGGTATAAGGCGATTGCATTCGCTCTCCCTGAACGAATGGAATTTATAAAATTCTCCTCAAAAATAAAGTTCGCGAGTTGAAAAATAAAATTCGGTTCGCGAGCGAAACAAATAAGGGAATTTTATATTTTTTTCGTTCGTGAGCGATATTTTACGTACCTTGATAAAAGTTAAACCATCCAAATTGATTTTCAAAACTTTCATGCACATTATGCTTAACACTAGAATTACCAAAACCAGTCAATTTAAATGGTACTCAATTCCTTCCTTCATTTAATTGTATATTTTTGTAATTCTATTCTGATTTATGCCAAAGTTTAATAGAATCGAGAATTACAACATATTCGAAAACCATTAATAATTATTTATTCAAATTTGAAATTACCGACTTGCGCGCCGGTAGTTCTAGCGTTAAATCCAACCAAGTTGAAAACTCTTTTAATGTGTACGAAACCTCATGATGTTGACAAGCAATAAAACATAATAATTTTGATTTAAAATATTGCCAAGTATAAAGATTTTTCTTTTCATAATTCTTTACTCGTCGTTTTGAGAAATATACGCAACCATCCTTCGGGAGAGATACAGTTAAGTGCAAAAGTGATAGAATGTTTAAAAACCATGTATATATTTTTAAAATCCTTTGCTCTGGAGATTTTATGAGTACAACACACTATGGTCTGAGAAGCTTCAAGGGTGGCAATATACTTCGAATTTGTTTTCTATGAAAAAGTCGAACCATATTCGCGTACCGCTTTTTTGCATTGATTCAGCATGCATGCACCATGCTTTTGGTTAGTTGCAGTCAGCTTACTTGTCCCCTACAAAAGTGTGTTTTCTCAGAATTTTTTTATATTTTGTTTTTTCTTTAATTCTAGTAAGGTAAAAATGTGTGTGTTGCATCAATTTAGTTTAAATTAATTATAACTTCAAAATAAAAGGAAAAAATTAAATGTGTTTCAGAACTTGTTAAAAACAAGTTGAAGAGCTCGTGAAAGATGGAAAGTCGACGCGTTATGTGGCCAAAAACTGTGGTGTAAGTAAAGCACTTAAGAAAAAAAGGCAAACTTGACAATGAGAATTTTCCAAGAGGTAGGCCCAAGAAACTATCTGAGCAGGATTAGCGCGCTTTAGCGAAATATATTATATACTATTTGAAAATGTTTTGACAGCTTCAAAGGGCGCAAAAGGATTATGCAAGGCACCGTCGTACGTTACACAAGCTTAAAATTAAGGCTAATGAACAGAAAAACAAGTTTGCACTGTAAAAAAACAACAAATAATGTTAACACCAGAAAAGCCGTCATCAAAAAATATGAAAATGGTCGGTGTAAGAATCGAAAAATGTGATATGGTCGGAATAAGTATCGAAAATTTTAATATGGTTTGAGGAGACTAACATTAACTGCTACTGTACCAGTGAAGGTCCTGGACTTGGATAAGTGAAGGGGAATGTTTGCAGCCTAAATATGTGAAACAAAATATGAAGTACGGCGGTGGTTCCATCATGCTGTGGGGATATTTCAGTGCTTTTGGAGTGGGGGAATTACGACTGATCGAAGGTACTGTGAATCAAAATATGTATAAAGATATTCTAAAGAAAGAATTATTAAAATCCATGAGGTGTATCCTCAAAGCTAAATCATATTCCAGTATGATAGGAATTCAAAGCACATAACCAAAAAGGTTCAACAATGGCTTCAAATACAGCAGATTAACGTTCTAGATTGACATGCACAAAGCCCAGAACTCAATTAAATCAAAAATCTTATCTATATATGCAAGGACTACAGGCTTAGAGGTGCCTTAGCCTTTGCGAAAAGCTAACCGAAAGTCTAATATTTGTTTTAATTTGTTGATGAAGTTTGCACACTGTTTTTATATTGCTTTTGCAGGGTCTTATTATATCAGTATCGCGATTATTGATTTCATTAATTTTATTATATGTATTTTTTATATCTCTTGCTGGGGTGAATTCTGCTAAGTTTACAGTCCTATCTTGAAAACGGAGGTATGCAATGTGTATAGGGATGACATCTTCCAAATCGAATTGAGCTTATGTAAAGCAAACCTAAACGCATTCGTCAGATTCCTCTGTTCCTTTTTTATAGGGCTCCTGCAATCAACTAGGAACCTTTTTGGTTTCGAAACCAAACACGCAACGCTATCATGTGCGTGCCGAACAAGCTCTTCTCATGTGTTTCCACAACGATTAGTTAAGAGTGTTAAAGGATCTTTGGTAACCGGTCTCTTTGTCTTCAAAGATTTCCAACATTTATTTTAATATTTAAATAACGTGCTGCTAGGGAGTCATAGCATTGTTACTACTACTAATCTTTCTATTTACTTTACATCTAGATAGACATAACACTAATACTAAAAGTACCATCCAAGCTTTTCCATCCCACTAAATGTCGTCGAGGTCCGAATTGGCTTAAGTTCTAAGTGAATCTTCAAATATGCACACAGCTCTACTAGCAGTGTATATTTGCTCCCTAGTTAAACTATAGCCGTTTTCTTAGGGTGTATAAAAAAATTCGCCCAAGGGACATAGTCCGCGTCCTTCGTCGTCCTCCTTAAAAGTCTTTTATCCGATATAAGCGCTCCATCGGCGAAACGTGCTCATTTCCACGGCCGACGTTTCTTATCTAAAACGAGGACGACGGAGGAACTTAGACTCGCTCGGATACTCAGCTTCCTCCTTGCCGTCGAATAGAAGCCAGGAAGAAAAAAAGAAAATGCGAAAAAATCTCGCAATCAAAGCTTGTCCTTATTCAATTTGTCGGTTGGTTCCTTTGTTTCAATTACGTCTTCTAGGGGTGGAGTAGAGCGGGGCATGGAATTTCATTTCACTTAATTAGCACCCAGGAGATATCTGATTCTGAGAGGGCTCCGGCTGGATTTTGTTCGACTTTGAAACGGATTTATCCCTTTGGCAAATATCTCAATGAGTGTAACCGTGCCCGGCATCCTTTTTAATTTGCATTATCTAGGAATTCCTTAGAATGCCGCTATTCCCTGGGGAAAAAAAAATGCCAGATAAGACGTTTTTGTTGACCTCGCACATAATAACCTCGTCAGCAGCAGGGATATTGGTAGGATATCGGATATTAAAAGTTTTAATTACTTCTTAAAATAGAGCTTTCCTCGGGGATATTACTGCTGGAGCTGGGTTAAATCGAGCGCGGCAATTGGCTTTAAGCCCAGCCGGGGCACTACTCAGTACCCTCAAACCAAGAATTGTGCTGTGCTGATCCCAATCGCCGGCGATACATGGTGACTTATTCCCGGGTGTTGCCAGAAAATCGAATTAGTAACATTTCAATTACTTTCTGATACGTTCCCATGAAGTCGTTCACGCATTATTGAACTTTTCTGCTCCTTGAGCCCGCAAGCTGACGACATTTAGGAGCGGAACTTTCGCGTTCCTTTTAGCGACGCCGCTTCTCGAATTTATTCAAATGTGAAAAGTTGATTCGAGCGTGCCACTGATTTCTGCATATTTCGGCCCTCGGAAGGAGAGAGACTCCCTTTGGTGCGGGTGCACGTGTAATTTGGCTCCCCACATCCTTTGGGATATGCATTAAAATACAATTCGGAAATTTTCAAAAGTACGAGCATGCTATTGAGTACGACCACCGCGGTAATTGAGTCAGTTGAAAATTGTAAAAATTTCATGAATATTGAATGAGTTCGGGTTTACGAATAAAACTTTGGGTTCTTTCAATGGTTGGGATACATTAAATTTTGTTTCCCACATCGGAGGCAATTTAAATTTTTTGGAAAAAATTTTCACTGGGACAGCTTAACCAAGGGATTGCAACCATCATTATTTGAAACTGAAAACTTGTTGATTTCCAGAATTTAATGTTAGTCAGGAAACTTAAAACTATAAAGAGAATTAAATATTAATAATTATATTGTCAGATTTAATGTATTCCTGAACCACCAGAAAAAAGGAAATGTCTCTGCAATTATCTTTTGAACTTTTAAAGTATAAGGAATGCTATTGAGTGTAATACGTTACAAAGGTTCAATATTGCGGCCGCTATACTCGTAATTCGTAATGTTAACCGAAATTTTGAACATTTGTTAAAACCTGTTGTGTTGTATATAGAAATTGAGAGTAAGATTAATAGTCTCTAAATAAATGTACATTTGGTTCTTTAAACTAAATCTTGGTTCTTTCACAATCGGTTTTGTATCAATGGATCTAGTTTTGGTATTGATTTTGGTCTCGTTTTTAAGACTCTTGCAATCTTGCATTCATTTACATAATCAAATATTTTAGATAACTTATTTACTTGTATCTGGTGGACCATAAGTAAAACGAGTAAATGACTATCAGCTTTTTAGTTCGTTTAAATAAAAAAGAAATAGAGGAAAATAAAAATTTTTGGCTGAACTTGTTATTTCCTTACTGTCTTACTTTCTTAAAAATTTATCGATATGAAATTTTGCACTATTTTTATAAAGTTATTTATAAAAGAAATAATCTCGTAGTCATAATTTTTGATTTAGATCATCAAAGCAAATGTAAATAAATTTTCGTAAAACATTTTTCAATTAGAAAAGTAATAACAAATATGAAAAATTGATTTCTTTTAATAATAAAATAATAGATTTATTGAATTTATTTTGCATAATTAAAAATGCTTGTCTTAGGACATGTAGATTAGAACGGGTGCGTTATTTGTTTAATTGATCATTATTTTTGCCTTAAGAAATGATTTCATTCAACTGTAAGACGTATTTTATAAATGTAAAAATGTTTGTATTTTTATTGCTCAATGTGTATCATATTGTTTTGAAAATCTTACTTTAAACGACATTTTTGTTTGTTTTTTAATCTCATTTAATCTTCATCTTGGTCTCGGTCTTGCAAGTCGAGTCTTGGTTTTGGTCTTTCTATAGCAAACATGGTATTGGTCTTGGTCTTGGTCTTGAGCTTGGACTTTCTAGAAAACTGAGACTGAGACTGGAATATCAAGACCGCTTTCGTTCATCGCTAGTTCTTAAGAGAGAGATTTTCTAACACTGAATAGTAACACTGACCCAAAATGGATCTACTAAAATTGTTCTTATAGGAATGACACAAATAGGACTCGATCTTAGGGATTCAATAATTGTCCTCTATGTAGCTAATTTCGTTAACATTGGAGTAATCTTCGTGCAGTAAACAAGTCTCTATTTTTCGTTGATCTAATTGCGGATATTGTACCGAAGCTGTGAAGTTTTTTATTTTAATAAAAATTAAAATTTTGTGGTTTAATCAACTTTTGTTGTTGCTTTAATCTTACTATTGTTATATGTAAGTATGGATTATACATATATGAACATTTGAATTCAAAAATAATTATAAATATGTATATTAGGTAAAAAATTATAAAGATAATATTCCTTTGTCGTTATATTTTATTACTTATCTGAAATTTTCTGTAGATAGTAAATATTGATTCGGACGTGGGATGAGATTGGATTTATCCAAAAATTCATATTCAAATTACAGAGCGAAATACGAGACCTGTAAATTTGTCGGTGTTAAAATAATTAAAATAATTTTATGCTCATTACAAGCGTTACAATGTTTATTTAAAGGTTGATCTCCTTTTTCGGATCAATGTTACGGTCAAGGGTTAGCAAAAGTTTTATTTATAATTTTATCGGAAAATCTTTTCTATTTTAGTGCAATTCAACATGTCAACATACGGGCACTCTACCTTAACTCTGAAATTTATTTCGTTTTGCATTAGCATCTTTTCAATACCTTCACCGAGTTGAATCGAAAAAAAATTCATTCCAATTACCAGTTGTATCCAAATCCACGTGCTTCACCGCATCTCTTCGAAAGAAGGATGCAAACGAGCTGTACACGTACCGTGGAATTCCCAGCTGCCAAGCTCCAAATTGCAGTTCCGTGTCATGCCACCTAATTTGAATTCGGCCCGCAAAAGGCGCTCCCAGGATCCGGTTAAACATTCAAGAGTGCATCAGATGGGGCACTCCCGGGACGACCAAACGAGAAAAATACGAAAAATCCGGAAGACGAATAGAATCCCCCCGACCCGGCACCGGCGGAAAGATTTAATTCGACTGTGAGGAGAGCTATTTTCAATTACAGTCGGGGCCGGGCATGGAGTTTCACTGAAAATCCTGTTCCCGGGATCTGGGCACCCTCCGCTCAGGATGGGTCGGCCTCATTAAAATTCCCGCCACGATACAGCTGTAAACAGTCGCTGACATGTGAAAGCTTTGCCCTTTCATCTCGTGGAGGCAAATTCTTTTCTCCGGACGTAGGCTCTGCTTTGAGGTGTGGCAGACAAATTTCTTTTGCTTCTCCTTTCCTTTATGCGTTCCTTTATCTGTGTGAGAGGGAAACG
Organism: Philonicus albiceps; assembly: GCA_963969385.1. Classification (NCBI taxonomy): domain Eukaryota; kingdom Metazoa; phylum Arthropoda; class Insecta; order Diptera; family Asilidae; genus Philonicus; species Philonicus albiceps. The sequence continues at coordinate 32,191,112 of OZ017773.1, forward strand.
AATCGTTGGGAAGCGCCGCTGGGCATCCTGGTAGCCGGCACTGAAGCGGGTGGGGGGCTATCTTTAAGATTGAGGAAGTGCCTTTTAAGTGACAGCCATATCCGAGTTATCAAGCGTAATTAACGAGATCAGTGGTTTGGGACGTGAGTTGAATACGCGCTCCTAAACATGAGGAGCCTTCGAAAATATAGGGAAATTCACTTACGAAGGGGCTCCTAAGACCCAGTTCATTCTTAGACAGAGCCCAACTTTTGGCCTATTGACCTCAGCGTCGGGCTCCTTTTGTTTTATTAATGGCCCCTGGGAAAACACAAGCGAAGATCACGTCCGCCCCCCATTCGCAGCCGGCCTTAGAATCCTGAGCGGGATTTGAAGAGGCTCGAGTGTGCCGCAGCCGCAGCATCCGACCGAAATGCAAATCCAAAATTCGCTCGTAAAGATTCTGGCCGGATGCGAGAAAGCCACACTTTTCTTTGGCCGTGCTTTTCAGATTTTCTCAGTTTTTCGCACGGAATTGACGAGAAATGAATTGAAATTTTATTTATTTTTTTTTTTTTTGTCCTGGCAAAAGGATTGCGAAGTCACGACATGTGCCCAGAAAGGGAATATCAATGAAATGCAAATTTACCAGCTACACACGGACTACAGGCGCACACCACGTCCCAGTGCGATTTCTCTCTCCACAAACCCTTCAGCCGGGTGTCACTTAAGTCGAAATTGATGCGAATTGATGCTGCGGATGATACTTTTATTGCATTTGCGCTAATTTATGGCGTCGATATGCTTGCCTCGCATGTTTCTGCTGTAAACAGTTGAGGGGGAGGCTTTCATGTGATTTGATTCTATTCGAAACACGCCCAAGTAATTCACGCATTTCAAATTTCAGAATTTTATCTTGTCTGATATGTGGTTATGCCTATATAACATATAAAGTTATATATATAAATTTATGGTAATGACTGAAAAATAAGGGAGAAGTTCATATGAAATCAGGACTTCAATTCAATATATTTCCTTTTTCTATTCGAAAGTCGGAAATAAGAATTTTTATACACCTATCTACGAATATGCGGAAAGTCAAGCTGATCTTGAAATTTTCTCAACGCAGTTCTTTCTCTGTAACATTTTTTGCCATGTTATAAGGTATAATTAGGATAAAAGAAGTGAAATTATCAATTAAATAGATAGCGAAATCGATTGCAACCTATTTTCTATACTGAACTATATTATAACACTAATCAAAAGAAACCTAGGATTGTTTTTTTAAGTAATTTAGTGTAACACTGTAGTTCTCTTCGATTTAAGTTTTTGCAGATATAGTTTTTAGTTTATTTCAAAACCAATCATTTCCTAGCAAAACTCAATGCTATGGATATTTTAAAATTTATTAATTAACGTATACCTGCAATATGTGCTGTAATTACTTTATCCTAAAATTTGCAAAGTTCTTTAATTTAATAAAACCTCTAAGAAATCAAATATAAAAAATATTCATGGTTAAGATTCTACATAGGAAATAATATACCAATCGATTCCTTGAGGTTTCCTGAGTAAAATTTGTTATTGATCCCCTCCCCTCTATAAAATAATTCCTTCCACAGAAAAATCGACTTTAAAATTGTTTAGGAGGTGCGATTATTTAATCCTCCTTGTAAGGCCATAGAGATGGATTCATTTCAAAGACAAAAATAGTAGCTCTCCAACTCACTGTTTAGGGTACGTTTGTAAATTTAATAGTTGTAGAAGTTCAAATTCATAACTATAACCCCTTCCATAGAAAATGACAATCTTTGAACGGACATATCCATAAATTTTGTATTTAAACTTTCATAAATTTTTAAAAACGGATACTCACATGTAGTTGGAAAGATATTATTGCTCTCTTTTGAATAAGCTTTCGCTCAATGTCCTTACAAGGATCTATAAGGATTTAAGTGAGTGCACCTCTTAAAAACATTCGACGTCGATTTTGAGTGGGAAAAAGTGACTTTCAGAGGGTGGTGGGGATCAAACAAAACTTTACTCCGGACACCCCAACGAATCGATTGGTAGTATTGCATTAGAGCAATTCCTACGTAGAATTCAAATACAATGTACATACCTATTATTTTTTAATTTGGCGATAGTAAGTCACTGATTTTTACCTCAAATCTAGATAATGTTGAATAATGTTGTTGAATATGTTCTGTGATACAGCGCCCAGCATATGCAGTATGTAGCATATTATTTACACCTACTCAACATCTATTGTGATGATGATTAATCTCAAATAAATTGCATACTGATGAATGGTTTACAAATAAAAATACACAGATTAAATCGTGCGAAATTAGTTAAATTAATTTTGAAAAAGTTTCAATTTTAAAAACAGTCCCGGCCGTTTTTTATGCCATGAATGCATTTTCGTTGAGGATACGACAATGAAAATCTGCTCTTAACAGACCTTCAGGAAACATTGAAATAAAAATGAGAGATATATGTAAGTATGTCGTTAGAGCAGGCAGAGTGGGTTGGCCCCAGGGCTGTAAAGGATCGTGCTTTGAATTTGTAAAGGCAAAGGGTTGGGGGACTGCGAACAAAATAAATTTATATCTGAAGTCGACCCAATAGGTCGTCTCTGAAAAGAAGTTGTTACTCAGATGTACAAAAAAAGGCGCATTCTGTAAAGAGCACTTAAAAGAAAGGCTCCAGGCTGGCATTCACTTCATTTCGCAGTATATTCAATTAACGTTTCATTCTGACCATGATTTATCCATTCATATCCCTGAAGAAAAAAAACACCTTTAATCACTAAACCGAGGGCTGCTCTAGGGCATTTATAACATCCGAAAAAACCAGCCATTTCGTTCAAAAGGGGTGTTCAACATTTGGTCATTTCCCGGTTTCATACGACGACGTCTCTCGCATTCAGACCGCTATAAAGGGCAAAATTGCCTGCCACACTGGGGTGAGTATGACTCAGCGATGTAAAAGGGATAATCCCGCCTGAACTGTAGAGCTTGTTTTTGCGAGTCTTAAAATAGCCAGGTACCCGTGCAAAGGATGCTGCCGCAATTAATTAATTAGGTACCCTAATCAGTCGTGATGAGCCTGTTTTTGACTAAGAGGATAAAGAGCTCATCTAAGGCGGGTGTGTGTGATTCGTATAAAATGTTTGCCCATCTTTGCCCATTTGCGGGGGATATAAAAATTTAATTTAATGGCGAAGGAATAGTCAGGAGCAATAGCAAACTATTTATCAGAGCAAATTTCTATAAAAAAAATTTCCTTCTCACAACAACAATTCTTTAAAAATCGGATTATGACACTCTGACTTTTCAAGTTTCATTGTATATTTAGCATGGATATAATAATTCTCTATCTATATATTTAGATTTACGATATTACAATTTTCTACGTATTTTTACAAATATAAGATGTAAAATCATAGAGCGAAACTCACGAAACTGAGTTAAAAAAAAAGGTCTCTAGTAGAAACCTTGCAGACTGGTGTCAATTGACAATTTCGATGATTTGAAAATCAATTTATGCTAGTCATTGGTTTTAACTTAAAATTAAATTCTAATATCATAAATATGTATATAGGTTTTCTTGAAAATACAAATTAAATTAACATTACAATTTTGTTAACCATACTATCAGTCTAGTCAGTGATTTAGATTTTAACTTGCATCGTTTAAAATTAAATTCTAATATCATAAATATATAGTTTTTCTTGAAAATATAAATTAAATTAGTCTTACAATTTTGTGATCCATACTATCGATTGGATGACCATTGAATAAATGATTTGTGGCAATTTATGACTTATGAAACTATACACAACAGGCTATTTATTCGGGGAAATTATGTACATACATATATAGTACGTATTACAAAACTGTGGTACTTATTAGCCTTTATGCCCTATATGCAAGTATTTCTGATACTTGATAGAATCTTTTATTGAAAATGTTTGAAACTACATACATGGCCCTTTGTAAATTTAATTTTAGCCACATAAAATAATCCGACTTTGATAACAAAATTATTTAGATCTGCCGTTGTTATTTTGATAGTAGATTTGTAAAGAGCTCTTTATATAATTAGCATTATTTCCTTTTATTTTATATAGATTTCCATTAAAAATACAATTTATAAAATGCTACTATGGTACACTGTTGAATTACGAGAATTCTTTATAACTCCATTTCGTATTGTCAAACTGTGAATATATACGTATACGAATATACGTATTTTGCCAAATTTACTATGACTTTTCTCTCAGCTTAGCTTACCAATGACTATATTATTGCCATGATATACGAAAAAGAACGTTCAACCACTTTTACATTTACTTTATTAGGTGCAACCAAACTGAAGTTTTTATTAAATCAAATTGAAATATTAAATTAATGATTGATAAAATAATTTCTAATGTACAGTGGAAATTCTTTGCCCAACCAAATTTTTCTGAGAAAGGCAAGTACTGAGCAAATATATTTAAGTTTAGTAAGTTTGGTAAGCTAATAACATAAATAAGAACTTTATGTTATATGTTTTATATACTATGTTATGTTTATGTTATGTGTTTTATATACATGCTGACCCTGGTCCCCTTGGATACGCCCATATTTTTGCCGATCTTTGGTGTACTTTGTTGAAAATTATATTCTGTGAAATTTTATTTTTAATGGGAACTCTTCACAGCTTTAAGCGGGGAAAGGTCAGGAATTCTCGAACAATCAAAATTTGGCATGACTAGTTTGATAGAAAAGTGCCTAGATGGGGATGATTAATGTATGCATGACAATGATGAACGCATTTTATTTTTTTTTTTGCCTTCAGTCATATTACATTATTGTAGGGAAATATGATGAGTTATATTAATGAATTTGTAATTCTTTCAATTAATTTGTCCGAAGAATTTTTTCTTATGGAAATAGCTTTAGGATTGGGCAAGAGCCATGGTGCGGCTCTAGCTCTGAGACCTCTGGAGACTGCCCCAGGGTACGGCAGTGAATTTTATTGTAACATTTTTACTTAACTTTATTCTTGATAGTTTTTTGTGCCATTAAATTTTACATTTTCTAAAAATATTTGTTTCTTATTCCCCATATGAGCAATTAATTCAGATTGATTGCATTCGGAGTAGCAATTCTTCTAACAACGAGTTAGGAGTTGATGATATCAACGTATTCATAGGCCAAATCGATTAACTTCACTTTTGAAGATCTCTGAATCGTAATAATAAAATTCTTGAAACGTGCTTAAAGTTTAATTTTGGAAATGAATTATCTTAATATTTTTACTTAAAAGTAATAAATTTTTATGTAAGTTTATTTGAATTTTTGTTTTAAAATGGCATTTTCAATCAAACGCGTGTTATATCATTATTGTTCCCCACTTTTTTGCTTGTGGAGATAATCAGGCAAATGAACGAATATGAGCATGCTTTCCTTGTTATCCTCGAATCATCTTGTTTTCTGGTATAAGTAATTTATAACTCTCCCGAAGAGATTGATAAATTCAATAAAGTGCTAGCACTAATTTAAGAAGGGTAATTTTAATAAAAATTCAAAAGAAACGCTGATTTGAAAAGTGCTCTTTTAACTTTCCACTTTGGATTAAGTAAGTACTGCAAAAGGGCGATATCTCCTAAAAACATTATCCCAAAAGGAGGTAATTACACCTAGGCGGCCCCAAATACTACTCTCAACGTAATGTGCAATTAGTTTGAAGATTTGCCGGCGCTTTCAGCTCTTTCAATCGCTATGAGCATCGCCCCCTCCACCTTCCTTAGCCAGTCAATTACAAGAAAAATAAGGGCCAAAGTCTGTTCGCCTGAACGGACCGAATTCGAATCGATACAGCATCCTTTGCCCCTTAATGAAATAAAAGCCCAACTCTAATTAATCCGTTCAAGACTACCTCCTTACTCTCTTGGCTCGTCCACAGCAGAACTGAAGAATCAGCAGAATTGCAATCGTGTTCCTTCCTAATAGATACCTTGGGAGCACTAAGGACCTATCGATATCAGTTCGCCTAGAAATGGAAGGAAAAGGTTCGATGGAAGTTTCCTGGGGGCCCAAATTATCGGGGCTGCGGAGCACATGGTATAGCGAATGCTGCACACCGTCTCGTCGCCGCAGGGACGACTTCTTGGCGCCGAGGGCTATATGCGATGATTAACTACACCTCCGCCAGGGTCTCGGCTGTGATTTGCATAGGTCTCGTCTGCAAAAAGTAATTAATTGGCACTTATTCTTCCGGGCAGATGACCCAAATCCACTTAGGGACCTTCTTTCATCTTTTGGCATATACAAATAGCATCGAGTGGCTGACAACGAACAACATATGCGACAAATGGCTCTTGAATGATGGGTGATGCATGAGAGGCAATTTCTCAACGTCCCATCTGAGCGAAGGAATAAATTTAAAGTGGGGCATGTAATTTATAGTGCATCCTATGGAGTCTTTAGCCTCCACACAAATACACCTCCCCAGGCGAGGTAATTTTTCTGAAAGTTTTTTGAATTATGATCTGCGCCCTTGATGCTCGCGCAAATGATGACTTTTGAATAAAAGTTTTTAATCTTCAACTATTTTGGATAAATTGCATTCCTAACGCGAACACTCGTCGTAGTCCACTATATGAGAAGTTGCCTGGGACATTTATTCATACAATATAACAATTTGGTTACTATTTTTTATGTATTAATGTTTTGTATCCTTTAATAATAATTTTTAGAGGGAATGCACGAAAGTCCGTTTTGATGACTTTTATTCCTTAAATTGTTCGTAGGTCCCTATACAAAATTTTCACTTTAACTATATTTATCATATATCATTTATATTTATATCAAGAAAAATAAATTTGATATTAGGGGCGTCCTCGGAGCACAGATTTAGGAACCCTTCTTAGGTAAAAGCTGGTGTCTTTTGAACGGAAAATCTTTTAGTTACAGCCGTTTCGCGAAAATTAAATTTGATTATTTTGTATGGCATATTATTTTGAAATTCGTTACTAATACTATAGAAAATATCTTAAAAAGGATCGCAGCTCGCAGCGTTTAAAATTTTACGTTCGTTCAGTATAGGATAAAAATTTTATGGTGTCCTGCTTTTGTTGCATACTTTTTATTTATTTATTTTTTTTTTCTAAATGTATACTAAGTTGTTGCTGAAAGACGTTTGTCGTGCCTTTGTCTTATTTAATATAATCAGAAAAAAATAAAATAAAAATCAATTTATTTTGAACAAAATATTTTATAACAAACCATCACGATAAATCACATTTTTAGTGAAAGTTCTATGACTTAGCGTGATTTGTAAAAATGTAAATTTATTTAAACAAAACATCGTCCAGCGAGCATTGAAGACTTACGATGATTTTCAAGTTATTACATCAAAAAATTGCAAAAATTTATAACCTCAAGTTTCAATTCCAAAAATGTATTAAAATAACTTAAAAAAGATTTATCATGAGAAAGTAACAAAATTTCGCTTTATTTATGGTATACTACACATTCTGCAATGTCAAGATGAAAATTTCCAACTTAAAATATAAGTTAACTCGAATATTCGTGATTGGCATTTAAAATTTTGTTATAACTTGATTGTTTATCAACAAAACTAATCGCAACAAATATAACGCTGTAATAAATTAAGAAGAAATACAAACTCTTACGATGGAAATGGAAAAATATTAAATTTTATTCTTTTATACCACTATGGCTAGAGTTACATTTCACTTAATGTTTTGTCGGGATATCTTAAAAATCCTTCTTTTAAAATTGAAAAAGTAGAAAGAATTTGTCATAAAATCGATTATTTTGACCAAACCTATGACCTATAGAGCATTTTTGGTTTCATCAAGAGCATTCTTATGGTTTAGTCATAATATGTAAAAGAGTGAGGGTAAGTCAATAACGGTAGACAAAATCACGTTATTATTTTTAAATGATATCACTTAAAATATTTATAGTTGTGATTAAATTTTAAAATCATCTTTGACTTTTCATATTATTATTAATTTATAAGAAATATGTTTGTGCATGCATTTGGCTATTATGAAGACAGTTCATGTTAAAATTCAACTTATTTGAGGTTTTTAATTAAATACTTCGAAATAAGTCAAACCGTGCACAAAATTTCTAATTAGCTTCCTTTTTCTCCCATTGTCCCAGAATAATATTTGGTTTATTTTTACTTTAAAGCAAAAACATAATAAAGTAAATGATTTCATCATAAACAGTGATTCATAGAGTGTGTACTTCTTATATTATAATTAAATTACATTTATAGGTACATTAATCAATAAAAAGGTAAACATTTTATAACTTTAATATTACCTACTTTAAGTGATAAAAAGAAGCAATCGGCTTTTTTAGATTTTCTCTCCAAGAATAGAAAGCCTTATAAAATAAATAGCCCAATATGTGGGGAAAAATTTTGAATGTATGACTATGTAATTGATAAAATTGTATAAGGAAAAAGAGGTTATAAAAAAAAAGAATATTATTTATCAAATTTACTGAGGAGTGCCTTTAGTCACTATTTGATTAGCTAAACGTCATTTTATCTAAATAACTTGACCGGTTCTTAGACAAATTGCGAACCAGGTATATTTATTTTTTGCTATTCAAAATTTAGCTAATTTCGTCTTATTTGACTTTGAGTTTGGGAGGTTGACAAATAAACAATCACACCACAGAGTTAATTTTTCCTATTACAAATTCAACAATACCTGTTCATTAATGCAAAAACAAAAGCAAATTACTTTAGTTCGTACTACCTGTCCGCCTCCAGTCGAAAGGTGCTAAAAGTTGATTGATTTTTTTGAATTTAATTGCTTAAAGCTCGCTAGAATGGGACGTGATCGTTTAGGTTCACTGCAACTCTTAGCCTTGAACGAGTGGCTGGTACTTTTTATTATCATCGAATTCTTCCAAACGATGCGAGTGCGGAATTGCTCGCGGAGAGGTGCTCTGATCATATAACGAATTGCGTAGTTACATAATTTGGCACACATGACCATCATGTTAAGCTAAGCAACGCTCAAATTGGCCTCTAATTAAATTGATACTGCGGAACCGAAATTTCGCAAGGTTCTTCAGATCACACCGATCAGTCGCAAATTGCAAGTAATTTTGATGTGCGACCTTCCGCACTCCGGATGATTCGATATTCGAAACTATTTCATCCCGGGTATGGTATATGCAACTCATTTAATGGCTATAACAAAATCGAATTGGTCAATTCTTTCCCAAATTCATACAATCAGTGCGGCTGACGTTATGGTTTTCAGCCAAAACTATTCCAACAAGGCGGGATGAGGCGGGTATGGGGGTCAATTGTTCGGAAATTAATGAATTCATGTCGACATGAATTAACCCGTGTGGAAGTCGGTACCTTAAATTATCATCAGCTGCAGGACGGGCGTCGCACTGTGCTCGGCCCTACTAAATTATTGAAACTTTTATGGTGCAGCCAGAAATTTTTCAGTCGCCCAGGGGTGGAGGGCCAAGTTCAGCAAATGCAACCCTGTGCCGCAGAACTACGGTTCGAAAGCATCAATGATGGCGACACATTTCGGGACTAGTCCCGGTGCCAGGACAGCACCCGCCAGGATGCTAGCAATTCATGCATCCGAACTTCGAGAGCTTAATTGGAAAAGTTTTTCGATTTTAATTACAAAACAAGGGAAAGAATACGTGGCATAGTCGTCATTTAGCTGGAACGAACATCACCCTGGTCGCGTTCGGCTACTACTGCCATTTAGTTAGAAAAGTTTGATGCTATTGCTCCAATTACAGGAACATTGGAACGATGAAGGTGTTCGCTATCCTAATTTTCGTTTTGTTTTCGCTCAACTTCAATTACATGTAATTGCGTTCGGAAAGTAGTTGCAAACGACGCAAGTAATTCCCATTTTGATCACGGGCACAGTCATTTGTTGCTGTAATTATGCAATTGCTTTATGGGGCCGAAATTGGAGTTTATTCATTCCACATTAAATAGATAATTGAACAATACCCATTACATATTTATAAATGGAAGTTTTTAACAATTTTTTCTTATTTACGGGTATATGCATATGGTACAAAACATTTTCAATTAGCATTTCGAAAGTTTATTTAATACCAAACACCCTATCTATTGTATTGAAATTTGATTGGTATTACCCATATTATGTAAGGTGCCCCCTAATTATATTTACCTCGATATCTGAATCGTTTCCTTATCAATGTTTATGTGATGATAGATATTTGCTCATTACTTTTCGTTCTAGATATATGGAAATATTTGCATGGAGAGATATAAGTATTTTTCTATTCAAAAACTGCATGTAGGAGCTACTAAATAATATAAAATCAAAATTGATGAAGTAACAATGAAGTTGTTCATCTTATAGTTTTCATACATGTTAGGGAATTCTACTCTTCCCATTATTAAATGCAATCCTCGAGTATTTGCCAGAAAGGAAGTACAATTAAAAAATTAAACTATGCACAATATTTTCAAGTGCAATTTTGAGGGGGAAAGAGCTATTACAAATGTTGATCAGGGCATTTCAAAGAATCGATATACCTAGAAGAAAATTAATAGAATAGAACTAAAATTCCGGTTTCGTGTTGCTTTTTTTAAATTCAAAGAATGGAAACTGAAATTTAGGTTAATTTTTGTACTTTTCAATATTACGCTTGAATTTTACACTAAATGCGCATTTGATAAGAATCAAGGCATTTTGCTTCCTTAAATAATGACTTAAATACCGACCATAAAAGAGATTAAATTTTAAACAAAATTTCGAAACGATTTAAAGCAAATTTGTTTTTTTCGATATGTATCTTGCAATAAACGACTCCATTTTGCGCCCACCTTTGATCCTTAAAGATTCAAAAACGCTCCCGGAAATTTGTATAAAGCAAATTTAGACATTCAGAAGCGTTTGAGTTCCCTGCCCATTTCTCTTTCTTTTGGGAATGTACAAGAGTTCCCCCGTCCTTCGTGGGGAATCCCTTCAAAAAAAAAAAAAAAAAAAAAAATTCTGGAGCTATGCCGACACGGCGGCGGAAGGATGTCTTTATGAACACCCTTAAGAAAGAAATCTTCCAGAAAAGACGTTAATCTGACACGAGAAGGGTATAATGCGGCGGCATCTTCGACTTGATTTAACACTTCGAACACGTTACTCCCTCCTTTTGCCGTTATGATATTGAAGCCAAAGGATCAGAGGACAAATTCACTCTGTTTTGAAGGCGGGACGACCTCAACTTATAAATTTTTTATAAACTCCAATTCAGTAGATTGCGTGGGCCGAGAAGGGTTAAAATTCGGTTTCGCTTGCATCCCATCTACATAAAGTTCCTTTCCGGGTGCCTAGGGTTGAGATTCTTAGTATTTTTTAGTCAGAATTTTGGGATTTTCCCAACTAGAGGAAAGATGGGGGGAAATAATGTGATCAGAATTTAGCAATCCCCGGAAATAGGGACAACCCTGGACCGGGAAAAGAGAGACCACGTATTTCCGTAAATTTTGTTGCTTTCACCCCGTGACCACGGTCGGCCTGTGAGAGCACGCAAATCGGAATTTGCATAATAAATTTATTTCGTGCAGTTGTGACAGGTAAATGCCTCTTTTACAATAATAATATTTCGTGCGGGTGTTTTCAGGGCCTGTCCTAGTGGGACATCCGCACAAAATCTGGAAGATCAGGGTGAAGAAAGGGATATCGTTATGAGGCCAATAAAATTTGCATATCGGCAGAACGGGGCGCATAGAGAAGAAGAGCGCCTTAACTCTGGCAAACTTCCAAAATCAAGATCCCGACTCCCCGCGGCGTTGTGTCACATAAACCCATGAAATCGGAAAATCAATTACACGAGAAGCAACTTAAATAGGTACATTTTGACTTTGACGGGATTTAATGGGTTTTCGCGAAGAAAATGAGATTTTAAGAGCTTTAGTCAGCCGGGCGGTACCTTCTAGTCCTAGGGCAGGTAGCGCGCTCAGCCATTATGCCCCATATCCTGGCGCAATATTGAGTCCTCAGGATCACATCTTTTCACGAAAACTGTCATCGCAGCCCCCGAGTCAAGTCGACGGGGGCTTTGATGGGGCTTGGAACCGGCAGAGTCATTTCGCCCTGCCATGGCGTGCCGCAGCTATTCAATTTAATTTTAAGCAGAAGATTCCACTCGTTGGGTAGGCGTCGAACAGGAAATTCCATCGCAAACACTAGATTACCAAAATTTACCATGCCATCGAAAGTGGTTATTAAAAAACTTCAAGGAATTTATTAACAATTTAACTTAACATTTCTAATTTCGAGACATTCCATTCTGGTAAGATCAGAAGTTGTATACCTAAGTATTTGAAACAATTGTAAAAATATATTTAAAACTTCTTCAAATAGTCAATATTTATGAGCATGAAATAAAAGAGAAATTAAATTTTTAACAGCGCAACCAAAAATAACAACTTTAGCCGTATTATTTTCATAAAGTTATTTCTATATCAATCGATTTTTATATCATTTACAACGATTAATTGCTAAATACAATAAAAAGTGAATAGCGCTACTATTCATTCGCTCCACAAATCTGTAAATTTGCATAAACCAACCAAACACCTTGCTTTATAAAGCCCAGGAATAAAATTTGGAATATTTTACTTTAATACTTTAATCACTTCCCAATATTATTAAAAAATTAAGTCCGGCTGTTAACATCAAATGATTTGTAACGTTGAGCTCTAATTTTATTAAAACCACTTCTAAAATTAACCCAAGAATGATCTACTTATTCGTTATCTTAAGCTAATGTAGAATTAACTTTCATAAGAACATTTAATAAAGATATGTAGATAGATGTTAATTAGTTTTTTATTCCGTACACAGTTTATTCCAAAAAATAAAATGAAAATTATTTCACTCCATAAAATAAATTTGATACCATTAAAATTTCATTTTTTAAAATTTATTTAAATTTATGTATCAAATTACTATTTTGAAGTATATATCAGCATACCATTAATATATAAAGAATATTTGGTCAGAAAGTGCTTCATTCTTAACAGCAAGATCCTTAAATATGCATAAAATTTAAAATTAATCCTCTTTAATTTTGGATCAATTCTATTGAAATTCATAGAAATACAGTGATACCGGAAATTTTAGGAGCAAACGTTGATCTTTGGCATATATTCTGTTCCCTAGCCCATCACTTGTTGCTAAAGAAAAGAGGAATGGTGATGAGTTTACATAAAATCTTTATCTGTCCTTAATTATTTTATAAAATTTTGTTTTAATACGTGTACTAATTTTAACAAAAATGAGCAATGCTAAATAGTGCTAAGTTCAAAATTATAGGATCAATTTATTTTTATGTCTCTTTAAATGGGAAATACTGATACGATAAAAATTAAAAGTTTTTCTCAGAATAGTTTGTAGTTCAAGTTTTTGTCAATATGTGATTGTGAACCGTTGTTATTACAAGCTAATTTTTTACTAAATAAGTAAAATAATAATATTATTATTGGATTGCTTCAAAAATGGTAAAAAAATCAGTTGAGACACCTCAAAATATGGCTAGTAGGAAAACTAATATTGAATTTTGATAGATTTAACTTACATTTAGGTCAAATTTCTAATATACAAGACGTGCGTGACCATTCAATGGTACTAAAAGAAGATCAATGTGCAAAATAGGAAAGGAGCACGGAGGCCATAAAAGCTGACTGAAGAAGGGTGACAAGACATCTTGTTATTTTGTGCAAGTAAAATCGCAAGGTTTGAAATGCACAGCTTGCAGCAATTGAACGCGACAGTTGGAACATCAATTAGCTTCTCCAGAATCAGAGAAAAATTGTATTTTCTTGGCTAACGATTGAAAAATGCTGCAAAATAATTGCACTAACTCAGCGCAACATTGCAAAAAGAATACGTTGGTATCACGCCCATCGTTCTTGGTCTGTTTCAGACTGGAAAAATAGTCTTCACCGACGAGAGAACCTGCCAGCTTCGTACAAATCGCAATGTTTGCGTTCGGGGAATCTCTAAGGAAATTTATTTTTCAGAATGTATAACTCCCCAGATGAATAGTAGTTGAGTAAAAGTAACAGTCTATGGTGGGGTATCTTGGTATAGGTTCACCAATCTCCACTTATACTCTCGGACCGTTGATCAAAATTATTACATGCATATCTTGGAAGAAAGCCTCCTTCCATTCATGGAAAATGGAATGCTCTTAAGAGAGTCTTTGTTGCAGCGGGACAATGCGAGGTCACATACTGCCACTGGCGCTGATTAAGGAATAAAAATATCAATTGCCTCGAGTAGCCCCCTCAAAGTCCCTACCTGAACGTCATAGAGAATGTGTGGAAGGTTCTTAAAGATAGAATTGCGAAAAGAAGACCGGATACCCTCCGGGAAGTAAAAGATATATTTGTTGCTGAATGGAGAAGACGGAAAATTTCGCAAAAGAATTTATAGAGTCCTTACCGCAACATATTAAAGGATGAGGAAATTGGGCCTATAATTTTGAACACAACAGCATTAAGTTTTTGCTAATATTTATCAAAGTTAGTGCACGAATTGAAACAAAATTTTATAAAATAATTAAGGACAGATAAGGATTGGATATACACTCGTTGTTGCCCTCCTTCTTCTCCTTATCAACAACTGACGGGCTAGAGAATAGAATATATGCCCAAAATCAATTTTTGGTCCTAAAATTTCTCGCAGCACTATATTTCTTGTTTTCCTTAACTTGTATTTGTGTATCCGTAAATTCCAATCGAAAATCTAACGAGTACGGTATTAAAATCGAATTCTTATTTATTGCAATTGATAATCCAAAATCTTCTCAAACAATAAGTAGGCTTTCCTGTTTCTGCAATTGATAAAATACCGTTCTTAGATTATCTACATGCACTTCATTCGAAATTTGGTAATGAACTACACCGGAGCTAACTATATTTAATTATTGTATTACATATAATGCTATAACTTTAGGTATTCCCTATGAATTTGCCAATGTTTTAAGTTAAATTACATCCTACGGTTAAATTTCAAAAAATCTTTTCTTAGTGGAAGCGCAACTAATGTTCAAATTTCATAATAATTTTATAGTCATAAAATAAATAACTATAAATCTGTGTTGTAGGAACGAACAACTAATCGAATTTATTTTTGAAAATACACGTTCGCAAATAATAGCTTATTTTTGTATAAACATGATCATCTTCCCAAGTATGGAAGCTTTCAGAACAACTGCCATGCAATTCTGCCTATATAGTGTCTTTTTATAGAAATATTATTTTTTGTTAGTTTTTCTGACGGAAAAATATAATTAGGTACCTATTCTAAGTTTTAAGAAAATTAAATATGAGCATTCAAATTTCAAATGATATTTCAGAATCAATAAATTCAGATTTTCTATCATTTCTTTATAAAGGTTGTGCGTATTTATACGTGTTATTAAAGTATGTAATGTGTGTAAAAGGAATCTTTATATTATAAATAGGTATGGTGATGTCGAAAATGTTAAATTTACAGATTTTCAGTTTACTTAATTTGGTGGGGAAAATTTAAACGCATTATTCATAACGATATTAAAATGAACAACTTAAAATCGTCCAAAACATGCTTTATGTTTAGTAATCTTAGTAATCATCAACATATTTAAAATGGTCAGAATTTTAGGCAAACTTTTTTTAGCATTTTCTTATAGTACAATATTTTAACTGGACTTATATGAAAATTTGTAGTTAAAGATATCCTTTAATAACTGTAGGATTTATTATACCTAAATTTACAGAAAGCGAATCACTTTAAAAAACTTGAAAGATGTTTTTCTTGAAACTACGCTTTCAAAAACGGAGACCTCTATATTTCCAAAACTACTCGACAGATTTAAAACAAATTTATACCGCATATTCTAGGCACTAATTAGAAAATAGTGTTTGAGCACATTTTTCTGCAAAATTCATAAGTATACTTTCAAAGGGCATTTTGCTAAATTTAAGAAGAGAATCTTTTCTTTAGTTAAATACTATATAAAATATTAAACTAATAATTTGTTTTTGTTTCATTGATTTTGAATAAACCACTAAGAAATACTTGTTAGCGTTGATTGGCTTGTAGAGATAACGTTTTCGTCCTTTTAGAAATGTATGCTATCTTAGTTTCAAGAGTTGAACAAATTTTCCTTATGAAATTAATTTCCCTTGAATTTAAGCAAAAGACTTCATCTGCCGTGTAGGCGTTGAGCAAGAAATACCAGGAAATTTGCTACGCACACAACCGGATGAAATTCAAGATGCGGCTGTGGCTTTCCATTTTCCACAATGACTGAGTTCGCCTGGTTCCCGGCGTCGATGGATTTGCTAAATAAGTTACTGCCTGTTCCCAGGCGCCCCTTCACAGAGTAACCCGCTTTTGGAATTTGCCTGGAACACACCATTAAATCAATATTTGCCCGGCAAAGTTCTCCATATATGGGACCACTTGGTTAATTTATACATTCCATCCAGCCTGCATATTAAAGCCGCTCATATTACCGGGCTCAAAACGTTCACGATATCCTGGACGTGTCGTACACTTTTCGAACCCCCTAACTCCCAAAAACCCCTAGCGGTTAGAGCTAGAGAATATCTAGGAAAACTTGCGGGCTTTGCGGAGATTTATTAGTAGCCCCCGGTTGAGTCTCATAAATTTTGTAGTATTCGTCAATGACATTAATGTCTCACCAATAAAACTTTACTAGGGCGGTATTGGCCGCCTAGACGGGTGCCTTCACTTGGGATTTTCTTAAGGGGGAATGTGAGGGCGTCCCAACTTCTTGAGTCGATAAAAGTTACCCTGCCCGCCGGATATTGCCAAACATCGGAAAGTTGAGATTCCTAAAAAGCTGCCCCCAGCCTGGCTCAGCTCACCTATAAGACCTGCATGCCTCACCCCTGACCAATAGCTTGGGCCTGCCAGCAACTCTGTTCCCCAGGGGCCCAATAAAATTGAAATTTACTGAGTTTGTTGTTTGAATTGTCACCCAATATCGCACCGAGCAAAGAGGTTTGCAATGTTAACAGTCACTCGCCCCCGGGAAGACATCCAAATTCCTCGTTATTGGGTACACGTAATGTGCTAAACTTCCCCAAGTTTGCTCTGTTTCCAAGCGTCGACACGAAACTTTTGTGTCTTTGCGATTGGGAGCGCCCACTCGCTGGCCCAGACTGAGGCTGGCGGAGCTGTTAAATACTTTCTCCGGATGGCTGGAAGAAAGAGGCGGATTTGCAGATCTTAAGGAACTAATTTTCGGTTAGTACGGAGTGTGGAAGACACCGCAAGCCTGTTAGCAGAGAACTCGATTTAATAGCAAGGAAAGGGAAGCCGCTTCTGAGAGGATTTAAACTAAAAGAACTAAAAGGGATTTCTTGAGGTGACGTTCTTCAAATTATTTTGACTATGTTATCTTTAGTATTTCAATCTAGACTTAGATTAGTTTTACGGAGAGTAAACTGGATTTTAAATGTGAAAGCAAAAGAATAAAATATTTTGTTGATTTTTACTACAAATTAGGAATCAAGAGTATATTCCAAAATAACCGACCGGTTCCGTAAAAACATTAGTCAGAGTTGAAATTTTAAATCTATTACAACCTAATTTGATCAATACTACAGATACCAATCCTATAACTCAGTAAAACTCATCTTCCTGTCTTGCTATTGTTTTGCCTTCAGCTCTTATATTGGACTTTCTACTCCTCCTACCCGAGTTGAAATTTTAGGAGTACATGGATTTGGTCCTTTTGAGGCTGTTAATCATATTTAGTAATTATTATTACTGTAATTTATACTCTCTGAAAATAAATTAGTGAAAACCATCACAAATATGCTAAAATATGGGTATACTTATAACTAAAGACGAATTTAATATTTGTTAGACCTATTTTACTACCTTCACCTTTTCCGAGAATAAGTAGTAAAACGTTCAAAATAGTTTGAATATTTCAACTCGGGAAGCTCTATTCCATATAAAGAAGAACACTAATGTGAAGGGTTCGAATATGGTACCTAACCAAAATTATAATTTTATTTTAAAACCATTAATCCAAGTAAAAATTTGCAGGAGTAAATAAGAATTAACACTATAGGAATTCTATATAAACTAAATCCTATTTTGACTATCAAGATGGTAAACATACGTCTGTTTTAGAAGACCTCCCCGATGTTCCAAATTTGTAATGAAATATTAATTCTAATTTGATTCTTAAGATCGTAGTGTAGGATATCTATAATATTTTAGTAGATACGTGGATTTAGAATTTAATCAAATTTTTTCTTTAAAAATTGCTATTCAGAAAAAAAAATACTTTACTTACAAAATAATTAAAGCAAAGGATGTCATACAGGACAGACACATTGCATTGATACTTTGAAATTTAATACTATGCAAAAAATTCTTCCATTTAGTTATTATATATGCATGCATTTAAGCTTTTATGCCAATTTATCACGTGTTTTTCATTTGCTCTTAACTCAATTTGAGACCCGAATAAAATATATTTTCATGTATATAAATTGCATTAGAAAATATGTATGCTAAATGTTTACAACACATTCATAAGAGTATCCAGATAAACCACAACGAAAAGAATGTAAACATTTGGGAGTGATACGTTCTTGCGAATTGTGTGCCAAATATTTTGGTTACTTCATTTGAGTGACTAAAAGCGAAAAAAACAAAGCCAATTCAAATATATCGATACTGTTTATTGACGATATAGCGAACGAGTTGTTTAGAAGTAATAATATTTATACTATAATCAGGCACTATTTAAACAAATAATTTACTTTCATATCAAGAATTTTATCTTTGTCAATGAAAAAAAAAATAGTACTGAGAATAGGCTTTAATAAGATTAAATTGCGAAATAAAATCTTAAACTGTCTGGACTTATATATAACAGAACCACTATCTCTTGCTAAAAAGGAAAAGCAGAGCTGTATAGAAAAGAAAATTTGAAGAAAACACCTTCACCGCCTAATATCGTACCAAAATATATTCTGCCTGGGCTAAAACTCATTCTATCGTTTATCTCCACCAGGAACGCCTAAATATCTCAGTAACTTAGTTTGAAATTGTAGAAATCACGAACAAGACTGTTTCCGGCGTAGACCCCTGCACAGCAGGAGCAGGAAGCAACTCTTTTCTTCAAATAACCCTCCCAGTCTCGGTGAAAATTTGTTTTCTTATCTAATTGAGATTTTCTGCGTTAGTATGCTTGAGCCCGGCAAACCTAAGCAGATGGAACGAGGTCGGCGGCGGGATTCACAAATTAAATTAAATTAGTGAACTCTCCGAAGCTCCGGTGCCAGGACCCACGGAGGTGCCTCAGTTCGGTCTGGAAGGAGACGGCATATAATGTGCCCGGAAACAAGGCCATAAGCCTCGTTTAATTTGTTTTTCCTCCAATTTGGTTTTCACCGGGTGCTTTGTATGCAGCCTGCGAGATTTTCACGCTGCCATCCGCCCACCACCCTTTGTTTAATCGCAGTGGCAAATCGTATCCCTTAGTGCGGGCAAAGTAAACAAGGCTCGGGCGTTTAAGAAACTCCCCAGCTGATAATTGTCTGCCGAGCTCAAGAAACCTGCATCTTCACTTTTTGCACAGAAAACCTCCGCCGCTTTGAAGGAGAAGGTTGATGCAGAAAATTAAACATTCACCGAGCAAATAGAGTACTTAGCTAATTTGAGTACCAGCTCCAAGGACGGAGAAGGCAAATCCTTAAGGAAAATACGAACTGGCATAGCATAGGGGAATAATTATACGCTATTAAGTTCCTATGGATTTACATTTTCATTTAATTATCAACGAAATTTAAAAAAAAAAGATTGGATCAAAAACTAACAACTTACTTTGGGGTTTAAGAACACGGTCCAAATTTTAAGTTTTACCTATATTTTTATATACCTCGTTACATACCTTTGCATTTGGATTAAAATTATATCTGAAATAAAAATTGCCTTAAGTAAAGTCTAATTCGCAGATGCTTACGACCTTTTTCAAACGAGACTGATCTGTTGACTCAGATTGGAAATGTTATGTGTGTTATTTGAAATTTTAAGCTTTCCCAAATAGGAAGGTGTGAATAAATATGGTATGGTGTTTTATATTAAAATGAATTTGGAGAGATATTAAATGTTTCATTTTATTCTAGTTTTCCTTATTTCAAAAAATGCGACAAAGTCGAAATTTTATATTTCAAGGAGTGAGGAATAAGCATATTCGAAAACTACTGAAAACTAATAAAAAAAGTCAAAGTTCAAGAATCAATCAAGTGTTATGGTATTGATCAAAAAAATAAATAAGATCACTTATCGATCGAGTTTAAGAATCTCGATCTGGTTTGATACAGCAATTGGGCCGTCTTGAAAATAGCCTTACACGTGGTGATATATAGGGAAATTCTGTCTGAAAACTGTCTAAATATTAAAAGGAGTTTAAATATAAAAAGTAAATGTTTTGGGATGATTCGTATAGAAGTGTTCCAACATGTGCCAATCGATTCCTTACAGTGTTATGATCAGCGTTCACGATGAACAATTTTCACCCCGTTTTGAACGGCTGAAATATTTTCGCGTGTGTAGTTAGATGAGCTCATATAAAGCGATTCGAAACACTGTACCACGACAAGTAAGATTTTGATTTGATAAAAAGTATGCATTATGAGCTTTTTAACAATACTTCACATGTCTCGTTCCGTTGGCAAATGTGGCAGGTATGAACCTTAAAACTTTAAAAAAAATTTTTTTAAATTCTGCTTAAAAAAGTACATTCCTATCATCCGTTCTTAAAAATTTCCTTAATATGGATATTGTTTTAAAAACAAACCAAATGTACCTTAAAATATCTTTCAAATAAAAAACAAACAATATCCATATCTCAAGTCCGTCAAAAGTTCTTAAAATTTTTTGAAGTCACTAGAATAATCAATTGGAAAAAAATGTCTGCCATTAAACTGAAACGAACAACCTCTTACGAGATTTCTTGTATTTCAAACCTCAGACGTTAGCTCAGATGTAAACGACCATCTATTATTGATATTAATACATAGTATTAATGTAGAAAGAGTTCAGAGTGACCCCTATGAAGAAAACAATTTCGACTTGCGAGATAGTGAGAGGTAGATTGAACTTATGTAACAGAATTATGAGGTCCTTAAGACGAAGAACGAGGTTGTGCATTCCTTAAGCGAGATAAAATACATCTGTTATCCAAATATAGGAGGATGGGCTTGATAAAACAATGAGGACATGTCTTTTTATACAAACAAATTGAACGTAGATATCATTTTTATATAAAACTTGTTTAAGTTTGATCTTAAGCTAGTATTTTACAAAATACAGAAAAACATACTTTACTGCTAAAAGTTAAAATTAAACTTGATTTGTGTTTCTATAATAGGTGTAAAATAGACTGGAAATTGCTATGTTTTTCTATGAAAATCTTATGATCACTTAATACTTAAAAGGTTTAATGTTTTAATATATTCGCAATATTTTAAAGTAAATAAACCATTTATTTTGAAAGTGGTTCAAGTCCGAAAGATCATGAAGAAGAATTAAATATTTTTGTTCCTATCTTGTGAGGCAGGAGTAAGCACTTCAAATTAAGAAAATATTATCTGCCGTTTTATTAGTGTGCGTTGTCCAAATTTAAGCATAAATGCTAAAAGGTTGCATGTATGTTTTTCAATTTGAGTACGTTGGAGAGCATTGTGGAACCAATTTTTGGTGTTTTAGTGTTTTACTTCGGTCATATATCAGGAACCATATTTTTAGCGAAATTAAAGATAAGTATGAGTGAGGATCGGTGAGAGCTTAAGAATGTGCAAAGATATTGTATACATCCGCTGGGCAATATTGCCATTTTATTACTCAGAACGGGTATCACGGCCAAGAAAAATAGCGGGATCCGTATTCAATTTGGCTCCTTTGCCAGGAATCCAATCTAAAAGCACAACATTTTCCGCATTTTCTACAATGCCAACAGGCAGGAGAGGACAGAAGAAGGGAAAAAAGGGACTGAGACATTTCACGTATAAATTTCCGACAAATTTATTCCTGAGGGTTTTTGCCCGAAAGAGCCAATTCCTGAAACATGTAATTCCAGACAGAGTCCTCTGGGACAGTGTCAGTACCAATTTCGGGAAATTACTAGACATCCAGAAATGAACGCCCCCCGCCACACCAGTGCGTTCCGGGAGCACTTTTTCCATCTGAGATGTGCTTGGGTACGCCGCACAGGCGAATTTATTGAGTGGACCCTACCCAATATTGGACCACCTTGAAGAAGGTCCTCGGATTCCTACCGAGCCCTCCAATTGGACTCCTAATCCCCATTTATAAGCCACCTCTATTGGTTTTGCTCCAAATCCCTCCAAATAAGTCTTACAGCCTGGAGTTTTTCTCGTCCAGTTCGAAGCGGTAGAAATCTAAGTTTAAAGGAGGTGTTGAGCCGGGGCTGCTATCATGTTAATTTAATGCTAACTTTCGTCCTTCCCCAGGACGAATTGCATTGAGAGCAGGAAATTAATATTATCGAATCTGAGGACGCCTGCAAGAAGAGATCCTGCCTTAAGGAAGCACCGATGCACTTTCTATGCAAACAGTGGCCCAATTCGGCCCATCCTGGGGCTCTAGCAGTTATTAAAACGTCCGGGTGGCATAAATTAACCGCGAGCGACAGACTCGAAACCAAACATCAATCAACAGTTCGAATCCAATTTGCAATTACAAATGTAAATTCGCTGGAGTGCGGTAGACGCTCCTTTGGTGTTTATGTCAAACACTGTCTAGTCTAAGTGCAAATAGCTCGCTGTTGACTTTAAAGATTCATTCGATGGAGGGGGTGCAGGTGAAGGCGACAGGTTTTAAGAATTTGTTTTCGCCGCTTTTATGTTCCGCGTCCCTTCGACTGCCCGCAGCCCAAGCCCCTGGCTTAGCAGGTTGATTAATAAGAAATCAAAGAGACTCTTCACTTAGCTGTACACACAAATACACGTGGATCCAGGTGGGTGGGGCGAACAACTGGCACTGCAATTGCACATCAAAGGCATTCTGTGCACACACGCTTTTTCTTATTTCTGATTTAAACCAGAAATGTACGTTTTCATTTGAATGCTCAGAATTGAGGGCTGAATGGGTTTAAAGATTCGTTGGCTCAACGTTCTTTAAACGTTCCTTTGGGCTTATTATCTACCGAAAAAAAACTGAAGTTTTGATTGCCTTCAACAAAATTACATTAGTGTGGGATAACTAAAAAGGATTAAAGAAATATTTTAATAGTTGGACATAATTTACAACCATAGACTAAAGTTTTCTATAACTAGTGTATTAATGTACTACGAAACAAAACATTTGTTGATGAAACAACAAATATTAAGTGAGTCCTTTTGTTGATGCAACCAAAAATATTAAGTCGGTCCTTTTGTTTACAGCACTAATTCATGACAGGAAATAAATGTGTGAAATTTTCTCTCAATATAATTCACATGCCAAGTTCCAAGAGTCAGGATATGTATAAGGAATTTTATAAACCATTTTCTAAGTATGGCTCGTATTGGTGGTCGCAAGACAAATGAGGAAAGAGTAATGAGAGCACTAATACCATGACACACGCAACGTTTAAGGTTTTGATCGCCTTTAAAAATGCATGGTTAAAAAATGCTGCACATAATTTCTTACTACTGTAAGTGTTGTAGATGGGAATATTTTGCTGCGTATTCTTGTCTTTTTCCTTTTTATGGGAATTTATACAGGGAATGGAAAACAGTAGCCCTTTGCTGCTTTAGCTAAAAAGAAAATTTTCTCAATACCCTTTTAGAAATTGCATATAGGCTAGAGTCCACTCTCCAGGTTTTTAGCTATGTAAAACAGCCAAAAAATGTTTTAAAAAGTATAGTGTTATTTATACATGGCCCAACAATAGTTGATATTTTATTTATTCATATATTAACCATAAAGTATAGTTATCTATTTTAATGCTTTTTGGTGTCTATAACAATAAACTAATTACTATAAATATTTTTCAAAATATTAACGGTATGTGATTTTTGTCGGTCTTCACTATTAAAATAATATGGTTTTGATTAATATCTGATTGTTGGGTTGTGATCAATACTTGGTAAAAAATGTTAACTTAAACGCGATTGATAAAACATTCATTTGATAAATATAGACTGACTGACAATAATGAAAAATAAAATAATTCTTAGCACGCTATTATTTAAATACTACCTATATTTTGTAAAAACTAAACGCTTTTTCTAATTTGATTCATCTCTCAAAGAAGGTATTCTTCAATACTGATAACTAGATATTCTACATAACCTAAATTTAATTTTATTTTCATTTCATTTGTCTCAATTCGTTTGTGTACCACTTACAATATTCCAGTTAATCGATTACTACATATGTGAATCAATATTAAAATCGGAGTTTAGGTATGTTGAAAGGGGGCTTAGAATTCTTGAGTCCAAAAGTTATTTTCAAAAATATAAATTGAGTTACTTTAGTTTATTAAAAAAAAGAAAAAACAAAAGAGGAATTAAAATCTACTCTACTCTATAATGCAATTAAAAATTATTAATTTAAATAAATTTTTCAAAATATAGATACACTTGTGATTGATTATCTATAACTGGTGACCCCGACAGCCTTCAAGAGGCAAAAGTATTATATTAATTTCGCCGGATACGCATACAATTGGCGAGTCAATTAATAGTCCTAAGTTTAGAATGGTGCCTTTAAAAACTCCAGACTCTTCATAATCAAAGCGACACTCTCGAATCTATTTATTTTAAAGCTCTTTAAACGGCATCTCTCATATTTAAGAAACAGAAATTGCAAGGTGTAGATCTCTTTTTGTCAGCTACAACAGCTACAACACTATGCTAAAATATCAATTCCTTCATCAGCTGCTAATAGGCAATCTCGAAAGCACACCAACAGCGGAACGTTGGACAACCTTCACTTTCATCAACTTCAACACGAAACGCCTCAACGGCCGGATATGGGTCGATTTACAACATCTTCAATAGCCGTAGATTGAAAATCTAACAATACTTTAATGGTCGTAGACCAATCAGTATGAAAAGATACCAAGAACATTGTGTCATCTAAAAAATACAGCACTGTCGCATTTCGGAATGCCCGACTAAAGAATCCATTTAGGCAGCCTCAATATCGAAGACTAAATTTTATCCCTTCATCCAGCCTTAATCAAAAGAGACACAAACATCTTCTCAATACGAGTGCCCTACATCTACATCTACTAGCAAATGTCCACTCAAGGAAGACGTCTCATCTTCAATCACCCAAAAATCTGCTAAATCAAACATTCCTGAACATTACTCGTCAAGAACTTCTTCAATTCAACTTAGAAGAATTATAATTTCGCTCTTTTAACTTAACTTACATTTACTTAAATTTTATCATTAAGTAGCGTTAACTGTAGGTAGGGTAATGTGGGTGGCAAGACGGTTTACAATTCTTGAGTCCGGAAACTGCATCCAAAAATTTAAATTGAGTTACCTTAGTTTCAGCCCAGTATATGCCAATATATTTTTTAAGTATTATATAATAATGATTATTGAATGCAATTAAATATTATATTTCATTATAACGTTATTTTTGTAGGAACCTTATAAATTTATGTAGAAAAGAATTACTGTTAAACATCATTAGGTTTTCTCTAAAATTTGAGCAATTTACCTGGGGTGAAATTTGACCCATGATACCCTTTCAAGGGTTAAGTGAACATCAAATTAAAAATTATTAATTTAAATATTTTTTTCAAAATATAGATACACTAGAGATTGATTATCTATAGGCGTTACAAGTTAGCAACTTGGATTACATACTCCGGTTTTTTATATATAAATAATACTAATGTATATATACTTATATATAAATAAACTGACTCTTATTTTTATATATAATTTTATAATCCATTTGATATATTTTAAGTAAAATTTTTCAATTCTCAGTATTAATTTAGACTACTACTACGTTTATTTTTGTTATTTACGTTTTTGATGTATGTCATAACTAATTAACACTTTATTTACTAAAAAGGGTCAACGAGGGAACATCCATAAAATATATAATTTATAATCATAACCTTAAAATCATCACTCTACCATTAGCTTTCAAAATCGGCAAGAATTTTAACAAGAACGTTTAAAGGAAACAATTGAAGAAAAAATGCTCAATGCTGACACTTGCCCGTGGGGGTGGTACTATTTCAATTTGTTACAGTACCTCCACGAATCAACCCTACGCTGTGGAAATAACGCAGATTTTCGCCCTATACATGAAAAATGGTTTTCGTTCCATCTTGTGTTATTGGTACTCAACAGGACTGCCTCAATTTGGTGCGCGGCAGCAACCAGTTCTTCCGATAGGACAGAGACAAATATCGGCTGTTTGAAGATAACTAGAAATAATAGATCACTGCGAGCCAGAAGATAATTCCTCCTTATAATTTCTCTTGTTTGGTTCCGCTGGATTCTTAAACAGACAGTGGGGTAATATTTTTAGTAATAAGTCTGAAAACTTCAAATTTCTATGTAATTACTGTTCTAGTCACTAACTAAGCAGTAATTAATGAGCGGTGAAAGGGACTTTTGTCGTTTAAGTAAAATTGAAAATAAATATCAGTAAAAATTATTATAATTCATTTTCAAGTTGTTGATGGATGGATAGATACAAATTTATTCCCTGTCAATATTAAATTTAATATTCACAATATTTTTTCTTCTTATAAATTCTATTCATTTTCTGTACCAAAGTAAGCGTTCGTATCCTTCAAACACAAGGGTTATCAATTGTATGGTTTTTTTTTCTTAGTCTCTTGAACAAAAGTGGCAGAATATGCTGATTTCTTCCTTAATTTGGTCCACATTTTAAGATTAATGATATATTTATAATTTGCTTATAACACGAATTTAGTATGGAAGAAGTAGAATGAGTTACTTCTATGATACTTTGAAAATTGTCCTTCGAATATGAGGAAGGCATTGTATCAAAAACCATTTGAAACTTTCTCGATTTTCTAATGCAGAACGAATGCAGAAGTCTTCGTTTTCAAGTATGTAAAGGAAGTGTTAGCCAACATTTACATTATCATGGGAATAAGTCAATTTTATAAACGTTACATCACAACTTATAGAAGAAACACAGAAGATTCAGGGGACCAGGAAATCATGAGTCAAATAATTTCTTAGGCTGTTTGATGCATGCTCTTGAGCGAAAATTAAGTGGAAGTTCAGAAATTGCCATAAATATGTAAAAAAATATTCTACAGAGTAATTTTCATATAAAAAATGCTTAAGAAATTGACTCATGCTCTTGTTAGTGTAATTAATGGGGTTGGTTTGTATCGGAACCTAAAACTTGTTTTGATGTTAAAATATTTGCAGTATTAACCTATGCCAATAGAGCGAACATGCGCGAGACGTGCTTGAATTATTTTAATTGTGAAATGGAATAAGCTAGAAATTATCACCCAATCGAGCGGGCGAATCCATTCATTCGGATGACTGGGTCCTTTTGTTCGTCCTAAGCGAACCGATGAACTGATAAGCTTCGTTACACGCTCAATTGTCCCACCTTTGAACAGGACCCGTGAGCACATAAATGATTATATCATATTCATAATGAAATCATAGAGGACAGGGACTAACCAGGGGATCAGGACCCCATACAACCGTCTAATTTCCTCTTTGTCCTGTATCGCTGCGGTTGGAGTACCGAAACTTTCTTTCTATGAACCCCTTGACGGCTCATGAAAGGCCACAACCCCGCCCGTCCACCACCATGCCTATTATAACTTTATCCATGGTAATAACTTTTGCATCTGAGCTGCATGCCAAATTGAATCTCGTGGATGTTCTGCATTCGATTGCTGCAAAGCCGAGTTTCACACAGAATGGGAAACTTGCGACGGGGGTGCAGAAGTGGAAGATTCCTATTGCTCCGGCATGGAAAAGTTTCACCTCGCCCCATAATGGCTGCATTCTACGACATTAAACAAAATTCAAGGAACTTGCAGCGATTTTTATTATTAAAAAGTTTTCAACGAGGTTCAGACGGCACGATTGGTGCATCGCCCCTCTTCACTTGCGTTTTACCCTCGATGAACCCCTGGTCGAATAAGGAGCATTCAGTGAACCCTCTGAATTGTGCCGAGTTCAGAATGGTGAGGGTGTGTCGAGAAGTATTTCTTTTGCAATTTTATTTAGCATCTTCAAGATTACGAAAAAGTTTTTTGAACCGCAGTTTTTTTCTTTCGTTCGAAAAGTGTTTGGCAGCTGTACTCTATACCTTGGAATTTCTTATATTTTTCAGTGAAATTGTACTTCTTAACACAAGGAAAAGAGAAAATCTGCAATTTGTATAAAATGTGGCTTTTAAAATTTGCCAGTTGTAATTTCTTTTATTATATTCATTACCACTACCTTCAATCATTTTGTTTCGTTACTTTGATTAAGTCTCTAAGTTTTTTATGCAATATTATAATCTATCAAAATTTATAAAATGTGTTTACATCAAAATAATAAATACGTCAACGTTATCCATTCAATATGAAGAGTAAGCACAATGAACTCATCACCGAAGATTAAAAGTAGATAGTACCAACAATTACCATATAATGCACAATTAAATCACTTGTGAGTTTGCGCCAGTTATAAGTTTTTCGTCAATTATTTTAGTTTTAAGCTTAATTACGTCTTTATTTAACTTTGTTTTAGAATTAAAAACCTTCTTTCCAAACAAACAAAAAACACAATGATGTTGGGTAATCCTAAATATATAAAGTTGGAAAATAACCAACCAGTTATAACTTTAATGTGTTTTTTATTTTATTGTCTTGTATAAGCATTATCGCGGAGAGAACACAAAAGAATGAGTTTTTTTTTGTTGGCATTAACCGAGCCATTCTACAAATGCACAGTAAAAAATTGTTTCAATAAAATGCTTACAAAATATATCTAGTAAAATATTCTCTTGTTTTTCTTATAAATTTTACCCAAAAACTAGCAAAAGATAAAAATTTAGGTGAAATTCCAGTAAAATTATCTTTTACTGAACGTTCTATGTAATATATAATTTACTAGAATTTATACTAAAGAATGAAATCCTTGTTACAATTCTACCATCACGCTCAATATCAGTGGCACTTGTATCTTCAACTAGCGTTGTAGTATGGTACCATTATTAAAGTAATTATTCTTGGGTACCCCTTAAAATGACTATCAAAACATTATCATATACACAATGTCATTAAGGTATATAAGCTTTCCCTGCCAATTACTGGAAAAAAAATAATATAATATTCATATATGTAATTCCAGTAACCTTAACTAGACATTCGGTAAATATTAATAGAACAACATGTCTTTGTTTTCATAGGTTTTCAGTAAATTAAAGTATAAAATAAAAAAATTTTACAATAACCTCATAAACCTAGTAAAAATTTACTCAGATCTTAGTCAGGCAATTATTTAGACAAATAGTAAACCTTTTTGTAAAGTAAGCGCATATATTCATACCTTTTATGCATGAAACTTAAAATTTTGCTCGAAAGAAATCAGTAAATACTTGACATACAATTTTATGCTTCTGAAAAGTGAATCTTATAATTACATCTTCCCCAAATGAATTTTCTCCTCTTTAAACATAACATAAAAATAAAACTCGTTTATCCTTATTTATCAGAATGTCACAAATTACATACAGCCGCTTCTTTTGACTTAAAAGACATAAAAATTAAAAGGCACATTCGACATTCAGATTTTACTGTGGCAGTAATTTTACATGAAATCCACTTATTGAAAGGGATATAAGACCAGATAAGTATCTTTAAGTCAGTGCCCCGAAAATCTCATAAGCCAGCGTTTTGTAATTAAATAATAGTCCCTCTTTCACGTATTCTGCGTCGTTTCTTTTAGGTACCCCTAGAGAGATTGATCCACACAGACTTAGAAATTCTATCCTAATTTTTTTTAATTAATTTTAAATTGTGTATTGATCGTTGAATAAAACTTCGCTGAATTGGGTTTTGCTTGAGCATTCAACCCCAAAAGGTTTCCGTTCATAATACAGTTCTCGGCGGGGGCGAGCCTGCGGGAGCTAGGACTTTGCGTTCGAACTCTCCACAACAACAAGCAGTGAGGCGGAGGAGAATAAAGAGGAGTTTGAAGGGCTTCAAGTGCTGTAATTGACTTGTGCCTAAATTATCCCAAAAATTCTGAATAATTTATTTTTTTTTCTTTGCGTGGTTCCCCAGGTTCCCGGCCAGGCAGGAATGGAGAAGTGTGGCGGCAGGCGTTTGTGACGTTCCGAGTGCTAAAAAATCCCTGCATCTTCACTGTATGATGATGTAGAACGTTCCGTACACTTTGTCTAGAAAGCCTTAAAAGTTTAATAGAAAAAGTTGTATGGCTGTATCTGAGATTGACATTTTCTATACTCTAGGGGAAAATGCACGGAATAAATTAAATTCGAAACGAAGGTCGCATGATGGATGAATGCTTTTGCTTAGTTAGAGGAAGAATGGATGAGTTTGAAGATATTGCTTTCTATTAAACAGAGTTTCATAAGATCCCTGGGTATTTCTTAGTCTTAAATTCTAAATTATATGATGCAATAAGATACCTAATGTTACCCTATGTTTTTTAAATTATATTTACTAGTTAGTAATGTTTTATGTATGTCTCAAAGAATTTTTATACATTTTTTTGAGTTTTTGAGGTTAGTATTTAGTAGAATTTTTGTTTTAGGTATGAAATATAAATTCATTTTAATCTTTTAAGACTTAGCGTTCATAAATGAAGACTTAAA
This sequence comes from Philonicus albiceps, assembly GCA_963969385.1. Lineage (NCBI taxonomy): Eukaryota > Metazoa > Arthropoda > Insecta > Diptera > Asilidae > Philonicus > Philonicus albiceps. The sequence goes on from OZ017773.1 coordinate 32,222,007, forward strand.
AATTAAAATTAAAATTTTTTAAATCATTTTGAGGAAAAAATAATTCAGGTTTGAAAGGGCTAAGCAATTAATGAAATATGGTCTACGAACATCAGTATTAAGTTTGCTTTCTGCTTTATTATCTGCTATAAAATTTCTAATTAATATTTTACCACTTCCGGATAGGCCAAAGTCTTAAAATACTCAATCAAAAATCACAAATGTTTGCGTAGGTAGGCAATAGGTTTATTCTTAAGTGTTTTTTAATAGAATTTAAATTCATGTTTGTATATAGTACAGTACTTTTGATGATTAAACGCCATTAATATCGAAGTTCAAATATTAATTTGGATGTTATTGCTTTTCTTTTTAAAAAGTTTGACTCAGAATAGCAATTATTTTTCAATATGTTTGTAAAGTTTTCGACTTAAGGGGGAGTGACACCATGACGGCGCGTTTTGAGGCGGTTCGTTATTCATTTTATTACGACGAGAAAAAATAGGAAAATGAAAATCGGATTTAAGGGTTTAATTAACAAGACTTATTGATTTATTTATTTGGTTCGCTTAATACAAGCTACGGACAATTAACTTAAAACTAGACTTAACAATAACTTAGAGATCCTAAAACTAACCTAATTAAGACTAGATTGAGGAGGCGGGATGGACAGGTAAAGGGCTCGCTTAAGGGAGGATTTGTTTAGGTGGAAATCAAAGGGAGCAGAGTTGTTAACCTTCCGTAGCATCCTAGTGAAAGGTTCAAAGTGGCCGTAGTTAGTTAGTTAGACCTTGAAGTATACAAAATAATTTTTTTTATAAAAAAATATCTTTATAAATTCAGTGCAGAGGGCGTGCAGCATATCAGCCGAACGGAGACACCTATAACAAAAATTCAAAAAGTTTTCAATTCTGTAATGTTTAAACTTTGGAAATATCTATATGCGCGATATTGTAATTGTTAATATTTTTGTTAAAATGAGTTTTTTTAAACAAATTATACTGAAAAATGGGACCTCTTTTTTCAAATTCGTACAAAAACCATAAAAATTGATAATTTTTGGATCGCCAATAGATATTTCTAAAGTTAAAACATTACAGAATTGAAAACTTTTTGAATTTTTGTTATAGGTGTCGACCTGCACGCCGATCTAGCAAAGTCATTAAAATGAGGCAACTTTGGCGCCCTCTGCACTGAATTTATAAAGATATTTTTTTATAAAAAAAATTATTTTGTATACTTCAAAGTCTTGTTAATTAAACCCTTAAATCCGATTTTCATTTTCCTACTTTTTCTCGTCGTAATAAAATGAATAACGAGCCGCCTCAAAACGTGCCGTCATGGTATCACTCCCCCTTAAATAGAACAAATAAAAAGAATTATTTAAAACCACAGCCAATTTATATGTGTAAAAATGTATTCGAAACAGCTTAAGATTTATTTTAAGAAAACTTGCAAACTGCAACTTTTTCTATTTTAATTTTTATGTCTTTCTCCATAATATCGGTTTTGTTATTTTGTTCAACGACTTAAAGTATGATTTTCAGAGATTTTAAAAATTGTGGATTCATAGTTGTAAAAGTGCTTACTGCACACATATGTTGCGATATTAGGAACTTTTACTGTAAAAGATGTGCAAGTACCGTGACAGTCCACCTTTATCATCGGATATCCACTTAAAAAATTTCGAGATATTCCCAAATCCCCGAACTGTAAATCCTCTTTCGAGAACTTAAAAGGACTCCGAAGGAGTTTATTTATATGGAAACTTTATCTGAAGTTGAGAAAAGTTGGGGCAACTTTGCGGATATTTAAGGACAGTTTAACTTTAGGACGCTTTTTTACAAAGGGCAACTTTTTTATTATCTTTAACTGACCAGCACAGGATTCCGCCGACGGTTTCTGGCAAAGTTTCTATAAAGGCAAAATTAATGCATCGCCCTAGCCGCTTACTGCTCTAATAAGCCGGTTGGGCCAAAAATCGATGACCTGGACGCTTTCAACAAATTTTCATGTTATATCACCTTCGAATATTTCTCCACCGGTCGTCCCACGAGATGGAGACAATATTTGGGGAAAACGTCTTCGATTATGACGTAGCCGCAGACTATCAATAATTCATCAATCTTTACCGGCTGCCAGTGCTGGAGCAAAAGGCGACAAAGCGTTCAGTTGAGAGGCTTAATAAATTTTTACAGGCCGCAATAAAAGGAGCGTCTCCACCCTGCCTTGCGGAGGAACTTTTATCTCCGTGTATTTTATGGCGGCTTGGGATTTCGGGCCACGTGGGCGCTTCTTGGCGGAATATTGGCTTGAATGCGTTTGACTAATGCCCGCCCCCGGCCAGGAACGGCATATGAGCTATGCTTGCTTATGTTGAAAATGCTCACTTATTTCGAAGATTTTCCCTTTTATCTGATAAAAGTGCCGATTGCTTGGCTGGCAATGGATGCGTGGCCGTTCGGTTTTTACGGCCATCAGTTAACTTCGCCCTACATAAAACTCCCCCGAATTGAGACATTAAGCAAAGCGTTATCCCCGCAAAAAGTGCCCTTAAGACCATTTGTATAACATTCGAGGCATGCACAGAAATGGGACTGTGGGTGTTATCCACCACAGGACATGTTGACTGATTCGCATTTTTTCGGATTACTTTTTTGTGGCGCAAGAGCCTTCTTCTTTTGCCTTTAGTTCGTGTTGGGGGGATTTATCAAATCATGTTCAACACACGAAATCACTGCTTTGTCCTCCAAGCGAGCAATTAATCACTCAGAAATTCTTAACCGCTGCAGTTCGCCTGATCCTTCTCCTTGACCATTGCTGACAATGAAAAATGGACAAATTTTCATCTCTGACGAACATCGTTAAGCAGTTAGAATGGAATGCTCCTCAGAAAATGCGGTTAAAATTCTTGAAGAAGGGATACAACTTGAAGAAGTATAAATTTATTTTTTACTTACATTTTCCTAAATTATTCCTTAAAACTACACACTACTCTTATTGTAGAGGGCATTTTCGTGGTATTGCCAATAATAATTTTAGCATTAGTGCAGGCTCCTCTATAAGTAAAACTATAAAACAATAAATTAAAAATTTTAAATATAGGTGTAGGAGGGCTAGGGAATACCATCGCTAATCATAAATAAGTGCCATTGGGAGTAAGCATGTGATGATATTTAAAGGGTCGGACCACTATTTGGACTATCGATTTTTGTTTTGTTTTTGCATATGCTATAAGACTTCAGTTGTATAAAACATACATCTACATATAACAATTTTTCAAAGTATGTATTCAATCTTAAGCTATGTCGCTTAGAGTGAGCAATAAAGGCCAAAATTTGAAATAACGTAAACCTAACGATGCTTAAATGAGGAAATTTTCGTTGACATCTTGCAATATTTGAAACTATCACTACCTGATAAGTCCTATAAGTTTTCTACACATATTTCTTTGATATTTTCATCCAAGTGAGACATTTTTTAATGATAAATATCAGTCTTATTTTAAATTTATTTCCCTTATATACAGCAAAATAATTTCTTAATTTGAATATAATGAACTTAGCTCAATTGTTTAGTCCCAGATAGATTTATTACTGCATAGATTTTGTTTCACTTACCATTATTTCTGTGAGAGACTAAGAATAACTGATAAAAATTTACATGATACATTCACATTCATATGCACATGTCTCGAGTATTGTAAGGAAAAATCAGTATAAGATCCTTTCCAGACAAAATTCTTTTATTATTGTTTCAAGATAGCTAATTGAAATAGAAATAGATTCAATCTACAACAAAGTCTAAATGGGTTGGTTATACCTGACCTGACTTTTTTAAATGTCTATTTTTAGCCGACTCGACGGCTAAATGTTAAAATGCGACAATTTCGAACACGTTTTTCCAATTCGCCGCTAAGATTCAGCATAATCTATTTAGTTGATCCCACATTTCTTATCGTTTCTTAGATCTGTTATAGATTTTTCGCAAATCATAAGAATGCGCCAAAAAATTTGCAACAATGTGCACACAGATTTTCAAATTGCTGTTATTTATTATTGTTATTTCCACCGATAACTATAATATCATACTTTAAAAAAATGCTCGATGATTTTGTTTCAGATATTTTAGCCATCCGGAAGCCTGACGGTCAGGAAGAGTCCGTTTTTTGGGAGATCAAACTTTATCGCTATACATTTTAAGAATTAAGCCGTTTATTTTGAAATTGGTGCAACTCTAACATCGTGAGTCAATATATATCCTCTATGGCAATATCTCGGTTAAGTTCAAATGGGGTGAATCAGTTAAGGAAGTTGGGACTTAAGGACTACAATCGCTTATGATCCGATATTTCTTCTCATTTCGTCATTACTTTCGATAAAGTTTAGCTTATATAAAGAGATATATAAAAATAATTTTATTATTACGTTTGCACTGGTTTTTGATACTCGCAAAACTGACGCGAACCACAACTTGGTTGATTACAACAAAAAAAATTATTTTCAGATATAATTGCAAAACTCAAGACAGTGACATAAAGAGTTTTATTATAATTTTAAACGGGCTTAAATTTAGTTGTAGCGTTAGGAAAACCAAATCAAATAGACAAAATGAAGAATGTTCCACTATCCTTTGACTAATATCAGAATTTTCAAATTATTCAATGATTTTGACACAATGAATGTGCCAATACACAAAATTTGATTGAAACAGATTCAAAAATATATATGTTATGATTTATAGCACATACAAGAAGTATACAGAAAACAATACAGACCCTCATCCTTCCTTTTGAATAATTGCTGCCTTCTGGCTATCACTGAAAGGTATTTTTATTATGAAATGTAAATTTAAATTTCGTCTATTCAAAAAAAGACTATCTACCACATGTGAAATTGGATTATCTTATCTTAGATATATAAAAGTGGATGTAGTTAAAATTACAGCTCACTAGGGACAATAAACTTAGTTCAATAAAATAGGCTCCTGAACTGAAAATGTGCTTTAAGATACTCCATATATGTATGTAAGGGAAATAGCGGCCAGGAATGGATAGTGAACATTAATATGCCACTAAAATGTACTTACTTAGGTTGGAAAGGTATTTCCTTTTAGTAAATTTTCTTTAATGTTTTAGCTTATTTGGGATTTGCAAAGAACAAATAATTCAAAAATTAACTGAATCGGATTGAAATAAATAAAATAAATAAAAACAAAACCTCTATTCCGTTTTGTCCCAGGTTGGACAAAATAGGAAATTTAATTTTATAAATTAATTTTTCATTTTTTAAAGATAGTGTAATTATGAATTAATCTAACATCATGGGAGAAGTATGACTTTTTCATTATGTCCAGAACATATAGAGAATGAGATAATTTATTTTAAAAATTCTTAGATAGATTAGTTTGTTCCAAAATCGGCTATTACTGGAAAATTACACAAAATCAATTTGAAAAGTTACAATGAAAAAGTACAAAGGTTAAAACCCTTAAAGTTTAACACTGAATACTTAAAATTATATATATATTTATATATATTTAAAAGTACAGGGTAGAAGATGTTGGCTACATAGTGGAGGGTGCAGTTTTGATTAATATAATTAAAATTAATTTATTTTTAATAAAGAGTTTAATTAAATTTAAATTAATGTTGTTTAACAATTTAAACTACTACTATTGAAGTTAATATAATTTAAAGTAATTTAGTTAATGTAGTAATTAATAATTTTAAAATTAGTACAAAATCCTTTCTAACCCTAACATAACTCACTTAATTTCCTTATTTTAAAGAAAGGGTAATTCGGGTGTAAAGAAAAGAAACGGAGAGCGTAAGGGAGAAAAGTTGTAAAAAATAAAAACCTGTTAACGAAAGAAAATCCAAAGGGTCACGACAAGTAACAAAAGTCTGTGTCTTAGTATTTTATAGTTTGTAATAAAGCTATATCATAAATATAACCTTTTGCACAGAAATTTTGGAATGTTTCATGAATTATGAAAGTATCCATTTCATTCGAAACTTTCCAAAGCAAGCTAACACTACCCAGTTTCATGTGTACCTACGTACAGCAACCAAACTCAACTACAAAACTCAACTCTGGTGTTATCCTAAGAAGAGTCTAAGGGTTAACACATTAAAATCGCACTATAGCAATAACAATGCAGTCTTGATTTTCTCGCTCCGCGGAGTTTCTGGCAACGGCGGCGGCGGGAGGAAGTCGAGGCATCCGTCCAAAATGGATTAAAAGTGACGAGATAAGCCCTTCGAAGCACACCACACCGCGCTGGGCCCCGAATGGGACAATTTTAAATTCATCTGGGAATATGTAGGGCAAGGACTACATCTGTTGAAGCGCGCTCTGATCCTGCAAACCCATTTCTCAGTCTGAAGAGCCTGGGCTTTTTTCATCGGGTAAAAGTTCCAACCTTGGGAAATTGTGAAATGTACTCGCTCCCAACTCTGTCGCCCGCCGTCGTCATTGTCGTCATTATGCGGCCTCGACACAATGAGCGACTTCCTTGCTGTTCAGCCGATCCCCCTGTGCGCCGCAGACTTTTGTTACATCCCTGAAAAGCTTTCTTTTGTTGATAGTACACAAATGGAATTGTTGGGAAACTAACGATATGAACAAATCCCAGATTTAAAGAGGGCACCACTCCCTCGGGGGCCGAGCCATCTCCGTCGAGGGCACTCTCTACTTATGCCCGTCGTTCTCGACGGGGAGCAGAGCATCAGGCGTTCTTTTGCGGGCACTTAGACATGCCTGACCTACTTGGCAACGGTCTCTGAACGCAATCGGAAATTAGCGTTCTGATAATCTAAGAACCATTCGAAGTAAACCAAAACAATCCAGGTCTCCTGCTTTGTTCTTAGCTAGACTTGGAGTTTTGGAGAATTACAGGGAATCCTCCGCAAACCGGAAATTGCTCCGGTGTGCGAGAAAGCGAAAGAGGCGTACTGATGCGCCGGATGCACGGCCTCGACTTTTATCGAATTAGAACCATTGCCACGCATCCAAGGACGCGACGTACCTGCGAAGAGTTAATTGCGTCTTCTCGAACTACGCGAAATTTGCTGCTTGGTTAGAGTTAACGTTACTTACTGTTTTCTCTGCACGCAACAATGGTACGACCCGCGGCGGGTAATTAAGCGTTTACTCGAAAATCTGCATAATCAAAGCTAATTTGTGAGCTAGTCACGGCCACGAAGCCCATTAGGTGGAGTCCGGAAAGCGCAAAATGCTGCTCAGCTTCTCGACAGCAGAAGACCTCCGGCACAAAAGACACTGTGATGCTGGAGGCTGTTATCAACGGCATTATCACCTGCTTTGCATTTCAAAACTGAAATCAACCGTGCCGTTTTGAGATAGTTACCACTAAGCAGCTCGGAGAAAGCAAAACGATTTTTCCCACCGCTTTTTCCTAAGTCTTCAGGCGGAAAGAGACCCATGCTAATAACTCAAACCCATCAATGCCTCCGGCTGACGTATTAGCGCTCGCGAGGAACAATATATCACCTGCAGGTGTATGAGGAAAAAAACAAGAAAACTCTTTCAGAGTTCCGAAACTGAACACCAAGTAGCCGGCCTTGGGGAATAAATTTTGGGCGTGCTGGGCATTTCAGCCTCGTAAATAATCTCCACGGAACGAAGGCATCTTTTCATCGTAAGCTGGACAATATGGCGTGACAAAAAACTATGAAACTCCCTGCTTAGCCCTCACGTTGTGCCCGGAATGCGAGATTTCTCATTATCACCGCATGCCATGGCAGTCCTACGTCAAGGTGAGTTGTTCCAACTATTCGCAGACAATCCCTTTTAAATAGAATTGCTATTTTCTAACATTATGGTGACGTCTTAGGTGTTCTAGGGCAAAGTAAACATTAGGTGCACGCATCAAATGTTGCTGTTATCTTAATACAAAACATATTAAGTCCTCTTTTTCATTTTTGCGTTGAACGGCTACCTTAATAAGTAGAATTGCCGAATTTAGAGTGGCGAAAACCTAGAAGCCTTTATAGAAACATTCTGTCACTGTTTCTTGTGCTTTATGGGCAGGTGGAATCATTGGCCCATATTTTTAGATGATGCCGGTCAGAATATTTCCGTCAATGGAGAGCATTATAGAGCCATAATTGCTTACTACTTCTTTCCTTAGTTGAATGGTATTGATGTCGTAAAGTTTTGGTTTCAACAAGATGGACGCTACATGCCACACAGCGCGCATCATTAATTCATTGCGAGAAACTTTAGTTGAGCGCATAATTTCATAATATTTAAATCTGACATCCACGATTGTGTGATCTTACACCTATGGATTACTTTCTTTAGGGGTATGTGAAGTTACTTGTCCACGCTGAAGTTGCTTGTCCACGCTGTCACGTTATTGCCGATTTACGGCCCCAGTTGCTAGATAAAGTGGTCAAAAAATTGCGATTTCCCGATTACGCTTCATTCAAGCCAACTGTGGCGACGATATGCCTGAAATTATGTTTAAACACTAATGGCATAAAAATATTTTATATAAAAATAAAGCCAATACCATGGCCATTAACATTATTTTTATATGTTTTATGTCATTTTAAATTTGTATACCTCTAAAAAGCACTCTTTATATATAAAATCAGTTGTTGATAAACATTATTAAAATTTGCTTATGGAATAAATTTTTCAGGAATTTTTGCCTAAGGTCTAAAAAATATATATACGGAGTACATATGTAGGAAGAGGACTCTCGTGGAAATAATTGTCTTGTAAACAAATTTTGAAACATATAAAATTTTTTATTTTTTAATAAATTCTCAAAAATGGCAAAAATTATAGTTGCTTTCATTATGAATGCTAGGGTTAATTTCATGTAGATATTCTTAGTTTTCCTATAGCCCAAAATCCTGTTTTCTGTTATTGTAGTGATAACGTTTTCCGACGTATAATATTTCTGGTAAAGATATTTAATGACTAAACCTTAGTCTGGATGTTATTCGTGACCTTGTAGTATACTTCGACAATAATATGGGGTGCGAAAATAATATTGAATAAATTTCCTGATAACTTTTATGATTTCAGGCTTTATTAAACGTAGCTCTAAAGATTTTCGTGTTGTTTTTACCTTGAATTCTCTTGTTCGCTCTGTCCTTGAATATGCATCGATTATTTAGTCTCCCTTTCATTGCTTTTCATTCGTCTCGCATAGATTCTGTTTCTGATTGAATTGGGTCGATAAGATATTTCCACCCTATATGTCAAGGTACATTCTTCTTGGGATGGAAAGTCTGAAATCTAAAAGAAATGTAGGGGCCGTTCTATTTATGCGAGACATTGTCGTTGTTTAACATTTATTGCTTAGCGTTACCCTAAGAACCTGCGTTATTTTTCTTAAAATATTGGTAACATACTTAGCTATAAGTCTACAACAATAAAAATGAATAGACCTACTTTACAATTTTATTCGCCTTAAATGAAGTTTGTTCTTGATTTAAAGTTGATTTTTGGCTTGTAATTTACTATTTGTATTTGTTGATTTGTATTAACTACACTTCATTATCGTGTTATTATAATAGAATTTTTCATCATTCATGTAAGTGAAATTTTTGTGATTAACTACCCTTTTTTTTAATTATATTTATAACTAGCTGATTTACCTAGTTTTATACGGTACACGTAAAGTTAAATAATTGGGTCTAGCTAGTATTTAGTCATATATTTGTACAAACAGACAGACAAAATTTTCAAAAATGGCTTTTTTGCATTTTGTTAGCTTTGCTATATCACCCCCAATCAGTTCATGGTAAATATTTTTTATGTACAGGATAGGGCGTTTCTATAGTTTTACTATTATAGATTTTAATGTTTAGTTATGCTTTGTCTGTTGAGTGAATTTGTAGACAAATAAAATAAATAAATAAACTTTTAAACTTCGACGCAAGCATGCAAAAATTACTTTCAGCTAGAAAACGCGACAGCGAATTCGATTGCCAAAATTACTGCCATCTGTAACACAATCGGGTAGAGTTTTCTCCTAAATTAAGGAATATTTCTTTTACAAGTTTCCAACTTTTCCATTGCATATGTACGGGTTTACTTAGGTTCGTAAATACGTCATTGGTGGGGAGCCACCACCCTCCTCATTCCGTACCTTTAAGGCGACGGTAAAGAAAACGGAGAAAGTTTTACAAAGTCAGATATTCCCGTGATAAATGCAATCATTAAATCTCTTCGAAAAGGAGCCACAGACCGGTGTTGGCTTGAAGGAACGAAGGTGCAGCTCCAGAATTCAATGCGAGTTATCCTGGCGTTTCGGGACAATTTGTTCGGGTCATTTATCTGTGCGAACAAATACCCGCACTAGACAAATATTTCAAACTTTGCCGGGCTGATAGATGGAAATAATCAATCTGCCTCAGTTGTTTCCCCCGGGAACCTTGTTTTGGATTTCCATTAAAAAGGCAAGGACTCTTTTCGGTTTTTTTCGCCGAAGCGAGCACGGAAGCGGGTAGCTTGGTGCCCGCCGCTAAGAAAGTTCTGACCTCTCGGGGGAACTCATTTATTATGGAACCGATTGGTGCAGTGGCTGTTGGTCTTAAAGTGAGCAGCCTTCACACGTCAGTCGGCTCCTGCAGGATGAATTACCGCCGATCTAAAGTAAACCACACACGAGCTGTACCCGCCACCGCCGCTGCAGTATGCAATGCAACTGCTCCGCTTCCTCCGACAAGGAAACTGGCACGGAGCCACACACGCTAAAAAATTCAAGGCGCCACCAGCTCGTGTCAACATTTTTAAGAGCAGCGAAGTACCTCGTTGCGGCGAGTCGGTCTATAAAGTTGATCAGTCAATATTTGACCCAGATTCTTGCCGGTGCAGAGCGCTTGCAGCGGTCTCACGTCCGCAGGTGTGAACACTCCCCCGCTCGAAGAGCAATTTTCCTGGCATGAATTAAATATGACAAGGCGAGATTACCATCAGGCCGCCGTTCCCACAGCGGATGAATAGTCGTATCGTGCTCACGCCACGTGTGTGATGGGCCTTGTTAGCACGAATTATGGTGATGATGGAGTACTAAGGATCGCTTAAGCACATTACTCACGCAATAAAAGTTCCTGCCATTAATAAACTTCGGCGCGGAGGCTGCCTCCAGCCAAAGATCTGTTCCGAGGGAGACGTGTTCATTTTCCGTTCCAGCAAATTCTCATAATTACTGAAGCTAAATGGAGTCTAAAGGATAATTACAAAGTTGAAATCATTTTCAGGCGCACCAGTACATGGCATGCAATCAAAGAAACGTTTTTCGCGAAATAGGTGTTGCGCGTGATTCATGCATATGATGGAAACTTTTACAAAGCCTATACCCCTATTTATGCAGTAGGACTCTAACTCCGTACTAAATTTTCTCGAAATATGTACGAAACAGCAATTTTCTTGTTACGTTGCAAGTCTATTTCCCATATGCTTTAGTTAGAACAAATGGAAATTAATTTAAATAACAATAATAAAATATGCGATTCATTTCGTACCACAGTTCTGCAAATTAAAAACTCTTTCTTTTCTCGATTTTTATAGCCGATTATAGGGGTTAGAAAGACTTATTTACGAGTCTCAACTCAGTTGTTTTCTATCACATCATGATATTTCACAATATAGAATTTAAATAATACAGGTCTATATTTTGGGCATTTTTGAAAAATAGAAGGTCATCATAGAAGTATGCATTGCCGCTTAAATGAAAGTATCAGTCTTAATCTAGGAATATCGAATACCTAGACTTTGACAAAGATTTTAGAAGAATAGAAAAAGTGGCACCGCATTTTTACCGGATCAGTACAGAGAAATTATTCGCTTCGTTCAAGAATGAATCAAGTTATTGACTTGGCTGTTAATTTCAGAAAAACTGATGCATTGCAAAAGAAATTAAATTTAATTATCAGAAAAAACAAATTTGAATAATTAAAAAATAAATTTTAGAAATGATTTTCGTTGGATCTGTGTCGAAGAACTTGGATCATATTATTACAAAGAATGCTATGATGAGATGACACCATTTAAAAAAGTAAATATTTTAAAAAGGAACCCTAATTTAAAAGACATTATTTTGGAACGTATTAAACACATATCTGCAGAAAAGAAAGAAAATATTAAACAAAAAATCGGAATATCGCTATTTTTACGAGGATATATTGTTAAATTAATAATTTTACTGAAATAATACATTTAACACATCTCCTATTTGTTTCATTTATTACAACCCTTCTGTGTAGTGAATTTATATAAAAAAGACAACATTTATTTAAAAAAAAAACATCAAAAAAGGTCTATTCATTCGATCTTACAAAGCTTGCATTATAAGGACTTCAGTACCAATACGATGGTCAAATAAAAATTATTATATTTTTACATACCAGTTTGGGCTAAAGTTCGGAATAGGGAAAATTCACCAATTTCAATAAAATTTTGCAGGATTCTTGCGTTTGGTGTAAAATGGGAGTATCTGAAAGAATTTCTTGTCGGTGGACTATAGTTTCCATAATATTTGACTTTTAATTTTAACATTTCGTAAAAATTACAAGTGGAGTAATTCCACCGCAATTCTTTCTCTTCTGCATAATCACAAATCGATGACTTTCCCTAACGCGCACTCCACTATACATTTTTCACAACACATAAATGATTGTTGATGATGATGATAAAAAATTTAAAAAATAACAATAATTAAACGTAAACACAAATATTCTTATCTGCTATCTGTTATCCTGCACGTTATTTTTAAAAAATGGCACGCACACACAAATGCGTGCTTGTCTCCGTGCGAAAGGAGATTTTTTAATGTAAAAAGAAATTGACCGTGTAAAAATTGGTGAAATGTGCATAGTGTAGTTGACCTTGGGGAAATTCAGCACATTTTAATGAAATTATGCATGTATAAAATAATTTTGCGGTGAAAATGGTCACTTTTAATTTTGGCCTTTTTTGCAAAAATTAAAAGTGGAATATTACGAAAACTATAGTCGACCGCCAAATAATTCTTTTAGATTCTTCCGTTTTAGACCTAACGGAAGGCTCTTACAAAATTTCATTGAAATCAGTTTGTGCAACTAAAAATACTTTCATTCTGGATTTGTGAAAAAAATTTCAATTTTATGATATAACACTTTCATCCACTCATGTCTTCAATTCTATCTACACTGCATCCAACGTTAAATATTTTTTTTCTTCACAGATATTAGAAAATCGAATATAATCTAAACTGAAGAAGAAGTAAGGAAAATATTTCGAAAATAGCAATAACAATTTTTACTCAAATACCACTCTGAAAAATAATCAAATTGGTTTTCAATTTTGAATATTATAAGATTTTAAATTATTAATTTAATTACATGTCAGTACTTTTAATCCGAGAACAAACAAATAATAGGCGAGTTTTATTCCACCTTCTGTCATTACCATAATAGCGTATTTCAAGCCTTTTCGGAATATCATACTTTTTTTTCATTTTCGCGGGAGTATCAGTCAGTTGCACAATTTTGGCAATATTGACATAAAAGGACGTACAGAATGGCAACTGACCCTTTTAAAACTTGAAATTAAGTATAAAAATCCATTAAATTTATAATTTGAAATTTAAAGAGTTGGACTGCTATTTATGGTCTTATTATAATATAACGAATTAAAAAGGAAAACTAAACAATTTATTTGAACGCAAGTTAAAATATTTCTTGAAAAATATATTGGTTAGCATTTTGTCGTTTTGCCATGACATGATAATCATTAAATTCGCAATTTTTGGTATATCCGAATATTGAGGCCCTGGACTTCGATTGATTCATTAGGATAGGTCAAAAGCTGAGTAAACACTTTCGAATATCTCAGAAACCTCGAAAAATTCGACCATCAGCCATACCTCAAATTTTTAATTATTGTCTTACCTTTAAGCTCTGCAGTGGGCTTAAGTGAAAACAGCGGTGCGTTACCGTCGCAACGCCCATTGCAAGAAGGCGAAGGAAGCGGCTTTTGCTCCGGCGATTCATCGTGCTTGCGATAGCCGGAACCTTCATGGCCGTTAGGTTAACATCATAACGCCTGAGAATTAGATCCTGCCTTGATGCTTTAGCCTTCAATCTCAGCGATGGTAGTGTTGGTGCCATGGCACGATAGATGGTCCACGTAGAAACAAGCTTCATCGGCTGGTGGCCATAAATCTTCAGCGCGTAAACAATGGGCCGCGTTCCGGTCGCGCAAGACTAACTTCCCGCGGCTGTTCTTGCAGGTTCTTGAGGTAGGGAAATGATGAAGATGACCGCACTAGAAAATGGCTGGCTGACTGAAGACCGGTCATGGCCCTGCTTAACTTTCATTTATATGCAAGTTGGCCACACTCTCGGACCCTAGCTTACCCTTAGCTGTAGTTAACACGTGGCTACTGCGCGACGAGCTGCGACGATCCCGCGCAGCGGTAATGCTCCGCTGGTGGAACTAAGCGTTATGGTGACGTACTATTTTCCGGATCCAGATGGTCATTACACAGGTTATGCTAATGGAAGCAGCTAAGTTAGGCGAGCGTTACCGCGAAGGGGAGATATGCAAATACCTCGGTTACCTAATGAAAGGGTTCAGAAATTGAAAGGAAAAGGTGCGACTTACATACCCATTTGAAGGAACGAAGGTCGAGCGCCCATTTCGATAAGTAACAATTGAAAACTGTAAGAATAAAGATGGTAATCTCTATTTTTGTACATTTTATAACAATTTTTACAACATGTGTTATGGCTTTTCGATAAATTACTAACGGATATAAACGTATTTGTGTTGCTTTGACGAAACGTAATCAATTGCAGTTAACTGGCGTTGTTAGTTAAATTCTCGAAACAAATTTAGATAGTCACCTTTGTTTCTATGCTCCTCAATTCAGTTGATAGCTTTGAAAGAAGAGTCATCAATATATGTATGTAGCAAATTAAATTGAATTTAGCTACTGCTCCTGCAAATCTAGCTAAATTAAATTACAATTTTAAAAAGCGTAGGTTACCAAACAAATAAGAGAAAATAAAACGTAAATTATGGATAGGGCCTCGGGTGGCATAGCTAGCTGAGCGGTTTAGCTGTGATGTACTAACAATGCCATTCTGGGATTGTGGGTTCGATTCCCATATGAAAATTCTGGTTAAAAAGTAAAAAAAATAACACAGAAAGTTGCGTTATGGCTTAATTCCTGAGTGCATAAAAATAAGAAAGCAATTTCAGAATTAAATTCTAAATTATAAAATAAAATAATAAATAAATTATGCATATCACTACACATTGACATTAATAATAAATCTAATTTGATCACTTTTTTATTATAAGAGATAAGTTTTTCATTAGTTCTTATCCTAGTCTAGCTTTTCTCAAAAATCTTGTTAACCGGTCATTATTATCAAAAAATAATTTTTATCAAATTTTTGGTTTAGGCTTGTCTACAAAAAAAAAACATAGTTTGACTAACCGTTTTCGAGAAAATGCGTTTCAAAATATCCTGCAGTTTCAGAGTCCTAGAACATTTGTATACTATTTTTTTTACCAGGAGTGCATATTGCTCATTGCAACTTTTTAAATAAAACTACATTTTTTGTCATTGGCTAAGGGAACAGTTGGAGCCATGCTAAATTAAAAGGATATTTTTGATAAATTAACGGCAAGCATTTTGTAAACTATTAATTAAATTTAACAATCGAACAATTCTCTTTTCCATAATATTTATGCCTTTTTAAATATATGGCAAATTATGGCAGTGTAGCATTTATTGTACTTTGTCCAACACTCATTTTTTCCATATAGATTGATTTACGAGTTTAAAAACTGACTATAAGTTTTATAGGAAATCTTGATTTATATGAATTATTTTCAATTATTAATAATGAAATGTATGTTCCGAAAATGAAAATGATTTTCTCTTCCTAATATAAGCCTTAACTTAAAAGATTTCTAGTAACTTTTTTCCTCGAACCATGCTCAAGCGAACGGGGAAATTGGATGAGAATTCCTTGAGTCCTCTGGAGTCCAAGAAAATCTCCCAATCACATAATTCAGCCTTCAGTTCGTTTCTATTGCAAGCGGGCCTATTAGTCGTAATCCACAGCGATATGGTTCCCGTTCACCTCCTCTGGAAATCCGCAATCTCTGGCCGAACCATAACTTCGCCATGCTTACGACTCCCCGGGGATTGGGGCGCAAAATATTGGCGGAATTCTTATCATAGGTCGCATTAAAAGAAGATAAGCCTCCGCAGATACCCGTGACAACGTTAGGTGCTCCAGGCAGGATTTTATCCTGATGGATCCAGCCACTGGAGAGTGACTGCATGCCACCACTGAGGGCTGTGAGAGCGGCTGTTGCCGGATTCAGGGATGATTCTCGGCGCAGACTCACCACACCGGGCATATCCCCTGCTACCAGGACGAGTCAAATTCTCAGGGACCTTTCACCATAAGCGGCGGCCGTGCGGACCCAAAGGGATCCACACCGTTCCAGGAGGATTCAGTTTCGTTCGAGTTAAGCACGTGGAAGGCTCCCGGTCGAAAAGTGGCCAGTGCGCGCAAAATTCGTGTATCCCCGTGAAGAGTGCAATCACAAAGATACCTGCAAAGGTCCTCCGTGTAAATGGCCTTTGTGTTCCTGGCCCAAGGACCCGGTGCTTAATAACTGTGCAAGTGAGTGGGAGTGGGAAGTGCGAGGGTGCCGGGACGGCTCAGGGACGTGCCACCTGCCTCCGTGGATTAAGGACTTTGTTAAAGAGGATACCCAAGGATTCCATTAATTCCCCCTCTGAGCAGTGGATTGTCTCGGCACCGGGAAATTGATTTTTCTGTGTCACTGTGATAGCGTGTCATGATTTGTTTACCCGGTGATGGATTCGCTCGAGGACTAATATTCATCCCTGGGCGGGCGGCGGAGACGGAGGAGGCGCCAGAGGGTGGGTCTCGCATGTTTACACTTCTTCACGTTATTTGCTATGCCTTGCGAGCCCTTGATTGATCAAATAGAGTCTAGGGCTGGCGGGGCACATGTGCCGAGTCCTTTTGAAATATTCAAGAAGCGAAGGAACGTCGGAAACGTATAGGCCCCCCGTGGGCTCTGTGCAGCGCTGCCACACACATCTCGTCCTCCAATAAAAATTCAAAATTGAATCGCTAGTAACGCTCGCGAAGGGAGCGGATGCCTTGCGATGCAATAGTTCCATTAATTTTTCAGGATGCTCCCGAAGGACTCGCCCCCTTCCGGAGCGTGCATTTTAGAAAAATCTACTTTCGTCTGCTGAATAATTAAAATGCAATTTTACTTCGACGAACCGCTCCCAGGCTCGCGGCCACCTCCTAAAAAGCCTCGTCACTCAGCTCGCTGGCGAAATTGTTATGATTTCTGGCCATGAGACTCCTGCCGAGAACACTTCGCGGAAAGCCCTTCCTTTGGGACGAGGTGGTGGTGTGGCGGTGCCTAGAAATTGGTGCCAGTGCTGTTTAACTGCCGTTCCTGAAAGCTTTTGCGTTAACTAAGTAACCGCTGTGGGCACCCTCATCCCTTAATTTGCAGATGCATCGACGTATCCCGTACAGAGTGGGTGAGCCGGATGGGTAAATAGGGCAATCCCAACCCCTTTTACGTGCGTGTTTGAAGGTCACGACTTGGAGCTACTGCAGTGCTTCCTTGTCAGCACGTATTGATTGCATCCTCCCACGGGCTCTGTACCAAGCGAAGGCACCTGACATCACCGCATACGATCTAAGAAGCTGTTGCGAGTATTTCTCCAGATAGTCGCATTCAACGAACATTGCACAGAATTTAAAGAAATTCTTTGCGGGTGGGTGTATGACGCTTTGTCCCTGCTTTTAATGCAATTTAGTTGATTTTCGAGAATAGCAGACACATCACTACTCTCCTGTGGTTTTGAGATGTTTTTGCGCTCATGTACACTATGAACTCATATCCCAAAGACTAGAATTACATATGTACTTGTTATATGTACTTTTCGTAAATCTACATTTAAAAAAGAGATATGAAAATGAAATGCATGTGGGAAAGACCATACTTATTTAAGAAAAGTCGATTTATTTTTGGTTAATTACGATTAAGATCATCATACAATCTTTTGTCGAACCATAAATTTAAAATAAGTAAGTAGTCGAGAGAACATTGGCATATTCTAATAGCAAACAAGATAAAAGAAGACATACTGTAACGAAGAAAACTTCCATCCTTAGGGGTTTTTACTGTATTATTACTGTTAAAAGACAAATAATTTATTACAAATTAATATCTTTACATTGGTGAAGATACTAAAAAATCTAGAAAAAAGTTTAATTCTTATGTAATGTGAATAATTTTTAATTGATTTCTTTCAACAGAAATATACCTTTGCTTATTATAAAACACGTCTCTCTATCTGCTTTTCACTCGAAAATCACTTATCTGATTTACGTATTATTATTTTTTTGTTAATAATAGTACATATTTCGCTGGATAAGTTTTAGTTTATATTTTGATACATTAGATAACATAAGATGAAACCAGTAATCGACAGTAATCCATAAAGTTGGAAAAAAGCTTGAACAGGGATTCACTTTTGATGGCATTTCGACTTGTATACATAAAGTATTAATCCTTATCAAATAAATACTTTAATTATCTGAAACATTCAATATAAATCAAATTTGATGAATTCTGGGCGACGTAGGGGTATTCTAGTTATAAAATAAATATGAAAGGACACTTATGTAAGCTATCCTTTGGGTCCTCTCCATCTCTTACTCGCTCAGCGTAAGGAATCGTAAGATAATCTCTATCCAAAGGACTTACTATAAAGTTATCTTTTAAATTTTATATATTTAATAGTAAAATCAAAACGTTACTCCATTAGCTCAGATATTTTCCTTTACTTGTACTACTTCCTCCGTACAAAATTGGAAGAGCTTGGGTCAACGGAAAGTATTTTACGCACATTTTAATTATCAATATTGAAGAACTCTATCAATATCAAAATAAGATTTGAAACCCCATATCTTTTTATTATATTCAGATAGAAACTTGAAATAGAGGACATGACTGTAAGACTATAAACCGTTTTCTGTGAAAACGGTCTTGACGGACAAATGTCCAGAACCTTAAAAACGGCAAAAACGTGTGTCAAATAATTTTATGCAGGTTTTTGCGCCAATATCCAGATTTCAACGAATAAAAAATATGTTCGAGTTCTTTTAAATGCATTTAAGTAAAGTTTTGAATTAGTTTAATCCTTTCATTTACTAATTATGTGGGACAATGTTTCCTATTGCTTTTCTTCCTTTGTGCTCACACGGCCCCAATTTGTTTCAATACTTAGGGAATGGTTTCAGCTTAAATAAAATTCAGGTCGGCTTTTGAAAGAGTTCTTTTTTAGCATTCCACTGCAATTAGGGAAACTGAAAATTTTTCTGTTGGCAAAAGTTATTTTAGTTCTTCTTGATGTTATAAGGCCATTTATCTTATGAAATCTGTATATCTACTGCTACATTATTCTCAAGATCTATGAATGGATATATTCGAAGGATTTAAATTATTCGAGCGGCTTTGATAAGAGCTAATATTTTTGTTTTCTCTTCGAATCTATTGCTTGCTTCGTAAATAGACAATCTGCTTTATCATGAAGGGAAAATAGCACCAACAAACTAATCACGCATTTAAATATTTGACCAAGAAATAAGTAAAAACGGCCAAATAATCGCAGTTCGCAAGTCCGGCACTTTCGTAAGACTTAAGATAAACTGCCGCATTGATAAGATTTCTGAAAAACCGCAGCGATCGTTCCGAGCAAACAAAGTGTCGATAGTTGGCGCTATACGACGTGAGTACTTTACGTGCTATCCAGCGGCACGGCACAGCGGTTTCACTTTTACTAACGAGCCCCAACCTCGACTTCCCCATTATTTGCGTAGAGCATGATTTCCAACTCACAAATATAATCCCATTCGGCTAATTTCCATCTTTTCTGCATTCAGGTGTCTCGCGGTCCGTGTAACCAGATCACTGTGGGCCCAGCACCCAGAGCTCAATTGTTCGAGCCGGGATACCGGAGAAAGTGGATGATACACCGACAACGACCGTAGCCTCGGTGTTCCTGCATATCACCTGTCAACGTTTTCACATTCTTCAAGTAAATCGGATTTTCCAACGATGATCTGAGAGCGATCTCTAGTATTAGGCCGCTAGATGCGGACGACAATCGCGGTCGCGGAGGCAGCGAGCGCATAAATTTCACATAGAAAGTCCATCGAGCCACGAGCGCGCCACAATGGTTCGCAAGGTTTCTCCGCGATAGAGACGAGGCGGAGGCGCTCGGATCAGATGCAAATTGAGATGAGAAGAAGCCGCAATGGAACGAAACCATCGGCGCCCACCTGATGTCGAGGAGGCCCTCTCCTCCATGCTATGGACCCCGTACGAGCGCACCCCCTCGGACAGCTCCTCGGACGAGGATGAAAGGCTTAATACGAAGCTGAAGAAGTCCAAAAGCAGCTTCGACTATGCTTTTCCTACTACCCACTATGTGCCTTCTTATAGAAAAATTGAAAGATATGACAACTTTAGGTTTAGCTACCCGTACTACGGGCACTTCCCCGCGGCGCCTAAATGCATCACGGAGCCGCCCTCGTACGAGTCACTCTACCACAACATGACACCGGCCCTGTCCAACATAATTGGTCTCAGCGGACGCCTAGTGCACTCGTTCACCGATAATTTCATAGTGCAGGTAAGAAATGAACGCAATTATCACTATCATGTATGTAATACGATTTTATATCTAATCATATACACTCCAAAAATTTAGTATAAAATCAGACTGAAGTTATTTTTTGTGGAAAACTTAATAACAATCGTAAAAGTATTACATATATTTTTGGTGTAATTATAAAAAAATAATACCAAAGTATTTTATTTTTTGGGTTAATATTCAATTTTTTAAATGTTTTGTGGCTTACGCCAAATTGGTGTAAATCATGTAAATCTCAATCTTAATCTCAATTTCCGATTCCCCATTGTTGTAATCAGTGATAATTTTCATTTTTAAGTTATAGTGATACTGAACTCGAGACATTGTAGTAAAGCGATCCTTCCTCACGTAAAGCAAACTAATCTAATTTATTGCTCTTCGTATTTTGAGGTTGGCACTTGGTTTTCCGAAAAACTACCGTCAGTAATTCCCTGTTTTTAATTTAGGGAATAATTTGCTTATATTTTGCACAGGCCATTCTACTGTTTGGTTTGTTTATTTTTATTTATAATTTATTGAATAGTAATTATGTCTCAGAAAGGTTTTGAATTGAAAGTACACATTTTATGACATTAAACTTCCAAATGCTTCTCATTTTTTTTTTTTTTGAGCAAAAACATGAGAAAATTGAAAATACTCGAAAATGAATTATTTTAGCAATTCGAAAATATAACATAAAAGAATGAATAAAATTAATATGGTACTTACTCAAAACGATTCAAAAACGGTTCATTGATGAGCATTATTATGAATCATTTCTGAGCTAAATGATTTATTTTGGAAATTACTCTTTAAAGAACAGCCAGTATAAATTCAAGTGTTCTAAGTATAATTAAAATTTACATAGTTTCATGAGCTGTGCATAAAATGTGTACCATCATGGGTTTTTGAAGTTGATAATTTCAAATAAATTATATTGTATTTTTGTGCCAAGCAGTACTACACTGGCTTCCCAAACTCATGTCGAGAATTCAAGTAGTATAACCGCTTGTTATAGACATAAAAGACTTGTAAAAATGATTCATTTTTAAGTCAGCATGACGGCAGAAAGGCTGTTTTTTCTCTCTCTCTCTTTTTTCAAAATATTTATTCTTGTTCCTCACACTCGTACTACACTTGCTTTTTACAAAAAATTGTTTTGCTGAAAAATTATTTCTCAATACATTTTTACACAGTCATTTAAGTAAAGTTTTACACTAAATTATGATTCGTGATAAAAATATTCATAATTCAGTAAAAACGTCTTCTGCGATAGCTGCGTGAACTATAATTGTTTACAGTAAAACGAATTAAATATCCCTGATGATGTGTCAATAACATCAAACGAGTAGGCTCAATAAATATAAAAAGTAGAATAAAATACAAATTATATTAAAAAGTGGTTACTAGTAGAAATTTATCCTATGACCCATGCCAATCTTCTTCTGAGATTAGAAAAGCACTGAGTTTGAAATCAGTAGCACTAATGACGTGTTCTTTTACATTAAAAAAAAAACACTTTTACACTATATTGACACTTATTATCACTACTGGAATGGATTTCTGTATGATTTAATATAGATAAAATAAACTTTTTTATTGTTTTATCGTAAATTGTGAATATATCACTATATATATATGTATATAATCCAGGCGCTTGGATTATGAATCTTATCAAAATTCGAATAAAAATACCTAAAAAATGCGCTTATTTTGTGAAGTATTGGTAAAAGAGAAGTAGAATCAAATCATGCAAATTGTTTTGTTTTTTGATATGCATAAAAAAACTCTTTTAAATTTTGACTTTATCTGTTTTTCAATAACATTAAAAGAGGGTTATGGTTTTAGTACATTTTGTACTTATGTGAATAGGTTCTTTACACATAAACCAATGTCCAAAGCAATTAGCGCATGTGCTTCTTCACTCTTTTTTAAGCCCAGTGGCGTATGGTAGTCACTGCGCCATTGATCCAATTTCCCACCCGCTGGGCATTTCCTCTGGACTGGCGCGGACCCTTTGTTATCCGCCTGGAAGGCACTCATTAAGAGTTCCCCAAATATGAAAAAATGAGTTATTGCCACTAATTAAGTTATCCGAGGGCACTGCTCCAAACGAACAATACCCCCTTCATCGACGGTCCCGTCGGCAACAGTTTTACACGTGTACCATGAAGCGACCGAGAATGTCCCTCGACCGAAGAACAAAGCCAAATTAGCCCTCCCGCAGAACGACTTCGCTATCTGAAGCAATATTGCTCCGTTCAGGCCAAATATTGACCCTATCGGATAACTGAGTTTCTGGGGCTCCTTAAAGAATCTTTTGTAGGTGCGGCGTTCTGGCCCTAATGGCTAAGCCCGATGAATGTAATTAACGCGAAGAATGTCACGAACAACGGGCATTATGGTAGCTCTGTAATTTTATGTTTTTAGGGCCATTAAGCGCAATACTCAGCGCAAAACTAAAGGTCGCCTGAATGACCAAAACTGAATGCGACCCATTAGACCGAGGGTTTTGTTTGTCCACCGCTATTGGGGACGTGTTTCTGACTTCTCCGAGGGGGTGAATAATCGGGTTGAAAGCAATTGGTAGACCCACGGCGACAATTTGTCGACCCTTGACACTCTAACTCATTTTTAATAAGAGTTTGCTTTCTAGTGGGATACTTCAGATAACAAAGAAATTAACAATCTAGTCACTACGACCGATAATTTGTAGCTAAATAGGATAGTGAACCGAATTCCACAACTTTTGTTCGTTGTCGAAGTGATTATTCGAGAAAGGGTAATTAAACCGATATTACATTCAAAACTTTGTCTACAAATCAGCAATTCGAATTCCTGAACAAATTATATGGGTTTCTGTATGAGGTCATGATGAAAACAAAAATAAGAAAAACAAATGTTGTAAATTTGTATACCACTTAACATGTGGGAGTAAGAAAGATAGTTGGAAAACTAATAAATAAATTGGAACAGATTGAGTTTAAGGTATAATGACTTCTAATACCCCCTCCCTCTTTCCCCATCTAGCCTTAACCCCGTCAGAAAATTGTTCGAGCTCGGGGAAGGAATTATGACAATAATCTCCGAATACAAATGATATAGCAATAAAAAACTGAATTGTAAATGTTTACACCTCCGTTTGAGCGGTGTAATAGTAGAAATATCCTTAAAATCTTTAAAATATAACAGAATCTTGCTGATATGAGTATAAGAAAAGAAACACGGATACATAGACAGTGGAAGTCCCATCAAACGCGTTTTTCTGGCAAACAATTTGTTGTGAAAGAGCAACAACAGCACATAAAACATTACTGGGAATAATAATAATTATGATGCCTTTTCGAGCAACTTTTATTCTATGAGAAGTGCGATCGACCGATCTCACATATGTATGCATGTGAATATGCCACATTATTTAAGAGTGATTCTATAATGAATCCGCAATTTGTGACTTCAAAAAGGTTATTAATTTTCAACAATTGCAACATTTTCTCAATTTTTCCTTTTTCAAGTATTAATCTAAAGAATTGCTAATATAAAACATTTTAATTTTCAAACAACCTCACCTAGTTTTTAGAAGAATAGGAAATTGAGCCAAATAAATAGAAATCAATGCTTCTTATTAAATATTTATAGGGAATAGGGGTTTGGCTTCAAATCTTATAAAATCTATCGATTGCTTCTCTTTTTATGCATCAACGGTAAGTGGTAGTTTAAAACCAATAAATTTGGTTTTTCAACAAATATCATCTTATGTTCTTTGAAGTACGAAATTGATTGATACAAACGACAGAAATTTGAGCTAAATTGAACTCATTACATCTTCAGAATGTAAACTTTCTTAGTAGTACACATAGTTGTCCATTACATATAATTGAAATTAATTCCAATTTATCTACAAATTCACTTATGCCATTTCTAGGTATTCCCTCAATCTCTGTTGATAGCAATCAATGCAAGGAAAGCTACTTCTAAAGAAATTTCTGTGGAGACCTGCACTTTGACCATTGTCTTATTGATTTAGAGTTTCATTTTAAAGTTCAATCTGTCTGCCGACACCTTACCCTGCCGCCATAATCATTATACAAAACATGTAACGTTCACTTTTCCTCGACTGTAGTGTTTTCGAAATTTCGTTTGAAATTTGTTGGGGTTTTATGCCACTCCTTTCAGGGCCCGTCGGGCTCACAATCTGCTACGATAGCCTCTTTAAAAGTTTGACCTCGTTCCGTAGTATCCTTGAGCTCCACCTTAATTCCCAGCTCAAGGGAGGCCTGCCGCTTTGCAGGCGCCACTATCAACATTTTCTTGAAGCAATTCTTTGCTATTCAGACGTGAATGGCAAATCATCCTCTCGGCCCCAGTTATGCAAATGGGAGGAAATTAGAATTGGATTAATAAATACAAAATCCCGAACTCTGCACGGCCCTCTTTCCGCTTCGAGGGCTGGAACTGGGCCGGCGGTTGCGACGGTGGACTCGTTCCTTCAGTTGACCTTTTCATCGCGCTTTGCATTTTCTATTAATATCAGAAAATTTTTTTACGCTTGCGGGGCGTGTAAGCAAGCGGATCGTGGAGCGGTTTCGTCACAGCCGACGGCTCTCCAGCGCGAAACGCAGAGCAGCTTCTTATGCAACTGGTGCAATTCGTTTTCTTATGATATCATTTCTGTAATTTGTTCCAGAATCCGGCGGCGGTGCCACCAGCGCTCAGCATAACAGAATCTGGCTTTCTCGGTGATTTCACAGACCGTGGACCAGTCGCTGCGATCGCGATTGCTCCGGGCCTGGACGAAGACGACGTCGACGGTGAGGAGAGTTCCGCGTTGAGAAGCCTCAACTGCACCAACGTAAAGATCTCGACGACTACGACGACGACAACGACGACGGCTGCTGGTGGTGATTCGGTGGACTCTGCGGAGGAGCAGTTCATCGTCGTTGGGGAGTCCCAAGCGAATGACGGCAACAGCCGAGACCCACTTCTTGGCGCTACGAATGATTTCAATGATCGTGAGCTGCAAAAACAACAGCGTCAGGCTGCGGCACAGACAATAACAAGCAGCGGGACCGTCGCGCGTCTACCTGAGCTCGCTAGGGTCAGTAAACCTGGCCGCGAGTTTTACTCTTCGTTTGGGTCACGTGACTCGGTCCTCGGCGTCACGCTCCATGATGGAGGAGGTGGCAAGGGAAATCGGAGCGCGGGATGTGTGCGCGCAGCTCAGACGGACCACGAACGAAACATCGAGCTCAGTTTGCGGAGTATTTTCGAGGAGGGCGGATCGGCGTCAACGATCGTAACGGAAACGTACTCAGATGTTGCTGGCTACATCGACTTCGTTGAGTCTTCAGTGTCCAGTGAAAGTGGCGGAATCCGAAATTTGGCGGTTAACGTCCGAAGGAAATTGCTGGCAATGCGCCTGAATGTGCCTGCCGCCCCGGGTCCCGTCGCGGCGTCCGGCGGCAAGGAGACGATGACGACGACGACGGCGGCGACCTGTGCGTCCAGCGCAACGACGACTAGCGTCTTCCTTTCCGCGGGCAGCGGCGGAGATGCGAACAATGGGTCAAGGCGCAGTGTGATCACAAACGGAACTTTTAAAGGTGCCATAGTGCCGTCGCCGCTACCGCAGCAGCCCAGTTTGACGATCCAAGTCAATCAGGGCACCGATCCAGCTCTCGGCCCCCCCGCAGGGGGAATAATCAGTGTCGTGAATTGCTTTAGCAGTGCAGTGCCTCATGTTAATGCTGTGAGTAATGAGCGTGATGTGGGTATTGTTCCAAATGTGGTTACGGCGACCGCGGCGGCGGCGACGATGACAACGACGACGGCGGCGGTGACTTCTGTCCTGAGCCCCACCGTCGCCTCCGGTGATATCGGTAACTTCAGCAGATTCAGTGCCCCTGGGAATAATACGCGACTGCGCACCTTGGAAAGGACTTTCACATCGACCGAGTCGCAAACGGATGACTTACACATCGACCAGAACGAGGTCAGCCCGAGCATGTCGGGCTCCGGATTGAGCGGTCCCGTCCAGAGCCAAACCGAAGCGCTGATCACTAGGGAACAGAGACGGCGTGAGCGGCGCGAGAGACGACAACAGGGCCGCAATAGGCATCCTCACATTCTACCTCCCCCGCCTCCTCCGGGAATCAGACCCATGCTTCCCGATATCCTTCACAGTCACTTCCCTCCCCCCTACACAGCTCTGTCCCTAACAAACCCGCCTCCGCCCCCCTCGTCCCTGATCACACCCGTCATCTCAACGGTTCCTATCGCAGCTACGGCGGTAAACGATGGACGGTTCACTATCCCGCTCCCGGTCATTCGCAGGTAGGTGCTAATTCTTGCCCCAAAGGGCCTTTCTAGCAGCTAGATAAGCTTAAGTTTGAGAAGAGGCTGCGCGGAGCCCCATCTACTGGCACTCTTGACCCACTCAGAGGCTCCTCTCACCGCAAATCGAACGCTTACCGACGCGCTTGTGGGAGTATTCGCGGTGGTCGAGGAAAATTGCCGTAGCTGTTTCTCCGAGGTTCAGCTAACGGGAAACCAGTTACTATTATCGTTTTCAGGCCAAAAACCAATCCTACGAAGATTTGTTACCAGGCACAGCGACGTCTAGAAAACTGATGCCTGAAGGTTTGAGCACTTTGCGAGAATCATTTTGGCGCGGACCTTTCTTGAATTTGAATGAACTTTTGGCCGATACGATTTCAGTTGTTTTAATTTTTGCGAAATAGTCAAAAAAATGTCAAGGTAAATTATTTATGCAAGGTATTTGATCACACATTAAACTTGATACTTTTTAAAAGCAGCGATAGTCGTAACAAACAGATTTCAAAAGTGAACCATTATAAAAAAAAATACAAAAATATAATTTATCGTTATGATTTTGCTTCGTATTGATGCAACTAAAGAGTATTAAGTTTTAGCTAATCAATTTTATTATTTTTTTTTTTTTATCCGCACTAGGTAAGTTTGTTGAATTGAAAGGCTCCTAATTAACATTTGTTTTTGTTGGGTAAATGGGGAAAAATCATGAAAAAACTGGATTTTTACTTTAGAACTTTAAAATCCACGAATTGGCAAGAGAAAACAGAGAACAAAATTTAAGTTTAGATCATTAAGTCGAAATAAGTTCTCCTAAAACTTCGTTCTTTTCCTTTTTTTAATCAGTAAAATATTTGTAATTAAAATTGCATTTTTAGAGGAACACAAAATCATCGTGACCTTCCCCTTAAAGGGACGATTGATTCATTTTCGAAATAAATACCTTTGAATCTCAAATTTTTATTTCCAAGAAAATCGGTTTAAAAAATTTTTCATTAATTCATCATTCACTAAAAACTCCTTTCTATTATATCCAATTGATATCAGTTGAAAAAGTATTTATCGTATTTTAATTTTCCGTTTTTTCTGCGGCCAAATGTTTCGCAAACTATTTTAAAATT
Source organism: Philonicus albiceps (assembly GCA_963969385.1). Taxonomy (NCBI): domain Eukaryota; kingdom Metazoa; phylum Arthropoda; class Insecta; order Diptera; family Asilidae; genus Philonicus; species Philonicus albiceps. The sequence goes on from OZ017773.1 coordinate 32,250,182, forward strand.
GAGTGAACATGGAAATGTAAATACAACAAAACTTGAACGACACGACTGAAGTACTAACAGCCCTACTTGGATATCTTGATGAACAGCGTTCAATAAATCTATCAGTGTTTCTATGTACAAAAGAATCGATTTTATTGAAAACTTAGAAAATATTCCAAGTATAAGACTTTTCAGTCCTCTGCACGTAAATGGAGAACATTTTTACTATGCAATTTGGAGTGTATAACTTATTTTATCTAATTATCTTCTACTATTTTAATATCTTCCCAAACTAATTAATCATTTTACTCAAACTTAGTACTTGATTCTGTTGACATTAACTTAACGTTCAAGGATTTTACTTTTCTTTAATATTTGAAATACTTTGATCTTAATTATCTCATATAGAAAACTTAATTTATTAATTTATATAATTTATAAATCTATATCGTAATCTAAGAAAAGATTGTCTATTAAACATCATAATCACGTCGAGATATAGAAGTGAAAAATAGGTACATATATAGGTAAATATATGTTGAAAAAAATTTTTTAACACAAAACGTTAAGACTAGTTTTGTTTAGATAATACGAGTACACTCAAAGATGAATGCAATTGACTTTCCATTAATATTATACATATTTTCTTAGTCAACGTTTAAAAAATTTTTTTAAAAGAAATTTCATAGTTTTACTAACATCAATAGAGTTGCTATTCTAAGTGTGCATCGAGGTAATTGAAAATCTGACCATATTTTTGCAAAATAATTTTTTTGTTTAGATATACCTTGCGTTAATTAGATTCGCAAGAGATATCGGCTATTTTTTTAGGCCGTGAATAGGCGTCATTACTTCTTGAAGTGTTAAAATTACCTTGAGGCGTTGATTCCCATCTTTAAAGGCAAGCTGTAATTATTTGAACATTTGCCTAACGAGGTCATGCTTATTATTACGCACTGCTAGAAATGTCCATCTCATTCATAGCCAACGGTCATCATGACACTTTTGTTTTTGTCCCTGGATGTAAAACACGCAGTCATTTGCTAAATGAGCAACGACATAGTTGCAAATTTCTTAGTCCGCGTATAAATGATGCGATTATAAAAGTTACCCACAAGCAGGTTGTTGGCGCAAAAACTAAAATGTTTTCGCATTTTTCACTTCTATGGAGGTTATTTAAAAAGATTTTGTTGGCGCCGCTATTGCCCGCACCCCATTAACCCTATTAGAAGGAGGTCAAATTTGGATTTATAAACTGAGATCGCCAACCCTGTCTCGAACACAATTTCCTAAGAGACCGCCGAAAGCGCGCGCTATAAATTATTAGAAAATGGAAAATAATTTGAAAATTTCCACACTGGCCAGTGGACAATCTCGCACAGATCGTTGATGAAAATCCAGCAATCCTCACGACTTATTTGGAGTTATGCAAGACGCTCTCTTTCAGTTTCTTTAAGTTCAGTCATCAACGCGAGTATTTTTTGTTTTTTTTTTTTTTTTGTTTTTTAGATGTGAAAGGCGATGTTGTGGTCAGTCTTGGTCAGCTAGACATGGTTTTGGTTTCCCAATCGATACGGAGCACTACTTCGCCAAATGATTACAACGCTAATTTTTTCCATAGCAGATCGAAGAAAGTGAGTGTGATTTCTCCGTCACTGCGACACGATTCAAACGTGATTTTTTTTAATGTGGTTTGGGGCACCTTAATTCAAATCTACCAAATAAAAGTATACTATCTAGTGAAAATACATGAGGCTTGTTGTTTTCAGTTCTTATTAACCATTTAAAATTTTTAACAGAATTTGTTATGGAATAAAATTGTCATACAAAACGTATTTGAAATTAGTGCAGCGAAAGTCGAACACGGCCCGTAGGTATGATTACAAAATTCCTTGGTCATCGCATTGGGAGAGCAATCCTTCCGCAATTCCGCCCTCAAACTACAGCTGCATATACTGCGGATGCCGGAGATGGTCACTGGATTTTCTGGCCGATAACTCACAGGTCATAAGTCAAAACGCTAATCCGGAAAAGCGCCTGGTTGAATTCCGCTGGTGGTGCCAGCCGGGAATTCAGCAGACCGCGTCCTGAACATGTCCAGAATTTTTGGCTAGGACAGTTTTGCAATGGACCGTACGCGAGTTTTCCCCGGTGAACGGGAAAGGCCCTCCTAATAAAGCGGAATATTCTCATTTGGATGGGATGCGAGCCAGAGTTAAGCTTACTTATGAGGAGGATTAATTAAATCGCAACATCATTCACAGGGCAAATGAAGCAAAGTAGAATAGAGCTAGAGTTGGTCTATTTTAAGAAAGGCTGGGGGCTACTTCCTGTTGGTTATTTAAGGGATCAGCTTACTTTGGTAGGAATTTTATAAGTGAACCTAATAAAGAATATTTTTGTTGCGAATAAAATCCAAGCAATATGGAGTGAAATATATTCTAAAGATACCTATTCTTAGTTAATCTCTTCTTGTTAAAAAAAACAAATTCACCTTAGTAATCTTATTAAACAGCTTGAGATCGAGTCGCATTTCAGTCTTTTAAATGGCTGTTGTTTACGTAAGAATTTAGAGGTTAAAAAGGAGGTAAAATGACAAAATATGTGTAAGGGTTTGCAACTTATTGTTGTCTATCATTTTTAAAATGATTTATAGGATTATTAAATTAATTTTGTCAGAACGCCAGCGATAGTAGCTTTTAACAGAAAGTCAACGAATTAGGGTGCAGTTACAGAAAATTGAACCAATAAGTTAATTCGTCCAAGATTTTTTACTCGGATTTTCTGAAATTATTGGGTAAGCTTGCTTCATATTATTTATAAGTAGGCCCTAAGTGAATAATAAAAACATATTTATTTTCCACAAATAATAAAAACAAAATTAAAAGCAAACTTTAGATAATAGACTCGACTTTGTACGAAGTTTTTAAACCTACGAAAGTTCAAATTAAGTTTGAATTACTTAGTCCATAAGCGCTTTGTTTTGAGAAAGTAGTCTAAACGACATGGCATACCGTAAAGGGGTTTTTCACAAAAATTTGGAGAAATAAGACCCCACTGATCGAGTCCTTTCCCAAAGTACAGTTGTTGATGAAGGAAGCGACTCATATTCCACCGATAACTTCTTTTTTAAAATGTGGTCTAAATTTGCAATCGGATTTAAGTCTAGACTTTGCGCTGTCCATTCAAAAACCTGAAATCCTTGGTTTTGCAACCATTCTTGTACAATTTTTGATGTGTGCTTTGGGTCTTTGTCATGCTGGAATATATATCTAAAATATCGCTATCCATACATATACCAGTCCATTATATCCTCTATACGGTGTATTGTACCGGAACCGTAAGTTCTTATGTATCCCCACTGTCTGTTTGATATGTTGTGGTTTTAGCTAAGTACCTTTCTTTTTCCAGCACCAAGAATCTATTGATTTTAACTTCATCTCACCAGATAAATTTTTTTCCTTAAGTCCAATATCTATACATTTTACCAAAAAGTCATTATTTGTTTTACAACTTAGAATTTAATTATGAAATTGTTTTCTTATTTTTCATGCACTCGGGAACTAAGACCATATGGCAACTTTTCTTATGTTTTTACTTTTTAACCAAATTTTTCATATGGGAATCGAACCCACAACCTCGGAATGTTGCACTTTGTACATCAAAGCCAAACCGCTCCGCCAGCTATGCCACCCGAAGCCCTAGCGAAAAGTAAACGAAGATTTATGTTTTTAGAAGAAAGCATAGGTTTTTTTTCTTTTCCACTGATACATAGTTGCTTTTCTTCAGTTTTCTCCTTACAGTTCATTCACTAATACATACGCTTAGTCGCTCCTGAAGCAATTTGCAGGCCACGGTTGCTGGTGAGACTTCTCCAGTTGCTATATACCGTGAAAGTAGACGACAATTTTCTTCGGCTAATATTTTTGGTCGCCCTGATTTTTGTTGGTTGGTTTAGCTGCAGTACTTTTTCTTCATCCTTTGTACAGACGATTGACTAATAGATAATTTTGCAGCTTCAATTTTACAGTCCTTCAAGGACCAAATAAATAACTTTTTCTTTAATATTTCTCTATAGCGGCTACATCCTTCGAAATTTTTAACCAAACCGGTTAAATAGTTCTAAAATGCACAGAGCGAGAGCAGAATGCTTTACTTATCATAAAGCTATTAGTTTTAAATATTTACTACTCGAGCAAGATTGAGTCAGATGTTTCTAAGAATTACCTGCAGCTATGGAATAGTTTTTTTTTTAATTGAAGAAAAATTAAGGTTGGTATTTATCCTATTAATGATGTTTATTTAATTTGTTTTTAAAGTTTTCCGGTTAACTAATTAAGTAAATATGAATATACCACTCACTCGTTCAATTTTTCTTATCAGTGTACGAAAATGCGATGTCTTATTAGGGCAACTCGAATTTAGAAAACCTTATTTTTTCAAAATCTCCAAAAGTATTGATTTCCAACATCATACAAGAATACCAAATATTTAGGGGGACCATTTTTACCACTTTTTTTATAATCTTCAAAATGCAAAAAATTTACTGAATGTCACAAGACATCCTGCATATTGAGGGTGCTTATAAATAAAAAAAAACTTAAAACCAGCAATGATACCAAGAAGATAAAGGACAACATCTAATTGTTTATTTACGAGCGTTATTCTTTTTATGTGGTATCTCTTAACTAAATTACTACAGTTAAGGGCTAATCGAAATTAATTTCTCGTTTAAAAAAAAATCGTGAGATATTTTGTTTTCTTGTTCACAAAAGCTTCTATAGACGCATGCCAGCCTCGGTCCCAGTATTAATTAGCCTAATTAATTTTCTCGCAGGTTTCTTGAGTGCGGGGACATTTGGGCATATTAATCAACGCTCCTGACCAAAGGATGAAGTCGAATAAACCCACAATGTCCCCGATGGAAACAAAAGCCCCCGAGACTCAAAGAGGCGACCGACCTGCTTCATTTATCTTCGCTTGGTTTTCTTTTTTTCTCCCAAATTTTGTTTTTTCCTGTCTTCCCTCAGGTCGAATTCGCCTTCTTTGTTCAAACGAATTCCATCGGAAGTTAGGTTCCCAAAATCATCGCTGCTCTCAGCCGATGAACAAAAGAATTTTTTCGTTTTTGTTCTTTTAATTCAATTGCGGCTATCGTCTGGACCCGGAGATTCTTATTTACACTTTCGAGAACTCGTTCAAGCCTGCCCCTGCCGCTGGGTGAGTCATTGCCAAGTACCTGGAGCCTCTGCTCAAGACATGGCGTAGAATTCAAAAGAAAAAAAAAAAAAGAAGAAGTTGAATAAGATCGGCTTGCCACAAAAAGACGAGGAAAAGAAGTTCAAAACCTGAATAGGAAACGAGCCCATGCAAGATTCAGATCCCGAGTTCTTCGGCTTGTGACACACTTTGGTGCTCCGCTCTCTGCATTGACGGATTTCGGCCCATCTCGCGACGAGAAAGAAAGGAGTCGTATTAAGAACTGGTCTCTTGGACAGCGAGCGGAACGCAACCTGAAAGTTGCTTGCTCGGATGCAAGGTCCGGTGCCAAGACCCGTGCGTGGTCTTCCCTTCACGCCCGCCGATCACTTGATCTGATCACGGCGAGTTCTCAGTGGATCGCGATCAATCTTTCTTTTGTGCCTCACCAGAGCTCCAGCCCCAGATCCAGCCGTTCGGATCGCTCTAAAGAGGCTCCCATCTAATGCTGAGGCTGCAACTAGATGCACTTGAATCACCTAAGATGTGAGACCTTCATAAAATCGAACCGCTTGACCTTTTTCAGCCGCGACCAGTTATTAATTTTCTTTAAAGACCACCATTGCTCGCAAATAGACTGCAAAGTGAGAGAATGGCGCAGCCGCTGCGTGTTTAACTGTTTATTTCTTTTAATCCGACCACGGGCCGGGCGGGAGGAGGAAGGAAAAGTGAAATAATCGAAAAAAAAAAAACTGGAAAGTGTCCAGAGCGCTGTACGGCAACACAATGTTCTGCACTGTTTTCTTGTCGCAAATCTTTAAGGCCCCTCTTTTCCTGAAAAAGAAGAAGCGATGGATGGCCGGTGAAAGAAGTGCTTCGCTGCCGTCTTGTGCTAGTTGCTTGCTTCTTCGCCGAGAATTTTCTCGACAAAAGACAAAAACGAGGCCCACAATTTGCAGCAAATTGCCTTTTGTTGGATAATAAATTGAGTTGGCGATCTTTTGTTTACCGAGTGGCCGCTTGTCGCGGTCAAATTGATTCGCGGTTGCACGTTTTCAATTTTGTTTTGATTTTTAATTTTTCCCCGTTTTGTATGGGAACTAAATGAAATGAGGGCGCCTCTAATTCAGCAGGCTGCAATGGCTGCGATGGATGTGAACAATTTCTAAACCTTTAAAATTCTGTCAAATTAATTCGATCCAATGTAGGGGAATTTCTATTCTTAAGCAAAAAAGGCCGTTTTCACCAACGTATAAAGAATAAATCTTACTGGCCAAATTAAAACGTTTGTTAATCATGATTTATATACGAGTACAAGGTTTTATTTCAATATTCCATGCAATTTGAGTTAAGGCAAAAACACCTATTATAAAAAATAACACAGGGCGTCTGTCACCTTAAGTGACCTTGATAGTTAACGCTTTCAAAGTTTTATGCCTAAGTGCATATGTTTGGTTTTTGGTGTTGTTTCGCCAAAGGAGAGATTATGAACTCATATTTTGGGACATAAGAAATACAATTTTGCTAAAGAATAATGTCGAATTCTAGACAGTTCTTCGAGCTATAAAATTTTCCTACCTATAACTTTTTTCGTTTAAAAATCTGTTTTTTTTTATTTATTGTTTGATTAAATTTATCGACGGACAAAAACCTGCGAGAAAAAATTGTTTTTCTTTAATATGAATTAATTAATGTGCCATATCAAAGCTGGTTCAAGGAACATATATTCGTATATATAGTTCACGAGTAGCATGATTTAAATATGAGCGTAGAGGAAAAGCAGCATATTTGAAATACTGCAGGCAAATCAGATTATCATATTTTCTTAGACACTGTTTCATTACGTAAACCACTACGACAGGTGCTCACTCAAATAGCGGCAGAGGTACATCATCAAGTCATAGTTTTACTATAAATAGTTCTATACTATTTTAAACATTTAAATTGTTGGGTTACTTTTTGTATTAAAGAAACTATTACAGACAAAATTATTAAAAATATAATTACAAAATTTATATTTGTACAGCTTTATTTTCCATTTATTATTTTGCTCAATTTTATTTAACCGACCTTTCTTTCTTTGCTTATACTTGAAAAACAAAATTCTTGTTCTAGAAATATTTCTATTTGTATGTATGGTAGGTATGTAAATATGGGGGCACGTAATATAACTTCTATGTTTTCTTCAAGTTCTTGGAAAACTGGGGCAACAAGAGGATATCTTCCATTAAAGTCTTGAAGGAACCCCTTAAAGCCGCTGAAATGAGTTGTTGTGGGAAAACCAGAAGGCGAAACTGGTGCATTTCCCACTCAGCAATTTACATATTTGCAGTTAACCCCCCACCGTGCTGGCAGCGCGCACCAGTGCTAATTTTCAGTCATATTTCACTTGAAATTAACTTAGTATCTGCGTGTATCAACATCGACCAATTCCGCCAGATACAATTTATTATCATGCCCATTTGCGACAGTCCGATTCATTTACATCCATCCATAAGATGATTTATGACTCCTGGGCTGGGCTAGGCCGGTGGCAATATTTAATCATTTCACGTTTCCAAGATGTGACGAAGTGCCATTCAATGTCAGGACCTCCGAGGACAATGGCGCAGCAGTTTCAAATAAATGGCGCAAAGAATCCGGGGAGATGGCATCTCGACAACGAGACGATAATATGAAAGAGAGACGGGAGGGGTAGGGTGGGCAACTAAGTCAATGTGTCGCCCGGCGCATTCCAGCTGCGAAGGTGTAATTCATAACTCAACCAGATGGAACGTAATTCCGTTAACATCTTTTCAGCGAGGACATAAAATATGGACGTGAATTCACTTCCGGGTGCAGCTGTGGCACCGGTAATGTAAGTCCTCTGCAAACAATAGATACATCAAAACGTTCCCTTCCGCAATAATTAATGATTCGAGAATGACTCCACTTCCACCTAGATAAATATAGGTCTTTTCGAGGGCTGGGTGCCACCCACCTGGTTGGTGAATCACCTGGATCCTGTCATCCTGCTCGATTTCAATAACGAGCGAAACGCGCGTGATTTGCTGGGACTCAGGCGGTAACGTTTGCGGTCTTGCAGTGACACTCTCCCTCAAGGTATAATTGCAGTCGAGTTAATGACGTTACACCGCAGATCCCTTGCTGGCAGACACCTGAGGGCGGCACTGGCTCAATTTGCCCTTTTCGAAACTGGTTTGTATCACCTGCCCTGCCTGGGCGAGGCTGCATCGCACCAACTTGGCGGCAAGGCGGCTGGCTAGCTCCCTCCGCAGTTACACCGCCTCGAGGCGAGGCGCATAAATTAAACTAGTTTGCATAAAATGATAATCCCATTCAACCGGTACAAAAAACTTTCGTCTGCTTTACGTAATCGTCGCAAAAGAAAGCAATCTTTCGCCCCTCATTTGCATACGTAGATGCTAAGCTCCATGAATTAACGATATCCGCGTTGCATTTAACGAGCCGCACTCAGCTCGACGGATAAGCGGCACATTGATAAGGAAGACGCGCAAATATTAAGATCAGTGGGTCTCCATGTCTTCTTAATGTTTACTGCCGCAAGGGGAATGCCTCTCAGATGTTTATCGTGCTTCGTAGCGGAGCGAACGTTTTTTATTTATTTCTTTTTGCACAAGGCGGAAGACGTGCTGGGAACAATAGGAACAAGAACGGTAGCTTCAACTATTTCAAAAAGAATGGCATTCGGAGATTATTTTTGGTTCGAAGGTCATCTGCCCATCAAAATGAACAGCTGATGTTGCTTTGGGAAAAGAAATCACAAAAGATTTTAAATAATTCGCGTAGGGTGATTTTTTGGAACAGCTGCGTAAATAGAAAATTAAAGTTGACTTACCGAAAATATGGGGTATAGACAGAACTAATTTTATGAAAAAATATTCCCACTGAAAGGAATGAAATGCAAGCAACTGTATTTCAGTAATTTAAACAAAATTTATTTCGGGATTTAAGCACACTATACGATTTTTTTCAATTCCTATAATTTTAGGTGCTATGCATTTAAAATCTCTGAAAAAAACCCTTTAGGGGGAGTAGGGTAAGGTGGAGTAGTAAGTTAAAATGGGACATCCCTAAAATTTCCTAAACCAAAAACAGTGGCTAATCAGTGCTTAAATCCGGGAGTGAAAGTCTTAGTTCGATCCCTATCCAAAATGTGAATCGAAGTTTCACTCTCTGCGTTGAAAGCTTTTATAAAAGGCCACTTGTTTGAAATTTTTCTTACGATCAAGCAGAAAACCACGGCCAAACACGAAATAGAAATAAAATTGAAGGCTCTGCGTAAAACTTATATTGAAACCAAAAAAAAAAAAAAATAATTTTTATATCTGAATCCGAGCGAAAAAAGTGTGATTTGTACGATATTTTGCAGGAAATATACGGTACACGTCCAGAACTTATTTCTGACAGTGATGGTTTGCAAAGCAATAATCTGTCACTTTAAAACCTTGGATTGAGACTCTGGGAGTTTGGCTTACTTATAAACGCAACAAGAGTTTTACTTCGAGAGTTTGAATGCGCATAAAATCTCTCGTTTATAATCGTAGTCAATGTTGTTAATGACATCGAAATAGGATGTCCAGTAGATTTATGAGTTAGAAAAAACCTTTTTTGCTCTGGTCTAAATTGATTTGATCTAAATTCCTAGCGTGATTACTTTTATATTTTATTATATTTTATTTATATTTCATTCGGTCTTAAAATAGTAAGAAACATAGTTTATAAAATTATAATAATAAACCGGACCTTTCCCTTAGGCACCACTCTTTGGATGGGGCAAGATGGATTGACATGTTATGCTAGTTATATATTCTCAAACTATTTACAATATGTTCCTATTATAGCAATTAATAAGAAGACTGATAATCAAATGTTTGATCAATAACACATTAGTTTTCTATATACTATAAAACAAAGCTCTACTAACCAAAAGAAAGTATCCTGTCTTTTCCCACCTTCCCCTACCATGCAAGAAAGAAATCACAGATAGTTAAGATAATTTTCGTACATTTTCAAGTATTAAGTTATCTACATATATAAATTATTAGTACCAAATAAAATTATTAAGTTAAAGTGAGAGTGAGCGTTGACTTTGATGTTTAATTTATTTGCTCATACACATAGGTTAGGTTAGGTTGCTGTGGCTGCCTATAAAGGCACACTTAGGCTAATTTTGGCCCATTGTGTTACCACGTAGCGCAGGAGACCACGGTAGGACAGCGCGCTAACAACTGAACTATCAGAGGCCCCTATACATAATTGCTTAACAATTTTTATATGAAAGAATGAATTATACTTGATCATTTGACTTAAAATTAAATTTAACAAATATTTATATTACTAGATATTGTTATTCGATATCACCGACCTTGAAAACTCCCAGTGTCTGCAGTACCATTAGTTTGGTGCATTACATTAGATCTACACTTTTGTAATGATAGACTTAGCTCAAACCCTTTTTAAGCGTAATCCATTTACATATAAATGCACCATGTACTTCGCCTTGAAAGTCATCTTACTAACTGTGGTCACTTCGAACCCGAACCAAAATGCTGCGGATGGTCAGCAATTCTGCCACCTTCGATTTCTATATCACTAAAATCACCCTTAAGCAATGCCCTATACTTGCCCAACCCAATCCTTCAATGAACCATCCTGGCTCCACGCCGCCCTGATCCAGTCATAAGTAGGTTATTTCAATTTAGTTAATTAGCTTCTTTTCTACTTTTATAGGTTATATTAAGCGAAATAAATAAATACTTTAAAAATCCAACAGACTCAGCTGAAGGTTTTCCCATGCATCATGCTTGGGCAAGACTTTAACTGTCCTGTTGTAATTAGAAATAATGTTACATGTTTATTTAAATTATTTACTATTTTCTTATTATACAGACCATTAAATGGTTACTGATGAACTAATAATAAAAATTATTGTGTGTGGAATATTCTGTTCATAATAACAAAGTAAAACCTTTGTTTGCGGATTATCCCGCTCTTGGCAACAGTCATTGTTTGTGGATTATTCCGTCAAATGATGGAAATGGATTAAGCTTAAGCTCGTTTTCTAATCTCAGTTACTTTGTCTTAATACTAATTATTTTCTTTGTTTGATATTAAGGATTAAAACATTAACAAAGGTAAGTTTTTTATTGTGAAAATGAAATAAATCCAGTAAGTCGTAGCAGTTTAGCAATAAAAAAATATATATATATAAAACCTAGTCTAACAAAAGATGCTTAAGTGGATTTTAACGTTATTTATTAATTTCTACAGTCATAGTGCGTACATAAAATGTAGCAATTTGAGATATGTTTTACTTGTAAATAAGACTTGCTAGATGTAAAATGTATGAGATATAGAGATATGCACTCATACCCTCCAACTAATTCCAAAATGGTGTCTAAAAGCTCGTAATTTAGCATATAAAATTCATGAGGTGCACTTCCGCCCAATTTGGCGAGCAAAAGCTGTCGGGGAAAAGTAAAAGGACGGAAGAAAGTTAATTGGTCTATTAAAGCGACGAAGAGTTCATATTTTCACTCTCGCTCAGGGGGGGGGGACTGAATTAATGCGAAGCCAAACGCCGGGCCGTGGCAGCGCCTACCGATGGGCCGCTTACATAAGTACGTGATCGGCGGGTGCCCCGAGTTTGCAAATCAGCCAAAGTCTAAAAAAGTCTGTCGTCGTCGTCGTCATCATCATCATCATCTTCGTTCGTTCCCACGACCGGTAGAAGTCGCGTCTCGGGCCCTAATTACATAAAACCGTTCTGCGGATATTTTTGGCCGATAGGTTAGGGCACTGGGGCACAATCGAATCGATGGTCGTGCTATAAAAGGAAATCGCGTTTCCCATCAGGTAATCCCATTCCCTCAATTCCCTCCCACGCTAATTTGCGCTTTTCGCAATTTTCCCTATCATTGAGGAAAATTACCGCCGAAGCGCACTCAAGTCGGACACGCTGTCCGATCCGCCGTGATGTGTTTTGTTAGGCAAACAATCATGCTCGGAAGTTGCGCAACCACCCCCAAAGGTGCTTAGGCTTCATGAGCCCCGTTCTGCGTGCGCGGAACGTTTCCTTTCCGCCGTTGTCGTCATCGCCGCGAACGCGCGCCTTCTTTCGTGCCTGTCTTCTATCCGCAAAAACGAAAAGGAAAGTTTTTCTGATAATTATGTTTTTACCTTGCCGTGCTGACACAGCTGGCTTTAATCGATAATTACGACACGAGCCGCAAACTTTTGCTTTAGAGGGCGGACTGTGGATGAATAAATGCGACATTGGTACCGCAGCCTCCTCGGGCGGCGTCACTGATGCTGGGCTAGTGCGAAATGGAGGGCAGCAAAAACAGTCGAGTTAGCCAAAAAGAGCTGCAGTCCTAAACAAAAATACCGTGAGAAGTGATTTGACCGTTTTCAAAATTAATTGGTGGACGCACTCGAAGCCCCTCGGAGCACACAATTTTCGAGGTCGAAAGTCAAAGTGAAATTCATTCAAACAGGCCGCAAGTGAGGCCGCTTCCGGCTGATTTTTGATATGCGAACGGCACTACCTAATGAAATTCAATTTTTTTTGTTCATTCGTTTGCCCCCTCCGTGATCTCACGGAGGTCTCTTTAGTGAAGGCTCTTCAAACTTTACGATCGTAATTTGGTCGAGTGGCAAAAAATGGACAGAGAAGAGGTTTACGGGTATAAGGCTGCATAACTGGCAGCTCTGAGCGGAGTCGCGCATTGAAGTGGGCGGGTGCCCGGTGGTTCATCTATTTGCAAAGCTTTCAGAGTCTCCATGTGCCGTGGAGCGCTTTTAACTAGTAAACAAATTATTGCACTTTCCGTCCGTTTGGTCTGAAGATAAATCCTCTTGCTAAATTTTGCATCTGCACCTGTGCCGTCGGATGTAGAAGAACCGGGCCCACACTGAACAAAACTTGCAGCCCGTCCACCTTTGGGTGCCTCAAATAAAACCGGGCTCAGTGCCCTGATTCAGCCATTAAATTGTTTTGATCAAAACTGGTGCCTGTCGGTCGAGAACATGTTCTCTCTTCTATTGAAATCTTGAATAAAATACTCAAGCCTAGCGGGTTCTACAAGTTCCAAGTAAAATACGAAAAGTTAAAATAACTTTTAAAACCTTCTAAAAAATCTAAAATTTGATAAAATTATAAATTTGTCTCTTTTATTAGTTTGTGTTGCAAACTATTTACAAAATACAAATTCACTTACCGTAACAATGAATAACGATATAAATAACCCTATAAAGAAAGCGATTAATCAATTAATTATTCTGCACAAATTCTATAACTTTACTTTTAAATTTTTTTTATCTTAGCCTCGTCTTTTTATATCCTCCAATTCTTCATTAAAAAGTTTTACACCTTTATACATATTTGCGTCTTAGTCAAGCTACATTTTGGAAGTCTGAAATCAAATGCCAATCATAGCGAGTAGGAAAGACATTCACTTATTAGATCAAATCAGATTTCAGTCTGTTCACCATATATTAACATCGTTCTCAACCATCAATTCTAAAGTTTCTGAAGGCGTAATTTAATTCTTTCGTTTGCAAAGAAAAAAGTAATTAAAATAGTGTGTTATAAAACATTTTAACGTTGTAGAAATTTTTTTACTATCTTCTTATACATTTAATCTGCATATTCCTTAAAGTGTAAGTTGCTGTCTGTGATGATTGATTAAATCAACCTACCTGGAGTATGAAGTAATATAATACAATAAGTTTCCATCTAATAATAGCTAAATATACCCTTACTCTACTGATTAATAGAAGCCAAAGAGAGGCATATCACTGTTAATGATAATAATGAGAACTTGCTCCTATTAAAGTAGTATGACGATTAAGAAAAGACCGCTAACTTTTAACTTCAATGGTTAAACTCCATTTATACTTCTATTTATATAGCTTAAACAAAACCTTTCATTTTCATTGTAAAAATAAAGAACAACCTTTTACATATTACTAAATTTAAAATTAAATTATTCATTGTTCAAAAATCCATGATTACCATTTTATTAACAATTTCAACTTTTTCATTGATTTTCAATGCTAAATGAAGACTGGAGTTGAAAACTGTTGCCTTATTTTTGTTCACATCCAATATTCATTCCTAGTCATGCACTTAAATACCTTCGTTCGTTTTCTCCTTAAAGTAAATTATGCTATTATCCTTTATGAACAGTAATGTATCCTCAGAAAACAACGCCACTTCAGCTTGTTTAATTGATGTTTATTAAAAATAGAATGACCTTCAATACTGACCCCTGAGGAACTCCAAATTCCACATCTATGGATCCAAACACTTTTATTAACTGTATTCCTTTGAGTTTGTGCTATTAGGTATGACTTTAACCATTCATATCCTTTGCCTCCAATACCATATATAATAGAAATAATTTCTACAGTATGCTTCTGTCTATAGTTTCAAAGTTCACTTATGATCATGAAACACATCCAGTGTCACATCTCTGTCAACCTCAACCAGACAAGCATAATTTCTTACGAGTGTCCTTCTGGAAAGCAATCTGCAGTTGCAATGAAACCACCTTTTCCAATATTTTTAACGTTTAATGGCTAGGCTAGATACGTTACATGACTCAATTTTCATTCACTGAGATAAGGTTACCAAAAGGAAGCAGTATTCCAAATTCCACATAGGTGGAATATGTTCCAATGTTCAAGTGCCTAAAACTCACAACTTACATTAGTTTTTAGCGTAGTTTTCAAGAACCTATATTTCGAATTCAGAACCTATATATCACAAGTGACGAATATGTTCATTGCAGAATTGTAATGAATTTTATTTTACTTTTATTTGTCATTTCATAAAACAAATACGTGCTCATTATCGTCAATAAGCCGAAAAATATGCTCGTATTTACCTTAAATCGCTTATTTAAACGATTTTTGATGTATTTTATAAAAGGTATAAACATTTTGAAGTATTGAAGTAAATTTGCAACGAACTTTTTTGGAATATTCAAAAAATCAAAATATCCGAAATTTCTAAGTAAAAGTTCTCGAGAAGTTTTGGCATATTCGTCACGTTGACTCCAAATGAACGTTCCTAAAAGGTCTCACCAAAATCCGAGAGGAGACTTCAAACTAAATCAGTTCCCCGCTCCCTTTATTTTATAGTGAAAAAACGCTTCACTAACATTTTGATTAAGTAACTTTCAACAGAACATCGTCCATTTGATTAATTCAAATAAATGGGATGAGAACGAACAGCTTCCCTTTAACTATTAAAAAATACAAACAACAAACACTATGCTGTTCTTATGGGCCAAACATAACCACACGCTCATTTCAGGGGTAAGACCAATTTCTGCTGACCCATCCACCGCAGAGGGAGTGCAGAGATGGACGAATTTATAAAGGACAATTTTATCCAGCTTTCATTGAAATTCGCAAAGCGTGCTTAATTGACCTAAGCACTCCTAAATTTCGCCTTTGTTCGACAATCATAGTCCACATAGCCTCTAGCTTTAAATTAGGGCCATCCGACCCAAGACTCAGAGTGCATCAGCTAGACTAGAAAGGGCGGGGCAGGACGACCAGGAACTTTAAGTCTGGAATTGTCGCAAAAACTATTTCCGTCCTCGTGCACCAGACAAATAAGTGGACGGAATTATTGCAGGGACAGGAATAAATTCTTGTGCTTTTGGCACCGTGAGGAATGCTCGTTGTCGCCGGCAAACTTAAGCGTTTTCCGAAGGTGCGGCTCCCCAAAAGTGAACCCGTGAACCCCATCCACTCCTGCATCGCTAGCAAGGTGGGTAAATATATAAAAATTTCACTCAATTTACATTTAATTTGTATGCTAGAGGAATCGGTGACAATTTTATTTCACCACAATTTATAAAACATTTTAAGGCTAATAATTAAGGCGAGTGGGCTTTGGTTGATCATGAAGCATCGAGAGGTGCCTGAGTCTCCAAAATTGGAAATCTAGGTCTACCGGAATAGCTCCGATCCGCACATGTTTTAAACTCGTCAAATCATCAACAGAGGCGGAGTGTAAGTGCAGGGGGTCATAATTCAGGCATTTTTTTTTTATTATTTTCAGCTGCATTTGGGTACGAACTCCTCCCGCGCAGTGCACAGAAAAACAAGTCCCCTTGCATCTATTCACACTTTAAAGCGGCATGGGCCCGCAAATTAGGTCACTTCTCCTGCTACGATGCTGTTTCTGATTAAAGTCTAAAATTACTCACCCACCTTTCAACGGATGGTACCCATCGTTTGCCGTGTGAATCTCGTTTGCGTCCTCTATTTCGGTTTGGACTGGGGTTGCCATCTCTTCGAAAAGACATCAATAGTACACAAGTTATGTAAAAGCATTTCTAATTTTAATCAGAAGTAGGTACTTCTGATTAAAATTAGAGAATGACATATATAAAATAAATCATACAGGCACATCTATTATCCTACACTTATTTATTTCCTTCCGATTCCTATAAAATATTTTTTTAAAAAATTAATTAATTTTTTAAGAATGTCGTAAAGTTTAGGAATTTTGGCCTACCATTTTCATCCCTCATTTTCAACATTAAAATTAAAAATGCGCTTGAACAATGACCGAACAGACTGGAGTTATATTAAGAAAAATTCATATCAAAATTCAGAAGTCATTTAAAAGTTAAAATCAGATTCGATCGATTTCCATTCATATAAGTAAATGAGAATTGGATCATAGTGCCTTGGGCTAAAACAGTATGGGGTAAAATCGATTTTCACCCGGAAGCTTTTTTATACCAATTGTTTCTATTTTTGTTTTGCTAGATTAATAAAGATCCTACGAAATTATATTGATTGCCCTATATTGCTACTGCTGGATTTTTCTTTACACCAACCCCCAAAACCTCAGTTCGACCCCCTCTTTCTCACTGTGCATCACCGCAACTATGGCCTTTCTGGATCCCTCGCCCGAATCTTTCGATAAGCCAACTCCTTTCCCTCCTTTGACTTTCACCTGAGCAAATCATCTCTCAGGAACAACCTACACCACCGCTCTTAGAATAAGTTCTTTATTCCCTTCCTTCTGTATGTCTCTGTTTAGTTATCAAGCCTTTTTTGTTTACTATTATTGCAGTTGTTTACTATTTTATTATTATTTTTATTTTTTATTGTTATCATTGTTAATTTATATTTGTTTGTATTAAGCTTAAATAAGTAAATAAATTGATTATCTACAAAAGGAATACTACTAGGCAAAACTGGGACTCAGTAAAAATGAGAAGTGCTATCTGTAGAATTGTATCTAATGGAAATGGGTTACTCAAATGTAGTTATACCTACGGAAAGTCCATTTGCAATATCGCGTTAAAAAATCTCATATCGAATCATTGGTGATTTGGACTTGTCTGAAGCAAAGGTTTAGGACGTTTCAAACCAAAGTCGAAATACGTTGTTTGTATTTCTATTATATTACGAAATAAGATATATTTACCTTCTACTAAAGTCGTAATAAATGTGTCTTTTTAAATGTATGCGATACAGTTTTACTACCCTGGGTATACAGGTTTAGATGGGTCTCGGTTACGGTGGTTCCTCTAAACAGAGAAAACCCACTTCTCGCTTTGTGAATTGAACTTTCCGTCCTCGAGAAGGACCGCGAGTTCGCCTTCTAAAGCTTGAATCATCACAGAGTATTTACCTCGTAAATCAATTGAGGTCCTTCATCTCTGGCTGAGCCAACGAATGACACCGGTTTGAACTTGTCGCGATTGTCCCAAATATCGAATACTCCGATTTTCCTTTTTGCAAGAGCATTCACAGCACTGCAGCACGAATACCTACGCCGAGTTCCCCCGGGATCTGTGGACGTTTCTCAAGTGCTATTTCAAATCCTGATAAATATTTCAGTAGTTCGGGAATACCTCAAACTGGATATGGCATGCCACAGCGGTGTTATTATGGGTTAAAATTAAAATGGAAAAATAAAACAAACTCATCGGAACTACTGTCGCAGCGCAATACACTCGACAACGGCCCGCCGTGAAATAGTTGAAGAGTTTTCATTATTTTTGCCGGCCCAGTGGCTGATTGAGCTCCACAAATGGTCCGCTTTTATAACGCAGTTATTAAAAAAAAGGTGAAATCGCAATTCTCAACAAATTACGGTTGTGTAAAATGCTTTTTTCAATGAATTGCGCTCCTTTGCCGCTCAGGTGGGTAACTACCTCAAACGGTGCGTGATCATCAAAGCGTGCAATCGGAGTTTATGCAAATTTCACTCAAAACTCCCGGTTTCAACTTTATTCGCTTTTTAACCGATCACACTGCCATGCCCTACCATCTGACGCAATCGTAACTTTCGTGCGACGGCGTCGCGACGTCTTCACTTTGACCTCACCCATATGAGAAACGAAATGTGAAGTGTACGACAACAGTACAAAAGATACATGGATTAAGTGCTCTCGTTACCTCCACTTACCCCAACTGAGGGAAAATTTAAATGCCCGTAACTCCGGCAGCTAACTGTGTCACTTTCACTTTCCCGTCTCACCTGCATTTGGGTTAAGCCTCGGCGCCGGCACTTTAATTAAAATTTTTAGAAAAAGTTATGGACAAAATTTACAAGACGGCAGCGAGCTGCCAAGTGGCGGTAATGAGCACTTCTTGCATTAACTCAGGTGATTTTATCCAGCCCGTTCGTTCTCATGAGAATTACCTCCGCTACGATTCCACGTGTGTAAGGCAACGAGCATTGGGAAAGAGTGCACTGAGCAGTGGAAAATTAAATTTTGAAATACAATTGAGGGCCACTTGTAGGATATGTCCTTGCGAAAGGAATCCAGGGATTTTCACCCTAACAATAGCATTTGTAATAGGCTGGTATTTTTCACTCACAGAATTAATAAGCTAGGGTTATTTACATTGATTCGAGAATCATAGATTTGGGCGCAATATGGAAAAAGGTCAAAGGGGTTTTGGGCATCATACCTATTTATTATTATTTTATTATTATTATTAGAGTGGGCGAGACGTGTAGCCTCGAGCGCTCAGACATTTCGTCCATTGCACTCATTTAGCCATTGTGTTCGTGGAGTAGAATAGCATGGTTATTATGGGATTCGAACCCACAGCCTCCGGGACGATAGGCCAGCGCGTTAACAACTGATCTACCGTAGGCCCTAGTCTATTTATACATCGTACAAAGTAATGATAAGCATAAAACTAAAATAAAATATTCTTATGCTACAAATTTTCTATATATACATGATAATGCAGTTATTTTGATTAAACAGATTTTTTTACACTAAAAAAGATGTACCTATAGTATTTCTATCAATAATAGTGTTCAAAATAATAATAGAATTGAATATAAAACCAAATCCAAATTAAAAACTTTTTAAAGTAATACAAAATGAAAATTAATAAATGGTATAAGATCCACGATGTATTATAACATGTCTTAAGTAATTACAATGAAGTCTTGCCAAGCTGAAAAATCCAATTACATTATATCATAACATCACTAATTTTTAAAATAACGTCACCCGGGAAGTCTGTATGATTGTGGTTATTCATATTTGTAGAAATAAAGCATATTGCAGACTTTTCACCTCCGATAGCTCATATCATAAGGGGCCCATAGCCAAAATTTCATTCCTTTCTCTCCAAACGTAAGAAACAAAACATCAATTTATTCATTATCTAGCTCCAAAATGAAGAAAAAATAGGAAATAACCGTGTATATCAATCCTATTATTATTGTTATTAGAAAATCATTAAAAATTCGACGTAAATCAATATTATAATGAATTATTTCCTGAAATATAGTTTTTAAATTATAAGTTGTGGTATATAATTTGCTACTATTTTGCATTTTCTGAAAACTCTTTAATCTAAAAATTTCTCATACTTATTTTCAACATTGTCTAATGAATTCGGTCTTCAACATTGTTTAGAATATATGTAAAATGTAATAAATGAATTTATTTTTATAACAAAACTATATAAAATTAAAATATGAGATAAGCTCATCAACCTTCGTAAAATCACATAAAATGAACGTTACACCGGCTTTCCTTCAATTCCCGCCATGTTTCGGAAATTGTATTTATTTGGGTCCATTTCTCTCCTAATTGCATGAAATCAGACAGAAATCCGCGCCAATTAGACGGTCTTAGTCTCTCTAGCCAGCATCATGCAGTCCGAGCAACTGCCGTGGCCAATTACAAAAAAAAAGTGTAAATAAAA
The DNA here is from genome assembly GCA_963969385.1 of Philonicus albiceps. NCBI lineage: Eukaryota > Metazoa > Arthropoda > Insecta > Diptera > Asilidae > Philonicus > Philonicus albiceps. The sequence goes on from OZ017773.1 coordinate 32,270,600, forward strand.
AACCGAAACGCGAATGAATGGAGTTTTAGCCGGTGATAATTCCATCCATGGTCACAACGCTAAAGACGGTGCCCAGACGAGTGCAGCGTTCTCTGCTAACTCGGCAAGATTTCTCCCGTGTCTCATACCTTATTTTTTGAGGTAACGTACCTTCACCTAGCTGTAAATAAAACGACGATGCAGCCGCAACTTCATCACCTGAATTCGCCGCATTAAACGGTTGAATTTAGTGGAAGTTCATCAAAACGTCTTCACGGGATGCCTCTGGGACGAGAAATGAAGTTACGGATGGGTCTTTGATTTATGCCCTTGCGGGCGTCGGGAGGGATGTACTAGGTTAATCTGGGAAGGCACGGCACTGTGGCACAACAGACTTTCAATCCGGCGCCTCATTTCCACCTTATTCACTGGAGCAAACAGGTGAGCTGTAGAGGGATACACAGTTTTGCGGTAATGGCGCGGAAATTAAATTCTTCCTACGACTGAATCTTTAGCACTCTGAAATTCCCCATCACGGGAGGGCTTTAGATAAAATTTATCTGAATACTGATTACCCGGGAATTAATAGAGTACTCCCGTGGATGTGGAAGTCTCCAATGTTTTTACAATATCTCAAAAGGTTTGTGAGTGTTTACATTTTTGAGATAAATATGGTAAAACCACCAAATTTGCTCAAGTCCACGAATTGCTGAGCTCACAATCAAGGTACTCTGCACGATTTTAAGATTTTATCGGACTTGTGTAGCCACGTAATACCCCTCAGCGAGAAACAGTCCTTTCTACGACGGCTATCTTAATTCGATCTGGGAGCAATTCCTCCATTCCTCTCGGTGCTGTATAAGTGGAAGGTGTGGATTCTGTTCAAAACTATCTTTTCCCATTTACCAACCATCAACCGATGTTTCGAATATTTGTAGACTGGAGTGTGATTTGGTCCGTATTAACTGTAACAAGCGACAAATAGTTACTATTTTTTTAATAAAGTGGTTGTACAGAACAAGGAAAGGATAAGTTTCCGCGGGGGGAAACAATTAGACCGAAAAAAGGCCGGAAAAGAGACTAGAAAAGAAAATTATTATTCACACTGAAAACTAGCAGAAAATATACTGAAAACATATGTATTACATCCAGAAAGTTAATTTAGACAGAAATGTAGCTGAAATATTTTTGTAATACAGTACGAAAACATAATGAAAATTTTCTATCTTTTTGACTTAAAATTTTGTTCGCTGTATCACTTCCCCGGTGAAAAAGTAATACTGGAAAATTTACCAACTTTTCCTGTTAAGTCAATCGGTAATCGAACGAAAATTAGGCTGAATTATAAAAAAATAAATACTTGATTCTTTCTAAGGCCTCTAGTTCGCATTTGTTTTTGGTTATCATCGTTTCCTTCCTAAAAGCAGCCTACTGTTTTCCTGAGTAGGTCTAAAAATTTGTACTAACAATAAATAGTGGGGGGATGTGTAGGTTAGGTTAGGTTGCTGTGGGTGCCTGGAAAGGCACACTTAGGCCAATTTTGGCCCATTGTGTTACCACGTATCGCAGGAGACCATGGTTATTCGTGGGATTCGAACCCACAGCCTCTGGGACGGTAGGACAGCGCGCTAACAACTGAACTATCAGAGGCCCCGGGGGGATGTGTATATCAGAAATAAATTTTAAAAGTAAATGTAACATTACATTAATTAACGCTTATACATAATACCCTGCCTAGATTACATTTTCCAGGAAACTACTAGTTCTGGTGTTCCTCTTACCACCTTTTAAAATGTTGGGAGACATCGCCAAACAAGGATTAATATAAATTACATAATTAAATATATCACCTGTCAAATCAGAAAAATAATTAATTCCCTTAATTAATCTCAAATTCGTCCAAAGTCCTTTCGTTCGTTACCGAAGATACGAGTACACGCCTAAAAGATTCATTCGGACGTATTGATGATCAACGTTTCTTCTCCCAAAACCACTCCTAACAACGGCTGCGATTTCGAAGCGACGACTTTATGACACAATTTAATTAACTTTCTGTCTATACCTTCGCTTTGATTACATCTATAAACCACACATTCGGCGCGCGGACTGGTCCCAGGATGCTGGCCCCATATAAATAATTTTTATCAAATTAAATTGACCCTTCAGATAAGAGCAACTGTCCCATCAAGAAATATCTAGTCAGCGTCTCTCCTGGGAATTGACAATAGAAACCGGGCCGATGCAATATCGCTGGAAAGAACAGAGGAACCACTTTTTGCTTTTATCTACTCCCTTGAGCGGCCCTTAATCGAGTGCATGCATACGTGTGCGAGGTAATTTCCCGGCACAAGCAATACATGTACGTTAAATTTGAGGGACAGATGGGGGTTTCGAGTTCGTTCAACTTTTCAATCGATTCGACATAAACCCGGGTATGCCCCAGAGCGAGGTCATAAAACAAAGGGAGGATGGTTACGCTTTAATGGCCGCTTTATCTTGGAATCCTTTCTCCGAGGGCAAAATGTAACATTTTTCGTATATCAAATTGATATCAAAATTTCGTATACTTCCAAGTAAAAATGTGGAGCAGCTTCTTCCGTTGACGAAAATGGACTTAAGTACCTCCTTGTCTTAATTAGCGTACTGCTTTTCAAATTGTATTTTAGGGTCATTTTACTTATCCCCGGGAACTACAGATGTTTAAGTGATTTCAAATATGTTTTGTATATTTTAATTTTAAACTTTAATAGCATAAAATTCCCTCGTTTCGAATGATTGGCACTTTCACTTTGCAAACGCATTTCTCATTCATGATTTTACTTAACACTTACATCGGATTTCACAAGGCCTATGAAGAAGAATATAAAGTTAGTCATTTATAATTTAAACTTTTAAATAAATTTAATAAAATTATGTACATATAATATTTAAAAACAAAAGAATGTTATATAATTTTATAAATAATGTAACTTTCTAAAAACACAAAACCTATTTGTTGCAGTCATTACACTATTACCAGAAATCTTAAAGCTCAACAATTCGTGGACTTGAGCAGATTTGGTGGTCTTATTTATCTCAAACACTCACAATACTTTCGGGATACTGTAAAAACATTGGAGAGTCTACGGGAGAACTCTATTAATTCCCGGGTAATACGTATTCAGGTAAATTTTATCTAAAGGTAAAAAAGTATGTTGGATTAATTCCAAAATATATTTTGCTAAAATTAAAAACAAGCCGAGATAATTCATTTAATATTGAACATTATATTTGGAAATATTTATTTCCAGCCATCTAATTATTTCAGAATGAGTTTACAAATTTTCCATAAAAAATCCCCGAAAAATATCTTAAATTAACATATCCGACAGCGACAAGCACGCATTTGTTGGAGATTGACAAAATTTACATATTTGCCATTCTTAACTTTAAATTAAGGTATTGTACAACGTTTCAGTTCAATCTACGGAATATATACTCGTATTTAAGTTAAATAATACATAAACAATATTTTATTTAATCGGACCACGGTTGTGGTACACATCTTTTAGTTGATCTTCCTTGAAGATTAAGAATTATTTCTATTTTGGACTATATTCAAGGGATAATCAATTACCATGAGTTGCTAAATTCGCGCAAATATCTGTGCTTCCTCTCTCCTTAAAGGGCTATGACTTCTTCCGTATCTCTCACCACAAAACTAATTATGCTATGTTTGTTCTGTCTTAGTATAATTCGAGAATTTTTAACTTATAATTTAAGGGCATATACTTTAACTATTCGATACGGCATAATCTTACTTAAGATTTTGCTTTAAGTTAATATTTATTTTCGTAGTATCCACGCGTGTGACGATTGTTAAGATGAAAAATCAAATATTACGAATTGCCGAATTGGTATAACTTTTAAGCTGTGAAATAATATTGATTTTTATCAGTTTTCCTTTAGTGATTTTAATATTTCGATAATTAACAAAGAAACAAAATAAAAGAAAATCGCCTGTATTTTCATACATAAAAATGCTATTCCATAAATGTCAAGATCGTTGATTTGAATTTCCGCCACTAAAACATATAAAACAAATTTAACCACTTTTAATAATTATAATTCTTAAAGAGCCCTATCATTGGAAACGATCGAATCGAATCGAAAGGTGCTTACAAAAGACCTTTTTGGCTAACAATTTCTTAATACAATTCCTACAATTTTCATAAATTCATGGACTTAAATTATGTTTTGTATTCAACGTCCTAAAATATTTTGATTAGAAAAATTCAATGGTATTATTTTAAAGTTACAGTGGCGGCCACAAACTTAAGAACATGAAGAAATTTCAATTTTTACTCGCAAACTTGCAGCTTATATTCGTTGCTTTAAAAATCTAACGGTACTATTTAAATAAGTGAAGCCCGCACTCATAGAAAATAAAAAAAAAAATTCTCATTCTGTAGCCAAACGTCAAATTGGCTTGCTTTAAGTCGTCACTTGTTGGTTTTTATACGGACATATACTTAAGAACAAAGTAATTTTGAATAAAAAAAAAAGTTTAATTGATCTAATTTTCAGTCTAACTGAGGTAGTTGGCATATTTTATTGCTTTACATTATTTTTACATTATTATTAATAATTTCAGTAAAACTTGTACAATGAGCAAAGCTAAAAACATCACACCTGAAAAACGGTGCGAAATAAAAGTTTTACGTCAACAAGGCTTAACATTTCGCGCTATTGCAAGACAGCTTGGATTATCTGTTTCGGCTTGTTACGGTGCTATCAAATATATTGAAGCTCACGGTACAACAAATAAAATTAGTCGTAAGAAAAAACCACGAAAGACCGATGAGCGGACAGATCGAATTATTCACCGATTGTCAGAAGCTGATCGTCATAAGACTGCTGTTGAAATTCATGCTGAAATCTCGCCTCATATTGACCGACAAATAAGTGTCCGTACAGTTCGCCGTCGCTTAAACGAATTTGGATTAATGGGGCGCATCGCAAGAAAAAAACCATTTATATCCGAAAAAAATCGTAAGGCACGAATAGCTTTCGCCAAAAAGCACATTAATTGGACTCGTGAACAATGGTCTAAAGTCATATTTACGGACGAATCGAAATTTAATAGGCTCGGTTCAGACGGCAAAACTTATGTAAGGCGCAGAAAAAACGAAGAATTCAATGTGCAATGTACGAAACCTACTGTTAAAGGAGGGGGCGGATCTGTACTCGTGTGGGGTTCAATGAGCATAAACGGTACAGGACCTATCCATCGTATTACAGGAATCATGGATCGTCATGTCTATTTGGACATCGTAAAGAATGTTTTGCTACCATATGCAACAAACGAAATGCCCGAAGATTGGATCTATCAGGCTGATAATGATCCCAAACATACGGCACGGGTAGTGAAGCAGTTCTTGGAGGACGAAAAAATTAATGTTTTAAAGTGGCCAGCACAATCACCCGATCTCAATCCTATTGAGATGATGTGGATTGACATCAACAAGTCGATTAAAAAACAAAAACCCAAGAATATTGAGCAATTGTGGACCGCAATTAAAGATTCTTGGAACAATATTTCCGTTGACAGGTGTATTCGTTTGATTGACTCAATGCCAAATCGATGCAAAGAGGTGTTGCTTCAAAATGGACGAGCTACCAAATACTAATTATAATTAATGTAAACTTTATAAATAAATGTGAAATTTGCTTATATAATTTATTTTTTTAAATTTGTTTTTAAGTATCTGTCCGTTAAAAAATCTTTGTGTGCAAGAAAAATTGTAATTAAATATTAGCTACTGGAAACAGTTGGTCAAGCTTTTGTAAATTTAAAGTAATACTTTAATAATATCAATATATAAAATTTTTTTTCAATAAAGATCTTTAGGAATATAAAAATAGCACTAATAAATTAAAACCAAGTGGTGTTCTTAAGTATGTGGCCGCCACTGTATGTGCAATAAAATTATTTAAAGTCAAATGTTATTAGAATAAATTTATGAAAGCTTTAGGAACTTAATTAAGGAATTATTATCCAAAAAGAGCTTTTGCAAACACCTTGCGATTCGATTGGATCATTTCAATGATAGAGCCCAAAGTATGAAATAATTATCTAAATAATATCTAAGCATGTTTTTTAAATGAGGGAAAACGGCTCGAAAATCATACTCAACTAAATGATATAATAGAATAATTGCGATTGAGTTTGGTTTTCAGACTAACTTATAACAAATCTCCTAACAAATTAATTTAGTTAAAATTATGTCAATTGCTTTATTATTGCTTAAAAAAAATATGTCCTTCTATAGTGAGTGGCTAGAATCAGCCGACAAAAATAACAACATATTTGAAATCTTCAAAAATTGTGGCCCCTTCACAAAATATTCAGAAAAAAATTGGAATTTTGTGAGAAATTGATATTTTTATGCAACTGAGCGGATTCCATTCACGTTACCCAATTTAAAATAGTCTCGACCTTTGAAAAAACAATAGAGACTTTTTACGACGTGTTTTGCAAGTTAGCAAAAATTGAGTTGGCCGGTCCTCAGGTGGATTTGTAAGACCATTTCTTGGTCTGACGCTGGCATATATCGCTTCTATTGGGCCGGTCAACTTTCGCTAGTCATCGCCTTCTTAAGATTAAGCAATGTAACGGATCCACCCAATCCATTGTTTGTGCGAATATCGAGTCACCGAATATTTATAAGTATTATACCACACCCAGAGCAGGGGGCCACCTATTTCACCTTTTACAAAATTTTAATTTATTTTCGTAGCGCAGTGTCATGAAAATGTGAATTTCATTCAGATGGGTTCCGAATGGCTTAAGAAAATCTGAGCCCCTTTTTTATTGGATAGTGGCACCGGACCTGACCACATTTACAATCTCCGAACTGGCCATGATGGGAAATTTAATGGTGCGCGATGTGTCCGATTTATAGGTCAATGATTAGCAGAAATTTCGACTTTTGGGAAATGGATGTTGGGAGCCCAGCGTAATCCACCTATAACAAAATTGCCGAACTATGCCGGTGTCTGATGATAAATGGAATTTGCGAAAAGAGCAGACCATTGTTTCTCGACTGATGGATCCGATTAAGATTAAGCGAGCAGCCGCCGGCGCCAAAATTGGGCAAAGAAGCTATCTAAGGCTGGTCAAACAGAGCCTCCGGTAAGGTGGATTAACCAGACCCAACAGATTGTGACAAATGACTTCTACCAAGGTGAGATATTGTCGCTGAAGTTGTTACTTTTCAGCAACACTGCCATTAAATGTAATCCACTTAATCCTACTGAGATCATAATAATGACCTTGACAATTTCGTAGACCTGTACGAACAAAGAGTAAAAAGTTGTTTTTGTGATATTTATGCCACAATTTGCTGGTCTCGGTACTTGTGCCTGGTGATCGCAATGATGACAATTGAGCATTTAAACAATACTTTCCTTAAATAAACGCTCGTTATTACGTTGCTGACCTCTAAATGGACATTGAAATTATTTAAATGTGTCAGGGAGTGAATTGATAACATTCTACAAACTTTTTTTTTATTTAAGTGGTGGTTCAGATTACAACGCGACGCGCGTTTATTATTTAACCTTATAATGGAGTTTAGTTTGGGTTTGTTATTGCAAATTTAATAAGGAAAAGAAGTCTATTTTTAAACATATCGTTGGTATTAAACAATGTTAATTTTAAATGGAACACTGCTCTAGCGAAAATGGAAATGTGTACTCACTTGTTTAACAGTAACTATAGCAAATTATGCTTCAGGACAGAATAATACAAATTTAATTTAGTAATAGTGTTTTACACCTATTCTCATCTAACAAAAATCAACCATAAAAAAATATAATTGTTAAATAAAACATTTATATAAAATATTATTAAATGATAGATGATGATTGCTGTTGCATTTAAAAAAAAAAAAAAGTAGTATTTTGATTTAAATTTTGAAAACATTGGTCATCAAAGGTATTCAGTAAGAATACTTCCGTAAAAGACTTACTTTATTTATTCTGCCAAGCAAATTGAGGACAAATCAAACATAAATAAGCGCAATAACGGTGCATAATTGTTTGTCTGCCAAAAAAGCTGAAAGTTTCGGCAATAAACGTGATTAATGCTAAACTTTGCATTCTAATTTTGTCACTGTTCACCGCTTCGTGAAGCACAAAAGAATTGCCAGCCGCTTTGCCCACTCTCAGAAGCAGAACGATTTTTATTGTTTTGCCCTCATGATATGTTTTGCGGGTAAAATTTTTGCAAAATCATAAAATTTTAATGACCATAACTAAAAAACGAAACGAGAGGACTAGACCCATTTATTCATTCATTAGACTCATAAGTGGAAAAGAAATTCTAAATAATAAGAAGTTTGTTTTTCGGATGTACCCATCTGGAAAGCTTTAAGCATGTTGTGAAAAATGTTTGCAAATTTTCTCTGAGACGTAATCAGATTTATTTTAAAATTATTTCTCGGAACGGACCCTCTCGGTTGTCGAATCAAAAATCATTTTTCCAGGCGAGTTAGTCTGGACATATGGCAGATTGGGGATTATAAAAGAGCCAAATCGAACATGAAAGCGAATGCATTAAGAATTTAGGAAGGCGATGTTTGTCTCTTTGATGTTCCGCGCAGCTCGCTAATTTTATTTATTCGCTCCTCAGCCCGAAGAGCGCGGAATTTTATCCTATTTGCCTATATTTGCCTATCGCACCAGGGCACGAGGCGCAGGCTAGTGAAGCGATAGAACTCGATAAGAACCCCTGCCCCAACACAGCCGAATCCCCTTATCATCAAAGAGCCAGAAGTATAAATTTACATCGTTTTCCACCCCTGTCTCTGTTTATTTACACTCGACTACGTTTATAATTCTCAGAAGTTTCGAATCCATCAAACTTGTATCGAGTTACTAACAAAAAAATGGGCGCCTCTTTAAGTGCGGAATGATGGATGACGGGCGGGGTGGGCTTGATTCCCTCTGCGCTCGAAATCGACAACGATTCTATTCAGCCCGACCAAGGGAAATGTCTCCAGCATCCGTAATCATGTCAAAGTCTCAAATTACGAGTTCATTAGACTCAGTCTGAAGGCTCGTGTGTGGAATTGTTAGTCACGGGCTATCCCGACTGGAGCGAGCCCTCGCTTGGGATAATCGCATCTGTATGGCGGTTGATTGCGACATAATTGCAAACATCGAGCCCCTGCAGCCGCCGTTGGCACACTTCACTAAAATCTAAATTGACGTTGGTTGAAAAACACGAAAAGATGCAATTTAAGATAATCTGCAACCTGCAATTGTAATGTACAAAAAATATAACATTTATAAAATCATATAATCATATGTTTTCCTAGAATTCATTACTTTTTAGAAAGCATTATTTGATTCTTTCTTACATTATACGAGTATAATTGAAAGTCAGCTTGGGTTCGATTCTCACTAGAGTTTATTTTTAGAGTTATAAAAGGAAAATTTGGAAAAATAATGAAAACATTGTTCGTTTTTCCAAAAAACCAATTTCGGAATATATCACAGAGTTCTTTGTAACTAAAATAATAAAATGAGCTATATTAGTGATAACCATAAAAAATTACTTAGTATATTCTACCAGTCTTCTACAAATTTTCATAATCTTTCTTTTTCTGTGTAACTATCAATTGTTGAATTCAATTATTCTTTAGGTATGTGTTTTTACTGAACTGGTTATACATTTAATTAAAATAATGACTAGGGAAATTTTGTAAAACGGAATCCGAATATGTGTTGAATCTTCAAAACTTGTGGACAACGACAGCAAATGATTTTAAAAAGTTGCTGCTATATGTTTTGATAAACTGTTCGCCAGATCAACCAAGGTAAATTAAAACTGCCAAAACATACGCAACTTATATATATAGGCTTCATAGTTATAAGCTTTATTACTAAAATTTATCTGCTATCACCTCCCATTATTGAAGGTACGCGGTACATTTACAAATATTTTAAACCAAAATTATGTGTTAAGAAAAGAAAAATTAGGTTTTTTGCCAAATAGTACTAAGTGAGATTATTATAGAATTACACCCAAGGAAAATATTATTTAAGCTTGCATTTCATTACGGTGTAATTTAATGTAAAAGTTTCACAAACGCATTGTGTAATTGCCAGTATGAACCACTCTGGAGAGACAGAGTTTTCTATTCATCGTCAGAAAATTAAATTCCATGCAAAAAAAAATACAATTAAAATTACATTATAACTGCTATGAAACTTGCTGCATTCTAAAAAGTGGGAAACTTTTGAATTTCCTCGTAACCTGGAATAAATTAGAAATATGCATTCCAACATACCCGTATACTAATCGATTCTACGAAGTTTGTTAATCACTGTTTATTCCGATCATAACTTTTATTGGAAGAATAACAATTTAGGTTCAGAACATATAGTATCGTCGGGTGTACCACAGAGTATCCAGCTCGGTCCTTTACTATTTATACTTTTAATCAATGATATCGTAATATGTTTTGAGAAAGTTGATTGCCTGATCTATGCTGATGATCTTAAAATATTTTTAAAAATGAATTCTGTTATCGTCTTTTCTGCGCTGCAGGTGATCTCGTTCGTCTATACAGTTGATATATCACTAACTAACTATGCAATTGAATGTATCAAAATAGAAAACCATCGGATTTCATCGCAAAATCAACTCGATATACTTCAATTCTTCAATCGCTCAACAACTTGCCAATTACCAGAGTTACTGAAGTCATGGACTTGGGTATGGTTTTTGATAAGAAACACTCTTATTCCTTACATTATCTCAAAATGAAAATGTTTTGTGTGCCTTACTTTTATTGAACGTAATTCGAAAGATTTCAAGCTCAAGTTCATACTCTCTAAATCTTATATTGCTCTTTAGTTGGAATATTGAACATTTATTTGAGGGAACCATTCAACATATATTGATAGGATTGAATCAGTGCTAAAATCATTCACAAGATTCATACTACGTAAGTTTCACTATACGAATATGCCGTGTTATTCAAGTAGATGCTTGCTTCTTGGTATTGAACAATTAAAATTAAGACGTGAAGTTACCTGCACTTTATTCATAAAAGATATTCTAGCGAATAGGATTATTTCTCCAAAATTGTTGCAATTAATTCCCTTATATGAAAGATCATTGCCCTCTCGGGACTTGTACTCGCATGCTTACCAACATTGGACGTACTGTGATAGTTTTGAGTCAATATCTAAATGTATACAATGCTTTAATTATTTTTATTCATCTTTTGAGGTATATTCGTATATCACTCTAGGAATAATTTTAAGGATAACATAGTTGAAATGTATCATGCTAGATGGATTTAATATTAAGCAGTATGTTCAAGTCTGTACGGTTATGTATCGGTAGACAAATAAATAAAATAAATATTTATATATGAGAAAAAAGAAAAAATTTGTGTAGGTGTTTAATTCTCTTTTTTTTCAATCAAAGATTCTTATCTTTTAATTGGATTTCCAAAGTTACATCCATTCTCTAAAATGAATTTCAACTTGTTTTTAGATATGTATAATTTTTTCGGCTCTTTTAAGATTTTGGAAAATAAAATTTATAATATATGTAATAAACTATGGGTATTTATTTATTAAGAAACTTGTTGTTGTTTTCCATGTTATAAAACAAAAATTTCGACCGAGAAAAATCAGACTTCGAAAAATAACCTTCATTTCAAAACAAATTTTTATTGAGTTGAATTCGTTTTTGAACAAAATGGTCTTTGTTTTCAAAATTTTAATTGAGCTAAAGTAATCGTAAGAGATCCGATTCGGGTCATAGATGCGAAAGTCGAGAAATCTGCAAATTAATTGTATTATCGAATAATCGGAAGCGAATTCTTCGGTTGCAGTTGAAATTGTCTTTTATTTAGCGTATTCCTCTATCTTTTTATTCCTGAATTAATTTTTGGCGATAATCCATTGATGTATACCTCGAAAATATGTAGAATAAGTTACAAAAATTAAAGAATTTCTATTCATATCACCACTTTTCTATCTTATTTTAATAATTGCATTTTGAAAGAAGTATGGGCTGCATTGATAATTTTGAGAAGAATACCAATTCCATGACAAGATCTCAAACTTAATTTAAGAAATGACAATACTTTGAATTCTAAAAGCTATAAATAGGGTATTCAAATTAGTGTAAAGACAGAAATGAGAAACGAGGTGATTCAAGAGCCACAGCCTCCACTGTTAATAAAACACATAATGAAAAAAGATACGTTTGTGAACGCCGAGAGCACACAGTACCCAATTGCGTGTGACCTTTTGGGACAATTATTCTGCGAGGCCAAACGTATTTGTTTTAATTTCCATATTCACCGGCAGCCCGTGTCACCGCCCGGACAATAAGTGCATCCAATTTATTCAATTGGCCGCGACAACTGGATCCAGTGCAATTGTGGGCATAAAAGTACGCAACAGTTCGGCTGACATCACCACGATGAAATGAATCCGCGACTCGCAGCATCACGGATTTTATCGCGACATCATTCGTATTGTCTGTCTTCTACGCTACGGGAGCGCGGGGGCTTCGTTGACCTTATGCACCGCGAGTACTTACTTAGCTGTCTGGTGGAACCGGATTTCCCAAGTCACTCGAATCTATTTCGAGTGAATCCAGCGCTTAAATTTCGTTTATCTTTCGACAGCGACGACCATCTGGCCCCGCACTCAGCAGGCGTCCGTCGGTCTTCTTAGGGCATTCACATCATTAGCAGCTGACGCAAATGTCTCAAAAGACTATCGCGCGAATGCAACGTCCTGAGTGGCTTCAGGATTGGGGCACTTAGGACGTGTCGCTCTCTTGCCGTCTTTCTTATTGCCCGCAATAAATCGTAAGCCCAAGATCAAAGGGGAGCTCGGAGCCGCGGTTGAATGGGCCTATAATTAACTTTTCCTTTCCGAGTGGAACCAGACCCCGCAGGAACCAGTTTCCACCAAACTTCTCGGCGCCCGTGGTGATGGGGCCTGCTTTGTCGTTTTGTTTTTCACTCGAAGAAAGCGTCCGGAGCGGGTATAAACTTTTCGCGTGGAAAGTTCCCAAGGCGGCGGAGCATGGCTCCCTATTCTCGCGGTGTGGCGATGATAGGCTCTGCCTGTAGGGGGTATCGTGCTCCATCGCGACAGCAGTGTCGATGATGGCGGAAGCAAATTGACAGTGCGAAAAAGCGACAGAGACCTTCACAGACCCCGGAGACGACCGCCCGCGGGAAAATAGAGCCAGGTGAGGTGAGCCGAAAGTAATCAAGATTAGATCAAGCTCGAAATCACCTCAGTTCGCAGCCCGGCGCGACCGCCCCGGGACCCAGTACGGCACTTTCTCCACCGACTGCTTCATGAATTGTTATGGGTTGGCCGATGAGGGTCGGGGAGGGCCGGGTAGCGGCACAATGGAGCCGCGATGAACCCGGCTCTTTTTGCTTAATGAAACGGGGGCAGCGCCAGTAAGTGGCGAAAACAATCCAAGGCAACAAATTTGCATAGTACGCGACTCAAAAACGAAGAAAATACGAAGAAGCCAGAGACACGGCCGCAGGAGGAAAGTTGCCGAGCGGCTGTTTTGGATACGGATGATTTGGTAAATTGAAAAGGCCTGGTATCTGCTTCTAGATGGGCAGAGATGTAATCGATCTGGCTTACCGTCCGCTCCCTGCCCGAAATATCTCCCGGATTCCGAATCCATGAACTATCTGAGGAACTCAGGAACGTGCCTAATTCCAATCGATTTGGCTTGGACATGTTTTAAAAAAAAATTAATTTGTTTCTTGCGATGGAGTTCATTTTCAGAACGGGCGAGTTGGACGGGGATACAATCCGCTGGGGCGGAGGACCCTCACCTGGTGATCCATCTTTTAATCTGAAATTCTTCGCTCGTAATTGAGAATTTGTGTTGGACCTAAAGTTTCAATTGGCATTTTTCTTGGCAGGAATAAATTAGGCTCTTCCGGGAAAGTAAATGTTTTCCGTGCCTTTGATGTCTTCTGAGTATGACTTGGGATCGGAACCCAGCGATGGTGCGTGTAGGCGTGTACGGCCCAATCGATACTGGCCGATTTTTTTTTTTTTTTTCGTTTCGAAAAATCATTTTACCAAAACATTCTATTTCACGAAAAATGTAAATCCACACTGGATGACGGTGGATTTTATCATGCGCCTTGAGTTGGATATTTGTAGAATTTTTGGTAATTTGCCGGAAGCTTGAATTGATTTGAATTTTAATTCGAAGGACACTTCGCAAATGGAACTGTGGTCTGGGCTTTTCGAAATTGATTACTGCTATTGAATGTAGAAGCTTTCACGAAAATTGGTTTTTTAATAGAAATATCTCTTAACTAGTTTATTTCTTACGAATCTAAGAAAACAAAAAACACGTTAAATTTCGGTGTTTAGAGTATTGTAAAACATTTTTGGTTAAAAAAAACTAAAACATTAAAAACTAGCGTAACGCATTAGTTTCCATTAAAATTTCATAAAGTTTAAAATTATAACAATTCTTACTTCATAGCAGTTCATAATGCTTCGAAACTCCTGAATTCATATTTTCATACAGTAAAATTAGTTTCGCAATAGCATATCAATCGATTGTGTTAGAAAAAGAATAGATTAATTCTACTAACACGAATAATCCCACTTTAGGCCCAAATGATATAGAAACAAACAAACATAAATGTTCTGTTAGGAAATTAATGATGACGGCTTTAATTCCTTTTAATTTTAAAGTTCACTAATTTCAAAGCTATAATTAAAATTTTAAATTTTAAAATGGTCAATCCAGAATTTTTTATTTTCAAGAAATTTAAAAGAACCTAAGTATTAGCAGACATTACGCAGAAATGTTAAGAATAGTAGAATGGCATTTATAATATAAAGTTTTAGAATTTCGTGTTAGATCTAATGTGGTGATCAAAATTCGTATTTAAAAGGTCCACATAAAAATGAAGACTAACAAGTTTTAATGAACATTAGTTTCTAATTATATTTAGTGGTAATTTCAGGAGGATATGACATATACTTTTGTTATATACGCACTTCATTAGTAATTTGGAGTGTTCACATTTATGCGAAGGAATAAATTATAGAGTCTGTTCAAATTATGAATATTAGCACACAAAAAAAAACATGTAAAAACATGACCATTACTTCATTTAAATTTTGGAAACGAAAAAACAAAGAGTGTAGAGTATAGACCTCTATGTAGGGTTTATGAAAATCTCTTTTTCTAAATTAATGTCGAAGAATGACTAAACGTTAATGTTGATGTAGTTTGTTATTAATAAAAGAAAAGGGGAAGTAATCGGCTAGCTCCCGAGTGCCGTATACTATAGTTTAAAATTCCCTAAACTTTTAGGACGCTTTTAACTTTTTGTTTTAGATGTGAACAATGTCAATAAATGATTCATATTCAACCAGATCTCACATGCCAATGTTTTGAGTTTAATATGCCATTTACCGCACGGAAAAGCGTGCGGTAAGTTAGTAATTTCTCCGTATGCGTGATATAAATGATAATGATAGTATTTTATCGTAAAGCGTATTTTATTTAAGTTAAATAAGATCTGGAAAACTCGCAATACATAAATAAATGATCATTTGTAAAAATATTCACACAAATGAGTGACTCACAATGTTGGTAGTTTTTTGCAACATCCGCAGTTCAACCTGCTCCAAACGAAAGTTCAAGTGAAACGCGTTTCGGTTGTCTGAAAGAGCAAGTCCCATTAATGTTGCAAACCGATGCCTCTAGTCACGGCCAGATCAGGCTCATGCTCGTTAATCCACGGCTCATCAGGTTTTTTTTTTTTTTTTTACTTATATAATACCAAATCAAATAAGCTTCGCTTTCAGTTCTGCTTTTAGAACGAGGTGAAAACTGGGCGCCCTTGCTCCTCAAAAACTGTCTCAACTTGTCAATGCGCCAGTTTAAATTTTACACCTGTGCATTTGATTCGCGAAAAAAGCGACGAATTCAAAAAGACCGATAGTAACTATCTCAGGTGCGGCTTGAGAACAGTTTAACTGAGGGGCCGCCAGACTGAAGGTGTTCACTTTGCGGGGCCTCAATCATGCACGGACAGTACGGCACGCATTGCACAATTGACGCGATATCTGAATATCTTGACGGTTGCGCGACGCAGAATGGACACCGTCGTCACGTGCGCCATGTGTGGAGCGTAGTAAAAGGCGGTAACGACGATAGAACGTAAAATCTGAGCCGCAACCGCTCCAGAATTCTCAATGCGGCCCGAAGCAACCTTGCTGAGGTGATTTATTACGCGCCATAGGCCTAACTAGTTCAAAGTCGTAAGAATTCAGGCGGAGACGTTCTGAGCAGCATGCGTAACGAAGTGTTCTAATTTCTCTTTTTCTTTTCTCGTTGCAGGTCACCGTCGGAGCGATCTGGGAAAGGATGCTGCGGCCAGTGGTTCGCAGGGCCTCCACTTCGGGCGCTAATAGCCGTCGTTGCACTTGGCGGAGTTGCGTGCGCCCTGGGAGGTGCCGCCCTTGGAGCAACAGGACTGGCAGGCCCACCTACGTCTCACCTCACCGCCGCTCTTCTTATGATAGGTAAATTAATATGCAACAAATAAAACCGTGTTTCCCACCTTTTTTGGTGCAATCCACGGTCAGTAAATAGGCCTCCAAAAATATGTGAATCATAACTTTTTTTCGGATTGTTAAGGGCAAAAACGTGATTCCTAGTGTGTACCGTTGAGAAAGGTCAGAGGGGATCTCAGGGAATATCAATAAAAATCTAAAGAGACTCTTGCAACGACTCAGTCATGCGGAAACGGGTTTAATTGTGGGAAAAAACTCGGTCTCAATTTCGAACGTCTATCTACTGATTTATGCCGTTGGATAATTTACCTATAGATGGTGCTGGCACTTTCTTAGAGTTTATATGGTTTTTACATTTCTGTTGGCACTGTTACCTGAGCACGAGAGAAATAGAGCACTATAAACCATTTAATTAAATGCATTGCAATTACAGGCATTATTATGAAACAACACGAGAGCCATATTATTTGGAATCCAAAATTAAGATTTGTTGCAAAGTTTGTCTTTTAATTCCATGCTTCTGTAATAAAATGCTTGTTATTTATATAAGAAAAAATATCTGATTGATCTCTAAATTCGATCGAGAAGTGAAATATTCATAAATCCTGAAGGTTACAGCCATATTAAAAATGTTCAAAAATTAGCGCGATCGCTACTTAAATGGTTTATTAATAAGACGCTAAAAAGTGTCAGTGAATTGCCTAACATGGTCTTATATTTTATTTAATATTTTTTGCCACTATTGATGAAGTCCAGTGGGCCTTACCTGCATGTCCAGGTAACTAATTATCGTACGAGGTGATATTTAATTCTGCGGCATTATTGCGGGCGGTAGAAAACTTGAAATTTTAATGATTTAGAAACCGCCTGCAAGCAGTTTTCAAATTTTCAGCTGATTTCTCAGCCATCAAACAAATTGAATGGCACCGATCCATGGTGAAAGGGGCCAATTAAATTTTTCTGATCAGCGATTGCTCTCAACTCCAGCGGGGCTTTCGGTTCGCGAATTGAGTTATTGGCGCAGTCGCAGTTTGGATTTGATCACTTCCGTGATTAGGTGCCTGTTGAGTGCTTTTTGCCCATTTGACACAGGCGGATGCGAACTTTTGCTAGTTGGAGCATATTACAAAAATTATTTTCCAGTAATACCAGCTTTACGATACTTTTGGCACTGTACATAAATTGAGGTGTAACCTGTTTGGTATATCGGTGTGCTTCAGCGAAGGTGGTAATAATTGAATTTAGATTGCTTTTTAATGATTCTGGCGTCGGGTAACCTCTCAGCTTCTATATACCTATTTGGAAAATGCCAAAGCCATATAAAAATATGCCTAAATTAAGAGCTGACCATGCATGCTTTTACACAGTGAAAATACTTTTTTTTATAGATAATACTTATATGGTAAAGTTAAAAGTATAGCAATAAATGTTGGTTATTGCTAACTAGCTGCATGTATCTCAATTATAATGGAAACCAGCCACTATTTTATAGTCACCTCAATCGCGTTTTGTTTTTTTAAACTATACTAGAAGGTTAATACTTTTTTCGATGTTTGATTTTAAATTTTGAAATAGCATGCTTGAAAATACCTGAATATAAATTAATGGTTTAATATGAGATCTCTCTCAGTTAATCTTTAAATGTAACTTGAGAAAATAAGATTTTGATTACTTTTATTGAGTCAACTTGAGCAGATCTTTTTAAATGGAACCATTCAATTACAACGTAAGACAGAACGTGGAGCAGAAACAAAAAAAAAAAAATCTTTGTCTTGTTGGGAAGAACTCATATGCGCGGGGTCGAAAGAATCTCTTTGTTATAGCAACTCCACTCCATTCCAAGAATTTTGTTCTCTACCGCTGAGCAGCAAGTTACCAAGATTGAGGACAAACTTCTGAAACAAGCAATTTTCTTTGACCGAGATCGCTGTATCGCATCTGCTCGAGCAAAAAAGTTGCTCGCTTAATATTCTCCCGGCAGGAGCCCGGCAGCCACCCAATTTCCTGTGGTGCCACAACCGCCCCACTGTCCCGCTGCGTGATTATGGGCTCCTATTATTGTTCTCAATTATCTTGACCGAGGAGGAAAAATTTTGTATTTTGTAGGGAGTGTGCGGATCTCATGAAAATTCAATTTATTAAACCCACTACGCAGATGTCATTGACTCAGATGTGGTACCTCTTTGAAAAATTAATTCGCTAGCTCCAAAAACGCACCAATTTCACGCGAGAGGGTTAATTACGTTCGCCGCATGCCTATTTTCCCATAATTACGAAAAAAGTAGGCAAGTCCATTTCTCGTAATTATCGCAAGAATTCCAGCGATCATTATGTAAGCAGAAGTTGGTCGCCATTAGATTAAATTTGTTCTGATTGCGTGACGGTGCGGCAGCATCGGAGGGAGCGTTGAGGAAATAACTAAGCAAACAATAAAACTTTTTCATCACCCACTGGGTCACCCTACGAAATCCCGTACCCGAGTTCGCAACTGGAGGGCACCTTTGAAGGTCGAAGACAGAGGTATCACCTCACTACATCAAGCGCTGGCACAACCACCATGTCAATGTTGGAAGGTTTGGGCTGCGTGTCGGATTCGCTCCCCCGCTGGATCATAATAAAAGTAACAATCACGCATCATTTCCGAAAATTGGTCGCTGGTCATAAGAAATTAATAGCAGCCCCCTACACGTCTCCCGGGAAGACAGATGAAGTCCTCCTTGACCGGAGGGCTCTTACTGAAACGATTTCCTGAAAGATAGCTGGCCACAGTCCTGTTGGTCGCCCCGGTCCGAAAATTGTTTGCCCACAACTTTTCTGAACTAATCAATCACACGTCGATTAATGCGAATGGCTTTTGTTTGCGGCAACCGCCCGTCCCGGGACGAGAAGTAATTTCATTTTCTAAAGTTCAAGTCGGTTTAGATTAAGACGAGTAGACGACCTGAATGGCAGGTTTAGCTCAGCTTCGCAGGCTTCTAAGCCACAAGCCTGCGTATTGATGCAGGTCTTACGATTTATCAAATTAATTTTTCCAACAACTGCAGAACGGTCAATGACGTTATGCATTAAGCGGAGATTATGATTGTTTTGATCTAAAAATGAAATTTTCTTTTCCCACGTGAAAAGGATACTCAAATCTTTTATAGAGAGCGGATATGTAGTAGAGGGGAACATGAACGGGTAGGTAAATAATTACGAAATTTGAACTTTAATTTAAGGAAAGCAAACAAGATATGACTCTAATCAATAAAAAACGAAAACCAAAAACAACGGCTACATATTTCCTATTAATTTTTATACTCTCTCTAGGCTGCTTCGATGTTAAGAAAACACAGTAGTATCACAGTAGACTGACCCCATAGATATATGGTTCGAAGGGTGCGGACCAGGAGATTGATGTTTCTCAGACATTTTGTGGAACCGTAACTAATATATAAAACAATAACCTTGCCTTAACACCTTTAAAGCATATTTTCTTTTACTAAAAATCGATTTTTATCTAAAATACCAATTTTTAAAATTCCACAACTTTTCAAAATAGCTAATGCAATCGCATAAATATTTAATCACTCAATTGAGAGTGTTTGAAAGTTTGTTATGGATTAATTCTTAAAATATTTTCATTTGATTGTAGGAAAAATGTCAAAATAGTAAAATTATAAATAAGAATCGTAGTAAAATTGTAAGAACATATTACAGTCAATATTTTTAATTCTTACCATATTTTGGTGAACGGAATTAATGAAGCAAGCATGAGTAATGCTAAATAAACATTAATTTAAAGCCCCACAACTAAGACCTGATAATTAAGTATAGCATAGCTCTTTTGTTTAAGAGATGAAGGAGAATAATATTAAAATATAAATTTATTGTTTCATAAATGCATAACTATGATATTAGCTGATTTCAATTATCTAAATAAATGGTAGTTTAGAAACTAATAACTGATTATTATTAAATAATAATATTAAAATGTTTGCTATGTAAATTCGGAAAACAAATGCACCATATTTCAACAAATTTTAATTTGTGACTTTAGTTATCTAAAGGCTTTGCCGAAATACGATATTTAATGCACAAATATGTTTCTTTACATTTAGTGGGCGATTATTTCAAAACCTGCTCTGTACAAACTCTTTTCTCATAAAAGAAGATTATTAGTGTTCTACAATTAGGTTAAAAGAGACGCTAATATGTTAAAATTTTTATTTGTCATTATTTATTATCTAATAAAGGGTCTTCCAATAGGGACTTCCGAATTTT
This sequence comes from Philonicus albiceps, assembly GCA_963969385.1. Classification (NCBI taxonomy): domain Eukaryota; kingdom Metazoa; phylum Arthropoda; class Insecta; order Diptera; family Asilidae; genus Philonicus; species Philonicus albiceps. The sequence goes on from OZ017773.1 coordinate 32,291,450, forward strand.
GACAGTTGATATCGATATTGTTGAAGCTATATCTGCCAAATTGTCTGTCATTTATTCAGTCTATTTTGCCAAATCACCATGGATGGATATAGTTCAACAACACGTGCAAATGATTAAATTGTTTTATAAAAATGGGTGTTCTGTTCAGGCAACGTTGCGCGCGTTTCGCCCATTTTACGGTCGATATAATCGTCTTACCGAGAGGACTATTCGCATTGTGGTAAATAAATTTGAGTCCAATGGTTCAGTAAACAATCAACTAACATTCGTACGTCAACGAAACGCAAGATCTGCCGAAAACATCGCCTCTGTCTGTGAGAGTGTGTAGGAGAATCCGAGACAGTGGATTTCGCGTCGCTCACAAGAACTCGGCCTTTCGCAGACCACAACTTCGCGAATTTTGCATCGTGACTTGGGCCTGCACCCATTCAAAATTCAACTGACCCAGGAGCTGAAGGTAAACGACCATAGAAAGCGACGTGTGTTCGCTGAATGGGCTCTGGAGCAGCTGGAAACTGACCGTAATTTTCATCGAAAAATCATTTTCAGCGCTGATGCTCATTTCTGGATGAATGGGCATATCAACAAACAAAATTGCCGAATTTGGTACGATACCAATCCACATGAGATCCAAGAGCGTCGAATACATCCAGAAAAAGTCACTGTTTGGTGGGAATTTTGGGCTTGCGCGTCATCGGTCCATCTTTCTTTGAGAACAACGTTGGCCAGGCCATCACCGTCAACGGCGAGCACTATAGGTCAATGATTACCAACTTCTTTTAACCTGAATTGGATGACATGGACACTAACAACATGTGGTTTCAACAGAACGGCTCTACGTGCCACAGAGCTCATGCAACATTGGATATGGAGGTGATGTGAACTGGCCATCGAGATCGTGCGATTTGACCCCGTTAGACTTTTTCTGGGGTTTTCTTAAGTAGCAGGTCTATGCGAATAAGCAAGAAACCAGAGCGGCCCTCAGAGCCAACATAACCCGTGCCATCGGTCAAATTCAACCTGATTTATGCGCCAGAGTCATGGAAAATTGAACATTTCGGATTCGTGCCATCCAAAGGACATTTGAACGATGTAATATTCCGTACCTAATGGCATCGATAGAACTTTCAAACAAATAAAAAATTTCGATGATATCTCACACACACTTTGTTTTATTTATATTTAAATATAGGAAGTGCTTAATGAAAGACCTTTTATAATAAAATAAATCCATCTTATAGAATATTCATACAACTTACAAATTTGCACAATACTTTACAGGAAAACGTTTGCAGTTTATTTTAACAAATTATCGGTTTTTTGAAGAAATAAATTTTAAAGCTAGCTAGACAACGAAGCAGAAATTTGGAATATGACAAGAAGATTAAAGACTCAATTTCCATTATTTGTGTTAGGCGAATGACTTTAAATTCTTTCACCTGATTGAATCAACTCAGGACATCGTAAGCCTTTAAGAAGATCTAACAACTTTTACAGAGTGGTGCTCAAAGATATGAACTTCAATATTAATAAGTGTAATACCTATGGATGATAAATAAATAAAAGACTATTTTAATGAAGCTTGACTACCGCAAAAAGTGGCGAAAGCATTTAAATTTTATTCAAAATACTTAAAAAGACAAATTTCATTCTAAAGGCATTTCTTTAGCCCTTGCTATATAAGAAATTTGGTTTAAATTATTCTTCCATGTAATTGCCTCAGACTCTTCCACACTTGCCCATATCTCAACTACGAGCTTTACACTGGGATTTGGTACAGGGTATTTGATATCCGCAAAAAACCTGAATCTTTCAACAGCTTCAGTTTCCCAGTTAACCCCTTCGATACTCTTCCAATCAGCACCGTAATTAATTACTACAACTTCTTGAATAGCATATTTGCTTTGCATAATAATATCTTTCTGGAAAGAAAAATTAATTAATGTTCTTTAGCAAAAATGTGCGTTATTTTTAAATTTACTGACAGTTTTGGGAATATACCCCAATTGAACTAGGTACTCCTGTTTGTCTGCATCCCATGTTCCAGTTTTGTTTATAACGTAGTCATATTTTAAAAGAATATGAGTACTTAACCTTTCATGTTTGAATAGTTTGACTTGTTCCGAATATAGTTTGACTTGTTCCGAATATACTTCAAAACTTATGACTAGAACTATGAATAAAGCCAAAGTTAGTTTCATCTGCAATTACATGTTCAAAAATTATTTCACGTCCTTGTTTAAATTGGTTTTAAAATAAAGTAAAAACAATACGCTAACCTTTTATAATTTTATAACAAATCACTCCAATAGTGGCACTAGAGCTTAAAACACTAGCTAGATATGAATTAAACATGCTCTTTTATACAGAATGATTAAGAAGAGAAGCTAAGAAATTCCACACTTAAGCATCAACATTTTGATAATGAAATAATAAAATTTGTTTATTTCCAGCCACTTGAAGTGTGTGGATACAATTTGGGCAATTGTTCTCACTTGTTCGAAAATTCAAAATAAGTTAGAAAAAATATAAAAGTAAAATTATATAATGGTATGAGTATTGAATATTCAAATTATTGTTTAGCTTACAGTACTGCGCAAGAAATTTTTAGTCGTTTTGGAGGGGGACCAATACACTGACTGTTTTATTGAATTCAATAGTAAATAGACTGTTATGTTAGTAAATGCGACATTTATCGATGATTCAATGCGGTAGAAAGATCTAACCAATGATATTCAATTGTATAAACCTAAGCCACCAACTTTCGACTTGCACTCCCTACAGGGGTAAAGAACTTGGCCTTTCAAACACCGAGTTTCTAGCTGTAACAGAGTCCAAGATCCTTACATAGGCTTTGATGAAACCGGTAGATCTTGAAGACGCCATATCCAAGTTTCACGAAACGTGGCTAAGAAGAAATATCAGCTTTTGAATAAAATGCCGCAAATGTCAGCTTTTGAAGACAACAAATCGCTTTGAAACTTGTTCAGCTGTTTTGGAGCTACGATGTCAGATACAGACACACGTACATATGCTAAAAATTTATAACAACCCAATTGTAAGCATTTTTTCTTGAGGTTAGTGAGGATTAGAAATGTATTTCGAAGTTACGCCAAACGCAGTCATACTGTTAAAATATTTTAAAAAATTTTGTTAATTAATATAACTTCATATTGCGGTTGTTTTTATTTGAGATAAGGTTCAGCCAAACACAAAAAAGCGTATTTAATTTTGTTAATATGAACAACTTTATTATGACTTTAAAAAAAGGCTTAAATGCGGTCAAACTAACCACATGAATAGTGTCGAAATCATTGAGGCAATGCGGTCAAGAAATTCAAATAAAATCCGATCAAAAATCTTTATAAAGACGAACAAGTGCGAGCAGATTTCGCTTCTTGAGGGTTCCTTGCCTAGTTTATAAGTAGTTACTATTTAAATTGAATCATTTATCACATAAAAAGTAGTTTTGTAATCGCAGAAAAATATTTTCTTTATGTGATATAACTACAAATTAACGATTTTGAAATTTTTCCCTTACTTGTACTGTGAGACCCTGCTTCTTGCAAAATTTTATGATTGTAGGTCAATGGGAAGTACCCTATAACTAAGTTTTGATTTATTTGCGAGTGTCAAAATATGCAAAATAAATGTTCGTATTTTTTGATTGCGTTGATTTAGAAGCTTGATTTTTTTTACAGTTCCAAGAGAGCGTAGATCTAAGTATTTGATATTAATTTCATCCATCTTGATAACTCCACGTGTTCCTTAGAAAAAAAGGTCTTGATAGACAAGTTCGAGGTAGCGAGGTTCTTTTTTTCCTTTTGAGGTACGATCCCCTAAAAAGGATTCACAGCGGGTAAAAATACATGAGAAATATGGCAGACGTAATTTGGCCAAATGCAAACTTAAAAAAGTTTTAGTTTTAGTTTAATTTTAGTTTTTTTAATTAATTCTTTTTCATATTTTAAAAGGGTTTATGAGCACTACTGAAAAACCTTGAAGTGCATCAACCAACTCATGATTCTGCGTGCAATAACTTTAATGGTAGAAAATGTTTCAATTAATATTTACATTATCAGTTTCGAACAAACAAATAGTCCATATTTTCATTTAACTTTTATTTATAATGAAATAAAATTAATATCAATTGGTAACAAATGTTGATGATAAGGAGGTGCAAGAATGTTATTTAAATTTGGGGTTGAGTAATTCAATTTTTCAGCAATGATATAATATGATTGCTATAATCTTGAAGAACTAAAAAAACATCATTTTCTGTCAATTTCAAATAAACAAATAATACTTCTATACTCTTGCGCGACAAGATAAGACTTTTTATAAATACATAGTTCCTTTTTACATTATTAAAAAATTCAAAATATTCACCATTTACCGGGTACATTTACTACGTGGCTGGTTTTGACTCCGCAAACGTGTTTATTTTAACTACAACTAAAGTTATTTTGACGCATTTTATATGTAATAGTTATATAAATTCATGAACACTGCTCTGCCAACAGCACAATGCTTCTTTTTTCTACGCTGTTGTTGTTGTTATGTACCTCCTACCATACATTTGAACTTATATACCTGAATATAATGAAAAGAAGTAAAACAATAGGAATAATTAACTATACTTTGCGAATGATTTTTATGGTAATTTGAAGCAATTGATTGTACAGTTGGTCTTTCAAATGTGTTCAACGTTCAATTGTTAGAATGATAAAAGCTCTAAATTTGACTTTAGAAATAACTGGAATAATTCAAAAAATAATAAAAATTAATTTTAAATTAGGACTTATGATAAGACCCAAAATGTAGTAGTCCTCAGAATCCCTTAAAAATTGATTTTTCCTGAGGTGCTTAAATTAAGTTAGGCACGTCATCGCCGAGTTTTCTCCAGTTCTATTATAGCAGACTGTTAATGCGTATGCGACTATTTACTTCGGTCATGCAAGCCTACTAAAAAATCTGCGTTCTGAGCCGGCATGCTAAATTAAGTCATAAAGTCGCGCAAAACAATTTTGTAGAGGATGCGGACTCGTGCATTCATCCTATCAGGCAGCAAAATTCCCGAGGTTTTCCTGGTTCTAGTCGTTGCCGTCTCCGTGACCCTCTGCATTCGCATAATTTGAATTTCCGGACCGAATTGAGATTTATAAGCTTTCTCTCCGGCAGGGACTGGAAACACCCCGGGTGCGGCCGTAGAAATGAAAATTAAAAAATCCCCCGGGAGCATGCTAAACACATTTCTGTGCGGTTGTGGCGTTGGTTGTTTACGGATGCGATTTTTCTTGATTTCGCCTCCTTCATCCTACCGGGCTCGATCCGGACCGGTCGCTCGACAGAAGCACTTTAGTTTCGGGCAAAATATGACCAGAGGTGATTTCTTTCACTGGAAACTTAACTCTTTAAGGACGCCTCACCACAGCCTCCCAGGAGCATATAATGTTGTTTTTTTCCTCCACGGAAATTAAAAATTCATTTCACTTTAATCTTCCCTTCCCATCTCGCTTAATGCACCGTGGCAACTTGAAGAGCTTATTAAGGCTAGCTCCTCCTACGAGACATCTTGGGCTCGGCCGGCCTTCAAATTGAATTCCCCACCGAGTAGTTTGCTATTAAGTTAGTTCCCTCTGGCTAGAAATCACACAAGTTTTTGCTTATTTCTGGTGTTTGCCAAACTTTCCAACTTCGTTTCGAATTTATTTTTATCTCAAAATGTTTCTCTTGAGTTTCAAAAACACCTTGTTTGCATTCGCTCGCATCAAGCAAAAAGGACGATAAATATTTAGAATATTAGGAATGGAGGAATGAAATGTAAATAAGAGTAGAACCTTGAAGTCTAAGAACACAATGTGAAGGTATCCTGACTTGTTCAGCCGCCAAAGTTTAGTCGTATTAAAATTGCGAACATCATGGCAAACAAAATATGAAAATGAAAAATAAAGCCGAAATCGGACTTACAAAACTGTCTATGTAAATACATACATAGGATATATTTTTGCGGAAAATGTTTTTCGGAAATATTTGTAAACATAAATTAATATTTGATTTTCTTAATTTATTTCGTTTTTCTTGATTTTCTAGCATTTACAGTGACTCTTTAAATATGCCTCATGAAAGCGATATAATAAGCCATATCCGATTGTTTTGAATTTTCTTTTAGAAACAAATTAAATTAAAATCGGTGCCTTATACAAAGAGATATGTGCACAACGCAGGTTTTCTTTAAATTTTGAAGGCATGTTGCATGACCAGAAATTATTTCAAAATAAATTTGTTATATGGTACATATCAAAAAACTTTTATAACTTTCATTTTACCCCACTTCTCCTCTGTAGTGTCCGTTACTCCGCGATTTTAATCAAGTGTCTATGGGTTCAATTCCATCCATCAGATTTAACTTAGATTAGTAAGATTTTAAAATTAAAAAAACCGTCAAAAGTTAGATTTTAGAAGAAGGTTTGGAAAGTATATAATAATCTAAATAAAGTACCATTCGGTTCTGTCATAATTTATATATTTTTTATACTGTTTGAAAAGTGGAATCTACGCAGAACTCATTGGCTTGTAAATATCCCTTCGTCTGCTAAAACATTGTAGTGCTTTTCAACCACATTTGATAGCCATCTCGATGGCTCTATGCTGGCTTCAAAGCAGGTCTCCAACGACTTAGTTTATATATTTACAGACATCCTGACTTATAAGGCCTCTAACGACCTAGTCTGCATTTCTAAAGACATCCTGGCTTATAATTAAAGCCCCTACGAGCACTTACACTATACCTCTAGGCTCGTCAAAGAGGAAGAGAGAGACCGCGCAATCCTTAGAAACTTGTTTAGGTACCGGTGCACAACGATAAGCCAGCTAATAGTAGAACGGATGAACTCGCTAGGCTCAGCAGTGCCTTACCTGGATTGGTGATTATTATTTATGATAACCACATGCAGGTCGACCGTGAAAAGATCTTTTACCGAAGTAAAAATTGCCTAACTTTAACTCCCGCAGGTCTGCAAATCCTGTGTCGCTCAGGCGAGCTTACTTTAGCAGCTACAAAAATAGGGCTATCGAGAAAGCGTGTTTCTCACTACTCAGCCTTTGCCTTGCATAGAAACCGCTGTCTGGGCTCCAATTTGTTCGATGATCTGTTCGATCTTGGCTTGGTGAATGTCGCGAATATGGAACAGTTCATCAAAAGCTGCAAATGGTTTTAAGGCTTACTTTAGAGTTTTGCCTTATTCTGGCCTAAGTGTACTTCGTACAGAACTTAACCTAGATTGCGTTAAGGTGGCTTCACAGGGCGTACTTAATTCTTAAACCTTAAAAGCATTTGAAGCTTCTCATGAACTCATGATTAAGAAGAGAAGCTAAGAAATTCCACACTTAAGCATCAACATTTTGATAATGAAATAATAAAATTTGTTTATTTCCAGCCACTTGAAGTGTGTGGATACAATTTGGGCAATTGTTCTCACTTGTTCGAAAATTCAAAATAAGTTAGAAAAAATATAAAAGTAAAATTATATAATGGTATGAGTATTGAATATTCAAATTATTGTTTAGCTTACAGTACTGCGCAAGAAATTTTTAGTCGTTTTGGAGGGGGACCAATACACTGACTGTTTTATTGAATTCAATAGTAAATAGACTGTTATGTTAGTAAATGCGACATTTATCGATGATTCAATGCGGTAGAAAGATCTAACCAATGATATTCAATTGTATAAACCTAAGCCACCAACTTTCGACTTGCACTCCCTACAGGGGTAAAGAACTTGGCCTTTCAAACACCGAGTTTCTAGCTGTAACAGAGTCCAAGATCCTTACATAGGCTTTGATGAAACCGGTAGATCTTGAAGACGCCATATCCAAGTTTCACGAAACGTGGCTAAGAAGAAATATCAGCTTTTGAATAAAATGCCGCAAATGTCAGCTTTTGAAGACAACAAATCGCTTTGAAACTTGTTCAGCTGTTTTGGAGCTACGATGTCAGATACAGACACACGTACATATGCTAAAAATTTATAACAACCCAATTGTAAGCATTTTTTCTTGAGGTTCGTGAGGATTAGAAATGTATTTCGAAGTTACGCCAAACGCAGTCATACTGTTAAAATATTTTAAAAAATTTTGTTAATTAATATAACTTCATATTGCGGTTGTTTTTATTTGAGATGAGGTTCAGCCAAACACAAAAAAGCGTATTTAATTTTGTTAATGTGAACAACTTTATTATGACTTTAAAAAAAGATGACTTCAATCAAAGATAAATTCCCTATTTTTCACATCTATTAGAAAGAATACGTTTGGTTATGATTGATTATTATGCCGAAATTCCGCTCTTTGCAGTGCTGGTTTTTCAAAGTAATTTTAAGATAGAAGTGATCAACGAGGCTCTTCTTTTCGTATTGCGGAAATTGTAATTAAATTGAGAAAGAAGGGCAATAAAAGTTGTAGGGTACTGCATTGCTTAGGCGATGGACTTTACACTTCGTTTTCATTATGCTGTACCTCTAACCATAATTTACAGTTTTATTTCTCATATTTTCTGTCGCCAGGTGTCGGAGTTATCCTTGTAACGGTCAGTGGAGCTGCGTGGCGAATGACTGCGCCTGGTGGACCGCCGTGCCTGGGATTCGGTTCTACCGTGGACCTAGGTCGCTGCGGTCGCCGGCCCTGCACCAGCAGAGGAGCACCCCACGGATTGCTTTATCCGGAGTTTCAGCACCGACCTCCGCCTCCCTCCTACCAGGCGAGCATGCAGGAATACAGACTCAGGTAATTAATCATATCAGCGAGTACCCATTGTTGTTTGCGAAGTTCCCAGAATTATGGGCAATTTCGCTGCTCCCGAGCGACGCGATCTTCGGGATCATTGTATTCCAGAAAATTTTCAGGCGGAAGCCACTGCGCTCGCCTTTGTTCCTTTACTGCGGGATGCAATTAATGATTCGCCCCATCGCATCCCCACCCCAGCCGCAAACTGAACCGCTATTGCTTCTTGCGGCACCTCGATTAACGTGAAATTTTCTCTTTTCGTTGCAGATTGCTTCTCTTGGACCGGGATCGGCAGAACGGCGTCGTGCGGGGCGGCTCTCCCCCGCCAACATATCGATCGCATGGTGGTAGCTTGCTAAGGTAAAAACATTCCCATAAATCTGCCCTCGGCCCTGTCTGTGCAGAGGCTCCGGCTGCCTTGCCTTGCCGTGCCGTGCCGTGTCGTGCCGTGGGACTGCGAAACGAGGATTTGTGCAGCTCAAAATAAATTTCGCGTTTCTAATGAATTACGGTGAGCGGGGGCAGGCCCGACTCGTGCCGAAAAACTGACAGAATTGCAGCAAACAAAAGCCTCAGCCAGACTCAGTCTCAGCCCCCAGGGGCTTGAAGTTTGAGGGAAAGTTTGGCACCCGCTCTCCCTCAGGGCTTGGGACCAGCCAAACGCTTTGAACTTCCGGACCCGCCACCGCTACCGCTGCTTCTGAGGTGGGGCGGAATTCCCTATCGCGCTCGCCCTTGCGTGTAAATTGACTTCCCAGGATCTCCCCCCTGCGTAGGGATATCCTCGGCTAAGGGTTCCCGGGCGATTCCCATAATTGCTCGCTGAACTGTTTGGAGTGTGGGAAGCATTCCACTTGCTTACAGCCGTACTGGGAACATTTTGCCGTCTTATCTTAAGTGGTTCCACAGGAACACACATCCAGAGAGGGGGTGACGGTATCGGCCTTCAACGGCTTTTTCACATGCAGCGCCTCTTTAAGCATTTATTGGCTCTCATTAAACGAATGTTTTCGGCTTGATTCATTTGTTTTTATCCCGCATCACCCCCTGTCCCCTCCCTCGAGCAGGGAGCCAACTATAAATCTCATATGCCCAGGGAGCTCCGGCGACTAGATGCCGGATGCTGGATAGTGGATGCCATCTTCTGAAGTGAGCCTATGAAGTGGGCAATAAACCGGAGCGCCAGACATTTGTACTAATTACGCTTATTGCCACTTTGTCTTATTCAGCTGGTCTCCCGTTTAATTTGGTTCTATTCACTTCGCCTCTCGTTTTCTGTACTTGATCTAACCACAAAGTACTCCACCTCCAGCTATTTTGCGGAACCAAAGTTTATTACTTACAAGGGACCCATTTTGCAAACTACATTTTGCCAAAGATGTCCAAAATGAGTAGACAGCTGTTTCTTTTCTATCTTATTCAGTTTTAGAAAAGGGAAAGCGAAACACTTCAAGCTAAAAGTTTATATCAGAAAATATATTCAATGAAAACGCCTTTATTTAAATAATTCGAACTTTAAACATTCTAACTTTGTAAAGAATAATTAGTCCATTAAATAAATTCTGTTTAACTAGAAGACTAGTAGCTTTAAAATGGATACTTTGATCATTAAAGCTATCCTAATGATAACTTCAGTTTTCAAAAATTTCTTATAGCCAAAAATATTGGTTTTGGAGTGCTAAGAATTCTTTAAGAATATTCTTCTATGCTTTTTATATTATTTTATCACAAATCATTAGTTCTTCTTTGTCTACCCAGTGATGGAATTTAAAAATCTAAAATCGAAAGCGAAGACACTAAGGGCAAAGGTATTGTAACATTAAAATATTTTACAAAATTGGCTTTAAATTCGTAAATTGGATTTTTTGGCTATTCCTACAATTAGGTCTTCGTAATTTATTCCATAAAATTTATAAATTTATACTTCTGCTAGTTTATGTATATATTCGTATTTCTTTATTAGATTTAAACCAGATAGTGTAATGCTCTTTTCTAATACCGAACAGACTGTACAATTCATGCTCGGGAAGAGTAAGGGACAGTATGAACAAATGTTTCTACAGTGTGACCTTGACTAAGATTTTTGCTTATAAAAATTTTATAAACAATTAAAACAAACCAAAAGACTTCAAAATGAAAGGAACCACTCTTCATTTGTAAACGTACTTAATTAAATTCAAAATAGCCGCCTTTATTTTTAATGTACAGCTTCAAACGTATCGTGAAGTTTTTGGTTTCGCGCCGCACCCCTTCCACCGATATTTTGTCCCATTCCTGACGCAAGGATTGCTTTAGCGACTCCATACTTTAGTGACGCGTAGCACAGGATATAACCTTTAAAATAGACCACATGCTGTAATCCATAAGATTAAGGTCGAAATAGTATGGCCGCCATTCTGCAGCAGTACTGAGGCTTGGAAAATGTTCGCTGCACCAATGTTGTGTTGTTATTGCATTATGTGCTGTAGCCCTGTTGAAAATTCCATTTTTGGTTGCTTCAGTGTTGCTGGACCTAAGCAAGTACAACAGTCCATTTTGGAGCTGAAAGCCTGTGCTACGCGTCACTAAAATTTGGAGTCGCTGAAGCAATCGTTGGGTCAGGAATGGGACAAAGTATAGAAGGAAGAGGTGGGGCGCGAAGCCAGAAATTTCACGAGGTGTTTGAGGCTGTGCATTAAAAATAAAGGCGGCGATTTTGAATTTAATTATGTATGTATGTTTACAAATGAAGATTGGTTCCTTTAATTTTGAAGTTTTTTGTTTTAATTGTGTATAAAATGTTCATAAGCAAAAACACTAGTCAACGTTATTTTGCCGCACCCTGTAATATAGACACATAGTAAAGAAAACCATTCTTAAAATTATTTTTGTGTCTCAAATCTGACTACTTGCTCACACATTTTTAAAGGTCGTAATTCATCATAACCAATGAGTTTGCTTTAGGTTGTACCAAAATTTAAATTGAAGACCAAAATAATCGAAGTTCCGATTCATTCGTCCTTCTATTTTTAATAGCGGACTTATTTCTTAATGAAAAAAAAACGCCTTTAAAAAAATTATTGATTCCCCTACCTGATGTTTTGTTATCGTTAAGCACATCATTTTCTAACACGTACCTTTCTATCAAAACAAATTATATTTATTTTGAAACCACCAAAGAAAAGCGCTGTTTATGATAGCTGCTATATCTATTTTCCGTAGGTTTTCTTCACAAAACTTAAATTTTTCTCCGTACACCGTTTTTAAAAATTTTTAAAAATAAACCTGACACATTACAAAGATTTAATTATTTTATAAACCTTTCTTTAATTTTGTTCAAGGATTACCATACAAAGATAGAATTGAATAAGTTACGATTTCTAAGCTAACATTGTTGAATTTAATGTAAAAGATGCAGAATCAAATAAAAAATAAATAAAGTAAATGAATGAGTAGCACGGCACAGTTTGGCTTAAATGCAAATTGGTTAAACCGAGGTAGCTATACTTTATTGGATATTTATAAATGCGATATTACTAAATTCTATTTTGAATTGAATGGCATGAAATTGTGTGGTTTTAGATACTTTCATTTGATGCTAGCTCTATTCGATATAAAATGAATTGAATTGAATTTCATTCAGCCAGATAAACCCTCAGAAGCCACAAAAGGATTGATTAGGGTCTCATGTAGGATCGCACAAAATCACCCAAATTTAGAGTAATGTTCAACCCCCAATTATGCGGCAAAAACCCGCAATTTATAGGAAGAAAACCCCTAAATCAAATTAGTTCTCCGGTTGCCGCCATTGGTTATCTACGTTGCGTCAACCACCCGCGAAATGCAACGACCCGTTGCGCTACAGCTCTTTAATTAAAGCAAATAATAATCTGTATCAATTGGCATTACCTACCCGCTCAAAAATAACCCCTCACCCTCTCCGACTGCATATAATCCAGTCGAAATCCGGGACCCCATCAGTTCGGGCTTCCGAGGCTCACCTAGGGTCGAACAAAATGAATTATTGCGGCAATTTGGGGCCGATGTCGATTGTCTGGACCCCGTCCACAGCGCGCAATAATCCCGATGGCAATTTCTGCACAAAACCGGAATATGTTCCTCCTTGTACTATGCGTCTCTAATTCATCTGCTTCGTCTGAGATTCTGACAACGCCAGGATCTGGTGTTGTCCTCCGAAGCCCCATTCGCCCCTGCAGCGTCCTCAAATTTAATATTAACTGAAAATTCTGGGTGGCCAGAACATGTGGTGTGATGTGGATTGTTGACTAGGGGTATGGCGCCAGCACAGAGCCCGAGCGGAGCCAGAAGCCGGTGCAGAGATGGGAATAAATCAAACTCAGATATATGCTAAAGCCAGATGAATACCAAAAGTTTATTAAATTTTAGGACTCCCCTGAGCACAACCAGCCGAGGTGGCGGCGGCAACGGCAGCAGCATCGGGGGGCCCGGATCTGAGTATAGCCTTCCGCCCAGCTACCGTTCACGCAACACGGGCAACAATAACAACAATAATTCATCACGTCCCCCGACGGTGTTCGGGGACGAGAGTATGGAATCATTAGGTAGCAACAACTTCAACACACTGTCGTCGCGGGGCAACGTTCCAGAGCACGACTCAATTCAGTCGACGACATCGTCGCCGGAGCACCCTTCCGTCGAGTCACTGCCTGAGGGCAAGACTCTCGCGGATGACTCTACCAAAGATCGCGACGCCACCGTAAACGTGGGGAGCCTTGCAGTTCGAAGCCAAAACCTTAACGAGAAGATTACACCTAGAGTTTTAAGTAGTGATAACGTTAGCTGTAACAAAAGTAGTCCTAGTTCCAAAGGTCCTTCTCGGGGCGAACAGAGTACGGCCCCCGCCCGCAAGGAGCTGATCACGATCGTCACCATATCGGCGTCCCGGGGACCTGATGAGTCACAGTCGGAAATGGACATTCTCGCACACTTGTAACAACCCTGAGTTCGAACCTTTCACACTCCTGTAAGATAGGTAACGCCCCCAGCCCCATATCCCCCACATTCAACCCCTTACTCATTGTACATTTTGTAATTATTTATAACTCGGATAAGTGCTAGAGTCTGAAAACCAACCAGGTAGGTGGTACTCGAAAGCGGTACCTCCCACTATCCTTCCAAAGTTATATTATTTTTTTAAATATTTTACAGAATCCTCTACTGTTCTGTGTTTATACGATATTTCCTGTTTGCTTTTAACTTAAGAGAACTTACTGAGAATAGTGCATAGTGTAAAAAATTGTTTTGATGAGAAGTAACCCCCTGAATAAATGTTAATAAAATTGTTTTATGCGCCATATTTTATTTATCAAACCCTAAATTAACATTTTTATCGAAGGTTCAACATTTTCCATGCAACATACCAACATTGTTGAAGTTGTATAGTGTTGGAGGTCAGGTGGAACGAAATAAAATAAGTCATCGTTGGGCAATCGAGAATTCACTCTTTATTAACGCAACACTGATAATAACTGCTACTCGCGACAGAATACTGAGAAAGTTCTGACACTCCCTTCGAAAATATCTATAAAAATTTTAAATTTTTATTTTAAGCACTAACATTTTTTATAGGAAACTATAATCAAAACATCATTCTGAAGAGAAGTCTCACAATTTATAGAAAAAAAAGAAACACTTAAGTTAATTCCTCAATTCGTAAAACTCTTAGCAGAAATGCTATCAAATCGAATACCCCCAACTAGAAAAATTAAATCTTTGAGATGTGAAAGAAATAATATTACAAATCTTTTAGAATGTACCACTTTGCATTTTGATTTGGTTTTTTAATTTCCAGTGAGGTTTTAAAGAGAGCCATAATTTTTTAAATAAAAATTAAGATAATTATACATGCATTAAATAAAAAGCTTATCTAGTAATAACTTAATTTGACTTATGTAAAAAAAACTCCTCCTACACAGTTTGGAGTAAAAGAAACCGAACTTTTAATTTATATAAAAACCTGTACCGCCTTCTATAGAACGTAGGTGACATTTGAAAGATACATCTTTCTGTTTTTCAACTGCACCCAACAAATATTAGAAAAATACACGAATTTAAATGATAGTGCTTGTGTCATAAAAATACAATGGAACAAAGAGAAAATAATAAATTTTGTTTTAAACTCGATAAAAAATTTCCTGAGACTTACGAATTGTTTAAAAATGGTTATGGTGATGATTGTATGCCTCGAACACAAGTTTATATGGTTGAAACGTTTTAAAAATTGTCGTAAAGATTTAAATTACGATCCAAAGTCTGGTTATCCAGAAGTTAGTAATCGAATTAGTTGAAAAACTGTTAGAATGTTGGCAGATGAATTAAATACAAGTAAAGACACTATTTTGTAGAATGTAACACAAAAACAAAAAAGTTTGAGAATTTTTGATGAAAAAATAAATTTATGTCCTCGACCACTCTCCGTATTCGCTTGATCTACCACGATGTGACAATTTTTATTCACAAAACTGAAAACTGGAATGAAAGGACCGTATTATTATTATTATTTGAGTATGAAAACAAACTAGGCTTCAAAGAAAACCAACCGACACTAACTGACCAAGAAACCCAAAAATAGCGACGACGTATTATTTTCTGGTTCGCATCCTAAATGCAGGGGCAGATTTAGATTTTTACCTAAAAGACCTTTGGACTAAGCCAGTATTTGCCGCCCTTCTACGTTAAATTTGTCTAGCCCATTCTATTTAACCTCCCTCAATTCATTTCCGAAACCTCTACAACATTGATGACTTTTATAGTTCGATAACATTGGAGGTTAGTGGTAACAGCTATCTTTTGCATTACCCGTGATCGATGATAGAATCGAAGCAGTTCAATGCATGATAGCATGACTAAAAGGTAATCGATGATAGAATTAATCTAGTTTAATGCATAATCGCATGACGAAAAGATAACAAAAATAATTATTAAAAAAGCTGTTCTCAAAAATCTTAATTGACCTGTTATTTTTGAATATGGTATAAGTCCATTTTTGGACATATAAGTTAATTTCAACAACTTCTTCAGTTAAATGTTAACATGAAGATAGCCCTCATGTGAATTTTTCAAAAACTAGACTAGTATCTTATGATTTTCAGCCGTTTAGATAGACAGCTCATTTTCAAAAGCTGGTTAAGTGCGAAACCTGGGCTAATAATGGAAAGGAAAAAAGAAAAAAAATAAACTTAAATTTCGTAATACGCAATCGCACGTTGCTTAGTGCTGTTCTGGAAAATTTTCGTTCGTTATCCGTTCCGTTTTGCCTTACCATTTATTCCCTGGTAACGTATTACCTTAAACATGCATGAAAACATGTGTTATGGATGCAATCGATTCCTCAATTTCCCACTGAGGGAATTGTATGTGTACATTGACATAGTTAGATTTTTATATAAAGTTATTGTACGGTTGTATCTATGTACCAAAATACTCAGATCTGTTGAAATAAAAAGAAAAACTAATAATCGTAAAATGCGCTCAATTGCTAATGCAATTGCTTACCAAGATTAAATAATACAATGTCAAAATAAACAATAAAAAAAGGTTTATTTGTCTTTAAAAAAAAATCGAATATGTTTTATTTTCACTATATTTCTCTTAATAGATTTCCGAGTTTTCTCAACAAAGTTAACATCCACTTTCAACAGATTTTAATTTGATTGAAAGAACAAACGTCAACTACCAAATGAGCGGTGAAAAACACAAACATTTAATTCTGAATTTTTGGAAATCTTTTCCATATATGGTTGTAAATTTTGGAATTATAACTGCATTATTTCTTCATATGCATATGAAAATATCGATAATTTTACCTATTAATCATGCATCACTTTTTATTTTTTAGTTTCCATAAAAATTTGACAGTTACTGCTTACATTTACAGTATAAAGTAAAAGTAAAAAGCATAGTAAATAAGGTACGTTTCTTTCTTTTCGTTTTTCTGCCCTCTCCTCTCCGAACTTGCATTCCTAGGTTTTAGCCTTCTAAGGTCCCCTGTAAATATACCCCTACCTAGATGATTTCAAAAAGACAAGTAGTTGTTGATTAAAACATGGGGCATCTACTTCACAATAGTATAGAAATTTTATGGATATCGGTGTGCTGTTAGAAGGAAAAATGAAAAAAACAAAACAAGTAATTACGTACTGTTTACATTTTTTCATTGTGCATTTTTAAAGGCGGTACAAAGTTTTCAAGTGGCAGCGCTGGGTTCTGAATCGTGGTTTTAATTTTCGTTTCGATTCCCCCTAAAGTTTTGTCTTTCTCTCACACGTGAGCCTTTTATAATAGATTTTTTAGCAAAATTTGCAAGGACGGTAAGCTAAGTTCGAAAAAAGATAAGGATATACGTCACGACTTGTTGTTGTTGTTGTTTGATGTACTTTGTACCAGACTATAACTAACAGTTTTTCTGCACGAACCTGATCTAGGCAGCTCCCCTACCTAATGCGTTCGACCGTTTTGGCTCGTGAGTGTGGTTAACTCTCGAAATGGTAGGACCTTAAAAACTTGTTAGGATTTGGGAAACCCCTGTGTGGGGTCTCAGGGTAAAGCTTGTAAAATAAAATATATATTAAAAATTTCCATTACTACATTAGGTAGTTTAATATTTTAATGTGTAAAGGGTTTTCCAATAGGGATGACCTGGTTTTGATAGCTCGTGGCGGCCATATTTGTTTATGGTTTTTTGACAGGTCTGTGGACTAAGGTTTGCGATTTCACCATGATAAGTTTCACTTTGGTCCAACGCTTGGAAATTGTCCAAAATTATTATGCAAATTCGCGTTCTCTTGTCGGAACTGTAAGAGCGCTTCGTGCAAAATTTTCATCGCAAAATTATCTTCTCAGATGGTGCTCATTTCTGGCTACGTGGATGTGTCAATAAGCAAAATTGGAGTGAGTCAAATCCAGGAGTGGTTCATAAATCACCATTGAATCCACAAAAATTTACTGTTTGGTATGGATTATGGTATGACCGAATCATCGGACCTTATTTCTTTCCAAATGACGCAGGATATGCCGTTAGCATTAATAGCAACCGCTATAACATGATGTTGACCGGAATTTAATGAAATTGATCCGGACGACCTTTATTTCCAACAAGACAGTGCACCGCCTCACACTTTCCAACTTAACATGGACTTATTGCGCGGTAAGTTCAGTGAGGCGTTAATTTCCAGAAATCGTCCCATCGCTTGGTCGCCTAGATCGTGTGATCTAACGCCTTTGGGGCCACATTAAGTCGAAAGTTTACAGCAATTGAGGCATTGGAAGCCAATATTTGTCAAGCCATAGCTGAAA
Source organism: Philonicus albiceps (assembly GCA_963969385.1). Lineage (NCBI taxonomy): Eukaryota > Metazoa > Arthropoda > Insecta > Diptera > Asilidae > Philonicus > Philonicus albiceps. Next base: position 32,309,549 of record OZ017773.1, read on the forward strand.
TACCAGCCGAAATATTGCAGAGAGTCATCGAAAATTGGCGAGAGCGGATGGGCGTGTGCAAGAAGAGCCACGGTCGCCATTTGGCCGATATTTTATTCAAATCATACATCGCATAAAATTATCTTTCAACTAAAACAATCAGAACCATTTTTGCTCGAAAATTGTGTGTTTTATTCAAATTTAAAGTTCGGACGATCTTATTGGGAAACCCTACATGTGGGCTTTGAACTTTGAAGGATAGTTAATTACTGCCTACTTTTTCGAAAAACTTAAAGAGAAAAAACTGGCCTAGAGAGAACAGGTTCTTTTTTATGTATGTTCCCAATTATCTCCGTTTATTCTTAAATATTTTAACAACTTTTCCTAAATTTCATTATCTGTATTTGATACTCAAATTAGAGACAATTAAAACGATCATTGAATGGTGACCTCCCTTTTTCGAGCTCAACTGAAGCCACTTTAGGCATTCTAAGGGAAACTCCCAGTTGTCGGCAGCAACGCAGCCGGCAACTCAGACAAAAGATCAGATAGAAAAATCGTTTAATAAGCCCAGCACAAGGGGGGCCTCCTTTGAGCGGTTCCACTATCTGAATCTGCGTTCATCTTTCGCCCCGCATTAATCACAGCACAAATTAGAAAACATTAACGACCCGTTGGCCAAGGGACGCGGGAAGGGGCAGATTAAGTACTTCGACTGCTGTTGGCGGAGATTATATTTTCCGACTGACAGAGATCTGGGCCGGATTTTTTTTTTTTATTTTATCAATTCATCGTGGAAAATTAAATTTAATTAAACAATTAAAAGAGGGAGACTACAGCAAAGAGGGTCCGATGTGATGGTTTATTCGGTAATTCGGGCGACCGTTTTTGGTCGTTGCGATGACTGCGATGGCCTCGCCCATTATCCTCTGCTTTATGTTTTGTCGCAAAAGCCTTGGCAACGACTTCGCCATTCATCACCTTTTGCGGCTCGGAACGTTAGCGAACCCTACACCCCCTACACCCCAGAAGGGCGCTAATTCACCCGCCGGAATAGGGCTCCGCATGATGAAGGACATGCTTTAGAATTGTCAGGTTTTTTTCTTTTTTATTTTTTTTTTTTCAAACCTCTCCTTTAAATCGCCCCCGCTGAATAGGATTCGCTGAATGACAAAAACGAATGGGACGGTCCCATCACGAAAATAAATTAAGAGCAGTCAACCAAATCAAACGCGTACAATCCACCGGCAGAGCACGTGCTCGGTGGAGGAAAAGTTGGCCAAAAAATCAAATAAAATAAAACAAAAAAAAAACACTTTCAGTCAGACAAATAAATCACGAAATTCGCGCTGCGCTCTCATCGATTTTTCGCGATTGAAAAACTTACAAATCACAAAAACGCTCAGGTACCGGCGAAAAACGAAAAACGAAAAACGAAAAACGAGGGCTAAAAGTAGCCAGGTAATAAATCCTCCACCAAATCAATTTCTGTAACCACGTCCGAAGATTAAACGACAATTTCTCTGCGGCCGCGGCAATATTGAATTATGAGTTTGCTACAAAGAATGGATTTAAATTTATTCGTAATGCCCCTTTAATAAATTGCATTTTATATTCACCCACCCCCGCTTTTGTAGCGTTATTAAAAATAATTACACCGCCCAGCAGTCGGCCACTGTCCATTCGGTGCGTCCTGTTGCTGCTAAAAATTGCATTTTGTAAATGGTGCGATACCATAAAAAGAATGTTCCGATGCCCCAAAATTTTAATGAAAAACCCCTTTCGCACCGGTGAATATTAAACATTTTTATGGGTTTTCGTGAAAATTCGCCCAGCAGTTATTAATCATTTATAGCCATTTTCGGCACTTACTGGTCCTGCGATGCGTCTCATCGGCGGGCCCTCTTTTCCTGCATTCAAATATAATTCACGACGGTAAAAAGTTAATAATAATTTCAACCACCGAAATAATTGTATTTTCATTTATGACTTATTTATCAACTGGCAGGGCGATTCCTTTCTCATTTCCGGCCCTGTGTAGCGTTCGTTTCGGTAGAAGTACAATTGGCAGATATTTCATTATATCTTTGTTTACACGAATCCCTCCGGGGATAAATTCCCACAGCAGGACAATGGTCATTTGTTAAATTAAACAGAAACAATGCAACTCTCCTCATGCATTGTAAAGTAGCCGTTGTTATACTCAGGGAAAATCAATTTTCTTGACCACTCTCGCATTAGACTAGAATCAGTACGCTAGCTCTGTAAGAAAGATGTTTTGAACACATCATCCCAAGTTGTAAGTTTGAAAAACTACCCGTTTACGACCTTCTCTATCAGTTTTTATACTAGACAATTTTTTAAAACTCATATTTCTGTTATTAAAATCGAAACTTGTGCTGACCATGAATGCGGTAAGGAATAACAAAACGAAAAGAAATTCTTTAAAATATTAAAATTTAGTTTCTTTGATGCTTAGTTAGTTGTTTTACGATTGATTTAATTAAAAAAGGTTTGCCATTAACATGAATTCATATTAGCAAGAAATTGGTTCAACAGCTTTTGAGAATTTTTGGGGGCAATTCATATTTTACGTGACGCAAAATCAGCGATATTTAGATCCTCTTCCCTCCCCTAGGTTGCAGCTTTCATTTTCGATTTTCCACATGACAGGATATCTCACAGTTTAATATTATTTATCTTATATGATAAGAGTTCAGGACATCTTCATTTATTTATTAATCGCTTAATACAAGCTACTGACAATAAGTTTACTTAAATATTAGAATAAATTAAAAATGAGAAAGCACCAGGTAAATTTAGGAGGGACTGTTAAGGTCATTCCTAAGAGATGATTTACTCAGGGGGAAGTCAAAAGAAGGATGGGAGTTGGCTTTCCGAAACATTCGGGTGAGAGGCTCAGAAAGTTTGTACGGTAATAACTAAGGCGAAAGAGAGGGGCCGAACGGAGGTTACGAGGATTGGTGTAGATGGAGATCCGCTGAAGTAGAGTAGAACAGTCAATCTCATCAATAAGCAGCTGATGAACGAAGGTAATATCACCAAGGTTCCGCCGCTTCCACAGAGGCCGCAAGTTAATCAGAAAGTGGCGGTTTTGACGGTCAGACCAGGGAAGGTCACGTAAAGCGAAGCGAAGGAACCTACTCTGGACAGCCTCAATCCTATTGATGCTATTAGATTTAAATGGAGACTACACTTCGCAAGCATATTCAAGAAGAGGCCTGACGAAGGTAACAAAGACGGATTTGGATCATTCAATTCATCCATTTCTTTAGACTAATTAATATCATACCTCATTTAAAAAATAAAAATTGTGTACTTTTAACTAAATTCATTTATGATCACTTTGCACAATTACATAAATATGTTATTAGTATTTTTTTATATATAATATACAGGGTGATTCCTAAAGAAATATTCAAATATACCGATGACAATTGATTCCTTACAGAGTGCTGTAATCAGCCTTCACTATGAGCAATTTTTTCATAAAATCTCTCATTTATCCCTTTTTTAACGGCCGAATAATTTCGCGTATGCAGGTAGGTGAGCTCATATAAAACGCAATAACTTTTATTCAAAACACAGTAAGTCGACAAGATTTTGATAAAGATATGCATTATGAGCTTTTTAACAATACCCCACATAACTATCTCGATTTGCCAACGGAAATGTGGCAGGTATGAACATTAAAATTTAAAATTGTTTCATTTTTAAATTGGTATTTCATTCTTTTCAATATTGTTTGAAATTTTTATAAAAACCCGACATTTTTCATTTATATGTAGTATGAAATGAAGCCTAGATTTTAAATTAGTGTTCTCAAAAGTTTCAAGACGTTTTGTGAGATTTTACTAAATTTTATGTGTAATGAAAAGGATGCCATTTTGAAATCTCAAAATTGAATATTGCAAACAAAATCAGTACAAAGGTCCTCTAGATAAATATTCGGATATTTGACGAAATATTTGTAAAAAATTTGAATGATTGTTCTCTTTTTTTAGAGCATATTCAAAATCAATGTATGTCAAATTGTAATCAATACCGACTATTTAAACTGTTAAACGTTGGTATTAAACGAGAAATAAAAGACACACCAATTGAAATATAAAAGTATACTAAAAAATCTAACCGAAAATAAAAGTGAATTACTTACGTGATGAGCTAAAAATGCCATCAAAGAATTATACTTACCAAAAATATAATAAACTTCTCTTAACCTTCAGCGATTATCATAAATGTTAACAAAACTTCTCAATTTGTATAATTTTTAAAGAGTTTTTTTATTTAATTTAAAATTTTTACAAACTCTTAAGCACATTTTCCTCAGACGGAACTTTTAAGTGAAGCAACACTTTCGAAAGCTTATAATTAAAAACAATTAAGGTAAATCATCCGTTTAACAAAAGACAGAAACAAATTGAGTAATTAATATTCATATAGTTCGCAGTTAATTAACAAAAATACGTTGCTGTGATTCGAAATTTCGCCTGAAAATTGTGAATGAAAAACAGGTTTATGCCACAGGTAAGCGGAAGCACTGCGCATGACTAAGCAGCCAAGCGTAAAAATTGTCTCGGCAAAGCGAATGCACAATTTTCGATGTTTTCGGTTTATTTATCGGCTACAAACATTTTCTATGTCGGCACAATAGATTTTGTCTAAGCATTTTCTTCATAAATTACAAAAATATTCTTGCGTTTTCTATTATTGCAGAACGAAAAAAAAAAAGTTTTTTACGCTTAAGGTTTGCTGGGATTATCTAGCGCGCATGGTTTTTGCAGAACGGACGTCCGCCCTTATTATAGAAGCTCTGTCCTTCCAAATTCTTCTTGCACATCTAAAAGTAAGTTTTGTTAGGTTTACTCTTATTTTAGTAATTCATTAATAATAAAATCTTACAGTGCAGTTAAAGCATTGGCTATGGTAGTTGTGGTTCAGAGCTTCGACCCATCTGTCTCCAGCCTCGACTGGGAATCCGCAGGCAAAGCATTTTGTCGTGAAGAGCTCATTCCAGTCCGCCTCACAGTAGGGTTCGCCCTCTTCCAGGAAGAATGGGCTGTTTCCGAAGAGTTTTCCACAGTAGGAGCAGGTGAAGCACTCAGGGTGGAAGTGTTTGCCAATCGCATTCAAGCAGTCGCCCTATTAAATTGTTTTTTTAGAACATAAGTACTTCGAAAACACGCTCTAAATATGTAAGAGTACTTCTTATTTATTTTCTTCATTCGAATATATTTTTTGATTATATTAAATGGTATCTTTAAAGATTCCAGGGATTTAAAAGTTTCTGCTTATGAGAAATATGTAGATATTTTTAAATTATTTTTCGCGAGTAGACGTAATGTATAAAAGGAATTGTCAGTGGTGGGTTTTAACATATTTTTACCTTAATTTTGGCATTGCATTTGCTGCAACTTGGAGCCAGATACTTTTCAAAGCAATATTCGCAGTAGAGGTCTCCCTTTTCTTCAACGAATCCAATGTCCTGGAGGGGACGGCGGCAATTGGCATTCACGCAGACAAAATGTTCTGGGCACCAAATCCGACCCAATGCGGTGATAAAAGGTCCCCTGTTGAATAAAATGAATTAAAAATGTATTTACACAGGATGGACGGTTCACACAGAAGGAGCAAATTTCCGGTAAGATAATCGTAAGAAAAGCTAACATGCAATTTTATATCTATAAAATTATACATTGTATTTTTTAAATAAAAGAAACATTTTCAAGCTATCAAAAATAATAAATTTCGTTGGCTTAGTCTCCACTAACCCTTTGATAGAAATATCAGAACTTTCAACTGCTTTTGAATTAAGTGGCAGTTTTATTTGCGCATACGATTTGCTTCATTAATTCTTCTTTGTTCTTTATAAAACATGGAGGTCTGTGTTCAATAAAAGAAAAAATTAAAAAATTTATATATATAAAATATTCTAAATAGTGCATAATAAAAAATAACATACGAGGGCAGTTTGATAAGTCAGTAACTTTTTGAATAAAAGATATTTTTTTTAGGTAAATACGCATTTTACTTCTCAGCATAGTCTCCTTTTAGTTCTGTACATTTACTCCAGTATTTTTCCAATATTTTCCTTCCAAATAATAGGTTTTCTCGAGGTCCTTAAAATAGGCGTTTGTTTCAGTCATGACCTCTTCATACGACCCAAATCACTTACCGCCAAGCCATTTCTGCAGCTTTAGAAACAGGGCGATAAATCTGGAGAATATGCCTGATGGGGTAGCATTTCGTAGCCTAATTTATAGATTTTTTCCATGGTGATTATACATAACGCATAATCAGCACATGAAATTTACTTTTTTCCAATTTTCATTACAATTCACGAGGTTGTCTGCTTTCAATGTATATCAAACATAAACTAAATAACGCATCTTACTCAAAATTTTATAGTAGTCTATTAAGATATGGCAACTGTCGAGAGCAGTGTCGTATTTCAAATGACTGCGCGGGAAATTCAAAAAATCACTGACTTATCAAACTGGCCTCGTAAATAAGAACAGAACAAAATTTTGTAAAAGTGTCTTAATATGTTTGTAAATTCATTCATTTGTAAATATTCATGTAAAACAGACAACAAAATGACCTGAACCCACGGTGAATCTTCAACATATGTTTAACCCTTTGCACTATAATTGTTTTCCTAGTTTGTTCTCGGACAACTTTGATTTAATTTTTGTGCTTTTGACATAACATGTTAGGTATGAAGTAATTGCATACACATAATTTCAAAGCATTTTATAAATAAAACTGCTTCCCACTAATTTATTTTATATATGAAGTGTCGCGCCAAAGGTGACTTAAGAGTTTTAGGGAAAAATAGTTTTGTCACTCCAGAGGTGCAATAGGGTTAATAGATCGAATTTTGTCTGTACACCTTTTCACATATTTCATTGATCCCTAAGGGCTTACTTATTATTTTTTTTATTACTTTTTAATTTTATATTTTATCTAAAGAATACTAAGCTAAATAAAAAGACTTACGACTTATGAAAAAATAAAATCCTGCAAATTTATATTAAAATCAAGAGAAGAAAACTTATAACTGAGAGTAAAAAGAACTATTTAAAGGATTAAAAAATAAATTTAATTTTCTAATATTTCAACTTAATAATTTGCTCTCTTTTAAAAGAAACGTTTTGGGAGTTTGTCCCAATTTAATTAATAACCTTTTCTCTGTTATTTAAGTACTTAGAAAACTAGTTGAGTTGACCCAAATCAATTCAGGTTTTTCCAATGGCATTTTAATACAATATTTGATTTAAAAATTATGTCTTCAGTCTTACTTTAGAAATTCATAAATATTTTTGAAAGCTTCCTAATCAACAATACTCATTTCCAGTAATATTACTAACTTGTAAGTTAATTGAATTGCTACAATTGCAATTCGAGTTTTTATTGATTGAAAAATTTTAGACATTGCATACCCAGTCCCAGTATAGACCTTATGCAAAACCGTGATAATGTGTTTTTGGAGTGAAATTATTCTTGAAGTAGAATACGTCGCAGTTTTATTATATATAACAAAACGTCACTATAAATTAAAGTTATTAAATCTAAAATGTAGAACTAATCTTCTAAAATAGTATGCGTTTTTAAATAGTTTGCTTTATAAAAGATAGAAATAAATAAATTGCTTGATGCATAAAAAAATTATAAGCACAAAATATTTTGAAACTCACCTCATAATCGGTGCATTACATTGACAGCAGATGGGATGCTTACCATCTCTGAGTTCACTAGCAATTTTCTCAGGCTGAACATCGTTCCCAGATTTTGCAATGATTTCGGGATTATTGTCTTGTTCAAAACTTTGTTGATCTTTCTCAATGTAGGATCGCCGATCAAGAGCATGTGAGGTTAGTTCACGCTTAGCATTCGGATTAGTGGACTTATTGCGATAAATCACAGTTTCAAGCGGCTCCAGTTCTTGTACCTTACCATTAGCCGGTGGATTCACTGGATTGTCCTTGTCCTTAATTTGTTGAACAGGCTCAATGGGAATGGGTTCAACCTTAGATTGTAGTTGTTTTACAGTATCGGCGGGGAGAGGAGGACTTTTGTTTTGTACGCTAGCATCGCAAATGTCGATAACATTTTTCATTGGATGGGGTGCAGCGTCAATTGCTTGTAGTGGTTGTGACGGAGATGGTCGGGGTGTCGTCTTCCCTGACAACCTAGCCTCCAGCATACTCGATAAGATCTTTCCAGCTTCGACTTTGAAATTGTCCTTGGCATTAATGTCAAGCCGTTCTAGGGAGCTGGCTAGCATTTCCGTAGCTTTTCCCAACCTTTGACCTCCTTCACCATTTACCCTCCTTAGGGAGTTGAACCCGTTTGTTTTTTGGGCCTGCACTGGCAGTGGCGGCGGAACTGGTATGTTAGTATCATCTGAATAAACACACAACAAACAAAACAACGGTGGGTTAGACATGCTTAACAGTTATTATTTTTGGCACGAGTACGGCATTCATGATGCCGAGATTATTACGTGAACTGCATTTCGATTTACAAAAAATATAAAAAGAAAAAAAAAACATATTTGCATATTAAGTTTAGTTTTCGAGACAATGTAAGTGCACATTTTTCGTCAATTACAATTTACCATTAATAATTTTATTTAACGTGGTGCAGACAATTATCGACTGTTTCATAACCTTACTATAAAAATTTGATTAATTTAATCATTACTCAAAATTTATTATTATTAAATTTGAAAGGTAATAGGTATTTTTTTTACCTAAATAGTTAAGTAAATGGAAGAATGGGTATGATAGCCATACAATCAGACGCTTTATATAAAAACTAATATACTTGCGAATTTTAAACATTGCTGTTGTAGTCTATGTAGGTAAATTCACTTATGTTGGACATTTAATAATTTAGAAATTGATGATTTAATAATTCAGAAATTAAATAGAAAAAATATCTTTTTATCTGTCTTACCCACAAACATTTTTAAAGCAATCTTTATTATAGAGAAAACTAAGACATTTTCCTTAGTATCAGTTTTCAGCCGATTTGAGTCTTAAATTGGACTCAAAATTAATATTTAAAATAGGTTTTCCAATTTTTGATGGTCACGGGTATCTAGTTGTTGTTTTTTTTTTTTTTTTTGTATTCAATTCAACAAGTCGATAAATTTCGACACTACAGACACCGTACTCTACACAATTAGTCTTAAAACTAGTTTTCGTGCAAAAGATAAAACCCTTAAAACTAGCGAAAACTTGAAACACTCGGAAGGCAGCGCACACGATCTCTACCTGACTTGATTGTTACAGCAGCCGCACAGCGGGATTCGAGCTCCAGGTCCAACAGCCTTGTTGAGGATGCCCCGCCCACGTTTGGGGGCCGATGTTGCTCCAAAGGCGGCTCCCTTACCGGCGCCGGGGCCAGCCCCACCTGTACTAGCAGGACTTGGGTCACTCACGTTAGAATTAGGATTTATGTTAGAGGGTTGCACCGGGGGCGGAGGTTTAAAGCCCGCCGGCCCAGTCGAGGGGGTCGGCTTGTAGGTGTTATTGCTGCTGGTGACCGTGGATTTATCAGTGGCGGCGCCGACACCTCCCGCAGAAAAGAGGGGCGGCTTGAAAGCGGGAACAGGGATTGCGCTGGCATAGTTAGAGGAAATGCCTGCAGAAATGTTAGAACTGCCTAAGAAGCTGTGCGAGGCAGATGATTGGGAAAGTGATGATGCTGCATAAGAAGAAGATGAGGTGGCTGCGACGCTCTGGGTCTCCTGAGCAGTATATTGGTGAACAGAGTTGCCAGAAATGAGAGATTCCTGTTTTTCAGGTTCACCGTATGAATGCAGGGGACTCGAAATGGGAAATTTGGATACAGGCTCGGGCGATTGAAACTGGGGAAATTTCGTCGACTCGGACTGCCCAAGGGTTGCGGCCCTTGCGCTAATTGCTTGTGCCTGACTGGTAAGACTGGAGATCTCCTTCTCAAGGCCGGACAGACGACTTGTCTGGTTTGCGACAAACCCTGTTTTCCCGTACTGTTGGGTTTGCTGAGTGATGCCGCCGGAGGACTTCCGGATCTCGACTGTTTTCGCCTTTTGGGTGTGTTCGAATTCTTCGACTACCTTCCTTCGCCTTTCGATTTGGGTGTTCCCAATTTGAGTTGTCGTCTTGCTCTCCAGCTTCGACTGCTGCTCCTCGCTCAGATGGCTCTCCTTTTCGCGCCTCTGTATCTGCATATCACCGATGCGGGATTGCTGGATCACCTCTGGTTTATCAATGAAGTTCTGCGAGCCGGTTTGACTTATGGTTTGATGGTGTGAGAGTACCTGGCCTTGTTGCTGCTGCTGCATTAGCTGCCCTCCGAGGTAAGGCTGCCCTGTGGTGATCGATCCCACTTGGGGGATTCGGGTGGGAATCAGGTCGTCTTCTTTGATACGAGGAGCGCGGATAGCATTTAAAGGATTCGGTGGTGGTCCAGGAGCTGGAGACTTAGCCCGTTCAGGCAGAGGCGAGACCGATCTACGATCGAAGGGATGAGAAGTCGTAGCGGGGCACTCCTCAAAGACCAGATTCTCAGGAGTTTGGTAGAATGGCACAATTGGCGGTGCTCTGTTGATTATTGAGGGCGTGAACGGCCGGGGGTGGGCGTACGAGTGGTCTTCAAGATGCTGCTGGGACTGGTCATCTATCGATTGAAAAGTCATTGTAATAGGACCGGATCGGTCTTCGATTATAATTGGAACGGTCGATTGTTGCATCTTCGGTTTGGTTTCGCTGGATCTTGTTGCGTTTGAAACAGCGGCACCAGTTGAAGATGTAGCGAAGGTAGAAGAAGCGGGTGTTTTTACAGCCTGAGGTTTTTCGACATTTGGGGACTGTTCACGGGATACATCTACGAAAGCAAGTGGTACGTTCTCCTTGAGTTCTGGCGGTTCCGGGGTTCTAACTGGTCGCTGTGATGGTAGGACTGTCCAATTTCTTTGGTACTGTGGAATTGTTTCGGGTTTATGGAGACCGGACAGGACTGCCTTTTTGGCGGGCATGCCGGGTTCAGGGGGGAATGAGACAACCTGAGTTTTTTCTTGGGCGTGTTGTTTTTTGTGGCACTCAGTTTTAGCGCACATTGTCTGTTGGGACTGTTGTTTGTGACACTCTGATTTAGCGGAGGTGGTCTGTTGGACGTGGGACGTGCTCGAAACGTGTGTCTGGGAAAGTTGTGTGCTTTGGAAAGAGGAACTTGTCTGAAACATGCTTTGTTGCTGTTGTTGTTTCTGGGCTTGGGAGGAGTGGCTGGAGTAACTTGTGTAGTGAGCATCTTGCGCCTGGCCAGAGATAGATGCGGTTTGCACTGAGCTCTGCACAGGGGTGTAAGCAATGGGTTCTAATCTGGGCTGGAATGAACAAATGGAACTTTGACCACAGACACTTGCAAATGCAGACGATGCTTGCGGCTGGTCTACGGTAATCGAAGCATCTACAGACTTCTGAATCTTCTGACTCTGGAGAGATTCTCTTTTGCATGAAGACATTTTTTTATCCTCTTTCTTTTCAGCGAAACTAACAATATTTTCAAGACTCAAAGGTGAGTATGAGCGGTCTGGAGCAACAGTTAGAGCATCAACCATGGTAAGTATTTCTTTTGGTCTGGGCAAGTCATCCAGCTGTGAAGCCACTCCTTCGCCTAAAGCACTAAAGGGCTCTTCTGGCGCTGTCGTCAATGCTCTTAGAAGCGGCGATTTTGGCCTAAAGTCTTCTCGAATGTAGGGCTTCATATCGATCGGAGGAGGCATGTAGGGCTCCGTCTCCTCAGGAAGAGGGATCGGATCGTTCGACTTTGGTGCGAATTGCACTGGTTCTGTTGGGGCTGTGGAAACCACCCTGGTAATAAAGGAGCCTTTCGGTGGTGCCTCCGTTAATACTTCAGGCAGTTCTTCCGCAATTTCTTCTTTCGAAACTTTCTGTTCCTTTGCCTCCTTTCGTTTTTCTTCGTGTTTTTCAACTTCTTTCTTACATTTACATTCAGCAGCCTTGCAGGGCTCTTCACAATGACATGAAGAGCATATATCGCTTAGAACGACAGGTTTATCTGGAGCTGTCGTTAGCGCTTTCTGCATGGGACTTATCCATTCTTTAGGCACAGGGTTTGGTATGTTTGACGGAGGAATATTCTTCGGTTCCGGAATTTCTATTTTTATCTCAGGAGCAGGTGGAAATCTCTTTTCAATTTCGACCTTTTCAAAAACTGCTTCTGAAATTTGCTCAGTTTTCTCTTCTTTTGTCCTTACCTCATTCTTTTCTGTTTTTTCCTCAGTTTTTTCTACCTTTTCTATCCTCTCTTCTTTCTGTTCAATATCTTCTTTAAATTCGACTTTTCGGGGTCCTTTGCCGGACGGAGGCGTTGGGCTAGGAGTCACTTCTCGAACGAGATCGATAAGTTTATAAGTACTAACCGGCCCTCTGATAGTCTCAGCGCATTCTTGGGCGCTTCTTCGACCACTGTGAGTAGACAAAAACTCAGATGAGGCTGAGTAAGATTGATCCTGCTGTTGTTGCATCGCAGCAATTTCCATGTCCATATGATAGTCTATTTCTGATCCAGACTGCTCATACATTTGCTGCATTTGGTAAGCCTGCACCTGAGCCTGATACATCCTCTGGTATTCCTCTGAAGTGGTCGTTGTTGTTGTGCAGGTCGACGTGTAACTATCTGAACTACTTTCGACATCGACTTGTTGTTTGCCAACTGTTAGCTCTGGAGCCGACCTACTTTGCCACTGCATAGCCTGCTGCTGTTGGTATTGCTGTTGCTCATACTGTTGCTGTTGATAGACCTGCATCTCATGTTGTTGCATCTCTCTTCTTTCCTCAGCCAAAATTGCCGCCTTTGTTTGATCCTGTATTTTTTGGTGTGTCGACTGTTGTTGCTCTGTTTGTTGAGTTTCTCGATGTTCGACTTTTTCGATATATTTCGGTTTAACGTGCTGTGTTTCTGGCGGCGCTACGTATAAAGGGGTTGCAGTGGGAGTTAAGCGATAGTCTTCAAGTGGTGGTGGCCAAATCACATTGCTTACTGTGGAAGACGCTTCAGTTGCCTGAGACACCTCTAAATCTTCCAAATGGTGCTCTTCATCTTTTTTATATTCGTAGCTCTGTTTAATTTGTTCTTCTTTTAGGCGCAAAGTCAACATGATTTTGTGTAATTTACGATATCGGTTTAGGGAAGGTGCGACAATTTATGTGATCATGGAGGATTTTAGTAATGAATAGAGAAATGGGCGTGAAGTGTTAGGATTGGCGAAGGATGTTAAAAATATCAAAAAGAAAAAAAAAAATACTGCAGTTAGAAAGCAGAAGCATTAAACGCATTTTAAAAAAAGATACTAAGCTAGCCAAAATTATGATAGTTTGCGTAATGAATGTATTTTATGTAGCTGAAATGGTCTGCTGATTTTCTATGTTGCATAAAAAAATGAGAATGAACTTAGGCTATTTATTAAACTTATTTTTAATTTCTTAATTAAATACAATATAATAAAAATATCTAAGTTATACGATATGATTCATAAACTGAATACGTGATGCATTCGGTACGCTCGGCAGGTTTTAAAATTTGTTGTTTTTATATGCTTAAACGGTTCATGATATTCTTTTTTTATTTTCTTATTTAACGTTTTGGAAGAATTAGATTAAATGCTGAGAAAGTTTCATATAACACATTTTCTATTCCATATGTTATGAAATTCAGTAAAACAGCTAAGAACCAACGTAGCTTTACTTTGTTTGTCTTACAATCTCTGTTTGCACATTTCTTTTTTTATTTCGAGTATAACAACTGAACATGGCGTTGTTCGTCTTCCAATGAAGTCTATATAATGTGAGTGTATAGGTTATTTTGAATTTAAGTTTTAAAATTAACTTAATTTAAATTTAACATTTTTAAACTCACCAAAAAATCAATTAAAGATTCTAAGAATCTAAATGAAAATCGGAATATAGAAAATTTTAAGCGTTACCTACGTATGTGTAAATAGTAGGAAATTGTTACTAGATATCAATGGGCTGTATAATGCAGTTTTATTAAAATACGTACAATTTTCTCTTGAAATTTACACAAGAGTACAATGTTTTATTCGAAGAAGTGTTAAATTTCTATCATTTTTTTAGAATCGAATGTAGGTTAGGTTAGGTTAGGTTGCTGTGGCTGCCTAGAAAGGCACACTTAGGCCAATTTTGGCCCATTGTGTTACCACGTAGCGCAGGAGACCATGGTTATTCGTGGGATTCGAACCCACAGCCTCTGGGACGGTAGGACAGCGCGCTAACAACTGAACTATCAGAGGCCCCGAATCGAATGTAAGGAGCAAAAATTATTTATTTCTGAATCGATTTTTGATAAACGAAACATTCAGCTCTGGGCGAAATCGGACAACTAAACGATTAATAAATTGAACTGAAAACCTTTGGGTGAACAACTTATTTTCAATCCTCTTAGGGTCATGCATGCCATTTACCTTACAAAACAACTTGTTCACGTCATGTTCAGTTCTACTCACGAGGATGAACTGTGGGGAACATTAGCCAGAAAGCCATTCAATAATAAAATACTGCAGTGAAACTTATTTGGAAAGAACTGTGGAGTCATCATTCTGTTTTAGACTTGGAAGCTCCCTCAGGAGCACACATGCTGCTGTGGTGGGTTAAGTATCGGTAGAAAAATACATATAAAAAAAATACCTCCCCCCATTTTCCATTCTAAAAACTTTTTCCTGTCCACTTCAAAGGCAAAATTCGTTTAATATTTTATCCAGGATATTCAGAGGCGGATAATATTGCGGCCGCCTAGCTCCTGCCCCGGGGGGCTAGAAAAAGGCGACATACATGAAACACTACAAAAGTGCTTTGCCCCCCACAATGCAGTTACTGCTGCGGGAACATGTCATCTTCAGGTGAATCTGCAGACTATGACATTTAATTTGTGTGAAGTTGAAATATATTTCTGGTTTTAGCAGGAAAAAAAGGTACAATTCTTGTCCGTATGATGCTCAGGTTGGCACAGTTCCCTAGCAGCCACCCGCACACTCGATTCATCTGCATAGAGCGGCGTTGCGGGAACCTACGGGAGCAGCAGCAAAAAAAAATAAAATAAATAAATAAATAAAATGAAGACAAAACATAAAAAGGGCTACAAAGGGAAAGAATGAAATAAAAACAGGAATGCGAAAAAAAAGCAACCGACACAAGCCAGAATAAAGACATCCTTTCCGGGGGCCGATATGTGCACGTTCGCTCATCGCCCGGATCCAGGATCTGTGGACCGGGACCGGGACCTGGATCGGGTTCAGTCTATTGGATCGGGAGGATTGGGGCTCGTCCGTCGTTTTTGTTGCCATTTGCTGATTTGTTTGCGCTTTAGCCCTTTTCTATTAGGTGCGCCCACCCACCTCCTCGTCTGGATTTTATCATCACATTTTCCGTTTTTGTTTATGCTTAAAATAAATTCACGTGGAAAATTGTTCAATCTGCATAAAGTAAGCGGGCTGCGTGAGGGCGCAGTAGTTTGTCTTCACTGCGTCTCCTTATTTTTATTATTTGCGTTGTATCCAAGATACGAGGAGTTCCAGGGCCGCATATACATATAGATCGGTGGGTTATGCTAATTTCGGGGGCTGGGGGTGGTCCTCAGTTGGGATGCTGCTGCTTTGCTCTATGGAGACAGCGAATGGCTTGAGAGGGTTACGAGGGATCATGATTTACTTAGCTTTTCAGCACATGAATGCGCGCCTTGGAATAACTTACAAATTTTGTTAGGCATATTGAAATGTTCTGGGCAATTTATGCTCCCGAGATTCTCGTGCGGAATTCCGTCTCGAAAGGTAATAAATGGGGAAAAAAAATGATAGACATTTTTGCGTATGACAAAGAATTGCTTTAGAATCGTTTCACAGGAATTAAATGATATATGATATTTTGGGTGGGTGAGATAATAGGTAACAAAGTCGAAGCGACAGAGCATACTTTTATGCTTATACGGAATGTTACGCACCGAGGACTATATTTTTTGTAGGGACCTTAGAAGTACGTATGATGATATGTCGCTCAAAATTATAATACATCACCATTTAAAATTTCATCACACATATAAAACTCAGTTTTATTTTACGTATAAACAAAAACACACGTTCCGTGGCCAAAATTTGGCCCCTCTCCATTTTTTCATAAAATAATTTAGTTTATTATCTTAAATGCATAGTAGGGAACTCAAAAAATTGCACATATATACAATAGCTACTTTTTCTGTTAGTTTGTAAAATATGCTGATAATAATGGTTGGTTCCCTGCGAATTAACTACTGCTAGCAACTATTCAGTCTTTTTTCGGTTGCACAGTCTTCGCGTTGATTAATTATTGATTAAAATGACCGAGTCTAATCACAAGGCACCAGTTGATGTGAGAAAACTAATAGTAAAGTTATAGGAGGAGGAAAAAAGCTACATGGATATATCGAGGATCGTGGATAGACCACGGTCAATTATACAAAGTTTTGATATCGCACCAGGCAGAGGTCGCAAAAAGATTATGAATTAACGTTTGGAGAGATGGATCGAACGGCTTATAAAGGTGAATCCCAAAATGCTCTTAAAATAGCCACTGATATAGAACAAAGTTGTGGACTGTTGCTGAATCCATAAACAATACGAAATTTTCTTCACAAGAAGGAATATAAAAGTCGTGTTGCTAGGCGGAAACCATTCATTTCGAAAGCAAACGTTGAAAAACGTTTAAAGTACGGAAATAAATACGTAGCGAAGTCTAATTAGTTCTGGCGGCAATTTGTAAGGCGTAAGGTTAATACGACTCTGCATCCTAAAACTGCTGACGGCAGTAACGTAATGGTTTCGGTCACGATGCATGCAAATGGAGTCAGAAATTAAGAATTTGATTCATCCATACTACAATGGAAAGAACCAAGTAACTTACTATTCTAAAGGACAATCTAAAGTTCAGCGCTGAAAAAATAGGACTAAACAATCAATTTGCATTAGTAGAGGACAACGATCCGAAGCATTCTTCCCACCTAGTACGAGAATGGTTGCTAAACAATGTAAAGTCTGTTCAGTCTCATCCTCCCCAATCCTATTGAGCATCTGTGAGATGTCTTGAGAATAAAGTGCGAGGACATCACATTTCTAGTATCTCGCGCTTAAAGGATGTTATCGTAGAGTAAGTGGGGTAAAATCACGTCTGGTGTTACAAAGGCATTGATGTATTTTATGAAGAATCGTCTAAGAGAAGTAATAGCCGCAAAAGGACACCACACACGCTATTGAAGTAGAAGGAATCAGTATTATCCATGAAAGTATGGGCAATTTTTTTAGACGTTTCTTCTTTATTTTATTATTTTTCACTACAATTTTATAAAATTACTGGTTAGATCGGCGATATTTTGCTTTAAATCTAAGCATTTTAGTGTACTTGTACTCGTACATAGCTTAGATATAAAATATCAAATAAATTATACTCTTCTTTTAGAAAATATTTGAAATCGTAATAAATTTCAACTACTGTATGTAAAATTTATTGATGGTATGTATCATATAAAACCAGAAATAATTGGAGTACTCACGTTTTATTTAATTCTCTATTGAATTGGTGTAAAAGACGTAAACAAGTCAATTGCGAAAGAAATATTTATGAAAATATAAAATTTTCCACACAATAGGAAAAAATCAATTCGTTAACACCCCTATTAAGGTTTTAGACTAGGTACAACGTTACAATGGGAAATAAAACCTACGACTATATCTTGAACATATTAAATTCGAATTTTACGACTATTCGCCACAGTTTTATTATGGTTGATTTGAAAACATGGGGACGTATAAAATCAAATTGATATAGTTCAGCATGATTTAGGATATTTCTGGAAAAATTGATTTAAAACATTTTAATGGTTTTATTAAAGTTCAATGAAGTGAGGCTCGAATTATAATTTTTTAAGATGTGTATATTTAAATTACGAAATAAATATTTGATATTTTACAAGACAGTGTAATAAACCAGACCTAGGAAAATACAAAGGTGTGTTTTGGAAAGTGAATAAGTTTGAAAAAATTCTGTCATTCGCTATCCGAGGGGTTGTGTCTTGTGACAAACATTAAAAAAAATGGATCAGTTAAAAATGGCAAGGGTACGAAGAAGCCGTCGCTAAAATAGCACATATCTTACTGATTTCAAAAAATTGGTTTTCTTATACATGTTGAAGATACTTGAAAATTGTTTCAAAAATTGTATCAAGTTCAAAAGAGATTTTATCAAAAAAGAAAATGGAACTTTGGTCAAAAGCAAAATATTTTACATTTTAAAGCCATTGACTTAAAAAACAGTCCCTTAATTTTGAATATATTTGAAAGATAAAAAAAGGTAATAAAATAATGAAGTGACAGCCAATTGAGTATATTTATTAACAGTGTTTTACAAATGTATTTAATCTAAATTAAAAGAACAAGAATTACACAATAATAAATGATAAATTCGTGACTAGAACTCCCTGCATCCAACACCAAATTCATTGGGATGAAACAGAACGATTTTATGGCAATTCTGTTTCGCAAGTAGGAAAAAAAGGATGAATTATAACAAGTAAACACAATGTATGTATGTATGTATATAAAGACATAGCACAACACTCAAGTAATTCGTATGTTCGACAAAACCAATTTCTTATGTATAAAAAAATCGAAGAGATTCGTGTAGTTAATAATTGCGTCAAGTAACCATCACCTCTTATCATCATCTCAAATTGACCGCGAAGATGTCTCCACCTCTTGAGCCCCTCCAGGTAGATATGTGCATTTAGTAGGCTGAAGTTTGTGCGTGTTTGTGATGTTGGAAAGGATCAGAGGGGGCCATGGAAGAGAAAAAACATTATTAGCACAATTGGGGCACTCGAAATGCGACATTAGGACATACAAAGCAAAGTTATAAAAATACGACAAGTGTTAGTATGAATAAAACGTTTCGGTTATAAAATGTCACATGTGTCACCGGACGTGGAACATCTCGGGTGAGGACGTGCACAAATTGAATTGCTTTGAAGCGCTCTGGTTGGCGGGGTGCAGATTGTCAATGGGAAAGGTAACAGGACGCCGGGCGGGGAGATGGGGTAAAAGCGAACTCCATGCGAACATTAACGGATTCTATCTCATCTGGCTTTACAAACATTTCTACCTTTCCAGGGTAGCTATTTATTGGATTTTCTAAATATATCAGAGGTGACCTATTTTGAGGTCGCCACGAGATGAATTTCATTCAGTTTATTGCACTGGAAACGTATTGAATTGGCAGGATGTTTTTATGCAGTGGAGGCATCATCCGAACATGCATACGAACCACCCCCATTGTCGAGATTCGCACTCGCACATACAATTTTTTTTTTTGTTTTTTTTTTTTTTAAATAACCCCTGACCCTGTTCGGTGTCGTCCTGTTTCCATAATCCCGCCAGTGTGCACACAAAAGCTCTTTAGGCTTTAATAAAATCTTTTAATTTGTGAAAACTCGGAAAAGCCTTCTTATTTAATATAAAAAAAAAACCGAATGATTTTTCCGTGTCCTCTGCCTATTTATACTTTATGGCACTCGTTCATGTTGGGGGAAAATACATTTTAAAAACCACCTCGGGAAATTATGAGGGATTTTTACCGCATTCATTTCCATAATTTGAAAGTTTTATTTTCGTTTTATGGGTTTCTCTTTTTAATTTATTTTGTGTTTTTACTCCTCGACAAAATTACGATGGGAGGGCTGAATTGAAACAAATATTGCTTAGTCATAGCAGAGATTTTTTAAAGAGGACCTCGTAAAATATTTACTATACTCTCATTAAACAATAAAAGCAATAAAAGCAACCAATCCTGTTCAATTCTTCTTGTTTGCATTAGAATTTATTTGTATAATTGCGTCTAGCATTAAACAGAGTCATACTATGTAAGTATTGATTCACCACTTCTATCTCATTCAGCTAATAATGAAACGAGACCATTAACTGATTCTAGAAGGGTTGAATTATAAATGACACTTATGTTCCTTAAGTCCAATACATAATTAAATTAGAAAGTGTCTTTCAACTTGTCCTGATTGTGAACCTTTAAAATCTAAATGAATTTTGCAGCTTACAAATGGAAAGATTTATGTTGTATATCTAGATTTAATTATGAAGTTTATTTGTGCATATTTTAACGAAATTACCCTACAATAACCTTATTGGTTCTTAGAAACAGATTTGATATTATTCCGAATGACTATGGCATTCTACAGAAATAAATAAGCAATTTTTAAATATGAATTATAACGACCTTCGCTGAATTTCATAATTTTTAGTATCTGAATTCTGATTTCCGTCTGATAGATGCAAAATTTGACTTTATCATTATTCAAATCGATCCAGATAAAATAAAAACATAAAATCACAGCCTCTGTTAATATTATAAAATGTAATATAAGTTTGGATAAAACAAAATTGCGTGTTATCGTGTTACCTTAATTCAAAATTAATAATTACAACTCGAAGATTGTAGCATACATAATGTCGTGCAATCATAATGAATATCACAAATATAAACGAAGATTATTGAATTTTATTGACAAAGAAGGGATTTCCGTTTAAGCATTTTGAGAAAAAATCAATTGGCATTATAAACAGCAAGAGAATGATGGAAAACGTAATGTGTTAACCAGAGTTAACTATACTGATAAAATTTTATAGTTTTTAAAGATCACAATACCGACAATAATTAAAATACATAACCTATTCATATAAATATATAAAGTAAATGATAAACTTAATATGCTTTTTCGTAGCAATTGAATGGGGCAATATACGAGTACACCTTCCAAATATTTAAATTTAATAAAATCGTCATATTCTTGTTGTTTTATATTTTTGTTTTTTATTTGTGTTTTTTTATAACTAAAATTTATCACTCCTTTCCCTTCCCACCCCTTATTTAATAAGCTGCCTTGCGCCAACTATAAGAGTTATAACTGCCACTTTCCCCCCAAATATTCAAATTACGCCTGTAAGCATGATATCCACTGATATATGAAATGATGACGAAGCGAATGAATTGATGAATAAGTAAACGACACGCACATAAAGGAGCCAATTTGGCGGCCTCGTCCCCGTGAAACAATGGTGAAATGATGCCTATCATGATGATGTGGGTGCTATGAATTCGATATGGTACTGATTGCCCAGCAATGAAATAATAACAGCGAAACAAGCCCGGGATATCTTTTGTTTTCTGTCATGTTAGTTAGCTTGCCGGGGACATTTACATTTATTTCGATATATTCAGTGAATTTTATCGATCGTACCTCGATTAAAGCTAGTGGGTCCCGGCTTGTATGTGTTGAAGCGTCCTATTTTGGATAGTTTATTTATTTCGATTAATCACTTAGTCTATGTACATTTTCTGTGGTTTAATGATGGTGTTTGTGTTACACATGTACCTTTTACTTATATTACAAATTTCGAAAAATTTTGTTATATTTATTTTTAATTTTGTTTTTCTTTTGCACTCGAACTTATCACAGTTTCATTAACCCTTTATAGCTTTTGTTAATAAGAACACCTTTGGTTGGATTATACTTTTTCGTTGAAGGAAAATATTATGCCTAATATACAATTTTAAAAATTGCCATGTTTAGCACTTGTAAATTTTAAAAGATTCAATTTGTAACTTTCGATATTGTTTTATAAATTTAGTAACTTTCGGAAGTATAAAATCTAAATAAATAAATTATTTCAAGAAGTAACATTGATCCTGACCTACAAATATAAAATTAAGATTTTCCTTTAGAAACTTGGTTAATTTTCCCTTCCCGGTAAGTAAAATTAAAGTGTAGACTTTTGTGTTTTATAATTTTCATACAAATTTTACCGAACTTTGTGTCTGTCTAGAATTAGTTTTTCTAAAGATCATAAATTTCAAATTCCAATAGGTATATACTATGAAATAATGCGAATTATAAAATCAAAACTAGAGAAAATAAGATTTATCCTGATTAATATGCACATGATCATAATAAACTGCTTGGAAAAGATCAATAAGTAATAGTGTTTTTCAAATTCCCAGAAGGAATCTGTATAAAAGTTTTGAAAGTCTTCTGGTGAGTAAGCTTAAATGAAACAAAGTTGAATCATCTTTGCAAAAAATCTGTTTTGTAGTTTTTGTATCTTAGACAGTACCGACCAATCAAAGATGTTCTTGAAACTGCGTAAAAAATTAAAATTTTTAAAAAATTCTCACCTTGTGATGGTCCAGTAGACCTGGGTAGAGTTGCGTATGGGTTCACAGCCGGCTTTGGTTGTCCCCAGCTGGGTGCCTGGCTTGGTGGCGGGTATGTGGAAGGTGATTTAGGTCCACTGATTGGTGGAGTCTTTGGTGAAACATTGAATGGCTTTGGTCCACCATATCCTTGGTTTACCTAAATGCATAAATTTATTTTTTGTAAATGTTCATAGTTACAAAGGTGGTCAATGAAATTAACTCCGTAAAACTCATTAAGAGCGCAAGGTTTAGTATGGCAACAAACAAAGCTACAAACCTTATAGTTGGTCTTTATACCCTTACCGGGCGGTATAACGCTTTTTATTACACTCCCGTCCAGGGTGACGTACTGGAATTCATCGTGGGGCTGAATTTTTGTGTCGGCCCGGATGGATCCGTAGAGTGATTCAGTGGGTGTTGCTTCCTGGTGTCCATAGTCTGGGGCTCCAGTTGGAGTTATATTTGCGGCACTGTTGCTCCCATTAGTGTCCCCGAACGATGATTTATTCCCGCCATTGACGGTGTCATTGTATTTTTTCAGGAATTGATTATATGCACTAGCCTGCGGCGTCCCGGTCCCGGTCCCGGTTGCGCCATTAGTAGTCGAGTTGCGATTGTTCGAATTCATATCATTTTCGTTTTGCTTATAAATAATCGACTCGCCGGTGTTGCTCATTGTGCCGAACGAAATGGGTGGCACTGAGATGCCCTTCAGATGCTGAATACCTGCAGATCCTGATCCTGGTCCAGTTAAAATACTCCCACTGCCACTTGACTGCCGAGAATGGACTGGTGATAATTTTTCTGGAGTAGACGATATGTTCGGACTGAGACTACTTATGCACGAATTTGTTGTGCCAACTGATGACGACGAGCTGGTTCGGGAGTGTGATGGCTGGAAGGGCGACGGGGTTTGGTCCTGCTGGTTTGCCTTGTTATTTTGGTTCACACGAGCACACAAAGATTGGATTTTTGGTTTTTATGGAGAAGGCATAAGAAGGCAGATATTTTGCGGTTAGTTAGTTTCAACAACATTTACTCGGGGAAGGAAAACAACTTTGAAGCGCTTTAGCCCAATTTTATATGGGTACTTTTTATAGAGATAAAATAAAGTGCAGCGAAGATTCAGTTGAGCTATCTAAGATGAGTTACACTTTAAAGGAAAATTAATGACCCGAAGAAAGTGTAGGAAGGAGAGATAAATTTATTTAAAGGCTTCTCTAGCGTGTGACTGGGAAAACGTATTCTTTAAAACTGCCGTGGTTTATGGGAAAGCTCTATTTTGAAAGTATGTAACATGAATGTATGTGTCTAGTAGATGAACATTTTACTGGAAGTGCATAGAGCATGTACTACTTAAGAGGTCCTCAAATGAAAGCACAATATTGTAAACGCAACATACCCAGGGTTTATTAGCTCTCGTGAAAGAAAGAAATGCTGCATATGCAAACGTTTATGCACAGTCATTTATTTCTTGAGCTCATCAGTCCCGGGGCTCAACCACCAAAAAACACAGAAAAGACTCCACTCCACTTTACTGGTATATGCGAAAGTTTTATTTATATTAGCAGACAGTAAGTTGTAGAGCAGCAATATCATTTTTGTGCAAATAAGAGTCACACTAAAGTCCAAATTGTGGTAAGTTTACTATTTCATATATGTTATGCATTTTACAACTAGAAACCCCGAGATGGGGTTTTTATGCTCCCACCAAACTCGCAACCTTAAAGGCAGACCCAAGATAGATCATAAAAATGAAAATTATTTTTTTAAGTGTTAAGAATTAAATTTAATTAAAAGTTTAATAACGACCTCGACAAAAAAAGTTTATATGACTGACAAAATAAAAATGTAGACAAAGAGAGCGAAAGATTTTGTTTTTAAAAATGTCATGTCATGAATTTTATTTACTTTTTCTATTTATCCTATAAGCAAAGTGATATTAACCAACGACGTTCTTGTACAAAAATATTAGCGTATTTTATCTAAATAATAAAACCAAAAACTTCATAATTAAATTGTACACAGAGGTTTATAAAACTAATCAATTTAAAAATATGTTGAAATAAAACGACTATTCTATCTGATGTATGTGATCGCTGCTTAGTCATTTAATTCTATTAGGTACAAAACTATAACAAAAATAAAACAAACAGAAATAGAATGATCGGATGACTAGTCTTTACATAGCTGATATGACTAACAGGAAATAGTCTTCCGCTTAACAATTGCGTTATCAGAATAGCATACTTTTAGAATGGTATTATACGTTGCATATACTTTTGCTAGAAAGAGATGATTTTGTAATTTTACTGTACTGAATTATTTAAGTTTCGAGGAGACAATTACGTAAACATCTCATAAACTATGTACCATAATTTTTTTTTAAAGTAATATTTGTGGCTTTTTATCAAAATTGTTACCAATGATATGATATTTTTTGATCTATTCAGAATATTTAGAATTTTTACGGTACTAATAGGAGTAGGTCAAGGTCATCAATTTATTATCTAACACTCACCACGGTGGTTAGGGTGCCTAAAGGATACGGATGGAGATGAAATTGATCTTATAGAATGGCACAATGTAAAACCTTAAAATTTAATAAAACTAATTAAGTTTTTTACCGGTCGTTTAAAATCACTTCTTAAAACGATTCACAAAAATCACGAAAAAAAAATACTTTTAATCCGAGATTAATCGGACTTTCGTACGCGTTGTTGCATCGATTTAAAAAAACTGGCTTATCTCAAGGAGTGGATTTGAGTTACCATGCATAAATCGAAAGAGCATTGACGAAACGATTTGAAGTACTCCTAAAAGTGATAATAGTTTCTAAAATTACAATCGGGTCCCCGATTGTCTCGTCCCGAGAGCTCCTCTCTATAAAAAGCACCTGGGCGCTAAATTAAAATTCTTTTCCTTCCCTTTGCAATCGGGGTACTCAATCGATTAATTATTTATAGCGAATGCACCACGAAGGTGGGCGGGAATTAGTGCATGCCAATCACACCTGATTAATCCGCGACAGGCCGCGGGTCTACTTACATTGCTCGTTGGAGAGCCTATGAGGTGGCTGGTTCCATTCGATTGATGGTGATGTGCATTTATAGCGGCGGAAATAGTGCTCGCGCTCAATTTCGCGCACCTGAAAAGAAAAATATAAGGGTAAAAAAATCAGCGAATCCACAAAGTAAAATGGAAAGCAAATAGGAGTTGAACAAATAAGTTAAATGGGCACCTCAACTCAAATAGATCGACTGAAAAAGAACGATATGAGCCTGACGCGACAAATGGTTGGTCGGTTGGATATTTTCGAGGTGATTTGGTAAGTAATCGAATTGATAAATTTGTTCTAAGCGGGCCATTTCGCGCTGATGGCCTCACGCTCTCCAATGTCAAGGCTATTTGCTGCGAAATGTATAAAAAAAAAATCCCAAGACTTCTCAAATTAAATGAATTGCGTGGACACCGCATCTTTCAGATAACTCGATTGCCGTACGAGGAATGTGACCTTTCTAGATTGCTGGCCAATTGAGACTTTGTCGAGCTGCGGTGGGAGCTTCATTTGCAGATCACATCCAATTAAGCCATTTGGGCCACTTCTAGCCACTTTTCTTAAATTTTCTTTCGCTTTAGAAACTTAACCCGTTCCTATAGAAATAAATTCGGCAAAATGCGGGTTCAAGTGGCGACAAATGGCGTTTGCGCAGCGGACTAAAATAATACATTCCGATTACCTGTCAAGTGGTTCGTTTCACGTGATATATCGGCCATATATCCGAATCACAAGTCAGACTCGTGGTATTTATGTTTGGACTAGAATTAGCACCACGAGTCTGACTCGTTATATTCACTTTGGGCCTGAAATTGTTACAAGGAGCCAAACTCGTCACTGAAGGAACACTTTTTAATCAGTCAGTTCCTCTTAAAGAAATTAAATAAAAGAATTATACAATTTTTAGTTATTTACGAGGATTTATTTGACAAATATATAAACTATTATTTTGGATCGAATACTCCTAAAATTAGATATCGCAAGCTTTTGAAGAACTCTTAATATGATGACGAGAAACTTTAAATTTGGACCCTTCGTCAGTTGACGAAAATAAAGACATGAAAAAAACTTTGTAGAGATGGTTTAAGAGCATCGTAAGGATTTCAATTGCTTTATCTTATCTAGGAAATATCGCACTAATATTACTCCCAAAACTCCATGTTTTTGGGTTAAAAATATGACTTTGATATATTACAGAAATTGTTGTTGTTCGGATGATATAAAATCTTTGTAAAAGAGTTAAAATCAATATTTTGTATGATATTAGCGTTAAACTTTGAAAGAGCCATACTATGGATCGTGCAATTTTATTTTTTATTAAAAAAATCTTAAAATCCTAATAAGCATTCTTTAAATTTGTACTATCGACACATTTAAGCTTAAATTTAGGCGTAAAATTTGAATTTCATTATGTCATAACAACAACACACGACGCTTCTAAATTAGCATTATTAGTTAATTGGAAATCAAGTTACAAACACGCCGACTGTCTCAAATTTCATAATATTTTATCGATTTCGCACAAAATCATGTATTTAAAATGCCGTTTCTAATTAATTGAAATGGAGATCGAAATAGGAAAAAGAGCCGAAGTTATAAATTCCGACCATAATGTTTGAAACATATTACAGAATTTCAGGCAAAGGGTCATAGTTCAAAGTAGGTGGATCTGGTATAGAGTTTTTAAGACAATTTAAAGATAGGAAAATGATAGGAAAGACCAGCGTTTACTACTTTATATAAAAACTTAAAGGCATATAAATTAAACAAATACATTCTTAAACAAGCACATACATACATTGCAATTATTAAAGAGCGGTACGGGACAACTCAAAATAAATATTTTCTATAAAAAGAAGTTTCTTACTAAAATACCGGCAATGCATTTTATAATTGGAAGAATAGGCTTAGTAAACTTTAAATTAAAGAACATATTCTTAAATTCGGTTATGTCACACATTGCTTTAAATCGTTCTGTGGAAAGAACATTTATTTTGATCTCTACTTGTTATTTAGAGATGGTTTCAGGTCTGGTTGCGTTTATTGAATTTACGCAGAGTGTTACTAATGTTGATAGTAAGTTAAGCCTATTTGATTCCTACGTGAATCGTTTTTCAATTTAAGAAGGAATTTAATTAAATATCTGAGGCGATAATAAAATTCTCTTCAAAGCATTACGTAATATTACTCGAATTTAATTCGTTGCATTGCAAAAATGTAGTCCATGCAATATTGCATAATTGGAATGACCATTATGCAAACAAATCAAATCAATTATGCACTTGATATTAATAATCCGGAACACGTTGAGAGAATCCTCCTCGGTTCCTTTCCCAGCAAAATAGGTAATTGAATTGTGTAACTGCGCTAATCACAGTTCCTGATTAATTAAAGAATATGAACGGTGGGAATTATGCCCCTTTACGTAATATGTGCATAATCTGTGGGCGGACTGGAGACAATCCGGTGTCGCCAATTAACTTATCGAGTTCCTGAAGTGGTCCCTGTAATACAATAAATCTGAAGCTTCTGGAGCTGGTTAACATCGGGCGTAGTTCAGACCATCCCGCTCCAGGAAATGCACAGCAAGGCTCCAGATTCGTTATTCCGGTAAATGTATCTCAATGTCTCAAAGCAATTAATTAGTGTACTTACGGTTTAATTGGCACAGGCATGTATCCCTCGGTGCCGGGCGGTGGATTATTCATGGCAGCCAACTTGGCATGGATGTCGCAATACAACTTGTTGTGGAAGTTGTAGTATCCTTGGTTCTTCAATGAGGTACCACAGGTTGCACACTTGAAACAGTCAACATGGAGGTTCTTATCCTTGATGCGTACAAAGACACCACTGTGAAGATGAGATGAAATGAATTAGAAGAAATGAAGGACACTCAGGTGAGGGCGCTTATTGTATGAATGCTCCTTGCAAGGTGCACCCGCTCCTCCATCCACTCAACACCCATTCACTCCGCAGTTCTTTTTACTTGGCTCTATTTCAATACGCTCCCCATTTTGTAGCCTGTTTTCTTCCCCGACGAGAAGGAAAGACCGGAGAATATCCGATGCAATGCAACGTTTTCCGGTGGGTGCCCGATTTATTAAGGGTTTTAGTTTGAAGAAAATATTGAAAAAGTGGCGAAAAGAATGTTTGATTTGATGTGGAACATTTTTTTCTAAATCGATGCTCTTTAGGGAATTTCTTTGCACTGTCTTAAAGCCGCTGAAAGCAATTGCAATAATGCCAGAATAAGGAGCAATGGGAGCGAGATTAAAAGCAGACAAAATAAATGATTTTGGGAAGATAAAATGTGTTTTCAGGAAATTTTTTCCAGCTTTTTGGGTCATCAACTATTTTCTGGCAGGCTGCCAGAAGGAAACGTTTTCACAGAAAACTAGCAACAAAATTGGAGGAGATGGATATAAGCTCCTACAAAGTGCGCTTTACGATTCCATTCTAACAACTAGATAAATACTTATTACAAATTGTAAAAATGAATTAAATAAACTGTAGCTTCTTAAATAAAATTATACACTTTGTGAAGAATCTAAAAAATTGTTACATCTTGATTGAGCTATAGTAATAAAAATATTTGAAATTGGTTTTATATGCGGTATTAAAACATTCACATCTCTTAATTTTGTTTATTAATTTAATCTCCTAATTTTGTCTATTAATTTAAATAAAATAGTACACATGTATATAAATCCGTAACTCTATTAATATGGGAATGGGAAGAAAATTAGATCGAAAATTACGAAAAACACGAAATTGCGTTTTTACGTATAAAAATTGTAATGCGATTTTTTTTCGAAAAGTATGACTGCAGACGTTGGTTATTCAGTTTATGCCAAATAAAAAAATTAAGAGACATTTATTTCAACATAAATATATCAATATTAATTTAAATTAATATAAAAATAAATTGACAGTGATTCAAAATCACTTTTTCATTTAATGATAAAAACTAGTTATGTATTAAATTTAAGATTTTGAAAAAAAATTAATAGGCCACGAATATGATCCAAAATAAAAATTTTATTTTAGATTTATTGCTTTTTTCTTTATCCTTATATAAAGGGTCTACCAATAACAATGGTAGGATTATAAATATAAATAAAACACAGTAATTTTTCCCAAACATGGTATGTATTATTTTTATTAGGTGGCATATTTTATGCCATTTATGATTTAAACAATACGAATATATCATTTAAATGGCCAGCTCTTCTTGCACTGGTTGATCCGGACATACCAATTTTTGACGACTCGATTTCGAGTGGTATGGTGCCGATGGTGGCTCGAATGATAGCTTCAAGTTCATCAAGAGTCTTGGGTTTGTTGGCATAAATCTATGATTTACCATAGTCTCACAGGAAATAGTCTAATGGTGTTAAATCACACTATCTTGGCGGCCAGCTGTGAGGATCATTTTTCAAAATGAATGACTCACCGAACTCTCCATGGAATAAATCCATTGTACCGACAGCTGTGTGTCAAGTTACGTCCTCTTGTTGAAAATAAATGTCGTCCGCCTCAATATCATTAAATTCCCATAGCGCTCTCTATTCACAGTTACGGTTCGTCCTTCTTCATTTTTGAAGAAGTATGGTCCGATAATGGCACCAAATGGAGAGTTTTTTCGGATGCAATGAAGATTTATGAACCACTTGAGGGTTTGTCTTACACCAATAACAATAATTTTACTTATTAGCTAAAAATAAACGTCATCATATTTTACACGAAATGCTTTTTGAGTAGCAATAAATCTTCTCGAATTTTAATAGAATGTTAGGACGATTTGAATTTTTTCATAATGAAATGCTAAACCTTACTGAACAAAACTGACCCCAGATGTCAAAAATTCGTCCATAAACATGGTCGCTATGAATTGTTAAAATCCTATCATCCATATTGGTATACCCTTTATGTCGAAACTCTATTTACTGAGAAATTTCAATTATTTGGTATTCTAATATCTTTACAAAATTATATATATTTAGAGCCTTGAACATTTTCTCAATTACCTAAAATGATAAATAATAAATCGAGTTACACAAAAATTGCAATTAAAATTCCGCAATAAACGACTGAAATAATTAATTTACGCTATGTCCTTTTCCACTGACCACTACCACGAGCGCTGTTATCAGATAGTGACTGTTTCCAATAAAATTAAGCACAATGCTTCAATAGAAGGGATAAAGCTTAACTATGTTGTAGATAAATTCGTGTTTGCATAATTAAAAGCAAAATACGTCTATTATGTACATTCATAATATAATTAAAACAGTAAAATTATTATAAACAGTGGAAACTTTAGTTAAACCGGTGATAATATACGCAATTAATAAACATATCAACCTTCTATTCAATTTATGTCATTCATTGATGGTAATTCAAATTTAAAATTATTAATTTCACATTTGTTTGTTTTAATATAATTTTGTACACATTTTAATTTTCCTGCTTTAACAAAATTAAAACAGAAAACATGTGTATTTAATTATGCATATGAATTATTAGATTTTTGGTTGTTTTCTACAAAATTTGCGTTATTTATTAAATTTTGTGCTTTAACAATTAATATTTTCTGTATTATTATTAGAATTAATATGGTATCGCTTTACATGAAATACTTTATAAAATATTTATAAAAATAACAAATAAAACTGAAATGAATATAGGAGCAGTTTATGGCAAATTTTGTTTTTTCTTGAACGTTAGAACTCCTTATTTCGAAAGGAATACTAATAAAAATAACACCAAATTTTGAAATCTATGTTTAGTATATGTGTTGATCAAGAGTCATCATAATTAATTAGGATTTTAGTTAATAACATTACTTTCCTAAGTTCCTTGGGATTATCGATCTCATATGTAAGTTTTTTAAATACGAGTATATACTATAACTATAATCGATTCATCTGTATGGTAATAAATTCCATTGAATTTCGTGAAGTTAAAAGGTTTTCCATTATCTTTTAATGTCCACTTACGTATAGGCGATCAATATCATCATCAAAACCAAAACATTGTTCACTTCGAATTCATTTATGTCCAATTTATAAGTCAATTGCTTGCTTACTGCAGCATACAATTTTAAATAAATGGACTTAAAGTTTTGTATCGAAATCGACATTGGATGAAACATTGTTATAAAACCTTTAACAAATCAAACATTGTTATAATTGGATAGCAAGCGGTTTAAAATAACGAAACTTTCTAAACAGGAAATTTAGTAGAAAGCATCGGAATCTTGGAAATGTAAATGTTCAACAAATCAATCAACAAAAGGCTTTTGAAAACAAGTAGAACTTAAAAACTCCTTTCATATTAAAAAAATAAAGTACTTTAAGAGTAAGTTTTCTCAAAGGAGACAATTTCGAGAAAAGTCGCATTAGAAGAAAGAAATCAATTCAATGAATGAACGATGACCTGAAATGTATACGATGAAGGGGAGGTATGTTTCCGTCAAAGGTAACAATAATAAATGGGGAAACATGAAACAACATTGAGTACATCGCCAAATTCTTACACAATACTGACTCCACACCCATCGCAGGTTGTGACTCCAGATCCGGAACTTTCACTGGATGGCTTTGGAGGCGCCGTAAATTCACCAGCTGACTTGGCGGTATCTTCCTGCACGGGTGCGGAGGGCTCTGGTCCCTGTTGGTGCCTTAAGGGAAGGCTTGGCCTATGTGAGGCACCTGGAGACAAGGTGCTGCTTTGCTGCTGCTGCTGCTGCTGCTGAGGAGTTACAGTACGTCCATCCTCCGCCCCAGATGATGCAGTTGTCGGAATTTTTGGAGATTTTCGTCCTCCTATCGCGTGACTAGCAGTCCAGAAGAAGTTTGCCGGTGCAGGAGGGTCTTCAATGAGGAAATAGTTCAACTTCTTGTCATTCGGGTAAAACTGTGTTAACTTTGTTGTTGACATGTTCTTGGATCTCTTTCGAGTTTCAGAGGTTAGTGAGTAATAACAACGATTTTTAAAGAACGAACGAACGACATTCCCACATTCATACATAGGTACATACCACAACATTCAGTTAGCTAAGCATTTTATCTCATTCAACAGTCACCACTTTAAGACGCATATAAAAATTTTGTGTGGGTCGCATCCCTTTTCCTTTGGTGACTGTTGGAATAAGGGAAATATTAAGGACGAGGATCAAAACTTACACAATGAGGCGTTCACAATTGGCACAGATATTCTGTCCAGCCGGTAGTCCCCCAGTACTTGGGGCTTTCGGCTGATTAGCAGGAGCCATGACATGCCTGGTTACTGCTGCCACCTGGTGATTAGCTGATTGTTGTTGATGTTGTTGATGTTGTTGATTTTGTTGATGTTGTTGATATTGTTGCTGGGGTGTTTCATAATGTTGTTGTGGATTGTGTTCAACAAAATGCGGTGGTCTTTCAGCTGGAAGTTATGTTGTTAGTTGAGGAATTTATTTAGTAGTCTTACTTTTGTTAATGCCTACAGTCTTATTATGTGCAAGTTTTCATATTTATGACACGAAATATTCACTTATAGGGAGTAACACATGATATAAGAAAACCTTTATTTTGATTTATTGAGAATTTAAGTTTCCGATATCATTCATAATCGTTAGCTATTAAATAATCTGATCAGAATATTACATAAGTCCTTATATATGTATTATACCAAATTCCAATCTATTACCAAAGTCAAATGAACCTTATTTATGTTTCCATTTATACTTTTAATTGAAATTTTGTAATACACTACCTCATTTTAAAAAGGAAGGTTTTCCATTCCCTAAGTCCCAAGGAAAGTCGAATTGTGAAAATGTTTTAATAATTGAAAGAGGTCCGAAATAGAGCTAAAATGCTGGTATAACACATTTAAAATTAGTGGAATGAAAATTGCAATCAATTTAGATTTACTTAAATATTCTATGAAAAAATGAGAAGACTTAAAAACATAGAGTATTAAATAGATTGTAATATATGTACATAATGTTTAACTCGGAATTTTTAAATAAAAATAAACAAATCGGAAATATTGACTAATTTTGAAAGTGGTTGTAAATAGTATGATATGTTGAAAATTGTGTTATTTTTTGGAAGTTATTAGTTCTACTTTCAACCCTTACTATTTTAAGAAAACAACCTGTATCTAGGTACTTGAAACCATTTTCTCTGTATGTATGATATATACCCACGTCAAGGTAGACATACTTTAAAAAACATACACATACTAAAATAACCATTGGAATATTCACTGAAAATTCAAAGTAACTTATACCTTCGTGGTATATCGAAAAACTTAAATTCTCAATCGTCGTTGTGTTCAAAACTTCTTCTTACAAAAGGATAGTAAATATATTAAACATCGAATAGCTCGCCGTGCAACTAAAAACAGCAAAAGTAACCGAACATCTAGGTGTTAATAAGCTTTTAATATATAAAATGCAAATATAGAACATAAAATTAAAAAATTAATGCCATGAGCAGGAGGCAACAAAAGTTACGAATTAACTGACACAAAAGTGAAATTGGTATCGTGTGTATATTTTCGTGAATCTTTATAATTCATTCGATAATTTCATCGGCGAAAATGCTCTTTTCCCCGTTGAGCAATTTGAGCATGAGGGCTAATGCATAATAATGCGAATACATTTCATCTTTACCTGGTTCGCCCTGGTCCTGTTCGTGCAAGAATTTGTAGACCTCCGAATTTGCAGCGTTGTAAACTTTCTCGTTCTTCTTGAAGTTTACTCTGAAAAATAAATTTACAAATAAGAATTTTTGCAGCCACAAAGTATTTTTAATAAATTTTTTGACCAAAAATGAAAACGCTGAGCGTGGGAATCTTGTGAAATATTAAAATTGTCCGGAAGAAGAATAGTACGCCCGGGAGTCAGCCGGGATAATTGTGAATTTCCCAAGGAGAAGACGTGGGAAAAATAAATTTAAAATGCTTTCGCTCCCGCACCCGGCACTCTTATGGTGCAGGGCCTCCGGTGCCAGGAATTTAGATCTCTCCGGGGCAAGTTGCTTAAACAAATTTCGCAACAGTAGCGGCACACATTTTTCATTAGCGTAAATAAGCCACAAGAACCCAACGAATTCTCAACTTTTCTCATTTCTCAACTGATTCTATCACTCTGCCGCATGCAGACGTTCCGGATTCCCTTTATAGGCAATAAAACAGAAACAACTTGTGTAAAATAATTTCTCCGGGTCTTAGCCCTTATTTATGTAACAAGGCGAAAAGTTTTTCAAGCAGATCCTTTGGCAGCGACCCGAGCCCGGCAGGACTGGGGGCTAGGCCAGGATCAGGTACCGCCACTGCAGGGGCATGCTCCTCCAGCGGGCATAAATTTAAATGAGTTTCCCAGCATTAAACACGTACTGAAACAGTACATTTGCTCCTGATTTGATTACTCGTGTTGCATGGTAATTATTGCTCGACATTAGTTCGTTTGGGGCTGTTCGGGCACCTCCGGGCAAACCGGGCGGTCCCCAACTGCTGATAATTAAAGGATTGGCCCTGGGCCACCCCCTACCGCAGGCCATCATTTTATCGAGCTCCGAATCGCTGTGCAAGTGAAAATTGCGGCTGTTTCGAACTCAATTTTATTCCCCAGGAAAATTTTGCGAAGTGGAAGAGATCAGATTAAGAAGGGAATTAAAAATGAAAATGCAAAATTATTTACGTTGTCTGTCCAAGAGGCAGTGCCCGAGGGTCCCTTGCTGCTTTGCTCTGATCCTGCAGGATAAGTTTACAGTTAATTTAATTTCACGGTGAAAAGTTGATTTCACCCTATCCTGGACTAAATGAGAAATTTTTGGTGAGAAAAGCCAGTTAGCAGAATTATTAGAAAATTTTCATGTTTTACTGGTACTCCGAAATGAAGTAATTTAGTTTGGATATTTACTAATCATTTTATGAGGCTTAAAGTCATTGCAAAATTGGATATTATTAATTTATTACAAACAGAAATATATTTCGCTTTCCACAAGGTCACAGTCACAGTTTCATTAATTACGATGTCAACAGCATTTCTGGGCTTCTATTTGTAAGATAACACGCCTAGCTGTAAGATAACACGCGTGGCTTCAATATGGACAGAATGGAACAAATAGGAGACGTTGCTAATTTGGAAGTGAAATCATCTGGAATTCAGCTTCAAGTAAGATAAGGCAGGACCGGAAAGATATGCAGAGGATATCGTCGAATTGTAAGGAGAAGAGACTTCCTTTTTCCTTTGTATTTAAGAATCATTTACTCTGCAGCTATAACAAGTTTTGTTAGATTGAATTTAATTTCTCGGAGTCAAAAACCGAATAGAGCCAAACATATTTAAAAGTTGTCTCTATAATTAATTAAATATTATATAAATAATTAATGAACAGGATAGCAACATGGGATTTGATTTATGTGAAAATAAGCCTGTATTTTAATTTAGACCATAAAGTCCATGGCTCCACTCGTTCGATTATAATTTTAGTTCACAACGATCCATGACCACTCCACCACTCCACTAAACAGATTGAAATGAAGCTTAGCTTAAGCCAGATTATTAGCTATTCAATAAGGAACATTTCATTAAAATCGGCTCAGCGTGATCAAAAATATAGACGGATAGGATGGATAAGTAAACAGACCAAAATTGTAAAAAAAAATTAACCCTTATTTCAGACCAAACATATTCTCCTGTCCCCCTAACACAAATTCTACCAAGAACAAAACAGACATTTTTTAAAATGTACAAACTCAATTTCCCTTACTACTTATTTTACATGTAAGATTATATCGTATGAGAAGTTTTATCGATGAAATCAAATCAAAATCTCAAACAGATTTCGAAAATTAATCAACTGTAACGAGCCTGATTTTCACGTCTTTTTTAAACTACAATCCTCCTCTACCAATATTCAGATCAAATTACACATGACCGATTTTTTTTACTATAATCGTAAAATTCTTTCTCAGCGTTAACAATTACTAGCAATTAACAACATGTTTGCAGCTAAAGAGAAAGGAAATTTTTGTATTTTATTTTTACTGAAATTATAAACGCTCTAGTCTTATTTTAATGTGATCTTTAGAAGTAGAATCCTAGCGTATACAATTTTAAATGTTTGGGACTAAAAAGATTGGTAATAACAGGACGCTCGAAATTAGTCGACTTATCAAAAACCAGAATATTTAAAATTA
Organism: Philonicus albiceps; assembly: GCA_963969385.1. Classification (NCBI taxonomy): domain Eukaryota; kingdom Metazoa; phylum Arthropoda; class Insecta; order Diptera; family Asilidae; genus Philonicus; species Philonicus albiceps. Next base: position 32,346,119 of record OZ017773.1, read on the forward strand.
AAGCAAAAACATATTAAGAATATGCGAAATAAAAAAATGCTGTTTTGGTTCTCCAATTGTTGATCCTGGCCCATAGATGTAGATAAGAAGGCTATTGTCGATTGAAAGGTTATAAAAAATGATAAAGAAAGTCTTTAAAGCGATTTGAAAAATTTGAAAGTAGTAAAGACTTTTAAACCACACCAACTGAAAAGACTGCGAAAAGTGAATTTCTTACTCACCCCAACACACCGCCGGCCAGCACTTCAGCCTGTGCGGATAGAGTTTCAGCAATGGCTTCCTCGCTGTAGATACCGACAGGGGTGTTGTACTGCTTGTTGACAATGCTCTTCAGTTGACCATCACTTCCATTAACCTAAAATGGGACCAGAAAAAAGCGCGCTATTTAAAAACGGAAGGAAGCCAAGACGATGGCGAGAAGTTCGCATTTGAAAGGAAAATATTCAAAAAATACGAATGCGGTTGAAGCATCAATCGATACGAAAGGGAGGATGTTGGGTATCCTTCAGCAGATGCCCTGAACCCATCCTCCGGTTGAGAAAATACTTACAGATGAAAATGGACGGGCCGAGCTGTTGTAGCCACTGCCAATGTGACGAACCTCCTGTGGCTTGTGAGCTAGAGAAGTTTTCGTCACTGTCGGTATGTTGTTGCCATATCCAGCAGATGGAATCTGACCGACTGGGGTAACCTGCGGGCGCCATGTTGAGCCACCCCTATTAAGAGAGTTTGCGACATTGTCTAATGAATATTCATCTGATCCCACTTGTTGCGGTAGAGCTCACCTTTGGATTGTGATTTCGAAAGTATTTCCGGATCGCACAATAACGTCCTGGGCATCTTTGTGTCTGAGGTTGAATACGTCGACGTTGTTAATTTTAAGAACGGCATCGCCGGGAATGAGACCCGCCTGCTCGGCTATGCTCCCACCATTGACCTGAAAAGACACAAAGTTGCGATCAGACCAACTTCCCAACTACTTCTGTCCAAGGCCATAAAAGATTAAGCAAATCCAAAAGAGCCTGCATCAGACTGATTTTTTGGTAGTACTGAGTGTGGTAGGTTGTGTATCACCCAGCACATCCGGGCTGCACCCGCCAGCACAAAAGTTTCCTTGAATCAGATACGCACACCAGAACCCGTAGCTGGAACTTCGGGATCGGTGTGAGCTGAAGAAGGAACAAAACTTTGAGGAACTTCATGGAAACGAACCTGGTTCATTCCGACTCTGTATGGAAGAGGTCGAAGTTAGGGTGTCCCTGCACCCAGAGCTCAAACAGAAGCTCAACTTATTGTTTACATGTTTAATGAACGAAATTTGAATCGATTTGAGGGAGTTACGGCCGCACGGTAATGGGTAATGGATAATGAATTCAATTAACTAATTCCCTGCCACCGCACTAACTCGAATTTTCTCTTGTTTACCGGCTGCGAATATTTGCGGTGCCAACACGAGGCGGACTGTAGGTGCTGTGGACGCACACAAGATACGTGGCCCGACTGTGATTTAGTGTTCCACAGATTTCGACATATTTCATTAGATATTTCATCTGGCAGATATTATCGTACTCAAAATAATTAAATTTAATCGACATGCGGATGGGGCCAGCTATGATTTAATACTCGGACCGCCGCTATCGCCTGCGAGTCACGAGCATGCATGTCTGATGAGCGTGAACAATCGGGCGAATTAGTTCCACACGCGTAAACCCGCTTTGTTCGCCTAATTTGATTTAGTCGACAATTGAACAATGATTGCAGGGACGCGAACGCCTTCCGTTACTAATAGTATAACGCGTTCCAATTAGCTAGGCTTACCAAAATCTCCCCAATTAATGCACTCACATTGCAATCATAAAAGAAGCATAGAGGTGCACTTGAATAATTGAGTGAGGAATGCTAACTTTGTGGCGCCATTTTGGAACAAACAATAAACGCATATAAATCCAGAACTACCCAAGATCTGAATTACTCATTTAATGAGTCTGCTTAGAAATCATATAAATTACAATAACTAACTTTTTCAGGAACATTTTATCAATTCACTTTCGGCAATTTTCAAAAGCTCAAAAAATTCGATTCAGCTCAACGAGATGTCTGTAGCAGATCGATCCCTAAATCGAACACTATCGTAATTAAGTATATTCGCTTAATAAAAATCATCGAAATTGTCTTTAAAGTTATTACCTACAATTATTATTCCAAATATAAAGGAATTACATTTGTAGTAACAACCAACGATAAAATTATACACCGTGTTTCTCATAAAGACACGATATGGGATAACTTTGGAATGGAAAATTCAATACGGTTGATTTTTTCTTACTAGAGAGTCTACTAACCTACAACAACAGAGGAAAGGGGAATATATAATGTATATATATTATAAGTACAACATAAAACATACAATGATAGCATATAGAATACATTCTTAATGTAACATAATTATAAAGATTATTACCGAAGCATTTTGAAATCAAACTCTTCATTTCAGAAATTCAAAACAAAACTATTGGGTATAAATAAGTTTATTAAGATAAGGTTTTTTTTCGTAACTTTGAAGGTTTATGGTATTCAGAGAAATCGGTAAAATGTATTTTTCCCCATCTTTCAGGCAACATACGGATTCCACGTCGAAAAAATTCCACGTCCTTTGAGGCGATCCAAGAGTCGACCCACTTTTTGAATTCTGCGTAATAAGTGAAATGCTGCTCGGCCAGGCCATGAGTCATCGACTGGAACAAGTGGTATTCGGAAGAAGCAATATAGTTTCCTTGACGACTGTTGCTACATGTGGCCGAGCGTCTCTCAGTTGGAATTCATACGGAACCCAATTTTTCTGTTTTTACACCATACCCATAGCCTTGAGACGGTTTGAAATCGCTTGTTGAGTCACTCCAAAGTTTTCAGCGAGTTCCTCTTGAGTTTGGCATGAATCTTGGTCCAATAACGAATCCAACTCAGCGTCTTCAAACTTGACTGGTCTCCCTTCGTGTTCTTTATTGCTGGTGTCAAAATCGCCACTTTTAAAATGTCGGAACCGGTTATTCACATGTTTTTTGCTTGTTGGAGCATGTTCCCCATATGGTTCACACAGCAATCGATATCCATCATCTGCGCTCTTCTTCAAATTAAAACAAAAAAGCAGCGTTTCCTTCAAATTGTCTTTTGTTGGCACAAAGGTTGACATTGTTAACGCACAAAAGAAGTATGTTCTATACACTTCGACGAAATTATACATACTGATTTTTAGAAGGAAATAATGACGCTTTAACATAAATATAGTTACAAGATGATCCAATGCGATTTAATAATAATTACACCATCTTTTGTAAATCGCTCAAAATTTATTTGTACTCCCAATATGCTTAATTGTTTTTTTTTTAAAAACTACCTACTCTAAAAAATATGTCTATGGCAAGAGTTGTGTAATTTATTCAATTCAATTCATAATTTTGGTTTTCCGACTCCTTTTGAGCGATTTTCATAGTGACAGCATATTTAGACATTTATACATATCCATAAATATCTCTGCATCTACTGGCAATAATTTGCAATTTACTATGATTAGCTAAATAGGCCCATTTGAAAGTAGTAGACTCCCACTGTAAGAACAATAAGGACAAAATTAAAATTCTCTACATCATATATCCACGAAAATAGAGACAATTTTTATCTAATATACCGAGACAGAACTTACGTACGAAAATTACGAAAGGCTAACTTAAGGAAAGAACGTTAACCAAAAAGTCATTAAATAGGAAGTGAAAATCGCTGAAAACTAAATTGAAACATATAATTTTGATAATCCACAAAATACAATTCTTTTTAAGTTTAACTTTAGGGAAAATCGAATAGAACTCGAGTAAACGTTTTCCACAAATGCTTCCTTCCGCTTAATGCAAATAACCCCATCCGGACGCTCCCTTCCAAGTTCACCTGGATGAAAATATGAAAAGCAAACGTCGAGGGGCTCTATAAGGCTTACCGCACTACGAACGGATGCTTAGGGGAGCGCTAAGTCGTGGAGCCACAATTAGAATACAAAACATGCAGCTCACTAGCGTTAAATTTCTACGTTTCGTACAGAGAATCAGCGGACACGGCCTCAAACACTTTTTATATTTAAGAGATGTGGGAATGTCCTAGTCGAAATCATTCAACTTCATAATCCCATAAATTCCCTTTGCGGCGATGTCGCCGAACATAAGTTTTGTGCCACGGTGCTATTTCGTGAAAGGCCCGGTAAAAAATGCACCTGAGAACTGACGAGTGAATGCAAATTCAGGTGAAAAACAGCAGACAGCGAAAACCTTTTTCGGCTGTAATTTTTCTACGAATAAAATTCCATCCACAGCCAGGCACTGTGCTAGGGTGAAAAAACAAATTCGCCAAGATGTGTAGTTGCTTTTTTGAGAAAAATGCATTTACGTGTGCACTTGCAACAGCAGACCCAACAGAACTACCGAAGCCCAGCAGCACCCATGGGGCCCAGCAAGGGGAAACAACAACAACTCTAAGTGGTCTATAAATTGGGTCGCATTAGCATTTCAAAAATATATGGAGGATATGTAAATGTTTTTCAAGAGCGGGATTTATGGCCCGTGTACAGAAATTCCTTGAGACGTCTTCACGTGCATGCACACCGGTACCGAGGTGACTCTTATGAATGCGCACATCTCGTTAGAAATGGACTCGGATAAGCATTTCAAAAGAATTCCCCGGAAATTTCAATGCCGCGATACGATGTCTCCCTCGGTGCCCCATTAGTAAACTCTGCAACCATCCCCCCATACAGCCTCACAGTACTTAGTGAGTATGCAACTGCTCAGTCTGATAAAAATTTCTTTTGCCAAATTCATCGAAACAAGTAAATTATACAGTAGAATGTTTGCATAGCATAATGTTCGTCGTATTTTACAGAAATTTAAATCGAAATAATAGGGAAATTTTAAAACAAAACAAATCTTTTAGGATTTTCAACACATTTAAGGTTTCATTATACACTTTAAAACGCTTGGAACAACAGCCTTATTGTTTTCTTAGGTTGTTTGTAGTTAATTAGTTTCATCAAAGTACGTGCTTGAGTCGCGCTGCGAGTATTATAAATCAGTTTTTAATCTGTCCTTTGCACACTTTTATTCATAAGTTATTTATAACTCATATGATAATATTTAACTTGTCATGGTAATATTTGCCATAAATCATGGTCATTTTGTTAGAATACGCCAAATATCTATAATATCAATTTTCATTAATTTTTTTTTCAAATTGAAAAGTTTTTGCCCATCATATAGAACTTCATCAATTTAAATTTAAAATGTTGATACCATAATGTATCGATTTCATTCGATATACCTACTATTAATAGCGATATTTTAAATTTTATGTAAAAATATAGGAAAGTCATTGCACTAAAGCTGAATTCCTAGTATATTTTCGAAAACCCTAATATTTTCTAACCGAAATTCTAGTATTTATTTATATAAATTTAAAAAAGTTGTTTTATGGATTGCAATACTTATTTATTGAAATTTTCTTTAATTTATCTGATATTCTACTGAAGTATGTACACAATAAATTGGTCTAGTTACGTAATGCTGAAATTCTAGGGGTTACACAATTTTTTTTTCGATATACTTTAACTCATTCTTGATAGAAATTTATACTAATCTATGTTACAAATGTGATATTGAGATCAACCAAAATTTTAGTTCGTTTAAGCTTAATGCAGAAGTGGTTTTTTAAATAAAACGATGTTCGCCTCAATACTGCGTTGAATTTATTGAATTCTCAGCATCCATTTAAAGTTACTGCAATACTGTTATTATATAGGTTAGGTTAGGTTGCTGTGGCTACCTAGAAAGGCACACTTAGGCCAATTTTGGCCCATTGTGTTACCACGTAGCGCAGGAGACCATGGTTATTCGTGGGATTCGAACCCACAGCCTCTGGGACGGTAGGATAGAGCGCGAACAACTGAACTATCAGAGGCCCCCTGTTATTATATAACAACAATATTGTTTTTTACGATATTTTGGAAACAGAATCAGTAATGACATTTGACAATTATACTTCATTATTAGATGATGTTCTACTAAGCTATCTTGAACAATTCGTTGATGTGGAGTTCATATACAGGATGATTCGTTAAGAAGTGTTCCAAGATGTGACAATCGATTCCTTACAGTGTTGTCGCAAAATCCCTTCCTTCACCTCTTTTTTAACAGCTGAAATATTTTCGCGTTTGCCGGGAGATGAGCTCATTTAAAACGTAATAACTTCTGTTTGAAATACAGTAGGACGAGAAGGAAAATGTTGATAAAAATTATGCATTATAAGTTTCTTAACAAATATCTCACATGTCTCATTCCGTTGGTAAATTTGGCAGGTATGAATGTTAAAATTTAAAATTTTTAAAAATGCACCCTTAACCCTTAACGAACGAATGCCGCCATACTCGCGACATTGTAAATATTCTAAAAAAATCGAATGCCGCCATACACGCGGCATGACGTGATATTTTAGGAAACTGTAGGTTTGGCTTTAATTATACATGCAATAAAGCGATATTAATTAAGCACCTTCTCTCGCTCTGGAAATGAAGCACTTAATTTCTTAAAAATCCGTCGACCTACTGGTCATAGTTTTAGAAAAATGCGTTCGTTCGTTAAGGGAAATATCTTTGAAACGAAAAAAGAAAGGGATTTTACGAAAAAATTGCTCATTGTGAACGCTGATCACAACACTGTAAGGAGTCGATTGGCACATGTTGGAACACTTCTTCACGAATCACCCCGTATAAACAAAATAACGCATCTATTCATGGATCGAATTTTTCGTTTTACATTACCATATTTATTTTCTAAAAAACCACTAAACTAAAGTAGAAACCAGGAAATAATTATAATAAAATTCTAGTGATTTTCTTTTCACTATGTTTTGAATTGCACGCCTAGGAAACCAACTCTATTTGAAATTCGCTGCATTCTAGTGAGGAAAGGTCTAGGAATAGGTCTGTATGTGTATATGGAAAGATTTTATTTGGATGAAATGAAGGAGATATGATTCTTGTTAGCTCGCAATGTAGCGTGCGAGACGGCTTTCATCAGGCACGTAAAGAAGGGCCTAATCGCAAATGCAATTTCCCAAGTCGCCATCTGATAAAATCAGCAGATAAGTGGTCTCACATCAATAGCCCGATTTTCGGCGCGGAAATCCTGGCAATCACGAGCACCATCCATCACTCGAAGCTGGAGGATTCCTTAAGTGGATAAAATAAGTGCAATGAGCGCCCCTGGATACTCAAACCGGGTCCGGGAATGGATCGATCGTCTCGGGTCCACGAGGAAGGTGCAGAGTTCGAGTTTGAGTTCTAACACGCAGCCACATACCGCCAAATTTGCAGACGGCAAAAGCGGAAAAACTTTTTCGCTTTTATGTCCGAATTGCATGCAAAAATCGCATTAGACCTCTGATTAAATGGGAACAAGTTCTGGCAGCGGTCGCAGAGGTAAGAGCAGTGGCGGGTATACTGGCGCTCTTTGGAAACTTTTGCCCCAGGGCGAACCGCACTGTCGGGTGTAATTTTTCGGTGTTAATTTAATTTGTATGTTTAATTTGTTGGCTACATTCGAGCTAAATTATTAAAAATAATGAGGAAAGTGATTTACATGCAAAGCTCGGAATCACTGCAGCAACCCCCGGCCGAGGTTGGTGTGGCGACACGCCGCGGTGCGGCAGCGTCTCGACACCGGGCGAACAGTAATTAAAATGGTGTCTTGATGGGGGCCCCCGACTATCTCGCAAATCCTGGGGATTCCCGGTGCTTTAACTTTCCGTCGGCGATAGCACTTCGGATGATTATAAATTTTAAAGAGGTGTCGCGATAGGACAGCTGTCTGGACTAACTGAATGCGAAAGTGAGCTGCTGAGTGCGATGGAACCAGGCAAATGGAAGTCTGAGACTGGCAGCATGAATTTTAGTTTGTATTTTTTTTTATTATATTAAGTCTAATGGAAAAGGCATAAGAAAACTGTTTGTCATTTATTACGTTGATGGCACCACCCTATTCAGGCAACCTGCGTTACGAGAAAGAAAGAAGAAATGCTTTTTTGTGACTACACTACACACCTCGAATTCAGATACAGGAGTGAACTTTAACATTAATTTTGTTTAAGGCTAAATTAAGTAAGACCACACAAAGGCGTAGTAATAAAAATGTAGGACCTCATTTTTTATTTATATGTGGGAATTACTTGAAAAAGCAACGACTTTAACAAGGGCATAGGGCTCAAACCAGTGACCTTCGTCTTTAGCGCTTTGATGTTCCTTAACTAACTGAACTACCCGTGAACTTTGCTACCGATGCTTTCTTGAAGAATTTTTGTTCTACTCGACCGATCCCATGGTCTATTTCTTAGAGTTACGATTTGTAATTTGGAAATAAATCAAGTGCAATGGGTAAAATTATTATAAGGTTTTATTTGAAAGCAAATAATAAAATATACAATTAAATTAACTAAACTGTCGAGGATCGGATATTCTTTTGAAAATAAAAAATGTTATTCTCAACATTTTCTAATTCTCTACTCTCAACACTTATTTAGTAAACTATTTACATACATTAGTTTAAAATTTTATTGAAGAAAAGACCTGGCGACGCTATAGAGGTTTAGTCTATAAAATTAAAGGTTTGTTCAATAAATAAGGTGACTTTTAGTTTTCTCGAAAAATATTAATTTTTTCATCTATATCTATTTTGTCCCCTTCAAAGTAATGCCCCTCAGATATAATGGACTTGTACCAGCGCTTTTTACAAACCTAGAAGTACTTCTGATATGTCCTTTTTTGGTATAGCCGATTTTGACTCTTTTGGCCGCTTTCATTGGGGTGAATAGGCTTTGGTTTATTTATTTATTTAACACTTAATACAAGCTACGTACAATTAAATGAACTTAAGACTAGGGCTAACCTAAGAGACTAAAAATTAGAGGACAAGGCAGATTAGGGGAGACTATTTAGGTGGTGCCTGAGAGAATTTTTACTCAGGTGAAAGTCGAAGGAAGGGAAGGAGTTGGCTCTTCGAAGTATTCTAGTGAGGGGCTCAGAAATACCGTAGTTGGTTCGTTGGTAGGGAGGGCGAAAGAGAGGGGCCGAGCGGAGGTTGCGACGTCATAACCATATACCCATGTTTCGTCGCCAGTTATGACCCTTTTAAGCAAATCTGAAACGTCGTTGATGTTATTCAACAGCTCCTGAGCGATGCTCATGCGATGATTTTTTTGGCCAAATTTCGGTACACGCGAATTTCGTTGACACACGTTGCGAATAAATTGCATGGCATGAGCCAATCGATATACCAACGTCCTCAAAAATTTCTTTAATAGTGGATTCGACGATTTTCCATAAAACTTTTTCTTTACTGTTTTAACGTGTCCATCGGTTGTTGACGTGCCGAGGCGTCGAGGACAGGCATCACCATTAACATCTTCTCAGCCTTCTGCGAAGTGCTTGTACCACTTATAAACATATTTTTGCTCATAGTAGGCTCACCAAGTGCCACAAATAAGATTTCAAATGCGATCGAGCAGTTCATTTTATTTTTCACACAAGATTTTATATAGATTCTTTGAACCCTTTTTGTTTTTGTTGATAGAATTAAAGCGCTAAGCACACCAAAACACGTCTAACCTTCATATCTGTAAAAAAAAAATCGAATATCGAATGTACGTAACTCACGAAATTTGAAAAATCACCGTATTTATTGAACAAATCTTGCCCATAGGTCATAGCAAAGAGTATGAACAGAAGTGTTAATTTTAATAAGAGAATAACTCGAAAACTGAAAATGTTAAAATAGAAATTTCAAAACATAGCTGCATAAATTCTTGTATCCGATAAAAATGTAAATTCAAGAAACCGATCCAATATGATGGAAAAGCCAAATTCTATATACTTCTCTAATTTTATGCCACCATATTGAGTCTATCATTTTTAAAACTCATATCTAATGGACCGTACTTTCAAAATATTCTCACATAAATTTCTGCAATGCTATCAAAGTAAACTTTCGGCCTTGTTACATATGTATGTATTTTATAAATTATATGAATTGTTCACAGGCTAATTTGATTAATTCCACAAGCTTGTATCAGGGATTTTAATATTAAAATACAGAAAAGTTCCGAAGTGGAGTAAATGGATTTGGATTGTAAACGACTCATATGCTCGTATGGTTTTGTGGAGAGATGTGCAATTGTTGCATTGTTACGTTGTTTGACCTAAAATGAGCATTTCAAAAAAATATATTCCGTCAAAATTGCTTAGGAAAACTCAAATTCAATTTGTGCTCTTTTAGGATTCATAGAGAAGTGATAGGCCTTTAATCTGAGCACAAGGTCCAAACAACCAAAACGTATGCACTTCTCTAGGAGTGAACCTACCGCATAGAGGACCAGTTTGAAAAAAAAAAAGTTGTCACAGAATTCACTCAGTTAATAGCTTTCTGGGAACGACCAAATAGTAAATTATACGCTTGTTACCTTAAGTTAATTTTATTCTAGAGCCGCATATCTCGGGCGGGAATAGAACTGGTTCCGCTGCACATATTTCACCTTCCAATTACCAGGAATACACGTACATATATTGCGCTACATAACCAAACCGTCCCAGAGCCGGTTGTTGTTAGCCAACAGGTTGTGCTGTTCGCGACCCATTCCCGTCTATTTGACAAAAACATAAAAGGTATAAAACTAGATTTTGGCGGGACTAGCCGAACCGAACTAAAGCCCGTGATCATGTCAAAGTGGCATAGCAGACTCTTATAGGGTATCGGGTAATTAAGGAGCTCGCGATCCCTGCGGGTTCCGCGGCCATAAAATAATTTAGAGGTCTAATTGCTGCACGACTTGTGCTGTGTTAAAACACGCAGTTTGAATGATTGCAACGCCAGATTTACGACAATCGTCAGACAAGTAGTAATCGCACTGCCCACCTGGTCTGATTTATTGCAGATCGCGACAAATGTGGCCTGGAAAATTGAGACATTATTACCATGTGTCGTTGTAAAATTTTTATTGATTTCACTGTGATTGTATGTAAGATAAAAATGAGCCCGCCACACTATTTCATCAAGCTAATAGAGTCCAACCGAGCTGACTAAGGGCTGGACGACCGTTCGGGGAGCTCTTGATTTGGTAATTTTGCAAAAATAAGTAATTCAGCGGAATATTAAAAAATGGATGAAAGGGCGTCGAAAGCTTTTAGCGGCGCTCCCCACCGCTGATAATTTGATAAATCGACGCACGTAGCCAGGAATAACTTTTTGCCGTCAATTCATATCAATCGCAAATTGAATTAAGCCCGGCGGAAATGCTTTTAGTGCGGAAGCCGACAGAGCAATAGCATCTGCGGAAGTTATTAAAAGTTTGCCAAACTGACTGGAAGAGCCCCCTCCACTGGCTACTGTAGGGCCTAGCTAGCCAAATTTTTCCATATCTACCGACCTTTCGGATGCTGCTCTTCCCACCCAAGCATTACGTTCATATTTTTACGGGGCGCCTCCTGTGTGTGTACATGTCGTTTTGTTGCAAAATCAGGGAAAGTTATGCTATAGCATGCACCAGTGTTGGCCGAATTGTTCTCGGAATACTCTCCTGGTATAGGGGGCGATTATAAAAAATATAACAAGAATTCATAATACCTGCTGCATGCAATGCACCCACTTTGCGGTCAGATATTGCATTTTTCAATTTACTCTCGATTTGGTATACCCATTGTAAAAGATTTTTGTAGTGAATATTGTACAATTTTTATTTTACTGCAATGGTATTCATGTCAGAGAAAGTTTTCACACCTCTTAATTGTAACAAGAAGAATTCATAGTTTTTTAATCTTACCAAAGCTTAATTAAATTAAAATTATCGAATTTGTACCACATAATAAATATATTCCTCCTTTTTAAGATTTCGTAAGTCCGAATGATAAAACGGAACCTTTATAGGTTCGTGTCCGTCTGTGATAGCCAATTTGCGCCGAATCTAATGGACCGATTAAGTTGAAATATGGTGGACATATGAATTTCTAACGTAAATAAATCAATGGGGTTACTTTTGGGGGCAAATTAGAAAATTAAAAAGAAAAGTTTTGTGACATAGCAAATGAAAAGGCTTGTTGAGGGTCTCAAATACATATATATAAATAGTTTTAAAATTATTTAAGAAAATAGATGAAAATTGTCTTCCCCCCTTATCTCCGATACTACTAAGCCTAACATAGATTACAGGAAAACCTATAAGAAGACTATGGTCTTAAAATAACATGATAAATCTCTCAATTTTGTGTGTACAAATTTACATTTGCGGTTGGAATGTATGGGAGAAAATGTTTTTGAACTACAATATTAAGTTTGTTCTTGTGATAAGCTACACGTTCGACTTAACTAAGCCAAGCATACGTCACTCCTCGTACTTACCGCACAAAATTGGGGCAGGTTTATAAAACATAGTAGTTCAAACATAGTTCATCGTAAGGAGCCGTTTACGCGCGAGTTCAACTCACACTTGTCCGATTTATATCTTAAGACGTCTTAAACATCAACAAAAAAAGGGAAAGAGTTATAATTTTCGACAGTAAAAGAAATTTCATGTTACTTGAACCGGCGGAAAATGTACACCAATTTTAATTTAATTTTATTTTGAACTGACAACATATTCTAAAAATAACAACTTCAATTCAATTATGAATTGTTATATCTTTGTAGAAATACCCGTGGTGACATATATAGGTGAGCTGCAGAAGCGGATGTTTGCGACATCCATTTGTAAGTAACATGAAAGCCTTATTTCATTCCACTGAGCCATTTCGGAGATTTTACTAACCCACGGGAGATATAAAAAGTGTTTTATATGTTGACCCATCATATAAGCTACCTACATTTCAAGTTTCATTTAAATCCCTCCAGTAATTTCCGCGTAATACATGTACAAACAGACAGACGCACTTTCCCGCTACAGTTTTATTATATTGTATATTTAATATATTAATAATTCAACGATTGATTAGGGAAGATATATGCAAATCCATACAATACCTTTTAAAAATAATCAGCTTAAATACTTTGTAGTATACTTTAGCAACCAGTTTATAGGAGAAATCTAATTTAATCCATTTAAAATAAAAAAACAGACGTTTTTGGGCTGTGCATTCTTCAAGTGGTACATTCCACACATTTTTTTCTTTTACTTTGAAATAAAAGTAACTCATTTCAGGTCACTTTTAAATAAAGAAAACTTTTAGAAGCAAAAGTTTGATATTTCATAAATGTTTCTTCGTGCGTAGTAACATTTTGTTTTAACATGCTTGGAGCTTTTTCGTCGCTAAAATTTTCTGAAAACAAATTCATTTCAAACAAAAAAACACTTGACAAGCCTTTTGCGTGCATAACACATTGAAATGCTCCACATGCTCTAAAAACTCCAAGCAACGCTTAGTGAAAATTCAGTTTCTTCCGAACATTACAAAACTCGATATTCTTGAACGAAGCGTAAAAATTTGCATTTTAAATCGGCCTTACAATGTAAATGAAGGCGCCGAACGCGACGATCAGAAAAGTCAGCTTCCAGAGAATAAATTTCGCACAAGGCTCAAAGCCAGCAAATCTTCTGGCTCCTTGGTTTTGTGGCTCGAAATCCTAGGCCTCTCTGCAAAGGATCCTTCTAATTTGGCCGACTCATTAAAAATATTCGGTAAATTTAGCAAATGCCCAAAGGGTCGAGTGCCGGTTTTATTTCGGTCGGCGTTAAACTAATGGCGCAAGTAATTTTTACAGTCCATTGCTAATTATTTCATCACGAATCCCTTTCGACATAAAAAATTCTCATTAACATCCAGAGTTAATCCCGTCCCATATCCCGGCCGGAGTTGTTTTAATCTCTCAGAAAATTTAGGCCAATTACTCCCCCACTTTCATCCCTTTCGATGAGCCCTAATACCTTTCTTCGTCCGCCTGACGCCCGCCCTAGGGTGCCAGGAGACAGAGGGATTACACTGACCCGATTCTTAGGTAAGCTGCTTTCGCAATTGTGCTTTAAACTTTTTCAAAAGTAAAATATTTCCAATTTCTTTTATGGATGTTTTTCGGGGCAAAATGGGGGGGATTGAGCGGCAGTTCTGACCCCTGAACAATAACTCTGACTGGGCAGGCGAGGGATGAAATGGCGGTTCTGTCGCCCAGGGTAGCTATAAACTGCCGATAAGCCGCACAACTATCCCCGAGGTTTGACAAAAAGCCACCGTTTAAAGTCAACTCCGCTGCGAGGGAGTTCCCATATGCCCGCCCACGCATCCTCCCACCAAGGGGATCCCTGAGGATTTTTAGAACCCTCGCTAAGTGCTTTTTTTTCCCTTCAACAAAGGAACATTACATTTATTTAAGAATTTTACTGTTCTCCACACAAAGAACCGCTCCGGACTAAATGCTTTCTTGGATCCCCCACAGCCTCCGCCAGGAGCGAAACTCGCCACTAGGCGGAACGGTGGGGCCCAAGTAACATGCACAGCCCAAGGATCTGGAGCTCTAGAACATCATCAAGATAAGCAGGTTCAATAGTTCTCTCCGCACGGGGAGGAATAAAAACTTTTTCCACTTTTTGCGAGCACTAAATCCTCCCGAAACGGAGGAAAAAATCGTTTCGCCTGTGCTCCTTACGTCTGGGGCAGGGACAGGACTGAGGGCTTTCTTCGCCGGGTGATGACAAGGCAACCAGGAAAAAACAGTTTTGCTTCCTTTTATCCCAGCAGGTGTATATCCGATTGTAATCGCTCGTGTGCTCCTCTGTGCACAGCACACACGGCCCTGGCCCTTCACTTTCCTACTGGTCCAGAGGAAGCCGAGGAAACTGTACATCTCAGGCAGATGTTACAGTTGATGAACCCGAAATGTAATAGTCCCCTGCTTCCGCTTTACGCTCCATGTGCTCTAGGAGGAAATTTGCGGAAGCTCCGTGAAATGTATGAAACTAGCTAATTGCTCGCAGTTTATTATAAGCGAGAAGGGATTTTCCCTAGATGGGGGTGGATTTTCTTGAATTGCGCCCAGCTTCGGGATGCTCCGCCCGGATATGTTAGCACGGAAAGCCGATAAATTCGATAGGAGGTCTTCGGTATTCTTAGATGATGAACATGAAGTCATCCATAATTAATGCGAAACAAATTGGTATATTAAGCCTGAATTTAACTAATGAATTTCAAGCCTTGTAAAATTACTTAACTCTTTCCAATTAATCAAAAATATATGTTAGTTTCATTTAAGTACGTGTTATATGCAGTTTACTTTTGCAATAGATTTAAAGTAAAATTATCAGGTAAGGCATATTTGTTTCATATTCCAAGGTCCCTTATAATATGCTTCTATAAACATATCTCACATTTGTAAATCGTAAATCGAATCTTAGTCTAGCTCTTTCAGCTCTTTGATCCTCTTTTTGCTGAGCAGCTCTCTCCTTGAAAAGTAATAAGCCATACATTTAAAAAAAGCAAGACTTTGCACCGGATTATTTTTTGAAAATGAAGAATTTTTCGTCAGTTTGCCTTAAACTCTAAAATTCTCAAATAATTGCCCTTCATTTAAATCCAAAATATTGCATCTCATGTCTTCCAATTTTCGTGTCAATAGAAGAATTAATCGGAATAATCTCTTGTTTTAATTTTTACTAAACATCGTCAATGTTGAAAGTTCGTCATTGTGTTTAATCCTATATTATTAACCTTATTTACGCAACGCCTTTATGAACGTAGCTTTGGTTCATAAAAAAATTATATTTTTTGAAGAAAAAACAGTATAAATTCAGGTTATTAAAATTTAAAGCTTAGCATTTTCCAAAAATCGAGATAAAATATTTAGCTAAGAAATTGGAACACGTCTATAGTATAAAACATAAAACAGTATCAGTTTGATTTATTAAGGCATTCTCAAAAACAATATATTGGATTGGCCGGAAAATTCTGTCGTATTTTACTACCTGCAAGACCTGCAGGGTCCTGTCAGGACAAAAACAGCAGGTAGAATGTGTCGCGTGGAGTCCTATTATTTAGTGTACCTCTCGTGGGATATAAGAGGAATATCCTTAATCAGTTAGTTGCAAAGTACAGTGTGAATAAGATAACAGTGGATAAAGTGAATTTAAGACACTGCATTTTGTATTAATTCCAGAAAAAAATAACACATCGATTGCTTGTAATTATATTTAAAATACGACAGATCTTTCCACCAACCCAATAGAATAATTATTTCGAATTTCGCAAATCTGTAACTCTGAAAATGTTAATGTCTCTCATACACACAAAAATAATAAACTAACATTGTAATTCCGCCGAGCAATACACTTATTTACCTAATAAGGCAGACTGGGTCGTTTAAATCATATAAAATTATTTTCGTTGCATAATATTACAATTGTCGAAATTTTGCCGTACACTTCTTTTTCAACTAGTTATAAAAACAAGTCATCTATTCAACCCATGGATATTTTTTTCTTACTTATTTATTCTTTTGATATTTAATTATTAAATTATTTTGAAAACGATACACGTGATTTCACAATAGCATCTTCAACGCATAGAAGAACTGAACTTCTCAGGTCATAAGTTATAATTTATTAAATGAATTAAATGCAAAACAATACGCAAATGATATCTTGGCCTAATTTTTTGGAGTTGGATATTTAATATTTTTTTAAAGCTATCAATGGGTCTCCTATAAATTGAACAAATGAAATTATAAATACATATTAAGCTTAAGCGTTTTCTCTCGGAAATTATGATTCAATTATTATTATTTAAAATTAAAGTACATAATTCGAAATCAAAGAAATTTCTCCTGGAAACGAGCAATCATTTTTTAATTTTTGTTTTTATTGTGTTAGTAAGTAGTATTATTACTTAATATTTTTAAATTATGATGTAATACATACAATAACAAATTAAACATAACGTATTATATCGATCTAATTGTATTATTGTTATAATTTTCTTTTTCTTTTACGTGAAATACACATCTTTAAAGTTAGTAAAGTTTCTAGGACATCTTTTATGAGATCATTATGAGTTAAAAACTAATGTTAAGAATCAATGAAGGATAAAAAAATATTCCAATATCATTTGATTAACCCACATAAGAAATTTATTGGTTTAATCTATAATCGAAATCAAAAAATTTAATTATCCCACTTTTGAAAATAGCTCATTTATAAAAAGTTAACATTTAGGCAATTCAAATTATATGCGGCATTATTAAATTGAATTATATAAAATTTTGAATATTTTTCTTTATTTAAAGAGTAAATATAAAAAATGAAAATCTTCAGATTATAAGTTTTCGATTATTTATATTCGAAGAACGACATACAATTGACGTATTAACCAAAATTCTTACCTGTGAAATAAAAAGGAAAGCATTTGTAAATAACAATTCTTATTAACTTATACACAACGAAAAGTACTTCAAAGGAATTTCATACTGGTAAAATAGGATTGCATAAATCAAATAATACAACAAAACGCATCGTTTGTTTTCTACTAGTCGTCTAAAATTAAACTCCGAAATCATCCAGCATGTCTAGAGTTGAAATTTTATTTAACGTTCAGCATCTTAAAATTAAGTATATTTTTCTCACCAGAGGGTAATATCATTAAGTGACAAAATTTGCTGGCTGATTCGTGTGCAAAATGTTTACATCGTATGACATTCACGCAATTTTCTCCGGCTTTCTTAGTACTAAAAAGCAATTTATATTTAGAGACAAGTTAAAAATAACTCCATGCTGTATTATTTAAGAAGAGAATGGCTTAACGTTTTGAACGTTGCATGAGAAGAATTTATGGTTGTTCCTATATTTTGGAAGTGAGTCAAGCAAATAGTCGTAACAATTAGCGTTATTCATTCTTGACATTTTTAAAATGTAATGGCCAAAGGTAATGCCATGTTATTACGAATGATTTGACAATTTACAAGCATAATTGGCCTAATTTATTTTGAGAGATATGAAAACAGACGGCGCTCATACTAATTTGCTCTAAAAATCGTCAAAACTTTGATCTTGAAAACGCAAAGGTCAGTTCAAAATGCCTGAGAGACCAGAGATACTCCTGAATAGAACATAAGAATTACATATTAAATTCTATCTTAGATTAAATTATATACTTCAATAATTTATATCTAAGTAATATACACATGATACACATTTAAAAATTTATTATACTTTGTGGCGATTAATAATATATAATTATTTTTATTGTTCGAAAGCTTTGATTGTCGTTATAAAGTTTAGATACTAAAATTTGTGAGCTGACACTAAATTCGCTTTATAACCTTTTATATGTCGTAAAAGCCAGGAACTTTAATGTAAAGTGTATCTTTAAAGTATATAAAACTCTTCAGACTCTAAAAACCCCCAAATGATAATTTTGCTGAAAAAGTAGTGAACTTTATTATGCTACGTTTCTGTTATAATAGTCGGAATCTATATGAAATTTTTTCTACCTTAAAAATATTTCTTTGAAAGTCTATAAGAGGGAAAGTAGTTTAGGGTTTGTAAATCTCAGAAGCTACTGCGTATGTATGTCATATAAAAGTTTCATTATTTTCAGAAGTAGTTTTTTGAAAATGTATAGAATAAGTAGTTTTTGCGATCGATTAGTTCTATAGCATAAGATAAGAAATTTTAAACCTACTATTGGAATAGTATGTAGTTTAGAAATGAAGTTTTAATAATAACGGTTTGATTGAAGTCAGTTTTAACTTTCAGAGTTAAGCTAGTTTTTGTGATATTATATAAAGTCAATAAAAGCTATAAGAATACATAGACAAATTGTGGCGATGCTTCGCTGACCGCTTGTTTCTTATCCAAATGCAATAATTCTGGCATGGTTACTGGAATGGTTTTTGCGTGCATCGCAAAGCCATCAGTTTTGGGCTCTAACATATGCAAGGGTTTAGTCGGTGCAATTCATGTAAGTTGCCGCGGACTGCAGACTGACAAAGAGCAGTAAAAAATCATCAGTCGATGAGCTTTTTAGCTCTGGTAATGAAAATAAAAAAAAAATAAATATAAAGGGCAAAACCAACCGTGGTCATTCGAGAGCTTGGAACAGGACAAGAAACAAAAAACCGCGGGAAAAAGGGCAAATGGGCTGGCGAAAGCCGCTGCTCTGAAATCCGGAAGTAATTTGCAGCCAGACAGAGCCATCCACTTGCATTCGGATTGCGAAAACAAAGCAGGCACTGCAGGAGCAGTGGCGTGGTTGTGGCTGGGCCCCTTGTGCCTGCCGGAGCGCCTGGAGAGCCTCGGGAGACATGGCCAGCCGGAGCCTTGACAATGAAAACAAAAGTGCCTATTTTCCGACTTGGTCGAAAGTTTTCGGAATCGACAGCCCACTTTCGAAAAGAGTGGCGCCGCCGCCGTTTGGGATTGATTACGATACTCGTTCTGTACGGCGAATTCACAGGGCCTCCTGATGGACCTCCAATTACACAGTGTTTACGTAATTGAGCCTAGTCATTCAGCGTGGAAGGTTTGCCGCGGGCATGATTTATACGCGCAGATTTATGTTTTGATTAGAATAGCCCCAGCCGCACTATTAAAGAGTGGCATGCACATTTGTTAGTGCATCCGGCGGTCGCCTTCAATGCATGCCGACGCGGCCGCAACCGACCCGGTGAAGCTATCATTTCCATAAATTGATTGGTGCGAGCTCCAAACAATAAATTCACCAGGCTCAGCTGATTTCAAATGATTTTTCTTTCAAACAAATTGGCTGATTATACGCAGAGGCAATTGCCATCTACGCTCGATTTGTATTTACCTTTAAAAAGGGCATTTTGATTCACTATTCATTCCCGTAAATTAATTGCAAGGGTATAAGGAATGATTAAGTAGAAAAACTCGTTTTAGCTTTAATTTGATTTTTATCGTTGAAAAACAAGAGGTCGATTCAATTCCTTAAACGTAGTCACTCATGTGTTAATATTTAACTAATGGAACTTGAACTTAAATGGAGTTCCATCGCAAATTGTATGTAATAGTGAAACATTTTTGTAATATCACACCATTTTCAATTTTTTTAAAAGCTTTTATATTCTAAAA
Organism: Philonicus albiceps; assembly: GCA_963969385.1. Lineage (NCBI taxonomy): Eukaryota > Metazoa > Arthropoda > Insecta > Diptera > Asilidae > Philonicus > Philonicus albiceps. The sequence continues at coordinate 32,366,264 of OZ017773.1, forward strand.
GTTTGGCAGGCAGACAGCCAAGTTTTTTTTATAAAGAATGATATTTTATATAAGATGTGAATAACTTTATAATTATGATCAAATCTTAGCTTAAAGTATATAGATAGAGTCCACTACATGTTTGTATGTTATATACCAGTCATATTAAAATGTTTACCTTACTTATAATACAATTACCCAAGTGAGCTGGCACTTTATACGATCAATTCAATATTCCGCTTTTATAATAAAAGATTATACTTTAGAAACTTCAAAATTAAATTTAAGTTTAAATATTTTATGATTATTTTAGTTATGGAGCCTTTAAATAATTAAATGAATGAAATATAAGACCATAATTTCATTGAAAGTTCATCTTCCGTACTTTCAAAAGTAGAGATTGCTGAAAGCGCACTTGCAGCTTAAGATATTCAGTACTTTGTCCAGCCTCTTGCATTGAAAGACTGTGCACATTCGCTACCTTTTAAGTCGGATTAGAGCACCCACGACTTCTCTGCTGACAGTCGGCAAGAAATGCTTGTAGCTGAGAATTTGTGATACGTTCGTATCAATTAACGTCACGGGAGACCCATGTAAATACTTTGTCATTGGCCGGAAATTAATCGCGCTGCAGCCTCGATGACCAGGCTTAGTCTGAAGCTCGTGGGGCGCGAAGAAAGCCGCCTATTTGTAGTAGCGGACTTGTTGATGCAAGAAAGTCACCAAGACAATTCCCCGTCCGGCTTATTATATAAATCCATTAAAACTCAAATTTCGTTGTCTATATGACGCTAATCCGAGCCTGCATAATGCTCGGCAATTTTTCTTGGCGCCACAAACCTCTCGCTTGCCACTTAGCCGAAGTGCAAGCAACAAGACTGTCCGGTTCAGTCCCGAGGGCAGAGTGATTGATCCTAATGACTTTGGGTGCTTCCAGCGGGTTTCCTTGGACGCAGATGGAATTTGTCATCGATTGCAGGGGAAGACAAGGGGTACGTCCAGGAAGCTCGAATCCCTCTGGGGATAGGAGGAGTACATTCAGGAAATTCCTGAGTCTTGAAGTCGGTCCAACCCGCTTGGTCGGGCAGAGATTTCAGATGAACGAAGCCTCTGCTGATTGAGTAATTCACCGTCGTTAATTTTGTTTTTCGCTGGCTGAGTGCCATTTTTTATTTGCGGTTCGCTAAGAAGTGTTTATTTTGCTGTTGATGCCAAAAGACTCGTGGCATCGAGATGGACACAACACAAAAGAGCACTCAGAACCCTCCGCTAAATCGAAACGGAAAGACTTGGCACATTCTTTGCGGATAAGTTAAGCTGGCTTTTGCCGAAAATTCGTTTAACGAATTTCCCATTCGACTCTAGAACTAGTCGCACAACCCTTGATGAATGCACATTGCACGAACATCCCATGATTTACGATAGCGCAGAACGTGATAACAGTAATTCGATAGAGGTGAAGGCATCGTGTTTTTTCTAAAAAAATAAACTATCGCGTATGACAATGCCGAAAATTGCTGGCAAATGCCTTCTGGCAAAATGCACCGTGAAGAGGCACTGCAAATCGTTTACTTTTGATGTCGGGCGAGGACGATTAATTGGTCGCGAAGACGACGAAGTGTTCTTCTGCATTCATGTCAAGGTTTGCAATGGGCCGTTGACACCATTTCAAAAATTGGCGCTCAAAACTACATATGCTCCAATTAGAGTTGGAATTTTAAGTTCACGATTTATCAAAAAGTTTCTAAAGTAATTTTTCCTAGGTTTCATCATAAAATTATCTGATATAATTACATAGAACATTTAATTATCTACAGTTTATAAAAATTTGAGAATATCATTGTCGAACCTACTCGTTAGTTTGAAGACATTAAATATTAAGATGAATTTCGAAAAATCTGAACGTGAATTATGAAAATTGGGACAAGACGCTAGATTTTGGCCCTTTCTCACTTTAGTTTAATGTAAATCGATAAATCGCGAATAAAATGTCCTCAAAAAGGTTCCCTTTATATCACATAACTCCATATTATTAATAGTACGGTTTGTTTTAATTTTGCATGGCTGATACTATTAAGAAAATCTCTATATTTTAGTAGCTCGATTATTCAAGGAAATGTTCACATAACGTAGAGCTTAGCGAATTTCATCAAGCTTTATAAGAAAAATGAATTATAAAATGCCATATTTATGTACCTTGTTTTATTTTCAAACACATTCATAAAGTAGGTTTCTAGAAAACTACCAAAAATATCTCGATTTTTTTGGAATCGCCTAGAGTTTTTTTTTTTTAATTGAGACAAACATTAATATTACAAATACAACAAAAGCATTTATAATTAAGTTTCATATGTATCTCAATTGCCATCTTCTAGCAGTGCTATTTTTGTTTCAGGTTTATACTCAACTAATATCGAGATATAAAATCAAGTTAAAATAGCGCAAACAAAAATAAAAGAAGAAATATTAAAATAGTTGCATGCGATAGAATTAATTGTGATAGGAACCCACTTACAGGTATAATGAAATTACTGAATTATAGCAAATAAAAGAACCAATTTTCTCTGCCTTCATAAAAATATTTAATGTTTATCGCTTTTTACTATATTTATTATTATTAAATTGTTTCAAAATAATAATTTCATAATAGCCGCCTTTTTATCCTTTGAATGTTTTAACGAATGAATTAATACGAAAATACTAAACGAATTATGTACCCGCAAAACACAAAAATTTTGAAAAATTACAACTAATGGCTGGGCAAAGCAACAGTGGGACTTTTAGCATTGGGTTGTGTGCACTACATTTATAGATTTTCCCAAAAATATAATTTTCAAAGGATAAAAAGAATCGAAAAATCATTGGAACGATTTCGAACGGAAAATTGTTTTTTCCACGATTAATATCAGTTAATTGTGTTTACTGCTGAGCGAATTAAATACTGCCGCTGGGACGGGATATAAAATTAAAAAAGTAAAATAAAATTTTAAATTAAAATTTACGACTGCATGAAGGTGCGCGTAACTCTGAGCCACACGAAGTGAACGACCATTTTTAAATAATACCCCAGTTGCCGCAAATTACCATCGGTCCAAATTTTAATGAATTTCAAAATCCCAGTGGCGAGTAATTTTTTTTTTTTTAACTAATTCGCCGTTGGTACTTTATTCCCTCGCCAGATAATAAAGCAAATGAATGGAGCATTTCAGCGCGAACATGCACATACGCAGGGTTCACACCTGCTCCTTTCTGAGGCTTTAATGTCCACATGGTTCCATTAAATGGCATCCTCGCGCTTCGGTCTAGTCGCGTTTGTCATTTTTATTAAAAGAGCGAACGTGGACACTGCAAAGGTATAAAATTTTAAATCCCCGAAAAATAACATATTTGCGTAGTAATTAGCGTTATTAAGGTGGAAATTGGATTGCGACAGCGCTATGCCATTGCCTGTTGAATATTCGTCAGACGTGGTGAAAAATTCCGCACATTGAAGAAGCATCTACACAATTTCAATTTAATCGTGATAAATGAAACTTTGGATAGTAAAAATAAAAAAAGTGTATATTCCTAGCTTTCATCAACTACAAAATCCACCTGTGTTGTTCACTTTATATTTTTACCATATTCTCTTAGAATAGTATTTTAAATGTAGAATAAAACAGAAAATGAAAATAAAACCTTTTCATAATTTCTTACTTTCTAACACATTCCTACCTTTTATAAAGTAAGATATTTCGACGTTCAGTTCCTCTAATGTTTCGTTATCTCAGATTTTTAAAGTCGGTAATTTTATATTAAACTTAGGATTGAAGTATTCATAATACTAAGTGATTAAAATAAAATAATTTACAATTCTCCTAATATGATAGATACAAAGACAACAAGCAAAGGAATAGTTTTACAAATCTTAATGATAAATATAAAATTTAAAATAGCCATGCAATCTAGATCTCTTTTAGTTTGTTCTAGAAATACATATATTAATGTTGTAATGTAATGTATCAGCAGTACCTATTCGAAATACCTTAGTAACAACAATAATTTAAAATACAATTCCATAGAGAACACCATTGCCTTGTATCTAAGTAAATCAATAGTAAAGATTGGCTTATCTGACTAGATTTGATTGCCCTTCCGTCTTTACTCTGGAGCTGCATTCAAATCTATCTTAATAATTAATTTATGTTCTAGAAGTGGAAACTAGAAGGTTCCATATCCATTCGAGTTTTGAATAAATAACTTAAAAGCATTTACTTAATTTAAATGTGACTAATAAACTATGACAACTATGAGACAAACAGACTAGGCTTATTTTATAATACTTGTACGTTTGGGACTATGACACAAATCTCCAACGTTTTTTGAGGATAACTTAGCCGACGACCCCTCTCCTTGGATTTATTAGAAAACGCCTTTAAAAGAGCGCGACGTAAATCAATCACCGGCCGGTCCACCGGGATCTTTAGTTCTAAGAGAAGCCATAAATCGAAGCGGCAAAAGCCTAGGCATTCAGTGACGCTCCCAGAAGTCGATGAAACGTTTGTTGTTGGGCGCACAACAAAGGCCTCTTAATCTCAAGGTTGGGCCACAACTGAGCTCCAAGAGCAAAACACCGAAGACAATAAGTCACCTTGAAGTAGCAAGGGAGCTGCAGTGGCAGCCGGGGGATATGCTTACAAACCAGAGAAAATTGATTCTCGAATCGAATCTGGACCACAGGTCAGCCCGGTTCCGGAAACCGCAAATCACTTCCTATCAGGTAACCTGCTGCAGTAACATAGCATCAGATGCATCCATAATTTGAATCGCTGGAGCATGTGCTGCAAGTGGGCCTCTATTCCGCCCAGCCCAGTTTTGTTCTGGAGGCTGTGCGGTTCAGATGCATCTCCCTTTCTTTGAACTCTTTTACTTTCTCCGTGAGGCGTACATAAGAAATTTTTTTGCGTTCACTGCGTGCTCGTGCACACGACCTCACCTTAGCAAACAGCAGCAAGCTCACTGACACAATTTATGTTAATTGCCTATGGGTGCTGCTGCGGCGCGCGTGCGCTAACTTCTCATCTGGCTGCGAGATCCGTCTATGCGGAAATAGCCGTTTGATAGCCGCCAAAAGGCGGTCACGAGACGCGACGACCGTGGAGAAACTATGGTCCAGCGCATGCTACAGCAAATCATTCAACTGCAGCAGAACGACATGGCCAGTTAGCACGCATGCTGAGTTGCTAGATAAGCCTCTGGCCAGCGGTGTGTTTAGAATAGTCGCATACGGCCGGGTAGGAAACAGTCGCGAGTTCTCGGATTAGGCTAGATTCGAGCAAGAAGCAATTTGCGGCTGATTGTTGTTTTGGGGCGGTTGCGAACTGCCTGGGGGGTTTCTAAAATGGATCTCCTGCTGGAAGAGGAACTCTTGGCTCCGATTCACGTTTCGTAAATATTTTGTCTTCGGCTTGTTTACGGAAATTGAAGACTATGAAAACTTTGAGGCACTTTATGTCCTAATTTATGAATCTGCAACTTTAAGTATACTTCAAGGTTCTTAAATTATTTCAATCGCATCTAGAATCGCTAGAATCTTTGAAAAGGAGAAATAAGAATCAAGCATGTTATGGCGACAAGATTTCATAGATATATAGAGTTATTTATAGGAAAACGACTAGAATATTTTTAGGATTGTCTTCAATTTTCACGAAGGCTTCCCCAAATAAGTAAAGAAGAAAATAGAAGAGGAAAACTTTGATTTAAATAACATTTTAAAGCTAAATATTTCGGGAAATTACCAGCTAACGAACTTTTTCCATATTTATCATTTTTGATCATTCTCACATACGTTTTTATTCGTTACGGATAAATTTAATATTGACCTTAATAATAAGGTTCTACCTGCATTTTATAATAAGTGAATATTTTAATATTCATCAACAACAATCTCAAGCCTATACCTACCTGCAAAAACATTCGTTCTACTACAATACAATTTTATTTCAGCAAATCATTTAACACGAAATTTTATTCAGTCAAAAACTTAAGATTTAATTTAAATTTTTTAGCAAATTAGCGGACTAGACCAATTTTTTAAGAGCTTAAGTAATTAAAACTTGCTTAACATTGGATTAAGTCGCGTACCTGCTTTAGCTAGTGTTCAAATATTATAAAGCCGACTTTGAATAACCTCTTCTTCAACTTTAAGGCTTCTGTGCGCTTGAATGAAAGGATGAAGGATAACGAACGATGCATTGACTATTTTTGCGATGCATCTTCCGACTTACGAGTATGAGATTTTCTCCTGTTATCTCACGTTCGGGATTGGCCTCGTTCCCGTTTTCAAGGTAATTTCCCTAACACACCTACCCCGCTCCGACCACGACATCATGGTAGATTACAGCTTTTTTTTCGAAGGTTCTCTTTATTGCTCTTCGAAGTTTTCGGCGTCTATACATACTTTGCTTATCTGGCATTCCAGCTAGTGCGCTAGTGGGGTTAACTCAATATAATCCTGAATAAAATAGGAGCTCTACTTGCATGTTTTGCTTCGACAGAAGTTAACTTAAATTCGTCAGCACTTTTCTTAAAGATTTCTTTTAACATCTTAGGTTTTTTTGGAAACGGCAACCACTCGCTGATTCATCCATCTTTAAAAAGCCATTGATGCCGCCACGAATAAATTTGCAGTTTAACTTGACGTCGACGGCTCTTAACAGCGATCCGGTTCCTCATAAATTCAAGGAAATTTCATAACAAACTTTAGTGCCTCGAGCAGGTTGAAAGTGTTCAGAAAACAGCAAAATGTTCTCTCCCCTTTACGTAGCGGTCCCCAAAGGATGCTAGAATAAATCTTCGAGTCATGTCGCTAATGGCTGCTGTCCTCCCCTTTCAACTAATTAAAATATCGTATTATATGATGTAATTCATAGCGCCCCACGGCGGATAACCGAACGCCACCCATTGTGAAGGTGGAGCATGACTATCGGGAGCCGGCGGCACTGCTGGTCCAGAGGGACGGCTGCTGTGCTCCACTGGTTCCTTTTATTCGAGAATCTCGCGTAAAAGGGGTGCGTGCTTTATATTACAAATGACTCGCAAATATTTGATACTTCCACTAGAAAGCTCCGCATTTCGCAATTAATGAACGCAATTATTTTTGACAAGGGAAGCAGAGCACGGACATAAATTAATCCTAAATGGTGTTATACGCGGGGACATATTTTGTTTGGTTAATATATTAATTACAGGATGGGCCGGCGGTGGGTGTTTCCCAGGGTGTAGGGAAACTTTTCTTAAGGCGGCCGCAAAGGACATGGAGCTTGCTTCAGCCAGTATTAATTCATTACAGAACGATACCCGAAGACAGCCCAGTCCAGTTTATCAGTTGCAGAGAAATAAATATCCCTGGTGTCCTAGAGTCCTGGAGTCCTGGAGCGCTGCTGTCCCTCTGAGGGGGCTTGCGGCAGTATCATCAGGGCTCTGAGGAGTAATTTCAAATTGTTCGCTACAGAGGAGGACGTAGCAACTGACAGTTTACACAGGATCCTTTTCAACGTTACAGTTTATTTGACGAATTAATGCCATTGATACAGACGTCTTATTCATGAGGGGATATTCACACAGTCCTTGCAGCTAATACCCCTTTTGAGGCAGGTTTAAGCCTATTTGCGTTTTGGTAATCAAAGAAAGAGGAGGATACAGACGTGACTCTGATTCTATGAGGGGTTTAAACAATTACAATATTAACAAAAGAGAATGTGTTCAGCTTAATATCTTTTGAATTTAGTGACATCCTCTCCATCTTCTTTGTATTTATTCTCCATTTTCTTTGTATTTTGAAGGGAGTCCCAAAAGGAAGTGAGTGAGGGTGTGTTTGCATATATTAAATAAAATAGAAACTATTTTGAATAGGCCAATAGGACAACAAATCTTTGAATAGGACAACAAATCAAAATTTGAATTTGCTCATGTTATCTCTTATTTCTTTCAATTTATTTTTCATTATATGAATTAATACTCATATATTTAAAAAAAATAAATAAATCTACCCTGTTTATATGGTTTAAATTGAAAGATAACGTATTGTGCAGTATGCAAATGTAAGAAGTAGTGTCTAACTTTGGAAAGTAATAAAACTTAAGTTATAACTTACGGTAGATCAGTTGTTAATGCGCTGGCCTACCGTCCAAGAGGCTGTGGGTTCGAATCCTACGATAACCATGGTATTCTACTCTACGAACACAATGGGTCAATGAGTGCAATGGACAAAAATGTCTGAGCGCTCGAGGCTACACGTCTCGCCCACTCCAATAATTATAATAATAATAATAAGTTATAACTTACTAAGTGTGATTTATATTTTATTAAAATTGTACGATTCATCTGAATGTGAATAACAATTCGATTTTCAATATTTTAATGGTTAAAGTATGATGTCACAATTTGATTGATAAAATTCTTTTTGATTACGTCGTATCATAACACAGCGGAATTTCAGTATGACGAACTCAAATTGCTGAAATTTTAAGGAATACTAAGAAAAATCCGGAACAACGCTTTACTTTTGGATTACATAAAACACTTTTATGACTTAAATTTTGTAGAAATTTAATGAAGTCAAATATGTTTGGTCCTCCTGTTACCCTAACTTCCGCTATTTTAATAATAAATCACTATTTTTTAATACAAATGCTTTTTCAAACCATTTTAATCTTATACTTTTCGAAATAAATTAAACATTCTTTGTTCGTTATATGAGATCAAAACTAATGGAATTAGTACCCTGAAAAGCTTTTACAAGCTATGATTTATAAAACATTTATTACCTATCAATCAAAACTTGTGCCTTATTAATAAACATTTTCCGTTTTTGATTTCTATATTTAATTTATGCATATTGTTTTATATATTTCATATTATTTATAATTAGTTAACAGCTCAAATAATAAAAGTCTCTGATACATGTAAATATCATAAAAATGATCATGATAATAAACTACTTAGAATAGAAATCTTTTGGAAATATTATTGTTAGCAGAAACATAAATTTTAAAGGAAATTTCAGTTAGTTATTTCATCATGTCTAAACATATTTTCACAAATCCCCGCTCCAGATTTTAACTTTAAATGAATGCATACGCGTCTAAATCAAGGGTATTGGTAATCACCGAGATTATGCTTGAAGGTCTCCAGAGTACGTTAGTACGTTAGATCCTATCCGTTTTGATGCAGCATCCGTGAATCGCACGTCCCGTTTTAGGGGTGAGTCTAATGGAATTCCTATGTCAATTTATCTCGCATGGGACACGTGTAATCCGCAGCTCAGAGTCAATAGCTTAAAATCTTGGCGACTCGATTGACAAAATTTCAATGTCTCGTTGTGTCTGAGTTTCAAAATCAAAATCATAAATTCAAAAGGTAAAAATTCCCAGCCAAAGTCATTGTCTAGTCGTTTGGATTTATCCGATAAAAAATTGCCGAAACAGTACGGCTGTCATGTTCTACATTGGACCTCCGATCGAAATGTGACACTAATTAATGAGGTCGAACACTTTTGTACCACGAGAGGCCAACAAACGTTCCAAGCGAGGTGAAAAAAAAATGGTCAAGCGCTCATTTCATCATCGGTCAAGTAGCAACAAACCCAAAACTTGGCTCGGAGGCTGGAACTATTAATAGCAAAATTCCATTCCACTAGCACTTTGGCTGGACTGAGGGTTCGCTGAAATTTGGCGGAAACAGTAGTTCGCGTTTCTAAGTGTTTGCTGTGTGGCGACTAATGGTCAGTGCGGCTGCATGCATTTCTTGGACGACCATTTCCGGATTTTGCGGCCCTGTTGCCCGGCTTAGTACCAACAGACCAGAACGGGGAAAGGAAAACGAGTCTGGGAATGTACGTGCATTAGTCACCATGCCGTATCGAAGCGACTTGCACTGTCAGCACCCACATTTCTTTGCGCGAGGATCAGAAATTTACCAGACGCGTTGCAATTACACGCGCATTCCTGAGCGATGATGCAGCGAACGTTCGTTCAACCCTTTCGCAGCAGAGGAGGATTTATGGCACCTCTCAACCGAGGAGGGCCTTGAATAAATTATTTGAGCACTTGTAAAAATGATCGGTCCCCGCTGGAATGCGCTTAGCTCCCGGATGTGAGAGCTATCCCTTGAGAAAGTAGCCATTATCGGTATATGCGCCACCCGCAAGAGTCGCTCCGATAAGGAAGCCCTTCCTGGGGCCACAGTGGGGTTAATTCGTCGGCACACATTTACCGGGCTTATCACTGAGCTGCTTTTTGCATCCCATTGAATTTTCGGATGGCCGCAGGGGACCAGTCTACACAAAATAGATAAACAAAAATCCTCGTGCCGGGAAAGCCCGATTATGCAGAGCGCCATGGATGGAGTAGACCGCTTATGGGTTAAGGGAAGGAAGGACCCAGCGATAGGGTTGGAGCCAACAGAACCTGGAGACGTGTACCACTCACCGATTTGATCCAAAGATACGTGCTAATGCTTGTAAGCGCCATCAATTCAAGTACGCCCTCGGTTTCTTTGGAATGATTAAGGTCAGATGAGGGCTGGGGGCTGGGACATTAATAAGGGAGCTGCTGGCCCTGCACTCCGGGCGGATTGTGATGCGGGCCTGGCAGCCACTCCGCCCGGCCATAGGGATATAAAAACATAACAAGTAGTCGTTCGGGAATAAAATTAGAAGGATTAATCTTGTTTGCCCTACCCGGCCACTCCGTCCGCCCGGCCCCTTGGCTCAGCCCTGTGCCTGCCCGGAGAAAGTTTGGCCCACTATGCAAATATGTTTTGAATATTTTTGTAGTTGGTGTCCGCAGGGCCTGGTAGAACGCATTAATCATGCAATTATCTGTGCGGTGTGGTTGGTCTACGCTGCTCTAGTTTTAATGAGCCCAACAAAAATGGGTCTCGGTCGTCTCAACGTTTGCTTAGGGAATTCACTTCAAGGGGTTTGTCACCTCAAAGTTTCCCAACGGCTAACGTCAGGTACGGCAGTTAAATTTCTGAGGGTATACACCGCACCACTCATTTTCTGGTGTTAATCAGCAAAGTTGCCTGCTTGAATATTCCCGGGCTGTTTATCAGTCAAGTTATTACGGTAGGCCTGAACCTCACTTATGAAAACTAATTTTAACTAGTTGCCAACTAAAGTTTCAATGAAATTAAATTACAATTTGTCTGTACATACTTTCGAAAAATTACGATAAAATTCTGGATTATTTTGGGTATTTTCACTAACTATTAAACAGTTTTACCTTTTTAATACTGTTTTATTTCTGAAATCCAAAATATTATTTAAAATTGTTACGCTAAACAAAATTAAAAGAATCAGTCCAACAAAAAGAAATGTTTTTTTAAACTCTATGTAATAAACCGCATAAAAGTTAACAAAATGATAGTAATTGGCGACAGCCTAACTCATGCTTCTGAAGTCAACATTAGTTTCATTAAATATTGTTTTTATAAATTTAATTAGAGTTTGAACTTTATTTTTTTAGAGTATCTTTGAATAATAATATTAATAATAAAAGAGTACTAATTGTTTTCTTTATTATATGGACAACACTTAATTTAAATGCAAATGATTCTGAGAATAACAGAAAAAGCGACACAAATGATTTGATTACGTAAAATGCGACGATTTCCTTGTAGGTGTAAAATGCATTTATTATAAAAAAAGAATGCTAAATAATGAATTGATATGTAACAAACTGAAAGTTGAATCTTTTCATTCATTATGAGCAATTTCTACTTTGATCGAATAAAAAAAAATGTATCATACTTAAAAGAAGCTGCAAATATTTCAACAAAATTTTGTTTCCAGGAAAATATAGAATTTTTAACTTCATCGTTCATCTAAAATGAATATGGAAGCCTTTTCTCAGATACTCTTAAGTTAAATTGTAATTAAAATTTTTCAAAAATTTCAATATTGTTCTCCGGAGAATCTCATTTAAATTAAATCAGCATAAAATAGTTCTACTCTTTAAACAATAAGTTGAGATTTAATTGAATCCATGAAGTAAAGTTGCTGCAATTTAAATTTAGTCTGTCGAAGTTTAAGAGTACTTCAATTAACGCATGTATTATAGATGACTCTTATAAAGCATATGTCAATATTTTAATAAAATATAAAAATAGACAAGATTTTACTGAAAATCAAAAATTGCTTAATTTTTAACAAAATATTTAAATATCCCCTGATTAAACTTCAAATCAATTCTATTATATTTTTACATCAAATTTGTGGAGAAGCAGTTCTATTGAAATTCATACAGATATTTCTTGTTCTTCGCAACCAAAAATCACCAGAATAAAAATTACTCGAGAAGATATCGGCGGCAAGAGCAACGTTTAGTTCAGTTGATTAAAAGATTAAAAGATTAATTCCTATTAATCTTTTAAGAAAGTTTAGATTTAAGCGATAGTGTTTAATTTTAGTTAGAAATGATATTCAACAAGATATTTCTAAAGTGCAAGTATCCAAGTATAAAATATTGTGCTAAAATATAAAACTATCATTAATGCATCACTTACCTTTTGGACAACAAGTGGAGTGCCGAAATCTTTGCCACCTTGAAGACGGAATCCCCAGGGCTGGGCGTCGTGGCGACCCAAACGTATAGTCATCAGCTGAGCCATGTCTGCAACAAGAAATACAAAAGACCTGGATTAGCCCGACTCTAACTAGTATGCTTGGAGTTAATTAAGAGATGCTGTTTATTTCACTCAATTAAGGCGTGTAATTAGACCCGCGCGTGTTCATATGTCCCCGTCGTCAACGGATGTCTGGGGAGCATAGGCACTCTCGGCGCAGTTTAGCCCATTTTATGCTGTCGAGAAATCCGATACCTACCGTAGGCAAGTGATTTACCGGGTCGGACCGGAGTACACCGCCCCAACCCAACAGCAGGAGCACGACTTCCTGCACAGGGTTCCGACAATAAGCCGGAGGAGCTCTGCAACGACAGATTTAGGCGCCTCGTTGCGATCCGCTCTTGACTTTTAAATTGCCGGATTAAGCAGGTATTAAGCGATGGCGTGGTATTAGAATTTTGCTTAAATTAAATCAAAATGAACTCGGCTTTCTCTCCCTCCGACGATGGCTACATTAGGAGTTCTGTGCGACTCGCACTGACGACACTTTATGCAATGTTTGCGAGATTAAGACCGCTGATAGACCGCTGAACCCCAGTAGATAAATGTATTTGATAGCCGCCCGTGGAATTCGTTTGTTTATTCAATTAGCACGTTACATTTGCATCGGACGGAATAATTAGATAGAATGCCATACTTTTTCTGGGTTTATTGCTTCCCTGATAATCTCGGAATTTATTCAGTATCTCAGGAAATTGCTAGTCAGCACGTTTACTTCGGGCACAGCATGCCTTTTATTAGCTTGCTAAATTGGTATTTGAAATTCATGGACATATCTGAGGGCAATGGATGATACTGTAGATTGTTAGCCCTGTTCCAAATTGTATGCTCGTGCAATCAGAAGGAATATATTGATTAAGAATTTTAGTAGTATATTATATCTTAATTTTCCAAATTAGCCACTCTGTGGTTTATGAAGTGAATAATACAAATTGATAACACATATACGGGTATAAGAGAACTTGTTGTTGAATGGTTTGCATTTTATTAAATAATAAAACTAATAACTGAAATAGATCAAAGCGAAATTAAATCATTTATATTGCTTCTATAGATAGCTTTGTAGATAGCAACTAGCCGCAGTTTTTTAATTAAGCGATATTTTATTTCCTATATCATTTTAATTTGCATATTATTTCAGACTATAGTTACTACGTAGTTATTTAATTTTCAATTTTTCTAACGATATATATAATAATGATATAAGACAAATTATCTGTAAAGAGATTATCCAGGGTTAAAAGGCAATTTATACACCGATTAGTGCCATCAGCTTGAAATAGTTTCATCCACTTTTGAGATGTGTTTTTTAAAAAAAAAATAGTCTAACTGCCGGTTAGCGCTTAAAATGGTGATTCAAAAATAAATTTAATATTTATTATTTAATAGTATTTCGTTGTGTTCGGGCGTTTTGTTTAATTCTATTGAGATCATAAAATATGCATTAAATTGTCCAAAAGAATCAGGACAAACACATATTTACTTAAAAGTTGCCACTATTATAATTATATGGATAAAACTAATTCAACTAATTACTCCCACTTTTGTATTGGACGGTGCGTTATGTACATTTTTAAATTATTTTTCCTAAATTGAATTGAACCAGTTTTGTACCTTCTATAATCGAAGTTCGGGATAATGACCTTTATCCAAATATCAGCATTATAATTAGCATTTTCGGTGCCCTCCCAAGAAGTTCCACTACTTCGGAAAGGTAATTTTCCACTTTAAAGCTCCTAAAAACTTGGCGAACTAAGAGGAATAATCTCAGAAGAGGCTTTCTAAATATAACGTCAGAGGTAACGCCTTGAAAACAATCACCAGATTTTCTAAAACGAATAGAAGACTTTTCTTTAATTTGTGATTAAGGTTTATACTAACTTTTTCTAATTTATTAAGGAATATTCCTATACAAATTGTCCCTTAGAACTGCTTTTCAGCCAAGTTGGCCACGATCGCGCCTGTGCATAAATTGCGTTCTTTTATCGCAAAATCAAGGTAAACTCTAACGTATTCAGTTCATAATCAACATGTTCTAGGGCAAAATGTTATTATTAGTATTCTAAGAACTAGAAGGGCATTACTGATAGCATTATTGCAAAGTTTACTAGCACCAACGTATAAAACGCAATTTAAAGGTGAGTACCGCCTAATACCACAGATTTGCATAAAAAGCGGAACAATTTCCTAGGAAACGTGCTAGCCAGTCACACATGTCACCTAATCAGCCGGGCCACTTACATGGTGCGCACGACGTATAGCACAAGAGCCTCTCTGGAAGTGGACCAGTTAACCCAAATTAATCATGTCACGTTCCGTGGCAGATTTTATTGGCCTCATGCATTTCCAATTAGTTGACAATGTCGACATCAATTGATACCTGCCCATGGTGTGGTCCAACGTGTGTCTACGAGCCATCAGAGCGTATCTCGGACTGAAGGCCCCCCGAGCATGATTTTGAGTAATTCGATATTCAAACGGCCCAACGTCTCAGCCGATAAGAACAGCGGGCGACCCACTGACTAATTGGCAGCAGGGTCGCCGCGGTATCTATCGCCGGCTGACATGTTTGTGGCATTTGAATAAATAAACGAAAGTTGTTATGAGCTCCTTATCACACCTGAGCCAAACAAATCGGTAATGAGGTAGCTGCGTGATAAAGAGCACTTCGGGCGAAGTGGGCCACTCCAATCTTGTGTGCTTTGTGTGACAACCCGGTCTACGAACGACACAACGAATGAATCACAGCGTCCGCATTCCATCGATTTGTGTTCGGATCATGACGATCAGGGGGTACCGCATTAATCCCTCGGGATTGGAACGTCGCTGAAGACCGATCGCACTGGAGAAATTGCAATTTAACTTAATTTAAATTCTAAAAATTCAATCTATTTTTACTTTATATCTTTCGTATAAATATACTCAAGGGGGGCAAGGTAAAGTTAATTTTGAGAATTCGTTATATGTGCACTTTGCATAATATCCGCAGCGCTCTGTTAGTATTATTAAGGAACGTTAAATTTCAAAATTCAAATTATATTTCATTAAAATATAAAGGAAATCACTGCACTACAACTAGTGACCCAAACTGGCCGGATAAGTCTTCATCTGACTTTCTGAACTAAAGTCTGACGACTGAACTAGAAACTCGTTCTTTTATAAAATAATCATACTATGATTTCAAAGCCAAATTTAGATCAAATCAAATTGTTCGCGCAAAACAGTTGTTTCCAACTCATGGATCTACGAGACTTATACTATAAGTCTATACTTATCGATCTCGTATTTTAAGACATTTTACAGGTGAACCCTCTTACCCCACAATCTTCTGTCCTCATTTTCTTTACTTTGATTTGATTAATTTGGAGGCGTTAAGGAGAACTTGTAATTTTATCAATAGAGGTTTTTTGTTCAAAATTATAGCTAATGACAGTGAGAAATGTTGAGAAACCTTATATATATTTATATATATTTATATTATAGTTTTTAACAAAAGGTTAAATTCATCCAGTAGGCTACAGTACTTGGAGCTTTGTATTAGTCTTTGTTAAAAGCGATATTTTCAAAATCATATTCCATGAAATTATAAAATTACAGCGGCCGTTCAACGATTCCTGTTCTTCGGTCAAATTCTACCGCGCCAATAAGTTTTCTTTCCCAGAAACTGTGGCCGAAGGGGGAGTCTTTAATTTAATTTCACGTCACGGGCAAAATAATTCTCCCGCATTTCGTATGAACTCGGTCGCAGTGCAATTCCCATGTGAAGGCAAATCGTCGCCCTGGTCCCGGCCTAAGCCGCTTGCTGTCCCAAATCTGAGCATTACCTGAGTGCTGAGCGTCTTCAGGAGACGACACAAATGATCGTTATCCCCTTCGTCGGCTTGTACCTTAGATTGGACCCCCATTCGTTTTGCCGCGTTCCCGTCCGCCACTGCTCCGCTCTAAGCGAATAATTTGCAAGTGTCATATCGCCCCAGATGCATGTACAGTTGGGAATTTCCTCTGTCGACTATGTCATGAGATATGACAATCCGCAAACAATTAATAATGCAGTGGGCCGGCCGGCGACGGCAAAAATTGCACTCGACGGGGGGGGTATCTATTGCAGGTAATGCACACGCTGACAGATCGTAACGCATCGCCCTTTCTTTTTGCGACCCGGAGGACTCGAGTGGATGCAAATCTCCCGGATAGATCATTTCACCTCCTCCTCCTCCTCCTCCTCTGCAAACGGCTAGATGTGAGCTGTCAGCGATTTTGACGGAGGTAAATTGAGATGATGTTTTCTATTATTTTGTCCGCTCTCTGCGTGACGATTGCAGCGGCGGTGTAACGTTGACGTCCGGATGTCGCAAATACGAGGAATGATGTTTCACGCTTTGCCCAGAAAAGTTCTTATTTATTCATGGCAGTGATCTGCTGCAGGATGAGGACTTACAAATTCCTCTTTGAATCTCATTTTGAACGAATAAAATAAAACCGAATTTGAACTGTTTGAGATTTTTGACATTTTTGAGTTTGTCTATAATGCGCCACAGAAGAGAATTACACCCAGAAAAATGCACTTTATTAAACCAACAATACGAGTTCCTTATTTTGACGATACTGTAATTTTAATAAAAATACCTACTTACAGTATTCGTAAATTTTAAACGATGTTTGCTAAATCAATAAATTTTTTGATTAATTCTAAGAAATCTTTAATTAATAGAATAGCAAAAACATTCATTTTTCAGCGAATATTATTGAAATCATTTTTGCAATAAAAGAAAAATATTTTTTACGATAAATGAAAATTAATAGGTACTATATATCCTGAGAATTTCTCTATATTGAAAGATTTTTGATGAAATAAGAATTTATTTTTACTTTATGCAAAAATGCAAAACTCAACAAAAATTGCGTTTAAATTCAAAGATAATGAAATAATACTACACAAATTAAGACACTCAACTTTAGTTAATTTCCACAAAAATGAAAAGTCAATGAAATATTTCGTAGATTTGATTATTATTTGCATTATTGAATAGTAAATAATGTGAACAAAGTGGGCATTCCTTATACATACTTAATTAATTAATTTAGGAAATGTTTTACATAAGACCAATCTTATTTATAAGAAACATTTTGATTTAAATTACCGATGTATGTAGTTTCGTAATTTCAAGACCCGTAAAATATGGCGAATTGAGAGAAAAGTATAATTGTAAATTTTAGCAAAATAAAAATAAGTCTTCGTCCTTCTGCAGATGAGGTGTGTACTATGTAACCATAATAAACCGAATAACCATATTCTAAGATTGAAACATATGTATACGCTGTATCGTACTTAGAGGTACGTTACATAGGTCTTCATCGTCGTCAGAATCGTAGTTTAGACAGCGACAAAATAAATCCAGAATAGCCTTAGTTTTATTGATTTAAACAAGTCAAAAAGCCAGGCTTTTTCGTCTAGACCTTCATCCTCATCACAATTACATAAAAATAAAAAAATAGTAAATATTTTGGTGGCTAGTTTACATGACACAATTGTTTAGGACAACTAGAACCTTTGGAAAAATTTGGTTAAATTCGGACATCGTTTCAAAACTATTCATTCGTTATCAATTAATATTGATTGTGATAACTAATACTTTTTTCAACGAGGACACTGCTCCACTGCAATAATTTCTAAAACGATTGTCGCTTTTCATAAACTAACCCTAAAGTTTTTTAGCTTCTATATTGCATACTTCACAATATGTCGGTTTGATATCTTCCGAAAGGTGATGATGTACTGAGTCAGCCGAGAACAGTCACTTCAGTATAGCGATTCTACTCAAAAGAATATTGCCCAAATTCCAAAGCTAAGATATCATCGTCAATTTCAACGTTTTGATGCAAAGTTTCGTCACCTTCTTCTGTGCAACCATGCATCAATTCAAAGGTAAATTCGACAAGTGAAAAGCGAGGGAACGCGTGAGGATGTCGTGTTTCACTCAAAGCCCTAAGGGTCGTTTAAGTCAAGCGTACAACCAGGCGTAATGCCAACAAAATCGGAGCACAAAACGGACACAAGTTTTCACCCCTTTGAATCTGTTTCGTTGGTAAGTTTTGTTACCTTAGCCAGCTAGATGCGATTAATAGAATAAAAAGGTATAGACAATTTTTTATTTGAGATTAGGCCTACGAGATGATATTTCCTTGTTTGTTCTGAACGAAAATATTTTCATTATTTTAAACTTGAAATAAGCGAAATATTTACAAATTAGGCAAACAATTTCTTTTCCGAAACCAACGAAACAATTTTGATTGGTTTAAGTTAAGTACACACATTTTATAAATATTAACTTTATGTAAAAGAAATGTTAATTTGTTTCTAATATTATTGTATAATTGGATAAATGAATGAGAGATATTAAAACACGCTTACTTCTTAAGAAATGGGATTTTTTACTTTCTATCTACTTTTCGAATTTGGTGGACATTTCATCCTCTTTTAATGAGACTAAATGTGACAAAAGTGTAGAGTTGTATAGTCCCATGATCGCGGATTGACCGTAAAATGGTGCAAATGGTAAAAATTCATTCAGATCTTTCGGTTTTAGGGCAAATGGAAGATTCCCGGTAAAATTTAATTAATTTAATTAAACTCTTCACAATCAAGAAAGAAAGTGTAGCCTCGGACCCAGAGTTATGATTTTAAGAAATTAATACACTTATGAATCCTAATTTTTTTGATATTAGATGCATTTGCTTTTTCCTTTCTATCTACACTCATGTTTTCTGTAATAGAAGATAACCAAGCATTTATGCATTCAACATGCTTTAGAAGTTTATCGTTTAGGATTTCCCC
Organism: Philonicus albiceps; assembly: GCA_963969385.1. Lineage (NCBI taxonomy): Eukaryota > Metazoa > Arthropoda > Insecta > Diptera > Asilidae > Philonicus > Philonicus albiceps. The sequence continues at coordinate 32,385,747 of OZ017773.1, forward strand.
GGTCCCGAATTTTGAGACTGAATTAAAGTTTCAAACTTGCTACAAATCTAAATTCTTTATTGGCTTCACCTGCTCATGGTGTGTGGCGTAGACTGTAGAACGAAATTTACTTTTCATTTCTTGACCAGACTTTGCTGATGATGCACTTTTAATACCGGGACAAAAGTCTGCGTCGTATGAACTCCATAAGGGCCAACCGGGTAATCAGGAAACGTGTTGTCATGGGTGTCTAGCAGCAGCAGTATTGTCAGAAGAAGCCAGTAAACGAGCAGGAGTCGCCGTCGCCGACTCAAGATCATAAAGGCGCAAAAGAAATATGACAAAGTCTAAAATAAAAACGAAAGCAAAATGCTCAGCCAAATCGTCTCGGGGAGATAACTTGCAGGAGGCCCAGACTCGCTTCCAGACGGTGGAGGCACAGGGGCCTGGTCTTATTGGCACGAGTTCGGCTTTTAAATGCAACAACCATCACGAATAAATGCAGCAAATAAGTTATGGAAACGAGCCCAAAAAGTCACTCCAAGGGCGCTGCTGGGGTCGGGGGACTGCCTAAGATCGGATGGGCACTGCAGGCCAGACCAGGATCTAGAATTAGCGCTCTGACTCGAAGCCGTCTTGGGGGATCTCGGGGCCGCGGGTGAAGCCAATGTGCAGATAGACCCCATTCACAGAAGCTTATCAGCAGCCATCGATGCACCGATTTTGCAGAAAAGAGGATTCCTTAATTTCCAGAATATCTGGCTGCGGAACGGCCGCGGGTCGGTCGAACACGTTAAAAAAATTTCGCAATAATTCTGGTTTTTATGGTCCATGTCTTAAGCAGCTTTCCGCAAGCCTGCTTAGTGCACTGGTGCGAGTGGGGCCAGTGTTCTTCGCGTGGCTGAACCCAACTTCTTCAAACCGAATGGTCCGGGCAGTATCCAAGCAGATGGGCACTGGGCATTCCTTTCAATTTCACACTCAGCTGGCCGGGTAGGCTTTAGTGACTCAGGTTTCATGAGCCGTACCATCCAATCGCATCTCATTTGCATGCCGAGGAAAGGTTTCGGAGAAAACCGCCATCAGTTCCAGGGAAAAAGTGCGAGTTTCTCGACAAGTCCGGAATTTGTGACGAACTCAATCGACGAGAAACCGAGAAACTCAACGATCGCACTTTTACTTTTGTCAGTTTATTTTTGGAATTTGTTTACCTGGAAGAGGCTGAGATTTATTTGCATCATCGCAGGTATTGGAATCATCGACAGTGTTGGGGTGTGATTCATAGACGAACGGACGACCTCCTGGACGCAAATGAGCTATAAATCAGCCACCGATGGCCTTCATGGGTTTGTGAAAGCTCCTCTGTTTGATTGCTTTTGACGTGTTTCTTTTGATTAACTCCTGGTGAAGAGGCAAATAAGCAAAGAAACGCAAATAGTTTGGATAGAAAGCAGCAGGGGTTACATTAATTGATTCTTAAAATATATAGCCAATTATTGTTTTATTATATACGGAAAAACTGTCCATATCTGCTGCTTCCTCCTACAGTTTAATACGGAAATATTAAAGCAAATTTATTTCGCACTAGAACATGAGGAGGTACCTATCGAAAGTTGCAACTCTTTAAACGATATTTAAACTACAAAATAAGTTTCAGTGCAATCATCTTGATACAATACACGCGACAGCATTTCGCAGCACCACTAAGTTTGAGGCAACTTTAGCTTTTGTGGCGCGATGACTAATTTCCATATTTCTATTCCATTTTGGTTCTAAGGATGGAATAAAATTTTAAACAAGTTACATGTCATAGGAATTCAAAAATTGTCCTTCGTCATCCATAAGGAATTAAAGAATATTTTTTAATTGCGGAAAGGTTTTTTCAAAAAATCCATAAACTGAATGGCGTGTATATGAACGCCATGCACCCAAAATCGTCTATTATTTTTCTGCCTGTTATTTCTTCTGGATGTGACAACCGGAAAAAATATAGTGTCGCTATCACTGTAAATTGCAGCACGATATTCCCCGCGGCACAAAATCGCATCGCATATATTGTATCTCTGCCTTTATACTTAAAACGAATCCTTTTCACTCAACTCGAAGTTTATTGTATTTCATAAAGTACACCTTTTTAAATAGCAATTATGTTTTAATCCACTCAAAATTTAGCTTAACAAGTTTCAAATGAATTTTTTAAAAAAAAGTGTATGTATGTTTGGCCCCAACTGAACGTCTTATACCAAATTTTTGACAAAATTTCGGACGTTCGATTAAACACAACGATTTGTTAGTAAAATTGTATTAGTTTTTTGTTAAACATAAATAAGCGCTAGATAGTCTTCTTAAAACGAATCAGAACTAATTTAAACCGAATCGGTTCAGTAATTATTTCTGAGATATTTCTGGTACCACTTCAAAAAATTGAATACTTGAATACTTTCGGATTGAATCGAAAGGAACTTACAAAAACCTTTTTTGAATAAAAATTCCTTAATAAAGTTTCTTAAATTCTTAAAAATTTATTTCAGTTATCTTCGAATTTAATTATTTATTCCGTAAAACTAATCTGATTACATTTTTCTATTGAGTTCTTTGAATGACTTTAAGCTAAAAAATGAATTGAAGAAAGGCAACTGAAATAGATTTGTAACAATTTTAAAAATTTTTTTCTGAAATTTTAATTAAAAAAGAATTTGTGTAAATTATTTTCGATTCGATCCGAACGAATTCAAAAATAAGGTCCCAGGTGGAAGAAAAGGTTTTTCAAATTTCAATTTGAAAATTTTACTGAATTCAACATGCGGTAAACTTTCAAAATGTAAAAAATGTTTATTTCAGTTGTTTTCTTGTAGAAATAATGTTCCTTAATAAAATATCAAAAGTACAAAACTTAACTCAAAACATAAAAACTAGTTGTACTAAAAGCCGACGAATTAACCCCCAAGTGTTTTCTGTTTCTTCCCTCATCCATTTCATTCACAGATAGTTTGAAATAATTTGATTTAATTTGTTTGCCATTCGCAGAGTGGATTTGAAATCACCGACCCCGAAAACACCCATATACCAATTAATATAAAAATTCAATAAATATGTAGTATAATATTTGAAAGATCGATTTATCATCCCAAAACTCTCGTATACCAAAATTCATCGAAATCCACTGATGGAAGACTGCCAATCCCAGAGACCTAGTTATATCGATTTCTTGTTCACAAAAACCTATTTAATCTGTTTAATGAAAACCATTAGAATATTTTTGAAGAAGACAATAACGTACGATATATAAAAATTTCTCGGTTAATTGTATAAGACAACATAACAACGTTTTCTACTTGCGTATAAAATAAAAAGATTTAGACGTAGGTTTCTATGAAATGATACCCCTTTAATTTAGTGACCTAACTTCTTTGACACACCAAACCACAATTTTCCAAAATGCTTTAAGGCATTGAAATTAATTTCAACATAGAAAACGGTTGGCTACATAACAAGAAAGGTAAACATGGCAAAAGTAGTAAACATGATATAAAATTAAAAGTAAAAGTGGGCTGTGACAAAACAAGTGGACCAATTGTTTGACAAAAAATATTTACCAACTTTCTCAGGGTATTTTCGAATTATTCATACCGAGGCTTAGTAAGCTTCAATTTTGAAAAGTATGAATGAATCACCGCAGCTGCCTCCAGGAAGCGATATTTTGTTTGCCTGTCGACCGTACGGAGGCCGTCCAAGAAAAACATTCTCGAATTGCGCCTCTGTTGCGACAATACTCAGTAAAAATCGCACAGAGAATGTCATAATTATTATTTACGTTTCCAGAGAAATTCCATTTGTCCAACCTCCACAAATTTCGTTGTTCTGTGCGCGAGCATTGCAAATAGCAAAACTAGTTCACAGCTGACAAGGTCAAGTTTGCTGTTGCCGCGAGCCCGCGGACCACTTGGGGAGCTTCGAAGCCGTATGATTGGGCGCGCAATTGGAGGAATAATGAGGATTTGCTGGCCGCCCTGTCGCGAGCCCAAGAAACGGGCTCAAGTGGGCTAAATCATCCGTCAGGCGCGACAAACGCCCGGATCGGGGTCGCGTAAAAAACGACATTACCCTGATTTACGGCCTGCCAATAGGAGCCCCAATCGAAAAGTATCGCCAGCTCGGTGATTCTGCTGTGGATAACGGTGGCATGGCGACGGCGGGCAGCCCGGCAGTACAAATTGAAATATGTCCGGAGTAATAAACACGCTATTAAAGTGCACTAAATCATGCGGTGCTCCAGCGCCCGCCGGTCGGGTGCAGCGGCCCACTTGGAGGACAGCGTGTGTTCATCGCGAGCAGATAGGTGGAAAAAACTTAGGAAAATCTTGCAATGTTCTATTTTCCGGCGGAGGCCAATTAAAACTGCAAAGATACCGGCGGCATGGAGTGGCGATCTTAAGAAGCATTCCGTCGCGGTAGCTCCCTCCTATTAATAAAGGGGTTATTGATGCGACGCATTCGACCCCCTCTCTATGGGGGGAAAAGCCGCCGGGCTCCGAACGCTAACAATTATGTTGCAACAATTATTGCTCGTGTGCACCTCCTCCGAGGACCAATTTGTTTGTAGCAGCGCAGAAATAGTTGCCCTCATTTCGGTACCCCCACATATCTTTCAAAACTTTTATGCTCCCAGGTTGTGTGTGCAGCTGGTGGGGCTCCAATGCCACCGGTGTGTCGTCTCTCAGCCTCCTCGGGCTCCCCGGACTCCTCGCGTTTAACGGCTGGCACACAATTAGCCAAGAACTATTAGGCAACGAAGATGCCGAACGTCGAAGGCGGGCTATTCTCGAAATTTATAACCCGGCTGGACTTGTGGCGGGCATCTTTGGGGCGCTGAGGATTTAGAAACCTCTTTTAACTCGCAAGTCGCAATGCGCCTTGATGCAATAATCCTCGCACTAATTGGTTTTGGTGGTCGTGTCGTAACGATACCACCACGGGATGCAACCCGTAAAAACGCTAAGAGGCATTAGTTTGTAAAGGTTGTCACTTTTTAAACTTAAGAGAACTGAAGAGCACCGTACAGTACCGCAACGAATTGAGTTGTTTCTGGGTCCAGCGTATTTTCCATTTGTTTTCTTAGAAAATATCATTTAAAAAGACAGATTAGTAGAAAGATATCACGAATTTTTATGCTCCTGAAATGAAATCTATGTCATTTCACACAAGTGAATGGATATGCATATAGAATAATAATTCTTTATTAATTTAACACATTTTTGCAGACTATAAACTAAAAAACAAAACCCTGTTAACACTTGTAACCTAAGATCACATACAAATGGAGAGCATAAGGTCGACTTTGAGAAAAAAAAGGAAAGAAACAATTGAAAATTTAGAGAGGTAAAAAAAAAGAGAAAAATATAAAAATAAGGCTGTTTACTATTTATCAAATCATTGTCCCTACAATTCGAAAAAAATATTAAAATTATCTTCTTTTGAAATCGACAGTAGTTTTTGAGATTTTGCTTATACTCAGGGTAAAAAATTTCATAACTTGATGCTACAAATGAACGATAAGCATAAGTCGAATGAAAACGACATGCAGTATGGTTTTAATTTAAAAATATTCATGCATTCAATTTAAAACGTTCCCGCCGGCATGTACCACTAGTGGTGCATAGAGAATTGTCCTATTGGAGGGCTTGTACTGCGGGTGGTACATACACAATAGGTGGAGAAAGATTTTTAAGAATCGAAATATCATATATTAGCGCTCCTCTTATTCTTGATCGCTGCAGGTTTATTAGTGAGAGCTATTTGTTTTTCTAAATTTAAAGAAAAGAGCGCTGGTTAAAGTGAATCAGCAATATATTCATAACAACGTTGGCAAATGGAAAAGAATACGAATTAGAGAGCCGTCAGATACCGCGAACAGCAAATAAGGCCGCCGGCGGGAACGTGTTAAACCGATACTTGAATCAGTGAGTCAGCCTTTGATTTAAGTAGTATTAATATTGCTTCATCCCCTTAAATTCGGGTTAACCCAAACAAAAATGGCCAATTTTGGCCCATTGTGTCCCACGTAGCGCGGGAGACCATGGTTATTCGATGGGATTCGAACCCACAGCTTCTGGGACGATAGGACAGCGCGCTAACAACTGAACTATCAGAGGCCCCGAAGATATACCTACATCGTTTAATTTTCTATTAAATATCTATAAATGCTTAAAAATATAAAACTAAATATATAATATTAAATAATAAATAAATAATTTCGAATTCATAACTATAAATCACCAGCATATTTTAAAAATTAATATATTGAAGTCAAATTTCTAATTTTTTGTTTGAAAAATCTTCGCATATTAAATTTCAAGCAAGGTATTCGTCTTATTGTTTTTTTTTTATGTCTTAATCATTTAAAGGCGTTTATAAATTTTAAATAGCTTTCACAAACGTGCGTTACGGGAATGAAGACAAAATTTTTAAAAAAAACAATATCAAGTTGCAAATGTTAGGACAACGATGACTCAAAGCGAAACGTTTTGAACTCTGCTCATTTTGAGGAGCGATGAAGCGAATTGTGTAAACAGATTCATCGGACCTTGAACAAAATTTTCACTCATCTAGCAACATTTGTTCTAAAAACGTCTTGCTATTATGATGATACTGCGATGGTGATTTGCAAAAATGCTTTTTTTCATTTTCATCGTAAAAATTGAATCAAATAATCCTTCAGCGAGCACGGCTAAGACTATCAAAATAATATAGCTAAGGTTGGATGCCAGCTGGCTGGGGTAATAATTAATATTTAATTGGGCCCGTGGAGCGGCGACCTCACCTATTGAACGAAACTCGTTTGCTTGACCGACGTCCGCTGACTCAGCCGATCAGGTTCCGTCCCGGAGGTAGTTAGGAATTCGTAAGCTCAGGTGACTTCCATCGAAAATAAGCAAATTTGTCAATTTGCAATGATTTTGCAATATTTTGCATTACATACGGCTCTGGTTCCCGTACGATCCCCGCCCGCCAAAGAAACTCTAACCTTCAAAAGAATTAATACATCACAACCTTTGACTCATCTCCTACGTGACTGGAGAGTGAGTAAAGTGAATAAAGAAATTCAATTGTTCCGCAAAAGAGGGAAAATGGAAATGAACGACTGTTTGCCAGCACGAGACTTTACGATGATCTCACGTAACCTCCGTACCCTGACTGTGTGCCTTAAACTTGCATTTCGTGGGCTATACAAAGCGCAGGAATAAAAAGCGCCAATGACGAAAAATAAACGGAAAGGTAGAAAATATACGGATGCGGGTGTATGTGCCGAACAGCCGGCCGAGTCTGGCGACTGCCGCACAATGATATAACCAACCGCTCCACCCGCCCTGCATGCAAATATCAACAGAAAATGCATTTCCCATGCAATCAGAAAGTTTACATTATGCTTTGCTGCTCTATACCAATGTCAATTCGGCGAGCTATAAGTTCAATGAAAACGTTTTCACTGATTTACAATGGTCTTATTGATTTTCGCCACGCTCGAAGGAACTCAAAAGACCCTTGTTTCTGGCCCTGTCGGGACGCTCGCTGAATTTAAAAAAAAAAAAAAAGCTGCACATAAAGGAACTCCCCTCCGTGCATAAGGAGCCCGAGGAAATTGTGTCACGCCAATTCACCTCCGCTATTCTGGGCCAGGGAATCGGGTTAGTCGCTCTTTTGCTGATCCTAGTGAGGAATCCTTTTTAAAGTTTATGTGTTGCTATTGAATTTTGAAACTCGCTTTTCTAGGTTGCACATTTCAAATTAGTACAAAGGATGAAAAAGATTTTAATATTTTTACATTACTTATATTATAAATTTAAATTTAGGTACTGGGGTTATCCATAATTTAGTAATGTTTCTTTTTTTTTTACATAAAATTAAGACATCATATTTCATAAATTCGGATTAGCCAAAAAGAAAAACTTTCTAGTACCAAGAAGACTTTGGGAGGGACGTCTTATGCCTTCTACCTCGTTAGGTAGATTTCATATTCCTACATATTACAGCCTACATAATGAAAGGATTTTGGAAAATGAATAATGCCAAAATTAATGTTCAGGTCAGATCAAGCTTTGTGTATACAATTGTTGGGCCAATAACACGGCTAAATTAAGGTTATGTGTCATTCAAGGGAGTGAGTAGATAGGGACTACGTTAACTTATATAAAATGGTTTGGATCCGATATACAACTACTAGTAACAAAAATTTCAACCATGAATGTATACCCAAAATTTCCAATGAACTATATGAAGAAATATGGGAATATTACACCGTGCCTACAAGAACGGTATAGAAGCAAGTAAAAACCGCTATACTTTTAATCCCTTTGCATTTCCAAACTCAACTTGTATTGAGGTTTTGTGAGGTTTTGACGTCGATAATATTTATATAAATAAAATTTGATCAAAACCCCGTTCCTGGAATAGTTTTTTCCGACTTTGTATAACCGCCAAAAGGTATTATTTTTTTATTATATTATGCCCATTGTTTATTTTTTTAACTTCAGATGTTTCTGTAGTTTAAATTTTGCTATTCAATTTTGAAAGGTTGTCGAAATAGGCTGAAATTTTGCATATGCACTTAGTTCTGATGACAATGTATTATTTTGATACAATTGAGATGGTTTGGATAATAAAACCTGGATAATGGTCGCCAATAATCCAGATGTAAAAAAAATGTATTATTACAATTTATACATGGGTTGATAATAGTCGATAAATAAGGTAAGGTAACCATATCTATAGACAAAGACAAAACTCTTCGGTTAGCTTTTAGAGCAGTTGAATAAAAATTCCCTAAGAAGGTTCCTAAAATTTTCATAAATTTATTTTAGTTACCTTTGACTTCAATTAAATTTGTTCACACGTAACGCCAAAATAATTCGATTGGACTTGTCAAATTTATTTGACCGCAAGATATATAAAATAACTTCGGGGACGTGTTATTGTGCTTCGAATTAACGTTTTGTAAGTTTGTTGAATTCCATTAGCGTTTTGAACTCCCGAGTGAATTCAAAGTGAGTGCTTGCATTTCCAATTTATTCAATAGTAATAGGGTGACATGACAATCTTTATTATCTTTTTCAGGAACAGAACGTTATTTGGGGTCAAATTTCGACCGCTGGGCGAATATTAGTCATATATAAATACGCCTAAAATTTCATATAAATTTGAAACTCGACCATCCTGATATCTATACCTACAGTACTAGAAGCGATTCGACTAGAAAAATTTATATGAACATAATCATAGCCAGATCGGGCATCTCTAATAACATTTTTCTGACCAGGATTGCGTGATTTGAAACTAATTAGGTTTTTCCGATCAGAAATACAAAATGAGCTTAATCATAAGCTATCCAAACATAACAGAAGTATACGATTACAAAGATTAGAAATAAATTTCTAATAAATTAATTATTATTCTGTTACGGTCCTGATATAGGGGCCTCTGATAGTTCAGTTGTTAGCGCGTTGTCCTACCGTCCCAGAGGCTGTGGGTTCGAATCCCAAGAATAACCATGGCCTCCTGCGCTACGTGGTAACACAATGGGCCAAAATTGGCCTAAGTGTGCCTTTCTAGGCAGCCACAGCAACCTAACCTAACCTAACGGTCCTGATCGGGTTGTAATCAACAGCTTTTGATACTACGTACTTTGTCTGGATATACTACTTTGATCCTAGTATGGTACTAATAAGGAAAACCTAACACTTCTAGTTCTTATCGGTAGGTATACTACTTTGGCCCTAACAGCCTGATGCTACTTTGTACTTTTAATGATCCGAATATCCCATTTTGGTTCTTGCCTCGAATTTTTAAAGCAGTCTATTGTACATTCCAATAATTTTATCATCAATCAGTTTATACATTCAGATCTGGAACGTCAAAAAATTGTTGGAAGTACTTCCGCTTTAAATTTAACATTTCCTGTTAAAAAACTAATTAAGAGAAAAGGCACATTATAACATTTTTATAAATGCAATCAAAGAGGCGCCAATACGAAATGATGCGCCATATTCTGCGCTATGCTTGCACCTAGCTACCGAAGCGAATTGTCTCATAAAACTCGTTTAGAGGTGCCAAAAACGCTGACATACAGTTACGAAAATAGATTTATTCGCACAAATAGCCATACGCCACGCTTATGCCTTTCAGCATCACTCTAATGGAAACTGTCTTCGACATGTCTGCCAGCTTGAGTACTCCACACAGTTGGCTCTCCCTTCAGGTGACATGATGTCACCGTTGTGACGTCGAACGAGCAAAGCTTTTCCGGACGTCACAGAAAAAGGAAGACGAGATGCGGCAATACATTCGCGAGGAACGCTCCCCTGTATTGAGCAATCCACGAAAATAATCCCCCCAAATATCTCATTTCTTTCCAATTACATCACAAAACTCCTCTTAATCTGAAAATAGATCGACCAAGACACAAACTGGCAAAATTCAGAGCCCCGCGGAGGCAGTAACACTGGCCACTCCTTGGATGAGTTAAATTTTTTGGTTTTTCATCGAAATACCGCGAATACCTTGCGAGAGCACTTCTGGAAAAAAATAAAAATAAAAACAAAAAACGAACCAAAGCAGGGAACGCACTTATCTTTCGCCCTTTGCATATTTTATACCTCGTCGCCCGCAATTTCTAAAAATAGACTCACCTTGAAATGAGTTATCCAAAGGAAAAGAAAAGTTTCGAGACGATCAAAAGGAGAAAATTTTCTGCAGGTAAACGACGAAGATACGTCACTTCACCTCACTCAATGATGGAAAGGCGGTTTAAATCGTAAAATATTTTTCGATTAGTTATTATTTATGAATTAACTTTGATTCACACTGAACTATCGAGGCTTATTCGAAAAGGACATACGAGCTGATTGCTGGCTGTCTTGGCTTAATATTTTCGATTTCTTCGGCGGCACGGTCACGTTAACTAAGCGACGATTTTCTCTCAACTAAAGAACCAAAAAATCGTCGTGAAAATTCGAAATTTTCGTACAGTGACACACAGACACGGTAGAATACACCGTCCCCCGGACACCTCCGATGAAGCAATCCACCGACCACAACACTAACGAAATTTTAAAATAAATTAAAACGAGGAAAATTGAAAAAGCCAAAAATTTCAAAGTGCACCAACACTTGTACGGCCCAGCCGCCTCGCGGAAAGCACACACAGAACCGCAGATTTTTTAGATGTTCTCTAGATAAATGCGATTTCCACTAGTCGAATTGAGATCGCACAGAAGCGGAGTTTAGCTGCATAATAGCGAAAACCAACTTTTTCGATACGATTGACTATTGCCTCTCAATGTGCACGATTTAAGGAGGTCCCAAATTGCGGGCGGGAAACCACGAAGGCCTTGCAAATTTTTCAGCAAAAAACCGCGAAGAATTCGCCCCGAATTTTGGAAAATATAAGAAAATATTTGCCAAAATATATCGCCTACTATTTTTAGCCGAACTCGCCACCCTAAATTTAAAGCTAGCGGCCGAAGACGGGGAATATGCACACGTCTGGTCCGCGAACTTCGCCAAGTATCTTTGAGTTCGGGACGGCACAGCGATCGTCGCGTCGCGCGGCGTCGAACAAGTAAGGTGCGCGCGCATGACTGGGTGCTGATCGCGGCAGATAAGCGCAACGAAGAACAACAAATTTCGAGGGAAACTTGATCAGGTCGGTGATGTGACGTCACATCTAAGACAAACCCGAGAAATGTGAATCAAAAGTTAATCGCTGCCGCAGAGCACCGAAATCGCTCGTTACAAACGTATTTCACTGGCATCTCGTGTATCCCTGTGACGGCGATTAATTTTTGCTTTTTCTCACTTAATTTTTGCCCCATCGGCGGCGCACCGGCGAATTCAGAAAGAGCCGATTGCGAGGGGTGCGTGTCGTGTTGAAAAGATCTTTTCTGATTCTTTCATTTGTGCAAAGACAACTAGAAAGAATGTTTTTTTTTTCTTTTGTTTTCTTCAAAATTATCTCTTCTTGGAGGTGTTAATGAACCGCACTGAAAGTTTATGACACTCAATGTATATTAGGGAGGCAAAAATAAGTCAAGTGGGCGCACTTGATTTACAAAATCTCCGCTTGCCCACGCACTCGATTTAGACGTAAAGGACGCATTTACGCGTTCCCAAGAGATCACTCAGGAGTTTTATTTAAATGGTGCATATCTCACTCGACTCACCCAGCATTTACCACCGGAAACCGTATACACCCCCAGCCCAGACTGTGAATTTTTTTCAAGTTTTCACATTTTTCTGATTTATGTTCACAAAGTCTGCAGTCGACGTTGTAGAAAATAGCAATCGACAGACGGTAAAATTTTAATTTCAGAATTATAAGAATATGAAAAATGTGAGGCCTTTGCACTGTTTCCTGAGGAAGATATTTAAAATTATTTCACAAAGCGTAGGCTTGAAGATCTTATACATAATTTTTTATTGGTATGGTAGCTTTCAAATTTTTATCTATACAGAATTTGAAAAATTGAAAGAAATACCACCATTAGATTTCATTTATACCAATTTATTATTATTTAAATGACGAGAATGATGACCAAGATATTTTTCATTTTATCACTCATATTAAAAATTCTTCTTACACGAATATCTTAAATGAATAGAGACATTTTTCTTTTGTCTTTTCTTTATTAAGGTAACGCTACGACATCTGTTTGTACACCAAGTCAAAGCGGATATAGCTACTTTCTCTAAATTAATATTATACATTTTATATACCTTCTTGTTTAATTTTAAATAATTATTTCCTTTTAAAATATTTGTAATATTAAATCCAAGTTGGGCAATCGATCAGTGGTTTTTCAAAATGAGCTTTTGATTTGATTATATTATTCCAAAAATTGTAAAATACTATTTAGTTTCTGTCTCCAAAATAACTAATATCTCTTATTATTATATGGTACGAAACTCTAAAAATGCCTTTACAACTATATTTAAATTTTAAGAATGTCATAAAAAAGACACAATTTATTGTTTTCGAATATTTTGCTTTATGGAATATAGAAAACCCACAAAACCTCGAAAATATATTATAGACTGCTAACATTTATATGGGAAGTGTGTGGGTATTTTATCTGAATGAGAAATATTGGTATTTAGTAAGTCGCACTCAAGCACCGCACCGCTCAGAATTGAATATTGCGATAAAAAATTAACGAAATATTATTTCTTCCTTATTATTAACACTATTTTCTTTACATTTAATATTTGGTGAAGTCACCGTTATTTTCTATTATAGCTATTCATCCATTTTTCATATTTTCAACTAATTTTTCAGTATATTCTAGTGGTAGATCCTTCTACGATTTAAGTTGTTGCAAAGTGAGAGCATTTTGCCGTTGTAGCTTTGCCATCATAATGGCCCACACATTTTCAATTGGATTAGCATCTGGACTTTTTGAGGACTACTCTATGACATTTATATCCTCTTGATCTTTCTATTCGGTACAAAGACGACTTCTGACTTTTGGATCGTTGTCTTCTTGCAAGACCCACGATCGGTTTCATGTTCCAAATCAAAAATCTGTAGACTTTAATAACCCGTTTTTGTAAATTTGCAGCATTCAAATTTCCAGTAAAAGCAATCATTTTCCAAATCATTTCGAACAGAAGCATCCCCACACATGTACTTTTATTGAGTATTTTACATACGTTGTAATGTCGTCCTTCTTATAACCATACTCGTTAAGATCCTTGATATGCCCAAAATGATGATTCGTCAGTGAAAACAACGTTTGCCCAATCGTGGTTTAAATTTTCATTAGCTCATTTTAAACGGTTTTCGATATGCTTTTCGGATAAAAGTGGTTTGATTGTAGTTCTGCGGTTTGATGGAATTTTCCCTTATTCTTTGGCGTATGGTATAGAGAGACACATTGATACCATTTTTCCGCTAATTTTCTTCTAGCTTGCCTTAGCGCCATTTATGAATGCTTTTCAAAAAGCTTCAAAATATCGATGTGTTCTATTTTTTGACGTTTTTATCCTCAGAAAACTTCTCAGACTACTTTAAAAAAAAAAAAACGTATCCTTTTTAATATATCTTGCTGCCTGCGCATAAGTCCAATTAGGTCCTTTCAGATGAAGGCAGAGAATCACAGCTTCAAAACGTTTATAAAATAAGGTGCTCATGTTGAAAATCGATCTTTCTCTTTCTCTTTTTTTATGATAAATCGTCGATACGCTCTTACCAAACAGACTGTACGTAAAAAACTTGGTTACAGTAGGACCTAGAACTGATTTTAAAAAACAATAGATAAAAAGAGTAATATAAACAAATAAATAGTAAGAAGTAACCATAAATTTCCAGATATAGCGAACAGTGCATCATAACAGGAAAACATTTTTATCTTTGTCTACATACCACTTCATTGAGATATGAAAGAGTACCAATAAAAACATTGTAAAATTATCATTTTTTAGATAGATTCAGAATAAATTGTACCTAGTCTAAATAATTACACCCACATGCCTAAATAAAACAACAATACATGTTATGTTATAAACTTCTCTTTTCCATTAAAGAAAATTATATAAATAAGTTGATTATAAAATTTCAATTAGATTTTGAATTATATTTTAAAGCAATTAAAAAATATGGAATGTAATAATATTTTTTAGTTTCACTATGTGTTATGCCAAAAATATTTTTGAGATTGTCTGACTTTTACAACTAAAATTAGACTATACTATTAAACTCTAGAATTAAAAACTCATCAAAATCCACGCAATTCTTTAAATATGTTATTATTTAGTTATGTAAATATTAAATATATAATTTACATATTTTATCTATAGTAAAGTTATACAAATAGATGAATTTTCTTTTAAGTCAATTCATCTAATATTTTAATTATACATACATAACTCAAATTTTCTTGCTTTTAAATGATTTTGTATGAATGTACATAAAACAAAAATACAAAATATACGTTTTTTTTTTACAAAATAAAAACCCAAGAACTAATCATGCATTTGGGCGTCAATATCGTCTTAACGTCATCTTTTAAATTGCTTTTAACTTAGGGCGAGTTGCACCCTTTCAAATGACTCTATCATTACGTTCAAAGCTTATCGCTATTCGAGGCGCCCATCGTCTGCTTGCTAGCAAAAGTACTAAATAATTACCTAGCCAAGGTTATGCAAAAGGTAGAAAGCGATCTTATCGCTAAAGCAACCCAAAGAAATATTTGCTAGAACATTAATGAGTAATTGAAGATGATAACAGTCATGGAAAATTTTTTGATGGTATACAAGTAGCAATTTGCAGTGATCTGGTTTTTTGTGATTTTTATGAGAAACAAAGAACAATATAAATAGAAATATTTTGTATTTGAAATAACTTTAACAATATATCACTTATACCTAGATTTAAAAATCTGCGAAAATCTCATAAAATTCCCATCATTTTAATCCATTTTTCAGAATTTTATATTTTATTTTTCAATATACGTTTGCTATTTACTAATAAATTTGAGTCGTATCTGAGTTAAAAAAACCCAGCTAAAATAATTTCAGAATACAAATTCATCAATGTAATTTGTACGTGTAAAACAAATAAGCTTTTATATCTAAAGTGATAGAATTAAAGCGCAATTCATAATCGTAATAATACTGTCCTGTATCTTAATATCAATATAGAAAAATGATATTTTTTACTAATGGTAATGAATACAATTTCCAAATAGGGCCTTTCAACTGGTTAATTTGGTTAATTACAAAAACGCAACATGCATACAAAAACTTATTCATTTATCACATTCACAAATTTAATTTCTTACGGGTACAAAACTATTTTACGTCTATCAGTCGTCACAACTAAAAAAAATCTGTTTAAAAGGTGCCATTGAAGCGTAAATTAATTGAATACATAACATATATCGATTTTTTATTTTAAACTCGTCTCCTTTTAGACGCCTGAAATTTCAGTCAGTCGGAAATTGTTATTTCAATTTGTATACAGTAAAAACATCGTTTGCATATAAAATTAAATAAACATATCGACAATTTTGTATAGGTATACTGTGGTATGCAAGCAGGTGGAAACTTGCAACTCGTATTTATGCCAAAAAAAACACCTAAGAGCATAATTTTTCAGTTTGAAGAGTTAAGAATTAAAAATTGTTTTCAACAGTCCTTGAAGAGATCGTAAATCTTCTTGTTTTCTTTACAAAAAAAAAAACAAAAAAAATCTTATATCCACACCTACACATCAAGTTAAAATTTGCAAAACAATTTTAAACTGCAAACAGCTTTATCTTCTGATAACAGTGGATACGTGCGATGGTGCGACATATTGAAGCAGCTGTGCAGTAATTTTTTTCGTATAAAAATTTCTCGACATGTTGACTATCAATTTGAGAACGTTCTTTGTACCATAAGTGAGCTAAAGTTATCTTTGAGAAGCATTGTGATGGTGATGTCAACAAAAGCTTATCATTTCAAGAATTTTCAGAATTTAAAGCAGTAGTAGTCAAATGAGTATGAGACAAAAATTATGTTTGCGCATCAAAAAAGTTAAAGAACAACAGCTGACTAAAAATATCTGAAACTTTTAATAGTTTTATTTTTTTTTCTGCAAAAGGTGAATTATTTTTTTAGATATTCGGCTAAAGAAGAAATAATAATTCAAGATTTATTAATTAAGTAAGTAAACGTAATTTACTAAGTTTTTTCCAATTTTTTGATATTTCATAATTATACAAATATAAGCGAAGTCCTGCTCCGGATGGACACATGCCCCCTAGATCATGTTGCTTGTCCTGACGAGTTGGGACAGAAAACTAATATAATTCCGGAATGATCCCAAGGATCTGAATTAATTTTTTCAAACACAATAGTTAATAATACTATGATTTGAACTATTGAAATTAATCAAACAGGACGGTTAACAGCGATTTGATTTTAACGAATCAAACGCGATGGTCAAAATTTCGTTTAAAGAGTCGGATTCTTATAAGAGCATTTAGTGCGCGGAATTCATCTCAGGTGTCATAAGTAATCACAGACCGTAAAATAAAGTGAGTAAAGGACTTTGAAACCATGAAATAAATATAATTAGACGATTTTATGTCTCTTAAATACCTCTGTCTGCCTGGAAAAAGGAACCTAAGCTCCTGGCAATAAAGAGAACTTACCAAGGTGTTTGGATAACATAACTTTTTATTACACTCATATAGTATAAGAATTTTGTTAAGAATGTAATGGTATAAAAAATAGTAGCAAAACTTTTAGCCTTCAAAATGCTAGATAAAAAGTTGGAAAGGAAGGATTTTCGATATATTTATAATTTCAAGCTGATGAATGAAAAATAATTTCAATCTACTTCATTCTAGTAAAGTAAAAACCTGACAAACTTTTGATGCAATCCTACTTTTTAAAAGTTATAATCAAGTTGTAAGAATTAGACCTATAACAGACCACTTATCTTAAAAAAAAACTCAAGATTGATGTTTTATATGTGTAGTTTAGATCGATTGCATGAGCCCACAACTTTTAAACCGAAAAATAATTCTCGGTTAACCCTGTATGTTTATTAAATCCGAACTCATTACTGTTTTTCACGTTAATAACGTTAATAAAACTGATACTTTACTTTAAATAATATATCTGAATATTCTAAAATGACTTAATAAAAGATATATTAAAATAAAACTATTGTTTTGTTTTTAACAGCCTTAACCCCTTAATCGTACGACGTCCTTTTATAATAAATCATACCACCATATGACTCTCAATCACTTATGAGAATCATAGGAATAATTTCAAAGTTAGTTGATTTTGTTTATAGTCGGAAATGCAATATAAAATAATAAAACAAATATAAGTTCAAATGTGACTCAGAGTCAAATCATGGTAGGTTTAAGGTTAAATGAAACTGCAATCGTACAAATCTTCGAGAAATTTAACCAGGATTAAATTCAAAGAAAATATTGCTTATAAATAATGAGAATTCAGTTGATCCGCTTAAATGTAAAAATTTAACAGAGTATTTCTTAGAATTTAAGCGTTTTTATGAATAATTCCCTGTTTTTTGTATTCGCATTATTAAATATTAGTGACAAAAAACATTCACAAGACAGTTCACATATATGAAATGTGACACTTCGTGGAACTTAAAGTCTTTTACGAAAGATTGTTTCGCTTTACTAGTAAATTTGAAATGCTGGGAGTAAATTGGGATACTCTGATATTTCAATTAATGTAAACGCCATCTGAGTTATTTTGTTTTGCCATAAACATTACATTACATGACGTACAAAGTCAATGAGTACTAAAAACAGGCCATCATCACATTTCTGTTAACAGCCAAACGGGTACGAAACGTCTACATTGAAAACTTTTTCGGTAAGAAAGCAATCTTTGATAATCATTTACTATGATATACGAAACCTTTATTGTAATTGTTTTAAGTAGTATAGTAAGTGACCTTATTAGTTTATGATTTTGTGAATATTTCTACAATTAAAAATGTGACATGGAATGTTATGCTAGGATGCCATGCTGCTAATTTGGAATACTGAAAGTAAAGGTAATTTGGGATATTCCAAATTCAATGTACATTTTCTGTAGGCAAAAATGACTCCAGTAAGTAGTCAAGAGATTACCTTTCGATAAATAAATTATTCGTGTTATATTAAGAAAAAAAAAAATCTATGGGAAATATTAAAAAAAGAACATCCAACTAATGTTGTAACATTAGTAACATTTACAAGGAGTCTACAAAATTATAATAAAATTGTTTTAATTCATTTTTGGGAAATCGTCATCGTCAAATATTGTCAACCGTAATTGACCGCCAAAAAGTACTGTTACAAAGAACATTTGTGAATTTCTACTTCCTTAATTCATTAGATCTTTTTAAAATTTTAACAGTATACTTTCAAAAGGTTGAATAACAAAAAAATTACCCCTTTCGAAATTGAACATAACACCTGGAAAAAATCAATAAAGAACTGATTTTTTCTTTATTTAAAGTCGATCTATATAACATCACGGAATGTGTTCAATAATATGGAAAAAGCAACTCAAATTAGCAATTACAGAAAGAGAATCACGAACGCCAAATTAATATAATAAATAAATGTCCAATGTAATTTAATTCCAAGGCGTTTGCCTTGAAATTGTTTTGTTTTAACCCCTTTGCCTTACGATTAAATCTCGAAAAATACTATGCGTGCAGACAATTCAATTTAGCATAATTCTATGCGTGCAATGAGAGATAAACCCACATATGCAACAATAATATTTTTGTTTTTACAATTTTAAAGAAATTTATATGGTTTTTAAACATTAAAATATACTACGGGCGACGCGGGTCAAATTTAAATCTAGAATAGACAATTTTCATATCCACTCAAATGGTTCAAACTTCCATGAAGCATAAAAAATTCAATTTTAATCCGATTGACTTAAACTTGTTTAGAATAGTTTCCCTTTCCAATTGCCTGAGGAAATACGAGGGGAGTTTAATAACTCAGTGACTTTTTGAATAAAATATACTTTTTTTTCAGCAAATAAACGTTTTATTTCTTAACATAGTCTCCTTTTAGTTCTATACCTTTAATCTAGCGTTTTTCCAATTTAGTATTCCTTGTTTTCTTGAGGCTTTCAAATAAGGCGTTTGTTTCAGTGATGACCTCTTTATTCGACCCAAATATCTTATCGCCCAGCCATTTCTTAAGGTTTGGAAACATAAAATCGTCTCACGGGATTAAATCTGGAGAATATGACCGATGGGGTAGCAGTTCGTAGCCCAATTTATGGATTTTTGCCATAATGACTACACGTAATGCTTAATCAGCACGTGATATTCACTTTTTTTTTCCATTTTCGTTAAAATTCACGATGTTATCTACTTTCAATGAGTATCAAACACAAACTATATGACGCATCTTGCTAAAAAATTTGACAGTAGTCTATTAATAGATGGCAGCTAATTGGAGAAGTGTTGTATTTAAAATTACTGTACGGGAAATTAAAAAAAAAGTCATAGACTTATCAAACTGCCCTCGTATGTTGAGAGTTTGTAAGAAAAAAAACACAATTATTTATTTTATTGAACGTCTCATAACGTGTTGTGTAATTTTCCAAACGTCTACATATCTCTTTATCTAATTTTGTGGAAAATAAATTCAAAAGATTTCTTTTAAATACAACCAGTTTTGGGAAGTATTGCACACTATTTTGGCCTGTGCGAAAAACATTATTTACAAAAATAGATACAAAAACTATTTGTGTTAATTTTTTATAGTTAAAAGGCCCTTCATTAAATTATATTGGTATCATTCCTATCATTTCCTTTAAAAAAATATCTATACCTCGTTTTTAAATATTTCCAAATGCGGTAATAAGTTCATGCAAGTCAGCAGTTAACGATTGTCATATTAATTTACGAGTATATGAAAATAACACTCATTCTGACATTGCCTCTCGTTTAAAGATCCTTTTTTATATTGCTTAATAGATTTAATATCAACTGGCTAAACACAACACGATTCAAACAAATTGTCCAATTTATTATTTTTGATTTCAAACATATCCTGAACATACCGTGCATCTATAACGCATGTTGGCAGATATACCGCTGAAAAATCAATAAATTTGTTGCCAATGTGTACGACAATTTACTAAAATAATATGCAAGTATGACAACCAGCCTTGGGCTGAAAACATAAATTTCTTGCACTATCGCAGTGGTCTACTCGACATAGTGATGCATTTGAACAGGAATCTGAAAAATGCATCCACCTCAGAACCCACTACAGAAACATTTTAAAATTTGCCAAAGTGCTGTTCGAACAAAAATGGGGCACCGGGCAGAGTAATAATTCAATGAAAGTTGACGTCGACAGTGATTCAAAACTATTGGAGACGAATTTTTGGGAAATTTTACAGAACTTACTCATGCACGGTCCACCGAACTAACCGAAGTTATGTTATTAATTGGCGCAGTTCCTCTGGTGAATTTAGCCAAGTCGTTGGGTGTCCCAATTTTCAAAAAACAAAAAAGAGAAGCAAAATGTTATTTGATTTCAGCAGATGCACAAAATCGTACACGCCACCACTGCACACTTTTTCACACCGGTTGCATTCGATTCTCCGAAGACTCGGGGTAAAATTTGGAGCAACAAACGCACGCACATTAACTGGTCATTGCGCAAAAATTAGACGCTTCGAATCGTCGACGGTTTGATACGGCGGCAAAGACAACACTCGCGCTGATTTGTTTTCTGTGCCGGGAGAGCGCATTAACGCGGCAAATTTTGAAATCAGCAAAACCAAATTAAAGCAACAAAAACAAAAAACAGCAAACAAGAAAGCAAGAACAAGGCAACAGCAGAAACAAGAAGAGCAGCAAGCCAAACTTACGCGATATGGAACAAGAGCAATTTTCTGCACTATAGTCGCGGTGTTTGTTCGCCACCCCACACACCGCTTCGGACGTCTTTATCTTGTGATAAGAGCAAATCGTGAGATGCACGAAAAGACTGGGGACTGGGTCGTCTTTAAGACGTTAAGGTGTCTTCCCGCCGAACTGCTCGATACGCCGCTCAGTAAATGAATGAAGCGAAAAACGTCGACGACCTAAGCGGGCGGCAGTGGCGGCGATCGACAACGGACCGCATTGCAACGGCCACACGGCAGGCGCAGGCACGTTAATCCGAGTGCCGCGTACGTGGGCACGATCACTTCGCTGGCGGTGCAATGCGACGTGCGCTGAGAAGGCGCAGTCTTGGCTTGTCCACATTTTTTTTTAATCTTATTCTGGGATAATGAGGAAAACGGACAAAAAGTCCGCCCCAACTGTAGCTTGAATGCGACCGATCGGTGCAGTGTGCGTGCCATGTGCATTTTTCGCGCGTAACCATCAAGGCGAATCTCCTCGGCAATTTCCCAGGGCGTAGCAAACACATTAAAATACCTCGGGAATACCTCTACAGCAAAGCGAGGCGAAATTTTTGGGAGAAAATCGTCTTACCTGACGACAAAGAGGTACCGGATCAAAGAAGGAATTTCAATCCGTGCCTCACTTCAGGGGGCGCTCAGCGATGAAATTAAAAATATTGTCGCTCTACTTAGCGCACCGCTACGCTAAATGTTGCTCCACTTGCAACTAGGTAAACAATCGAACTAGCGAAAACGAAAGGGAATTATCTGCGAATCCAAAAAAGTTATAAAGATGAATTACTAATTGGCGGTGAGAAAAAATTTAATTCAATCGTCGCTTTCCGTCACCAATTCTCGGCCAAAGACACTTTCACCGTTTTCGCGCGAAATTATTGATTTCTGTCTGCTTCTCTTATCGGGAGGAGATGATTATCATATTTTTAGAGGCAATATAATTTATGCATATTGGCTCCGGTAAACATTTATTTTATCGCTCAAAGTTACGAACATTAAAAAGCGTTACGAAAGCCACTCTATGCTCACCTTACCTTCTTCTCTGAAGCTCTGGAATTATGGGGAATTTTAGGAGGTTTCAGTGGGTTCATGTCTTCAGTTTTGATTTCATAAACTTAAAAGCTCCAAGTAGTTTGCCCTGGAAAACTCCAGAGGCGGAGAAAATTATCTTACTACAATCAGAGAAAAAATTAAATTAAATTGAAAAAAAAAAATCGACTTGTAATTAACGAGTTCTGATTATAATAGTAAAATAAAAACCAAAACCCTCTTTTTGAGATGTGAGAACAGCCCGAAGTCAGAGGGACCCAAGTCTGGCGAATAGGGTGGATTTTGCAACAGTTCGCACTTTAATTCACTGATTTTCGCAATGATTTTTTGAGCTGTGTTAAAGAATGTGTCATCTTGATGAAAAATGATTTTTGTCTTCTGCAAACCAGGTCTGTTCTCACGAATTTTTACATCCAGCTGCTCCGAAAGGTTACAATAATAATCTGCGTTAATTGTTTTACCAGTTTGGAGGTAATACACACACAAAATTCATTTTGCATCCCAAATCGCTCCAAATATTGTTGAGAAAGTCGTATACGGGTGTGGTTTTGCTCCATTACTAGCGAATGCGGTAACCATTTTGCAAATATCTTTCTGTAACCCAAAACTTCAACCAAATGAGATAGCTAGGGCTTCTACTAAATCTCTCTCGGCTAATCGACGATCTTGCATAATCACATCCTGTACTTTTGTTATATTTTCTGGTGTTGTTGGACGCCCGGCGAAAAGTCCTTATACACTTTTAACAATCGTTCATGAATTTGTTTTTGGTGGTACACCTTCCATAAAAAAGTACTTTACTACTGCACAATATTCAAGTGTTTTTATTTCAGGTTTGAACAGCTGCAAATATACAAATGAGTTGATAAATCTAAAAAAAAACTTCATACGTCTTCATAAAAAAGTCGTATCATTTTTAGAAAAATAAAACTACGAACCTAATAGTGCTATCTCTTATTGAACGATAAAAAATTGTTAACCAGCTTGGTATAATAAAAAATAAATTAACCAAAAATAATTTCTGAATTTTTCAACAATTCAAAATAAAATCATTTTATGGATCGCCAAGCGAAACGTAAAGTGAAGTGAAAATGATAAAATATTGCGTTATCGAGTCTGATCTGATTATTCAAAATTAAGGCCTGTTCATATTTCATGTAAATCTTTTAAATATAAATATTTTGGCTTTTTTATATTTACTGATTGCAAATTTTTTTTAACAAAACCAAATTTTTCTATAAATTTTTCATATAAATTTTAACCATATTTATTAATGAATAAAACGAATATGCCATCAAATTGCAATGTGAAAATTTAAAATGTTTCCATATATGTATAACAAAAATTTGGAATCATTGTTCAGACATGATATTTTTTTATTATATCTCAATTTTGAAAGTGAACAAACGGGCCGACTTATTGTCTACTATATATGAATCGATCGGCAGTCTGACCGTGGGAAGTATATTTTTATTTTTTCTTCTTTTTATTTATGATGTGAAATATTAAAAACAATATCACCAAAGGAATGTAACAATTACATCTTCAAAAATGCATCTCCTATAGTGTACCTAGTTCTTAGTTTAAATATATTGCAGTAAATGATAATTCACTATACGTGCTCTTCGCTGACATTGACTTAATTCTCTTCTTTTAACTGCTCGGGAAGATCAAAATTCAATGCACTATTAAACCTTGAACAAGTAAATGACTTTGGTTGTTCTAAAAGAAAAACAAAAAAATTATTTAACTGACATTTATTATTTGACAAACGATGATAATATTTTTAAATGGGTCGGCGAATTTTATACGACCTTACGTTATTCTTGCTAATAAAAATATAAGAAAAACTTTCACGTACCATTAATGATATATTTTCTTGATATTTAATTATTTACCTACTTATCTTGTTATGTAGAGACGTGCGGCAATTTTAATTTTGCACAGAGTTCAAATCCCTATGCCTGTTGTGTTATAAAATCATAAATAAACTTTAAAAAGAAGAAATTTCTTTAGCTGAAGAAATTGTAATTATACTGTCTTCTGTTCATTTTATAAATAAGTTAATATATCTATTTTATAAGCGAAAATCATCATAATTAATATAATTGTTGTTTGTCTGAATTGTGTAGACTCCGAAACTACTGAGCCGATAGAGCTCAAATTTTGCTAATACATATGTTTCGAGTACGAAATAGTTTAGGGTTAATAAAAGGTTTGAAATATATCCGATTGAGGACACGAGAAACACAATCAAAATTTTTGTTATTCACTGTGATTAAGTAAGCAATTACTGCATTTTGTGAAGTTAATATTGGCACCTAATAAATTTCAGGTATCCAAATTCAAATTTAAAAAAAAACACATTTTACATCAAGGCATTTATAAGGAACTACATTCTTAATTTCAAAAGATAATTGATAATTTCAAAGAGCGCAGAGTTAGTTTTTTTTATTTTTTTTTACTACTTTAACATTCCAAAGTTAAAATATCGAACAACATTGGACTTAACCTTTTCACTGCGGCACAGTCTCGAAGAAATCCATTAGCAGGTACGGCGCACTATGCGCATATCGATCGCTGTATTGCGCCATACCAGTTATTAGTGAGTAAAGTAACACCCGGAATTTTGATACCATTCTTAGGATTTCAAAAATAATAATGGCAAATAAATTAAAAATATTCATTTATTATTTATTTTAGATAAATTTTTAAACATAGCTTTAAGCTCAAACAATTAAATAATTTATTAATTAAATAGTACAAGTATTAAAAGACTGATGAGAGCGTATATATACGCCTTTCGTAGTAAAAGGGTTAACATTTTAAATTTATTTGTAGCTAGGCATGCTACAATCATTTATTAATTATAGTATGCACTACGAGAAACTTTAAATGATTATTTCTAAAAACTGAATTCATCACGAATTCTTCTTGAGCACGTTTACTTAAAACCTACATTTAGAAACTGAGTGGTTATTTTGGATGCATAAAATGAAGTCAAGATCGTTGTCTCCAAAAGAATTCATAAAACCTGAGTTTACTGTTTATTACTTTCGAGCAATTGTTATTTTAAAAATTGAACGTGCTGCTCAAATTTTAAAATTCTAGTTCGCAGTTTTACCCAAAAAACAACAACTTTTAAATTTAATTCGACTCAAGAAATATTTTCGCGATAAAAATAAAATGATTTTGTTTAGTGTAGTGAATTTAATAAATTAATTTAAGTAGATTTGTACTTTGTAGGAAAATTTGATGAAATATGTTAAATTGGCTGTTTTATTTTATACACGATTAAAGTGTGAACTTTCAATAAAAAGTTTCTACAGGATAGTTGGATGTATTATCAATTTCAATATTTCGACTATTAGGTATACTAAATATGAAAATCTGTAATTTAAATGTATTTTTCGTGAAATAACAATTGAATGTTTTACAAAACTTAAGAAACACAGGTACAGATATATTTTATTCGCCTAATGAATAAAGGTTTAACGACGATGTAATACATTTGAAGGGAAAAAACCTAAATTAATTCATTGCGCTCCTTAAGTTTTTCACAACTTATAAAATTTAATACAATAAATTTTCTTGGTGCTCATAATCATGCTCTTACTCAGAGAGCAATTAATGAAATTTTCAATTTGAAAATATTTATCGAATTCGAATTTAATTATTACCTTCTTATTAATTTTTGTTATTGTACCAGGTACATATTTTGATAGAATAAATACATTTGAATATATGTACCATATGTGTACTTTTATTATTACTCTGTGGGTTCTTCTGTTTTACGCAAAATTATATGAAAAATAGTACCCATATTTCTTTGCAAATCTTACCTTTACTTTTACTTACTAATATATCTAGTTTTAGCAAAAATTAATATGATTATTGGGCCAAAATCAATCCGTTTGTAACATCAATATATACCAGCGATCTTCAAACTTTTTTGACCGCGAACGCTAATGACGAAAATAATCTCCAACAACATACGTAGCATTCGTATAACTTTATGGTACTTCATAAAGTTATTATCATTGTAACACGATTATTGTATTATTAAGCGATTTTAATGCTGATGTCAGAATTTTTGGTTTTAAAACTCCACAAAAAAGAGTTTTTCATTTATAATTTTGAGTGCGCGAAAGGACATAAAGTATTTTGAAGATAAAATGTGGCTTACATTACTCCTAAAATTTTCTGCATACCACTCGCGTATCCCACTTTGGAAACCAAACAAACAGATAATTAAAATTGTCACTTAAATTTCAATATGTACATATGGTATAACCCTACCTATAAAGGCTTTAAGGTTCACTAAAATCTATCGTCTAATATCCTAAAATTGGTAAAATTTGTATAAAATCTTACCGCATTTTAAGCTGAACTAGAAACGTGTTAATGCAATATTGACAATTGCATTATAATACAATACAAAAATTAAGATAATTCTACCAGCCAGTGGAGGCAAAACATTTTTAAACTAATTTTTACATATTTCCACCAACTTCAATATTACGATTTAAATTCCACCAAAATTTTAAACTTAACGTCGCTTTTGTCAAGCTTCCTTAAGATTTGTACGCTTATGCCCGTACCCTTAAAACAACGAAAGACTCCGAAAGTGAACCAAAAATAGGATAAGGTCATTATAGTTGCGAGTAAGACACTTCGTACGATAGTATAAAATTTAAAACTACCTTAAAGTGTCGTAAGGCCATTATTGTTAGGGCGAATGAAACTTAGGTGTGCTACAAAGATTATTTTATGTAATATTTAAATAAAACAATTAACGATTAACTTATGCATGAGGTCAAACGATAGAGACAGTAGTCTAATTTATTTCTAATATTTGATTTGTAAATTGTCGGACTGATTTATCGAATTGCTGGTAAATTCATTTTGTAGAAATTACTTATATATGAAATAAAATTCTCCGGAAACAGACGTATTTTGAGCTGAGGTCTAGTATATTTTTGTTTAAGCCATTATTTGGAAATATTTTTATATAATTTTTATAGTTTTTACAAAGTACCAAATATTCCAAAATAGTTTGAAATTTAAACTATCGTTTAAAAAAAAATCCCCGTAAATTTCTTGAGTTCGTCATATTGAGAATTTCCCAATATATTTTATACGTTCTGGCAGCTCCTGAAGTGACTGATGAACCGAGGGCGGCATAGGCATAGATCCCATTAATACTCGCCTGCCAGGATGAAGATGGTAGACACTTCACACTGGGGATCCACAGGAATGCGGACATGCTGGAATCATATGATTTCCTAGGAATGGTTTCGTAAAAGCTCACCTCTCCGTGCACTCGAGCAATGGGTGTGCGGGTGGCTGGCATGCGTAGAGGCCGCCCAGACCACCCAAAACTTTTGCTAAAGAAAGCAAAAACTGGAACACATCGATTAAAGCTTAGCCTTAGTCTAAGACCATGCCCCGAATCGGGAGTTCCATGGAACCATGGAACTTTCTTCGTCAAGCAATTCAGCTGCTGATCCCATTCTAGCCCTAAATAACCCTCTCGCTCCCTTTATCGTGCAAGAAGGGTTCATTCACAAAACGGCTGTGTGCCTTCGTAACCTCCACCTGGGGTTCCGAGAATGTCCGCCACGCGACTCTGCCGCGGCTAATGGCAACCTTAAAGGAACTTCTTCACGAAACTTAGCTCAAGCCCTTTGCCGTTCAGAGGCCCTTTCTGTGTTTCGTTGATTCGTCGGCAAAACTTCTGGACCGTGGAGTGTTTTTGGGGACATTGGGCATGTGCGGCAGATATCGATTGGTTTGCGTGCGCACGGCGAGGAACACGACCGAGGAATTATGACTGCCGGAGGACGTGTCGACTCTTTCCCGTGCACTTTGTAACAAAAGGAAAATGTTAAAAAAAAAACTCTGCGAGGAAAAGTGCAGAAGAGGCCAAATAATCGTCGAAAAAAGCTCCAGCCCCAGCGTAGCGCCATCTAGTCAAATTCAGTGCCATTTGGGGCCAGCAGATTAGAAGCAGGGTATACCGTGCATCCTGCAATCGCGCAAACGTTGCCCGTTTTTTAATTAAACTAGAAATACAAAGTACCATTCATTTTTGTGGAGTTTCTCGAAATTGATTTAAGTTTCCATCGACTGAACCCAAAAGGTCGCTGGTACGCTGTCTCGTGCGCGAGATTTTTTTCATGGAAGTGCTCCTTACCTGGACGTGTAACAATAGTTTCTTCGTTGGATCTGTTTCTTGCAGCTCACCTAGCCAGGGAGAGTAGCGGAGAGGTCGAGCTCGAGATGTAAATTACGATCTGCTCGTTGGTTGCTTAAAGTTCCCTGCAAGGACATTAAGTGGACTCTGAGTGCGGTAAAACGCCGCGGAGCGTAACGTCGTGTGCAACTAAAACCGTCCCAGATCTTCCCACTCTACTACAGTTCGGTGCCAAACCGCTAACTGGATGCTGGCACTCAGGCCTTGGAACGGATTAATGCTGCTAATTTAAGTGTATTAAATACGATTTTTATGTAAAATTTGCACAATTTTGCAAAATTCGCGAACTGTTATACGGTTGGCTTACGAGGGCTGGTGAGGATGGCAGCAGCACGACGGCTGCATACTCAGAAAATTTCTCCCCTTTCCGATAACTCAAGGCTCTGTTCGCCCGCATAGGACTCTTTTTTTCGACGTTTCTTTCTTTTTCCCATGTATACCAGTTGATGTGTATAACAGTTCTGTTTCGTGTTACTCCACACATCGGCCAGTGTGCGGAAGGTTCGAATGAGGTAATATGAGGTGATATTCTTTTAACAGAAAAAAAAAGGAAAAGAAATTAATGAGTTTGAAAAGAACGGCGCTGCGAGGTGGCTTTGTGCGTGGAAGCCCGCATATAACAGTTCAAAGACTCAACAAATTCGAAGGACATCCGCTGAAATGTTCGGGGGCGCCTGATTTTCGCCAAAATTTTCTGGGATGGAACTTGTGGATCCTGCGGCCAGATAGTACTCAGCAAATCCTGTCGCCGAGGATCGAAAGAGAGTGTATCCAACTTCGGACCGTCTCCGACACCGCGTAGAATAATTTCTTCGTTTCGTCCCCCAGTGCTTTTCATCACCGGAGTCCCTTTGTGTTTCGCCTCTGCTTAGCACTTCCCTGCGCTGGCTAGCACCTCCGTTTCGGTTATATATATGAGCATTTTCGTGTGTTCGTTACATATTTATTAAGGACTTTTTATACATCCGAGTTGTTGTTGTTCCAATTAATGTGTGTGCGTTCAAAATGGCCGCACGGATTATAGGAGAAAATTCCCTTTTTTTTTAGTTGGATGTAACAACGGTAATTAGCAGTGCTCCTTTGTGTTATACACGTGAACATCGTGCATGATTTATGTAAGCGGATGGATTTTCGTTTCGCCGGAGCATCGCAAAGTACGCGAAAAATTTACCGTTTTGTGAACATAACGGGAACGTACCGAACGTACGTATTAAAAAAAAGAAGAAAGTCCGATACCGAATCGCAGTGAATGAGAAGAAAGCGGAAAACGAAAAAAATGGAAAAGTGAGAGAAAGTAGCTGGGTGATCGCGGAAATATTAGTCGAGTGCGACGGACGAGCAATCGGCGGCACGCTTGCGGTGGCAAAGATACAAAACACAAAAATACTTTGATGCAGTGAACAAGAAAATTATAGAAATAAGGTGATGATGGGGCCATGAGCCCATCATATCCTCAAACCTATCGGAGTCGCAAGCGCGTCTCAAGCGGGCCTGCACCATGCTAGCGCCGCCGAACCCGAGGTCAATATGCGGCCAGGACCCGGGCTGGTCGTGATGGCGCTTGCGTTTATTTCGGGGGCTCGGCGTGGCAGCAGCACCAGTCAAAAACACCAACAACAACAACAGCAACAATACGACGACAGCGGCAGCAGCAGCAAACACCAAGTCACCTTTCCCAATTTCTACTATAACTCGAATAATTATAACAATATTATCCAAAGTAATATCGAGCATAATTATTTTGACAACGTTAAATTGGGCAAGATTGATTACGACGACGACGAGGATTTCGACGGTGGCACTGGTGCTTTGGCACGTGTCAATCCGTGGTTGTCGGCCTGCGATCTGGCGCAACCCAATCAATCGGATCTTCAGGTAAAGCCCTTTTCTTTACTACTGTTATTGTAGTTGTGCAGTTCTATATACAGACTTACCTTTAGCACAGAGAAAGTTCTTGCTACAACTGTCACACACCAGGTGTTAAACTCTATGAAATTCGACCAAATATGAACGTTGCTGCAAATCCAAGTGCGTTATTTCAACTTGAAAAATGTGTAAATTTTTATGACAAGTAAAAGCAACTCACTGATTTATTGAATTTGCTCAAACTGTATGATTTATAACTACATAAAACTCATGCTGTATTTTGTAACACATTTACATCATAACTCAATTTATAATTTCCTTTTGCCGCAATGACTGCGACATAGGCAGATAGAAATAAAGTCAATCTTTCAATTTTCCCTTAATATAATTCATGTGTCAATTTTTAAAAGCCAGTTTATAAACCAATTCCTTATGTTAATAACTGACAAGGAGGAATGAGCTCTTTTTCATCAGTTGTAACTTGTATAAGTTCAATATACCAAAGTATATACATAAGTGTGTAGTAATACAGTAGTACTACACTAAAATAATACTCATGAGAAAATTAACATAGCCCAATTGGATTAGAGGTGTTGTTGCTTTTCAAAATTCGAAGAAATATTTTATTTATTTATAATTATTGTATACCTCCTATTGTGTTATACATTCCGAAACCTTTTCAAAGCTCCGTGAAAAATGTATATATATAAAGGGTTGTCCATCCAATGTTTTCAATTTGAACTACCGGTTATTTTTAATTTTGTTTATTATATGTCATTCTTGACTTGACAAAAATTTAGTTTAAGGTTTGACATTTACGAAATGGGACGGTATTCGCTTGAAGAAAGTTGGGAAATATTAAAAACTTATTTCCAAAATAGTGAGTCTTCTACTCAAACTGTGAGATATTTGAAAAAAAAAAACTTCCAAAAACCCAATTTGTGGATCAATTCGTGAAGCGAGCTCGTGAAATTGGAATGTTAGTGGATAAACCAACCCGTGTACGTACTCGTCCGGTGCGCTCAATCGAAAACATTGCTGCTGTTGTTCAAAGCAACAGCAGTTGCGTGAGCAACCATTAACATCAACTCGTCATAATTCTTAACAATTGGTCATTGCACGCACTTCTTTGATGCGAATTTTGCGTAAAGTCTTTGCCATGAAGCCATATAAAGTTCAATTGGTACAGCAGCTAAAGCTGATTGACCACCCGAACCGCCTACGGTTCGCACATTGGGCGGAAGATTTTTTGGCCGAAGTTGGCGAATTTTGCCAAAAAATCATTTTTTGGGACGAGGTTCATTTCCACTTCGGTGGTTATTAATAATAAGCAAAACTGTTGCATCCGGGGCACAGAAAACCCGCACGTCATCGTGAAAAAGCCAATGCAGCCACAACGATTGACTGTTTGGTGCGGATTTTGGTCCGGCGGCATCATCGGCCCATTTTTCTTCGAAAATGAAGACGGAGCCGCCGTAACCGTCAATGACGAGCGCTACCGCGCGATTAGTTTTTCAGAGAAATTGAAGCCGAAAACTTAGACGATATTTGGTTTCAACAGGACAGCGCTTCGTTCCATATAGCGAACGCCACAATTGATCTTTTGGGCCCTATCTTCGGAAATCGCATAATCAGTAAAAATGGTGATGTGATTTGGCTGGCAAGAAGCTGCGATTTGATACCGTTGGACTATTATCTTTGGAGAACGGTGAAAGATAAATGTTACGTCAACAGTTCAGAAACAATTCAAGACCTCAAGTACGAGATTCAAGCTGTTATTGATGACATAACGCCCAAAACAATCGAAAATGTACTCAAAAATTGAGTTGAAAGAATGGGCTACTGCCAAGTCATCCCTGGTGGTTATTTGACCGAAATTGTTTTTCATAAATAAATGACATAAAACGACCTTTGAAATAAATGTTCAACCATTGAAAAATATTGAGCCGTTTTTGTTTTATAACAAAAAGAAATTCCAATTTTTAAATGGGCCACCCTTTTTTTTGTAGTAGGCTTTTCTTTATTTGTTTTTCCGACCAAATACACGTATTATCTACTCTAAAATTGTTTTTTAGTATAAGATATATGTGTATGTACATAAGTACCTACTTTAGAATTGACTATCATATAAAACTCCTGAAAGGAAAATCTGTTTCTTTGCAATAAAAACTATGAATTTAAGCATTCTGATAAGACACAAACGGCATAGGGGCATTTATTATTTTTATCTAAGGCCTACTTACTGAGAGGAAGGTTCGTAGAAGAGGTAATTCGTTAGGTGCTTGAAACAAAATCTCTCAGATGCAGCTGAGAAAAGCAAGATATGATTAAAATAACTGAAAATTGGCAAATTTCTTCGAAAAGTTTAATTTAATTTAATTTAGATGTTAGCTGAAGAGTGAAACCGTACTGGGAAAAAACAAAACTATTGTTTTAGAAACTCGCAAAGTCTGTTAAGATTTGCAAATTGTAGATTGAAACTAGGTAGATAACAGAGCTGGATGTTACGTTACTTTATTTTAGTATTAAATTTCTGTAGTTCTTATTCTTTAATCAGATTTTTAGAGGTTAATCAAAACTATCTTTTTCCAAAATTCTCAATTAAAAATTATACATCCCTGTTTTGAGTGCTAATCTTCAAAATACCAAGAATCACGTGCTGTGAGCTGTTGCAAAAACTATTGATTGTTAGACATGGCACATTGCCCAATTCGTATGTATAAAGTACATCTTATGAACTCTATTCGTGCTACTTAGATAATGGGTTGAGTTAAATATTAGACTTAGGGGCATTCATTCTCGTAATTGTCTCTTAGAACTATTGATGAACTTTGAATTTATAATGGGTGCATTCATTTACGAGAGTTGGAAGTTAAAAAAATAAACGATTTTTAAACTTTGTATAATAAAATTGGTTTGTGTTCCTCCTAATGTCGTTCTGTCCTTCTGTTTACCTGTATTTTTGTTTGTTTGAAGCGCTTATATATGCGTACGTATTTTTGTATGTGTTTGCATACCCGTTTAATTGCTTGTAATTGCTATCTAAATTGCTGCAGATATTTTTCCTTTGTATTTGCTCTAGCTCCTTATAATGCTTCTTTGTCTGTCCGTCCGTTGACCTATATGTCTGTTGCATTGTCGAACTCCAAAGTGTGTCATTAGCAACTTCAGTTAACCAAAGAAAAGAAAATTTTGAATATACAAAACAATTGCACTTTTTTTCGGCATAAATACATTTACTTATATATAGGAGGATAAAATTCAATATAAATGCATGTCGTACTGGTTTCACTGGTTTTTAATTCGAGGATGCAAAAGTCGCTGGTCATAAAATTTTAACTTTTTCATTTCCCACTCATTCCTATTCCATTAAGCATTGAAATTTTTCAAAACAATAAAAAGAGAAAACATGCATTGAAAGTGTATAAGTGAGTGATGGGCTTCAGTTAATGTTTTTACTACATAATATTTTCGTTCCAGTTGTAATAGCATAACTTATGGCTGGTACTAAAGCATAGGTACTGCACGAAACGTTAAAATATTATAATAAAAAGAAAAAAAAATAACTTAACATTACAAAATACTTCTGTAAAAAATCATTTTATAGATCTTTTTATTGCGATTTTAAAAATAGAGCTTTCAATTCCCTTTCTGCGTTACATTGGTAGTTATCAACATTCGCATTTATAATGTTATTATCTTTCATTAGAATTGCGTTTTTTATTACAAATAAAACTAAAAAATCGTAGCAGTTTCATTACGTATTTAATGTTCATGCGTTTAAAAAACTCAAGCAACTTTTCTGCATTTTCCGCTTTGAGAGCATTAAATCCGATTTTATCTCATATGCCATAATGACAGGAATGCCGGATTGGTCCTGTTGTGCCTGCATTAATTCAGTTATTTTTCAGCTTTTAATGATCATACTTAAAATTTCCTATTTTCCCGATTCATTTAGTTTTTTAGGAGTGGAATCGTAAATGCAAATATTCAACGATCAACGATTTTTATCTGTGAATGAATTTTAAAATTGATCTAAATGGCGTTGAAGTTTTAATTTTGATATTATTGTTACTTTTGATTTTAACCAGCTATTTTTGGTTTGTTTTAATAATCCTTTGTGAGTAAGTAAAATATAGAGGATTTTTTGTACATTTACTTTTTGACACTACTTTCCAAAAATAGTACTAAATATTGGAAAATGGAATTGGATGGAAAATGTGTGATTCTGATTTATTAATTTATGTGGAAGTTGTACCAAAGCAATACTCGTATATAGAATCGCTGTAAAAAATTTCTTAACCAGCGTAACTTTAGTTTTATTTCTTCCGTTTTCAATTGAAAAATATCCGACTGAAAACACTATCCTAATTAAACAATAAAATTTGCAGTATTATATTAAAATATTCCTGTTGTGATTAAAAACTTCACTTAAAGTTTGTCGATCTTCCACCATAAATCTTTAGAATCAAAAGAGTAGTACATACTCGTACTATAATTCATCTGTCGTTTTTGACTACCAATTTTATTCACACATAGCATTCATTTCATTCAACAAACTGTGCAGGAATTTGCAATTTTATAGTTTTCTTAGGAAATTGCGACTCCTATCTAACAACCGGCTCCGTCTGGACATTTACATCACATGCATTTTTCATGGAAATGTGTTATAAAATCTATTTACTGGAAGATATTACTACTTATTTTATTTTTTATTTTTAAACTGCCATTGTATTGAATTGAACAGGAGAAGCTCTAATATTTAAGGCAATGATTTCTTTAAAATTGTTTAGAGAATCAGTTGTATAATACTATATAACCCCACCAAGTAGTGTAATCTATTATATCTATCTAGATAGATCCAATTTTGATTTTATTTTCAATATTATGTTTAGTATTTTCACTTTTCAATGTTACTGCTTAGGTATATAATCTCCTTAGTAAAAGCGCTTATCTAATACAATTTTAGAAGAATTTAAAAACGATTTAATGCCATTTAAAATTTTTCAATTAAATTCAATAAATTGAACCCGGGATTTGCTATAAAATTATAAGTAAAGCAAACATTTTCTGCAATATTTTATAATATACATATAATAATATTTTGCATATTTTCAAATTAACGTAACAACATTTTGTTGTTTGTTATTTAAAAGTTATTTTTTACTCCTCCGTTGATATTGATGGTTACATTTAATAGCGTCATTTATTAGAGGAATACGCATTTATTAATGTTTTAATTACACATACACATTAAATAAAGATTTTTTAAATTTTTTGAATTATGAACATTATATGAAAATCAATTTTAAAATAAAGTTACATTTTAAATATTGGTGATATTTTTTCCAAAAAAAATTTAGTATTAAGCGCATGTTTTAAATACTGAAAAACGAAAATGTCCTTTCATATAAAGGGAAGATAATTATTCAATAAATTATCCACCAGGAACAAGTTCGTTATCCAGTATAATTTAATTTAAGTAGGGTTTCTAGAAAACCTTTTCAATATCATTTGGATCCACAAAACTCCCTATTGCACTTAACGCATTACCCGTATGCATACATTTTTGCATTTCGTCGAACTTGACGCAAATCCTGCGTGCAAATTGCTCAAATTTATTATTTAATCTTTTGTGATCGAAGTATATTATACATCTGAAGGTTAGTGAAACATAATATCAACATAGTTCTATATGGAATATAATTTCAGCAAAAAGAGTTAAAGTACCAAATTTCATGTCGTAAGATAAATATGACAAAATAGCAGATAATTTTCATTTCATCTAATTTCACGCGGTATTATTATTATTATTTTTTAGAAACAAGGCCGGTACGTAATGTGTCAATAATGTAAACAAATCTTTTCGTCCTCGACTTATACTGAAAACGTTATTAAATTTTATAAAGTATTTATGAATGTTATTCGAAAATTGGTCAGGAATTTGCTGACGTTATCGATAAAGTTTTTACTTAATTTAACGCTTGAAAAAGTACCAAATAAAACTTAAATTTAATAAGCTTAAATGAATGAAGTTGCGAATGTTTATTAAAGAAAAATATGCAAATCATGAATTTTTAAAGATTTCAAATCATATTGTATTATTTAGATAGAAGAAATTCCTAATTATCTTTGTTCACATTTTATATAGATTGATTGAGAAACTCACATAGTCCAAACTAAGCAAGTTAATTTAACGGCTCACTGAGGCATTACCTGACGATTTTAAAAGAAATATCACTTTAATATACACAATCAAATTTTTGTGTAGCATTCATTAAAATTTAGAATACACTTAAAAAAGTAAGTGATTATCCTCTTAAAACGAAATATTCAACTTATTCACATTATTCGCATAGTATCAAAGAGAGGTTTACATAACTGAGTAGGGTGTCTTGTTGTTATTAAGATTAATTTAAATGGTTAACCTAACATAGGTATAGGAATGACATGTTTCGCTTAAAATCTAGAAAATCCAATATCAATTATCAAGCTTGACCAAATATTTAGAAATGGGAATACAATTGGTACTATAGAAAAAATGAATGGTGCTCGAGTTATAATGGACCTAACATTGAGAAATACAAACACAGACAAAAAAATATTTTTATGAGGAAACAACATAATGATAATATTTTCTTTACATTTCTTTAAAGTGTAAATATTCAAAAATATGTTGGTAAGATTTTAATTTAAAATTCTGAAAATTGACTGAGTTACAGTCTTTTTTAGTGAGACCAAGTAACTCGACCGGTTAGGACCCTCAATCGCTTATTACACAAGTGTTTTATTTTCTACCGTAGACAACCGAATATGATCCACAAAAAACGAAAAAAAGAAAGACTAGGGCAACTCTGAAGATATCAGTGAAGAACCGTCATATGACCCAAGACTAGATAGTTTAATGCAAGTAACAATATTCTAGGAAAAGTATAATATATTATGGTTTTTATTTCGATAAATAACTAAAGAAATTCAAAGAAAATTTAGATTATAATGAAGTATATTTTGATAAGAAAAAATATATATATATATGTATATATTCAAATTTCCTTCGAAGGATGTTGATATTAAGATGATTTAAGTCGACTGAAATTTTTTTTAAAAGGAATGATAGTGAATACTCGAAGACTTTCAAATCGATATTAAATTTTGTTGTTTTTTAATAATTTTTGTAATCACATTATCTAAGGCTATTTTCGAATTACACTTGCACTTAAATCTATTTTTACAAGCTTATAATGTAAGTTAAACATTGTTTGTATGTATGATATGTGTTGTAGGGCGTTCACAAATATATGTAGATTGCAGGTTTGGATATTGTGTTCCCTATTTGCAAATGTAACTACCAACTATTGACTGTTGAAAAAGAAATTATAATCAATATTGTAGTAAGAAAAAAAAATGTCGCTGATTTCATACCTCTTTAAAAATATGTTTTAATCGGAAAGAAGGGAAAACCTAAGGTCTTTATGCTATCCTGAGCTTATATCTACTTTAAATGGTAATGAAAATTCATGCAAAATACATGACTATAAAGTCAGTATATATAATTTTTTATTTATGAAAATAAATGGTATAAAGATATAGCCTTACATGTACTTAATAAAGGAAAAAAAGTAATAATAGTAAGAATGGATTGGAATCTACAATTTGAAACTGCAACTTTTCTGTCCAGCTACAGAGATGAATATCAAACAACACTTATTATAGCCATAATGTATTATTCTTTCCGAAAAAAGTTTTGAAAAGTTCAATTTGAACAGTTAAGAGCAAGTGCTTTCCGAAGACTTAATTACAAATGCTAGTGCTTGTGGGTTCGAAAACCTTCATTTCAAAGACTGCTTGATTAAAATAATCGGCTCAAAAATGAAATAAATTACAACCCTTCGCCATTTTGCAAAAAAAAAAAAATATATTCGTATAGATATTTATACATCCTTATTCTTCTCTCAAAGTGCATATCTCGGTTAATTTTTCATTTTTTATTAAAAATTGGTATTAAACAAGTTGAATATATATCACTAAAAAGATTACCTCCGTATTCCTCCTTAACCCCTTAGTTAGTAAAGACGCATAGGTATATGGGTGCAACAAACTCGTGTAATAACTGGTAAAGATGCATATATACCTCCTGTCAGTATCATTCGCTGTTTGTCATTTAATTGGATGAATGCATGTGTGGCTAGGATTTCGGGGTCACTGACTTCATTTTGGGGATTTCTGAAACCATATGACAATAATAGGTTTACATGTTGAGAATTAGTTTCTAGGAGTTTTTGGATCCACTGATTTGATTTTCGGAGTTCCTATGATCACATCAGACGTGCGAGGAAATAAAAATAGGGGTTGAGATAGATCTTACGTGATCAAAAGTAATTTCTGACCATATGTACACTTCATGTATATAAACGGGGTATATATATGCATATATGTATGTATCTACATACCCCCTTTATCCCCTTCATCCTTCAGTTGTGTCATATAATCCTAGGAATCCCAAAATCAGAATCAGGGCTTTCAGCAGCCCCTGATCTATCATGTTTTCATTAAATTGTGTCCTACCAGCTTTGGAGCGAAACCTGTGTACAAGTTCACCAGTTAAGGAGTTAAAAACAAATGTTCGTAATGATTAGCAAACAGTAAAGGCATTTTGCTAAAATTTCAAAATTATAATCAGGCTAGTTACTCCTTACTCTATGCAAAGACTTTGAAAAGACTCGCCAAAGTGGTCGAAGGTCGGTTAATTTTGGAGCTGAACTAATGCAGTCCCAGAGCCACGTTTCGACCACCGGAGCAGAACTCGAAAGGGTAGTAATTGAAAAGTTATATACATTTTGATGGTCACTGTGCAAAACGAATGTTTTGCAGCAGCCAGACCTATGGCTATAATATTTGAATTAGACGCATACCATCGCAACTGTAGACAGGGCCGCGCCGCGGGTGTGTGCAAACGTTCAGTCCAATAAACTTTATGTGAGGCTTATGTGCGATCCTTATCTGGTCCTTGGCGGAGTCGCAGGACTCGTACATAAAGCAGGATGGCGGAGCTTTGAGTGGGCGCCTTATGTCAATGTTTGCAGAATACGTTCGTGTATTCCCTACTTATGTTGTCAGCCTGATTTTCATTTTTCGCAGACAGAAAAAGGGAAAAAATCCGATTTTGCACGCCTTAAACGTTTTACGAGTCCCGGGTACTGTTAATTTGCCGCAAAAGTATCTGATTCAGTCGTTCGTTCATTTGGGGCTCCGAGACGAGGGGCTCCTTTGTCTGCCTATGGTGCTGTATACCCACACATGCGTCACTCAAGTTTCGTCAAGTCCACTTGAAAGCGTGGCATTGGCAAAACTGTCAGGACGAATTATGCGGAGCGGGGCCGTGCGAATTCCCTTGATATTTTTGAGGATTTCGAGTCCCCGAAGTAGAAACTAGGGCCGTCTCCTTGCAGCGGATGTCTGCTGCTGGAGCTCCGGTGCGGACGTCCTTGCTGTGAGCGCTGAATAGTTGGCGCTGCTGTTTTTTTTGGAGAGCACCCCTGCCGCCGTGCCGCCTGGATCGGACTCCGTTGTCGGCGTAGACCACTATCTCGGTGGTATTTCACTTTTGTGATGTAACACAGCCTCCTAAGCCTCAATTGATTTTAAAACGTCCTTGGTGGCGCTCAGCGTCCTGTGAATTATTAAATCGAAAAGAACAGGCTCCCTAGATTTAGATTTCATCAATTTTACTCCGCTGCAAAACGGATTATCTGCTGGAATTGAACACGTGTAGACTGTGATTATCTGAAATGGAATTTGTTTTGTAGTGGAGGCTCCCTTTTCTCCTTTGGTCCTTCTCCTCGAGGATTGTGGGGATCAAGTATAATTCACATAATCGAATGGCACTACAGGCGGGCTCCTTTCTGGTGCATTGCTGGTGAATCGAATTGAATTATTTGCGACATTCGGTATATGGAGCACTCAAAAATGTTGGAGATTATGGCTAATCCAAATTTCATTGATGCACAGCATTCCTTCTGTTGTCGAACGACAGTTTATCGAATAGTGTAGCAACCATTTAATAACTTACCACTTTCTTCGGTGCACGGTATTATGATCTAGAGAAGAACTGAAGAAACTGGAGGGAAATGAATTTTTAATGTATTTTCTCAGATCGCACTTAGCACATCACCTGCTGCCTTCAACGCATAACTGAAAACAGAATCATCCATTTTAGGGTTATTAATTCAGATTTCATCTCCTTTTAAGCATCTGGGATTTCATTTTATAGAATGAGGCAAAAAATAGAATTTCTCTACTCTAGA
Organism: Philonicus albiceps; assembly: GCA_963969385.1. Lineage (NCBI taxonomy): Eukaryota > Metazoa > Arthropoda > Insecta > Diptera > Asilidae > Philonicus > Philonicus albiceps. Next base: position 32,426,655 of record OZ017773.1, read on the forward strand.
GCACAGACCCTCCAGTAAAAAGTTACAAATAAATTTATCCCATAAAAATCAAGAAATTTATTACAAAACTCAAGGTTTTCATTTAAATCTCTGTATAGGATAGTTTTTTAATTCCCATTTAGTTTTAATATGGTTTCCCTAATTTAAAAGCAATATTTTTCTTTTTATAACTATATATCTTCATATCCAGAACCCCAGAGCCTCCACAAATTGCCGGTTACAATTTTGTATGTAAATATAAATAAAATATATTTAACTGCAGCATATTTTCATTCTTCGTCAAATTATATGCATATAATTACATAATTCTATGATATTCCAAAATAGCTTTTTTAAATCCACCTCGACGGAGCAGAGGTAAAGTGTTCACGTTTCATACTAAGAAGACCGATAATATCGACACTAATGTGATATTGTCAGAAGTACAAAATCCCTCTATAGTTTAAAGTTTTAAATTGCTACAAAATTAAAAAAGTGTCAACTTCGAAATGATGTGAACTAGATTGTTATATTTTATTATTATTATTTAATAATTTCACATCGATTGGACGTGATCATCTGCGAACTGCTTCCAGTCCTATGATTAACTCAACTTATTCATGACTTATTGTCTTGAGAATTTTTCAAATATTTACAATAAATTTGTACATTCGCAAAATATTATCCTAAAATTGTATACACTATCAATTCTGAACCTCTATACATTTAGATATATATCGAATTTGCGTCCTCTATAGGGAGAGAATTTCTTAACAGATCAAGTTAAATCTTGACACAAAACTAATTTAGAACAAAATTCAGGCTAAGTTCGTATATGGGTCAGATCCGACAATCAGTACAAAGTGGCATCACTTTAAAGTTTTAAAAAAAATCGTATACAGCAATTATACTTTACTCTTCATCCATACGGTCAGGGGCGGATTTACGAATTTGCCGCTCGTAGGCAGGCAACAAAGTGCCGCCTTTTTTTCTTAATAAAAATCTGTTTTGTATTTTTAAAAATTGAAAAATATGTAATGTAATAAATTAAATCTCCTTTTAATTTTGATTAAGATTTACAAAACAAAAAATACATTTTTCAAATATTTCAAGAAGTAAATCACAAGTCATTTCGCGCTTACTAATGTACATTATGAATGTACATTTTTACGGCGGACTTTTTCAACAGCAAATCTATCGATGATTTTGTTCAGATCAACTTTTTGCAAAGTTTCCTCTTCAATACACATTATAGCCAAAGCATTGAGTCTTTTCTCAGTCATCGTCGAACGCAAATAAGATTTGATACGTTTCAAACACGAAAATGATCGTTCCGCGGTACAATTTGCTGCCGCAGTAAAAGTAAACATTCTAAAATTTTTCTTCGCGCAACCATTTGCCTAGTGAAAGAGGATTGGTCGGTTTTAAAACTGCCGGACGTATATAGTGACATTTGCTGACTTAACATAGTGACTTAATATAGTTTCATTAAAGTGTCGTCTTTTTGAAATGATTGTTTAACACAAAATTAAATGAATTTAAAAAAAATGTGTATCTTTACATTTTTATTAATCAAAAAGTTTTTGAATAATTGAAACATGATTGAAAATAATAGGACGGCAAAATCTTGCAAGATTTTGCCGCCCTATTTTTTTTGCCGCCGTAGGCACAGGCCTACTTTGCCTATGCGCAAATCCGCCCCTGCATACGGTGTAGTATAATACACAAAAAAACCAAAAAGTTACGCAAATTATGTTTCACCGCATATTCTTTTAAATATTGTCCATTTAATTGTAAAAATACAATTTCTCCACTTCCTCCACTGTCCCGAGTTCTGACGATTTTAAATCTGGCTCTGTGCATTTTCCTATATAAATAATTAAATTATGCCTACCAGTTTTACTTGTATTTGAATTGAATTCCTTCTATTTCGATTTTCTTTTATTAAAGATTTATTTTGTGATTAATTAAACGTCAAAATTATTTGAAAGGCAATTAATTATAAAATTAATTGAGATGTCATATATTTATCGAGATATTTTCAACATTTAAATTGAATTTGTTATTGTTGTCTATATAATTAAACCGTTCCGAAACTTAAACAATTCATTTTCTAAGCGATGTAGCTTTTAATAATGGCAATTTTGTGAAATTATAAAAACTGTGAAAATTATAGAACAAGTACCATCAGTACTGAGCGAACAAATTGTAAGAGGAATTGATATATTAAATTAATTTGACATCTCTAAAAATTGAAAGTGCCTTATATTTTTGAATTGATATCTTCTCGTAATCCCTGTAACTCGTTTGTTAACCTTAAGGAAATTTTTATTAACTTGTTCACTAAAATAAGTATTAAGTCAAGACTCTGTTATATAAAAATTATTAATGGTTGAAAAATAACACACTAGGCTAAATAAATCAATAGAGAAAACACAACTAAAATTTAAGGTATTAAAATGGATATTGCCATTTAACCGGCTTATTCTTAAATTTGCGTATGCAACAATTTTCCTAAGACAAAATATTTTCAGGTACTAGTTGTCTGATGTTTTACTTTATATTTAAAAGTGTCAAAAGCCAAAATCAAAATTTTTCAAATCAATCTAGCATAATTTCTCCAACTTCTCTTCGTTTTCTCTTTTTCTCTGATTTACATTATTAGTACGATACTTCTAAATTTAACTGAATTTTGAAGCTTTTAACAAAATTAATAAGGATAATGTGATTTCAACTTCCTCCTTCCTCGCTTAAGCACTGAAAAATAAAAACCTAAAAATTATTCTGGACGAAATTTTTTTAATAAATCTTTTGAAACTTAAAAACTTAACAAAAACATTATTATAATTTTTAAAAACAATTTTACATAAAAAACCTTTTTAATTTCGGTGATATATTTTTTTCCCATTTTATTGTCCAAAATAAATTCCGACTCAATTAAGTTTACTACACTTTAACTATCACGTACTTAATAAAGCGAATATGGTTTTATTGTCCAAAAAATAAATCTTAAAAGAAGTCGCAAAAAAAGTAATTAAAATTTTATCGTAATTAAAAATGTGTCATTACATGGTCAAAAACAAAGAAAAATTGATAGCTCTACCGAATTTAATCGGTAGTTTATTTTTGTTATTTATATCCTTTTTATAATATTTTGTGGTTTGCAAGTAGTGTAAGACGTACTACAATTAGTGCCATATAAATTTAGTTACTGACTTCATTGCTCGTAATGGTCGTAAATTAAAGTACTACCCTTCTAGTGATATTTGTGAATTAGTTAATAATTTTTAACATACCAAGGACCGTAAATAATAGTTATTCTTGTAATTTCAAACTAAAAGGTAATATAAAAATACTTATTTGATCTGATTGAGAGTAACGCATATCCGTCATGGGTAAAGAGGCAATTTTTAAGTTTTGTACGGTGCTCTTATAAAGTTATAGTTATGGTATCAAAACGGAGAATTCAACCAAAAACATCTTAATCTTTTATATATACATACGTTTTATTTACTTATTTATTTCAATCTACCAATTAACAAACCTTACAGACTTAGGAAGTTCATAGGTGTACATAAATGCGTAACAAATACAAATTAATAATAAAGTACCACCTTAAACTAGTGCTTTATGAGATGTTATTCAAAATTAACAATTCCTATTCATAAATCAATATTAAAATCATAGATTATGATAAGGAGTTGATCTCATCTCGACCTAAAAGACAAGCCTGGTACGTATATATTGAAAAAGCTTAATAAATCCGGCGAACAAATTTTATAACAAACATTATCTCTACAATTTTCCTCCTAAGCCTAAGAGTTTACATCTCACATTATAGTTAGGCAATCCGTTATGCAGGGGACATTTTCTTAAAGCATAACATGTACAATTTTTTTTTAATGCAACCTATTCTCTTAATTAGCAGTAAACTGTAAGGTTTCCACACAACTGACGCATATTCAACAATACCAATAAGACGAATAATTAATACCTATGTAATGTAAGAATCCTGAAATTCAGTAGAATTTCATTTTATAAAACCAAGTAGTTTGAAAATTCTATTGCAAATACAGTCCACGTGTAGGTTGCAGCTTACTATCAAATAATATCCCAAGATCTATAATTTCTTTGGGACGAAGCAGCACATGCTCTACAATTGAGTAGAGATAAACTATAGGAGAGGATATATGTATGATGAAAATTACATACTTGTAAATGCGTTACATTTAAAGGAATTTAAAGCAAGGCCATTTATATTGTACCAATGGTTCAATCGTTTGAAATCCAATTCGAATGGGAACTCATCTTCTGGACTCTTTATAGAAAAGAACAGTTTCGCAAATATCACAAAATAAGAAAATAAGAAATTGCTAACCACATCATTTATAAAAATAATGAAAAGAAAGGGCCCAAGTGACTACCCTGGGGAAGGCCTGAACGAACGGGAATAAAATGAGTTAATTTTTACACATTGATTACGATTATTTACATAAGAAGACAATTAAGATAACACAGCCGAATAGAGTCCAAATTATTTAAGTTTTAAGATAAGAAGGTCCAAATTAACACGATGAAAAGCCCTTACAAAATCGATATAAATTACAACTTACAACCTTTCTCAATGTTATTAGATATAATTTTTAAACAAAACAAGATTAGTAATAGTTAACTTGATGCTTTCTCCCTATCTACTCTCTTAGGAATTGAATTTCGCAAAATCCTTCTTCAAGGAGCGACGACAAACATACGTGCCAAATTTTAAGTTTGTAAATTTTATTACAAGACTTTCACCTAAAACTTAACCATCTCAAATGATTGGTTTAGCGATGGATATTTAGTAGGCTATTATGCCATATGCTATTAGAGCAGTTTTTCTTTTTGCGCTTCAACAAGAAAACAACCTGAAGCACACTTCGAAAACGGTAAATGACTGTGTCCAAGAACTTCCAAGGACTTCATGTTATGAACTGACCCTCACAGTCTCTAGATTTAGACTTAATAAAAAACTTGTGGGACATTATTAAGTATAAATTAAGCGGTAACAGAACAGTGCTAATGTTTTGCTAATATGCTTTTACATTATAAAGGTCGTCAAGTCTTTCATTAAAATATACAAACCTGAAAGCATTTTTATCGATTAATTTCATTTGATTGTGATTAATCGATTATTTCGAAAAATATCAAATTAATATATTGTATATAGTGCTACCTGAGGCATTTACAGAAATTTGATAGTAAGTCAAAGACGAGTTCTTTAAACCTGAAAGGATTCCTTAATTTCAAACTGCTATTTTTACTTAGATTTGACTTCATGAAAAGGTAGGTCTGAAAAATGAATGCTTCGTGTTTATTTTAGTTTTATCACACGAGCACCAAAAATTCTATGATTTGTTGCAAAGCTTGTTTGATATTATGCTTTTTAAAACTAGATTCAGAGTTTCAATAATATAAACGGGTAAAAGGGGCTATGTGAAAGTAAAGAAATATTATATTACCAACTTTGTGACATACATACTGAGTAATATAAAGTTACTTATGCTTATTTGCATGTAAGTGAAGCTAATCACTGCATCAAAAGATAAATTACAACCAATTTTGAGTTCAACAAGCTCTGTCTATCTTAAAGGGTACTTTAAATTGTTCTGCAATTTATACTACCAATGTAAGTTTCAGAGCAAATTGACGCTTCTGCAAGAAGTTCTATGTAATTTAGACAGTTTTAAACTAAGGTAGGCATTGGGGATAGCTTGTCTTTAAGTTTTCAACTTTCTTCCAGTAGAGACCTGCCTCCCAGGGTAATTTCTTGGAAGGTTCCTCCCCCAAAATGGTTTTCATCGCAAAGCATCGCAGTGCTGCATTCACGCAAGTCAATCGCCCGCATAGTTTCGATAATATCGAAGGCAATCAATGCGGGGTCCATCACTCAAATAAACATTCCCTGTGGAATGTGTCATAGAATCACATAATTCCCAGAAAGCTAGCGATTGTCCCCGCCCAGCAATTAGCACTTTAATCCGAATCCTTTTGTCTCGGTGACTGCGGCAGCGGGCATTTGAGGAGCGAATTTCTTTTCCAGACTTGCACTGTCGACAGAGGCTCCCCTCGCCCGACTGCGGGAGAGATTTCGTCGCGGTCGCCAAACCTGGATGATGACATGGGGGATGAGGGAGTGGCGAAGGGATGCAAAATAAAATCGAGACAAACACGGGATAAAATGGGGGAGAAAGGAAAAATCTCGAAAAGTGACGGCTTGACGGGCTGAAAGCGCCCAAAGGACAAGAATCCAACGAATCCAAAAACGGGAGCTTTCCGCCCCGCGTGGCCCATGACCTCAGGCTGCAATTTATTCGCTAGTGCTTGGGATTCTGGACGCCATCGCCACTATCCGGGATGTGCTGGGTCCTGTGATCCGTGCGGGCGATTAAGTGTCAATGCGAGCCTGTGTGTGCGGGTCTGCGCCTCCGAGGGACCGTGGAATGGGTCGAGGGCCAAGTAAATTCTTTTTAAATTAAACCTCAATAAATCAGCCGCCATTTTTTGCTCCTTTTCGTTACTCCTTGGGTTCCCCTCTCCCAGATCCTAGGATTCGCCGGCGTAATTTTCGTTTTTCTTCGACGTAGGATAAATGCGAGCTTTCATACACAAGCCCCTGTGAACAATCGCACGCGCAACGCCCGCACTCCCGCCCCCGCAGGGATACCCGGAGGAGATCTTATTAAAGAAAGGTGGGTGGTACGGTCTCCTCAAGGAGTTTCGCATGAACTCTGGGCAATGTCTGAGTATCGGGACGCTTCTATTTGCTAAAATGATGGTGCCGCTGCTACCAAAACTCCAAATTATAGCTCCGAATTCGAAGTTATACCGGCCCCCGCATCCTTGCGCCGCGCGAAGCGTTCCAGACGCGCAATTGATGTCCTTTTGGGGATGTGCGTCTTTGTGCTCTGCGTCTCGACCGGGGGCTATTAGGGTCAAACAGGCAACCATTATCCGGGCGGCTGGAACGGCAGAGTTCCCACTGAATAAATTCAAGCTCTTCGGCTAGATAGGGGAGCCGCCCCCTCTTAGTCACCTTAGCCACACCGGGCCGCAATAGACTTTGGCTTTGGCGCGATTGCTTAATTCAATCACCGAACTCTTTCTCCGGCGGCCCAGCGGGACGAGTGAGTGCTGGACGCTTCCGAAATACTTTGAGGCTCAATTTTATGATGATTCACGGAAATAAAATATCGATGACATTTTATCACCCTCGTACGTGTTCGCTGGTAGGCGTCTATTTGCTCACACGACAAAGTAATATGTGCGCGCCACCCTCGAATAAATAGGGCCCGATGGCAGATATTGTTTTGCGTGACGGCCTAGGACAGGGTGCCCGGGGGGCTGTTGACTTCTTTTGGGAGTTCAACTCTGAGCAAATGTGGCTGGCCCCATAACCAAAGTAAAGTCAACATTGAATACCCAAAGTACGTCCCTAACTGTGAGTCCTTTCGGGGGAAGGGTGGTAGAGGAATCTACTCAAAAAAGTTCAGCTGTAGGGTGTGGCGATTTTGATTCAAGGTAACTAAGGGCGAAGGAAACTGACCTTTGCCGATTCCAAGAATAAAAATTATGATGGTAATGATTATTAGTGTACGCCAGATGTCCTTTTTCAATTCTTTCAATTCAATTTAAGGTTTTTTACAAATACCCTGGGCGTTTTCCGAAATTTAATGCTAGAACAATTATAAATCATTTTTCAATATTTATTCATTTTTTTAATCTAAAAATTTACCTTACATACTCCAAAACTCGTACTCTTATGAAAAATAATCAACAAATTGTGATAAATATGACCTCAGCCTTTATCAAGTTTATATCTCAAAATAAAACATCTTACCATACATTTTACTATCAAAAAATTTAGAAATTCCGAGATATTATCATGTAACCGAACAACAATTACAAACTTTTCACGAAAAACAAATGTGTTCTCTTAAAACCTTCATGTTTTTGTTTTTAACTTACTAAAATTGTCCAAAAAGGCACAATTCTTTAAGAGAAAAAAGTTAAAAGATTAATATTAATTTTCACCTAATAAAATTATTTAATTACGAATCGAAAAGAATGTTTTAGAAAAAAAAAACTGCGTATAAAAAAGGAGGATGATCCCATTTAAAATATTTAAAAGTTGTCTCTCGCACTATATCAAATTTGGATAGGGCGAGTTATTACAGCGTAAGCGAATGGCTCTCAAGAAATTATTGACTTTTTAATTGAAACATTTTTACCATTTGCGTATGGATCTTATTTTGAAAAATTATGTTTCCTTTTTCCGTTAGAAAAATACCAATTTGGCATTTTTAACTGGTGTTTTCATATGGGAGTGCCAGTTCTATTGAAAGTAGTATTTTTTTTAAAATTATTATCGTAATTATATTTATTTACTTATTTGATTTAATGCAGGTTACAAAAAATCTAACCAAATAAAAATGAAAATTTTCTCTTGGATAGACCCAGGCTAAAATGTAAAGCGTTTAATTTTTAATTATATAATTTGGTCTAAGCAAAAATTTAAAAACAAAAAACCAAAAATCCTTTAAGGAAGGTAAGGATAACATTTAACAATTAACAATCGCGTACTACCAATTTTTTGCTATATAACAATATCTTTAAGGGGCATATCTCAAAAATTTATTATATGGGCCTATCTAAAATTTGCAGCGTTTTTGTAATTTCTGATAAATCATGTTTAAAATAAATGTCGATCGATGAAGTGATCATTTATATCTAAAACTGTAGAAACACGGTGTCTGCACATAGCAAATATTTACAAAAACTAATTGAAGGTAATGTAAAAATACTGATAGAATACAAAAAAAAAACCATTTTATAAAAAAATATAAGTGTCTGTTGGTACGCGCTAATCTCCGAAACTACTGGACGGATTTTCATAGCGTTTTCACAATTAACTCAACCTTAGCTCATAGGAACATATAGCCTTTTTTTCATCGAAATCGGTTCACGAGAAAAAGCGATTTTTTACTATGGTGTAGTTCCCTTAAAGGGCACAGATAGCGCTGGTATTCATTTTCAAAACATTTTAACGATATTTTCAGAATTTTTTCTCAGTGAACGGCGCAGTCATATGATTAACGACAATAGTAATTTCCATTCCATAACGTTGCGAAACATAATTTTGAAATAGAATTATTTGGGTAGGATACGCGGATTTACTGAGTTGTTTTTCTTTGTGATTTTGCTATTCGAGTTTTTCGATAAGATTAACAATATATGATTCTTGAGTATAGTTTGTGATTAGTATATTAATTTTCTTTATTTTAGCCTTTACTTTTAGGTTTAACTATATTAAAATGCATAGAGAACGGTCAAATATTTCACTATATCCACTAGAGCGGCTAAAAGATAGAGCTGAAGTAAAGGGCAGAGAACAATATTCCAGAAAAACACATAATTTAGTTCATAGAATATGCCATTATTTAAAGTTCACGCGGACGGAGTATCTGGCACAGCGATATTTACTTAAAGGATCCTTGATTTTGAATATTTGAAGCAAAAATTTATATCTATAATAATAAAACTGTAGAAACCATGTCTGTACATAGAAAATATTTACCAAATACTGATTGAAGGTAATGTAGAAAGGCTAACATAATACAAAAAGACCATTTTTGAAAGTCTTGTCTGTCTGTCTATTTATACAAATTACTTAATACTAACTAGACCCAATTACTGAACTTTACGTATATTGTACGAAACCGGACTGTGCTACTATGTTATGTTACTAATAAATTCTTAAAACCCTATTTAAAAAAAAATCAAAAATTTTGCTAAGTTCAAATTAAATTATACGATTGGCTGGCTGGATATAAAAAACCAAAAAATAGAAACAACAATATTCATTTCCGCTGTATTTTTCTATGTTATACCTGAAACCGGTGGCAAAAGAAAGTAATTTATAGTCATAAAACCTGATATGGTAGTTGACATCAACAGCTATATTATTCCAAAAATGAAATTAAAATATCGACCTTCATACTTCAGTTACTTCAGGTATACGAGTAATAACTACGGAACATAAATAGTAATAGTGAGACATAAATAGTAATAGTGAGACTTTTTCAAAAATGTAGTCAAAGTGGTTGTATGTTTTAGTTCACATTTGAGAGTAAAAATAAATGCGGTATGCGGTATACGGAAATTTTTAAAACTTTATTCATTTTTGAAAAAATTAGATTAAAATTAAATTCAAATTCGTAAAATGTTGCCATCGCTACTCTCATCATTTGTACAAATCTGCGATAACCGGTGATATTCGAATAGGTAACTTATTCGCGAAGAAAAAATCTACAATAAATAGCGTGTGTGATTTGTCCGCAATTAATTTAATTGTTCCTGGCAAAGTGTCAAGTGGGTTTCGTAAAGTGACACGGAGTCGTTTTGGGGAAGCGAACCCGTTGCCAGCCCATTTCATTCGAATATTTATCAGGAATCGGTCGTTCAACACGTGTCCCGGGTGCCCATCTGAAAGAAACACCTTTAGCAAATTTGCGCACGGTCAATAGCAGTCGAATTCGGGAAATTTTAACAAATCCTGCGGGGTAACTCGACCAGTTGGGCGGGATCGGGTGCGGTGCTGGTGACGATTTCATTTTTTTCCAGTAGGCCTGTGTCTCTGAGGCAGGACACGAATGTTGCGGGCTTGTTTAACCGGCGACACCCACCAGAGCCCGAATCCTGGCCCGGCGACAAACAGTGGCAAATTTCCATTTTTCGCTGACGGCCGCCTTTGCACGCCCGGGCGATATTAATAGCGTTATCAATCGATTTTATCTAGGCTGATGATAATTTCTGGAAGAGATGATACAAATTTGCTCACTTTGGGTTTGATTTATCGCGGAGGCTCTGTGTGGACGTATTTTGGCTAAACTGGGACGATTTACCGTGCTGTGACAGGACGAGGGCGGGGGCGGGTATCACTTACACCAGTGGAGCCGAAACTATTTCATGATGGCTTTCTAACTAACATTTGATTATCCCTGTCTGGTCGATATAATTTATCGTTTCCGAGGGCCACAGTTTTGAGTGATTACAACGAAGACCTCCTCACTTCGCTTTGTTATCGTTCAGTAAATTTTAGTCCGAATTACCACAGAAGCTTAGCCAACCCCCAACCAAAGAAACTATACTATTTCCTGTAGAATTATAGGAAAGTTGTTGGGTATGTATTTTCGATCTGCACTTCAAGATAAAATTTATTAGAAAAGTAAATGTTTGTAACTAAAATACGAGGATATATCAAATGAGCTAAATACATTCCTCAAATTCAATTAAGGAAAGCTTCACTATCGCATTATTTCTCTTTTGTTGTTTGTCTAGCCGGTAATCTTTATATGTTTGTTTGTATGTTATTTCAATCAAAAACTTTCTATACCAGTTTTATTCAATTGAAAGATTAACACTAGATTTACTAAGGGGGTCATTTTGACCCCTATCAGTTTATTTTAAATTTATTGCCTTGAAGAAATGTCATACCATACCTTCTTTAAGTTTCTTTATAGACATTCAAAAAATATATTTAAATAAAAATTAATTAGGATATTTTCGTAAAATACGTCAATTTTCTTAGAGAGAACAAATCTGTATTGAAATGAAAATATTCGAAATAACTTCTTGGTAGTTCTAGAGTTAACCATTGTTAATCATTCTATAATATTTTCTTGAAGAACAATTTTATCGATTATTAGGAATTTATTTTATGATGAAATAGTGCCAGCAAATTCAATATTTAACATGATATTGTAGAATTTTTAAAATATTCACACTTTTTTCCCTAAAGCATTTTTAAAATCCACAAACAAATTTGTTTTTCCCTATAGCATGAATATTATTGGAAATTCTATAATGTTAATAAATTTGCATGCCCGTGGTATACGTCTATTCTTTACATATGTAGCACATTATATAAAAATTTCAGGTAGTTTTTTTTTTTTTTTAAATCGTAATCATCAGCTTAAAAATGTTCGTTTTTAAAACTAAAATTGTTCGTATCGATTTTCTACGCACCTATGAAAGATGGGGTCGGTGTACAGGAATCTAAATCATTTTAAAAATTTTAATACCTAGATATGGATCTATATGCAATGCATATATACTTTCTAATAACCCTAATAAAAAGTATAATATTCCTTTAAACTGTGACCGATCAGTTTAAACCAACTAATTCTAATGTTAAAGATTAAATAATTCTATTTGAATTATAAACTCTCACGCTTTTCATTTATTAGGTTTGTTTAGATAACGTTAATCTAGTAATCATGAAATATCCACCTGCAATATCATGAAACAGGTAGGGAAAATACTACAGGTTTGTTGTTTTAATATAAACCACAGAATAGGGAAGTATCAAATCATCATTGCTTCATATTTAAACCTTATATGTATTCAGATAGGTCCAAGTCAAAGCAATCTGGTTACACTCTTAAAAAGTCAATTGAGATTTACTTCAATCCATGAATTAAATTTGATATAAGTTATGTAAATTTCATTATTAAAAGTTTACTTTAATTAATCTATCAGTAAATATGGACATTTTATTAAAACTTAAACAATATTTTGTTGCCATTTTAGGAATTGCTTAATATTTAACAGCAAAATATTTAAATATACACACATGCTGAAGTTTCAAATCAATTCTGTTAAATTTTTACATCAAGTCTGTTGAAAAACAATTCGTAAACCAAAAATCAAACGGATGCAGTATTAAAACAGAATTCTTATTAAGTGCAATTGATGAGCATATAATTTCCTGATATATGGTACTTTTAGCATAAATATAAATAAAACATAATTAACATAACATAATTAAGCGTTTTCGTGAATAGTAGTTTTCTACAATAACAGAGCTTCACCTTGCTATAAAATTCAAAACATTTTGATATAAAAATAATCAAATTTGTCGGATTTAAATTTAAATCTTCGTTTATTTCATATTAAATATTGCGAAAGTAACTCATATTGCATATTGAATAAGGTTGATCGCACTTCCTATCAAAACTAAAATTGCTCGAGAAAGCATCGACGGCAAGGGCCACAAATAGTTTAGTTGATTAGAGCAACGAAGCGCCAATTCGCGGATGCGGAACCTATCCCCTGGTTGTTGTTTTTTCAAACAATTCCTGCATTCTTGTTGAATATCAATCTTTTAAAAAAAGTTTAAATTGAAACGAAAAGATTTTAATCTAGTTGCATGTTGAAATTTACTACAATAGTCTTAGGTAACTAGTTGCCTTCAATTATTCAAATAGCACAACAAATTTTTAGACTGTATCAATTAAATTTTCATAAAGATAAGTACTGAGTTGATAAATCTGCAAGTAACATTTACGAAGTTTTATATAAGACATTAGTAGGTATCGGGGCAGTTGGTAGTGGGAACCAAAACCGGTTATGCATATAAGGGGCAGACAACTATGATAAAATTTTTAGAATAACAAGAAATTACTCCACCAAGACAATCTTTATCTTCTAGAGGCAAACGACATTTATCTGCTAGTGGAATAAGAAAAAGACTTGAGCCACCCCCCAAAAGAAAGCTTAAATCCGAACCCGATATTGAAAATAAAGGTTACAGAGTAGGAACTGCTGACAATGATATAACTCAGTATACTATACTTGTAGACATGAGTATTGATGAAGTTGCTAGTTTCATACAACAAATGGAAGAAGAGGCAGATAAAACAAAAACGAAGAAGACTTCTAAACTTGCATTTCTTATCAGAAAACCAGTTCGACAAAGTGAATCGTTTAACAAATAAAGCAATGAGCGAGCCTCAAATATTTCTGAGATTCCTTTGGAAAGACTGTAATAATAAGCAAAACGCCTGTAGATATTACACAAAATGATTTTTTATATTTGTTGGTTAAGTAACAATTCATTACACTACTACCCCAAAAACTCACTAACATTTTTCACCTGTATTAAACAGAATATTTAACAAATATTTTTCCTCCATCTACATAAAATAAAGACTTGCATTGATTAACAGGCAGCAGTCTTTCTTGGTAACGTTTATTTAATAAGACCGTTTAAAAACCAACCTCATCCTCTTGAAAGTTCAAACAGTGCAAACGAGGGCAAATCAACCTGGTTCCTCTGTTTGACTTGCAGAAGCACTGGATCTGAAGTATAAAGCTTGAAAAAGTAAATGCACTCAGTGAGTCAGTGAATTAAGTCTAATGGGAACTTTAATCGGAAGGGAAGAAAAAAGAAAGTCAAGTCCGACACAGTTGCAAGTAAGAAGCTCAAAGTACATTCGGCCTGATAAAGGTTCAAGCTTATCTTCAAATGGACAAATTTCGAAGTTATCAAATATGTGTCTTCTAAAAAAAAACCAGGGCGGCGTGAAATGAAATGCGCTGTCGCATTTTCTCATTTCTGCCCGATATAGGAGGCAAATTAAATCAGCACTATAGTCACAAAGTTACTTATGTAGTAACTGACAAAGTTTTCTGGCAAGACACTCAAAGGAGATCGCCCTCGCTTTAAGAAGACCCTCCCGACTGCCGTGTGTCGCTGAAACGAACTTTATAGCGCGTATCCAGCTCGAGGTTCGAGGCATCCACCTACGCCCGCGCTCTGGGGGAGGAGGGGCTTTCATGAATGACGTTGAGCAGACATTGACAGCAAAATCACTTCACGTCTCCCAAGCTTTTTCTGGACGTTCTTAGGGATCACCCATTTCCCGACAGCACCCCTTCCCGCCCCCCATCCAGCGAGTAGCAAAGATGGAAAAAAATTGCGGGGAATTATGTGAAGTTCGGGAGCGCGGCATGCGGAGCGGGCGGCGTGTGGGTGCGCTGCGCCTTGGTAGTCACCTTCTTCTTCGCAGGCATTGTCTTTGCCGTCAAGCTTTCCCAAATAAATTTTCCGATGGTGAAATTAGTGACATTGAGCTCCTCGAGTTTCGGCCGATAAGAAACCGACCTGAAATGTGTGCTTTGTGCTAAGAAGTGCCTCTGAAGAAGAAGATTAGAGGCTAAGCATCCCTTCAGATCGAAGTGGAGGCATTGACTCAGATAGAAGATGCAGCCGCTCGCGTCCCGCCCTCTGTCCCGCCGGGAACTTCATGCTGGTGGCGACTGGTACTAGCACCACTCCCCGAGGTATATTCAGCGAGCAGAAGGATGCAAGCAGCATCCACCTTATGTACCCCATCTTGACAATATCCCCGGGGATGTGTGAGTGAGTTCATCCTTTGCACATCCTTCAGTATGCGAGTCCGTGGAGAGTTTGTTTTTACACAACCAAACACTCAAGAAAAAATCAATCGATTTCGCAAACAGAAGAAAAAGCTCCTTCGGGGAGGATGCAGGGGAGTACTGGGGGACGACGCGGATAGTTAAGGAACAATGCTCACACTGTCATCGCCAATATTTAAATTTTCGACAAATAACGACA
Source organism: Philonicus albiceps (assembly GCA_963969385.1). NCBI lineage: Eukaryota > Metazoa > Arthropoda > Insecta > Diptera > Asilidae > Philonicus > Philonicus albiceps. Next base: position 32,442,091 of record OZ017773.1, read on the forward strand.
GCGCTCCAAAATTCCTTTGTCGAATTAGTCCTTCGGAAAAGAAGCCCGTCGTGATGTCTCAGCCTTTGAGTGCCCCAATAGTGCAGTTGCCGATGTTCTGCATTTATGCACCCGAACGACCTCCGAGCGCTGTGTAGGTGGGGCTCTTTGTGCCTCAATGCTAGGGATATTGTTGCCCGAGCGAAATGGGGCACCGATAAGACTGCATCAATTAAGTGGTGATGGATTGCAGTTTCCTGGAAATATGATCTGTTTGGGACACTAATCCGGCACAGTGCCACTATATTTTTCCTGGTTACTCAATATATACTCTGATGCAAAAAGTATTCGCCTTTAATAGTTTGAAATGGAATATTTATAACAGCACGCATAATAATGGTCATTTATATATTTATTGATTGAAATCACAAATTTTCAACAATTACATTGGCACACATTAGCACCCTACTTTAATTAGACTGGAAAACGGAATATCGAAACGACTCCTCAACTTCTCTTACATTTTTCGTCAAAAAAAACACAACATTAAAGCTTATTTGTCTACGGAAAAGCTTCTTTACATAATTTTCATTAGATTCATCAGTAGGCGTTTGACTTATTTCTGTATAATATTACGTAACCTTTAAAAAGAAAAACTTACAATAAAGGTATAGGAAAATAAGCTACACCGCATTTGAAAAACTACGAATTAAAATTATGAATTTCTTTCTCCCTAACACACCCATTTTTCATGATAAAAGGACTTCAAATAAGCATTAAAAAAGCAATCTGTACTTTAAAAAATATGTATGCCTTATATAAAAAGTGCATCCACCATTTAACAAAAGAGTTCCTAAACTTTTAATTAGTTATGTATTTGACCACTATTGCAAATATACGAGTATTTACTATCTCCTCCTCCTACTCCAACTCCTCTTAACCACTTCGCTCACCAGTTGCGAAACCTTACCCACAGCCGGCATGCATAGTCCGTACGATATTTTATTACTTTCATAAATCAAAAGTATACTATAATAACTCCTAATAAGGACTTTGTAAAAATGTACAGATTCGTAGTAACTTGTTAGCTGAACTCTGCAACTGTAGACATAAAGATATTCTTTTGGCTGTCGGCTAAAGTCGACGCTTGGCTGTGTTTAAAATACAAAAAACTATAGGTATAAAAGCATTACTTACAATAAACCTAATCAAATAAAAAAGTTTTCAAATATCCATCCTAAAGACATACCATAAAGAAACGTACGTATCTTTCTAAAATGTTTAAAATGAAAAATATACATATTTTTGTATTTTTTCTTCCTCTATTTTGTTTTGAGAAATGCAAACTTTTCGATGTCATATTCATATTCAGTTGTTTATGAAAGAGTTTGAATATTGAATATTGTTGGTTTGGGACAAATACTTAGTCACATGCTTTATCAGTAATGCTGTAAATTTATAAATCACTGATATTCCTTTTAAGGAGTGTTTCTCGCAAATAATACGATTTTTGATGTGATTTGAAGAATATTTTTTGGTTTTTGTACAAAAAAGTGATTCAAAGAAAATCCTCTTTTTTAAATAATACAGAAATATATTTTAAAAAAAGAGCGTTAAAAGAAGCCTCCTTTTTAAAAATGGGTACGCTGACGGTAAGCATAACTGTTCGTAGGAAACAAAATAAATCAAATATATTCTTAATTGGTAAGTCTATCAGAATATTGTTTGATTTTAAAAATTATGGAAATTCTGTGCATGTAAATGTAATATTTTGAAAATTACTTACAGACTTTCTTAGTTTACCATAGACGATAGCAGTAACATAAAAATATGCGTGAAATTTATTGGTAACTTTAAATTTTATCCATAACGCCAGTTGTGTAATTTTGAGAACGAATTTCAAATATGCTTTTGAAACTGCCGCATCGCTTTCGCGAAAATAACAATACCATACAATTTTTAACCCTTACCCGGATTATTAGAGATAGGCAAAAAGAGGTAAATATGAACTATAATATACAATGGCTTATCTACTTTTCAATTTTATTCTAAATCTAGAAACTTATCAGGTTTTTCAATAAGTTTAGTCGTCCCATAAGCAAAACACGATTTTATGATTTGAAATATATTTTATCATTCATTACAATCTCCCTAAGCTTCCATACACTTGTTCCAGTGAACTTCTGCTGCTATTCTTTCCATGAAAATCCGCGCATAAATTTTGTTTTAGATGTGAGAACAGCCAGAAGTCAGAGGGAACCAAGTCTGACGAATAGAGTGGATGCTGCAACAGTTCGGACTTTAATTCACTGATATTCGTGATAGTTTTTAGGGCTTTGTGAAAGGGTGCGTAATCTTCATGAAAAATGATTATTTTCTTCTATAAGCCAAGTTTTTTATCATGAATATTTACATCAAGCTGGTCTAAAAGGTTACAATAATAATCTGCGTTTATTGTTTTAACAATTTAGAGATAATCCACAAAGGAAAATCGTTTTGCATTCTTGGCTGATTTCTGGACCCTAACTTGCTTTGAAGCCGACGCACCGGGTTTACACTATTCCTTAACGTCTTGTTTTGATTCGGGATCATGGTGGCAGAACCAATTCTCATCTACAGTGATAAAACAATACATAAAATCCTTTTTATCCTTTCTAAAACGCTCCAAATGTTGTTGAGAAAGTCGCATACGAGTGTGTTTTTGTTCCATTGATAGCAAATGCGTCACCCATTTTACAGATATCTTTCTGTAACCCAAAACTTCAGCCAAAATATTGCTCATTCTGCCTAATGAGATGCCTAGAGCTTCTTCTAAATCTGTCTCGGCTAATCGACGATCTTGCATAATCATATCATATATTTTAGCTATGTTTTATGGTTTTGATGCACTTTTTGGACATCCTTCACGTGGATCGTGCAGCAACCATTTTTATACTGTTCAAATTAAATGTAAAGTGTCTTTAGCCACCTCTTATTGAACGACAAAACTTATTTAACAGCCTACTTTAAATAAAAATATTTACACTCGTATTATTGCTGTGAAGAAGCCTTTTAAAAATTCGCGAAAGTTTAATGCATACTCCAACAAAAGGCGGGTCAGGTCAGATAATCACTTAATTAAATTAAATGAGAAAATATCGTGAGTACAGAATATTTACAGTTGCATAAAAGTAAATGAGGATTTTTTGTCCTTTACAGTCCTTACAAAGTCCATCACAGTAATCCTAGTAAAATGTACGAAAATATCAATTTTCCAGAAGAAGCATAATTGGAACAGAAATAAAAGGAGAGCCAGGAAGTTGTTTTGCCGCAAACATCTTCTCTGGCTTAATCTGGGCCAAAATATCAGGTGAAAACTACTTTTGTTATCTGGGGAAAAGTTAATTAAAGAGCCCACTGGAATCTTGAGAAAAAATCGAATTAAAGAGGAGAGCGTTTTCTTCTGAAGGTCTGAAGTCCGATAAATTTAATTCTTAAATTCGATTAATGTGAAGACTTCTGGGGATTCAAATTTTATTCAAACGTCGTGTGGGCGAGTATTGACTATGGAGCGTGCATTACATCAAACTAAATTTTCGTTGAAAACGGCTGCAAAACTTCTTCGAAAGTACTCTTCCAAGGACTACATGTCAGCAGAGGGGTTCATTTAGAGCAGCAGAACTCAAAATTAAAGCCTTGAATATGGAAATCCTTCCTTAGGGTTCTATGAATGCATTTTAGAGGAGAAAACTAGGATGGTAGTGGGGTCATATGTATGCAAACATCCTCTGGTAATAGACGCACGAAACATGACCCAGCACATTGATGAACTTATGTAGATTTTTGCAGAGAGGAACTCTACACGTGCTCCAGCACTCAAGCAACCGGGTAAAGATTCACTTGGCCATAAAGCCGCAACAGTTTAAAGTGGAAAAATTGTCCTCTTGGTGCAGAAAATGATAAAAATCGATCCAAAGTTTCCTGGACAAAATAATCAGCAGTTTGATTTATTTAGTGCAATTTGAGGACCTTTTCATATAAGTTAACGTCGAATAAAATCAGCAAGTAAACATACATATGTTTATATATATATCGTTAATTTTGTTTCATAATGACTTGCGTGAACTCGATTTCAGGATCCCCAGGTACTAATATTAATAGTATTAATATTGCGAAACTACATAATCCTTTAATATGTCGCAATTGAAATTTGAATTAGTCCTTTGAACATATTTATGTTTCAAATTTCAAAATATTTTATAGGTTCATATAATTTTTTATACGTATATAAATTGCCAATACTATAAATATTATTATAATTGTTTAATATTAATATTTTGCATATTTTTCAATCGTTTATATGTATTTATTTTTAAAGCATAAAGTATTCTCCGCTTAAATACGATATTACATTTTTATAATACTTATATAAACTTTGTTGTTATAAAAATAGAATTATTATATTACATATTTTTTTTATAAATATTACATAACATTGATCAACTAATTATTTACATAGTGGCGATAATTGGTACATTTGGTATCATTATTTGGCAATATGAATGGCTTGTATATTTTGAATATACCTTTATAACTTAAAGTTTATATTTCAACAAAGTATTACTCAAAATTTTAATTTTCCGATCACTTTCGTGGAAATATACGCGAATAACATATTCCTTCAATAACTTAAATTAATTTTAGTTCAATTTTCAAAAATATGTATGTGAAAAGTTTTGTCAAAAATGAAAGTATAACCAAATAGAAGATACTTTTTCTGTATTTTAAATTCTAATAGATATTTACAAAGCTTTTCTATCATATTTTTGTCCTACAATCTATTAATAAATGAAAAAACCCCAATAAATGCGCAAATCCTTAGTATACTAAGGATACTAATTAAAGAAAATTATGAATACTGAAGCTTATTAAGAATAGAAGCATACAGTTTTGAATGAGGCCTCCCAGACAGTCGAAATCAAGTCGGACGACCCCTAGAAAATTACATTAATAAGAACTTATTATTGTATTAACATTAATTTTTTTAAATATAATGATTTATATGTAACACATATAACACAGATATGAATTATTTATATCTTTTATTACAGGAAAAAGTTTAGTTCAAATAGTTCTGGAAAAACATTTTTAAATGAACAATAGAATGAAGGAATAGAAAAATTCAAAAATTTTCAAAAGTATGAAATAATATAATAATAGACCTTCGTTATTGGATCAATATTTATTTTATTATTTTATTTTGTATAATTCATAATTTCAGAGACACTTAAAGTTGCAGAGCCCATAGGCAGCTGCCTACTATGCCTAATGGGTAGTCTGGCACTGGAAGTATAGATTTATTAAACTTTATAAACAAAGTTGTCCGTTTTGGGTTTTCCTGAATGTTTTGTGAACTGGATCTCTCTCTTCTGTCCGAACGTACTTAGTATGTCCTTTTTCGTAGAGTCCTCTTAAATTCGATCCAGAACACTTCTCGTCACGCTGAAGATAGTAATTTGGGTCATTGCTGTTTATGTTCATGTAAATATGAAAAATTGATATTTTATTCTTGCCCATTCGAAATTACTTTCTCATATGCTGAAGAAATGAACTTATTTTTATATTTTATCTGACGATCGTGAGTGTGAACTTTTAAACTTTGACGTGAACGCAAAAGAAAAATTATGTTCTATTAATTGTCTTCCACTGAATGTTAGTAAGTGCTCTTTTAATGGCTTTCTCTAAAAAAAGGTGTCCGATCTCTTTTAATTATGTCGTAGATAGGACACCTTCACTAGTCTTGACAAGGTTAGAGATTTGGAATCATATTCAACTCATGCTTCGCTTTTAATAATTTCATTGAGGTCATTAGTAATAAATAGGTCAACTGCGACTCAGGCTTGCATTCAAAGAGTTTGGCGATTCTTATATCTCACTACTTTACTGTACCTTTGTTAGTTCTATATTAGAATATGCTATTCCGGTCATTTTTATTAAGATCTCATAAATCTCATTAAGGTTTTCCAACGAAGATTTCTAAAATTCGCTCTTCGAGCCTTTCCCTGGGAGAATAATCTTACTATACCTTGCCTCCATACTCTGTTATATTAATTAGAAATCAAAGTTTAGATGAGCTTTGCAATAAATAAATTGTAAGAAGAACTTTTATCCTACGTGAACATTTGAAAAGAGATATTCGATTGGTTTTCTTCCGCAACATTTTAAAGCTGACAGCTTCTTAGATTTGTAAAATTGGTTTCCCGTCTTTAAAGTTGAAACGATTTGGGTTCAGTGGAGCCGGGTTCTTGTAATTAAGTCCGTATTCATTGGAAGCAACCGTTTAACTTCGGCCTAGGATCGTACCTGCGTCCTTTCGTCTTCCGGACACTGAGATCCTTCCGTTGCCATGCCACATGAAGACAACGCCCGAACCACATACGAGCACACAAAATTACACCGTATGCCCCTCAAGAGGAACAGAAGCTAATTGGGGGCACATGACATCCAAGAAAAGCGACTCCCATCGCGCTCAACTGTTAAAAATAGCACGAAATTGCTGGAAGCAATTATTTCGTGGGAAGGGAACGGAATTAGGGATTCATCCCTACGACGACTACTCGCCCTAATAAATGCAAATGGGTTAAAATTCTGCAGAGGCCCCAACTCCCTCACAAAAATCGACCCGCCCGGTATATTCGAAACGGGCAGTCTAGGGGTAGTGTATCCAAAAATGGTATTCTGTCTATCAAAGGATCAATGTCCTCATCTTCGTAGTTCCCAATTTGGAAATGAACAGGAGTCTGGGGATCGGTACCTCGGCTTACGTAAATGCGCACATTTTAAAAGCAATCCGGTGTATCCACACCCGCCTGCACCTACTTATATAATTTATGGCGCACAGTTCAAAATAAAAAGCCACTTAAGGAATACAAATTACTCGAAAAAAAAAATTTATGCGGCTATGTGTCAAAGCTGCCTGCCTGCCAGACCCATAAATATCCGCACCAGAACGAGCTCCCTTTCAAATCTCTGATCTGGAGCACATTGACACAGAATGAATCCTTCCCGGGACAGGGAATGAAGTCCTTATCAGCGGCGTAATCCACGTCTTACGTAATCTCTTTTGCCTTTACATCTGTCAACAATTGCCAGAGCGGATGGCACTTACACCTCAGGAGCCCCATCCTGATCCCCTCTTGGTTAACCATTCACCAGAAAAATTAATTTAATTAAAATTAGCGCACATTCTCGATTCCATCCCAGTGACGAAATCATCCCCGAGGCATCTTGCCATCTCCCAGCATCATTCCGACATTTCCCAGCATCTCAGGATGTTTCCCCGCAGAGGCGATGGATGACAAGTTGCCGCTAGTGACTGACTAGGAGCGGACGGGACGGGGCAGCAGCGCGGCGTTGGCCGGGGGCTGCGCTGGCAGAGCTGCCGGGATAAAAGGGCGCTCCCTCCGCAAGTGGTGGGTGCAGCTTTTCATATTTCCTCATTCATCCCTTTGTTTTGTGGTCGCGACTCGGCAATTCCCCCGAGTTTTCGTTCGGTCCGGCTTATTAACCCATACACACGACTTGGAATCCTTAAAAAATAATCTCCTCGACAATCATCGCGAATTGTTTTACTTATTCAAATTTGCAGGACGCGGGGGCGGGATCGCAAACAAGAACTTGGGGAGAATTTTCTAAACACAAACAAACATGCCGGGAACATACTCTCCCCGTGGCTGTGGGACCCTGTAGGGATTTCGTTCTGACTGGGCTCTGCCGGGGTTGGGTTCGGGCAACGGGAGCTAGGGACTGCTGGTTCGAGCAAGACCTCGAGCTCCAGAGGCCGACGTGGGGCCCAGCGCTCACACGGATGCTTTACTGTGTAGGATGCCCCAAATTGATGGTTTGCTCTTTGTTAAGACCATGAAATAAAGGGAATTCGCCCGTGGGCTCTTATAAGGGATTTCACTTGTAAGCGAAAATTTTTTGAATAACACCTGGTACTCAGGCCATCTCTGGAATGCCACGGGATCCGATTGTTTTTCCTTTCATTATGGCAATGTTCACCAGAGAAAAATCTCTTTTCCGTATAAATTATAACAAATGAATCTGATTAGGAATTTTTAGGAATTCGCCGATGTGGAAACGAACCCCAAATTCTTCCTTTTACTGCCCTAATTTGTTGGGCACGCATTTACGATGAAATCAGAGGCCTCTCTGCCCTTTAAAAGATTCCATGCAAACTTTGGAAAAGAGTTCAATTTACGACCATTTGGCGTGGTTACATTGAAGGTAATTAAAAAAGGGATAATTTGAAATATAGCGAACATAAAAACTGCCTGTAATTCCAGAATTTAGTAAAATATTTATTTATTTGCCAACAAATAAATTTACATAGAACTTTGAAAGATAAAAATATTTAAATTGATAAAAATAAATCGTCTGCAATTGCGAAATAATTTCATTTTCTCTCTAAAATCGCAGCACAAGAAATTGGTTGAAATAAATTTTATCACCTAAATTATTCCAACGCGGCGTTTCCAAAAATTTCATTAAATTTAATAGGTAAGAAACTGATAAAAATGATTTAAAATATTATGTATTATAAGAATATTTTTATTTAAATAAATAGTACATATATAGAACCGTACTAACTATTTAAAATTGATTATTTAATCACACGCTTATAAAATAGTTGAATCGATCGCTAGAAATTGCAGTGTTAGCTTTACTAATCTTAAAATTCGGTAAAATAATAACTTTATTCAAGGCAATTTTCTCTCCTTATGCACTCTCAACCCGTCCGCTTTTTAAGAGTTATAATTGTTTGAGATACCAACTTAATACAAGAAACAAAATAACATCAATTATTCATTGGTTCCTCTATTTAAATAAAATAACTTTGATTGGGATGATAATTTAACTGGGTTGATAATCACCTTGAATTTTTTCGGTCATCGTAATTCATACAATTTTTCATCAGAGCTCTAGTTAGAATCGAACCCACAACATCTAAAGACATTGTCCATGGACCAACTAAATTATGATGACCCTATGTAAGGTTCTGTAAATAAAACTTATCTACACGAAATCAATCAATTGCTAAATGAACAGCAATTAATTTTAAATTTATTCCTACCTAATGTCTGATGTTAACAATCATTTTCAATTCAGTGTTTTTAATATACCCCTACAAAATTGATCGTATTTTACTTTAAAATAATTCTGTGGTATTCCTTGAAACAGTTTTCAGTTCGATATTTCGTTTATTTTATCAGTTTCCTTGTAAATTTTAATCTAATTTCCTTATTTTTTTAATTTTAAAAACTAAAACCGGTTTTATGTAGATAAAAAGATATTTTTTCGTCTAAAGGCAGTTTAATTTTTTAGAACGGAATAATTTGGAAAGCCTGCAGATAGAAGCAGTACTCTAAAACTCTGGCTCAGTTTCGTTCGTTCATTCCTTCATTTTTCTTAAATTTTTTCAGGCGGATAAAATTTGCGGTGCAGTGCTCATGTCTTAAATGGAAAAAGTTTTCATTTTAATAACGCTAGTTCTACAAGTTAGCGAAGAGGATGCAAATTTTATTTATTTCAGTAATAGTGGTCCCCGAACTGTTTGTTTAATTGCGCTTTTGAAGTTCATAAATTTGTTTTTGTGTTGTACGACTCAAACATTTTCTAAATTAGCGAGAACTATACCTTTGTGTTCAAGGAAAGATGAAATTCATAGATCCGTACGAAGATAACATTTATCAAATGTATTTTTCTTGAATCTTTGCAGGGTCAATGCTCGGCTGGGTCACTGCCTGTAGCATGGGTGGATGAGGGTCCTGGTCCGCCAAAGTGTCCAAAATCCTGTGAACAATTAAAGCTAGAAGAGAATAATAATAAATACGTTACGGATAATAAGTACTATAACAATATTCATAAACCTAATTATAGTTACAAGAACAACAATAATTTTAATAATATGGATAACCTAAATAACGTGAGACAGCAGCAGCCGCAGAGACAACAGGAAACACCACATGCGTACAAGCAGCAGCAGCAGCAGCAGCAGCAGCAACAGCAGCAGCAACAGCAGCAGCAACAGCAACAACAGCAACAGCAGCAGCAACAACAACAACAGTGCCTTGATTATTTGGGCGATAATGAAGAGTCTAGTCCTACACAATTATGTAAAAAGTCACGACGCGATTTAGCGACCAAACTGCGTTCGTTGCGTTTAAGACATTGCTGTGAACGGAACGTGTTTAGTGCTTTACATACGTCCGCGCTAAACACCACCCTCGGTGGGGGTAGCGAGTGTGTTCGGACACTAAACGACATCTTGGATATGGATGCCCTAGCCACTAGGATCACCTGTGAATTTACAGAAATTTTAGTTCGTTACGATTGCCGTCAAGTTTATTCGTTAATACATCATTGTGAGGACTGTAAGGTGAGTTTAGTTAATGCTTTACACATTTTTACAGGTAAATCAAGAAAAAAAAACAGTCATCCCATATACTAATGATTTTAAACAGAATTTTATTATATAAAAATTAGAACCAACATTATGTATGTATTGAATATATCGTAAAATATATTAACTGACTTAGTTTCTCCTTATGTAAAACTGAATTTATTTGAATGAAATATGAAGAAAGCATATTGCATTTCATTTACATTTATAATAGGTTAGATTAGGTTGTGTGTGGTGGCTGGCCCATAGAGCCTACACAGGACACAGCTTAGGTCCATTGTTGTACCACACAGGGCGACCCTAAGCCTAACCGGAGAACCACGTAGTGTCTCTGATGAACAGGGTTAAATCCCGGATGCTCGTCGAGCTGAGGTCAGACATTTATAATAACTCAAATAACATCCATTTCTGTTTATAACTGAAATAATAAAAATATCAATCAGGGTTGCAAAAGTTACCCAAATATATAGAGTTTCAATCCAAATTTCGATACATATTGAGAAACGAGATCTCTTCTATTTCTTTGATTGACTTAGGTCTCATCTGTTTTTTATCTAGATTGTATTTTACTTATAAAAATTACAAGAATAAATACAATGAAGAGATAAAGGGATACTTACAATGGTCGCTATAATTCAAGAAAGCCATACTTACGGTTTACTCATTAGATTACTCGATTTATTTATTTAAATTTTTTATTTTTAATTTATTCAATGCAAATTTAATCATCTAATCTTTCGAAATTTTAATCAAGTCTCTCATTTTGAATCAAAACTCAAAACTACAAAAATTTCTCATTTCACTAAATTTTTACATATAAACGGTTAACTAGGACAATATGACCACCATAAATAATATAGCATTACAAAGTACAAAAAAAAGTGTCCACGGAAGGGCACGTGCTCTGGATATAAAAAATTGTAATGATTACAATGAGCACGTAATTCCCAAGATAAAGACACAATTGGCCACCGGTGCCGTTCAACGTATTACATAAATGCCTATGTAATGTCTAGATGTAGAATCTAACATTCTGATCTTTTGGAGTATTTGTACTATTTTTTCGTACAACATTCAGTATTGACCACGATTGGTCGTATTCTGCTTATATAACATCCAAAGGGTTATTCCACGCGTATTTAAACCAATTTTACAGAAAAGGAGTAAAATACGTTAAAGAGCAAGCAAAAATCAAATAAGCAGGTATATTGGTTATAGCACATGTATTTTAAATCATTATTCTTTCAGTAATATGCATCATAGAAGAATACGCGTGTGGAAACATTGAATCTCTGTTGAGTGTTGTTAAACCGATTTGAGTGCTATTGCGAAAATACGCTTATGGAGCTCCCTTACAAAATTTGGAAATACCCGAAAAAAGAAATTCTAAAATACTCGCCATAAGTAAGAATATGTAAAAATTTATAACAAAAATTGGTACATATTTCAGATTATTAATTTTTTTTACAAACAACTTATTCTATTTACATTCGTTTTTTTCTGCATCCAGCCAAATTTTACTGGAAAATGCAAAGAACCCTTTTTGAAATCTTGAAGGTAACTTATTAATTGAATGAAATGAAAAACTTTATATAGTTGGACGTAATACTATAGTTTTCAGAAAATAAAAAATCGGTTATATGATACTTAATCTTTTAAATTAGGTATGAGAAATTTTAGAAACCAAAAGATTGGTGGCTTTTTTCGTGGGCTTATTAAAAAATATCTCATTATTGATCAAGAAAACTGTAATTTAAAAATTACGATTAAAACAATTACAATTTTTTTAGTCGTAGGAGGAAAGGTATATAAATTAATTTTTTACTTGTACAAATACAAACTTTGTTTTTTTTATTTCTTAGATTATTAGAATCTCAGTTGCATACAAGACTAACGAAAGTTGAGCTGCCTTAATGCTTACAAACTTTTTAACCTCAGCTTTTCCATATTTAATTATAATTTTATATAAAAGCAAATGTAAATAGAAATAAAAACATGTATACATTCCAAATGCTTTATGATACTTAATAAAAATCCATGGGTATGTTAGGTATTATTAGATAGCTGTTTTATCCGAGGGAAAGCTCTAGTCACTTTATAGTTATGATTTAAATTATTAAGGCTTAAATATTACTGCAAAAAAATCTGTTTGACGTTTTACATGACGAAAGTGGACAACACCTTAAAGAGTAATTTCCTTCTAATAGAAGGCCGTTCAGGTGGAGTCCAAACCAAGATAAGGGTAGCATTTCGTTAATGAGTCCGCCCCAATTTCAAGACGATTGGTATTGGTCCAGCCCACTCCCTTAAATAGCCCAAAAACTGTTTCCAGTCGTGAGGAGACTACTTAGTGGCGGCGGCTGGCGGTAAGACCAACCCTCGCCTATCAAATGGTTCTCAAGAGACAGTCGGGGCGGGGGAGAAAAAGCGACTTTGAATTAAAGCCAAAAACGGATCCCTCCCCTCTTTTTATATCGGGACTAGACTTCCTCGACCAGTGCCACTTTATCAGGGGATAAATTTATTTGTTAGGTGGAGGGTCCTACTCTTGGCGGAAACGTCTTTTCCGATATCTTTTTTTACGACCAAATGCAATGCCTCGTGGAGGGGGCGGGACGGGTACTCCGAAACGAGGTCACGGCACTCGACTTATTGGAATCATAAAAGAGTTTTACACCAAATGAAAATTTTCTGTGACAACAAACAAAGGGAAATGCTCTGGTCTCTGTTGTGATATAATTCCGGAAAATAGGCCATTCAGCGAACTTTGAAATTGAACCGAAGTAAGCTGTCTTCTGCAGCGAGACAAAATCCCTGTCGCTTACTGCACGAATTTTGCATTCGGTTGTTGAATTTTTTACTGCAAATATGATAACGACGACAACCGCAGAAAATTTCATTTTTTTATGGTAGGAAAAGACGAGATTTAGTAGTATTTTAAATACAAAACCCATTATATCCACTTGTGCAAATAATTCAAAATCTTGCAGGTTTTTCAAATCTTTCTCGGTTAGTAACCGTAATAATAACAAATTAAATGTCTGATTCACTTTATATAATCCTTTTATAGACACATTTAAAAGTCTAAATCAATAATTCAATGAATCCCTTCGTGCTTTTACGTAGAATTTCAGATTTCATAAAATTTAGAAAACACACACATTTTAATAAATTTATGTCCTTTAATAATGACATTGTCAATTTCGAAAACGATAAGAGAATTGTAATAACAATTGTTCATGAAAAAATCCATTATCTTTAGAAAATATTCCCCAAAAACTCAAATTTTAAATATTTGAAGTTTTATTATTCTACAAAAAATAATTGAAATTTCCTTTCCTTTCCTATTCCACTTTTCACCTTTTCTTGAACCAAACACACTATCATCTTTTAATGGAACGCCGTGATCAAATTTAAGAAAAATTCCACTTTAAGTTTAAATATCCTAAGGTTGATACCAATTAAACTTTTCTTCTTTTCCACTCCGATTCGTTTTCATAGTAAATATTCTCAAAGCAAATATAAATTCTAATCGGTACACATAAAATGGTTTATCTTGAAATAAATAGAAACTTGCTACCAAATTAAAGCTAAATTAGAGAGAAAATGCCTATTGGTCCCTGCATGTACAAATCTCTTTAGATAATTTACTTTTGAGATTTGTAAAAGAGAGGGTAGGACGTAAAATGGGAAATAAGTACGAATCTGCGGCAAAAGCTTCAGCACTAGCAAAATATCGATTCGTCCTAATTTTCCACAGAGATATTTGCGCTAACCCTGTCCGCGCTTTCAGTAATTTTTCCAGAGTTCCTTACTTTGGATTACTTCGATACCTTCAGGTGCTAAAAATTTTCTGTAATTTTGTGTTCATCCCACATGATCTAAGTATGGTTAAAAGCTTATTGAATTGAGAAATAATACTAATTAATGGTAAATTTCGTTACACATGTAGTATTAAGTTCTATCAATACAATATGGCTTGGGTCTCAAAAATTACACACAGGTTATAAATTTTGTATGCTGCTAGCAAAGTCGAATAAACAATTTTTAATACCGCATCGAACACAGGTGGTGGGAAATATTTTTTGAAAGCCCCCAAATATCTTTGCTAATTTATTATGTACTCACCATAAACATATGTACTTAAGTGTAAAGGAAAATATGTGAAAGAAGTGTGAAGATAATTATGATTTTCAAGCAGACAAAGAATACATGAGAAATACTCAATTTTAGAGAAAATGAAGTAGAAATGTTTGTGTTTTCAATTTTCAATGTGTATCTATTGTTTGGAAAAACTTAGATAAACGGTTGTTCAAGTCTCCTATTATTTTGATCTTACTCTTCCTACCGTAAGCATGGTATAATTTTTGGGTTCGTTTTTGGACTTTTACATGACCGATACCAAAATTGTAAGACCAAGACCAATTCTGCTCATCACTACTAAAAATCAAATATCGAATGTTGTAGTAGTTTTGTTGGAAAACATTTGAGGACAAAGTTTTTAATGAAATAAAATGATAAAATGAACTTTATCTGTAAGCTGTAAGAATTCTTTACTATCTTTGACTTTAGTTATAAGGTCTCAATCAATTTTACGGTTTCTTACTTATTACAATTTTTTAAATTTATATTTTTACAAATATAAGTATGTCAAAAACAAATTATTCATTTAAGATTTTAAGCCATAAACACTCTGAATGGATGCTTCAATTTTGTTATTTAGGTGCCCACAAAACAATAAATAAAATAAATAATTTAAAACAAAATATTTGTGCTAAGTTTTAAGGCAGATAGGTCTTAAGCTAGCTAAAGCCATGTTCAGGTGCATCTTATCCTTGCATAGAGTAATAGCTAAAGAGTAGCACAGGTCCGGAAGCAGTTCTCCTTCCGGCATCCCAAGGCTCCGAGAGATGGATTAACTGCTGTGAAAAATCAATAAGATATTAAAAACGAACTCTGGTGGGTAGGACCTTGCACCATCTGTTGTTCTCGCATGTGACAATTCCACAAATCACAGTCCCACGCACAATTTGTCTTATGTAAGCGGAAATCGAGCACAGGGCGTAATGTGTCGTTTGGAACAAAACTGACGGAACTTACAAACTAGGTCGAGGCAAAGTCGTTCTAGGATTTTTTTTTATAAGAGTTTTCCTTAAAGGAAAGCACATCCTGGAAGTCAGCGTCCATCATCATCATATCTGCCCCAAGACTGCCTGCATAACAATTTAATCCTTTGCTCAATGACGAACGGGTGCAGTCATACTAACAAAAAGGAAAAACTTTGGGGCTAAAGTACGAGGGCTCTGCTGCCGAATAGAAACGGTGGCACACACCTCAAGATTTTGTGGGCACGGCCTTGGATTTGTTGTATCAAATGGAAAAAATCTGCAAGGACCATGCACTCATAAAGTCATCGAATGGAAAAGTGAACCTTCATCACTTCTCTAGAATTCGAAAGAATATCTTTGGAGGAAATCTTACCGAGCACGGAGACCCTCGAAGGTGCCCCTTGACCCAGTTCACCTAATTGTCTCAAAATGGGCTATGCCTGTGAACTCAAGATATCTGAAATGTGTCTGAAATGCAATGATTGAGTTACTCAAAGAGTTTCTTATATGAACACCTCGTGCCTGTCAGGGCGCTTTTTAGCGCACCCCATACCACCCCCCCCCCCCTCCCCCCTTCAATGGGTTAGGCGCTTTAATCGGTGCGCTCGGGGTGTTCCTCGTAAACCTTTCATGTTTGCCCAGAACGGTGTCGTGTCGTGGCCCCGCACATTAAAAGCCAACGCTCGTGGACGCATTAAATCCGGCAGTGATTAGTTTAGGGTGATAAAAGCGTTTGCGGGCGCTTAAGTTGTATTATTGGATAATTCAGTAAACCGAGTTTATTGGAGATTATACGGCCAGAACGAACGGGCTGTGTGCGCCAAAGACACTTCCTAAAAAACCCGGCAAGAGTGCAAGATAGTGCCTTCAAAAGTTTAAACGCATCTTAAGATTACCTTTACCATAGTTTGAAAATTAATTCTACGCAAACTTTCAAAGGAACCATAAACTTTACTTTTGCCTTTTGCCATAAATTAATCGTTCAAGCCAATCTTTCCCTTTACATTGGCTAAGCAAACGGAAGAGTAAATAACACTTGTGCAGTGTACTTGAAAGGCATGGATTAAATCTTCGACCAAGTATTTATATATAGTGTTCGACCAAAGTATATATATATAATATACTTTTAAGGATTCAACTACATTCTTTACTTATAAAGGGTGTTTTAAGTAACATAACCCCCCCCCCCCCCCCCCGAAAGACTTAGACTGTTCTGATTTTTCCAACACTAAACGAAAGATCCTTTTTGAACGTTACAGAAGAAATTCTTTTTTATCGAAATATAGTTCATTAAAATTAAGGACAATTGAAATCTAAAAATGTGATAATATAAAACTACTAAAACTTTATGTTAATTTTATTTTACAAGTAAGGACAAATTTTTGGTTAAGGAGATTTGGTTTTAGTTTTATAGGTGTCAGAAGTGCAAATGCTAATGCGAGTGTTACTCGCGCTCCAAAAATTACTCAACATGTACTATTTCTTTACAAGGGTTCACAAATTGAAGTCTATTTTAATATAAGCTTAATGTAAACTGACAATTTAAAAATAGACAAAACGGTTTTATTTTATTCGCATTTGAACTAGACCCCACATTACCGGCTAAAAAAAAGCAATAGTCACTTTCTTCGTAAAAATTGCTCAGAAAAATCTCTTACTTCTACACTATTATATCCATATAAGTATGTGGGTTATTGAGCTTTGTTACTAAGTTGAATTTTAACTCTAGAACTACCAAGAAGTTATTTCGAATATTTTCATTTCAATACAAATTTTTCTCTCTAAGAAAATTGACGTATTTTACGAAAATATCCTAATTAATTTTTGTTTATATATATTTTTGAAATGTCTATAAAGAAACTTAAAGAAGGTACGGTATGACATTTCTTCAAGGCAATAAATTTAAAATAAACTGATAGAGGTCAAAATGACCCCCTTAGTAAATCTAGTGTTAACCATAAGTGTATTCCCCATAATTTCTCAACTACCTTCCGACTTGCAAATAGTTACTTAACTATGTTTGTATTCAAGAAATATACCACGCCTAAGCTTGTCATGAACGTTATTTAATTTGATTTTAAAAGACTTTACTAAATATGCAAACTTAAGAAATACTAGACCATATAAAAGCTCTGTAAATGAGCTTATTAAAATTTGGGTATAAATGTTATTTCCCATAAATATAAGGTTTTTTGGTAAAATAATAAAGTTATAAGAATTGGTCAAATAAACTTAAGTAATTTTTTTTACCTACACTTTTCTTTGATGTTTTCTGCTTTAAAATTAAAAAATCTCACTTAGTTTTGGTGATTGCCAAAATCAATTAAAAGAAATTGTTAAAAGTAAATTAAATTTCTTATCAACATTGTAAACTTGTATAATAAATAGCATGCAATAAAAATCTGTGAACTTATACAAAACTTAAGCACTGAAGAAGTTCCCATGAACGACAAAAATTATTCATGAAATCAGAAAATGGTTTCTATTAATTTAACTGGTCATTTGGGATCGTTTCTAGGATCATTTATGATATGCGTATATTAAGTGAAAGGAAGCGTTTTGCTCGGAAACTTCTGTCGTTATGTAGTAGATTAATTGTGATTGTCTTCCGCCTGTTTGACTTATAAATATTAATAAAAAATATATCAAATTTTTAATCAAAGGTTTTGTGGTCAGTAAATGGCGGTTATTTGCTCTAAACTAGTTAATTCTAAATTGGTTATCGCCTACCTATTCCAGAAGGTATTTTCCTCTTTTTAGGGTTCTGTAACCACTCATATAGGTATTTGAAATTTGGAAGTATGTTTATTATTTGCAACAAATACAAATTTCGACAGTCAAAATGATGAGATATTATTTAAAGAAATTTGATTTCATCTGGGGAGGTATCATTAAAAGATTTTTTTTCAAAGTTTCTTGAAAAAATAATTTATTTACTGAATCGGTTATAAATTTAGCCATTCCCCTCTGATCTTTACGTTTCTAAAGCTAAAATTTTAATATTACAAGAGCTAGTAATTTTCAAGTGATAGATAGCAGGAAAACAGCTGAACTTTCGGTCAGTCTAATAGTTGCAAAAACAGTTATTGTTAATTTATATGAAAACTCTTATTTATAATACAAACTCTATTTTCGATAAAATTACAAAGGAAAAATTATATTTCATTTTATATTCGTTGGAATAAGAGTTCCTAACTAATTTTTTTTTCAAATAGACTACATCAATTAGACTTCATTTAAATTTGGTTTCTGCAGTATATATAAACACATTTTTTTTTATTTGCTGGACAAGACGAAATGAGAAATTATCAAAAAATTAGGCCGGTCTCGGTGAAAAGCAGTTAGCTTGCGAACATTCCTTGCTTTGGTTGTTAATAAAGTAATCTCAATTAAAGCGGTCCGGGTTTATCTAGGACTAGCTGATTTCCGAAGATATCTGTGTTTGTATAGGACCCTGTCCCAATGGACAGGATTGCGACCAGCAGCAGAAGATAGCCAGTCGATATGAAGAGCACTTTAAAGTGGCAATGGCTGCCAGTTGGGTCGATGAGGTGGAATTAGGATAGCTGGGTAACTTCAAATAATCTGGAACTCCAGAGTGCCACAATTAAAATTGCAAATTTTCCTCTCTATTTTTATTCCATTTTGGGGCAGTACGAATGAATATTCAGGCGTTGACTGAATCAATGATAAGTGAGGGGGTACGGATTTAAGCAACTCTATAAGACAGAATTGCCATTAGGTTAAACTCTAAGTAGAACGACATACAGGCACTCGCGAAACTAGATGCGAATTAAACAGCTGTACTAAATGTTTTTTGTTTTCATTACGATTCCTTATATTTTGATGCTAAAACTGTTTGGTTACATGGCAACACAATTGTACAAATATGTAACCAAAAATTATTTGAAATTATTATTAAAATATTTGAATAAAGTACGAAAATAAGCGCAGGTGTGAGACACTATCTATTTTTTAAATAAACCGAGACTATTTCTTAACCTTACTATTTTTCGTTTCTCTTACGTACAAAGCAAACCAAATTTCTGGATCGTGTATTCATATTAATAAAATATTAATATTATATAAAATTTATAGCTAATATTTATTTTCACTCAATATATTTGTTTTCGTAGTTTTTGTTTCTCATGGCATATGGAAATTACTCGAAAAAGCAACAACTTTGATCAGGGGAGAGGGCTTGAATCTGTGACCTTCGAAATTAGCACTAGCTGCTCTAAATTGCTGAACTACCCTGTGGCCCTTGCTCTCAATACCTTCTTGAGGAATTTGTTCCGATGAGAAGTGCAATGGACCGATTCCACATGACATATGCATAAATCAACATTTAAAAATAAAGTTGTTCTTTATACATAGGTTTATACTTACTTTTAGTAGTTTTCATATGGTAATCGAGCCCACAACCTCGAAATGGCATACTTAGTACATCACAGCCAAACTGTTCAGCGAGCTATGCCACCCGAGACCTGATCAAAATAATTTGTCGTCTGAAATAATTCTGTAATTATAGCCGACGAATAAAATTTGTTTCGCCTTGAACTCAACGATGGTTTCCACAACGTTTTATTAAAATCCGTAATCCATATGACTAGCTAATTTAAATTCTAGAATTTAAACATCAAAATCGCGGTTAATGAATACAAAATACGCTGTGTGCAAATTTCCATTGGAATATGTTAATCCCAATTTTTGTACGAATTTGCCTGAAAATACAATTTGACCCCCTCAACTCTAATCAAATAAAAACAAGTTCTCAAACTTAGGTATATATTTTATCGTTGTGAAGACAATAAAACTAAAATATTAAATTTAATTCTAACAACCCCTTTTATAGTAGATATTTTCATGTATTTTCATACTTAGGTTTAGGAACCTTGTCTCTCACCCTGAAAACCCAAGCGACTTAAATATAATTTGCTTATTGCAAAATTCGCAAATCAAGCACAACCCGTTCCCACTGTCTGAGAGGAAAATGAATGTTTCTTATGCTAGGGCAAAAAGCGGGGCTCTAATTAAAATTGAGTATTTCATTTATTTTGGAAGCTACACGCCATAAACCGAGCGAATCCGCCTAACACCTCGCCTAATTCGGAGTAATTAAATCCCAATGATTGCTTCTGACGCAACGAAGGCGGCAGCCGCCATGTTTTCTTTTCATTAACTGCGATGAAATTTACGAAACCGCGCCACATCTCCGCGGGGAGGAAGTAGGAGACGATGTCATCTTGTTAACGAGGATCTCATCGCAAAGTGCTAGGGCTTTAAGGGCTATTGACTTTTGTATCTACTAAAACGGAGTGGGGTAACGCCAAGCCGCAGCGTATATTCACCGGTGCTCACAATTACGCCCTTAATTTTTTTTTTAAATCACCTGATTATAGGAAAGACACTCCTTTAAGATACTGGGAAGATGATTAACTATTAGGAGTTTTAGGGGAAGATGCCTAATCGCTAAGAATGAGAGTTAGGGCCCGTAATCCTGAGGCGTTTTATTGTCCAACAATAAACGAACGCACTATCTGCCGATTATATTGCTCCTGGTTCTGGAGCTGGATGGTGGCTTCACGACAATGACACTGGCAGGCATAGAGCTAGATAGTATCGATCGGACAAATGTCTACTTCAACTAACACCAACGCCTCGCCGGATTGATATCATTCCGTAATCGCATAATCCGATTCCACGTAGCTCCCCGGTCTGGACCCACGTCGCCCTCTTCTAAACCCAATTCAATTTGCTTGCATATCTGCAGATATTTACCGAGGATTTATCTATCTCTCCTATGAAACATGAACTCCTTTGATATAATAAATGTCCCGTCAGGACTGCCTGCAACAATGAGCGACTGTCGAATGCATTTGTCTTATTACCTCCTCCTCCGTTCCACCCTACCCCGTCGTTGACGCTGCCGTAGAAATCCGTGGAAATGTAATTGGAAAATATTTTTTTTTTCTAAGATATTTTTATCATTTCGCTATTACCACCAAATAAATGAGTTATTTCTACGGATAGAGCAACCTCCAACCACATGCAGTAGGATGGGTAGTAAATCGATTTTCTAAACGACTTCTTCGCCGTGATTGGCACACCTTAAGTCTTCATGACTCGAGATATCATTTAAAGAGTTGTACTGTTTTAAGATAGACAGAAATTTCAATGTTAAGGATCACTTTTCCATTAAGTTTCCTTAAGATAATGACTTTAGTGATCTCACTTTTAGTAAAGACTTATACCCTTGAAACACAGACACGGCCGAATGAAAATCCAACAAATGATACTTTACTCGGATTTCAAGTTCATGCGTGTTGAACTATGAACTTCATTCGAGTCGATAACATTTTGTTTTGCTGGGTCGATCGAATAGACGGGCAATGAGAACAAACTCAATTTCAAGTTTATACTCTGCTGATTCCATTAAAAGACGTGTCAAAGATATTTAGCAAAACTGAGATCAAGTCATGTTTGAATTTTTTCCTTTACTCATCTACTTCATTCCATTGTTATATTTTTCCCATGTTCAAATCTCCTTCACTTCATTCAAAAGTTCGAATAGTTTGTTAATTTGTTCAAAACAAAAGAAAATTCTTCAATAAAAATTCAATTTCAATACGACAGTCTAGCCTTATAACCATTTTAAACCCTCTTAGCGGTAAACAGACAAATTTTGCAGAAAAATTTTTAACATATTAAGTAAATATGGAAGAAATAAAGGATGTCTCAACAGAACTCCAACTAATAATACTAATAAATAAGAAACATAGTATTTTTATGAATTACCTATTTCTTTTAATGAAATATAAACCATATCTAATGACATTAAACAGCGATCAAAGCTCTGTTGGTATGTAGTTTTTTCAATGGCATTACAGAAAACGGAGTAAGAGCCGCTGGATATCCCGAATTTGATTCAATTTCTTGTTTAAGATCTTGAATCGTCTCCGGTTGATTTGCATAGTCCTTACTTAAAAAAAAAAACCTAAAGGAAGAAATTCAAAGTAAAATCGCAACTTCTTGGTTAAATCTTCTACTTGGTCTCCGAAGTGAGATATAACACAACCTGGAAACTTTGTTTGCAATGTCAATGTTTCTAAAATGTTCTACATTTTCACTATTAATAGACGTTCTTCCAAACTAGTACCGCGTTAATTTTCGTAAATGCCTATAGCAACGATCTTTTCATCGAATTCTGGTTCTATTTCACATGTAAACGCGCGTAAATACAACAAACAATTCCTAATCCAGCTATTTATCTAGTTCTTGATCAAAGAACTCAATAAATAGTTCCAAAATATTCTAGGATGTTGTCTGATTCACAGATTTATACATTTTTGCAGATTTCTCGACTTTTACTTTAATATTATTTTTTTCGAAGTTGACATGTTTGTAATCAAAATGACACAAAAACACAAAACAAGAAACACAAGGCGTAAAGAAAGAAGTTCACTATAGCTAATATACTGGTAGGTCTGATTTGATTGAATTAACTTAAAAATTACAATTGCATTATTTTATTGAATTTACAAAATTACTGAATGCTTACTATCGCTCAACGGTCTTGGCAAACAAACGAAATTTTCAAATTCTACTTATATATGAGACAGGCCGGTATATTAACTACAAAGTCATAAACATCGATTATCCGAATCGTTCTTTTCACATAATCCAGAACCAGTCCTGGAACTCGTTGAAAATAACGCAGCTCATGTTTCAATTATACAACTGCAAAATATGGCTGATTTAACAATTGAAAATCAAAAATGGTGGACAAATCCAAATTCAGATTCTTGTTGAGACACCTTTTATGAACTTTATACACAAATTTGGTTTTCATCAAACATTTCAATATTGCATACTTAAGCACACTAATAGTGAACTACAACATTTTCTTCAATGACTTTTCTGGTTAAAAATTGAAAACTTGGCGAAATGAATCTTAACGTATTCGAATAACCCTTAACACTTTAATTAAATTATACTTTTAAATTATTTTCTTAACAAAGTGAGTATCCGTACTTATAATGAACTGAGAAGTGTAATAACTAAAACAAATAACTAACAAAATAGCTAAAAGCCTCAATAAGGTTTACAACTATGTTTACTATATCTGTAATTTGTATTAACCGTAGATATTCAGATATACATAAGTAACATATGTTTATCGTAGAAAAAAGGAGCAGGAGATTAAGGTAAATTTTTCTTAATGCCACATTTTAAATTTACCTCTAAAATATTATATAACGATTGTATACGTTCCTGTGATGTTGTTTAAAGTTTCAACTTACAAAAAAGCCAACATTACAAAAATCTTTACCGCCTCAAAAGACCATCGCCCATTGTTAAGTATACTTAATGCACCATACTTTTGTTAATTGTCCCATTTTGGCCAATTAATTTCTGGGTTGCACTGTGCCTTAAAAAAGTGAGAGAAGTCGCAAAAATGTCGCCAACTATGTGAGCTACACAGTCAAAACCTTTATTTAGGAAGTACCTTTTGTTATGTCAACTTTTTATTTGTATAAAGCAGGACAACAAGGTCCTGTTCCACTTCTGACTATGTATACAGACCAAAATGTTAACTATTAACGCTGTTGCCTTTCGTAATCGCAGATTTTAATTCATATCCTTACCCAGATAATTTTAATTGCTTGTAAACACTCAGTGTCGCGGTAAAATCTTATGAAACTCAACACTAGTGAAGCCGTAAAGTAACCCAAAACCGTTCAAAACCCTAACCTGCCCAAAACGTAAACCGCCTGATATTATGTCCGCGTCATATCAACATTCATTTGAAGATGGGAAATTCCGAGACCATAAAAACGACCATTCGTAACACCTCTCACACAATTAGCCGCTCCTCATGAATTATTCGAGGCTTTGTGTAACCGCATGAGCGCTTTTGGCTCCTCGAGCTGACGACACGTTCCGTCTAGGCGCCGTGTAACCCTTAGGTGTATCAGCGCCGAACATTTTCATACTTGACGTTCACCTGATCTTGAGCATCTTTACAGGGATCCATCCCGGGTTCATCCGCTTGACCTGGCGGCATATAAACCCTGCGCCCGGGTTGCTGGGCGGCATGTACCATGCAAAGAATTACTTCAGCCCGATGGCGGTACCAAAGGTCAACCATCATTGTATGGAGTTTTACAGGTGTATTTCTGCTCTTTTTTTTAACTTTTATGTGGTTTTTGCTGGAGGAGGAGCGCGGAAAACCCCTGGTCAACCCATTTTATGGCACGGCGCCGGGTCTACACTGATTAAGGCAAAATGAGTTATTGAGACAGAAGAGTTTCTTTCCACACAAATGTTTGTTTTTTTTTTCTCTGTTTTACCTTTCTACGAACAAAAGGTATAAAAGTTTTGTACAAAAGCTTTGCTTTTAGCAGAGACTCATATTTTTCTAAAAATCCAGTGAAATATTTACCGCGCTTTTTTTTCTTTTCCAGATGTAGCTAACTTTCCTTGCAGCTCTCCCGCTAATTAGGACACCTTTTCCTTTTAGACGTTATAAATTTCTATGTCATTTAATTTTATAGCATTACCTTAATTTCCCGATTACACTAAAAGACAACAATTTTCTCCACTCTTACTGCAACACTACCAATTTTAAATAGAAGAATGTTTTATCATTTGAACATCATCGAAAAAGTTAAATAACATAAATACATACATTTTAACAACTTATTAATCCATAATCTATAATAAATGTGTGGCGGTAGCCTTTAATGCCCTTTATTAAGCCTAACGAAGATATGCACTTTTTTTTAGTATAACCATACAGTAAAGAGTGCAACTTCCTATTGAATACTAGCCGGACATTAAAGTAGCCAGCCCGGAACGAAACCCCATCACGAACGCCTCGTGAACACTTTTGTACAGGTAATTGAGTGAAGCTATATTAGAAGTGCTAAGTGGCTCGCGAACGACAATACTAGCGACGAAGGGCCATAGACAGTAAGCTTGGTCAAGGTGATAATAAAAGCCACAAAATACTTAAATAAAATAATGAAAGTATGAAATACAACAAAATAATAAATAAAGAAAAATTAAAGAGCATCATCCACGTCACCTCCTGAAACGAAAATTAGATCAAATCATATATGATTGCAAGCATATCTTACTGCTCTTATGTTACTTATTATGTTACCTAACGGGTAGAAAATTAATTAAAAAACCTAACAAGTAAATTGGATAAATATTTTACGAGTTATAAGCAAACTAACAGAAAGGCAAACAGAGACCTACATGGGAACCTATATAATTAGACTCGACGGTAGACATATTGTTATATCATTTCTTTTAATTCAGATACTCTTATGTCACAATTTTCAACGAATTTTTGAATATAGTTTACCTAATTTTAACTTGCATACTACTAGCCATCAAACAAGACGCCGTTTTTAGTAGTAGGTCGGTTAGTTTTCACTTTTTTATTATAAATTATTATAAATAGCAATAATTTTAAATGTTCAAACTTTGACTACGTATTTTGCACTGCGGATTATGATTATGATGCGTATACGCTAGATAGCTCTCACAACATCTCACACACAAGCATAGCTTATGTGAAGTGTTGGCTTAATATACCTAGGTAATAAATGTGAACGATTTGTATTCTGACAAGTAACAATAAATAAAATAAAATAATAATATGCTGGAAATTGTAAAACAAATTTTTAAGGGGACCGAATGGTAAAGCAGCCGAAAATTTGAGATATCTTTAGGATTGTTTTAAAGGTTCAAATAATGAATAATGATATTAGGTATATTATAGTACTCATGCTGCATACAATAACATTTATATTTAAATTAAAAAAAAAAATTAATTATGTTTAAAATGGCGCTAAATAAAACCCCCTAAAAAAAATAGTTGGGCTATGTGGTGAATTTCCACTCTTCTATTTATTTGAAAAATAAGAAAGTGGAAAATTATTAATCAGTTTTAGTGCAATTATGGTCAGAACTAGAAAAAAATTGAAAATTGATAGAATGACTCGCTTTTGAAATTGAAGCTCTCAAACATGCTTTTTACTTATCAATTTTTAAATGTAAAAAATACTATTTTTGAATAAAAATTCCCCGCGATAGCCACTAGTGTTCTGTATAACATATCAAAATTTTAGATAGATAGATGTGTTTTTTTCCACAATACCATGCAAAAAAAAAAAATAGGTTCGATATAAATGACTTTAAAGTATTAAGTAAGGACATTTTTAGAGACCCCTTTTTTCGCTATCTGCTAATAAGGCTGTAGAACCTGAAATACTGTTAGTATCCTTATAAAAATTTGACAGGATATTCTTGAAACTCTACTACTATAATATTCTTTCAAATTATCTAAAAAAAATCCGATTTTTCTGAAAATTTTAGACCACCGGGTCCCATTAATATCTCGGAAGCGACATCAAAACGAATATTTTTACAACATTTAATTAAAATCCATAAGAACACCTCAAATTCAATCTGTTCCTTACTACAAAAGCGTTAGAAAAGTTTTAAAGTTACATTTGCATTTTTATCACAGCTTTGATCGACATAATTATTGCATATATGTACATTCATTGGCATAGTGTTTAGAGTCATTTAGTGAAAGAAATCATTTTTTCAAATTCATCATCAAAATCGGAATTGAGAAATTGTCTATATAGTGGAATTAAAAAATAATTATGATGAAACAACTCATACAGTATAGTTTATATAATTCGTTTTGTGAATAAGGAAATGTAACAATGGTGCAGTATGGAAATTAATGAAGTAGGCAAGAATAATATGGAACTCCTATTTTTTATCTTATATTATAAAATATTCATAGATCTTTTTGCAACATTGTCTTGCTCAAACGGCAATGTATATAATACTATAATATAGCTTTAATGCAAGCCATTTTCCATTAAAGAAGTGTTACCTAACATATAAACGAGTGCACAGAAATAATTACATAAAATTTAAAACCTTTCAGAAAAATTACCCGAAATTGGATAAAACCGTTCCCTCATTTTTGCTCCAGGTTTTTAAATAACTAGTTAATTAAATTAAATTCAGATGTGCATAATAGTGTAATTTCTACCTGTCAATCAGCATATATTACACCACAGTATTTGTTTGTAAATATTTCTTTATTATCAAAGCCAGAACAATATACCGAGTGAACAGTAAAGAAGTTTTCCAGCATATCCCAATCGATTCCTTACAGTGTTGTGATCAGTGTAATTTCTTTTTCCTCTTTCACCCTTTTTTTACCGGCTGGAATATTTTCGCGTGTGCAGAGAGGTAAACTCATATAAAACTAATAACTTCTGTTCAGAACACAGTAGAACTACAAGTAAAGTTTTGATAAAAATATTCATTATGAGCTTTTGATTAGTACCCCTAATGTCTCGATCCGTTGGCAAATGTGGCAGGTATGAATGTTAAAACTTAAAATTTTTAAACATTTTGGTTAAAAATGTACCTTTTTATCCTCCGTCCTTAAAAATTTCTTTAATAAGGATATGGCTTAAGAAACAAAAAAAAAAAATGCTACTGCACTAGAATACTCAATTAGAAAAAAAATGTCTGCCATTAAACTTAAGCAAGCAACCTCTTTCGGAATTTCTTGTGTTTCAAAGCTCAAATGTTAGCTCAGAAGGTCTTTTGGAAAAACAGAAATGCATGTAACCGTGTTGTGTTATGCTAAAAATTTATTCATCATTACGTGTAAAGTCAGTGAATTAAATAAAAATATGCATCCACCTTTTTTTCGAAAATAAAAACGAATACGTTATAACATCCTAATTTTGTTTATCAAAATTTCTAAAATTCCTTTTTACCATACCACGATTTTATCGAATTTGAACAGTTTAACAAGTTGTAATAGTACTGATCTGTGCTCTTTAAGGTTATTATTTAAAAGAGATATATCTATCTTTTTATTTTATGTTTCTAATTTTCACTTTAGCTTATTTTCATATTGTTTTTCCTGTATTTTTTATTATATGTTCAGCTCTTATTATTACCTAAATTCGCTATTTTGTAATTCGTCGAATCCTACACTTGTAGGTTATTTAGCCGTTTTAAAAATTACTAGAACCATAATTCAACTATTTTTCGGCATATATTTATTTTTATATTTATAGAAAGTAGTTGTACTAGACAAAATAGCTGAAACGATATTTCTAAAGCACTTCATGCAATATAAATTCGCTAAAATAAGTTACCGCCAATTTATATATAGCATGGCTTTGAGGATAATAAACGTAAGAGCTGGTTTCCCCGACCATAAAATATTATTATTATTCCAAAACAGCTGATATACATATAGTATAGGAGTGAATCTATATAGAGTGTGGCTAGTCGAGCTAACATTTCTTTTAGTGTATTTGTTTTATTGTTGTTGTTGACTATGTGTCCTCACAAAACACTCAAAATACCTTCGGGCCGCAAGATATCACCGTTCGGCAGTATTTTCATTTTTGAATTGTGGCCGTGCACACACAAAAGCTGCAGTTGTAAACAATTTAATGAAATTGAAAAAGTTTTGAAGAAACTGCAGCAGAACACGTGTCGGGGGCTCAGTGAACAGCTCCACTTCAATTGCGCTCACGTGTCTAGCAACATAGGTTTTTATGTTGTATTTTTTTCTTTCCAACTGAACACAAGTCGAAGTAGTTGTGCCTGGATTTTCTCACATGGTTGAGCTGCATTCTGTCGAGCAGAAAGTTTGCAAGGTCCTGAAACCATCTGGGCGTTTACAAAGCAGGGCTCGCTTCCAGCCGATAAAGTATTATAAATGCAGCTGAAATCTAAGGGGTGCCGCGAGCACGGCAAGGCTTTTCAATAAGCGATTTTCCCCGCGAAGAGCGACGGAAATCCCTAAATGAGTGGATTAGACGATTTATTGTCTCAACGACAAGAATATGAGCGCTCCTTGAATCGAGCGAATCCTTGCAAGGACTCCCGGCCCGCTGGGGCTCCGATACCGAGCAAAGGGATGTTCCGGAAAGGAAAATCCAGTCAATGCCGCCATTTAAGCTAATTGTGCGCCCCAGCACGCACCCTTTGCTTTCCACCCCCGGCACTTTTCCAGGTCGTTACGTTACAGCTTCCCCCCATTTTGGAATATTGTGGCCCAGTCGACGGCGACGACGGAGCGGCACGGATGCTTATGCCGTGCCGACATCGCGATAGCTCCGCCGGAGGATTGTTTCACGGAAATCATTTTGTCAATGGCCTTAATAAGGCCGCGTGTATGGCACCAGTGAGCTGGCAACAAAAGGCCGTTGCCGCGCCTAAAATTGGGCCCTGCGCGAGACGTGTGCGTCTCGTAATTGCCCTTTTAAAGAATGAAATTAATCACTTTGAGAATCGTTTGTCACGAAATTCAGAGAAGTGTTTTCCACCTCAAAAAATATTCTGTCGAAAAGTTCGCTTTTGGGCGGTCGGTAGAGCTCTTTTTAACATCCCCAGCCATAGCCGAAGCCCAAGACCCCATCCCCAAACAATTGAGGGGCAGTGTCCCGCGCCCGTGGCAGAGGCGTAGGCATCCTCCAGGCCGAGGAGCATCAGCTGGCGCTGAGAGCTTTACCGCCGCCACCAGAGTGGAACGCAAAAAGTTTTCATTACTTTTTCGCCTTTCGTGGCCCATTTCTCCTTTATGGCCGGGAGCTAGTAACTTTGAATTGGTGTGTGGTCATTAAAAAGTTGTTCAAATCAGAGTTGATTGAAGTTTATTTGTAGTTTAATTCACCGCAAGCCGATCACTCCCGGACCGGCCGTTCGTCACTTTTATAAACTTATTAAGGTCACCCACCCCGCTTTATTCTGGTCCACCCAGCCATAAATGACGGTGAATTATCATCTTTAAGAAAAACAACGTCTATTCTTACCAGACTTCATTTACATTAACCCCATAGGGTCGTGTAACTTTCAAGCCACATAAATATTAATATAACGAAATTTTTATAAATAATTTAATTATTTTCCATAAAATGATGTATACTTCTTTTTACTTCTTATTATACTATATCTATACGTTGTTAGTATGTTTAATAATATAAAATATTTAATTCCAGGAATAATATTTTTACCATTTTCTAAAATTAAACTTTTTGACTCTCAAGGTTTTGGTATATTTACAATAATGATTGTGTTTTTCTTGTTTTATATATTTATATATAAAAAGGTTTAAAATATGCATACAAAATCATATGAAAATAAAAATAAAGAGCATTGATAGTAGATCTAATTATATTAGTGTACTGCTCCGAGGTAAAATAGTTCGCCACAATATTGCCTTTTCCGGGTTAATGAACAAAATATTATACTCAGTTTTAAGCTTATTATATGTACTTTTTAATAATTAATAAAAGCACAGCAATAATTCATCATTTATAATGCAACATTTTAAAAAACTAAAGGTACTCGTATATGATGCATGTAGTAAACTTAAAACTAAGTATTAGATTTTGTTCTTTATTATCCCAGAAAAGACAATATTTTTTTTTTTGTTCCAATTACTCATCCAAAACACGGGTAGACGAACTACATATTTTACATCCGAAATAGTGTGAACGTTGTAAACCATTGTTACTCTTCAAAGTCATAATATATGCTTGTTAGTTATAGAATTGTTGAAATTGCTGCATTCATTGTTAATCTATTTTTATAGGTTCATATTTGTTGATTTTATGTTAAATAAATTTTTTTATAGTCAAGATAAAAATTCGGCCCATATTGGTACGGCTTCAAATTTTATTTATTTATGATAATCAAATTATCTCGTATAACACCGAATTTGAGCAGTAACTGACGAACAATTTCCATTATTTCTAAAAATACCATGGGGTTTCAATAATTGCAAGAACACATATAATTTAAATCCTGGTTAACATACCTTCTTTTTATCTCCCAATTATATAAATCCATTTTTAAGCCTAACAAAAATATTTTATTATATTTTTGCCAAAAACTGCTGACGCTGAAAAGTTGTATACTTTTCGATTTTTAGGTGTTATAAGCATAGCAACAAAGCATATGAAAGTAGATTGTTTACGTGTAAAATGTATAAAATTAGTAAAATTTAAAAAGGTAATAACTGCAAAGATGTAAAATGAATAATTACTTGGCTGATTTAAATTAAGTTCCTTAAGATCTTCTCACAGAAAAAATTGGAGTAATATAAAAATTTTGACGGTCGTTTAAACTTTGCTGATTATGTTTTAAAATGCAAAATGTTTACAGATAACTGTAAAAATGTATAAAAAGTTTCAAATAAAGTTCATAATAGAGGCTTTTGACAACTTAAGAATTCGTATAGTCCTTCATTTGAATTTGTCAAACTTAAGAAAATTTATTTCTTTTCTTCCATGCATACCGCCTCTTGTAATTTTCCTAAAACACATATACAAAACCTCCAAATTGTACAAATATATCCGATTTAAGAAATTTGTAAATCAAGTTACTGAGGGCTGTCAATGCCAACACGTACCATAATATCACAATACCATAATATACCATATATTAGGGGGACCGGAAAGTAATATCGTTTTGCTACATTTAATCCAAGCAGCTTACTTTACCAATCTGCTGCAAATGTTCTTGGATGGACAAGCACGGTTGGTTAAAAGCATTTGAACAGTTCCTTAATTGTCACGGCACGATTGCTTCCACTTGCGCCCCTAATATGTCATTTTCTCTTCCTGATTGATACGATAATTATCGGATTTGAACTTCGAAAACCATCTTTAACATTTACGTTGCGTTTAGATATACATCGTAAATGTTTTTGGTAGCAATAGTGTGCCTTAATACCCTTGTGAAACTCAAAAAGCATATAATGTTGGATATATACCTCTTTTGGTGTTTGACTGGCATTTCAAAATAAATTGCAAAAAAAAAAATTTAAGATTTAATTATTTACGAGTAAACAAGTCACTCTAACCTTAACATATCTTTGGAACGACTTCTAAAATGAGCTGTTATATGACAAACGAATATCGACATGCGTAGAAACGACATTACTTTCCGATACCCCGAATATATGACACAGATAAATAATTTTGGAGTAACAATTTCCATCTTGCTAAGATTAGAAAATTATATATAGTTATAAATTTGGAGGTAATTTTGGATGATTTTTCAAAGTTAGCAATACCAGTTATGGAGATTTGGTTAATTATTTAAAGAACCATTCCAGGCGACCAATTTGCATTTGATATACTCTAAATGTTTTTACATATGGCATACTCAAAGCCTTCTATAGGATCCGCATTAAGAAAAGTTTAATTTAAACAACAAAAATAGTTAAACAGCTTGTTTCTAATTACTTTAAAGTTGATTAGTTCATACATGAATTACAGAACCACCGTTTTTTTAAGCTAAAAAGACTAGGCTAAGAGATATTCTAGTCGAAAAACAAGAAGTGGCTCACAGTCCCAGTTCCTCACTTCACGTCTTTCTTAATTAGCATCTCCCACTTTAAATCCGGTACAAGGTCATCGGAACTAAGAATTGAGCCAAAATATTTAGTTGTGTCTCAATTCACAATACCGTAAATGTTTTCAAAAGAAAAAAGTATTTTATTCTGTAACAAAATATAAGTGAAAGAATGTAGCGAATTGTCTGATCCAATTACGTCTAAAGTGCCGTTGCCCGTGGCGAAAGGTTTATTTTTGGCCCTTTCTAGATGAACAAATTCGAAAAAGTGCAAGGTGAAGTGCCGGGAAGGTGCTAAACTTTGCCACGCGCACTCATCGAAAAGAAACGTCGGCTTTAACTAGAAAGGAGGTGCCCTGCGCTCCAGGGGAAGATGTAAATAGACAAGTGCCAGGATGTAAATCCTTGGATTCCTTGAGGAGTTCCTGCCAAGGAACTACGTCACTTTTATCACACAATAAAAAAAGTAGAGCTATGCTGTTGCCAGCCCACCTGCCCGCCGACACTGCCCGCCTGTGATGGTTTCGAGTTGCCCCAACTTCAAGTAGTTAAACTGCAAAGGAGTCTTCTGGATTACTGGAAAGAATTTAGCACTTTGTGGTTCATCCCAGAAGAGGCAAGGATCCCAGAAATGTTAAAACTCGTTCTCGGGACGACTGCACGTAATAATTAACGTATGTAAGTCCCAGAGTGCAATGTCATCATCAACTCTTCTCAACTAGGAGGGTTTAAGCCTCCTTTTGACCGCCTTTCTCATTTTTATGTAGGGCATTTTATTGCAATCAGGTTAAACTGAGTTGGGGAAGCTCAATAATGAAGCAGTATTTTGCGTGGTTCTCTAAATAAATCTCAGGATGGGGGGATAGTGAATATTAGTGCCCTATATCCCTTATCTCTGTCAACTTAACTTTTAATTTGCGCTGAATAGTAAGTTTAGAGAAAAGTTATTTTAAATATGAGACGTAATATTCAAAGCATTTAATCGCTTTGCGAATTTTTCACGCGAAAAATGAATCACGGTATATATAAAAGAAATAAATTAGAATCAACCGAAAAATGTTCATACACATTCAACGATTAATTGAAATTTTATACGATTAATTATAATTTTTTTTCATAGTTGACTCAACAAAACTGAAACTGGTACCAAGTGCATTTTATTTTATAGCGAATTTTTAGTTATTTACATTCTAGGACATAATTAACACAAAGAAAAATTATTGAATTGAATGTTTCACGGAAGCTGCAATTCCAAATATTTATTTACCCTAATTTTTATCGAGCTAAAAGAAGACTTATGGTATATAGAAAAGAAATGAATTTTATTTGTAGAATATCGACGAATTTATAGGACAAATGAAAATTACATTCCAATTATATTTCGAAAAAATAGTTTACTTGTAGATCATCTCCTTAAAACTAACTGAGATCTTATTTCCGAGAGTGATAGAAAAATGGAATAATACGTTAAAATTTAACTTAAAAAGTAATATATTAAATAAAAAAAAATTATATCATTTTCTAATAAAAAGGCTCAACTTATAAGGCAGGTTTCCGAAGAAGAATTCAAGAAGAATTTGTGGCTTGCAGTAAATGTACTTATTTTTTTTTTTTCAATTTATTCTTGTTGAATTCAACAATTTTCACACTGCAGGACACTCCCGAAATTGGTTAATATGTTTCTCATTTTCCTAAAATTCAGCTTTTTCTTACATTTTCTCCAAATTTCATGTAAATATACCTAATTATTATATTTATTGAATTGTCCATCTTATTACCATTCCAACAGCATGTCCAAGTAGAGCAAAAATATGGAAAACTAAAATGAACCCCAAATTATTTTTTGTTTAATTAAAACCCGATTTAATTTAATTGTAATAGCTAATTCCTAATCATTTTGCGGCTTGTCTCGTGCTCGTTTCAGGTGTTTATCTGATGATGCGGTCCTGATCATGGATCTGTCCTATTTAAAGTTATACTTCCGGTTTCTCTTAACCTCTGGAAAGTCCGCGGAAATACCCTTCTTTGGGATACTCGTCGATTTCAGAATCTCTTTTGGTATTTCCGGACAGCCTCTCTTATATTTCCGTTGACTATGATACACCATAAAAATAAATTATATCAGCGTATTCCTCAAAAGTAAATTCGGCAATTTTTTAATTATTTCAGCTTAGAACACCCGCAGTTATCACTTGGTTTTTCAACTATGATCGATGTTCTTTTTGACTGATCTTCTTTTATAGCAACATTTTCATTAGGTCTTAGTAACAGAGCGTCGGTATAGTCCCAAATATTGCTGGCTAAGACAAGCTAATTACGACAATAAAATAAATTCAATTAACCTTGTTATGACTTTTCTTCTGTAATAATTAAAATTAATTACCTGTATATGCTAAACAAACTTTACCCATAATTTTTGGAGACGTTTCGATCGTTTTATAACTCTTACAATTACAGGGCAATAAAATAATAAGATACCAGTTAAGGTTTTGTAAGGAACAGATTTTTCTACCTCTATTTAACCTAGGCATGTTGTACCTTGTTGAAAAGTTAATGAGCAATTCAATAAAAATAATAAGATCTTTCTTTCATAGCACTCATATTGGAATGTCCACTAAAAGATGTCAGCTGCAACATTGTTGTATATCTAGGAAGAAGTAATAAAAGGAACGAGTCTGAACGACAAGCATTGATTTTAACTACACTAAGAGAAAAAATTAATGAAAAACTGCAGTAATATTAAAGAAAAACATCATGGAATACAAGTTTACACTGCAATATAAGAAGCTTCAATAAATTAACTTCATTTATAAGATAAATTTTTTGAAATAATAAAAAATAATATTAATTGATTGTACGACGTTTGCGATTCCTAGTAGCATGATATCTTTAGTTGAATGAATAAGATTTTCCTTAAAGATTTCTAGTTTTCGCGCATTCGGGAATTAAGCCCATAAAGATGCTTTCTAAGCGTTATTTATTTGTATATTAAATTATATCATTTTTGTTTTTATATATTACTTTTTAACCAGAGGTTTCATATGGGAATCGTGCCTAAGAGCTCGGAATGGCATAGGCATACTCATATCACAGACAAACTACTGCTTAGTACAAAAATATACCTCCTTAAATCAAATATAATCATAATTAATTTAATTTTTTAGTTTTCTCTCAATTTCTCAAAGAGAATTTTATAGTGTTAATAAGCATTAATGCAGATCTAATTAAGCATTAATTGCAGATCTAAATTAATTCAATACATAACATATATTTTTACTGATAATTGCATTCTTTTTTAATTTTATTAATTTACTATTTGCTTTTGCTTTTAAGAAACGTACGTTTTTATAATAAAGTTACAATTATTGATTTTGTGAAGCTTGTTTTCCCCTCAATTACGTTCTCGTCATGATAATTTTATTGATTTACTCCACTTAATGAAATTTCGAGATTCATCGAATCAAGTGCAGTGTTTTCTCAATGTACGCGTATAACTAAGAAAATACAAAAATATTATGAAATTTATTCGTGTTACATCAACTATAGATCGCTAACTTATAATTAAAGCCTAAAAACTAATTGAATATTAAAAGTTACAATGTTAACTCACCTTTTATGCGTAAAGTATGTGAAAGGTTCGCAATTCTCCACATTCCCCGCAATGAGGTAATTGTTTATGAATTGCAAAATAAACTTAAGCAGCTATTTCAAGGAGCCCCCGGGAGCACGCTGAAATCAATAACTGAATCATCACCAGGGAAAACTCGTAAAAGCTCGTTAACCGCCCCTCCAGTGCGACGAGGCATCCTCCACCCCCACTTGACTCAGAGGCCCCGTGCGTTGCGGTCGTTGTCGTCGCCTGGCACTTAAAAGCTTCAGAAAGTCCTTTTTGACATTTTAAGCGAATTAAGAAGCCCTCACACGGGTCTCTTTTATCTTGACGCCTGATCTAATTGCAGGTTGAGTGGCGAAGTAGCGAACTATGTCCTTTCGCCAGTGGCTGTCTTCTCCGGAGGCGTTCCGTTCTACACACGATGATGCCTCCCGGCGCAGTGGGGCCGGTAGCGGCGGCGAAAGTGAACGCTATGAGTACGGGCAGACGTCTAAGATGTGCAAGGGAGCTCTAAAATCAAAGCAGTCCCTTTATGGGATGTATCTGATCAAGAATTCATGCGAGACCGAATTCCCCAAACATGTCAATGGGAAACGCTTAAATCTCTCCCTGGAGGGATATTTTTCGGTTGCCAACCGGCCTCTGGGTTTATTCGGTGTTCCACCAACATCCGGATGCTCCTCCGACACCCAAAACGGCGATAATTTCCCTCGCAATGAGCATCACTACCCCCCAGTAAAGGCCTCATCAGCCCAACTCGAGATTCGCCGCAGCCGTGCAAAAGAATGTGAAGAAAAAGAAAATCGACCTGAGGGTGTACTCGGGAACAATGCGAATGGGGTGCATAAAAGCTAAACGAAGCATCCTCGCAGAAGTGGGGTATTTTGCCCTGTCATTTAGAGTTTACGCCAGCCACTTTAGTTTTTGAATCAGCTCCAAGTTTTTACATTATCATCTACCAGCCGGCTGGGACTAAGGCTGGGGCTGGTAGAGTTCCACTTCTGCCCCGGGGGAGCCCAGTTCTGACTGATCTACTTTCGTGGCTTTGTTGCATCATGTACATGGGGCGCATGGTGAACTGCACCTACTTTAAGCGGCTCCCCCGGCAACTCCAGGTACCACGACGCTCCTTAGATGTACAGATGCAAAGATATTGCCTAGTTGTTGACATCTCAAAGATAGTGATTAACAGGACAATTTACACAATTACATTTGTTTCGGAGATGTTTTGTCTATTGTTCCGACCCTAATTGTTTCTCAAAGAAGTTGCCTGCTACTTAGTTTGAGGGGAGCTCTATTTGTCTGGCTGGCTGCTTGCTCTTTTCCGCACCCCGTGCCCTCCTCCAGGCTGTGCGCTTCTTTTGCCAGGGCTGCTCCTATTGCAATTGCTGGGAGTTTTTAATTAGTCAGAGGTGCAATGGGCTCTCGTGCTAATTGTACACTTCTATTTATTTCAAGTTTCCAGGATAGACAATAGACAAACTGTAAGAGAATGCTCTGCAAGTTATGTGCTTGCATGTGACACAAACCGATTTGAAAACTTATATCAAGTGGGCGCAAATCATCTATAAGCCAACATTGATTGCACTTTAACCAACGATTAAACTGTTGCAACCTTCGAAAGAAAATAAAAGACATCGTACTTTTTTAACATAAAATAGGTCTTAATTAATTTAGCTAAAATTTTCTTATTATACAATCGTTAATATTTTTTAAATCAACCTGCAAAAATATTCAAAGAGTGAAAAAGTGTGT
This sequence comes from Philonicus albiceps, assembly GCA_963969385.1. Taxonomy (NCBI): domain Eukaryota; kingdom Metazoa; phylum Arthropoda; class Insecta; order Diptera; family Asilidae; genus Philonicus; species Philonicus albiceps. The sequence goes on from OZ017773.1 coordinate 32,480,423, forward strand.
ATTTAAATACTTAAATTCTTTCGGAATAAGAAAGTATATTAAAGTTTTTAATTGTGACACTAGATTTTCGTATTTGAAGAATATTATCTGCTTACTGTATTCACAAGTCAATTATTGTAAACAATTAACAAAAACGATATACTTTCTTTAATTATGATTATTTTCAAATTGTATGCTTGAAATCCACTTCAGTTTGGAGAAAAGATTAATAGAATTTCAGAAATTACTTTTTATTCTGCTGCATAATACATACAAAGTCAAAATTTCTAGCCAAGAGAGCTGTTGGATAAGCCTTTTAAAAACTGATTTAATGAAATTGAAAAACTTTAAAAAATGTAGTTTTCACTTGGTCAGGCAACCTTCGATATGTATGTATGTAGGTAAATTTAGCTAAAGCTTAATTGACATCAAAATGGTCAAAAAGCATAAACTATCTTGGTATATACCTCGACCAGAAATTAATTTTCAAAGAGCATGTACTAAAAACAATTTCGAAAATGCAAAAATATCTAGTCACCCTATACCTACTACTAAACAGGAAATCCAACCTTTCAACAAGCTGACTATTTATAAAATGGTAATGCAATCTGCGCTGCTCTATACAGCACAAATTTGAAATAACATCGCAGCTGCAGCACACATCAATAAAATTCAAATGGTACAAAATAAATGCCTAAAAATATTATTCAATAAACCGTGGGACACGCCAAAACGATTACTACATACATCAACTGGCATAAACAAAATTGGTCTAGCAAGCTTCAAATCAAATTAAAAGTATATTCAGAATGAAATTCTTAATTTCTAAATATGCTCATATACTCACTATTAAAGTTATTGCAGAACACTTAGACAGTTAAGCTAAATTAAATGAATACGTAACTAGTAAGGTTTTATGCTAAACAAAGATACAGAAGGTTTTAGTAGTACGTTTTTCCTTAAAATAACATATACTAAAGAAATGAAATATCATCCAACCGTTATTAAGTATGTAAAACTATTATAAACTAGCAGATATAAAGACAAAAACTCCGAGCTCTGAACTACTATATGTCCGCACGAAAAAGACAAAAGGTGAAATAATACATAAAATGTTATAAGTTCTATTTAATATTTAATTTTTAAAAATTTTCTGAAATACACGATTTAAAAGAAACTTTATTTGTTATCTACAATTAATTATCCTTACTATAGTAATAACTTACACCACAAAAATGGTTACTTGCTTTCACTACTTCATGTCTTATATTCAAAATACTGAGTTTACTATGAAAATTATTTACATTAAATAAAATTTAGAAAAAAAGTCAATGGCTAGATTTGATTCTTCCTTGCCTAAGCAAGTGAAGTTGTTTAAAAATAAAAAATTAGTAAATTAAGTTATTGCGACTTTTGAAAAATATTTAGCCACTTCGATACGGACCAGAGATGACCACACACAGCCGAACGTCCACTTTAGCCGAGTGTCTTTCGGCTTTTTACTTTATCTCTGCAATATTCAGCTGACAAGTTACTCCGAATCTGTAACGTTTTTACATGTCCTTTTTTGTTTATAACTGTGGCTGCCTAGAAAGGCACACTTAGGCCAATTTTTGGCCCATTGTGTTACCACGTAGCGCAGGAGACCATGGTTATTCGTGGGATTCGAACCCACAGCCTCTGGGACGGTAGGACAGCGCGCTAACAACTGAACTACCAGAGGCCCCTACATGTCCTAAGTAGGAGTTATTATAGTACGCTTTTGATTCATGTAAATAATAAAATATCATGCGGACTATGAGCGCCAGTTGTAGCCAAGGTTTCGCGGCCGTTGAACACCGTACCGAAGTGGTTAATTTTAGCTACATAACAGATATATCACAATAGTACTATAATTACTGTAAAAATTATATATTTAGTAGCTTACCCTACCGGCATTGCTCGGACTACTTATTATTCATTATTATTTCAAAGTTATTTATTTTCAGAGAAATTGTTCATCCACTAAAACTTTGTGCAGAAAATTGTAGCAGAAAAATATCACTATCCCAAATTTTACAGTAAAATATCTTCTTCAAAATTTTTTGCTTATTCGCAATTTTTGATCTTAGCCTGAAACTCAATTTATGCCTCTTATTTTATTTCAAACAAGAAATGCCCTATCCTGCCTCTAACGCAAGCCAAAATTGAAAGGGCTTTTAAGGGCATTAAATCCAAAAGATTACTTATGTGACATCCGCTTCAATCTTCCGGATTAGAATATGAAAAATATTTTGTTTGCCTGACTGAACAACGATTTAAAATAAACCTTAATTTATGATACAAAATATGAATTTTTCTTTTTCACATATACCTAGTTTTAGTTGCTACCTCAGGATTACAAACATTTTTATTTAAAGAGTTAAACCCATAACTTAGAGGTTTTAAAATACTTGTTACTTTTATTAGAAAAGGTTTGTACTTAATTAAAAAAGCTTAAAGTTCAAAAATGCTGAGAATATTGTCGCTGGAAAAAATAAAAAGTTATTTTATCAATTTGCACCTTATATAAGAAATAATAAACTTATGTTTTACATTAGAAAGTTGAAATACCTTAAATAATTGTTATTCCGTTCCACAAATTGCACCATTATTAGCAAAAGACTGTGTTAATCAATACATTGCCAGAAGTGAACTCAGTCCAGTAATTTACGTTGTGTGTTGGGTTCATTCAATTCTAATCGAAATTAAAAATGAAAACGTTACTATAAAGTGAATCACTAATTGTTAAAAATTGATTTTCTGTCTCTCTAAATTCCCCTTCGTCTACATTGATTGTAAACCGGAAAGTCAAAAACTCCTGGTGCTACCATATTTATGTACTCCTTAAGTATAACATATTCGAGCTAAATCCTGACGTGAATTACTCAAAAAGCGATAACGTCTTTCAGCAATTTAATTCATCGAATATTTGAAAGGAAGAAATTTTTTTCTAACGGAAGCAGTTGATAAATTTGCATACCTAACCCCTGAACCCCCATTGCACCCCACACAGATCGCACTTACACCGACGAAGTTGTCATCTTGATTTGTCTTACAATTTTTCTTTTTTGCCAAAGATTCCTATTGAAGCATAAAAGCTGCTTGCATATTTTCTCTTTGACTTTCTTTTTTGCCTTACATTTCCTTAGCGTAGGCGGTGAAAGTTCCACAGAAGGAGAATGAATGAACACACAATTGTAAACTTGATTTGAAGCTTTATCCCAGGCGGATAGAATCCTAAGCCCCCTAGATAATTTCCTTTGACGTGTGTGGGCAAAGTCATGATTATGTGCGAAAAATCTTATATAGGGCAGGTAGACGCCCTATGTACCTACGAATTGGAATGAATGCTCCCGGCTTTCTGCTGTAAAAAGGCGAAGGCCCAGAGATGAAAAGATCACCTGATTATTGGGAAACGCGGCAGGTTCAATGAAAAATTGTGTACACATCCCGAACCTCGCCCTCGTTTGCCGCTTAAAATGGTTTTTCGTGTTTGAAATCTACCTGAAATCTCACGTACCAATCTATGCACAGGGTGGTCATATACTCCTATGTATATATATATTTTTTTATAAATATTATAAACCGTGCAGGTACATAGGATATCAGGGGCAGTTGCCAATCAATTACGTGATGCACATTAGAGCAAATAGTGCAGATCCCGGCGGGCACATGTAATTTAAGATTGTGTACCCGGGACCTGGGACTCCGGAATTTTTCTGATTTTAAGGGAAGCCGTATGCGCTCCAGGCAGAAGCTATAAAAACCAAAGAGCATTACAAATATGTAGAGTGGAGCCGTGCTCCCCATAAAGGGAGGGGCGATCCCGACCATCATCAGTCGGTCGGGTCAGGGCCCCAGTGGAATTTTATATTTCCATCGCAGGCCTAAGTACGAAAATTGACTCGGTTATTCTTTTATTAAAGCACCTCAATCCGGGGCGTAAATAACGGCGACCTCGCCCGCAAAAGAAAAATCCGAAAAGACCGCAGACGATAAGGTGGAGCTCTGATTCCGCTTGTTCGCAAAGTGTAGCTGAATACCCCCGAGTACGACTGGAGTTACGTAAATACAAAGCATCTAATCTCTCTGAATGATTTATGGAAATCCTGGATATTTTCGGAAGTGTTCAGTTCCACCCTCGGCGGACTATGTACCTTGAATGGCGTGCTGCTGCCGAAATCCTTGTAAATGCTAATACCTTGCTCGGATCATGTTTCTTGCATTCGAGGCAGTAAGCCGAGTGCTGCCTTTTCAATTAACATAATGCGTCCCCTAAATAGCAGACGCTCCGCTTATGATTTTGTTATGAGTGGTCTTACGTTCGAATTATTTATTTCATTTTGATCAAAGGGGCATTATGAACTGATATCCGGCTACAAGCTCCTCAATGCATGGAACTGATGGTATTCAATAAGTATCTAATTTAGTTACTTATTTTTTGACCTTTATGAGCCAAGGACTCAATACTCAAGTAAAAATCTTTAAATCGATGCTTTATGTATATCCACAAATCCATCGAGAAATTATCTTTAAGCCCGGAACAGACTTCATTAACTTTTCTTTGGCTTTTTTTAGTAATATTTATACTCAAAAGATAATATTGTGCAAAACGCCCATTAATAATAAAAGGCCTATGATTAGCTCAATCTTATACCAATTCTCATGAATCCTGGGTCGAAAATAACATAGGAGCATGATCTAAATCAAGACAAATCATTAAAATGATAACTTTGTGCCAGCACTATCATCGGGTATTAGCCTAAATTCTTAGTACTAAAACTTTGCTCAGGACTGATTTTGAAATTTAGCCCACGGTTAACTAGGCCCAATACTGATAAGGAAGTATAGCCGAAGCCTGATATTACAACCTGATCGATAGCTTAACCTTTAATCCATTATTTATAAATTATACACTAAGGTTTTCGTTAGCATGAGTTTGAGTATTAAAAAATAGACTTAGAGTGGGGTAAACACTGAAAACCCAAAAATTGGTACTTACAGTTTGAACGTAGACTGAATAATCAAATTTTGTCTTTTGGTACTTCTCTTTCACTGGTCAGAAAACTTTTAAAATTTATCCAATTGCATCGATCTTTGTAAATTTGACGAATTTTCCAACCAAAAATCTTAATTCTAATCAAAATTCTCAGAAATTCATGGTATTCTATCATTGGTAAAAGTTATAGAAATTCGGTTTGCATTGAAAGTATAATGATAGTATAAAATTGTACACTTGTCGCTCGGTACAAAGAAAGTGCAACAAATTGTGACTATCTCTACAAAGTTTTACATTTGATTGTAATTGGTCAAGTCAATATGAATCTAAAAAACGGGTTAATTTACCAAATTAATTTGTTCCAGAAAAGCTGGAAAGGAAAAGGTATATTACTTTTAAGCGAAATTGGAAGATATTCATTCATTAAAATTAAACTTATGATATTGATATTCTAAAATTTTCAGAACCTGATTTAATGGTTTGCAAACAGCTCATATAGGTATATATCAAAAAATACGCTTCAAGATAAAATGGTATTAAATAAATTAATTACTTTTGCATATATTTTTTCTATAACATTAATTTAAAAAAGAAAATAATATTGTTAAACATGTATCAATTTCTCTTTAGTTTGGAAAAACTGCTGCAAAGCTCAGTTTAAGAATTCACCTATTTTTAAAAACATATCGAATTCCTTATCTGAGTTATCTTTCTCATTCGCTCAGCTATGTAAAAATATATAAAGATATTATAATAGCACTATACATTTTGAGGTAATTCCCTCAAATTTGTAAAGGAAAGCACCTAGTTTTTGGTGTGTAATATGAGTCTCGCTAACTTTCTAAAAGCGGTGGGACACATCCGGTGCTCTTAATCCATATGATTAAAAGTTTGAGCGAGAAATTCGCATGTGCCCCGTTACAAGCCCACCCCACCTTACAGGAGAGTTGTTCCTCAAAATGATTGACGTTAATTTTCCCAGACACGTCATTTATGTGGATGAAGCATATGCCTCCAGCACTCGTCTTAAGTGCGAGACAGTCGAGGTAACGATGAAAAGGGGTAAACTAACGTAAGCGGATGTGAAAATTTAGCACGGATGTGAGCTCTATCGCAACAGCGATGGGACATTCTAAAAGATATGGAAAACAAACTTTAGATTCTTTTTATTTTTTGTTTAATTTATTTAGTTACCATTACAACGAACCATAGTTTCTTAATTTTGTCTTATATTTCTACAAGATTACCCCAGACTATTCTGAATTAAATTGACGATATTGACAATAAAATTTAGAAATACTAAAACTAACACATTTCTTTATAAATTTCAGGAAGCCTATCGCCGGTGGGTATGTAGTACACTTATACCATATTTTGCTGAACCAGCTGATATTCGGCAAAGCACAAGAAAAGAAACAACATCGAATTCAAATAAAAGTGAGCTTCATACTGCAACACATTCAAACAATAGTCACGTCCGGACGAGTCGAAATATAGTCTCGGATAGTGCGGATATAAGTGACGTAGGCGGCGTTAAAAACGATCGTAAAGTAAATGGGACAACGGATAAATCCCACTTCATATCGACTGCCATAGGGGATCCAATCGTTAAGGATCCTGTGATAGAAAGACTATTAAAAAGGTATAAGCGTATTTCAATTTCACAATCCAGATTTCTAACTGACATTTATCTTTTTAGATCAAAACGAAAAGTGGAATTCCGACGAAGAAGAATCCGACCATGCCTCAGTGTGTGCCAAACTGTCGAACAAAAATGCCCTTATTTTCTTCCTGGTGATAGAGCACCAGCTTATCCTACACAATACGCTGGAGAACCAACTTTTCTTTGCTTAGGTAATATATGAAATTTTTGAAGGGTTTCCTTAATATTTTCTTGATATTTCATTGATCAAGTTCACCACTCTGAAATATAGTTAAATCGCTAATTTCTCTTCAATTTCCGTTTGTTTTCTTATTTAATTAATTTTATTTTAAAACCGAGGAAAGAATATGTTATTAAAGATATATTGAACTATTTATTATTTTTATTAATACAATCGTAATTAATTAATTAATTATTGGAAAAATGTAATGTTTTTGTTTTTATACAGTCATCCCTTAAATAGCTTTGAATAACACGAACCCAATTAACCGTGCTATTCGAGGAATGGCTAGGATTATTTTGTTTACTCAGGACCCCAGAAAGTAGTACATAATTACCAATATTTTAAATTACAATTGCACCCACTTAAAAAATCAGCCACAACTTTATACTTTTTTGCGAATTAAATCTTAAAACTTTGTCTACGTACTTTAAAAAGTATATTTACTTTCAGAGACTGTAAATAGATAAAAAATTAGGGGTTTTAGATCCACCGCTGTGGTGTTGTTCCCCTTAAGCTCTAATAGAAAATGAGTTAATTTCCATATTCGTCCATATTCTCGTTTTTGCACGAAAATAATTACAATGTTTTAGTAATCTTTTTATATAAGAGTCGAAATATGTTAGAATAAAACATTTATCAACTAAAGTTTTATCTGAGTGCTTAACAATTTCCCATGAGATTCCCATTGCAAAAGATTTATAGATAAACAAATCGCTCTTTCTTAAAAATAAAACTCTTTTAATAACTGAACAATGAAAATGACATACTCCTACTTTTTTAGGTAATGTAAGATAAAAACAATAAGAAATAAAAGTATACTGCAAAGTGAAACGCAGACTTTGAGGTACGACATATGGATATCTAAGAAAATCCGAAAATTTCAAAAAAACATTTCTGTTTTATCAATTCTTCTAATAAAGATAAAAATAAAAATTTATCTATACCACTTCTTTTATAAATGAAATTAATAATGCCATTTACTTGTTATTGTGGAGAGTTTAAATTTGATAACAGAAATAATTTCAAAAAATTCTTTTTTTCAGATTTGTTGATAGTATCATTTTAATGGAAATAAAAGTTTGCCTTCCTTAATAAAACAGTGTCTGACTAATAAGTATTCTATTACTTTTTTCATTGTATCAGTTTTACCATAAGTCAATATGAATTCGTACACTCGTTAGAAAAATTAAAATCTAATAATTAAAACGTTATTAGCTGATAGCATTAAAAACAAATAGGGCAATTCATTTGAGAAAAGAGAAATTTGATTTCACAAAATATGAGCTCATAATAAATACTACCAAGTTCCCATATACACATACAAAGCTCGAATTATATAAAGATTAAACTATTCCTATTTAAATCCATTAAGAATAGACCAATATATACTGAACAGATATCGGAACTCGGCTAGATCAAACATGCAATAAGCAATTAAAGCTATTATTACTTTTATAAACCATGAGAATTCTCTAGAATCTACCATATTCCAATGTGGTCTCCATCTTTCTCTGTCTTACTTTGTCTAAGAGCTAAAACTTAGCAACTTCTAATAAATCATCTGGAAACAGTTGGAGTTTCAACAATCTGCTCAAAATGTTTTAGTAGGTTTCCTTTTATTAGATCATTGGTTGTAATATTGTTGTCTAAAGTCGGATAAACGCAAATTATGTTTTGATTAAATGTATTTACATGCAGCTATAAGTCTCGTTTATGTATGAATTGAGAGATTATCCAATATGCAATACTTTTAGTAGTTAGATAGATACACGAACTCTTCTAAAAGATGTCCCCGTAACCACTTTAATAAATGTCTGCTATCTAGAAGAAAAACGGCTAGAATTACTGAGATTATAATCTGTTAAAATAAATTGGTCCAATGAATGTTCTTTTATTTTTATATTATATTTTATTTATTATTTATTTTTATGTATAAATTAAAAACAAAATTCAAGTTCACACATTTTAATACCATTCAGAAGCATATTAAATTTTGTTCATATTTCAGATCCAAATATTCTTGAAACGGGTGAACAGTTTCGAAAGTCAACAAATGGACCTGAAAGTTGTTGTTATCGTTACTGTAATACACCAATGGACGGAATTTGTGCATACTGTGATGATTTTAGAAATAAAAGCGATCATGTTTTAGACAAAAACAGTCACACGAGTACTGGGACAGATGGAACATTATCAACGACGTCGAGTAATAAGTTACCACAATTCGGTTCAAATTCGCATAATAAAATGGTAAAATCTGGCGATTACTACGATGACACCGACGATACGCCAAATGAGCCAATAGCGAATTGTCAAAGTTTTAGTAGTACAACAAGTGGAACATCATCAAACCGATGTACTATACCATACTACGCGTCATCGTCCACTAAATTAAGTTCCATGTTATTATCGTATCGTTATCTGATAATATGGACAGCATTATGGTGTTTAGTTAACAATATTGTAACAATAAGTAATTGGACTAAAAAATTACTACTGTCGGACAGTGTCTGGTTATAGTCAATATTGAAATGTTTAATATCAAATATATCCTTTGTAAATGAAACAAAAAAAACCACTATAAAGCGAAGAAATGAACAGTCATAGTAGTTAAAATTAATTAAATTAAAAAAAAAAACAAAATGTGCGGAAGGAGGAGATAACAACTTGGAATGAAACAGGTACTGCACCTAAAATAAAACAACAGTGCGTTTCAATCACATTTATACTTAGATGAGGACTTCATTCAATTCAAACTAAAAATTAGCAAGCATAGGAAAAGATTCGTTTTTTTTTCTAAATATTTACGTAAATTGTTAGATACCTGAGGACATATTCAAGTTTTCTTGTTTTTTTTTCTTGATTTAAAATTTGACTCTAAATTTGTAAATTACGCAACCGTGCGAATGGATTTTGTGAAGTGTAAAAGACTATTTTCGTATAAAACATGACATCGTTTTATTCTAGTGGCAAATTTGTCTAGTTGGATTTGAGCAAGCAGATATTAGCCTTAAAAAATGTCCTTAAGTCACTTTTCACGCTAAATAACTTCTTTTTGAGATACTTATACTTATACCGATTAGGTCAACGTTATCTTCTAAACTTCATTCTATTTATCATCTTTTATATCCCTGTCACCCTGACTAGGTCCAAAGAACTCAGAAAGAAATTAAATGTTCTATTTTTAATAATAATATTTTTATTTCAGTTTAATTTCATATTTTGACAATCAATCTTCTTATTAAACCGTCGCATATGTCCAATATTTTATTCCTATGCTAGATGTAAAAAACCAAGAAGCCAAAAAATTTAAAACTATCAAAAAATATATAAGGCATTCTTACTTAGCACTACCAAATGCAATACTTAGTTTGATGCCTTCATGAGTTTTCAAAAGATCGCATTATTTTCTAAAATATTTAATTCAATCAGTTTCTTAGACTTAATTTTATGATTTTGTGCTTTACAATCCTTTCAATCAAATTATTTTATTTTGTGCTTAAAATGCATGAATAGGAAATTTATTTTTTAATGTAACTTCAGTAATTTATCCTTCAAAAAATTGAAAATGTATAAAAATGTAATCAATTTAACCAATTACCAGAAGAGCCTTTTTATTAAAAATATAAAGAAGAAACATAAAAATTAGTTGAGAAAAAAAATGGTGGTGGTATGCCTAAAAATTATCGAGTCCATAATAATAATATGAAATTAATTAAAACTATTAAATAATTTAAATTTAAATTTTTTCGTCAAAATGTAGTACTTTATTAAACGGGTTTTTGAAAGCAACAAGCATATAAACCACCTAATCGGATATACATAAATTGTAAAACATAGCTTATGTTTTTTAATTTGCCAGTTACATATTTTTTTATTACTAAAATAAAACGAAGAATTCCACTTAGAAATAGTTTTTAAGTTTTACTACAGCTTTACCGAATGAACATAAAGATTGAACTATTTATAACTTCACAAAATTCATAGCATAAAATAAAATTAAAATTATTTAAAGTGGCAGTTTTAAAAATTGTTTAAATTACTTTAAAACTTACTTTGAAAATAAGTCTTCTCTCTATGTTACTTACACTTATTTGAATTTGTTTTTATATAACTTTTATAATTAAACTAATATTAAATTAATTAATTAACGCTAGTAAAAATTACATTTTAATTAATTTTTCTATGTAGTATGCGATCATATCTTCTTTGCTAACAAAACAAACTTTAAAGACAACAATAAGGCAACTAAAGCACGAGCATTAAAAACACCAAACCAATACAACAGAACTTAAAAACCGGAAGCCAAAGGCTGTAATACATATAGTGAAAATGAAGAGGAGCAAAATACTAAAAAAAAATAAAATAAAATAAATCAACAACAAACAATTTAAGAAAAATTGAGTATAAAACCTTAGTATTTAAAATTGAGGGAGCGAATTAAAAAAAAAATTACGAGAACCCTTAAATACTGCCATATTAGAATAAAGAAATATTTCTGAAATAATCCAATTTAAAAGACAAGAAATTGATTTTGTAAAAAAACATTGAGCAACATATGAATGAAATCTGTATAAATTGTACTAAGGAAATAAGATCTCATTAACGAATATTAGTAATATTTGTTAACGAAACGACATAGAAATCAATAATTAAGCTCTTTGATTTTGTGCCGCTTTCTTTACATGGTTTTCATTTCCTTTAAACTATCAAAAAAAAAAATATTCGAGAAAATGGAAGAAAAGTTTAATGTAACTCTTTTTACTATTCATATCATAGAAGTGCATGATGCAACGTAAAATAAAAATTAGAGTCATTTTGTCGAATAATTAATAGCAAAACAGTATCAATCTAAAAGGGGATATACCTGCAGGCAGTACTTATCTCCGAAATTGCGTTGTTTTTTTTAGTTTTTAAAATACGCTTAATCGTACGTATTTTATTTCAATTTCAACTTTTCAAATAATCAGCGCACTAATGACATTTTATTGCTAATCGCTTGTCATAAGTGTGAACAAGTGCACTTCTACTCTTCCTAATTTAATAACCAATTTTTAAAATGAATTATGACTGTTAACTAATTTTGCTCCTAATACTTTTCCAAATGCAGCTTACCATCCAGCTTCAATAGGTTTCACATTATTTGTTCGAATTAAATAAACGATTTTAATAACACATAACATTCAGTGAAAATTAGTTATTCTATTTTTAAATAACATCGATTTTAATATATGTTATGATATGACAAAATTGACTCTAAATTAAAATCATGTTGAATCTTTCGATTTCTTCGTCACAATATCAAAAACTCGATAAGCTTGAGAAAAAATTTAAAATTAGCTGCTGGCAGCTATCAAACCATTTTCAAGTTTATATATGAGAATCAGAAAGCCAATTGGCAATTACATTCCAATAATAATTGAAACGTTTTGATTATACGAATTCGTGAACTTACGTTAACAAATGTTAGACTGCACTTAATGCATGACCTATTTAAAAAAATTAAAAATAAATAAAATTTCATTATATTTATAATTTAAAATTAACATCCGCTGCAGATGGAAAACAAACCAAAGGCAAGCGTCCACGAAGAAGTTGATTTTAAAATTATTAAACACTTATAAAATTTCGAATTAAAATGGAAGATTTTATGAGATAAATTTTTTTACACTTGAGAAAAAACGACAAATAAGTAACTTTCTAAATTTGTAGTGTTTCTACACTACATTTACAGACGTGTTTTATGTTGATACGAATTCTACTAGAGCTAAGTAAGTGACTAAAGCAAAGTAAGAATATAAAATGACGTAATGGTACAGGAGAGATGTTTAAGAAAAACCAAAAAAAAAAAAGAAAAAATAAATAAATTTCTTTTTTAAAAAATTTGAAAAAAACAAAAAATTAAAAAATTGTGCAAAACTTTAATAGTAAACAGACGGAAACATTTGGAAGAAAAATAATTATTTAGTCTGTTGTTTGTAGGGGCCTCGTTATACTTAATTGAAGAAGAAAATTCGATTCTATTTTCCAATGGTAGATAGATCAGTAAATGATCGATCGGGGTACATGTGTAAGAGGAATGACAGGGCATTTTGCTGTTAAGGATGTTTATTTTAAGTCTAGTCAAGTGGACGAGTATGTTTTAAAGTACGACAAATACTTAATAAAATGAAAACAGTTAACTTTATTTTTAATAGTGAGAAAGGACGCCGGGTGGTTTATTACTCATATTGTTTAGTGACGTTATCACTGTGGGATGTAGAACTAGGTGACGGAGAGATGTGTAATAGCTAACGTAACAAAACATGTTTTAGACCTGTAAAGTGTGTAAAGATAGGTTAAAAAAAAGGTAACACGTTTATTTGCATAAAATGATGAACAAAAACCAAAAAAAAATAAATAAATAAAAGCAAATGATATCGAAATTATATGTTTATAGGAAAAACAATTGTTAAACTTTATGTTATTCGAAATTCTTTTACTAAGGATCTGAATTGACGTGAATTGTGTATCTAGCGTTTACAATTATTTCATAACTTATAATTAGCTGACTATAAAAGGCAACCGGTGAGGCGCTTACTTAATATAAACAATTTTAAATCAGATTTCTCTGACATATTTGGTAAATAAAATACACAGGTTCTGCTACGAGTTGAACCACTCAAAACACGCTAGGCCTTAACATCAAATACTCAAATATTTTCGAATTGAACCAAAAAGCAGGAAAGTAATTCTAAATATCTGTGAATCGCGTTTCTTTCACAATTACACGCAAAAAAAAAAAAAAACAAAAAAACAAAACTGGTATTATGTTAAAGATCACCCCTTTTAGAAAGGAGGTACATTCGAAAAGATAACGAACAAACAAAAGTAATAAGAGCGAGGATGAAAACTTAGTTTGTATTTTAATAGTTAACATGAATAGTTGCCTAATTAACGAACCTACTTACACGCTTAATTGACTAATTGATAATGACGCACCAAATGCGATTGAATAATTTGTTTTATATTAGTGTAGGGAATCGTGCTAAGGAGTTTTTTTCAATGAAAAGCTAGAGTACGTACCTGGCTCCCCCGCCCCAATGCGGGGTAGGAACATTAAATAAATAAAAAAAAATATGATGCAAAAATCAATATAATTGTATAGCACAACAAACGAACGTGAACACTAGCGTATATTAATGAAATTTGATCTTATGGAAAAATTTTTTACTTAAAAAGATAATAAAGTAAAAGAAGAGTTTAAAATGCGTAAAGAATTTTAACTTGGGGAGACAGCAGCCACTACTAGTTAAACGTTTATGAATGTGAACATTTGATAACAATTGTTGTTGTTGTATAGCCGGTAAGAATGTGTTTGTTGGTTTCTTTTGTTTTTAAGGTAAAAAAATATAGCTCGAGTACAATTTTGTGAAAAGCATCCAAAGACAAAGCGATAAATAATACGTTTTAATTTTTTATGTGTGCGGGTAATTTAACAAAATATTTATAGCAAAACGTTGTTTAGATTGTAAAATGTTGTTGAATATTTCTTCATAAGTGAAACACACACATCTTACGATTACACTTTCCTTAAACAATGGCTTAAACGATATTTAATTGATTCATATAGCTCTCTTTGGTTATTTCTACTTAATTTTATTTTGTAACACCGTCTCAACGTTATTTACTAGTGTTTTTTAAGAACTTATGTGCTGCATACTGTAAACTTGAATGGCCATTACACTTTAATTACCTGAATATTAAGGGTTTTTGATACTTCTTGAAAATACTCTTTTCGATGTATATTACTATAAAACAATTTCAATATTTTTCAAAAATTTTTCTAATTTAGATAACTCATTTAACCTAAGGCGATGTCTCTTTAGGATTTTGACCTCTTCTCTAATTAGCCGTATCAGAGATTTAAAAAATATATTTATTTATTATTTATTTAAAGGCATAACCTAGCGATATGTGCAAAATATGCACACTGGAGCATACAGTTCAAAATAATCGCAAACTTTACAAACATTTACAAACGCAAACTTTACAAACCTAAATAGAAGATTTACACTTTGATTTAGGCATATTACTTTGATTTAGGCATATTAATAGCGATACTATTAAACTTAAATCGTTTTGGTCATTCAATTAAAATTTTAAAAATTATGATTACGTTCTTTGAAAAACAAAAGATAAAACTGGATAATCAGTTACACAATAATAAAATATATTTAACCCTTTACACTTCTACATCGAAAGTGATTCGATATTACTCTCTCATGTCGTGCTAGACTCGACATTATACAACGCAATTTCTTAAATAATTTAAATATTTAAATCATAATATTGTTTTCTTTCAAATACTATGCAATATGTAAACAAAAGCTGAATTTGTTATATTTCGTCTTTCTACGCAGTTTAATATTATTATTACTATCATTGAGCGAACTCCTTCTTTGATTTATGAGTATTTAGTAAGTTTATTAAGGAGTTGTCGGTAAATAAAAAAAAATCAAACTATTAAGAAATACAAAGAGTTAATGATTTTTTTAAAATTTTATTTATATTATTAAATTCTATTTATTAATATATTTTTTTATTTTTATTCATTTAATATGGATCAGTAAAATGTGCATAAAGCCTTTGTAAAAAACACCAATATAAGTAGAAGTAATAACTACTAAACTTTTGTAAAATCCTCCAATTCTGCAACTCCCACCATGTCAGTCTTAAATCTTTAGTGGATGTCTTGATAGTGCAACACTATCACCAATAATCCTTTGAATTTTATAATATGATACTTAAATTTATTTTTATTTAGATATAATATAATGTTAGATGCACACCAATTACCCCAGCCTTTCTAAAATTCATAGTCTATGTATTTCATAAATATATTTTGACTCTGGACTTCATTGACACTATACATATATTTTGAATTATAAAACTATGCAACCACGTAAAAGGAAAAAGTAGGTACGGGAGCAGAATTAGATAAACAAATGAGTAGCACGAAGGCTTACAAGAGCCTTCGATGAAGGTACTACTTTTTTATGTTAAATTATAAAATATGTACGTTTGTTTACTTTAATATATGACATAATGTCCAATAAGTTAGCTAAACTTTAAAACATCCACAAGAATTCTATATCCCCTAACTCAAACTCTTACCTTACTATATAATTACTTTAAAATTAAGCGAATTTTCATTTTATTTCCGCGTACAATTCTGTCAGCTTTGTTTTAAGCAACAAAATCAATTTTCAATATGCATAACATATGTTACATATATTTCAGAGAAATCTGTTTCAAGTAAAATATCAGAGGAAAACAAAAATACCGAAAAAGCAAATCGAAGTTGATATGCATCATTATAGTCAGCGTGAAACGCACATAGTTATTTTAAAGTAAAAAAAAAAAAGTAAAAGAAAATTTACGATAAGGTTAGCCACTAAAATAATTTAGACTATAACTCTACTCAATAAGTTAAAAATGAAAAGAAAAACTGAAAGTGAAGGAAAATTAATGAGATCACTGTAGAATAACAAAATTTATAAAACTTACTGTTAAGAGACCTATGGAAATAAAACAACAACAAAACTAAAAATTTAACTAGAAGAAAAATTATGAAAAACGGAAAAAGTAGGTATTACTATTTTAAAAAAAATTTATAGAAATGAAAATGAGGCACAGAGGCGCAAAGAAAACAGGGGAATGTATCTATTTTCTTCTGTTGTTGTTTTAAAGCGTTTTAAGTAAAGGTCAAAAGAAAGTGTATAACTGTTAATGAAATCAAAAAAAAATAAAAAAATTAGTAAACAAATTGAATACGGCGAGCAGGTTACAGGTAAGAAAGTGGCATCCTAGCTAAATCAAATCGAACACGAATAACAAGGAGAAGTCGAAGCCGAACAATAAAGAGAAACTTTAGATTAAAGTGAAGCAAATAGATTGTACATAAATAGGGCCTATTTTGAAATCCCAAAGATCTAATAGAATTTAACAGAAATATTAAGAGAAACATAGCGAAACTAACGAACGACACAAGGTGGAGACTCCCAGCCGGAGGGGCAGTGCACGATTCGTAGGGAGAGTTCGCCGATTAGTACGACGAGTAATTCTCGAGTCGCATTATTTTGGATAGCGTAACATGACTTTCCTATAATAAGGTTTTAGAAAAGATGAATAAAATTATTAAAAAATAGGAATCTTCTAGAAGTTTAGAAATATCGAAGAACCAAAATTTACAATTACAGTCGTTTCGGAACAGAGTTCGATTATTTGCTCCGTAGAGGCTCTAGCTGACGACGACTGTCGCAAGCACTCGGTGGGTCATTTTGTTAAATTCCACAGCTACGAAAATTTCGATTAGTTACGATTCCGGTTACCCAGAACCCAACTGCCTGAAACCTTTTATACAACATGTTTTAAACACGTATTCCTTTTAGAGGCAAACGATGCAGTTAAGACAGTTAGGCCAGTTAAAACGAGCATACATAAAACGCTGTTGATTTTGTTCTAATGCAAATCGAATTCGAAGCAACAAATCGTAAAATAGGTACCTATTTTGATAGTAAAACTAAAGAATCGTTATTCGTCGGATAGAAGCTTAAAGGCATGTTATGAAATATAAACACGAAAACACACAGACACCACCCGCGACACCCTCTCGCCGGGGGAGACAGTAAACGTGTTAGTAGCCGAAAATACAAAAAAAATTAGAAATTCAAAATCATCAAACAAAATTAAACAAATTCTGATACGAATTAGAAATGTAAAAATATGAGTGCCTGCGTGAGTTGTCTGTGCGTAAGTACTTCATTGAAAATAAGTAAAACACGAAAATATTTAAGAAAACAAAAAAAAATCAAACATTATGCGGTATATTTTGGATCTCCTTGTTTTCACTTCTGTTCGGTTTTGTATGCGTGCATGTCCGAAGTGAACGGGTACTACTTAAGTAAACAACTGGATTATGAATACAATTAATTGAAAACCATAAAATGAAAAACCACTTGAGTAAAATATTAATATTTGAAAGAAAATTATAAAGACAAAACTATAGAAATGAGTAAATTTACAATAAGGTATAGAGAGACACTATAAATATACCTAAGATGAAATATGTAAGTGTTGGTTCGAAATTACAAAGAATTAAAATGTTAGAAAAAATTTAAATCGTGTTTTCTTCAATTACTATCATTGCTATGACCTATCAGTCACCTTAATTTAATGCACCTTGCACAAGAAATTTAAAGCACAAATATGAGTCTTGTGCTTGTGTGCAAAGTACAAATATTTAACACTAATACAGCATAGCCTATTAATAATTCTAAATAAACAAGAAAGTAAAATGTAGAGATACAGTCTGTTCAACAAGAAAGGAACCGCAATTTTTCTTTACTTACAGAGGAAATATTTATTTGTAATTTTTTTACATACACGTCACGCTGTGAAGTTTTAAGCGACACTGAATTCGACACAAATTCGAAAACGTCTAAATCTAAGAATCATTTAACAGCAAATTGTTTCCCATCAGATGATTATCAGTGGGCAAAAATCAGTCAACAAGATTGCAAATGTCGAGTCATATGACATTTTTGAAAACTGCCTCCCTTATACAAGTCTCAAAGAAATGACCGGTAGAAATGTTGCACTTAGAACACACTAAGCAATTATCCGCCGAACTCATCTATTATTATTTTCCATGGGTACAATCTGACTCAACTAAATTAGAATTCTTAATAAACTTATTAGCAGTTACGAGACCATTATCAATTTATTAATTATTAATCATCAATATAGAAACATGTATGTGACTAAAGGTTCTCTTAAGTTGCTTTCTTTCCTTAGTTCGATATCGGTAAGGAGTTCCCAGTGAAACCGTTCGATCAGATCGAGAGAAGCTAAGTTTATCATATAAATAGTTGAGCTGCTAAAGCGTCTTAAGCTGAAAATATATCTCTCAGCAGAGTTTACAGCAACTTTGAACTTATACAATTAACCAGGGCATAACAAGTCATCTAACAAGCATAATTGTGGTGTTATGAGGAGTAGATGCTGCCGAGTTATAAAATATACGAAGTGTACCGTAAATTCGACCAACGACACTATTAATGTACCCAGCTGAGGGTACAATTGAAAATAATGCCCAGATTTCTTAAAGACATACAATAAGTGCCACGATGTTATTTAGAAAAATTAATAAGATGTGTCATGCTCTCTTCTATAAACACAGATAGCATTTCATTTTGCTGCATCTAATATCAGAAAATTACCTACCTAATGAAAAATTCGTTATAGGTCTTCGTTTATACGTTCTATAGTGCCTTCGATTAAATCAATTCAGGAAGATAAATACAACTGGACATCGTCAGTGTTAAATATAGCGAATAGAAGGGGACCTAGAATAGAACCCTGAAGCACGCCGATAGAAACTGGCAGGAAGACTGAGAATTCGTTACCAATGAGGCTTTTTGCTGACGAAGATATCACCAAACAACTTTATACACTGGAACTGAAAGGTTATATTGATTAAAGAGTTTATTGAGAAGAATAATGTGGCTGACTTTATCTTGTAGCTTGTGGTTGAGGTAAGTTATCTTAATATTAATAATAAGACAAATCAGCGACACATATTTAGAAAAATTATAAACAATTTACACAATTTGCATATTAAATAGGAATTCTGGAGCTTCTCCTGGAGAGATTGATTGCGTAAAAAGTTAAATAATAGCTGTGTTCTTTTCATCGAATTCTAGTTCTACATAGTTCTGCAGTTTATATGGAGATACAACAACAAATCCTAACCCAGCTATTTATCAAGTTCTTGATCAAAGACCTCAATGGCGTAGGTGACGAATTTTATTGTACAAATGTTGTCGCCCTGACAGATTTACACATTATTCCAGATTTCGCCACTTTTACTTTAATATTATTTTTTTTTCGAAGTCGACATGTTTGGAATCAGAATGATACAAAAACTTTTCTGAATGCATGTGCTGCAAAGAAGGCTGAAATTGACCAACCCAGAAAAAAAAATTAATATAATGGTATGTCAAATTTTATAGAATGAAGTTCAAAATGACTATTTTTTTTTAAATTTACAAAATTATTGAACGCTTACTATCGCTCAGTGGTCTTGGTAAACAAACAGAATTTTCAAATTTGACTCATTTGTCAGACAGGCCGGTATATCAACTACAAAATCATAAACATCAATAACCCGCATCGTTCTTTTCACATAACTCAGAACCAGACACGGAGCCCGATGAAAAGAACGCAGCTAATGTACCAAAATTCGTATATTTAATCGGTTTGACTGAAGGCAACACAAAATTCGACAACCAAAGACTTATATTTCTAAAACTATTAACAGGTTTCCAATGAAAATGTTTACTAATTGTTTTCACAAATATAAACTAATTCATGACGGAAACAATATCAAAATGATGAAGGAAAATAGTTCGGTTAAACAGATTTTGGACAATCTCGCAATTTCACTATGAAATGAAACATTTTTAACCCTTGTGTTAATACCCAACTTTACTGACACGATTAAACACCCACAAGGGTTAAAGATTCTCCATTAAAGTTTGATTTATTTTTCTTTGTATGTTGCTTCGAGAATCAAATTTCAATTCAAAGTTCTTTCTTTTACGGGCAAGTAATTTACATATGTATTTACATGCATGTGATCAATGTGACCTTATCCATAATTATAAATTTTGATTGAACCGTTTTCTATAAACAATTAATTTTTATTAAACTTTTCTTGGTTGCCTTTATTTTAGATTATACCAGATCTATATTCATATATTACAAAAATTTATTTGAGTTTGAACAATTTCAACTCTTATTTTTGCGCAAATGATTATACATAAATGATTTTTTCGTAGATTACGGATTTGAATTGTTATATCATCAGGTTTTGGAAATTTATATTATTTATTACAATATATTATAAAATGACATATAATCGCACATTTTCTTATTTAATAATCTACTCACCCTTATTTAACCATCGACTCCATCGACTGCCCCGAATTTCTACATAGCATCTCCCTCAATACCAACCCCGCAATTTGAAATCCTTTCCACTCTTCTGCCTAGACACCCACCGTGCAAACTATTGTCACTTTGAATCCTTTACAAGAATCCTACGTAAAGTTAACATTACCACCCCATTCGATTTCCACATCGTTAAAGGTACCCTCAAAACGCTCCCTTTACCATCCAGTCTCACCATCTCCGTCTGCTCCACTTTATGTCTGTATTGCCTGCCCTTTGTACTATGCAGTTTTAGTCTTAGTTTTAGTTACTTTTGTTATTTTTAAGCCGATTACGTTTTTGTTAATCTTTGTAGCGAAATAAATAAATAAATGAAGTTTAACTTTTCTAAGGTTCATTTATTATTATCGATTATTAAATCAATAAGTATTCAAATTTCTTATGAGTTAATAGTTCTTAGTAAGTAGTGGCCCTATTAAGAATTTTTTATTTATGTGTAATTAAACATAAAAAATGGTAAATAAATTTTCCCGAAGAGAAAGAGCCAATAGATCGGGCCTTCCTATAAACATAACATTTCTAACTATCAAACCATCCCGATATGTGGCAAAACGATATCTAATCAATATCGTGTTCTAAAAATAAATAAATTTACTAACTGCATCTTAAGGTCTTTTCATAAATTCTAAAGCTACGTTACTTAATTAACACCAAACATATGCTTATTCGTTTTTATTCATCCCTAAATTATTAAGGACAACAAATATTAAACAGCTTATGGCTTTCATGTCAGGAAAAAACAAATAAAAGCCTATAAATGTTTGAAAATTAAAATTATAAATCTCCTGTAAAGCGTGCAATTGCATAGTATCAAACCAAACGGTGAGTTTTATAACACAATTAATGCCAGCTGTTTAAAATTAATATAAAAAATACTATAATTGCATTGCATCTATTTATCCTCAACCACTATATTTTATTTATATTTAAAAAACATAAAATTGGTGAGAAAAATGAGACTTGCTGAAATATGTACGCTAAGTAATTATTTTGCCTTCCCTATGGAGGTAAGGGATACAGCCAATTCCGACCAAAAAGATTGACCCACCTCTATTTAATAAATTTAAAAATGCCTACTTTTCGCATTTTGAACCATGCTGAAATATCTTTAATGAATTCATCCCTTCTAACCTGATAACATAAAAATGTAATACATATAGATGATATATTAATGTTATAAAATATTGCGAATTGTGAACTGAATGCGGGGCCAAAAACACTTTGTGTGCATCTCATAATCTAGCCTCACTATCCACATACTAAATAAAAATCAATTAACTATTACTTACATTGTTTTAAAATATTATTTCATAATTTAAATTTCTTAATTTTATATATACATATAATTTTTAGTTATTAATACTGTGTGCTCCAATATTGTTTATTAGCGTTTATAAATCTCACGCATTGTCTGAAACACTGAATTGCGCTTTCAAATTCACTAACTGCTGTATTCTCATGATACACTGACTGTAGAATTTACGCGAGTAACCCTCAAAATGTTCCCTATAACTTTATAATAGCATTAGTATTTCCGGATATATTCTGCTGCGATGAACGGACAAACATTTTAAGGAAATGCTTGCATGGAAAAGGAAAAATCATTACATTTTTTTGCACTACTTTTTGCTTCATGACTACATTGAATATAACAAAAACAATAACTTCATAAATTAAATATTAAAAACCTAATGCGAATTTAGTTCATTTCTTATCTAAAAATTGTGAGAAAAATTCTTCACACAAGAAAACAAAATAATATAAATTTTATTTAATACATTTTTCTAGTACTTCGCATCCCGAGTAAAAATCGTCAGCACAAAAAGAGCACCGAAAGACCACCAAACGTTTAATTACCACCAATATACAACCCAAATAGACTCGATTTTCTTTTGGAAAATTAGGAGCAGTGATATACCATCAAATAAGGGACAGATATCAATTGAAAACTCTAATAGTCGATGGAAGCCCCAAAGCACCACCAGAACATGATTGCATATAGAATGCCTTATTCAGCACCAATCTTACTTATAAATTTATATGTGCACGAATTAACATACGTCTAATTGTCAAATGGTGGTATTTTAGTATAGTAAACGGTGCTATGTTGGTGCTCATTTGGTATGGAATTTTTTGACGATAGTAGTCATTTGGTGGTGATTCGGTGTTGAAGCTGGTGCTCTATTAGTTGTTGTAAAGAAGTGGATTAACTATTTTGTTCGCCAAAAGGGCTTACTTTGGTGTTATTTTAGTTTAACTTGAAGTGTCGATTTAGTTGTTATTCAGTGTATAGGAAATTCAATGCACAATTTTTACTCGGGATGTGTTTTCTTAAGTTTAATTATTTCTTTTAATCCCGCTGACATTGATTCTACTAACTTTTATGTTATTTTTGGATCAATTTTACACCATTCTTGTTGGAGAACCACTTTTGCTTTTTATATATTATGATTTTGTCTAACTTTGCTCTCCAAATGAGCCCAAAGATGCTCAATTGGATTAATGTCCAGACTTTGGGAAGGAGTTTCAATTAGATGAAGGAGACAATTATGAATCAACCACATTTTAGCATCGTACACTTTATACTTCGGGTCATTGCCTTGGTAAAATGAAAAGTCTCTCCCACATCTGCCTTTGTCAACAGATTTAATTAAAATTCTTTTCAAAATGTTTATATGTATAATCCTTAATGATTCATTTTTGTTTCAACAAATTCCAAATTCCCTCCTCCATGATATGCCATTGCACCTCACTTGAGATTAAAGCCTAGTTTTTCTTTTTCCATAATTTTACCTGCGTTTACTATCGTTTCCAAAAATGTCGAACTCACTCTCTTCCAGAAATAGAACACTATTTTATAACTTTTTATGTATTCCTTTGAATTTTAGCCTCCTCTTAATATTAACTACTTTTAGAAGACATTTACATCTAGCCACAGAGAATTCAGTTTTTTTGCCAATAGCTGAGTCTCTCTAAAACAGCAGTTCCACTAGAGGACTTCAATTTTCTGTTTAATTCAACTGCTGTTAATTTAGTATTTAATTTTATTTAAACATTTCTCATAAGAACTTGTACTTTTTCATTTCAATTGCATATATACTGAACAGTAGCATTACTTAAAGTTAACATTTGTCCGATTTCCTGCAAAGTTTTTCCCTTTAGCCGATGAATGAACATTTTGGAGGAGGTATTTGTACAAATAAAATTAATCCCAAGAAATGCAAACTTACCAACTTGTATGAAAAGTTCATTCATTGTTGATATATTTGGGATAATTTTTGTGTTACCAGTTAATTTTATTTTAGATTTAAAAAGATTATCATTTTGAAAATAAGCTCATTGTATGAAAAATTTATTTTCATCACTGTGCATATTTTAGCTCCATTGTTTTTTGTTTTTTTTTTTTGTCTATTGTCAGATAATTACTCTCCAGCACTCTTCAATCCGGGGCAAGTTGGGACTGAGAAGAGCCTCAATTTCAATCACCATAAAAGCGATCCATTTTCCCCTCCCCGCAACCACTATCGCATTGAAGACGTTACTCGAAAACAATAGCGCTCCTGTGATCCGAGCTGGATGCCGAAACGTCCCTGCAATAAATCCATTTCAATTGGGCTCCAACGAGCTTTACGGCTGAGGTACTCGGCGGCAGGTGGTTAGCCGGATTGTTGACACATTTTACTTTTAGAGGCCCCGCACCCCTCTGGAAATGATTAAATTACCCCTAGGCACCGGCCGGATTGCCATAATCAGAGAGAAGATTGCTCGGCTTGAGTTATTTCTTTCCATCTGACCCAAATAATGGAAATTGGTATCGATCGCAGGCACAAAGGGCTTCATTACCACTCCGCCCTTCTCGGTCGATGCAACCGAAACTGACCGCCAAACGCCTGGGAATTCCCCTGGCGGAAGATGATAATAACCACTCCATCGTTCCGCCGATTGGGGGTATTTCGGGGGACAATCTTCGGGTGGGCAAGGACCTGACAGAGGTTGCGTCCCAGACGCATTACCCCCGGTCCATTGGCTGCCTTCGTCGTCTGGCGGTAATTCGGCTCGCATTTCACCCTAACAAATCTTGAAGGAGCCGAGGGTGGCCAGATTTTCGGGAAGAAACCGGAAAGCTCCCTCTTCAAATTTGGCGCGGGCCGGCCATAAATCAATCCGGGCCCAAAATAGTTGCCTCAAGGAAGCGTGCCTCTTGCGTGCCGGAGCGAGTTACTTACCGCCCAAATTATTAATAAGCCCCAAGGTGGCGCGGGGGAGCTCAAAGGAAGATCCGTTATTACCCGCATCATCCCCAATTATCTGGTTCGTACAAAAACTTTGTTTTGGGCAAGCTCGGTCCAAGGGGAGCTTTCCGTGGAAGCCACACTACCCGGAGAAGTCGGGGGCATCGCAGCTGTGACGAAAGGCATCAGAAGCGAGCGAACCGTTGCGCAGGAAGGTCTGTTCCGTGTTTTTCACTGGCCATTCGTTCTTTGTGTTTTTTTCCTCCGGTTCTTTTAATTTCGTTCGGGTGGGAAATGGGTTGGCGAACAAAAACCCTATCGCCGCTAGCCACCGTCTGCTTAGTCGCGTGCGTGGCGACGTGCATTTTCAACGGTCAATTCGCGTCTTCCGCCGAAACGAGTATAGCCGCAGCACAGCAAGGACAAAAACCTCAAGTGGTGAATAGTTTGGAAGGGAAGTTTCACGGTTTGTGCTGATACTAAGCGAGGCACACAACCTGGTGGTAAAATTTGTGCTTTAAATTTCAGGGAGGAAATTTAGGCGTAGCGTATTTTTACTCAAAGAAAACGGAAATGAGCGCTACATCATCGCTGGGGAGGAAAGAGCCGCTACAAATCGGTCCCGCCCATATCCTCGGCCACGATTCTCGATAACGCAGAGCAAGAAGCTCCCTCTGGACCCGGGAACATACGCGTGCAGGGAGAAACGCAGCCACGAGTGCTGGAACAAGGCGAGCGCCTTCCGCAGCAGAGTCTATCACGAACTGATGAGATCTGTTGAGCGAATCGTCGACGAGCCCAATTACTACAACGTGGAGTTTGAAGGGCGCCCTGGCATGGGGTATCCCATCCACCCCTACTGCCTTGTCGAGCAGGCTGGCGTTCAGGTCCTCCGACGAAGGGACTCACCCTTCAACAAGCACTACTTAGGGAAATTGTTTCCGAGACACAAGCTCCTGAAAAAGAAAAAGAAACTAAGCTACAGTTGTGCTATCGTTTCAAGCGCTGGTTCGCTTTTGGGGTCCAATCTTGGACCATACATTGGTAAGTAAAATAGATAATAATTTACAGACGCCCGAAATGTACTGTTTTATTTTAAACAATTTCAAACAAAACAAAATTTAATCTTCTAAAAGAAATACTCATTTAGTTTGCTATGAATTTAACTACCTTCCTTCAAGTGTACCATGATCGTTCAAAGGTATTTTACCGGACGCAGCATATATGGAGTATTGTAGATTAAAAATTTACTACCATATAATTCGTACTTACAATTTTAAAGTAAGTTATAAGTAGATTTGGTTGTTTAGGTCCAAGGTTCGAGTGTCTGTAATAGGGACAACTAGCCATTGCTGCACTAATGAGATCGGATCGTTGTCTCGATCGAAACCCTCCGTTCATCCATTATTTAAAATAAGCAATTTTTATTTTAAGCGAGCTCCATCCTCAATCCCACTGCTTATTTGAGGAAGACACCAGAGATTTTAGTTCGATATGAATTTAACTACGAGTACCCTTCTTCAAGTGTAACATGATTGCTCACATACTCATTAAATTACAAAATAGGATGCTGAAAAAAGAGTGTATCGGAAATATGTGCAACACTATGTGCCAATCGATTTTTTTAAGTTTCCTGCGTACCATTTGTTCTACCACCTCCTCCTCTTAAACCACTCGTTTCTTTCACTCCAATTTTCCAACATTTAAATTTTAATAGCCCATTTATTCAAAATTTGTTAATAGATACTAACAAGTAACATATCGTTGTATGTACCATGGGTCAGTGAGTCACTATTTGTAAGTAAAAAGCAATTTTAGTAAGTGCACTATCCCTCGAAGAGCAGCCTCCAAAACATCGCAAGCACTAAAATTTAATTGTCCCAATATGAACGGACTTAAAGCCTCCATTTTTTTACAAGACTTCAATGAAATAAAAGACCGTTATTTTGTATATCAGATCTTAAGTTTATATTTGGGAACCACCCCAGAGGTGTACTCTTTTAAATGAAAAAATAATAATTAAATAAAAATTACAAATTAATTAAAAATTACCATTGGCGAAAATATTGCGTTACACTTAAAAAAAATCAACCGACTTAAGAACTTCCTTTTTATATTGTTGTTTAATAAACGTTTTTGAAATTTATAACCTCCTTCGTTTACTACGTTTGCTACTATTGCCAAATTGTGTGTATTTATACAGAATATAGTCAGACTCAAGTCAGTGCAGAGTTTTAAATTTAATTTACCTTCGTTCTTATTAGTTTCACTTACTTTGTACTCAAATTTGTGCGGGAATGTAGCAAAGTAGCTATTAATTAGGTATACTTTGAAATTTAAATATTTAAGGAGAAAAAAACTGTACAAAATTCGAAGACTATCACACGATATAAACACTTGCTGCTTAGGATCGAAATTTTATTTAATTTTACGTTACACGTAAATCGACTTACCTTTTTGTATGCCTTGGTCTTGATCTAGTTCTTTCACTATCAATCTTGGTCTTGATGCTCTTGGTCTTTATTGTGTCGCAGCCAATGTTTAAAAAATATCCCAAACTATGTATAAACCGAATTCAAAGAAATTTATTAAATAATACATACTTGCGTTTGTATATTTATATAATACGGCATGTATTTCATTTGAAAGTGATTCCCTAAAGAAATTATTTTATTGGTTCATTCATTTCAAGATGATTGAAAACGATACATTTTGAGTTTTGAAATTGTTTTGGTAACAAGTAAGTTGCTAGTGTTAATATCAAAGTCCATTCTATTGGTGATTTGCTTATTTTGCAATTTTTCATGATTTTGAGAATAATCTTATCTCTTGCGCCACTTTAAAACTACATCAACGAGTTAATCTGCAAATCACTTCTCGTCTGCTCTTTCAAAATGCTGAGTTACATAATTTTTAATTCCTAGAAACGGATAGAAATAATATGTTGATTTCAATTTTAAGGTATATTTTACACTTAAACTACATTCTTAGATAATAAAATACAGACTGTTGCAATTTGCATTGAATTAGCTTTCAATTGGTGAAACAATTACAAAAATCGATCCCATAGTCTTTAAACTGTACTGATAACAATAATATTATCTTTTAATGAGTCTTATAATTACTTTGTTCCTTTTATTAGCTATGAAATAACAATAAATTGTGTATAACCATTACAACTGGTTCTTATCAAAATTTACTTTTTTTTTTTGACACTAACGAATGCCTTAAAATCGATAATCTGCGATTTTATGACATACATATTTATTAATCTTTGAACGGTAAGATTTTCGTTAATGTAATATGAAAACAATTTCGAAAAACACGTAAGTATATCTTCGTTCGAAAGATAAGAATTACAACAAATTTTAAGGTAAATTAAATGTACATATTTAAGTATGTTAACCCTAGAAAGGTAATCTAAGTCCACGGAACTTAGCTGGCGACTAAATATTTTTGATTAATATTTTGTGTTCTAGCTTTCAAATAAATAAATAAATAAATAATAAGTTTTTGAGTTCTTTTAAGAAGACCTATAGTAATGTGTTAGATCCTAAAATGTAATAAAAAGAATGAGAATTTAATAATAATAATAAATAAAGTGGCATACATCAGTGGAACGTAAGACTATGGTATTATTTGGAACATGATTATCTTTTTAGGATTACTTAACTTATTAATTTTTTCTTTTATTTAAACCAGGAATATTTAGAACAAATTAAAATTATCCTCAAAATTAGTCCATATCTCGAATTTCGCCAAAATACCAATCTGATCTGAACTTATAATATCATTTTTTTAAAAGTAGACTAGAACGACAACATTCTCAGTGAACTTGAGAGAATTATTACAATAGTGAATACGGCTTTTGAACTAAAATATGTATGTGCTGGGCCTTACATCAGAATTTTTTCAGAACTTT
This sequence comes from Philonicus albiceps, assembly GCA_963969385.1. Classification (NCBI taxonomy): domain Eukaryota; kingdom Metazoa; phylum Arthropoda; class Insecta; order Diptera; family Asilidae; genus Philonicus; species Philonicus albiceps. Next base: position 32,509,517 of record OZ017773.1, read on the forward strand.
AGTTTAAACTATAGAAATAAAAGCAAATTAAAACAAATTTTACATTTTATACAGCAAAATTCAGAATCAGAAGTCTATTCGAATTCAAATTTTTTTTTTTGGATCTTATAGAAAATTTCGAATGTAGGTATATACTCGATTAAATTTGAGTCTTTTCTTATTTTATTCAAAAAGTTTATGTTTCAAGGTTTTATTTCAGTCACATCTTTGTTTCCGGATTAGCAATCTGTGATAAAATTACTATTGAAATTATGTATCGCTAGTTCTGTCACATAAACGAACAATTGCTAGTTAGTATTTAAATGATAAAAAGAAGGTAGAAGTTTGAAGAGGTAGTGGGGGTGAGTCTAACACAAACTTTTCCCCAATCGTGATACCCTTGATGTGCCTAAAAAAACTTGTAACTGACATGATGTTTTGTTCTGGCCATAAGTGAGAAGCTCGTAACAAACATATGATTGTTTCTACAACGATAATGTTTATTGTTATTGTTTGTTACAGTTGAAATATAAAAATCTTGGTGTTTTATTAAATAGCAAATCAGAAAATTATTTTTCAATTTATTTAATTCCTGGTAAATTCCAACTATGTGCATGTAACTATGAGACATGACCTAAATTTGTTTCTATTGATGAAATTTCATATCTAATAAGCTGATTTGAGCAGATAATCCCATTATATGGTATACGCTAACTTAAGTTTTAATGTTTACTTTTTTTAAAAACATTCGGGGATTCTAACATAAAGCGCAATCACGCTGTTATGAATTTGACTGTTTGCACTTTTACGCCCAAAACATTCAACCATATCCCAACCTCGAAATTTTCAATATTTTTGCTCAATGTGAATCATATCTTATATCGATTTGAAGGTTTGCTCTTATCAAAGAAACAAAATATGGGAAAATACGTCCCTCACACCTATTTCTGAGTACGATTTTGGCGGTAAAAATAAAACGATTATCGAAAGAAATAGCCCTCCTATATTAGTGGAAGTTATCGACTTTGCATACAAATGAGCCCGGTGGGTGCATTTAGAGCACCGCAAAGTCTGAGAAACGATTAATTTGATCGAAATAAATCAGAAAGTGATCTGAGGTGTCATCCCCAGGGGCCATGAATCATATTTTCTTCGAGGCACAATGGCAATTGTTGTCGAATTGGTAAACCGCAAGTAATCCGTGCCTTGACCTTCGATAGAATCTCTTGCCAGTGAAAGCCGCAAAGCGGGGAGAATTGACCCCAGGTGGGATCATTAATAACTGCTAGGGGAACATTACCGCTGTAAATCAAGCAGAAGTACATCAAAGAATGCAAAGTGTCACTGAGACAAATTTTCGAAGATTTTTAAGATGATTCAAAAAGCCATGCCCCTGAACTATGGTATGCGATTCTGTTTGTTAGTAAAACACATTGCGAGTAAAAAAGGGCAAATGAAGAAACATTTCAAGAAATTATTATAATTTATCATACGACAAACTTAAAGGTATTATTCCCTGAATGTCGTCGTTTGGAACAGTTTGGTAAAAAACATAAACGTAAAGAGAACGAAGCAAATAAATATAAAGCTATTTGAATACGAGTCGATGTACTTTCACGAAAAGAAAAACATTCGTTTCTGTTCCATTTGCATACCAAGCATTAATAGAAGTTTATGATAAGAATTGTATTGTAGAAACGAAGCTGTCGTACATATCAATTATCCAAAAATACCATATATTTTTATCTTAATTATAAAAACAAAAACAACTAAAATAATATTTCCTGGAAGTTGTTAATTTTATAGTTTAACTTGTATGTTTTTAAGAGTTTTACAGAACTCCAAGAAATATAATTTTTTTCAAAATCGTTAACAAAAATCATAGAAATTAAACCTTTAACAAACAAAACTGTGACAAAAATCATACAAAGTAAACCAAATATGTCTCTTCAGCTTCCAGAATACATAAACAATTTTGTATGTTTCATCCAAGATTTTAGATTTTATTTTATAAGAACGCCTTACGCCTGCGTGTAAAGATTTCAAAAATTAACCCTAATTTTTTAAGTATTTACGTTATATTTCCTTGCGTTTTCATTTTGTAAGTATTTTCGAATTTAATTAATAATAATTTTTGTTATTAACCTATAGTCAATATTTGCAGTCCTTGGCAGTTGTTAACGCATTGGACTACCGTCCGAAAAGTCTTGGTTCAAATCCCACGCATAACCATGATCTACGCTACATGGTAGCACAATGAGCCAAAAAATTTCCTAAGTTGCCTTTCTGGGGGCAGTCAAACTAGCCTAAACTAACCATAGTCAATGTTTGAAAATTTTCTCAATAATAAAGTAAAAAATTGTAGTACAACAGACGTTGGTTTGTATAAACTGCCAAAAAAGTATTGCTTTCGTGAATGTTTATATGTTTTTCAAATATTTTTTTATTGCTCTTAAAAATAAGGAACCGTTTTCAAAATATAGTTTTCTACTTCTTTAAATTACCAAAACTTTATATTAATTTAATAATAAAATTAATTAATTTATTTATTTATTTATTTATTTATTTCGGAGTATAACATATAAAATTTCATACAATGAGGAAGTCTTATAATTAGTGCCGGAATCTATGTTCATTCAACTATGATATTATTATGTAGTCTAGCAAAATGTGTGATCAAGGTGATTATTCAATGTTTGGGAAAAGTTCGTTCTGTGGAAAAACCCAATGAAGAAATATCCTACTTAACTATTACAAAAATTTAAAACTTAAGACTACTTAAGACTACTACTACTGCTACGGATTTACAGGGCGTAGCTCTAGTATCAGGGGATTATTGTCTGGAAATGAGCATTTTTCAAAAAATTTATTTGCGACTATGTTAGCCTTTGTTTCTATAAGTTCTATTTCAGCAAGACTATGTAATTCCAGGGTGGAGAAGTGCCATGGCAAATTAAGAATCATCTTAAGGATTTTATTTTGGATGGTCTGTAATTTTATTATATGAGTTTGAGGGCCGACCGTCTGTTGATGAATGGGTATAATATTTTAATTAAATAATAAAATTACAATTTGACCTTAATGCAATAAGATTATTTCATAAGGTTTTAGAAGACTGGTAAGGTATACTGTACCTGATTCTAACTCCGACATTAATACAGTAAAATAGTGATGAAAAGTTAATAACTCTGGACAGTGTTGTTCATTTTTTAAACTTAAAGCTGCAAAATTGCTATCAAATCATAAGCATGAGAAGTCAACTGTCCCTTTTTATTAATGAATTTATAAGGTTAAGTAGTAAAAAAATATGCTATTTAAGGTAGGGTTCATATAGTACACGCCTTCATTTAGTTGTTTTTTTCTTATTTTAATACATCGCTAGAATAATTACGGAAGTCGAAGCATTTCAGATTTGAAAACAATTTTTTTTTAATTGCATATCGTCGATGTAGGTTTTAGAGAGTTAATATGCTAATCACATTTTTGTAAAAACTTTCATTTTCCTAAAAAAAGGGAGGGGAACATAATAATTAAATTAAATTATAGTTATTAAGCGGTACATGGAAATATTCACTTCGAAGTCTAATTTTTCGCGCTAACTCTAGACAAACAAATTTGTACTATAGTCCTGCTCTGTGAGAACGTCTGTAAATTAATTAATATGTTATAGAACCCATCTCTGTGTGTATCAATTATTGTTATTGTGTTATTTATTAAAATAGTAAAATGTGCAAGATTAAATTTCTTTGGCGGACAAATAAATTTCGCAAAATGCTCACGTTTGCGCCTTAGCATTTGCCCCAAAGAATTGTATGCATTTCCTACTTCCGCTTCCCTAGGCCCATTTCACCGCAAAACATTAGGACGCTATTCATAGTAAATAATGCCGATTTTCACTTCTGTTTTTCCAGATGACCACGACATCGTAATGAGATTCAATCACGCCCCAACCGAAGGATACGAGGCCGATGTTGGCAGAAAAACGACAATTCGCGTTGTCAATTCTCAAGTAAACAAATAAAAGTCACGCGAAATGGTTTTCATTATTTTTCACAATTTTTCGAATGTTTAACATCTTAACGCCTCCCCACGTCGGCCGTCGCGTTATTCCTGAAAATCGTTTGTTTTCGCGCAACTCGAGCCCGCAGTTGCATCCTTGACTAGGCTAATTGTAATGCGCGCAGTGATTGTGTTCGCAGTCAGACCGCGCTTACTTACAGCAATTCATCTGGCGTGCAATTAACTTAGGGGATCGCAACAATCAGCCGAGATTTTTATTATTTTTCGCGATATTAAATAAAACACCTCTCCCTCACCGCACCTACTCCATTTAGGTGTAAATCTCGTTTTATGTCCACCAGACAAACTGCGACGCGCGACTTCTATTTATTTATTTATTTTTTTTTGGCCATAATATCTTTTGTGCACTTCCAGGTTGTGACTAAGCCCGAGTTTGATTTTGTCGGCGCGCCAATTTTTCAGAACGTTACAATAGCCGCCTGGGACCCCGGCAAATACAATGGGACCCTCAAAGATTGGCTGAACAATGCCGATTTTGATTTATTTACAAACTACGAAAAGTTCAGGAAGCGTTTTCCAGATACACCCGCATTCCTCGTTAACCCACACTCGGTCTGGCGTCTTTGGGAAGCGCTCCAGGTCTACACTCGCCTTCCAATAAGGAAAAATCCTCCCAGTTCAGGGTTCATAGGTAAAAGGATCCTTTCATTGATTTTTGGTACTTTAGACGTCTTCCAAATTCAATTGCAGGAATCGCTTTACTGATGCCGTACTGCTACGAAATTAAAGTTTTCGAGTACATTCCGTCAACGAGAATTAATGGATTATGCCACTATTTTGGAAAAGAGGTAAGTGGGGAACTGAATTCAATCAATGAATAATATTTAACCTGGTAGAATTTACGAGTATAACTTTAATGTAATAACAAACAAATTGTCGTTCTATTGTATAGCAAGCTATGTATACACTCCCTTATAATTATTTTTAAACTTTTACCATAAATTCTAAGATAAATCTCAACTCGATTCTTAAGTTAGTGATATTACTCTTTCGCAATTTGTATGGAAACTTTTACCTTGTCCAAACTGATCTAACTCTACCTATTCAAATTGCAGGCTTCATTTCTGCATTTCGGTTTTTTTTTTAATCTCCTTGTTAATTTGATATCCTTCCTGCCTTGTTAAAATTTAAAAAAATCTGGTTCTGGTGCTTAGTTTATTACAAAATTCAACAAAGAATATGTGCAATCCTCAATTCCAAAACATATTTCCAGTTTAAATTTGAAAGACATGATTTTCTTCTTCATACTTACCTCACATTGAAATTATGATAATTTAAAATGCTGTTTTTAAGACGACTGAAACAATATTAAGAAACGATATGAACTTTTATCAATTCGAATAATTAGTAAAGATAGATAGTAAATAAATAAAAATATATTATACAATTTTGAAAGGGGGATAAATAAATAAGGTACTAAATGCATATATTTTCCAGTTTATGTTGTAGGTGCTTAATTAAAACCTGTTGATTGCTATAATCGGCAAACATATTGACACTGGGGGAAATAATGTTAGACACACCTACATTTTTTAACATAAGTCGCGAGAATTAAAAGATTTCGATAAGTGTTCTTCTCTGATTTTATAAGAGGCTCTTTATAAATTTTAGCAATTTTAATTTTTGTACAAGCTTAAAATGGGAACGGACTTATAGCTTTTAAGATAAAAATCACATTTTTCTAAAAAAATATTAATCACTATATTTTGTTTATTTGCCCTTGGCATTATGTAATGTGATAATTTGACGAGGGAGACTGTCATACAGAGAACGGATATTTTCCTGCGAGATATTTCGCTATGCCGTGTCGATGACTTCAATTGGAATTTGCTGTTGTATTGTCGGCCTTCTCTGTACACATCTCAGGCGAAAACCGACCAGATTGGGCTGGCCAATTGTCAAAAAGATTCTGCTTTCCTCAAAATAATCCAAAGTTAACATAGCCACATGAACTGAAGCGTTCATATCCATATGTCGGAAAATGAGACCCGACTATCTCCTGATGTTGAATTACATTCATTTTGGTCTTCTTCACTTATCCAACCCATAACACAGCCACCTCCAGATTGATGTTTATTGAAAATATTTTCTTTAGTATGTGAATCATGCCAATAATACACAAAACCATCTGGCATAACCAAATATTTCTTTTCATCGGAAAAATTATTTTTCGCCATTTATTTGTCCAATGAATGTGGCCTAGCACGAAATTTTTTACAGTCCTCAATATTGGCCAGTGACAACATTGACTTACGGTTCATGTTCTGGTATCTCAAGAGTTGAGAATCATTCAAAAATTTGTCGTACTCCAACAGGTAAATCGTTTTCAGTCTTCAATTGCCGGGCAGACTTCGAACGCCCCACTTCGGATCGACTACCGTTTTTGCGCCGTGAATGTTAATGGCCAGCCAGTCTTGTAGTTTTAGATATTTTAGAAAATACCGCAAAACTTTTTCATTTTGGCTTATTTCCCTACTATCTGATGGTTTGGAAACTTTTAATAATCGTTTAGGGCTGCAATTTTGGTATTTTCCGCCTCAATCAATGGTCCAAATGATCCAAACGCATCCTATCTTAAATTAATCTAGTTTTAGATGCACCACCATTCTCGAGAAGATGCATAACGGTGTCGCTATCTCACGTCAACACAGATGGTCAACTTGCCAACAATATTTTCTATTAGAGGCACAAAATTATAAGTGCGTCTAACCTTATTTCCCATTTTGAGCTTGTAAATAAATTAAAATTGCTAAAAATTATTATTACAGTAAAATCTTCTCATTCTCGCTATTTTGAAAAATGTTGTGTTTAACCTTATTTCCCCCAGTGTATATCTACCAAAAATAAATTCTTATTTTAATTAATCAAGTATTAAATCGAATTAAATCAAGTTAAATTTTCAATGATTTTGAACTCAACGAATTCACATTTGCCAATCTTTTAAATTTCTTTTCGCTTTCGACGTAAGTCGAATTCCCTTACAGCTATGAGCAATAGCTTGAATCATTCTTTAACAAAAAAATTATTTATTTTATTTAAATGGAGCATAATGCAAACATTTATCAAAAACAATTATTTCATTAATTTCACCTAAACCCATAAAATTGAGAAACCGCGTCTCATTCATCATATCCTCGCATGGGGTTATTAACTTTTATTTATTTTTGAAATATTTCCGATTCACTTCGGTTCAATTATTAACAATAAAACGAGCCCCGCGTGGTAGCGGAAAAGCCCAATAAAATGAGTGGAATCAGCAAAAATTGACTCCAAAAAATTTTTGCACGCATGACTCAATTGCGTCGACCTAGTCTTGTTTTACCTCTTACACCTGAAGAGTCGAACTCAATGCTTGAATGACTTCGTCAGCTTTACAACTGTTTACACCTACTCAATTTTAATCCTCATCACAACGTTTTCCGGTGAATCACGATGGCCTTAGACCACCTTCACCGTTAAATATCTGTAGAAACATTGCTTGCAATTTTAATAAAATTTTTATGTACATTTAGATAAATGTGACAATAGTTTGCAAACGCAACAATATCTGAGATTGAAACGCCACTAAGCTTTTCGCAAGAAATTGCAAATTTAAAATTCTTGAGAAACTTGAGAAGAAATTAAAATCCGGCATAGATTTGCAACCTTTTTATATCATTATTTTATTTTTTCCTAATTTCAGATAAATTCGGCGTGCACGTTTGGCGCTTGGCATCCGCTAGCTGCCGAAAAACTGATGGCACTCGACATGAACAGTGGACATGACTTTAACGTTTTCCAGATGGGTATGGCGAGCATCATCAAGCCCGACAGACTCTTCTGCGAATTTAAAGTTCCCATGTTTTATGGGCCCCTTGTTTAGCGGAATTTCTGGGCTCGACGAAGATTGAAAATTGTCCAAAAATAATACGATCTACTTTGATACCATTCGAAAAATTTTTTCTGTAATCACCCTGTCTTGATACCGAAAATAAACAATCTTCCAGCGAATTGAATTTTTAATAATTCCAAGTCTTTGAGTTTCGCCCGCAGATTGTCTAGACAAGACGACGAATGCTCCAACGAGAGAGGATGGATGACTCGTCCGGGCAGCTAGAAACCACTTGAATGATTCATAGGCAGCATATGGCTCCGCAGTTCACTAAGAAAGCTAAGATCGGAAATCTACACACAATCAAAAGTTGTCGAAAGTCGTCTTAGCGAACGAAGACGAAGGCAATGCAATTAATTGTATTTCCTCAAAATCGAAAAAAAAGACGCCTGGGGTGGAGCAGGACTGACTGTTCTTGTGTTATTCACCAAAACCAAATGCGTCTGCATCGTTTGAAACCCAGCAGAGTCATTCGAAAACCGCGAATTTAACTAATTTTGATCCTGTCCGCACCACAAAAATGAAATTCGTCTTAAGCGGTGCAAGCGGATGAACCAGGCTACGTACAACCAGTGCGAATTTGTTCTGGAGAAGTGTGACTGGCATGCAAAAATCCATCATACATACTTCAAGGGGTCAAGAAATCACAATTCAGTGAACAATTTTTCGGCAAATCGAGTTCGTGTAAAAATTGCCAGGAGAGGCGAACCATCGTATGATGAGTTGCCTCTCAATTTCAATAGAACATAATTCATCCAAAAATAGGCGCCCTCGAGAATGCTAATCTCAATTAGATTTAGTTTGAAAAATATTCTATTTCCATTTTTTTTTTTTTTATTTTTCGTCACTTGATCACTTGAAGAATTTTATCGATGTCCGATCTGATTAGTCACGATTTTTATTAAGTCAAGGGACTTTACCCACAACATTACTTAAAACGCCTATATGGGATTCTACAATTATATGACTTCCGATTAATTCCACAAAGAAGAAATAGAACAAATTGATGTGGACATTTTACCGAAGGCGGTTGGGAAAAAAATAATACCCGTCTAAGCATTGTAGTGACTCATTCTAACGATATTCAAAGGAATATTTGAATGTTAGAAAAGAGGCATAATGAAGGAGGAAAACAAACTGAGGTCAAATTTCGCTGCCAATTCAATGACCTGCAAATATTCGAAGTTTGGACAATAAACTTTTAAGAATTTTCAAGAGAAGCATAATAAGAAATATGTAGACAGATGTTACTGACACTTCTTTTGTAGTGACTGAGATTTAGTTTCGTTTTTTATAGCTTAATTTCGCTTTTTCTTTAACCACTCTTTTGGACCTTCCCTAAGAATATGTACCGTGTAAGTAATATTAAAAAATTATTCTTTTATCAAACGTTTTAAAATCATTTTAAATTTATTTACCGTTATAAAAAATTATAAATGTTCTGATAATTTTATACACTAAACAAAAAGCAAGGGTTATCTAGGTGAAATGAATACGATAAATATTCAACATTTTAAAGAATTTTTATTAATATTATAACATGAATTACATAAAAGTATGCCCATTTTTTCCACCACGATATCTTATAAATTATTATAAATTATAAGTTAAATAAAAAATTATAAATAAATTATTTTGGTTGTTGTTGTTTTGTCTCCGCCTGCGATACCTGTTAACATTCAAGATATATTTATGTCTAGTATATTTTATTATGTGTTTTTTTCTATTATAAATAAATATCAAACATTTTATAATTACAATTTAACATTTTATGGAACATTGAACATTGCATAAAAGGAATTCTAGATTTTAAATCTTTTATGTTCCTCTATTAAGTTATTTGTGGAGTAGGTTTTTTAATTTCAAGCTTTTTGTTGTTCAGTACTGTTTTAAATATTCTAAAGTAAGTAAAAAGTAAATAAGATGTACGATGGAGTAAGGTAAACAGGATAGAGATTATAGAGAATAAGGAATGGATCTAATTAGATTTAATTATCGCGAAACTTTCACATCTAAACTGTTAAATCGATTTAAGAGGTAATTGACAAAGAACTAGTAGATTGAAACCCAGCGATAATTATTATATATTTTATAAGTGAAAATGTAAGTTGCAGGCTAGAACCTATACATATTATTAGCCCTTAACGGTCGAGAGCTTTCTTTATAAAACTCGTCCTTAACAAAACGGAAAATTAAGTGAAATTCTATAACGTTTATAAGGATAAAATCTTCAATTGATCATATTGAAGCTTAAATTCTTAACGTATTAAGGCTTTTCGTTCTCTATAGCAAACGTGCTACGTCCTCAAAGGCGCGCCTTTCAGCCGTTAAGGGTTAAACTTTACTGTCTCCCACATCGAAGTATTTCATTTGAAAATATACCATTTATTAAATGCATTTATTACTTTTACACATAAATTTATATATGTATATTCGAATTTATTTTATCAAAACTTTTCTCATTTGATTCCTTTATCAGTATAGCATACCGAAAGATACTTGCATACATACATGAATACATACATACTTTTACAAAATGAAAATTTAGTGTGCTCATCATTATTAGTTGTAAGGGCAGCAATTCTGTTAAGCATACATCTGATGCAGTTCTCGATGCACATGTTTAATTCTTCTGAATCGTACCATATTAAAAGGATATTTTGAACAAGAATTTCTATGGAAGAATTGTATCTTTTATAAATTAGGGATTTCAAAATGTACTAAACCTCTGCTATAGGGTTTAGGTCAGGGGAATTGCTTAGGCAAGGAAGGATAGGAATATAAATTTTTGGCATAGCATTTTTAACACATTTAGCTGTATGACATGGTGTTGCAAGGTCCACCCTTCTGGTTTGAGTCCTGTCGTGGTAATTTAAGGCAATAGGATATTCTTAAAGTCTTTTATATACTGGTCCTGGCACATTGTACCACCTACTTTATAGAGAGACCTGGGCTTCTTCTGCTTATGCACCCTCAAAACATGACTCCAGGGGAATGCTTCACCCTTTTTTGTATACAGAAATGTTGCAGCTTCCCTCGAGCCTCCTCCGCACAAAATTTGTGAAGGTAGTAAGATCGTGGAACATTATTTCATCGCTGAAAACAATCTGAAAAACGATAAAAATTTCGATGTTTAAACTAATACAGCGTTTAAAGATGGAATTCTTATATATAAAGGACTTACTTTGTTCATTTCATCCGCTCTAAAGTGCCGATGAGCTATAGCGAAGGATAGCCTCGCTTTTTTCCATTTTTCGAGACAGTCTAGGCTTTTTTATGGATCACCAACATTTTAAATTCGCATCATTGCAACGACTGAACGCACGTCCTGAAAACTCGAGTTATTTGATTCTTAGAATATTGCAACTATACTAATTACTGCTCGATCTGTTTTTGGAGTCCCTTGACACCCAGAGGTTGCCGACCGACTTGAAGGAATCACCTGGTCTTCATCATTCCGGTATTACCTTCCCAATTTAACTACACTGATGTGTCTAACGCTATCCAATGATTTCCCGAAGAGGATGCCTTTTGATTTAAGCTCAAATAATAGAATATTGATTGAAGCTCAAATAATAGAATACTGCAGAGTGTTTAATTAAATAAATGAATTTATCATGCAAATGCGTACATAAATCAATTTAAATTTGCTGTTTAACGCATTTCAGGTCATTTTTGAAATGTATTGTCCACTTTTATGTGCTATTAAATGGGTAGTTTCCACAGAAAATATATTACTCATCGGGAATTTAAAATTACATATATTCATTTATTCCAATCTTCGAAAAGATATGCCTAAAAAAGGCTTTCACCATTAACCACCTACACATATTACACTTATTACTCATTTCTTATTGCAGTAAGATAACTATAATTCTCTAACACAGTTTCAGACACATTATAAATCTATAGTTAATTAATATGAGTTCGTCTGAACCTCTACTTCTACCCATCGTAGATACTTTACAGTAAAAGTAGATAACACGAAATAAAAACGCTAGTATAAAAGATTGCAAAATAGAGATAATCAATTAATAATCCTAGCAGTATAATATCACAACTATTTTATATCTATATTAAGTTTTTAAAGTACTACGTGCAATAACCCAATTAACATGTAAGGGAAACCACCTTTTTTACATACATATTACGAACAATTTAAATTAATATGTGATGTAATTTTTAATTGCTACATTTCATTTTCGCTTTTAAATGGTTATAATTAAACTAAAAAAATAGAAAAAAAATAATCGATTTCAAATCATTGAAATCAAACTGCGCAATATTTCTTAGCATTACAAGCCTCTTCGCAATACAGAACATTGATAATTATCATGCAAACCGTATACTCATGCATAGATTGGTTTGCAGTGACCCAAGAGAGGAAATTTTTTCCTTCCTCAAAAATCTTAAAAGTTATAAAGTATTTACACGTTCCAGCAAAATTAAATTTATGCAAAATCCATCGCTAAAACCAATTGCTAAGCGATTGAAATAAGCATGAATTGCCTCCAAGCAACATTGTACCATTACTCGATCTGGCAACTGTTCAAATCCAACACCAAAAAGTTATTTTGCATATGAATCTGATGTTACACTATACTTATTTTACACTTTACGATTTTTGTGATTGGGAACTCATCAGAATATCCAAAATTTATAGTTACCTAGCTAATTTACGTACATTTGATACTTTTGATTTTCGGCAGTACCACTCTACTACATTAGAAAAAAAGAAATGATGACATGGTGCAGTAACTTAGTAATTAAATTCATTTTTATGAAGACTGTATAAAACAGCATTAAAAATTTCTTTAGTTTTTATAACTCTTACTCACAAAATGAGTAAGCCATTCTGAGAATCTTCTCATCTTCCATTTTTGCATCTTTTCATCTCTATTTAAAAGCAATCATACATGGTTATTTTCAAGAATAGTAATAATTAATATTCTGCCGTGATTTTAATATTCGAAATAGTAAAACGTTTATTTTAAAAATGAATTTACTAACCATAATTCATCTATATGTACCATATACATAAAGCTTGTAAAATCATGGCATATATTCAAAGAATATGTTATATGTCATCAAAAATTTACCCAATTTAAGCTAAATCATTATCATTGTACTTAATTCAACATATTCTCAATAACTTCCAGGAAAAGCAAAAAGCGAGCTCAATTCTGAAAGACTTAACTGTGATCGAAATACTACATGACTGCATGACGTCTAAAATATTAAAATCAAAAAATACCCATATCGAATTTGGCGCTACCTTAAGCACTATTTTAAATAAAATCTTATCAGTTCTTTTCATAAATTTGAAGAAGTGTTGTAATTTGCAGAATTTCTAGTCTTCTCGACTTATCGTACGTAGTACATTTTTGAAATTTTAGACTGCGATGAGTAGTTTTCGGTTTTTTCTCGGGTTTTTCTTAATGGGTGGTTTTTCAAATACAATATTTTTTTTTATTTCTAGATACATACATAGAAAATTAAATGTAAATAATATTTATTCGTCTAACACACATTGCATGTGAAATGACAAACTGGGCCCACAACCCACAAAATTTTAAAATCATTTCTATTATCGTAAGTACAATTTTATGTGTAATAAAATAAAATTATACTTTGAAGAAGATTTCTCCGCTTTGAGCTACGTCTGCTCCCCTGGTCTGATCGCCAGCATCTCCCTCCTTATGAAGACCGCCTGATGCTAATTGACCTACAGCCCTTGTGTAAACAGCGTGACATTGCTGATGTTATCTTTATCCATCAGCTCCTCTCCGGTGAGATTGACTGCCCTTCCCTTCTTCAATGAGTTTCCTTTTACACTAACCCCCGTGACCTAAGAGCAGCCCCCCTCTTTTGCCCAATTTTCCACCGCACCAACTATGGTTTTTCCGAACCCCTGACCCATATGCTTCAGAATGCCAATTCCCTACCCTTCTTTTGACTTCCACGTGAGCAGATCATCTCTGAGGTTTGAGCTCAACCATCTCACGTGATTTCCCCTCTTCCATCCCCTGCTCCCTTAGCCCCTCCACCCATTTGCCTTTAGTTAGTTTTAGTCCTAATTTTTAAGCGTTATTACTTTTGCATTACGAAATAAAGGAATAAGTTAATATTATGAATTCTCCATCAATTTAAAATAAAATCATATGAAATTCACTTTATTAGAAAGCTTGGCCTTGGTTGGTTGGTTGCTGTGGCTGCCTAGAAAGGCACACTTAGGCCAATTTTAGCCCATTGTGTTACCACGTAGCGCAGGAGACCATGGTTATTCGTGGGATTCGAACCCACAGCCTCTGGAACGGTAGGACAGCGCGCTAACAACTGAACTACCAGAGGCTCCGCTTGGACTTGTAATTGCTAATTATGTCGGCAAGTCATTGAATTAATTAAGTTTTCGCTTCTAGATCGAAACAAATTATCTCCAAACTGCATTTTTAAAATTAATGTAAGTAACAATTCAAAGAATAAGTAATTGATTTATAGTTTTGAAACAGAGTGCCAACGTATCAGGTGGGATCATTCAATTACAGTGTTAGAAAACGGACATTTTACTTACTTTATTATTGAGTTTAAGAAAAGCTAGTGGAATATTAGTTAAATATAAATTAATAATGTAAATATTTAAAAAATATGATATAATCAATTAAATTAACCTAAAACCTAAAAAAAAAGTTTATGAGTTTTTTTTCATCCATTACTGCTTATATACCATAAAAGCATACATTTTACCTTAGCATGCAATCAAAACGATTAGTTTAGCGGTCAGTTCTCAACTGTTTTCTTTAGAATTTTTTTAAGAATTCATGAATTTATTTGAATATCAAAAATAAAATTCAGAGATTTCTCTAAATAGCTACAATAAAATGCAGATAGTTTCCATAAATTTGATTTTTGTGCCAACTGACAAATCGCCCTGACCTTTTGCAAGATATGTAAGCATTTTTGTTTAGCAGTTCTAAGTAGGCAACATACCTAATGCATTCTACCAAAATCAGAACTAAAAAAAAGTTCATGACCGGCAACCGAAAATATCCATCTAATTAGCATACTAACCCCTCAGTTTTCAAAAATTCCAACTCTGTAAATAGCTCCCGCCCTTTTTACCTCAAGATATGGAGGTACACACGTTCGTAATTAATTACACGCCAACTAACCTTTGCATCTCGACATCATACAAATACTGCGCCCATTTCCACTACTTATCGGGATATCATCCCCGTGCTCAGAAAGCGGAAAATTTTTTGATCGATATTCCACCCCACAGGACGATAGTTGTTCCCTTTTCGGTGTCAGAAGTGTCGCCAAACAAAAGTTCCATAACTACCCGCGAGTAAGCACCCGGGGTAATTGATGTCTAGCTCCCAGTTAGCACTTGAATTGCGCATACCTTCTCGCCTCGCTTTATACCGAAAGTATCGAAGTATTTCCAGAAAAGCAAAAGAAATGCAACTGGATAGCCACGAGAAGTTCAAGACCGTCACTCAAAGACACACGGTTTAATCGAAAGACAACAGGTGAAACAATAAGCGAATCGAGAGAGTATCTAAATACGATTCCTTCCGGTTAAAAGGAAATGCACACATGGCGAGTCGATCACCAGGGAAAGGTGAGTAGGAAAGCTCTAAAGGCGTTTCGGATTCTACTAGGAATCCAGCCCGGCTCAGCTGTCTTTTCTTGGCCTACGGCCGACTTTGGGGCTACCAGGGGCTCCTCACAACACAAAAGTGGATACAATTCTCGTGACGTCAGACGGAGACAAAGTCTATATAAAAGCTATCGCGATTATTGTACCGCTTCAGTCGCGACGCGATCGTACGTTCGAGCATTCAAGCAATCTGACTCTCGCACCGCTAGCTCTAAGTGGAAGGCAGAAAGCGATTGAGTGCACCTGTGAGATTTGCTAGGAACGCTTAGATAAAGATTAGTTTGAAGTGGAAAAGCTCCCAAAAGCTCAGCGAGTGTCCCAGGTATCAAATCTAGGCAATCCCACTGATAGTACCTTAAACAGCTGTTCCCAAGACGACCGCTCTGCAGACTCCACAGCGCACCTAATTTGCTGTACAAGGAGCACGGCCACCACCTTCGAGCCAGGAACTGTTTGAGCTTCAGTTAGTCCACCCCAAGGAACCACCGCTGTCCATCGGTGTGATTTTCGGAGTCGCGACCCCGGGAGGCCACAAGAAACTAAACACTGCCAGCTAAGGAACAATCATACCAATTTCAAGGACACCCTCATTGTTCTGGATCACTAAATAACTGTAGGGCGGCAGCTAAAATTCCAAAAAGAACCTGGGCCTCTTGTTTTTGTTGTGCTTTGTGGACATAAATTTGGTAATACATAATATTTGTCCAAGAAATCGTGGAGGAGTTTGTTTCTTATTCAGAGGAAAAACACACCTCCAAGGCGACTATCTCTCGAACTGAATGTTGTGAAAACACAAACGCGAAGGAAAGTGATTTCGGAGTTTTCCTCAGTGATATTTTTTTCTAAACAACCACAATTTACCGCGAAAGAACCGCTCGAGAAAAGCGAAATCGCTCCGAACGTGGATTATACAAAGTGCTCTTCAAAAAGAAGACTTTGACGGTCCAGTAGTTTGGAAATATGTAAGTATTTCTAATTTATACACAATATACAGAACTTTTTTCCGGAAAATTGTCTATAATTTTTTTCTTCTTCCATTACTTCACTATCGAGCAATAGTCCTTGCACCCCTCTAAATTTGTCTATCAAACGATTCCCTCGAATTAACATTTTTATCATAATTAGACCCGACCTAGTCCTTCCCTTTCTGATGTTTTCCCAATGTTCATTAAAAAATGTTGTCATCAATTGCGTGACCGTGTTAACTCCTGTTTCGTCGGTTTTCTTTACGATTTTTTACTTTTACATTATTTTTTTTTTATAATTTTTGTCTATGAGCCTTGCAATGATGACTCACTACGACGACAGTTTCTATCTATCATACATACCCAAAAGCCTACGGGAGAAGAGCAATCGTGCCGGGAAGTAATTAGAAGTGGATTTGTGACATTGACTCAATTGCCATTGCTCTCCCACTAATGAGCTTTGTGATATTGTCGCCTTTGCGTACACTACCGCGATTACATTTTTTATTTATTTATTTATTTTTTTTTTTTTAATGAATAGTTCGGTTAATACCGCTGTTGTTAGTCTGTCTTTTTAATGAAGTCGCGAATTGAATACGAGGTATGTCCATCCATAATATATTGACATGCATCACTGCAAAAGTATTTTATCGCGAAAGTATGCGAAAATGATAGGAAGTCGAAACCTGTTGATTTTTTGATTATTTTTTTTTTTTTGGTGGAGCACTTATATACTTGCTTGCTTAGTAAACCGCACGAACCAAAAGCATTATCAAAAACAAATATTAATAGAAGTACTCGCAAATACTTAGATTAAGCTAGAAGAGATAGGAGAAAACCTATTGTGGAATTTATTTGTGTTTTGTAGTTAAAATGCAAAGGGTGTCTTACGACTTTTTATTACAGATTCGCTTGATAAATGAGTCACATATCATTTAAATACAAAGTTGGAAGAAAAATATACAACAATTATAATTGAACGTGGTCAACGTTACTTAGAGTATTTATGAAGGAATTTGAAAATTATGATGTTTATCAATTGTCCACTATTTCGCCTTTGCTTTAACGAATTAGACCCTTTAATCATTATATTCTGTCCAAAGCGAAGATTAGCGAAGTTTTGGGTAGCTACTCCATCAAAAAATATTTTACGTAATAAAGAACACCGTGATTACAGATTACACTGCTACGTTTCAATATTTCACCATTATTGAAACTATAATATTTATATGAGCCGTTTATTTTGAAAGTGGCGTAAGTCCAAAATTTCATAAGGTCAATTTTGCTTGAAAAGAATATACACAAATCGACCTTATGACATTTTGGACTTACACCACTTTCAAAATAAACGGCTCATATATAAAAACTTGAGAAAGATGCCAAAATTTTAAAATATTTTATATTCACATAGAATCTTACATTTTTTTGTATTTTAAAAAAACATTTTGTCCTCCAAAAAATAATTATGAAATTTAAAAATTACGATCATACAACATCTTTATAATTCTTTACTAATTGGTCTTATTGCTACTTGGATTATAAAGCTTAACTTTCATATATTTTCGCTTTTCGGCTTTAAAATAATTAGTTTTCCCTAGAAATATATATTTAACAAACTTTTTAAAAATTCATATATATATACATATATACAATTTGTTGTATAGTAAAATGAAGTAATTTTTACAATAAAAGATTTTATCTACAAATTTTGTCTGAAGAAAAGATTCCATTAACACAGTTCTAAAGAAAAAGTAAAATTAACCGCATTTCGTTACCATTCATTTTAGTTGAAATTGTATTACCTTATCTCTTATAGTTTTTTATGATAAATGGATAAATGGGGACAAATTAGCGAAAGTATACGTCATCTATTTATTCCTAAAATTTGCGTTTTCTTATAATGCTTCTAATTCTCATGCAAATACACAAGTATTAGCTTTAATTGTCCACTGATTAGATTAGCTGGAAATCGGTCATAGATATCGAACATCGCTCTTATTATTCTACAGAAATTAATATATAATAAATAAATATAAATTATTATTATTGGTGATGTCGATTTAGCTTGTGATTTTACGTCTGAGATGGAATCGTATAAGATATGAAATAATTAATGGGTAGTAATGGTCACCTGCAAATGTACATGAAGATACTTGAATCATAAATCCAAGCTCGCATGGGATTATTCTAAATACTCTCTGGGGGAAGAGATAAGTTTATTTAAAGGAACAGCTTATCACTCATAACATAATAAAATAAAAATAAGTCTCCGTCTTAACTTCAAACAGGGCATCTTCAAATATAACATTATTAATGTTATCTTAGCGCCAAAAGTAATTAGCATAAATTAGCAGTCGCAGTGCTTTAAAAATGATAATTACGTCCTACGTAAACGTCTTTCGCACAGCAGAGATCAGAGCCGCACAGTGCAATAACCACATGACCCAGTTTTAACGATCCTCCCATTCGAAAATCAGACAAAGTTTTCCGGGTTGATTTTACTACGAATATGCTAATGAGCTTAATAGCCTCGGCACTACTCATTCACATTATTGTTAAAAAATTTCTGAATGAACAAAAGTTGTCTCCACACCTGAGCCGAATCATCCAATTTCCTAAAAGTGATCATGAGTCAGCCGCCGACTGATTAATGTTTTCCTTGGCGATATTGCACCTATCGCTACGATCTATACTAAGTGTCTAGAGTCTTATCGCTATCTCTTAACCAATGACATTTTGCTTTTGCAATTCGTTCCCCAGTTTAATATCAAATTAGTAAAGGCAAAGACCTCTAAATATTAGCTCCAGCAATATCTTAGGGCGCGGTAACATCAAAACAGCTGTGAGCGATTATTCAGACGAACAAAGATTGTCGTCTGTATCTTTTAATAACAGCTAAAAACTTTAAATTTAAGATAAACGCACAAAAAGTGCGGAATATTAAGCTGTGGAAGCCAACAGCGCGTCATCAGGCCGAATCTCTTTCTCCGCGAAATTCCGCGAATTTTAAATTAATCACGACCAACTGAACTCGCCTCACACTAGGTCGTTTGAAGAGGTTCATAGGAGGCTTCAAGCAGAGCGGTGACGATCACCAGTCTTTGTTGATCTTTCGACAGCGATCTTGAATATGTTCTTGATCTTGTAAGCGTGCTCGCTGTCGCCGATCGCCTTCATTTTTCCCCCATTTCCTCAGTTGACGCAGCAAAGGCGCAAGCCACTTTCGTAAGTGATCTACTGCCCGGCGCATCACGACGAAAGCTTATTTCATATCTTTAAAACTTAAGCGATCGTCGGACGTACTTAATCAGTGCCGGAGGAGGAGAGGAGTTAAGACTGCGCGAGCGGTCGCCGAAAAATCTTGTGCCGTTTCAGTTTTCGAAATTAATCCTGAACGCTTGCGCGGTTGGTAGTGCTGTGTATTAGTTGTTTTGTTTAAAAATCAACAAATCTTTAAAGGTCTCAGTACGCGCACCTGTGCTTAGTGAATCTATGCTAAAACCTATTCAGTAGGTACTTTTGCACTTACCATAGACTTCCATGCCATCGGTCATTCATGTGAATTGTGAATAGAAAACCAGTGGATGACTCACGGATTGTCGCGCTTATTGCCTCATAGTGCTGATCTGCTAATGGCACAGTATTCACCTGGATCAGATCAGGTGAACTGATTACAAATTGACTGGTGCAGCCTTGATTTTGATGTTCAGATTTTGTAACGCCCAAGTTCTGATAGGGGCCTTACACAAGGTAAATTATTTTGAGGGAATGAAAATCTATATTATCGAAAGGTATTTGTCTCTCAATGCTATTTTGTAAGTTACCAAACCCCAGATAGATAATGTGCCTTATCTGCTACGCTATCAACAAATATTTTTCTATTTGCCATTGATAAGAGGTAAGAAATCTTGCAAAACTTCAGGTATTATTGTCTTAAAGAGCGCACTTACGCTAAAGTCTTGTGCTTGTGACGACTATTCGTTTTGGCGAAAGGGTCTTTCTCTCTATTTACAAGGTATTGTGTTTCTGATACAAGTGTTGGTTCTATCAGCAAAAGATAATTCAATCAACTGGAACTGGACTGACCCGGGTGATAACCGCTGTGTTTAAGAGATTCTGAGAAATTTACAAATTTTGAATATTTTGGGAAATTTGTGACCACAAAGGTGAACCATAGCTTGCAGCTCGAATGCGTAATCAGTGTAATGAGTTAATATAGCAAAAAACAGATATGAAAAGGGAAAAAAACCAACAGAGGTACCAAAAAATAGTTTTGCGTTCTTTTAATGTACCAGGTGTAAGATTTTATAACTAACTTCGAAAAAAACATATAGTTCCTGTATTTTAATAGATGTATATGGTATTTAATGCATTATCTAAATTCATTTCATTTTTATACAAAGCGTAGAATTTTCGAATAAAAGTAAAATATTGATTGAAATCTAGCCTTATAGTTAGAAATATATTTTTTTAGCTGAAAATATTTAATGAATGTATTAATTTAATTAATTTTTTAAACAATATTAATAAAGCAAATTAAGTTTAAGAAAATATGTTTCCCAAGAGTGAATCTTATACTGTGAAGTACATACATATGTAGGTATATGGTACCTCTTATGAAATTTTTAACTTTGTGCATAGGTTATCTGGAGCATTAGGATTTACTTCGATTGCAGATTACTTTTAGTATCGAATATCTCTAAAACTACATACATTTTAAATCACAAAATAGTTAATATTAAAATGCATGTTTTTGTGAAACACCAATTGTAATTAATAAGCGATAATCGTCGAGTTTTAGGTGTACTGTTTTAAACCCCATTATATTTATAATACATAGTGCTACCGGATATTTTAGGACCAAACGTTGTTTTTGTTAAAATTAATAAATGAATAATAACAACATTTTATAAAATAATCAAGGACAGACAAAGATTTCATGTACCCTCGTTGTTACCTCTTCTCCTTATTAAAAAGTGATGGGATAGGGGATAAAATATATGCCCAAAAACAACGTTTGGTCCTAAAATTTTCGATAGCACTATATTAATAATTCACAATCAAATTAGTCGTTAATTTTTAGGACTTTGAATCCTACGCAACACTATGCTTTCTGAATTCATTTAAAAAATATGCCACGTGCTTGGTCTAAGATATGAAACAATCAAATTAAAAGAAGATAATCCTTCAAAAGTTAAACAAACTCATTTGTCTTCGTCTCCAGCGAAATGTTACTACACAACAACAGGAAATCGATGGCACCGTCTCCATAATATCCTTACACAGAAAGAGAAGTTAAGCAGAAAATCCGTATCCTAGTTGCCATAAAAAACATCGAAAGTCCACATTAGTGTTGGAGTCACTCAAAATATCTTTTCGCTGTGTGTGCGCGCCTATTTTAGTTTCGTAGGAAAAAAAAAATTTTTTTATGTCATCCAATTCCCGATATTACTTATATGGTCGTGTTGCCAGAAAATCGATGCAATAAAAAAGATTGAATAAAGTGTACCGTCCTGAATATTGCCAAAAAATAAGAGAACTTGTTTATGGCAAATGGCAAATCCCACACTCTATTAGATATTATCTCTGTAATGCAGGTACCTCGAGGTGGTACAATTAATTACAAGCTTTTACCGGTTGTTTTTATTCACCAATTCTGTTTCTGTTCGTGCTAAACGTCCAACCCTAGACGGTGTTTATTTATTGGGGCTTAATGCCCTGCTATGCAAATCACCCCTTGTATAGCAGCACGTTCAAGCGATGTCATTTATGATCCAAAGGTCAGTGCAAATTTATGCTCATGCTCGTAGCATTCCAAATGCGTTGTTCACTCTTGGCTCAGCGCTATGCAGTTTCGAATGTGTAAATAAGCGCAGCAAATGCATATCCATCTGTTCTCATTTTGGACTACACTTTTTAGAAAAGGTGTCTTAAATAGAAAGAGTATAATTAGCCAAGTTCTGATATTTGCAAGAAGAAATTATCTAAATTCGCAGCAGCAGAATTCGTAATATTTGTATTTAATTTTCCAATACGTAAATAACCAAAATGTCATATAATTTTTCGCTTATTTTGTCTATGACATTCAAATTTAAAAACAAAAATAAGAAACATTTAGAGGTCATACAAATAATCTAATAAAAGTATTTACTTATCTACTTTTAACAAGAATATGGGAAATTCCTCGAAAAAATCTTAATGCAACAAAATAATTAAGAATAAAATACACAAACACTAGTCAACTAATTTTCTTGAAAAAGCTCTAAATTTGAATTAGATGAACATATCGACAATTTGGAGACTTTGTAAGCGGACAATCAAACAAATTATTAATTATCTACAAGACGATTTATTGTTTTCTAATATTGTTTGCTGCTTTAAAAATATTAATTAAAAAAAATATATTATACGAGTATAGCAAAGTTACAGAATATCGTTTGAAAATGATTTTTTTAAAAAGGAACAAACTCGTATTTATAAAACGTTGAGTCCGTTTGAAAGTCATTTACTTTTGGATTTGTTAACTGCTTAACTTAACTTGCTGTTTCTTTTTTTTTTTAAATTATGCCCTTTGAGACCATCGACAAAGCCAGATGCAAATAAATTGGCCCAATTTAGAATAACCACCAACAATTAAAGATATAATCTATCATTTTTTAAACAAATAAATAATAATTTTTAATTATTTTTTCGACTAAACCTATTACAAAGGTCAGATAATGTTCTAGCCTATAAAATTAACATTAAAATAAATATTTCCTTTATTAACCTCAACATTAGCGAACAAAATTGGAATCATAAAATATTTTCTTCATTTCAGATTTAAACAACCGAACGAATTTGTAGTAATTTTAAAGATATAAACAAAGAGAAATTTTCCAAAGAGTAAATTAAATTCAAATCGAATGTAAAAATGGTCCGATTAAGTAGCAAAGTGAGCGAGGGGAGAGCGCTCGTGATATTTACCTCGATATTAGCATCATTAGTGACCTTCAGCCAGGCGCAGCCTATCAAAACAACGTCACAAGCACAGGTAAGTGAATCAATTTTGCTCACATTTTCCGATTTTATCCTCGCAATCAACTTTCTTTGTGTAATTATTGTCATGGTTTCGTCCAAAGTTAGGTGACGAAAGACTGCATTACTGAATTAAAATAGCCTGAACGGGGTTTCTGCTAGGAAAGAGCAAAAATTAAATAATTGATGCTCGTGTTGATTTAAAAGAGGAAAGAGGTGAATTGCACGAGTATACCCGCGGTACAAGTTCACATGTAGTAATCAAAACAGAAAACAAACATAAAAAGTTCTGATGAGATTGTGACTTGTCCACATGCTCTCTGGTATCTAATTTACCTGCCTGAAATGATAAAAAATAAAATGCTGAGCTTGTGTTAAGCTGGAAAATTGGTTTGTTATTGTTGACGATTTAAATTTAGATTTAGTCAATTCGGAGAACGTCTCATTGCCTTGGTCGATTGTTTTGGTAGATATTAAAAGCTTCTCCAAGGTAGAAGAGCCGTAAAAAGGAAAATCTTTTCAGCTTTAATAAACTTTCTTTGAACTAATTTTATACAAAATCCCAGCGGACACTTGGCTGCAGTGATATCTTTAAATACTTTAAACACTTCAAATATCCTCTGCGCGGGGTCCTTTTACTCAAGCTTTAGAACTTCTGACCCTTTAGAAATTGCACGCCCCTTGTCGCGGCTCCAGGGGGGTATAAGCCTTTGTGCCCGCTGAATAAACATGCTGAACAAGCTTTTGCACGTGCCTGCCTGCACTTGGTTGCCTAGAGAAAATAATATTCTTTTACGTTTGTTTACAGTAAAATGCCTTGCATTCAAGGTAATGTCGGGATTATTTAATGCTAGTGGAGCCCGCGAGCCCCGCTGCCAGATGACATAGAAACGTTCCAGGGTAAAACCAGAGCTGGGCCATTTGCCAGCTACTGAAGCAAGTGAGCGGAATAAACTCAATGGGGGTAGAAATTGCTAAATTTCCTCAATATTGATGATTTTTCCGGCTAGAGTATTTGTGCGCTGCGACAATACTTTGTGACACAATCGAATTGCTATGCCAAGCGAAATAACTCTCAAGTGGTTGTTGGATTGTATGCAAACAGTTTGGTAACTCGCCAATAGGTCAATTTCGAATGCATTCACTTTTGGAAAAATTGCATAAATATTTAATTCCACTTGACCCGTAATTGGTATGACACTTTAGTCTGTTTCACGATTATAGCTATAACAGCTTCAGTGGTATTCCCATTAATATGTTCAATGCCGCATATGACCTTAGATTAACTTCTAATTGATTACTTATCCAACTAGCTCAAAGTATTCATTTGAGATCAAATTAAACGCTTATCTAGTCTCTTTTTACTTCACTACAATTACAGAAGCAATAATTTGAAATAAATGAAGACGTATCATGTTAATAAAAGCTAATTTTCCTCACAACACATGGTCACTTTAAATAATGCAAGAATTATGATACTTTTACTTTTTAATTTTAACCAAAGCGTTTTTGTAAAAAACACAAATTTAAAATCTTTTTAACAAATCTCAATTTTAAATTCATTTTACGGTAAAGATATCCACAGAAAAGTATCAAAATTATTTTCATGCGGTTGTTCAGTTTCTCTATGTAAAATACTCTTCATTTTTAAGGTACATCGATAATATAGCAGTTTACAACTTTGATTGATTTATTTAGTCAATAGAAAGATGAATTATAGTGTTTATTTAGTTTAAAAGCGGATTAACTGGAGTACACTAATTAATTTCTATAAAAATGTACGTAAATAAGGAAAAAAACAATAATAATAGCACGTCATCACCAAAAATGTCTCAATAAATTGCTCACTATAGAAAAGCCATTGAACCAAGTTGCGGTCCAATAACTCTCCTTCGTATTGACAAAAGTAAATTGCCTGAGAATTCCGCAGACAGTAAACTTGACCTTGCCAGAAGTGGGGTAGCCGCTTTGGTAGATATTTACTCAAAAATATTTACGTCGAGTAACGCCTCAATAGCCAGACAATAACTAAATAAAAATCGGTACATACCATATACACACATGTCTTCAGAAAGAACAAAGCCTATCATAACACTGCCGTACGAAGATTAAGTTCTGCACGTACAAGACAATTCATAAGAAGCGATTCGCCGTTGGAACTTAATCAAATAAAGGGTACGCACCTTTGTAACAGGAAGCAAGAAATTTAGCAGCTTACGTCAGTAGTCATTAAAGAGGCTGAAAAGGTATCGAATTTTGGGCAGAAGCTCGATCGTTTACAGATCGACAGAAGTTCAAACAATATGACTAATTTTCGAGATACATTTTTTTGTTCTTTATTAAATGCTTAAAGAATACCTGGCACCGGCTGATACTTGTAAATGTTATACGTAGCACTCATCTTTTTCGCGGGGGGTAGAAAGTTTTGTTTACGATTACTCATTGGTTTGACGCCCTGCCACCGCGGGAGCGACTAGCTACCACTGGGTGATTCATTCGACCGGGCTTATCAGCAAAAAACTCGCTATGCCTGGTGTCCGCTGTAACCGGCTATGCGGCTTATGTGCTAGCTTAGGGTTAATTGGACAATTAAAACATTTTAATGGAGTGACCAGCACATTTCTAACTGAAGTAATTTTCTCTTAAGTGGAATCAATGGAGGACCGGAGGTGCATGTGCATCTGATCGAGCAATTAGTTGAAAACGCGCGTATATTTGGAGTTATCACTGAGCTGCAGCGTTTTTCAGGGTTAGGCATAAGTCCAGCTTAGCAAATGCATGTTTAAAAGTAGCACTTCTGTCCCGGCACTTGGCTAGGTCTGACCACTTAGTCCGGACACCGACTGGAACATGTATGCCATTATCAAGTTTTGCGTGATATATTTGACCTAGCCATGTTAGTGACCAAGAACACCCACCTTAGCCGTGCTGTCCTTAAAACGACACGTAAGTGGGGTTCGGCAGTGTGATGCATTGGCTATTCGTACAGCCAGGCCCCCTCTAATAGAAATTAGCTCGCTTTTTGAATTTTATTAATCCACCCATCATGCCCTCGGCGGACCGCTAACTTTCACAATGAAAGCCCTCTTTCCTTTAGTTGCGTGCAGCACGCCAATGTGGTGACTTTGGTGCAGATTCCATACATACATAGTACAGTGGACGAATATAGTACAAGTTAAACGCTTGTTTTCTTCAGGATGAAGAAATATTAAATGAAATTGCTAATTATAATCCTGTGACGATAGCAGTTTACATTAGTGTTACTTACCTAAGCTTAGGTGCAGACTTGTTGAGGTTTCGACTTTTGTTTGCAATCCTTGAAATACTGCACGCTTCTGATATTTGCATATAAAATCAGATGAGTTGCATTTACTTATCCGAATGCATAATGATGAATGGTTAACTGAGACACGGAGCTGTTAATCAATATTTTCACGTCCGATAAGATCTACGGAAATAAATGGGCTTATAAATTTATACGCGTCCTCCCCAGCGGGTGCTGCAATGCACGATTTATATGCCAGCGCAGTAAGTAAATCTCACCCTTCTGTAACATGACTTGATACGTGGAATTTTTATAAAATACATTAAATCATATGAATTTAAAATAATACTCATTAAATAATAATAAATTAAATGCGGTATTTGAGTAATAGTTAAGGTGTTTTTAATTGCTACCAAAAAAGGTTGGCAAAAAATCTCAAAACTAAAAATATTCTATTAGGATATAACCAAAAGCACACAGTAAGTGGTTTGAAATTAAAAATGAAATATTTATCACTTCCCAATAGATATATCAAAGCATCTGTGGTTATATGATTAAGCTAAATTAATTTTATTTTTATCCCTTTACTTATCTGTACTTTTTCGGAATTTTAACAGTACACTTGTGATTTGTTTTCAATTTTTATTGAATATCAGTTTAGATATCGTATAATAAGGACAAAATAGTAAGCAGTAAGTACATCTTCAAGCTAGAATTAAAAAATTTACTTCGTATTGTTGAATCCATAATAAATTAAATAATTTTAAGAAAAAATCACAAAAACTAAGCGATAAGCTATTTCAATTCCGCTTCTGAGACTATGTGGGAATTTACAGAAAAACTTTATAATCCCTTCAAATATAAGTTGACTTCCCCATGCAAATTCCCTTGACAATTAAAATAGTTGTGAATTCTTTTGGCCACTAAAATAGCCAATAGCCCATCGCAACTTTGGTAGTTTACTTCTATTCGTAGCTACTTCATTTGCAATTTCCTCTTGCAAGTACAAAGGCGTCTAATTACGCCGCCAGAAGTCATCAATCAAGAAAGAGCAACAAGCTGCTTCTACCCTGTGGTCTATCCGCGTCGGGCGAACCTATATAATATATCTGTATATTTAGACTTATGTGGTACTACATAATCTGGCCACATCACATGCATATTTATGGCTCTATTTCCAAAACTGGCGAACTCTCTGAGGTTCCAGACTGAGTTCCGTAACCGGAGCTCGTAATTGTGACCAATTTTCAAGTTAACCAAAAATAAGCTGCAAAATTAACCAAAAATATCTCAGCACGGGGCCGGGACCGCCTCCGATAATAAATTCAATTACGGAACCGAGTCTGTGCCCTCGGACTGGAATCTATGCTGGAGCGCCCTATAAAACAAAATAACTTAAGTCGGGGCGGTTGCATGCTCCGCAGTGCTTAATTCAGCCGACCACAGCCGGCGAGTAGGCTCGCATGCTCCCGCAAGGAATAAGGCAAAGTTCATATGCAAAGAGGAACTGCCTGAGGATTTTAACCTGTTTCAGCAAATTAATTAAGGCTGCATACAGGCTCCCGACGGCAACCAACTTGACGGCAAGGAGGAAGAAAGTTGCTGCAGCGGCTTATTTATTAAGCGTGAGTGGCCGCTACAGGAAACGGCCACAGAAATGATATCCAGCCGCAACCGGACGAGTCGTCACACCCCCGCCGTAGAAACGCGAGCTGCCTCTGCATAAATTTTCGCAAAAATTAGGTAATTGGTGCAATCGGCCTTCCCCTCAGCCTGCGATCGCGGTATCTTGGCAATTGTCTTAAGTCACCCGAGACTGCTCTGGATCTGACAAAGGGTTAAGAAAATGCCAGCCAGCTTAGGTAATCCTAATCCGCACTAATCGGTTGACAACTGACTCAAGTCAATGATCAATTTCACTAACTCGTTTCACACTCAGCCGTGGAGCAACTTACAATCACTCTTCGCTTTCTGCGAATTTATCTCACCTAGTAGATCCCCACGAGTCAGCTGGCGTTTACACAGGTATGCGAGAGTTACGTAGCTGATCGGAATTTCAATCCAGTTGCGAATCCGCGCAATAGGGAAATGAATCGGACGTGCAAAACGGGATTAGCAAATTGTTCTTTTTTGCTTTATTTCGGTTTGAATCACTTTCCTAATTCACCATGACACGATTAGAACAAATTGCTCGCAGTCGTGTTTTACCCACAATAAATGCTATGCGAGCCCAATAGGTACAACAGTTTATTGCCCTTGCTATCAATAGACTCCATCGCAACAAAATATGCATCCTTTAGTAGCCCTAACCCAGGCAAATATTAGGGGGCAATTTCGAGCTGGGGTAAGAAGGCCAATCGGGCCGGTAACCCGAATATGGAACAGCCGCGTCGTGGTAACTTACCTTTGTTAACTGGGCCACCACGGAACATTGCGACAAAGCCTCATAACTCTGCAGTTGGAGGAGCTCAGAACGGCTGGCAAAGCAGCCCCCTCTCGGATGAAAACGAGGGTGCACGACGACATACATACTAAATTAATCACAATTCCTATAATTAGCTCCTCTTTAGGGCTTTGCAGCCAGTTCAGAAACATTCCTATTTTTTTAGAACGCTCCGAAGAAATTTATAGTCACAAGAATTTAAAGTGAAGGAGATGACTCAAAAGACAATATGCAAAATGAACTAACTGGATGAATCATATTCAAACTGGAAAACAACGAAAACTATTGGTGATTTGGTTCGTAATGCTGCAATAAATTTAATTTTCAAAAATTAGTTTTATAACTTTTCAAATCAAGCTATAAACGAGATTTTCAATCTAAGATATACTCTTCTTTACTAGAAATCGGCAACAAAAATTTTGAGAATATTATTTATTAATTTTTTAAGCAAAGTAATATAGGGCATTGATATATCACACGGAATATACAGAAAATTTTAATAATTTCTCGCACTGATTTCAAAATATGGATTACAATTTTCAATCTAGGTCCGCTAAGTATAATTAGTAAAATCTTTACCCTTTTTTTAGTATTATTATACCTTTTCAAGAATAATTGCGTATTGTTTTCTGTTCACATTTCAAAATATAAATAATATTAATATTGGTGAAAATTTTACTAGCGATTTAAAGTTAGTGTTTAGAAATTATATAGGTGATAAATGCTTTCAAGAATGTAGTAAACATTTTATAATTTAAACAAACGTTTTCCGAATCTTCTTAATAGTTGGAATTTAGCTTCTTATTTTTTTAATTAAATACTTGAAAATCAAGTAAAATTGGTGATATACCTAAGTTAAATAACTAAGTAGTAGATGAGATGCACTTGCTCGTATATGTAAAAATTTAAATACATTTTTTAAAAAAAAGTTTTTTTAGATTACGTAATTGAAAAACGATTGAAATAAAAGCACAAGAAATTAGCACTTCTATAAATATTGTGATAAAAAAACATATAGCATATAGTCATCATGTACACCGGTTAGTGTACCTTTTTATAAAATCTACGTAATGCCACAACAGTTTAACATTGCTAAAAACAAAATAGCCTGTGCGAATGGCAATTCATCATTCCGGTTACACAACATCGCGTTTCATGAAGCACCTAGTCTTCAATAGTCTACAATTTTGTTATCTCACATGAATTTTACTTTTTTTGGAAATGTACTCGTACAATTAATTTGAAAAAGGAATTGGTCAACTGTTATTTTCGTTGGCATAATAATGTTTCATTTAAATGTTTTATCAGCCCCAATTTCAATACAGCATTACATTGAAATTCTTCGATTTTTTTTATATTGTTCTCTACCTGGCGTTTGTGTCACCCATTCACTATTAGAAAAGCGACCGACCAACATACCAATTAGCATCGGCCAGCAGCAAATATTTCCATGACAGAGTTATTCTATAAGCCAGTGGCAAATCGCGCTAAAATGTTCCTTCTCCCGGTTACCACTTCTCGTCACCCATAAATCTGTAAAGGCGCCTCTATCTAAACGCTACCATAAGACAGCTTCTAACTTTTTATAGAAGACTTTATTCATGAAGCACCTTTTCTGATTTATTCAGTTTTTAGAAGCATGCGGGAAGCTAAAATCACGTTTACTGCGATTCTATGGTTCTGTGGATCCATGGTGGCAATGGCTTGAAGTAGTAATGTCAATTACGAGATTGCATTTCTTAATGAATCCAA
The DNA here is from genome assembly GCA_963969385.1 of Philonicus albiceps. Taxonomy (NCBI): domain Eukaryota; kingdom Metazoa; phylum Arthropoda; class Insecta; order Diptera; family Asilidae; genus Philonicus; species Philonicus albiceps. The sequence goes on from OZ017773.1 coordinate 32,540,549, forward strand.
AGATTTTTACAATATTATGACATCAGCTACGATTAAAGAATTTACCACTTGTAGCGATTTTATCAATTTTAAGATAAGTTGGTACGTGAGAGTCTACAGGTTGTGGACCATACATTTAATACTTAATAGTGAAAACAAGAAAATATCTTTTTATAGCATACAACAACAATATGCATACAACATAAAATTCTTAAACACGCTGTTCTTCAAGTATGAAATGATACAATTTTTAATGTTTAAGAAATATGTATCTAAAAATATAAAGTGTGGTCTTCGATCTTTCATCCTTTAATCAAAACATTTCAAATTCAATTTATTCATATCTTCTGGAAACTGCACTCTTAGCAAGGGTAAATTAATTGTATGAAAATTAAGCTTCAGTTGTATTGATTTAAAAGCCATTCATTCAAGTGGTTGAAAGTATAAGGCCGTTAAAATACTTCAACCTTAGGTTGAAGGTTTTAAAAATTGAGAAGAATTCCTCATAAATTTAAATATCCTAGAAAATTTTGAGAACAATGGTAAAACTAGCACACACCTTTATTTTCAACAACAACAACATAAATGTAAAAACACTTCTGTTTGAGATTTGTTTGTTCTGAACAATCCTCGGAAGCAACAAGAGCCTCTTTCTCGACAGCATTCTGCAAAATGTATACCAACTCTTTCCCATTTTTCGTTTTTACTTTAAATTCCCCTTGGGCGCATCTTAATTTTATTGCAATTTAATATAAGAACTTTTTCATTTCTTAAGGTAACAATGGGCAATTTAAGAAGTGGCAACAAAGAAGAGGTCTTGTGGTCTTTCGTATGCATAAGTGATTGATGAGTAGCCTTTTTTAAAAAAGTGCGCCATTGCAATTGAAGTGTACGATAAACGTGTAAACAAGCGTATTTTTTTAAATTCGTTCGGTCACTATTGAAGGTGACAAGGAATGTAAAAAGCATATTAAAAGTAAATATGTGAGGCCTCGCAAGAGTACATTGTACGACATCGAAGTGTTAAAATTTTATTTTAAATTTCGTAAATTACAGCGATATTCGATTTGGCGTTTTCATGATATGGACTTACCTAAAGAGCTTTATTCAGGAAGAACTTATATCTCGTAGAAAAAAATAAATAAAAAACTAAATTGATCCATTCCAAACGTATCTAACATTCCACGTGCTACTTCGATTCTGCTTATTCACCCATAAAGCTGCGTAAAAAAATTTTAACAACATATTTTGCTTATAAATGTCCTACTCATTCGCAAATCGATCAATATTGTGACTGTAAAGCGTAGTCAATATATAACCAATTGTCACTTATAAGAAAATGCACCTAGAAACAACCCTCTCAACTTTTATTATCGTCAAGCGACGCCGGGATAACTACCTCAGATGACCTAAGAAAGAAGTAGCATTAAAAGATCAGCAAGTTATCTCTGAAAACGCAGGAGACAATAAGTTCAGGCGACACCTAGATCTTATTAGTATGCAAAACGTAATCCATCGAGGTCGTATACCGAACAATGTTAGAGCGCAAAAAACAGATATATTGTATTTTTTATTTGTTGCTTTTCTGTACATATATGCTTCAGCAGCAATTACATTCAAAGAATTTTCGACTGTCAAAATAATTGAATTGCATTTCATATTATATCCATGTATGTATATCAGACGAAGAGTTATTAATCCTATAAAAAAAATTTTAAATTCACAACAGGCGTTGCCACTATCGTGCCATTGTATGCAAAATAAAAGTGCGAATATTCGCAATTTGATTCATATTTCTGATAAGAAATATATCAGTAACATCGAACTTTACCTGCACTTATTGACTTTATTGCGAAAAATTCACTGATTTTTATCTTTTGAGGGATAACTTAAAATGTGTAGTAAGGTGTGGCCGATGGGGTTAAGGAACTTCACCAATGTTGTGCATATTATTTATATAATTCATACATATATTATAGTATAACTGATTTATATGTAGTATACTTTTGATTTACTTTAGTTTTCTTTAAAATTAGATTCTTAAAAAAATAAAATCAATTGATTGACTATCTGGCTTTCCAAAATAAATTTAAATTAAGAGTTATTGTATCAATGATCGTATAGATGAGAAGTTGTAAATCTCTTATTTTCTGGAATAACTAATAAAACAAAAATTAATAATTAATAATTAAAACAATTAAAAAGTAAAATAATAATATCTAAACAGATTTTCGTGATATTTGCAAAGAAGAAAGAGTGTGTAGTGAACCCTAGTAACCAATTAACCCGAAGACCGTCATATTTAGCTGTATGCTAACTTTTGTATGCAATCAACCGAATAAAATCAAAGGTAAATAACAATAATGCCAGAAGCATAGTTGCCCTGTCGCCGTGATCATCATTGTAAATGACAGACGATAACTAGCAGCACACATGCGGGCAGATCATCGCTGACAATCACTGTCCATCAAATTAGTTCAGGTGAATCAATGCGGTAGCAAAAAATTTAATTTTGCAATAGTCGATGGCCAATAAATCTAGCCCGTTCATATACTGATCACGCATTTTATCATATATAGACGACACTGTAGTTGCTGATCAACGCTAGATGAATTATAAATTGCTCAGTAGGTCTAGGCATTTGTATAAATTATAAATTCTAATTGTAATTGGTGTGCGGTGACAAGTCAAAGACACAGGCACGGTTATATCACTAGGTGACGTTTTTTTTTTTCTTTTTTTTTTTTTTGTTGTATTTCTATTTTTTCAATTGTTTGAACTAATTTTCTTATGGGAAATTCCCTTGAAGTCATTAAACGTAAACGGCAGTAATCTTTTTAGTATTCTTGAAGATTGTTATTGTTTTAACTGTAATTAGTGTATGGTGCTCTATAAATCACTTGCCTCGACGGGTTTGCTCGAAATCAATTCGTGTTATTTAATGTGTTTTCCCATACACAGTATTATTAAGAAATGCGATTTCAAATGTTTTTTAACTAAAAGCAAATCAGAAAACGCATATTGTATAGCTTTATGTTTTTCACAAACAAGTGGTGAATGATAAATTTTCGTATGTTCTGTTAATTACAAATTCCCAACTGAAAATGTTACATCGCCTCTTTCACATTTCGTTAAATAGCATATTTAAATAAAAAGAAATTTGAACATTTAAAATTTTTTAAGAAAATAATATAGATAACTGAAAAGAAAGCTTGAGCCCTTTTTTCACCAAAATTCAGTAGATAAGGTACTTTCTTTCAAGGCCTTTACAGTCTACGAAAAGAATAAAATTAATTGTTATTCCTTCGTAATCAATATCTATTTATTTGCTTGTATATACCAAGATCGAACAATTGTTACAGTTTACTAGTAGTGTGAAGTTAAATTCACTAATTTTATATATAACCTTTTTGCAATTGAACATTTTCGTATGCTGATTGGATGATTAACTCTTAATCATCTCAAGAAATTTATTTTCGACGAAAAATATTTTATTAATACTTAAATTATTTTTATTAGATTTGCTTTTAAGCATATAATCACAGTAATTCGCTATCAACTAAAATCAATAAAAAAAAGTTAAGAAATTAAAAAAATTAGTCGACATCAGCATTTTAATTAACAGAATAAGCCCAATTGAATATGAAATAACAATCTTGCTTCTTCATATTCCATAAGGAAAAATATTAAATGATTTCTATCAATGTGAATAAATTAGCCTTGTCTGAATCAGACTTTTATATTTTCTTGAATCAAAGGCTTTCACAGAAATACTTAGAACTGAATCATTCCGGACATAGCATAGCCTAACGTTATTATTTTTTGTTATTATCATTTCTTTTAATTAACTCATCAGACCTTGTCACCATTTTTAAAATTTAATTTTCCTTTTTTTAAACGATCGTGACAAAATTCTTTTTACGCTGGAGAATCTAATCTGGTATGCATGATTAGAACTTGCTTCAATAAGTGTGATTGTTTTGATGTTTGAGAAAAAAGGATGCTTGCTTGAAGCTGTAAGGAATATCCTTGAGATTAACACTACGTACTATATATGTATGAATACTAGTTATATTTATGTGTCAATCAATCAAACTGATTCAATTCAAAATATCAATTAATTAATCTTTTAAGCTTATTGGTATTCAGTTTGAAAATTTTTCAATAACCTGGTAGTGAAAAGAAGTAAAAAGAAATTTATTTCCGGATTCTAAATAACTGCAGTTTTAAAACATTATTTTTCTGGGAAAGCTCCCGATGATTTATTAGATACTTTCGATCGATATTTTCTAATAATTCAAAGTTCAAATACGCCTCAAAATACTTCTAAATTTATAGAATTCTAGTGTTTGTCAGTTAATTATTTATTATGCAATTATATAATTACGAAAGTGTAAATTTAAATATAAAAATCATGTTTTGCAATAATTACAAAATTTATTGCTATATTCAATATTTGTGTAACTCATTCAAAAATTAGTTCATACCTGAAATATTTTTGATATTTACTAAAATTTCATAAATCATTCAACACTGTTTTATTTCAATTTTAAAATCCAATTAACATAATCACTCAAATTTAAAGCTAGCTCTATCATCATTTGTACACCTGTATTCTATTGTAAATAAACTTAGCAAAATAATTTGTTTTCGTATGTTTTGCCCTTCTTTTTTATTACGGTTTTTGTTTTTTTTTCCCATTATTTTACCACTAACTTTACTGTCGTGGTCACATTTCATAGGCATAGGAAAAAAGATAATTACTAATTTTCATAATTATGTGCAATTCCGCGTAACCAACGAGTAATGAAAGACATGAGCGTGATAGACATTGGATTGTCGGTCATGAACTTTATAAGAGTAACAATGTCAAGGTTTGCCAGAATGTTCATGACTTAAACGTAACACGACATATGTATATACCAATCGATGGTAACGATTTAATATGTATAGTCAATTAATTTTAGAACATAAATTAATTTCGTGACGTGACAATAAATTATTTATTGCAAGCAGTTATCTAGAAAATTAATTGCAATAGGATGCGGCGTGAGAGTAAATAAAAAAGTTCATTTTTCTGTTTTCATAAAACGTTGTCTTTTGAGTATAAATAAATACTTCCCGGGTGAACTTTTAAAAACAGAGAAAAATCCATATTAATTCTGAAAGGGTAAGATTTTTGTATATTAATTAAATATATATTATATATGTATGTAGTAATATTCATAATTTAGTTAGCCAAACATTGATAACAAATGTTTCTGTGCCAAAGCTTAGGTGATTTCTTGTGTAATTCATACTGAAGATTCCAACTAGAAGTAAAATGAAAATTGCCGAGCTAAATCACTTAATGTAAACACAATTGCACGAGCTGCATCTTGAGAGCAGTAGGAAATATATTCAATAGATCAAAGGCAATAATAAAGTAATAACGCAAAATATGTTAGCTCCGGTGCTTTATTGTTTTACAATGATAGCTTTATTGAGTAAAAAACGAAAAAACAAAAAGCAAAAGCGGTTCAACAATGTGCGATTATCTTACTGTTGTTCAAGCAAATTAAATTGATTTAAATTTATTATAATCACATGAGAACTTTGATGAATTTCACGTTTCCTTCAAAGCAAACAGGGATAATTTATAAAATGCCAAGAGTTAATAGTTGCACATTTATTATCTATAGTAAATTATCAACAATTATACTTATGGAAAATGAGTTTGCCTTTAGTGCGCAATTGTTATTTGATACTAAATGCAATTCCATTCATACTCAACCATCAACTCCTTCAAACGAAGCCTTGATACATCGAATTGGCAGATTGCAGTGGCCAATTAATTCCGATTAAATGTAATAATCAATTGGCTTATCATACAGCAGTGTCCAATAATTTCATAAAATTACATAAGATGTTGAGCTTACGTTGGATCTTTAATTAAAGTAATATATCTTCAGCAATCTAAACAACTTTATGTTGCTCATCTTTTTTCCAAGAAAATATTGTCTTATGGCGCTTCACTAGTAGAAAACCTAGAAATAGCAGGTTCAAGTTCAAACAGTTGAAACACTTGGAGCAAAATTAGAAATTGTGGCGCACATCCCTTTGTCCACGGTAAGGAGGTTAACGACATATCCACAATAAAAGCAAACCCCATCTGAATATCAGTCGCATATTAAGGAGTAATTTTCAGAAACAAAACTTCTTTATGACAGTGTAAACAGAATTTCCATAAAAGCGGCGAAAAATTGTAAAAAACGACTCACCGGAGTCGCTGATTTCTTTGTCTTTAGTTGTATAATGAAGGGTTCATAACCCCAAAGTTCAAAACACGAAGGAATAAGCGCCGTACATAGTGCCTTCGCCGCAAACTGGCCGGTCATTGATCACCACTTTACCTGCCTTTAACTGGCTAAATAATTTCATTTGAATAGTCCGAACGTATCCCGAGAAACTCGGCACACATAAAAAACTCTCGCAAATGAAGTACAAAATGAATGGACTGCAATTAATATTCGCGGGATGTGCCGAAAAATAAAATTCGCAACTTCTTATTTTCTTCCACCTCCTGTGTATCACCACCCGGCGAGGGACTGGCAAACGCCGAACAATGTACACAATTGAAATTCACGTGATCACTTGAACCTTTTAAAATGAAGTTCAAGTGCTCAAATGCAAAACGTTTTGCATTATAGGCACCGATGGATTCCTAAGGCAAGTGAACAAGAAAGCATCCGAACTGCATACCTCGGAGGATAGGTTTCGTTTGTTTTTCCAGTAATCAGCGAACTATGACAAATAGTTTGGTACATTATTAGCGCTTTAATCATACACAAGACCTGATATAGGTGTGGAATGATTGCGGAAGCTTATGATAATTAGCCAGCTTCACGTTAAGCCACAACCGTCTAATGGCTGTTCGATCGCGAGCATATTAAATACTAAGCGGTACCCAACTCACGTGCTACGCACTGACCTTGCGCGTTTTTGTTTTTCGTCAAAAAAGGGTTCTGAGATTTGAGTATCAACAAACATTTTCGTATGCGACACTAGGTTGATTGCCCACATAGAACATTGACTAAAGCAAATCCAATACATTAAATTTTAAACGGAGTGAGGAAGGAAGGGTTCGCACGTTGTGGTCATTAATCTCTTCTTCTAAGAAGTAATGTTTTTGAGTTCTATAACAGCTCTAAATTTTTTCTCGTTCTTTTCAGATAACCTCTTTGCGACATATAAATGTAAATATAGCTCTAGGCTCTTCTATACATAAAGATCTTGAAATTCATTTGCATATGTTACTTTAGTTGGAAAAGTTACAAACCATTAACATATCTGTTGAAAGTTATATATTGATAACACTGGCTGTTCTATTAAATAAATTACAATGTAATTATAAGAGCAATCTACTATCTTCCAAATTGAGTGGAATTAGTTAAACAATTAATTTATTATAGGTGTAAAATTTTATAAAACTTAGAATCCATGAAAATATTGAGAAGGTTAATAAAACCAAAATCCCTCCACACCGACGATTGACTATGTCTATATCTTAGAAAAGATAGAGCATAATTTCATATTATGGAAGAGTACGCTTGAAGCTATATAATTATTTTCTAAATAATGATCGCTATAAGTGGAAACAACAATAGTACAATACAACAGGTACCAAAATTAAAAATTTTTTTGAATAAATGTATACCATTTAATTAATTTTGTTTCAAGACTGAAGTGGAGCTTTTATAAAACAAATGATTTTCATTTTTTTAAACAAAAACACGATTTGTTAAATTATTTTGATTGTATTGATAATCGATAAAATGTTATACCATATCTAAATAGGTTTAAGATAAAAAAAAAAACATTAAAGGATCTATGAAGGTTTTTCGATCTAACTAAAGAAGGCTAAAAACGAAGACGAAAGAAAATATCTAATAAAAATGATTGTGATGTTACAATCCAATAAATTTCTACATTTCTAAACATTTTTCAATAATTAGAGTTCTAATGTGCTGCTCTAACTTTGTATATTTGATTGAATTCTATCTAGTAGAAGCTTTTTCTAACTTAGTTTTCAAAAGTTCAAAAATAATGATCCTCTCTCTTGAACAAATTAGGTGCACTATGTAAAAATACACCGCTCAAAGGAATTCCGCTTTCTCTTTTTAGAATACTCCTTCCGCTATAACTCAATCAATTATGAGTAGCCGTTAACTTCCCCAGAAGAAAATCTGAACAAAATAGACAAGAAACCCTGTTTAGAACAAAGTACCGCCTTTTCAATTTATCAAAGATACTTAGCACCCGTCGCATATTAGCTTCCAAGAATCTTGAGATTCTGGGAACCGTAGACACTGGCTTGATGGTGATCGATGACGCAGCCTCGTTGTCGCACTATGCGTTCTGAATAATGATCCGACTGCCCGCCAAGTGTACCACCGCGCAATGTTGCTGCTGCTATGTATTTTACAAATCCAATTTATCGTCCTCGGTTCTATTCCACTTGGCATCGATTGTGAATTTTAAGCGGCATCCTCCGAACGAAATCGAAGCACGAAAGCAAAACTTATCTTGAAAATTCGACAGACAGATAGACAGATTCGGACAGTTGGAGATGATTGTCGTTCATTTAGTCCTCATAAGCTCTTTCCTCGGTGGCACAATAGCCCCTTTGGTCGTTTCCTCTATTATCAATAAGAAATTTGGACAGAGTAATAACTAAAAATTATTATTTTACAGATATACTTATCACAGTTTGGATACTTGCCACCGACAGCTAGAAATCCCGCGAACGGAGGACTGCTCGATGCCAGCACATGGACGAAGGCTGTTGAAGATTTTCAGAGCTTCGCAGGGATCAATATCACAGGGGAACTGGATAATGATACCATGGAACTGATGTCGCTGCCCAGATGTGGAGTTCGGGACAAAGTAGGATTTGGTTCAAGAGCAAAACGATATGCTCTGCAAGGAAGCAGATGGAAAGTGAAGAATTTGAGTTACAGAATTTCAAAATATCCAAAACGACTCCAGCGAGCTGATGTCGACAAAGAAATTGCCAAAGCTTTTGGTGTTTGGAGCACCCATACCGACCTCACTTTTACCCCAAAGCGATCTGGTCCAGTTCATATCGAAATCAGGTAGAGTATCTTTTGGCTTATTTATTACGAATAGGAAAAAAAATTAAAACCTATTACTATTAGATTCGAAGAGAACGAGCATGGTGATGGTGACCCATTCGACGGACCCGGAGGCACCTTAGCCCACGCCTATTTCCCAGTTTACGGCGGAGATGCCCATTTTGATGATGCTGAGTACTGGACAATAAACAGTTACCGCGGTACAAATTTGTTCCAAGTAGCTGCGCACGAATTTGGGCACTCGCTGGGCCTAAGTCATTCGGATGTACGATCGGCACTTATGGCGCCGTTCTACAGAGGATACAACCCATCATTCACGCTGGACATTGATGACGTCTCAGCCATACAAGCATTGTATGGCAGAAAGACGACAATTGGCGGAGGTGGATACAAGCCTGGCGAAAAGCCAACTGTTAAACCTCAAAAACCAAGGGAAGATCTTGACCTGTGCAAAGATCCCAAGATTGATGCTCTCTTCAATTCACAAGAAGGCCTAACGTATGCTTTCAAGGGTGATAAGTATTACAGACTGACTGAGAATGCCGTTGCCGATGGATATCCCAAATTGATTTCAGAGGGATGGCCTGGACTTCCAAGTGAGTTTATCTTGTCCCTTTTGTAAAGTAGGTTATGTACCTTAGTCTCTTTTAATTTTTAAATTCAAAAATTGCGCAACTCAGGCTAACAAAAACAGTAGCAGAATCGCAATAAATTTTAATAACAACTTCAATCTAACTATTTTTACTTTATTTGATTTTTTCAGTAGCAGAGTACTAAAAACAATTCTATGATTATTTTAGGCAACATCGATGCTGCCTTCACGTACAAAAATGGCAAAACATACTTTTTTAAGGGTACAAAATACTGGCGGTATGCCGGAAGACAAATGGATGGTGACTATCCAAAGGAGATTAGTGAAGGATTTACAGGAATTCCAGATCACATCGATGCTGCTATGGTTTGGGGAGGAAATGGAAAAATTTATTTCTATAAGGGCAGCAAATTTTGGCGATTCGACCCACTCAGACGACCACCAGTAAAGTCACAATTCCCAAAACCAATTTCAAATTGGCAAGGACTTCCTACTAATATTGATGCTGCCCTTCAGTATACAAATGGCTACACGTACTTCTTCAAGGGTGACAAATACTATCGGTTTAACGATAGATTATTTATGGTAAGTTGTACTACTATTTATTTTATTTATTTCAATAACCAACCCAAAATTTATACATTTTCGTATTGTAGATATATTTTAAAAATTCATAAAACATTTCTGCATGAAAAAAAAACGAAATTCATAACGTTAATTTTGGTACACTTCATTAAAATCTAATAGAATACTTAATTTTCTTTAAGTGATGAAGTCTAATTTCAGTTCTAAATTGTGCTAACATAATCTCCTTGATGTGTTGTAGTTATACTTTTTCCTAGAAACAAGCATTTTTTAATACAACTGTATAATTTTGCATTCCATTCATATAATCAAATTTTCTTACTGAATTATGAAATGTAAGGAATGTAAGGAAATTTAACCCTATTAAATTAGAAATTAGTATTTCTGAAATTTGCAGGAATGAAATAAAAAATGAAATTGTTACGCATTAAAAATGTGAAAATCTCCTGAATAAGTTATATCTTTCTATTCAAATAAAAGATTATTACTATTATAACATATTATAAAACAAAGTCCCTTATTGCGCCTGTCTGTATGTGCGCGATTTTCCCCGTAACTACTCAATGGATTTTATTCCAGTTTTCACGTTTACAAAAGATTTATTCACGGGGAAGGTTTAGATGTATAATTGATGAATATTTTGTGTTTATTAACCGACCTGTGAAACCGTTGAGAGGTTCACAGGATTGAATATGAATATTGCATTGATCTTAAAAGAGAAGGAAAAAAGGCTAGTTTAAAATATTTAGTGTATATGTTTATGTTTAAAATCTGTTCTATCTATCTATTTATGTATATGTTTATATCTAAAATCTATACTTTATTATTATGTAATGTAATTTGAATTTTCTTATAGGTTGACGAAGCTGACCCATCATTCCCAAGACCATCTGCCCACTGGTGGTTTGGATGTAAGAATGTGCCATCGTCATTTAACACTTTAGGTAATGTTAGAGTTGACGAAGAATTATCATCGTCATCAAGCGATGATATTGATGATCTCATACTCGATGCAGGTGAGTGGAACCGACCAGATGCAGGGGTTTAGGAATCTCTTTAGTTCCTTTTAGTACTTTTGTTTTAATTTCTTTTTTTAAATGTTTTTTTATTCACCATATGATCTCCGAAAGTTAAATGACACAATTTAAAAAAAAAAAAATAATAATAATAATAATAAAAATAATTAAAAACAAGAAAGTAGTCAAAACCTGTTGAAGTATTGCAATAGTTTCTTAAAACGCAAAAGTACAGATGGTATGTTACATACAGTTTGTTCTATCTTAATACATACAGTTATGTTTATCATTCTCTGTAAAATATGTGTTATAAAGAAAAGTATTATTTGTTACTATAGCTCTTTCTTTTTTATCTTCACTTTCTACATACTTCTTCGTTCTGTTGGTCGTTCTTTTTTCATGGGTCGTTGTTTTGAATTTTTCATTGTATATATCATAAATTTCGAGTCACATTAGAGAACGGATCGATCTTCTTTATAAGCAAGTTGAATGTATAATGTTGTAGAAATATTTTTATATATTTTTGTTTTTTTTTAACAAACGCATTTATCAGACATCAGTGTATCATATTTTCATTCCAAATTGTCAAAACGAACTCGAAGTGAGTTAAACACTGATACGTTTGAATGATAACTGACATAAAATAAATAAAAAAAAATATAATGATATTAATTATATATTAGTTCATAAAGCGGGAGTTATGTTCAATTTATGTATATAACTACAAACATTACTACAATCATCTTGACTCAATAAATTATAAAATTATACAATTTACCTTCCTCTCATTTTACGTACTTGGTTTAGGTGTTATGATCTACTTTCCATTAATTTTATTATAGTTCGTCTAACAACTCAATTACGGACTTCCGTTTCTGTGCTCTTTACGTATTACAGATATTTCGCCAAATATAATTGAAGGACGTTTTTTCAATTTTTACAAATATGCCTTATCAGCTTTAAATTCAGCTTTGAACTATATTTTGTAAAAATTGAAATCAAAGCCAATGAAAAGTTGAAGTCAAAACTAATAATGTGTTATAAGAGTAGCACACAATTATTAAAAAAAAAAAAGAAATACTTAAAATATGAACGAAAACACTTTTTAGGTAAGTGTCAATTGTGAAACAAAAATAAAAGTGCAAAGTGCTTTATTGCCTTGTTCTGTATTGTAAAAATATTTTGTGCAGTCATCTAACTAACCTTTTATGTCAACTAAATAACAACTTAAATCACCTTAGTCATTCAATATTAAATAACATTACTGTTCAGAGTTAAAAACTTTTTGAAAGCATACCGAATATTATTTTACATTCATTTTATTTTATTTCTTTCCTTTTTTAAGTTATTGTTTTTATCAATGGTACATACAAACCATCAAATTTAAAAATAAATTGGCAATATAAATGGTCGGTTTCACTAACCAGTGTATTATATTAAATGACACAATACAAAGTCAATGTTTAGAATAATTAACTATAAGAGCACGATCCTTTGCATGAATACAACCTACACTACACAAATTTTCACTAATATTTCGGGACATTTGAAATTCATTAAGTGCATGCAATTTCTAAATAAACTAAATGCGTCAACAAAAGAATGTAAATAACTGCGAATGATAAATATTTGTATATTTTTATTTTGAATGCAAATCTGTATTGCTAAAATATCCACTGCCATTAAAACTCTATGTTCCTCCCCCCTTTGTACACTTACAAAAAAAAATAAAAAACCAAAACAAACAGAAATTTCGAACAAATTTAGAAATCTATTGGAATGCACTGTAGAACCCAACTGAACGTAGATTTAGCATGATCTGTTTTCTATTTTTAAAAAATTGATAAATGATTGTTTACGCAATAGTTTCATTGATACCTAAATATTGACTACAACAATTGAATACAACTTCTAAAAAACATTTATGGGTGGTATAACTAATTTAAAAATTGTTAAGTTATAAAATACATTTTGCATTATGAAGAAGAAAAAATTAAAGGACTAATCGAAATAATTTTGTAAGTGAAATACCTCTTAAAATCAGAAAATTATTAATTTTTTAAATACATTTTATATGGCCACATTTTCATGGAAAATACCAAGTTATTAAAAATTTAAAATTACCATAGAAAGTTTCAACTTTTGTCTGATATTTATATACAGACAATATTAAAAAAGTAAACATTTTTCAAAAGGTGAATGTCCCTTAATACGTATCTTAATTAAAAGCCAATAAGCAGTTGTACCACTTATTAAAATTGAAGTAACAAAAATCCGAAAACAAACCAATATCAATTGCATGTGCACCAGATGATTATTAAACATAAATTGATGCACGAATAGAATAATGCACGCTACTGAATGTATACTTTAGAATAGAGCAAGAAATCCCAATAATTGTACTTCTTTACACCAGCACGCCTTAGTACACTTTTGTTACGCCTTAGACACGCCTCAGTCGCACGTAATGCAGTACAAATCAAATTTAAAATAAACATTTAAATTGAATTAAATGGAAATAACTTTTAGCATGACAAAAATCATCTAAATATCTTACAGGCTTTAGATTCCGAAGCTAACCCCGTCTACCACAAACGCGTGTTGGATAAAAGATCAACACAATGAAACAAAAGAGTGATTTTTAGGCATTTAAGGAACTTATTAAAAGAAGAAACGCAAAACAAGCGGCCATAATACTATAGTCAATGTATTATACTACTTGTGGTTCTTCTGTGCTGTCTAATCTATCTTTTTTGTCTTTTTAATTATACGATATGTTTGTGTTTTCTTACTTCTTACAATTAATTTAAACGTAAATGCCTTCGACGACAACTGCTGCCAGCGTCTCGATAATTCTCGGTAGACTTCTACGTTCCAATGTGGTTCAGCTTCCAGATAATCATAGGTTTCAGACACGCTATATGTTGTACATGTACGTTTTTTTATATTCTTGATTAATTTCTTTTTACACATATATTTCTTTTACTTTAATTTCTCACGTTCAGTTTGGTTTGAGTCAGTATTTATTATTTCAAGAATACGTTTACGTTTTCATTGTGTGTATAATTGTATTTTTATTTCAAGTTTTGGGTTTGTTTTTCGAAAACTTGTTCAGTTTTTATATAATTTATTTTAATATTTTCTTGTTTTATTGCATGATTTCGAAGTTGTAAATATTAAGTTATTTTTTGTTTGCCTTTTTTTTTGTTTTTTTTGTGTGAGAAGTCACTAAAACGTTAACATTGCAAAATAATGTTGATCTAAACCTAAACTGATGAACTTTTTTACAAGAAAACAAGATCAGAAGCATGACCATTTCATTAGAGATCAAATACACGAAGATCATATACAGCGCTTCAAAGTAAACTTGTAAGTTAATGATCACCTTATTTTTAATTGTTTTCTTTATGGTTCCCCCTGCCGCCGTTCACTAATAGCTTATAAGTAGATGATCAATTAAGCGGTAGTTTTTAGAAACAGATCAGTTTGTCTGCTAATAAATTATACTCGTATTTATAAAGGCCAGTAGGTTTGTCATAAAAGGGCTGGACATTTGCAAGGTACGTGCCCCGCTGTCTCTTCCTCTTCGAGGCGGAAATGAAGGGTATCATCATCCACGATGCCTAACATTTTAAAGTGGTAATTCAACGGGTAGTAAGTAACTTGTTTATAAAGGTCCGTGATGATTTTTAGTTCCGCTTTGTCGAGCGAAAAAATATATTTCTGCTCCTTTCCAAGAGGGCTTGAAAATCCTTTTGAATGTTTGAGTCGAGCTTAGCGCAGCCAGAGCAATGATTTTTACTCTTCCTCCCAACCACTTAGGACGAAGTTCGTATAGCTTCTAACCAGATCACAGACCACACCTCCGGGCCAATGAATGGGATTTCCGCCCCTTTTCTCGTGAGCTTATCCGCTTTTTCACTACCGTCTGTTGCTTCATGGACTGGTATCTAAACTAGAGTTACCTTGTTGAGTACGGGAAGCGATCTCAGTACAATTACACAACTGTAAAGCAGTTTGGATGTAATGAAGACACTAGAGAGCGCTTTGCGCGCTGCTTGACTATCCGTTAAAATGTGAAGTCTAGCCCCCTTAAATCCTTAATGATACACGAATTAATGTACTCAGGAAAGGCTATATCTGAGCATCTTATGTAATAATTATTTGCTTCAATTTGCTTATATTTTGAGACGGAAATTCGATTCGATTCCCAATTTAGGAAAACATAATAACTATGTAAGTTTTTTTAAAATCATTTTCATTATTTTTTAATCAGGAGTTAAAGGGGTAGAAAAGAAATGAGCGACAGAGTTTTTGAAAAGTGATTGCTGATATGCCTCTTGCTGGGGCCCTATTACGAGAGGTAAAACAATAGGTCACATTTCGTCTCGTATGGGTGAGTGTCTAAGATTTCCTACAGGAATTTGTTCACACAATTCTACCATATGCGGCGAAACTAAATCTAATTAAGCTAGACATTAACCACAAAAATTAGAACTGCTATTATCTGCCAACACTTTTATAGTGACTTAAAATCGGTTTCTCTTTTCAAATACTTCTTGTGTAACACAATTGTATTTTTTAGTGTTTGTCCAAAAGATAAATAAATATTTATCGTAACAATTGATAACATTTCAAAGAGACAAAGTATCAAATCAGAAATATTGAATGCACCTACTATTTAATTAATTAATCGCATAAGCCATAACAAATACTGAGATACTTTTAATAAATAAAACAATTGAATTATTTAATCAATCGTGCAAATAAATATTTTTTTTTTATTTTTAATATAAACAAATTTTTCATAACTTCATAAATCAGCAAGAAATATACCCAAAAACACAAATCGAAAAACAAATCCATTTCATTCAAAGTGTTTAAGCACATTGTTAATGCACCAAAAAAAAAACGTTGTTTAAATTTCACTTGAGCATGTGAACACACACGTACAAAACAAAATCAAATTTATATCTAAAAACTTTACTAACTGAATTTTTTTCTTTTCCTAACAGCTGGAACTGATGAACATCGCCGTGCACACGACGAAATAGTCGGTAACAATTCCGGCAATAAATTCCCAACGAGTATTTCTTTTGTAATCCTGGCAACAGCCCTTTTAATCGCAACATCGACACTCCTGCAGCTTTAAAAAAAAAAAACGACGAGAAACCAAAAAATAAGAAAATTACGCTGGGGACCTTAAGGCACAGTTCTGAGCACCCCAACCAATCAACTCGGAGCAACATTTATGTTTTTTGTTATTATACGAGTAGTTTCGCTAATTCTTAAGCCAAAAATGTTTTCCCATGTGAATACCGAAAATAGTCAAACGAAAAACTCAGTGCCTTTGTGTAAATAATGATAGTTCTTCAGGTTACTTGTACCAGTTTAATATTCGCGCTTCGATTATTTTTACTTTACTATTTCAAAGTGTAGGAGTAGTTAGGGATGAAAATGAGAACTCACGGGAATAAAGAACAGTATTTCGATCCCAAACTTGTGGAATCTGTGGTATTGGTGGTATTGTCCAAAACTTTTGACCACATTCCAAATGGAGAAGAAGTTTAGTCATCGTACATTCTAAATAAAATTACTGGAGATGCAAAAATGTTGTCTGAAATTTAAAGAGCGCAACAATTGGAGGGTATTAGACAAATTGTTAAAATTATAAAAAAAAAAAAACAAAACTCTTAATGTAAATTTGGTGATTGTATGCGAGGAAAGTGTGTAATCGGAAACTTTTGTTAACATAATTTTCTAGTTAAAAAACAAAAATGTGAGACGAAGTTGTGGTGTATTTGGAGGTGACGCATGTTTTGATTTTATGATTTTATAATTTTACTTATCGCTGACTTTGAGTCAAAACACCTAGTTGTTCCACAAATGACCTTTTTTAAGAGAAAATTACTTTAAGTAGGTATATACATAGTTATTGCGAATTCCTAGTTCGGATTTAATATTTAACTCCGAATTATGTTTTATACATTTTAAATTGAATAAAAGAAGAAAAAAATATTTTAAAATATAATAGTGTTTTACTTAATCTAATCCAGGAAAAATAAAAGTAAAAAATCCAATTCAATGAGTCACAATCATTCTCTTAGCATTAGTTTAGTAAATACATCTTACAAACTAATGTTTGAAACAAGAGAGTTAAGGGATAAACGTTTAAAAATACCTACATACGAATATTATGATTTTTATAACATCTTAAGAAAAAATTTAGTTCAGAGTAATTATTTTACTCAATTGATTACATCGATGACCAAGAAAATTGAATATGTATAAAATATTTCATTACACTCTATGCTCTACTAATTTCGCGAAATGATTTTCCAAAATGAATTAATTTGTCTAACATTAACGATTTCTAAAAAATAATTGCATTTTCTTCAAAATTCGAGTACAGCTCGGATGTGTTCAATTTTTATAACTGACGAATATGAATTCTTACTTCTTATATAACATCTTTATTTTCTACAAAACAGATGTGTGGGATAATAAAGATTTTCGAGCGGCTAATTTCGAGTATTTTATAGAAATTTAAGATGATATTCAATTCCGGAAATTTGGAAAAATATAGTGAAAAGTGGCTTTTAGCGCTACTTGTTTTTGTATCCCTATTTTTATATTTATTTATACATATAATAAAATTGTTCAATTTCACGTGTGCTAAGGCAGCTGTGATAGAAAGATGGGTGGAAAATCAGCAAATCCAATATTGGGATAATGCGCCGGGGCTACGACAGGCTAAAATGCTAGTTAAACCCAACTATGCACAAACACTACCATCCTGAGCAAAGGCGATCTCAGGCTTCTGGTGGGCTACATATCTAGCCATTATGTCGGTTGAAATATCACCTAATCACCAAATCTGTTTTATGATTTATCAGTTGAAATGAAATGTACAATGTGCCTAGGAAACAGTAACTCTCCGACCCCAGAACGAACGAGAAAAACTTTTAGGAAGGAATTTTGCTGATGGCCGAAACTCTGTCGCCCACCATATAGGTTCTCCTTCCTTATAATGTTAATAAATATAAACATCCACTAAATACATTTTAAAAATCAAAACAAAAGATTCTGGAATTTAGTTCTATTTGAGTTTATCGAGTTATGAATAAAAACCATTGAATGGATTTGAAAGAGGCTCTTGGTGATGTTTTTGCTTTTACTTCTTTTCAGGAAATTAAAATATTGTTTGATTGTACCTACCGAAATTATAAATGATAGGAATCGATACGATAGCCAAAATAATAATCTTACTCTCTTTCTTTATTAAACATATCGAAGAATTCTGAAGGAGTTTTAAAGTAATCAATGATCAAGATGACGCGGTTGTCCTTCATTCGGAACGTTACATCGCTCCACGGGTTCAGTATGTTTGGTCGAATTTCGCCCACTTCTCCTTGCTCGAAATGTTTCATTCTTTTCATTAGCGGCAACTGGCCCTCGAAGACAGCGATGTACCTGATAAAATACATAATTAAATCGGATTAAGAAGTAAACTTGCTTATTTTGAGTACTTCGACTGATTTTTATATATTCTGAGCGGAACTCTTTTGACTGTTAGTCGAACAAGAGCAGTGATTATGATGAAACCACATAAAAAATATATTAAATCGCCTTCGTTGGTGTAAAGAGATCCCATGGGTATGGAAGGGGAGTCAAGTGAAAACCATTGCTGCTGGAAAATTCTGTACAAGATCACCGCTGCGACACCAATCGACGTAAGCGTGGTTAGCTCCTTCGCGACGACCAGGTAACTTTCCATCGGCAGCCGGTAAATTATTGAGTATCCTTCGGGGATTTTGTCCTTTTTCAGGTAGTGAGTTTCCTTAAACTTGCCCCGTTGTATCCCTTTTATATAGGTCCGCTTTAATGGCGAGATTCTAGGAAAGAACTACTGTAAAAGTGTGTCAGAAACAGTGTCATACTTACTGGATACTTGTTTTGCTTTGCTGAAACGATGACGCTGCTAATTTCAGGGCTCTAAAAGGAAATAAGCTGTTAATTTTAGTTAGGAAACTCATTTTTGAGCGGTTTGTAATTTTAAGTTTTGCAAGCAAATTATATGCCAAGGCAAACAGCTGATTTTTGTCGGAATGTCACTTAAATCTGAGTACAGTGTGACCATCTTGCGTATTTAATAGATTCGATGATAAATCCTGGATTTTTATTCCATTACAGAAAATTTCATGATTATTTTATAATTTGTTTGAAGTTTAAATTTTAGATTTAGTAATTGGTAGTAAACAATATTTAAAAACATGTTTAAAATGATGATAATTTTATAGGCGCCGAACGCATCTGAACTTTTATTTTGCTAAACACTGCAGTTGATAGCTAAATTGCAACAATCTTCATCACGTAGAACGGGTTGTCAAATTTCAATGTAGGACGTTGGAAAATTTCCTTTACAAAATTCTCAGTTTAAGCAATTTTTAATTTGCGTTTTTGTAGTTTTATGAACAATATAACTTCAGCTTTGGATAATGTATATGTCGTTCACAACAATTCTGGTTAAAATTTCTGCATCGTGCTGTGTTTTAATATAAAGTGTTTTGACAGTCAGACGACGAACAGGATGAGCTCGAGTGGTACAGGCGACGGCTTCCATCCTTCTCCGGCCCCGTTTCAAGTTGCCTTTCAAAATGGTCTAGGTCAGAATTACTATGTGGCGGCTCCGACAGCCGGTGCATACTATTCTCCGGCAATGTCTACAGATATTGGTGCCAATAACATTTATTTAGCTTGGCCACCACCGAGCGTGTCTTCTTTCGATCCATCGCGACCTCCGCCACCTATAACCAATAAGCCACCTTTGCCAAAAACACCTCCTCCAGAAAGACCTCCGTTGCCACCGCCCAACGCGAACCCCCATGTGAATAACTTCGCCCCAACTAGCCTGCCTCACTTTGCAACTAGTCTGCCACACTTCCCATCATCTAACGCGACCCCATTCTCGGCAAGCAGTCCCTACAGAGGACGGGGAGCTTCACCTGGAAGGAATTACGGAGCGCGAAGATTGTTCAGCAAGTTCAAAGGCTTTAATCGGACACAATTAATCGTAAATGGCCAAAGTACCCAACCCTCGACGTCTGGACTGCAAATTAAAACTCCAGACAGCTTGAACGAACAGAAGATCAATCCTCTTTTGCTTGGCGGGAAAAAACTTAAAAATGAAGGTAAAATTTACATCTATTATGAATTTTTTTTTAAAGGTAACATTTCAGCGTGTAAACCTGATACCAGCCTACCAGTAGTAAACAAAAAAAAGAAGCGCCGACCTATGTCCGAGCGGCTCCCCACTGCAGAGTGGAAACGTGAAGATGCTCAGCGAGTTCTTGACTTGGAGAAGGAATACTCAAGGAAGCGAGGCGATAAATCAATTGTGATCAAATTCCCTGACCCTAAATTGGACTATGAAATCGTGAAAGGCTTTGAACCAGCTATACAGTCTGTGCACTTTCAAAATCCGGCTGGTCCCAGATCGTGCATTGTCCACCTGAGGCTGGGCTCAGAAGTAGGAAAAGTTATTGAAGTGTTAAATAAAACGCCTTTTGGAACCGGATTTCTGCACGCAGAGGAGCGGAGGAAGGACGAAAATGAAGATGAGGAGCTTAGGATCAACGACATCGACCCATATACTCTATATATTGGCAATCTACCGTGGAACACTCGAACCGACGACATAAAACGCATGTTCCAAAAGGCCAAGAAGGTGGATGTTGGCTATGCTCAAAAAATGAAAGCCACAAGATACGGGTTCGTAAGGTACACATCGGTTGACTATGCAATTGAAGATTACAAAAAATACGTGAACGAATTGTACGAATCAAGAAGCATCATAGTCCGTTTCCGGCGTAACAATAGCTCTGTAACAGAAGGAAACCAACGCAAGGTAAAGAGGGATACTGAAGTCGAAAGCGTATCAGAGAAGGCCTCTGTCAGCGCCGAACATGAAAACGATACTGAACACGAACACGAAAACGAAACCGAGTACACATACTCAGAGTCGTGGGGTGATGAGGAATCGGAATCGGTTGAGGACAATAAGAGCTTTGTTTTCGATAACATCAACAATATGACGGATCGTTGGTTCTCGGACGATGACAATGTTTATGACGACAATGACGAAGGGGCACCTAACCTGACAGGTTGTATAAAGACCGAGCCCGAGGACGAGGAGAAGTTAATTAGTGAAGAGCACATGGACCTTCTAGGTGCGGAACGTGATGATGTTCCTCCAGGTAAGCCCTATTTAGTTTAAAACCCGAACATATTTTAAAGTAATTGCTTAGAACCTAGAATTCTGTGAAATCAAATTTTATATGTAGCTGAATAAGTAATGCAAGAACTAGGTGGTCTCTGGCGGCGAAATTGCCACGCAGTTGACAAACCCAGTCTATTAATGTTCAGCCGTAATTAAATTTTATTTAGAGAAATTTCAACTTTAGATTGCTTTAAAATATTTACCAGCCCAAACTCTAATCACGTAATTTGAGTTAAAAACATTTTAAAATGAATTATTTTCCTGAAGAACCTAAACGCGCCCGTAAGGAACTTCCATTAGGTGTCACGGAGGACGAAGAGAACGACGAAAAGGTTCCCATGCCTGAAATCCCAATTGAAGAATCGTATGAAAATGATTCACGTATGGTTAATAGAAGAAAAGACTGGGAACAAATTCGTCAAGAAGAGCTTAATTCAATAGATGAAAAGGTAAAAGATATCTCACTTTTTTTCTAAGAGTTATATAAATCCTTCTCCCCCCAGCCTGATATTAATACCCTTAATCCACCACTACTGTCGCCGCCGTTAGACCCGCCTGCGACTCCATCAACGCCGATAACAACGTACGGCTTGGTACCCATGATACTTCCCAAGGAAGAGAAGCAAGAAGATGGCGCGGGGCTGGAAGAGGAGGAAAAAGCTGTCAAAGATGATTTCGATGACTTTCCTGAAGATCAGACCTTCGAAAATTCATGGAAGTCAACAGAGGTTAAAGCCAATTAAGCCAGCCACAAAGGTGTTTTAAGTAGAAAGGAGCTTTGCTCCAACAATTCCTCTATGTTAAGGGCTGTTGTATAGTCTAGCGAGAATTTCTTTCTAGTCAGCCGTTAATATTTATGGTTTTTACTTTATTTTGGTAGAGATTGATGGTAGCAAAACTAGAGACAAATTACTCCCTACACTCACTGCGCATGCCCTCAGCTCCAGTTTTTTGGCCGCGTATGAAAATTGCCTTTGGTTTGTGTTTGCTATGGCAATATCGTACAAAAAGATTTTTTCTTTTTTTGTAACGTATTTTTGCAGTTATTTTTGATATTCCGATCCTAGTGATGTAAGACTTGGAAAATATTAAGCCTTAGAGTTTAAACACATTTATACATTAAGTAAGTTGTACTTGCAGCGCTATTATCTTATCTAAAGTAATAAAAATGATGTTTAAAGATCAATCTACATATGACATTCTGCTTCGGCATTTGCGTCGATTTGGATCCAGGATGCATCTGAAATAAAAAATATCCTTTATGGAAGGATTCATTTGATTTTTATACGGATCACCTCTCAGTCGCCGTAATCCAGATAGAGTTTAACCATCCCTTTTCAGGTTCGATGGCACCTAAGAACCATTGTTATTTCGTTATGTGTACGTACCTGTCTACTGCAAACACAAGTAATGGTTTTTATGAAATCTCCTGGTGTAACGTCTTTTTATACGTAAGAATTTTTTATAATAAAATTTAATTCTTTTGAAGAGTCCCATTCTAATTTCGGCAAAATGAAAGGCTTCTTTAGAAATATTAACTTTTAAATTTTAGTTTTTTAGTTCTGGAGATATTTTGGAACCTCAAATTGGGTCACCTGTTTTGTTTTTTACTTTCCTGTGCATCTCTAAATAAAATAAGACAACAAAATTAAAAGTTAATTAAATATACCGTGTAAAACAGGTAAATTCATTTAGCGCCAAATTTTGAATCGCTACATAAATTAATTCGCCAAGAAAAAATTTGCCCAAAAAAATCAACCTGAATACAATTTCAAACAAATTTTTAATTCACGTGTTAATACTTAAATAAATATTTTCACAAATGGATTGAAAAATTATTTTTTCTCATAGCCCAATTGATTTTGTTTTTTTTTTTTAATTTGTTTAGCATAATTTTTGAAACAAGTTTCATGAAATTTGAAAAAAAATTTTTTTTTCTACCTGCGTGGATGTAAACAAAGTCTTTTTAGAACCCGAAAAATTATGATTATATACAAAACATCATCGTGTTAAATATCTTTTGATACGTTTTTTGATTATAAATTTTTTAGGTTCATTTTAAAGCCCCAGTAGCGATTCTAGAAGATTACGCAAAGTGGTTTGCGTATAATTTTCTATCGTAGTTCTGAGTTTATAATTTTATGCCCACAAATTATTTAAGCACATAAATGATGAGGCGCTTTAATTTCCATTTTAGTATCATAGAATGTAAAAATATCATCGAACTCGGATACTGAATTCTCTGGTTTACGGACGGTAAGTTTCATGCCGAAGCAGATGTCGTAATTGTGGCCTTTAGACTCTAACGATACAATTTTTCATTTTGGATCTGGACTCTGAATACCCTGAAAATATTTTTAAAGAAACGAATTGCCATCAGTTTTAGATGACTGTGCTAGACTTATCCTCAATATATTTTCCTGTTCAATCATACACTAAATTGAGATGTTTACATTACGCTTAAGTTAAATGATTCCATAAATAATGCGACGTTTTCAGTTCCATGCAATAAAGCTAATTACATTTGAAATGTTCTTTCTTTAGGTAGGACTTATTCTTAGCTTTAGACTCAAAATGAAGATTTATTGGTATAAAAAGGTAGTGTCACGAAAAACTTAATTGTTCATGTGTCTAAATGATCCACTAGATCTATTAACCTCCATCATATCAGCAATGGTTGTGAAATCGTCGTCCCATAATCATATTAATGAATAAACATCGAAGAATCTCTAAAATGCTCTGACCCTTTTCGAATGACATTACCTTCAAAATAAAAAATTCGTTCGCTAATGTGTGAATTAAAAACATTTGCATATGGAGTAACGACCAAAAAGGATTACGATTTGTTCCTTCTGATAGCTTGTTTTCCTTTTAATAAAAAAAAATGTCCATAACGAAGCCAAATTAGAAGTTTAGCATAGCCGTTTTTACTTTAATCATCCGTGTGACAACAGCCAGATTTTGATTGCGCTACATTGAAAATGTACAGAGAAATGATTTTCCGCAGGTAGGATTTTTTTCGTTCGCGATAACTTTAGTAAAAATGCGCCGACTTTGATTTTCCTTTTTAAAACTCAATAATAAAGATTCGAAACGTTGTACAACTTTCATAAAATAAGATACCAATAAGTTCTCTGAAGCACAATTTTGGAATATCAATTTTTAAACTTTCTGTGGTTTCCGTAAAACGGATATATGGTGTGGAATGGTCCGCTTTTGACGTGAAGACTTTTTACGGTTTTTCTTGTTTCTGGAATGATTAAAGGAACAATTTGTAGCAGAGATTTGAAGACTGTAAAATTGTAAAAATTGTATAGGAACTGACCGACCTAACCGAACAAAAACGGAATAGAACGGAAAAGAAATAATTTAAAAATACATACAGGCAAAACAGTTATAAATGTAAAAACAATGCGTAGAATATAATGGTTAAAAATAAATATAATGATATTTTGTTTTATCGCAACAAAATGTGAGTGTAATAATGTCTTGTGCTTTCCGGTTGTACACAGGGATTTCAGTAAAAGTAACTGTTAAATTAAAGACTTTATTGCAATATATCTTGTTTGAAAGAATCACAAGACTTACTCGCTATACCACTTAGTCCTTTTACTCTTTGGCGCACCCGAATCGCTTACCGCCGAATCTATTAACCGCTTGTACTTATCTACCAAATTAGAAAAATTGTCTTTCTCAATCTTCTTCTTGCCCTGCTTCGTTCTGCCAACCTCCATTTTCTCCTTCATCAGCATAATTTTCTCTTTTTTCTTTTTATCCAATTTTTTCACAGCTGAGGCTTTCTTAGCATGTTCCCTAGCTTGCTCTTTGATTTTCTTATTTGACCGCATCCGGACAAATGTTCCCGGCTTAGCAGGAACACCGACAAAATCTTCCATTTCATCCTCATTCTGAGCAGTATCAGTGCGTTTCCTTTTAACCGTAGCAACCTTCTTAATCTCTTTCTGAATTTCGTTCTTATCATCTTTTTTCTGTTTCTTAGCATTTCTCATGTTAGATTTCTTTTCTAATTTTGTCTTATAAGTTGGGTTGTGCTCTCTAGACTTCTGTAGACGTTTCTGTTTGATGTTGTGAACGGAACGATCTTCTATACTAAAGGCTACGATGGGTCTCTGTAAAATCAATTTACAAACCTCAATTAATTAATATTCCTATATTAAAAGTAGCATTAGAGCAAAAACACAATTTATCTATATCTAAACTTCCGTTGTAAAGTTAAGTAAAATAATAATGCAAATCGAAATGTTCTACATTTGCTACGGCAGCTTCTTATTCTACATATGTTCTGTTTTTGCTTTTAATGCATCACTGTAATTCTTACTTTTGCAGGACCAAAAATAGATGGATTGTTATTAAGTTTCCTGAGGGCAGTTAGAGCATCTTGATGCGTATTAAACGATATGAATCCAAACCCTTTCGATTTCCCCTGTGGAAATTCAGCTGTAGGCTTATTTTCTCTCATTATTCTGCATTCGTGAGATTTAAGTCCCGTATGCTGCTCAACCATTTTCCTGAGTTTTTCATTATCATAACTTTGAGGTACGTTGTGGATTGATAGACGATTTTTAGATACAAATCTGAAAAATTTAATTCAAATATTGATTGTAATAACATACCAAAATATCAATTTATAAACTCTCTTACACCAACGCACTTCTAACGATCCTTTGTGTTTCGTAATTCATATTGGGAAAGTAAGCAATTATTTACAGGGTAAGGAGTTATCGACTTCAAGTAAACTCGGCAGTTATGAAACACTTTGGAAGCAAACATTTAAGTAATTACTAAATCCATTGATTTAAAATTTTAATTCCGATTGAAACACAAAAATATCTTCTTTTTATTTTAAGCGAAAGTAACTCAATTATTGATTTTTAACATTTTTCTTCTTATGGTTGTTTTTAGTTTTTTATTTCATCACATTTTTGAACTGATAAAACATTTTCCGTTATCTTCTATTTCATAAGACTTAAAATGAATTTTAATTTATAAAACTAAAACAAAACATTATTAATTAAATTGAATCTCTTAGTATTTCAATAAAATAAATATGTAGAAGCCATAATTATTTCAAATAATGTGCCATCTTTTTCGTCGTTGCCTTTTTCTGATTTTAAAAATCAAACTCTTTTTAATCTCTATAAAGTAGAAGTGGACAACGGGAAAGTCTATTAAATAATTTTATTTTATTAATATATTTAATTTTTAAGAAAACAAAAACTTTCCCAAATACTATTATACCTCAGTTAATACTGAAATACGCAAAATATGTTTTAGAATATTTTTAATTGCAATAATACTGTAATATCAAAACTTGTTTAATCTCAACGTAAGCAGTTAGCATAAATGCTGCAATGATTTTATTAGGCTAGCAAACATAGAGGCCACGTTTAATAAACCTGATTGGATAGAAAAATAACAATTGAGTTTACTGACATTAAACATTACTGGGCAATAATTAATTGTCGTTTTAATAGCAAATTAATTGATTATAAAATTCGGAATTATGGTCTATTTATTCAAAATGATGAAATCTCTCTAAAATGTGTTCGTATTATAAAAATCAAAACTTACCTATTTAAATTTTTCAATATTTGAGTTTTGATCTGCTCTAATTTGTGCCTTTTAGCCATATCAGAAGCGGATACACCATCAGCAGCTTTAGACCCAGCCATAATCAGACCCTCCTTAGCAAGATAAAGATTTCGACTGTCCGCTGGTTCCTTTTTGTTAGAATTATCCGTCCGATGTTTAATTTCTTCTCGACTCAAGGCAAGATGGGGTTCCAGAACAGCGCCCATCAATTGAAACTCTTCACCAGATTGAAGACAGAGGTCAGCTGATTCCTTTGTTTTGAACTTTACAAAAGCGGTTCCTTTTGAGTGGCCAGAAATGTGATCCGTATTTACGAGAGCATAGTACACAGGACCGAATTTTCGGCAAACCCTTCTGACATCAACATTGGTTGCGTCGAAGGGCACGTTCTTGATGAAAATCGTACATCCTTCCACCACATCATTGGACTTGAAAGGAATTTTCTTATCGCCTGGTTCTTTCTTTACTTTTTCTTTAACATCTTCTTTAGTCTCTGAGTCGGAAGTCTTATCATCTTCAGAGCTTTCATCAGATTGACTTTCTGACGGAAGATCATCGCTGGCAGACTCTTCTTTGATTTCATCTACACATTCATCTTGGGGATTTTCTTCAACTTTAATTTCAATATCCTCTGCGATATCTTCAGTTTTGATCTCTTTTTTCTTGACTGTTTTTTCCTGTTCACGTTTTTTATAATCATCTTTTCCAATAGCCCAATCTACAAAAAGTGGTCTCCCCAAGAATTCTTTATTTGTCGCCTTAAGAATCGCCTTAGCCGCCTGATTTACCGTCTCAAACTGGATGAAGGCGCATCCTACCAGCTTCCCGTCGGGTTTTTTAAGCACGTTTACCTCCTTGATGATCCCAAATTGTTTAAAATGTTCAGTTAATGACTCTTCTGTTGACTTGTAGGGAATGTTTCTCACAATAATTCGTGCTCTTTTCTCCTTTCTTTTCAACTTTTCCTCTTTCAAATCAACATTCGGCGGAAACTTACGCCTCCTTTTTGACTGTTCAACTTGCTCTGATGGAAAATCTTAACATAGAACTTTACAGATAATCATATAAAATAACAATAATGCACCCAATACCTTGCATATTCTCTGTCAACTCCATTTAAAGAAGACTTCTGCAAAAATACGAAATGTACACAAACTAAATAGCAAATGCAAAATAAACTGTCACCTCAAGCAAGTGTCAAACTTGCACGTGTTGAAATGCTTTCTCCCGATTACCACGCCATCTCTGTGTATTATCCAAGTGGCGGAATTTGTTTACAACTTTTAGAAAATTTCTACTTAAAAAACTGACTTACAAAATGTTTTGAACATTTTACTCTGTGTTATAATTCTATTTTTCTACAGAATTAAATAAATAATTTTAAGCTTCCAACACTTTATAAAATTGGCGGTTATTTTACTATTTCATTTTGCGATATCAGGTGCAGGTTTTTAGTGAACTGATTATCCAGGTAGTAAGAAAAACAAGTTTTTATTGAACTTATGAATGAAACTGCTTTTGGATTGTGTTTATTTGATATCTTAATTTTACTTCCATTAAGTCGAGAAAATGATATTAGAAAAGTGGCCACCGTGAGAATTGATCACCATACGAGCCCGATTTATGGCATTTTCCATCACTCTTACCAGAACTTCCGGCGATAGGATCTCGCATTTTTGATGGATATTCTTTTTGAAAGTCTTCAAGAGTGTGAGGCTTGTTGACATAGATTCGTGGATTCAAGAAACATCACAACCTCTTGCCGGCCAATGCAAATCACCAAAACGAGAGATTAGGGGACCCGGACCCGGTTGTGGTTCGTGCAGTAGGCACCGTTGCTCCATTCTGTTGGAACCACATGTTCTCCAGTCCTCAATTCATCCAATTGAGGAAGGAGAAAGTCCTTGAGCATGGCTCTGCAACGCTCGCCATCTACAGTAGTCAATGGGTTCGCGGCATTTTCGAAAAAATAAAGGGCCCGATGACGTCTCCAGCGTAAACAGCATACCATACAGAAACTTTGAACTGGTGTAATGGCGCTTCGTGGGTTAGAGGCGGATTTTCGGTGCCCCAGAAGCGATAATTCTGCCTATTAACATTTTCCACAAAGATAGAAATGAGCCTCGTCGCCCATGATGATCTTCGACGTAAAGATGTCTTTCTCGTGGTCGAGATTCAGAATGGCTTGAGCGTAGGTTACACGCGCTTGGCGGTCAACGCCTAACAGTGCATTAATGCACTGTCTGCATTTTGTACGGGAACATTTTCAAGTCTCACCAAATTTCGATATCCCGGGGTCCTCTGCGACATCTTCAGCAAGAGTCGCGATATTCTCAACAGCTGCTCCAGGGCCGGTCAGACCTGGCAGCATACTCTTCTAGGCGAGTGGCTAAACGTTGTACTGTTTGCCAAGTTGGTGTCGGCCGACCAGGAAATCTGCTGCAACACCACCGACGAATTATTCCGCCAACCAGAAAGTCCTTACCGGTTTTTCTAACAGATGTCATTAGCCGTAAGCATGGAATAAAATTATTTGACATATATGTCATTTTATTCTACTGTCATTAAGCTTAGAAAGCAAAACAAGTTTCATTCCGCCAAATTAATAGTGTCAAAGTGTTATATCTCTGTGAATATGTCGAATTTCGTGCCTGAAAAAGAGCATTTGCGGCATATATTGCTTTTTTTATTTCATCAAAAGAAAAAGGCCGTTGAAAGTCATCGTTTGCTGAAAGAAACTTACGGAGAGCATGCTCCAAGCATAAAAACATGTGAGACGTGGTTTCGAAAATTTAAAAATGGTGATTTTGATTTGAAAGACAGTAAACGTTCGGGTAGACCAAAAATATTTGGGGATGCGGAATTGCAGGAGTTATTGGACGAAGATCCGACCCAAACTCAAAAACAACTGGCAGAAAAGTTAAATGTGGCACAAGAAACGATTAGCGACCGTCTGCGAGCAATGGGAAAGGTCCAAAAACGAGGAAGATGGGTGCCACATGATCCGAATGACAGGTACACAGTCCTTCGTTAAATATCATAAAGAAATCAGTTCGAATATCTTTCTTATAATCACTTTTTGGACGAAGTTCTTTTAAGGCTGATTTTATATTTTATTATAATTAACACACATCTACATGCAATTCTTAATTATAAAACATTTACTATGCACCATTTAAAATAAAATATTAAAGAATTTTTTATTATTTTGATAAACAGTCCTTGAGTCATGAATATGATCGAAATGAACCGATTTTTGGAGATGAGACTGCATTCGAATGTAAGCTAAGGATTATCAGAAAGAACAAAGAATATTTTATAAATGGTACAAGGATTTTTTTTAGGACAATTTCGATGATAACTACTTGGTATTATTGTTGCAATGAAATTTTAATCTGAAACGCTCAAATTTCTCTATATTTTCAGTTTACCTCGGAAGCATTACGTAGTCCAACAATGAACAGCAACTTTTTAAAAACTCTACGATTACCGCCAACTACATTTAGCGTATTTTTAAATACTTCTTAGAAGAATATAGTTAACCCTGGCCTGCATAACAAATCAAATCTTCCATTTCTTCCTGAAATGTTGTACGATTTTTAAGGTATTTAAAGATTGGTTTGTAAGTTAAAACTCTTTATTATGTCATAGAAGTTCCATTTTCGAACAGCATATGGCTCTCGGAATGTGGAGTATCAAAGTAACATTTACGAAGAAGAATAACCTTTAAATAATAATGAGATAATTAACAAATTTAGATTTTAAATTCTTTTTAACATATACCATATATCATAATATTGTCTTATCTGTGTAAATTAATTTTTTTTTGGTAGGTTTATAGTGTGTAACTATTTATAAAGGATTTTATTGGAATTAAAAAAATTTAAATTTAAAAAGTTGTTGATTAATTTTATTTTTGTATTGCCCTTATTTAAATTAAAATCATATGAATTCGTTTTATTAAATAAATGAAAATAACCACGATGCTGTTTTCCCAAAAATTATTAGTAATAATTAATAATTCAAAGTAGACCATTAAAATATAGTTAATAAATATTTTAATAGAACTCATAATGAGGCTTATCACGACGAATTTGGTAAAGTAAAGATGATGTGGTAGAGAAAGTAAAATATCGTAAAATTGGAAGATTGCAATACATTACTGCTACATAATTGGCTTCAAAGAGTAGCTTCGTTTTAAGCCTCTAGAGATAAAATTTTTACTATACCAGCGTCAACAGTTCGAATTCTCTCTTTCTTTTACGGGAGTAAAATGGCACTTTTTCTGGCACCTAAGTACACAATGGACTATATTTTGAAGTTATCTGAACTTTAACAACAATAAGCTAAAGTTTAAACAACTCAGGTTGGAACAGGTAGATTAAGTTGCGTCAAAGAAAACAAAATTAGATTACAAAAGTTTCGCCTTTGCTTCATTGCTGTAATATTCGATATTTTTATATAAATTTTTATAAATGTTTACCGTTTAAAAATTCTAAAAAGACGTGTCGGAAATTTTTGGTATAAAATGCATAAAGATCAAACAGCCAAAATTTCCATTAGTCACACTTTAATTTTGATTAAAATTATGGGTTTCTTTCGTAAGGCCTTTTTATTTACAATTTCATCAAAAACCACGAAATAAGGACTAAAAACAAATGATAAAAGATATTTATTTCACCACCTGACTTCTGTTAATGTATATTTTTATGTGGTAAAAAAACAACACATAAACCTTCCAACGAAAGAGAAAAGGGTCCTCATTTTGCTCTGACCTTTAAGATAAAGCCTCGACGTAGGATGGCAATTAAAAGTTTCCACATGGCCAAATGCTGTAATTATAAAGAGGAGAAATTCACAGCAACACAAACGCTCTAGCTGTGGCAATTGGGTTATATGACTTTAAATGGGTTTGTAGGGTTTTTGTTTTGCAAAAACAAGTGCAAGGGAAAAACTCGGCGGGCGATGAAGAAATATTTTCTGTGCGTGCCACTTTCCGGATATTTTAATGAAGTTTTCGAATTCAGAGTTGGCAAAATATTTTTAAAGACGATTGTATGAACAAACAACTGCTTAATTTGTTAAATTCGCATACTTGGTGAGAAATTTTTGTCTAACTGTTGCAGATGTAATACAATTTGAGCGGAATTGAAAGAGAAAGGGTTGATTTTTTAAGGACGCATAAAAATGTAAAATTATTTTCCATTTACCATATATGATAAGTGTATTCTCTAATACGACAGACTTTTTGGGCTTATAGCCAAACTACGTTTAGATCGCATTTTAGTGAATAAATATATGGTAGTACTAATTTTATCAATTTCGCTATGCTGACTCTCAGCTTCCCGCTTACACTGGCCTCGTTCGGCATTGAATAGAATGAACAGAGAGATTTTGCAGTTTTTCCGCTTTTGGGTGGCAGAAATAAATGTATATATTTTTCTGCAACTACTAAAGATTT
This sequence comes from Philonicus albiceps, assembly GCA_963969385.1. Classification (NCBI taxonomy): domain Eukaryota; kingdom Metazoa; phylum Arthropoda; class Insecta; order Diptera; family Asilidae; genus Philonicus; species Philonicus albiceps. The sequence continues at coordinate 32,573,208 of OZ017773.1, forward strand.
TGATATTCCAATAAAAAGGTCAGTAAATAGCCTCAAATATGGCCCATTGAAATTTAAACTATGCAGGTACTACCTTTTAACTACATATATAAGTGTAATTTCTTAGTGTTTCTTTCATATTTCCCCACTTTGGAACTGCTTTAGTATATAGTAGAATTTTTATCAGCCAGACATACCGATTAAGGGATATACTTGTTCTGCACTAAGTAAACCTTGTTGGCCCTTACCTCCAGATATTAGATTTAGATCTCTAGTTTGTATTTTTATGGAAATTAATATTATGGCGTTTTACGGGTAACTAATTACAAAAACAATTTAAAATGGCAAGTTTAATATACGATACACGAACTTTTTAAAGTTTTTATAATTTGTTTTAATTATTTTGATTTATAGAAATTAAACAAAATTAAAAAGATTATTTTTTTGTGGAAAACGACAGACATATTGGAAATACTTGTGTGAACCTAGTTAAAATACCAAAAATATTTCGACGTTTTAGTTATTTGCTTTACAAAAATTGGGAATTTGCTTTTCATACTGGCGAATCAAAAATACACCTTTATTCTCGCCCTTAATTACAAAAAATATTACCCTTTTTCATATACCAGTTGCGTATAAAATACGATTTTCCCTTTTTGTCTCCAAATATCCATATTTAAGGACGTTTTTGCAGATAAATTTTGGCGATAGGCATTGATGTCATGATTAATTCAATAAATTATTGGAAAATAATGGGATCACCAGCCCGCACCAGGAGAGGTATGCTGGCTGATAATTGTGATAGTTCGGAGATAAAAAAACACAAATTGCCCTACACTCGGACTGTCCGTTTTGAAAAGGAAATGTGTAGAAATTTAATATGGGTACGCATTGGATACCCCAGTATATCATGTAGGGTATGGCAGTTGGTGGCGGCGGCATTAAAGGTGGGAAATCCCAAAAATGCAGAGAAAAAGGCTACGCCCGCCAAGGAATTTTCGCTGTCGAAATCTCTGGGAGGGAGGTATAAATCGATGATTGAATTCACTGCTCCCGAAGGCTTTCCTAGATGCGAATACAGATCCTGGCGGAAATAAATCAAGAAAGTCGATGTGATCTCCTCTCCTAGTCTGGAACCGCTTTCTTCCTTATTGCGTCTATAAATTATCCCCCTTCCTTATTGCAGGCTTGGAGCTTAGCCGACAGCAAGGCCGACTATGTCGGAGTGAATAAATAACATTACCAGGGAACAGAGATATCATAATGAGCTGAAAACCGGGAAGAAAAGACGGCTCAAATAATTTTTGCGAGTTTTCTTTTTACCTGGGCATTAGCGTTCCAGAAATTGTGTGCTAAGCGCCGAGAATCCGAATGTATGAAAATTTAAAAACGGAGAAGCCCCCTCGAGGTTTTAACTAAAAGATACCGTGGGTGGTTCTATCTTCCGAACAGCGGAAACAGCATGTGCGCCTTTAATTGCGCCCCGTGCCGTGAAGAGAGCAAGACATTTTTCGTCAAGTTTCACATCATAAAATTGTTTCAGCAACTTCAAAGCAACGCCAATTTGCCTCGTTATGTATTTTCTAATGCGATCTAATTCCCCTCGTAATTTAATATTTATGCGCGTTCTGAGAAGTCGTATTAAGGACGGTTGGTCTGTTTCGTGCATGAAATTAGCCTGTTCTGGGGGAACGGGCAGAGCTTTGCGTTTAAAATAAACGGCCGCTCCATAGATAGGAAGTTTCCATGGAACTTAATTACGATATTGTGGCTTCACTTTTCTTAGGAACATGATTTAATCAAATGAAACCGAAGCTTTGCAGTTAAAGTATTATTTTAAGACTTATTCAACGCTTGGTTTCTATAGTATAAATGAACGCAAACCCTTCAAACGCAACTTAAAACGTAATAGGTGTATACATCAACATAGAAATAATTTCAAAGGAAAACCCTTTTGATGTAAGTTAGTATAAAATGCACAAGATCTTGTCGTTTTTCATTTTGTTCTTCATTAATTAATAGGGAAAGAAATTCTTTCAACCATGAGTGTCGTGTGCGGAATTGCTTGAACAAAAATTTTAAAATGCATTAATTATGGTAGTAGATGCTACTTAGAAATAGTGTAGCAATTATTAGTTTACTACTTTAATATCAATTATTTTCTTTTTTTAAAATGAATCACGACGGTACATTTAATGGAGTAGTAGAAGTGATACATATTAGAGAGTTTCCATGTATAAACTAAAAGCCTACAATTCGCCCAACTTTGCTCCAATCTTTTTTAACACTGATCTGAGCTTGAGGTCGAAGCGTGATCCAAGTCTGGGAAAATATTGGGTTGATAACTTTGTGCCAGCCCTGGCAGCGAAGATTGATCCGAGCTCTGTACTAAAACTTAGCCCAGGACTGGTCCTGAAACTTAGTCTAAGGATAATATTCAGACTAGGGCACGGAATTATTGTCCAAGTACACCAAGCACATATTTCAATTGTTACTATTATTAGAGGAAAGTAAGTAGAGTAAAGTAGGAGTCCAGTGCTATTAGGCTATATCTAATCATAATGTGACCATAGGAAGTCGTCTAAATATATAGTGAAAGTATTATTGAATTCGAATTATTATATTGGTTTTCAATATTGAACTAATAAGATTTCACAAGTGTGTCTTTTAGAAAAAGAAGTAAGCTCTATGAGTTCACTCGAATACCATTGAAGAGCTACCATGGCCACATAAAGACGACGACAAAGTTGCGGGTATAAGCTAGGTATTAATATTAATGTGATCAATTAATAATGAATAATTTATATATAATTAAAAAAAGGAAGATTTTTGGTCACATAATGTTAAATATTAAGAGACTGTCTTAGAGTGGGGTAAAGGCTCAAATGGCAAAGATTGGTACTTTGGCATTTCTCTTGGGTGTGAACCAAAAAACCAAGTCTTGGCTCTGGCTTAAAAATAGACTAGAAAACCTACACTGAGCATTCACGGCTCAGCTGAAGCTTGGCCAAGGTTCGGCCAGAGACTTGAACTAAATAATTATTTTAAATCCTTGGTTAAGGCTGAAGCTAGGCTAGAAAAGCCAATATTTGGGAACATGGCCAGGTTTCCCTTCGTTGTCAACCTCGGCAAATCCAATATACATAGGTCTCTGTAATGCACAACGAGTTTATGCTCTGTAAGAAATCATCTGTAATTAATTTTAGGAGTTAAAGTTGTAAAAAGAAATTCTCTTAAAAGTTTATCAGTTCCTCTTTTGTAAATTGATTCAGAAATAATTAACTATCAATTTTCAAGCAGTCTCCGAACTAATTTCCCAGTAGTCAGGGTATAATTCTCACGAAATTATGTTAAACTAAGCGCATTACTCAGAAGGCATTCAACTTCCATCTAACAATTACCGATAAATTAACTGAATTTCTACGATGGAGCGAAACCAGTGTGATGAAAGAGACTCTCGACACAGTAGCGTATCACCCGGACAAAATTCCATTAACTTCTACTACTCTTTTGGTAGATATAAAATATAAAAGGATTTTCTAGAACGTGGAGTTTCCAAGAAATGAGTATTGAGATCTGAAATATGTGCTTTACTGACGACCACTGGGCCTCTTTTGGTAGGACCTAATTACAGAAGTTTCGACAACGGGTTAATTTAGTTTATTAGCCAAAAGTTGTGAATCGACATTAAAGTTTCTCCACGGATACTAACAATAAGTAGCGCACTATTTAAAACGTTCGTCTGCAAGAGTTTAAATTAATTAAAATGCATTGGAAGACACCGCCTAGAGCAAGAAATTTTTGAACAGAATTCCTAATCGATCGGACAAGTAACTTAGTGTTTAATAAAGGAGTAAGCAGTGGGAGGAGCGTGTTCATTAATTTCATTTTGCTATCTATTTATTCAATGGAATCGCAGAATGATTCCTCTCTTTAGCTGGGAACGTAGGGTAATAATTCTTTTTCGTTTGCTTCTCTTAATAATTCATGCACTGAATACACCAGTCGCGGATAAAACGCAAAAATAGAAGGGCGGGATGGCGTTTCAAGTTTGCAACAAATTCCATTCCCTGAAGAGTCCTCCACTGATGCTCTCTAAGTAGTTCTTATTTTGGCTAGACGTTCCATCATTTAGCAGGATCATTCGCCAAACCTGAAGTGCGTTCTTCCTCCTTTTGGTTCCGTTTTTAATTAAGAGCTCAGTAGACAGAGCACTCGAAATTACCACAGAAATTAAAACTAATAACGATTTATTGAAAATGAAATTCTCCTTTCATACATCTTCCTATTTAGGAGGTACATTTACATAGTACATAATTATGTGCCTGTCAATGAAGAAGGGGGCTGAAGGTAGAGGAAATGTGCCTCTGCGAATTAAATTAAAGAGATGGATTGCTTCTGCTGTTTGAAGGCTAAAAAATTTATTAGAATTGTAAATAACACTAGCTTGCATGCATCGTAAATTGCACACTGTGAGCTCATTACCATCACAAGTGATTGAATACCTCTCTGAAGCAACAGAAAAAGCAGATGTATAAATTTAGATTTAGATAAACAAGATAATTATACCCTAATAATTTAAAGTCTGCAATGAGCTTTATTATTGAAAATGTCTTAATCGAATGGAAAAAATCTTACAAAAGCCGTTTTTGTATACAAAATCCTTAAGTTTTCAAATTTTTCAAACTCAAATTATTTTTTGTGTTTAAGGTGGTAAATTAATTCGATTAGAAAAATCCAATTTTGGCGATATAAGTGAAAAAATTAAAGTTAAAGGTAACTAGAATGAATTTATGAAAATTTTTGGAACTTTCTTAGGGAATTTTTATCTAAAAAGGGTTTTTCTAAGCTCCTTTCGATTCGATTGAAACGTTTCCAATAATAGGGAGGGAATAATATACCCAAGGTATTTCGCTATTTGCTTAGATTTTTGTATAGTAAACATTATGATAATTTTCCATTAAAGTTTTGAGCTCTACTTTGTTTTGATGATTAAAAGATGCAAGGCCGTTATTAAATTAATATTATTAATTAATTAATTAATATTATATTATTTGCAGCTTATTTGATTCTTCATAGTCATTTTTATCCAATAAAATGACGAAGACTTCTTTTTAGTTACACCAACCCTCGTGATGCAATGTAAATTTAATACCGGCAAATTCCGCCCAGGCAAGCCTTGGCCATCAATCAGTACTTTAATATTGGGGGGTACCTACGTAAACATTTTCCCGAAAGACGGTCAGAATGACTGCTCCTCACGGAACCGCTCAATCACCTCGCCCAAAACCGGGTGGGCACCCGTTCGAAATAACATTCCTTAAAACAAATTTCAGCCAACCAGTGGAAATACTTGGATCGATTTGCTGTCATTTGATTAATGTCTCAGTGGTTAAATCTGCCCAAGATTAATTGCCTGATAAGAGCGTCAATGCGCTATCACCAAGATCACTCTACAAGGTAATCTATCTCTGACTTTAGAAATTCTTGAGGTGATGAACAAATAGCTCATAAGCCGCTGGAAGGTTAATTCCTTCGTACCCTATCTAATTTCTTAAAGACATATTAGACTATCGCGCTTGGCTAGGCTAGAAGCTTTTATAGTATGCGGTTGATGGACAGGAAACTAACTTAAGTGTGGGCAATAGTGAGCCTTCGGTCACGAAAGCATTCGCTCGCTTTCCCAGATTATAGGAAATAGGGAAAGCGACCCCAATTTATGTACAAGGGTTGCCCTATTTAGGAAGGAGCATGTCATACTTAAGTTAAAATATTTAAAAAATCTATTATCTGTTATTAGCATTACAATTTTCTCCAAATTCCACAATGATGTGTCATATCGATAAAATCAAATCAGTTCGTCTTCAACAAGCTATTCCCAAACTCCTATACTACCCCTTCCAAAAAAAAAAAAACAAAAAACAAAAATAGACTAAGGTATAGGTTTCTTTTTATAAATTGCCTACTTGTACATAGTTTTGAGCGTTACATAATAGTCTGAAATACTAAAAAGCTGGCAATTATTGAGAAATAATACTGAATGCTTTAAGTGGTGAATTTCGATTGAAATATCGATGCGTTTATAGTAAGTACCAACGAAAGAGGGAGTTATTTGAAAAGGGAAAATAGTATATATCTTTAAATTGTATAGCTTTATTAATATTTGACCTTTCTTGGGTTTTTGAAAAGGAATAGAAGTAGTTTAAATGAATTATTGCAATGTAATTATAACAACTTAGAAAAAAACCAAATACATATACCGAAAATATAATAAATATAGAAAACTAGTTATGAATTCTAAAAATTTTTTTTAAAGATTTTGTTTTTAAGATGTAATACATAGGTACCATAAACTAATAAAATTTAAAAAAAAACAGCTCGTTCTTACTCTTATGATTATTCATCACAGTGCACAATGGTTTGTAATTTCAAAAAAGCTGCTTAAAATATGAAAACATTGTTCAAATTTCACGAAAATTCGTACTTTTTGACAAATGATAGATGATATATTCAGAAAGAGAATATTTGAAGTGTTATTATGAAGTTTTGGAATGAAAAACTTGAGGGAATTTGAAGATGAAATTTAATTTTGGGGAGGGATGTATTGTATTTTATGTATGTATGATATTTCTTTTAAGATAAGGCTATTGTTTATGGCCTGGACATAAATGCTGCGATAGCAAAACCTTCAAACTAAAAGAACCCATTTTACAACGAATCCTGCACATCTCCTTAAAGACACAAAAACATAACATCATTACGCATGTAGCGAACTACCTGTTCATTATCTTCGTATGTGCCATTAATTCCGGGCAGGAATTTGGCGTGATGGTTCAAGTTTCTCATATTTATAAATGTTGGCACGTTTACTCCGAGAAGTTAACCCAAGCGAAACAATGAGTCAAATAAATTAAGCCTTTTTGATGGTAAGGGCATCACACGACGTAGGTACCTATTTCAATGGAAAGCCTTGCAAGTCCCGAATGAATTTTTCCACGGCATCTGATTATGAGCTTTCGTCGCGTTTTGAATGGTATATTGCTGGTTCCCATTATTATCCTTCGTTAGGCAAATCCCTCGTAAATGCTATGGAGCCTAAAGCGTGCCCAAAAACGGTTGTCATCAGTCATTCAGTTTGTTCCCGTCCTATTCCTGAGTAATAGGCCTCCGGGATCCGTGTATGCGGATCAATGAGGGATGCTGGGGACCACGGGCCCGGAAAGGCAGATAACCAACAAATATTGCACTAATAAACAACGCTTTAACTTTATAACGTTTTGTAAAGGTTATTTACGGAAGACGGTCCTCTAAGGCCGGCGTTCGTGCCGTAGATTTCCATCGCTAGTTTATGGCGATGGTGATGTCCTTTTTCATCGGTTATTTTTCGTAGGTCTGCCAAAAGCACTTGTTCCTACCAAAATCCCGCCACGTTTTTCACGTTTGCTGAAGTAACTCATAAAAAACACGTAATTCCGAGATTCTGGAACAGAGAAATTGTTTCTGTGCCGTCGAATTTTGGCCGATGTCGCCTTTATCGGGAGCTTAAATACAACCAGAATGTCTATGCGATATTTTAACCGCTGCTATAAAAAGTTGGGGTTCAAAACCAGTGCCCAGAGGGATATACATAAATGAAAATTATCGGCTTTGAAATCATTGGGAGGTGCTGAAGCATTATGAGAAAATGGTAAAATGATTTAAGCGACGTCGATAATTTTTTACACTTATTACGTCATAATAAAAGTGAGTTAGCATCTCATACGTTACAATGAAATTACTCGTGGAGGATTAACAAGGAAGAAAAAAAATTGAGGTAAAAAGTTTGAATGAGAAATAATTGCTTGTAGGTTTGAGAATATAAAGAAAACATTTTGCCTACATTTGACATTGTAACCATTACAGTTACATATAATAGACCACATTTTGTGACCGCTTATTTTAAGATGTATGTGCTCGATACCATGTGTCCTTTAATTAATTAAGTTACACGCAAATTGATGAATCTTCTCAAACAGGCTAATAGAACATTACCATTCTGTTACGCATTCAGTTGGCACAAAACAAAAAATGTATTTTCTATACTATTTGCATATATATTATTTAGTATATATAGTATATATGTATATTTTATATATCAACCTATCTATCTCCATTACTTTTAAACAATGGCTTCATATTGAAATTAATTATTATCACTTATATACTCGAGCAAGGTGTATACAGGTGCGGCGGGGTTGGTCTAGATCTTGCGATTGCATGTAAGATTTCAGAAAATGTACTAAGTACATGAAAATACTCTAAATTACACTTAGAACTTTAGTCATTCATATAGCTAAGCAAACATGCATACAGACTACATATAATATAAATAAAACTTGTCTACTATAAAGCATATTCGATTATAACTCTTCTAAATATTAGTCTTTCATTGGTTTAAACGCCATTTCTTATCATAGGTACGAGTATATGTTCTTTGTTTTAAGTTTGACTAATTGTACTATAAAATTAAATAAGTTTATATATTGTTTTGGAACAAAAAGTAATAATAAAACAACTAATTTGCAAACTTTTCATTACATGCCAATAATAAAAACGACAAATAATTTTACTTACTTACTAAGGAGTACACATATCAGTAGTTCTAATTAAAACACTAGGTAGGACTGATCAATATAAGCACTAATCTATTTCCTACAGTGCTCGAAATTATCACTAATAAGCAGTAATCAAATAATGTGTGGACACTATTAAAAAACTAATGAGTAATCAGTAATAATTAATTTTCTTTAGTGTTCATTCATTAGTAATCAGTTTTCTTTAGTATTCATTAGTATTTTTCCATAAGGCTCGTCACTGTTTATGCTATCTTCTATTTATGGTAAGTTGCATAGATACTTTTCTTTTCATCTTGTACAATATGACATAATGCGTAAAAATGCTTCACTTCAGGATGCATTAACACACCTTGACCGTCTATATATACTTTTTCAGTGCTATTTTGCTTTTAATTTTACATTCATACTTGTAAAGCCCAAAGATCTCAATCCTTGCAATTGGGACCAAAGCGCATTTTAAGCCTTTCCGAAGCAACTCCATTGTCCAGCGAAGGAAGAAAAACTACAAAAGAAACAGCTTAAGGACTATCGAGAGTCCTTGTGCTCCATTTATAACCCACATTTGCATTTTTCACGGGGGCTTGCAACCTACCCCCATAATTTTATTGCCATTAAAGCTGAAAGCACATTTGGTTGCATCGAACTGGATTTGCGTGGGAGACACGGCCTACGAAGCAGCCGGCTGTGGTGTAGTTTCGTCTTTTTATTCTCTGGAATTGAAAATAAAAATTGCTTCCCTTGCATTTATCCACTCGTTATGTAAAATAGGTTTCGTTGTAGATGCAATAAGGCCGCTTGTGGCAAGAAATTTTTGTATATACGAGTAGATGAATTTATGTAAAGAATTTTCTTAAAGCGCGGGCTTAAACTTTCAGCTTAGAAAAAGAGATTTATGTCGTATTAATTAGGAGAAAGTATGGTATTTAGACTCATGATGATAAATAATATAATTTGAGGGAATTTGGTTTTCAAAAATTATCGAATGCATAATTTCCAAATAAATATATTCTATCAGCGTTTAACTTCAGCTGCAGATACATGCTGTATAATTGAAACCGTAACACAAAGTTAAATTTTATTATAAGTTTCATAATTATTTTTTCTCTCATATAATGTGTTTCACCTATACATAGATTTTTGAGTGAGCTCGAACTATTAAAAAAACTCCACCTATTAATTTATTTCCCCTTAAATATTTGTCAGTTAATTTCCATACTCCAGGTTCTATGTGTTGTGGAAGATTTGGAACTTCACGAAAGGTCACGTCTTTTATGTAATAAAAACCCTGAAATGAATAAAAATTACACATTACATGTACCTATATTTCATTGAAAGCCTTAGTATACTTGGGGAATTGGGCAAAGACCTTCTGGAGGAATAATCGAAAAATTTGATCTCCCTATATAACTGGGTTCAATAAACTTCTTATACGATGTGTTAAAAAAGTCGCATATAGGGAGTTTCGCTAATTTAAATGGAGTTTTAGTGAAATATTTGTTCCCACTTGCACTATATTCTGCTTCCACGGTACGCTAAAAGATATAAATGCATGTAGACAAATGAAATACAAATTCAAATATTCAAAACAAAAACCGTAAAAGAGTTGTCGAGATCCTGTGTGATATTTGTTGTACCACTTATAAGATGATCCTTGCCCTTTCTGTGAACCTTCCAATCAATATCGATTAAGGTCTCTTCATCTCCAAAAATTTTCTCCGCTCTTTCGATATCAATTTCATAGTCTAAGCTTTGGACCTAGACGTAGAAAAAACAAATAAATTTGTTGACATCTTGTTCATATATTGAATTAAATTTTGGTACGGACATTTCGAATTTCATCGTTCTAAATCCAATGTGTCTCATTTGATATTAAAATCTGGTACGCTAGTTAATTTACAGTGATTTGGCGTGATTTATTGAGGCTTCAACAACTAATTTTTGTCATGTAGGATTCGTTCATGAACAGTGCGAATAGTGTGAATACAATAAAATAAAGCCAATATTACACTTTGTTCTATTCAAAACTTCGGATTCCCTTCACTGTGTACCACATCATGATAAATATCGCTGCCGGTATCAATTGCACAAAGTACTAGGGAATAATGCAATACTAATGTCACATTAAGACAATACAAAAAGACACAATATTATTGTATTGTCCCAGCTGCGTGAATAAGTTTAGAAGACGGAACAATATGAAGACAAAACAATACTTATTTCCCGTTGACAATGACAGCGAGAAAACATATTCTTGATCGATCCATCGACGGTGTTCTATCTCAAAATACAATTAAATATCGATTGTTTTGTCTCTGATCATTTCTTTACAGGAGGAAAATATTATTTTGCCCCATTATATTGTCTTCTGTATTGTCCCGTGTAAACATAGCTTTAAACAAGGCCAATAATGGAAGCAAATGAATTTAGAAAAGTAAATATATTTTATTGTTTCATTCTTTCAATGTCGGAGTAATGCTTAAGAAAGCATAAAGTTAATTTATTTTATGTTCATTTTGCTGTTTAATTTTATTAATATTAATTTTTACTCTGTCTTATTCGAATCTAGTTATAATGGCTAATAATGAATGAATACCCAACATTACACTAGTGTGGTAAGAAATGACCGTACAGCTTAACTAAATTTGTTTGGTTTGGTTTTTTCTCATTTTCTAGTAACCTAGAAATTTTCGATACACTATTTTAGTTTATAATATTACACAACTATTTAAATATAAGCATGAATTCTTTCAGAATTTTCGACCTTGGAGATAGGGGGAAGAGTAATGTAATTTTATAAGAAGGAATTAAATTCAAAAGAAATTTGGCTCCCACATTTACCAAATAAACTTTTGATATTACTGTTAGAAATGTTTTATAACAGTAAGTGATATCGCAATGACATTGTAGGCATTTAAGAGTCTAACAAACCCCGCAAGTAAAACTAAAATTCTGCCGTGACTACGAACTATGGAGACGTAATTCCAAGGATTTCTAGAAGTGGCACTTATAAAGTCTACAACAACGTGACGGGGATAGATTTGTGTTATAAAAGATCGAAAATTTCACCACTCAACCATTCAGTTCTTAACTATCAGTCGAGGTGTGTACTCTTGAGTTAGTCCTGGTTTTCCGTCCGCTATCAATTGAGATGTTGAATCTTTCGATATCCTTCCGCCCGCTACCGTTCCGTTCAATTGTGGTGTTGAGTCTATTGATATCCTTCCAATATCCATCTTGCTCTCCGATCGAGGAGGTGCCTCTTTCGGAGGAAATATTATATCAGAATGTATTTTCTTAGATACTATTATTCTTTTTATTTAACAATTATCTCATGGTTGAGGTGATTTCTCTCAAAGCCACATTCTCTAGAGCTACCTTCCCGGTTGAAAAAAATTTGACGGAAAACTGATGGAAAAGAGATTGAAATTTAACAGAAAACAGTCGAAAATCAGTCGGAAGATATTATTTACACTAAAAACTGGCGGGATATAGACCAAGATTTATAAAATATTTAAATTTAATAAGAAATTAACTGCAAAGAGACGGAAGTATATTTTTGCAAAATTAACCTTTTCTTGTACTGATCTAACTTTCTGATTCTCATTTTCGTTTATAAATTTCTATTTCTTGTTCAATTTTAATTTTTTTCACAGTTTTTCCCTTGCTAGATTCCAAGGTTCCAAGCAGAAGTGAAGTATATTTGGAAAATTTATTTTGTAGTTTTGAAATGTTATGATGCGACTATACTTTATTTAATTTTTTTTTTCAACTTCATTATTTATGACAAATTTTTAAGTTAGAAGTAACCATTTATATTATTTTTGAATGTTATTACCTTCGGAAAACCACTGTTGAATATTCCCAGTAGAAATATAAAACCAGTTAATGCACAACTTGGCCAGTAACCCATGATTGAATGAATAGTACGTTTTACTAACAAAACAACACGAGAAATTTTATTTATATATTCGGGTTCTCATAAAGAAACTAAGTATTGCATGTAAAAGGTGATACACTTCCGCTGCCATAGTTTAATTTATCATGCAATATTTCTTAATAACATGGTTTAGTTAATACCATGTTAATTAATTGATTAAAACTGGTTTTAAAAAAATAATTATGATCAAATTAGATAGCATCAGATATTTAACTTCGTTATAAGGTTTAATTATTGAGGTGTTTTTGTGTTGGTACGTTTCTGACACTAAAAATGCGGATGTTTGCTTTGATTTTGGATAAGTTCTTTAATAATAATAACTAGTATCGCATTTACATATGTTATCCGATTAGGACAAGGAAATAGCATTTTCATCCTTTAGAAACTTTGCATATTATTTTGTTTTCTATCTTTTGCAAATTTTAAAATGCTTTTACATATATTTCCTCTTATTTATGATGATTTTACGAAATATATATAAAATATGATTGCTTTGACGCTAAATTACAATTAGAAAAAATTATATTTGAAATTATTTTTTTAATAAAAGTTAACCTTTTAATTAATAATTTTTTTGACAAAATTGATACAGATTTCTTACCTTGTTTTCATGAACTTTTGTGTTCATTTGTTTCTAAATATTTAAATTACCTTCAAAACATCCTTACTACACAGCCCAAGCAAATGAATCTCATACAATTTCAGAAACTTCCTGAAAATTTAAACTTGTGAAATTTTTCCATTGCTTCCTATGTAACTAGAACATCACGTTCGTCAAACCACTTTTTCCCAAAAGTTTCGAAATTTCTCGTTATTAAGTTCGCTAACAACTTGTAGTTAGAGGAAGTTATCAGAATGCAAATGAGCAGTAAAAGGAATCCGACTAGCCTTGAACATGACGGGCTGTGTTACTCCGGCGAAGATGGCACTACGTCCAGAGATGTTGGAATGCCCTTTGATGAGTTTTTGATGAAAATCGCCCGGGGAATGATGATTCAATGGCAACAGTTGCGTCCAGTAATCACTTTTGCTATCTAGGCAAAATTAGGCTATTTATTCTTAATTATTCAGTGTAAATGCTGCCTTACTTCTCTGAACAAGGAAGTGAAAATTCAGATAGCAGCAATTAAAAGTATGCATTCGAAACTGGAGCATACTTATTATTTTTAATTATAATGCACTTAATAGGTAACTATATAGTTTACTCTTGCAGATATGGTGGCTATCAATTTCCCTAGTACATTTGTTTTCGTAATTAAAATAAAATATTAAACTAAATATGAACCGTACAAAATTCGTAAAGGAAAATGTATAGTACAAAAACGAAGAAATATTAAAACAACGACCAGAAAATAGAACTACCCTGCGAAAACTTTTTTCAATAGTTCAGTGAAAAAAATCTCTCTTGCACTTCTTTCCATTTCACAAGGGCAAGCATTTTATTGAATGAAATACTTAAAACATGCTTAATATTCTTTTAGCAGGTTGGTAAATAAATATTAATCTAATTTTTTTGGTACTCAACTTCAAATTTTCTAGCTAAAACGCCTCCCTTATATGATCATAACATATCACAGATTTAAAAATTACTCTTAACTAAATAATTTCATACCTATCAGACCTAGAACTAATATCGCAGTCCACATTTAAACTTAAATTACATTACAAACAAATTCTAAATAATTTTCATAATTCCCATTATTTTTTTCTACTAAAGAATTATGAATTAAAAAAATTAAATTCCTATTACTCAAAGTAGTAATATTAAATATTGTATTGCTTTTGTCTTTTGTGAAAATAATTCATTGTTTGGGATGCATTCATCTGGAATATTTAGCATTTATTGAAATACTGTGAATTCTTTTACGTTTACTTAAATTTACTTGCTATCATTTGAATTCAATAAATAATTATGCATTTCGTTTAACTTAACTAAGTTAACTAATCAAAGATAAAAAGGTACTTTTGTAATTTAAACAAGAATTGAGCCAAAAATTCTTGAAAATTAGCTAAGGAAAAATTCTCCTAGTCAAAATTAAAGAGCAGCAGTCAGGCTTAGCGTCGCTGTAATTCTCGTTTTAATGAGAAAATCTACATAAAATTATCCTGAAAATACAAGTTATGGAAAATGATCCTGTAAGACGTAGGACTTTTATGAAAATTATTAAAATTTTTCGGGAATTATTTCAGAGATAATCGAGACATTAGCATTGCGTTATCACAATTAGCATGAGAAATGGGCTCATCAATTGCGATACGAATCTTGATATGTATAAAGGAAAGGGACCGTAAGCAAGTAATAGCAAAAAGATAATTAAACCATTTTAATGCAAATTAGATTCTAATGAACAAAAACTGTGAAGAAGTTATAGATAACTGCGGTTGCATAAATCCTTTTTTTCTCAAAAAATGATGTTCGTGGGTGGGTTAGTCTACACAAATTGAAGGGTAAAAAGCAATTTTCATATTCAGACGAATTTACTTTTATTATCAGAACATCAATATTTCAGATTGTTTTCATTTGTTTTTTCTGAAGAAGTATTGCAAGACCAACACTGTTTTTTACAACATTTCATTTTATTTCATTTTCCTTCACGTTAATAAATATTTAAAATAACAAAAATCCAATTAAAATCCTTATTCCAGGTAGTCTAGCGTTTTTGTAGCGTAAAAACCAGTAATAAATCAGAACAAAAACAGTTAATGTGTATTTTATGAGTTACTCTTAGCGACAATATTATACCTATACTTCAATATAGAATTTCTACTATTTGTTGCTGTAAAATGAAATTACTGATGTTGTTCAGGGACCATGGTAAAAAGGAGAAAAGGGAGTTACCTCAGACATTTTATGACAGGTAGTAAAGCAATGGAATGATACATCGATATCTCAACATCGAATATATCGCCATTAATGGAAGAAGATGTGTCATTACGAGGGACAATACTTTCCAGCAGGATAATGCCCTGGACGCGTCTGACAGTACACACACTTGGCTTAACGATAATACTACCGATCTTTTAATATGGCCAGTATGCACCTCGAGTTGAGTTCAATAGTATTGAACGTATAAATTGAGTTTAATGTCTTCTCCCGGATTTTGATGAAAGGTTTAGTTAAGGTAAGAAGTCAATTGTATATTTTCCGAGATACAATACAAATTAATACAAAATAATATAAGTATTCTGCGCGTAAATTTGCGTATTTCCTCCTTTCTTTTCAGGAAAACGAATGCACCTTTTTTAAGGGAACCCAGTGGTCTAGAATTTTCGAAAGCCAATTAATTCTCAAATTGCTTTCTTATTTTCGTACAGTTGGGAACTAAGCCCATTATAAATTTGAAAATTTTAACTGAGTCACAATTCGGATCCCAATAAGGTAATCTAGCTTCTAAAATTGTTCAAAATTGAACAAAATAGAAATAGAGTATTATATTTTACTTTAAATTCAATTTTCTCAAAAAATTGCGTGGAACATTTTAATTTTAACATTCAAAGGGCGCATGCAAATGGTAGTGGGGGTGGGCAGTTAACCATCCCCAAAAATTGGAGTTAAATGCAAAATTTCCTGGAAGAATTTTGGAACACAGTTTGTAAAAATCTACATAGAGTCTTGTGTAAAAATTTAGATAAATATTTAGACACAATAGGTGTTTGAACAGGTGGTTCTTGATATCCACTATTATTGCTCGTTCAAATTTAAAGACGTAAGTATAAAAGCTAATAATGGCGAAAAGTAATACATTCTGTGACGTCATCTAGTTTTGATATGTGTGTGTAACGTGTATACTCTAAAAAAACGTATATAATATATACAAAAACAGATATGGTTTAAAAGTAAGTTAATCCATACTACCTACATTCACAAAATATCGCAAACAATATGTAAAGCAAGAAACGAAAGGAATCGATGATATTAAGGTAAAATTAAGAACGTAAAAAATCAATTGTAAATTAGTTTCTTATTTCAAAAGTTTTTTGGCAACTTATAAAAAAATTTAGAACGTATAAATATTCACTTAAAATATTAAACGGTTGAAGGAATCAAATTAATTTCCTGGATCATTTTAAATTATCGGCATTTTCCGTTCAGATTCTTTGTGAAGCCCTCTAAAATTTTGCAATACCAGACCTAATTATGCTCCAAAGAAAACCTTGAAAAGCCTCTTTAAAGCAGCTGTCAACCCTTTGATGCCAAGAAGTCTAACGCAGGAGCCTTGAAAGAGAGTAAAGTACACTTACATTGCCGATTCAAAAGGGGAGAGGGCTAAATAAAGTAAAGCCAAGACGAATCATTGCGAGCATTATCGAGAGCTTACAGTCGAAGTAATGCTAGATTGAAGTCCTTTGGATATATAGAGTAGTACTTAATCCCTTTCAAAGTTTGCTCAAATGAACAACGGAAAGAATGTCAAGTTTCACAGGATAAAGGATTAACTCCGTTCATGAGTAGATTTGTTGGCATTAGATGATAGCGTTACTGTCAGGAAAATTATTACCGCTAAGGGAAAGTTTTCTTTGTGAACAAATTTAATTGATTTCGCAATACAAATAGGCCAGATTTAAAAAGCTAGGCTATAGCTCTCTCTATCTTTTGATTTTTTGTTTTCTGTTTTTCTCGAAATAAGGTTTTTAACATCGGTTGCCAACTTCTAAAGAAAGTATCCGATTTACATCGGACTAGGTGTAAAATGAATACTTGCCAATGGGTTTTATTGTGCGAGGATTCTTTATGAAGTTTTTTTTACCGCACATATTTTTTAATTTATGGAGCTTTATACGTTCTTTATTTTATTATAACATCATCGATGCCTTTTCGTTCTGGCTTTGCAAATTCTTCACGATTTTTAATGAATGTAAAAGTATTATGGATTATCTTACTTTTCAACCATATTTATTTATGTATGGCTTATATATGCGTTTTTTAGAGTATACACATATTAAAACTGACAGAGTTGAATGATGTCACAAAATAATTACTTTTTGTCATTATTAGCTTTTATTCTTCCGAACAAGAACGTAAGAAATGAACAATTTACGCCTTCAACTTTATACGAGCGATAACAGTGCATATCAACCACCACCTGATCAAACACTTGTTGCGTCTATTTATCTAAATTTTTATGTCAGACTTCATCTAGATTTTTGAAGGCGGCGTTCCATTCGCTGGTAGAGTATAAAAAGCAAATCTGTATTCTTCTGGGTAGATCTTATCAAAATGCAGAAATTGTTAGGGGCTTTGTTTATCGTACTCCTGATAACTGGAAGTATTGCAGGAGAAGAGATACTTGGAGAGGTTGGTAAATGGGTAAAGTACGATCCTTGTGAAGATCACTTAGCTAAAGAGGGTCAAGCGGTAAGATTTTTGTCTTTCCAGATAAGTTTTTCACATCTTATTATTATTATTATTTATTATGGAACTTTAGTGTGGCTTCAAGAAAAAATGTTGTCACCCATTCGATTGTGTTCTAAATGTATGCGGAAAATCCAAAGGTTGGTTATTTCCATTTATGCCAATAAAAGAAACAGCGGAACTTTTTCGTCCTATTTTTGTTACTGGTTAAATAAATTTTATAATGTATATATACTCGTATTAAAAAATGTTATGAAAAATTTTGCTACCTTATTTGTTATTGATAATGTTTTAGATATTGATAAAATTGGCTTAATGCCGCAGTTGAATGTTTTTATTGTTATTCATTTATACTTTTTTGTTATGTCATAAACATAAAAGCCAAAAAAATAAGTAATAATTTTCTCTAAATTGCGGCATGAAAAGATCCAACAATTTATGAAAAACGTATTGTTTTAGAAGGTCCAATGTAAAGAAATAAATATATTTGATTTTTAAATTTTTCAAGTATATTTTAGAAAAGTCAGCTTAAATAAAGGGTTTTCCATCCAATAGAAGCATCATAATTTTGTATTTTAATACGTACGCACTCTTAAACGTTTTTCATGATCTGTTAACGTTAATGTTAAAATGTCAGGTTAACATTTTTATCGTGGTGAAATTTACGAAGGAGCAACGTTTGGAAATTATTAAAAATTATTGCTGTAATTCTGAGTCGGTGGTTGAAACTTTAAGAATGGTTACTCCAATTTTGGGTCGTAATAATTGTCTCACCAGACAGACTGTGCTTGCTATAGTGGATAGTCAAACAATACTAAAAGAGAAATTCGGTAACCGTGTAATCTCGTGGAATGGTCCAGTCGTATGGTCACCTGGCTCATGCGATTTATTATAATGTCATTGAATTTCTTTTTATGAGGTTACGTTAAGTCGTTGGTTTATGCCAACAAGCCAACAACGTTAGAAGAGCTCAAACGTGCTCGCGGTAGACATATGAATAAGATGAAATTCCATAGTTAAGTGTAACATGTGTACTGCACCTGGAATAAATTTCAGTCCAATATCTCAATTATTCTGTTTTCTTTAAATACAAAATTGTTATATCCTTATTAAAAGAGACTTTTTTAATAAGTAGTACTTGAGTAGTTTATCGAGATAAAACGTGTAAAAAATATCTTCATCTTTCGATGTGAAGGATGATCATACCTTCTTCAAATGTTGACAGCTCCTCCTCTTTTGTCCTTGCCGAATTTTATTTTAGGCTTTGTATCAATTTACCCCAAGAAATACCTTATTGAAGGTAACTTGAGAAGTCCAGAGTAAAACGAGAATGTTAGGTCCAAGTAGTTTTCAACCTTAATACATGGCAGAATGTGTCATACTAATAAAACATATAAATACTTTCTTTAATGTGCGTACCATGCAGATTATGACGATAAAAGATGATTTTCCAGTATGTTTTCATGTTTGATGGGATTTATTATATCGCCAATAAATTTGCGTTCTCCACCCCTGTTCTGACATACTCACCCCATTATTAAAAGGGTATAATTTATACATGAAAAGCATCCCCGACCCTCTATTGTTGGAGTTTATGAATCAATGATGAATCAAGTTATTGTTAAAACTTTAAGCTATATGACAAGGCTTTTTTACCTTGTAATGAAAATTTCGAGGTATTTTAAATGATTAAACTACCTACAATTAATTTTGTTTAATAGCAACAGATGCTTGGCCTGCTCGTATGCAGAATTGTTCCCATAAAATCCAACGAACGCCATAGCTTTTGGGGATTTCAAATATCTCAATGATTTCCCAACTACTGTTCTTTCCCTGCATATATTGCTGACATAAATACCGAAGTGCTTATTTGAACGTATGCAGGCAGCACCCAACCCAAGGCGCATGCACAAATAGAATAAGAAATCTCCGGAGTTTACCCATCTTGCAAGTGGTCCATTTCGGGGGAAGACGATCACTTTGGGGAAAGGCACGTTTCACCGATAGAACCAGGATGGAGCTCATCTTGTATTTTACCCTTAATCCCGACAGGACGTGGACTAAGTGAACGAGTTCTACCAATGCGGATGGATTTGCAGCTTATGGGCAATAAGTCGTGTTCTCAAGGTGCTTCCCACCTAAAGGCGCAAATGCTCTGGGCCTTCATTCGCCAGGAGCTCCCCGGGGCCTTGCCGGCGCACGAAGGCCCTATTCTCCGGATATTTAATTTCCAAATGAATGCAGATTTTGCTACTTGATAAATTCTGGTGAAAATAGAATGGGGCGTGTGGGCACAGCATCTGTCCAGCAGGTGGTGCACAAAACAAGATTCGCCCGAATTGGTCATTTCGTTGATGCAATTATCTCTGAACCACACTCAGCTGCAGGGCCCTTGAGTAGCGCATTGTGCGCCCACACAATAGCATGAAACAATGCATAGGACTATTTCCGGCTAGAAAATTGCTGAAGCACTCTTCTGCTAATTGCTTGTCACATGCACCGCAAATTCATTACAAGAGATCCACTTCACACATTCTGATCGGAGGATGTGGGGGCGTGAATCTTAAAGGGAATTTTTATAGTTGACTGGGTGCTATTCGATTTGCATAGGGTCGGGTATCTGAGAAAAAATATTTGGATGCTTCTGGCAGTGGCGTAAATTAAAGAAATTGAAAGGCATAACATAACCCACTTCGTTTCCAGCTTCAAAACTGGGATGAAGGCAACTCCACTTAATGCGACAGCTTAAAAATTTAAATTAAATTATAGCTCAATAAGTTGATCATAGAAGATATATTTTTTTTTTCATTTTATTTTAACGATCCGTCGACCTTCGACGTCCTTTTAGGGATAGCAGAAAAGTAATGACTATCGAGAGCTAGCAGGATCCAGAATCTAATAAAAAGCTCCGCAAATTTGTGTTTAACGAGTGCCTGCAGCATAATAAAAGCATTTGCAGCAAATCTACAATTGTTCTTATATTTTCGTCCAGATTACAAGAGACATAAAGACGGCCATAAAGTGGATTTATGACCTTATTAAAGGACACTTAGAGTCCTATGAATGAAGCAAATATTTTATAGCCCATTTATAGGTGTAAGCCGCATTTATCCTTGTACATATCGCTTGTTCTAGAGTGCGAGATACTACGCATATTTTCGTTCTATTCCACAGATGTTATATTTTTTATTGTATTCTTGTTTGAACTCTTAACTCATTTTCACTCAAACAATGAGGAATTTATACTTTTATATTTGTGTAACGTGCCAACGCATATTTTAGTCCAATGAACACTGGCACTATCGTAGATTACAAATTAAAAATGTTGGTCGTTATTATTACATGAAATTTCTTTAATTTACGAATTATATATATATAGTGTTGCGAAATTTCTTTCAGATCTTCTACGAGGTCTGTTCAAAATAGCGAAGCTTGTCAGCATAAGTGAGGAACATGAGTACCAACATAATGACATAAAAAAATCGAAAATCGAATATACATAGCCCGCGGAAATTCAAAAATTGCGATACCTTTTGAACAGACCTCGTATAGTTCTCCGAAGCATATTTTTTCTCATTCCTCTTAAATTAAATTTTTTTTTTAATTTCTAGAACGTTAACTTGTAACACGCACATAAATGGAAGCAACTAAAGCTAGCCTTTAACGGCCTTTATTGGCTCCTCAACAAAAGTCTAAGTTGGACTTAAACATGAAAGTAATGGTTTACAAAACAATTTTAAAACCCATCTGAATCTACGGCCTCCAGTTGTGGGCTAAATAAAATAATTAGGGCTTTTAAGGCTAAGGTACGTTCGCAACGAGAACCTCTTAAAAGAGCTACTATACATATATATAAACCGAATAAGTGCAAATTACAGTAGTCAACATGGGTCATCAAGAATCCAAGCAGGTGGATAATACTGGACAAGTGGTCAACTCTGTGATCGTCAGCCCAGTGGACGTCAACTCAGCCAGCATCGAGATAATTCTACTTATGATTACCACCCTTGTCGGAGTAAACCTAATATATAAACTATATAAGGATTGCCGCAGGTCAATCAAAAAGAATTATCTTAAAAATAACAACCCAGCCTAACATAAATACCATGTAACTATAGTATCTCCTCTGTAATAGCAGGGAAGATAATTTTATATTAAGTTAGTTGTAAGAATCTATGTAACTTATGCTAGAGGCCAATTAGGCCTAATACATAAAACAAAATATATAAAGTTAAAAAGAAAAAATTTAGAGACCAAGCGCGTCCACAAGATAGGAACAAAAATGAAAAAAACATTAGGATTTTGATTATTTTTAATATCACAATTCTTTTCTTTCAATACAATGAAATGATTTAATGATTACAGAACGGAGAAAACTGCAAAAGACTACGGGGTAATTAGGTGACCTTACAGGACATCTTAAGATTCTCAATTATTTTTGTATAAAATCAGTGAACATTTCCACACCTATGTAAACTAGAATTTGAATGACTTTTCCCCGGGTATATTGGAAAACATCAACAATGGCAGTCTACTGCCCGTAATTAGGTAATGTGGCCGAAATGAATGAATGAATTTCAAGGGCCCTAAGTAAGACTCTATTCATTTTTCAAGATGTTATTGGTTCATATTAAAAAATTGGTATAATAAGATAACTTTATGTTTTTATTCAAATGGTGATGATTGAATTTTTAACGCTATTTATGATACTTTTGAAATTTAGGGATATTTTATGACACAGTTTATTTTCAGACACTCTAACATAAGGGCTCAGATTTTTTTATTTTAAGGGTTATTTTTACTTGGATTTATTTTCACTCTTTATTTAACATGGGATTTTTGAGTGATTTTAAAAGTAAAAACACTTAGTATACAAGAAATGCAATAAACAATTTCAACAAATAAGAATGTGTTGGTATTTTACAAATGTTTTATCAAGCTTTTGATGTAGTTTTAAAAATAAATCGTATTCCTCCCACGTTTTCTGCCTTGACCAACAAAAGTAGTTCAATTTTCCACAATCCAAGTGGAGCGTGTGGTGGAAAAAGATCATCTGTAAAATTTACCTGTTTAAAATAATAATGACCCTGTAATTTGATAAAAGCTTTAAATTATTGCACTGAAAATAAACATGGACACTATTACCTTGGGAAAAGGGCAGAGTCCCTCAGGTGGAATGACTGGAAGGTTTGATTTTCCAAAGAAATTGTGTTGTATATGATCCTTGAAAGTAGAGTTTAAAAACTCGCACGTCGGTGTTGGTGGAATTTTAAATGGACTTTTTGAAAACATATTGTTTCCCATAGCACTATATCCTGCTTCAAAATTAGCCTGAAAGAAAAAAACTCATGATGAAAATTTGAAAAAAAATCGTACCATTCTAAGAGATACTAAATAGTTTTCACCGAGGTCTTCCAAGACATCTAAAGTGCCATTTAGAAAGTAGCCTGCTTTTGTTCTAGCCACCCTTAACGCCATTTCGAATACAGTTTGCTTCTCTCCATGAATCAATTCGACTCTCTCTAAGTTATAATCATAGTCCAGCTCCTTTTGTAAATGTTTCAGTTTTAATTAATTTGAACATTTTATTAAATAAAATAATATAATAATAATAAAAGTGCGTTTTAGTTGTCCATTCACTAAAGGTTTCTTTACATCATAAAGGCCATTTATTTAGTATCTAATATATGCTTTGATTGTAAATTTTTGAAAGCCAAAATAGATTTTAGAAAATTGCAAAATTACTTGCAAAATGGCAAAGTTCGTCTTTAGTAGTTTGGGCAAATAGCGATTTTAAACTGTGAACTTTCGTTGAAACATTTTAAAAATTTTGAAAGTCGCTTTTTACAGCGTTATGAGTAGGTATGACCAAATACAGAATGTTAGAATACACAAAATGATATTATATATCCTAATTAGCAAACTAGCACTTAATTTCTTACAACAATCCACTCAAAAATTTCTCAACTACTTATTATAACATTTAGAAGATGTAAAATGGGAAAGTTCACAGTTTATTCATCACTATAAATTCAGTTGTAATTTTTACAACATAACTTTAATTTTAATACCTTTAGTGAAACACTGCATATAAAAATAAGGACGGTTACTTCAATTAGATTAACAAACAGCAAACGAATCATGTTAACTGAATTTCGTGATTATTAGTGCATCCGTATTTAAATGTGTAGCAAATTAATTTTAAAGATCATATCTCGCATAATTATATTATATAAAAATATTTGGATTTCCTCTTTTAGTAATTACACATGAAGTAACATCAAACAGATAACAGAAATGTTTTAATTAGGGTGTATTATCCAACAAATAGATAAAAGTAGCGGAACAGAATTTCTAAAGCATATGAAAATATGTTGTTAAGTTTGTTTAGCCCATGTTCCGTCCCACTAACTCAACTTTGGCATGGTTATTTTAAATTAGAAGATATTATTGTTTTTTAATAGTAACACCTGGGATTACTAATTGTGTTGCCAAACAAGTCATAGATCAGACTAATATTTTCGTAGATTTATTATTTAAAATAATAGACGGTCCTCGAAGGTCGTAATAAATAAATTGAATTTCATGCAACACGTTTGTCGCCCAAGCTTTTTTTTTGTCGGAACGTATTCGGCTATTAGACTTTACCCATATGTGGGTGGCGGGGCGATAAACGTATTAAAATGGGGTAACGAGACAAGTGGTTAGTCAGATTTCAAGATTACAATTCACGTTTTCAAATGATATACGTTGCAAGCTTCAAAGGTAATAATTTTGTAATTTTTAACACTAATATTTCTCTTTAAAACGACCGTTGATAGATCTTTTTTATATAGACAGTATATAGGTTATATACTGTAGCCGCAGCGATGCTCTTCTATTAGTGTGACATTACATCCGTCTAGTCACGGTCAGTTTTTCTAAACTGATTCCCCATCCCGAAGTCTGCAATAAAAAACTTTGCTTCAAAAGCTTCAATTGAAACAATCTGTCACGTTCGAAAA
This sequence comes from Philonicus albiceps, assembly GCA_963969385.1. Classification (NCBI taxonomy): domain Eukaryota; kingdom Metazoa; phylum Arthropoda; class Insecta; order Diptera; family Asilidae; genus Philonicus; species Philonicus albiceps. The sequence continues at coordinate 32,598,096 of OZ017773.1, forward strand.
ACAAAACGATTATTTAATTATTTGACCTTTGTTCTTTGATCTTAGTCAAACTTTGGCATGCGATCATTTATCTAATAATTTTTTTCTTTCGAAACTGTATGGAAAAAAAAGAATCTTCCCGTGAGCTCTATTTTTGAGTTTCAGGACATTTCAGGAATATTTCGATTTGTATTCCTTCCAAAGAATTAATTTCATTTATTCGTTCAGCAAAAGGAATAAAAAAACTAGAACGTACCTATTTACTAATGTTTCAAGCACAATTTGGTTTAAATTTAAATATAGAAACTTAAATACTATTGATCGACTGTTTGTTGGTAGAGTTTCGGTACGGAACCCTATTTGCGCAAACCAGACTGGCTTATGACCAACTTTGTTTTAAAATTATGGGCATACTTACTTATATGTATTATATATAGGTATTTCTGTCGTAATGAGTGTGAATAACTTTACTTTTGCATGGACTAGGACTATTTATAGTTCCTCAAAAAAATCGACGATTTCTATTTCTATTTCCTATGCTCGAATGAGAAATGTATTAAAAATTAATTGCATTCGCTACATGATTTTAATCAGCATCTCAAAACAAAAACATTGATGCAATTAAAAGTGCAGAGCCTTTCGTCCCCAGCGCAACTGCTATTGATGCACTCTGCTTATTTGAAACGAAACAAAGGGGCAAATTAGCTCAGTATGGCTTCATAGTTATTTCATTGGTATTAACTAAATTCACTAAAAACAAAATTGCTTTTAGGAATAAAATTTCACAGCTCTCCGTTCGGGATTCGATAAATTGAAAATATTTGTCGACAGCTTTTTATTCCCTAGAGGAGAGGTCGGACCGGGCACCCGGGGAGGCGGAGGACGTTTCAATATTGGCCGATGAAAGAGCGCCGGCGATAAAATAAACATTAGCCGGGCTCCCCAATTGCCACTGTTTGCGTATGCAAAGAGGACGGAACGGAACCGTTCGGATCAGCTATTTTCATTTTGTATGAAAACATTCTTCCTTTGGGGTACAAAAAGCACGGAGGACGTGTGTGAAGCTGAGTGGGGCTCAGTGGGGTTCAGTGGGTTTCAGTGGGGTTCAGTGCGGCTTATTGGGCCTCGGTGGCTCCTTGAATGGCACTCATTTCGTGCAGCAATCAAGCAAAGTGTTGCACGGCATATCAGAGGTTGGTCATGTTTCCAGGCGAAGCCTTTTCTTCCTCGCGTAAAGTGTAAAAATTATCCGCGATCCGGCAGCTAACGTGACTGAGAAATTACGCGAAATCCGCTCCTAAGGGCAGATGATTCGACTTGACTAGAACCGGGACTGGAGATGAAGATGGCACAGCTCCCACCTCCTTGCGCTGGGTAGGCTGTGAATTTTAATATGCAAATGACTTACATTATGCCTGTCGATCTCGCCACCATAGGTCGAGCTTCCCGTGCTAATATACTGCCACTAGGATAAGCGTTTCGCTTTGTTCGTAATGAAGGATTAATTAAAAGCCTCCAGGCGGAACAAATTTCTGCTTTCATTCAAAATCCGGCCTAGAAATGGCCGGGGTGCTATGCACGGAGTAGTTGCTGTTTGAACAAGCTAAGCCTCCACCAGACAGACGTCTAGCATTTATTAATAGTCTAGCAAAAACACGGAACAATATGAATCAATATTTAGCTTTAGAAAAACTTGGATGATTTAAATTTAGTGCTAAATTACATTTTAACGTCTTTTAATTCACACAATAGGGTGTAAAAATTCACTTTAAGGGTTTATTACTTTCCAACAATATCTCTTGAGGCATAGATTTAATGTAAAGTGACAATTCCTACACACAAAAATGCGTAAGAAAGCATTATGAAATTAATAAACTTAATAAATATAAAAATTACTTTAAATTGCAGTAAAAAAAATACACCGAATAAAAGACAAAGTTTACCGATTCGAACTTTTGAGAACGAACTCTGAGAAGTTTATAGATAGGGAGAAAGATATTCCCACCTAATCGTGAACAAATCAAGGAGTGAATGAAAAAAAATTATTTAAAAATAAATAACTAAATAAATAAATGCATTTGAACAATTTCTTTTTAACTATTTGTTTTTTTTTTCTTTCCAGAACCTAAACTAACTCAAAGAGAAAAGCAAATTGAAACGCATTCAGAAGTTTTTAAGAGGCCTTTATCACCAAAAATGCCAATGTTTTCTTTAGAGGTCTTCAAAAAAGCGAGCGGTGAGCTTCTTTGTTGGATTATTTGAAAAAAAAACAAATCAAATATAATCCTAATCGGTAGGTTTGTTACTTTATGTATGAAATTTTTAACTTTTTACAGATTTGTTAGTCTAGCCTCTTCACTACCGAAAAAAAACTGGTGTTAATTTTGATCTTTCTCGGCTATATCATCCATATAATGCAAACAAATTAGATTATTTAGCTTTAATTATATTAATTATTATAATTTAATAGTATTTAATTTTATATTTTAGGTTTAAATTTAAAAGTTTCATCCAAATAATTAATAGTTTACCCAAATAATTGTAAATTGCTTCAGGTATAGTGCCAATTTTAATGGCCTGAGTTTGTTAGGTTTAAGGAAGAAACAGAATTACAAAAACGTTGAACAAGAATGTTATAGTTGATTGTATTGAAAAAGATAAACTGAAATTTCTGTGTACCACTTTCGATCTTTAATGGTATCTAGAAACGTGCTCAAATGCATCTAGTTGGCTAATGCTTTCTTATGCTATTTTATGCAACAAATATTTATTGTGTTGCACAGATATAGAAAGTTAGGAATTATTCAAATGGCATCTCATATTATGATGATAAACTTTGCTAATAGGACATTAGGAATGGTTAAGCGAGAGCCAGTAATATAACAAAGATATTCTTAGAAGCATATATTTACTTTTTAAAAAAAATTAGATTTTAAAAGAATACCCCTTAAGTTATACTTATGTGTTTTGTTTCTGTCACATTTAAGTGTATATAAATATTAAGCAAGGATCCAATGTATGGTCGTGATCTCTCTTCTAATTAGCATTTATTTATTATGATCGCATATTACAAGCTACAATAAATTTAAGAACTAGAAAACTTAAAATTACAAATTAAAATTAAAATTAAAAGTAAGGGAAAGCTAATGGGAGAGAGGACATGTAAGGGGAAGATATAGAAAGGTTATTTCGAAGAGGAATAAAGAGACCTTTTAAGGACATGTTTAGAAAGGTGGAAATCAAAAGAAGGTTAGTTAATTATTGGCTAGACGTTGCATTCGGGTGATGGGATTATTATAGCCATAAGACGTTCGATGGTTTTCAAGGGAGAAGAGTGACGAAGAACGAAAGGAGTAAGGATTGGTGCAAAACGAGGTATTCCGAAGGAGGAAAGGACAATCAATAAGACCAGTGACTAATTTGTGCAGGAATAGGATACATACATATGTGCAAATAAAGAAGTTGGATCTCCTACGATTTTTTTTAGAAAGAACTATACTAATAATCTTTTTTTTTTTATATTATTTTTTAATGTACTTGTATTTGCTTTCCTCTAATTAAATCCTGGCTACGTCCAAGTTTATGGGGATTGATTAAATTTTTTCATGATATAATCGAAAATTTTGGGTGCGATAGAACAATTTTACGATTGCAAAAGATAACCTTGCAACTAACAAAATGGTATGATTAGGTGTGAGAGATTGAAGAAAAGCTTGAACAAATTTTAATTTTTGTTTTTCAATTTTTAGCTGGTTAAAAATATATTCCCGGATATCAAAAAGAGCGGCAAAGTCAAAGAATGAGGCTTCCTCTAGTTTAGAGTACACATATTTTTAGATTGGGCAAGAGTTTGAATTTTTTGGAAACTTTAGTAATAGTAATATATTGATCAAAATTTTTTTGCTATAAGAGTTAAGATGAGAGAAAAATATAGCAAATGCAAAACAGACTTAATTAAATTTCTTATATATTTCGTGTAGCATTTCTACCTTAAGCTGCATATATTGAAATTGATTCTTTAATAAATCGAGTATGTCTGCGTATGTTTCGAACGAAGCATGTTCAAGGTTTGTAACGTTCTTTTCTTGTCAGATTCATCTTCTTTACGACAACGAGAACGACTCGAAAGGAATTCATTCAATATGTTGGAAGACACTTCTTCCTGCACATAATTACCCTGTCTCTTAAATCCTAGACGTACACCTTGTGCGCCTACAAGAAAGAAGATTTTCAGCTCCTTTCCAGGTATTTTAGAGGATTTATTTAGACTCATTAACTCGGTACTGTCTTGGCGCATCTGCTTAATAGAGCTTGGAACGGACGTGAATTGCATAACGTGATAGCAACGATTTATGGCATCATCCCGGCAATTAAGGCCGATGTTAATCATACTTAATAAATAATCATGTTCTCAGGGAACCTGATTGCCCTAGAGATATCTTCATTTTACGGCCTAAGGTAGTTGTGTTCTCGCGTTCTTGTCGTAACGATAATGACGCAAATTTTCTCGCTGTGGCGTGATGATGAATATTTTTTTTTTTTTGTTTTGTTCGGAACTAATTGTTCCACTGTTAATGGCTTAATTTAACCTCATGGGCTAAATACGCGGCAAAAACACATCTGTGAAAAAAAAAAAAATCTTTTTTTCGCTAAACTCTGCCTCATTCAAGATGGATGAGGTGGGGAAAAAGTCAGCCCACAGTCGACAAAACTCATTTTCTGCTTCATCCACCCAGCGCTGTCCCGAAAGTAATTTGCGTTGTGTAATTAATTCATCCCCGCAATACCCTTTGGCATCAAAATGATATTTCTTCTCTGACATATCTTCCAAGAGTAGACGCAGCCCGGTGACCGGCGGATTACTAAGCTCTGGCTATAGCAACGGAGCCTATGATTAATTCGCAGTTAATTAAAATGATAGAATGGCCACTTCGCTCCCGATGCAGACTTACAGTCCTTCTCGGCTTTAAACCACCAGGGTGATAGATGGACGGGGGTCGCCTTTTAGCGCAAATTAACAAGTCAAGAGCGGGACCATTCACTGTCCAGTGAGTTGCCCTGGCACCTGTGAATTGAAAAAAAAAAGTAGTTGAAATCCCCCATTGGATCCCTTTTCTAGAGGGGCGCCGGGTTGCGATTACTTTTGCATGGCTTTTCGAGTTTTCTCCATGAATATTAATTACTCTGTTTTCGGTCTTTCTTATTTCACGGTTCGAATGGAAACATCTGTTCACGACAATTAATTAGATAAATTGGCTTTTTGCTCCATTCATTCGGCCCATCCTCCCACTAAAGAGGGTGGGTTCTTTTGCACGTGCTCCTTCCCGATAGGCCTCTATAGATCTTCTTTAGGAACGCGTGCACCGATAAAATAAGCGAGCAGCACCCTTCCTGTAGACAGTAAAAAAGGAAAGCCTAACTGAGCAGGTGTGCACTTTTAAGTTTTAAGGTTTTAACAAATTGTTTCTATCGCTCTATCTTGGCTTAGTGCCATTCAAAAATACTTGGAGCAGTCCACCGTGGAGCCAAAACATGCGCATAACCACAGTGGGTAAAAAGTTTGAAAGTTTTTTTTTTTTTTTTTGAAAAAATTCGGCGGTAATTGAAATAATGTTGGTTTTTCCGCGGACGGGTAAAATGAGTCCTCCTGTCCGCAAAACTTTTCCAATTGCGGTCTTTCGGACAGCAAATGTACTCGAGTTGAGTTTAATTTCAATCGCACCACTTGACAACTGCAATTCGAGAAAAGTTTTTAAGTTTCGAGGAAAACATTTTCTGCTATAGATGCTTGGGCGGTTTAAGAGCTGTTTTTGTTTTGCCACTATGATGACTACTGTATGAGAAAATGGGAATACAAAATGCTTAGACTTTAGAAACATTATGACTTTTTGCTTTAAATATAATTTTCAGCAGGAATTCTTCATCTGAGTGTCCTTCATTGCACATATGTTTTTTAACCCTTTCGGTACTAACACCGCCTATAATCGGCATTAAGGAAAGTTCTCTGGGTACTAACGCACCCTAAAGTTGGCATACACAAAACGTTTTCTGGGTACGATAGCCGCGTAAAGTCAGCTTCACGAAAAACTCTGTGGGTATGATAATTCCCTATAGTACGAATTCTGTACGTAGCTGCTCTAATTATTTGGCTTTTTTTACTTTTGTTATTATTTTCAAATTTATAATTTTATTTCCATGGATCCTGACCATTGGGCTTGAAATTTCTATCAATGCCCAATGTTAGCTGCGCTGCTTGGAATGAAATCTTTACACTGTGTTTGTAGCAAAACATGGAAGTTCGTGTGATTTAACATCGTTTGATTATTTGTTATGGGGATATGCTAAGTCATTGGTGTACGCTAACAAGCTAAAAACCATTCGCAATCTGAAAGGCAACATTGAATTAATTATAACAGAGATAATGTTGGATTTGTACGAAAATATTGTGAAAAATTGTATTGAAGTACGTCTGGAACAGGCGAAATGGCTACATACCCGAAATAATTCTCAAAAACCTAATGATAAAAAAATACTTTTAAATAAAACAAATTTCTAAATAAAATTTTTTATTTTATAAAATACCCTTTGGTTGTACTGACTACGGAACCCTACACTGCGCATAGTCCACTACTTGGTCAGTTTTTTGTTTTTACTTTAAAAGTTTTATTAACTCCCTTAAATTACACGATTTTGGTTCTATTAAAGTTTTAAATAATTTTCATTCCACTAGCAATCTATAGTTGGATGCGTCTTATCAAAGACCTCAAGACCCGTAAAGCGAAGTACAAAAGAAGCATCCTTGAGTCTTTCAATCTCTGCAGCAGCTGCAACGAGCTGGTAGCTCTTTAATCGAATTTTGGAAAGTGGATTTCAGGCAATCAATACCTTTTCGGTAATGCGGATCAAGGTTTCTTATCCTTACTCTATTCAGGATATCGCCATTCTTTTCATCTCGGGAAACTTTTAGAAATTTTGTCGCTGAGCTTTTAAGAAATAAATAAAAGTTTCAGGGTGGTGGTTATTTTTAAGTGCTGCACGCCCATGCCCACGCCCACACCGTTTTCATCGTATTGCTCTGCAGACACAAATGAAAAGTTTTCATCGTTTTCTACCCCCCACCCCGCCCTCACAAAGTTTTTCTTCATAGCTATAAAAAGTGGATGTTAGATTTGGTCCATGTCACGTGGACGCGGAAAGCAGTAAAAAGTTGTGTGAGATTTACACCATAAAATTGCAACCAACTTACTTGCCCACTTGCCGGAACAAATGGGTCCACGTTCCCTCCCTGGGGAAATCCGAATACAGTTGAGGGGCACATGGCCCGAATTGATGCGTCTAGGCCAAATAAATAAATTATTCTTGGCAGGCTTCGTTGTGCCCTAGGCACTTCCTAGCGAAGTATTGGAACATGAAAGGTGGAAAATATTAAATCAGCCAAATCTGGCTAAATCTTCTGAAGCCTATACCAGAATCATACACAGGTGAGTGGCATTGTTTTTTTTAACAGAATTCGCACCCGAAAATAAAGTTTCGGAAATGGTGAAAATGTTTTATTGCTTTTTCCTATAGAAGTGAGTCTCATTACGGATGCAATAACTTTATACTTCATCTGACCAAATAATGAACTAAATAAATATTCAGTCAATCAAATATTCCCATGTTTAGTAAAGTAATAATAGAGATAACACTGTAAATATTAGTGTTTTATTTCAAAACGCTTAAAGTGTTAGCGTTGTTCTAATTTTTATACACTCTAAAGCGTTTTAAAAGTGATACAATGTTAATTAAATGGGTGACGTCACAATAAAACACTTTAAACGTTTACAATGGATATGATAAAGGGTAAGCTTTTCTACTTTAATTATTTGAATACAACAAAATTTTTGTATTTGTATATTGAAGATTGTCTGTTACAATTTTAGGTAACAGAATAATAAGTAACGATTCAATCAGTAACTTAGTTTAGATGATTGCTCCTATGAGTTCTTTATATGCACTTTGTTTCGCAAAAAAGTTCACTGTCAGTGTGAAAATACTTCATACACTTTCAAAAAATAAATTTACAATTGTAAAATTAGTTTTAAATAAACAATTTGACCATGACGAGGAGGTATATTGCATAAATTTCTAAATATCATACTAAATAAAAGAGTACTCCATTCAAATTCATAAAATGGATCGTGGCAACGATAAAAAACGATTTTCTTGTAGTAGTTTTTTGGGAAAAGAAGAAATTTAAAAATCGATATAGTAGTAGTATAGAATGTAGGGAAAGAAAATAATTTCTTAAACTTTATAAAAAATTATTAACGAATTACAGAAGTTTTGAAAAAGTGAAATTGCAATTGTAATTGTTTAATAGTCGTTAAATTCGAAATGTCATCTTAAGTTAAATGTTTTATTCGCAATTACTCTCTTTTTATCAATTCCATTCGTCTGTAACTTCTATTGTGGTTTGAAGAGTTAGAAATGCCGCAAAACAATGCATAATAAGGAGCGCTATTCTTCCTCCATCAAGCGGCACAATTGAAGGAATGCTTTAATAAATATCCCGCAATAAGGAAGCGATAGGAAAAACGGCCGGAGATATCTTACTTCGAACCTTCCAGAGGGAAATATTTATTTTATCTGAATTATTCATGAGATCTAGGCCGGATTCCTTGCGGGCACTACGAAGATGATTGATAGCTGCCGTCCGAAAATGATTCATCACCGTAATGTTGTGACATGTGCGTCAGAGAATTTGGAATAAGACTGAAACTTTGGACGTTACTCATCGACCATTGCTTGGCGAAAACAGACGCTTCACTCCTTTGAAATATTTAAATAAATTCCAGCCAGAGGACAAACAGTCTTCAGGGCGGCTATTTTTAATTTATGAAATCGTTCAGATGGTGTATCCGCCACAAAGAGAATCGCTGGATGATGTACGAGCCGATTTAAGATGAATTGGGATGAAGGTGAAAAATGAACTTAATTTCATTAATCACCGAAGGCTTAATAAAAGCCATTAAATTATGGCGCTAATAGTAAACTGAGACAGAAGCATGCTGCGAATGACAGCATTGCGTACTGAAATCTCATTTTGCTCCCCATAAATACAAGATCCCTAAATTCACTGATTCTGGCTGAACCTTAGCCGTAGAGGAATCTGGTACTTTTAATCTCATCCCCAATCGGTCGTATTAATGCGAAGAAAATTTACAGGATTATTTCGAGAATCCTTTCGCATTTATTTTCACGCCAGTTCTCCCCAAGGCCTAAGGGGACGACCCTTATTTACATACGGTGGTCCGAGGAAACATTCCCAAGGACAACTCGTTCTCGGAGAGTCCTCAACCGACACCGCCGTCATGCCGACCAAGGTCAGAACCCTTTAATTAAGTTCAGTAGGTCCTTCCCGCAAGCCGGCGCTCCCGCAACTCGGCTACGATGGAATTAAAGCCAACGAGAGCTATGAATGATCCCGAGCTATGTGGAATTAATATTTGCTCGCACATTAAACGGTTCCCGTTCGGGCCAGGGATACGTGCTGGATAGAAGTTTAATTCAATTATGGCTGTGCGTGCGTTGGCTACATTAGTGGCCCGGCCGTCCCCCGCCCCCGCTCGTTCGCCACGTCCTGTGGAGGGTGTGTGCGTTGTAAGCGCTTCTAGCTGGGCTTTGAGGTTTCGAATAAAACACCATCGAGAGCAGAGGACAGAGGCCTCTCAGGCGATGTCAATTGGGGTTTAGGGGATGATTTATTTTGATCAGTATGCATGAGATGATAAAATTAGAACCAATAGCAAAAGCAGCGAATTAGGTGGATGTGCCTGCTAAAATTCGAGCGACGCCGACAGTACTTATCCTTTGGAAATTTAGTTTCAGATTGGCTAATTATCTGCGCTACCAGATATTGGGCAAAGCATTTAGGATACATTAATTATTCAGAGTGTTAATTATTATTCATACATAGAATTGCTCTTCTATGATAATAGATCCTATTATCAGTTGGTAAATTAGAAATGTTAATTTAACTCTTAATAAGGCGCATTAAGGAAATCACGTAACTAGTCAGAGGGGTTCTTGATAACCCCAAATGCAGTTAATCAATTTAAGTAAGTTTTTGTATATTATAATAATATTACCTCATCTTTCAACTAAAGCCAATCTGGAGCTTGCATGAGTACCAGGGCACAGTGATATTCCGAGCAATTATGAAGCGACACACTGCCTTGCCTGGATCGAAGATCATCTACGGTCTAAGTGCAGCGCCCCTTATGCGTCGGATGTTAAAAAAATCCTTCGTTGAAGTTGCCAGCAAGAGCTGAAACACTAAGCAGCTTTAGCCTAGTTTCGATTACGGCAGATCTGCGAATCTGATGTCGCTGATGGCGAGCATTCATCAGCGACGTCGTCACAATGATCACTGGTCCACTGCCTTTTTGGCAAGCACGCCAAAAGATTGGGCGCGCGTCATAACAATTTTTGTAAGAGTTGTAACGGTGAGGAAGAGGAGAATGTTGTTCACTTCCTCTGCTACTGTCCGGCCTTGGTTCTTAGTAGAACCACAGGTTCAACTTTCTTTGATGACCTTTCCGATTTTAATCAATGTACGATTTTATATATTTTAATCTTCTAATTTCGGATTCTTATTAATTTATTTTAAAATCGTGTGAACATAGCTGGTTCTAATAAGCCTTTCCGCGAACGTCTTCTAGGTCGGTGTTTTTTTTTATTCTTCTAGTCATACCCTCTTTCTACTGGCTGCTCCACAAAAAATCTCAGCTAAATCTAAATACAAAAATAATCATTTACAAAGCTATAATAAAACTAATATGGGCATATGGACTGCAAATCTGGGGTTCAGCCAAAAAGTCTAACCTAGCACTAATCCAAAGAATGCAAATTAAAATAATCAGGGCAATTCTTCGTGCGCCTTGCTACGTAAACAATAAAATAATACAACGAGACTCTGACATTGCAACAGTTTAAGAGGAAGCAAAGAAATTGTGCAAGAGGTATCGTAAAAGACTAAGCAAGCACCCCAATATCATACAGCAAAAAACATCTTGCAAAAGGAAACATTTTGCCGACTCAAATGGACTGACCCATTGCAAATCGACAACTCACAGTAACCAAATAACTATCTATATATGCAGAACCGCCCTAATCAATCAGTGGTAGTCACAAACCAAAAAAGTGGACAATACGGGTGTGGTTATCGACTCGATTGTCATAAAACCGGTGGACATTGTATCAACTAACGTGGAAACCATCCTGTTAGTCTTGACAGTCTTGGTGGGAATTTCGCTTGTCTACCACCTCTATAAGGACTACAGACGCAGCATCAAGAAAAAGTATTTGAACCAAAAACCCTGCTAATTCCGCCTAGCAACCTCAACCTGACTGGGTTCTCCATATTATAAATAGAGAAATTGTTAGAAATTAATTTTTAAACTGTGTAGCCAAACGCATTATTATTACCGCGTCTATTTTGGTCAAATGTAATTACTTCAATACAATAAGAGTGTAATTGAATTGAATTGAATTGATTTGAATTTGTTTGCTGCTAGTCTTAGATAATGTCGCATAATGAATGTCTTTTGGAAGATTAGATGACTTTTTGATTTTTTTACGATTTCGTAATTTTGAAGCAAAAACTTTAAAGACTTCGGTGAGGGTTGATAGTAATTTATTTTATACATTCTCTACCTTTCCGTAAATAGTTACTCGTATAACTTTAAAAAGAAATCCAATTTTCGATCAAGGGCCGCAATTTCAAACTTAAACTGGTTCTCAATAAAAACTTTGGGTTTAGTGTGACGCTTTATGGGCACGTTTTTCGAAGTATAAATTTCATCAAACGAGTAGTTCATCCATTTCAGTGGAAACACTTAAATTGAGAAAGGGAAATTTTAGGATACGAATAGCTGCCACCGCTCATCCGACTTGTGGTCTGATCTAAAAATCAATTGGAAAAGAAATGCCATCATCCAGGAACAGCAGGGGGAAGTTTTTCGACGGATCATGGAAAGGGCGCACAAATGGTCGGTAGACAAAGGCATCGCATAAAATCGAATTGATCCTTTATGGAGGACGGGTCTATTCAGCAGCACCCGGTCTGGGAGATGATAATGCTTTCCGACCAGGATAAAAATTTATTTGAGGCCCAGAGGTAAATATTTTGGCCCACTTGTGGGCGGTCGTTTCCTACTTTTATTGCCAAGTTTTATTGTCAACGTCGATGTAGCTGACTGTGTCGCCGACCGATTATGTCGTGCTCGAAAAATTATATAAATCCGGACAAGTGGAACTCGTCCAGGGAGAACATATCTCAGATAAAGCGAAAATAATATTTGAAGAAAGTTAACTGGGCTGCCGACTTTCGGTGTATTTTAAGTGAATTTGTCTTGGCCGACAACCGGGACTGGGGGAATTATTGAATCCAATACCTCAGTGCAGGCGGGGATGTTTTATCCTGAATCCAATAAAAGTCAGAATGTTATAAATCAACAAAGTTGTCAATTTACGTTCGATTACACAACTGCTCTTAAATTTAAAGTCGCCCATAAACGGAGCTCTGCTCAATATCGCGGGTTTATGATTCCATTTGGACCCATAGGTAATAACGCTGACAGGCGGTGCTTCCGTGCTTAAGCAGTCCTCTGACATTGGTCTCAATTTCCCGAGGAGCACAGTTCATGCGAAAGTCTTTTTAGCTCCAAGGAAAGGAGCACTGCACGGCAATAAACATGGAAATGTCGTTCTCAGAAAAAACTCCAATGCAATGTACGGCGGGAGTAAGCTCCTGGCTGGAAGAGAGCAGTTTCCTGTTTACTGTCCCAAATTACCTTCGCGGCATGGGAACCTCCCGTCTCCTGCACTTGTCTTGGATCACAAGATAATTTTTTAGCAGCGACATAATAAAAAATGTGGAGATATAAGCTTACGGCGAGGTGAAACTTTTGTCGTGAGTTTTACGATCCTACCTGAATTATGCAGACAAATTCACGTTGTCATGTAACGAGACGAAATTTTTGCACAAAAAATACAAGTACGCGTTTCATATGCTGGACAAAGTCTTTCCCTGTGCAGATTTTATGAAGTTTTTAATTTTTTCAAGAAATATTTTAAGAGAAATATTAGATGGGCATATGTATCTGTAAAAGTTTAAATATAATGTCTAAACTTTGCACGTATATACTAATAAAATTTCATAATAAGTAGTTATTCAAATAGTATCAATAAAAAATCAAATAGAGTCAATCTAGTAGAGAGAAAAATCCTATTTTAGGATACAAATAAGGCTTTTAATGAAAAAAATATTAATTTCAGTTATAGAAAACTCTTTCTAATAGTAGAATAAATATTTGAAATAATCATTTAATTAATCTCACAATATTTCATCTAAGTGTTTCCAAACCTTTGTGTTTGAAAATTTAATAATAGATTGTGATTTGAACTCAGTCATTTGTAGGAGTAATTATTTAATTACACTTGCATAACTAAGCTACAAATTTCCTCAAATAAAAGCTTAAAATCTTATCTACAGAAATAAAATATCGCCATTCTAATCATACCCTATACTATTTGGATACAAAACTTTACGGAATTCACTCACAAAATTAATGAATTTTTATTATATTCTTTAAAATTGATGTTGTCCCCTTCTAAGTAATCCCCATCAACTACAACGCACTTATGCCAATTCTTGATCCAATTCTCAAAACATTTTTGGTACTCGAATTTCGGTATGTTCTTCAGAGCCATCTTCGATTTTTGTATTATCTCCTTTCGGCTAAAACGCCTTCCCCGTAATAGTTTTTTGAGTCGATCAAATAAGAAAAAGTCGCAGGGAGCTAAATCAGGTGAATTCAGTGGCTGCCTAATGGTATTCGTTATGTTTTTGGTGAGAAACTAGCGGACAATGACACGAGTTGTAAAAATCGAAAAATTCACAAAAGGAAATGTACTTAATACTGCGTCGCTTTCACAAATGTCAAGCTAGAATGCTGAAATTTGGAGAAAACCCCAAATCGGGTAACTGAGAGCACTACATGGTGATGATTCTGCGAACTTTTTAATCAAGGTGTTACGTACTCAAAATTCCAAAATTGAGTCAGGAAGTTTGAAAAATCGGCCAAGAATAAGTCGCACTAGTGCAATTCTATTAGCAAAAAGTCAAAGTTTTTAGGTACATTTAAATTTAAGCCAAATTTGCCTATGATAACTGAAGAATTAATAAATTATGGAACATTGTACTGATATTGTAAAATGAATGGCTTGGAATCTACTGATTTGGCTCATTTCGAACTGAAGCCTGCAATATTTTCGGTAATTTGACCAGTGTATTCGCTCACTGGCAGAGGAACATCCAATAGTGAATATTTTGACTCGAATTCCACTATACCAATCCAAGTTTGTCTGGTGGGACGATTATTAGGACCGAAAATTGGAGTAAGCTCTGTTAAAGTTGTGATCACCGACTTGGTAAACTCGGTAGATTGCGGTAGTAATTTTTAATATTTTCCAAACGTTAATCGTTCGTTCGTATTAAAATGCAAAAAAAAAAAAACCTTTACAAATGAGGAGATATCTAAAGAGTCCTACATAATATTATTCGCAATAGAACAGTAAATTGGGTTTTGGAAAAGAAAATAATTTCAAATTCATGTATATGGCGGTTTAATTATATGCCCTTAAAAACACGAAACTTTCCCCTGTCACAATCGTTGATCAGGACATTTTATAGAATTGCCATATGTTGGAAGGCGTATTTATAAGTAATTCTGTAGATAGGTGCTTTACATAAGTTCTGCAATGCAAATTCTAACCACAACAAATACGGAAAATCCTTATTCATAATTCATGAACGATATTCATTAAACTTTAAAAGCTAGAAGGCATATCTTGATTGGTTGAAAGACATGTACTTATTAAGCAGGTAAGTACCTTGTTCAGATTTCTTTCAAGCAATTTAGATAGAACATTTCAAGACAGCTAAATCAACAAGCGAACACTGCTAGATACTTATCTCACGAATTAAGGTATGTAGGTATACTTCTCCTAAAATATACCTACCTATCCCGTACAGCTGCTGTAAGAGGCAATCTAAGAGACCAAGAAACTCCGCATAGAAGTTGTATTTGCTAACTTGCGAAATGAATACCTGACGACTTTCGGGTAACCCTTTTCATGTTTTCGAATTTAAAAAATACATATATACATATATATATAAATGAAAAAGTTCAGGAGACATTTCTAAGAATAAATAGTCCTACCCGACAAGCAATAGTCGAACTCCTTAAAATCTGCACAATAAAGAAACCCCAATATCACTCGTTGTGTTATTTGTTCAGGACTTTAATGGTAAAATAAATGTTGAGTAAATCGAAGCGTCCGTGACACAAGACCTGCTTTCCTTCCGGTCATAGGATATAGGAGCAAAGTGGACGACGGGCGAGGCAAGTGTCCTCGACGAAATAAATTCAACTCATTACAGAAATTGATTCATGAACTAAAAAATAAAATTTAAGGAGGCTACATAATTTTTGCAGGTCTTATTTGCTCCATCGTTGAAACGCGCTTGCGAGAAAGTAGAAGTAGCTCCCAAGGACGTGGACAAATTATGGTCGGGAGCAGGTGTAATATATTTGTGATTACTTCAGCGCCATTAACAAGGAGCAAAAACACCTTGGCGAGTCCTTAGAGCTCTTTAAAGGAACTATTACATAAATTTGAGAGGACATATTTATAGTGTACCCAAAAGGAGCCAGCGTATAAAGCAAGTGTTGAGCAAGTGGGGTGTAAATTATCGTCGTTTTTCTTTTTCTGGGAATCCACGGGATAGGGCTGCTTCTCGTGTACTGAACAGGGAAGGAACGAAATAATTGGAAAAAATCCCATACAACTACTTACCTCACATTCCCTAGGCACCTCCTATCCTGGAATATATAGCAGGATCCAACGAAAGAAGACAGTTTACTTAAGGGGGAGGAATTTATTAAAGTTTTTATCAATGCCTTACCAGAGACCGATGGGGCTACTATTCCATTCCTTGTAACTAAGGCAAATAGTTTTTATTGGGTTTTGTAACGATCTGAAAAGAAAGCAGAAATCGTTAAAATCATATCATCAATCAATTTAATCAATAAAAATTGAATTAATTCTTTATTTTATTAAATTTAGTAAAATATTTATAGTTGTTATTCACTATGCCGTGTTATGGCGAATATAAAGAAAGAAACAGATAAATCAATCACAATTTTATGGTTCTAACCTAGAGGTTCAGAAATGATTCAATTAAAATGTTCTTGGTATTGTAAAAAAAAATGATATGTTTAAATTCTGCAATATTAACTTTCAGAAAATAAGAAAACATTTTTGCATTTTAAATAGAAATATAACATTTCTATATTAGCCTGATTAAAACATCTCCATTTCTGCCTGTTACTGAGAAGAAAAAGTTTATCACAGATTAATTATTCGATAATTTCTAAACAAGAAAAGAAAAAAAAAACAAAGTCTCTTTTAATTAGTTAATTAACCAGAGAAAGAATTAAAGGAATTACTTTTGATTCTATATGCCACCCCTAAATATAGGTTTATTTCGAAAAGCAGCCAACATCCTAGGTCCTCTCATCCCTCAGCAAAAGAAGCTGTAAAGGAGTTGTAGAAGCTTAGAACTAATAAAATCATTTGATCTAATGGCCCCCTCCCCAGGTCGTACATCGGCTAGAAGTCCTAAAATTTATTTATCTTGTCCTAGAGCTCACTGTGCCTTGAGAAGTTCCAGTGAAACGTATATAGTCATACGGGGGACCCAAACAAGTGCTGGTTCAAATTTAACTCAATGTGAAGATCCTCCCCATCAGCCTTATTCCAAAACACGTTCTCAACCTTTAGGGTCAAGCCTTAAAAGGCATTTATCTTTCAGAAAGGTGATAGATTAAGGGATTGGCCGGAATATCTTCATCAAATGTGTACCGCAATCTTTTAGACGTTTTTCTGCTATGAGTCAGAACAAGGTCTCTTGGGGGAAGTGGTGAGGGCTACAAGCTTTCTGTATTAAATCAATACGGACGTGAATTTAAACAACGTGAATTTAAGGAAATATTGCAAATATCTACGTCTTTGATCGATGGACCGAGAGAGTTTATATTTTGTTGCTCGTTCGCTATCCTGGAGGCACTTTTTCAAAGAGCGGTCAGATAGAAAGCCGGAGTTATTTCGGGCGAACCTTCACCTGGGGGGCATTAATGAAAATCCATTGGTCTATTCATTTGGAGCTGAAAATATTATTCCGCCGGAAAGTGCTTGATCAACTCAGCCGCGCCTTTAGTAATGAAACTCCGCATAACGAGCTCAGCATATCCATGTTTCTATGAGTGTCCTCCAGCAGTCCATGGTGACGGCAGTGTAGGAGGAAGAAAATTTTGGAGTATTCCCAACGTTCGCAAATATTGTCCCCTTTCCTGCAGCACGGTAGACGTGTTGTTTCGAGTTGGGTGAGGATGGAATTTTCAACTGCTCCGACGAAATTGGTCATCTAAATTCTCGCATTTACCGAAAATTTCGCCTTTGTGGCGTTGCCGAGAAGGCCCTTCAGGAACATGACCAGGATAATGAACAATGAATATCAACGAGCTGCACTCACCGACGGATGGGGATATCTTGTTTAAGGGCTCCTTAAAATTCAACGACTTGTTTCGCTTGTTTACCTTCATCGGTGCTCGGGTTTTATGCTATTTTAAATTTAGCCGCTTTTTCGGTTGTTAATTTGTAAAAGGAAAAATTTACGTCTTTCTTTCCATAGGCTCTCTTAAATATTTCTAGGTTTTTCGAGACCCGAATAATAATTAAATTCACAGCAAATTTAATCTACAATTTCAAATATACGTACGAGTATAGTTTGAATTAACCAAGAATACTAAAATTGAATATTGCATAAAAATATACTTCAACTTTCCAAATTATAAGATGTACCTATTTTTCTTTTAATTTTGTGACGAATTTATTGCTGATATTTCTAGCTCAGCATTCTAAAGAAAAACAAAAGAAATTCTCAAAAATCGTATTTATTGTTATAATTTTTTTATTCATAGGTAAATAAAAATACACTTGCAGAAAAAAACATCGGGCCTATCTGATTAAGGGTAAGTAATTATTTTACATACAGATATGTTTCAAAATCAGTTTTAGAGGCTTATATAAAAAATGTTTATTATTAAAACTATTTGTATTATTTTTGTTTGCTTAAAAGTTTGTCCACAAATGAATGCGTTTAGTAAATGTAACTAAAACTAAACTAAATAGCGGGCAATCATGTAAGCCAAGTCCGTATAAAGTGAATAGGTGGTAGTCAGTCAATTTTTCCTACAACCCTATTAAAATTTAAATGGTAAGCATTTTCTGATTCAATATTTAAACACCGTATATCATTTTTAATATCTATGCGCAATAGTCGCAAGATTTTTAAACCTAAATAACATCTGAACAAATATGTAAATAAATAAACCTTTAAAATTGTTAATTAGTCATTAGTAGCTATTTGGCCATTTCGGGAACTTATATGATGTAAACTCATCTATATCTCTCATATTATCCGACATTTGAGTAATCAGATTACGTTTTGCCAATTAGAATTGCTCCAAATTAATTTAAGAAGTCATAGGAGTGTCCGTACATTTATTTAAAAAGTAATAAAAGTTAATTGAAAAATTTGATTACCCAAATGTGCTATAAAAATGGTCGTTCAAAAAAAACAACATTTCGTAAATAATGATACAATTTTGGTCGACATTGACGTCCTACTGAACATGCAATTGGCAAAATTATTGATCATTTTGAAGAAACTTGTTCAGTGAAAGGTCGTAGACCGTATCCACATGATCATCTAGTTCGTAAATTCTCTGTTTGGTGTGGTTTATGGGCTGGTGGCATCACTAGGCCGTTTTTCTTTGAAAAAGAATGGGAAAATACCCTTACAGTGTATGGGGAACGTTATCGTAACATGCTAATTGGTTTTTTGTGGCCCAAATTAAATTAATTTGGTGCCAACGACCTTTGATTTCAACAAGACGGAACGACATGTCACACTGTCATACAAGTCGTGCAACACTCTATTTATTGTCAACAAAATTTGCCGATCGCTTAATTTCATGAAGTTCTTTGGTCACCAAGATGCTCGGATTTAACACCACTTGATTATTTTATGTGGGGTTATTTGAAAGGTGAGGTGTATGCTAATCATACACAAACAATTCAACAACTTTCAACAATATTCGGGCTGAAATTGAAGTCATTGATCTGCGTTTATTGGAAAAAGTCATCGAAAATGTTGATGTTCGGGGAAGCCGTGGTAGTTTTATACATAAAAGGCATAGAACCATCTTTCATTATCAAAACGACTAACAGATGACTTACTTTGTATTTATTTTGAATTATTATGTTATGAAAATGTTCATAAATAATTCGAAATTGTGAATTATTACAAATAAAATTTTTTTTTCTTAACAATGTAATTGAAATTATGTTTAAAAGTGTCAACAATATCTTCTCTTTGTCCATTTCTTGATTTTAAAATTCTCAACTTAAACAGATTGTTAAATACTCGTAGATGTAAACAAGAATCAAATAATGTGAGAGCAATTTTTGAGAATTCAAATGACTGAGCAAGGATATTATTTAACAGTGTAAAATGGACTTTAGAGTACTTCCCAATTAGACTATTGCTTCTAGTACCCACTTCGGCATAAAATGTTAACCTTCCTTGAGCAGAAACTGTAATTAAAAAATGATGAGTAGTTATTTAAGATTTTTAGATTTTACTAAATTCCCCGCCAACAACTTCTTTGCACCCATAATCTCCTAAATATTGAATTAGGTAAAATCACTAAAGAATTGAAAAGATGAGAAGGCATTTGTGGGCAGATTATAATTATAGTCATATATTCAATTCATATTGCTTTCCACAATTTGTTCATTAAGTTTTCATTTTTATTGAATTTTTCTTAAAATTCCTCACAATAAGAAAAGATTCGGAACGTTTTCCCTGCGTATCCAAAATATAGTCCCAAATACAATACCTACCCATTTTATGAGGAACAATTGTAAATCGCATTATTATTTATAAGTATACTTCTTCATAAAGGCTTTCTTCTTTCGAAAATGACAAATTATGGTATGAATCAAAATTTTCCAGAATAGAAGCAATAACCAAAATAAGATTCGCAGGTGTCAGACATTATCGTAGCATTGAAAAAATATTATTTTGAATATTGTGAATGTATCGCAAATCGGCTAGAGTGCCGAAACCGTATAATATTGGAAACATTTTTCGAATGTATGGCCCTCAGTTTAATTTGGAAATCCATCACGGATTTTCACGAGAGCACAGTCTACGAAATAAATCAAATTTTGTGAACGACATCTGTGATAATGTTAGGTGAATTTGATATATTGAGCATTTTTCCATTTCTAACAGGAATCTATGGGCGCCACATTTGGAAATTGGAGCCAGCATAATAAATTTACCTCCCTTTGTACGTGCCTACCACGGAGAGTGTTCGGTGCCGGAACCGAGAAAATCGTCAGGAAATGCGC
Source organism: Philonicus albiceps (assembly GCA_963969385.1). Classification (NCBI taxonomy): domain Eukaryota; kingdom Metazoa; phylum Arthropoda; class Insecta; order Diptera; family Asilidae; genus Philonicus; species Philonicus albiceps. Next base: position 32,618,664 of record OZ017773.1, read on the forward strand.
CCCATTTATCAGGAGTTCATCCATGATGATTCCCTTCCACCGTTGCCGTGTGATCAATCAACGGTAACCATTCAAGTAATAATAATAATAATAATTTGGCATAGTGGAGGGCTCTCAGCCTAACCTGAGCCTACCTCACTGGGTTCTAACACCTCCTTTCTTCTATGCAGGAAATGGTTACCGTGAGCAATTTTCCATCAAATTGTATGAGATTTGGTACATCATAGGAATGTAAAATGAGACCAAAGACGCAGAGGGATCAATTCGTTTTCCTCGTTATTCACCTGGTGAAATGTTAATGCGGCTCCTATTGAAATCTACGCGTAGGGTATTATGGCCCACCACTAGATACAGGGTGCATAATTTACTTTTGTAATTTTCTTGACAATTTTCGTCATCAAATTTCAAATGTTTCCACCAATGAAAATTGAAAATGAAAAAGCTGTAATTTATGCTTTATTATACCTGACTGCTTTCTTAAAGAATATAATCAAAGAATTCCATTAATGGAAATTATCAGTACAGCGTAACTTTATTTCGTTCAATACATTTCCTTACAATTTTAGGTTTACGTAAAGTGAATTATAAAGTTTTAAAAAATAGATTTTCCCTTCCCATTTTCCCTTAATTTTAATCTAATACTCTCTCAAATTTGGAAAAGATTTTTGAACATTGATAATAGAAAAAGAAAATCATATGAATGCGACTATTTGACAAAGATTTTCGCCAAATAATGCGCATCAATACATAAAATAACACAATTAACTTTGAAATTCATATTCCTATTTATTGTACTGTTCTATAGTTTGTTCTAGATTTAGTTTTTCCTTTTTGTTGATAGTAAATAAATAAAGCCGATGGTTTACCTAAAGTTGTCCATGCAAAAAAACTGGATATTCTAAATTTATGCCACAAATTACCAAAGGCTGAACTTGCGTCTTATTTATAGTGATCGCAAATGCAACACGAACACAAAATTGAAGACATTTGAAATCAAAAGGCAAATGAGATGGAAGCATTGAAATTCGTGGAATAAAAACGTTTTCATCTTTGAATTTCCCAGTCAAAAAAAGTTAAATCAATAACATTGCCAATTAAGTTTTTTACAGCATGCCTCGTACCATTACAGAGCCGTGGTTGATTAATGGGTTGGCAGTTTGAAAAGTCAGTGTCAGTTGTCGGCAAATAAGCGTTTTATTTCTCAACATAAAGAAATAGTTTTTAAAATGAATATCAATAGAAGAAACTGTATATGTGCCATTGTGCTCAGAAAGAGACTTTATTTAAACTATTCTACGTTTTAATATAGGCTGTTTGAGTTTAAATAAAAACCCCTTTATGTTACATTTATTTTCATCGATAATCCTCTCTTAGATATTCGCTAAATATCTGTCGCATTATCATAGAATTTACACTCAATTTAGCCGCTATAATGCTTTAGTCCACGTTATGACATCGGTCAAATAAAAACTACCTTTTCGGTCAGCTTGGAAGGCATCCCTTCCTTCATCCGCATGTTTTTTCGTTTCTAACATCCCTAGAAAGTCCAGAAATAAAAAAAAGGAGGAGTAAGGGAAAATCCCACAAATATCATCCGGAGATGTTTTCGCATTATATCATCGTTGAAAGACTGTGAAAATATCTTCCGGTTGATTGGCCTACTTCAAGCCTATAAAAGGCCGCTCATGCGGGGAGATTTCACATCTGACGTGAATACGAAATGGCGAGAAAGTAGGCCAACTCTGCACACTTTCGGAGCCTGAGATGGGCCCAAATCCGAGATGAGGCTCATGTAAAATAAGCTGTACCCGGGCCAGGCCCGGGCAGAGTAAAAAAAAAATGCTCCTCGCGTACGAAACCTCGGTGCTTATATTACATGATAATGAGCGGAGCTTTTAGACTTCATGACCATAATTTCTTTAGTGGCCGGGACTCGTCCTTGAACGTCCCGGGCACAACCACCAAAGGCCCGAGTGGCCAGCGAAATTTATGAGCGAGAAAATAACTTAATTTTGGTCGCTCTGCCTGGAATGGAGGCACTTTTGGCTACACGAGCCCTTAATTGAACCAAAAATACGAAAAGGGTGAATTTACCCGGAAATAGAGTTAACTGAGCAGCGGGGATTCGAAATTTAAATGTTGGGCACAAGTCCTGTGATGCACTCACTCCTTAAGTAATTCAACAGCGTCTTCGTCCAGTTCACTACACTATGAAAGACCAGGCCAAACTGCAGGGAGGCATAACTCATTTCTACAGAACAACTAGAACGAAGCAATTTCGTCCAGACCGATGGAGCAGCACGGACACGAAATAGGCCCGGCTATACAAGGGCCAGCTGCTTCTATTCCCAATGTTTGCCATCAAATAGGAAAACAGTCCTAACTCCCCCTGGCACACGCGGACTTACGAGACCCAGACCTCAGGTGGCAAAAGTTTTAATTGAAATTCACAAATCTTCCCTAAGCGAGCATGCCCGTATTTCACTTTCGGCGTAGTGGACGAACCCAGGAACGTCTATGGGACTCCGGGGAGACAGTCGGGGATGTATAAATGAAAGGAAATTTTGTTGTTTCTTGGTTATATTACACCCAGCTCTAAATGGAGTTCCGCTGGTATCTTCAGCAAGATGTTGCTAAAATTTTTAGATCATGCTTTATGCACAATTTGATAATAACAAACCTGCACTGTTGTCTGTGCATGGAAAGTTCTGAATAGTCCTTTTTGTAGAATTTTGTAATTTTAAAAAGAGTACAATAGGACTTATGTTATTTTTTCTAATTCTTATCAAGTCGCACTATAAAAGATACCTGCTCAGTAAAATTAAGACTTTATATGCAATTTTAGAATATAACACATGGGAAATTTTACATAGACTATTTGAAAAATCGATTTAGTGGCGGGAACTAATAATATATCAATTTAGTACAAAAATGAATGAATAACTTAACCAATGCTAGTTGGTTAGAATCATAATTCATTTGTTTCAGTGAGCGATGACTCTTGCAAATTGATCCATATATTTATGGTAGAGATAAAATCAGTTAAAAAATTATTCTGTTCCTGATGAAAAGATGATGCTCAAGATAACATGAGTTGAAGCATTGTCAATCACAGAGACACGCCTGGTAAATTATTCAAAAAAAAAAAATTTCCAACATACCATAATCTCTGTGAATGGCAGGAATTGTGAGGCTGCTAATCGGAGCCTCACATCGAAGCAAACTACGCGTGTCACCAAAAATGTTTCAATTAACTTCAGAAAGGAACTCCTGCGGCACCACCATAAAATATTTAACGTTATGGTTGTCACGTCCAATGAACCAAAATAATTTTTGCCGTATGCGGAATCATCTTTGACGCGCACTGAATTACGGCTGTCGGTGTCACAGCTGAACATGAAAATCATCTCATCTGGAGTACTCATCGAGAGGTAATGAATGTCCTCGGTAAACCGTGTCCTGAATAGAGTCACATTTATTTTTGGGGGGGGGGGGGGGAGCTGGTGTATTTTGCGAAAATGTTTGGGTTCGCGCCACAACCAAACCCCAGAGATCGCTTTAAATCAAATCAAAATAACTAAGGCCTCTCCCTGCCCAGTGGCCTGTCGACCAGAAATTAGCGGAATAACCTAGAGTGACGGGCAGTTATTAAAATAATAAAAAGATATTTATTGCTTCCGTGACACGGTGATTCGGGCGCTTCGGGGCAATTATGGGACATGGAAAAATTTATGACTTGCGTCCAATCTCAGCTAAATAAATTATGGATTGTGCCGAAGGGTTTTATTGCTTTGCGCATAGTAGAGAACATGTTCCCTTCCCGGTTTGCTGCCAAAGAAATGAAAATTCATGACGAATACTTTGCAAATTATTTCCGGGAAAAGATAGAATTTATTGTGCTAGTCAGTCCTGACGAATATATCATGTGGGCTTTGAAATGTCTAATCATAGTAGCGGAAAATATACTTCTCTATCTAGGGTGCGACGAAGCTTAGCAACGGGTAAAGGGTCGCACAGGCGACGAATATTTGCACGTGAAGGGAGCACGACAAAATATGCCTACTGTAAACAAAAACCAAAGGTAAATGTCGTGTACTTTGTCGATGTTATCTTCCAGGAAACTGCTTCCCAGACCGAAAGGAGGCCTCATAAATATTTGAGATGAAATAAGGTACTTTTCTCAGAACTAAGGGGCTTTCAATTTTGCATAAGGGAAGATCAGTGATAAGGTGCCCTGAAAGCGAGCACGACGAACATAAGACGGCAGTAAATTAATTGAAAAGAGCTTGCCTTTTCTTTTGGGGCAATTCACTTCTGCTCCTTGTGCGAAAGCTTTGCGCGTCGCAAAATTTAACATGATAATAACCCAAATCGCGTATGCGGGGTCGGTCTATCCAATCATAATTTTTTATTATGATCAGTCGGTTTCACTTCGTTGTTTTATCATGAAAAAAAAATTAGATTATTCTTAGAACTAATGTTTCATCCAGTTTTATTTAAATAGGATGCTCCAGAATTATGGAATAAAGAAAACGATTTTTTTATGTTATTTTTGATAAATACGAATATCAAAAGAAAAACTGTTTTTTGTTTTTTGTTGTTGTAGTATCGATTTAATCAACCTGCAAAAATACAGATATGTATGTCATTATGTACTAGAAGGTATAAAGATTAAAATGCAATGCTTAGAGAAAGGTGTACTAATTTCATTAAACATGGTTATGTGGTGTTTTTATGTTTTTTCGAGTTCAAAATTAATACACATCCAATTGATGAAGCTTTAAATGCAGTTTCAAAATGACGACCCCTTTTTCCTAAATTTCATTTAACTTTCACTAAAAAGGTGCATATGATTTGGCAGTAACAAATTTAATAAATTTACGTTAATGAGCAAATACTCAAATGAAATTATTAAATTATGTGAAATTGTTTTCTATGGCTTTAGTACTATGCTACAAAATCATAAATATATAAATCAAACATAATTGTAACTTATTTTAATTTTAGAAATTTATTGTTATGATGCTGCCCGCGGTGAACTAAGTACGGTAGGGCATAATTTCAACTAATGTTAATAATAATATCGAACTGTATGTCACCATCTTTCGCAAAACTCGGAGGATAAAGTAATTTGAAATCAAAAGAGACCATTTCACTTTTTAGTCAAACTCAATTTCCCATTAGCTACCATAATTTTCGTCGGATCATCCTGTTCCCATAGAGGGGTTTTCCTGATAAAAAGAATTTCCTTAATGACTGCTTATAAGCTGCCCTCAATTTTGCTCTGTCCCCGCCTGGATTTAACTGGAATGGTATATCTTTGTTTTTACGACTTTCTTAAATCAGCGGACTCCTTTTCAATGGCTTAAAAGCTGTCCTTACGTCGTTATGAATCGATTTCCGACGATGTCTTCGATCTTTTTTATGCTTTGTCCCTGCAGCCCTCTCGGGCTACTAAATCTGTATCCGGACCGGGGATTTATTTAAGAGAACTTCAATTACAAGACTTGTTGACCTTTAAGAGTAAATTGCTTTTTAATCTCCTCAAATTTCTGAAACGATCACAATTTTATTTTATAAATATATAAATCGACTACAAGCCCTCGTCTTTGATTGGTTTTGCACGAGGTATAACTTAGTTCACGTTCTGCATCCCTAGGCAGAACTTATAACATGAAACTCTTAATGCCAATGCAATGGCTATAATTCCTCGAGGTAGTAATGAAACACCACAGGGACGACTTCAAGGGCGAGTTCGAGATATTCTAGTGGTATACAAATTATTAATAAATCTGTAACTACATTCCAATTCCTGATACCTTGAAAAGTGAAGCAGATAAAAGCGTACTCTTTCAGGTAGATGACTTCTAACACCCACCTAGTAGATCTAGGGCTTGAAGGGCAATAATACGACCCTCACGGCACTGAAGAGGTTCGCAATTTACTCATCATTAATGTTGAGTGATTTTCTTAGTTGCTCAGTGATTAATAGCAGGCTTACATGTGATATCCATAAGCGGCAGGATTTAAAATTTGTTTAGGAAGTAATTATTACCCCATCACGGATATATCATTAGAATATGATTAATTTATGCCTTATTAATCCCCCGAGCTAGGAGGTTGCCAGCAGCGGACTAATTACGATAATCTCCGTAAATCTGGTTGTTTTAATGGTATAAAATTACCTCATTAACTTCTGTCTCATGCACAAGATTTAGTACCCACTGAATACAACTTAATGAGTCATATATTATGTGAGCTTAGACAAATTTTAAATAATTACCTTAGTAACCAGTGTCATTTTATAATATACAATTTAAGACCTAGCCATTGAATTTGTGGATAAGGTGGGTAAACCATGGAAGGCCACTCTAACGAGTAAACACTTTTTATTCGTTTATTAATTGGATAAATGAACGAAACAAATTATCAAGTAATACTTTGTTTTATTGTGTACCACATAAATCACTTTTTTTTAACCTAGCTTTAATCGCTATTTATTAAACGTAAGTTTTATTAAGCGCTTCCAAACGGCCTTGCAAGGAACACGGCTCCAAACAAGGCCAATATTATACATCAGTGGTTCAACTTAAAAATAGAGTTGTAACAATTAATATATCCGCTTTTACTAAAACTACATAATAAGCTCTTTCATTTAAGCGAAACATTAAATGCTCAATATATTTTTATCATTTATAAAAAACTCAACGAACATTACTTGAACACCATCGTATAACTAAGAATATATTAATAGAAATCATTTAAAAATAATAGTAATGAGTATTATATTGACATCAAATAACTTGCCAACGCGTTTGATGATGAAATTAAAAACTTTTTTTTTTACCTAAAATGGCCTTCTTAGGGGTCCGTTCTTTGTAAGGCCAAAATGTTCCTAAGAAGGCCAAACTAACAATTATCAATGACTTTTTTATATTAAATGTAATGAAATAATAGACACTACAGACTAAGTACTGTAATTATTAAAAAGTAATTGTTCATATGTTCATGGTTTATAGATGTTCTTTGTAAGGCCCATGTACCCTAGCAAGGCCAATCGTCAAATTTTTTATTGGCCTTATAAGGAACCACCGGCCTTCCTAGGAACACTACCAATATTTTAACTTAAATCGAGGCAAAACTATTTTTTTTTTCTTTGGTACCATAAACATATCCTTATAATCCTAAAATATGAGATAATAATGGGTTATTTAACTAAAAACTTACGTTTTGCTGTGCGTGCGAATAACAATTATAACGTCGACGACTAAAGTCTACGAAGCGTGAGATCGCACTGCCACAATAGCGGCGCGAGCGACTCGCCGCCGCATCTGTGGCCTTGAGTTTGATAGATCTTAATGTGTAGCAGAAGGAATATGTCTTTACATGCCAATAACTACGATTTTTCAATAGTTGGCCTTCAAAGGAGCGTGGCCTTCCATGGTCCACCCACCTTACTTTAAACAAAGTAGATTTCTGTTCATTTTAATAGTTATCCTTCTTAAATATTTGCCCCGTATTTCTGTTTAACGCAGCTACATATATTGCACAACTAGATATACTAATCCTATTTTGTCTTAATATCAAAATTTTGAAGTAATTTTATCATTATTACACTATGTTGTAAATAATTTTGGTATAATTTTACATATATATACAATAAGCATTCAATTCAAATTTCCAAATTAGAAAATTTTTCTCAAAATATGTAGCTTTATACACCGGCGTAAAAATATTTAAATTTTGGAGTAAGGAGGTACAAGGACCACATTTTAAACGTTTTTTTTTTTGGGCATACAAAAATTGTACATAGTCGGTTATAGTTATAGGTCAATTGAACCTTAGAAGACACCTGTGAACAAGAGTCATACATGGCCTTTTTCTTTGAAAGCGCGGGTGTACAGAATATTTTTAATTTTACATTTTTTATTTATTAATATTATAATTTTAATTACTTTCATTTCGACTTGAATTTCGGCCTTGTGCGACCCAGTGTACAGCCATTTGGGCGTACCGTTGGGATTTTACGAATTGTTTACAGTCATTATTTGCCCTTAGAAAGTCCAAGCTTCCCCCTTGTTCGACCGGTGTATGCCTGCTGAGAATAGACATCCAAATAAACGTATAGGAGTCCTAATATAGATGTTTGTTATTTATTATAAATATTTACTTCGATATCTGTGTACACTTTAATTGTTTACGCTAAAAACGAGTAAAATATAATTTAATTGTTTTTCAATAACAGCAAGTTTTCCATCCAATGAGTGCAAGAAGATCCCTAATCATGTGATATTCCAATAAAATCAAAAGTATTTAACTCAATTATATTTTTTGAAATAAAACACACACTATATGGAAAAATTATTTCTAATAGAGACACTTTCTATGACCCATGACCTTATTCCACTGAGTTCAGGACAACTTAGTTTTGAAAACAGCAGCATTAAAGACGTCGTTGTATTTTTACGTAGTAAAACGTGTAAAATTATTCTATTATAAAAGCACTTTCCCGCTAAATTGAGAATTATTACTACTGAAAAGTATTTTTACGTGATTTAATGCAACAGAAATAAACCTTTTTGTAATAAATTCTGAACATACTAAGCCAAAATGTATTTTCAGATACGAAGTGTAAATGTTATTTCATTTTTAAAGTTATTTTGCAGTAATTGTTGTAGTAAGGTAAAGTTATTTTTTTCAGTGTTTATTCCACACATATTTAGACATATTTAAATATTTCAATTCTCATAATAGAGACGTATCTTTTTCCCATCATTTTTTTAAAAGTAAAAATAATTCAGTTCTAGCCAATAGGTATTTTTGCAAGCTACTACATATTATATATGAATTATCTTTGAAATAATATTACAAAATATTACCGCCATGAGGTATGCTTCTATCATGTAACTATAAAATACACTTAACATCCTTATAAAGCGATAAAGCGAACTAATGTACTTAATGTACTCAATATTCTCGACATAATGTGCGAGGAGTTCTCAAGACATGACTATCTGAGGAACTTCTCTGCTCTTTTGACAAATTACGAAACTTTACAAGGCTTCCAGCGCAGTCCCACGGTCCCCATGGATGCGAGTTGTAAAAACCTCTTTAAAGACTTTGGTATGCAAGGAGTAATTCGTCTTATGAATTACCGCTGTTAGCGTCTCGAAATGCACTTCCTGATGGAATTTAATTGAAAGTCTGCCGGAGCGCTATGGAATTCTCCAGCAAGCAAATTTGTATCGCTCTTACGATCCCCGGAGGCGTACTCCTTAAGGAAGACGATGGTGACGTCCAGCAATGCACAGCTCCAATAGCATTCATAAAACGGAATCGTATTCAAGCCATTGAATTTGAAGAATTTCCCGTTCTTGCAGTTCCTTAAAGACGCCCGAAACGACGTACGGTTCCTTAAATGATTTCAGTATGATGTCTTATACTTTTCCGAGCTTCTTCCCTTATGCTGATTGGAAGGGCTTTAATAGCCCAAAGGATGTTAGGAGGGCAGCAGAATGTAGGCCGGAGCCACACAAATCAGCTCATAGGCTTAGTCTAGCAGAAAGGATTAATTACCTCTTGGACAGACTGGACTGCGATAGACCCCGAAATCAAAGGTCATCCAGACCATGTCAGAGCTAAATTGGCTGCTCTGTGGCGGCGGCAATCATGAGTTTTCGATGAAGTTCCAGCTAAGCACTTCCCCCGGATGTTGGTCTTGTGAACTGTGCTTAATGTGATTTTCCATTAGATTCATCTGTCTTTATATTACGGCTGGCCAGTTCCATAGTCGGTTACAGCCGCCCAGTCTATTTGCTTTTGTTGCCGCTTTGCTTCGGCTCCTTTCTTTTTTTTCGGTAAAGAATTTCTTCAGTTTTCTAAGACCACTCTGCTGAGCTTAGCGCTCACATCATTACGACATTAATCAGACCGGCTTGACCCCGTCCGACTCACGTACTCATAGGCTCCAGGGAAGTAATCAGAGGAGGGAAAAAAATGCTTCCTGTTGGATTTTCGTAAGCACGTTCGATTTTTTTTTTCTTTCCTTTTTTTTTCAAAGCAATTTCTGATACGCACTGGGAATAGAGCTGATTTAAGGTTTTCGGGTTTAAGGAACGGCAGTTCTCTCTGCACGTAGAACTACTCCGAAAGGTTCTGATTAATGACATCCCCCTTAATTACATTGCGATAAGGACTGCGTACCTGGAGAAGCCTAATCCGACGTGCTTTCGACAATTTGGCGGGAATTAAACGTTTCTTCTGTTCGTCTAGCAGCTCAATAAAATTACTTAATTACTGTTTTTGTTGTGTGCGAGACTGTCTAGAAAACGTGTCACCTCTCATTGTTACAGAACATATTTTGGCCTTATTCATCATCACTTGAATAAAGTGTATATCTAAAATACGTTCATTTCATATTGAAAAAAGTTAAATTAAATTATCCCTGCGTAAAGAGCACGTTACTCTTTAATTTTTATATTTCCCTTAAACTCAACTGGTAACGAAAGAAGGCATTAATCACTCGCCCAGAAAGGATATATTTGGCCTTAATGAGTCGCAGGGCAATGTAATAATTATTTTTGGCCAAATTACACGACTGGTTGTGGTTTCCGGTGGGAGCAGCAATATTCTGCTCCAATGCACACCTCAGTTTTGGGGCACGTTTCTCATTCAGGTATAACCGAAACAGGGGAGATCCTTGTTATTGCTAATTAGTTGCGGCCCAGATTCGTTAAACCATTAAATGCATGTTTACGTTTAAACTGGAAAGCATGTTGAATCGTTTTCGGATAGAACTAGCGAGTAGCATAACGCTAGTGGCTGCAATTCCTGCAAATCGCATCCTCAGCAGGTTCAGTTGCCTTGTGTATGAGTTCCGCGATGTACAAAAGTTAGAAACTATAAATATATTTTTACAGCAGCTGTCCAAATGTTCTTTTAATAAAATCTATGTGATTTTCTTTTTATATCCGCTAAGTATATAAAAAAAAATTGATAAATATCCAATAACTATTTTCGTAAGCACATGTCTTAAGGTATTTGTAAAAATTTGTATACTGAAAAATATTGGAAAGTTATCGAAATATAGCCAATTTTAGGCATCGTATCTTTTCGCCATCGCTTATGATATCAAAATTACTCCTAAAACATTAAAGGGTTATACGCAATCAGGATTTTCAAAAAATCGATTTTTTTAGTTTAGTATATACCCAAATTTGATGTCAAACCAATAATATTCTCAAAGTTACACGCAAAGACGCCTGTTTACTACGTGTATAGTGCTTTTGAAACTTTTTTTTCAAAAATGTGTTTTTAAAGTCAGTGAACAAAATTTCTCGGAAATGACTAAACTGATCAGTCTAAAATTTGTACACAAGTTTAATAAATAAATTTTTATCGATTAAATACCAGATAAATACTTTATATTAACGAAATTTATTTAGTTTTTTTCATTTAAAGTGATCCAGTCTAGAGATATCGTGCATACCGCAAGACGCCTTTTTTTAGAACAGATTTTGGAGATCAGCTATAAAATCGTCAAAAATCATTATTTTTACAAATAAAAAATATCAAAATAAAGCTAAAAATTAACACACGTATATACATTTTTAAATTAATAAATTGAAGTGTCTATCCTGGAAAAATTCTTGAAAAATCGCATTTTTCGATTTCCTGACTGTATATAACCCTTTCAAGCCATTTTTTTTTATCATAACAAGCAATCACACAAAATTTGAAATTGATCGTATTAATAGTTTTTGAGTCAAAGTGGCCACTGGAGTGGTAGTCTTAAAAATACATAGTTCCAAGATAATACAGTTTAAAGTTCCATCATTTCATCAATGATCATTTCAGGTAACGAGTACAAATAATGCATATATATAACTTTTGCACTAATCATATTTTTTAAATAATTTTCAATAGCAAAATGATGTTATTTATAAACCTCTAGCTGATGTTGTTAAAAGTTCCAAATATCGCGATATTCAAAAAAAGTACTTCAAATTTTTCAAGTCACATTAAACTGTTCAAATTTAAAAATTTTTTATTTAAGTCATCACTCACCACAGTTGGCTGTAGGAAAAATCTGTGATTAACTCTGGCTTTTTTCATTTATCTCTCGACAGAATTGAAGTCGCTCGTAGTTGATTAATTATGACTTCAAAATATCTTGAGATTTGCCCACAAATTTATTATGGAAATAACAAAATAATGAGGTTATTCCCACGATAATAAAAAATAAATAAATTAAATTGCTTCCGTCAAGAGAATCAAGGGGACAGAAGAAAAATTGAAAGGCCAAAATAAAGTAACACAACTAAGCGGAAGGAACTTAATAAGCTCCCTGGGGTACAATAAAACAGTGAGAAAGTAACAGATCAGAACAGAACAGAAAATAACAATTATTTAAAATTTATAATTTCATATAACATCACATAATTTAGTTTATCTTGTGATTTTCATGATTAGTAAACTTTTTGAGGAATTTTCTATTTTTATATATAGCATTTTTATTTGTATTAAGGTCTATCAGCTTAAATTGTTAAGCCAAGAGCGAAATAAAATAACGAATAATTTCGATGGATTAAATTTGAGATGTTTGAACTCGAACAGTAGCTCAGAATCAAAAATTCATTCAAGTTTACGATAAGTTGTGCTTTACGATAAAAATATAAGGTACTCCGTTATTTTCTGGAAATAGTTTGAAGTTCAAAGTTTAATTATCATTTAAGACAAAATTTCTAAGGAGTTTTAAGAAAAACAATCGTCCAGCGATTTTTAAAGAAACATTTTGTGGAACTATTACTTATTCTTTGATATAAGCCAACATCGCAACTTGATATAAACGACTAGTGTGTGTCTCGAAAAAATAAAATTATTTTGCTTTTGTTTTTATTATTGGATTTTACCATATAACTGCACAATAAAAACGTAAATGATTTACAACTACGACTATTTATCCCTATTTTCAACTTTCTAGCTTAACATTCAATCGGAAGGGAAAATATAAAATTTTGATATTAGGACTGTTTAGTCATTTTAAAGTCATATAAAATTTTGTCTTAAATCGCTTTACATTTTTGCATGTAGGTTAAGAAAAATATTAAATTTTTGTCATTATTCAATTCATTTAGAAATTTATAAAATATTGTTTAAGCATCAGCATTTTGTTTAATATAAAAAATATTCATACGTCGTGGAGTTGATCGAATTGACTTTATTATTGATATTTCGCAAAAGTTACTACAACTTCGTATTGCAAATAAACTTATTAATTTTGAAATGATTTTTATATTCACGTTTGAAAGGAATTGTACTTAAATTGCATAAATATTTAAAAAATGCTAAAATCTGAAAGACATGTAGCAAGACTCAAAGGAAAACTATCTCGATCTACTTAAAATTCTATATATCGAGTTAAAAACGAACTATATAAAAAATTAAATCGAGTTTGATATAAAAAATTCTTTCAGTACACTAATTTTGTAAAACTGCCCTGATCTTTATAGGTATTTGGAAACAGTTCGTTTTTTATAATAAGCTTCTACCAAAAGGCAAATTAAAGTTTTAACTAAACTGAACTTTCGATAATGTAACCCTTTATTTTATAGCAAACGAGGAGTGAGTTAAAATCATAAAAAAATTTCATTTTATGTTCACGAAATCTAAAAACTTTGAGTGCTCCCTGAGGCATATATTGGATAGAATGAGAAAAGATAACCACTTTAAGGAAAACAAATCAACTCACTTATCTCACCTCCTTGAAAATAAAACCGTTCTCTTGCTCCGGTGCTTCTTCGAAATCCGAGCATCGGCGAGGGGGAATAAAAAAAAAAAAAAAATTATCCCTAGATCATCCCTTAAATCCTATTCGTCCCAGAACATGATTTCAAAAGTTTTCGAAATCTTGATAAGAATGGGATAACCAAAGCGAATACCCAAAAAATACAACTAAATGCCAAGAGGACCCTTCGCTTCAACAGTTGAACTTTTTTCCTACTCGAAATGATAAAATTTAATGCGGTGGGCATTGGGAGGCGGCAGCTTCCCGACTGAGCTCCTTATGAAAATATTTGGCATACAGAGGAATCCCTGCCGTCATATCCCTTTCAGAAAAAAAGCTGCACATTCAAAACATTTAGAAAGGAAAACATCCACGAGTACTGCCCGCGGCAAGGACTACTCTCTAGAACGAATAAATGCGGGAATGGTGACACAAAAATATTCATACTTTTCTACTCACCCCGTGATTGTCGACAAAGGACATGGATGTGGTCATATTCATCCCGAAAAGGGACTTTCCAGCATTAATTCATGACATAGCGCAATAGCCATGCCGCTACAGATTCTTTGAATTCGGGGAATTCCCGCCGGATCGGAGTGAGAAATGAGAAAAGTTTCAGCTTTAAGTCGCTTGCATTGAAAAGGATTGTTTGTGCTCAATCGCAGTCTCTGCTTTGTTTGCAGCGCAAACTTTTCCTTCTATTATACAATAGAATGCGGGCACAAAAACTATCCCGGTCGCAGGGAACTCGCGGAATTACACAGGGATAAATAAAAAGGATAGGCAAACGGAATTACTCCCAATTGCACTGTTAAGAACGTCTGCATCGGAATTGAGTAAGGACATTACTTCCTGCTGGAACTGGCTGTTAATGTACCAGAAACATGACACACAGCCACACGTCAGCCGGTCTATATAAAATGTACATTTCGCATACTTGCCAGTAATATGAAGAGAATTTTTAACAAGATGATGTTTGTTGAGTGCTAATGGGAATGTTTCGCTAAAAGGTATCTTTCAATGTCCTTGCCTTTAATGAAATCCCGATATTTTTAAGCTACAATGTAAGCCACCAACCAAATCATGATCGATTCTTTTTCAGACTAAGAATTTATGTGAGTCGATTTCATTCACACCTACTCCAGAAAACACAAGAGACTACATAATTCAAGTTGACAGTATGCCTAAACCAAATCACAAAAGAGTAGGCTGCAAAGGGATGGAAATCAGGTAGACTGATAATAGAAGACCTTCAGTTGATGAAATTTCTTACTTATGTGATAAAGCACATGTGGAGCGTGAACTATAAGAGGTTTAAGGCGTTTCATCCCCTTTCTCGTATGACATAGGGGTCGTCTGTTTCTGGAATTTTAGACTGA
Source organism: Philonicus albiceps (assembly GCA_963969385.1). NCBI lineage: Eukaryota > Metazoa > Arthropoda > Insecta > Diptera > Asilidae > Philonicus > Philonicus albiceps. The sequence goes on from OZ017773.1 coordinate 32,633,829, forward strand.
GCCCTTCAATTGTACGCAATTTTATATATTTTGTTTATCACATTTTTAGAACATAAACCAGACGCTTGGAAAACTTATGCTTTCATTTTGCCGACGAGTTTAGTAATTTTTTAATTCCTCACCTGTCACTATATTCTATCCATAAGTACTATATATACAATGACGTGATTCACATGTCTTATTAATATGGAAAATGTTTATGAAATTCAACAAAGGGATTTTAATTAATTATCGAAACCATATACGAGTAACTGTCCGTTAATGCCATAGTTTCATACAAATTTGACCTATAATACTTTACCAAATTGAATGATTGTTCCACGATACATGTAGATGAATGATTTAAATTTCTCCTTTGAACGCCCGATAAATTTCCTCTGGTGCTTACCGGTGACAAAGTCGATAAAACTCTCCATTAATTAGCCATACATTCAGTGAATATTCCACTTCTCTGTCCTGTTACATCACTAACACCTCGCTTAATATGTAGGCTTAATAAAGTCGGCCATCTGCTGAACGGATAGCATTAAAGCCAGTTTAATTAATTTCCAGATGGAAATGCAAATTTAGTTAATCATAATTAATTGAAATGCTTTTATTATTAATTGTAAGGATATTTTATAATGATTTTATTTCATGTTTTATATGTATATCCTTTGGGCTTAAAAATTTTCCTTTATAATGCCTCGATAAAATAATGCGAGATAATCACGTTTGGGAGGTATTATAGGCTGTATTAGTATCGCAGTTTGAAACGCTATACACTTAAGGATGAAAATGATATTCTGATAAAGTAAGAACGTCCGCTTCAGTTTTTGAAGATAGAGTCGTTGTTTTTAATTTAAAAAATTATTCAAGTCAGTATAAAGTAATTCATAAGTGCAATGTAAGTATATAATGAAGTCTGAAGTAAAATAGAAGTACGAAACTAAGAAACGGAAGGTACATTTCCCATATAAATATGTGTAAGGATTCAATTTTATCAACATTGAATAAGTAAGTTTATAGTGCACAGGATGTTTCATTTTAAAGGATCCAGAAGTCAAACCGAATGTATAAACAAAGTAGTCATAAGAAAATCAATTTAATATTTTTTTTTTTGTATATGTATTTTGATATTCATATAAAATATCACAAAATGTCTTCCAGTCTATATTCCCCCTTACGATCTTAAACCGAACAGTTTTTTCTGTATATACTTTCTAGACGTATAATTCCATATGTTATAATTTGATAAACTTAAAATTTCGAAAGAATAATAACTAAGGATGCAAATAATTCAATATTAATAAAATAATAAAATTGGTCCTGTGATTGAAAGTTAAGCTGAAATTAAGATGATAATGATGCTTGTGAACTATTCAAATGGAAATTGTTTTTACTTAATGAGTCCTGTTTTTCAGTTGATTTGATATTCAAACTACTAAAGTGCATTAGTCTTGAACATGTCGACCTAAAAATGACATCTGTAGAAGCCCCCTTAAGGTCCCTTATCCAATTCGAAAGCTGTTGTTGATCGAATTTGCATTCACCGGACTTCTATCTAGGAAAATCCCCCATTTCGAAACCTCGCTAATGTAATCCATTTACATTTCCTTACAGGATTTGAATTACAGAGGCACGACTGCATACTTGTATTTTTGAAAGGAATGTCGTATAAGGGATAGTTTAAAGTTAGCATCTATGTCAAACATTTTTAATTTCACGGAGGTAAAATAATATTGGACTCATTTAATTTAATCTAGAAGTATTATGCTAATTTTATGTACTTTTCGCAAATTATAAAATCTTGATATACGAGTATTTAGGTGATGGTTTGTAAAATTTGATTCAATGGAAAAATTTGTTATTTATGAATATATCAAATATAGATAGGAGCATGGAAAAAAGCCAAGTGTAGCCCAATCAACAAAGAACGAAGGGAATATTTGCTAACAGATCGTATAATGTATGTATGCATGTGAAATTGGTAAAGTCTTGCTTAAGTCAGTGTATCCATACAAACAAACACCTTCTAGAAGATTTTAAAAGAAATTTTATTTGATCTTTTATATTGCAAGTATATAAAACAAAAGATAATGAGCTAATATTTATAGATGTTATGTTCCAGCTATTATTTTTATATACTATAATAATGTTTAAAATTTTTCTGTTACACTAGGAGAAAAAACAACTTAAAATTTAAGCAAATTTAAGCCGTTTTTACAATTAAAAATCAACATTTTAAAACACAGATGCTACACTTCAAAAATATAATTGACACAAAAAACGTTTTGATTTAAAATGGTTTTGCTTATGAAATTAAAATATTATGGCTTCAATTTAAATAAATTAAGATACCACTATAAAACGAAAGCATTTTCTACTTCACATTCAAGTTATATCAATAAATTGAACTAATAAAACGTTTTCATTTTAAAATCGATAAGTAAGTCATCTAGTGAAATGCAGTAGTAGTTAAAATGCAATTTTTCTGTGGAGAATATGAATAATATTAAAATAGAAGTGGCAAAATGATTGATTACGGTTCCCTAGGTAGGACCAATATATTTCCTGAATGTGCAGTTTAAAAATACTATGTCCATTACGTGAGTGGCTCTGGAATAAGCACGTATACATGGAATTCCTAAAAAATTGAACACATACATACACTAGATATTTTGAGAAAATGTGAAACACACTTATTTAATAAAAAAAATTGATTAAACTCAACCACTACTCAATTTACTGAATTAACACATTTTCTCCCGGCGTATCATAAGTATTATTTAGTTAAGTTCTCAAATGCTCAAGTTTGATATTTCACTCAATTGAAGAGTGTTACTAAAATCTGTGGATATGAAGTAGAATCTTAGTCTAAAACTCATATTGCTACCAAAATCCACATCCGATCCATTACCTCTTCTTTACTGTTGTATGTTTGCAATAAACACTGACTAAATCACCGAGCGTTTTACTAAATAAAATATAAAAGAAATACCGATATAATATTATTTGTATATCCTGTATCCCATTCCTAGTTATATGTTATCTATTTTAGAACAATTTAAAATAATTTTCCTGTAAATATACAACATTAATGCTGTTTAAAAAACACAAAAGGATGTCTTAAAAATTAAATCTTTATCTACAAAAAAACAAGAGTGGAATTTTTGGAACTAATAAGCCCGATATTGAATTCGATATAAATAATAAGAAAAATAATGCAAAGTCTACAGAGTGATTCGTAAAGAAGTGTTCCAACATGTTCCAATTGATTCCTTACAGTGTTGTGATCAATTTTTTCGTAATATCCCTCTTTTATCCTTTTTTTAGCAGCTAAAATATTTTCATGAGTGCAAGGAAATGAGCTCATATATAGCGTAATAACTTCTATTCGAAACACTGTACAACGACAAGTATGGTTTTGATAAAAAATATTCATTACGATCTTTTTAACAGTACCTCACAATTCGTTGGTATGTGGTAGGTATGAACGTTAAAACTTATAATGTTTGGTTGAAAATTTACCATTTTATCCTCCGTCTTAAAATATTTCTTTAATAAGGATATGGTTGAAAAAGAAACCCCTTAGAATATCTTTTAAATAAAAAAATAACTATGTCAATATCTTTAGTTCGTCAAAAGTTTTTAACATTTCTGTTAATAATCAAAACCTTACTTGTCGTCCTACTGTATTTCGAACAAAAGTTATTACGTTTTATATGAACCTCCCTGTATACGCGACAATATTTCAGTCGTTAAAAAAGAGGTGCAGAAAAGGGGAAAGGTAGGGATTTTATGGAAAAATTGTTTATCGTGAACGCTGATCACAACACTACAAAGAATCAATTGGCACATGCTGGAACACTTCTTTGTGAATCACCCTGCATATTTTATACAGTATCTATCGAGTATTCGGTAAGTTTGAATATTTGGTGCTAATTCGTATATTCGTATTAAATGTATTGCAATTATTAGAATAGTTTAACATTTTTGACGAATTTTTACAGCTCTACTCAAAATTGCCCGATCTATAAATACAGCATTTTTCTTTATGCCGGGCAACATATATTATAAATATAAGCATTACTATCGGCGAATTTTATGGAATTCTTAAAAGCTTTAAAATATACATATGTGTATAATTTAGTAATAGTTTTTGTCTAATTTTCCCTGTATGACCAGCTCCGAGAATTTAGGCAGTACACACACCTGTTCTTGAAATCCTTTTACAAACAGGTAGTAATGTACAAGTAAAAGTGTCATGCATCTAGCAAATCATTAACATAAAACAAAAAGGCCTTTGCTTATAATTTTCTTCTTGTTCCACCTTTTTTGTATTTTAAGTTAGTTTTTCATATTAATTTCGCATTTGTCAAGAGAAAACATTTTAATCCCGTCAGCTATTGACTGGGGTCGGTGTTTACAACTTGAGGCGTTTCCTGCTCATTATGGTTCGCTTAGTTTACCCTCGGGAATCTTATGCCACAATGTAACATCTTGCAAGTTTGAAATCAATTAAAAGCGGCTTTGTGGAGAAGTCAATAATTGGATTGGCAACCGAATGCTATCTTGATTAAAACCTGACGACTGTCGACTGCCGACTGCTACTGTTTAACTTGCTCCCGGGGTTAGGACGACGGTCGATGGGTTTGTGCCGGGATCGTCCTTAAGAGCTTTGCCCGGCTAAAAGAATGCCGTCTTGTCGTTGTCAACTTAATTAAAGCAGCACAGCGATTAAAGATGAGGGAGTCCTTTTTGTGGCCCTAAAGACGAAGGCAAGGACAATGGCAGCAGTGCTGAAAATAAGGCAGGCATTGTATACGGAAAAGTTTTATGCTTTTTTCATGGTTTCTGGTCCGCAATCTCCTTGGAAACAGAGTAGCGCCGGATCAACCAAGGTATTTGGGTCAGAGTAGCAATTTGGACGGCCTTAACCATTTCAGTGTCAATGCTTCCCGGGGCTGTGAGACTGGCTCCTTGTTTATTCCCGTGGTTTTCATTAAACGCTCCTAAACGGAACGACACCGCAAAATGGCGTTTTAGGAAGAGATAATGAGCTGAAATCATCATTTAGCCAACTCCAGCCACCTGAGCTGGAAGGGCTCTTACACGGTTAGCTCGCACCACGTCGACCCATAGTGTTTGCAATTTAGCAAATGTATGCATTCAATTTCCGCAGAGAGATGAAGAAGATTCCTTAAATGGTATTATAACGCTCCCCCCTCGGACGTAAAATGTTACTTTCGTATGCAAAATAATAAAGTTTCCACGGCAACGACAGCCGCTTGGGTTTATGGGACCCCGTGAGTAGGACACGCTCACGGCGGTACGTGAGCACGGCATCAGTTCATATTCCTTTTACGTACGTCGCGACGCACATGAAGATCTTGAACGGCTGAATTGGTACTTCAATTTAACTAAGAATAAGATAAAACTGTGCTCTCTGGGGACTTAGCACTTCTTAGCTCCACCGGATTAATTCCAGTTTTCATCACGTAAAGCATCTCTCTATTAACTTAATTGAGAAAAATTATGTCTGCAGGGAGCAGGTAGACGGTTTTTGATCCTAAAATACTAATCATTTTTTAAAAATGTATTGTACATAGACCAGTAGCAATTAATCGATTTTGCTAAACCTTCTATTTTCAATAATAAATAAATCTATATACAAGTTAATACTTTTTATAACGACGATTTATGTTGGGCCGAACCCACAACCTCTGTGTCGCCTACGAATTGCGCTACCAACTGAGCTATCAAGGCTCCCACTTAGACATGAGTTTTAATCAAAACTTCATTCATATATCAAACGAATGACACTATCTTATAGTGCATGCAGGGTATTAAACGCAATATTTTTATAGTAAGCTTTACTACATTGGGACTTGAGACGGGGTTGGCTAAACAGCTTGGCTTTGGCTACATACCATTCCGAATAAAATTTCCATATAGAGATTAAAAGAACACAATTGCTCAGTTCCCCTATGCGCAAAAAAAACAGAATAGAGTACATAAGAATTAATTCTGTGGCTTACCAATAATATTAAAAGAAGTGGTTAAAATAAATTTTTTTACCATTGAGCAAAGAGATATATATGCTGTTTTGTATATGAAAATTTACTATATATGTACATAGATAACTTTTCTTCATTGTACCAAAATACGCCATTTACGTAGTGCTCTTATCGATGTGTTCAACTACCCTAATTTAATTCAGTTAAATTTGTAGGAGCGTTAGCGAAATACCAGTTGTGCTTTGCGTAATAATTGTGACTTCAACTCCTACAAAATATATGATTGGCTCTAATAATGGCTGAGCAACATTTATTGTACACTATGCACCACGAATTGTTTTCCGTATAAAAATTAAATTAGTCTAATAAAAGAAATATCACCCTGTTAAATAAAAATTACGATTTAGTGTTATTGCAAAAGGTATTAGAAGTGTACATTTGAAAAAAATGTTCGGTAAAAATATGGCGTTGTTATGAAAAAAAAAAAAAAATATAATTAAAAATTGATCATTTAAAATATTGTCTACCGCCAGTCACTAATCGTATTTTTTCCCATTTCTATGGAAAGTAGTTCCCCATCGAATAATAATGGAACCACTGCTAGAAAAAATCATGAGCCATCGATCAAAATAGGTGATAAGTAGAAGGACTAATATCTAGAAAATACGGCGGGCGTGATAGACATGATAAAAATCAGTTAAGGGCTTCTAACTTATCATTGACCAGTTTCAGAATATGGTGCCAAGCATTGTCATGCTGAAAAATCACTTTGTCGCGTAGTCTGCCCTCTAGGAATCTAGACAGACCTGGATTTACAAGTTTCATATTTAATTAAATAAAGGAGTTGTTGATACAATCAGAGGAAAAGTAAATATTTACGTATAGATAAATTAATATGCATATTCAACAATTAAAATTTTGTTGTATCATAGAAAAATTAAAACTACATTTGCGAACCTGCCTTAAAATATCTTATAAGCTAAGAATCGTAGGCCTAAGAGTAGATTTCTTCCTATTTTAGACACTTAAAGACTAGGCGCTTAAACCCTTTCCGCCCCGTGCATTTTGTGTACTCCAGAAATACTTCAAATCTAATGTTTCATAAATCACACTACGTTCAAAAAAGTGTATCAATATTAAAGTAATCTGTTATATACATGTTTTCATTAGTATAATTAAAAAAGAAAATGTTGGAGTGGATCGTCCTCAGTGTTCGGACATCTTAGTCCTTACATCACTTTGTTGAGGGGGTCATACAGGAAAAAATTAGACAAAAACATTTACTAAAATGTATACACGCATTGTGTAACGCTTATATTTAGAATGTATATTGTCGGCATAAAGAAAAGTATAGTATTTATAGACTGGGCAATTTTGAATAGAGTTGTATAAATTCGAATAGTACAAAAATCGAAAAAACAAAACTTCAAAGCTTGCATCATACTTCTTTTAATTTATAAACAAATATTGTTAAGAGATATTCTTCAATTTAAAAGGCTTTCATTTTCTTCGCTACCCGATATGCAGGTAGGTATAATCGGGCGCATTTAATGATCCTGCAAGTTGCATTCGTTGATTTTCAGTAGCACTTTTCAAATCTTCAAATGGAATTAATTTAGAAATTTAAATCTTAAACATTCTGTTAAGGTTATATTTCGTTTACTGTAATTTTCCAAAAAACATTATCTTAAATAATTAGTCCTTTTACAATTACCTATCCTCATCTTTGGAAACGTCCTCGTTCAAACATCCAGTTAAAAAGATAGCTTCTGTTATTTTTGCTGAAATGCAAAAAGTGGATAGACGCCCACAACTTTACGGAAGAATCCATTTGTGAGCGTCGTCCGGGACACATAGGCATTAAATTAATTTTCCCGCAAAAGAACTACCTGCCCGACATTAGCTGGATGAGATATTTTTGCGCCATTTCATATCCCACCTCCGCAATATGCGACAGTGAGGCAAGGTCAAAGCCCAACCAATGCCCCACCTGCCAGGGCGCCATAGAGACAAAAAGAGGCGAAAACCCACAAATCATATATGCCCGGGAATAGCACACGTCCTCCCCCACGTGTGGGCAATCAACCGAGCCTTCACACATTATGCCAACTGGATGTGATGTGTCCAGCCGCCGCAGGACATCTTTTTCATACATAGATTTGCAAGCCGTTTCCGGCGTCCGGTTCGTCCTTTTAGCCTTTCACTAGGACGCTTTGTATCTCTTAATGGCCGCAAAACTTTTTCCCAAGCAAAAACAGAACTCTCAACTTTTTGCTTTGCCAACTTTGAAAGTAATTAGGATCAAGCTCTCATTAATCACAGAAACTTTTCCGTTGCTCGCAGCCGAAAGATTTATCCCGCCTGGGGCCACAGCTGAGCTTAAATTATGTGACAAAATTTTTGATGCGACGACGAACATTCCCTCCCCCGTGTAGATGGTCGAAAGCCCGCGCGAATATTCGCGCCCAATCCGTACGACTCCCAACTCGTTAGCGGAAAAAAATCACTCCTGGAACCCGGGATGGTCCTGGATATGTCGCACCCAGACAATTCTAGCTACCCGCTTGGTGTCCTACCCCGGGGAATATATATGAGGCTGTCCTGAGAATGTCCTCCAGTCTAATTTGCGTGCATATTCTGATGCAGGCATTCGCCGGGCTTATCCTTCTGGATTAAAATTACGTTCCAGGATTGCTGATGAATCTATTTATTCATTGCATATTTTGCTATACAACCCGACATTAAGGATTCCTCCACTACAGATCAAAATATTTTTTAGTTCTATTTTTAATGATTGCAGGGATATTGGAATGGATTTGCATAAAATAATTCTATCCAGTATCCAATTTACCTTTTATTTATTGCTTTTATGCAATTTATGTCACTAGCTTTAAAATGCACAGTACAAAATGTTTTTTTGAAACCCAATTTTTTAAAAGAAGATGAGAAGGTATGCTTTGAAATTGTTTTGTAAAGAGAAGATTGTAGATGTTGTATGTAATTTGTATGGAAACATATTGTTTAATTTAGTTTTCCTTTAAGTTGCTATAAGCATAAATTCGTTTATACAACGCCACAGCTTATAACAACCACTTTAACAAGGTAATTTTTTCTAATTGCTAGCAAATATACCGATGCGTTAAACGGGGTTGTATGCAGTTGTAAGAATCGTTCTTTTTTTTTGGGATTTTTCATATTCGAATAGAACGAAATTGTAACAACGCAATGATGCAAACCCCATGCAAAAAATCATCAAGATCACGTCACACGATTTCTTAATATAATAAAATTTCAGCAACTATTCTTCGAGAGCTTATTTTTATTTATTAGTTTTAAAAACAAATAAAATAATTGTAGGGTAGAGTGGGACTAATTGGGCAATTGAAATATCCCGAAATCTAAGCGGGTTGCGGCAAAATAACGTTGACTTGCTTATAAAAATTTTTATAAACAATTGAAACAAAATATTATCTGTAAACATATTTAATTAAATTCAAAATAGCTGCCTTAAAAAATTAAAAATAAAATTCACAGCCTTAAATGTTTCGTGAAATTTTTGGCTTCTCGCCTTCCCCTTGGTGACGTAAGGAATACTTTAGCGATTCCAAACTTTAGCGACACGTAGCACTGGCTCTGACCTTCAAAGTGTGTAAGGGAGGAGAATACCTCGCACGGTCAATAATTGTCACCCAGGGAATAATTGAGGTGCGCGTACGCTTTATTTATTTTTTCATCAAAAAGAAAAAATACTTCTAGCTACTTTTCGCCCAAGATTTTCCAAGAACTGTTTGTTTTTGATTTTGTTTAATTGGTGAAGAAATATATTTTTATTTAACTTTTTTCTTTTTTTGTTTAACAAATTAACAGTGAACCTTTAACTATATATTTGATCATAAACTAAAATTTTATTTCAGATTTCTATTATTCCCATAAAACTACTGAACTAATTCCTTACTTTGCTCAACCTCTGGTCAACTTACGCACGAAGTAAGTTGAGCAACACGAAACGACCTTTAGTTTCTTACAATAACATCTAAATTAGCATATATTTCTGGAGACGTTTTTAGCAGGATAAATTTCAATTCTATACGTGCAACATTTAAGAAATACGATCGACTAAGTAAAAAATTGCACAACTAGATCCGTACTACGTGAAAAATTAAATTTTTTTTTCCAATTTGTTATCAATTTTATAATTTTTGAAAATTTCACAAGCCTAATTTCAACTAAAAATATATACAAATTTATTTTGGCAATTGTAACAACGTCCAAATGTCGTTCACTGTGTTGTTTGTTTGTATCGATTTGCATTCATTCCAAATTTTAAAATTAAAGAATTCTAAATATATTACTCACCCCGAAAGGTTATTTGCTTGAGTTTCAAGGTATATTGAATGTGTTAGAGATGTTCCCAATTTTTTTGTAGGCATAATATTTTTTAAATTGTATTAAGTCGCAGAACAATAAAAAGAAGTTTATAAGACGCTTATATTTTACAGTATAAAATTATCTATGCTTGTTATTAAATCCTTTAAATCTGAAATTGGATAAGAGGTACTATTATTGCAAATTTATTTTTAATTGGTACAATATCATCTACCATTGAAAAATTCCATTAAAATCGCTATTACAACTTACAGCATCAACACAAGAACCTTTCTCTATATACTTTCTAGATAATTGTGAAGCAATTGTGTGTTATGAAGCATAATTAAAAAAAATTCTTTAGATTTTAGAGAATTTTTTAGATACTATAAAGATTTGACGTTATCCACATCTCGACTCTGCGTATATTACGACATTTACAAAAATGACAACCCTAAAAGAATATAAACTAATGGATTGGACCCATTTGAACCTTCCTCAACCGTAATCCTTGAGATTCGCATACTGCTCGGGAAAGCAAAAATTCTCACCTTTTTTGTTTTTTATTTAGACTGAGCCGATCTCAGCGACAAACAGTTGCTGAATGCCCAAAAATGAATCATATCTCAGCATAATGAAATACCCAAAAACGGCCCCTTCAGTCTTATCATCCATCCCATGTCGTAATAGCCCACAGGACCCTCTTGTCATATCGTGTGAATGTCTCAAGATGGGTTGTTCCGATAAATTCTTAAAGCATTCTTCTCCCATTCTACAGTGATTCCCTTATCAATTCCTTTCAACCCTCATATTCCCCAATATCCGCCCCTGTTCCCGTCCCCGCATCCTATAATATGGCGTGGCAAGTCATAGTCTGGATTGATGATCTGACTGCACAATTAAATGATCCTTAAGCACAATCGCTAGCTGCTGACTTGATTACCTTCGAAGTGCCATAAAAAAAGTAGCAGCACCTCCTAAGAAAGCATCCCCCCTCGGGCTACCGAAGGAGCAAAATTCAAAGTTTTTACGGGCACTATAAAACACCCTCATACCAAATTTTTGTAACCCAGACTAGATGATGGAGTCTCGATGCAAGAAAACGGGCGGTCAAAGGAGCATCAGGACACTACCACCCCCGCTCTCAAGGGTAAACAGAGCCGCCGAGCAGACAGAAATGTTTTTTTCTTTTTTTGTTTTTTTTTTTTTCTAGTGCGTGAGACGTGTACCTCATCTCCTAATAAATTAGGGAGCCCCTGATTTTCCCAGAAATAGTGAGGTAGGTGCTCAAGCTTTCCTGGATGAGGGTCGTAATGTTACATCTCAACCCAATGGCCGATTGAGCCCGATTGAGCTTTCCATCAACAGGATGACAAATGGGCGGAGAGCCCCGCTCACCCCCGGGCTCAGTCAGGTGTCTGTTGACGCCGTGCGGATATCCAGAAAATACGCTCCAGAGCTGGAACATGGAGCGCGTATCCGTGCGACGGCGCATGATTCGACCAACAGAGTAGAAATTTTTCCCCAAGAAAACTTTCGACCGATAGAGGCGTCTCGCTCCGTTCCGAACAAGCCAACAATAGGGAGTACTCCAGGTGCCCCGTTCTGGGGAGCCCCCAATGATGACAGCAGAGCCAGTACCAAAAATCCCCGCTTGCTGCAAGGCTATAACTTCTTGCACGATATCAAAATCATCTCAGTTATTTGATGTCCGCAATCCTGGAAGCAGCTGGATGCTCCCGAAATTAGTACAACTCCTTCCTTGTTCGTCTTCTGACAGCATCCCCAAGGTGCAACCCTTAAAGTTCTGTCGACTTTTGTCAATTTGGTTTTAAATCCGTGTGACGGGGCTACGCGGGTTCAGTTCGACGGAGACAGTGTCCTTGCGGCAATAAGTGAAAGAGTGTGCCGGGCGGTGCATGTGCGGGGCGAAGTGAGTGATAAAATAATCGGGAGAGTCGAGCGGGTGGCAATCACAGGCGGGTGTGATTAATTATTCAGGTCTGGTCTTGACAAGCAGCATCCAACAGCACCAGAGCAGCTCTTCGGCGCAAACGGTCGCATGTAGTCTAACTCGGGGTTACCCAGCGTCTTAAGCCAGAGGTTCCTCCTTGAGCCGCCGCAGCTCAACCGCAGCCGAGGAGGCGACTTCAAGGAGGCTCACACACGCCTCACGACTGCTTTTGCTTTTGTACTACCTACAGTTGTCGGCACAAAATTGTGTCAGCGAAAATTACACGGATAGCGGAAGAACCAACGGCTTCAAGACGTGGTCGGAATTTATTAAGAGTAAGCTATTGATGGGTCCCATTCCGGCCGCTACCGCGGGAGCCCCGGGCTGGGTTGTAAACATACGTGGATGCACGTGCGAATGAATTACACACACCACCCAGCTCGGGACTCCAGCTTTATATTGTCCCTTTTAGGTGTTCCTGTCGATATCCATTATATAACCTGACATGACCCACTTTCGTTCTATTCGGCGCGATAATAAATTTTCTATAATTCATTACAATTATACCCCCTATCCCGTCCGGGTCCGTTCAGTTATCTTAGCTCTTCCGTCGACTGTGCACTAGGGCACGCGGAAGGGTTTTTTTCCCACCCGCGGCGTCGATTCCATTAGAATTTGACCCTGCCGTGGACGGGAGACACCCGACGATCCTTCCAAAGTTTAGCACCGTGGAACTGTGCAGTAGATTTGATTTAGGACACTTTAAACATTCATCGTCGCGAGCGTGTTTAATTTCTGAAGCATTTTCAGAATTTAAATCGACTAATTGCTCCCATTTGACTTTGGCTTCGAGATAGATTCTGGGCATAAATTGTACTTTCTAAAAGTAATATTACATCTCAATTTTCATCTAGGTATATTCATATTTATGAGTAACCTAAAATTAAATTTAAAATGCCAACCCTTGTCCCAGCGAACAAACCCTGCTTTAAAAATCCTAAATTGTTATTTACTAAAAGCGACATTCTGCAAATCTTGTTTGAAACTTTATCAGATTGGCATCCAAAGTTCTTTTCTTTTGTTACCTTTTACTTTATGTAATAAAAACTGTATCCAAGATCTACTTGTGTATATCCATCGACAAACACTTCAAGAATTTCGTTATAAATGTAGAAAATAAAATTTTTCATTCACAGGAATAAAATAAGTAACTAATAATACATAAGTAGAAACTTAAAAATATAATAAATTAAATAATATAAAGCCTATCGAAAAAAACCCATAAAAAGCGAACCCATATTAAGAATATAACAAAATTTTTGCATGACACTGGCCATCAACTCTGCATAATTTTCTATATGTGACCCCAAAATATATATTAAGTCCCATAATAATAATTTATATTCGTATTCATAAATTTATGGTGTCATTAATCACCAACTAAAAGTTCATCATATCAAAATAATTCAAAATCTTTTGGGGAAAAATATACACTTCTTCATATTTTATTTTATTTGAAACACCCATAATTTAATAAATGAATAATAAAATATATATCCACAGTAATAGCCACAATTTAATTAAATTGAAAAAGTAGTGGGGATGTTTTATGTCGTTTTGCTATACAATTTTAAACAATTATAATAATTTTTATAAAATTTTATTATTGCTGTGGTATGCTTAAAATATATGGAGAAAATGCGCATGTGAAGCAGTTCATTATTCAAAGAAAATTCATTTTAACTAGTTAACCTGTTTCAACCTTTTTGGAAAATGTATTTATTTCTAAATTATATCGTACGAAATTAAGCGATGACGAGTATACTCCTCAATCACAAAATTTGTTCAATTTGGAATTTGAACTACAAATTCTTACTTTTTACCCACGTCGAATATACTCGTCATAATTCGACATTTTGGACTTTTTTTCATTAAAAATATTTTTACAAGCACAAAACATTAAAATGAAATATAAATGCTTTCTTCCCATCTACTTGCTCATTATTAATTCTGGTTCAACACAAATGTTTTGCAGTAAATAAATAGTTTTTTCGTAATTTTATAAAAACTGCTGTTTTATGAAACAAAGCGATAAGCTTTAACATATACTGAAAGCCAAAAATAATGTGGGAAATCTAAGAAATGGCACTGTTTTATTATCATATTTCGAAAAATTTCAGACTGTTTATTCCTGTAAATGATAAAGAAAGCTAAATTCTTAAGGAATTGCTACATACCTAAAATTCCCAGAACAGAATCCAGAATTCGAAAAAAGATAAATTTATATATTGCCAAAAAAAACTAGCAACTTTAAGGAAAGTCTGTAGAAACTTAGTTGGTACTAAAGTCCTTGTAAATGTTCCCAATCTTACAGTCGTTCATAAATCTTGAATTCCTAAAAAGCATTAATATTTTACTTTAATAAAATATACTTTTACAGCAAACAAAAAACTAACTTTACTAATTTTACGTATAAATTACCAAATCGGGAACAAGAAAAAATAAACCCGAATCAATATTTCAATTTTATTTTAACACGTTCACGCCGGCGCGTACCGCCGGTGGCTTGCGTATGAGTGCCTCATCAGGCGGCGCGTACCACCGGTGGCTCACATTTGAATGTTCAATCAGACGGTATGTACCACCGAAAATAAAGATCGTTCAGTAACTAGAAATATTGCCATATAATTAAAAATTAAAATAATGGAAATTTTATGTATAATATTTAAATTGAAAAAATATAATTTTATTTCAACTAAAAGAATAAATCGCAAAGAGGATTATTCTTGAGGTAAATTTTCATCTTGCGCTTTATTTCGGCCCTCAGAGCAAAGCAGTTTGAGCGGTTAGTCAAGTCCATGGATGAAAAACATGAATCAGAGCGCCGGGGTTAATATGTTTAAACCCATTAGTCTCACTGTAAAGATTCTATACATAAATTAAACCATATTTTAATTCTCAGGATGATAGATACGTTTGCTTTAGAAGAGTTTAGCAGCTAATTAGAATTTCTTAACTCTATGTAGCTCCCATTTTAGAATGAAATATTTGATAATATAGTTTGATTCTCAAGGTCCTAATTTGGTCCTAATTAGAAAGTAATAAAATAATATCTAATATAGTCCCAACTATTCTCATAAAAAAGATTGATTCTTAAAAATTAGTACAATTATTACATGGAAATTTTATTTATTAGTTTATTAATCTTTCTTATATTATCATTATAAGGATCTAAAAGTTTAAATGAAAATTAAGAAATCACCAGTAAACTATAATATTTAAAAAATCAAATAAGATTAAAGAAACATTTAAGCTCTGTTTTAATCATTTAAATTTTTTTTAATTACATCTTAATTTTGAGCAGTGACGCTGGGCTCTATATAGAACTAAAATATCGAGTAATAATGCAATATATTTTTATCAAAAAAAGAAATTTAAATAGACGGATAAAATTAACTCCTAAGCACATATGGGCCTTTACAGTTTTATTGCTTATTAGTATAGTTGCAAATTTCTGGAAACTCATATTATTTTACTGTTTAGAGACTGTGCTATTCATAACTAACATGTAGACTTTTATAAGTGTTTCATCCGGAAATAATTGTAGTATCTCTAGTTATAGGTACTATCAAAATGAATCTAACTTCGGGAATATTTTATACATAGCATTATACTAAATCTATACACATAAGAATCTTGTTAGATTTCTCATCATCATCCAAAAAGGATCTAGTTTCTAGCAAGAATCTTAGCCTTAAATAATTAAGTGGAAGACACTTACGATATTACATTCGTTCATTTTTACGCCCCTTTTAAAATTAAACCTTAAAAATAAACGATTGGTTTATTTAGTGATGAAATTTATTTTAATTGGACATTAAAGTTTTGGAATAGTTTAAGTGCTTTAGTACTTAAACATGAATTCAACAATTTCAACAAGGCGTAAACTCCTTCATTTCTAAATCTAGAATCTTTAGAACAAAATTTATAGCTTGTCACTGCACCGCAAATCGTTGCAGATGCAGCCAAATTTACACGTAAAAGTGTTCTACATGCAACGCATTCATTCGTGGTTCAATGTCGGTCGACGGTGTGCGGGTGTAGGGGGAGGGGGGCTCCGCTAATGTAAAAGACGACGCTTTCAAAAATGCAAGCGAAGCACCCCATGCATAAAAGGTGACAAAATAGGTTGAGGGCATGGACCTGATTATGCTGCCGTGAATCGAAATTGCATAGGTTGTCTCATGTCTTAGAGGTAGCTAGGAGGAAGGACGCAGGACATAGGATAAAGGCGCGAAGGCAGAGAGTATGTTTGTTTTGTACAACAGTCGTCGCCAGGACAACCCCCGGTGACACAACACGAAGAAATCATTCGCTCCGGCTCCGGTGACTCGGGAGTTTTCTTGAGGAGTGCCCCAGCTGCGAAAGCGAGTGCCGCAGTGCATTTGTTCTTAATAAAAGAAAAGTGTACAAAAGACGAAAAGGTGAAATTATGTTGCACCACGGAGGCGCTATTCAAGAAGGCGGCCTGACCCGCGCTATTTACGGAATGATTAGGGACAAGCGGTACGAGGACGCCGTCGAGATTCTCGTCAGCTTCAGTGAGGTGTCCACATCACGTGCCCTCCTTTCCGTCTTGGGTCATTGCTACTATCAGTTACAGAAGTATGTTCAGGCGGCCAACTGCTACGAGGACCTCTGCGCCCTCCTACCCGAAAACCAGACCTACAAACTGTATTACGCCCAGTCCCTGTACCAAGCAGGCATTTTTACGGAAGCCCTCAAAGTCCTGCGGGAGATCAAATCGGAGGAGTTGAAGGACCAGATCCTGCAGCTCCAGAGCGCTATCCAGTATTCTAGTGAGGACTACTCCGCTGCCCAGGTATACTTGTAGATGAGAAATTGTATTTCTGGTACGACTCGTGATACTTTTTCGATACTTTTCAGAAGCGCCCACTGTATTTAGATAGTTTTTAGGGTTCCGCAGCCAACTAGGAAACCTTATAGTTTCGGTCTGCCCGTCTATCTGCATATCACAAACGTCTCATCCTCCAAAACAGAAGTGATACAATTTTTGAAAAGTGCACTCAACATTTTTTTTTCACTTGCTTAATTAAGTTTGAGTGTCCCGAATAAAAACATTTAAAATCTTTTTGCACGCCCAAAGTTCACCCAGATATTGTTCGGTTTTTTAAGACCGCAACAGGCAGGGTTGTTAATAATCACACCTGCATCACGCCCGTATCATGCCTGGAGCAGGCGCGAATCTCCCTAGAATACGCCCGCAAAAATTCCAAATTTTTATAAAACGAAACGCTTGAAATAGCCTTATATTTTTATAATCTACATCCTAAACAAGCCAAAATTTTCATAAAATACGCCTGCAACAGGCGTAGAATTTTCATTCTCTCCGCTTGCGCACAAACATAACGAAAACATAACATAAAAAAATCGAAAATCGAATATATGTATCCCGCGGAAATTCAAAATTCACGATACTTTTTGAACAAACCTCATATATCTTAAGTCAAAAATTAAATTAATTGTGGTATAAAAGGTAGACTCTATCATCATCGATTGCCTTGATAACATTTGAATGTTGAACTTTTATTTTTAAACATGCGTGCTACGGGCCTGATTCGGGTGTATATCGGATGCTTCTTGAATTTTTGGCGTGCTACGAGCTCGTTGCAGACCTATATAATTTTACTCGGGGTCTTTATAATAGGTCTCCTAAAATACAACAAAACCCTTCAGTCATGAATTATTTGCTTTCAGAATCATTTCCCAACGGCTAGATAAACTATCAATGTAAAATATTAGAAAAACTCCTCAGAGTAGTCCTTAGTTAGTAACACTTTCAATGAAAAATTTAAAAATAACTCGTTTTCGGAACAGGGAACAAATGGCAGATTATATGTATATTAACATTCGTTTTTGGTGTTTTGCCTTGACTTTTAAACTCTGAACAAATTATAAAAATTGTTGTCGTTAAAGTCTCTGTAGGTACACATCATATAAGTTGAAATATATAGGGTGATTCATAAAGAAGTGGACACGCGAAAATATTTCAAAGAAAGTGAGTACAGATCACAATAATCGTACGTTTTGAATGAATAAATGTTTGTTTCGTTCTACAGAAAATAGATAGATTTTATACTTATTATACCGAAAATTTATACGTACTTTGCAGAGAAACCACCAAATAATGATTTTCTAAAACTTTTCGCTTTAAAGGTTACTAGTCTAATTAGCTTATTTATTAATTTTACACTAATCATGTCGAAAAAGTACTGCGTACTGTTAAAAGTACCAAAACTTGCGATTCAAATCTTGAAAATACGAAAATCGAAGGTACCTTTCAGCATTTTTGCATATCCTAGGCCACCCTTAACCAGCGGTCACCGGTGAGTGCCGACACGATGAATGACGAAGGGTGCCTCCTATATCAGGCCAACATGCATGATGCAGCCCTGCAGCGCTTCAACACGTCGATCCAAACGGGTGGATTCAATCCCCTTGTTGCGTACAACATCGGACTGTGCCATTACCGAAAAAAGGAGAAATCGTTGGCCCTCGATCTAATAGCTGAAATTATTGAAAGAGGAATCAGGAATCACCCAGAATTGGGCATTGGGGCGCAAATTGAGACCGAGGGAGGTGCCCGGAGCGTTGGAAACCCCACTGTCCTTGCCTTGTCCGGGCTGACGCAGGCTTTGAATTTGAAAGCAGCCATCGAGTACCAGGACGAAAACCTTCCTGCGGCGAGGGAAGCGCTCCTAGACCTACCTCCGAGGGCGGAAAGTGAATTGGACCCCATCACCTTACACAACATGGCACTAACCGATCCGAATGGGCCTGGAGCAGGTCTGCGAAGGCTCGCCTTTTTGCTGGACCTAGGCCCACCTGCCTGCCCGCAGGAGACATTCGCAAACATTCTGCTTTTGTGCTGCAAACACGAGATGTATGACACCGCAGCCGACATCCTAGCGGAACACGCGCACCTCACCTACAAGTACCTGACACCCTATCTTTATGAGTTGCTCGACGCCCTAATCACCGCCCAGACGTCAACGGATAGCGCAGATAAAAAATTGGGCCTCCTCGCGGCAAATCTGTCCAGCAAGCTAAGGACGTTAGCAGCCAGGGTCCAGGAGGCACGAGGCACCTCCGAGCAGAGCACCCTCCGCGCCGCCCTCAAGGAATACGAAATGGTCTTAGAAAACTATCTTCCGGTCGTCATGGCCCGGGCGTGGCTCTTTTGGCGCGAAGATGACTTCGTTGGGGCGGAGAAGGAGTTCCGATCCAGTGCAGAGTTCTGCTCCGAAAATCCCGTCTGGCGCCTCCACGCAGCCCACGTCCTGTTCATGCAGGGGGATAAATACAAGGAGGCTGCAGCCTTCTACGAGCCCATCGTCAAGCAGAACTCTGACGACATCCTATCCGTGTCCGCCGCAGTCCTGGCCAACCTGTGCGTATCCTACATAATGACCTTCCAGAACGAGGAGGCGGAGGAACTGATGCGTAAGGTGGAACGGGCCGAGGAGCAGAAGACGACCGCCAGCCACCAGTGCCTGCACTTGTGCATCGTGAATCTTGTCGTAGGCACCTTATACTGCGCCAAGAACAATTACGAGTTCGGCCTGTCCAGGATAGCCCATGCCCTAGAGGGCGGATCCGGGTCAAGACTCTGCGCCGATACTTGGCTCCACGTCAAGCGATGCATGTTGGGTCTGCTGGCCTGCATGGCTAAACAGAGCGTCGTCCTGCCCCACCCCGCTATCCAAGAAGTTATCAATTTCATCCACTCCTGCGAGATTTACGGGATGCTTACACCATCCGGCCTGATTGTCCTGCCCAACGAAATTGCCGAGGGCGAGCACCCCACCATCGGAATGGAAGCCCGGCAGCTGAGGTACCTGCTGCTCAAAATAACTCAATACTAAAAGGAGGTCCGTTCGACGGCACCTTCCGGGCAGTTTATACAATGATTTTAATAAAATTGTTTTTGAATTACCAGTAATTCTTTAAATCCACTTTACTTGTCTCTATAAAGCTTTTTTGGCGCGAGGATAACGTCAAGTGTGCTGAATTTTCACTGTAATTTCAACCTCGTATTATTTGATGAAAAAAGATGAAATAGGGTCGAGAAATCAATATTCTTTTATTTTGGAGTTCGCTCTTTCGAATGAAGTAAAGGTTTTCTTTTTTTAGATAATAACATTTAAGAAAGAACGAATTTATGTTCATTAATTGCAATTTTTATATGATACCTAATTTTAAGCACCTTCTAAGAAGCGTCTTTCCGACAATTTTCCTTCAAGAATATGCATTTTTATCGTTTGGAAGTTCATGTTGTTGGCAAGTACTACAATTCTTCACTGTTTTATAACTCTAAAAATATAATATGCACATAAGATAAACTCACCATTTTCAAAATCTATTCCCTAGAATAAAATAAATAAAAAATAAATATTTAGAAGATCGCAAGGTTTTTTCTTTTCAGCAAGATAATGCAACTATCCATATTTCGAAAATGTTGAAAGAATGGTTTAGAAGCAAAAGTATTCCTCTGATGGATTGGGAAGCATGTAAGCCTTAAGCTTAACCCCATAAAGGATCTATGGGGTATAATGGCCAGGAATATTTACGAAAAGTTAAAACAAACGATCTTGGGTTGCTGGGAAAAAATAAATTCAAATACAATTGACATTTTAATAAGGTTAATGCCTAATAGAATTTTTGAATTAATTCAAAACAATGGTGGCCATACCAAGTACTAAATGATAATTGTAATGAAATTATTACTATTGTGCCTTAATGGGAATTTCCTCTTAAAAACTAATTTTATTGGTGTTTTATTTTATTTTAATGAATTCCTGATATTTGGGAACTATGATGAAGTATTCATTTTGTTTAAATTACCCATCCTAATTGAAAATTTTAAAAAATTAAAGTGCGGTTAAACGAATTTCCTCCACTGTAGTTATTTAGTAGCTATCTTATGCGACACAAACAAAACCGAAGATTTATAGGAGTAATACAGACTAGACTATGCACATGCTCCAAACTATAAACAAGGATAGTAAATAACTGCCACAAAACAAGAAATATTTAATGTTTTGCAGGAATGTACTGAAATAGCTGTCATCCAATTTATTAAACGCGTAATAGTGCTTAGAAAATCAATAAATTGCTCTATATTAATGGCCCACCGCATATTGCCCTGCTCCGCGGAAACAAGGCCTGAGCAGGAAGCATATCCAGAAAATTATGGAACCAGGCCAAACCCATGCCATTTCTTCGTCGTGAAAATAATAATTAGTCCAAGGCATTTTCTCTCATTTATGGCCTGAACAGTGCACATGCATATGGGCAAAAAGTCGCTACAAATTATAACGAACCAGTTTGGCTGGTGCCTATTCCAGTTCTTCCTGTCCATGTTAATAATTTTTCCTGCTATCGTACAGCTGCAGCTTTGCAATTCCCACTGGGAGGTCTCTACTCACATTTCGATCTAGTGCAACCAGAATTTAGTGAGGAGGCGTGCTGGAGAGCACCAGCAATTTTGATAACATTTCAGCATCCGCAGCAGGATGAAATTCTTAAGGAATGTTTCGGGCGTGATGCCCTTTTAAAGCTTTGCAAAACTCCCGAATTATGGGATCGCTTTCTGCAAATATTCTTCCAACGTAGATTCGTGTAGTGCATATTAGCGGAATACCTCGGGAAAGTCCTAAATGCAATTCACCTAATTTTCTGGAATACCTCTAGACTTGTGCCTCATATCCCAGGACGCTTCCAGGGAAGCACTACCCAAAATAGCCAGAAACACGGCGATGCCTTTTTTTGCAGGGGACAAGAACAACAGTCGGAGGTGAGGACGTTTTCTGGGATAGCCTAGAATCAGGACCAAGAATAGGAACAGAATGTCCCGCCTTTTTATTGCTCTGTCGAGTGACTTTGTAAGGCAAGGCCATTCCGCTCAAGTGTTTGCTTATGTCTCTGTGTAAGCACCCATCAGATGAACCAAATTAATTTTTTTTTATAGCAACTGTTTCCGTCTTTATTGCTGTATTTCGCCTGTCCAAAACGCTTCAGCGACTCTTCCGTCTGCCCCTTTTTTTGGGCAATAATTCGCCCGTCGGGATCAGAGCGGGGGCGAAGCTATCCAGCGGGTGGGAGTATGTCGGACTAAAAATAAATCGCCATTTCGGTGCTTCCGCTCAGGTGCCAGCTGAATGTCACAGAATGTGGGATTAAGGACATCTGCGTTTAGCAGGAAGTTGCCGGGAACGTATGAATTTACAAGGATTGGGTAATGCCAGCGGGCGTCGGGGAATGGACGTGTAATGGTGGCGCAATTTATGCCCTTTACTTAATGCTCAGGCAAAGCACAGTCGACAGGGCTTCTCATGTTGATATAGAAAAACCTCTGCGACAGCACAGCTCGGAGTGGATTTGTTTTGGATGAATAATCCGCTGAAGTTATTTTCAAGGTTATCACGGAATTTCCTATGATAAAGCCTGTTTTTACAGTTGAGCGATTTAAGCGTCTCCTTTAAGTACACTTTAAACAAAAGGTTGAAAGATACGCCTGGGCTACGATGCGTAATACTGTGATATTTTATTCTCTTGATTTAGCGTAGAACCAAAGAGCGGTGTTGTTTCAAAAGGCTGCATTCGAAAGTACGTGTAGAGATACAATCCTGCGATCTGACACCTTCAGAAACTGGCGCCGACGTAACGTTTTCATTAATTTCTCCAGTGAGCAGGATCAAAATCTTCTTAAATTACAAGCCTTGGTGCCTGATACCAAGGTGGGACTGATTTTCAAAATAAAATAGTCTAAAGCCTAGCGAGAAAGTTTATTTCGCACAGAGCTAAAAATATGACAGACTTTTGAATTTTACAATAAGTCCTTTTACTTAATTTCATAACAATGACGTATTCTCTCATTAGAGGACTTGATTTTTTTTATTGTTTCTACATAATTAAACTCTTAAAACCATAGAAAAGAAAGAATATTGCAAAAATTCCAAAACTGTAGAACTTACAAGAAATTAAAGTTACCTAAAGACATACCTAACTTCTAGATTCGTCAAAAAAATTTAATTGTGCTGAGATTTCCTAACTAGTGCTTTTTAAACTTTTCTGATTATATACCTACATAAAATATCATTTTTGAGAGTAAAAATTGAAAAAATAAAGTAAAACTTTACAAACATATTATTTTTAACAATTCCAATAAATTTTCAAAAAACTAAAAAAAGAGTACAAATTTATCTGTCTTCATATTAGAATAATTTCTGCCTAATATTTCGTTGAATATCCATGGTTGCGAATTGTTTCGCTATATTTTTTGGGCATAGAAACGATTACTTTGTCAGTAGTATCCCTAGGAATTCATTTCCGTTCGTGCAGAAGTTTTAGTGAAAATCTGTCTCTACTAATTCTTTTTGTTTAACTAGTCTGAACATTCTCGATAGGACTTAATTCAGGTGATTGATATGGCCAGTTAACCCTATTGAACCTGAAACTATTACTTTACTAACTTTGATGTATGTTTCAAATCATTATCCTGTTGAAATATCCATCGAAGCGGCATTTCCCAGTCCGCAATAAGGCAACCTTATTTGCCCCAAAATATCGCAATATTGAATTCGTTCATAATACCTTGAATTTCGTTAAAAAGGACCTACTCCTTTCGTCGATTTCGTCGATCATCACATACTCCTCCATGCTTGATAGAGATATGATAATACTGAGGATATAAGCGAATTCCTTTTTGGCCGGTTCCCATTGCAATTCCCATCCGATCTGTAAAGGTTAACCCTTTACTTTATGAATTGAGCGACGATTGTGACTGCCACTTTCGACCAAAAACAGTTTCATCACAGGCTAAATTTTGCGCAAACCAGTGGATATTAATAGTACTTGTATTTACTTTTTAATAAAACCACAGAATTTTTATATTACAACTGTAACAAACAATTATAATAACGTAAAAACAAAAAACATTTAGGTGTAAAAACAATCACGTATATGATAAAAGCTTCTCACTTTTGACCAAAACAAGACATCACGTGCCTGATACGAAATTCTCATTTTAGTCACAGAAGGGGGATCACTTTATTTTAAGGCAAAGGGTTAAATTTCGATTCAACACTAAAGAAAATATTTTTCCACTTATTAACGGTCCAGTTCTTTGCAAATTGCAATATAATATATTACATAAAATAGTTCATATCAGCCGCTTTTACATAAACACATCTTCTTTGTCGGTGAATTAGATTAAGGTGTGGCTTCTTTGCTGGCCTAAAAGCAAGCAAATTGGATTTTATTAGCAGTCTTCTCACAGTGCCTGCGGTTTACATCTAATTCTAGCTCATTTACAACATCTTTTGACGACGTAAATGGTTTCTCTTTGACCATACGAGTTATTCTTTTTGTAGAACGTTAGTTTTTGTGATCTTCCTCCTCCATGTATTATTTTGACACCCTTTTTTTTATCACAAACTTTAAGAATGTAAGATATCATTTATTTTGGAATTCAATATTTAATAGATATCTCATTTTATGTCATTCCACTATGAAAATCCAGCAAAATTATTGAATGAATGTTGTTATACTTAACACGAGCCATTTCTTTCACTTGAAAGAATCTAGAAAGTTACTAACTTTCGGATGCAAAAACGAGAAAACAAACTTACAAGAAGCAATATTGACGATTGTTTGAAAACATGAATAACAGCAGCATTATAGAGTCCAAATTATTTTGCACAAATATATTTTGAGGTCTTGTTACTATTTGAAAATAAGCAGAGTATTCTTTAGGAGTAGAGATATGAGGTTTTTCATAAAATAAAAAAAAGTATAAGCGGAGGAGATTTTGTCCAAAATGTTTTGCATACTGCTGTATATGTACTTCTCATTTACGAATATGTATATTAAAATAGAAACGGTTTAAAAATCTCTTCTCTTGTTAACCAAATTCTAATATAAAGTTGTACCATTAATACCTAAATTGCATTAGGCAATGATTTAAAAACGGAAAATTACTTCAAAGTTATCAATTGGAAATTTAATATCAATGTGTAATCAAAACATAAACTATCAGAAAAAGTGTGGGATACTCCTTTTTAAACGAATTATTATACTGCTTTTAAAAAGAGTATATATACTTTTGTCATACACCAAAATGAAATTTACATCAATTTATCAACAAATTTCGATATTAATGATTAATATGGAACTGAGTTATTTTTAAAATGCAAAAAATTTTGCTATATCTCAAAATGTTGATAACCTTTCTCCCCAATTTAGATGATGCTTTTGTTACAAAAACAAAAAAACTTCTAACTTATGAAGTCCTATTTCTGAAGTTTTGTTCACTTTTAACAAATTTGAGTGTATTAAACTCAATTCATTTTTATACATTCCGAATGTTTATACGACAAACACAAACATGCAAAAACAATTGAAACCAATAAAAATGGTGTTAACAAGTGATTTTTTTAGTTTACTTCAAAACTCAACATCCAACAAAAAACACTAATAAAAACTGTAACGAAAAGTTCTGTCGTCTACTTCTGCTACTAAATTTTGGTTTTTATTTTATAACAAATTATTTACTCATGTGATTCTTAGAATCTGGTCTCTTATTTGAGTTTTGTTTGCTTCACTAACGAATTTAGTCAGAATTCAGCGATAAGGAGATACAATCTGTGAGCAAATTGTGTGAAAATGGCAAGAAAACCAGCAAGTTGCACTTTCAGTTTTAAGAAAACTGTTTAAAGTTTCAATTAGAACCCTCCACAGATATATAAAGCGGTTCAAGGAATTGAGTGTCTCTGAAAAGCTAAGATCAGGTCATCCAAAGGGTTCTGCAAAATCCTGTTTTAGGGAAGAAAATTCTGAACTCTCTAAGGAAATATCCGTCGATATCGATGAAAGATTTGTCAAAAAAGTTTAAAACATGTCATCGAATGATACAAAGGGTAAAAGATAGAAACGGTTTAAAGGTTTTAAAAAAGCAAAACGCACCCAAAAAGGCGCTCGGATCAAGAAAAACAAGCAATCAGGCATTATACAAATCTTTATTAGAAACTTCCCTAAAAAAATCGTGTGTCATAATGGATGATGAAACATACGAGTATTGCAAAATGGATTTTTGTTTATTACCGGGTCCTGAGTTTTTTACCTCAAAATTCAGAACGGATGTTAAGTAAATCAGTTCGAATAATAGGAAGAAAAATTCGGAAAAAAATTATTGAATGGCAGGCTATTTGCGAATGTGGGTTGAAATCAACGCCATTCTTTTCTATAAGAACAATAAACGTTCCTACGTACGTTAAAGAATGTTTGCAGAAGAGATTGTGGCCAATGATAAGAAAGCACAATACCCCAGTAATATTTTGGCTTAATTTAACAACCAGCCATTATGCTTCGGAAACCATAAACTGGTTAAATTCTAAAGGCATTGAATTTGTTAGAGCTTTTCATTACAGTCTTTATACATATGAGAAAATAGCTTATCCAAGTACATTGGAAAGTAGTGGCGCTTATGATAATTATATTTGATCAGAATCGCTGATTTAGGCGGCGGATCTGATTTTTTTCATTGATATTCCTGATATTGCACTATGTAGTTTTTAAAAAAAAATTATTTCACGAGAAAATTCCACTATGATGTCGTCCCCATTCGACTACCATTTTCCCTTATAATTTCCAATTTGTGTACATATTTTGAAATATGTAAATAGGTATTTAAGTAGTATGTAAAAAAGCAGAACACCGTACTATGCCCCCGGTAAAAGCCTCGCTGAATTGAATACACATGTTAAAAAAAACACAGAACGTGCATTTACCTTTTCAGGTAATGTATTCTTGTGGATTTTAAGGTTTAACTACAATAAATTTACTGAATTTTCAAAGTATGCATACCTACTTACAAAATTTTGCTCAAAACAAGTTTATCATACCTCTGAAGGCTACAAGCTGACTACAGAGACACAAGAACTTTGTTTGAACAAGATGCAACTGCTCAGGATGCAGTCTTAAATTATGCGGACATACATATCGTATCCGGAAATCCCTTAGCTTCCAGTCATGGAACAGCGCTGGGTGTGAATGAGCTCTGGGAGCCAAACTGTCTACCAACCCGACCAGAAAGACGTGTTTGCAATGTCAAAGCGTATTCAAGAATTTTAGGGATTTTGTAACTTATTTCGCCCGCCTAAGTATAGCATGATGATGGCAAAATTTAATATAATTTACAAGCAGAGCGGAAATTTCAATTATTTAAATAACCCGAAAACGCAGCCACCAAAAACAATGAACGAGATGAGGCCCAACCGCTACAGCCACTATGGCAATTTCTCGTATGCTGATGATGAAAATGAAAATTTATAAATCTCGTGTTCAAAAGATGCTGGGCCCGCCGTTATTCCGCTGGAGCCATAAGATCATCCGAGATCAATCTAGCGGTTATCGTCGTGAGGATACCAGAGCACCGCCACTTGGTAGTGTGACAAAAGCAGAGAACCCTTGCTCCATTGATTGTGTAATTGACAATATTCATCATCGCCGTACAAGGGTGACCCAAATACCTCCCTGAGGATTATTTAAAGTGTAACTACTCAGCCGTTCTTAAAACGCTCCCGTCGCCCTCCGTCAAGTGGGACGCCATGAGCATGTCGTTCCTGAAATCCACTTTGATCAGATTCTGGAACAACGTAGAGCCCAATACCACACTGGAGAAGTGAGCTTTGATTAGGTAGTGCCACAAACAATGGCTCCCATCGATTGGAAATTTTCTGGGAAGAGATGAAAATTTGAGCGATTATCCCGGCAAAACCAATGATAATGGCATCACGTCGAGACAACTGATTTATTGATCTCAAGCTTCTCAGCCTGAGGCCTATGACACGTACTAGACTAGATTAAAAGGTAATTCGCAAAGATTCTGAATCAGAGGAGTGAAGGCATAAAGTCATTATAATTCCACATAATTACAGCATATCGATACGTTCCTGTTGATATATTGTAGGCAGTTTGAGGTAGAATATTAAATGGTTCTGAATTTTGCGTAAACCTAATAAAAGAAAACTTTGGTAACTCTTAACTTTTAAAATTAATTTTAAATTTTCAAAAACTAATTTGTTCCTTCTTAACAAATCTACTTTAAGGTCTTTTAAAATCGAGACAATGTTAATCACACAGAAATAAAACACTGAGATTTACGGTGTAGTGATTGAAAAATTACTTAGGTAATTATCATTTTATTCAAGTTGTACTATATTAATGATCGATAGATTCTGTTTTAATTTATCAGCGTTTAGACACCGAATTTTTCAGCCTTCTATTGTTTATTTCCATTATAACTATTTGTAGAGGACGAATAAAAAAAAACCTCTAAAAGAATATGCCACTAGATTTATGAAAAACAATATATTTAGTTTATGAAAATTTATAATCGGGTGATTTTTATAAAATGTATGAGTTGCCAAAGTTTTCTATTATTTGATTTCCACAAAGTACAGCATCATAATATTAATACTTTGGCTTAGGATAAAGGTGCATTTTGTAGAGTTTAATATAAAATTTATTTGCGCATCTTTCTAATCCTAAACCGCCGGGCATATCTGATGTCCAAAATAGAATATTCAACGTAACAAGCATTATGAAATTCTAGACAGTAAAAGCGAATAAGTAATAGCTATGTAATAAAGAAGCCTAGATTAAGCCTAGTTGAAATATTCAAGATTTTAACAAAATTGTTTTATTAAAATGGGTGTTCTGTTCGGGTAACGTTTCGCGCGCTTCGCCCATTTTACGGTCGCCATAATCGTCAACGGCGAACGCTATAAGTCAATGATTACCAACTTTTGCCTCAATTGGATGATATGGACACCAACAACATGTAGTTTCAACAAGACGGTGCTACGTGCCACACAGCTCATGCCACATTGGACATTCTGCACGAGCGATTTGAGGGCATGGTCATCTCACGTGGAGGTGATGTGAACTGGCTACCGAGATCGTGCGATTTGACCCCGTTAGGTTTTTTCTTGTGGGGCTTTTTAAATCGCAGGTCTATGCGAATAAGCCAGAAACCAGAGCAACGCTCAAGGCCAACATAACCCGTGCCATCGGTCAAATTCAGCTTGATTTATGCGCTAGAGTCAGCCACCCAGGGAAGCCGCGGTGGACATTTGAACGATCCTTAACCTAATGGCATCAATAGGCCTTTCAAACAAATGAAAAATTTCGATGATATCTCACACACACTTTGTTTTATTTAAATTTAAAGATAGGAAGTGCTTAATAAAAGCCCATTTACTTTAGTTTTCATAATAAAAAAAAATTAAACTCTTCGCTTTACTTTACACAACGACAATACAGATGATATATGGTATAAATAGTTCATAAAATAAGGATAGACTTAACTTAACTTAACAATAAAAAAATTCATAGTTTTATTAATAAGAACGCCTAAATGAAAATCTCGGTTGCTTAATCTTTAAGCTGAAGGAGTTTTAATGTGCATCGTTCATTCTTCTGACTCATAGGTCTTCTGCTTTCAGAAACTTACACATTAAGACCTTTCAGAGATGGGTGGGTGTTTCAGCATTATCATTAAGTTTTCATTATCAAAAATTCAATGATAATGCATCTAATTTTTCACTGACTTTGCTTTTTTTAATGATAATGATATTGATTTCTCATTAGCACTAAATTTTTAAATGGTAATAAAATTGATTTTTCATTAGCATTGAATATTTGAATAGTAACGAAATTGATTTTTCATTATCTTAATGATAATTTTTTAATGATAATGCAACAACATATTCATTAATACTGAATTTTTCATTGCAACTAACTGAATTGTTAAGGACAGATTACATTTAACAAGGAAGCAAAGATTTTTTAAACATTTGGCCCAATTTGTAACTGCATACAGTACAGTTGGATTGTAGTCGAAAAGAAAATGCAATTAGTCGTAAATGGATTTAGTAACCTTCATTTCATTTAGCAACGCGCATTTATTACATTCAACTTGTGTATTTTTGTACTTTTGTATAATCAACAAATGTAGCAGCTAATTATACTAAAAATTGTTGTTCACTACCTTAATTATTGTATCGTGTACTGAGAGATTTAATGAGTTTAATGCATTATTTTGGCAATGTATTAAATTAAAATACATTAATTAAATAAATAATGCATTGACCGTTAAGAAAATTAATGCAGATGAAAAATCAATTTTATTACCATTGAAAAATTCGACAATAAAGCATATAATTTTTCATTATCATTAGATTTTTTAATGATAATGAAAATGTACTCGTTCTTTCATTAGCATTGAATTTTTCTGAGGTTAATGCATTATTATTATTTAATGCATTACTCCCATCTGTGGGACCTTTGTCTTTACTAACAATGTTAATTTGATTTTATATTTATTGTAGTACATTTATTTCTTTGTTCACTACAATCATTTGTTTAAATATTTAATACTTTTGTTGTGTCTAGAATCTTTGAAATGATGTGATATGACTACTAAAAAAAAACAAAACTATGGAGCGATAAAACTCTCTTCATTATAGTTTTATTTCATTTAAATTCAAATTTCATTCAGTCCACTTTAATTTGTTAGAATTTATGAATATTAATTCCATATACTGATTTTTAAAACATGGATTTAGTGAAATTGTTGCTTAGAATATTATTAGTATTAAAATAGCACGACATAATTACTTAAAATAATAATAAACTTGTAGAATTTCAAATAGTTTTACAAATGTTAGAAAAAAAGTAAATTTACTTAGCAGCTTAGTATTCCAATGTAAGGTTTTCACAGTCTATCTGTTTAATGAATTTCAATTTCCGAAGATTCGAAACCACATTTCCGTGATTATAATGCTCAGCTTGGTAATATGAAAATTGTGATTAGATGATGATTAATTATCTCGGTAATTAATTCCTTTGCAGCTTCTCATAAAAGTGTTATATTTAGTCTTGCTATCTTGCCAGAAGACAAAGTTACGAACAAAGAACAGCAAAATTCCATGGGGGGATTGAATTTAATTAAAAATTTTACACGACGATTCTGCGCTAAGAGTGCCCTGGAAATGAAATAAAAACTTGACGCGGCATATTAACTTGCACATCTTCCAAGAAAGGATGCCGAGATGTAGTGTAGATCGTTGGTGCCAGTTGTACGGAGAGACGGTAAGACACCGCGACAGAAAGTGAAGACATGGCGTTGTTGCCAAACTCCATCCAAGCGGGCGTCCGCATCACATACCAGACCAGGATGTAGGTCCTGTGGGATATTTGGGTCAAGGGAGCTGGAGTTTTCGAAGTTCTCGGATAGTACACAGAACTTCATATAGCACTTTACCCGCAGGAGCACCTCTAATCCAAATGAAGCGAAATTCGACCCAAAGCTGTTTAATTGAAGCTCATTTCAGTCAGAAGGGAGTCCTGCACGGTCCCCAGGGAGGAGTGATATAATTTCATGTTATTGGATCCGATCTATCTACGGAGCTCAATCCAAGGAGCAGTACTGTCGCCTTAATGGCGGAAGAACAATGACTTTCGCCAGATACCAGGACTCAGGAGAAAGTTGCTCCGTCACTTGGGCAGATAAATGAAATTGGAGCCGAGACGGAACTTATCCCGGTCGCGTCTTATCTCTGTAGTTTCATTTAGCGAGTCACTTGGCGAATGATTAATGACTCCAGCCACATCAGAATGTGTGCATTTGTCAGCCTTGGGGATTTGCCTACGTGTAATAAAAGTTTTTCTAATTCCCTCGAAGCGAGCCTCTGTTCCAAAGTACTGGTCGTAACTTTATTTGAATCTCGCAGGTCATTTTCGGTATCATCAAAAATTACTCAGGAGTTTTTATATCGTGGAACTGCTGAAGAAAGGCACTTCTTCTTCATACCCCAAATATTTGTAAGTAATATTTTACTTAGGCTGAAGCTGAAGTTGCTTTTAATTAGTTAAGAACGTGATTGGCATTTGGTATTAAATTGAATTGTCCTTCGAGTTAATAATTTTCCAGAATGTCTACAACAACATTTGTTTTTCGTTACTTTCAAATAAGCAATTTTTTTTAACAAACTTCGCCGTATTTTTTCCGACCATTCGATCAGTCTTAAGGCTTCATAGATAAAACTGAAAGTAGATATGTATGCACATAAAATAAATTTTGTTGCTGTAAGTGCTCTAAAACAAATCTATAATGAGAAAACTGTAGAAACGCCGTATCTGTATATTGAAAATATTTACCAAAAATAAGGGAATACAAAAAGACCATTTTTAAAAATTTTGTCTATCTGGCTGAAACTACTCGATAGATTTTTATGGGGTTTTCATGGGTAACTTAAGCTTAACTCAAACCAACACATAGGCCTTATTTCATCGAAATCGGTTCAATAGATATAATAATTTAAAGTTTAAGAAGTCTTAAACGGCAACTGGAGCTATTTCTCATTTCTAAAACGTGCTAACAACATTCTACAGAAGTTTACCTCAGTAAGCGACGCAATCATAAAATTACGGCAGTAGTAATGTCCATGTTGTTATGTAAATTGATTTGGTTAAGAAGAAATACGGATTTACTGGATTTACAATGTGATTTCGATTTTTTCATTTTTCGGTAAGTTTAACCATATATGATTTTTGAGTGTGGTTTGTAATTAGTACTTTTTATTTTAACCTATGGTTACTATGGTTAGAGTCATAGTAGCGAATGCCTAGAATGCCTAGGTTCAAATATTTCACAATCCACTAAAGCGACTAAACGATTGAACTTAAGTAAAATGCGAAGAAGTAATAACAAAAGTTTTATTAAAAACAAAATTTTTTGGTTTTAAAGCTATGGGCGATTATACTTAACTTCATTTTTGTATATCAAAATATTATTTCCAAAAATAACAAAAAACATTAAGCGGTTAAGCGATTTTTTTGATATTTTTTTGTAATTCATAATAACATTTATTTCCTAAAATATTTAAAAAAGTTAAACGAAAATTTGCTGTGTCAAAAAGTTATATTATTATTTGTAGTAATGTTTAAAATGAACGAACTCTTTTCGAAGAAAGGGTAGCTTAGTCCTAGTAAGTAAAAAGCATCTGTAACACAGAACATTTAAACAAACTATCCGTAAAGCGCCATTTTTTCATTAGTGTAATTTTTTTTTAAATTCATCTTTCTCCCGTGAATGAATAAAATGTTATATTCAGAGCATCATAAAACAGAATTTGTTTAAAAAAAATTAAGCAAAGTCCAGCATCTTCTTCTGAATCACTATATGACCTACATACATCCCGAGTGCTATTCGGAACAAATAATTAAATCAATAAAACATAATTAACTACGTTTCTTCCGACCACTTAAACATGTGCTTAGAAACCATTTCATCCATTTATCTTAAAACCGAATTGCATTAGCTCAACGACACCACGAAATCCCATTTCATTGAATAGTTACCAGGAACCACACCTGAGGCGAGTATTTTGCGTGTCAGATGCATAGCCATCGAGTAATTGGAGCACGAGTAAGTTGGGTTACCATAAATTGATTACCTCATTCGATATCTACATAATCAAATATAGGGCGATTGCTGACGTTACTGCATCTTAAAGCTCCTTAGACAAGCTATTGAAATTAAACCAATGCCGCAAATTATTGCTGTTTTAGATCTCTACGAAACTCGTTCACATTCGAGTTATGAAAGTTCCATTAAATTTATATCGTTTTCACTGCAGTTAATTTAATTTATTCGTTAAATCTTTTAAGGAGTTCCAAATCATAAGAATATTTTACGTGATGTCAACATCCTTTAGAGTGAAGGATGAAAAATAATGATAAAATAATGGGATCATAACTTTGTGCCTTCGATGAATCCCTGGGAACCAAGATTACCTCAAAGCCTGTACTAAAACTTAACCCAGGGCTGCTTTAGAAACTTGGCCGATAATACTAAAACTAGTCGAAATGCTGGTACGGGAATAAGCCCCAAGTACGATATTAAAACCTGACCCTAGGATCCTAAACTCTAGTTAGAGAATTACTTATTGATTAAAAATTTACAAATAATAAATAAAAAAAAGATTTTTGTTCACGTAATATTGATTCTTAAAACACTAGCTGAGAATAGGAATGATTGGTACTTAAATCTTGGCTACAGTTTGAGGGTGGATAGAAAAACTAAGCTTTGGCTTTAAATCTTAAATCAAGCTTTAACATAAACTGAAAATCCAAAATGGGCATTCATGGCTTAGCCAAATCTTGGCCAGATATTACAAAACAAATTAGGTCACCCCTCTAGTGGTTAGGACTGCCTAGCCCTTTGCACTCTTACTAAGACCATCTGTAGTGCCTAGGTACTTCCAGGCGTTCTACACTTATGGCCAGTTTTTTTCTATAGAGGAACCAGTAATTTGGATACTTCCTTTTATCAAATCTGTACAGATTTCAATTAGCTTACTTGATAATAGAACAGTAAGAACCAAGATTGGAATTTATGTAAATTAATCATGTAAAATAAGATGGTGAATAAGTCCGTTGGAGTTGATGTAAAAATTAGCATGGTGGAGGACTGCAAAGGGCTAGAAGAGTCAACGCTTGTTCCCCAGCATTACGCCAATTAAATGCGTAATATTGAAAGTACCAATCATTCTGTTCTGGTGAATTTGGATACATTAAAAAACCAACATTTACTTTTAATATATTTATTCTCTCTACATTATTAGAGACTTTAAAAAAACGATTAAAAATCAGTTTTCTTTTCGCATATTTTCATAACTTAAAATATTCTTGCTCTTTACTTTAAAATATTTTTTGATGTATACATTCATTCTTAAATTTAAGTAGAAACAAATTTCAATTTCAAAAACCCACTGCATACTCATATATTTACATAGATACTATCGTTTTGAGTATTATACATGTATTACAAAAACGTTGTAGCGTAATATGTATATAACTTTAGTCTTTCTAGAAGGAACAATCTCAAATGGAGCAAAAACGAAAACCAATTGTCTCGAAACAGATTCAAGCAAAACTTCTGTTTTCACAAATCGGAATAATGTAACAAAACAAAAGCTAAAATTCTTTCTGAGGTCACGCAAATAATCATAATAATATATTTTAAGAAAATTGTCGAATATTTAGTTTCAAATATTTTGGTCATACGGACAACAATGTTCCTTTATATGGATAGAGCAAACTTATACGCTCTATATGTATATATATTTTAAGAATAGTTACTGAAATAAAAATTTAACAATTTCGTTAAAAGTTTCGAAACAAGCAAAGGCATTATGAAAGTGCATGAAGCAAACTTTTTTAAGTAAGCCCGCAATTTTCTTGTACGGGTCTACACATAATAGATGTACTCGTACATATATAAATGCGGGTAAACATAAATACATACTTTAATTAAGTGGCTTAGTATAGATAAAAATATGCTCCATGGCAGCTTAAAAACTATTTTAAGGAGGTGAAATATCTCCGAGACGAGTCCTGTCCTTGAGCATTTCAGAGTGACGTTAACTGAGATAGATAGGCAAAAACACCACCCCCGCTTTTGAGAAATTCCAAATTTCCAGCATGTCCCTCCTGTTAAAGAATCGACCGAGACTTGCCTAAAGATGGAATGTTCCCGCTGATGTATCAAACATCTGAGAACTGGGTTCTTCCCTGCAAGCTCGTTGAATAGCCACGATCTAAAAGCATTTTTAACTAAAAGGTGAAAATAGCTCTAAGATTGCACTTGGGATTTTGTTACGTAGAAGACGTGCTAAATCCGGCCAGCTTTGTAGGATGCGCCAGAAAACTTCGAGATCGATAGCGAGAATATGTTTGGGGGAATCAGACGACGCCCGAGGGGAAAACATTTCCCATTGGGAAACTCATCCAACCAGGGATCACTTGAGCTGAATTATGCGTGAAATTTTGATAGGAATCTCTCTGGGAAAGCGATTTCATAAGTTTCTCTTGACGGTCGAATAATGGACATATGAACAAGTTAAAAACATGAGGAGAATCTTTCGACTGACGTTTGTAACACCGATAATGTGTATTTTCTTATGTGCTTTGAAGCCAAGATAATGTAAGCTGATGGTTAAACAAGAATACATTTATCAATTTTCTTGGAAAATAGACGTTTACCAAAATATAAAAATTGCTTCCAAACGTTTTATAATTTTACAAGGAAATTGAACACAGTTCGCAAACATACTCAGAGACATGTCTATTAAGTTTCCGAGTATTTTATAGCAAGAATGACTACCCATTTTTAAATTATACTACTTAAAAAGATTAAATTAAATAATCCTTGTTATTTGTTGTAACGTTATACCTTTCACTAATTTTTTATTCTGTTTTTAGAATTTTCTTTATAATTTTCAAAACACAAATTATTTAATCTCTGAATACAGTCAATTCGGATTACTTTGGCCCTAGAAGGTTACTTTGTCTCAATATTGATTTTTCTGATATGACTTTTTTATCAAACTAAAAATTGTTAAACCTTACTTATCTCAATGCTGTATCAGGTTAAGATGTTTATTCTTAAATATAAATTCGAATTATGTGGGAACAAAGTAATCCCTCAGAGCTAAAGTTAAAGAATATAATCCTGAGGTTAATTGAATTGCAATTTTAGACCAGATCCTTTAAACAACATAAATTTTAGATAAATGGTATATATAAATGTTTTATTAACTTCCTCCCTTTCCTTACGTGACATTCGCACATTCAATTAACCCAAAAACAAATCAATTTTATCCTTTGTCAAATGAGTTTAAACTAAACACAAATAGATTTCACCCATTCACAAATAAATTTGATCTAAACACAAATGCAATTAACCCATTCACATATATATTTAAACAAAACACAAAAATATACTTAAACCATTAACAAATATTTTCGCAAATAAATTTTATTTTTTCACAACTTTATTTAAACTTTTAAAATCCATATAGGAAACCAAATAAAATTCATTTTTGTTTAAATAAAATAAACATTTAATTTGAATATTTCGCCACCTTTGAAATAAGCAAAACCATTTCCATTGCATGCATAGTTACTGCTATCAATCTGTGTAATTTGCTGCAAACTATCCACAATTCCTTCAAGGAGGTTGTGTTCTAATTCAAGTATAACTCTCAAAGAATGTTATGTGAAATTTTTAGAATTAAAAGCATATATAGCATTTTTGGATTAAATTAAACCATTTTCAGATTAAATTAAACTATTTTCAAATTAAATTAAACCATTTTGAAATTAAATGAAACTATTTTCAAATAAAATAAAAACTCAGAAAACTAAATGGCAAATTGTGTTATATTTTTATTTTTTATTTTTTGAAATAATTTGAAGATACAACAAAATATTCATGTAAACGTTATGCTTACTATGCGACTAGTGAAGATGTTGACGATCTGTTGCATGTTGAATTTGCACTACCATATCCTTTACATAATTAGAGTAGTCATGTTGGTTTAATTTTTGGGGACACTTTGCGCAATTACACTGATAATATTGTATTCAGTACTAGTATCACTTAATATTGTCCTGGCGTGCAGTTTTATTTTAGAAAAAGCAATCAATTGGATTTAACATTCCAAACTGCATGCATTGCTTCTAAATGTTTTTTGAATTTCTCGCGTTTTATGAATACGGACATTGTCCATAACGAATTAATATTAAAATCACTTAGCTAGTCCGATATGACCAATGACAGTATTAAAAATCGGTGCTTCAGGACGAACGAAATGGTACCTATTACAAAATTGCGCTGTAATAGCTTAGATAATTTTTTACTACCATTGGACCCGTGCGAAATTTCGCAAACACATACGTACTTTTGTTCGTATCCACTAAGGATTTTGGCCTCTGATGTTTATTACTTTTATTTAAACGCAAATTTTAAACAAATAACGCTATATAAAAGCAATAACCCAATACGCTTTTAGTCGCTTTTTAAAAATTTTTCGATTAAAATAACCCTAATTTACCTGTACCTAATTAAATAATCTCAATTATATTTATTCATTTTTTTTAATGTTAAATAAATGTTGTATGTTATTCAGATAAGACAGTAAAAAAAAATTATTTGTTCACATAAAATCGATCTCATCCATATAAGGCAATTTAAAACTTTAATCCGTTGGTGGTTCGAGCTATTAAAAAGGGTCGTAATTGAAAATGTTTATGGAAAAAGTTTTCTGATATAAAAGTGTTCGGGATAATAACCCATCCGACATTTTATTCATTTCGATTTATACTGGCAATGAATATTACAAGAAGCTCCTGAATAAACAAAACTGGACATCTATGTGATCAATCCAGCACAAAGCACGACCCTCATCACTTCCTTCCGAAAAGGATTTTCCCCAAAATTGTAGATGGCATCGAAGTACAATATAAAGGGCCCAAACAATGGTGAATTAATTAATAAGTGAGAAAATTTGTGTTCATAAACCGAACTGAACGATTGTCGGTCTATTTAGAAAGGGTTGCTTGTGTAAGGGGAGCATTTTCCTTTTAAGGTAAATAGCGTCGATCCCCCTTATATCGAGTTAATTTTAGACATAAGGCCAGACCCGAACATATGCTGCAGACAGATTCAGTTTAACATCAGAATATACATAAATTTTGCTTTTACTTTACGACTTGAGTTATAGCTTCATTTTGTGACAGTGACGATTCTTTATGAATAAATTAATGTATGCATATGCTCGTATTTGACCTCAATTAGGCCTCTCTTGGTTTCCCACTTACAATCCATATCATTAGGTACGTGTCTAATCTAAGCACGATTCCCAAAAGAATAAACTTGTTATGCCTGTAGGAATTATCCCGTAGAAGACTTGTCTATTTATAAAAGAAAGGGCAATTATATGAAATTGCTACCATCTTTTATGGCTAAATGTACTTTATTACATCTTTTCATTATTTGAAGGGACATTCTCGAGTTAATGTCGAACTGTTCTTCTTTTCAGATTTACAGGCGTTATGGATAACATCTTGGTGTAGTTCCGATGCACAAGCTCGGGCTGCAAAGATAGCAGCAAATAGCAGTAGAAACCCCTTAGCTTACTCGATTAATTCTGGAGGGTGGCGACAAGTGTCAGAGACTAAGTTTACAAGTTCCTCGGGTAAGTGTTAATCACATTGAGGTTGACAGAAATAATTGTGTTTGAATGAGTGGAAAAATTGTAGGAAAACGACCTTTTTAAAAAGTACGTAGTAGAACTCTCAGTCGTAGTTCAATGGTTCAAAATTAGCCAAACAAATCTCAAAAATTCATTTTTTCATATGTATGATGGCGTCACAAAATTTTAACTAGAGAAGGCAGTACTATTAATATGGATAAAAACAACACTCAATTTGCACCTGTGTTGAGCTCAAGTGTGCGTGGAAAATAAATAAGATGAATTGTGCCGACAGAAAGATTGATGAGCTCACACGTTCTTTCTCCCTTATTTGAACATTTTTCAGGATTTTTACTTTATCATTTTTGAGTGGCAAGGTAAACACTTGATGCAACAATTTGTTGGTTTTATTTTTTCAAAGTATCATAAGGAATTTATTTAACGTGTGATAAATATATACACATATGCAAATATGTATCAATTATTGTAGGCTTGAAGTACCCGATGAGTTCAGTTTATTTTTATTGTTGTAATTTTAGAGTTATTATTTATCCTGCCTGGAAATGAATTATTTTTTTCTTAAATTATTCTAGGAATATTCACATTAAAAAATAATCATAATACAAATAACACAGTAAATTAAAAATTAATTTTATTATTCTTAACTGCTTAATTGCTAAAAATTTCGATTTTGCAGTCAGATCGTGAAAAGTTCAAACATTTTCAATTTGAATTCACCTTTTCACACTAAGAACGAAGATCACAATCATTTAGCGATCAGTATTGCGTTCAGTTTTGTGAACGCGCCTGGTTGTATTTTGAACGCATATAGCGAGTCAAATTCGACAAATGGATAACAATTTTACTGAAGCTCTAATAGAAATGATAAAAGATTATCCCATTCTGTATGACTTATCTCATGCAGAATATAAAAATGTGAAAAAAATAACGAAGAAAAAATCTAATCTGTCTGAAGAAATTATGTCAAAGAAAGTATGATATAACAATGAATTTATTGTGTTCATTTAAATATACCGACTTTATAGTTGAAATATTTATTTTTGGTTAAATTGCACACCTTAAAGTTACTGCTAACCGCTCTATTGGCGGAATTTCAGGGCAATAATTTGTGCCTCCTTACAAACACCTTTTGCTATAAAGCCCAACAATTTGGTCATCCTGATGTACTTGTAAAATCGTATTGAATCTTTTTCCAAATTAACAAACAGCATGACAAATTCTCCTCTTATGTCACGATCAACATTTATATCATGCGAAAAGATGATACTGAAAATGTGCTCTTAGAAGAAAGGTAGCATACCTTAAATGTAATTTAATTTGTTTTTAAATTATTAATTTTGAAAAAAGTTAATTCTTTTAAAACTTTTAGGAAACTATCAAATTGATTTTTAAAAATCTCATATGCAATCGCATCGGGTCTGTGTAAAACAATCTGATCGCATTGGACATTGCATTATTGAGAACGCAAATACGGCGATGTAAACCGGTCTAAAAACTTGTTAATTTGAAACTATAAACGTATTTCTCTCTAATTGATGTTTTTACAACTGGCGATCACATCTACAAAATAAATTTTATATCACGCATGCAGGGAAAGTAAATGGCAAATAAAACACGAAATCTTTGACTGGTTGAATTGGGATTGGTTTTTCGCTTTGTACAGAAATGAAGGGTAACTATAGTTTTAAATTTTTTACATTGTATATTGTTTTTGTTTTAAATTAAACAAATGTTTATAAAAATAAAACAAATAATTTTTATTTTAACTATTGTTTTACCATTACAAACAAGTGTTAAATACTTTCTAAAAATTGTCCTTTCTGGATCACAAAAGATCTCTTAAATGATCAGGTTATCAATAGTCTGTTATAATTCCTATTTCGAGACTGAAGGATTAAAATTAAAAAAATTTCAATCTGTACGTATGTTGGCTACGACAAAGGTTTCCATCATTGGTGGTTAAAAATACAGCGAAAATTTTAAAGCAAACTCGCTCTATATTTGCACCGCACATTGTTTTGATAATAAATCTTTCATGTTTAGATTAGTGCTATTTATTTTTCGTGAAATTGCAAATAACATCCTTGGCAATGTTTGCGTTGTTTCCCAAAGGACCATACCCTCCTAAGAATAAAAGCATAAATCACATCTGTGAAACCGCGCACACACAACACAATACCACCCCGAAATTTAGAGCATACACGAATATTTGAAACTCATTAACACCTCAAGGCACTGCATACACCTTGAAGATGTGAGCGATAAAACAAATTTCCACCCCCACTTCTTACTACCCGAAAAAATCCCAGAAATTCTGGAAATCTTCCCACTTGTTACCCGAACCATGCTAATGTTTACAGGGGACGGGCGCAGCTGCACCTAAAATTGTCAACTGTTTATTAAGCAATTCACCCTGGGCGTTGATTTTTCCATTTTGGAGAATTCCCCCCAAACAGTAACAAGTAGTGGTGCGTCCTTAGAAATCTTCTAGTGAACCACTTGTTGATAGAATTTGAATGCTTCTCGAAGGCCCTCCTGAATCCTGAATACCAAAGGATCGGGCTGAGGCTCCCAGCGAAATAAAAAAGAAAAGGCGGCCAGCAGAGCAGTGCCGACAGGGGTGGCAGTGTAATAAAAGGCAGACGGGGCGCTGTGTTAGCACCTTAGCACACAAAAACCACCACCCACATTCCGGAGATGAAAGAAGACGAACGTCTTTGACGCCGGATGTAGAGGCTTAGCACCGAGGTCGTTTCTCGCCTAAATTTCAAATTTGTGCAGCTCTCTCCCTTTGGATGCCCTTTTTCTGCACCACCAGTGCCGCGACGACACACCACCTTAAGGAGTTATTGCTGGAGCATACCGCCCTCTCGTCCTATATTAAGCCGAAAAAGACTGACGAGATGAAAGGCAGAAGGACGAGGGAGCGTCTTCACTCTTATGTAACGTCCTCTAGAAACGACAGGAATTGATTATACAACCCTACCTAAATTTTGTTAGAAGATATTTGTTTGGATGGTTATGAATGTATAGAGTGTTTTTCCTCGCTAGGCTCGTACTGAAAAAATAAAATAAATTTTCTCTCTTACTACTTTCAGATATGGATGACATGTTTTTCCAATGCAATAAGGACGCAATTTACGTATTAAATTCGAGCTACGCGTACGGGGTAAGTATCCGACTGGCCAAGGAAAGAATGTGGCTAGAAATTTGAATATTACGTGCTGCTGCCAATTCCCAAATATCCTTTGCATTTTTAATAAGACCATCCGACTGCTTCCGTATTTTATGTTCTGGGATATCGTTTGTGGCTCCTTTTAGCAAAATTAGATATTTCTCCCTTCCACGCAGCCAGCTATAAAAATTTCAGCTTACGGACGGAGGCTCTGGCGGCCCTGGGATATCTCTCCCTTAATAAAATTTCGTGCTGCTGCCGGATGCTGTTTACTCTCAGATATTTCGTGTTGAAGAATAACATAACTGGAAAAATGCAGATCTACTTAAATATGCTTTTACGAGAGTGCCAAGTAACTGCTGAGTGCTGATTTAGTGATAGGTTTTCCATCTATTCATTTTATCTGAGTACGCCGTAATTTGGAATTTCTTTTTTTTTTATTGTTATATTATTGCAATTTAGTTCCAAATTCCTAAATTTCTCTTCCACAATAAACTTATTGCAATCACTTGCCTAATTTTCGGGCTTTTCAGTTTTCTTTTAATATTTCATTAGACTTTAATTTCAAACCTTACTACAATTCGATACAAATGAAAAAACTTTGTGGACTTAGGATCACGTGATGTGCCGAAGAAAAAGAAATTCTAATTAAAGAAAGCACGCCATCACACCTGCGGTTTTTCCCAGCAGCAATGTTCCTATTAAACTATTCTATAAAATCATAAAATCTACTATATACCAAAATACACATGACTTATGTGAGTAATGTTTATTGGGAACCAAAGCGTGTTCGTTAATTTTAAATGATTTTACGCATTTTAGTTCTATTGAACAAAACGTATTTTAAAACATCGTAAGGAAAACATGCCTTCTTCACCTCTACATCGAGGTTGAGCCTTAAAAAGAGAATACTGTGTATATGGTGGGACATGCAAGGTTCAATCCATTATGAGCTTTTGGAACCCAAGAAAAAGCTAAATCGGAGAAATACAGTCAACAAATGGACGAGTTAACAAAGTAATCAAAGAAAAAAAGCTGCCAATATTCAATAGGAAGGAAATCATACTGCATCACGATAATGCTAGACCACATGCTGCTTTGGTGACTCGCCAGAAAATCTCAGAGCTAGGATGGGAAATTCTTTCGCATCGACCATACTCCCTAGACCTTAACCATCAGAATTTTACCTATACTTTTCTTTACAAAATTATTTGATGAGAAAAAAATTAAAAAATTAAAAAAACGTTTACGTTTACGTTTACAGTAGTGCTATTGTAGTTTTTCGCATCCAAAGATTATCTTCAAAAATAGGTTTTATAAATTGTCATCCTGCTGGGAAGAAGTCATAAGGAACGATGGAAATTATATCGTACTAGTTAAATATGTTAAAAATTGTATCATTTTCTTCCTCTTCAAAAACGAACAGAACTTTCCGGTAGACCTAATATATATGTATAATGAAATCAATATGTATATATACTAAAAAAAATTATTTTTAAATAAATTAGTTCGTTTTAGCCTAAACATTCTATTTTCTTACCTGGATTGGCAAGCGAAAGGTATTGAAAAAAAATATAAAAAGGCACGTTCTGCGTTACATTTTCAGATCAAACTTAAATTTAACTTTCAATTATACAACTAAGTGATTCTTAATATGTGTTGGAGTATAGTCGGTACTAGAAATAAAAATAACAACGACACTATTAAAAATGAGTTTTTGATTTTTCTAATTTATTTGATATTTCCCACCTCAACGATGGTATCATCATCATCAGATGTTTTTAACCAGAAAAAAAATTAGAATGAGAAACTATAATTGAAAATATAATTATATAGCTTTAACC
The DNA here is from genome assembly GCA_963969385.1 of Philonicus albiceps. Classification (NCBI taxonomy): domain Eukaryota; kingdom Metazoa; phylum Arthropoda; class Insecta; order Diptera; family Asilidae; genus Philonicus; species Philonicus albiceps. Next base: position 32,678,372 of record OZ017773.1, read on the forward strand.
AATTAAAATTATTATAACGGTATTTAAAATTTTATCAAGAAAAATAATTTAAAAATTATGATATTTTCTTGAAATTGAACCGTAACCGTATAAAGTTCAATATTAACTAAATCAGAAACAGCCGCTATAAGTATTATAAAATAATAACTTTTCGGAAATGAAAAATAAAATTAAAAACTTTTCCAAATTCCTACCCAATTAATAAATCAATTTATTTAATTAATTATGTTAATTACGATACATTTGTTCTCGCAGTTGTAACTGAAATTCTTATTTCATATTTACTATATTCTTTTACTATTTTACTATAATTACATTATAATTTTAATCGTTATTTAGTAGTTAAATTATAACATGCCCATTTCTGATTGACGATAACAACAGATAAAAATTGAAAATAAGACTAATTACCCTAGAAGTAAAATTATCCATCCTAACCAGATTCATTTTCTTCTCTCTAATTCATTTCAAGACGCATGCACAGTTTAGCAGACAGATAATAACGCTTTTAATAAATCTCTGTGTAAATGGATTTTGCCACAAGGTATCTTTAATTTCTTAAGGCTCTTTAACCCGGTATAGGGGTAATTGGGGTATGCAAATGGCCTCAATAAGACACATAGTGCTCCACTCTCAGCTAATTGCAAGGACTGTTGTTATGAGTTGATTAAAATTCAACGAAGCACCAATCGTTGCCAATTCCCCGCCGACAGTCAGTTCCCAGCTGTTAATCCGAAATGTAAAGTGCAATTATGGGTTTACAATACTTCATTAATCTTTAACCAGAGCTCTCCTTAATTTCCTGCCGTACGACTTCATTTCCTGCGCTCCGATTTATCGTTTCCCAGGCCGGGAGTATTCCTCTGTGATCACCTTGCTTCCGGGAAATGAGCAAGCTCCTGTTTGATTAATAATAAGATGCAAATGATTTTCGCTTTAATTAAAACTTAGACACTCCGGCAAATAACACCTTCGCGTAATTGTACGGCAACCGGGCTACAGTGTTTACTGTCGGCTCACAATGCGCCCGGTGCCTGGCATACCAGCCAAATCCGATAATTGGGGCGAGAAATGCAAAACGAGCAGGGCACGTTGTCCTGCTAAAGCTATTAAATCTCGTGGAAATTGGCCGGGATCATAAATGAATTCCGGCGATGGGAACTGTACGTCCCAATGGAGCCCGATCGAGAAGAGACAACCCAATCCCAAACGGTAGAGAGAGTCAGCTTATACCACCACCAATGTAAAACTGAATTTAATGGATGATAATTATTTGCGGCTTTCTCATTATTATTAATGAGCAGTCATCTTTAATTTGCCTTGGCCATTAGCCCTATTCTTTCCTGGCCCAGATCCATGGACCACAGCTTCCAAGATTCTTGGCGGCAGCACGCTTCGTCGAGAACCCCATCGCCCTTTGGCCCCAAAGGCCGTGTTCCCATTGTTGTCGGTAATTAACCTGAGAAAGAACAAATATTTCACATTGCAGGAGTCCAGCCACCTAAATCTCTTCGGTACCCCCGGCAGCAGCGTGTTTGCAGCCCAGGGCCACTATGCAACAGAGGGTCTTTACAGAAGCAGATCTCTGTGCGGAGCACCGGCAGCAGTCAACGAGCCCACTGCAGTGCTCCAGAAATTTTTTCGGTCCAGCCACAATGAGAAACAGCATCCGGCGCATCTTCACGAGGGCAAACATCCCCAGAGTGCGGCGCACAACTTTGTCAAATGCAAAACTAACGCCGCAACGGCGATGACAACGAAAAAATGCTCTTCTGTTAAATCAGCGATAATTGCCAAGAAGACAAAGTTTTGGAAGTATCTCGAGGAGGAAAAGTGGAAGAAAAGCAGCATAGATAACTTACCTGCCGCCAGCACCAACTCAGATAGGTAAAATAAACGTCCTCTACCCAGTCATCCATCCCCCATACCCAACAAAGTTTTCGTTGCTTCTCTAACGGCCAAGTGGCGCCGAGTTATCACCGAGAATCATCTTGGAGAAGTCCAATTCCTCCTTTTTACCGACTGAGGACAAAATAGCGTTCCGACTTATTATGAATAATTTGAACAGTTAGAAGAAGATCTGGATGAAGTTTTTATTGCGAATCGCTTTGGAGTTTAGAAGGAAAAGTGTTTTGATCCCCAGATTCGCGGATTGTTTATCCAAAAAAGTTGGTGCTTTTCCGCTAAAACTCCTTAGCCTACTTTGGTGAGAGACCCGTCTTCTAGTTATTTATAGCCGTTTTTCCACAAATAAAAACAGAAACGAAAAGGCTTCTCCAAAAAACTTTATAAAATTTATAATATGATTATACTAAATCTAATATCAGATAGACTGAAGGGAAATATTTCATATTAGCAATAAAGAATGCTTAAGATTAAATTGAGATTGAGTTCAAGTTGTTGAACCTTACGAAAAAGAATTAAAATCGGTGTGTGTCCGTCGAATAAGTAACCCAACAATTTAAAAAATTACTGCTGATGTTTGCAGTTACAAAATAAAAACACCAACATATTTTTCTTTAATAGAAAAATACTATAGTATATATATAGTATTGCACTATTTCTAGATTTAGACTAAATGGACAAATTTTTAAGCTAATTTACATACCCTTTACACATTTTTTCAATAATAACTAGTCAAATAGACATGCAAATTCAAAACAGTAAAAAATGCTTTTTTATTTTTATTTTTGTAAATCTCTAAGATTTTTCAGTAAATTGTGGTAAAAACCCAGAAATACTAAATGAAACATTGACCTGAAACACAAATATTGACGATTTTCGAAAAACTTGCGATATTTTCAAAACGCATACATTTTTTCTAGTACCAATTTAAGTTATCAATATTAGTTTAGGTTGTTGGTTTTTGTGCATTATTTCAATAAGACTATAAAAAAAATATAGAGCTTATCTATCTATCAAAAGAATATTAAAAGAACTTGTCATATTTTGTGTGAGTATTGTCGAGATTAAGGAGCATTTACACCTAGCAGAAAAAATATTTTCATATTCAAGTTCATTTCAAAAATATGAAGTACAAATTTCATTTTCGAAATTCCAAAAATAATTGCACCTCGGAAACTTCTTTGATGGACTGAGTCATTTTCAAACACATTTTTCTCAAAACTGAATCTATTGAAGTAGTACATATACCAGAAATATCTTGTGTTCCTTCTTTGAATGATGATCTATCGAGTAAAATGATCACTTTGCTATCTATATCTGTCTGGTTTGTCTATCCGTCTAGATTATTCTATTTAAGAATGGCTAGATAAAAGAATATTAAAATCTACAAGCCTATTAAAACCCTATAGTCAACTTCCTTTACCTTGACTTAAAATCTTGAATTTTAGATTAGTTAGTAAGATCTCATTATAGTAAAGGGAAAAATACGAAAACAATTAATTTCTAATTCTACGTAGAATTTAATTTGTTTATGTTTTATCTTTTATAATATGATTATTGAAAAATTATTACGTGACTTATTTTAAACATTTATTTTCCAAAGAACATGAATTAAAATAAGAAAACCAACAGTTTTACCTTTACCTAAACATGCTTACTCACTTTTTTCAATCCGCGCAAGGATCCTAGAGTTAAAGGGGTTTCTTTGCGACACCGTATCGCAATTATATATCACTTTTTGTAAATAAAACATATTCTGAAACGTATGTATGTTATATATTTAATTCTTAAAAACGTTAACCCAAATTTCAAATAGTTTCATCACATAAAGTTCCGAAAAATATACATTTTTTTACTTCTTTTGGTGTATATGCCCTCTTAATCTTAATCTAATATTTCTAATCGAAATTATACAAGTTCTAAATCTTTTCTGGTCGAGACTCAAGTCGAAATTTTGTGAGTTTTAAATACTAAAAAAATGTCGAGATTTTGTACACCTTCTCGTTCTTATTAAATGTAGTCCTATTTTGGATATAGTGAAATAATATTTTAGAAATTCAACTGAAGCGAAAATTGTTTGCCAATATGCTTTTGGTACTTTGTCTGTAAAATCTCCGAACAAACGGCTCTACTTAGTTAATAGAGCTACAAGCTGAAACCTTCATCTTTCTATAGAAAGACGTCCCGTCATACCCCCGGGGACAAAATCCAAATATTCCCGGAAAGAAAGAAGTCTAGCCTAAACCGCCACCCCTTAGTCGAGTAGGCGCTTGCGTCTGCAGGGCCAACCACTAAAATGTAAGTATAAAAGCTAAAGAGATTGACATTGAGAAGAACACGGTCCTCAGGGAAAATCATGTTCGCCTCTTTCAAATTCCGGGATAACGAAGGTACTCCATAAACTACCCGGCGACCTCAGGGCAGGACGCTCCTCAGGTATACCACGAATTTCAGGCCGAACTAACCTCATATGCCTTGTTTTTGGTCGGGCATGTGTATGTTAATGGGCCCGATCACCCGTTCGCCTGGTTGGGTTTCAATTATCATATTATTTTATTTAGATTTTTGTGTTTTTAATTTACCTGAAGTTATCCGCTTTTGCTTCGCAGGGAAGGGAAATTGATAAGGAACTCGACTGGAAACAACAACGATCCGATCAGCACACGTGATAACAACAATTACACTAGGAACAGTCCCCGGAAAGGAAACAGCTCGGGCGGAGGCTCGGGAAGCAATCAGAGTAGCGCTCCCAGCGCTACCTCCACCACCGCTCTCGCCACCGTTACCAACAACAACATCATCAGTTCAAAGTCAAGCACGGAACTTTATAGAGAAGCGGCCCAATTACTAGGGCTCTCGTGCACACTTTGTGATAACTGCCGTTGCCTAGACTGTCAGGTACTTGGCTACACACACCTGGCCCTACAGCCCCACCCCACTCTACCGAGCATATAGTCCTTTTTTCCTGCCTAACCCCATCCCCTACTTTGTTTATTTCACAGCTCGAGAAGTAGACTCTCAAGTTTTTAATTTCAGAGCCGCTACTTTGAGTGTGACGACTCCGACAGCTTTTCGGAAATATCCTTCGTAGGTGATTTATACTATGAGTTGCCGCAAGCACCCCCGCAGGACAGCAGCCAGCATCCGTCCTCAAGTAGCCCTTGTCACAGACACAGTGCAGCCTGCAGCGACGTAGATGTCCATGAACCCCTCGACAACCTAAGTGCAGACGACACCGACCCACGCATTGGAGGAGGTGCTCCGCGATAAAGGAGGCCCTGAGGAGTGTGCCGACACACATGTGTACATACATAGAATACATGTGAGTACCTTCGTCGACTTTGTGGCATGAAAGTGAAATTTAAATGAAATGAAACTTTTAATCTCCCCACGACGATAAATAATTCATCCCCCTGGTGAGAAAAGACATCAGAGAGTTGGGAAGGGTATTCGCGCAATGGGGTTGGGACGACTCAAGTGGCGACACAGTGAGGCAGCTAATTAACCAGAAAGCGGGCAGTTTGTTCAGAAAGGCAAATGTCGGCGAGAATATTTAATTTGTAGTAGCCAACTGAGTAAATATTTAAATCCCCTATAATTACGACGGTCATAGTTTGCTCGGTTTAAATCACTGCGGAAATGTTTGTTGAACTCTTTTTATTAACAGCATTTTATGTTTCTTGTTAACTCGTAATTCCTTCAAATGACTTTTGGGCTATAGAAGATAAAATTCCGTCTTGATCTCTTTAAGTAAACTTCTGGCATAACTCAGGATACAAGACCACAATGATATTTACATATGCACTCGTATATGTCGCAGCCAACTAGCTTAAAATTAGTCGTTCAATTAATATCCTAGCCTCTTTACTAAACGGCGCCGTTCAACTAGTGGCCTGAAATATTCAGCCGTAGTGTCTAATACAACATTTAATGAACTGGCTGGCTGATGCTTAGGCCATTCATACAATAGAGTGGCTATGTGACAAAAAATATGAAATATACGACATTAGAAATTGTTTATTTAAGTAACTTAAAATATAATATATTGTTATTTGGTAATCATGAGATCCAATATCGTAACTTAATAACAAAGTCCGCATGTAAGTAATAAAAATATTTAAACTGCTCGGTACAGTCACAGCTAAATTCACTTTGTTTTTTTTTTCAGTACACTCTTCCATTGTACTATTTTCGCTTAAACGCAATCAAACTGTGAGACCCAACCAACAATATTGTTGCCTGCCAACACCATATAGGCAGTCACAGATAATTTATTATCTATGAGTCAAATGAGACTAGGCAAGTAGTTAAACGTTATCGATCCAAGTCATTTGTCTAGCTAGATTGAATGGCTGCTAGTTGTACGGCGCCGTTTAGTAAAGAGGCTAGACTATTAATTGAACGGCTAATTAAGCTAGTTGGCTGCGACATATATATCAAACATGATGTATTTTATTGTGTTTCTATATACTAAATGAAGTTATATACATATATACATCCGTCTTCATAAAAACTTAAAGTAACTTAGCATTGTTATGAACCAAAAATCTACCTTGATTTTCGGTATGCAACCCTTATAAAATGCATTAGTTTTTTAGAGGAACATATCTCATGAATTGTTAGGGTGAAGTACCTATTACTCAAATTTTTAGACAAAACGTTTGAATATTTGAGGTATTTCGCAATGTTAATAATTTTTTACCTGTGATTCCTTTTCTTGCGTTTTTGCCTTATCTACACTATCCTATGGTATGTGACCTGCTTTTCAAAAATATAAAGCTGTAATTAAGTACATTACGGCATAACTGCAGAGTTAGGGAATATTATAATTATTTCACTAGTTGCGAAAAGTCAAGTATATCAGTTTTATTTAAATAATTTAATAATAATTGGCAAAATAGAATAATAGGAAAATGTTACCGCTCCGCATAAATTTAGGAAAGTTTCTGTATGTGTAATTTTATTACATTTAAAACAATAAACTCAATAGCATCAAACGGATTCGAGACCGAGTGTTGTGATTACGAACGACTAAAAGTTATGTGTGAAAATTTAGTATTATACGTAACCGTCTTTCTTTAGAAAGTTCCAAAAACATTAATCATATGTATCAATGTTATAACATTGTTGCATTTGTTACACTGACACATTATTTTAACTTAACAACGCTTATAGCGTACTTACTTTACTTTAGTTTACAAAGTTTTTATAGGGCATTTATAAAAAGTTCATATTTAAAACACCCATTAGTGTTATAGAGGGTGGTAAACGATAGATTATTTTCTAAATACCTATGATTTGTTGTTTCTTTTTTAAATTATTGAGTTAACACGGTTTTATACGAGTTGTAAAATGCAGTTACCAATTTATAATCAATCAAACACAATCCTCCTATCCGAGTAAATTTTCATAGGTGACTAAATGATGTTGGTTATTTAATATGATACTCAAATTAGGCACTTCTGCAAATGATCGACTTGTAAACATATCTGTTCTTTTTCTTTTCCGCTACTATGAATTCACATTGCAACTAACTCGCGATTAAATACGTGTAAAAGCAAGTACTTAATTACAAAATGTCTTACATCATACTCATATATCTTAACTTCGGATTTTCAGTTAATGTTTTTCAAATTGCAAAGACCTTGCATGAAGTTAGACTTGAGCTACGGTTTAAATGAAACTTGAACCTAAGCACAACTAAAGCTAGGTTTAAAAATGGGTTCAGCTCAGTTGTCCAAATACTACTACGAAAATTGTACAAAAGCAGTTTGATAAGTCAGTGACTTTTCGAATTTCCTGCGCAGTAATTTTAAATGCAACACTGCTTCTGTAAATTACCATGGCTGCGCGGTAACAAATTTGGATCGAGTAAAGAGATCATCAAAAGCAAATAATGATAAAAGGAATAAAAAAATTGGAAAAAAACTAAATGTATAGAGCTAAAAGGAAACTATGCTGAAAAATAGGAACCTACGGTAGATCAGTTGTTAACACTCTGGCCTACCATCCCAGAGGCTGCCCACGAATAACCATGGTATTCTACTCTACGAACACAATGGGTCAATGAGTGCAATGACAATATCTGAGCGCTCGAGGTTACACGTCTCGCCCACTCCAATAATAAATAAATAAATAATGTTGAGAAATAAAATGCTTATTTGTCGAAAAAAATATCTTTTATTCAAAAAGCCACTGACTTATCAAACTGCCATCGCATTTACTATAATCCCATGGGGCTTAACAAGAATTCTTGTATGCTAGAGCAAGTGGATAATTTAAAACTAGAGCTATAGAATTATTTATAGAAGTTATTTATTTACACGATGACTATGATATCAAAGCAAATCTTAAAATAACTAATATTATATTTATGAAATTCAAGGAAATTCTTTAATTGAGCTTAAGCAGATTTTATAATTAGTTGACTGGCACTTCTATATACATCCAAGCCAAGATTATTTCCATATATTCGAATATGCAATTGACTCCTCAGAAAACCGGGATACTATTTTTACCTTTTGCAATTTAAAACAGTCTAAACGAATTTTGTAAAAGATCATAACGAACGAACAGCTCCCCTCCAGTGAAAGCTATCCAAGTCCTTAGAAGTTTTCGCATCTTTGCGTCGAATTCCGATTAAAACTTTTCCAACCTTGGAAACTTTCTTGTGCTGGCGGCGACAAGCAGAGCTTTGTTGGTAAGAAGGCCACAAGGCCATATGGGAAATTTTTGTTCATTGAGAATGCCAGTTTCGTCCTCTCCACCTCCACTACCTGGAAGGAGCTCCAGAAAAATCAAGATGTTCCTGATAAGGACTCCGTTGCCGCAGCAAACTTTCTCAAGATTATCGTGCTGTTGACATTTTGCCCTAAAAAATGCAAAACTTTTAAAAAGTTCGCTGAACACTTATTAAGAGTGCGCCCATGTTCATTCCCGGTAATCTAAGTCAACCGCCTTCTTGTGATGTTGATCCGGGAGGCGAGGTGAAGACGTGCAACCTCACGAGCCAAAGAAAATTGTAGTTTTGTTTTCCCCGAAGTTTTCATATTTCCAAAGTGGCTTGAAGTGCTCTTTTAATAATTAAAAAGTTTTTATGTACCATTCCGAGAGATGTAATCTCCGTAGCATGAAAATTGTTGTAATTATTTTTAAGATATTTGAGGATGGGTGCATGTGTTGCGGAATGCATTTCTTTGTTGCAAATCACATTACAGCACAGACCTTGGCCTTTATGGGTTTATGTTTTAGTAAGAACCCAAAGAAAGGGCGCAAGCAAAATTTGATATACAAAACTTTGCTAACTAATTTAAAACTATTGCTGCAGATATTCGCTGATTCGACAGACACCCGCGCCGCAGTTTTTCTCCATTCCCCAGAAAAGTTTTGCAGTTTTCATGCTGCGCAAAATAACTTTGTTCCGAAAAGAATTCCCTATAAACTGCGGCAACTGTTGGTGATCGTTAATTAACATTTGCAGGTTAGGCTTTGCAGAAATAGTCGCGGTCCGTGCGAGCTATGCACCCTTTTTACGCCTGTTTCTTTTTTCGTTTAGAGTTTTTGCGCCCTACCAAGTTGGACTCAGGCCAAACGAATTTAGCTGCATAGCGCCCCAAAATCCCATTGAGGCTACTGTCCGTTTGACTTGAATTGCGAACATCCAGAGAGGCAAAAAGTCACGAAAATATCCCGGGATGAACAGGGCACTCTAGATAATACTGGGAAAATTTATGTCAGCAGCAACAAGCGACTCTTCCCCATAAATTGCAAAGAATCTGATTGTTTTCTACAGGACTATACTTACTAGAAAGAAGGAAAATATATTTTTTATAATACAGCTAAAATTTATTTAGAATGGAATGAACAAATTATCAGAAAAAAATTAGTAGATTCATTTTTCTTTTGAAAAGAAATTAATACAAAAAACTTAGCATTTTCTTTGACATGCAATTTTTACTTTCTTTTTTAAGCAATTGTTCAGGGGTACAACCCTATAATTTAGGAATATACATATCTCCAATATTTGTAAAGCGATTTTAATTATACTTCTCTTTTTTTAATAAAAGCTATACCTAGGAAGTGGTAATTGAAATATGTATCATAGAAATTAAAGAACTGACACTATAGACACAAATATAAAAACTTACCTACAAAAAATAGAACCGCCTCCACAAAATCTCAAGAACTAAAAATACTAAGAATACTAAATTAATAACCTGGATTAAATATGAGCTACCATCATAATAATATAATATATAATATAAAAAATTCAACATTATTTGGCACCCATTAAATAATTTAATATTTTAGAATTTAGATATTTCTACTGGAATATAATGCTTTGCAGGCTTAAATCTAGATGTACAAAATCATTTTTATAAACAGTTGTAAAATTCACGATATATCTAATAGAATTTAAAGTACTATGACGCATCCAATTAAAAAATTGTGTAGTCCTCGCCGCTATCGAGAATGCCCTGGCGTCTTCTGGGCATGCTTTCGACGACGCTTTATTCAATCGACAACGAACGCCATATCTTCCGAATCCGTGTTAGCTGCTTAGGATTGTACATATGCCTTCGAGCGAGTTGGCTCTTCATTATACCCTACACATTACCAATTGGATTGCCGTCTGGGGATTGGGTTGGCCAGTTATTTTCTGCTTTCCAGATCCTGCACAATTGACTCCGACGTTTATAATCGTTAAGCTACGCGCACTGTAACGTTTCAAGCGACACTGAAATGAATTCGTATTGGCGTCGTAGTCCTTCCATATTACAATCACTCACAGAAATAAGAGATATAATAATAACTTTTATCTGCTTTGAAAAATTTCGTTTCCTTTCTTGTTGAACAGACTGTATATGTCGAAATGAAATTTAAATATTGAACCGTGCTTAAAATGGATAATACACTGGTTAAAAAATTGTTTTTCCTCTAAAGAATTGGCAAACCTTTACCATAAATTTTTTTTTTTATAAATTACGAATTCGTAAATGAAAATGCTCCATTACATTAAATTTTCAAGAAAAATAGAAGTAAAAAATATAGAAAATCGTATTTTGGACATTTATGAAAAATTATTAAAAATAAAAACTCATCCTAGAAATTTGTAATGTGGCTCAAATGAAAGCCTGAGTCCTAACCTAGACATATGAAATAACCAAATTATGAAAAAAATAAAACAGAAGTTATTTCGAAATGTTTTAACTTTTTGTTTTGTATTTTTATATAATAACTTAAGGTATCAACTATCATTTAAGCAACATAAACTGCTGGATCAAAGGTTTTTTCAAATGTATTTTTGTATTTTTTAATTCTATTGTTCTCGAAAACGTGATGAGATTGAAAATTTTCTTTTACGAATTCAAAATCTGCGAAAGAAATCCTATAGAAATGATTTGCCAATTCTTTAGAGACTTTGTTGAGTTGAGATGTTAGTGAGTGATATCAGTTATTTATAAGAAGTCAGTTAATTTATTTCTTAGACCTTAGAGAAAGATTCATAAAAAACTTATACCGTAAACAAATTTTAGTAATGCTTTTAAAAATAGTTTAAGATCTAATCTTTTATTGAAGTTATGTTTCTAATTCGCTCAATGACCCAGTGATGGCATTTTAATTAGTAATTTTAATTTAATAGACCAAATTTTATAAAATTAGCCTGTCAAATGTTCGTCAAAACTTAACAGACCAGAGTAAGTAACAAATGAGTAAACGTCTTAGATGTCAACTTACGCCACGCTTATGAGTTTAAAAAATTCAAATCAAAAAATTAAAACTAGTTCACATGAACGAAAAAGTCCATATGGCTTAGTATGTCTTTTAATTAAAGTTTTGAAGTTGAAATACTCGTAGTACAGATAACTCCTCCGGAAAAATTCTCTTTTTAAGAAAATTTCTTATATGTAATAAAGTTCGTAAAATGTTTTATGAAGTTCCCGTTATTTCATCCGTGCGAAGTATACACCCCACTTGGGCATTATATATTTTTATGCTCATCGAAAAAACCCGTCGAAAAGTCTTTCAAGAAGCCAATTTGTGTCGGGTGAGATATGTTTATTGCCAGGCATAAAGCACGAGCATATTTCTGCTGACCCGAATGGGCCTGGAGAATTTATTATTAACAAAAACATGTCCGGGAATTTGCAGAATACGTCAATATTTTAATATTCCCGGAGTAGAATTCGGTCACAACAGCAGCAGTGCTGGTATTAGGTGAATTCAATAAAAAATCGAAAATATTACGGTCATCGAGAGACACCAATATTTTTCAGGTAGGTGATATTGGGGCCACGGTATCGCTCCAAGGAGCCCCATTGTCCGTGCAGCAGCGGAGGCAAGCAGCCCTCAGGGAAATATGCGATCTGGACTGGGTACTGGCAGTCTTCCAATCAGCCATATTTCAATATTTCAGAGCTTATCTTCGCCTAGAGCTGCTCGTATCAAAATAAGAAATAAATTGAAATCGATTATTTGCTTTATTTGTTTTTTTTTCCCCGCCCATTGTTTTCGTTCCTTACCCCGTTCGGGACGTAAACGGCAATCCTTCGCCAGCGATGTCACCGCAAGTGGGGGAGTGCTTTTTATGTTATTGTTGTTGCCCCTCTGTGCCGTTGATTTGCCCTATTCTACCCGAAAGCTAACCCGCTGAACAGGGTTAATGGGTATTACAGAACGTGAGAGAAATGCCAAGAAACCCTTTGATCTGCCCTCGTTCCCAGAACTTAAGACGGCGACGACAAACTTAAAGGACTCGCCATTTCGTAAGACGGGCGTACCTATCCCCCTTGCTGAACCCCAAAAAGGATACAGCGTCCTGCAAGTGGCGGAAACACTGTCTTCCCTTTACCCCCATACAGCAGGCGAAATTTTCGCTTGTCTGCGCTCCGCTGGCGCTGACAAAGAACAGGGTATCGGCACAGACAGACTCCTTCCAATTACAGCCGGAGCCAAAAATATGCGGTGCGCTCCTTTGTCTGCCTTTTGAATTGTAAATCTACGAAAAACATCATTCGCGAGTTAATGTACACCCTGTAGGCGTGGATGTGTCTTGAGCCAGATCGGTGCTCTGTTTCTTTTATGATTTTTATATGGGAAGAATAACAAACCCGGCGGACGCTTTGCGTCGCATTTTCTCCATCACATGCCTGCCGGGCTAAATTTACATTCTGCGCAAAAGATGAAATTTTTTTTTTTTTATTTTTTTTCAACCCAAATATGTTTCGGTTGTGACGGACGTAAGATTTCGCGTTCAAAGTTCCCTCCAAGGACTTTTGTCGAAGGGAAAACGAAAATGAAAGATGCTTCGAAATGGAAACATACAGACAGGGGGGAACACAGCCCTTAAACTTAATATCCATTTACGTGATTTACGTATGTGCCACAACCAAAGAGAGTTTCCCCACGGAGCTTAGTCAAATGTATGGTATACTTATAATTTAAAAATTTTCTTCACCAACTTCTTACAACAATTTTCAACCTTTTCTTACAAAAGAATGTTCCCAATAACATTAATTTCGATTTAAAATATCTACATATATCAACATGCACACGCAAAGAGAAGAATTAAGATTTTAAATTATTTAAAAAACAAGAACATTTTTTTAAAGTAAAAGTACACGCTTTGCGATTATTAATTCAATAAAAATATCTGTCAATTGCCCCTTCGAGCCTTGCTAAAGACAATCATTTACATACATGAAGTACAATTTCTCTAATAGCTAGAATATTGTCGTTAAAGGTTTAAATGCATTTAAGAATAGCAGCATTAACTTTATCCTTAACATACACAAAAAGAGAAAAGTATATTATTAAATTACATGATTTAGACGGGCAAATAATGCTCATGTAAGAAGGGAATTTCTGATTCAGCAACTCTTATTGTTTCACAGCTTATGTGGCACATAACGTCATCCTGCTGGAAATAAACAATATCGAAGACCAATGAATCGATTAGAGACTATAAATAGGCAGTTAGCATTGTTCGGTAACACAATCCATTAACTATTGCAATGGCATCAGAATTAATTTAAAAAAAACAAACATAGTCCGAAGATTCTACCAAACCAAAGCCAAAGTAAGTTTCGTCGCTACAAAATTTGTCGAAAATTACACGCTGAGGGAGCTACAATGTCGATATTTTTATCAAAAAAGTTTTTAATTTAAGGTTTACAATCCATCATTATTGAAAATTAACCCTGAAGAAATTTTAGTATTCAGTTGCAATAGAAAATTAATTATTTTGTTAAGACAGTCAAGAGTTGAGATATTATTATATAATTATTTTAAAATTAATTTAATTTCACGGGAATTATCTTCCAGAGAAGGTATACATATATTAATATTTTAGATGAAACATTTTTTATCTTAATTATGAAATGCATTGCAAATTTAGACATTTTAGAAAGTTTATGCCCTTCATATAAAAAAATATATTTATAAAAAAGTCTTTCGGCGGAAGGAACAGGTAGCGTTGAATGTAGTAATTAAAAGATGAAATTCCTGTAAACTCTTGAAGGCAGGATACCTCCCATATTTCTTGGTCTACGATCTACGATGGTATTCGTACATTCATTGGGTCAAAATCATTACATATTTGAAAATTGAGGTATTAATGAAGGGGAGGGGAGAGGGAAAAATCTTCCTTGTGTGTCTGATTAGGATTTTCCTAATACTTTGAACTAAATTTTAGCTTGTTAAATATAATTTTTGTAATGTCAATTAAAAGTTGTTATACTTGACCTATACTTTTCCAACCTTGTCAAGTAATTGTTGTTAGATTCAGTTTAGCTTCACAAATATCATAAAATTGGTCCATGTTATCTGTCTCTTTTTTTCTGGATTATGGGTACCTGCTAACCCGCGGCTTACCCTAAAATATTTTAATAAACTCGGATCCCTCCAACCAAATTGGAACCATTTCACGCAGAATCCGTTGCCAATTAATTAAAGCGATGCAAATGAGGGAATATTTGGACGGTAAAATTTTCAACAGGCTGGTGCGTTGGTTTTTCCCAAAAATGTTTAACGCCCCGCGGCCCACCTTCACAAAGTTCTACAATCAAGCATGCAAATTGCTCAAATTTCACGTTAATTTTGCTAGCACTCCGACCGCACGCTGATAGATTTTCTGTGGGTGGGGGTGGGGAACTGCCTCCCGCGGGCTGCATGAAAGTGCTGATTACATCGCTAATTAAACGGAAGCGTTTTTCATTCGCCCGTCCGCCTCAGCAGGGCCAAAGGCCATCAGCTTCAGCCTCTCTTCAACAGGCGCTGATTAGAGGTTATGAATTTTGCAACTTTGAAGATACTCGTTAGCAATTACTATCGGACGTTTAATTGAGTTTAGCAATTTGTGCAAATTGGTAAATGCTGCGAACTAACTTCATTCGACCCCGTAGGATGCTGACGTGCAGCATTTTCCTACAATTGGAAATCCAGTTATACTACACTTTACCTTTTCTAAAATTTTATTTAACTTCAACCACAAACGTCGCCAGTTCAAAACTTTGTAAAAAATTTGTATTCAATTTTTAAATCAATGAAACATTATTAAATTATTAATTTTTCTTATTTACAATGTTGAATAGATCTTTTTAAATATTTATAATACCAATTTGACCTATTAGATAGTTTAAGATTTAAACTTATGTTTTGAAACCCCCTACTTCCTTATAATTCTACATTTTTATAATTAAATTGACAAATTTATTTACTCTAGACACTGCCCTATAGAGCAGGATGAACACTTTTACTATAGGTTTTTGTTCCAGGCAAATTTGTCATAAAAATACAATACCATATTTGCTATATTTTTATATACCATAAACCATCTCAATTTAATCTGTTTGTAATTTAAAATTGTGCTACAAATCTACTTACAAAAAACTCACTTACAGTCTATTTGGTAAGAGTGTATCGCTCAAAATTCAATAATGCGATAAAAAATTAACAAAATATTATTTTTTCCTTATTATTTACTTTATTTACTTTTACGTAATTCATTTAATATTTGGTGAAGTCACTGTTATTTTCTATTATAGCTCTACATCTATTGTTTATATTTTCAACTAATTTTTCAGCATATTCAGCAGTGGTAGATCCATTCAGGTTTTCTTTACTGATGATTTTTTGCCGATGATATTATTGCAAACTGAAAACGTTTTCCCACTGCAGCTTTGCCTTTATAAGGGCCCACACATTTTCAATTGGATTAGCATTAGGAATTTGTGGGGGCCACTCTATGACATTGATATCCTCTTGATCTTTTGATTCGGTACAAAGACAACTTCTGTATGTTGGATCGTTGTCTTCTTGCAAGACCTCCGATAAGTTTCCTATTCCAAACCAAAATTCTATAGAGTTTAATAACCCGTTTTTTTAAATTTGCATCATTCCTTCTGCATTGAGATTTCCAGTAAAAGCAATCAATTTTACGAAACCTTCCGAACAGAAGCATCTCCACATATGAACTCTTATTGGGTGTGTTACAGTATGTATGATGCAATGCCATCCTATTTTTAACCATACTCGTTTAGGTCCTTGATATGCCCAAAATTATGATTTGTCAGTGAACACGACGTTTGTCTAATTGCGGTTCAAATTTTCATTAGCGCATTTCAAACGGTTTTCGATGTGCTTTTCGGTTTAATTATAGTACTACGGTGTTTGATGGAACTTTCCCTTATTCTTTAGCTTATAATATAGAGAGACAGGTTGACACCTTTTTCCGCTAAATTTCTTCTAGATCGCCTCAGCGTCATTTTGTAGATCCTTTTCAAAAAGCTTCAAAATAGCAATGTCTTCTTTTTTTGATGTTTTTCTTGTTTTACCTCTTCCTGGGAAAGCGTCCACGTTTTTGTCCTCAGAAAACTTCTTACACCACTTCTTTACAAAAGACGCATCTTTTTTAATATACCTCACTGACTGGACATAAATCCATTTAGGTCCTTTCGGATGAAGGCAGAGAAACACGTTTATAAAATAAGTCACTCATATTCTTACCTGTAGAAAGTTTAACGCAGAATTAGACTTTAAGCATGACGCGCACATATAGGCTAAAAATAGGCCAAAATAGGCAAAATATATTAGTCGGACGCAGAAAAGTATTACAGATTTATAGAATGGTTCATTAGAATAATAACTAAGAAAGAGCTCAGACTCAATTTTTGTATAGAAAATCGAATTTTAAATTGATATTGGACTCGATTTTTCTTACGAAAAATTAAGACTGGAGCTATGGCTTACTTTTTTGGCTCATGACCCAAAGTCTTCTCCTTGGTAACTCTTAATACTGGTTAAAATTTTTGAAGTGTTCTTCCGTAAATTTTATAACCAGCAGGAAAACCTATTTATTTTCAAACTGTTCTCACAGAAACTCGAGGGATTATAACAAAGTAGATTAAAAATATTCTACCCCGCCATAATACTGCTTGATACCTTATTTAAATTTTTAATCATAAGCACTCAGCAAGATTATTGTAGACAAAAATCATTTGAACTTACTAATCATTAAGATTTTTAAAATCGTCGACGTTGTATAGCCTGAAGAGGGCATGCAAAAAATGAGTGCTGAGTCGTTGTTAGGCAGGATTTTCTACGATTTAAGGGATTATGTATGAGTCCTGTCGTGTGGGCTTTAGGAGATTTAACTTCGAATTACTCTACAAATCGATCTCGGCAGATTGCAAACCGTTTAACTTGTCTGTCAGCAACTCTTCAACAGCTCAAAGTGCTTAACAAGAAACTCTTCAAACTTTTCTGGAAATCGCCTCCTGCTCCCGCATTGCCCGTAAACAAGCTCTCAGGGTGTGTTAAATTTGGCTTTTCACGCCCCAACTCCTAGAAATCATTTCATTTTGCGCGATACACTCCACCGAGAGCCACCCTGTTTTCAACGGATTACGTTTTAAAGGGCTCACAAGGCGCCACCGGGATGAGCGTGAAACGGCGCCGTTTAGCCCAAATATGATCGATTGCGTCGACCCTGCCAAGCGGATTATTCCAAGATTCCTTTGATAAATTTCAGATTTAGCCCAACTCCAACTGCTGGCCCCGTTTGAAGAAAGGAAGTTTGGGGAAAAAAAAAACCCCAAACGAGCCATAAACGGCATCGAAAAATTGCCAAGCGCAGCGCAGTGATTTCATTCGGGCAGGGCGGGCATTATTGATTTAATTTGGTCCTAAATGTGTTTACTCCACGAGTACTTAATTATGTTTTTGTTTTTATCTTTCAGACGATGCTTTCGTGCCAGTCTACGCCCCGCTCCGAGGAGGCCAAGCGAGACGACGAGAAGCGAATTTAATTAGATTCCCAGTACTCCCGTAAAGTTCACCTGCCACAGGATAAACCCGAACAGGACGAATATTTCATTTTGGGGCGCTTTGTGTTTCATACCCGTCGCCGGCAGCCTCCCCCGTCCCTTCTGCTGGACTTACCTCACGCCCATACCGCGACACGCGAAAAAAAAAAAAAAAACACCCACAGCCGCACGGGCTGCCAAGCGAAATTAATTTTTCGTTTTGTTTGTTTCAATTAAAATTTGCAAAATGAATATTTAACGAAATGTAACAAATCGCCATGAGATCCGAGCGGGATCTCGTGTGTGGGGCTAGTCGACTTGGATGTGGGCTCCGGGAGGAAGAGTTTCATCGATCACTCATTCTCCCGGGAAATCAATAAATTCCGCGAATTTTTTTTTTAAATAGATGTAAAATTTAGGATTGCCTCCGCCACTTGTTACGCCAAATCAAATTAAATAATAAACTTTTTAGACATAAACAGAGGCCCCTTTTCTTAATTTTTGCTCGTGTGCCAAGACGGGACGGGATTTCGACTTTGTTCGGGTCTCAATTCGTTTTTTCTTTTTCTAAAATACTCTAAAACTATACAAAAAAAAAACAAAAAGTTAAAAACGCGTTAAATTTACTAAAGATGTTTAAAACAGCTGACTAAGGCTACAAAAAAAAAAATGGTAAAAACGTTTAAATTTCTCTAAGCGTATTAGAGGACCTTCTCAATCTCAAAGTGTTGAAAATTGTGTAAGCGACTATAAGAAATGACTACTTATTGTATTTTTTTGGAGATTAGAAGAATTATGAGATTAAATCAGGGTTACGTTACAAGTAATAAAGTGTAAACAATTTTTCTATGATGTTGTTGTATTCTCTTTTAAAGTGAATATCCTTATGAATAAAATAAATTAATTCATTTTAAAAACAATCTTTTAATAAACAATAATGAACCGTATTTTATTTTTATATCTGATATCTTTGTAAAACACAACATGACCCCTATATTTATAAAACCCTACAAAACAATTCGGAATGGAATTAACGCTGCTGCGCACACGCATGAGATTACATCTTCTGGACTGTAAATGTACTTTGAATATTAAAGCTTATTGCAGCGAGTTAGGCAATAGAAATTTAGAAAAAATCAAATTAACCTACTTATTAAGATGTAAATCGATCGAATTTTCAGAAATTTACCCTACCTACCTAAGATTTTCCAGATCGATATTTTTAAATTTACCATCGCTTTCTGGAAAATCCTTATTAGAACCCAAAAGTCTGAGCTCAAATTTTTAAGCAAATAAATAGTGTTCATATTTATTTTGATGCCGATAATTTCATATCTCCAAGTATGTACGAGCATATCGAGGTTGAAATACTCTTGATAGTGGACCAAATGTTTAAACCGGAAACTCGTTTAATGCTAAATATTTAGGTAAGTATTACATCTTAGGCTTTTAATTTTGCACATCCGTTTAATAAATATAAAATATAAAATATATTTAGAAAATATTATTTATATATTAAAAGTTCAAATAAGAATTAAGGAAAGAAGGATTTAAATGTTAAGGTCTTCCTTATAAATTTATTTAAAGTGGAAAACATAAATTTGTCAATTTAATCAGTTTTTCTTATTGTTAAAAAAACTCTCAAAAAATATATTTTTCCTTTCTCTAACTACGTAAAGGGTTTTTTCTTGTCGTCCTATGAAAAGAAAATCGTAATGGAAATTTTCTCTCGTGTGAAACGGCTCTAAAACAAAAATAGAAAAGAGACGATTTTACGGTAATTGCAAGCTCGTTGCAGCGAAAAATTGCTTTACGGCTGCTGGTGCATTGCGACGGTTTCGAAAAAATGGTAAAATCCTTTGATCTGGCTACCGACATCGTAAAATTATCTGTTCAAAGCCGCGATATTTTCTTGTCATCCGTCGCTCATTACATTGGCAAAGCTGCAGCGTGAATTCTCGCTCGTGTACAATGCGGCCAGCCTAATATGGTCGGTCAGACAGACTCACACAAAAGACTGATGATATTTTGGAGAAGGAGCAAAATAAGAATTAAGTTGCCATGATTAATTACTCTATTTCGGTCCTTTATAATTTTTTCAATGACCTAAAGGTTCAAAATTAGACTTTCATTTTGAGCAGCAGACTAAATGCAAAAGAAATTGTGATCTTTGCACTCTACACAGAACTAAAATTTTCTCGAAATTAGGCCATTCTGACCCTTTATGGTAAACAAGAGTCGAATAAGTTTTTTTATTTTTAAGCCACATTTGTACTGTCCATTTTTCACCCCGAAACATCCCCATTCGAATACGATATTACAAATTCTCGGTGCTCATAATCCGAGCATAACACTTTCACTCGATTTACATATCTAGAAATTGGTCGAGCTGATGAATCAGACCAGGAAATGGAAACATCAACAGGGACACTCTAGGCCAGGACACTCGCCTTGAGTTTTCTAAGAATTTATTTCCCAATCGAATCGTAATATGAAGCAAAAAGC
The DNA here is from genome assembly GCA_963969385.1 of Philonicus albiceps. NCBI lineage: Eukaryota > Metazoa > Arthropoda > Insecta > Diptera > Asilidae > Philonicus > Philonicus albiceps. Next base: position 32,699,086 of record OZ017773.1, read on the forward strand.
TTAAGCACTGTTAATATAATTACCATTGGCTGCTACGCGGTAATATGCAAGTGTCCTCTATCTGCCGATGACTGCACCCATAGTACGAATCGAAAAAAAAGAGTTTCCCATCGCTCAGCGGGAACTGGGCGGATTCAACCGAATTCCCTTTCATACGGCGACGATATGCAAATTCCCTTGTCAGAAACAGTGGAATTGGTCATTTATCAAGACGTTCGATATCCCGGTAATCGTAGATGACACACTTGCGAGGAGGAAAATAAATTGAGCAGTAAGCCCTCCTGACAGTCTGCCACTCGGGACCCAATTGTATAAAAAAAAAAGTCGACAGAAGTATCGTTTGTGTCTGCAAAAAGGCCTTAAAGGGGATGAAAATTAGTTTCATCGCATCTATTACCTAAGTTCGACAGATGTGAATGAAAAATTGTGCTAGAACTCTTATTGCCGCCCCATACTTTGGGCTTTCGAAACTCCTCGCGTAAAAAGTGAATCAATTTTATTCCCAATAACGAACTAAATGTGGTAGCCCAACTATAACACTTTACCAAGAACCCACTACGAGAAAGATAGATATCGTTGTGGCCGTTTATAAAAAAAACTTTTAAGCAGTTCAATAGTTCGCGAAAAATATTGCGCACTACTTTAAACACTGGTCTCTAAATAACTGATGATATCATGAATATAAAAATAGCAAAATCTACGGGTATACATTAAAAGAGCATGACTGGCTGATTCATTAACACAGAACCGAAACTGCTGAAGCTAATTACGTGAAATTTGGACAGTAAGTTTCTTTTGTGATGTAACCACCCACTAAAGAAGGCTTCTAGAAAATTCTTCCCCTAAGAGGGTAAAGTAGAAAATGAGAGTTTGTATGAGAATTCTGTCATTGCTAAGGTTAAAACGGTTTAAATTGGTATTTAGCCTTCTGGTTGGACCCCTTAAGGGTCGATTTTCCTAAAACGCTGACACATATCATACTTAACTTCAAACCAATAGTCTAAATACAAAATTACATATCTCTAACTCTTAAAATTACTGACAAACAAAACATATAAACATTAATGTAGGGCATCTATCCCCTTAGGAAATACATCCCTTGTTAATGGGTGCTTACGTCCTACAAAGCGTAGCCTGTATTTTAAATCACGGTATCGTAAGGCGTAAGGTTGTCTGGTGGGTGGCAGAGAAAACCAAACAACACATAGAATTCCTAGATCTACAATCCGAAAGGGCACACCCTGTTGGACAGCCCCTTCAAATATAGGAAAAGAAATTGTTCTGTAATATTTTATTGTATTTCGAGTAGTACTCTTAATAGATATGTAATACGTAAGAATATTTAAATCTTGAAAAATGTTAGTTTTAAAAACATTCCATATATCTTGAATGTCCTACTGTTTCAATTCGATATTGAACAGTCAACGATGTCAGAAAAGTAATTTGTAAAGAATGAAATAGAATGAATAGAAAAAGTTTTATTAACAATATAAACAGTATATGTTACACTGACACTAATTTCTTATTATTTACGAATATTTTTGTAAGCAGTTCACTGATGTGTAGAACAGAAATTTTGTAAAAAAGGCATTTATGCACTAACAATTTTTGAAAATAATAAGTTACTGATTTTGACATTGGATAGAATTATCAAAAATGTTTAGATGAACTGTTGGCAACTAATTTGTTGTTTAAATATTGCAATCAAATTTCACACAACTGTTTTCAAAGTTTAATGTACAAGCATAGTTATTAGAAATAAATAGATGTTGGCAGACTGATTGTATTTAATATCGACTATCAAAATTGTACTCACCGAACCCTCATTCTACGAATAATTGCCCCATCAAACGCGTTTATTGCTAGTTATTAGCATCTGTGTCCTAGTACTTTACAACTTTCACCGACACCACATGTCGCTGTAGAGCACGGCACAAGTTTTGAGTCTTTCCTGATCCCGGCCTTATATAAGCCCAAATCAATTCCAGAAGGCATTTTCGTCGACCCCGATTAAATTGCCAGGAGATCCTCTTAAATTAGATATCAGGAATTCTCGTTCGGGTGCTCACATCCAGCCAGCGAGATTTGTAGTCGCACGATGAGCTTAATCCCTAAAATTTATCAAGGACAAGACCTTTTAATGGCCCCCCCAATCTCACTTCCCGCTCCCGTTTATGGGAGTCTCAAGAAAAATTGAGTGCATTTACGTAACACCGAAAGGGGGTGGATGTCGGATGAACCTGTTTTAGATGAGATCCTGCAATCATTCGCTGCAGAGTTTTCCAGGACAAATGAATCATCCAGAGTTGTCCTGGATTGTTCAGCAATGCCCGTCCACAGCACCCCTCTACACCCATGGGACTCTGGGGCGGAGTCTCGCGCCCAGATAAATTATTGTTGGGCCGCGCTTTGTAAGGGAAATTATTACAAATGCCTCTGAATAGGATAACGGGAGAAAAGGCTGCTGTAGATCTTCACTTAGCTAAGTCGTCTTCAATGGCATTTTTCAGGGAGTTAGGCAGATTTAGCAAGATGCATGGGAAGTTTCTACAGCTCCAATGCACCGCGGAATTGGGGCGGACTCGACTTGACAGCCTGATTTATTGAGCGAGCGGTAAATTCGAATTTGCATGCACCAGAAATGTTTATTGCACTTTGGAGGGACTTGTGGGTCTGTTTCCCGGCAATTAAGTGCGCCTGCATTGGATGCGAGCAACCTGAATCTCCCGAAGGATAATGCGGAGGTTTGATGGGCTCGCTTCGAGACCATACCCAAAAAGGACCTGTTGAGCAAAACGAGCGCTTTATGGGAATTGTCGGCTTAAATCATTTCCGCCCTAATGAATTTTAGTTTTAGGTCCCCAAACGGGGAAAGGGGGATATGAAATTTATATCTACTGCAAAAGGCTACTAGAAGAAATTACCGTATTAAATTTTCATTACAAGGTAAACTTGTTTACTAACACAAAGACGGGAATGGAAGCACGGGACGGGAAGACGGGAATGGAAGCACGGGACGGGAAGACGGGAATGGAGTATTCTGGAAAATCAATTTTAGAGCAGTAGAACCCTGATAACTCTAAACAGTAAGTATAGGAAGTTAATAAAGTAACCGAATGAACATGATTCCGAATTGCCGAAGCCGACAACGAAAGCAAGCGATCAAGTGCGTTTTAAGCAAACAAAAGGATTTCATGCAATGACGGCCTCAGCCAAGATTTTCGTTTGGCGCCTTAAGGCTATATAACGAGCTAGCAAAGTTTCGACAATAGATTAAAATTGCGCCACTCCAAAAACCTTTAAACGCCAATTTCTCTTTGTTCACTTAAAATTAAAATTGACGAAGGGACAGCATTAAATAAATTTAGGGCAATATTTTAAAAAAGGGTCATAGTATGTCTTTTAATACATTTTGCTATTTCTCAATGTTTTTATATAAAACAAACTCACCAAAATGTAACAATCCTTAAAGATTATTCTTCTAGAATTGTTTAATATATACAATTTTCCGGCAAGAACAATAATTCAAAAGAAAATATTTAAGCGTTAAACTATTTCTAAGCGTTCTACTGGATGCAAACACTTTAATCCTTTGAATTTATTGTATCTTAAGCAGTGTAAATCATTTAATAATTCCACTGGCATTACCGAACGTACAGATTTTTCTCGAAAATAATATATATCAATTTTTAAAAGCGTTGAAGTGGTGTCACCCTGTACTTAACTTTCCATCTACGAACTTAGCTTAGATTTTCTCCTAAACTAATTTTATGTCATGTTTCCTCTTGATCTGCTAAGAAATGTACCCTGGGAAGGGGAAACAAAACTTAATAACTAAATAGAAACTGCACATAGATTTATAAGTAAATCTATCTATATACAAAGTGTTCGGATTATACGCAGGAAAGACTATACGAATCATTTCTTGGAGTGTCCTAAGAAAGCCTTTATGACATCGAGCAAGCTCTCGTTTGCAAGAGGATAAAAGTTATTTTTCAACGATACCTCACTTGTTAGGGTACTACATCCTAAAAAACGTTGGTATCGATTTTGAGGAGAAAGGCGAAAGGGTCAAACAAAAGTTTGCTCAGGACACTCCAAAGAATCGATTCCTATGTAATCCAAACGCCCTGTAACTTCATAAAATTCTTGGTGGGTATATAATATAAACAAAACATAAGAACTATATTTTAACTTAACATTTAGATACATACAGAGCAGGACCCATGAATATTTTTCAGAGTTCTCAAATTGCATTATTCAAAATAAGAAATTCAAATTGGCGGTCCAGCTTAATTACACAAACCACAAAAAAAGTCTCCTCATAAGGCTGCAACGAGTTACGTTTACCACAGCGCAATAAAGGAAACCAATTTCGTCCGAAAAGCCGAGCGCAACACCACTTGAATCTGAATGCGATTTATTGACGTGGTTGCAACAGATCTTCATTCAATTTAACTTTTCTGCGTTTTAGCATTTTTCGTTGTCCTTTGCCTCTGCGAAAGACCCTCAAAAAATAAAAAAAAAAAAAAAACGGGATAAAAACCGAAGCCCACATTGCAGCTGCTGCGAAAAATCTTTCGAGCTGAAAGAGGCCCACACCGCAACGAGTTTCATTCCACACACATGGCGACCGCATCCCTCTGAAAATAGCAAGCCACAAAAGCCTTTTAAATTGAATGGAAATTTATTTTCGCACTGCAATTTTTTTTTTACCCTTATGCACCATTCCTGGAATTCCCCCGCCCTCAGTTTTATGTAGTGGACCAGCAGAAAATTCCACAGGACCTGAGAAGATTATTTCACGCAAGATAAATTCATGCTTTCTTTGGAAATTTTCCGACAGTCCCGACGATAGAAAGGGACGTGTTTAACTGCTCTCGTGGTCAAGGCGAACGTTCGACGTCCTTTGGGGCACGGCCTTATTGGACGGTGTTGTTCTTACAAATGAGCACGATTTCGTTATCCTGCCACAAGATAATCCCAGACGATTGATTAAGACCAATTGAAATTGGATTTGTCGAAGTCGATGATTTGGGTTCTCTTTTAACGCCTCCAATGGCGCGCTGTAAAATCAATTTTATATAAGGGCATTTAGTAAGATGATGGTCTTGTCTGGTTCATGTTAGATACGGGTAAAATATCCTAAAATTACTTCTACATAAGGAAAAGAATTAGGAGGTTATTAAACATATCTAATTTTGGAGGTTTTCCCTTTTCATAGGTACAAACGGACAATTTTAAAGAATGCAGTCTTTTGCATCCCTTAAAATTTTTATGATTGCCTCTGCATCAATTTTCTTTTCTTATTTCTTTATATATTTTTAAATATAAATACAGCAAAGATGAAAAATTGTGAAAAGTCTTGAGCTTTTCCTGGAAAGATTCTCTAATAAAAATTTAATTGATATACCAAAATTCATATTTTCATATATAAACAGTTTAATCGTCTATGCTACAACCTTAAAAACTATTTTTATCTTATTATAGTAGATAGATTAATTTTTAAAAATAATTATTGTATTACAGTGATAAAAATATTCACCCATCCCATTCACCCACATATCTTCTCTAGATTGTATTTAAAAGAAAGAAATATCGAAGATCAATTTAAAATTTTACTCTTTCTTACTTTCCATTAAAGATCAAAAGAACATATTTTTTTTTGTTGATCTTTGAGCTCCAAACTCATTAAGAATAATGGAGTAAAACTAGTTGCAGTAAAAAAAAAGATGTTCCTTAGTATCTTCGGGTATGTTCTATCGATTTCCGGAGTCCAGATTACATTTTTATAGCTCTGGAAATAAAATATGGAGATTTTTAAGTAGAAAAGTATAAAACAATGAGAGATTTTTGCTTCACTATTTTTGTCTAATCAAAAGAGTATCGGAATTAAATTTAAACTATAAATCAACGGTTATCGGAAGTGTCAGAGAGTTAAAGAAACATTTTTTTAGACCTTAAACCAATTTAAATTTTCCCAAAAAGATTTTTCTTGTATTATTATTCGAAAATCATGTTTTTATGAATCGCGTACTATACATACCCTGGTAGGGAATTTCAAAAATTTATAATGGCGAATTTAATATGTCCGTGCAAATCAAAAAATTTCCAAATGAAGAAAAAATATACTTCCATTATCTACATGAAATTTGAAAACGAAAATACTCATGACAAGTTTTACGCTGGACGAACTCTCTTTCAATTGAGTATCCAATTTCCCATGATTCATTCCTCTATATGTTTATCATGCATTGATATACTATTTGTTTCCAAAATCATTTTCTATTTATATATTTTATCAAAAAGAGCATGTCCAGCGTAAAACTTGTTATGAGTACTTTCGTTTCATTTTCAATCTATAGAGCGCACCCGAGTAAAGTAAAGTCCATCATTTTTAGTTGTAACTCCAATTATTCTTCATGATTTTGCAGCTCAAAAATCAACAAAAATATGTTCTTTTGGTCCTTAATAGGTTAAAAAACTCTCTTTCTTGAATGAAATATTATAATAACCTTTTCAAAAGAAAATTAATATTTCAATACATCTGAATTTTCGAAATCCCCGTTTATATCATAGAAAACGATATCAATAATTTTGAAGATAGATTCGGGAGCTTACCATTTGCAGAACTTACATTGGATTTTTTTAGTAGTAGTAAATTTAAAAACATTCATAATTTTATTAGACCTTCTTATATTTTATGAATGAAAATGTTGTAGTAAAAGTTCGAGATATTTTGGGACGGTAATTGATTATATTTTGTGATTGACCAGTATTAGATTAGATTATATGTAAGTAAAATTTATAAAACAATACTACTCAAAAACGTTATTCAAGAAGAAATCTTATTTACTCCCCTTAATTCTCGTAACAATTACTCTTCCTGTTTTATGTGAAGCTAAAGACTCATGGAATTGAATTATTACAGCTCCCAAAATTTTTATTTAAATTACAATTGTTGTGTCCTTTTCAATGAGTTAGAATGAATGGGCGATGGCAAAAAACTCGTATCGTGTTCCACTGAGAGAAGTTTGTAATCCAAAAGAATAAACGTAAAAGTTACAAGACGAAGATACAAAAGTTGCAGGTAGAGCGTCATTCTGGTAATGGATCCCAACTCCTACAACACTCCTACGCCTGGGAGTCGTAGCCAAAGTCATCTTCTAGCTGCGGGGTAAGAGCATCAAAACAAATTGCAAGCTGGAGGCGGAGCACAACAAATTCGCTATTTTCGCTCAGAATAAAAGACAAAAAGGAAAGTCGATTTAGAAAGTTCTTTCAACTTTCCAACGTGGAAATTTTGGTCGGACACTGCTGTATTCAATTTTGCCCTCGATTACAAATCAAATTATATGAGAGAGGATTTGGAAAGTTTTCCGTTCTACCTAAAAGAAATTTCCCGCTCCTTCCTCTACCGTGACTTTTGCTCGCATTCTCATTGCCAAAAATATCCGCTACTGTTGCCATAATTTTCACAAAAGTGTGCAAAACTTCGAATGAAATCGGAAAAGGAATTGCTTAAATTCTAATTTATACGCTGAAAGTTGCGATTATTTTTTTCTTCTTAGCCGGAAAGCCTGTAATTCCAAAAGTTTTGCAAGCTGCAAGTTGTTTTGTAACTTTTTTTATTGTTCGCAAGAGAAATTGGATAGATTGAATACAAACAAAATTATATAAGTCGAGAATTGAGAAACAATGGGTAAGCGTTTCCAAAGAAAAAAACATATTGCTGGTATTGTCCTAGAAAGTTTAAGTTTAGTAAACAAAGCAAATCTTAGCGTTCAAATTAATTAACCAATGAGAGCCAACTGCAAAACAAAACCACTAATGCAGTGGTATTTATTTTTTTTTTGCATATACTGCAAAATTTAACCCATGAATTCACGTGACCTAGTGGCCAAGTCTAAAAGTCTGAAAGCCATTGAAACCTCTGCTACTACTCATATATATCGAAATTGAAATCATCATCTTTTTTTTGACATAGATAAAGATAAGTCTGTACATTTTTAAAATAAACTACATTCTAAACTTTACGTATGTAAGGGTTCCTTTTGTGGAGGGTTAATATGGAGGTAAAAACGACGGTCTAAACTCTAAAACTTTATTCTGCCTAGTACAACTCATTTTACGGTATGCACTCGAGTGACTATTAAGAATTAACTAGCCACTAGGTTAGTGCAAGCACGATTACACTTGACTAGAATTTTCTCTCTTGCACATGAGTGTAATTTACACTGAAATTAAGAGTAACTTCACATTTTTGTTTATGAAAATATTTATCATGATTCGAAAAATACACAATTTCTGTGTATTTTCAGTAAAATAGTCTGAAATTTCATTATATTTTAGTTTTGACTAGCAGTCATGTTAGTATTTTGTGTGATATTATACCAAATTGATGTTAGTAGTCGCATGAATATGTAAAATTATATGATGTAAATATACAACCTTAATTCTCTCATTTATGTAATCTTACAGTTAAGATGTGTTGCCGAAACGACGTTGTTTGCAATGAATTACTTTTTACTTAAATTTTTAGTCGGGTATATTGTCAGTTAACTATTTCCTGAAAAAAAAAACCATTCAGGTATAGGTGTGAAATTGGTCCCAAATTACGAAACGATATGTACAAATGAGTACAAATAGATGAATATCTTCACGCAACAGGAATATTTAAATTGCATTCATATTAATTTCACATACCGCTCCCCAAAATCGCTTTAAATGTCGTACAGATTTTCGCAGAAAAACATCATAGGTATTATTTTAAAATGCCATTGGGTCCATATATAAAGCTTCTAAAAAATGATGCGTTTCAAAAATTTTATTTTTCCTTTGCTCAGGTGACACAACTAATAACGCAAATGAATAATAGAAAAACCCATTGAAATAAAAACAAAGAACAGGACTAAAAGCTGCTCGCTTCTGAAAGAATTGCCGACTATCCTAGCCGGGAGCACCCCTTTCATCCCCGACCGAGCGAAAAAATAAAATGAATCGAGGTGCAGTCGTCGTGTCTTCTAATTAGCATGCATACCTTGGCACAGAAAAAAGGCACATCAACAGAGCCATCGCGATGCATACAACAGCATGGCAGATGAAAGCGCGTCTCATCATCCGCCCATTCATCCCAGAAATAGTCCACAAAGGCTGATCCCGGATACATGCTTTGACTCCTTTTCAGTTCAGAGGGGGATCCGTCTCCGGATGAGAGCCGATGAAAAGGAAAAGTGCAAAAACCACTGAACAAACTGAAAGGATCCTGAAAGCGTTCCAAACTTTATTCTGCTCCTTCTAAGGGGGCAACGGTATTGCAGAGAACCGAATTAGATTACCAATCTAGCACTGCCGGATGCTCTGCGCCGAATCGGGAGCCAAGACCAAGTGGTGAAAGTGGCCACCCGCGTGGTCAATCAATTCTTGCTTTGCGTCCGGCCTCTTGGCGCATTTTAGCCGCGAATGGTAAAGTAAGGAACGGAAACTACTCAAGATGAGAAAATACAGAGATACCAAGCTTCTACTGCTTTCTATGCACTCAGGAGTTGAACTTGGGCTTTTTAGGAATCAGGTGACTCTAAGGAAAGGAGTTGCCAGCTTTCGGTGTGGCGAATTCAATAAGAAATAGGTCTAGGTGGATATGTGCCCCATTAACTTCGAAAAGACTCGCTAAACTTTAAAGTCAAGATCAACAATCAGCGAAATGTATTAAAAGCACTATTCTTTCTCATGTTTTGTCTTTTCATTATAAGACTATGTTTTTAGAGCTCCGCACTCCGATTAAAAGATATAGCAGAAAGTTAAAATTCGACAAAGCGTTAAGTTAAATTATATTACCCATTAGTTAGTTAAATATTGAAAAATAGTAATGTTTACACATTAAAACTCAAAACGAGTGTACCTTTAATTAGTTGTTCAATCCTACAATGGTATTACAAAACTTGCTCAAAAGAAAACTGAAAGAAATATCCTGTGCAATTATTATTTAAGAACATTAAAATAAATGAATGTTTGATTGGCAGTTAAGTAAACAATTCAACAATTCTCGGTATTGGGCATCCTAGAAGCAGGCATCTTTATGGTATATGGTAGATATTTTAGAAGCAGGCATACCTATTTACTGAAAATGTTTCTTTAGTATTATTATTACAATTCTATCACTCAACCTGATATTTCTAGCGGACTGATTCTGTTTCATTTATTTTTACCATCCAATTGAAAAAAAACTGTAATATATTGTATTACCACTACTTGAAATAATAGCCATTTTTTGTGTATATATTTTCGGATTATAATACCTTGTTCTATTCGCAAAAGCAGCTTTTATCAATAGTCATTAATAAACCCTAATTTGTCCCAAGCTATAATTGCAAAATCTATAAAAATTAGCCGCTTTTGTATCAATACTTGCTTTTAACAACTATTATTAGACAGACTTTTATAGTATAAGTAACATATGTGAATGTGGCTAAATATTTTATATTTTTATTATATGTTTTAGATTAAAAAGGGTTCTCCAATAGAAAAATAACAATTTTGTATTTGAATACGAACGCTTAAACCCTTGAACGATTTTCATAATGTTAAAACGTGTCCATAATGTTAAAATGTCAGTTAAGTTCAACATTTTTATCATTGTGAAGTTCACGAACGAGGAATGTTTAGAAATTATTATTACTACCGCAATTCTGAATCGGTGGTCAAAACTTTAAGAGCGCTTATTCCAATTTACGGTCATAATAATCGTCCCACCAAACACGCTCTGCGTGCTATAGTGGATAAATTCCGCAAATGCTTCAGTTCGAAATGAGCCAAATCAGTCGTTTCCACGCCGTTCACAGGAATTGTGAATCTCTTAAAATACATTACGCGAATTTTGCGTAAATATCTTGGCTTACACCCTAACAATATCAAATTAACTCAACAACCGAAGCCTCTTGATCATTTCAAACGCTGAAACTTTTTCGATTGGGGTCTGCTAAAGTTTAAAAAAATCCTGAATTTCATTGAAAAATCATATTTACCGATGAAGCTAATTTTTAGCTTAATGACTTTGTAAATAAGGAAAATATGCATTATTGGACATCAACAAAGCCACATATCCTTGAAGAGATTACAACGACAAAAAGTAACCGGATGGTGTAGATTTCATGCCGGAGGTGTGATTGGACCATATTTTTGCGTTGATAAAAATTATCGCCATGTCACGGTCAATATAATTCGATATTGTGCCATGTTGGAAAACTATTTTTGACCAAAATTGAATGAACTTGGCATTAGTGACATATGGTTCCAACAAGATGATGCCACATGCCACACAGCTGGTCAAACAATTGATTTATTGAAGAAGAAATTCGGTAACCTTATAATCTCGAGAAATAATACAATCGAATGGCCAGCTAGCTCAAGCGATTTAATGCCGTTAGATTTCTTTTTATAGGGTTACGCTAATTCGTTTGTTTAAGCCAACAAGCCAACAATGGTAGAGGAGCTCGGGAACAATATCGAACACGAAATTGCCAACGTTCCGGCCGATATGTGTGAAAGAGTGGTGGAAAATTGGCTCCAAAGAATGAATTGCTGGAAACGCGCTCGCGGTGGTCATATAAACGATATCGAATTTCATAGTTAAATATAACACGTGTACTGCACCTGGAATAAATTTCAGCCCAATATCTCAATTATTCTCCGTTTCATTTAAATGCAAAATTGTTGTCCTTATTGAAAAACCCTTTATAATTATTTTCAACCTCTGTTTCTAGCCTCTAAAAAATACATGAGATACCTGAAGCGTTGCTCATAAATTGCAAAGTATTCAGATATTCCGAATTCAAATGTCTGAATAGAATGCATTAACAACTGTATTATGAAAAAAGTTTATTCATATTTTTGGGCTTTTGCAGTTAAATTCTCACAATGAGTTGCATAAATTGACGAAAAATTCAGGACACTTACTTCTGGTACCATTCCTTCATACAATCCCTGTGAATCCTTCAAAACTGCAATACTCCTGGCAATTCCCTTTTCATCCCCTTTTGTCACCAACCCCAAAGGAAAAGCTTTCCATCGTTCACGCCATGCATAAGAGTTCACTGACAACATGTAGCAGTGGAAAAAGCAAGTGAAAATGTAAAATGGTGCCGAGTCTTTTCCAATGGAAAATTCTGTGTAATTAGGAAAAATGTGTTTTTAACTGAAACGTAACCCCAATTTGCGCGAGTTTAAGAAGAATTTCCCGTACCTGAGTGCAGTGCAAGAGTGTAGGGCCTGTTTTCCGTGAATCAGCTGGGCACCCTTAGTACCCTCTTTTGGGGCGAATCACCAAACCAATTTGCTGAGCTTTTCACAATTACAATTCTTTTTTGCTGGAACTGCCCTCGAAAGGGACTTGCATCTCTAGGCGCAAATTATCTAAAGTCTGAAACGGCTAAATTCCATAGACTTAAAATGAAAAGGCTGCAGGTGACTAAAGTTTTACAGTATTAAAAATCTTGTTAAATGTGATTGCTAAAGAGAATCCCTCAAGCTGAAATTTGAGATCCTTTCTAGACAAAGTTAACGCCCGAAAGAAGGATAGGAGGACGGACATCTGGAGGTTGGTATTCCTCTTTTGAGTTAATGTTTGCAACTACTTTCCTCATACTTAGTATACTGCTATAAATCAACGCCACAGTAACTCCTTTTGATGTTTTTGCTCACACACCCCTCACTCCCTTCGTCAAGCAGGCCTGCCTCTTTTGAGAAGTCGTAAATACGCCCGGTTCCTGTAGAATGTAGATTCACCCTTTATATTTAGCTTTTGTTATTTATTCAGGATTGCGTAGTAAAACAGTTTGCGAAGAGCATCGATTTCGTAATGGTTTAAAAAAGCTAAATGACAACATCCCCATACTTGTGCTTTATTTTGGGCTATTTAAGGAATGAGGATGAGCAAAACAATAAATAGGGTGAGCTTTCTAACATGAATATGATTTTTTCAACATATTTTAGGGTTTGTTTCAGTCATAATAGTTAACCATATTCACATTTCAGAATTATCGTACTACATAATATACTCTAAAATTTAAACATTGATGCTAGCCAATTGTAGATATTTAACAGAAAAATATTTCAGAAATATATTATACTAATAGATATTAGTTTAAACGCAAATTGCTTTTAAGGATAAAATTAAACCAGCTACTTATCTTAAGACGTTAATATTGAGCAAGATATTTTCAAAGCTATAACCATTATTTAAAAAATTAAATGAGAAATATCAACATCCTTATTTAGCCACGCAATATGAAGCGTACCGTTCCTTAACTTTGACATAGCCTTAATTCAATTTTGAAGAGATTCCCTGTTGAATGTTCCCTTATAGAAAAATACTAATGAACACTAAAGAAAACTGATTAATGCTCATTAGTTGTTTAATAGTTTCCAAACGTTATTTGATTCGTCCTTATTAGGAACAATCTCGAGCAATGATGGAATTAAATTATTCCTTATTAGTTTTTAGCTCTTCAGTGCTTTTCAGTATTTTCAAACTAATGAAATACTATTTTCACTACCAATGACATTAGTGTCAATAGTGATACTCGTTAACACAGAATTCTGTAAAATATATGTATGCATAACATTCTAAAGTAAAGGTAAGACGCCAATGTCCCTTATACCACATAATATGACCAATTAACAATCCATGTCATAGGCAAAATCCATATTAAGCCCATAATTAATTTCACTTTCTGCTTGCATTTTTTATCAAAGGACATTTGAACAGCTTTAAAATCATTCATTTTCAGAACATTCTGATGAAAGAAAATAACATTTTTGATATGTGGAAATATAACGCAAATCGAAGACTAAATTTCCAAATTCCAATTTAAACCATATAAAACGAACTGACATGCAGGCTGCATATAACGAGAATATTTGTTCTATTTGCTGTTTGTAAAAGATCGGTTTTCATATGAACAACTATAAAAGATTAAAAGTTGCACAGTCTGAATAACCTTTAAACCAAAAAAGTAACCGTATAATATGTCTAGTTAAAAGTTATACAGATTAGATATCTCCTTCTAAAAACAACCCAGTTAGCCTAGTTAGGATAGAGAATAAAAGAAAATATTTTTTTTTATTTTGCATATTTATTTAAGTCCATTTAATTCCGTTTCTTACATGATTTTACCAAGCGCGCAATTTTGTGTAAATTGGAGAAGATATGATAGGTGCAGTGCCATAAGTCTTGACGATGGGACCAGCATAGGTCTTAATAATTGGCGATGGGTACACAGTCCTTACAATTGGAGTTTCATAGTATGACCGGCCGTACAAAGGGGCTCCAATTAATCCACCTGGAAGGGCGACTGCTGCAGCTATCATGGCAAAAATAAATGCGATCTAGAATATGAAAAAAGATTATTTAAGAGTTAGGGAAAATGTTAAAAATATCCGAATTATACCAATTTGAACATTTTGCTTTTTGTTGAAATGATACAAGTGAGATTTCACTACTGAAGAGCTCTAGGCTCAAAATCGTCTTTTATACAAAAATCCTTCTTTCAAGGAAAACGGGCTGTGGAACAGGTCACGACAACTGCTCACTCTTTCCTTATAGTCGGTAAATACAGCTACTAGCCCATCACTTTCCTTTTTTATGAACTAAATTTGCACAGTTACCAATTGTCAGAAAATCAATCCTGTCCAAGTTCAACTGGCCCTCATAAGGAAATACTCTTTTTTTTATTTATTTATTTTTTGCCGCCTCGCCTTGCGACATTGAACTTGTTCTTGCCGCAGATTGCGCAGCTTCTTACAAGATGCTGCAACAGTAAACCGGTCGCACCTGAGAAAAAGCAGCACACCTCAGGCCACTCATTGCCATCGTTATGGATGCGCTGGTAAATGCCAGACAACTACCTGTAGCGATGATTATGGTGCACTTACAGTGCCATCAGATTACCGTAATGGCAGTTATTGGATCCAGAGCACATCTGATAAGCGAGGATGACGCTGCCGAGCCCCTTAATAGCCCTAATCTGATTCCCAAAGTGTGCTTAGCGTCGCCTTAGCATGTTAAATGGCCTGGAGACAGCTTTAATGCGACTTGGCACAGCTCATGACTGAGAATTATTTGCCCGATTCCAAAATTTTGAGGGCTTTCACTCGAATTAACGTGCGAGTTAATCCTCCTCTTGAAGGTTGCAAGCCAGCTTTTAGCGCTAATTTGTGCGTCTCAGGTCTTATTATAGTCTAAATTTCAGGACTGCACAGTGTGAACATATTCAATTTAAAAACTTCAATATTGAATTAGTCACATTTTATATAAAAACCAGCATTACCGTAATTGGAAAGGAACCCGACATAATAAAATTCAAAATTATTACTACATTAAAACTATAAACAGTATTATTAAATGCACATATTAAAACTCCATTTTTATCTTACACTGAACAGACAACTGGTAAAAGGAACCAAAAATTAAGTTTACAATTATTAAATACTTGGAATTACGTAATAATTCATAAAAATTCAAATATCAGAATCAAATCGTATTCAAATAGAAGGAATAAAATATATCTTTTTAGTAACGTCAAACAATACCATTTTCAACATTTAAACTATCTTAAATTGGAACTGAAAAAGGAAGGGCCTGGTACCACACTGTCACGGTAAAAAAAAATCGGCCAAAAGTGAGTTACGCTCGCGCAATAAGAATTCATATCGGAAGTGTATCAACAAAAAGTCTATCGACAAAATTTAAATATTTATATTTGCCCGATAATTGAAAAATTAATAAATTGTGCCACATTGTGCTGGAACTTTAGTAAATACGTTATCGGTTAGTTTATTATTAATTTATTTATTTATTGCATATTTTTTAAGAATAAATGAAATTAATTCCTCTGAAAGAATACAAATCGACATTTATTTTTCTTGTGAAATTTCTCAAAAACAGAGCTTGAAGTGGGGCTGGAATTTAAGTCCGCGGTTCCCAAAATTATTTTTTTTTTTTTCATACAACATCGAATGAGAGAGATAGGGAGTCTAGTATATTGTGAAATTTCAAACAGACGCGTAGGAGTAATCTTATAATTTTCAAAAATTTATTTTCCCTTTTATTTTTGGTTTAATACCTACTAACCCTGAGAATTTCAAAATTGTAGTTTTAGAAACCAAAAAGATCGTAAGGGGGATGAATATCTTTATGACTAAATCATCAGAAATTATTTTAAAATCTTTAAAAATAGACGTTTTCAACGATATCTACCACAATATTTTATTTAAGAGGTACCACTGATCCCTATTAAAAATTAAAAAAAAATATATTTCAGATTTTTTAATCACCGAAATACACACACACAAGGGCCTCACATTCTGCCAAACAAGATTCTACGTTAGGTCGTTTTTGAGAATAAGGTCTGTAAAAGATCTATCTAAGGCAATCGGTCTTACGAGCGATCCTATGAGGGTTCCCCTGATTCGGGTGCATTGTGTGAAAAATACTAAACGAGGGATCCACTATGGAGGCAATGAAAATAAATTTCAGTTCAGTTCATAACATAAAGACAAAAGCAAACCGTAAGAAAAATACTAATAGATATAATTCGCAATTTAATTTCATATATACCTCGACAAGAAGGATCAAATTAGGCCAAATATTAATTTTTTGGGAGTAAGTATACTCGTAAAATCCGTCCATCGCAAAATCCTTTCTTTTTCATATAGGTATTTTTTTTTTAATTTAGCGCTTTTATATATTGATATTTATAATAAAGGAATACTAAAGTACAGAAAACAAAGGTTTCTTTAACTTATGGTACGTCAGAAATCTTCAATATAAATACTGAGTAAGATAAATGAAGATGTACACAACAGGAAACAATCCTTTACATTGCTTTTATAACTTAAAATAAATAGAAGTGTTATAATTTTATAAAAGTACCCATGATCCCTTCAAAATAGGGTTGCTTTAAAATGGGGTTCAATCAACCGAACCAAATAACAGTGAAAAGGCATTATGCTGCCTACCAATTCAAGTTGGGGCTCCACAACTCAATTCAGGCGAGTAATGCGATCAAAACCAAGGGAAATGGTAAAATTGTTCACTCGCGCCTACCAAAAATCATCAAATTATTATTCGGTTGCGGTGGGCCCCACAAAGGCGAACGAGACTTATAAATTGGAGTAGTGCCGAGCACAGCTGACGCCACCGCGATATTACGCAAAAACGGGCCGAAGACCCCAAAACCCGGGTGATTCGTTAATATTCTTTCGATGAAATTTAATATCGCCGCGATTTAATGTATAATCAGCAGCATATTTGCGGCTGAAATATCCTCATTCCAGGGGGGTCGCAGTGCCAGGAATGGGGAGGGGTAGTTTCGCAGGACAAAGATCAACGATGGCCCAATAATGAGGTGATTTATATTTAATGTGCATCTTGTAGCGCCTTTTCACCGAGTCTGAAGCGCCAGCGGGTCCCCTAATTACATAAATCCCCTTTGTGCTCTTGGACAAGTTGAATAAGGGACTTTCATCACAATTGCCAACAAAGAGCCAACAATCGATAGATTCTTCATGCCATTAGCCGTCTTTTCATCTGGAGCAATTTTTTCCTGATTCTTGGAAATTTCAAAGGAAACGCGTGGAGCGTTCTTATCTATTATCGCTGTTCATCTTTTATTAAGTAGGAGGCACTGAATGGACCCCGGTATTTGTTGACTGCGAAAAAGGACTACGATGACGACAATGACGGCGATGGTGACGGAGGCAGGAAAAAAATATTTCAGTGGGTTCCCTGGTTTTTGATCCTGAAGAGTACCTATATAGAGACGCCTACATTTAATCTCACCCTACATCTTGCGAATAATGGTAAAGGTACAAAAAGCGCACTAATGAAAGATTTAATAAAAATTTTCCTATCGGTCCGCCGGATCTGATAGAATTTCAGAGGTACCCATTTCGAAGCAATTAAGGAAAGTTTTCAGATCTCAATAGAGTGAGCTCGAGCAGACAGAAAAATGCCATTTCCCATTCTTGTGGAAGTTCTTGTTGGTTTAAAAGAAAAAGGATTTTTGTCTGTGGAATCAAAAATGAGACCTTCTACCTTTCGCTCATCGATCCACCCACAAAATTAATATTTACACTAAAGAACTCTTTTTCCATAACTTTGGCCCTAAAATACAGCTATAGTTTTATTTTATTATGCATATATATAACAAACAAATCCACTCTGTCTCTTTTTAAATTCAAATTCCTATTTCGTATCGCCAATCTTATGGATTATTTAGATTTTGGTAATAATCGTTATCTTCTATTGCAAAAAGGTTACAGATATTAAGGAATTCGTTTAATGGTTAAACCCCTTTTTTACGCAACTTAGTGTTCGGTTAGAAGAACATGATAATTGCATAGAAAAAATATTGGATCGGTTGCTTCTCAGGCGCCCCAATTTTAAATAATTACTGCATAGGTAACTAGAGCTGTTGCAGCACCAGCATTTTTACTATCCCTACACGATTAGAAATTAGATTAAAAAAAATTCCGGAAAAGGTGCACTAAACTAAATCGAGTTCGGTTCTAAATATTCTCTCGAGCTATATCACAATTCTTTGTTTCTTTAAAAGCAAGCATGTTTTCTTTGAATTTAAAAAGTACTAATCATGAGATAAACTAATTTATTTTGATCCACGTATATAGGGGATATAATTTTCCTATAAAATTGCATTGTCAAAGATAAAAATACAAAAATTGAAATTTTAAAGCCAATATCTTTCTGCAGTTTAAGTTGTTGGTATCGTAAAAATAAACTCTTTCATTTGATTCCCTAATTTGCAAAATAATAACTTATTTCAAAATCATAAAATTACAAAAAAAATCATGCAAACAAAATTCACGAGTTTCGATTTTTTTCTTTCGCTATACTTATATTTATTACATATGGTATAAGTATTTATGTATTTATATCTCAAAATATTTCAAATTCATCTAGGACTGTGACTTCGATAAATCAAAACAACAAGAAAAAATTTTAATAATAGTGGAAAGTAAACTCCCTGAATACTAGAACTATTTAAAGTTCACTCAAAACTTCAATTGCAGGTTGTTTTTTCCACGTTCGTTCTTTTCGATATGTTTCACACGTACTAAAACATTGTTAAAACAAATCTCAGTCATTGATTCAACCGGTGTTGAAAGTTACAATTGTTAGAAAATACTGCTTAAAGTATGTAATAGAGTCAACGATGAGTAACACTGAGAATACATACTCAGAATTATTTTATTCATATCTTTTTAACTATTCACCTTAATTTATATTTGTATTATATACTCATATGTACATATTTACAAAAATTCCTTCTTCACCCTTCTAGTTGTTTTTGTATGTTCGAGTAGTTCTATTTTACTTGAATAATTACGAAATATAGTTAATACTTCAAACGTGACATTCAACTATATGCCCACAATGTATATAAAACTAATATATAATAATACGAAAGAAAAGTTTATTTTTTATTCCCTGAAAACATTATATGTTTTTATTTAAGCCGATCCAATTGAGGATTCCAATAACTTCAACGTTCGAATGTTTGTTCTTTCAACCGTAGATGACATTCTTAAATCCTTCTAAACCTTACAAAAGATACTTTACCTTAAGCTTTATAAAGTAAATAACATCAGCAACCCCTTGCTTACCCCTGTCTCGCATACTTAATTCAATCTCCAATAAATCTAGAACTATGTAATCCTAAGATTTTTCCGTCCAAAACTCCTATCTTGTCTAATAAAACAAGAAGTACGGGCTAGATAGGCCTCAGGAGTATGAAGATACAAGGACATAGTGCTCGGCATGACATCAGCGCCTGAATCAATACGGTTTAACGTGGGATTAATTTAATCAAGTCCCCGCCAGAATATCTATTTGGTGTCAGTTGAGGACTCGAGGGTCACGCAAATAGTGAAAGAAAAACAAAATTAAGTCTCGTTTGTATTGCCAAGGACAAAGGACGCTGCCTAGGAGGACGGATTAGAAATAGACACGGAATAGACGTCATGGACTCAATACAAATGAACTAAACCATCCTCCGAATATTGCCCTTCAGCGGGCCAGGGCTAAGTACTTTTGAGCTAAGAGCCTCTACGTGGGTGTCATTAGCTCCTCGATTCCGCCGAATCTCCCATGCCTAACACGTATGATTAGAGCAAGGACGTGCCTGTGTACAACGAATAAATCGTCGTCGTCGGCATCGGGCCCCGGCAAGGCGCACCCTTTAATTAGACCTTGTCGTCTTCGGTAGGGCGTCGCGGCGCAAATTTGTGTACTTTGAATTAAAGCTGTGCTCGCCTGGAGCCCCATTATACATAATCGCCCAGGGAAAAATTGTTTCGTTTCCTTCCCCCGCTTTAAACCCCATTGATAACGAAGACAAGCGACGACCTAGATATCGCGCCCTTTTTATCTAGACAGATAAGCCCTAGTCTGCTCCGTGACGGTTCTTCACTAAAGCTCTGTATCTCCAGAGGATTCATTTGATCCTTCCGTTCGTATCTCCGTTGTCTATTAAATGGTACGCGAGTGTAGCATATATTTAATCGCGTCGTTGTTTTTGCAGGCTTTGTTTCCTCGGATGTCACTAGCGCAGCAGCTTCCACTGTTCCTTTAATCTCCTTTATGGTAATGAGGAAGTTGTCTTTAGAAATAATTGCAGACTTATGGTTGTGTACCCTCTAAAGCCTCATACGAGTACAGCAGCTTTTCTGCAACATTCCAGACAATATGTAGATTGTTATGGGAAAATATGCTTTATGTGGGCTGTAGAAAAGCAAAATATTGCACTTTGGGAGTTGTTTACTTTAAGGATACAAATGGGAACGTAGCCAAAAAATGAAAAACCATTTTAAGATTGTTTTCGAAAATCTGCAAACCCATCAAAATGAATTAAACGCGCCAGACAAATGGTTAGAGCGTCGTGACATCCACAGCAGTTCCTTCCATAAAATACGAAAATTCCCGGATGGCCTGAAGATGTTCTGCTTTTCCTTTAATTGTTTCAACTAACAAAACATTTATTGAGGAAAATTGGGATGAAGAACTTAGGTAATATAAAGAATCTTGTTTTTTTTTATAATTCGAATCTACTTATATACTCAAATTAATGATTTTCAATTAAGACTAATTTATAAGCTAATAATTACAGATTTTTTCCTTAAAAAGGCATTTTTATTTCACACTTTTTGGTTCAGTTCAATCCACATCTTTAATACAGTGTCAAATTCTAAGTCTAAAAATGCTCTCTCGATACCAACAAATTAGTATTATCAAATACAGAGCCAAATATGAAATCGGCAATCCCCAATCCCTCTAATACCAATTGTCGTGAGATTTTAGTTAAATTCAGAATCATACAGCTCAATCTTAACCATATTAGGCGCCGGGGTGCGGAAATTATCCTGCGCCTCCTGCCAACAAAAACTAAAATTTAATTTTTATGTTCTATTTTTTTATTCAATACTTACTGTACAATAAACTTAAGTAAAGTAAAGTAAAGTAAAAAAAAAAAATTCAAATTCGAATTAAATTTCCCTTGCTCTTAATTTATGAAAGTTTTTAATGTATCGTCTGTTTTGAAATTAACATTTAATTCGATAATTATTATGACCAAATTTATTAATCTATCTTGGGTCATGGTTAATCGTAAATAGTGTTTTATTAATTTTAATTTTGAAAAAGACCTTTCGCCTTCTGCTACTAGCACAGGAAGTGTTAAATATAATATATTGGAATAAATATAGTTTAATACATCGAGTGGACTTGTGTGGACATCGGAAGTCGCAATTGAGCAAGGCGAATATGCCGAAAACTACATGATGTGTATTTATAAAAAAAAATGGGTGCTTATATTTTTATAGGTATAATGAATGTTTGTTAAGTAATATTCAAAATTAGCAGATTACGCATGGTATGTGTAGGTATAAACGTATCTTTCCCCTTAGGTCCTTGCGCCCGGGTGCCATGCATCCCTTACACCCCTAGTAAGGATGGCCTTAATAAAGCTACTATGTTAAATCAACTATTTTGAATGCACTATAATTGTATCCTCTTCATTACTTTACTTTCAATTAAACAGTCAATTATAACTTCAGAATATATATTACTAGTACATACATGTAATTTTACCAATACCAGAAGTACAAGGTTGTTTATAATTTTACTGAACTCAGAAGCTGTATTGGAATTTACGTACCTAATCTCCGTTCAAAAACTATAACTATTAAATTTAAAAAATCATCTCTTATATTATGTAAAGTTTATCGAAAATGTCCTTATGTCTTGTCGTCAGTTATATAGTACTTAGTAGTTAATACAATACCACCAATAGAGTATATGGTGAATATCCTCATTATTTTTTATTTACTTATCATTAGCTCGTAGCACAAATTTAGCTTTTCGTTGCATGAAAACCACTTAATGGCTTAAGCCCGTACAGAGTGTTCCACTGACTTGCAAAAGTATAATCATATCAAACACCAAGCACCCACTCATTCATAATGCATTAAGTAATTAATTTTCTAGATGGAACGAGTTTTATAGAATTTTCTTTTTTCTTTAGATATAATTTCAGAGTCGGACTTGAGAACAATTAACACAAAACTAAACGAAAAATTAAAAAGCAAGTTGTTTGCATTATAAAACAAAAAATATTATAATCTAAAAACGTTAAGATAAAAGTATTATTTAGAGCAGTGTGCTTGTAAATGTTGTGTCTTCTATGATATTTAACGAAAAAATAAAACCAAAAACACAATGGCTCCCTTTAAATTGAAGTTTCGTATGGGCAGTTCCAGAAGTACATCGCAAGAAGTTGATGTAGATCCTCAGGCAAATCAAGCATTACTCAACAATAGCAACGTTGGAATTGGTGCCAGTAATTCTACAATAGATTCAGCCGATTGTACAAGTTTGGTTTCAATAGGAAATGATAGACGATCACTTTTGCCTAACAATTCTAATGGTGAACCTATAGGTGAGTTTTAAACGTTTACTTATTGCTTCCTTACAAAATTTGTATTTTGGCTGGACTTATTTTATTGTAAGAATTCTTTCACTTCAACGCAATATCTACTAGATTTTATAGATTTAAATACGAGTTAGCAAGGACTAAGTTTATATTTTTAGAAAACTCGCTATAATTGGTAACTCAATGTTTCTATATAAAAAGGAAGGTATGCTTTACGCAATTTTTAATAATATAAACCAGCAAATTTAATGAAGCTTTGAATAATACCATCCAATTAATTTATTTATTAAATATTTACTTAATAATTACGAATAATTAAGCAAACAACAGCACCCAAATAAGATTTTCATTTTTGCTTACAAAGACCAAAGCCATCCGCTTAATTTTCATAGCATTAACAATTTAATTTTATAAATGTATTAAATGTACAAAATTAATTATAAGTAAAATTAGCAATAACGTTTAAGAATAAAGATCATTCCTAATATTTTGTTATGAAAAACAAAATTTTAGGTTTTTTATGAAAAACAAAAGGTGATAATCGCAGGAGTGAGCAATTTTAATTACTGGAATTGACCAGGAAAGGAATATTTCGGTCGAAAGTTCAAAACATTGCTCAGCTGAATCATTAATTTCTTCTCGCTTGGGATTCAAGATTAATTAATTAATTCTCCTTTGTGATTTCATTTTCGCACTGGTTATGGTAGCAGATTTCATTACTGGCTTTGAATAATTCATAAGGCTGGGCGGTGAACTTTTCAACAATTTAATTTCAAAAATAAACTCATCTCACTGATGCGTGATTTATATGGCGAAATATGTTTGATACTGTGCACCTCAATATAAATAAACGAGCAAATTAACATTTTTTATGTGCTTGCGTATGCAATTTATTTTGATTTATGTGAATCTTTTTAGTTTTGTATTTTATTAATTTTAATTTATTATAATTAGTAGGAATTTATGGTTTCAGACGGACAGAGCAAAAGATAGGAAGATCAATAATTGATGCGATTTTTATTCAACTATATGCTGCAAATAAATTACCTCGGATATTATAAAAATTGTGAAGATAAGGTACAGCATAGCCGCTCAATAATTCAAATCTCTTTTTAATAACAACGATGATACCTTTTCCAATTATAGGTATTTAAACATTTAAGTTGTAACACTATCTATAAAGCGACTATACCATGATTTACTTTTCCTGTCTATCCTCAAAATGTTAAAATGTTTTCAATTTAATTCTAAAAGGTGTTTTAATATTATTTTATATATGGGTAATGTTCCGTAAACATGCACTTATAATGATTTAATCCCAGTCAGTATCTACTTAAAATATTGCTGAAATCCCCAAGCTAAACAGAACTGATAAAATAATATATATTTATATTTGCGCCTATAAAATGGACCAAAATACAGAGAGTAAAAAACCAAGTATCTGGATACTTAAGCACTAACTTATTTATAGTATGAACTAGTATTTATTTATAGTATGAACTAGTATTCGCACAGTGGTCAAAATTCGACCCCAAATAACGTTTTGTTCCTGAAAAAGAGAAAGAGAAAATAAAAATAAAAATTGTCATGTCACCCTCTTACTATTGAATAAATTAGAAATATAAACACTTACTTTGAATTCAAACGAGAGTTCAAAAGGCTAATGCAAATCAACAAACTTCCAAAACGTTGATACGAAGCTCAATAACACGTCCCCGTACTTATTATAATTCTTGCGTTTTTAAAAAATCCAATCGAATTATTTTGACGTTATATGTATGTAACTAAAACGAATTTATGAACATTTTAGGAATTTTCTTAGGGAATTTTTATTCAACAGTTCTAAGCGCTAACATGAACGATAGTAGGTTCTATTTTCAAAATTTTTTTACTAATAACACTAAAGCTCATCAATAGCTTAAATAAAAAAATAAAACATATATAATATATTATAAATGTATAAAATTTAGAAGTATATGATAACAAATTTAAGTTAGTCAAAATTTAAATGATTTAAATATTTAGTTAACACTAGGACTACCAGCGCTCAAGTCTGTAATTTTAAAAACTTTCTGCACCTTTAATTTAATACGCGTTCAAATTCGAATAAATAATTATTAATGGAAAAATGTTTTTGAATATTTCGTAATTCTCAATTCTATTAAATTTTGGCATAAATCAGAAAAGATTTCAAAAATATACAATTAAATGAAGTCTAATCAAATTGACTAGTTTTGATAGTTCTAGTGTTAAAAAATGTAGAGACGTTTGGAGAGTTGCGGTGACATAAATAAGTAAGTACATATCGTTAATCCTCATCAAAATTGTCCAGTTCCGAAACGAACGAACCTGAATTCAAAGCAAATGCGGTAAAGACGCCTGCTAAATCTGAATTGAGCAAAATCTTTTAAAAACGAATTAATTTAATGTTTGACCTTAATCTTTAAAAGTTACTGTAATTCCTGTAGTGAAATTCTAGAAGAAATATAATTATAGTTTCATTCATGTAAATACAATAAGCTGCTGCATTTTAATTAAAATGTTTTCACACCAGCTGACGTATAGTTTTTCACATTTTAATAGTTTCAATTATGTTAGTTTTCTTTTTTCTTTTTCTTATAATATTTTACCAAGGTATTAGCATGTCTAGTACACTCGTAGATATTATAAACATATTTAGTATAGATAGTACTATAACTAATGGTATTAAGAAGAAATGTGCATAAAATGAATGTGTGTATGAACAATGTGCATAAAATGAAAAACTAACGCAGCATATGTACTAAAAATTCAAGCAAAAACGTAAATTTACGTGACCCGTCCGTTAAATGTTAATAATAAGTTTTTCAATCCTTTGGTTTTCCAACTTCTTTAAAATTTTCCGCCAACAGCAATAATTTTGTACTTATTTCATAAGACTAATAAACTCATTCTACTGTATAGATTTTTACCAAAAAAGATCAACTGGCCATAAAAGCTATTGCTGCAAAAGTTTCCATTTGTCCTGAAAAGTTGTTCTTTCACACATTTTACGGCTATTGTACTCGATTCTCCCGAAGCCCTTAAAATTTCTTAAAATACAAAAGGGCAAAACGATCAATCAAGTCGATTGACTTTCCATTCCAAGAAGTAATTTCTCTTCGCTTCTTCAGTATACCCGACAAAGTCAGAAGGCAAATGGGTATTTGTATTGGTGAGAGAAAAGTGTGCACAATTTCCTGGGAAAACTCCTTTTTATCCTGCCCAAGAGACCTACTCAGAATTTGATTCTAATTATTTTTTAAATTGCATTTGTCAACAAACTACAAAGTGAGATAGAGAACTTGTACATTTTTTTTTTTTATATATAACTCAAAGGAAACTTTTGGGCCCCCCGAGGACGAAGAAGTCCTAACCGGATTGTGCCTTAATGAGTTGCCGCAAATTAAGGTCCCTTTACCTTTCCAGGATATTTAAATCCAGTAGCAGCGGCCCACAGCGTTAACAACAACAACATCGCCCCGGAGAGCCCGCCCCCCTCCTATGAGGAGTACTTGGAAGAAGTAAGGCTAAAATTGACTTTCCTCCTCCTTGTGAAGCATGTCTTACCCATCTTACCGCTACATAAACCCTTTTTGCATACAGAACAGGCTCACGAACTTCAACAGTGAGACTCTGGATACATCCGGCGAAGGCGGAGGCGGCGAGAGCCCAGACTGCGGCATGAGTCACGTCCAGGACTCCTCGGTGAATACATCAATCGAGAATTTATCGAACACTTGCACCGATCCCGACTGCACCATGAGTGTCCAGCAGGAGGTCTCCGGCCGGCGAAAATCAATAGACACCCCCCAGCGCCAGGCGCCGGCCAAAGGAGCCCCAGCGCCCACATGCCCAGAAAATATTGTCGAATGCACGGGCTCATGTGATCCTCTGCTGGTGTCACCGAGCGAGGAGGACCCTGGTTGTGGTAGGGATTTTCCTGGCATTATTATTCACTGTCAATTCTCCCGCTGGGAAATTACTTTTTTTACTTGATACTTTAAACCGATTTTTACACTGCCCTGAGTGCGGGTGATTGAATTTCAACTCTATTCACTCATTCCGTTCTCTCGCTGCAGGGGGCAAGGTTCATCATCAGTTCGACCTCGGGGACCAGCCGCAGGAGGCTCAGACGTCACATCTCTATGAGGACTCCCAGGACTGCCAGTCCTCCGGGGAGAACGGGAACTGTTCCGACGAGGACTGGGACTCCCACCAGGGTCAGACCCATGTCTATCAACCGGAAGTTACTACAACCTCCGAGATAATTAGCAATAAGTCCTCCAAGGAGATTTACAAGGCTGTTGCCAAGCAATGGGGCATCACTTGCAAGATGTCGGAGCAATGCAGATGCATGGAGTGCCAAAGTCATTACTTCGACTGCGAGTTCGACGAGGTAAGTTATGAATTTTTAACAAAATTATTCTTTATATCCCCTCACCAGAATACAGTGAGTTTGCATAATTCATATTTTATGAAGGAGTTCAAAAGTCTTGAGCACTTACTTCTTAGAATTCCCCCAAGCAACTGTACAATTGCTGGGTAATTTTTCTACGTGGGAGATAGGGACGCCTACCCTTAGCGCTGAACACAAACAATCGAAAAATGAAACTTTACGTAACTTAAATAAGTAAGGGGTTAGGTAAGATACAATTCAGCCGAATTGATTCAGTCCTGTGGAGCTACATATCAATCAACGGCAGGAAGACCTATAACAACTTTTTATTGGAAAACTTTCCAATTGAAATTATTGCCAACTTCAATCTTTGGATATCTTATTTAATTCATTATATATGGATTGCTCCAAAATCCGTCCGTGTTGGTAGGTTTATTATTAGACTATTCCGAGCATAAATGATCGCCAGCCATACAACAATCGTCCAAAACCCGCTTAGCTTTTCTAATGGCGTACAAGAGCTGTAGACGTTTCGTGGATGGAAAATCTTGCCGACTATACACACACATAAATTGGTGTAAAATTATATAAAGCATTTATATTTATTTTATTTTTTAGAGAATTTTTTTGTTGCATTGCATTGTCCTGCAAGGTAACCACGTACAGACAGCCCTTATGGCTCTTTTGGCCTTGACATTAAAACTTTTCTCTCTCTCTCTTTCTGTGAGTTATTGTACCACAGAAAGGCTACGACGCCAATACTAATGCATTTCAGTATCGCTTGAAACCGCAACTTATTCAAAATGAATTCAAAATACGCGAAACGGTATGAAGCAGGTCTGTCTGTACACGCATCCAAAGTTGTTGTATGTCGGTACTGCAAAGGCAATTAAGAAATCTAAAAATTTCGTTGTGAAGTTATCTACTTCACAACGAAATTCTTAGATTTCCAGTATTTGATGTCGAAAACTATCTTCGACCTTCCTGGACAGAGGGTGAAAAGAGCAACTAAGAAGAAGGAGGATAGAGTGATACTGCAATTGTTTGAGCGCACCCCTACTTTAAGACTGTGCAAGACGAAGGCTCAACTGGCAAGAAAGAGAATTCACAGAGAGCGTTTACGTGAGACAAACGTAAAATAACGTGCTACAATATCAAAACCCTTTCTTTCCCATATAGAAAAATGAAGGACCTCGGCTACCGAGAATTTGAATCTCAATTGGTCGAACATTATGTTCAGTGATGATAAGTTTCATTAAAAATTTACAAAAATCGGTTTTGGAATAGCTTAATTGTAAAATTCATACCCAATCATCAACAATCAGTTCAGATTTTCTGGTCAACTTCAAATATCTAGTAAAATTTTAGGATGTTATATTATAATTGGCAATCAAAATAATATTCTCGCAGTAAAACTCATTGTCGTCGCTTTTGTTTCACCTCTAAATATGTCGGATCCTTGTAAATTATATTTTTATCAAAAATAACTCTCACACGATAACTAAGACCTAATAATTTTTTATAGTTTTTCTTTCGTTGGTCACCAATAAACGGAGCTGTTTTAAGCCTGTTTTCTATCTTTCGTATCACTTATACGTGTTTAAAAAAGGGAGATTTTGCTGAGAAAAAAATTGATTATTGCACTTAAACATTGAATTTTTGTTAAAATTTTCATTTCGAGTGTTTTTCCAGAAAATAATAATTCATACGTTTAAATCCAAAGTAGCCACACCCGCTAATTAAACAATTGTAACGGGGCACAACACATGCACTTTTAAATCAATCAATTACAAGAACTTCAACTTTTT
This sequence comes from Philonicus albiceps, assembly GCA_963969385.1. NCBI lineage: Eukaryota > Metazoa > Arthropoda > Insecta > Diptera > Asilidae > Philonicus > Philonicus albiceps. The sequence continues at coordinate 32,728,317 of OZ017773.1, forward strand.
ATTGATTGTTTTGCTAATTTAATACATGCTTGGTCCTAATTTAAATTTATTATTTCAGAATGAGCATCAAAAGACAGATGGTGGTCTTGGAGCTGGGACACCAATGTTTATAAGTGAAGTAATGCACGGATCAGCATGTACAATTTTATAAAGTACTATACAGAACATATACATCCCTATATATAGCATAAATATTCGAGCACACAACGTAAACTCAACGTCTTCTGCACCAAAATAACCTTCGTTTCAAGTATCAAGTAGAGTACTAAAAAAATATGTGAATTTGATATTGTTACAGGAAACCTTAGCGTTAATTAACATCTATATATGTGTAAAAACAAATAACAAGTCTGCAAAGTTATTCAATCATCTAATGGACTTACAGTAATATAACGACATATTGTTTAGTATTTTGTAAAAGATAGTTGCTCCTACATGTTTGGATGCGGCGACTTTTGAGTAACATTCACAAGATTTTGAAATTTTTGGACGGACAAGCAGAATTTTTTTTTTTTTTTTGGAAATCTCGAATGTTGAATGTATATATTGGCGTAGAATGTCTAAATGATCATAATCACATACACTCTAAGAGCAACTGAATTATTTACTAAGAGGGTAGATGGTAAGCAGTTAAATCAATTTGACGTGTTGATTGACAGACTTAAAACTTTAAAAAGTTGGATTATTCACATAAACATGCATATAAGCGATGAGGGGTGAATTTTGTATGTTGTACACGTGTGTTTTTAAAAGTATATATTTTTCTAAAAAACAAAAACAATACATGAATGTCTCTTACGAAAGTAAATTTACTGTGCAAGACATGACATTCAAAGATACTATCGCACAATCTCAATGTGTAGACATAAAGCATACTTGTAGGACTGCTGGGGAGACTCTACCGCCTCGCACTGAACGAGGGAGGCTCCCATTATTGACTAGTGTTTCCTTTTGAAATTACAATGAATGATGTTTACAAAACGAAACGTACTTTTACCACTTTTTACGTCTTGGCAAAGGGGTGGGCCTACAAGTAAGTAGAATTACATTAGATAACTTCCCACCGAGCATTAATTTGTATAGTTTAAGCTTTTTACTATTAATTCAACGTTTTTTGGGATATGTATCAATTTTTTAATTTATATTAGCTTAAGTCATGGCCTCAACATGCCAGCCTAAATTTTCAACATGAAATATTTGCAGAACTTGAACAGATTGGATTTAATTACAATGCGCCATACAAGAAATGCTCACATATATACCACAACAAGCCCTACTAATATTTTTTTTAACATATAAATTAATGCATTACCTTCTGTTAGTATTTAACCTACATTTTTTCCTTCGCAATGTACTATAAGAACATAATCCCACAACGGTTTCTAAAGCTGGCAGAATTTTTGTAGGCATCATTCATAACCAAATATAAAACATGCATATGTATATCCCAAAATAATTGTTAGTATTTATTCACTAAAAGACTTTACGACGGCCTTTTTTGTAATAGCAACTAAATATTGTATTTTTAACTAAACGAAGTACTCGTAAGGCACTTACAAAACAGTGAATGTAAAGTCAACAGACCTTATAATCGTCTAGAATTTTAGATAGATAAATTTGTGTTTACTGGAGGTTTAAAAGAAATTTGTCAAAAGAGTTAAATATACAAAGGCAGCTTAGAAGGAGCATTATTTATTTTATTTCCCCAATAAGTATTTTAAACATTTTTAGTGCAAAAATGGAAAACTTACTATAAAGATATAAAATGCAGACAAGAAATAACAAAATGTTAGTACTTTATGATACTAATGGTATTTTGGGTTCAATTCATTCACTATTTAAAAGCATTTAAAGTTAAGGTAAATCCAGGAAATTTTTTTATTTATTATATTTTAGAAAATTAAATTTTTTGCCTACTTAAGTTTGTTACTTGGGTGATAAGAAATTGTTTTAATTTAATCCGACCAAATTAAATCAAGTATAAGTTTAAAATTAAGAAATATTAAATTATTATTATTGAATTAAATTAAAATTGATTGTGTTCCACTTCCCCATGTTTGACTAAAAGAAAATTGTGCATACATTATAAAACAGTTTAAAAAAAATTCTTGACAATGTCTATTATTTAACCCCTCTGACTACTCGCAACCCCTTAAAATATAAGCTCCTAGGCTAGCTTAGAGGTGCCATTATTCACATTTTTGGGCAGAAAACAAAAAAAACAACTATTGAATATTATCAATATCAAATCGTTAATTTTATGAAGCTTTGCTTACTTGTTTTGTTTTTGGTCAACGTTTCAATAATGTGGGTTCGTTCATAAGACAAGTTTGATAAGAATGTACACACGGAGGATTCAGGCAGCATAGTTGGCTGAACGGTTTTGATGTAATGTAAGTCTGCCTAAATAATGAATGAATAAAACAAACAACGAAAATTAATAAAGCAATAACGCATAAGAAGAACGCACCATATGGGCTTAGTTCTCGAGTGTAGAAAAATATGTAAGAAAACAATTTAACCATGAATTCTCAATGGTAAAACAAAAAAACTTTCCGCACAGAAAAGCGTGCGAAAAGAAAATACTTTTCCCTGATGCATGATATTAATTAACGGAACAGATATAGAAGCGGAAGGAGAAGAGGAAATATATGTTTAAGATAGTGCGCAGACTTACCATACGTGCAATACCTAAACACGTCGCGTGTGAATCTCACCATCTTGCCGAGACGTACTACATAATTTAAAATTATTTTTGTCGGCCACCGGGCATCCAACCATTCTCGTCACGCCCTACAAGACCTCGTGCCTCCAGATTTCAGCCCATTTATCCTATATGGGAAGATAGATTAGAAGTTTAATGGAAAAGAGTTTAGTTGAATAAGTAAATAAATAAATTTTGTAAGAATTTAAAAGTTTTCTAAGGAAAGGATATGATTTAAAGGTCTATATAAAAAAAGCTTCGATAAAAGAATAACCAGCGTGTAAATTTCATAGTTTCAATAATCCTTTAAATATAAGATAATGTTTGGCTTTTAAAATATTCCTTATTTGCAATTTAAACCTATAAATATATATTTTTATATTGTTCCACTCGGGGTTCTTGCTTTTACTTTTATAGATACCCAGATACTTTCTCTAAAAAATAGTTAGGCTGTAAGCAATTAAAAATCAAGTTATTCTTGATGGAATGAATTTTTATAAAAACTTTTATATTATATATCTCGTCTTCAAAAGTAAATGATTTTATAGAACTGTATAATTAGTGAACTTACTATAAGTGAGTTTTTTTAAATACCCAATAATACATCAATTTCAACAATCACCATCTTAATCTATTGTAAAAGCTGTAATTTTTTTCCTAGAAGCGCATTTCTGTTTCATTGGATATAGGCACGTCTACTAAATATTGTGTGATGTTTATTTATTTAACACAACTTCGCCAAAGTTCAGGCTACTACAAAAAGTTATAAATTAATTACACCATTTGTACATCTGTATAAGAAAAACCAAAAGTAACCTCAACAAAGCTGATTCCTCAATTGATCTTTAGGAAGATGAAAGTCAATGTTGACGAACTGGCTGTTGAAAGCACGAGACATCGACAAAGTAGGTTCATGCCTGCCATATTTAGTTCCACGATGTGAGACATGGAAAAAGTCGTAGTTCCTAAAAGAATGAGCGAGGACCGAAATCCCGAAAGAGCATAAGATCTCAAGAGAGTTGATCGCCCCCTGGATACAGAGTTAAAAGTAAAAACAACCCTGGAAATGTTGCGTCTGGTCTAAAGTGAGTTCAGAGGGAAGCGTTTCAGTTTTCACATAAGGCGGTAAGGCTAAGCTGAGGTTAAGCATCAATTTAAATTGCAAAATGTAAGGTGTAGATTGAATAAAAATTGTTGCGAGTGCATTACCTTTGTTGTTTATCTGTAATATAAAAAAAAAACATATATTAAAATCGAAAACATTTTCTTAGCCATCACAAACGAGTTTGCTTTTAAATCCTAAATATTGAGTGAATATTTGGAGTGTATTTTGTGAATTCATTGATCATTTAATTAATCCGAAATAAAATTGTTGTTCTAAAAGCAATCACGATACGAAACGAACCTACTTGCACTTGGCCTGTTTACCGAAAACAGAAAATGTACACATAAAAATTTTAAGGTGCTGCAACGAAATGTCAGTGAATAAATTATTAAAACTAATTTTCAGGTGCGTTTAGTTTTCGAAAAAGAAAAAGATTTATAAAATTAAAACATTTAAATTTCTTTGTAAATATCTCAAAAGTGGGATAAACGTTTTTTTTTTAACAGAACCTGTTACTAACTTCATAGCAAATATTCGCAGTCTCCATTCCCCAAAGCTTTTAAGGGGAATTTTGACATGAGCAAACGTGACTACAATTGGAAATTACGTGACGTAATCCAAACAGGAGGGCATTGACAGTGCTGTTTGTGGACCATTAAATTGATAAACAGTTCGGGTAAAATATTAAAATTGTGCAAATTTCCGTAAATAAAAGTAAGTTAACAGCAACATTTATATTTATTTAAGTTATTTGGATCATTGAATTATTTCCTAACAAGGAAATTTCGGTCATACAAATGTTTGAAACGCAATGAGGGCTGAAGCCATTTTTTCCTAATAAAACCAATTCTCAGAAAAGCAATGCTCTAATTCTGATTAAATTTCTAGTGCTGTTCAATTACATTAAGAAATCTGAAAAGGCGGGAAATAGTTTGTTTTATTTGACAGTTGTGACGTTATAAAAATGGCTCCCTTTTTTCCGATTTTAACTAATTTTACAGAATGGCTCGCACGAAGCAGACTGCCCGTAAATCAACTGGAGGAAAGGCTCCTAGGAAACAGTTGGCAACCAAAGCAGCCCGCAAGAGCGCTCCCTCCACCGGAGGTGTAAAAAAACCCCATCGGTACCGTCCCGGTACCGTGGCCCTTCGAGAAATTCGTCGCTACCAGAAATCAACTGAACTGCTGATCAGAAAATTACCATTCCAGCGACTTGTGCGTGAAATTGCCCAGGACTTCAAAACAGATTTGCGTTTCCAGTCAGCTGCCATCGGAGCTCTTCAGGTACAATTGAAATTTAAGAGAAGTCCTCATGGAACTGAATAACAGATGTCCCCAACATTTCAGGAAGCCAGTGAGGCCTACCTCGTCGGTCTGTTCGAAGACACAAATTTGTGCGCCATCCACGCCAAGAGGGTCACCATCATGCCCAAAGACATCCAGTTGGCGCGGCGAATCCGAGGAGAACGAGCATAAGCACCTCCAGACCACTAGGGTTTGGTTTTGTTCTTCATTCTTGTAGTTTTTCGCACGAGCAAGCAGTTAAGACGTTTAATTTAATCTTACTTTTTACTTATAGGACGTGATAGTTACAGTAGCATTCATGTAATATGCAACAACCAAGAATTTGTTTTTATACTTAAGCATCAAGGAAAATATCTTGTTTATGATTTCTCCCATCAAATATATTTGAAAAGGTACAAATAACTTTTAATTAACCTTATTTCGTGGAACATTAAAGACTCTTTTGTACACTTACCATAGGCAAGAAGTAGGACTGCTGCTCCATTTATGAATGTAAAATAAATACAGAAAAAACCAAACCGTTCTATTTTTAGGTTCTAGCATCCGATTGATGCGTACGAAAAATTTCCTTTTAGCGAGTTAAGGAACTTTAAATATTACGTATTAAATCATTTTGACTTATTTATATAAAAATTGATATACGCTACTGTCATAAAAAAAACAACTATAATTACAAATTAATTCTGATTTCCTGATTTTTTCCCTTGTGCTGTGAGATCTTGCTTCTTACCAAATTTCATGATTCCAAGTCTACGGGAAGTACACTATAGGTTTTGATTTATTTGCGAACATCAAAATATACTTCATAAATGGCAGTATTTTTTGATTGTGTTGAAGTTTGATTTTTTTTACAGCCCCAAAAGACCGTAGACCTAAATATTTACTATTAATTTTAACTTGATAGCTCCACGCGTTCCTGAGAAAACGGCTTAAGACATACATACAATACGTAGCTTACTGTAAACGAGTAAAAATTAAAAACAACTTTCATCACGCACTTGTGTCATCATAAACATATGCAGACATGAAAATTTACATATGAGAAGTTTAGAAACAAAGTTAAGTGTAAATATTGATTTGCTTTAAGCAAAAACCACAATTAAAGTTCTGTTTCGATAGATATTTTAGAATTTCAAAATCAAAACCATTTCTTAACATCATTAATATAATTTTTATTTAAACTTTTCTTTCTTTCCTCAAACGATCTTTGCTTTATATGGCTATTTTCTTTAATTAATTTAATGCCATCACATTTTCGTATATATGTAGGTGCTAGCTTTTTAGTTTCCGATGGTACTCGGGCTACCTACTATTTGAATTAGATATGATAGCTCTGAAGAAGTATGTGACAAACTCTTTTTGTACGCCTTTATACCCACAAACGGTATTGCTTTTCATGATCGGATTTAGGAAATTGATTTATTAGTCACAATCAAATGTCGAACCAACTCGGGATGGTTTTAAGTTTGTACACCAAATTGCTCACACACAATCAATCATATGTTTTTACGCCGAAAACCATTCCATGGAAGACCAGTTGTATGTATGGAATTTTTCGCTAGCCTCAGTAATATGTATGCAAATTTTGATCGCAATTGGACCTCCGTTTAGATTTGTAAAGGGTCTTTCATTATGTACTTCCTATCTTTAAATTTAAATAAAACAAAGTGTGTGTAAGATATCATCGATATTTTTTGTTTGTTTGAAGGACCATTAGATCGATGCCATTAGGTGCGGAATATTACATCGTTCAAATGTCCGCTGCGGCTTCTTTGGGTGGCGCGAATCGAAAATGTTCAATTTTCCATGACTCTGGCGCACAAATCAGGTTGAATTTGACCGATGGCACGGGTTATGTTGGCTTTGAGGGCCGCTCTGGTGTCTGGCTTATTCGCACAGATCTGCGACTTAAGATAACCCCACAAGAAAAAGTCTAACGGGGTGAAATCGCACGATCTCGGTGGCCAGTTAACATCACCTCCACGTGAGATGACCATGCCCTCAAATCGCTCGTCCAGAATGTCCATTGTGGCATGAGCTGTGTGCCACGTAGCGCCGTCCTGGTGAAACCACATGTTGTTGGTTTGAGCCTACTTCTGTAAAACAACAAGCCATCAGTTCAAAATACGTTATGATTTTCTGAACTCAAACAGACTTGCGACCAACTTCACTTCAATTCTTTCGAGAATCGAAAAATTGTCTCCACTCCACCCATTACTTTACGGGCTTATCAGGGGAAGGCGAGAACGAGAAGAGCCAATTCGAAGCGAACGTGATCGGATCGGGTATCGACCGTGGTGTTTGTGTAGTTAGTTGACAAACAATTTCTGTTGGAATTACTTAAAGCAGCAAAAGTGCAGGTATGGATTATTTCTTCTGTTCTCATTAGAATATTTTGTCAGTTGAGAGATAACTCGAGGGCATCTACGAAGACGATATTTCTATGATTTTACAAGAATTCTCTGGGCCCATTTGGCCTCGATGGGAGCCATTTTCTTTTAAACTCCTTTTATAGGGCCCGCGGAGTTTTGGAGGAAATTAGTAAACAAACAAACACAAAGATTTTTAGAAATTCCATTTTTCTTTATACCAAAAATTAATTGCGCGATGAAAATAATTATCCTACTTTTAAGGCGGGAAATTCCGTTTTTATTTTTTGGTTGATTCGTCTTATAAAAAATCACAATTCGAGTTGGCATTTATTTGTTTTTCAACAGAATGGCTCGTACGAAGCAGACTGCCCGTAAATCAACTGGAGGAAAAGCTCCCAGGAAACAGTTGGCAACCAAAGCAGCCCGCAAAAGCGCCCCCTCCACCGGAGGTGTAAAGAAACCCCATCGGTACCGTCCTGGTACAGTGGCCCTTCGAGAAATTCGTCGCTACCAGAAATCAACTGAATTGCTGATCAGAAAATTACCATTCCAGCGACTTGTGCGTGAAATTGCTCAGGACTTCAAAACAGATTTGCGTTTCCAGTCAGCCGCCATCGGAGCTCTTCAGGTACAATTGAAATTTGAGAGAAGTCCTCATGGAATTGAATAACAGATGTCCCCAACATTTCAGGAAGCCAGTGAGGCCTATCTCGTCGGTCTGTTCGAAGACACAAATTTGTGCGCCATCCACGCCAAGAGGGTCACCATCATGCCCAAAGACATTCAGTTGGCACGACGAATCCGAGGAGAGCGTGCTTAAGCACATGTTAAAGATCGTCGTCCTCAATTTCTCTTATTACTTATTTATCTAAGTGGTGTAGTGTACCACTGGGGCCTTATTTGTGAACTCGAGCTATCAATTTGGTGTGAAGAATTATCTTAATTGTTTTAAGTTATTTAGAATGTATAACAATATTTTGTTGAATGTATGAACGGTAAATTTGTTTTCCGATTTTACACAATGAACAGGTAAAGTACATCTGCTCGAGTTTGCGAATAAGATCCTCGGCGGTTCTTGGATTTCCCTTTTTCACTGTCGGACAAATTTTTCTTTTAAGGAGCTTAGTTTTTATACATAGTGTTAGTTGAACACAACTTGTACCGAAATAATCCCTCCCACCATAAGCATTCAATAAATATTTGGATTGTACATTTATGCATATTTCTTAGCTCTCCTATCTTATTAGAATAAGTCGCGATCACCCTTTTGAATTAAATCCAAAGGCAAGCTGAAGTTTACCTGGTGATTTTATGTTTTTCTAATATATACTCTACAATTAGTAATCAAACGTGGAGCAGTGATTTACGTTTTACAAAATTCTTTAAGGGAAATAAATGATCTATTTACTTCGACTAAGATAAACTAAGTTTTTAAAAGCGGACATATTTCATCACTTTAGTAAATTCAACCTGTTGGCGGTAATGGGTGTTTGTGAACTTAGATATTGCTATTAGAAAATAAACAGAATCTAGTGTCCTCTAAAATTTTGTATGTGGAAAGAAAAATAGAGTTAGTCGCAGTATCGATTTCGAAATCGTTTAAAGTCATTTTTCTTATATAATTTTTCGTTTCGGAAAATCTTTATTCTATAGGGCGTATTTATTTATTTATTTCAATTAATACAAGCTATAGGTAACTAACATTATACTAAAAACTAATTAAACTAAACTAAACCAACAAACAAAACAAAGGACGGACGGGTTAAATTAGGGGGGCTTGGGCATGCTTGAGGGAGATTTTGTAAACATAAAAGCCGAAGACGGCTGAGTCGTTGACCCTCCGTAGCATTCTAGTAAATGGTTTAAAGTAACCGTAATTAGTGCGATGTATGTCGAGACGAAATATAGGAAAGGATCTGACGTTATGGGGGTTAGTATTAAGGGAAATTATGTGTAAGAACTCAGGACAGTCGATGGAACCAATAAGGACTTGATGGACGAAGGTTAAGGTTAAGATAGTTAGTCCAGGGAAGGTCACGCAGCGCGAAGCGTGTGAATCTACGTTGAACTGATTCTATTCTGTTATATAACGCAATTACCTACAAGTGATATACAAAATTAGTTCATTTAATAGTATAAAATGAATTAAATTGATATCACATTAAATTTAACATTGGAATCCATGTAGCAACTTTTACCAATGCTAACAAAGATACTTTTAATGTTTAACTAAGCTGTGTCCACCACTGCATGTAATGCGTAAAAAGGACTTTATTATACAGTAAAGGAAATTATCAATTTTGACAACATTTAACTAAACTGCTGAGAAAGGTTTTCGTTTTCACCAGCTCAAAAAAATTCAACTTCACTTTTAATGAGACGATTTATTTTTTGCCTAGACATAATATCATTTGTTAATCCTAGAAGCGATTGCATTTCTATATTTTATTGTTCTTAATTCGTCGTTACAAGTTCGAGGTATCAACGCCCAGCTCCTTGAGTCGTGTCTCAATCTCGGCTACATCGAGACCCTTTTCCTTATTATACCTGTAATTTAATAAGAGCTGAACTTGCTCTAAACCCTCAATTTTATCGTAAAGATTTCCCTCGAGCTTCTTATCGATATCGTTCTCCTCCCGCAGGCAGCAGAAGTACAGAAGGAATATCGCTAGACTTCCAGATATCACAAGCGGCTGGTACCAGAGCACGTCTTCAGCGCCTCCAGTCCAAGTATCCCTGGCGCGCCATACCGCTGCCTTGCTGCCAAAATAATTCACTGGCTTATTTTCCACATCCTCATCGCTTTGGTTTTTGTGCAATCGGTGGGGAAAACTCGTCATTGAAAAGAACACCGAGGGCTCCCGGGTGATGCAGGTAACTGAGCCAGGCCTGCTAAAAATGCATGGAACAAATTTTAGTAAAATGTCTTCAATTAGGTATTTATCAAAATTACCTAATTGTGCGGCACATTAACCTTACAGCTGCAATATTCATGTTTGTTATTAACTTCGCTGGTTTTTTCTTTCACATTCCTAAAACCACTTTAACCTCAATGACAACTGTCAAGTTGTGAAATTCATACAAATATATAAGAAAAGTACTTAATTTCTATTTTAGATAAACAACAACTTTAAAAATTTTCTTTTGAATTAATACAAGCAAAATTTTATTAAAAAATAGATAAAAATAATTTTAAAAATATTTCTGCGGTGAAGTAATCTGAACACTCCCTTCACAGATGATTTTGACATTTGCGTGACAATCTGTTGCGCGGGACGGCGTCGAAAAATCAAAGAAAGTTTAAAAACGAACGGCATATTGATTTTAAAGAGTTTTGCAGATATATTTGCCAAAATGACCAGCGAAAGTATCCTCTCAGGATTTTCAGAGAATACCGACGATACGTTTGCAACTGGAGAACTTGGTCAACGATCTCCAGTGCCCGAGGATTTTGCTGCAGAAGAAGAGGTTCAGGACGAAAGACTAAGCGAAGAACTAGAGGAACAGCCGGAGCCCAACACCTCCGCTGGAACTAGTACCACTAATCAAGCAAAGGGTATTACACAATGTTTTTATTGCAATTCTAATTTAAAATATGTTCCGTCCAGAAAAGCCCGCTGAAAAATCCCATGAGCCAAAGCTTACACAATTGCCTTTAAGCAGGATACGGAATCTGATGAAGCTTGATCCTGATCTACAGATTGCATCCGCGGAGGCAGCCTTTCTCATCGCCAAGGCCACGGAACTGTTCATCGATTCACTGGCGAAGGAATCCTTCCTGCACACGGTCCAAGCTAAGAAGAAAATGATTCAGAAACGAGACGTGGACATGGCCGTGTCTAACGTTGATAGCTTAATGTTTTTGGATGGCGCTTTAAATTTTTAATAAAATCACATTTTCAGCTAACACCGGGGAAATCCATAATTTGTTTTATTTCATACCCTCTGAATTATGTTAATAATTTTCTAATTGTATTTCAAAAATTATAAGTTGTATTTAAGTTTACTGAATTTTATAATCCTTCATTTTTGTTATTTTTCAGAGAGTATCAATTGCAATTCAGAGTTATGACTTCATGTTCAGATTAACATAAAAAAAGAAAGTATTAAGACTTGAGCTATTAAACTTAAATATCAAGGAATCCAAATTAAGGAAACACTAGTCCTATTATTGTTGAAATAATTTTCATTTGGTCGAATATTTCTAAAAGGGGATTTTCATTTTTAGTCTACCCTAATTGTGTAAATTCGGAGACTTGTTCTTTTGCTTGTCGCCGTGCAGCAGCTATTTCTAGAAAATATCCGCTGAAACTGCTGTGCTTTTTATAACATCTATTCATCTTTTTTCTCTTCTATTTTTGGTATATTTAAACTACAGAAAAATTAAATAAATGATAAAATATAAGAAATCAAAACTAACGGGCATTCCATGCTTCGAGCGTGCGAAATTGTTGAGCGCTTTTATGCGTTATAATAGTCAATAATTTACCGAGGATTCAGTTTGTTATTATGAAATTTCAGTTTTAGTTTATTTAAGGCATTTCAACGTTTTATTTTTAAAATTTCCGTTACACTTAATTGATGGACGAAGAAAACGTCCGGCATTAAAAACTTTTCGCCGATCCTATACCAATTTTCGTCCGGCGAAATGAACCGGACAAAAATAAGCGAATGCACGAACCACATCGTTGCATTCTCTCCGTTGAGAAACGCGTCGCATCGCACTCTCTCGATACCGCCGTTGTTGACTACAAACAAAACTTCGCCGCACAAAAATACGGCCGCAGCGAAAAGAACGCGACGCCATATTGAAAAGTAGAGAAGTGTCGTGAAAAGTAGTGAGGGGATTCCTTTGATGAAATAAATTCGTGCGTTTAATAATGCGAATGTGCGCCCCTTTTCGAGCCTTTTAACGCAGAGGGTAAGTAAGCGAGAATTGCCACCGATGGGGCCAGGAAGGCCCCGTCACACCGCCTAAATTGTTTATGTTTTGGATATTTTCACTTGAAAATTGGGTGACAGGCTCCGGATTGGCCAGGAGGCGGCAGGATTTTCACCTAGGCACGCGGCGCGCCCCATTTGCGGCCCACTCGCCGCTGCCCGCGACTGAATATTGCATTTTTTTAATTAAGGCGGGAAACGAGATTTGTTTGCAAATACAACTGTGCATCTTCCGCACACTGTTTTCTTCGGGCTCTTCGCCCGCCTACTTTAGCTTTTTACCGAGGCGCCGTGACGTCACTAATCTGTTTTTTTGTGTCAATTTTAAAAGTTGGAAATACACCGGGCGGCCCTAGTTTCTCTGATCGCACGAAATTCGCGATTTCTTACCAGATGCAGGGGTTTTTTTTTGCAGAGGAAAATCTAATCAATAGCTGCCAGGAATGGGAGAGTGTCCCAACGGGCCGGGGTGCGCTCCGCTGTATTCTGCGGCTTTCACCCGCCACCATACTCGTAATTTACGCAAAGCAGTCTATCTGCTATTCAGGATAGTTGATGGACGCAGAGGATTTTGTGCGACTTCCCAAATCTTGGGCTTCTTGCACCATGTCGACGTTGACCCAATTGCGTAATCCGCCCTGCGATTTTAGAGCCGTAAAGTCCGCTCTGCATTCTCTTTCCCAAAATAAAAGTGCATCTCACCACGGAAGAGAAAGCGAAACGAATCTTTCAATTTTACTTCTTATAGCTGAATGGCTCGCAGTATTTTGTAAGATATCTTTGCGCAGTTTAAACCAATTCTTCCAAAGACACTGGGCCTGACCTACCTCTCTTCACCGGAAAAAAAACCATCTTATTTTGAGAGCAAGTTTGTTCAATAACTTGATTAAATATTTTATTGACCAAAATTTGCTAGATTTTAGGTTGAATATTTGAATTACATATACAATTCATACATGTAGCTTTTATAGGACATTCAGCTATTTGCTCATATTTAACATTTCTTTTGAATTTAAAGATGAAATTGATATTCGACAGAAGAAACTATAGACATATTCCCCAATTCGATAGTTGTTGAATTCACCTATTCGAAGATTTTACACATTCAATCGCAATACCTACACATTTGAACCGAAACTTAAAACACTTAATTTAATTCATCTTTAAAATTCCCGAAACATAGATTTAAACTTGAATATCAAAATGTTTAGAACTATCTACGAATACTTAAGTATAATTGTGTAAATACTACGCGCCATATACCTAGGCTCTGAATGAATGAAAGCGATTTTTGAAAATACAAAATTCGCATATATTCTGCTTGAGCCATCAGATTGTGATAAAATAAAAACTAAAATGGAAACCCCTATAAACTCCATCCGGATTGGATCAGTAGTTTTACGTGGCGCGTACACAAACAAACACAAACTTCAAGTAATTAACTTAATGCATCACATATCCTTCGGTTTTTAAATTACAGGCTTAAAATTTAATTGGTTTCCTTGCTTTTCGATTTGGCAAATGAACAATTCATTTATTTTTCTTGTGTATTTTTTAACTAAAATTTTCTGTTGAATTTTATTTGTTTTAATTTTATATAATTTTCAAAAATTATAAGTTTTGAACCGCAAAAGCGAAAATTATGGAAAAATTAAACAAAATTTGAAGTTTTAAAATATTCAATGCAATTTCCGGACTTAAATCCGTAAGCAAGCAATCTACGTTATTGCAAAACAGAAAACTTGGAAAATTAGTAATGTTGATTCTGAACTATTCGAAACTTAATTCTCCTCAACTGATTGATGTACTTATTAATTTTATGCCGAAGAATTGGAAAGATAGTTATCAAAAATAATTAATATCTAAATAATAATAATTATTTTTTTATTATAAAATTCTTAAAAGTTGCGAAAGATTGAGGTGGTACCTATTTTTATTTTGTTATGTAATTGTTAATTTATTTTATTTGTATTAGGAATTTTCGTTTAACATTCTACTTCCAATAACCACTGAGGTATAAGTAGTGATCATACCAAACATAAAAACTTCCTAAAATTGTAAAGGTATTCTGTGGTATTTAAAAAAAAATAATTTTGTAAATATAAAAACTGTTTGTCGTGTTTGTCGGAATTCACAAAGATATAGTCGAAAAATAAGAGAAATTGAATAAAATGTTGAGACTTAATGTTTCGCAAAAGGGACTTAAAAAATAAAAGTTGGAAGCCTAATTTCATGTTGAAAACCTTGTCGAATATCGTCCCATCGATAGACTGCTCAAAACATTATAAATCGACAGACTGACGCAGGAACATGATGAAGTTATAAGTGTTCTATGCTTGACTATGAAACCCTAAAAATTCAGCTTAATCTTTTGCAACGAACATCTTGCTACCGGACTAAAACAACCGAGAATTTACTTAAACTATTGTAATGTTGAAAATAAATATAATAAGACAATATTGCGTATTTTATTTGTATTACATTAAGTTAATTTTACTTCTGTAGTTGAGTGTATAACTTGAAATTTCGTTTACAGACTGGCGATGTGGCTGCGTAGCGAAAGAAGAGATAGACGTTTACGTCGCTCAAATAATCGCCCTTCAATTGCGCCCAATTTAGGAAATCTCAGTAAGAAGTCGAAACCTTCTAGGAATGTTAAAGTACATAATAACAATAACAATGCTTGCGCGAAGAAACCGGGCATTTCAAAACTATCGAAGTGCAATATAACTAGAAAAAGCCCAGTGGTAAAACGATTAAATGCTGTTCGGACCTCAAGTAGACGGTGCAAGAGAAAAACCATAGAAAAGGAGAATATCTGGAAAGATGGTAACGATATCACACTCTATGAAAGCCGCTCCAGAACACGTCGAAGAAGGAGTCATGTTACGTTACCTGCAAAGGAGAGTAGTAGCTTGGGTGGGCCAAACGACGATCTCAACACATTCGGACCCATTGCCCTTTCCCATTGCTCCAGGAAGCGCCAGGTACCTGCTTCATCGGAAAGCACTGTATCAACATCGACCACGTTGATAAATTTTAATGAACCTGTGACAACAACCGAAATTTGCAGGTCACAAGAAGAGGATTGCGTTGACCGGAATCTGTCTTTAGTTCAGGAATCGACTGCAAGTTTTATGAAGTGTGTTAGCGAATGTGACAGTACAACTGACTACGAGAATTCCGGGATTCTTCCTGGATCTCAGCACATTTCTTATTATAATGCAAGTGCTTTTCATCGAGAGCAAACGAACAGCTCCGATGCTGCTGACTCGGAGGTTGACTCCACCACCGATCTCTTCGCAGGACAGGGTACCTCCTCGGATGCGCAAAGCGTACTATCTGCCTCTACAGCGGTAGAAGATATTTCACCAACTTTGGCCTATAACTCAGGGTGCAATTTTCCAAGCTCGTGCTCGGACCTTAAGGGACTCTCGTGCTCGGACCTCAAGGGACTCTCGTGCAGCATTTCCCAGACGACAGGAAATTACCCAGCCACTCCAGATCTCATTTCGATATTTGATGAAGATATAAGCAAGTCAACGACGACCACTGCAATCACCCACACGACCGCTGCAAATAGCGAACTGTGCCACTATTCAGACTTTCTCCCATATAACACAATTTTAACCCAGGCGCTTCTCAATTGCACCGAGACGAGTCAAATGTGCGATGCCCATGATTTGGTAAATGTTACTTCAGCAAGCACTTCTTCGTATTTGCACCAAACTGCGATAGATAACTTGAAGGCACTAACCAATTTACCCACGCATCCAACGAACTTATTCTCAACGCTAAATCTGCCCAAAGGTCCAGGTGAAGTCGACAGTTTAATTCACAGCGTGCCAACATTTGGACAAGACTCGGACGGAAGTTCTGTTTATTCTAAACCTCCGAATGATGGAGATATACACATTGATCCGGATGATTGCCCGGAAATTGAAGAAATGCCTGATACCCGACAGGAGGAAATGCACTGGGACACCTTCGATCCGTACGTGTTCATAAAACACCTTCCACCGCTCACACTTGAAATGAGAGCTAAGTGCCCTGCACTACCGCTGAAAACTCGATCAAGTCCCGAATTTAGTTTGGTGCTAGACCTTGATGAAACTTTGGTCCACTGCAGTCTACAGGAGCTATCTGATGCAAGCTTCAAATTTCCTGTACTATTTCAGGTTAGTACTGCGGTTCTTTGCTATTATCTACGCAATTCAGCAGGTTTTGCTAAACTGAGTAGGCGATTGCAGAAATTTATTTCTTGAACGATTTTCATTCTTTTCTAGCTATGGATTGGGTACTAATCGCTTTTATTCCACAGGATTGCAAGTACACAGTATTTGTTCGAACCAGACCATATTTCCGTGAATTTCTGGAGAAAGTTTCGAAGCTATTTGAAGTTATTTTGTTCACTGCCTCCAAGAGGGTGTATGCGGACAAACTTTTGAATCTTCTTGACCCGGAACGTAAATGGATTAAGTAAGTCGTTAAGATAAGAAGTTCTCTGTGGGTAAAATTAACAATGCATTTTTTTCCGGTAGGTACCGTTTGTTTAGGGAGCATTGTATACTTGTTAACGGAAACTACATTAAGGACTTGACCATACTAGGACGGGATTTATCGAAAACCATTATCATCGACAACTCTCCGCAAGCTTTCGGGTAAGATGCATGTTATATAGTTCATTGGACTAAGACCTCAGCTCATTTAATTTGAGGACCTACAATCACTGTTATTATTTGAGGTTCTTTTTTAAGTATTACATATAGAGAAAAATAGTACGAAGAGAATACTTAGTACCCCTAAAACATTTCATGTTATATTAGATCTACAACTTTTTATATCCATAAGAAATCTAATCACTATTCAACGCGTAATACGAGAACCTTTAATTTATGCAAGGTTGAGGGTGTGAATCTAAAACAAAATTGTCTTCAAAATTCATTAAAGAATTTACAATATTTAATAATTTTACACAAACTAAAAATAGTGTTGCTATAATTTTCAGATATCAACTGGAAAACGGAATACCAATAGAGAGCTGGTTTATGGACCAAAGTGATTCAGAGCTTATGAAGATTTTACCGTTTCTAGAACAGTTGGCTGGAATGGTAAGTAGAAATTTATAGAACATAGTGCCTAATTTAAATATTAAAATGTTTAATAAGTTGGTAAAATACAAACGATATACTTCAAACATAATGTTTTCTTTCAGAGAGAGGACGTTCGCCCGCACATTAGGGAAAAATACAGGTTATTCTCATATTTACCGCCAGATTAAAATGATTGGACAAACTTATATTGAAAAGGATTTTTTAAATTTAGATAAAATTTAAAAAAGGAAACACAAAGTAAAATTGGAAACATTTCTAAGAGAAGATTAAAGTAAAATTAAGTAATAAAGGTATAGAACAATTTTAGCTAAAATTTTAATAATTTCATTGATATTATGTAAAAAAACGACGTACGAAATTTTTTCAGAAAAACGTGAAATGCGTAAAATATAGTCGGTAAAAATTGTTAATAGCGAACAATCACTAAACTAATTTTGATGTACTTTGCACAATATGCTCAGAGAGATACCAGAAAAACCCTTTTACTAATCCTAACATTGAAAAGCTGAAATAAAACGTTATATTTAAGAACTAACAAAAAGAATCCCATGATAACACACGTATTCTGATCTCATCGTAAAGATTAAAACGGAAATAATTAAATTACCCAAAGGTGTTTTGTTAGAATTTTTATGTATTTCTTTGTCAAGAATTTTAGACGTTATCGAATTTACACATACAAATTCCGGTTGAAAACGCACGATGGCGCTCGCTTTTAGTTGATGACCGACATGCTTTTAGTTGATGTAAACAGAATTTAGATATCATTGGTGCTCTGAGGATATTTTTTCATTATGTAAAGTTGTAATTCATAGAAACACTCTTTAAAACGTGCATTACATCTTTTAACTAATTCATGCTACGGTATAATGGAACGGTAAAGTGTATTTTCTTCTATAATTTTAGAATAACAAATGTTTCATAACAAAAACGCTCAAATGATTTAACGTTCACCGTTGTTAAAAGGGTGTATACTCTTTACGAAGAATTGCTTAATCGAATACTTATGCTAATTTTAATGCTATTTCGATGATTTTTGTTTGTGATTCACTTCGTTTCAAGCGGTAATTGCATGGGCCTCAGCATTTTACATATGCAATTGTTTTATTTTAAATTATTTATAGATACAATTTCCTACTAAACGATAGTAACAGTTATCAATAGCTTAGTCCATTCACTGCTAACTACGAGTGTTCACGTTGTGGAGGCTCACGGCAGCAAAACAATATGAAATAAAAGGAATGTTTGATTATAGGATGTTTAAAAAAATATATATTATGAAATAAAACAAAAGCACTAGCAACATCCATTACTTAATAAGCAGTACATAATGTACACTTAAATGAGATGTGCAATATTGTCCCAATTAATCGAAATCCGAACGCAATACTCAGTTAACTGGACATTTGCTTCAAATAAATTTACAGTGATACACATTACAGAAAAACTTTAATTTATTGAATTTAAATTATATTTTTTCATTTAAACGCAACATTTTCCAATGAAATTAGAGCTTTTCGGATCTAAACTTTTCCTGATTTCATGATTTTCTTTAATAATAGTATTTCAGAAGTGTGTTACACTGGTTAACAAATTTAATTTTTTATTGTGTCTCCAGAGAATTAGCAAATCATTTCTATAGGATTTTTTCCATAAATTACGAATTCGTAAATGAAAATCCTCCATCAAATCACATTTTTGAGAAAAATGGAAGTAAAAAAATACAGAAAACTGTATTTTGGTCATATTTTAAAAATCATTAAAAAAATAAAAGTTCATCATAGAAGTTGCTCATGTGGATTATATGAAAGCCTGAGTCCTAATCTATATATATTAAATACAACTTTATATTTTTACATATCTTAACGGACAAGTTTTTCATGAGGGAGCACTTGTAATAATTGTATCATTTGAGCAATATTTTAAACTCCTGGAGCAGTCGTTTTTTTTTAGCTTTTGCTCTATCTTTCTCGAAAAGGTGAAATAATGGAGCATTTTTATTAACGAATTCGTAATCTACGGAAAAAAATCCTATAGATATCCTATGAAAATGATTGTGTTATTGAACGATCTGAAAACATTTCTTTAAAATTTGAAATCAATTTATAGTATTACAGAAAAGTTTAATTTGAATAGAATAGTGTTTTTGTAATGTATTCCAGTTTAAGTCATTTTAAATAAATGTCAGTTAATCGGGAGGAAAATTGTCTGTTTCATTAGATTTTACTTAATTGAGATAATGTTGTACTCTTATTTATTCAGTTCGCTTAATACAAGCTGCAATTTGGGTCTTAAATTAAACTAAACTAACAAAAGCGAATAACCTAATTGTAAATATGATAAAAAAAACTTCCACTAATACTTTGCACTATGCATGTCTTGATCTTGTTTACATCACTAAAAAATAATGTAATCTCAAAAGGATATCTTGACGACGGCGCAACGCCTTTTTAGTAAATGGCTGCGAAAGCCATGTTTAAGCAGTATTTCTTCATCTTCCCACTTTGATACTTTATTGTTTCGAATTTTTTACACAAATTGTAAATAACTCCTTAAGAGTTTAGGATAAGGCATCGAAGTGCGTGCGCAGCCGGAATTTCTAGCTTAAGCGTTTAAAGCAATAATAGCAAGTTAAAACATTTTGAAATTCATACCTTACCACCGAATTTACCCGTGTTGGCGGATTGAATTTTAGATTTAAAAAAAAAGCGAGAGAGAGTCATTGAGATTATATTTGCACCTTCCTGCGAAGTGCAGAGATTTAATTCGAGCGGAAGTAACGAACTACATTCACGTTCATAAGAAGCCTGTATATACGTAAAAGGTGATAATGTTCTTTCTCTGGCGCCCTTCGCGGTATGCGGACGTACGCACGTTAAACAATTCCACTGGTGCTTTTTTATTTCAATCATTCGATCAAATTTTTAAAAACTTGTCTACTTAAGAAGTAGAGGGAAAAAAAGGGGGAGAAATTTTGAAAAATTGCAATTATTAACTTTATCCTCTTTGCTATACTACTTGTCCGTTTGTTTGTTTCAAAAACGAAACGAGCGACAATTTGTGATTTTTATTTTATACATTTTTTTTGCAAACGAATGAGATAATTATGTCCGTTCGGGAGGCGGCGAAGAAGAATAAAATATATTTATTGTAGTTTTACACATAACCTCCTTTTATTTTTGTGTAAATACTCTGTTATTTGTGGCCATAAAAGTATATAGAAATAAATTTATTCTTATATGTTTTTAGAATTGTTTTTGTACTGAAAGGTGTCACACAGATGACGAGAGTATCATCCCGCACTATTTTTTTTGTTGTGATTATTTCACATTTAATATTGGATAAATTATGTTTTCATGTTTTTCAAAGAGATTTTATGATTAAATCAATATTATAATGAAACTGCTATTTTTGTATTACCTTTGTCCTAATTCCGTTTTTATTCCTTCTAGTTGATTCACCAGCACATTTCTAAAAGGTGTTTCATATTCATTGATATTTAATTTACGCATAGGTAAGTATATCAGAATATTAATTCTGTTTCATAAGTGGTTTATGCTGAGGTACTGTTGATAGATATTTCAAAAATTGCATATAATAATAATGACTATCGGTAATTAAATTAATCGAGTATTCACTGTAGCCATTTAATTAATTTTATGCATCTCTAGTTGAAGTTATGCTAACCGCAGTTCTAAATTAGTTTTCGTTTTCAAGAAAAGTATAAGTCAGAAAGACCGTAAAGGCTTTATCATACAAACTTGGTACATGGCTCATTTAAAATATAGAAATATGAAATCCCGTTAATATCTACAGGTATTTCTAAATAATTCGGCGAATAATTTCTTCGGTAACGGCGCTTCACTTTTAGTTAAAGTAATTGGTTTATGGACAAATGCCAATTTCACGGAATATTTCAAAAAGTTAGGCTTTAGGCCTGGTAGAATAATCGATTATTTCTTAATAATGTTTTATAAATGACCGAAAGCCAATTAAGTATTTCGATTGTCGAACCCGTAACCAGTGAAAAATTCTTTAGAAATTATCATTCCTTGAACCGCAAAGCTGATGTTGATCTTGTCATTATGTTATTGTGACCAGCAAGATGTTTCATATTTATTCTTCAATTGACTACCATTATTTCTTTTATTAATATGGTTCTTATTAAGACAAACCAATACACAATTTTGGAATTCATTTTTATGTGCCTTACTGTTATAAAAAATTAGGTGTTTTACAGGAATTTATAAGTTATTGAAAAATCGTTCTTAACATTGAAGGTTTTAATGTAGGACTCCAAAAATTTGCTGATGAATTAAACTTTTCCGCACAATTGTAATTCGTAAAATACAAATATTCGTTTGTTCAATTTAAGCCAGATTTGTTCGGCATTTAGTCTATAAGCACATTAGTCATAGTCATTTACTTTCTTTATTCTGAATTCAGTGGTTCTCCTCCAGAAAACGAATTTTTATACTCAGCCTATTGTTCTTATATCAAGACTTATTTTTGCCATATGAAATATAGGAATCGATCCGATTTGTGATATTAAAATTTCAGAAAGAATAATCATCACCAGGAATGCAGTGGCCATTTATCAGTATTTTTTAATTCTGTATGTTTGTAAAATGTCTTCAAGTTTATCTAAATAACTTGTTCTCGATTATTCTAACAAAATAAAATTTCAATCATTTCCTAAAGTAAATGCACTTGGGGCCTAGCTTTCGTTTTTCCTTTCAAGCGCCTTGCAGAGAAGTTACCAATATATTTGAATGGAATTGTCTTTACACATTAATAATTCAAACAGCTTTAAAAATTCAGTCGAGTAATTAAAGAAATTTTATTTTTAAATATCAGTTCCTATAGCTAATGGTGTAGTTCAGCAATTACTATTGTTGTTGAATGCCTATTACATCTCGTTTCGCATGTTATAGGTAAACTGCTTGCACGCATTCTTATAGGAAATGTAGTACGCAATTGAGCCTTAAAGACGACTTTTGTTGTGCCTAGTAATCCTCGGATTTATGAGAAATCAAACTAACGTGAATCCAAGTTAAATAGTCATTAGCGCTCTATTGTCATAGTATTGTTAGATAAAATTCAAATGAATAGACAAAAATCGCGGTAAGATTGTCTTAAAATGTTAATCCTAATTCAGCTATATAACAACCAAAGCCCATTCAGCAGTCTTCTGTTAAGCTAAATTATACAGTGGATTCGTAAAGTCAGCGATTGCTTTGCAGAAACTGATTACTCAAACCCGAAAGGGCTACAGCAGAATAGCAGCTTTAATAGTGAAAAGCGACGGGGTACAAAAAATTAATAAAACATCTTTATTCAACAAAAAGTATCTCTTAACAGCTAGAAAAGTGTTCCTCCCGATGATGTCATAATAAAAAATCTTTCATCTTAAAATAATTCAAAAATTTTTTTACATTTCATTCTTGACGGGATAGTAAACAATGTTAACGTCGGCAGCCTGCTGCATGGGCTGGTGCATGTACTCCTGCATGGGCGGCAGGATGGGTTTGTTTGCCTCTTCGCTTGCTTGCTGGCCGTAGACCGCTCCGGAGTGATCGAAACTGCCTGGGGCCTGGTGGTACTGGTAGTTCTGATTCTTCGAATCCTGCTCTCGGAGGATCGTGTTCGACAAATCTGTGATGGTGTGGTTCTGGCTGTTGTAGTCGTAGTTAATTACGTTATGATTTATATTTCCAGCACTGGGATCGATCTCTTGGTGGATGTAAGGATTGTGCTGCATCTGTTGCTGGTTTATTGCATGCTGTTCACTTCCGATCATCTCAAAGTTATTAAAGTCCATCGAGGTGTTGTTTCCGATTAGCTCCAGATTAGTCAAAATACTTCCGATGTTGTTATAGTTGTGGTGTTCGACGTTTCCATTGTTGAAATTGAGTTGCTGGTTTGCTGGTGGCCACATGTTCTGCAAATGAAATTTGGGGGTTTAGTAGGCAGCCTAAGGAATTCAGGAATTCTTATAGCGGCACTTACCTGGAAGTTAAGCAGTTCTGCGTTTATAACTGAATCCTGCTTGACATCCATTGGAAGACCCATAAAATCGTTGGAGTTGACCTCAATGACTTGGAAAAATTTGTTCTCCTTGGGATCCAATGCTTGGCTTATAGCCGTGGTGGGGGCGCTGAAGTTCAAATTATGCCAGTCATTGGGCAACGAGGCACAAGGGTATTGTTGGTGCTGCGGCTGTTGCTGCTGCTGTGGGGGCGGTGGTTGTTGCGGTGAATGATGGTGAGATTGCTGGTGTGGCGGTTGAGCTTGTTGATGAGATTGTTGTGTTTGTTGATGATGTTGCTGGGCTTGGATGTGAGTTTGCGGTGGTTGAAGGTGTGTCTGCTGTGGCTGAATGTGGGTTTGCTGAGCGGGATGGTGTGGTATGTGCTGTGTCTGATGATGATGCTGTGGAGTCGGCTGGTGGTGCTGTTGGGGCTGTTGCTGCTGCTGATGATGGTGTTGTGCTTGCTGCTGCTGTTGGTGGTGATGTTGGGGAGACCCTTGCTGGTATGTGCTTATTATTTGCTGCTCGGGTTGTAGCGGCATTCTTTGCACACTGTTGTAATTTGCATTCGGATCGAAGTGAAACGTTTCCGCACTGCGATTAAAACTGTTTATATTCATCAATAAATTATTTTCAGGCCCAGCGCTGTGAGGCGTCTGCGGCTGTTGCTGTTGTTGCTGTTGTTGTTGCTGCTGCTGTTGCGGCGGCTGTTGTTGTTGTTGTGGATTGCACTGCCTAAGTAAATTTTCTGTTGCAAAGGCGAAGCTGTTCGGCGTCTCTAACTGAATTTTGTTTTGTTTCTGCTTCTTCATTGTACTTGTGGGTGATGAGATTATTTTTGCACCAGATTGCTTTGGTTTGCTGTTCGATTTTCGCGATACTTTGGCCGACGGCGGAATATCAACAGGTACCAATTCTATAAATTCCAATGAAGTCACTAACATTTTAATTTATTGAGTTAACTGGAAACTTACCCTCTTCGCACTTTGCAAACCGCTTTAGCTTCTTAGGATTGGGTTGATTACCATGAACAACTTGCTTATGTCTGACCAAATGAGTTTTCCACTTAAACGTCTGCAAAAATATTTTTTAAAGAGAAAATGTTCATGTAAACCTTACAAATAAAATGAAACCTATTTTTTCTTTTAGTAATATAAAAAAAAGTAAAATAAATATTTCGTATTCATAACGCAATTGCATATGTACATATTCCATTTTATAGAGCATTCTTTCATTAAATTAGTGACATTAAAACTTCTTTTAATTTTCCCGCTATTTTCCGAAGAGCGACTTTATATTAAAAATACATATGCAGTTAAACCTGCTTTTTTGTGCGATTTTTTATGCTATGTAAAGTCCATCAAAGTGCATAATATAAATAAAAAGGAATTAAAAATAAGAAATTTCTTGCCTTCTTTAACTCTGAAGCTTTAGAGCTTTTAACTAATTGGTTGAAATTGAATACGTTTTGAATTGAGAAAAGAATACGAGTACGAATTGAGACAAAAAGAATACTTGTAGAAAAGAGAATCCAAAATCAACATAAATTAAAAATGTGTCTCTAAGGCCCACACAATACAACACCCTACTCGTTTTATGAAAGTTGATTCACGGCCTATAACGATTTTCCCTGAAGATTCTAAATTATGAATTTCTTAAAATTGCAGAATATGACTAACGAAGCTAGACAAAGAATTATTGTGTGTTTTAGGCCCTGGTTGCTAGCTTACCTGCATACAGAAGCAACAGCTATGCGGTCTCTCCTCTGAGTGTGAGGGCAAATGCCTTTGTAGCGACTTGACCGAACTAAAAGTTTTCCCGCACAAGGTACATTTGCTCTCAGATACGTCTGTGTGAGCATTGCTGAAGTGCTCCCTCAGCCCAGGATATGTAAAATACGAGGAGCCGCATTGGTCACAAACGTACGTCCTCTTGATTTCCGTATGCAGTTGCACGTGGCGTTCCAAGTTCGCTTTAAGCGAAAAGCGATTCTGACAAATATGACATTCAAAGGAGTTGTCCTTCTTATGTACACGTATTACGTGCTGGCTCAGGGCATTCTTTGACGTGAACCCAGCTCCGCATACTTCACATATTGCACCATCCGGCTTGTGGCCAGTTTCGTCTAAATGTTGACGATGAAGTTTTTTCCGTTGGAATTCCATTCCACATTCACCACATGAATAACCTAAAAGCCAAAAAAAAATATTGTATTCTCAAACAGTTTTTGAGAAATAAACACATTACTTTTCATGTCCTTCTTTTGATGAGCCTCAACATGCGCATGAAATTGCTGTCGCCTCGAGTAGGACTCCCCACAAATATCGCATATAAACGGGAACTCCTTATAATGAACTGTTTTGTTGTGTTCAATCACCTCCTAAAAAAGGAAATTAAAAAGAAATTATTAATGAAAAAATCACACATTTAAGGTCCTCTTTTTCAAATATTTGGTAAAAGTTAGTTGAATGTACTGTACTTTGAAAGTCAAATAAGTTATGTCGCTACACGCAGCTTAATTAATATTGAAAATATAATAAAAATCAGCTATAACCGACAACAAATTACAAACTATTTCAATTTTTAAATTTAGAACGTTATATCCTTTTAGGAAGGTCAAAGTTAACAACAAATTAGAATATAAAAATATACCATTTAAAGCTTCCCCGTTAACACAAACAGTAGTACAAATTTAGTGTATTGCTTATAAAAATTATATACCACGTAATTCAAATAATTATGAATGATTTTTAGGCAAGGACAAACACCCTACGTTTGAGCCTTGATCAACTCCTCTGTGCTGGTACTGTACTAGTGCTCCCACAAAAGGAGAGTGATTTATATTTCTATACAGCTGCAAAAATTCGCACGCTTATGAAAAGTACTTCTTTACCAGCAGTTGTAATTGTAATCCACTTAGGATTATCAACTAACTGCAGGACACCTCAGTGCTGACGTGGCAATAATTTTTAGAGAATTTTCCAATAATCCCTTAAAATAAAATTGCACTCCTATAAATTAATGGGCGTTTTGTCACAGTATTGGTTATTCATGTAAGTTTGTCCTGATAAAGCAGTATCACCACCTCCATTCAGCTTAGCAAGTCTAGCTGCTAACTAATTACTTAAATCCCATTGTAGTTATGTAATAATATTAATTTTGATCCACAAGATATGCTAACCAATTGTAATAGATCAAAATATTTTCATTTATTTATTTTTAGAGTCCTCTGTTATCACTCCAACTCAAATCGTCTGGCTTTATTGCATTGCTGTACCATTGCTCATTAATTCTACCTCTCCGTGCATTGTTACATTTTTTAAGAATAATAATATTAGTCTTTATAATTAAGGTTTAGTATTTTAAACTGATCACCTAAAATTGTTGGTCTATAATAAAAAAACAGAACTGCTTCTTATGAGAACATTTCTTTGTAATTCAGCTATAACTTGCCATCCCGTACAAAAAATCGTGCGAATGAACATTAGGGGCGCTGATCGCTTGAAAGTAATTGGGTTTTGTTTTAATATCCACTTTATTTAATTAATCTTAATGACTAAGAAGATATCACAATTTTACCTCTTAATTTTAGTTAAATTATTATTATTACGTTTTTGAAACTCAGGTAACAATCAGAATTAGGGTGCTTCTCTTTTTATAATAATAACTTTCTTCGTATTCTATATATCGGTTTTCTTTGAAAAAATTATAAAATTAATTAGTACTTTGAATAAAAAAACAACTAATTTATCCCAGAACGGAGCTTATTATCTGATATGGGTGTTATTTTTATTAAGAAAATTTTTTAATAACCAAAACCAAACAAGTTTTGGATTTTGTTGTTAATTTGTCTATTTGATCCCATTTCCATTTTTCCAGAAATAAAGGAACTGTATGTAGTGTGTCCAGCATTGACATCTTAGATAAATTCCTAGGAATACGGCTTGAAGGACCAACTGCTTTACCCCATATTTTGATTGATATAACTGGTTTAGGGAAAAGACTAGATATTACTAAACCATATTTTTATTTTACTTACTATAAACAGCAATGAAACGCCCCTTCCTTAAGTTTTTCAAGCATTCATATAAGACATCTTATCCAGTTAGGTTGTGTAAGTGTCTAAAATGCTTATAAGCCGTAATAAATTCAATTCTGTTAATTATTTCATAATAATTTGCGTAAGATAGTAAAAATTCAGGGAGAAATTATACGGTTTTCGTAAGTAAGTAAAAGTAGAACGCATAATTCTTATAAGAATCTTTAAACGTAATTTAGCCAGCTAGGCTTTTTCCCCCCCGTCTTCCAAAATGAGGTAGAAATTGGATGCTTTTCGAAACTTATTCAAAATCCAACTATTTATTCGATTCACTCTGAGATATACAAAACTGTATGAAAGTCCAATATAATTATAGCGCTCCAAGTCCAACATAGAGGATTTTTCGTCTTAAATTTCTAGAAGTGGGAACCAAACTTATACATATCTTAAGTTTGTAGTGTAGGAATCACTCTCTTTACTTTCTAAGCATACATCCACTTGATGAATAGATTACTTCCTATTTTTTAAGTTGGAGATCTATAAGATAATTATGAATCAAGTCTTAGATGCTTGTTTTTTATTTAGTTTCCGTAAACATTTCTGAAATATGTACATTTTATCTTTTCGGAAATACGATTGGAAAGAGTCGCTTCAACTCATAAGGCTGAGAAAGTATATGATTTCTTATAAGAATTATTTATTATTCAGCCGTATTTCTAGACGAATTTGGCACCCAAGCTCATGTGTGTAGTTTTACCTGTTCGTTTTGTAATAGTAGTCCCTGGGCATTTCAAACCTGATGGGGAAATAAAAGTAATGAAGAAAAGTCTGACCTACCTCCAGAGTGTGTCCATTGGACTTCCCGCAATCGTGGCAGTATCCCGGATGCATTTTGTAATGGTCAATGAGCGACTTCCTCTTGCGATATGTCTTCGAGCACAGCAGACAGTCGTAGGATTGTTTTTCTTTCGTTGGTCGAGCGCTCTTCGGCTCGCCCTTGTCCTTTGGTGTTTCAGCAACAATACTGTTAGGCGGTCCTGTAGTCATGTTGACGTCCTCAGAGCTGGTGGTACTCTGGTTCGTTTCTTCGTTTGCGCACGGCAGTGCGGCTAAATTCGAGCTTATCTTGCTGATTCCGTTCTTGTAGCTAATGTCCTCAGCATCGGAGATTCTTATTTTGATTTTCTGTGGCCTGACACCCTGGATGGCCCCAGACAGAACAAAATTGTTAAAAAATCTTCTTATAAAAGGCTTTCGGTGATTCACGGCGTGCTCCAACATGGCCAAAAACTGCCGCTTGAAGGCTTTGCGATTGAAGTCCTCGTCGGGACGCGAGAACGATATACAAAATTTGTCGGAATTAAAGGTAAAACTCTTAGCATCACACTTGAGGTGGATTGGGCCGCTAATAATGAGCTTCTCCCGTAGTACACCCTCGGAACTCCTAAACGGTGGCGGCACCCCCGAACGGGACGAGGACGCTGTCTCGAGCGTCATCCAAGCGTCCGCGTACCTAGATATCACGAGCGATGGATCGCAGCGCTCCTCGTCCTTGGGGCACTTATAGACATTCATTGGCTGGTACTTCTCGTCGTCAACGCACATAAAATCCTCCCTGCACATAATTTTCTCAAAGTTCTGGTTAAGATCAGCCACCGTAGTGGTTGACCTCTGCTGGTTCCACAGGCTGTCGTAGAGTTCATTTTGATTTTCTGTGACGGCCAGCACCCTGCTGGTGCAGTGTTCGCGCTTCACCTGGACGCACGACTCCGGAAACTTCTGCCTAATCCGCGATAGGGCATAGTTAACAGCATCAGCCCTTTCGGCCGACGATAGACTATCTAAAATATCAACAGCTCGGTCAACCTAGAAAAAGTGAGCAGCAATGGAAGGCGAAATTTTTTTAATGTCTTGTTTGCTCTCGTTCTCGGGATTTTGTGTCAAATACCAGTAGCTTGAAGTCCAGCAGAACGGCCCTGTTGTCCATTGCAATTGCATTTGGATACCGTTGGTGGAATTATTAACGAGCAACAACAATAAAATAAGTTGAATAACTTAGGGAAAAATATAAACAGAAAACTTTTTGACAATTCGCGTTTGGTAGCTGATAGCTGTCAAATAAAAAAAATTTTTGTGGTATTATTGACAGCCCGTAAAAATGGCAGCACCGCTATGCGTTCCACACGCGCTCGCCCGAACAAGTGGAGACTTGGAGACCCTTAGAAGTGGGGCAGCTGGAGGTTCGGGGCTAAGCAAAGCTTTCAAATTTTTTTTAACGGAAACAAGCTTCGATGACCTCATTTCAATTGGAATTTATCGGCGTGGGGTTGAGTGAGAGGTTGGCTTCGTTTCGTTTCGAGGCGTCAGTTTTAACCGTTACTTTACATATTTTCTTTAAAGAATTTTGTAATAATCCTCCTGCAAAATATCAAAAGAGGACACGAGTTCGATTTCCGTGGTAGCCCGATTACAGATGGAAGAATCTCTCCAGTCATAAAATAATTTGTCTAAGGAAAATCGTCATTCGTAAGCATTTTTTTACAATTTTGAAAACGGATGCATTTTTTTATTACAAAAACTATTAAAAAAAAAAACGATTAAAATTAGTCCACTCTCCAAAATAGGAGGAATTGGATCCAGGGTTTCAAGTTTTATTTAGTCATATTAAAATAATTTGAATTTAGTTAGGATAATTCTTGGAACGGATTTAACACTTTTAGTAAAAATAAAACATTTCATGTATAGCGAACATTTAAACAAATTTTTGGTTTTAGACTAATTTTTTAAAATTTGTTTTTATATGACCATTTGCTTAATTATAAACTTATCTCAGAAAAGCCACTCACTAAAAGGGGCTCTGCTGACGCTCCACGCATTTTTTCGCCACAAGCACGCGTACCTGAAACCCATATTTGCACCTAAATCGATTAACTCCACTTTTTATATTTTGAATCTATAAATCAAAACTCCCGATACATGCCTTACCTAAAATATTTTACATAAAAGCAATTTATTTGAAAATGTAATGATTTTGCGTAAAATATTGCTTCATAAAAGTTATTTGGATTTTTAATTTAATATAAATTTGAAAACTAAACGGGTGCAATTTCCATCAGACTGGTTTGCTTGTAGAGTTAATCGATTTAGCAAATGAATGGCTCATACTACTTTTCTTTCGTAAGGTCAAACCTAGAATTGTATGGGATCCTTATTTTTCTCAATCGTTAAGAATGGAAAGAATTCAATGGCGTTTCACTAAGTGTGCGATTCGATTAATTCTTTGGAAAAGTTAACTGTCTGCTTATAAATCCAGATGTTTTCTATTTGAAATTCATTCTGTAGATGTTCGACGAAAGTAGTTAGCTAGACTTCATTTTTATACTATCTCAAATAGAACGATATGTGCCTTTGGTGCTTTTAGGCCTCAGAGCTCTTTCATGTTCCTTATCACAGAGTGAGTTACGGTTTTGATGAGTCTATCACCCGTTATTTCGCAGGCTAGCCCTATTTGCAGATTCATTGACAACCTAAGTTTGTATTCTATAATAGAGAATTTTTTAAATCCTATTTACTTTACGAAATTTCAATCTTCGGTACTTTAACTATTTGGTATATATTTGTATCTTCAGTCGTTAAGTAGTTTGTTCTAAATTGTTAAGCTTTGTTTGATAAAATAAATAAATAAATTTCAAACACATTAAATGATGGGGATGTTTGCTTTCCTTAATAGTTTTAATATTATTTTTGTTTAATTTCAATACCAATTATTTTTAAAAGTTTGAATGACGTTATACCATTCGTTGGGGGAGGGGGTTTTTTAAGCTACTGGGTTCAAAAAAAGAATTTATATATTTTAAAACATACGGCAGGAATAGGAATCTTCCAAGGGTAGCAATTCTTCGATTCAATGATATAACACCAGACTTAACACAAGTTTGACGGTTTTCATATTTCGTGCTGAACATTTTCAGCATTCATACATGTTAATTTTTAGTGAAGAATGTAAATTTTCATTGTTTTAATAATACAACATCTTCGGTGTATTTTTGACACTTCAAGTCTCCCATTTCGAATAGAAATTTGTTATAAACTTACTTTTCAAAATTTCTATCAATCATACGAGAAACATCCGTAAATCTAGTGTTAATATTTGTAATACTAAATTTCTGCGTACGATAGTCAATTCAAAAACCAACTTAAATGTTGCGGTAGTTGCCAAAAGTAACTTACCAGACGAACTTTCAGAAACAATCAGAAGGTTATCTTCTATACTTATTTATTTATTTTTATTTGGACCTTACTTATTTATTTTTATTTATTTACTTCGCTTAATACAAGCTACAAGAAAAGAAAACAAGCTTAAATTAAGTTAACAAATGTAAATGGAAATGTAAATTAAAAACTAAGCCTAAGGACTATCACTAAGCCTAACAAATAAGGAATAGGGAAGAGGAAATACGACAAGAACAAGAATGAAACGAGAATGAAAGCAAGGGAAGGGGTAAGAATAGGGAAAAGGTCTATTTATTTATTTATTTCACTTAATACAAGCTACTTAGATAAATAACAACAAAGAGAAAAACAAATTAACTAAATTATATAAACCTACTTATGAAGAAAACAGGGAATCAACAGAAGGGATCTCTGGGGAGTTAAGTTGGTCAAGAGTAGGGCAAGCTAAGGTTTTGGTAGGATTTATTTATAATATTTAACAAACGGAATGAATTAGGGGCTGGGTAGGGTAGGGCAGGGGCGATAAAGAGCTCGCTTGAGAGAGAGCTTATTTAAATGGAAGTCGAAGGTGGAGGAGTTGTTGGCCTTACGCAGCATTCGGGTAAAAGGTTCGAAGTGGCCATAGTTTGTACGGTGGATTTCAAGGCGAAAAGTGGGGAAAGATCTGATATACCAGATAAATTGCAGCGCTAGATGCAACTGAAACTCCTGAAATGTTGCTTATTGTGAATTATTTTATATGGAATAGAAACCTGTCTTCTGAAAAAAATAAATACCAAAGATATAAAATCTGGCTCTATAGAAGAGTCTTGAAGATATGTTGGCGCGATAAAGTACCAGCAGCAGGAAAAATCTTAATTTCATATTGTAAAAGCATAGAATTTTATTTGATTCAAATTCTCGAATACATAATGAGCATTTTCTTATATTATCGAGGGGAAAAATTATTTGTAAAACTCATCCTAAACTTTAGCAATAAAATACAAGCTATATTTTTAATGTTAAGAAAATTTTTATTTATTAAAATGAAAATATCTCCCTTACAACAAAAATTGATTTTAAGGTTTCTGTGCGAGTTTCTCCTTCTTAGCAGCTTCTGCATCAGCTTCCATTTTCTCGTATTTCTCGATCAGGGAATCAACTTCTTTGTTTGTTAAAATATTAATAACCGTTTTTCCATTCTCCCTGGTTAACGTGGCCATCTCGATTTTCTCAGACGTTAACTTGGTCATGTCGAGTGTTTTGCTGAGGACCTTAATAGCTAAGTCCTGTGCTTTGCTTAAATTAACCATATCATTTTCGTTCAGCTCTTGTTTTAGCATGGAAACAGCAGCCTAAGGATAATTTATTTGATTACAAATCAATATGTTGAATAAAAATAAATCGTCGCACTCACGCCAGCATTGTTCCCGATGCATGTCGCCTTCCATCCGCCGTAGTTGCCGCTTGGGTCGGACTGGTACAGCTGGTAGCCGTAGTGCTTGTCCCATCCCATATACAAAATAGAAACCCCAAAGGGTCGCTTACCCCCATACTGCGTGTAGGCTTGCTTAATATCACAAAGGTAAGAAACAAGTTGTTCGCACGGCATGGGCTCTCCGTAGTTTAGCTGGTACCGTTGTGCAATGACTCGGAGCTCGTTGGTTAGTACATTTGCATCAGAGGTTATTCCGGCAACAGAGCATACCATGTCTCTGTTAAGCGAATAAAAAAATAGAATCAGGGAAATAGATTTTTATGGAAAACGACATACTCATTCAATTTGTATATTTTCTCCGAAAATATAGCTCCGTCCAGGAGCTTGTTTGTGTTCCGTCTTTCGGCAGCTAAAAGGATTCCATTCCTGGCTAAGATTCCCAGACAGGTGCCTGCATGAGAAATAGCCTCCATGGCGTATTCGACCTGATAGAGGCGACCTGAATTTCCAGTGATTAGTCATATTAATTTAACATGGATTATTTTTACCTTCCGGGGAGAATATCGTTGTTCTCGAGTCATATCTGCGAGCCTGGAATAAGATTTTTTCTAATTTAATTTGACATGACCAAGCAATTTGAAAAACATAACCTTAAAGAATCAAACTGTATAAACAGATGTCAGTTTTAACAAATCTGAATTATTCAACCTTACCAGACAATTTACTAAGGATTTGAGTACTCACCATTTTCCTTTAGTTAGAAATATTCCACCTGAAAAACACAATTCGACAATACCCGCACCAAAAATGCCAAATAACTGATTGTCACATGAAATGTCACTCCCGGTTAAATTCAGTTTGTCAGATTGGTAACCTGATTTAGCACAGACAAAACTCTTTCGAAACCAAAGCTACATTTATGCCAGTGATCCTCAAACTCAATTCTTAGCATAAAACTGGAAACATTCACCTAACCCCGTACCTGAAAAGTGCAAGAGCTTAGACTCTGTGGACTCAATCTTTTACCCTAAATTTCAATAAAAGTACAACCTTAATCAATTTACCTTAAAACGCTCATTCAGCTAGACGCTCTTACTCCAGCAGCGTAAGAAATTTAATGGTTTCTAAATTTGAAATTGCACTGCCTTATTTTATTTTATTTACGCTCACTCACTGTCTGTTGTATCACTTATGAATTTGTATAAATCTGCTGTCCTGCTTATTCTTTCTGGAAGTTTATTGTAGATGTTACTTACGTTGGTAAGTCCTGTACGACTTGCTTTCTCCAAACTTAAAAATTCTTTTTCTCTCGTGCTATAGCTATGCATTTCCTTGTTTCTTGCAACCGCAATATTGTTTTCTATAGTTTTATTTATTACTTTATGTACATATGTATTTAGCTTTCTCTATATAAATTACTTAATTTAACGAAAAGTTTTCGTAATAGTATAAAATTGTTTTTTGGTGTATCCCGTCGAAGACAATACAGAATTTTGAGTCTTGTTCATTTATTTGCACTAGTTCAAGATATTCTGGTGTTTAGGTACTTAATATGCTCCAGAACATGAGTGTATAGAATACGAGTCTGACAATAAAATCAATTCAATTTACCTATCTATCAATTATTGGTGTAATTTTCTTTATTAATGTGTCTTCCAATTTAAATTCTGATCCAAACTGATATCTAAATATTTTATATGAATAACTTTTTCTACTTCCCTTACCTCTTTCAGTCGAATGTTCTGAATACATATTGCGGTAACAGTCGTAATTATTAATGCTAATATTAAAAGAATTTTTAGAAATAATTCCAGGGTTAGCCACAATGCACATAATTTTATTAATTTAAATTATAAAAGCTTCTTAGGAGAAAAAAAACATTTTACATGTTACATTTATGATAAAACTTAACCTATTAAAATTATTATTTGAATAATGAATTCGGTTGTTCTTCAATTATTAAATCTCATTAAAAAGCTTGAACAAATTTGTAATAATAAGAAAGGCATAATTCTGGAAGACCTTGCTTCAGAGAATCTAGCAAACAAGAAAATGTTGCTTACATGTTGTTCCAGCGATGGATCAACTTTGTGATGCTCAGCCTAGTTGAGTTGCACGGACAATGGCTCAGTGTGTGACCCTTCTGCCCGCAGATTTTGCAAACACACCCTAGAAGTACGGGGCAGGAAACTCGACCATTTTCGTACAAAGTGTGCGTGCTGCAGTACGCCACTGACTCTCCGTTCCGTTTGCAGAACGTACAGTGTCTTTGCCGGATTTGCATATTTTTCGCGGAGCGCAGGTTTAACCCTTCCATTTGCCTTGCGTTAAGATTACCGCCCCCACTGTACTTCGTCCAGAAGTCCGTGCCTCCAAAACCGATCTCTCCTTTGAACTCCCCACCGCGTGAATCCCATGTTCCATCATTCGCTGACCACGCGGGATACAAAGTACCTAAGGCTTCCTCGTTTGGATTCAGCACTTTTTCAACGACCTCGAGAACAAGCCTGCTCGCATCGTCCACTTCACTTTTATCCGCCATCTAGAAAAAAGTGTTGATTACAAAATAAACTCGGCGGATCTAACCCGTACGCAGAGTAACTAAAAAACTCAACTGTTCCCCAAATGCGTTCTAATTAAATCTCCCACATTCTACAGGGCGCAGCTTTTCAAGACTTGACCTTGATCGCAATAGAGAAGAAATGTACGATATAAAGAAACGGTTTTCTCTGATTTTTTTCTATGGTATGTCCTCGGCATAGAGATGGCAAAAGTTTTAGAATAATCGATTAATCGACAATTTGATTATATCGCAAATAAATAATCGACTAAAGGATATGATGAAAAGTCAGTGAGACATACGCAATTGTAATCCCTAAAAAATGTTTTGATTTATTTTTAGGTCCAATGATTAATTCACTTACATGTTGAAATAAATTTTAAACTGCTTTTATGAAGCATTTTGAGAAAGAAACACTGACATATAGAAATGAACCACTCAATTTTCCGTCTTATTAGGCAAGATAGACGCTATCAAAAAGGGACATATTTAAAAATTGTATTTATTTGTAACCTGCACACTTAATCAAATTCCCATTAACTATTCATACAACCTTAAATAATAATCTTCAATTAAATTTAGCTACAATAAAGGAAGGTAACTAAATCCGAATTAATTCACCACATACGTCCCTTAGGTTTTTTTGATTCCTCTATCCTGTAAGAAGAATTCATAATATGGGATACTAAAATCCAAATTCTCATCATTTAATTATAAAATGTCTGCCGAAAATATAAGAAATTATGTGAAAATCAAATGTACAATGCTGCCGCAAATTTTATGATCAAACGATATTTTTGATAAAATTAGTACACGAATTAAAACAAAATTTTATAAAATAATTAAGGACAGACAAAGATTTCATGTATACGCGCTGTCACCATCCCTCTTCTCATTATCAACAACAAGTGATGGACTAGGGAATAGAATATGTGCCGTTGGTCCTAAAATTTCTGGCAACACTGTAATCAAAGTAGGCTAGTTACATGTTTAAACCATTAATAGTGTAAGCAAGAGGAAGCGAACGAACCATTTTGATAAAGGCATTTTGTATGGGATGAGTAATCCATTTCTATATGTCAGTGGAAAAACCCCTATACAGAGGGTAATGTTTTTTGAATTTATGTATTTAAGTATGACTGTTTCTTTGACGCGGCCCGGCCTGGTGGATTTTAATAAGTGAGTGTTAGATTCGTCTTAGCCGTGGGAGTCCTATAGGACATCAGTTTTAAAAAAAATGAATATCGCTGCCATTTTTGCTACATGTGTATTTTTATTTTATATATATAATCAAATGAAAGGATTTATGAGCTTAATTCAGACAGTTCATCAAAGAAGAGAGTACCCACGGCTCCTGTGAACTGTGAGGGCAGGGTATTTACAGAGGAGATGTTTAACGCTCTCTTTCTCCTCGTTATGAGAACTTCTACAAAAGTCGTTAGATGGTACATCGAGCCTATCGGCATGCTTGCCTATTAGACAGTTGCCGGTGATTACTGCTACTACTTCACTAATGACATTCCTTTCAAGTGAAATAAGCTTGGTTGACCGTTTGCGGTCAAAAGTTGGCCAGATTTGCCTGGTCTAAGCGGTATTATGCCAATCGATTCCACATGACAATGTTTGCTTAGAGATCCTCCTCTGTTCCGCCTTCAAATCTCGTCTTTTTTCCCTAAAATCGCAATTAAAAATATTCTATTTCATGGAGGAGGTGAAAGCAGACCACACTTTATAACTCCTTTGAGAGACACGGTAGTGTTTTGGTTAATACCGCGTTAGAAAGCTGAACGTTCAAGCCACGTACAATTTCCACAATGGCAATGACAAAGACCATACTATAAAAAATCAATTAAAAACCACAAAAGGTATCCGAAATAAAGGTAAAAGTAGCGGAAAGGAGAACATACATGCATAAATGTTGTTATATCTCCTTAATGACCATTCGAAAACATATAATAAATAGCTTGACCTCTCTACCCCCACATTTTTATAAGGACAACCTTGATCGAGGCGGAAATATTATTATAAACTTAAATTTAAGTACCAGTCTATTATTCTTTAAAAACAACCTTGACAATTTTTAGGTTTAAAAAAATTATAACTATTATAAAAGTGGTTCATTATATCCACTATTATCGAGTTCATATCGTTTGATACTTTTAACTTTTTAATTTATAATTTTAAATTAACCAACCTTTCACTAAACATGATCAAAATTATAGGTACATTTTAAACAGCCAAAAGCCAGAAAAACGTAAAGATGGGAAATTATACCTCTATAAAATGAATGACCACTGATGGTGAAAGTGTCGAGTTACTTAATAAATTAATAGCCTGTGTTGAGTGTCCAAATCCATCAAACATTTAAAAATCAGTCATTAGATATTCGTTAATTCCAGAGTATCCTACGAATGAAATTGGTCCCAGCACGCAGCGGTTGCAAGAATCCATTCATTAAAAATTGCTCCACATTATTTCCTGATGCCGCTAGACAATTTAAAATTTGCAACAGCCACAACTAATGCAACGCTAACGCTTTTTTCGTCTCCAACGACCCAAGTGCTAACGAGTTGTGAGTGCGCCTGCCAACAGCCACCTAAAGAAAAGAAATCACTTGGGCAACGATTGTTATTAACAAAAAGATCGCGGCACGTGGAAAATGGACCTGAAACTGGGAACGCAACAAAATCCCACTCATGGCCATCACTTCTTTCCATTACTTCCCGCGTGCGCTCACAGAGTGCAGAGCTCAAAAAATTTACAACTTCCTTTTTGGCAGCGTCTCTATCGTTCCGCAGAATCGCTCATCTAAAGAATACTATGGCCAAATCACCTGAGAGACGTGATGGATTCTCGCTGAAGAACAAACAGGTGCCCATTCTCGAAGAAGCGCACGGCCACTTCCATGGGATCTACGCGCATCCAATGGTAAATTGATTGTTTTTGCGGGCGGTCCTGACAATCGATCTGATGGGAATTTTTGCACAAAAATTTTGTGGGTTAACAGTCGCTGAAGAGCGCCTCTAATGCCCGCCGCCGCCGGCTCCAATGCCATCGCGGCCGCTGATGGTGATGATAATGACTTGCCTCATGTGTGATGTACGAATGTTGCGTCGCACAATCTGATCGCGGATATGCCTCGATGGTTTTATAGTCGGTTTCGGGAAAAAAGACTTACTTATTAGCAAAAAAATTATTTATTGCAAACATTAGGCATTTTAATGTTCTATTGGTGACCGTTGCATGGGTGCTATTCTTTCGACAGGACGGCTGTTTCCTAGTAAGGGCAAAGAACTCAATGAACAAATTGCAGAGGTCGAAAATTGAGGAAGAGGCTAAATTTAAACGTGGCTAACTTATGGCTTTTTCGAAGGTCCACTTTAGCCCACAGAAAAAAAAAGTACTATCTAGGCTCTTGAAAAAAAAAAACATTAATGACAACATTGTATTAACTCTCTTAATGTAAGAATTCTACTATGGTACAAATAGAGTCTAAGTCTACTATTTAAAAAACAATTTTGTTTATTATAATTTATATTTAATGTATTTTTAAAACTATAAAGACCAAGAAACTAGAAAAAACAAAACACTTACATAGTTAATGAGCTCTTTAAACTTGCAACGTGTAGACGATAACTAGAATAGTTTTCAATATTTTTTAACATTTGATTTTTTTTAAATTTTTGAGCATCAAATTCACTAGTATCGATAAAACTATTTTTTTAATATTAATTTGAAAATTTAGTATTATTTAATTTTTCGAAATTTAATTATTTGATTAGATAGGTATACTCTAATGACAGTATTATTTTAGATTTTTATTTATATTTTTAGAATTATTCGGATCCACCTATTTATTCTCTAGAAATCAGACAGACCATGAGGTGAAAAGCCTTTTGTATGTATAACCAGAATTTTCACACTTTATTTCTAAATATATTAATTAAGTATATTTGATAACTTTGTATTAGTTGAAAGTCTAATTAATTATATATGTACTATTTACCCGAAAAATACGATACCTGTACTCTTTAACAAAATCAAAAGTGTACACCAAACTCTGTTGCAATTAATGAATGTCACCTATTTATTTTGAAATAACCACTTTATATTATTGTTAATCGATTTACTTATTCTTTATTTTAGATAAAATAGTGTAATCTCCGAAGTGGTGCGTATAACTGATGGCACATTAATGCTAAATTGAAATATTACAGAAATAAGAGAACTGGCACTAAAAAACTGAAATAAAAACAAAAAATAAAACCGCCTCTAAAAAATCTCAAACACAAAATTTCAAATTACAAATCATCTAGTAATACTTTCTACTTTAAAATATTTAAATATAGGAAAAGATTTTAACCTAGTTCAGAAATAGGAATATTCTTAGGTCTTTTAAGAATCTTGGGCTTAAGATTTTTTGCGTTGGTACCTTATCTTACATTTCAAGTAGTTTTTATTAGAAAACCGTGGATAATATTTGATATTAATGTTCAATTTTATTTCAAATTCATAAAGATCCGAAAATGTTGGTGTTACACAATTCTCTAATTCCAGTGCAGCCATTCAATTCGAGCGACCTCATAGACAAGAAGGTGAAATGAGTGCTTATCGGTAGGAAGATTGTCTAAGTCTCAATCTTACCTTAGATTCACTTTCCTTAAGTGGGAACTCATCCAGAGTTATCTTGATTTTGATGAATTAACCAAAAATCTAAAGAAGACCTTTCACCTGGCGCAACCGCCAGGTTCCGGTACGAAAAACACTATACCGGCGGGAGAATTCGAAAGCACCGCAATCCACAGCTGATGTATATTTCTCTATGGAGTCGCTCAATGGAAGATTCATTCTAATTTTGTCTGCGGAGGTGTTAAGTCGAGAGCGCAACGAGTGTACCGCGCCAGGTGCTCAAGCAGATTCGCAGTTTAAAGTCACTTCACTTCCGGTTGCAACTGAAACATTCGAAGCATTTGAATCGGACGTTGTCTACTCTGGCTATCGGTGCTCCACTTTCTTTTGAAAAGTGCATTTACATAAGCGAGGCAGTAACCTCCAGGATGGTCGCCGATCGCCGATAGGATCATTTGCTTCAATGATCCAGAACCGCTTGACCTTAGTGCTGCAGAAGATCCCAAAGCCATTGTATTGCCGATTGTTTGCTAATTTCGTGCTTCAAGTGTAAA
This sequence comes from Philonicus albiceps, assembly GCA_963969385.1. Classification (NCBI taxonomy): domain Eukaryota; kingdom Metazoa; phylum Arthropoda; class Insecta; order Diptera; family Asilidae; genus Philonicus; species Philonicus albiceps. The sequence goes on from OZ017773.1 coordinate 32,769,321, forward strand.
GCAACTGTACTGTCGGTTACGGATGAGGAAGACACCTTCACAGCCGCCAGTCAGGGATTGTTAACAATTCTATCGCTGCACCGTAGCTCCTGAGACCTTTTACAAAACAGTACACACTTTCTTGTGTGCATCCAGAGAAATGGATTACACAGGAGACGTCTTCTGCGATTAAGTCGTTTCGATTCGAGTGCAGCTTAAGGCAAAATACAGAAAAATGATCGTGGCGTAGAATGCAGACCAATTAGGGCAGAAAGTTTTCGGTTGTGATAACTAACGTACATCTTGGTGTTTCTTTACTATTTTATCGTTCGCGCTCTGTGTATTTTGGAAAGTTTTTTTTTTATTTTCTTTTCCCTGTGTTATGGAAAATTTCAGTAGAATGCAATTTTGCAAATTCTTCACATAGAACATCCAACTAACTATGGTCCTCTATAAAATTGCATTTTGGTTTTTGTGCACCGGTTACTGTTTTGTTAATGGAATTCACTTAAGCATCACTAGGAAGAGTCACGTACAATTGAACAATGTAAAGGTAAGTAATTAATATGTATATATTTATTTTTTTAAGTAGAACCCTTAACTAACTTACGCTTAAGCCATATACGATAGTTTTATACAGCCACAACAACATACATATATAAATTATATAAACAAATTTACATTTATTTTATAATTAAAAGTAGAAGAGTTATTGTAACACTTTAATATTTCCGAAATTGTTGTTTCGTGGCAATTGATTTTTGTATCATTTTTACGATACAATAGCAAATAAAGTAAAATTTGAATCTCTTGTGTAGTATTGCTATGCTTGTAGAACAACCGAACCAATTATGGAGCACCGCCCTTGACACATTATGGGTCTCCACAAGCCTCAGATACAAACATTTTATACATATATGATTTTTGGTTTTTATTTTATGTTATAAAATTTTAAAAAAATATACTAAAAGAAGGATATTTTCATTCTATTTCAAATCTCATTTTGAATTAATACAGCTAGAAAAATTATACGTTAAGCTTATAATAGAGGTTTTAATATTAACATTCTGAAATTTTCAAAAGTGGAATTAATCCATTTGTGTGAACTGTTCAACTAATAGCTATTATGTAATAATGATAATTTTTTTTATTGTCAAAATGAAAGTCTTAAGCAATATTTTATATGACCTCTACTTTTCTACAAACCTATTTATACATAACGTGACTAATGTTCAAAATTTTAATCTTCTTCAGGGATGAATGTTTTAAAATTGGAAAAAGATAGTTCCAAATTATGTTTGATTACATGTTCACTTATTTTTTATAAAGAGCTATTTAAAATGTAGAAAAACAAGCATATGAAAATAAATTAAATTCACACATTTGATAGTAAAACACTATTAGTATAAAAATAAAAAACCTAATTTTAGAAATGATTTTGTGCAAAAATAAAGCAATAACTGAGAGGAAGACAAAAATTTAGGGGGAGGTGGAACGAAATCACGTTTTACCAAAGCAGCGAATACTTTGACCCGATTTAGAATTTCCCTATGCTGCAGCATTGCGCGGGGATGGCACTAACACCATGCATGCAAAAGCACACAGCGTACCCGAGACTTTGGCCCGCCTTTAAAAATGCATGGTAAAAAAACACTGTAAGTGCTGTAGATGAGAATATTTGGATGCCTATTCTTATCTCGTTCGTTCTTATTGGAATTTAGATAAGGTATGAGGAGCAGTAGTTCTTTACTGCTTTATGTAAAGGGAATAATTTTCCCAGGCTTTGGGCTTGTATAGAGAGTGTCATATCTTGTATTTGATAATATTTGTCCTTGCATACGTCGATAGTATCACACCGATCTCCCTGGTTTCATTCGAAGAGAGACGTGATTTTTCTAGAATTATCTTGAGGTTTGATATCGTGAAATGGTGCTTTAATTTTCATAACTATCTAAAACGAGAGAGAAAATTTCTTAAAAAGTTTTATTATAAATTCAATCATCTAATTTAAAATTAATCACCTAAATGGACAATTCCATAGTATAAAATAGAAATTTTATATTCGTTAAAGCATTTCCACTTGTGCGCATATAAAACATTTGTAAATATCATTAAATTTTAAAAAATATTTATGCGTTTCACTACATTTAAAATTTAAAATATACCTAGGATAAAAATTCAATATAAGGGTTTAAAAAGTTATCTTATTTTGTTGTCTTTTAAATCTAAAATAGGTTTTAAATATATTTAATTTCTAATTTTAAACGATATCAGGCTAAGTTTGTTTTTTTTTTACTATTATATAATAAAGTTCTTTACTTCAATTTGAGATTTACTTCAGTTTTTTTTTTAAATCTTTAAAATTTATAAAAGTAAAATAAAGTGAATATGAAAATTGATGATGAAATTTTTACACGGAACTGTAGAATCAAGTCAGCAAATATACAAAAGCCTGAGTCCCTGATTATGTGCAGTTAAAGGCATCAATAAAAGCGCATAAAACTGGATATTATGTTTTTTCCACTATTAAAAAATCTTTTTAATTTAAACATGGTTAAATTTTCGTGGCAAATAACGATCTTCAAATATGAAAACTGATATTAGAGAGTTTAAGCCTTGTACTTGTGTTATTGACCTCAAGGCTCTTATCTTTACCAATCCAAAGACATGAAAAAGTCCATGCCGTGCTAAAAAAAAAAGATAAGTAGATTTAATCGTATTCCTGTAGGTCATTACATCGTTTAGCATCTTCTGAAAACAAAATTTGTTCATGGTTCGTTCACTCTGCACAGAACATTGCTCTGCACCGAAATTACACCAATTTTCGTTTTCCGAAACCGCAAGCACAGCTCTAACTTCTGCTCGAATTTAGTGAAAGTTTCTAGCGCAGGGACGGGAGCGGCCAGATTTAGAAGTGAATGGATTTAAAATTTGCTAATTCTTATTAGCAAGAAGATTGCGCAAGTGCGGTTGCATTCATAAGCCACCGATTGGTTTTCGTTTCGTCCTTCAGCGATTTGAATGATTGGAAAAGTGGGATTGCTTGTTCAAATCTCATGTTGTAGAATTTGCATAATTCCCTAATGCTCTACTCTTTGGAATTTGAACAATGGAAAAATCGATTAGCGATCTTCGCGCCTTCTCACTAGATCACAATCGCTGGATTTTTGCAAGAACAATGACAAAATTGAATTACCGAAGATTCATAAGCAAATGAACGGTTAGTTCCTTATGCGGGTATGGAATTGTCGGAGATTTCCAGGCATGCACTCATTTGAGAGAGAAGCAAGTTGGCCAACGGTTATGCATACAATAAGGGTAATTAGCTTTTCTCGACAAATGAAAGTCTCGAATTAAAAAGTTAATTATTCATTAGTTTTCATTTTCGTTTGTAAGATATTCGCCATTCACAGGTAGCTTCTGCAATTCACCCAGTTCTTTTTACTTTCATTCAGGGCTTACGCAATTTATATGTATTGTCTCAGCAAATAGGTGCTACTGGAACCTACCCGCGTGAGTTATTAAGTGGATTTTTATGGTGCACGATGCGAAAGAAGTTTCCCGGTTGAATGTAGGGCAGAAATTATTTCATAACGTGTTATATTGTTCATACATAAATTTTTATTTTACCAGCTGAAGCTTGATATTTTATTTTCATTTCGAATGTATGTTACAACATGATAAGGGTTTTAATGTGACTCTATTTCATGGAAGAAATTAATCGAAATCTCAATTTTGGAATCGTTACTGATTACCAACGGCAATAAATAAATCATTAATGATGAAATAAAGAATACATACAACACATTAAACAAATAAGGTTGAATTATGTCCCTAGTGATCAAATATCCATCCATCCATAAGACACAGATACGAATTGCTCTATTGTAATATTTGAACATCAGGCAAATGTACTTCATCGTCCATTGTTATGAAAATTAAATAATAATACTAAACTAGCTCTGACCGGTAAAGTCCATTTTTCGGTTTAAACTTTTATCATAAAGATATTCATTTTAAGAATCATGAAAGGTTCTTGTATCAATTAAACCTTATTCTATGTGCCAAACTTTGCCTCTAATTGCTTTGAAGTTCATTCAAAGTCAATCAAACAAATATTAACCTTTGGTAAGGAGTTAAACTAATTTTATCAAAATGTTAAACACCTCAAAAAATTAAAGGATAATATTGGAGAAGCTGACTACCCTAATAAGTCTCTGAACCCGTGCAATATCTTGCAAATAGGCTCAAAAATGGATGATGTGAACATTTGCAGGAAATAATTTGTATTAATTAATTATTAGAATTATAAAAAGTGTGATACATTCGCATAAAACTCTTTATCATCGCCTCAATTAGTCCATTGACCTATCTGTGAAACAAACTTTGCTAATATTAAAGTTTTGAGCTATAATATAATATTTAGATTATTTTATTATTTATTCATGATTAATTTTAAATTGAAGTAAAAGCTTCTCTTGTTTTGAATAAGTGAAAAAAACGGAATCATAACAGCTAAATATTTCATTCAAGGTATGCCAGTTTGAAATTAAGAAGTTTTAAACTACGGAATAACAAAGGTGCATTTCTCTTAGAATTAATAATTTGTCGTATTTGCAATATTCTGATTACTTTTCCAAACACAACAGAACGAGCTGGTTAGACATCCGATAAATATAATACTGACCGGCAGTGTGGTATAGAAAAGTAGGAAGTTATTAAAATTCTGTTCTACTTGCTCTGGAATGAATGTTTTGAAGATCATGGTTGCCGGCAGATCATGTTTTAACGGTCTCCTGAGTTCGTCCCAATGTCATTTAGCTTCAGGTCGCCACTCTGCATATCCGTCGAGGTATGAAATTAAATTCAAAAGATCACCAAATGTTCTTCCTCTCCTTTACTATGGTGCTAATTAAACTCAGTCAGTAGCGTCGCGGAACTCTCTAACCAGGTGAGCAACCCATCAACAAGATTGGGAAAGTTGTTCTTTATGGCCTTTAATGCCGCATCAAATAGCTGAAGAATGAATTGCGCGACTTCCAGCCTGAAATGAAAAAAAAAACACATTATTGTTAAATAAAAGATCTTGATAAGTAGCGATTTATTACCCACCAACAAGAATTTTGCGAAGTGGCTGGAACGAATTAAAGAGCGAAACCTCCCCCCTGGCAAATAACTGCTTCCGATTTGATAATATTGACGTCACCGCTATTAACGGTTTTCTGTAATATAAACTCCGTCTTAGAGTTAATTGATCTAAAACAGTTTAACAGGTAAGAGGAGACTCGACATTACGGTCGTTACTTTAAACTACCTTTTCGTTCAGCGACGGTAACTCATGGCACGGCGCGGCTGTCGGGGGAAGGGTTCTGCAGCCTTCGGTAGAACTAGCGAACTTTAGGCTTCTTTACGCCTATTTAACCCTGCGGGGTCGGGCTTTGTAAAAAAAATTGGTGACAAAATAATTATTTTGGCTGGCCATTGGACATTGACGCGCACGCAGCTTTCGTTTTTATCTGTGCACTCAATTGTGGGGCTCTGCCGGTTAGGTTTTAATTATTTGCACACAATCCTACTGCACGCAGGGGCTCATTGCTTACTACAGGGACTTTTGATTTGTGAATGATGTTATAACTACGTTCGCTGATAAGTAATTATTGTGCTCTATTTTGGTAACAGATTATCCTATTTTTAAATACCGATAGTCAACAATTTTTTAGAAAATAGCAAGAATTTATACATATTTAGTTTGTTCTTAACTATATACATATATGAAGTAACGCCAAACCGGATCGCACCACACGTAATTATTTATTTATTTTGTTCAGAGCTTAAAGTAAACTAATCTAACAAAGCAAATAACCTAAATTACAATAAGTTTAAATAAAAATAAAAATAGAAACAGGTAAGGGGGTGAGAGATTGACTAATGTGGATTAGGCTGATAAAGAGAATGCTTGAGAAGCCTTGTCGACATAGAGGTCGAGTGGCCTTCTGTAGCATTCTAATGAAGAGTTTGAAGTGACTGTAGTAAGATTAAAGATAATTTTAACCCTCAATTGATGATTCAATGATTTCTCAATCTTTCCTCAATATCTCGAATATTAACATTTTTTTTTGAATTTGTGATTAGTATATTTTTTCGTACACTTAAGCTTTAACTAATTTTAATTGAAATTACATTCGGAGAAAGCTGATATTTATCTAATTTTTAACGTTTAGGATTTCATCGAAACATGGCTCCACAGTTGACCACGCATTATAAAAACAATTTAAACATGGTTATTGAATTACCTTAAAACTTTTTTAAAACCTAAAATAAAGGGGATAATGGGCAGTAAAGGAACAGAACTATATATTTTTATATGTCCGCCTAGTTAACCCTAGATGATTAAACATATTTTCTAGTTACTAATATTAGTCTGATAGACTAATAAAATGAAATTATTTATTGTAAAGAGTACAACTCTTAAATTCAAAGTGCAGCAGGACACAACTCAACAGCACGCCCGATGGTGTCCAACTAACGAGTACTCCGCGATAATGCCATTCCCGAATCTTGCCTAACCTTTTATACCTCTAACCTGGTCATAACTAAATCCTTTGGCGCCTAAACTATGCGCATGCTAGGACATGTTCAATTAAGAAGGTGCCTGTTTCCTATTTTGTTCATTGCACATGTGCGAAGGACTTTATGGCCATCCACAGGGAACCTATGCTTCCCTTCTTATAATTGCACAAAATGTGAATCGTACTTGTCAAAAGGGGTTCAGTTATTGTTTTTCCCTTTCAGCACTTAATTACGAACAAAACTGTTTGTGCCGATCCGTCTGAGTTATTTATTACCACAGACATTCGACGCTATTTCCAGATTATCATACTGCTGCTCGTCCTTACAAACACCCGTGCTGCTGAGAAGATATGCTACAATCTTTAATTTACTTATTTAAGACCAAGCGGGATTTCCCTGGTTTTTCCGTGGCCCTTACATTATTTTATATGTATTGTCTATTAAGGGTACAAAAAGTAAGAAGTTATAAAAGAATCTTAAATTAATTTGCTACTTAAAGCAGCAAAAAAAAAAAAAATACTCCTTACACTCACAATAAACTGAAACATTGTGCATCAAGAGTAGCACAATCAACATTTGCGTCGGATGTTGGTGTTTTGATAGACGTGAGCTAAGGTTAAATTTTACCATATCTAAACTTAAATGTAAAAATAACAAAACTGAAAAATTGGAAGTTTTTTAAAAAATTCTGATTCGATCGTATAATTTGTTAAGATTCGTAAAAATTCTGCCTTACTAGGCTTAATTATACTTTATTATACTTGGATCGTGGTTTATAGCAATTTCTGCCATCGGAGGAAACATGCAATATCATAGACAATTCTACCAGATCATCTCCTTGAATGCATTATTGATCTATAGACCCTAGAACAGAAATTCTAAAATTGAATTTCTTAAATTTTTCGAAAAAATCCCGGTGTTTATCAAATTATTGCAATTTTACTTTGTCTTTAATAACTTGAATTCAGCGTCGCATAGATCAGGACTCGTACAGATTTACACTTCCTTCTTTTATTTCTTATTTAGTTGTCTCATTGCAAATTAAAATTATTTTTCAACAACACTTTTGGTGTATTTTTTTTGGGGTCATATTTTTGAACATGGAAGAAAATTTTATCTTTTATGACTGATAAAGTCGTTGTTTCGTATCATAACGTATTGATTTATTTTAAATTAGTACAATAAAAATTTTAATTTGTTTACTCATTATTTTCACAGATAAATGAGAACAACATACAAAATTATTTGAAGGCACATGAAAAGATCTTATTATTCGGAGGAAACAAGCAAAGTAAGTACCTACTTAAAGCATTAATTAATTTAAAATAAATGAAAACGCGGTAATACTTTGATCTCAACAAATGCGTTGCCAAATACCTTCTTTTGGGCGAATGATTGCTTTTTCATTCATGAACTTCAAAATAAAATAAAGTTTATTAATCAAGATCAATGCACTAATTAAAAAGAATTTCTCGTTTAAAATTGCATGATTTATTCAGGCAATTCGTTCATGCGTAAGAAATGTAAATAAGGAAGAAATAACAATAAAATAAGTTATACCTCTCACCTGCAAACAATAAAGTTATTAAATATATCTAATAGGTAACAGATTCACTTACCAAGGTGTAGCCACGCAGAACTTGCAGTTTCTTTTGAGTTACTCAGGATAGGCATGAACCCAACCATTTTCGAACAATCAAGAAAAAAGTCGTCAGTTTTCTCTCCAAAATTGCACAAAATTACGAGCGGAAACGGACAATTTGAAAATTGCGGGAAGAATTTACTTTTCCCGCTGAATAGTCTTATCGTGGACCAATTTAAGTTCAAGTTCGTGAGCTCGTCGTCGTGCTTCCTAAAAGATATTTAAAATGGAAACAACTGATGAGAAACCTTTAGAAGATTGCATGATAGTTGCGTCATAGCGCTCCTTCGCTCCACCACCCACCGTCCAGAAAGTGAATTTCCTCCTTGGCGATACTAATCTTAGTTCACTTTGTCTTTGCTCCACAGGGAACGATATTAGGCTTGTCCAAGTCAGCAAAGGTAATCAACATCGAGGTAAACGCTCTGCAGATGGCCTGGTGTCTGTTAAACTCGAAGGTACATTACCACTAAAACTTTTATATAAATTACCTATTTTTACGTTTATTGCCCCATCCGCAGATAATGGGAGACAAGTGGACTTAGAGCTCTACCGGGCACCAAAGCTGATAGACGATGCATTCATTCTGATCCGAAGGTATGAAAATTCGTCACAATTCATTGAGAATTCGCATAAATTGGCAACCGACTATGAAAAGTGCTTTTACCACAATGAGAATGCAGCCCTTGACCTGTGCGACGAGACCATTGTGAGTAATTTACAGACATTCACCGCGGGCTTTGTTACATTTCACCTGCTTGCTTCTTTGTTTCACATTTCCAGCGGGGTATATTCCAGCACGATTCGAAGGATTTCCTCATTCACCCGTTGCCCGACCGCTTTGGGGGAAATGCTCACATCATCTTTGAGCCAGGAAATGAGTTTCTGCTAGAAAGCACTTCAAGGCAAAGTGGCCGGAACCCAGATTCATCTCTTCTGTTTGAACCTGCCGACTTGAGGAATACCACCAATAGGAAACCACAGTGCGGTGTGCCACAAGAAAGTAATATCAGCGGCCGAGAAACTCCTAATCAAATATTCGAAAAGAACCATGAGTCACGAATCAAAAGATCAATATCAGCACAGTGGAAGATACCACAGGTGTTGCACATCGAAACTGCGATCTTCGTTGACAAAGATTTGTTCAAGCACATGGCCAGGAACTTCCCAAAGAGTACTGAAAGCCATTTGATTCGGTTCGTCCTTGCTATGGTCAATGGCGTTCAGCTGTTGTACCATCACCCGTCTCTGGGCCATCAAATCAATTTTGTACTTAAGAGGCTCGAAATTTTACACAACGACCCTAAAGAGCTGAGACGATCTAGCGATATTGATCTGTTCCTTAATAATTTTTGCATGTGGCAGCGGAAATTGAATCCAACATCGGATGCTGATGCTGTGCATTATGATCATGCTGTGATATTAACAGGTAGGTCTTCTTTAGGCTGAATAGCTGGAATTGAATATAAAAAAAAATTTTTGATACAAAATTAGTTAGCTTCTCCAAACCATAACCGAACCACTTACTTCTATGTTGACCATGCCTTTCTGACCCACCCTGTATATAATTAAATGCCACTTAACTAAGAATACACAGTGGGAATTGAATTGAATCATACATATTCGAGAATATCCCTAGAATTTAACTTATTTACTAATTTCCATAGGTTTGGACCTGTATGTAGTTGGTAAGACTGGGAAAGTAAGCAGCCAAGTAGTCGGTTTGGCCCCTGTTGCAGGAATGTGCACCTCGACATCATCGTGCACAATTAACGAAGGAAAACACTTTGAAAGTGTGTACGTCGTCGCCCATGAAATTGGTCATAAGTATGTAGCCCAACATCGATCGATTCATCCTTATTTTTGTAAATTCTCTTGATTAGCCTCGGAATGCGGCATGATACCAATGAAAACAACTGCGATCCGAGCCTGTACATCATGTCTCCTACCCTCGGGAGTGGAAAGATCACATGGTCTAAATGCAGCAGAAGTTACTTGGAAACATTTTTAGAGTAACGCACTATAATATTTTTAAAAGTTCAATAGAGAATTAATTTATATTTATTTATTTATTTAAAAGGACAACACAAGCTCAATGCCTTTTTGATCGTGGTCAATTTGGAAACAGCTTAGATCATTCGGCAGAAGGAATCCTTCCAGGTGAACGTTTCGATGCTGATCAACAGTGCATGCTAAAATACGGGAAGGACAGTGTGCGCTCTCGTACTCAGCCCCTGGCTGATATCTGCCGCGATCTCCACTGCCAACGGGATCGATATACGTGGACTTCACATCCAGCCCTTGAAGGAACTGACTGTGGCGAATTGATGGTAAATAGATTTTCTTATTAACATTTGAGTAGAAGTATAAATTATCCGTAAAGTGGTGCCGAAGTGGGGTGTGCGCACTAAAAGCAACTGTGATGGAATCGTTTTCGGCCTCAAAGCAAGTAAGCATTGGGAAACAATTCGACAAAGTGAATTTTATCGAAGATAAGAAATTGGCTAATCTACGGCATGAATATAACTTTAACAAGGTGGACATAAATTAAATCATAAAAGAATTGTACATAACTAAGAAATAAAATTTTTAAGCCTCCTACATGGAGTGAATGGGGATTGCCAAGCGAATGTGATTCGGGATGTCTTTATGGGGCCTCTGGTCGCCTGCGGGAAGGAAGTACAGGTTTAAAAGTTTATACAAGAACTTGCCTAGATTACAGGTTTTATTTTGTAAAAATTTGTGCAAAGGAATTATAACTTTAATAATTTTATATTAAGGCGAAGGTGTGCAGGAAGAGATCGTAAATATGAGTCGTGCATAGCGAAGCAGTGTTACACAATAACGAAGACCACTATTGAGGAATTTGCAACGCAGATATGCGAAAGAGCAAAGAAATTTGACAGCGATCTTACAGGAGAAGGTCTACAAAATGTTGGGGATATTGGTAATTAATTAATTATTCTTAAAACAATTTTCCCTAATCGACAATGAGACTATTAATCAATATGCCAAAAAATCTATGCCTCCCAATTTCATGATATTGAATGGTAAACTCTCTTAAATTAATGGAATATGCTTTTATGGCTATTTTAATGTACATGTTTCTTTTCAAAAACGATATATGGGAGCACTATATACCATTTTTCTATAATGCTTGTAAATTTCATTAAACTTTAAACCTTGTTTTATATTAAAATAGAAGAGTCATGCAGAGTATTCTGTCGAACAAAAGCAAGCGGTAAAAAATCGCGCAGTTGGACCTTTCCTGATGGTACAACTTGCCAATCAAAAAAGTACAATTTTGACGACACTGCCTACTGCATAAACGGACATTGCGAAAGATTCTCATGTGGAAACTCAAGTTCTAATTATTTCAAAATCGATTCAACATTTTGCCCTAAGAAATCGACTGATGATGATATAGTTATGCCAGACTGGAATAGTATTCATCAAGTAAATGATCGGAACCACAAGAGCATACGTGTAAAAGATACACCTACAAAATTTGAAAATGGTGAGTATATTTGGGCATTTTGGATGATATGAAGATAAATACATTTTTTAGAAAGCGGCGGACGAAGTTTCCACGGGACTAATAACAATATAAGGCGAAAATCGGAAGCCTACCAGCACTGGGACCTTGATGCGAAAGATCCAGATTTAGAAAATAATTGGATTGTTAAATCAGGGTGCCACTATAGCTGTATGGATAAAGCTAGAGGGATTCAAGTAGTTGTATCAAAAATAGATGGGAGCAGTAATATACAATTATGTTCTCCAAAAATTGCAGTAAGTTTAAATCGAAATTAATTTTTAAAACCTAAAGAATTTTTAAATATACTTTTCGAAAATGTAACTTTTTAATGTTTAGTCGAAAATTGTTTGAACAATGAATTAAATAGTTTGAAGTAAAACGGTTGAATAGTCGAAAGGTCAAATTTAAAACAAACTGACTTTAAATTTACCTCAATACAGCCCTGTGATAGAATGCCAACATCCAACGAGTTTGCTGAAAACATATGCTCAAAATATAAGCTGAAAGTGCGAGGACTTTCTGGATATGGAATGCAAATATCGCCCAGTGTTCAGGATCCAGACAGAAGTTGCAGAGTTGCTTGCCAGGATGAATATTTGTTGCATAGGTTTTATCTAGTAAATGGCGATTATGGGCTATTTCCGTTCGGGACGCGTTGCTCTGTGAGGGAGGAACGGTATTGTGTCAATGGAAAATGCCTTGTAAGTATTCTAATATATTGTGAATCTATCTATAAACAGGGTAAAATGAAACTTGAAATAAATTAGGAATTTGGCCGCAACGATCTCCCCCTTACGCAGTCCTATATAAGTTTAGCTCTTTACCGAAGTAAAAGACAAGCAGAAACGGAGAGAACTAAGAGGAGTTACTTATACTACACCCCTGTGAATATCACCGAACGTATTACTCAGCAGTTTTTAGACACCATCGTCGAGAACCTGAGGTTTCATATAAATGCTAGTGGTATGATTAAATTCGATATGCTTTCAGAACATTTACAGAAAAGATCTTTTTTATATAGAACCGTTTCTTACCCAGGATCATATCGAATTTACGAATCCTATTCATGTGTCAATTGAAGAACTGATCGAGTCGTAAGATTGAGTATAGTTAAATATAGTTTGTATTGTATCTATGAATTATTTATGATTTACATAATGAAATATTATTCACAAAAAGAGTGTTTTACAATTTCACATGATCTTTTTTTTTGCGATACCAACAAATTATTTTTGTGATATTTTTAAATATATTTATATTTGACTTTAATTAATGTTAAAATCTGTAACATAAAAAAGGGAAGTCAAATATATATGTGTCAAATTTCAAGTTGCAAACTAAGAAAAACAGCAGTGACATACAGAGAAAGAAACCGGTGTTTCTTTTTTACCCTTTCTTTAAGGTTTTGAAGATGAAAATTTCTAAAAATAATAAATAGAATATCCCTACTTGATACGTTTTTTATTACTAAATTGGGAAACTTAATAATTAATTTACTTTATTTTTTATATCGAAATTACAAATATTTTGTAATTAACCAATCAGAAAAGTAGTTCAGTTCGAAAACAGTAATTGATATTATTTTAAATTTTGTTGACAAATAAGTATTAGAGAAACTAGACTGCAGGTAAAGTCCTAAAATGTAGTTGTTTTTAATGAAAATTCTAATTTGCATCTCAACATTTATTGTGGTACTTTGTTAGTTGTTTAAAAAATATAATCATATCAACTCAAGCAATAAGCAGACCAATTTATCATCAATTTGCTTGCCATTTACCTCGAGTTTTGAATGTATGCTAATCTTATTTAACTTGCACAAAGAAAAATTACTAATTATAATATAAGGAATTATTTAAACTTGGGCAAAGATGAATTGTTTAATAAGTGAATATGTATTAAAAGAAAATCACATAAATGAACAAATGCAAGTAAAAAGCCCTCAATACCCTAAATTTAGGTTTTTGCTTTAGACTAAGTTTCCATCAAGTTGTAAAAATTAAATCTAGAATACCGCATGCAAGAGTCCTCCCAAACTCAATGTATGGATTTACATGAATCACTGTGAGCATAGTTTCTCTATCACTGGTCCCGTCAACTCAGATTTAGTTGATATTCTTTCGAATTTTGATGATTGGTATTTGTTGTAGACAGCCCGCAGCTTTGCTGTTGGTGCATTCTTTACAATTTCCGCAATCTTCTTAACGATAGGCATTAGATGCTCCTCGCTGTATCGAGAGTAAAATTCTAGAGTTGGAGTCCAGAACTTATTCATTTCGTCAGCTGTTTGAGAAGTTTTTAGAAGTTTCAGAGACAGAAATAGAGAAGACGCCGCAATCTGGAAAGCAATATATCAAAAAATTTATGCTAATTGTCTCTACATTATAAAGATAGAATAAATACCTCTGATGGTTTATAATGGGCCATTGAATACTCAACAGTTGATAATTCGAGGAAATACTTGCTCAAAAGGTGATGGCAGTCTACTGCTTTTCCTGCTTTTGAGTAGCGTCGCAGGAAGTGGATAGAAAGAGGTCTGCCCAGCTGAAAATCTAATGACTTCATAATTTTTTTCTCCATCGCAAGAATTTGTTCTTTTGTGTATGTGTCATCTGTAATGTACACAAAATCACGGATCTCTGGCGGATACAATTCTTCATACTTTGCAGCTATAAAAAGTGCTGTTACTCCAACGAGTTGAAGATGTTCTCGGGGTGTATTATTCACCTTCTACAAGCAAAAAGTGCTATGTTATGTGATTTTTAAATCTTTTTAACGAGGTAATACTTGTAAATATCTGTCGATAATCCCAACAGTCATGTGAAAAGTTTCACCCATTAAGTGGAACTGGTAGTGAACTTCATTTAACCAGTCGATGAGTACTGCTCTCATTCTTGGAGTAACCTAGATAACAAAAGACAAATGTTTGAAATTCGGCCTTTTACTAATTGGACAAAACAAAAATTCTAGACAAGTTCTAAAACTTGAAGTGTAATTCAGCATATAAATGTTTGACACTGTATTGTAAGCATTGTGGAAATACGCATATTTGCGACTAAATAAGCAAAAATCATAGGAGTTTTAGCAGGATTTTGCTAAGTTATTATAAATACCTCTTTCTGGTTTTTAAGATGATTTTCCATGATAGGAAATTCCACCTCTAGTTGGTACAGATACGAATATATATCATTAACATATTCTGAGACCAAGACGGGATTTGCAGCGTCATCTGTATCAATGTTTTCTACCTGCAAAAAGAATTCGCAGCAAAATAAAAATCTGTTTAAAAGGTAATTACAGCAACCATTTATACCTCATTTAATAGCTTCTCGGAATGCGATTGAACACTGACAATTTTCAGTTGGATTTGTACTTTCTCTCCTGGCTGCTCACTCTCCTTGGAATCTTTCACCTTAGCTTCAGCCTTCTCAGCTGCTGTTTTACTCTTATGATCCTTAGACAAAGCAGCCTTAAGCTTCGTCAGTGATCTTCTAGACAAACTACTGTCCTCACGGCGGATCGCACTATTGATCTTGATATCTTCCGGTTTGATTACTTTTGCTGTAGTATTAAATTGGATATCATAACTAAGCCTTTAAAAGTGTTAAGTCCTACCTCTATTCGCGGCAATTTTACTTTCAATGTTTGCTGCTTTAATAGCAACAGTCGTCTTTTTTAGGGCAGACACTTCGGTCAACTTAGCGTGGTGGTGAAGGCTCGCGTTTGTACTCCTCGCCTCAATTTTGATTGCTGGCTTTGTGACAATTGGCGCCTTTTTCCAGTAAGTATCGACGCGAGCCTTCGTATTTCTCAAATTTATCCCATATTTGGATTCCTTCATGCTGTGTGAAAAGAGGCAAACAGTTTTAAAACAACTTTTCTAAATTTCTAACGGAGCGCGATCTTACTTCTCCTTGGTAGCTTCGACATTTTTCACCGCAGCCCTATTGCCCAATTCCCCCAAAGCGGCACGTTTTCCTTCCACTGCCGTTGTGCCCATCTTTTTGATTTGCAATTTTTTAATTTTCTCTCCATTATTCTGTTAAATAAATCGGTATATTAAAATGATCCCGTTATATTGAGCGCGTGCAAAATTGAACAAACCTCATCAATTTTTGGAATTCGAGTTTGTGTAGCCATTTCTTTATTTTTTCCTTACTTTACCACTTTATATTAAATAAATAAACGTAAACGAACAAATAACGATTGTTTAAAAAATAAAATGTCCTCGTATGCCTCCTTAATTTACGGATGAAAACTCCTCTTCGCACCGCCGGCTCGACACAAAACACCGTTGGATTTGTTTTCGAAAAGCGGGCAGTTGAGAAAGCGGATAGTCGACGCGCGTAAAAGTAATAGGGTGAGGTTTTTTAGGAGTAGAAGACGATATAAGGCTGGGCTCACAACATGATATTGTTTTTATATCCTATATTCCCAGTTAAATAATTAAAGTTTTGATGGGGAATATTTGTTGGCATAGTTTTTATTGAAAGATATAAAATATTAGTTCATATATTTGAATTTTAGTAAAAATCTAACTTCAAATTATACACAGCTTTTTTAAAACTTTCATACAGATAAGAATGAAATTGTACTAGACTTTTGACGTTTACCTCATTTTATGTAAAGTGTTCTACAAGAAAATTTTCACATCACCAAGTCCAAATATCTTGCGGCGAGTGTAGTTGGTCGGTTCGGCATCCATCTTTATAAAAGTCCAGAGCAGTGTTAATACAAGTTATAAAACCAGGAAAAATGTCGCTTCTTTCTGCACGTTTGGCGACCTCCGTGGCTAGGAGCCTACCAAAGGCTGCATCACAGGTATAAAAATTTTCCTTTAATTCACAAATTTCTGGGCAAATTCCTGCCGGAAAATCGATGACAGTTCTCTGTCCACTGGCCACTCGGCAATTTTTTAAATTGGAGTAATGGGATCAAAAAATCTGGGAGGCGTGCCGTCGCAAGCAATTCTGGGATTATCTTTTGTTCAAATACTTTTCCGGCGTTTCTGTGCAAAATCAGCGGATTTTAGTGAGAATAGTTACGCAACTTGGATCAAGCCCGCAGCCATTATGTAACATGTGATGTACTTTTTAAAGAAACGGGACAATTCACAGGAGTGCCCGGAAAAAATGTGCAGTCTTAAATTAAATGAAAAGTTTTTAATTTTGTCACTGAATTATTTGTAAAATCAATTGAAGTGCAAGAGATGTATTTATCTGAAGATTTTAGGTTAGCTCGGCCAAAGAAGGGTCCATATCATCAGTACAAGTTCAAAGGAGATTTATTCTTGAATGTCCAAAAAGTGGTCTCGTTTCTTCGTCCACAACTTAGCTTAGCTTACATTAAGTATATATGCATGTAGTTTAGAATGGTTTTTGCAATCAATACAGCATTGGAAAAAAGTATATAAACCTGATCTTAAGATTTATCCTGAAAGTTTCACTTAATACCTAATTAAAAATAATAAACAATTTGTCGAGTATTAAAATCTGATACATAAGTTATTTTTTGAGAAGAAAAGCCTTTATTGAATTGAATATTGGCTTATATTCCAAAAAACAGCAAGCTCAAATTCCAAGTTTTGTATAGAGAACAGAGCTTCAAATTGGAATCGAACTCTAAAAATTGAGACATTTTTTTTTATTATATATGGGCTAAAAAAATCGAAAGCCGAAGCATATTGATTTCTTATTTTATTAATAGTATAACTGTAGTTTAGTAAGAACTTCTTTTAAATTCCGATACATTATGTTCACAGATGGTTGTTAAAGCTGCTTATCCAGCTGCCTCTGTTGTTGCACGCAAATTCCACGTATCATGCAATCAACGAAGTGCCGAAATTTCCACAATTTTGGAGGAAAGGATCATGGGTGTCACCCCCAAAGCCGACCTTGAAGAGACTGGTCGTGTACTGAGCATCGGTGACGGTATTGCCCGTGTCTATGGTTTGAAGAACATCCAAGCCGATGAGATGGTGGAATTCTCTTCAGGATTGAAGGTAGAATTTAGTCATCCAATCTCGAATATTATATATTTTCTAATAATATTTATAATAGGGTATGGCCTTGAATTTGGAGCCCGATAACGTTGGTGTTGTCGTCTTCGGTAACGACAAACTGATCAAGGAGGGTGATATTGTCAAGCGTACCGGTGCTATTGTTGACGTTCCAGTCGGTGACGAACTTCTGGGACGTGTTGTTGACGCTCTGGGTAACCCTATTGATGGTAAGGGTCCAATTAACACAAAGATCCGTTTCCGTGTTGGTATCAAGGCTCCTGGTATCATTCCACGTGTATCTGTCCGTGAACCTATGCAAACTGGTATTAAGGCCGTCGATTCCCTTGTCCCAATCGGTCGTGGTCAACGTGAGTTGATCATTGGTGACAGACAGACTGGGTAAAAATTTGGGTTTCCTCTTTTAGCCCTTCAGCTTATGAAATTTGCAATTGTAGTAAAACTGCCCTCGCCATCGATACTATCATCAACCAGAAGCGTTTCAATGAGGGACAGGATGAGACCAAAAAGTTGTACTGTATCTACGTTGCCATCGGTCAGAAGAGATCCACCGTCGCCCAAATCGTAAAGAGATTGACAGACTCTGGGGCCATGAACTACTCCATTATTGTCTCAGCCACTGCCTCTGATGCTGCTCCCCTGCAGTACCTCGCCCCCTACTCCGGCTGTGCTATGGGAGAGTTCTTCCGTGACAATGGCAAGCACGCCCTCATCATCTACGACGATTTGTCCAAGCAGGCTGTAGCCTACCGTCAAATGTCCCTGTTGTTGCGTCGTCCACCAGGTCGTGAGGCCTACCCTGGCGATGTATTTTACCTTCACTCGCGTCTCCTTGAGCGTGCCGCTAAAATGTCACCAACCATGGGCGGTGGCTCCCTAACAGCTCTGCCAGTCATTGAGACTCAAGCTGGTGATGTATCAGCTTACATTCCAACCAATGTCATTTCTATCACTGACGGCCAAATCTTCTTGGAAACCGAATTGTTCTACAAAGGTATCCGGCCAGCCATCAACGTCGGTCTGTCTGTGTCCCGTGTAGGATCAGCTGCCCAGACCAAGGCTATGAAGCAGGTCGCTGGTTCCATGAAGCTGGAATTGGCCCAGTACCGTGAGGTCGCCGCCTTCGCCCAATTCGGTTCAGATTTGGACGCTGCCACCCAACAGCTGTTGAACCGTGGTGTTCGACTAACTGAACTGTTGAAACAGGGCCAGTATGTCCCCATGGCTATTGAGGAACAGGTAAATATATTTTCTGCTTTAACACTAGAAAGTTATTAATTAATCACTTGATCAGGTTGCTGTTATCTACTGCGGCGTACGAGGACATTTGGACAAGATGGATCCAGCCAAGATCACAAAGTTCGAAAGGGAATTCTTGCAGCATGTTAAGACCAATGAACAAGCTCTGCTCAGCAAAATCGCCCAAGAAGGACAGATCTCTGAATCAACAGATGCTAAGCTGAAGGAAATTGTTAGCAAATTCCTCTCAACATTCACAGCCTAAGTCCCCCCTCTACCACATTGTTAAGTGAAGACTTTTATAATATCCAGCAAAGAGAGTTTAAAACATCAGGAATATCGTTGAAGTGTTGTAATATTTGTCATCTTTCGACCAACAGGCACTCATTATTTGTAGGAGCAGGAAGCCGACATTTTTCGTTTTAATTATGACTTTAAGAATTAGGAAAAAAATCTGCATTTCGCAGTTGCGCGAGAAAATTATATTAACAGTATCAACTGTACTTCAATAAAGAAAGGGAAAGTCGAATATGTGTTTATTTCGATAAGGTGACGGCCCCATGATGTTGTTAGGCTCTTTTTATTACTTCTCTACAGCTGAAATATGCGATACGATTTTTTTGTATGCATATCTGATTGAAAAAGTGTTCCATTTACGTATGTTTTTGTATACCACCCTGTGCTTTTGGCCCTATGGATACAATTGAAACATTATTATTTGATATAGTCCCAGCAGGCTTTTAATTTAACTGAGGAAGAACTGGAATTTTTGAGGCATTATTTAGTTGTAAGTATTTAGGATTTTCCATTAATTGTTTAAACGGATTTTTATCGAAAGATATTAGGGGTTATCGGGAATTATTAGGATAATCCGTCGGCGGTTTTAAAATCCAAATGTATGAAATCCGCATTTGCTTTCCCGCAGTCGTCAGATTAGGTGTTCTCTTCCCAAATCGATATAAGCAACTCTAAAAGTAAAAAGTGGAGAACACATGAAATTACACGCGTTTGAAATGAAATCTCCTTTTTAAAAATAAATTTTGTTAAAAGTACATTACTTTAACGTAAAATTATTATGATAATTAATTTCCAGAATTAAACAATAAGCATTGTGTCAGGTGTTTTATTATTAACACCTTAAAGACCGGCGCAGATAATTGGAATCAACCTCTGATTGCTCGGTCCTATGCTAGCGAGGTTTAGTAAGCAGTTGCATTCAAAACAATGTTTTGGGCAAATTCAAACATGTTTTTTTTTTGTTGAAAATATATATGAATTCCATTGAAAAGGATTTTCTTAAATGTTCGCGGTCGATTCCAATTCACTCGTGTTTTTTTCCATTCGCATGGGATATATTTATAATACGTACAATTTTTTGATGTTACATTTGCATTTTCCGCGTATATCTTGCAAAATTTATTAGCGGTTCTTAAGGTGTTAAGATTTAGAAATTTTCCATAACATTTAAGAGGGTAAATAAATGGTAAAATAAGCCATATTTCGAAAAACTTGTTCATTTAAATGAAAGCTGTCTTTAAGATGCTGTTGAAAAATACAATTAATGTGAAAATTCTTACGAAATATTGTTAAGTAAACTTTTTCAAAAGCGAATAGAAAGGCAATAACGCTTATAAGAACAGACTTAAAAAGGCGTTGTTGTAAATCTTATTTTATATCTGTTGATTTGTATCCAATACTTGAATGTGTGAATGTCGTTTCAAGCTCCTCCGATGATCCATTATTCTTTAAAAAAAGGTCAAAATAAAAATTTTTCGGTAACCTAGTTTTTCAGTAAAAAATTTCTTTTATAAAAATGGAAATTGTGGGTAAAGTGGAAAAAAACTATAGTTATTTTATTTTCTTGACCTAAAGATGTTAAATTCCAGAAGATTTTTTGCAAATATAAAATCATATTAAAAAGTTAAATTATTTAATATGTTCTGAAAAATACCAAATTGAACTTACAAGGGATGATAATTTCTCCTCAGGTCAACCTAAAATATTCATACAAATTCATCCGTGATCTGTAATTTAGGCTAAAAATAAAGGTCTTATTTTAGTTACATTTATAAAAATGTTTGATTGGTTGTATAATTGCTAAAAGAACTATTGTAATCCGAAGATAAGGTCACACAAAATCTTTTCCAGCCCCTAGTTTAAGGAATGCAAATAATTAATTTTATCTTACCTTTGAAGGTATGTATTCTCTTAATAAGCACAACAGATATATGGATCACGACAAGAAGGTATTTGAACAAAACGTAAATAAAAGTCGGTAAAATCACTGCGCCTTTAATATATAAATATAAATTCTTGTCTTAGTTTTCTTGTTCATTTTTAGTCGTGGCGTCCTTAAAGAAGTGAGTCGGTAGACTTGAATAAGTTGTACACTATGTAACAAGGTTATATATTTAAAAAATAGTCACAATAACAAGGTGTTTTAGAATCATCATCAATATATCCTCGTAAAGAAAATAAATTTACATTTCCAATTAGAAAATACGATTGCATCCATTACTCAATTCTATTCGGCTCAAAAGTAACATCCTAAAAAAAATTTTATCATTCGCCAAAGTTTGACCTAAGAAGCATAAGTAACCGGCGGTGCCTCAAGCGCACACTAAAACCTTTTAATTTTGAATAAATAAAGGAAAAATACTAAATATGCATAAAACTAAACAACTAAAAAGACTACACCACTCATAACCATTCAGTGAACTTATATCAGGACTGATATAAAGAATAGCACCCAATCCTGCAAAATCTTGATTATCTCATCTCTTTAACATCAATCGCTCTTTAAAAAATTTCTCGTTATCCATATCTTGGTTGTCGTTTACTTTAAAAGGGCAAAACATTTAACATGCCTAAGAACCTTCTCCTATTACATGAGGTTTAATGTGAATAATGCTAGAGATTAAAAGTTATTTTTGTCTTGTCTTCACTTTACGTCTTTTTCTTATATTCAATTTCCATTTGTTTTAGATATTTTTGGATAGTGTTTTTTTTTTTAAAAGATTTTCATTAAAATTTTAGAAACTTCGAGTCGAAACATTTTGCTTATTCATTTTTTTTCTTGTAATTTTGTATCTAAGTTGTCTTTAGAATTAGTTCCTTTAGTTCAAATTGAAATTAAAAAATAAATAAATAAAGTAAAGGTGCAAAATAAATGGGGAAACGGAAATTTTGCAGTTTTGAGATATTTGTACGCGTTGTGCTCTCATAAACTTCGCTTATTTGACTAGTATTCGACTACGTTTCTCTCAGGGGGAAAAAGGCGCATCCTGAAAAATTATATGCTTGTAAATGGGGGCAAGGAAGGACATCCGATTCGATTATTGGCAATTTTTTAGACAATACTCCAACATTCTAACAGTGTGGTAATATTAAATCGAAATTTTAACAATGCGAAGTTTAGAAAAATCATAATGATGCCACCAGTTTTTTATCCATTGGTAACTTAGTTTTTATTTTTAAATGCAGAAAGGTATAAGAGAGGTAAGTCAACTTGTATAAACAATAATCATGGTGTTTTGGTAGTTTCTCAATCTCAAAATATGTCTAAGTTTAGTTCTCATAAATTTCTAAATGGGGTCTGATATCAGGAATTTTTCTTTTTGATAAGATTAGACCGGAGAGGTTTTTTTAAAGCATGTAATTTCGGTGGAGAAAAAGCAAAAGTTATACAGGGTGTTTCAACTAAGGCGGATATCCTTCATACTACAAGATATGTGATTTTTTAATCTGGCGCACACTATTCGACTTTTGGATATATTTTTGTATATCTGCAATTTTTTATTATTTATCCTATAGCACGGTTGAGGCAGTCTATAATAAATATTCAGGGTTGTCTACTACCCCTGCTTGAAAAATCATAGCTTTAAATTTGAAATTTATATTCTGCCCCCAAGTGTGTATTATCTCCTCCCTCTAAGGCCTTATTGCATACAGTGAGTAAGAATAAAAGATACACGATAATAAATAAAAGTATACTTTAAAATCTTAAAGCCCAATTATTTCGAATAGTGTACTTGCCTACGCTAAATAATTTCATTATAAAATTCAAAATATAAATTTTACTATCATTCATATAAGTGAGACGGGTACATTTAGTTATTTATTCAATAATTTGTGTAAATTTTTTAGGTGCGCTATGTATTGGGAGACTTGAGAATAATTTTGTATTTCTTTTATCTCAAAAAATGTTCATTTACTAGTAATAAATCGGACGATGGACAGCACAAAAAGAATAATATTGAATCTTTAAGCCGAAATCACTGCAAAACTTCTGTTAAAACTTAAAAAAAAATGAAATTTATTTGTAAATTGCATAAATATAAACAAAAAAAAAAATTAAATACTTTTCTCTAAGTTCTACGAAATAGTTTCTCTTAAATTCTCGTAATTACTTAGTGTTGGTTTGTTTTGTTTTTCTTTATTTTACAAATTCTTTTTAATTTCCCAATCAAGGGACAACAAAGGAGACCTGAGATGGCCCCGATGAAGGCGAACGTAATCGTAAGGAGGAGAAGCAACAACTATTATTAGTTTAAAACAACAAACAGTAAAAATCGTCGAAATCCGTCCGTCTCTATAAATACTTTGGTGTTATCAATAACCAAATTTTTTTTTAATAATATGATTAGAGGAGGCACAAAACGGGAGTGTTTTTTTTTTTATTAAATAGTGAGCAACTGGGCTCAGTTTGTCTAAACACAAGTAGGGTTTGTGGCGTCCAGAACGAAATCTTTGCTTCGACAGCACATCTCGCAGATACGCCGTGTGTCCGGGTTCAGGTAAGTACAAAATCTGCAGCTCCACTCATTGGGACTAGATGCAATTATTGTTGGTATGTTAGGAGCCGGTGTTGCTGTAGAAGTTGTCGCTGATGACACTGTGCGGCTACTACCACTGTTCGTACTGGTCGACCTGTGTTGCTGCGTTAATGTCCCATTGTTGATCACTGCCTTCGTTGTAATAACCGAAGAAGGTCGGATTGATGATCTTTTTTCAATACCGTGATTCTCGTCGTAGTTATTGTTCACCGTCTTAGCAGGCTTTGATTTCTGCTGCGATTGCACAGTTGTAATCTTTTGCGCTTGGCTTGTACTCTTTATCGTCGGCTTTTGGGAACTATCGTCATCATGCTTTAAAATTGACTTTTCTGCCGTTTTGGGCTTGATGTTCATCTCTTTCGTCAAGTCCGTCTTCTCCAGCGTTTTTGATTTAATATTTTCAGCTGGAGCTCTCAGTTTAGTGTCCATATTTCGACTTCGTCGCTTCTCTCCTACTCCGCTAATTTTCATTGAATCAAGATCAAGTCCTTGCACAAGTAGATCACCCCGTTCCCCCAAATCTTTTGTATATCCATGTTTTTCCAGATTCTGAAATACATAGTCCCAAGATTCGAATGAACCCACGCCGTCTTGATTTTTGTTAGAAACCGATTTTGGCGTCGAGTCGCTACCATCTACAGCCAGAATATCTTCAAAACTATCGAAACTGTCGAGAGCACCTTTTGTATCATTATTGTCAATAATTTTCTCGTACTGTTCGAGAATCTCAGCGTTACGAGTGTATTTGTCCACGGGCCTTTTGGTAGCCGTTTTCTTTTCACTGCGGCCACTATTGTACAGGTAATTGCCATCAATCTCATCAGAACTGTCTACATTCCTATTATGCAAATCCTTTGGCGATGGGTTCGGTATATTGTGATGCGATCGGGGTACATCGTACTGGGGTTGTTTCAGCTTACCTGATCGGGGGGTCGGTTGGTCATATATCTGCCGGTCGTTGTAATCAAAACTATTATTATGTGACCGGTTGTGATGCCCTGGTCCACAATGGCTTCCTCCAATATCGTTAGGTCGATCATCGAAATCGATTAGTTGATCTGAATTCACATTATTGGTTCTATTAAAGTTGCATTGCCTGTAATTCAGCACATCCTTGGGATTGCTCGGGTGATAGTTGCAAATATCTTGCGCCTTTTTTGAATAACCATTACAATCTCCATAGAGCTGATCTGGAGGCATAGCTATCTTATGTCCACATGCAGCTATTGCTGGCGGCGGAGGAGCTCGCGGTGGATAGTGTCCGGCACTTCCACATCCAGTGAGTTGATTATTCAGCTGAGCAGATATATTGTAAGGCAGAGGGTATCTATTGCCTGAAACATTGTATGGGTGATTATAGGCGTTGAAATTACAATTTTGCATGCCATCGATGCAGTCATAGGTGCCATCGTACGGCTGATCGAAAGAATGCCGGTGAGGTAGTGCCCCAGCAGGTACAACATGCTCTGCGTAGTGTTCTAGTGATTTGGAGTGCGACATTTGGGGCGCACTGTATTGCGGCTTGTAGTGCATTGGTACGGGTACACTATTGTGCATATAGAGGTTTTGTGTTTGCGAGGGGTGCATACTACAAATACCAGCGTAGGTCTGCTGCGGTGCCATGTGATGAACGCTGCAGGGATTTCCCATTGGAGGAATTTGTGTGTGACACGTGTGGGCGCAAGAGGGACACGTAGTCAATGGTGGTTGCTGAGGGTGCTGTATTGTTGCGTAACAAGTTTCTAGGAAAGATTTTTTATCTTCAGTACCACTTGTTCAAATAGTGCTAGAGAATACAATCTCGCAATGACAATGATCTTGCACCGAAAATTCTAGGGACGAAGCCTATTAGTCCCAATATTTAAGCGGAAATTTTACATTTTAAAAATTAATAAAAACTTATCCAATTTCATTTTTTATGAGTCGGTTTTCTATTAAAATTTGTTTTAAAATTATAAATGTATTTATTTTGTTAGAACTTTTTCATTTCAAATTTAAAACAATTGTAATCAATGTTCGATAGGTATTTAGCCTGGCGTTGTAAAACTTAAATTTTGTTTCTGCAATACATGCTTAAAATAATAGAAAACTGATACATATATTTTAATTTCCTTATGAAAGGTGAGGAAAATTAAATTACATTTAATAAATTTTCCGAATGGAACTTCTCCAACAAAGTTTGTAAATAGAATACAAAATAAGAAATAATTGTAGTCTTGCAATAACAAAATTTTTTTCTTATACCTATAGAACAGTGGGCACAATGCTTTATACAATTTTTTTATTTATCTAATAAACTATTTGAACTGGATTTCTGATTTTTAAAAGCTATAACTTTTGGCTTATTATCCCTAGAAAGTGATTTATAAAAATTCCTCAAAAGCGGCCGAGATAGTATTCTCAACTTGGTGCATAAAAATTTGATAACAGTTATAACGCTTACCCGAGTTCAATTTTTCCTTTCTAAACCTTCTTTCTTGTATAGTGTATGCAATTGACTTAACAGCCTGGGAAGCTCCACCTTCAATACAGTTAAAGTTATTTATAGAAAAAGAGAATCATTGGAAACAATACCAATGTGTGATTCTCGGAAATTGAACACATCTAACCAGGAACATGATAATTGATGTGATGTAAGGCCAGAAAAAATTTGTTTCATGATCTGCAACCGAATCCCTCAAGAAAATTTCTTCGTATGCAAGCAAAATGAAATTGAATTACCTGGCATTCAACATATGCTGCCATAGCATCTCTTGATACGTTCGTGACTTGATCCGGGCAAATGGGTCCGTCCAGCATCAGGATTTGATTAGGCAGCTGACGGTAGCCCATTGCTTCAAATAACTTGTCCGCGTCGATCAAGTTTGATTTTATTTCGTGCTGGTAGAAGCCGGAATACATCTAAATTGTAGTTGCACAAAAGTTAGCCTCAAATCTAGACGGAAAATTGAATTACCGAAATATTACCTTAATAACCCGATATTCCTTTCTCCAAGGTTTTGTAAAAAGGTTATTTGCGTACTGGCTAATCGATTCAAATCCAATCATCGCTTTGTAGGCTGAGAAATCGTCCATTTCCTTGATTGATTTCTTTAGGACGTGAGCAGTTTCAGGTAAAAAGAACTTTCTATCGTGTGGAACAATGCATAAAAATTCCTTGAGGCATCCTGATAGTCGGCAGAATGTGGTTAAGGCTCTCTAAATTTGGCACAATTTCAATAACTCTTACCTTCCAGTTTTTTTCTTTCTTCAAGCTTTTGCATGCTTTCCTCAGTCTCTAAGAATGTCCAGTGTCTTTGGAGGATCTCTTCCCACAAATCAGGAAGGATATCCCTAGGTACGAAATCAGACATTTTGTCGCGTATAGGGGCACAATTTTAGGATTATTTTCCTGGAAAAGTATTAGAGAAAATTAATCACAATTTACAATTCCAATCCGAGCTCTTTTAACATCGACGCAAAATGTGTGACATCCAAACAACTTCTTTCGAATCCTTCATTATCTGAGGGTCAAGTGAAGGAAAAGATGGCACAGAAAAAATTCATTTAAGTAATTTCGCAATGAAAAATATTGCTGAATTGAATTTCTTTTAATATCCCTACCAAGGTTCTGTTATAATAATCAATGGCGCAATGCCGGCAGTGTATGGGCTGTTTAATTTAAAGGAGGATTTCAAGGAAATTGTTGAGACGAGACGATGGTCATTCAGAAAATTTTATTCTGCCTTATGCACTAAAAATTAAATGTGCCAATATTTGATGCATTGTGTTTAAGCTTACAAGGAAATCATAACGATTTTTTTCTAGCCTCTATTGTTGTAAAATACATTTTTATTTTAATAAAAAAAATATAATACCTAAGTGCAAAAGCTGGAAATACAGTACCATAACTAAGAAGTGGAACAGTTTTGTTTTGGCTTAAAAACAATTATATAGAATTTTAGACTACACTAAGAAAGCAACAAAATTATAAACGTTGGCAGTATGCATCCATTTAATTC
Source organism: Philonicus albiceps (assembly GCA_963969385.1). NCBI lineage: Eukaryota > Metazoa > Arthropoda > Insecta > Diptera > Asilidae > Philonicus > Philonicus albiceps. The sequence continues at coordinate 32,797,141 of OZ017773.1, forward strand.
TTTGAAAAAATTTGCTTTGTGAATGCAGTATGAATGGTGCCAACTGTAGTGAAATTATTACTTTTAATAAATTATATCCATTCTCGCATAGTTTAGAAGTATAAAAATTTTAAAATTGCTTGCGAATTGGTCTTTTTATTTCACAAAGAACAGCACTTTTATTTTAGGAATTTAAATGTTTATTGAGCATTCAAAATAATGTACTTGTTAACGGCAAATGTATATTCTTAACTTTTTTGAAACTACGAAGTAAATCGTGTTTTAGTTTTTGAAATTTTGTAATGTTGATTTTCGATAACATTATTGTTTGCATTTTATGGAAAGATACTTATCATTTAGAGCTTCATTATCGATTTTAGATATTGTAAGATGATATCGTTCAAGAGAAAAGAGCATTTAGGCGGTTGATTCCATTAAAAAATTATTCATACTTACAAATTGCTCAAAATTTGTATTAAAAAACAGTCAAAAATGGCAACTGTAAACCATGAAGGTTGGTTTTCAGATTGTAGTGAATACTTCTGCATAAATATGATTCGTACAATTTACTTAAATAAAATGAAACGTTGAGTGTTTTATTATTAATATATACAGTAGGATAATTTCTTTATAGTTCTTAATTTTATTTACCAATTTAATTTTGGTTTTCGCAGTGTGTTGTCATTCTAATTATGACTAATTGCGACAGATAAATAAATAGGGCAGTGCGTTACTAATAAGAAATTCGTAAGATTCAAAGTGGAATATTCTATTTATAGGTGACACTTTATGGAAGCATATATCGTTGAGATTACTAATGCGGTCTCCCTTTAACAACTCGTACTTTAAAAAATATATAAGTGTAAATTGAGTGCCTTAAATTGTCTGGCCTGCAACTGCTACCTATTCTTCTGCTTCAAAATATATCTAATAATTATTTAAACTTGCTCACAAATTGTAAACGATAAGGTTGTTTTTAATTTGCTGGTTTTCCAAAAGTAAAAATTTTTGATGAGCTAATTTTATTACAAACTTCAAACTGCTGATAAAAGGTGAAAGGCTTTTAAAGTACATTGTATCGAAAATATCAGGGATTTCCCTTGCCGATCACTGTTTTGCCTCACCAATTTTGAACCAGAACATATATTTTGAATTTTATCTGAGGCGAATGCGATACTTGAAGTGGAGTAGAGGTGAGGCGCTCGCTACACTCACGGGCAAGTAAGCTGATACCGTTGACGGTGATACTTATCGGCACCATAAAATCTTAGTCACCCGTTGGTGGCATTGAAATTTGCTTGCTGGCTTCGAACAATAAAACAAGTTTCTTGGGAGGACCAGAACGGGGCTGGATGGGAAGGTATCAAAACAGAGCAACTGTGCGCAAACGAGAACTGCCGGAAAAGTGTCGGCCTTGTAGTAGGAAGTTTAATGAATGGCAGGCACAGCACAGCACACGCAGCAGTAACTGAACGCGATTTTCATGCGTCTTTTTCACTTTTACTCGACATAATTAAATGCGGCGTGTTTTCTCCTCTGCGGTAACTATTTTGAGACTTACGGATTCCTTAGGATGTCACCGCAAAATCAGAGCACTCTGACACTTTCTGCGAGGAGGTGAATGACACTCATTTCCGGGAATAGTGTTCTGATCCTGCTCAAATTGTGGGAAAGATTCAATTCTGTCGTGGCTGGATGAAATGCACTTTTGTCGCACGTCGGTTGTAAATCCTCTTGCAATTGGCTAATCTCCCACGGGAGCTGTGGTGTGCTACAACTTTGCAACAGTACAAATCAATAGTCGCCCGACTTCCGTCAACTCTTCCACTATTCACCCCGATTGAATTTTTTTTCTCTTGGTGCATTGAGCAGTGTGAGTTGCAGCGCAATGTTCGGCCTGCGAATTTGTTTATTTTGCGCTATATTTAACCAAAAATTCTAAATATAAACTTAGAAATTGGTCGAAAACGTGGGAATAAAACCCCAACGTACCCAAAAAAATTGGAACAACAGCTCTCGTGTTAGGAAATTTTTAGCTTTATCTGGGGCCTTGGTGAGTAACTTCGGCTTCCTTCTGCCATAAAAAAAACAGGGCACCGCGCACAATTTCACTTTATTGATGATTTTAAAAATATACTCAACATTCACATCTTATTAACTACGATCACTTTACGAATTATTCTAGCGTTATTAACTCGATATGAATTAACAAATTCCACTCGTTCGCTCGATATTACACTCCCAGTGTGTCAAATCGCCATGTTTACTTCGACGGAGAAACGTCAAATATTTCTCCGATAAGTGTTATATACAGTGGCGCGAGAAATTGAACTTTTGTAAGTGATGGCTGGTGCATTGGATTCTCATAGGAAATCCGGGAATAAACATGAAAAAACCGAAGATGGTTTTGTCCCAAGAACGGTTCGACTCAGTCTGCCTGAGCTGTTGCTTTTGCTCTAAATTGTGTGAGATAGTCACACATCTGAAACAAATTAGGGGGTCTCTTCAAATGATCTTAAAAGATACTAATCCAAAATATGTCGTAGTTATAAAAAGAAATACTTCAAATGGTAACTTAGCCATCTTTATTACCCTATGCTCTGAGTTAAAGTCATTAGATTCTCCCGGGACGTAGAAAGCAGCAGGGCATTGTTGTGGTTTATAATAGCATTGCTGAAAGAGTTCTTATGCAGCTCCTTAATATTAACAAGACAGAGGACATCCTTCATTTCGGGAACGCTTAAGATCATCTTAAGCTCCTGCAACTTATCCTTACCGTCGCTTTTGCGTCCCTCCAGGATGACCTCATGATCCGAAGTTATGGTTAATTGCTGGAAAACATTAGCCCACATGTGCCTGACGATGGAGACCAGAAAATGCGTCAAAAAAAGGACATTTTTGAAAACAATTCTGGTGGCACCAATCTCCAAGCACCGAGATATTATTGCTTGAACAAACATCCTTTCACGATCAGTCCCGTTCTCAATCTCTGAAGGAGCAACTTCTGTGGACTGATTCTGGATTGAAGACGTAATTTGGCAGCGTGATTTGTGACAGGAAAGAGTCGTAATATCCATACCAATCGAAGAAATTTTACTTCTCAAGTGCATTAGGTGTAAGTTAGCAAACAGGCTGCTGTAAACTTTTGCAATAGGCTTACCCAGATAAATGTTAATTTTAAGGTTTTTTGTATCTTCTCCAAGGTTCTCGGTACGGTCTTCATAGGGCCATGATAGGTGTTCTAAAAGTTCATCGAGCTGATTTCTTAAAATTGCTATTTTCTCTTCTAAGCTCATGATCTTCACCTGACACCTTTCTGTGTAGGATCCTTTGTGGACTTTTCTGTGAAATTCATAGTGCACCGTTGCGCGCCTCTCGAAGAGAATTGTTTTCTCGACAGGCAGCTTGCGCACTTTGAAGCGTCTAACATATCTTTCGCAGACTAAACTTCGCAACGTTTGGCAAAATTGGATATCACTAGGATCATCAGCCTCAAAAGCTTCAATGTTTGACTCAATCGTCTCTGTTTGGAGATTCATAAAGAAGCGCACACATTCTCCATGTTGGGTAATAAAAGCTTCGGGGATACACTCCTTAGAGAAGAGTGGTGGAATGTCCGGTTGCCCAACTTTCTCCATTATTTTCTGGATAATATCATCATACCCTGGCAAGTTCTTATTAAGTCTTAGGCAGATAACATAAGCTTCAGAATTGCCACTTTTTGACGTCGCAGGCTTGTAGACATGGACATCTCGGAAGAGGCAGTTTAACAGGAACATGAGAGAGATTGAAGATGATTCGAATAAAGTGAACATCTTGATCACAAGGGACCCACCCTCCGATAGTATTCTCAGTGCTGCGCATATTTCCGCGTAGTGCAGGGGGAAGACAATTTCCTCCTGGCTCTCGGGATTTTCCATACAATCGATTGAACCATCCGCTGTAACCAGAGTCACTTTTCCCATTTCCTTAGAGAGTCGGGCCATGTCCTCGATGTTTTCCCTGCTCATAATATTCCCGGTGAAATCAGTTCCAAACATCCATTTGTCCAAGGTATGTAGGATGAATCGGTCGTCCGTAACCATATTGCTCAGCGCGTTGCCCTCGTAGTACGGATTGAGGGTGGTGGACAGCCAGTTCCACTAAAAATAATTTGTGTGAATACCTTTGAACTGAGGGGCTACAAATAAATTTACATCAAAATTGCTGTAAGTGCTCCGGATATAATGGTTCAGAGCTGCTATAAAAGCGCCGGGCGCTTCGCAAAGATGAACAGAGCATAGTTCTGCTCCAAGCGCAAGAGGGTACTGGTGAAGACACTCGAAAAACTTACTCCAGCCTTGAGTGACGAACTCCGCATTTATTTTGTTCTTGAGGTAGCCAGTCACTTTCCCGGCCGGATTCCTCCTGTCTGTGTGTGAGCTCCAATTTTCAATGGGATAGTCATTCAATTTGCTTTTTACATCGTTTAACTTTATTTTCAGCTGCTGGAACTCATCGATTGTGTATTCCTCCGTGAAGAATTCACTTAAAGGCGGCAGCTTCCAGTTGTCTTTCTCGTATCGGAACTTCTTTTCGAAGTGCTTGTTGACGACATGTTTAGGGATATAAACGTTTTTCTGGCGCCTCGAATAATAGCAAACTTCAGAGGGATAGTGCGAATTCATATTTAAAGAATATTGGTGAGCTACAAGGGTTTGTTTTCATGATATGCAACTTTTTCAGCGGAACAACTCGCGATAAAACATTTTTTGACAAATGATTGCTTTTTTGGGTTGTAAACAGATGTGAAGTTGGCCTTGTTTGGATTTTTGGATTACTCGGCAGGACTGTGCCAAATAACATAATTAATTTTTTAAATTTCGGTCAAGACTGTATTTTTGGTATGCAGCCCACTGTTGCGAGGGCCGAGTAAAAATTCCGAATAGATTTCAACTTATTTGACGAGGCGTATGGCAAAATATCAGCAGGCCTAAAAAACGGCCACTTAGTGAGCATCTACACCTAGAAAGTTAGATTTACAAGCCTACAGCACGTCAAAAAATTCGAATAGTCAACAGCTCGAGATGAACATAAAGTGGGTCTACAGCTCGTCGACGTAGTAAATTTTTGGGGCCCTCGGCGGACCGAATTCTGTAAGTATAAGTTTCAATAATTTTGGTTTTTCTATAGGCAGTTACGTTTTCAATGATTTTTAGCCTCATATAGGCGTAGTATTGCATTTTAGCTTACTTTTAAAAAATGTTGGGCCTAATATAGGCCGATTTGGGCCTCTGTTAGGCACATAGATAGGCCCGTTAAGGCAACCTTTATTTTTGCTCGGGCTGGTATTCCTGCTTAAAAACGATAACTCTTGCAGTTAATGAACAGTTCACATTTGATTTCATAATTCTTAAAGCTGTGGTTAGGGGACTGATTTAAATCGATTTCAAATTTAGATTCAGATTATTTATTCTACAGAATTACCTTAACAAAGCATGAGCCGTTTATTTTGAAAGTGGTATAAGTTGAAAATGTCATAAGGATTTTACTTCAGAAGAATGTAGAAACATTGTCTTTAAGACATTTTGGACTTACATTGGTGCTTACCAACATTACATACGGCTGATGGGGCTATAGCGTTAGACCCATTTTATGCAAGAACTACCAAGCCCACTCAAATTTATTTGGTACTTACAAGTTTTAATGTAATCGCGATAATAATCCTGAACACCTTGTACGCATTCTTGGGGGTGTTTATTTTACTCTTGAATTAAACGAACGAACTTTGTTAATTACATTAATTAAAAATAGGTAATTACAATTAATTTTTTAAACCATAAGTATACAATTTATTTTGGTTTTAAATTTTTGGAAACCAAAATATGGTAAGACAAGAAATACTTTCGTAAGGTTTTATCTTGGTTCTTTTTATTGCTTTTATTTTTCTCTTTATCCAAATTTTTAAATACGACGACATAAAGATAAAAAAATTTTAATTATCCTGGATCTTTCAAGCTGAAACGAATTTTAGGTGCACTAGGAAGGTGTGTAACTTGCAATTTACTTAGTACTAACTTTACGCAATTTTAAATGATTGTGGTTATCCAACTTCCTCCTCCTAAAATGAAAGAATATACCGAAGAAGATGAATTCTTTCTGAAAGATGTTCAGGTTCCACGGTTAAAAATATTACTCTTTTCTAATAGCACGTTTATGTTAAAAGGATGGTCAAATGGAAGGAGGTAAGTGATAACTGGTTTAGATGATTGTGGGCGTTTATTTGAAAGAAGTGCCTAATTACGTTGGGCTCGATTTGGGAAAAAATCACACATGCGTGCATTAATTCAACAGATATTCGAGCACTCCCATTCATATTCTTCGCACCGAAGTGCTTAAGGGCGAAATTAAAAGCAACGTAGTGGTGAATACAAATTACAAAAATGTCTGTTTCAGTAAGACTCCTGTAAAAGCTTCTTTTTCCAATAATAGAGGTGAATTATGTTTGTTCAAAGAAAATGGTGCTACTGATGTATTCAAGGGCAATAAAAGAATTTGATTGAGCTAAACATAACTTAGGTTAGGCATGGTAGAACCCTTCGCCATTAAGTAATTTAGTACTTGCACTGAGAATAATAACGTTGCTCCACTGATAAATTTAGTATTAATTCAATAAATATTAAACGAGTTCCATGTAGTCCCAATGGTGTGGCTATAGTCCCTCAAGGGCTATCTGGAGCACCCGGCTAGTTCCACTCCGCACCTCATCCTTAAACGTTCAGCTCCTCAACCCTTCGTTCAACCACCGTTGCGAAGGTTGGTCGCTTTAAGCAGAAAACTACCAGCAATGTCCAGACCGAGTTCATACCGAAGTTGGCATATTTAAGCTAAAGGTCATTTCAACTGTAATTACCCAGGAGGATATTGCGGAGTGTTTGCCTCTGTATGCTGTAAATGGTTTCGGAGTTGCTCATGCTGTGGCAAATAATGTTCCTGTATAGCTGATATGCAACACAACCTGGTGGCGTTTCATAGCCGCTGTTTTAAAAAGCACTCACATAAATTTTTTAGCCTGGTTCTCTCATTTCTGCATTTTGCCCTTGCCAGTTTTCGTCCTCCGGCACTCATGTTTAAATTAAATTTAGGTCGAGCCCACAGTCGTGCATTGCCCAGAGAACCGAAATAATGCTATCATTTTTGATAATTTCCCCCGCGGGACGTTCTGAATTATTTGTAAGGATTTTAATTCGGCCTGGATAGAACGGAACAGATAATTTAATTATGAATATCAGAAAGGGCAGGCATTGTTATTATAGAAAAAATTGTTCATTTTGTTTGGTGATTATTATAAAGTTTTATAAACTACATTCGTTTTATCAGTCAATTTCAAGATTTTTTTCTGCAATAGTTAAAACTGCTTTTAGAAAATTTGTCTTAAAAAAATATTGTGCATAAAATAATTATAATATTTATTATTTAAACTTATGAATTTCAAAATTGCTTTAATTGGGCAATTGAGCAATTGGGCAACGATCATATCCACTGGTGATAATACCCGAAACGATTCAAAGTAGTTCAAGTTTGCAGATATCATGTGTATAAATGAGCTCTTAGTAAATTGGTATTCTTCGATTCGATAAATTAGAATTACAAGGCTAAAAGTGCATTTGCAAAAATTGGTGATATTAAAACTATTTCTGAATTAAATCGTATATATTCAATTTTTTAAATTTCAGTAATTAGGAAGGCGAGTAGTTTTTAAGTCTTTTCATTATGATGGGACAGATGAATGAAGATGTACGAACGTTAACTCGCTAACCAAAAAGGGGTATACATATAGTATTATTTGTAAATAATGCAGAGATTTCTGCTATGCGATTTCGCAAAATAATTAATACTAAATTATTAATCACATATGAAAATTAGGGAGTCAGGATGATAGCTTCTTGTATTTTCCTGCGAATTCAATTTGGTTGCACGGTATCGTTTCCTCTCAAATTTGGGTGCATCTAAAAATTACCCGGTTGTAATCGAAAGATATGTTTTTATTTTTTGAAATGGGAATTTCTTGGTAAGCATTTTCTTTTTTTACTATAACTTAAAAGCACTATTTTTATATTTTTATTCCTAATGTTAGTATTAAAAACGTTTAACAGAGAAGTATTTCATTTTGACTGTCATTTTTAGACCAGCAGATATCGCTCGCTGGGGAATAAACAAGTCTCTGGATAATCGTCGAGCAAAATGTTGTAAACCGTAGGGGCAATTAACCTCCGTTAGTTCTGGTAGCACAAAGCGTCCATTTCCTTGGATAAATTGTACACTTTTATAGCCCTACAGTAAGACGAACTTTACGCACCCGCTATAAAACGAGTACAAAATGTATTTCAACTACAAGCCGCCCGTTATGGATCCCTTGTTTCCAAATCTTCTCCCTGAATTAACATGAAAATCTTTGTGTATCGCACTCGAAAACAGGGAAATTTTCCTGTTCTAAAAATGTTATCTTCGCAACAACTCCTTTAAGGAGTCGCTGTGCCACCCCCTTTCATGTTGACGCCGGAAGAGAACGCAAGACTTAATTTCAATTTCGCAGCATGTCCTTGAAGGCAAGCGGAGAGGACTATAGAAGCCTGGAATTGCTCCTTTTTGGGTGCGTTCGGATCAGAACTGACTATCTAATGTCTACCGCACCTTGAATACGACAAAGCATTTTGATATTCCCGCCATTCTCCGTTTTCTCATTGCTTTCATCACTATTAAAGGAGCTGAAAGTGAACAAAGCACAACAGGTGTTTTAGCAATTTTAATAAATGGTTTGTGCGCTCAACCTGCGCGTCGATGTGCAAGAAGTGATATTATATCGCTATCATGTCTTTTAATGCGTGAAGTTACGGCAGATCACATTTTAAAAGGATCTGAATCTCAGGAAGTTGGTAAACTCTGTTCTGTATTTTATCAAGCCCTAAGTACTATATATAATATTACTGATTTACATGATGGTGTGCCATCAGTGTGTCATGGCAGACCAAGCCTTTTAATCCTTTTTAATATTATGACATAGACTACGAAAGGAATAGTAATCTATGTGTATACATTATTTTGTAAACAACCCTATATGAGCACAGCACTGCGAGGAGGAGAGAATTTTTCAGTGTGTGAGAGACTTTGGGTAGGTCGTAAAAAGGCAAGAAGACATGACACTAAAATACCTTGTATGCTTTATATTAAAGCAATGAAAAGGTATGCTACAATGAAAAAGTAGTGGCAAGAATATGTTCTGCCCGTGAAATTAAAGGCAGTGATAATTATTTTTAAAATTAAATGATTTTGGAGAGTGTTCTTTTTATAGTACAAGTTAACTGATTTTATATTTTCAATAAAAATATTCTTTTTTTCCAGAGTGATTATGATCAAAGAATGGTACACATCAAACTTGTTATGGGCGACAACATTTCGAATCTTTAATTTTATCATCTAATAAAAAAATCCCAATTCTTTTTACCTCCAAGAAAAAAATCGATTAATATCTTAAAACACTCAAAGTATAGAGTGTACTCTTTAAACCTGGTTAGCTCGATATTTGGCAAATAGTCCTCGTTGCTGTGGGCATCCTCATTGAATATGTAGTCGGGTGAAGGGCAGTGTCGGAAAACAAATGTTATCCTGTCCGGAACCACAGTGTCCACTGGTATCTCCTCCGGAAGTGCCTCAATGATTGAGTATACCTTCCTGTGCGAATTGAGCATGAAATCGTTCACTTGTGACCTGTAACCAACGCTTCGTCGCTATCTTTTATTATTGATTTGAAAGTTACAAGACAGCAATGCGGAGATTCGTTTTTTCAGTAATGGTCCAGTTAAAAAAGATTTTATATAACCGAATTTATTTTCCGCTTTTTCGCTGCAGAATATTGGTAAAAGTTAAGTTGTTTGTTGCATATTAGACAATAATTAATCTTAGCTTAGATTTTAGCTTTTATTATTTTTACTTAACCCAGATTTTCATATGGGAATCGAATCCACAATCTCGGATTAGTATACTTACATACATCACAGCCAAACCGCTCAGCCAGCTATGCCACCCGATGATCCTACTACTAATACTAATTTTTTAGAATTAATTAATTCGAGATCTCTTTAAAAAGGGACAAGGAAAACTCCTATCAAAAATCATTGGGATTTTCGTGTGCAAATTCCCTTCTTTATTTGCAAACCATTGGAGACATGGAAATTTTCGCTGTTACGTCGTCAATAATTAAAGTGTTATTTTAATCATTATGGATGAGATTGGTTTGATTTGAAGATTATGTGAAGTATATATGAAGTAGTTAACCTTATACACATTTTCGATATAGCCTGAATAACTTTTATCATTTTAAATAATATGCATACGTTATTTTATTGGCTTACTTATTTTTCGTTAAAAGAAAAGAAATCTCCAACATGTATTTTTATAACAATCTTTAACTTTGATATATTTAGAATATTCTTGGTTTATTTGTATTTAGATAGGTACTGCATATGATATGTGGTATAATTAACTATTTTTCATTCGTATGGAATTTATTTTATAAAAATTTATTATTAGACAGCTGTTCATATGGTAAAGAGAGAATTTTGATGAATTTCACACTAAAAATTAGAACGTTAGATGACTCCGATGGAATTAAATGGAATTTTTAAAATTATCTCCCGATCTAGGATGCATTGTGTCGTTTCGTGTATTAAAATGCAATAAAGTTATTTCTAATATTGCTTTTTACTAAGAAAGGAGAGGACAAATATTGGAAGAGATTATTGAAAAGGTTACTCATCCTTTAAAAGGATGCACATATGCTTCCCAGGATGATATATCCATCTTTGTTTTGTTAGTTATAAATGTATACGAGTATAGGGGATCAAAATGAAATGTGGTACATATCTTCTTCCATTTCTTGGCATGATATTTATAGACAAGGGTATTAATAAAATTACCATCGCCAATTTGCCAAATTAATGGACATGGTAGATCTAAATATATGCGAATGGAAACTCGTATAAAACTTTTATTTACAAATTGGTCACAAAACTTCATGCGAATTAGAAAAACAAGTAAAATATTATTCAAATAACAGTGGAGCTAATCAATTCTTGAAGAAACTCCCAAACGTTTGAATAATTTTCTGCCTTCTGGGAAAAATTATAACGGAGGAATTTCATTAATCAAGCACAGAAAACTTCGGGTGGTAATCAAATCAGCGCCCTGATAGCAAGGGGATCCTGGAAAAGGCGCAAAGAAACGCATGTTCTAATTTGCAAAACCAACAAAACTGCTCGTTTGGCCTGCAAACGAAGGGTCATTTTCCAGGAATTACTACCAAAACATTCTTCATATCATTCCTACTGCTTGAAAAGACAAATATAAGAGAGAACTCGTCCTAGAGCAAGTACTTTCTCCACTTGCTCCAGGAAACCTTTTAGTTGTTTGCCTCTAGGTAAAAAAGTTTTCTATCCTCTGTAGGCAAGGGAAAGCATGGATTTAAAGAATCCCCGACTACTGTCGTCGTTAGCCTAAACTTTCGAAACGAATTCGTAAATTAGGGCCTAGAGGACCGAGGTTGAGGATAAAAAAAACTTAAAATTTTCCAAAGAAGCTTGAATGCAGAGCGGCTCTCACCCCCTTGGGGAGTGATAAAGAAAAAGCCACGTTTTCTGTAAGTGGAAAGAGGCGAAGAAGGCAAATTATTTATCGTTTCTTTATTCTACCCGGCAGCCAGTCGAAGTGAAACAATTGCACGGCCGTTGCAAAGGATGTCCTCGTAAAGGGCTTACAGATTTTCAGATTTTGAAAGTAGTTCATGCATGGGCAGATTAGCAAAAATCCGAGTTTACTGTTCTATGGAAATCCTAGAACTGACGAAAACATCTCTATAATTACAGGAGTAAGGGCGTGGAAGGGATTACAAGGAAGGGAATATTGTGCTGCACCATATAAATTTTATCCTTTTATCTCCGCCTGGTGCAATCGAGCGGAATGGTAGCCTCTACTATTGTTTTCACGGTTCGCCCTTGTCAAGCCCTGTCGCAGTAAAACAGCCACAAAACACGAGTTCTATGGCACTAAAGGTTCTGGAGGGTAAATCGGATTGTGTCCTGTTCCACGAATGGAGCCATGCGAGGTCATAATAAATATCACCGGTAAAAGTTTTTACTCAGTGCGTTGGGAACTGATTTGAACAACAACAGATAGTGTGCATGGCATGCATGGGGTTTACGTATTGTTAAGATATTGGTGCATTTAAAATTCCTTGGAAATTCACAAAATACGCAATGCATCTGATTTAACAATGAATGAGGACCAAATGTACGAATCTGGGGTTGCTGGTATCAAATAAAATATTTCAACGGGATGTATAGAAAAGGGATATTGGTTTCTGTGAGAAAATAATTTACGTCAATTTTCTAGTCAACATGCATTCAACACATAAATAAAATGTACAATGAAAGACAAAACATTATTAGCAATATATTTTTCTTTTAAAAAGTCATTCTAAAAAGTACCAAGTAAAACAAAATTATACAATGGACAAAACATTGATCTTTTTCAACTTTAGACAAAATAAGATAAAAATTATGTACCCAATCATAAACAGATGATCGGCTTTAACACTAGGTTTACTTAAATTATTCGGTATAGTGTTAAGTATAAAATAAGATAAAAGACGTTTAATTTATAATAATATTTATATATATGTATACATTTTACTCATTTTGTTCAATAGAGTTTTAACAAACACCATAACTGAGATAAAACAAAAAGAATATTATACATTTTATATCAGTAAAATAAGTAATAAAAATAATATATATTAGCTTTTAGGTCAAATTTGTATTCTATTATGCGAAACCATCTTTGTTCGGTTTATAAGTAGAGAGAGTTAAGTGTAAGTGCTATAAATACTACAAGTAATATGAATGAAATAAAATTTATTGCAACAATTTTTTATATATATTTTTGCACGACTATATGTTGTGTGCATAGTGATTTGAAGTTTGACCTAAAACAAAATAATATAATAAGTACATGCATTAATGTACACTTATTTAAAGCCGAATAAAGTGGTAAAGGTAACGTGCACCCGATACCCTCGAGTGATAAATGGTCAATTCGAAACGGAATTGCCATCAAACACAATAGCCTTTGTTAGTTTCCGGGGAAACATTCTGAGCAAGCACAGTTTTGCCCCATTTGTTGGGTAAACAAGGAATACCTTGAAGGGACGTCAATCGTCCTGAAAGAGAGCTCAACAGTCGGCTGTTGGTAAACAAAACTAATTAGAAGTAGCATAAGTGTCGTCTTAATTAGAACAAATGGAAGCTATTTCGTCTAGTTGCCAGGTTAATATCACGTCACTATCCGCTTTTGGCGTTACAGCAAGTACAAGTATATGCTGCATTAATTTAAAGCCCTTGAGTTACAGCGTAAATTCTTTTCGTTATTGCACCCCTAAGTATGCAGAGTGTTCATGTAATTTGCGCCATTTAACTCCTTTTAGCTGAGTAAAATTGCCCCATTACTGCCTAATCTACTGTCCTCCCATCTGAGCGAAATTAACAAACCTCCAGCTCCAGCTCTGGAGTCTTTCTTTCTGGCAGTGAAGGCCATGAATTGCTCCCTGGGAAGCAGGAAGTGATTAAGAATATAATGCTGATCTCAGATAACGTACCCTTTGAAAGAAGGCAAGAAAATTGGATAAAAGTGCCTAGCGCGGAATGGTGGCCCAAGGGTGGCCTGACATTAAGGGATTTTTCCGCTTACTTCGGGGGCTTTTAATTAGCTGGACTTCTAATGAACAAAATAGCTGAGAGTTTATATTGTACTTTATATCTATCAACATAACGCCTACCTGATGGGAGACCTAGAGACAAATCAGGTACCCTTTTGCCAATTACAATCTAATTTATGAGACGCGAATATATATTCAATAAATTTTCCTGCCAAAAGCCTTTACTTCTGGCTAATAACTCAAATTTTGCATCTTTGTAAGAAGTTCAAACAAGCAGACCTTTGAATCAATCAATCCATTTACGAAGATGCTACTCTCTTGTTTTTGCGGAGAAAAGATCAAAAAGATTGAAAAAAGTAAATTACATCGGCATATAAAAGAGGTCTATTGGGTTTTTTGACCAAATTAACCCAAACCCTTGAATGACCTTTTAAATCATTTAAATGGGTTCAACCGAAGTAGATGTCATCCACTGAGTAGCGAGGATAATGCTATTACAACTGAGAAAAGTACAAAAAATATAGTGAAAAGAAAGTAAAACGTAAAATTTTTGGTTGTCCGAAAGGGCTCCAATTTTCATTTAAATTCAACGTACACAGAGCCACTGATATAAAATAGGGCAGATAGGGACTAGGTAAAGCCGTGAATCTCATAAAATTAATTCCCTGCAGACAAAAAAGAAGTGATTCTCTGAAGTAGGAGTAATTTTCTTTTGAGGATTAAAAGTTGGCACGATTTCAAATAGAGTCAGGCATATTTTACATATATAGTACGCGCGAACTTTATGCAATTCAAATCAACTTCGGGGAAATTATTCTGCTCCTTTCACACTTTTCATCTTGAAGGAATATTCTATTTGTTTGCAAATTTACGTTTTGCCGTATATTTCTGAAGTCGCAGAATTAATTACTATCAATTTTAAATGCGAATTATTAATCTGGCTTTTGGCATAGTTAAGCTTTTAATTATTGAGCAAATTGTATAATCAGACTTCAGTAAGGAAATGGGCTCATCTGCACATTAGATCTTTCTCCAGAAACGAAATTAGTTCTTGTAAAAGAATTAAAAATTAGTTGAAGTTTTACAGTGCGAGTAAATAAGGGCAAAGAAATTCCTATTCGAAAGTCATACGTTAGAGTCCTGTCCTTTCGCCAAAGTCGTTATTTTTTGAATAATTCCCACATTGTAACATATAGTCAGAATAATTCTCACAAAAAATTCGCTGTTATCGTCGTTATGAATTATTTTTATTACTTTTATGCTAAAAAATAATCTTAGTTTTGTTTGATAAGTTTAATACATAGCAACTGATTGTGGTAAATATACGAGAAGCTTTGTTTTAATTATAAATTGTTAATTGTATTGGTTTGATCATAACGTGCAAATGGATATATAGAAATTTCAAATGTCGAATGCGAAATTTTTAAAACTGAACGATTTACCATTAAAATCTGTGCTAAGGTTTTAAATGTGATTGATTTCGAAGAATTCAATATTTTTCTATTTTAAAGGATTAACATTTATTTTCAATTAATATATTCTAATTTAAGCGATTAAATTACCATACTAGAGTGAGATTTTTTTTACTTTGGAAATTCAAAATATTCTATTTAGAAAAATTCAGCGCGATAGCAATATCTATTTTTCACGGATGCAGTAAGGTATTATTGAATTAAAATTATTATATTGGTTTTCAATATTGACTTAATAAAATTTCCAAAAATATACTCTTTAGAAAAATAAGTAACCTCTAGCTTTACCCAAATATCTCGGTCTTCTGAAATAGTAGAAAAGCGTGGTACTCGGTTAACTGCTGATATAGGGCATCATACTCGAGCTCGAGCTACGATAAATTTGTGGCTCAAGTCGTAGTCAAATTCCTCACAAGATTACTGGAATGCCATTTAAGAACTACCATAAATATAAAATTGGCTTTAACTTTGTTATACAAAATAAATACACCGATCTAACATATTGGCTAAATGACAATACCGTCATGGTCGGAAATGGAAAGATGAGCCAAAAGGCAGGTGCTGTGCTTCAGGAAGTAAGGAAGTCAGGAGCATTAGCTAGTAATCTATAAATGTATTGATTGAAACAAAGCAGAATTTCTCATAATCATTTCGAAGTATGCGTGAACATACGAGCACATAGAGAAGAATTATATGATGAATTGCTCTTTCACTTAATTTCAGTTAATTGTTATAAGTATGTACAGTAGTAAGTTGCCCAAACAAATAAAAAGAAAATGTATATTTTATTAAAATATATGTAAAGTAAGATAATGTCACAGACCCTCGAAAATGTATGAGGACCATTGTGTTACAATACAGTTTAAGTTGGAAAATATCTTAATTAAAAGACTAATTGCTATCTAGATGGGTGACAAAATGTAAAGCTGCAAATGATTTTGACAAAAAATTTATGCGGTGAAATACCACAAACGAACCTAACTAACTACAATAACTTCGTCTTAATACAATCAGAGAGTAATCCTCTAAAGTTAAGAACATAAATTTAAAACCGACACTAATCCTTTTAATTAAACCGCTGCAGAGCCCGTAAAAACGTTCAACCAGTTCAACTCTTTCTCGACTTTTTAAGTACTTGCTAAACATTTTCACAAAGTCCGTGAAAATTCCATTGAAGATGGTCTCGTGTTTAAATGTTGGGTATTGTATGTGGATGAAGGGATGCGATTTCGGCAAATAAAAAGAAGCTCTGAAATCCACTAAGAGCTGAGAGATTCTTTAGAGTAAAGTACGCTAATTCAGTGGGAAAGCAGGCATCAAATGACTGGGATAGAGGGATGAAAATTAAAAAGACATCGTCCCCTCAGCCCCTGTCTTTCTAATGAGGGTTTTTGTTGATCCAGAAAATTTTCTTAGGCATATATTTATGTACTATATTCGAGTAGTAAGTTTTGTGGAAGTTATAGCTTTGTATTTCAACAAAGAAACTGAGAGAATGGGAAATAGTTACCGAGAAAGTTTCAAACCCTGTTGGCAGTTTATGGGTCTTAAAAATGGAAGGTGTTCTACAAGCCGGTCTAGTTGTGAAGTGGAGTGTAGTGAAGAAGAAAAGCTGCCTTTACCTTGCTTAATTAAATTCCACAAAAATAATAAGGCGAAATACAAACTTTCCTTTATGTGAATAAGTAAAACTTACCCCCATCTGTGAACCAGCATCTTTGGTCCATAATTAAATTGAAAATTTCATTGTATCACACCTTGACCTAAAAGCGAATTGCTCTGATTTGGTCTCCCTTTGCTTCGTTTTGTGAACCCTTTTCTTCCATTAAAATTGTAGGAGGTCAGAAATGGTCCCGGAATTAAGTTTGTAGGAACAATTAGGAAAGTTGTAAAGTCCGTGAGGAAATTCTAACTCAACATTGCTGCAGATCATGCTCATGGTATGAATCCAATTAAGAAATGTTAGGGAACGGTTGCAGGAACTGGAAGTTGCTAATTGTCTTCACTGCTGAATTTGTTTCTAATTTATTAGAACTTTGTGTGCTGCTCCTTAACACCAGTAGTGTTCCACTTGATGAGTATAATTACAGACACTGAAATGTTATTGTTATCATCTAATTGTAGTTTGTAAATAAGTTTACGTTCGTTACCGACACCAGACAAAAATCGAACTTGTGTTTGGTCCTTTTAGAATTGTCTTGAGACTTCTGCTTTTCTACTTGATACATTAAAGTAAAGCAATAAATATAATTTTTTTAAATCATCGCCTAATCCATGTGTACATAAATATGAAGTTTGAAAGATTCTGTCTCTCTGATTTTTCTTTTTTGGTCTGGGCATGTGTCGTACAAGTTCATTAGCTCAGAAAAACCTCAATTAAATGATCATACTATAGGCAGTAAAGTTTGGTTTATGGAAAAAATTATTTTATTTATAATCCTAGCTTATCAACTATTTGTAGAGTATTGTTTTACCGAAGACTTGTATATTGCTATGTTATCGTTTCAAATAAATATTTATGTACTGAGTTTTGCGGTATTTTTGTTAAATTTTTTTCACTTTAAAGTTCACATATATGAAAATGTAAAGTTTTGCCTTTCGTATTTAGTCCGACGTTGCTGGAATCTACAATGTTAGTCTTTCAATTCAGTATCTAGGCTTAAATTTTATAGTTTACTTTCCGTTTTCTCGAATACCGAAATTATAACTTACAATCGTGCTTTAGTTTTTCAGCCATTTTTCAGCAATTACCAAATAAATTGAAAACTTTCTAAGATTTGAGTAAGGATATTTTTTTTTATTAGAGAACTCTATTAGAGTTAACGTTTTTCTTTAGGATTTTAATAATTTCATGCAGTTTCATAGTTCAGGTATGGATATGTTTCATAAAGTTTTAACATACGAGCACTTTCGCTAGATGGGAGGGACGTGATCAAGTTCTGCGCCAAGTTCAGCAGAAGTTATACCAATACCAATCAATTGATCCAGCAACCTTAACAGAGTCACCTTCTCTATCATCTTCGTAAACTTCAAGGTGGTTGAAGATGTTTTAGGAAGACCTAACACTTATTCGACTGTCAGAGCTCAACAATTAATATATATATATAGATCAATAATTAAAATATAAATGCATCATTAAATATTTCCTTAATCAATTTTACTATATCATCATATACTTTGAAAAGTACTCACCAACATTTTAGCAATTTGGATACGCAGTCAACGATTTGAGTGAGTCGATGTGAGTGTGCCAATTGATACAAGTATATACAATAAATTCTTCTATTCAGGACTTTGTTGATACTCAATATACGAGCATTCGCAGAAGACAGTAGAACAAGATAATTAATAAAAAATTTTTGCAAACAACAATGCATTGATAGTTAATACTCCAGCAAGTACAGCTTTACCAAAATTATTTTTAGTTCTAAGAAAAATGGTATGCACTATAAATTGGTTTATCAATTCTGGCAGATTTGCTTCAAAGTTGAAAATAGCCATAAATTTCGGACTTTCATACGCTCAGCTCCCACTCATCCTGTTTCCAAAAAAATTCAAATTTTTCAAGACGAGCGAAATCATTGTTTCTTTTGGGCCTTGCTTAAGTTCGTGCTCATCCAGCGATATCTACCCCTGTTAGAACTTGGATGAAATGAAAGTTCCAAAAAGTCCTGGTTTTCGTTATAAAAACTTGAAACAAACTTAATGGAAGTCTAAACGAAAGTTCCAGCCGGCCAAGAGGGTGTTTCCTTATTCTTAACCTGCTGGTTGGAGTTGCTATAAAGTGTTCTTTACCCAAGGAAACACAGTGATTTATTTTCGCAATTTTTACAGCTCCCATTTTTCTTGTTTCCCGGGGCCATTCGGGGTTCTCTTTTTCATTGGTCTACCCGCGCGTCCTACTTTTTGCAACTTTTTATTCTTCATTACTTTATTTTACAAGGGACTTCATTCACGCCGGGATAGCTATTATTGTTACCCACCTTGCGGTCCCGGAAATTCTATTTGAACTTGAGCAAAGTGTTAAGCATTAACATTTTGTAAAACTTTCCCTTAATGGGGTTCTTGGGGACTCATTGTTTAATGCTCTTCGTCAATAGAATAGTGGGAAATTAAAATTTTAAAATTTTCTAAATTATATTAGACACAGTTACTGAATTTTTGAAGAAAATATCAAAAGATTGCCGCTCCTAAATCAAGTGCATTACTCTTTAAAAATAGGGACATTGTGATGTCTGACCTGCCAGCCCCTTTTGAGAAATGTTCTGAAGCCATGAGAGGTTTGAGCTATTATTTTGTCAAATTATCCATTTGGCCTCATCTACGGACAAGGGCTAACATTTCGGGTAGAAACAAATGGTACCCGTCTGAGCCACGCATACCAAGAGATCTGGCTACGAAACATGCCAGTAATTGTTTCTAGAAATTAATGGGAAGGAAGATCTGAGGTAGATTGAAATAGCTTTTGTTTTATTCAACTCTGGGTAAAGGGGAAGATACCTAACGTCTATTAACAGACATTCATCAAAATCAGGGCTGCTGCCATTGCCCGAATCACTGTCGGGGATATTGTCGCCATAAATCAATCTATAAACTCTCCCTGGAGCTGCGGTTTCTTTGATGCAAACCTGTCCCTCATAATTAGGCTTGCTGGACCTCCCTGGATTTGGCTTCCCTTGGATAAGTGGCAACCACCGGGGATTCGGACATGGACAAACAGAAATGTGTCAAATTGAAAGTAAAGGAATCAAAAAGAATTTTCTTTAATATTCATGGGGTATAATATCAGAGATGACAGGGGCGGGCTTGAATTTCAATCCTTTACGGCTCGCTTGCTATTCTACTTGAAAGCCCTGGCTCCGCCTTGGCCCACTCGAAACGAGACTTTTCTGGTGTATTCCAGGGCTATCATTTGGGCTTATTTCAAACAACCAACCCCGACCAGTTGGTGCAGATGGCAAGGGTAAAAAAAATCATTGGAGCTATTGATACCGGGCCTAAAGGTCTCAACGATCTGGGGACTCATTATTCCATTTTTTCAATTTTGTCTCATAGCATTGTGACGGAAGATGTGCAGGGTACCGTGGTTGAAAAAGGTTGTTTTTATCATTGCCTGGGGAAATTATTGGTTTATGCGTTCGCCAGTTCATAGGTGAAGCTTTCTTACGAGAGGCGTATTCAAAAGACATTCTTGGGAAGCCAGATCCCACCGGAGAATTCACCTGATAGCTGGATACGGTTGAAGAGTTTGGCCAGAGTATTAACATTCCGGACGAGATGTCTAACTTGGAATTGATAATATGCGGTGGAGTTGACTGGAGTTATATCACGTGCCAGGCGTCCTTTCGGAATATTTGATTAACATAAAAGTGGATTAGTGGGTTTTGTTTTAAAGCTGTATATAATGGATTAGCTCAGTGGAATGTTTAGCTTGAAACTTCACTTGACCTTTGTTTTTGAGGATGTCTATATAAACTTTCGAAATTCGTACTGAAAAAGTCATTAAATTCCTGATTTAAGGATTAGTATAATAGTTAGTAATCATAATCCTAGCAATTGTTATTGTATGCTACAAACATACATAATATAATACAATACATATAACATTCCTTTTTTATTTAAAAATAATCACTAAAATTGGGCGGTTAAAAAATCGGTTCATTGATATTTACTGTTTTAACAAATTCTGAAAATATTTAAAAAATATGTTGGTAAATGTTTAAATCGAAACTTGTTATATTTATGTAGTTATAGTGGAAATGCAGACTAAGCGTAGTTATTTGAAAAAGTGTAAGCACTTTTTTAAAGTTACGGAGCCAAATGGCAAAAACGGAACGCTTACCGCAGTTTCTACACTTTTAACCTGCATAATCGAATGAAACTTTGCATGTTAATTCTTTAGTCAGGGATTTTAATTTATGTACGAGCATATGTTCCAAACGGTTTTCCATTTTTAGAGATAATCTTATACTGAAGTAGAGATAAAATTTTATGTATAAAAAAATATATTCCAAAAATTTGAAAATAAATTTACTTAAGATTGTCCTATATTTTGTTAATTTTAAAATAATCGAGAATAAACTATGAAGTACGTGGAAATTGTCCCACTAACCCAGTTCAGGTTTAAAAACAATATGTGGGAAGGACATTTTCCAACATGATAGGATTACTAAGAAAAATAGCATTACAAATAAAGGAAATAAAAAAGGGCATATTTTGATAATTTAAAAAAAAAATATTATGAAATGATAAAGTTTGTAATGAGACTCCAATGAAAGATTAAATTTTGAAATATATAAAAGTACGCTTAAAATTTTGTTAGTCTACTAGTTTTGGCGAAATTTTGAAAACTGGTCAAAATTCGTATTTTCAAATTTTTGTAAAATTGTATTTATTGATGTGATATGTTGAAGTGGAAAATGTTGATTTCAATCTATGGATGAAATCTTATAGAAATGATCTGTGACCGAAAACTCGTACTTGGTTATGAGTCTTTCTAACGTAATAAATGGTGCATGAAGCATCAAAAAATATATCCAAAATTATGCAGACTTACAGATTAAAGTCTTTGCTTGAGCAGCAAAGAGTGAGAAATCTTGTTTATGAAGGAAAGTTTCATAATTCGGATGACAAAATATCATTCGTTGTTGATGATCTGAAAAATCCAACGGTGCGGAAGAGTTTACATCGTACATCTTTTGATTTGCTTAGTACAAAAAAACTATAATATTATCGCAGTTTATTTGAGTAAACACAAAGCATATTTTGTCCGTCCGTTTCGCAAATGCAACTTTGTCTGTGCAAACGACCCTTGCATATCACCATTTCTAGTGAAAACTATGTATTTACACAAAGCTACTCGTAGAAGGGTATAGTGATCAATTTGCATAAGAAAGTGCCGCACAACCTTGTTTTTGCCAAGGCAAAATAATTTTCGCTGGAGTGTATGCCACGTCTGTTACGAGGATAACAGAGGGAGGGGGCTATTTTCGTGCACACAATCCTTACAAAGCTACATTTTCTGAGAAAGGGAGATTCACTTCAAATCCCTTGGAGCTCTGAGAAGTTTAAGGAAAACTCCTTCAAATTAAAAATTATGAGCGGGTGGGATTACGCCAGTGTCCCTTTTGCTGGCAGAGTTGGATAGGGGATTCCACGTACTAGCGAGCCTTGGTAATCGCTTCACGTCGTTCAATTACTACTGAACCGAACAGAAGAATGAACGAATGCGATAATTCCACAATATCACCGGGAAATAACGATGATGACGTCTGTGAAATTTCATTTTATCCTGAAAGCGGCCCTTTCTATATCCCCATGGTTTTATAAGCAGAACTTTTGTCAGGGTAAGGATTCTAGGACCCAGAAGTTGCACAACTTTTCACAAAGATCATGGAGAGATCAATGTTTCGCTTCAATTGATTTATCTAAATCCTTTGTGGATTTGCTTCCAAAGCGCACAGCCAACATTGCTCCAGGGCTTGGTGCTTCCTCGCATCCTGTCTAGGCTTCGTGGCTCGATCTCAGCCTCCATATATTCCACTTGATTCGAGACATAGGACTGTTGAAAATAAAGGGATTTTCTATGTGCTAATGTTCATAAGACTTTTTATTTTGCGAATTATTAGCCTTTCCTACTACAAGATCCATTTCAGTTCGGTAACGAGTGTTGCGAAATGCACTTTGTAATGAAAGGGAATTTCTTTGTTGGTTCAATGAGTAAGGGGCAATTAAAGTTATCTTTGTTGGCATATTACACTCCATCATCATGTCCAGCTTGCGCACGATTTCCTTTTATTGTCGACACGTGCGAGCATTTCTGAAGAGGACATTTATCACATGGAACCATAAAAGTTGCTGGCTTATTATTAATTTATTTTATTTCCTTGCAAATTCTCATAATAACGATCGTTATGTGGCCTCTTAATGGAATCTGAAGATGCTTAAACATTTTCCTTTTTTTGTGTTTTTTACATAATTGATAAAAACTTATTTATTTTCTTCCATGGGTTATGTATCTTTTTGGCACTTTTCTAGACACCAAAATATAATATGTGTGCATTGCTTAGGAGAATTAATTAATTGTTTAAAGAGAATTACGAGAATTATTTAAACAATCAGTAAAAATCTCATAAAAAACAAATAAAAACTGAAGATGAAAGACAATAGATCTAAACTTTATTAAAACTATCCAAACATTTTAGAGATACTATACCTTCCGTGGAGCAAAACACGCTTTTCTAAAACTTCCGACAGCCAGGTATTACGCTTAAGGGTTTACGGCTAGTCAGACTTTTCACTTATTTTGCGTTTTCTTAAAGTGCAATATTTCAAAAATAATCGGTGAAAATTTGAAGTTGAACCGATAAACAGTTTTAAGTAAATTCTACAATAATCGCACAGACCTCTTACTATTCGCAGGTAGCGGATCGCTTTAAAAATCTTTAAGCGGCTTTTTCTCTAAAATACGGTTTCAAGTACGGGAACCAATATATTTTAAGAACTAAGTATACTCGATGGATTTAAATGAAATTTGTAAAACATGTTCTAGTCATTAAAAACTAGAACTTGAATTTTTATAAACAACTTGCTGATTTACCCAGCGTCGCACAGTGGACGTAATGCGGTCTAGCTAGTATTTATTTAATACTATTTTTGTACATCCGCAAACAGAAAATTCTTGCAATTATGGTGCAGGATTTCTTGAAATTTAAAAATTGCTATATACATTGTGAATTGTAGATTTGAATTCCATACTTTCGAAATCGTCTTGATATTATTTTTTATTCAAATAACTTACTGTAAAGACATTTCAGTCGCTATATTGTATCCACCATTTTAAATTTGGAAATTTTGGTAACACGAACCGAAAGCAGCATATGCCAAAACCCCTTAGTATTTCATTTCATGGTAATTCCGTGAAGTTTACCTTTTTGTTTTTATTCATTTTGGGTCTGCCGTCTTGAATTTTGGTATATTTGAGTAATATACATATATCAAAAAACATTTCTAGATATTAATTTTCATTAAAATTACTCAAAATTGATATATTGAATACGATAAAATTAAATGGTGGGTGCTTTAAAGATAAAAAATGATTGGCCCCTGATTGAATGACCGTGCTTGCCATAGGTGTTTTTCATTTGTTTAAAATGTATGCTTGCTATTACTTTATGCATTTGTATTATCCAAACACCTTTACATTTAGAGAGGCCCATTTATAATCAGTTTCAACTAAAATAATACCCTGAATAAAATATATTCCTGCAATATGTAGAGTTATCGATATCGCATCAAATCTCGTCCCAGCAATACCGATATTTTATGGTCGCCATTTGAAAGAATTATTGTCGTGTTACTTAGGAAGTATTTAAAAGTCCCTGGAACAGTAAGCAGCCACCATTGTCTGGGATTAAAAAGTTTCCGGCGAAACATTGGCTTGTTTTCAAAGGAGTTGGTGATTTAATGCTTTCCAAAAAGGAAGCCGGTCACATTTCTTGCACACTCTGAAAGCCTTTTTGGTAGCGAGAGAAGAAGTTTCTGCAAAACGGGTCAAAGGGCAGCAATTTATTGTTCTTGGGCCTCCCATAATGTTCGTCCCTACCGCACTGGGTATTATCGGGAATTTGAAAGGTGTAATTATGGGGCTTTGGGGGTTTCTAAAGGTTTCCTCAGGATTAGTTTGAGAGACCTCATTGATCTACCTACTGGGGCTTAATTTTAATTTACGCCCACTAACTCCGCCCGAAGCCCACTGATGAGGACTTTGGCAACCTTGCTAAAGTTTGGCACATCATGTCGGATAGAAACTTAATATATTTAGCAATAAAATTGGAAGAACGGAAATGAGATGTCTCACTAATAAAAGATCTGAGACACCTCAAGAGCCAAGCGGAACAAGATCTGAAGACGACTTCATCTGCTATTAGTCTTGACTCCATAAAAAATTTTTTAGACTAACGACTTTTCCGTTGTATTATATTTTCGCGGCAGGCTTGCGTTTGGCGTTGAACGACTTGTCTTTACGACGTTTTTCTTTTCCGTTGGCAAAGTTCATTGCGACAACACTTGCCAATTTCCATTAATCAATTGAAAAGCTTTCATCGAAGTGGGAAATCTCGTTTCGGAGATAAAAACGGCGAAAGGTTTTTGATTTATTGGATAAAAGCCGTTCGCGTTCTCTGTTATGAAGTGTGACGAAATTTTTGGCCTGGCCCCTGATGGTACTTTTGCACATCTATTTATTAAGATAAATTCGTCTCCTGGGAAATATTTTGTTCTATTGGATTTTGCGGTTATTGGATAAAATGGATAAAATGTGCAAATTATTGCGTCTACGTAAAATGTAGGCTGATGATATGTTTAAAATTGTTAGATACTTCACTGAAAGTACATGCTAACATGGGATTATATTATGATTGAAATTTTTAGAATTCAATTGGAATCGATTAAACTAAGATTTGAGAGTTGTTTGGAATTTGAAAAATATAATTTAATTATTTTGTAAATTTTAGCTTATAATGAACGCTTTTTATATTTTATTATTTCTTCAATATACGATTTGTTTAGATAATGTGTGTACAACATTTTCTGAACGAATTATTGGTGTAGTATGTATGTAATTTCGAATTCACATTTATTTTACGGCTATGTTTAACAAAAGTTGGTTTAAGATCCAATCATTTATTATACTGCAGGGAGGTGGGTTAATATAAAATGTAATAATTTCTGTTCGAAACACATTAGAGCGACAAGTAAAATGTTGATAATAAGTATGCATTATGTATATATATTTTTAACTGTACCTCACATGTCTCGATCCGTTAGCAAATGTGTCGTTTAAATAAAAAAATAACCATGTCAATATCTTTAGTCCGTCAAAAGCTATTAACATTTTTGTGCAGTCACTAAAATACTCAATTGGAAAAAACTCTCTGCTATTAAACTTAAGCGATAACCTCTTACGAGATTTCTTGTGTTTTAAAGCTGAGACGTATAAGTATTAATGTAGAAGGTGAATAATTTCGGCTTGCGAGACAGTAAGAGGTAGATCGAGCTTAGGCAACAGAATTATAAGATCCTTAAGACGAAAAATGAGGTTGTGCATTCGTCAAAATGGGGGTCACTGTAAACACATCAAAATCTTACTTGTCGTCCTGCTGTATTTCGAACAGGACTTATTACGTTTTATATGAGCTCACCTCTCTGAACACGCGAAAATATTTCAGCCGTTAAAAAAAGGGGTAAAGGCAAAAATTGTTCATCATGAACGTTGATTACAACACTGTAAGGAATCGATTGGCATATGTTGGAACACTTCTTTATGAATCACCCTGTATAATTTACCTTTAGAAAAATCTTTTACTTGTAAGATAAGAACAAATTGGTTTTCTTAATTGTTTTTATTAATAAAAATTAATGCAATAATTTAATAATTCAAATTTCGTAATAAAAATCATGACAATAGCAATTTGATAAGATTTTCATATATTTTATAATCTTTTTATAAATGATAGATGAAAAATTAAATGGATTAGATTTTGTTCTTTCATCACTAATAAAAATAAACTCAACATTTCTTCTTAATTCCTTTTCCTGGTTAGAAAGATTTTAATCTTATCATAGATTGAGAACTTTAATCTTTTAAGAATTGATTTCAGTTACACAACTATGTACTCGTATATCCATATCTACTTTCTGTTTAAACGTTTTAAGTGGTCCCATGAGTTAGACACTGAGAAGTTCAGGAGCAAAAGAGGAAGTTAACTATTCATTTGTTCTCGTAAACCAATCTCGCAATTGCAATTAGTCTAGTTTTCCTTTACTTTGGAGGAGCAACAGGTGCAGATAAAGTGGCAAGTGCGAGTGCATTGCTCCTTCAGACAAAACGAGGTTGCTGCATGAGGAGAAGTATCCTTGGTGCAGTTCGCGTGCAATGTAACTGATTACGATTCCACCCACACAATGAGCTTTCTTCATAAAACTTATATTTATCCTGAATGCGAAAATCTTATATTGAGCTGAATTTACCATTTCTTGGCACGAAAACTTTTCGGAAAATTCGATTACCGTGAACGTTTTGATTAAAGTGTGCTGGGAGTTATGTCCCTGTCTTCGGAGAATGTAAGGTAAGATATCTGCGATCGTTGAACGCAATTTGTGCAATTCTTTCTTGTTAATTCGACACATTGCTCACCCCCGCGCAAACACAATAATCGTTCAGTGCCTGTAAAAATCAATAGTGTAAACTCTGTTTACCTTCGGCATCGTCTGCAGAATCATAAACGTTCCACCGACCGATGCTACCACCCTGTCGCATTGCACCTCCAGGACCCTTCGGAAGGTAGCGAAGCGAACAGAGCAGTCGGCCATAAATCTCTCCTTATGACTTTACATCTTCGGAGAAGGTTCTGGCATTTTAAGGCTCACGGATGATTAATGATCCTGACGTGTGGAATCTTTTAAGAAGCCCCCCTCTGCCAGCCCCTGGCTTTGTGCTAGTCAATTCTCTGATAGATGATAGGCACGGGGGCTTCCTATTTCACAGTCGTCTAGGTACAGCACAGTGTGTAACCTGTAAATGATTTTCAAAAAACTTCGCAAATCCTTTTGCATTTTAAAGCAAATATGAAACATTTTTGCTGGTAATAAAATCCAGAATTCGCGAATTACGATCGAAATCCCCATATCGAATTTCAATATTCTCAAAATCATTGGAATTTTATTGCGAGGAATTCGGGTTTCGATCGCAAATAATTGCCAACCTTTTATGCCTTAATTTAATTCAGAGTTCGGTAAGCGCCGAATAACCGGCTCCATTCTTGCATTGTGCGTTCTGGATTCACAGTTTCCTGAGGATGTAGGCATTCTACCGTGTTTATTTGTGAGTTTTTTCTTCATTAAGCAACCTGTATCCTTTTTAATGCACACAAACTGAAATTTAATGACATTAATAAATAACTTTAAAATACAAGCAAAATGAGGGATATTGTTTTAATTTTTAGCAGCAAATACCACTGGTTTGGTCGATCTTTTTAGTTTTTTTTTTAATATACATAATTTTATTATTATAGACGAAAATATTAGAAAGAAAGAACCTAATTCTGTAAATTATTAGAAGTTTAATTTAGTTGAATAAAGGGTTTATTTCATTTTTTTATTGGGAATATACTAGATTTACAGAAGCATAATGACTTTTTAATTTTCTTGATTAGACAAGACAAGCAAACATTTTTTTACCCGACTTAATCTTTTAAAGAGAATTAAAATGTTCAATCAATTTCCAATTTCGAAAATTATTAACGTAAATTTATAAGGTAAGGTATTGGACCACCATAATGTACATTTAATGGCATAAGAAAAACTGTAACAACTGCCGAGAAGTCTAGTGGGAGTAGGAAAAGCAGTAGTCAAACTTTATATCGCATTTTTCTCAAAATAACTGAGTGCAATAAAAAAAACCGATTATGTTACTTTTTTATTTTATCCAATTAGGTTTTTGTACGTTCGAATAAAAAATCATAACCCTTGTAGGATTACTCATGTGTCTGTCTGTCCATTTGTCACAGTTTATTTAATCCGAATCTACTGGATCGATTAAGTTTAAATTTGGTACATATATGAATTTCTGTGACACATGTGCAACGTAAATGAATGAATTTTGAATACGAGGTCTGTTCAAGAAGTATCGCGAATTTTGAATTTCCGCGGGCTACATATATTCGATTTTCGATTGTTTTGTGGCGTTATGGTTGGTACTCAAGTCCCCCACTTATGCTGACAAGCTTGGCTATTTTGAATGTTCAGTTTATTTTTGATAGCTATTTTGCTTCGACGTGTTTTTGTTCGTCTTCGATTTTTGCCTATTCAAAAAAATAGATCAAAGAATATATATAAAATTTCTTGCACTTGTCCGTATTTTTTTTTAATTTGAGTAATCTCAATTAATGAAGATTTATTAAAATTTGCTATTTTAAAATTGTGAAGCCCTTTGTTTTTTGTACGGAAAGAACTAAAAAAGGAATCAACTACTTTTAAAGATAGCGATAAATATTTGTTTGTTTTTAGATTCATGGTAATTTACCTTGTTATCTAAGAAAAAGTCGGTTATTTTGCGCGGTTGAATTTATTTATTAATTTATACTTATTTGGTATAGATAATCAAGAATACTTTTTTTTTTTATTTAAAAATATCTATAACATTGGTCAATAAATTTCATATTTTTTTGCAGTAGCGAACAAGTGGCAAGTTTATTTCTATTGGATTTTCTTTCTAGGTTATCACTTTGCAAATAAAAATATAAAAATGCTCAATTAATTTTAATTTTTAAGAAAAATAGAAATAAAAAGCACAAAAGACCGTATCTTGACCATTGATAGAACTTTTCATGGTCGATACAAGTTTCGTCTAATTGTAAATGAGGTCCAGATAATAGCTCTAGTTTCTTGGGAAAGACGACAAAAGTTACAAAATCCATTATCAAAATTGCGGCACCGCCCGTTCCTCCTTCTGTTAATAAAAGGGAATTCATGCCACAGCTGTGGATGATGTCTTGGATTCCCACGGCGGCTAAGACCAATTTCGTTGAAATGAGACTTATTAAATTCTCTCGATTAGTAAGTAGAAAATTGCAGGCGGGAACTTCATCATGGTTCGCCTGGATAATAACAAACATCCCTCGCAGCCCGGCGGATCAGTGCGCAATTCGTGGTGTAACGAGCACTGCCTTCCAGGTAACATGAATAAGCGATTTTAATCATGCATGAGCATCCTTGAGAAGCCCTTGCGAAAGGGATCTACTGTACGGCGGTGCGGCGGTGCACACCGTCGCCGTTAATCCATTCAATCAAATGAATTTCATTGTTAGGTGCGGAATAATGAAGGTCTCTGTACCAACCTCGTCGTAAAATTTCATATTTTTGTCATATTTGGCGGGTTAATGCCAGAATGTTTTAATAAATTTCACATCGATTGGCCCGAATTTGAATAATGTCGTCCACGAACGATTATCGTTCGCACTGCTATACGACGACAACAGAGAGTGGGTTGACGAGGAAGACGATAATTTTGTTATTTACTTTGAACAATTTTTTTTTTCAACAGGTAAATTGAAATATGGAGGAGCTCGTTTTTTCTAATAACATCGAGATGGAGTATCTTCTGTTGGGATATTTCTTATTAGACAGATTTAAATTGAAAACGACTGATCCAGATTCTTCAAAATGCATTTACACAATCTTTGCAGATGACAGCCTTTTTCTCTAGTTTACAACTTGTATTAGATAAATTTTACTATTATGGTATTTTTGCAAATAGAAAATAAAGCTCAATTGGAGAAAAAATCAGTTCATATTTTTATATGAAAATTAAATCTACGTAATCTCTCCAACAGCAGCTTACTCCTGAATTGTGGGTGGACCACTTTAAATACTTAAGAATCATCTTTAATAAAACTCATACCTTCAATAAACATAAATCGTTATCAATAAATTTATTGACAAAAATCATGTACCCGTTCATAAACAAGAGGTCAACCATAGACTAGGAAAATAAGCTAATCATTTTTAAAGTAATTCCAAGAGACTGAACTTGAATGACAAACTAAGGACACGAAATGAGTTCAACATGCACCGAAAAATTGTGCAGTTTCATAGAATTCTAGCGGTATACAACTAGAGCATGCGATAGTGTACGGATATCACTAGAGTTCTAGTTAAGGTGTAATACTACCCTTTGTGTACGAAATCAAGGGTCATTAAATTTAACTAGAATTGCAGTTAGTAACTACTAAAATATCAGGGTTTTCGATAATCTGCTATATAGGGCTTCAGTTTTAACGGATTAAGTATAAATAAAATTATGGAAAAAAAATTAAAATAATACTTGAGTCCATCTAGTTAAATTTCTCCAAAAAAAAAAATTCTTAGTGTGCAGAGACGACAATCTGCTCTTAAGACATGTTAAGATATTTATGTTATCTTTTCAAATATTTGCCCCAGTCTGATAAAATCTCTCAAGTGACTTGTTATTTTCTGAAGTGGCGGCCTTAAGAAAGCTTCTTATTTATAACAATAGTAACAATGGAATCTTGATGACTCTCCTGGAGAATTTCTAGTAATAAACCAGCCGCCGAAGTTGAATGCTCATTACTGCCTGCATTTATAAAAGTTCAGTCTATCATGCCTTTCGCGCATAATACCCAACAAAAAAGACGATAAAGCAATAATGCTCGTCTTGTGAAATGATAATGTTTTATTTCCCCCAAAAGACGAACTCGTCTTGCGAAGAATAAAAAAATACCGCAAGTGTTCATTGTGAGAGTTTTTCGAGATGGGTGCGACAGAAGGAAAACGAGTTGTATAAACTTTTCTCCTCAGTAATCAGAAAATTTTGTTAACACCCTTTGAGTGAAGGGCTGTTGTGCCACTTGGATTTTTTAGAGAAGCGCATTCAACAGGGGAATCTGGGGCCGGAAACTTTGTCTTCTTTTTGTCGTCGCTCAAAAATGATAGGAATGTTGACTACATATACACTAGCTATCACCAGAGCCTCCGAGCTATTAAATCATTTTCCCGAATCTTTACTTTCGGTCACGTAAGGATTTCTTTTTCACAGTGAAAGAGGTCTAGGATTGGAGCTTCCGAGAGTATCCATTATTCAGGCCAATATCCATTTGAGCACTTTCCCAGCCTTGTGCTATGTCACGTTTGCTCCAATCTGTCAAGTTTATCTCTTAATGGCAATGTGTAGGTCGGGGTTCCCCCCTCCATTCTGGAGGTACAATTTCTTTTGGATACTCACGCAGAAGGCATTAAAAGTTAAACTGCTGCTGGGCTAGATACAACCGCAGTCTCCTCCGCATGAAGTTTTACAAAATCCAATAGTCCACTTGATTTCAAGGGCACTGCGCCACTTGAAGGGGCCACGCTGAGCGGCGTGCCCAGGCTTATCCCGGATGAGGAATGCCCATATGTCTTCGATCGAAATGTTCTTTATGCAAATAGTCGCGATAAACAAATCACCGAACAACATTACTTAATATCCCAAACCCCTGTATGACATTTTTATTTCGATTGCCGAATATTTTACGTTTAGCTTTGTTTAAAGTAGCCATTGATTTTTTTTATTTTTTGGGTACAGCGGCCCGGCTGAACGAACGAACCAGGCAACTGGAGCACGCACCAAGCTAAGATTTCATCTCCGGAAAAGTATGCAAATTCGGTAGGGAACTCCTTGCGAAAAGGCGCTTTTTTATGAGGCTCTCTAAAATTGAATCCTTCGGATATATGGCGGGTGGCGGATTATCCTTTTGAAATGAGAAATGTTCCTCCATTCGAACTAATCGACTGCGTAAGGAACCGTCGTTTGCACTTTCTTTAAGGCGTTAACGCGAAATCGTTGGGAGTAGAGGAAAAGGAACGATGCCAATTTTTAGTATTTTTCCTGCGGACGGTATATCCCAGATTTATATATAAATTATGCAAATCACTCAAGTCGCCTACCATTCGCCAAGCCTTACATCGGATACGGCTTAATCTTCTTTGTACGAACGGAAGTTGTTAATCTCCGCGATGAAAGGGAATTACCATCTTCTGTTCTGAAATGACGGGGAACGGTGTAGTTGATAACATTCTTGCTATTAATTTCCGCTTTTTGCTGATGGTACGGATTTCACAATTTATTATACTATCTAAATGAAATATAATTTACTCTTCTTTTACTATCTTACTAACTGACTAACCTGTTTTTATCGGGTGTATGGTAAGTTACTATTTTGTTAAAGACTTTTCAAATGTGCAAGTTTGATACTTCCACGAGTTTAGCAATGTTATTAAATTCCACTCCAAAACTCTTTTTGCCTTTACATATTTTAATATATTTTCTCGTAAATCGTGGAAAAACGTCATTGTCATTTTCAATTTTTATTATCAAAGTAATTGGTTCGTGATTTTGAACTTATTATTGTCATCATATCTACATAGAGAAGATTGGAGTTTTGTACTTGGCTTCTGGAATGCGACTTAGAGAACAAGGCCTAATTTTGTAGCAATTTACTAAGAATGGCATCAAAAACTTCCAAAACCTTCATACATAGTCAGATACTAACCCACATAGGACAAGGGCAATATCATTTGAGCATAAATTCGGTGTCAGTGTTTGGGATGGTACAATCTGCAACCATTTATTTAATAGGACGATTCATTTCGCCACAACTGCTTAACAGCCAAATTTATTTATTTAAATACACTCTCCACAATATCTGGAGAATACAAGGTCTATGTTTTACCAACACGATAGAGTACACGCGTATATTGGTAATATTCTGAAGCAAAAATCAAATTACAAATTTTCTGAGCGCTGGATTAGATGAGGTGAACTGTTTCCTTGGCCTGTTAGATCTCCAGACCATTGGGATTTTACTTATAGAGAAATTGTGTAGTTGATATTTTTGGAAATGATATTAGGATAGTCGATTTTTGGCGTTGGATATTGCTGCGTTGAGTAGATCAAAAGATAAAAGTAAAATAGTGATATGCAGAAAATGAAAATTTGTTATTTACGAATCATCAAAATAAACCAATTAACCGTGGGATGGCTGCATCTATATTTGTACAGGGTGGAGCATTTTTATTTTGGAATTTGAACTACTGGTTAATTTAATTGTGGCAACTCAACTCGTATTATGGCAGAAAGTTAGTTTAGTATTTCCTGTTTTCGAAATGGGTCGATATACGCTTGAACAATGTTGGCAAATACTAAAAATTCATTTGTAAAATGGTGAATCTTCTATCGAAAGTGTAAGAAAATTACGTTCAAAATGTCACGGAATTTGTGAAACGTGTGCATGAAAGTGGCTCTTTATTGGAAAAACCAACACGGTCTCGTACTCCTATAGTGCGCACAACCGAAAAGATTGGTTCTGTTGCTCAGAGCAAAATCAAGCACATCAACTTGCCATCGTTCACAGGAATTCAACATAGGACGTAGGAGTTGAAGCCACATGACCATCCGCAACATTCGGTTCGCTAATTGGGCTCTGAAACGCTTAGAAAGAGATGAGCATTTTTACGACGAAACTCATTTTCATTTTGGTGGTTAGGTTAATAAGTAAAATTGTCGCATCTGAGGTACAGAAAATCCACACGTGGTTATTGTCGAGCCACCCTCAACGAGTAACTGTGATTTTTAGTTTGTCGATATCATTGGGCCATTTTTCTTCGCAAAAGCGGAAGGAAGATGCGTTACAGTGAACGGTGAGAACTATCGCGCAATGATAACTGATTATTTGTGGCCTATTTTCAAAGATATGAACTTGGAAAATATTTAATTCCAACAGGATGGTCACACAAGCTTTATAACAATTGATCTTTTGGGTGGAAAGTTTGAAAATTGCATTATTAACCGTTTTGGTGATATGTATTAGCCACCGCCTAGCTCCGATTTAACTCTGTTGGACTATTATTTGTTAAGAGCAGTTAAAGATAAGTGTTACGTGTACCATCCAAATAGAGTTCTATATAGTCGAAAATTTATTATTTATTATTTATTGCGAAATCAAATTCTAAATTATAAATGGTCTACCCTACACATCATATCTATTGCAATAAGATATAACAAACGACAGTCCAAACATGTGTAACGAGGTGAATTTTAAAATGTTAAAGTATGTATGCACCATATATACAAATTTCCTTGAATTTTGCACTTAATTCCAATAATTAAGGCAGTGACTATGTACATACTTTGAAAAAATAATGTTTTATAACATTAAAGTGCATATTACAGCAAACGTATAGTATAAGAATTTGACTACCAGCTGGAAATTCTGCTTGCCCAGAGGAGAGTTCGAGTTACGTCGCTGCGCTTCGCTAATCCTTCAGAGATAATGGAGTTTGATAAATTCGCTAATCCCACCGTAACTGGGTCAGGTGGAAGAACAAAAGCCTTCAGGTGAAGAGCATAATGAGGCCACCGCCTGAGGCATCGTTTCGCCGTGCGCTTTTATGCGATCGGTTCCATGTGGATGGATTTTTATTGACTTAAATCAGAAAGGACCGAAACTTGTGCTGTTTGCGAGAAAAATTCTTTTGTCGTCCTCCTTTCGTTGACTCGTTCAGCGGTTATTGTCGCTTGTAATCAAAAGCTGATTG
This sequence comes from Philonicus albiceps, assembly GCA_963969385.1. Taxonomy (NCBI): domain Eukaryota; kingdom Metazoa; phylum Arthropoda; class Insecta; order Diptera; family Asilidae; genus Philonicus; species Philonicus albiceps. The sequence goes on from OZ017773.1 coordinate 32,832,490, forward strand.
ATGGCAACTGGCTAATATTTGCCAAGACGGGATGAGCGGTAACGCCAGCGGATAAGGCTGGGACTGGTGCCTCTTAAATGATTGATCTTGTTTATGCTATCGCACGTAATCACAAAAAGATGTTTGGTGATATGGCGCGGAAGGTCACGTGATTAGATGTGTTTGTGGGTAATCGAAGCGGAAGAAATAGAATGGGAGTTATTTATTTGACTGGGTATTTCACGCTTTTTGCATTTAATTTCAACTTAAAATTTATGGGAATGTTTTTGTGTGCACCCGTCAGACAACTTTCATTTCAGTTTTTGTTTTATTGTGTTGTTTTTAAATACTGACAGTCTAAGATTATCTCTATCGTATATTCGATGCTATAGTTACTGAGGGTTTCTGCAAACGGTATTCAAATCAATTATTCTTCTTAAAGTACTTTAGGGGAAATTAAAAACAAAAAAACGAAACTCAAAACAATAATACTTAAATAATAATTCATATTTCTACTCTTCATTATTCTTGGCAGAAAAAAGAATCTTTTGCTATGATTATCTTTTACAGGGTGATTCGTAAAGAAATGTTCCGACATGTGACAATCGATTCCTTACAGTGTTATGATCAGCATTCACGATAAGTAATTTTTTCGTAAAATCCCTTTTTCACCCCTTTTGCGGAAAATTTTCCCATTTGAAGGGAGGTGAGTTCATTTAAAACGTAATAAATTCTGTTTGAACCACAGTAGACTGACTGCAGGAGAAAGATTTCGCGGACAGGGCACTAATACTGTACACCCATAGCCACGCACAACTTTTGAAACTTTGGTCCGCCTTTAAAAATGTATGATAAAAAAAAATGCTGTACATTATTTCCTACACTGTAAGTTCTGTAGATGAGAATATTTTACTGCATATTCTTATCTATTTCATTTTTAGTGGAATTCATTGTATATAAGCCATGGTAAACAGTAGTTCTTTATTGTTTTATCTGAAGGGAAAATGTTGTCGATGGCGATTTAGAAATTGCATATAGGTTAGAGCTTTGGGCTTGTACAGAGAGTATCACATCTTTTTTAGAATATTTTTGTTTAGGATACTTGCAGGTCGTGTGGACGCCATGATCGTGCTGATCGAAAGCCAGTTCCTTTATAGCCTCGGTTAAAACTCTAAGGTGAACAATTAGCAGAGACAAATACTGCAACAATATATTTCAGCTTCAAAAGCTTAACGTTTGTTGAAGGAAAGTAGAGAGTTAGTTTAACAATTAGGGGAAAGCTAGGATACTTACTATTGAATATGACTTTATCTACGGTCCAAAGATAAAATAGAGTGGTTTATAAGAATATACACATTTTTTGAAAAGTGTAATCTAGATACAAAAGTGCATCATCGATGTATATTACATGAGTCATCTCGTCCTACACATAAATCAAATCTGCCTTATCCTTAACGCTCTGTGGAAGTTTTGAACTTTTAAAGTTATCTTTAAACGGGAAAGGTAAATATTTCCTTTATGTTTTTATTGCCAACCTTTATGTTGTGGATAATCTTTAAAAAGCATTAAACTCGTGTGTCCGTGTATCTCCATTAAGCTACCTGGAATAATTAAAGGCATTCTAGCCATTAAGATTATCTCATGAAGGAAGCTGCTTCTCTTGTTTTACTGCAAAATAAGCGAATGATAATGGATTTGGTTTATGATCTTCCCACATTATCACAAGTCCACATCTAGTATGAAATTAAACGCCCAGAAACTTTACGAGTTTATAGCAAGAGTATTGTTTTATCCTTGCCGATGTATCCCTAATGCTTGCTAGTTGCTAGTCATCTTGCAGGACAAACGATTCTCTTTCATCGTGCTGGGGATGATGAATATTGTCCTAATGGTTCTTTTAAAGACGAACTTTATGGCACAACTGCGACGAAGAATATTTCATCATGAAATCATTCTCCTAGGGGAAGCAATCCATTTATTGTGGGATTTATGTCGTTTACCTTCAAATACACATATAGCTGAGAAGAAAAATTAGGTTAGAAAAGGTAATAGCAAAAACTGTAATATAATGAGACAAATGAATTTTTCCTTCTCTAGGTTGATATAAAATTCATTGTTTTATGCATAAAAGCAATAACCGTTGGCAGACGAGAACAAACGAAAACTCTTACTTATTTATCATTGTATTTGAGCAATAAATTATATTTTTTATAAAGTCAGCGAGTTCTTTGCGTAAATCCAAATACATGTAGGTAAAATAGCGAAACATTAAATATAACATTTAAAAAAAGAATAGTTACTTTGAATCACCCCTAATAATCCTAATTACGAGCACACAAAATTAACATATTATGCATTAATAAATATACGGCGAATATTTGATTATGAGGCACAGGGCTGTTACAATACTATTTAAATTACAAAATACATTAATCCAGAATTTACTATGCTTAGAAATTTTCTGGAAGTTTATGTCTCCATACACCCATCCCAATTATCAAATGTTCGCAATATTTATTGGCCTAATTAGATATCAATCATATAACACGTCTTACAGAATAGTAAAAGTGGGTAAATGGTACCCTAAATCTATTAGTCTAGGCCGCTGGAACTTTAAGTTAGGCCCTATTCAACAGCCACTATCCGTTCTAATTAAGTAGGTAAATGCTTCAAGGGTACTATGACAGACAATGTGATATGACCCACACAACATTCTACGTAAATATTTAAATGAGCTGCATTTGGGATGGGTGGTCTGCATCCAGAAATAGCCAAATTTGTGGTCTATCTTTAGGGCACATTATTAAAGTCCACATGACGATGCAAAAGCGGTGTTTTATCGATTATAACATCTTGGAGAATCAACTCCTCAGTTTTCTGAATGTAATCAAGCACGCTTATTCCTCTGTTAGTCGGCAGCTCGTTATTCCGCATAATTAGGCCGATGAGAGCGGCGAGAAATTGTTGGTGCTGTTTACAACTGGGAAGTCGAAACGCAAAAGAATTATCAACAAAAAATGAGATGTTATTGATTGTTTATGCGCCCGGTGGTGAACACAGAATAGCCCTCATCAATCATTGGCAATTTTCGTCACTTAGTCCCATTCTATGCAGGAATATTGGGCGTTACACTCCATCAAATCGATGAACAATAATTTTTCCGAGAAATTTTTGCTTCATTGCTTTAACAGGTAAACATTATACAAAATTATTGAATTTATATTTTTAGAGAGAAGTTGTATTTAAGATACCGAAAAAGAATTTGTTTTATTTACATTTATGTGATTATCTACCAATTTAATAAGGAAATATAATGATTCTTCGTAAGAAAAAAATACTGGTGCTATATTTTGTTTTTCTTTTAAAGTTAATAAATAATTTATGGCATTTTTATATATTGTTAATTCTTAAAAAACGAATTAATTGTCTGGTTCTTTTCGATTAAAGTAAATTGCAAAGATAATGTGTATAGTATGTGAAAAGTTATCACGTCAAGTAAAGTCACACTATGGTAAGCTTGAGTTTTGAAAACCAGTTGATACTATTTTAGTATGGGGGATTCAAAGGAGTTCAAAACTATAACGAAAAATAGAGGCTCCATTAAAAAAAAAAACAGTTACCGCTGAGAGTTTACTTTGAAATCTTAGTCACTGGTTATTAAACAAACATGACTAGATATCGAATGAAAGGATTCGCAAGAAATAGCTACAACTGTCAAGTATTAAATGTAACTGGGATTAACAACAAAAATCCTTAAGGTGTCGCATGTCATGTTGAACGTGATGATAAAAAGCATATTTTATATAAAAAGTACAATAAACCATAAAAAATCACTTGTTCCAGAACTGGAGCAGCAGTCACATGACCATGCGAAGCTCTTTTTATTTCTCTAGGCCGAACGTAACAGATCATTTTGACGAGGCAGCGAGTAACCAGAACACCTTGCCGAGGGGACTATAAATCAACCCGGCGAATAAGAAATGCAAAAACTCATTTGTGTTATACTACAATATGAGACGTGACAAATTCGCAGCAAAAAAGCCATTTTCCATCGGGGGTAGGGCGCCAGTTCGCGAAGCTCGAGAAATAAATCACCCCATCCCGACGGATATGACACACTATCTCGCTTAATGTAATAAGGCCCCGAGCCCTATTATGTTTGCGAACAATGCTGAACAACTTTTGTGTTGGGCTTTGTTTCGCGAGCGATGCTCCTGTTTTTGTGAGCTCTCCTCCGAAAAATTGCGGAACATGGGGGATAATTACAAGAAATAATAAGGTAAGCGTAGCCCTCCCCCCCAAGCGGGGGGCGGATAATTCATCATTCGTCCTATGGAACCCCGCCGTTTTGGATTATTCAATTAAAGAGGCAATTCTTATACGGGTGAGCAAATTACAGTCGTGTCATCTGCGGCAACTAGAAACTTTGGCCCTTGCCCTTTCCCTGCCCGTGAGGAATTACATTTTCTTAGAAAACGATGCCGGGCAAGGGTCCAGGATACAAGATTCCCTAGTAAATTGCCTGTGACTGGATAAAGACCTGCTATTACCCGAGGACTAAATAGTTAAGTTCTCAAGGTATTGCGACTGCGATGGGTTTACGGCAGGTGATGTTATACGATGGTCTGCACTATATACTTACCTATTTTCCTGACCGGGCATACTTTTATTTTCTCCACTACGATTCACTGGATAATTTCGGGAGGGTATGATGCGGTCGTTACAGAAAATTAATATCCGTCATCTCCGGAAAAGTTCGCCTGTTGAGTTTCACCAGATTAGGACAGTTTGGGAACATTTTCTGGCGCAAACGAGGATTAAAACGGAATCCGGCGTGTAATTTAATTTTTGGAACAATGTCATGTCCTTGCCCTACAAATAATACTAGAGTCAGGATAAGAGTCTAAGTTTGTTCGAAGTATGCACTTTATGCCGGTCAACAGCAATTTATCATTTAAGGAAAGTTTTGCACAAACAGACCTCGACACATTTGGGTACTGCGTCTCTTCGGGATTTCACTACTGCTACCGGAGTTGGGATATTTATCATGACATCGGTGGCATACTTATGAATTTTTCCTTCGAATTTCCATGCAACTTTGTAGTAATTCCAAAAGTTTGGTCGATTGAACATTTTGCAGAATATACTCATATATATTCAACGCGAGATGTATTTACAATGACCTAGTATCGCGTTTTTGTTGGCGCATTGGAAAATTATTTTATGGATTTCTTTCTTATTATTGAAAAAAAAATCGATATATCTAAATGACTCTAAAGAATACAAGAACGAAGAGATATATACTTAAAATTCGAAAAAGTTAGATATTTACTCGTGTAAAGTATGGAAATAATGAGTGGTTGAATTTAATTATATTAGGAGGATCGGAAAGTAATGTCGTTTTTCTACATTAAATTCACTTACTTCGCTTACTTTACCAATCTTCTGCAAATGTTCTTGAATGATCGACCACGATTGGTTAAAAGTGTTTGACCAGTTCCTTGATTGTCTGACACGGATTTCTTTCCACTTGCGCGTTTAATATATCATTTTCTCTTCCTGATCGGTACGAGTCGAAAAGATCGAAATTATCCGATTTGAACTTAGAAAATCACCTTTAACATTTACGAACGTCTAATTCGTTTATATAAACATCGAAAATGTTTTTGGTAGCAATCGTTACTACCCTTGTGAAACTCAAAATGCATACAATGTCGGATATGTATCTCTTCTGGTGTTTGACTGGCCATTTGAAAATAAAGTGAAAAAAAAAATTTAAGATTTCATTATTTACGAATAAACAAGTCCCTCTAACCTTAAAATATCTTTGGAGTGATTTTGAAGTACACAATGAGCTGATATATGTATGACAAACGAATATCGACATGCGTAGAAAAGACTTACTTTCTGGTACCCCTAATATTAGCTTAAGCGTGGCTTTAGCTAGGTTCAATCATGGATTAAAGTAATCAAAGACGACTTAAGCTTATGTTTAATGTCGTTACATTTCAAGAACTTTTGCTTTTTTAGTAGAGGCCCCAGTATTCGAGAAGGTCTCTTTTTAAAAAGCGAAACTTTCCAAAAAGTATGATAATTTTTGTTGCTGTGGCGATGGATGGAATTGTTAAAGGGTTAATTTTCAATAGGAAGAGAAACAACGAATACAAAAATTACAGTTCTCTTAAGAAATCTGTAGTTATAAATGTAATACACTCTTTGTAAAATTATACTATGCATGATGTAAATCTCATAATCTCATAGATTCAAAAATTTACCTCAAATCCTGCCCTGGGGTATGTCATTTTTCTATACTAGCGTCTATTATTAAGCGGAAAAAAGGGGATGGTTTAATAATTTAACTTTTTATATGGATATTAAATAAACTCGTTTTGTATTCTTATATAAGATCTTTTATTGTTTTAAAACATTCCTTAAAATGAGAGATATCTTAGTTGATAGAAATTGCTAATATTGATTTTTAAGTGCTATGTTATCTTAAGCAAAGTTAAAACTGATTCATTTTCTTACTCTATAGAGATAAACGGGTTATCTATCTGTTTTCCACATGTTTTTATTTTGAATGTAATTGTCCGCTTATTTGTGATTGTCGAGGCTTTTTCAACATTTTTTCTTTATTCCTAACAGTAACAGAGGGGTACATTTTTCTAGATTTAAACGAATTTTTTTTTTTTTTATAGAGGCTAATTTTACTTATTTGCTTCCTCCTTAAAAAGATTCCTTTTATTTTCTAAATTAACTTCTTTTTACACTTATAGATTTTTAAAATTAATAAAGTAACAGAGAAACTTAAACGATTTCGCTATACATTCTATATGTTTTGAATTTATAACAAATATAAAATCAAACATCACTAAATCAGTACATATAACGTAAAGTGTCATAACGAATTGAATTGATACGTTCCAATTGCGTATTAATTGATTCATAACATGATAAGCATGATAACATCCGGCGGTAATGTGTCGTCCTAAATTAACATACTTAAGTGCGTGTCTCATTGAATAGGTCGTACCCAAAATAATTGGGGCACCATTCAGCGTAAGCCCCCTTCAGGGCTGCCGAGGCAGCAATAAACCTTGTCAGAACTAAATCCGGCGGTGTGGCGTTCATCGAAGATTTATGGATAGCATATCGACAGCCTTGTAAGGATAATTCAAACTAATCGAACGATAAATTATTGCCAAACGTTTTGGGAACTTGGTAGCTGAAGCAGAGGGCAGATAGGCTACCGATTAGAAATTGAATAATACCCTTGGCTTATTCGCATATAGCTTCATCATATTTATTATATTAAATTTGATAACTGTGTCTCTCTTGCATTGTCTTCTTAATTATGTGAAATATTTTACCAAAAATATAGGAGTATGTCAAATAAAGAAATACTGTCCTGTTTCACTAGATTCGAATATTTATTTATGTATAAAGACAAAGCAATTCTATTTCTACCAAGATTTATGGCTATTTAAGAAAGAAACGTCTCTTTGCGTTACGTATTTGTTTGTTTTACCTAAAGGATCTATTGCGTAATCAAAAAATCGACTACTTATTACAGAGAGAGCACTGGATGATTAAAAATACAAGGAAAATTAATAAAATTAACAGACATTCGTAATATCTGAATCGATCCACTTTTGGATATAACACGGGTAACATATTTTGCACTAAAATTGAACTATGTATAGACAATGTTTACCATATTAGTACAAAACTAGACTTATATTGCTCAAAAGAAAGAAAAACTCTAAATAGAATAAATATATTTTATGTAATATTATATGTAACTTATTTTTTCCTAATTAAAATTTTATTTTTCCAAAACGATGCTCAATTAAAATTTACTTAAATAGATTACATAGTCTTTTTTAAACAATTTTACCAAAAATTCTTTAGATAAAAACCTACAAGAATTGATGTTAATTAATTTTAGAATTCTCGCCTTTGAATGTTAGCTTTTTTTTTTAGTTATTTGAACATTTTTATTTAGTAATAAAAAACAAATTTTTTTAACAAACATTATTTCATCTACTAATCTGAAGATACTAAAAAATGTTATTAAAATTTTGTTTTAATTTGAATTTTTTTGGTTTCATTCTTATTTTATTACTAATTCAGGTTTGCACGAACTCTCCTCTGTAAAATGTTTTCCAAAATGTTGAACTACCTTATCTAAGGTTTTTTGTTTTTTTTATGTACAATTTTTAAGTTGGAAGAAGAAAACAAATACAATTAGAGGTAAGTAAGTACATTTACAAACTTTTTAAGCTGATTTAATAATTTTTGAAATTGGGGCTTTAAGTTAAAATTAAGATTTGAAACTATCAACAAATTTTACTGCGATACTAATCGCTAGTTTTTTAAAGTAATTTCTCATTGTTAGTTTTTTATATGAAGTCGTAAACATAAATATTTAACAACACAATCAATTCCAATTAAATAGCCTCACATAACCATTGAGACTCTCAAGAACCTTTTGTATTCATTAAATGCGAAAAAGATGAAAAATTCAAGATATTTTATTGACTGAAATTTTCTACTGACGGCTCTTAAAGCTACCAGTAAAAGTTATACAAGTCCTTTTTATACAAGGATGAGGATTATGACGATGGTGTTTTGTTTTCTTAGTAACTCCTCATAATCTGATATATAATTTAAAAGGTAAATATTTAAATAATTTTCCTGATGGCGATACTCTACTCTTTTGAATTGAATTGTTGAAGTAATAGCATAAGAAAAAACTTTTGTGTTTGGTTCCAATGAAAATGATAAATACTAGGAGGCAACTAAGTCATTGACAGGATGACAAAAATGTATCCTATTGTAATATTAATCCTCCTCCTGAGGATTTATTATTGAAAAAACATGTTTAGAGGGTTTTCTAAATGCTATGAAATGAACGATTTGTGAGCAAAAGTACATACATGTTTATGAAAATTGGATTAACTTAGAAACTTTTTAGTTAGCACTAAATTAAAGTTAACTTATTATAGTTTCTAGGATTTTATTCATTGCGTGAAAAAAATTTCAAAAGTACTAAAAATACACTGTTTGTACTTTTTACTCATACTTTTTCGGAAAAGGAAATCTACTGGTAACTAAGTAATTTGTTTTAGTTTACGAAAAAACATACTGCGAATTGCCTAACGTAGCAGATATAGATATATGAGTATGTTAGAATAATGTCCTTATCCACTCTGAATCCAACCCATTCCAACTTTATGTAGATTTATTCTAACAAAACATAAGGACAGGCATATTAAATAAGTAAGAGTTTAAAATGTTCGAACCAGACCAGGTATTAAAAGCGTTTCTTATAAAATTGGAGCATTTGTATAATCCACTTTAATATCAATCCAAACTATACACAAATGTACCAAATGCCCTTGAAATGCCACCGCAGACACCTCAAAGGTATCTTTGACTTAGATGCTCCTGAAACATGCTTAAGCACCCTTTTATTCCCACATAAACCAATGTATCTTGATGACTCTGGGCTCCAGACACAAATATCCTTTTATCTCCGATAGACACAAATTCATCGATTGCAGGTGCCCGCACCCATGAGTCAGAAAATGGTAATCAAAGTGAAGCTTTGCTCAATCCAACACCGGAACTTTATTGACTTTGAGTCTGAGGATAAATGTATTTGGTGCGTTTTTTTTCTTTTACCGAAATAGGGCGACATCGAAGAGATAATCTCAGCAAAAATACAGAAAAACATACATAGGTACAGCCAAAATAAAAAATTTGCGATTTTGCGGACTTTACCGGATATGTAGGTTGTTTGGAAAATAAGTAATACGAGTATACCAATTGATTCTTTCAAATGCTCTAATCCTTCCATACAACTCTTTAAAATCAGCCAATCAAATAAAGGTTTTAATTGCTAAACATTTGTAAAAATTGAAACAAATTTCAAATATAAGGTTCTATAGATACCTCGATGTACATATGTTCGATATTTTAATTGGAAAGGATGAGATCTCCTTTTGAACAAATTTTCAGTCTTCCTGGTTCTTCAAAGGTCATACGGGCTATTTAATTAAATGGATATTTTATTGGGATAAGGTTGATTTTTAGAAAGGATTAACAAAAGAAATTATAAAAGAAAGAAGAAAAGAAAAGTATAAAATGAACTGAATTTTTGATTTAAAAACCACGAAATTTTGTTGATAATTTCAAAACGAAGTTATCCAGTATCCCAATGAATTTATTGCCACAGTATGACTAAAATGTTTTATACTAAATGAGCAAATGCTTGAATCGTGTCCGTTACGCTTATCCGCCGCCTGATGTACAATAAGTTGAAAAATGATCTTCAAAACAAAATACTGTGAGCTCTTCGGTTTAAATTTTATAATGTTGTTTATATAGGCATATTTCATAAATATAAATTTTAAACGAAACCTTGTTTAATTTCAGCATAATCACTGCGTTAAAGTTAACATTAAAAAGCGGGCAAGGGAATGTACTCACGCATGGGGGATGAAGAATTGCTTAAGCTAAACTATATAAGCCCACCTGATCGAATCTTTCACCTGCTTATTTATGATTAATAAAAAGGAAATTTAGTTAGATATTAAAGATATGAATTATAGGTTTAGATTTTCATTGTGTTTATTATATTAAAGTCATCGTAGAAAATTTCGCATACATTCGTTATCATCAAGGTTGAAATTTAAAATATTACTCCATAGAATTGTGAAAAATTCGTTCAGAAGGAGGATGCTGCAAACTTACCAATTAATCTACTTGTCTCAATGCTTATCTACTAAACAGCCGTAGGACAACTAAGATAGGTTTTGGATTTGAAAATTTCTTAAGCATTAAATACAGCACTTTATTCAAATTTAATGCTTTTCATTCAGCGTAGCACTTTGTTAGTAACATTAATCACCAAAGAATAGAGAGCTAATTTTAATTATTACGCTAATATTCTCCGACGCCAGCTATATCATTCAGGAGGACAGAAAAACAAAAGTATTGATTTTTTTTTCGCAATTTTCTATAAATTTTACCAATTTTTGAACTATTTACACATATCACTAAATAGAGTTAGCTAGGAAGAAGCAGGGAAGCTACTTAGTTCGTTCTCATGGCTATCATCTTCAGGGTGAAGCAGATGCACGGTGTTTTCATACTTGTGCCATACAGTGGATGAAGAGGAATTTTTATTAGATCGGCTGTTGCAATGAGCTTCGAGAACTAGTTTTCGAGTGCGCTAATTGTGGAATTACATTTGGTTTTTAATATTACGTAAGCAACTCGCATGGAACTTAATTTTAAACATTCATATTGTGAAAACATAAACATTAACAATTGCATTAATCTGCATGCGCTAAAAGGCAAAAGGATATTAAACTTAATGTAGGATTTCGGAAACATATCATCATTATCATATTACTTAAGTAAATTATTTAAATATCATAAAAAGTTAGTATGAAATTTAAAAATAAGGAACATAAAATCTTTTAAGTAGTGAGAAGTAGTATCAATTTGAGTAAAGTTAAACATGCTTATTACACTTACGGAAATATATTTGATTTTGGTAATAAGTGAAATTAAATCAACGTCAAGCATAGAGCTTCAAAGACTTCAACTTATATCGTAAAAAATAAAAGGCTCACTAATTTAACCTAATCGTCGATTTAGAGCTGATTAAAACTGTTACGATTTTTATTTCGTGCTTTCTTAAAATATCTCCTATGCGTTAATCTTTAATTTAATTTAAGACGTCAATTGCAAGTTTTTCAAATTAAAATACGTTATTATTAAATATATCAATAAAATAAAGAACCTTTTATTTATTCATATCGCTTATACGATAACCATGTTCCTTTTTTTTACTTTGTCTGCAAAATTATAATAATTTTAATTTAATTCAGAATTATACCAGGTATTTGGTGAAACAAAATTACCAAAATAAATACCATGAGTGCAGCTTCTAAAATTTATTACTTTATGCTCGTATTTTTGCACACTATTAAAGAACTACCGATGTTAGTCTTTGAGTAATTAAAATGGAAATATTGCCACCTTTGAATCATTGACAAACTTCACAAAAATTCTACATCACACAGTGGGTTTTGCATTACGAAATATTTAAGGCACATTTTCAAAAAATTCTTATTCTATACTTTTCGTAAAAACGTTTTGTTTTCAAATATATTGTAAATATCGAGTAATTTCTACCTCGAAATCAGCATAGTAATTTGGAGAATTTGAAGTCTTGAGAGGAACAATATTAAATGCAATTAACAGATAATATTTTGAATAGAGATAAAAACAAAGTATAATTTAAACCGTTTTTTTTTTTATATTTTTGTAACATTACAATGAATATTAAGTTAAAATATAAAAGCGATAACACTTGCTTACTAAAGTAAAGTCATTTTTAAGTTTGTCAATTATGTAATCCGTCGGAGTGATGCCGCTATACGAATAGTTTTGCATTATTAAACATCGCATAGTTTCGTCAATTAGAGAATTGATTATTGATTTTGTTAATTAAAGCCTTGACATGACATGTTCATAATTTAATTAAAGACATTTTCTGATTAGACGGATTAAATAATTGACTACAATCCTGAAGCTTACCGAAAAAGAAGCGAATCAAAAGGAAACGTAGTTTGATGACTTAAAGAGAAAAATATAAATCATATTGCGGCAAAAATTTATTGCAGAAATAAGTACAAAGTATGTTTTTGTAGCAATCCTTACAACGACGCACCATTCCCTTGAATCATGCTAAAAATTATGAACTAGAGCTTAACATCGAAAGGTGTGAAGGAATTTTGCGCGAAAAATATATGATAATATCGACATGAGAACAACTGCTACTGTGCAATGCATGACCGCGACAGGGGTGATTTGCGTGAGTTCTTCTTTTTGTATCTTTTAAAGAGTTTAAATTTTTGGGAAGGTTCGGTTTTATGAACGTTAAAACTTCTACCACAGCAATGATCGCAGTGTATCGTCCCATCATTGGTTGAACATTCACCGGTATTACAATTGTTCGAAATTCCACCTTTTAAAGTTTTTAACTTGATTAAATCATAATTTACACTTCCACCACTGTTGTGACTTAAACCTTCAAAGGTGAGAATGTTTTTGATCAAATCGGGACGCGCACTGGAATCATCGCTATTTAGAGTAAAACTACTGTTCCATGCAGCGATTGGAAAGGAATGCGGCCGCAGACGAGGCCCACTTTCAGACGGTGAATTGCTTAACATACCTGTGCGCTCCTCTTGGAACTCGTCCTCGTCAGACGATTCGATCCTGTCTTCTACTAGGGATGATTGTCGGGAGATGGGCTGTGAGGTAAAACATGAGGAATGTAAACCATTTATGAACCCTGAACAGGTGTTGGGTAGCAACACGAGTGATAGCCACCGGCATAACCAAATCTTAAAAGGCTCTGGAAGGAGGGAACAGAATAATAGAAATTCTCACCGTATTGTGCCGCCTTCTAGGGGGAGACCGTTTGTTCCAGAGTGCTTCTAACTGGTCGAAGTGCTGAGACTGTGCTAGTGCGGCCTGCTCAGGACCAAGGCTTGTCTGTGATGCTAACGACTTCATTTCTGCAATTTTTGAGATCTCCTCCATGCTGGCAGATACTGAAAATCTCCTTTTGAGACGCTCATCCACTTGAGCCATCATCACAGACGAGGTGAGGTGGCCATACTTCTTCTGCCAGGTGTACGTGTCTAAGGACACTTCTTTCTTGAGGAGACGCCGCATCTGGCGCTTAGGTCCTGCAGGTCTCAAATCTGAATGAAATGCATATAGTTTCAGTGTATATCAGACATATGCTACATTAATTTGACCTTTACCTTCTACGTCACGTGCCGGTGCCGAGTATGTCGGCAGCTTCACGTAGCTTGCTGGAGTATTATGCAAGCAGATAACGGGCAAATTGAAGCTGTCTACCAGCTGAATTAGGATCCGCGAGCACTCCTGGCTAATATCAAATCGTGTGAAGGGCACATGAATTTGCAGAGACGTGAGGGCAAGGCCACGTTTAGTTTCCCAAACGATAAATGTCTTATCGTCGCTGGCCGACACAGCCGTCGTGCCTGCAATTCAAAAGGAGGAACAAAATCAGGTTCTGGGGCACATCCGAGACCAAAAATTGAATGCCCTACCGTCAGCTGAAACTTTCACACAAGTGACCTGGGCTAGATGCCCCGCCAATGTGTGGAGCTCTTCTCCCGTGTGAATGTCCCACACGATCAGATTACAGTCCTTGGAGCCCGAGATTACGTGAGTCTTGGTTGTGACCGATACGGCGACACATGTGACTGCATCACTGTGGCCCACTAGGACTTGGGCCAATTTGCCACCTGTTGCCTGCCACACTTTCAGCGACATATCCCGGGAGCCAGTAATTACGTAGAGGGAGTCCGCCGTTATTACGAAACACGTTATCTCATCTGCATGCGACACGCTATACTTCTCGTCTTCCCGCGTTAATGACCAAATTTTCAGGCTATTGTCCCCGTTCGTGCAGACCTGGACCGGGAGAGATAAAAAAAAGGGGTCTTTTCTAGTTATTGTTCGAGTATGCCAAATTACCCTCGTGTGGATGTTTAGTTTTCATAGAAAGTTTTATATTTTAACGTAGTTTAGTCGTTATACTTCGCTTCCCTTTTGCTTAATGGTAAACCATAATACCCACATGATTAATACGATTCCTGATATACACGGTTTTGCTTATTTTAAAAGTTGTATTACAGGTACATATATTAAAAATATCATATCACTTTTGAAGTTCTTAAGTAAATTCAGGTATATATAAGATATACATATTGTGCCAAATAATTTTTACGCTAATTTCAAAGTATATGATAAGTTTGATATTAAGGGGAATCGATTTGCTATGTTCATTCACTGAAAGTTTAATACTCATAGTTTAACCGGTGTATTCATAAAAATATCTTAATATAGGTTTTATGCGTTACATTACAAGCCTTTTTAAGATCAATCGATGATTTAAATATTAAGTGAATGAATGAATTCATAAATTAGCTGTACACTCTTTGTAATTAAAATAGGATCAAAGTACGTTTGAACATGGTTAAATTGCAATAAGACATTAAATTCAAAAAGTTCAGATTTTGTTCATTGGTTAAAGAGTTGTTAATAATGGTCGATACAGGAAGCAGTTTATAATGGGAATGGAGTGAAAATTGGTTAGATTAAGATAATATAAATATAGCTAAAAACAGCTCTTGCTATAGGAACTTATTAAGGAACGTGTTTCTGTCATCGAGGATAAAAATACCCACACCACACGAACAAGAAAACTGCACGAGCTGATTTGGTTGATGGTTATTTATGAGCCTAGTCACCATCAGTTTTCTTAATTTTTATATTACATGTAATTCACTGCAACAATTATTCCAAGAAAAGTTTTTAATTGCCAATTCAATTTTAATTTCTCATTAGTAACTCTTCTTTTGCAGAAATTTGAGTACAGTGGTCTAGCTGAAAACCTGAAGATATTTTTCATTACCTTGGATCTGTAAATGAGAAGTATGGTTTCCTTTGATTTTAAATTGTTCTTCAAAGCAATTACAATCTATTGAGTTCATTTACATACTCCTCATCTACCCCAACAGCGTAAAGCATTCAATACTTGCAGTTAATGCACTCAATACTTGCAGCCTGTGTATCGAGAGTTATAGCTTGCCTTAATAACAAAGTGCCTGATTGTTCCTCGAAAGGTGATACTTTTTTAAATTCTTCATCACTAAGTATAAAAGAATTCACACATTATAAAATTTACTTTTAAAACCTATTTTAAGCCACTTTTTTAAATACAACTGTTGAAGTAGATCCTTCTATAAGTGTTCTCCATTTGTAAAACTGGTGTAACAGTTTTGTAACGCTATTGGTTACTTTTATGTTTTTATGAATACGACTGCAAAAGGTTAGTCCAACTAAATTAATGCAAAATATATAGAACATCTACCAATTTGGCTAATATGGTATCAAATACCTAAAATCTCTATAAATCTTATTGATACTCTCTTCACATAGCATTATAAATAACGAACGTTATAAGCCAGAAGAGACAAAAAATTTAGGAAATCGTTTACTGGTTATTACAACTTGGTTTAAGTTAGGATGTTAGGAATTGATGTAATTTTACAGGAACTTTTCGTCCCTAAAACGTAAGGATTTGAAGAAATTTTGTGGCGGTGGGCTTTTTGGCTACTTTTTGAAATATTAAACTTTTAATTTTGATAAATTTTCCAAGTTGCAATTTCAACCTTAACGTTTTTTTAACACCTGCACCATTTTACTGAAATCCAGTATAATATAAATAACAACAATAATACAAATTCTTTTACCTGTCTGTCATCTATGATGTTATTAGATTTTTGGATTTTCTGATATATTCAAAATTCGGATTTATTGCACAAACATGTACGAAAATAATTTCGATGACAAACGATTTTTATTTATGTTATTATATGACCACAAGTTAAATTTTAGTATATTTTCCTTCTCTTCCAAGACCAAAATTTTTGTAGACTCATTAGACTCACTCAGTAGATAAGAGAGAATATACCTGCAATCTATGTCTGAATTGATTGAAAACTCGTTAATTTCAATTTATTCGTCAACCATTAGAACTTATAACATCATATCAACAGATAAAATCAAAAAGATTTTCCTTTCGGTTTGGGAGTCATCTTAAAATGTTTAAAAACTTATTTGCTTGTATATAAATGAAATTATTAAATAAAGTAATAGACAGGTGATATCATCTCTTTCAAATCAAGTAGAAATAAATCAAGACGTTTGTATGATATGTACTCGTATAATAAATATAAAAAAAGTAGCATAAAAGCACAAGTTTAAATCATCTATGAGTCGGCGCACAACAATTTCACACGCTTTTACCAATAGCAAAGCCCTACTATATATAAAACTAATAAAATATGAACATAAGACATTTTTTTTAAAATACCATTGTTGGTATTGGTGTTATTGGATTTTTATCTGAAAACTTTCTTTATTTCACCCCCATGGAAGGTTTATCAATTAAAATCCAACTCTTAGTTATTACTGTATGTATGAAATGTTATAGTGCCCAGCAAATTTTTAGCTACAACTAGTCAGTTTTCATCGGACATACCTTAAAACTTGTCGACTACGTAGATACATTTTAATAAGTTATTTATTTTTAGATAACAAGTCCTAAGTGGTGGTGCAAAATAGTTTGAGGGGATTCATTTAAGCTCAGACGTTGTTATGACCTTCAACTACTACAGAGTAAGAGGGGTTGTAAGGAGACGACTTACCAAATTTCTTGTTCAGCAACTTACCGCAAATTTCATGTTGTTGGTGGCTGCCAGACACTTGTGGGGCCCTTGAATGGTTTGCAGGAGAGTGGAGGAATCTGCCAGCCACACATACAAAAAGCTGTCCCTGTCCGCCGAGATCACCCTCCGGGAGTCCATTAGCACTGTAACGCAGCTGACAGAGGCATTATGGCCCTATAAAATAAATTCTTGTCAAAAAATATCATCTCCGCTTTCTTAACATGTAAAGTTTACCTTGAAGGTAGTGGCTATTAGACCCAGCGTCAGTCCCCAGATGTTGACCGTTTTGTCTTCCGATCCAGAGGCAACAAATTCGCTATTTGGGGAGAAGTTGACGCAAGTGACGGGTCCCGAGTGGCCGTCGAGGCTTGTTTGGTACTCGGGCGCATTTATTTGGACGATGTGGACACTTTTCCCGGATGCCATTGCGGCTAATTGGGAGTCTCTAGACACATCGAAACACGTTACGGGCGGCATATTCCCAGAGCTGGAACGGAGTGGGGGCAAGTGCTTCGGGGTTCGTTTCCTTTTGTGATGGGAGTACGGGTTCACGTATCCTTCGTCGTTCCGAAACGAATAGAATGTGATTTTGTTCCCGCCCACGGTTATGAGAAAATCATCGTTGTCCATCACATAAACGGCCGTCACAGGACCGGGATTTGGCGGCAAGGACCTTACCAATCTTCCCGAATGCATGTCGAAAATTAGCGCTTTTGCGTCGTCACAGCCTACAATGGCTCGCTGACTGTCCATGGCAATGGACATCGTTCGCACCTATTGGAAAGGCGAAATTACAAAAGTCAGTCAACCGTTGTTGCGGGGTTTGAAAAAGCGTTCCCTGGAAACGGAAACTTTCTTACCTTTGACTTGTGTCCCTTGAGGGAGTGGAGTTCCGTTCCCGTCGCCAGGGTCCTCAGGTATAATCCATTATCATCGCAGTGGGCTAATAGAAACACCTGTTGAAATTCTCATCATCACATTCAGCCAATACAAAGAGCACAATTATAACAATGTTCGGCACGGCCCAAGAGATGGGAATGGACTTGAGGTTCTGACAACTACGAGTACTTAAAAAGGCCCTAAGTTGGTCGGAAGAGGTGTCGAGAACGTTTCTGGGGCAGATTCTGCTTTCGTTGCGGTTTGTAAGAATTTTCAAGATAGGAAATGCCTTAAGTGGCTGAATTGAGATTTTAAGTGCAAATTACAACAAATGCTCCCCCGTCACAGCTCACAGAGTGGCGGCACCCCCACTTCGCTACTTTAAGTCTGCAGAAGGATTCCAGTATTGCTTGAAGCACTCACCGCGCGCACCCCGCTCTGTGAATTTTCTTCAAATGAGCGCTCGGTTTGCACAGTTGGAACCATTTTAATGGATTTTCATTTAGTTGGAAACAGTCTCGCAGCTCCGCGTCCTCTAGAACGTGGGAGGGGGCGACGCAGGACTGAAGCTACCTCGATGCACTTTTGCCGAGCAATTTGCAGTAAATAGGTCAAGAACGCCCCATAATCTAAGTTTGATGAAAGAGCGACGTGTGGAAGTGATCCTCCCACTAAGCAGGTGCAGGCCGAGGTCGCCTGAAGCCACCACTTCATGGATTATTTAACAAACGCGAGGATTTTTCCTTAGCGCTGATAACTCACTTACCTACATTATGTAGGTACGACCCGCACCATATCTTTATTTCTGAAGTTCTGCCATATAAATACAAAAGTTCCCACAGCTATAAAAATTGTACCGAAACTGAAGCTCGATAAATGCAGAATATTAAATTAAATTGAATTACATTCTAAAAAATTATTGATTCCGCATACTTCGATTCTATATCCCTTTAAAGATAAAATTCTCATTATATCGCTAGTAAGAATTTTATTAAATCAAAGACGTACTGAAATTTCGGTTCACATAAACGCGCTGGGTCCTCGGGTGGCATAGTTGGCTCAGCGGTTTGGATGTGATGTACAAAGTGTACAATTCCCAGGTTGTGGGTTCGATACCCATATAAAAATTCTGGTTAAGAAGTAAAACTAACACAGAAAATTGCCATATGGGCTTAGTTTCCGATAGCACGAAAATAAGAAAGCAATTTGAGAATTAAATTCTAAGTAATTGTAAAATAAAAAAATATTACTAAACAAGCTGCTCAAATTTTGAAACTTTATCCTGTAACTATTTTGCTGGCGCCTCCACTATAATTGCACCATTATAGAATTTTATATTTTTTTATAATAAAGAACTACATATATGTATAAAAAATTAAAGTTTTCGGATTTGAAAACGCAGGAATTTTCGCTATAGCTATTTTATTTTAGTAAGCACGACATTTTTACTCGTTAAGAATAGATAAGTGGATGGTTTACATGCCAAATCGATTAACTCCATAAGCAAAAAGTGAAAAACACACATCCTGACGTAAAATTATTAAGATAATTCATTTGGAAAATTAAGCTTGTATTAGAGGTTTTAATATTAAGATTTAGAAATTTTTAAAAGTGGAGTTAATCGATCGATATGGCCTGTAATCCATTCATTAGTACTCGCTTGAAATGCTCTAAACTACTGATGTTTTGGTACTTGAGTTTTGACATCATATAACCCCATATGAAATAGTCCAAAGGATTTAAGTAAAGACTACTAGAATGTGTTTGGTAAAAAGTTCACTAAATTTTCAATGCAGCACTTCTGAACTGCATTTGCGGTATGCGGCGAGGCGCCTCGCCTCATTTTGCTCAAAGCATTTAGTAGTTGTCTTCAAACAATTCTTTGCAGTCTGGACGCAAGATGGCTCGAAGCATCTCTTTTTGGTAGTGTTCAGAGTTGACCTTGACGCCTGTTTTTAATAAAACCAGGGGGCCCTTCTCCTTCCACATAAAACTCCCCAAACCATAAATAATGAAGCATTTTAGTATCTAGACATATAAAGCTGGTTTTCTGGAATGGAATGGAAGCACAAACAAACAAACTCATTCCCAGCATGCCAAGTAGGGATATTCAAACTCTTCTCTTTTTTGTTTGGATGATATCGAAACTCTATGAATTTGTTGTTTTTTATAAGCTTTTAAACCAAAATCTTGGCTGAGTATTAAATGTGCCGAGGACTTTCCGATTCCTAATTTTTAGCGAGTGTCCCTACCGAACGACCTTTTTTTCTTTGAATTTGCTCTCGTACAAGTTTGATGCGCTGTTTAGTGCGTACAGTGCGCGAATGTTCAATCTCTTGGGTTTTCAGCAGATTATGTTTCCTTGAAATGTTTAATTGTGTTATATACAAAGTCCCATTTTATTTTTGCGTTTCTTAGGTAATAAAAAATATCATAAAGCCTCATTTCTTCACAAAATTTACTCACAACTATCGTACGTAAAGCTTCCATTGTTGAAATGATATTGAAAGTGAAAGTAACTGAAAAATTTTTTTGTATATTTACCACTTTAGACCCCAAATAAATGCATTTAAAACTCATTAATATCAAACCAAATGGATATTTTCGAACCTTGGAACTACGAATGAAAAGATCTGCAGCTTGCTTTTGTTTATAAATTGAAAAAAAGTTCAAACAAATTCATCGCGGTTTTTTGCGATTTTAGATGCATTTTCAAGATGAGAACAGCAACGGTTTTATTTATATAAATATGTTTTGTATGTTTATGTCTTTTAGCACATATATTTAAGAATACAGTGTTACGCAATCGTGTTTATAACAATGCAGTTGAATTAGCAACATGTTTTTTTTTGTTTTTTGTTTTTTCCAAATGATACAACCCTTTCTATCAAGATTAGAAAGTATTACTCTCATAAGCTGTGTAATCTGTTGCAGAGCCTGCAGGTTCTAAAATAAACTCTAAAACTCTATCTCGTCTCGTTTAATTAAGGCTTAGTGAATAAAAGAAAGAAACTTGCAATAAGCTTACAACTCCCAGGAACAGAATGGACCAATTGCGTGCAGAATATGAAACCTAATCCGATCTAAAGCGGTCACCTGAATTTCATGTCAATTTAGGGATCTGCTTCACTACCATAACTAATTCCAAGTCAATCAGAGCGACCCATTCATGTTTGCGGTTATTTCATCCTCGCCAGCATGAATAACAGCGTTAGTCCGGCTTATGCTGCATTTGCATCGAATTGCTTGTAGTGCTGCTGTTGCACATCGGACTCGTGATGCACCTAAGCCAGAGAATACGGGGGATATCTTTTGACTTTAGCGACTCGGACTTCATTTGAATGATTTCGGAAGAGGTGGTATGGTGTATGTATAGCCTGGCTGCTGCAGCTATGAACAGGTGCCTCCATGGTTCTTTTGTCTAAAGTGTTTTAATTGCAGTGGATGAAATTGGATTTTCGATTTATTGCTCCAGTGGAAGCAGACTGCAATACTGCTACTGATGTAATGAAATTTTATGCTTTTACTTGCTACGAGTATTTCTTTATTAGATCAGGTGGACTACTGAACAAATATCGGAACCCATACTTTTTAGTTTTGTTATTGCGGAATGTGGAGAATTAGACGTTATGAGCTAATAAACGTATTTCTTTGTTTTTAACGTTTCCAGGTAAATATGGTTTAACTAATTTATACAATTTAAAACTCTAACCACCGTGCAACACTCATGCTTTTAAATAATCAACAGGTTATTTGAAAATGCATATTTAAGGGTTTGCTTTGAAGTTAATTATGAATCTGAATTATTCAAAAGTTAAAAGTTAACATGCATTTGCTTTATATAGTTTTTTAATTAAGAATTTTATTTTGCTTTAGCGTTTCACAAATTATTATCCTATTCACATATAGCCTTATCTGTGTCAACTATCCTCTCCTCCTTTTTAATGTTGTCGAAAATTTGTTCAGTTACCAAATTGAAATAATGCCATACAAGTTCGAAAAATGTTGGTACATTTAACATTGGCACCGTACAGTAAATTATGTGCTCAACTGAATTCGCATCCGATCCCCAAAAATTATTGTACTGACCCAAATGCTGCATACAAGACAGCCCAGCGTAAAATTGTATATTTATAGAGAAAACAACTTTTCACATTTTCATTTTCTTGGTAGCCAATAAAAATCTGAAATCAATACTCACTGAATCACTGGATATTTCGATTCGGACCACAGGGCTGTGCATTTGTATGCAGTTCAGCAGGGTGTAGTTCTCCAAAGACCAGAGACAAATAGTTTTGTCATGACTGGACGAGACAAAAACTTCGCTAGCCGAACTAACTTTGACTGATGTGACTGGTCCACGATGGTGATCGATTTTTCTTATCTGAAACGAAAAAAAGGGCAGAATATAAGCGAATAAATTTGTCTGGTCGTTATATTATTCTAGTAAATATGTTAAGTAAGAAATTTTCAGACTCTAAAGATCCAGTACCAGATTTTGCACTCTGGTAGTCAGTGGCAAAGTGTAAGGTTTAGTGAACTGCAACTTTATGAAAATTACCCAAATTGACTCAAGTTTCCATCGTTTTATCCACCAATAATAAGAATATTGTTAGAGGAATGAGGTTAGTAGAGAACCCTTTTATCAAATTTTTTCGTCGTTTTTCTAGGACCAAGCAAAACAAATGGATTTACTCAACTCTTCAGGTCTTCCCTGCTGGGTTGGCTAATTTGATTAAGCGCCAATTCCTGCGATAGCTCTAGAAGTGCAATTGACTAAGTGTACTCCATCTGAACGACATAAGTAAATAGATCTATAAACAAGGGAGAATCGAAAATTCAGACTGTGCAAACGACGTAATTCATTTGGAAATTTTCAATGCAAGCCGGCAGCGATTAAGGCTCCACTGGCGAGGAGGGCTTGTTATTTGGATCTGATGTGAACCTTTGACCTGACTAACCGATTTTGAAAATACACAAATATATGGAGCGAAAGAATAAACATGTAGAATTTATACTGCAAAACCGTTTGCTTAATTTAAGAATAAACTCATTCATTCGATTTGATACGTCTACGTCTCTAATATTACCAAGCAAAGATTACCGAGCAATTTTTGTTGAAAAAGCACTCTCTGTTATCGTTCCATTAGCAGAAAACTGAGTCCTTTTAGGGACATATTTTTACCTACCAGTTGCCTTACCCTTGAGAAGGTTTGTCGCACTCTCATTCAATTTTCTGCTTTAAAGGGGGAATTCAATGCCAGTTAGTCCTCCATTTTTTTAGGTTTTTAATTAAATCTGCTGTACCCTTTTTATGATATTACATTCTATTGGGGCTCCGTGTGCCTATCTAAAAGTGTACTGCATGGCTTGTATGTTATTGAATGCTTTTCTGTGCTACGTGGCTTTCAATTAAATTTATTTTGATTTCATTTATTTTACTTTTAACGAATATGGTCTTTACTTTTTGTATTTGGCATAAATTGCGTTTGATATCTTCTGACGGATTTTGTGTCAGTTATTGTCAGAATAAATGCAAGTAGATTATTTTTAAGGGCTATACAAGGTTCCAACCATGATGTCGATGAAACAGATATGATTGTTCCTCTTATTATAATTGTCAAGAATATTATTTTTGATCAATTGTTGAAGATTAAAAAGAAAAGGATTTATACCTTTATATATGGGATATGGGCCCATTAGCTTATTTAACTTATCTTTTTATGAGATATTTATTTTTATAATTTTGAAAAAAATTATGGTTTTCCACCGCGATTTTCTGCATGCTTCCATAATGTTAATTATAGAAAACCTTAAAAAAATGTTGCACCTGAACTCCACAAATAATTTTACACGACTGCTGAAAATAAGAAAAATATTAGTTTACATCAATTTATCATTTTATAAGAAAACTACGTATAAGTCACCGTCGATAAGTTTAAAAATATATTTAGCTTTAATTCGTTTATTTCACTAATTCTTAACGAAGTTTTTAAAATAAAAGGGTGGAAAAATTCGTAATTTAAGATATTTACGCAAATTGTAACGAAATTTTAAAATCATGAAATTGTGACTGTAAAATTCAACTTGTTTAAATTTCCAAGTTAAATACGAGTAGCTCGGGAAGTACAAGCGATCGATAAATGTTTTTTGCGTATTCGTAAGGTTTCAAAATCCATGAAGGGAATTTAAGCTCAATCTGTTTTTTAGATCATCTCATGTAGTGTAGTTTTAATATTTAAAGCACCATTAGAGGTATTTTTAGCTTTAATAATTGACATATTTGTACCTTAACTAAATTTATCAAGTAAGTTCTACAAGAACCTTTGATTGAATCGTAAAAAAAGGAAGTAAAGTAAAGAAACCGCAAGTCATGAATGAATCGATTATGCATTTATTTATTATTTTAATATTAAATGAATAAATTCTATTTAGTTTTATTTGGTATCATAAAATACAGACCTTCCTATTATCGGCTCAATTTATTCAGATATCCTTAAAATATTTTCTTAATAAAAATTTTACATTAGCAAAATAGTGTATTAAAAATTCCTTTTACCCTTAATTAATTGATGAAGTTAATTTTATATTTATTTTCTATGGTAGAAATGTGTAAATGAGCTTTAAAAATTGCCACATTTTTTTGCTCCAACTTTATAACTATGTAATTAACTTTTCATTAATTATGGTAAATTGAAAGGTTTCGAATTTTTTAGAAAGAATCGTCTGGTTCAAAAACTCCGCTCTAATGGCTTTTAACTTTCTCTTAAAGTCTAGCTCCTATTCTGTGGGATGGGTAGTGTTTTTGGGTGGAAAACATTTTCTGTTTTCCCTCGCCAGTCTTGGCCGTTCTGCTGAGCCAATTATGCTAAAAATAATATTTCCCATTGCGGTCCCGTGCCCGACCTCAACTCTTATCACCCGGCGGTTATTGGCTCAAACATAGTGTTCCCCGCTGTTGGCAATATGTGGAGTGTGAAATCAGATTTCATTCTAAAAAGGCTTCGATAAGGAAACAAAGGTGGTCTGGAGCTCCGTCTCCGTCAATGTTTGTAAGAGTCAATTTCTGCCAGGACGGGGCTTTGGCGAACTTAAATTGAGCACTTAATAGCTCAATTATGCAAATATTTGAGGCGATGCACAGCAATAATGGACCGGTGTTGGTTGACAACATCCTTGCAACTTTGATTGAATCCTTTAATTAGTGCCTAAGGGAGGAGCTCATTGGCATTGAAGCGTATACACCTTCTGGGTGGATTGCACAGGCAACGATTCGTATCGCGTCCCTAGTTAAAGTTTTTAAACTTTTCCGAAGGATATTACAAACTTTTACAACTTACAAACGTAAAGTTACCATGCCTTTTAACTTTAGAGGGGCTGCATCCGATTGCATCTTACTACGTTGCCACGTGAATAAAAAATAAAGTTTTGTATTAAAACTTTTCAAAGTGTCTTTGAGGACTGCGCTTTCCCTTCTCATCTATATGTCACTTTGAAATTATTAAATTATATTTTGTTCTTGTTAAACTTTTTCATCGTAGACAACCATTTTCGGTGGCACCTGTTGCACGAAATAAAATTTTATCGCATTTAAGTTATATCGTTACTTATTCAGTGCTTAGGGCACAGTGCCTTGAAGGTAATTGGGGATATAATGTAAGTTTTTCGTGTAAACTAGTCTTTAACAAGGCAATCGAAAGTATTTCAACTAACTAAGAAATTTGCAGCATTCAGAAAACCTTGAAAAATTAAACGTATGTAGGTAGGTAGGTGACTCTAGTTTGGTTCCATTTACAACTGCATAATACAATTTTGTATTTGGACCCGAGTAAAAATAAAAACTTTCTTTAAAAGGCTTATTTAACATCTGCGGGTCTAACAAAGGCTCATACCAGGCCAAAAATTTTATTTGAAGCTAACATCTATGAAGCTCCAAAATTCTATAGGCCCAACATTTTTGTTAGTTAGCTCAAAGGCAATACTACGCCTATTCAATCCTACGAATCTAAAAGGCCAAAAATTATTTAATCAATTATATAATTCATATTTGGTCTTTAAAATAAGAACATATATTTGCCGGCTTTGAATTCGCTCAATTGTGCTGTGGCAGGTGTATTCAGACTGGCGAAAGACTGGCTAGCTGGTGCACCGAATGAAAACGCCGACCATATTTTTGGATTCGGCGGATGAACAGAATATACGAGGAGAGTTGGATAAGTCAGTGACTTTTAAAATAAAAGATATTTGGCAAATAAGTGTTTTATTTTTCTATATAGTCTTCTAACTATTCCGTGATCAATTGAAATCAATCTAAACTTGTAACCCAAACTACGAGATATCTAGTAATCAGAAGTTTCGGTACATACCCTTACTACAATATACCTCGTGGCTGGCATTCAATGGGTATTGAATTAATTTAAATGCAAATTGTAGCAGAGAGGTGAAACCCTGGTATATTGTATATAAAAACGAATGTCGGCTATACAAATTTATTAAAGTTTTCTTAATCCCACATCGAGGTATTAGTCTTAGTCTGATGCTGATAGTTACTAATTTTTGTTTCATATATTTTCGTCCGTGAAGCACGAAATAAATATATAGTCTTCTGCGATATTTTTTGTTTGTTTTTAAGATTGTATAATTTTTAGGGTTGTTTTCTTAAATGCTAGCTTCATTCTACATATTTCCAAATTTAATTTGTTTCACAATATTTTCTCTTTTGAATCTCTTAAATTATTAAATTTTGTGAACTATCCGTAGACTCTTCTATGGTTATTACCTGCTAGGAACTGCTAGGAGCTTATTTATAACATACAAAAATCAAATTTATATATGTACACATAAAACCTTTAAATTATAGAAATCGAGGTAGAAAAGATAAGAACTTACAGTGAAATCTGTTGAAAATTTAATTTCTACATCTATCTATTGATTTATTTATATATCTTCGTCCCCTGGGAGTCCAACTCAATTTTTTTTTAATAAAATGATACTCTAAAATGCGGAAAACGAAAAATCTTTTCACAATTCTCACCATAAAATGAAATTCCTAGGAGATAAATGTTTAGTACTTCACGAAGGATGCTACAATTCACAATATTCGTACAAACATAAGTAGCTTTGAATAGACACATCTTTTAATAAATTTTTAGATTACTTCCCCTGAGGGAATGTACAGAATTTCAGCATTCCTCTAAAAATTAAATTTAAAAACATATAGGGACTAGAAATTGTTTGCTTTAAACGATTAAAAATTTATTGTCTAAGAAATTATGAATCAGACAGGAATTGCTTTTTTGTTTCTATAATTTAGGTACATATAGATCGTAAAGGAAATGCAATCGCTGCCAATACCGACAATTTTATTTCATTTTAATGGAAATTAGTTTATTATATTTCTCCACGTTTTTATCAGTTGCAGTGTCGACAGCTCACAATTTCGAGCTATGCGAGCTATTTCTGCTCATTATCTTCCTTATTCGGCTCGCTCCGATTTTTGTACTTGAGAATTGTAGACATGTAAAATAGCTACAAATTTTACAAGATTTATATTTTCACTTGTTATTTGATTTTAAGGGTTGTAAATGAGTAGAAATTTATTATGATAAATAAAATTAATGTTGTACAGAAGGTAACAAATAAGATTGCTAATCTAAGAGACGCTATATGTTGGTTGATTTTAGTTACTACATACTATACAATAACATATGTATACTATACCTGTGGGTGTATGTTATTTATTTAATAGAAATCTGTAAATATGCCTAGCATAATATGGAGAAAACCTTGCGGGAAAACGAAAATTTTCAGCGAAAGAATAAAATTTAAATTTCGATATGTTTCAATGCAAAATTTCGGTTATCCGTTAAAGTTGCATATATATTCCAAATAATATTAAATAATTGATAGAACACTTTTCAAAAAAAAAAAACATTGAACTCTAATATCATGCGATCAAATTTGACTATGCTTTCTTCGCAGTTTGCCTTAGTGTGCATAGAATGGTGAATGCCATAAACAACACCTATTGAGGGGTACTTTAAACTAATTTTCTCATATTTAGAATGCTCCATAGAAACTCTACAATCAAATCTGGTTCATTAAAAAAATATGAGGATGAACTATTTTGGACTGGAGCAGTACGGTAATATAATTAGATCTATTATCATGAATGCTCTTTATTTTTATTTTTATATGATTTTGTATGCATATGCATATTTCAAACCTTTGATTTATAAATCTAAAAACTTAAGAGAAAATATAATTGTTATCATAAATGTATCAAACCCTACCATTATAGTCCATAGTGACTTGTGAGTCAAAATCTTAAGTAATAATTTTACAAAATAGTAAAAATATGATTTCTAAGATTTAAGATATATTAAGCGTGGGATTCGAACCCACTGGGATAGTAGATCAGCGCGCTAAAAACTGAACTATTAGACCCCATTCCCCCCTCCCCCCATAGAGGGTTAACATGCAACACTTTGTAAAAATGTTAGCATATCATAAACATTGTACTTTTGTGTCAGCTGCTATTTGGTAAAACGGATTAGCTCTCTCTGAGATCTAAATTTACATTCAGAATGCACTATTCATTCTTTCCTTAGCCATGTTCCGCTTGCCGCTTCCCACTTTGTGTAGAAAAAATTACAGCCTTTTTCAATTATGAATTTAATAAATCGTATGAGATTGATCGTAAACAAAAATGCTGATTTGTTTGATTTCCATATTAGTTAAGCACACATAAACAGTTTTATGCGACAGATTAATTTTGATGCTTAGAAGCTTTCACTAAGCCGATGGTTCGTATAAAGAAATAAAAAGAATAGAACAAGGCACTCACCACCTTCCCTGTTGGGATAGATGCAATGATGATCCTGGAATCCTCGCCCCCGCTTATCGCCAATGTATTATTCATGGCGCAGGCAACACATATGACGGCTGCGTTGTGCTCCCTATGGGCCCAGCAGGAGACGTGGACGTGAGCATTGCGATAGAGAAACAAATTAGCATTTATTGCCGGGGTCAAGGCGTCGCGGCGCAGAGCCTTACCTAATCCGGTGCCTCATGCTGCGGTCATTTACATCCCAAATTATCACGGTCGAATCCTCGGAGCCCGTAACTAGAACGCTATAGCCGGGCGGAGCCACCATCGATCTAACCGGAGCGCTGTGTCCTGCAAGGGAATCGATTAGGGTCCCCGAGGATAAGGTCCCGGGAATGAATTACTCACCTCTGAAGGTGGCCACCAGGCTGTTGCTCATTATGTGCCACAGTTGCACGTCTCCGCTCTTTGTCGGGATGATGAGGTGCTGCTTGGTGGGCGCCAGGACGACGTCACGTATCGGTCCCGTACCAGATACGGTCATTGTCCTGATCTGTGATGGGAGTGGCGCCGGCAGCCACCCAGTCAGAGGCACAAGGAGCGGCACGGTGTAACCGTCACACCATGCCGTTGCAGACCGCACGGTGATGCTCAGCAGCGAGTTGTCGTTCTCGTCATGCTCGTTGATTGGCCGCAACCAAGAAATTAGCTGAAATAATTTGGTCGTTTAGGAGTCCTGCCCTAAACTAAGACTGGGGCCACCTACCTGGGCGCCTAATTGCATGGGGTCGCGGGTCAGGACATCGCTCGATTTTCTGATAGTATAGTAAATGAGCTCGATGTCTCTGTCCAAAATGTAGAAGCGGACGTGCTCGATTAAGCAACGCAGGTAACTTATAGATACCGTTTGCACCTGAAAAAGAAATTTTTCTCATTACTACCGCTAAGGTGTGCGATAAAGGACAGACATATCTGGGATAAGGACCATTAGAGAGGGTGTCCTCACGGTGAATAGTTTCCTTCTATTCGAACAGTTTGGAAATGATTTCATAAAAAAGGTTCTCTGTTATAGAGCACTGTCTGCCTGGAAACTGTCCGAGTTCTTCTTCCTACTTTCATTCAGTTAGGGTAGGGAGAAGAACTTTCAATAGTTGTTCACTATTTCAAAAATCATTTTATGTCACTCCCAGATATTCGTTTTTACGTTCACAATGTCCACTTTGTTCGGACGATTGAAAACTTATTTCTAAAAACTGAATAGTGGAATTATTAGGTAAAAAGCAAAAAGAGAACCAAGTGATATTTTTGAACCATGCTCCTATTCGGTGTTGACAATATCCAGATATATTTCGATGCTTTTTTTCTGTTATAGATTTGAAAATTGTATGCATACCCTATCTTTATTATTTTTCAAACATCTTTTTTGGACAGCATTTGAAATTGATACTCGAGTTAACATTTATTTTTAAGGGTGGTATAATAAAAAAGGAATGCCCTGAAGTTAATGGAAAATCGAGTGTAATACAATTTAATAAAGGAATAAAATTAATTTATAATAATAAAACTATAGAAAAACCGTGTCTCTACATAGAAAATATTTACCAAAAACTGATTGGGGGTAACGTAAAAAGGAAGAAACTGTCTGTTTGTACAAATATGATTTAACACTAGCTAAACCCAATTACTGAGCTTTACGTGCACCGTGCGAAGTCGGTAAATCAGCTAGTTTAAATAATAAATGGGAAATGTTAAGAATGTTAAAAATCGAACTAAACTCGATTCTAGTAATTACGATTAAAATATGTATTCCAGTTAAAAGACATTCAAATTCTCGTAAATTAATTGGCAGCTTCGTATTGATGAAACTTCTAGTTATATTAAGTAAAAAAAAACTTGGCATACCACATATACTTATTCGACTCTAATTCCATTAGCGCAGCAGCTTATTCACATATTGCACATAATGCGACCTTTGATAAATTTCCACCGTCAACAAAATTGGCAGGGAAATTATAATAATCCTAAAAGCCTCTAACGAATGTAACAAAAGGGATCTAGCTGCTTCGAGAATGAAAGAGCACCAAAATCGCATTTGAATGACTGGGAAGAACTTTTACCCTCAGCATACCTGAAACTCAAAGGTGCCATGTCCCCAAAATGTGTTTCCAGAAAATACAAGTCAGACGAACGCAAATAAAGGCATCCTTATGAGTTAATAAATGCGAAAAACACCAAATTTTCCTGGGGTATTTCCTCCTCTGCACCCGTCGATATGTGCCGAAGGAGATGACATCCCCGAATTATTGTTAGGGTGGTATCTAGATACAGGTAGATGCTGTACGTGCTCCTACAGGTAGCATCTAAACCCCAGTTGTGCTCAGGTGTGACGTCGATCTATTCTGGATACATATTGTACCTTAAAGTGTCAAAGGGAACCCAAAAATACCTTAAAGGAACCTGAAGCAGGACAATCCTTGAAATAAATCAAAGCGAGGTTTGGAGCGCCCTAGTTGTTAGAATTACATGGAACCGACCGACGGGACGCGGGGAACACGAACAAGCCTGTCACGATGAGAAGGCGGCAAGACGACGAGGTGCTCATAATTTAATTTCCGTGGAAATTAGTAATTATTTTTGCTGACTTAAATTGCTGCGACGTCCCCTCGCCCCCGCGACCTGGACTCTTTAGGTTAATTGAATTTTTGAGAAAAGTTGAACCTCCCACAGTTCGCTACTCCGGTATACGTTAGTTAGCATTTCGACCCGAATAATTAGATATTCCTCAGCGTCAAGACACCAGAGGGGATCGTCCGTCGTTCCCGAGGATTGTAGGACTCTTTGGGGGAGATGGTTGTCGTTATTAAGCTGAAATATTGACTTACCGCTGCCAGCAAAAAGTCGAAGTTGCAGACTGCTATCTGTTTAAATTTGTCAGTATCGTCGGAGCGCATTAGATGAAGCCAGGACTCCTCGACGTGCCGGATGCTGTACGAGACATCTGATCCCGGAGCACTGAAGAGTGTACTTGAATTATCCTGCTGCTTTGGGGTCTCCTCTTTAAGCTTTTGACTATCTGAAAGCGGGTAAACGTGAATGATTCGTCAAAAAATAAAAAAGGCTTAGATACTATTTTGCTCTTTTCAAAGTTTGTTGTGCAGACGAAACAACCGTATCAATCTGTTGGGTTCCTACAGCCGCGGTAGTACCTAAGTATATGCCTCTTTTTGGTACGTGTATTTGCACAGATTCGCATCGATAACCTTCTCTTTATACTTCAATGAGCACGAGTGTGACCGAAATCAGTTCCCTTCTTTTCGGTGGATTAAAACTTTATCGAAGCGATATCCATGCCAGGTCCTGTTACCCGTCATAAACACCTCCCCATGCCACTTATTTGATGGCTTCTGCCTTGAGCGAACCTTTCAATGTTCCCCCAAGGGAATGTAAACTTAATTTGCAGTGCTTCTTGAGCATTCGAGGGATTTACTAAACAACATATCAAAATGATTCAGTGGTTGCTGTGTAGGGGTACGACGTAAAATGTGGTTTTTCTTGAAAAAGAATAATACAAAATAATAAATAGATTGGCGAAGAATCTACCCCTGACACTTCGAATTTTGGTGATTGATTGATTTTATGATTTAACTCAAAAACTAACCAATAAATTTAGTCTGAACTTTATTTGAGAACTGTAAATACCACTTCTTTTTAAGCACTATTTGCATTTATATTAAGTGAGCAAGAGCAAGAGCAACGAATTTAGTAAAACGCTGAAGAAAAAATGCATTTTTTTCGAAATTTCACAGTCAAATATCTAGGGAAGTACAAGCAATCCACAAATTTAAGTTTAGGTTCGGTTGCCGTTGTTGTCTAAAAAGGCACAGGCAATTTTTTTGCTTATTATGTTACCACGTAGCGTATATCATGGTTACGCGTGGGATTTGAAACTACGGCCTCTAGGACGGTAGTCTAGCGTGTTAACAACTAAACTACCAGAGGGCCCTCCAAAATTGGAACATTCGCACAAGCGAATATATTGTAGCTTCTGTAAAAAATTCAAATTCGTTAACACATTACGTACCGGCATTGTTTCTAAAAATACCTACTTAAAATTAGATTTGAAATGAAATTTGGAACTTTAAGCCTTTGCGGTTGTATGGCTAGTTTAAGTCAAAAAAGCTCTTTATTGAAACGCACAAATTTGGGCGCACGGGATTGAATTGAAATTGAAAGAAACGCACAAGTTTGTGTACATGGGAGTTAAT
Source organism: Philonicus albiceps (assembly GCA_963969385.1). Taxonomy (NCBI): domain Eukaryota; kingdom Metazoa; phylum Arthropoda; class Insecta; order Diptera; family Asilidae; genus Philonicus; species Philonicus albiceps. Next base: position 32,865,795 of record OZ017773.1, read on the forward strand.
GTATTGATTTAGTTTTAGAATTATATTATAGTTCCGAGATGAACGCGTTTAACTCGAAAAGCTTTATCCAACCTTAAATTTATTTAAAAAAATAGGACATAAGTAGATATATCATTTATATATGTACGCCTCTGAAACGTTTTCTGAGGTTTTATGTACACTTCTAAAATAGATTAGCTTTCTAGGGTTAAAATTCCACGTATCATGCATGAGCGCTAGAGAGGAATCAATTTTTTTCAATAGTTCTATATAACTTTGTAAAAAATACAGATCCCAATAACGAAATATTGATAACGGAAACATCAATAAGAAAAATTTCTATATTTTCAAAGTTTCTTCAGGTATAATTTTGAAATGATCAGCATTGCATATAGTTGAATAAATGAGCTCTGAAAAATATTATTAATCACAAATTTTAATATTATTTGTGTAGAGCAGTTTTGCAATAAAATCTAATAAAATTTTTAATTTGATGAATGAATAAAGAACCAAGCCCCCAATTTCGAGCAAGTTACGGTTATTACACTCTCTTGATCTTAAGTCTTTCTATAAAAGAAAATAATGAAAAAAATTATATTCGAGGACAATTACGGCACCAGGGAAAGGTAGACGCAATTTTACAAGAAGTTTTAAAGATATGTTTAAGAGATAATAAAATCACATTTTAGATCCTGAAATTATGATATAACTCTTTTTTTAGTAAGATACGAACATATGTAGATAACTTAGCAGTTATGGTGCAAACTGCAAAGTGGCTCGGTATTTTGTCTCAGATTTAAAAAATTAAAATTAAGGAAAAACTACCACACTTCAGTTTTATTCTTCAGCATTACAATAGAAATAGACCGTAATTTATATTCAGTTTTTAATTGAAAAATAAACTTCAGCTAAAACTGTTATTTTAAAAGATTTCACGCGTAATATCAAATGTAAAATCTCGGGTACACTGCTTAATACAACAATCCTGATCCTGAACAAAAGTTGTCCTGAGGGTAGGTATAATTATAAATTCAATCAAAAGCCCTACATAATTATTAATTTGAAGAGGCTTTGTTGTTGCCACTTAAGTGTACGGCAGCACCACATATCGATTACCCGCTCAAAGTAATCCTCGAGAGGGTTCCGCTCACCCACCTTGACCCAATCCATTATTTGGCTTCCTGTGGTAAATTGAGGCGAAATAATCACGACCACAACTGGCCTATATAAACCAACCTGTTAGCTTGTGACCCCCAGTACGAAGTGGCGTGACCAACTGAAATGGAGACACGCAGGTGATAATGAGTACCGTGTTACGTTCTTAATGAGTTCTTTAGCAAAATGACTGAACGAACGAATGCTTTTTTACATGACTCCTGTGAGGGTACCTCACCTTTTCACTGTTTCCGAAAACACATATAAAATGTGTTGCGGTGTTTATTTTTCTACAGGTGACAGTCAAGAAGGTCGTGTGTAGGAATAACAATTATAAATCCAAGAGTGGTCAGTAAAGGGTGTGGTTTTCATGGTAAGAGAGCGCAAAAAAATCATACCTTACCTCTTTTGGTCTTTCCAAATTATACGTGTTTTATAAAAATAGGTAAAGTCGTATATTGGGGCCGTACACTGTGATAATAGCGCTTTCACTACATTTAACAATTTTTATGGTTTAACTAAAAAAAAATATAAGTTTAAAATTACCAATATTTTACTGATTTATTATAAAAGTTGAAAAGAAAATTATATTTACTTATTTTACTTTATATCACAATTAATCTTATTAATATTCAAATTCATTGCGCTTTTTTATATCTGACCATTAAATAAATGTTAAATATTTGCCCGCGCGTTTTGTTGGCACTTAACGTAAAAACAAAAAAAAGGTGGTACGATTCTATCGAATATTTTACTTGCAATTGTGGTTCAGTCATGTAGAATTTAATAGACCATATTCGCCAGATTTTGCTTCATTACTTCAAAAAATGGAAAAAAGCAACTGAGACAAGGTAAAAGCTGTATAAAGTTTACGGCAGAAGTATGATTAAAAAGCACCAGAGCCAAAACTGGTTCACCCGATTCCGTGATGACGATCAATCGTAAGGGTGTGGTGTTTCATCACGATAATGCGAAGCCACACACAAGTTTGCTCACTCTGCAAAAATTGTTGCACCTTAGTTGAAATGTGTTGCTACATCCACCCTATAGCCCAGACTTCCATTTATTTCGCTCTTTGCAGAACTCATGAAATGGTAAAACATTTACTTCCGAGGACCATATCAAAGAGCACCTGGAGAAGTTTCTCGCAGAAAAATATAGATAGGTCGTTTTATGAACGCGGTATTATGAAGTTGTCTGAGAGATGGGAGAAGATCATCGAAAAAAACGATCATTACACATTATTAATAAATGTTCATTACATATAATAAAGAGCACATTACAATCAAATGAAAAAAATCACAATGAGTTTTTGAACAACTCAATAATTTATCTGTTCCCAAAAGATTTTGTATTTATTAAAGGGACGCACAAGAAAACAATCTTTTAAATATCTTAAGCGATTAGTTATCTAAAAATAAATGAAATCCTATTCAAGGGTTTTGATGCTTGACGTTATTAAATGCAGATTTGCTGCTCTTTCTGATGCCGATTTTCAGCTGTAATTGTCAAGTAGAGAAACTAAACACCGAGAACTTGACTATAGTGTTGATTTCGCTAATGAGCGGTTTGATGGTAGGGATTATAAGAAAAATCAAAGTATTGTTGGGCTCTTATAACATGTGTAGCCCCATAGTGTTCCACATTGCACTCCCCGTAATATACTTGCAAAATGAATTAAAAAGTTCAAAGACTGTATTTTGTCCTGGTGTGAAATAGCATTAAAAAATAAAGGATTTTCATTTAAAAGAAAGTTTTAACCTTAGACTATTGTATTAAAATAAGATCAATCAAAAATTTAGGAGTTTTTAAAAGTGTTTGCTTGAAATAATCAATTTTCTTATACAAATTAATTTTTTGTATACACTCATGAAAAACTGAAAAACTTAGCCTACAAAAGTATTTTGTATGACAGTGGTAATTGGTGTTTTATAGCTTTAATTTGGGATACAGGTTTTCATTTGCACTATCAAGAAAAACTCCGACTAATTGCTCCTCAATTATTTTATAAAAGATCCTATTTTTCTCAAAAACTTCACTTAATGCAATTTTTCAATGATAACATTTCTAATTTGCGGGAAAAAATCCTACTGAAATGACAAATCATGTCCCCGGCTATATAAAAACGGTTATTTTGTAAAAAGTCCTACAAAAGTCCTGCAATCTAGGCACTTGTGTTTAATTCTGCAGAAATCCTATTTACTAAAATTCATATCTTTTAATTAAAATTTTTCCGTCCTACTTATTCCTTGCAATTTCAGCTTAATGACTGAGAAATGTTTTTTAGATATGTAAAAAATTTTTTTAATTTAGACAAAACTAGAAGCCTAGTGATAGAAATCAAGCAAAACCACATTAGAGGAAAAATTAGTAAGTTTCACTTAACTTTCATATAGTGGAATTTCATTTCTTCTCAATGTCCTTAACTAAATAAGGCTGAAGTACTTTCAGTAGGTCAAAAGGCATACACGAAATATTTTTTTTTTTTAGCAGGACGAACATCCCGAATCCACTTCTCGTGCCACTTTTGGAAAATCCAGATCAGAAAAACTTTTAAGCACCTTAAAACCTCGGTTCCGACTAATGCTGCTTCCGTCGAATTTTTCAAATTAAACTTTGGCCACAGACCGAATTTTTCCATTCAAATATTTCCCTCTGCAAATGCAGAAGAATGGAATCTGTGGCCGAAACTCAAACATTGAAATTGAAACAAGTTCCTGGAAGTCCCTATCTAGGCCCCACTTACCTGTGTTTTCCGTTCGCTCGGTGGTCGTCTCGTCGCTCTCCTCGGAATACTGGTTGAAGAAGATATTTGCAATTTCTGTGTGCATCGCTCTGGTGCTATTTGGGTCCATGTAACGAGATTTTGCAATTTCCGTACAGACAGGATGCCTCCACTGGATGAGAACCTTCCCAGACATCATTTTTTCTCGGATCAATAATTCTATGGAAAATAGTAGGGGAGGGGTTCAAGTGTTAAATAAAACATTCCTTGAAATGGAAACAATAAGGCACACTTACTGCTGGTCATCTCGTTGCGGATTTTCCGAAATGTTGAGAAATTGAAGTTACCCTCTTCGGTTTCAATCATTGCCTCAGAACTATCGGTGGGCATTAGGAGCTCCAGGAGTTCCGTTTCCGTAAGACCGTACTCCGAGCAGGTGATGTACGACGCTAGGCGACCAAAGCCCTTGACGCCGTAGCGTTCCTCCAGGTGATCAAAATTTGCCTTAAGGTGCTCCTCAAGAGTATCTCCGGCGCTACATGTGATGCGAATTTCAGTCCTATTTATGTCCAGGGACATGTCGAACAGGCTCTCGGTACTCCTGAAGCGATCTTTCTGGATGGGGGTGAATCGGAGCTGTTCAATGGGAATTGTCGTGGAGCATATTAAGAAGACGTTATATGGAAGACTAATGGGCAGCCAGGACAAGGCAGCAACGATATCGCAATCCAGGGGGTTCAATTTGTGGAGGTCGTCGATAAAGAGGAATAGAATTTCATTATTAAGATCCTCGCACCGGCGCAGAAGATTCTGGAACCAATTATTGATGTAGAGTGGATCGAAGGAGGCATCCTTCGGCAAATAGCCTTCTGGAATATCGAATATAATCGATATCTGTTGGCATATAACCCTCAGCAGCTCCAAATTGTATGCGGAGCGCGGAGTTGCCGATGCGAACCTAACAACGCGATGCACTTTCGAGTATTCGAACCAGCTATTCACCCTCGAGTAGACCTCCGAAAGGATGGTGCTCTTTCCGGTTCCGTGGCCCCCGTGTATGAAATAAGGAGCATGACGACTACCTGTTCTATAATTTTGCTGGATACTCGTCCGCAATCGATCCGGAATTGTCGATGAGATAAGGCAGTTCGCCTCAAGGTGCTCGTTCAGGAACCTTAAGTGAGTCGAGTGTTCGTGAAAAATTTCCTAGAGGGAAGGGAAAAAAGGAAAATCCGATAAAAAAATTGTAATTGACTTTGTTAAAATTTAACGAGTTTTTGATTGCTGGTTTTCAGGGAATAATAAATCATTCCTTAATGCCGGCCGAATTTATTTTTATTTTTTATAATACTCAAGGCCACATAAACCATGCGGGCTTGTTACTCTCCTTAGGCTATCTTTCCTTTTTCCTGCTATATTTCCTTTTATTTTTCATCATTACAGCACACTCCCACTCATTTTTAAGGAAAGCGGTAGAGCAGGAAAATTGATTTTCAAATTAAATTCCCCATGCCCCACTGGTTTGCGGGCTCATGAATTGGACGTTATTAGGCTGATTCACAGCAATTGGTAAAAACGAATACAAAAAAAAATCTGCAATTCGCTCGAAGAGATACGCCACTAAGGGCTGCTGCTGTTTTTTTTCATCTGATTAAATAAAAATCTAGGAGATGATGAAGATTGATTGCGTTAAGCCTATTCTCAGTATCTTTTTTTAATTTTCCTACAATTAATTATCTACCTGCTGAATCCCCTCCACTTATTGGGTTCATCTTAAATGTAAATATTAAGGAATTTGCAACTTAAAAGGGAATGGTCTTTTTTCACTTAATTATAATTTTAATATAGCCGGGTCGGGATCCCCGAGACTGCCACAAACCGCTGGATGCAAACATTTTATTCCTATACTTGTTTTGTATTTTAATTTATGATTATAAAAGAAATAAAATATACTGAATTAAATGATATTTTTATCCTATTTCAAATCTCATTTTAATCATTTAAATTTGTTTAAGGGAGATATCAGAATATAATCGGAGACGAAAGTGATTATTTGTGTTCTTCTCATCTATCCAGAATAAACTGAAAATTTATTTAAGTTTGGAATGTATCATGAATATCTCATAGAAAATATTCAATATTTATAAAAATAGCATCAAACTGCAATGATTTTAATTCGCATTTATTTCAATTTATCCAATTCAAAATTCTTATTCTAGAGAAATTCAATTCAACTTAAAAAATTCTATTGTTCTAGACACACGGAAAAACGCAGCTATTGAGTTATTAATTAAAAAAATTGTAAATTTCCATGCTGAACATTGCTTATAAAGGGTGGGGAAAATTTTAACAGTTCATAGCGGATGGTTCATGTTTATGGATGAATTTTTAACATCTGGTGTGAGTTGTCTTCAGTAAGGTTAACCATTGCATCATGAACAAGTCCACGTTGCCACAACGTTTGAAAACCGCTCAAACATTCTATCAAAATTTGAGACGTTTTGTTGCTATTCAAGCACCATCAGACCATACTTCTTCAAAAATGAAGAAGGACGAACCGTAACTGTGAATGGAGAGCGCTATCATTAGATGTTGACTAATTTTTTCTTCCCAGAATTTGATGATATTGGCGCGGACGACATTTATTTTCAACAAGACGGGGCAACTTGCCACACAGTGGTTGTTAGAAAGGATTTATTGCTTGGAATGTTCAGTGAGTCATTAATTTTGAGAAATGGCTAGCTGTGAGGGCTGGCAAAATCGTATAATTTAACACCATTAGACTATTTTCTGTGGGGCCATATTAAATCACAGGTTTATGCCAACAAACTCGAGACTCTTAATAAACTTGAAACCAGCTTTTGAGCTACAGTTGACGCGATACCACTAGAAATAGTGCACCGAGTCATTAAAAATTGTTGTGGCCAGATCAACCAGTGCAAAAAGAGTAGAGGTGGTCTTTAATATTCAAACAATTGCTCTAATTGCAGTGAATAACGCTCATTTTCCATTGTAAAATGAAAACGTTTGAAAATATTAAAATTAGCAGTTTAAAATTAAAATCAATGTGATCCACTATTTTTACTCGGCTATACGGCGAAACCAAAAAGGACGGTTATGTGTTTTTGAAAGCGGTATATAAGGGTACTTTTGAAATATTGATGCAAGGTTTAAATGGAGGTTTTGAGTGATATTAGCAGATTTATATCAATACCACTTTTAAAAACAACTGCTCATTTATCTTTAAGACTAAGAAATGATCAATTTTCTTGTTCAATTATTGAATTATTGGGTAAAGGTTAGGGGTAGATGTGCATACGCTTTCCATTTTCAATTTTTATTTTGCAAGAGTCTTAACTAGCCTAGCCATTGATAAGTTTGACCTCTGCTCTCTTCAACGCGAAAGTGCTGCCCCAGTAGCTGAAAGCTACAAGGCTTTTGGTTGTTTGAGCAACCTGCGGTGCGGGCAGCAGTTGCATGTGCTGCCATTTAACCAACTTCTGCAGCTGCTGCCGGCAGTCTCCACCACCATTAGGACGATGCCTAATTGAATTGCCTTTGTTCGATCCCAAAACTGTGGTTCTCGGCATATTCAATTTCCAATTAAGGTTGGTCTGCAACGTTGCCTGGCCAAAGTGCTTTCGTTAACAAATTCTAGCATTTTGCGTCAGGCAGAGCCCTTCCTCCTTGCAATCCACTTGTTAGCTGTTCAGAGGAGTGAGACCTTGGCTTTATAATGTCCGGCAGTGGAGGAAAGTTTACCAACTGAGTTGAGTGCGGTAAATGCATCTAGAAAATGGTCGTGCTTAATGGGGAAACTGTGTAACGTAGCGTCATCGAAAAGATGATGCAGTATACTTTCTCGTTGGATTGTAGGTTATTTTTTAAAAATTGGATGATAGAACATTACAGAGTATGATTTTAATTAATACTATTCCATAAAAAAGGTAATAGAAATATATCTTGTTGCAGCTAGGAGGATTAAATCAAAAAATGACCGCAATCTCTATGTTGAAATGCAAATTTAAGCGCTTGGTGGAGTGTTTGACTCCACCTTCTATAACACGCCAAACAGAGAATACTCGAAACCCTTAACCTTAATTTTCTGAAAATGAGGATTTCTGTTGTGCATGTAATTGTTGGAAAATCCTACATTTTCAATTTTCGATCGATCAAATTCAAATTTAGGCGTAATTTTGGTGACACGTTTATATCATTGTCATGCAGTACATGCTGTTTATACTTTTAAACTTTTTGAAGGTGATATTTTTAGTACGTTTAGTATGAAATGGATCAATTTGCGTTTGAACCACGCTGTACTGTAGGGCCCTATATCCGCAGATGCTAAGAAAGGATATATTTTTAGGTATATGAAGGGAAATTAAAACAGGAAAAATCAAAAAAAATCTTATTTTAAGTTAGAAGCAATCTTAAAATATCTTATTTCTCCGGTAATTCGAGTATAAATTAACAAAAGCGATTCTATATTTATCGCTACAAACGAACATCACTCGCACTTCTCTAAATAGGATTTTGTACAAATATTTCAGATTATTCGGTTACAAAGCCCAGAAATAATGAGGTGTCATTTCGAATTTAACGTTTTTATTTCATACTTTCGTCAATACTCTCTTTTCTTGTTCAAGGATATAAATCACGCTGTAAACATGAAGATTTTATAAAAATTCAAAATTTTGTACCTATACTTAGTAATTAACAAGATATCTACACAAAATAAACAGATAACGATTCAAACTTATAACATTCCTTTTTCTGCGGTAGTTTTTAAAAATTAGGATAAATCTTTCCTAAGGAGCGAAGTTGAAATTTACTAAAAATACCCATGAGGAAGTAAAAGATCTAGAACAAACTACCGGAATTATTTGGACGAGTAAAGGAGATTTTTTCAAATATTATATTTGCCAGTTGAGAGTTTATTTTTAGTTCATACGTTTTGCCATTTCATTGCAAATTGTGCAAATTTATTTTCAAAATCATGGTTCAGTTTACCAAACTTATCGTAAGCTACGTCTATTTTACGGTCGATATAATTGCCTAGGTTAGGTTAGGTTAGGTTGCTGTGGCTGCCTAGAAAGGCACACTTAGGCCAATTTTGGCCCATTGTGTTACCACGTAGCGCAGGAGACCATGGTTATTCGTGGGATTCGAACCCACAGCCTCTGGGACGGTAGGACAGCGCGCTAACAACTGAACTATCAGATTGCCTATCTGAGCAAATTATTGGAAAAACCACGGATCGTTTTGGCACCACGCACACTCTAGTTAATAATACACATCCAAAAAAAAGCGCATAATATCGCGTAATGGACCTGTGAACTGGCGTCCATGATTATGTATGTGTTCTTACATCTATGAATTATTTTTTTTAGGGATATGTGAACCTTGGATATGTGGACTCTTGGAAGTCAACATTTGCCGCGTTATTGCTGATATACGGCCCCAGTTACTTAATAAGTGATCGAAAATTGGACTTCCCGATTACGCTTCACGTCACGTACACGGACGAGTACCCGAAATCATGTTTAAACACTAATGGCATAAAAATATCTTTTAAATAAAGGTGTTTAATTTCATTTTAAATTTATATACCTTTAAAAAAAACACCCTTTATTATAGTTACTTCGAAAAGAGAGATTTTTAATTTGCATGTGTAATGCGATAATATGCGAGGCTTGGTTTTTTTCCAGAAAATTGGATATTAAAAATTCGATAAAAATATTTTGAATCAGAGCTCTATATAATTTTATAAAAAGCATTTGCTCTCGATTTCTTACTAATTAAGAAAATATTTAAAATTGGCAATCTTAGAAATGCTATGTCTAGTGCTATTGCAAGAAACCTATTCAAAAAGTCAGTTTCTTTTAAAATTTGATAATATTATAATAAAAATCATATAGTAAACGTATTACGTATCAAAATTTAATAATATTTAGCATATTGAATATATATAAATATCAATATAAATTTAAAAACAAATAAAAATCACGGTGATTTAATGAATTAAAATTACTTTCCGAAAAAAAAAACTCATTTATCTCAGAAACTTACCTGAACAGTCTTTTTTCTGCCTTTAATGACATCGGGATCATTAGTTAGACTTCTATCGCATAAAATCCTCGTTTTATCCATAAGCTTATTTTTGAATTTATTTAAATAGATTTCATGGTCTTCATGGTCTGGATCTATATGATGATCTGTAGATTTACCTGGAATACTGTAAATTAAGCAGATAATGCTAGTTATAATTAATCAACCTCAAATATAATTTAGCTTACATTAGCGTAGTGTAGTTATCCGACGGTAGGCTTAAAGTTAATCGGTCTTTAATTTGACGCAGTCTTTCCTTCGAGTCAGTACTTTCGCAGGCGGGACTTAATTGACTAGACCATTCCCGAAAAACGGCAATTATCCTCTCCGGAGAAAGTTCTATGAAGGAATAAAGTCAGCAAGTTATATCGTCATGTTGGAAATGGAAAAGGTCGGGATGAACACCTACCGAGCGCCCTGTCAATTTCCTTTTCTAGCTGGGTCTTTCTAATGACCTTCAGGTGATCGATGTACTCCCCGTGATTCGGTGATTTCATTAATTCGCTACAAGCCCTGTCGATTATTTCGAGTATATTGTCATGCGTTTTGTACCACTCATCAGGTGGTAAACTCCTTTAAATTAAATTTGTATTAAAAATGTATCATTAGAACATCCTTTCAATTTTTTATTTTTTCGGTTGTAAATTATCTGGCGACCTTCCACACGAATTAAATTTTCATCAAGTGAACTTAATTTGCTTCTTTTGTAGGTGGACTTATCTCCTGTCTGCACTTTAAAATTGCAATTAAATTCAGCAGTACCAAGCTTTGCGAAACTTTTGTGATTTTCCAGTACAGAGACATTCTTTTTTTTTTTAATGAAAACCGGAATTTTCTTGCCTAAATGGAAATTTAAGATAGCCTAAAGTGTTCCCGCGAATTCCTTGAGAATTTCCTCAATTTATCGAAGCTTTACCGGTAAAGTTTTCCAAAAGATTTTGGAAATTTTCGTAATTAAGCGATTAAATTGCGATTTGTCTATAAGCTAAGTTTAATTAAAAGTATGGAAAGCTTTATGAGAAAAGTCCTAATTGACTTTGTCAAGACGATTTGTCAATTTTTGTAGGTAATGTCTCTTTCGTAAAATTTCTGGAAAAACGTAGCACACCGTATTGCATGTTTTCTGGGAAATTTTAGTCATTCCCTTAGAAAACTGACAAATAGCTGGCTGTTATCGCAAATTAAACAAACTTATTTACGAAACTTCGTTCAACTTTAATTTATTTATATTTATATATACGAATATTTTTCAACCTCTTGCTTTTTTTACTACTAAAGCCATAATATTTATTACTAATTATGTATTTTTTTTCATAACATTTGTATTCTAGAAATTTGTTAAGAAGTTGGTCGCCGCGTTTTATAAGAAAGGCGTGTTTGTTTTATTATATGAAAGACTAGAACTCTAAAAGCATTTAACTTTACTAAAAACGTTAAATTGAAGTTGACTAGCTGTACAAAACAAGCGTTTACAAAGTACAAATCAATAGCGAAATATTACGATTTGTTTACTATATTTGTTTTCTATTATGCCAATATTTAAAGCTATTCCTTATATTCTTCTCACATCCTTATACTCTGGTAAAATGTTGGAATTTACTTTAAGCGAATTTCTTAGATACCGCGAACTAATTTTAATAAATACTTTGCCACTTAATCGAATTGAATTAATTGTTCTTTTTCAAAATCATAAATCAAGACATTTCATTTAAAAAAATAAAATAAATTAACGGAATAGTATTAGTGTATTATTTTATTATACTAATCAATCTGCACAGTAGGAATAGAAAAGCATAAACGTTTTCATATTGAAATCTTATTAAATGTTTCTATCTACTGAAGTTAATAAAAAAATACGCACCCTTCAAATAACTAAACAAAATCTTGACCCTTATTAGATAAACTCAGCTGCTTTATCTGCAAACAAATCAAGTTTTTCTTTCGAATATAAAATTCGATGTTTATTTTCTCGTATTTTATTTTCTGGGATATTGGCCGCTTAAATTTTCAGTCGACGAAGAGCTGCGTAGAAAGATATGTTTAAATAGCAAATATTTATAGCTCTGGATGAAAACCTTAGTACGCTTTTATCAGCAGCAGGTAGGGGGTAAAAGAAATATGCGGACGGTATTGAAATGCGAAATTCCGAAGAGTGTGAGATGAAATAAAGACTATGTGGACCCAAGGGCAAATAATTTATTTATAAATAAAACTGAAAGGTAATCAATTTTCTTGATTTTTCTATTCAACGTCCACGACGATGGAGCTGCTGGCAATTTCGTTCAATTGCTACTTGAAAATCGTAACGAGGGGAAAATCGCCACTATCACTCCTCTGAATCACTGCGATTTTTCTTTCGTACCGGTAATCCTCCTTGAGCACATACTCCCCGTCATTTGATTCATCGTACCACTTGGCGAGCAGCTCCTTTCCGCTATCATCATCACAATTTTCTAAAATAGCTAAAAACACCTCTCCCTGGATGTGTGAGGGAAGACTCATCCGGCCGATGTTCTCCCCTAGGAGCGCCTGAAACGAACATCAGAGGCTATAAAAATCTGGTAACCACCCCTACACCTTGGCGGGAACTTACGATGAAGAAGGCGCTCTTGGAGACCTTGTGGCACGTCTCAATCTCGAAGAGGTAATCCTTCATGAGGTGCGGGTCTGCCCGGAGCATGTCGAAGTCGTCTGGGCCGGTGCCAAAATGCATGTCGACGAATTCAATCTGAATAGAGACCATTTATTATTCGCGCCCCAAAACACCCTTTTCACCCCAAAGAATTAATTAAGGATCTTTCCACGGAAAATGTCCCCAATTCTGAGAAATATGTTAACCGACCCTCATTTGTTTTATTATTTTTTTGTTTATCCGTAGAGAGGAAAAATATATATATATATTTTTTGTTTTTAATCTGAGTCTTTCAATTGTAAATACATTGAATTTTTATGTTGCAAAAGAGTCTTTAAAAATTCATAACTTTCGTTGAAGTAGTTCTGCAATATGTTTGAAGTTTTTTATTTCAACGCACACTGAGTTTCACTCCTACACTGGTAGGTCATAATTCTAAAATATTGGTGTTGAACATTGTTTACTGCGTTATTACTATACATATTTTATGTAAATAAAAAACAAGCAATAACTCGTGTAACTCCGATTGCAATAAGTGAAATTGTAAGGACTAGAGTTTCTACGCAATTATTCAACATTCTCGGCGATCTACCTCTGAAAATATTGGTTTAACAGGAAATGTATAAACGGAAACCCTTGAAGATAAAATGAAATGCCATCACGAAATTTTTAGAGCATACATGGGGTAATCATATTAGGTATGACCTCAGATAACACCAGCAGTAATTGATGAAAGATACCATTTTTATTCTTAAATTTAAACGTTCTCTTATATGTATTAAATTTTCATCTCTTTACTTAAGACAGTTGCCGAGCAAAATTCACTGACGATATCTTTTGATTTTCTACCTAAATAAAATTATAACATTTTTATATAGAAATTATAATTGTTCTTCGGATGCTCCTTCTTTATTTGAATTGTATGCATAATTCAATGTTCAAATTTAATTTCAAAGCAAAACAAAAATAATAATAAAGATTTATTCGTACTTAGCTTGAGATCTGAGCTAAACCAAAGAAAAAATTCAATGTTCATGTGTTTAATGTCACGAATATTAAGTTAAATTACTTAAATCTGCGAAATGAAATTTGGTGGATGAAACCAACAATTTGTTTGTAACGTGTAATTCAAAGTCGAGTATTTCTAGGTCTTCACGTTTTAACGTTGCTATAATAAAAGTTGAGACATTTAAAATATTGCCTTAATACTCAATCCTCAATCCTCAATTCCTATTTAATTTTATTTTCAAAATCATTTTATTTATTTCCTTTTAACGTGCATACGTGCCTTACAAAAATTTAAAATTCAATGTTGGACTTTGTGATCATATCTGCCTCGAAAACGTGATGTAATGGCATATTTTCGGGATCGCAAATATCGAATTTCTTATATATTGAAAGAAATTTAAGATAATGAATACCCAATAGGACTATTGAAAATCTTCAGCTTCAAGCGATTTAAATTAAGCGTACATACGTAAGAATTCTCGGAAGTGGCTTACAAAGTATAGGGAGGGATCGAATGCATGGCCTTCGAAATTTACGTTTTGATGTTCTAACAATTGAGATACTGTACCCAATTGCCGACTGGTTTGAAAAATTCGAATTGAAATGAGTAGTACAATCGATTTTATACATATATAAGGCTGATTACGAAGGTTTTATTGGACTGTGTGTGCAGTTACTAGTCCAATATTTTACAATTCAATACATATCCATTATAGTCGTAAATCAATTATTTTAGGGCCGATAAATGAATTTGCTACCAAAAACAAATTCAGAAGTACGGATCCAATAAGGGCACTGAAAGTTAATATGTAACCATTTGCTACAATTTTGAATTTTACAATATATGGTCACTAGAACGTAAACGCAGATAATGTAAAATATGTTTTATAGTTATGTGCGATATACTCATATATGTATGTAGCAACAAGATTATAGGCTATAGTTCAAATATATTAATTGAAATTTGCATTTTAATTGTGTATAACATATGGTACGTAAAAGGAAAGTTATGCATTTTTAAGTCTCTCATACATAAAAAACAAAAGCGTAATTTGCTATTAATAATAATAATAATACGTTTCCTCGTAGTAATCGACTGTGGTATGCAAAATTTCAATAAAATTATGCTTTCGCTTACCTCAACCTGACGGTCATCATAGAGGGCCTGGAGCTCCGGACCCACCAGCTCCAGCAGCATTCGACGTTCCTCTTTGAACTCTGCAGGTACATACGAATTTGTATTAAAAGGACTGAAGCAAATAAATTCATTAGTAATTGATTAAGTATAGCACTTACCATCTTTTTGGGCCGACACGTAAACTTTGATGATTAATGGCTTTGGCAGCCGGGTCGATTCGCTGATGACGCCCCGCAGTGCGCCCAGCACACTTTCCTCGACGGGGACAGCCATCTGGAGGTTCGGTTTTCGGTGAAGAAGCCACCTCTACTTGGCCATGTTGAAAGCCGCTTTGAAAGCGATTTAATTGCCTGTAAGCAACAAAATAAGAACTTCAATTAATCCGATATTAGGTAAACACATGTCCAATTGAGGATGACAATATTTCTAATACTTTGCTCATTTTAAACTATCAAAACTAACTAGTTTAAATTAAGTCGCCAAATTTCCATACAAACTCAATACACCCAATTCTGTTTTTACATGCGTACTTTAATAGAATGTGGGCTTTTGATGAAGAGGTTCTGTTTGCAATTTAAGTTTTACTCTTGATTATGCAAGCTAAACAGACTCCTGATCAGCAAATCATATTGTTACAAAAGACTGGTATTTATAATTTCAAAAATTTTATTTTTCTGTGAGACATATTTATTAAATTGGGAAATGTTTGTGTTTTTATTTTTCAATGTGTATTATATTCTTTAAAAAAGCTTAAAAGGATCTTGGTCTCGATCTTGGCAATCGAATCTTGATCTTGGACTTCCTATAAGACCGAGACCAAAACTGTAAGACTTAAGACCGATTCTGCTCATTACCTGTATTTGGATATTCACAAATGTTTACCGATTACCAATTACGTGAGGAATAAAAAATAAATATGTGCATATCTCCAGAAACACGAGGTCCTTGTTGGGATATTCGTTAATTATATAGCTAGTACTGAGATGTGTCCCTTTTTTAAATCCGAGGACCTAATCAAGTAGTTGCATGTTACAATTAACAGAGGCCTGACAATTTCGTACACGTAAGACTCTTATTGAGGATTTATCAAATATACGTAAATTAGGCATACATCATACCTACATACCTGCTTTTCTTCCAATAGGAAGGTCTTGTGAGGTGGGCGTAAGTTCAAACTAATTTATAGATGTCCCTTGTTTCAAATATCCGAGCCTTATGAGGTACACATCTATTCGGAATACCTAGTTTAGTCAATCCCAGAAATACCTCATGAGAGCCCCACTTTATTTTAAGTATACCCTCCGAGAATTTCTAGATGTATCTGCTGCTGACATAATAGCAAGTGGTAAATCTTTAAGGCATATCCAAGTGAAATTACTTTTCCACAATGCTGGCAAAAACTATACTATATACTCGTATATATGTCACAGCACAAGATAAATGTCATCCCTTAAAAAAAGCATTAACCCATTACCGGGGATTTATCGATTTTTAATGATGAGATGCCATTTTCAGTCGCTTTAATAAATACTTTATCGCGAAAGTCAAAACATAAACGAGGCAACAATCCGCCAAATTGAACATTTTCAGGATCAACCCCCCTCAACAGCTTATGAAATATTCGCCGATCCGTAATTTTTCATGTTCGACTGCTCAAATGGAGCAACAACCCACTCCCTCTCTGCTCCCGATAAGGGCGAAAGTTTTTAGCAATGGATTCCTCCCGATGTGGGTCAAGTAGCTTAGCTGATTCTCTTTGCAGAATGGTGGATTCTGGTTCTTGAAATGAGGTTAGAATTTGCTCTGTGGAGTTAGACAACTTAGGGTTTTGATACCCAACTAAACTAAATTAGAATCAAGTCCATGTTAAGTTTAATTTTAAATTGGTATCCTTTTGACATAAATATATCCATTTGTATATCTATTACAATACATTTGATAGTTCAACTAAAATTAAAAAGTTAAAAATAATAAGAAAAAAGGGTGATACATAAGTGTACCACATAAAAGGTTAAAATTTGAATGTTTTAAGTAGATAGTTATTGTATTGAAAGAACTCTAACCAAGACCTATATATTCAAAAAAAGGCATGAGGTACAAAAGTGAAAATTGTTTTCAAAATATCGTTATATACGAACAGATTAAATTAGCATTCAAAAATGTTTAAAAGTTTTTTTTTGTCTATTTAATAAATAAATTAAATGAAAATGAGTAAATTATTCAATTATTCAAAATCGAATGAATCTACATTTTGTGTTTTATGCGTCGTAAAATTCAAATTGCTGAAAATTCTATTTCAAGCTTAGCTTAGCTTAATTGAGTTGAATTGTAATTTCCGTAATTTATTTAGATTTCTATTTTTAACCAACAAATAATTTTATTCCTTGAAATTGCGTTAAGGAATTCAATTTATATTTTATCTATATAAAAATTATTTCCAAGTTTTTATTATTAATTTTGAATTTTGCACCCTTTTCACTACGCTTTAAGTTTTGCTTGAAAGAAAAGAAAAATTATATTATATATGAGGCGTATATCCAATGTAAGGTATTTAACGTGATTTATTTATATACCATACATCGTATTTATTGATACTCATTTATGAAATTGAATATTTATCTCAAGTATTCATTAACCTAATTAGATGATTACGTTAAAAAAAAAATCCAATTCACACAGACGAGAAATTATATTTAGCTTCGATTCCTGGATAACTTTAAGTGCCTTTTAGATATTTTTTATACGCAAAGTGAGTGATTTGACACCTTTTTGTGGAATTCTCTTAGACTTAATAAATTGAGTCGTTGCGGTTGATGGTTTCACAATTTACCTCGTAAAAGGTAATTTAATATACATATAATAATAATACCAAATTAATTACCAAAAGGTTTTAACTCTAATAAATTAATTGCTTTATTTATATAGTTAATCAATTTGATTATGTAAACCTGTTTTGTAAAGTTTTAATACAAATTTTCGTAACTCAATAAATCGCAAAATTTCATCCTCGTTTTCTTTTATGGCCAAATTTTATTTAAAGACTCTAGGTTAGGTTAGATTGCTGTGGCTGCCTAGAAAGGCACACTTAGGCCAATTTTGGCCCATTGTGTTACCACGTAGCGCAGGAGACCATATGGTTATTCGTGGGATTCGAACCCACAGCCTCTGGGACGGTAGGACAGCGCGCTAACAACTGAACTATCAGAGGCCCCTTTAAAGACTCTAGTTCGTAATAATTATGAGAAGTTTTTGAATTAGAATGCATTTTTTTTTTATTTCTTCCGTTGAAAATAAATGGAAGGCTACTATGTATTATTATTTGTTTTTACTACCATAATTGATCCTTAAACTGTAAAATATCAAACTTAAAAATATTCAGTTTTGCAAATTTTATACGAATTGATTAAAACATTAACCTCCGAAGATAGATGAAGATTTTCATAAAATTTGGGTCAAAAGCCAATTATAGCTATAAAATAATTTTAATTCTGTTAGATAAACATCAACCAACACAAAGCAAAGAGTGATAAAAAGGCTGAAATTAAACGAGCTCTTAATAAATCATGAATACACCCAGCTGCATTCCGCAATTATAAAATGAGGGTATTCGCAACCTTACCACAACGATTGGTTTCAGTAGTTTAATGTCTGTAAAGTGCCGTATGGGGCTAGTAAATTAAAAATCCGGATATAATAATATTATGCTAATATAAAGTGTGCCATTTTCAAACCTTTCAAATAATTCAAATCATAATCCCCCCCCCCCCCCCATTATTTTAAAGATGCCTTTGTCCTACCTTTGCTAAAAAGGCTTTTCGACCCAGCGACATGTGTCTCTAAAGTTCCTGAAGTAATCCCATATACACAACCTTTACATTTTTTTTATTATTTATCGAAAATCTTCTATTCTATCTTGACTGTGCCGTCCATGACACGGTTTCTGTAGATAAGGATTTATTTGCCCGTTCCACCGACGTACGCTGCTCAACCCCTCAGCCCGGAAGGCAGAGAAAAAAAAAGTAATCCACTCGTTGATCTTTGAAGGAATAAATCTCAGACGGCTGTAAGGACCTGTAAGAATTTCCAGTGTTCAATTTACCTTTGGTAATCTCCCTCCCAGGTAGAGGGAATCTCCGGATCCGGGACCGTCTGCATCCCGGGTAGTTATGTGTTAGGGGATAGACGCCCATCCCCCACCCGCATGTACAACATAAAGTGAAATGGTTTTAGGTATGGTTTTATTTAACTCAACTTTTGAGAGAGTTTCCTTGCGGAAAGAACAATTGCTTTAAGTTTTCACGGGCCTTTTTGCGAGCATCAAGGTGTGTGGCCGGATGGTTTATGCTTTTCTTGCTTAAACTGTTAGTGCTCTTGATACGAGGAACTTTTTAAGGGTAATTCTGGATGGGAAGGAAGAAAACAAACCTTCATGAAACCTCAAATCACATAAGCGGAGTAGATGAAATTGTATTCATTTTTCGCAATCCACAAAGTGTTACTTTGTCAAGGAATTTTTCTTTTTCAATTTAACTTGATCCTTTGGGCGAAAACTCAGATGTTTTTTTTATTTTATGTTTCATGCATATAAAACCATAATTTGTAACGAGCATGTTCGTTTCAAATTAATTTACGCGACGTCACTGACTGGTGCAGTTTACGTGTTCGATGGTATCGAGCTTGGTTAAAGTTTTATGACGAACGCCCTTTAACGTCCAGAATGCTATAAAAACGACATTTCTTACTCAGGTGATGGATTAGCGCAACATTTATGCAGATGAGCATTACTGAACCCTAGGGGGCTTGAGAAATTCCAACAGCAATAAAATTAATCCTGCTGCGAAAGGAGGAGCTTAACTGTCGCAAGACGATTAAGTGCTCGTAAACGGTACAGATGGGTACTTACCCGAGAAGCTTTGTTTATTGCAATCTGTCTGAGCCGGATGCAAGGCGCATTTGCCCGCGATCGATGGAATTCAGGGCACTCTTGAGCCTTCCTCCAGACATTGTGCTGCCCCGAACATCCCATACTAAAATTTAATTCCGTCCGCGGAATGGGAGGAGAAATGCTCATTAAGTTAAACTACCCAAAATGGTCTTCAACCGATCTTATTTCTATAATAAACCTAATCCAGCAATTAATGCTCCATCAGTGGCTTTTGAACATTTGTGGATGGACGGATTAAGTTAGTTTGAATCAGCTAAGTCGCCTTAATTCCAGCAAGTCGACGTAATATGCATAATAATTGGACAAAATAATAACTAACATCCTCAGTAGTAGATACATTTCAAAGGAAATGGGAAGATTTGGACTGCTTATTCGCAGTTACAGCTTATGCCATTGGACTATGGACCAACTATGTTTCATTCTAAAATATTGTTAAAAGTGAGAATATATTACCGGATATTAATGTTTGTTTTTGCTTTATAGCAATATTGCTTTTAATAATTTTAAGCCTAACCATTTTTATAAAGGTAATATTTAAGTGTTTTGCCTTTTGAATATGTTTGAATCAAACTATTTTGGTATTTGAAATAAACTCGCAACTTATTAAAATAATGCAGCGAATATTTTAGATTCAAAGTTAATCATATTTAAATTCAAAATGAAGCAGCTTTTGAAAGCCAACTTGTTAGGATTTTGGATGACCTCCAGTCCGTTCGTCCGCCTAAAAACAATCATAAATTTGCTGTTTAGTTATTGTCTCCCTTTTTAACTATTCTAATTTCTAAGCTGTTGGCTAGAATGTAAGGTTAAGGTGGGAACTCTTTATGAAAAATAGTTCGGGCATCCTGTGATAAACACTTTTCGAGTTATGAAATTTCACAGCTAGTTTTAAATTATTTTTGCTGATTTTAAGAAGTTTTGCATGTTGAAGACCATCGCAAAGTTCAGATTTTGTGAAAATATGGAAAAAAAATTTAATTTCAATCCATTCCTGAGACTGACAGTATCATCGACCCTTGCTTCTTCAAAAATGATGCTAAAGCTAATGTTACAGTAATTGGATTACGTTATCGAATTTTTGTTTAAAACCATAGAAAACCTCGATCAACACGAAATATGGTTCCAAAAGGATAGTGGTACTGTCCATACATTTCGTGAATCCATCGATTTGTTAAAAAGAAAGTTTAATGAAAACATTATTTCACGATTTGGACCTGTTAATTGGCCTCCAAGTTTTAACACCGCTTGATTATTTTTTATAGGGATATGTTAAGTCATTGGTTTACGCTAGCAAACCAGTAACAATTGCCGATCTAGCAGCCAATATTGAACGAATTATCATGAACACCCGATTTGGTCGAAAAAATTATAAAAAATACAACTGAGAGATTGCAACACGTCTAAGATAGCCGAGCTATATACCTGAAATAATATTCAAACATTAATGGCATAAAATAAACTTTTAAATAACACTAATTTTTTAAATAAAATTAATCATTTTGTATTTTACTTATTTGTAAAGTACTCAAAATGAACAAAAACACTCTTTATTTTCATTGTTGACTAATCGCGTCGTTTTTGCTCTTTTGCATTAAATATTCGTACTCTATGTATATTTTTCAGACTATGCCTCGTTTTGTATTTCGTAAAATACTCGACGTAAATTTCACGTCCTCGTACTATCTATTTTTCGTTTTCTTGCATTTTACTTTTAATTGCTTTGTTTTTTCAGCCTAAATTATATATAAGCAGTGTTATACATAATTGCCCTTTAGTTAGACGCAATAAGTATAGTAAAAGATATCGGTAAGTGAATTGTTTTCCTTTTTAGCTGCTCTATGCATAAATACTTCAAATGTCTGCTTTTACCTTTTCACCAAGGTTACCGATCACTTGAGGGTCCTTTTCCAGGTTTAATAACTTACAAAATCAATAAATAGTACGTTTCGCTTTCCCTAGTCGTTTTTATCATATAAAAAATGTAACAAAAAATATGTTAATCCGCTTTATTTCCATGGACGCTCTAAGCAATTTCCATAAAAGCGAATCAAATCAGAATCCAATCAAATTTGAATCGAATATCTGGCGCGCCACTAAAGGCAAAGCGATATCGATAGGCATCGATTCCGCCCCTCAATAAAAAAATAATCCGCTCTGGACAATCCCGGGAATTGTAAATAAAAGCTAGCGCTGCCCCGCCCGTAAAATCTGGATCAAAACACACGAACCGAACAGGTGGTCGTGTTCGGAAATTTACGTAGATTAGGCCGCAAGTCGGGACAATGCAAATCGCGAATAATTTTAATCGCGGGGACAATTAGTAGCCCTAAGCCTGATACGCTCCCGAAAATCCCAGAAAAAAAAACGAGATAATTGCAATTCAACGAGCTTTCCACTTCCCCGGCCTTCAAGCCCCGCCAGTCCTGTCGAAATTTGATTAGAGCGTTCACGCGGAATTTTTAATTTTCCGACCATTAGAGCTGAGGCGTGGGCGAGTGGGGTTGTGGGAGGCATCTTCGTGCGATGTACTGGAACAGCTCAATTTCCATTATCGACGACGAACGCGATAAACGGGAGAAGGGAAATGAGGGCAGCTCATGATTTTCAAAGGAAAACGAAAATCGATCGCGAGCACGTGGAAGCATCCTTCAGCGGGTGGCTGCTTCTGGGGGGAAAAAAAAACCTGACCAAACGCTCAGGTGAAGCTCGTGTGAGTTTTTACCTGCGTATGCTCGTAACGAAAAAGAAAAATTTTTTTTATTGGGTATGAAACGAGGCAGGTTTTCAGTCGCCAACACTCGCCTTTGACTTAGTCCGTGGAAGGCCCGAGGTTACCCCCCCGCACCTACCCCTCACCAGTAATTTGCCAGAGACCGAGCCAAATAAATTCAGCTATGGAACACATTATCTGTTTGCTTTGGAAGGCTTACGAGCTCATTAGAACTGAAATTGTTTACCCTAGCGCTGCTGGTGATTGATCTGCCGGGGAGGCTGTTCTTGCATCCACCGGGAGCAGATTCAGCACGCGGACGGGTGGTAAACAGCCGTGCATCCGCCCTTATTATTAGCCGAATATTTATTTGTTTCTTCCGTGGAATGTGTACCTTCCCAATCTAGCGAACAGATCCCCAGATGGAAAGCTTTACCCATCACGAGTGAGATACTCAAACAAAGGTACTACGTTTGACTCTGGTGCTCAGATAAAAATTCAAAATCCGAAAATGGAGAACTTGAATTATTAGATGCCATTTTTAATGCCTTGCATTATCACTGACTCAACCCTAATAATAAATAAATATTCTTTTAAAAAATAAAAAAATACTTATAAATAAAAAAATAAAAAAACACGACTGCAAAGTAACTGAAAAGAGAAAAACAAGCTTTAGAATTTTGAATTCTGTTTGAGTAATGTTTTGGTTCGATACCTATTTAAAACACAAATAATAAAATATGCTATACCTAAATAAATTGAAATATAATTGTTAAATTAAACAAAACATTTTATCAATTTTTCAATTATTGAAAACCATACTCTTACCATATTATATTTCGGTTGTGTGTAGTAATATTATAGCAACGAATCGAAAAAATAAATAATAAAGCAAAATCCAATTGATTTTAACATTACATACCACATATTATTGAAATAAAGTTTCAACTATTAACATTTTAAGTTAAACTAGGTACAAATTACACAGACCAGGGGTCAGCAAACAAATACTACTACTACCACCACTAATAATCATTTTCGACGATACTGAATCTGAATCCATCCACAGAATTGTTCTATCACGTTAGGATTTCAAGATATCCCAACTTAAAAGTGCAAAAACAACTATTTTTCGTTATTTTTCAAGGTATATAACAGGGCAAGGTAGATTTTAGCCCAAAAACTTGATGTGGTAGTTGAAAGTACTAAAATACTCCTTCAAAACCCATTTTAAGTTATATCGATAGTTTTCTCCAAACAATCGTAAATTGAAATTTATTACACAGGTCTACCATACGGTAATCAAAAAGTTCAAGTACGGCAGGATAACTAGAATATTTCACGTGGTAGGGGAAAAGTAAAGTATTTAGGATTTTTACCTGCTTGGGGATGGCTAAAAATGATTTTGTCTTGTTATATGACCTCAAAAATAACGAAAAATCCTGTTTTTTACACTTTTAGATTAGCATATCTCAAAATACTGACGTGTCAGTAGTTAAATGGAGATGAAAAGAGTGGTTAAAGAAAACATTTTCAAATAAACGTTTTTCTAACTAATACCAAACATAAGATATCGCTTAAATATACTTAATATAATTTAAAACTTATAGCCAGAATTGCAGATAGTGTAGCTGATATTTAAAGAAATAATATCTTATAAAATAAATGCGATTTCTTAAGGTTTTCCATAAGGAGACTACTTACTTCTATATGATCATAAACTTAAGATTATTACTCAAATGTATTACTACTACTACGCTTTAGCCACACCACAATAATAATAGTAAAATATATCGTAAATTTGGATTCGATAAAACTTCAATTTCATTGATTTTCGACAATCAAATTTTCCTAATCTTTCTAGTGGTGTTCCTCAAGGTTCCTTATTGGGACCACTGTCTTTGTTAATTGGGTATGATTTGAGTGAATCATATGTTTGCATATGATATACAGTCATAAACACGACTTACGATCAATATCTAATTGGGCTTTGACAATGTTTTGATTTGCAATCCAATTAAATCTTAATCCCTAGTTATATTTAAGAAAGTTCATTTCATAGTCATAGTTATTTCTAAAAATATCTTTGATTGGAAAACCTATCCCTTATGTGAATCGTATTTAGGCGTCAGTTTTAATTAAGTTCTTTGATAAATTTGCCATGTTTATCAGATATCTTTTAAAATATACTATGGGCTTGGTTAATTATGGAAACCTGACTATTTTACGCCTATTAATATTCGCATAAAATTAGCGAAATAACGTATATTCCTGGTTTTGACGAACTTGAAGAAAATCCTTAATGCGACGATAATTAGTAAAATAGTAAGGTATGTGTATGCACTACGCTCGGTATATGTACAGACATTTTCGACATAAGTAATATTTAAACTCCTATAGGTACTCTATACCAACATAATTTTATTTGGGCTAAATCCGACTTGAAGTCCCGCATCAGCTTTGTGTCCAAGGATCGTATTTCTGAATTTTTAATATTGCGTTATCATTGCCTCTCGAGTAAACTAACATTTTTTATTTGTGCCATAAAGTTGTGAAAGCCATAGTGGACACTTCGACCAAAAACAGTCTTTTGTACCAAGACCCCACTAGTGAAGTAAACGATCCGCTACCCTAAGGAAAGCTAGAAGCTCACTCACAGAAGAACTTCAGACTTTAGCCGGGCTCAGGAACTTCTTGCTGAAAGTCTCTCTTCTAGTCTTTGCTAGAGCCAGTCACTCTCACACAAGATGTGAACTGTGGTTTTATGTATGGTAAGTATGAAATAGCTTTAAATCCACTTGAAATTGTAAAAATTAACAAATCTACTATTTGTTAAATTCCATATAAACTGTAAGTTATTCAATGTTAATGTCATCTATAGAATACCATGAAGATTGCACACAAATGTTTATCATGCAAACAAAATCACAAAATTACCCGGCAAAATAATCTAAATATTTGCAAAATAATTGCCGTTTAACTGGTAAATACGTTACGGGGTATGATTTAATTAAATACATCGTTTTTGCACAGTTTAATTTGATTTACTCTTCCGTTGAATAACAAATATCATATCCCAACTAAATGAAATTTATTGATTAAAATTATTGTGAAATAATTGAAAAATTATACTAATCAGGCCCTACCTATCGGTTTTAAAATTTAAAATGAAAATATCATTTAAGTGGATTTGATGTATTTATAGCACTTCAATGTGTTGTATTAATTAAATTTAATTATTTAAATTAAATACATTATGCCAATTAGATTCAGAGCAGTTTCGAGTTTACGAATATGATTGAAATAATTTCTAGCTTAATAAAGATTTTCTAAAAACTGGCGTAATAGTTTTATCCTTCTCCGACGTTCTGGAGATTGTACAAGTGTCCTTTTGTAGGTATATTGATTTGTATTTTAAATAACATTTATATATGGAATATAATCATAAAATAGTAAACGTCTTTGGAAAATGTTGCAATATATGCATGTTGGAATTATTCGAAAAAAAAACGATGTCTTTGACAGGACACGAAACATTCGAATTGCGCCAAATGTATGTTTATTATATAATCTTATAAATCTGATTTTAATTATAGTACCACTCCCTTTTAAGTGCAATAAATAAATAAATAAATCTGCAAGTCTCTCAAAACATCGCTTAAGCTGTTCACGTGTTATTTGTTTTGCATTGTTATTAGAAATGTTGGATCATTATCTCAACTCAAATTGGAATCTAGATTAGCCCGATAATGATGCCCCTGTCTTGATTAAAGGTGCCAATAAACTCCCCCTAAAGATGTAACGATTGAAATTTAGTGGGCCTTTACGTTTTGGGTTAAGACTCCATTTTGAGTACCCAGGTCGATCCACCTGAGAAATTAATTCCCCTCAATTAATTCAAAAGATCAATACTTTCATTCATGCAGATAGCGCACGTCGAGCATACAATGAGGCCGGTCCCCGAAAATATTGCCTATGCCGACGCCCGCTCGAATTGCTAAAGTGGCTGTAGACCAATTCATTCCGACCGTGCCAGGTCTAATCCTTAATTAAGCAGAACACCCGAACTACGAAGGCTCGTGCTGCTCTCCCAAAAATGTACAACTAATGCGATCCGCCCATCCCTGATATTCCAGAGTTGACAATGTATCGCATCGCACGTGAGCGCACACGTCCTCCGCAAATTATTCAAGTCTGACAGAGACGGACAAGTCCGGGACAGCGGAACTCCGTCACCTGTCCACTTACCTTTTCCGTGAGGAAATGTGTGGGTTCAGCCGGACGAACGACCCATCCGAGGCGGACTCTGAAGGCGCTGAATGGCCCCATTTGTCCCTTTGTTTGCAACGTCCTGCGCCTGATTGATTGCCGGGTCTTAAGGTCGAATTGGGCGCACACAAAAAATTTATTTAATTTCGAGGCATGTCTGTGTGATAAGGTTTCCGGGTAGCCCGGGTAGTAAATGCGGACCCCCCATATAATAACCGAGTGACAAAGGTCTCCAAGAAAACAACGAATACCCGCCTTAATTATCGCAAGGACAGATGATGAAAGTGATTTTTTCGGAGGCTTGGGCCGACAATGCGTCGTCACCCGCTTCATTTTAGCTTTGATTTTCAGGGACTAACAAACACAATCTTTAGAATTGTTGTAATTCACTGGAATTGCTCATTAAACTGTATCATAATTTGGGATGCTGGCGTACCTTTATCAATGGTGTGGGAGCCCTTGATGTGCACAACTTTTGAAAATGTCATTCTTTTGCAACAAAACCCTTTTCAAAGCGGATTTTCCGCATTTGGAAAGTTCTCCTTTCGTATCAAAAAATTTCCAAAATATGATTGCCTCTAAATTGGATAACTAAAAGGACTAAAAAGGAATTTATTAGCCCATTCTCAAAATACTTTTATTATTTTAAGCATTAACTTGCAATACATTAAGGGGACATGACGAGTTCAAATTTCAATGGAGAAGGAAAAGTTTGCGCCTAAAAATAACAAAATGGCAGACATTTTTCCAAATACGACTATTTTTTGATAACGAAAACCTCATATAAATCAAAAACTTTGCGATCAATCAATAAGAAAAATTTCGATTGATCGATAAAATCCTTAAATTCTTAAATCAAAAAAAGAAAAAGTCTTATTCAGCTCTAAAAATAGAACCTAATTACAGTCTTACATGTCCTGAAACTGGAAAGAGGCCATAGTTAGAACAAGAATAGGGTTATTACTATTATTATTGAAGTGGGCTAGACGTGTGGCCTCGAGCGCTCAGACATTGTCCATTGCACTCATTGACCCATTGTGTTCGTAGAGTAGAATACCATGGTAAGATTCTAACCCACAGCCTCTAGGACGGTAGGCCAGCGCGTTAACAACTGATCTACCGTATGCCCCCAAGAATAGGGTAAAGCATTATACGTACTGGAAAGTCGAGAGCTTGTAAGATTCTGCATAAATAGTAGGATTTATTATTTGGACTCTGACACGTAACAGTCTTATAAGAGTTTCTTAGGTTCTACGCATCGAAAAGATGCAGGTCTTATTAGGTCTTAAATCGAACACAAGGTTAGGTTCTAAAAGTACTAAATGAGATTCAATCCACGTTTTAATAGGTTTTGTATTTCGATTCGGGTGTGCATGTTCACTTCAAACATAAAAAAATGTCTTTTACCCTTACCCTTTATCAATTCCCCTAATATCAACCTCAGAATGTAATAGTCTTCTTTTATTTGCGTTGTATAATATTTCCAGTCTGGCAAAGCTAGACAAAACAGGCCAAAATTATGAACCAGCCTACGCAACATCCCTCCAAGGAAGAAAACAATGTGTTTGGGCTTTAATTTCGTAAGGAGCCCACTAAGGTTACGTCGAACTTTTGTTCCTTTTCCCAGTTCACCTGGCAATCGATAAAGACAAACAAAATAAGCAAGGCCATGAAATCTCCCCATTAATTTTTCATATGAGGCCCGACCGTCGCACGAGCGCTCCTTAGAGAAAGCAGAAAAACGCACGCATCACATAACCTCCTTGAGCATCGCGGAGGTTACAAGGCGGCACACTTTTTGCACTTACCATCCCCAGCCCCATGCATGATCAATTAACGCGGAACGTGATTGCCCTCCACTCGAGGGTAAGCGTTTTTTGGGCAACTCGTGACGAGGGAGGCAATTAAGATAATTCGGAGCCAATCTGACTTAATTGTCGATTGCCCAGTTCTTCTACCGCACGTTATGCGCCTGCGAATTTTTCGCAAAAACTTCTTCCGCCCACTAATGACTTTGGAACAACTTAGAGGAGCGGGGTAGTGATTGTGGGTAGAAAGATGGGGCACCACTTGGTTTTTGTCGGAGGCCGTTCCGCACGCATGGGGTAAATTTTATTTCCCGGCTGTTGTTCAAACAGGGGAGAACCGTGCAATGGATATAGCCTCCCTTAAATGGAGTTAGCTAGCCTTAGCTTTTCAGACATTCAATTCTCATGGCTGGTGGTGGACCGGGCCTGATTTTATGTATTCTATTTCAATTTACTGGAAAATAGACTTGTGTCTCTTACCAATGCTGCAGTTAGGTTTGGAACGCCCGGATCTGTCCATTCTCCCTTAAGAGTACTAAGCAGTTTCCACTGAAATCGCATTAGGAATCAATCAGCCGGGGACAGTGCGAATAAAAGGTACTTTCAGATCCCCTTACTGATGAGCAAACCAGGACCAAGCCTATGAGAGCCTTGGTATTGGTCTTGGTTTTAGCACACTCGGTCTTGGTTTAGTTTTTCATCAATAAGACTTCGTCTTGGTCTCTGTCTTGTGTACAAGACTTTTGTAAGTTGCGGTCTTGTTTTCATTGTTCATTGTCTTACTTACTCCCTTTAAGTAGCCAATAATTAAAAAAATAAATATAAAAGAAAATGGTAAAGTTGTTCTACTGAACTAGCATTGAAATAAATTGTATTAAATTTATCTGAACATATCCTAGAGTTGACGGCAAAATCTCATATAAAATTATTTATAAAAAATACAATCAATATCATCATCGTTTTTGATTTGAATCACCAAAGTTGATAGCAATAAAAAAGTTTCTGGAGTTTAATTTAATTCACTCCATTATTTATGATAATAAAATGACTTTGCTTTTAATTTGTTTTGTATAATTTAAAATATATCTAAATTTTAAAATGTACATATGTCGAATGTTTATAGAAGGCCGTCATATTTTCAATTCTTCTTTAAATTTGTCTTTCATTCAAAGATGGTTTTATTAAATATTAAAATGTTTGTGTTATAATTCGGGTGTTGGTTTTGGTCTTGGTCTTAGACTTTTTGCAATACTGAGACCAAAACCCACTATGTTACCAACTATTTGCCCTAAATGAACCAATTTGGATCCGCAGAAAGTCTTTGGTTGTATTCAACCTGATTAAAATTGTCAAGTAACCTTATTTTGTTCATGTTATTACTTTCTTTAAAAAAATATATCCCCCTAATTGCTGCACAAATTGCCAAATAATATCAACGTTAAAAAACTGAAACTTTGAAAATGTTGTACTGCAGTTGTTAAAATTGTTAAATTTGAAATTATGCAAATATTTATTATATTAAAATAATTATTTCTAAATATTGTTGTTTGTGTAGTAAATCTACGTTTGTTTTTTCCAATGGACAGTTAAATGTCGAGCTACTATCATGTTTTTTTAATTGTACGCATATCTTTCACTTTTTCGACAAGAAAGATGATTTACTCCAAAAAATAATTTAAACAAGGATATCTGGTAGCATAATTTCCTGAGCGCTTTGACTGTAAGTAATCCCATGCCGGGGTTGTGGGTTTGATCCCTAAATGAAAGCACCTGATGAAAAATAATAGTAATGGAAAAAAATGAATGTAACAAAACGAGAACAAAAGAAAACACTATATGGGATCAAACGCGCGATAAATAAAAGACCTCAACAGTTAAAAAAATTAAAATAATAATAGCTTTTAACATTACTTCATAAAATAATAAATTAATTTAATGACCAATTGTAATAGCTAATTGTTTGAGTTCTAGAGATCCTTTCGAATTGATAATATTGCATTCTTAGAACTATTAAAAAATTCGGTAAAATGAATAAATATTACTTCATAAATTTACGAGAATTCATAGTTTATCATACGTATTTAACTTAACCAGAAGATATAATACTAATACTAATTAGAATTCCCTGACCAATGTTATTAGAAATCATTTCATGTCAATTTTTATATGGAAAATTTGTGTGTATTAACAAAGCATTTATCTTCGGTGTAACATTCCAAGAGTGCTGAAAATTTTGAATTTCGTCAACCATTCGTCATTTTAATTTGTATTTAATTCTAAAAGGAATATAAGAGTAAATCACGCTTATTTATACCATTGAATGTACAAGTTTCAGCCATAGAGACCATAATGAAATTACACTCAATTGAAATTATGAACAAATTTGAATAACTCTATTCGTCTTCAATCCGTAATTTCGGAATGTTTGACAAATACAAGGAAACAATGTGGACTATATAAAACAACATTTTTTATATTTATGTATTTTAGTTTATTATTTGTGATAACAATACTTCAAATTTAAATAAATAGGGTTAAGCTGACGCAAATTACCACATCATCTCAAAAATTACATATACGAGTAAAAACTTACCTTACAATTTTAATTAGAAGAATTCATTAATTATAAAGACACATTAGAGCACGATTCTTTTTAAACAATTACACATATTTATTAAATTATGTTAAAATTCAGTTTTCTATTGGGCACGATCTAAATGAAAAAGTTCTTCTATTGAGTGACTTTTTCGGCTTATACAAGTAAATGAGTATATCTGTAATGCAATGTAAACATTGGTTCAAACACCTTATATTTTCCAATAAGATGCTTGTTCTCAATGTTTCCGTTTGTTTTTGCGCATCAATTAAAGCGTTTTTCGTACAGAGCCAACAAAAACCGCCGGATATAGTGCGCGAATAGTAACGAGGACTTCTAGAGGTAAATACAGTTTTTTTAAAAAGGAAAGTAAAGCAGGCAGATGATTCCTTTATCCCTATTGTAAATAAAAAGAATATATAATGTGCTCGTATATACTTGGTTTACAGCTAGATATATACGAGTAGAACTATACAAGAAAAATAGGTTTTCGCAGTAAATTGTTCCTTTTCTTACGTTCTTTTAGACACATAGAAATAATACAGTTTTATTTGAATGTATAATTTATCAATATTAGTATTACTCATTAAAAAACTATAGACTTTTATGATAAATAATCCGTTTTGTTTAAATTCCTTCAAGTACTTGATAGATGTATTTTTAATGATTTTAAAATTTATTGTAATTTATAGGGAATAGATGGAATTTGAGGTGTTCTCACAGATTTTGTACGAATTTTCATTTCGACTCAAAAGTGATGAATATGTAAACCAAATTTATCAGTTACTTATACATAATTCCAGAATCTCTAAAAATTCCATTTCTCCTGCACGATTTTTTGCATATTCCCAAGAAATTTCGTTAAAAATTGTTTAAATATTTTAAATTAAAAATGTTTTTACCTTTTTATTTTAATACTGGTCAATAGCAATACATTTTTCAACTTATTGAAAAATAGAACATAACATACATACATCAGGGAAAAGAAACAGTTTTAATTAAAGGTAGTGAACATTTTGTAAACATGGAGAAAATTGAAACTGAAAATTAACAAGGTTTAAAAGTTTAAATTAAATACGTATACCCAGGAAATACAAGCTGCTGACCTTAAATGAACATTTTTACAGAGTTTCATCAAAATCCATAAGGAGACATAAAACTCAATTTACGACTAAATTTAAAAAAATTTGACTTCAGATTCGTAATCAATGATCCCAAATATTTTTTGTATCATTTAATTTTTCAGAATCCACCTGGTATAGTGGTATAGTTTACGAGTACATGCTCCCTTAAGGAGAAGGTAGCCCTACCTTTTCAGGCAGTCAGATATCATAACAGAGAAGGCCAAGGGTTAGTTTTACGTATATTTCTTCTTTCAATATACTGACAAATAAGCTGCGACTAGCTCTGCAAATGCCACTGACTTGTTCATTTTTCCAAGAAGGTGAGGCTAGAGGCTCCACTGAAATTACATTCGGAACATATCAGCCCGTCCCCTAAATGGAAAAAATTTATGTAGCTTATGACGCCTGAAGGGCTTTTGCTTTGGATATGTGTCGCAGCTCCTCATAGGGCTTGCTTGCACAGGGACACAGTGCTCCAATTCGCGCCCTTGCACTATGGGGGCGCGCGCAGAAGGGAGTGACTGCTTCATTAGCGCAGCTATCTTCATTAACGTCGAAATTAATTCAGCAGCCAGCGAAACACCATAAAAGTGAAATTTATATCTCATTACCGTCGACGCTTTGGAATTCCGGGCTGCCTGGCCCAGGGGCATCGTATTTAGTAGGCTCAGTTGGTACAATAAAGCCTGACTGGGACAGGCAGGTCGGGCTACACGTATGCAGAGTACCCGGCCGAAGGAGGTGCTCCTCCGCTCTGCAGCTGTAAACAGGACGAACATCGCTTAGAGGGTAACTAATGGAAAAGCGGAGAATTTCGCCCTTAAAGAAAGCTTTTGATGTAGGGCCGGTTTCGTTTCGATTTATGTGGCGCAATGAATTTTTTATACGCGTGTTTCGCGTTCCTTTTAAATTTGCAGGAGTCCCCCCCGAGGGAGATAAGATTAAAAGGGAGCTGCTTCTGTTGCTCACTGCGGAGAAGATACAGTTGAAGTATACTTGAAGTATGCCGTTCAAGTGCGTTTCATGTACCCCAAGCCCAGGGAACAGTGCGTAAAAATATTACGCTTGGATTCGTTTCAACTAGCAGTTGTGGGTGACGGAACGTAGGACTTCGTGCTGAAATTTAAGGTAAAATAATGTTTTTATGGGTCGTTGAGATCTATCCCAAATAGGCAAAAGAAATTTCTTCTCCCTTTTCTACGTGCAACGATTTTATGGAAGGATTAAAGGGTACAATTTGTGAAATTGATATAAGGGTTATAGATTTATTTCAACGAGTCACAGGCATATATGTAGGTATAGATAAGATTCAAATTCACACTTAACAACGAAGCTAGTTAACAAATATTACAAACAAGTAATATTTTCTAGAAAAAATAAGAGTAGAAAAATATCTACTTTTTAATTAAAGAGGATAATAGAAAAGTACAAAATTCTACTAACTTTTACCACGGTGAACTTAAAACATTTATTTTTCGGTTTGAGCAATTTCCTCTAAAATTCGAATATACAGGGTGCTTGAATTATAAGTAGAAAACGCTATACCAATTTGTTTTTGTAGGATGTCCAGAGTAAAATGCTGTTCTTGACCCTTTTTTTAAAATCACTCAATGAATCGATGTCAAAGTTCCTTAGGAGGTGCACTCAATAAAGTCTTTATTGCTCCTTGCAAGGATATTGCAGTACGAGGACGAGCAGATTCATTCAAAAGAGAATAAAAATACCTTTCCAACAATATCTCACTTCTTAAGATCCATTTTTAATTGTAGGTGTTATGAGGGTTCAAATTAAAAAGAAAGTAATTTTTACATCGACAATTCTTAGGAGAACAAATAAACACCAATTTTTTAATGAAAATGTCAATCAGTTATATGTTTAATACACAATTGCTAATAATACTTTTGCATTATGAATATTTCTAAATTTTAAATTTAATTCAATCCAGTTCAAATTCCTTTTATCGATATGTCTACAAATAGAAAGCATAATTTTATCCATGCACTATAAATGAATCAGCCATTTTCAAAAAGAATTTTTGCGGAATTTTATTTTACATTTCTTACGTTGAAGCTTGTAAACAAACAGCACGATATAATTTACATATAAAATATTGTTGAATAAATTTGGATTGTTTGTATGGCGTATTGAATTCAAAAAATAACTCAGCTAAAGGGGTGGGCTCCGAAAATCGCTACAGGAGGCATTCCACATAAATAACCTAACTATCAAAAAATGTTGTTGTATGTACATTTTAAACTATGGATAGCGCAAAAATAATGTATACTATATGTAAACTTCGACATCATTTTTTTTAAATTCGTATTAGATAAACAATATATTTTATTTTTAATTAGCTTTCGGTTCTTAAATTACTTTAATTAAATTTTTTCTTTATAAACGATTTTATAACATACTCCTGGAATCCGCATATGCTTTAATGATTTGATTGGGTTTTTCTTATTTTATATTAACTCTAGAAAATTAATCATTTATCAGATAACATCTCACAAATGTATGCCACGATATTTATTACAAAATCAATGTACTTTTTACTATCTTTTGCGATCATACAGATTAGTTTAGGCATTATTCATAGAAATAAATCATTTGTTTTGTCAATATATTTATTTATTTTAATGTTATAATATAAAGTGTAAAAAATTCATATGGAGATCATCTGTGTTAGACGGCCAAATCGATTCGAATATCCTTTAAGAATATATTCTCAAATTTTTATAGAGTAAATCTGTATATCACTCGAGATATAATCCCGAGAGAAAAAGAAAGTTCGACTTTTCTCATACCTTCTCAAAACTTTAAACGCGTCTTTTTCAAGTTGGCGTAGTAGGTAGATTATTTTTTTTTTTATCATTGAAGTAAAACAAAATTGAACTTTTTTCATAAGATGACGTAAACTTAAGCTTTTATAAGTATGTAAAATATATTAATACCAATTAATTAAATTTTAAAACACAATAAAGTTTATTACAATGTTAAAAAAATTATGAAAAGGTGCAGAAAGTATCAAAACGAAGTCTCCTTGAATTTGTCTACAATAAAATCACAAAAATTACCATTTTTTCACCGTCTAGCCCAGACAACCGACCCCCTAAAAATTAATCAAAAATATTTAGCCACCACCTATGTCCCGCGAACGTAAATTGTCTTTCTAGGGTTAATTACTGCCTACATAATTCAATTAGTAGCGCGCTTGGGTACAACCTTTTCCAAGTTGTGGGTTTGAACTCTAATCCTGAGCCCTTTTTCACGCAAAACGAGAGGATTTCGTAAGAAACCTTTTCCGGCCGTTGTCTTCTTCCTGAGCAGCACTAATATAAATTCTACTTCTCGAAAAGGTTCAAGATTACTTATTAATTATTAAAGAAAAACACAGAACACATAGATGAAGTTTATACATTCGATATTACGTTCAGTGTTTAGGTCACTTTTGTAAAAATTTGATAGACCTATAAAAATTTGATAAACAGCCACGACTTGACATTATCGGTCAATATGTCTTGTTGATACTTCTTAAATCATAACGTATAAAGAATAATATATGAAGATACTCATAAATTATTATGTTGTGAGTTTACGAAGTTGAGAATTGATTATTTTGTTTGTTGACAAATCCACTTATATGTCGGCCTAATGTGCTACTATACTTATTATGATGCTTTCGAAAACTTTATTGTATACGCAGCACTATAAGAAAATCGATGATTGATTTTGGTAAAATAGTTTTACACATTTTGGTATGAATAATAAAACAATAAATTGTCATTTTGAATTGATTTCAGTTACAATAAAAAGTTTTAAAATGTAGACTTTGTTTCCCACTAAGTTATATTATTACTTTACTATAACTATTATGCTTAGGAAATAGGAAAAGTATATAACAATATTTATGGAGAGCAAAACAATAAAATTTAAGTAATGTTCTGAACATATGATAAAAGTTGATCTTACAAGGCCACGAAAGGGCACATTTAGTTTCTACGATTTGGTTCTTGATAACAAGGAAGAACGGAAAATACCTCCCTAGAACGAACGAAAATAAAAAATTGTTATGCAATTGGCTTTTCTTCAGTAATTTTCTAAGAGGGCAGGTATTTTTTTTTGTTTTGTTTCAATGATTTTGACGTCGTTTTTGTG
Source organism: Philonicus albiceps (assembly GCA_963969385.1). Taxonomy (NCBI): domain Eukaryota; kingdom Metazoa; phylum Arthropoda; class Insecta; order Diptera; family Asilidae; genus Philonicus; species Philonicus albiceps. The sequence continues at coordinate 32,902,147 of OZ017773.1, forward strand.
TTAATTTCATAAATTCGATATACATGGGAGTTACTCAAAAAGGCAACGAATTTGAGCAGGGAACAAAGCTCGAACCTGGGAAATGTTGAATTGGTGCTTTATTGCTCTAACTAACTGAGCTACACATGGCCCTTATCGCCGAGCAATTTTTGCTGTAGCTTGTTAAATAATTTTGTGATTAAAAAATTGTTTTTTACATAACGAAATATTAAAAGAGGTATAACTTACAACTATAATATTCCTTGTCTGCAATTAATAGCTTTGTACTGATGAGAAGAACTAAAAAGAACTATAATTCTTTTAATATATAAATGAAAAAACGCCGAGTAGTGTTATGCAAAACGAAATAATTTGGTTTCACAAATATTTTCCTTGAATAAAATCTTAAAATTTACTTAAGAACTTTTTTAGTTAATATTAAAGGAGAAACCATAATTTTGAATTTTTAAAATTTACTATCGAATATAAAATCAGTGACCTATCTATTCTTGTGAAATTTTAATTAAATTTAATTTAATAGTAACCATTTAGAAATCACAAAATTGAGTGCTACATTCTAAATCAGCGACCCAAAAACATCTATTTAGCTATTTTATAATCCTTTATTATAATTTTATTTTTAGTTTTTTGTAGCCTTCCCTAATCGAATTTCTATTGAACCTTCAAACAGCTTGAGGAAACCTCCTTCTTTTTATAAAAATTCTATTAAGAAGATATGATTTTAAGAAGATTTATGGATTGTATGTTACGAATTATTAAAACCTGACATATTTAATAGTTTTGAATGAAATGGCCTCATATGTGAAAGGCATAAAAATAACTACCAGCTGCTAAATCATTCAACAACGCTACACTTTCCTTTTCAATGAACAAAGACGTATTTGGTGGTGCGACGATTTTGTCATTGTGCCAACGTGTCCTAGTTTCCTCCCATTGTACGGATGCAAAAATATGCAATCCTACTGACAAATAGAATCCTTTCAGGAGTAATATCTCAAGCATATTCCAGTCACGACTCAGGGAACAGTTGTGCCTCGGCAGAAAAATATAAGTCCCCTTCGTCGTCAGCAGCACTTTCCTTGAGTGCAGATAAATTTTTTCCACCATCCTGATTCTGACTTGTGGCATCCTAGTCGAGTTCTGCAAATATGGCATACCTCTGGAGCTCATAAATCGAACATGCGGCGCGGGAGGTCTCAGTTGTTATGGAACAGCTTCTTCCGGGTTTTATTAAATCTTGGACCGCACTTGCCCCTCTACGACTAATCAAGTTATTTTTTCAAAACGTATTCAAAACATCTAACTACGCCGAATGATGAATGCTATGCTGAGGCATATGGCAGAAATGAATTGTAAATTAAGCATTTTGATAGTACTCGACGTAATACTTTTTTTTTTCCCTCAAAGATTTAACTTAAAGACGATTACCCTTTGTACCACTCATGCGACTGCCTCCCCGCCAATCGTACAATAATCGGTGATACGTCCTCGTCATCATCATCATCGATTCCGAATCTAACAATAAAAAATGATATAAAATTGGGCCAGAAAAGATACTCGTAGATGTGAGCTATTCGAATTGGTAGATAAGCGCGCCCAAAAACGGGGGTTATTGGACTCAGGTTGAGGATTATGTTTCATTTTTCGGTGAATGATAAATGGGATTTAACAACGGCAAACCTTTTCGTGTTTTTGACGCTGCCAAATTAAAGTAATGAAAGGGGAGACCTCGAAGGGACTTCGAACGTGCCAGTGCATAGTACCAGATACGAGTACTTCATATTCTACTGGAACGACCTTTAGGTGTTCAACTATGAACTTTATTTTTAGAAAAGGTATAAGAAAGGCATTAAGATGAACTTAACAACTAAAAGTATCCCGAACTTCTCGAGCTCCTTAGGATAACAGAAGATCTTTATATGATGTAAAGTAAGACACTCTACTTGATCTTACTGCAACTTAGAGTGTGACCTGTTTATCAGATATATTGGGATAAGTTTTAATAGAACAAAAAGGGACAGGATGCGTCTTAAGTTCTCAAATGTAAGAAACTTTGGATTTTTAAGAACTTCCATCTTAAACGTTTTGGAATAAGGATCTTTTGTTCTTTAAGATACGAGCTACATTCTTTTTTCTTTACATTTAAATACGAAATTTGTTCACATATAAGGAGGGGAGTATGTGTACTTTGAATCTGCTTCGAAATCTAAATCCAAAATAGCGGATTATTAGTTTCTTCACAGTCCTACACAAGTATAGAAGCTTTTTACTTTTTAGTACATTTTTTTTCATTTTTAGTTTTTACGGATGTACTTTTTAAATAAAACCTTTGTTGTTAAATATTTTTGTTATGCATAATTTTATTTAAATATGAAAATATAACTCATAACTTTTTCAAATCTTCCCATATAGGGGTTTTCAGGCTTGACAATGGAGCCAAGCTTGGGCGAATATCGATACCGAAGGAACAATCGTTAGCTTTTCTAGACTACCCCAAGTCTCAAACAAGGATTGAAAATTGTTATCAAGCTTTGGTTGACCCATGAATACCCATTCTGGGCTTTCTAGAGTCTACGCTCAAGACTTGATTTTTGAGTCCACGCCCAAGCTAACCAAGTACCAATCTTTGGCTTTCCAGCCTTTCCCCACTCTGAGCAAGTCTTTTAATACTGATCGTTATGTGAACAAATATATTTTTTATTTAATTTTATATAAATCTAACTAAGGTTTAGCCTCTCTTGGGTAAGGTTTTAATATGAGACTTGTCGATGCTAAAGCTAGCACAAAGTTATCATTCCATTTTTTTTTAAATCTTGGACCATACTTCGATGTGAAGCTCGTATCAGGGTTAAGTAGAGTTGGTACAGGCTTGGGCCTTTTGTTATAGTCTATATGGATTATTTCCATAATTCTAGCTTTACTGCCAGGCTTGACTCGTATTTTAGATTACAACTATTTTACCAAATAAAATCAATGATTCTTAAAACAGCTTTTACATAGATGTTTTCATTAAAATCTTCTATTAGAAGCAATGGCCTCTTTATCGAATTCCCCATATTTAGTTTTCAAATTTTAATGATCAGAATCATTTTGTTTTAATGTTAATGAGAACTTTTTTGATGTTAAAAAATGTTAATCGCCAACTTGAATCTTAAAATAAGCAAACCCAAAAATTTCGAAATACCCACTTTCCCGGTTACCCACGTTATACTCCAATGAAATACAAAATTTTTGTTCGTTAGACTAGAAAATTATTAACTTAAATTCTGAATTCTTTGTGTAGTATTTAATATTAAAAGAAATTATGATTTGTGCCTAAAAAGAAAGCTTGCAGCACTTCGAAGAAAATAAGAGCGACATTTTAATTTATTGCGAAATAAGTAAAATTTTACTTATCGCAGGCCTTTATGCACGAATGTTTTGAGCAATAAAATTTACATACGTCTTCTATGTCTTTCATCATATTATCTCTAAAACGATGACTGAAATTTTAAAGAAAGTTGCTGGATTTTATTAAGATATGTATTTATAACTTTTTGACAATTTAAATATTCAAAAGTAATGAACTTTTCCTTTTCAAAATTTGACGTGAAAAATAAAAAAAAAACAGATTTAAAATAGCTTCGTCAGATTAATAAATTTTTGGAATTTGTTTTATTGCTTTACGCTTTAGCTGCAATTTTTTCTTTAAAGAACCGTACAGTTATCCTTAAAACAAATCTAAAAAGTTTATTTGGATTTTTATACAGATTAGAAATTTTAGGAAGCATTCATCTTTTGATTTGAGTCCTAGTATAAATTGGATGTAAGCTTAACGACTCTTAAAGGTGTAAAATATTCAAAAATACACTGAGTAATTTCAGTAATTTGAGTATAGTCCCATCCGACAGGGAAAGAAAGAATTATTTCTGGAAAGACTTGAGGTTTTGACTATTGTAAGCCAGGTCCTAATAATCCCCAATTATTTACTCTTAATGTACCCAATGCTTTAAATTAAAATTGAAGTGTTTGAAGAATATTTGTTGCCATTACTGAGATTTTTAATTTTGAAGATATATTCAGTTGACGTTTTACAAAAATTCACTAGTCGCTTTTTAACTATAAAGTTTTAAATATTTCATAAAAACTTTTATTCACCCTTCAGTGATTCATGGATATCGTGTCAAACAAATTTTTAATATTCTAGTTTTAAATAATTTCCCCCCTAAAAAGAGGAAAGGACAACTTTGAAAGTAAAATGAATACTCTTGAAAATCAATAACGATAAAGTTTAACTTGCATACCCATTTTAATTTTGAGTCAAATATAAGTGGCTTTTTTGTTTCGATTATTTTATCATATTCTACGGAACCACAACCGGGTAGATGTTTTCACGACAACTCAATAAAATAGCACCACCAGTTCAGACCAGCATAAACGTTGTCAATCGTTATGAACATATTAAAAAGGCTTTATACATTTTGCGTCGTTATTTTTATGACATCGTAATCTAAGGTTGTGGCTCGTCACTGCGTATTTGTAGAAAATTTGTGTAACTTTAAATTTTCTAAATTAATAAAACAATCTGCTTTCTCTTAAAAATTCTATGAGTCATTTAAGCCAAACTTTAACCATATAAGAGCAATTTTATGAGGTAGATTTTACCCAAGTTGATTATTAGTGTTTCTTTCGTTTTTAATTTCAGTGTAATCGTTTTACGTGTTTTTTTTATGTTTTGAATTAATGGAAAAGAAAAACCAATAATAGGATATTAAGTTAGTTAACTAGTTTAATAAATACCTTTATGATATTATAATATTCTGCTTGAATAAGAAGTAATAGCTACAGATAGGCAATAAATATTAAATATTTCGAACTTACCAATTTTTATGATATGCAATAAATGAAAGAAAAATTATTTTAATTAACACCTAATCTACAATGATATTAAATAAAATGTTTAACAATTTTACTATACTTTCTATTGGTCTTGACGAATTGTACCAATTTATCGTTGAATATAACTACTTAGACTTTATTCGTTATAAATTATAATAACAATCATGTATAAAAACCATGGTACGTATTAACTCTTTGTATATTAATATTGTAAACAGAACAAAAAAATCAAATGTAATCAACACTACTACTAATTACTATTAATATATTTTTTTTAAAAATTACCATTTTAAATTTAAGGTGTGGTTGAGATTCGCGAAAGAAATTATTTTAATTTTAAATAAACGGAATAAACGGCTTACTTCCAAGAGAAATCTATTCAATCGATAGTACTCAATCTTTTTATATTTATTTGAAAATCTCTTATACCTCTTGTAATAAAGGAAAGTAACTAACTAGCTAGGGCTAGTCTACATTTATCGAAAACAAACAGTTGAAAGACGTTAGGAATGATTATTTTCTATCGCATTCATTCGCCTTAACTTAACATTTATTCTATCTCGCTAATCTGGCGAGAGCTACCGCTAAAGAAGGACTGTGTTGTTTTGTCCCATTAAAAAAAATTGCCATTTTATTGATGGAAACTAAGGCTAAACACTGTAACTATAAGTTGGATTTGTAGAATGTATCTTTAATTTTATGTTTTTGTTCAATTAATTGCCTGTGATTTATAACTTGCAAAATACAAAATCAAGTTTATTTCGGTCAACAATTTCGAATATGGGCTATGACTATGGTACTAAATATGGGCTAGTGACTGACCGTGAATATGAAGAGGAAATCCACTTTGATTCAGGCAGATGACATAAGAGGAAGAGAAGCTCCTGACGCTGCAGATGCAGAATGTATGTTTTGTCATCAAACATTTTTCCAAAGACACATAAGGAGCACAGTGGATCAAATGTTTGATGAGTAGGCGCTAGACACATAATGACTATGCTGGGCCAGAGTCTGACGTTTGGATATGTGACTTTTGTAGGAAATTTAAGTAATTTCTTACACTCATCAAAGGGATTTGATTTCTTTAACATTTTATTATTGTTATTTTCTTAAAAGATAACTCTATAGATAGGCTATAGCCCATATTTACTTATTTTCCTCTATTAAATTGCGGTTTACATAAAAAAATTTCGGTAAAAACAGGTAAAACAGGTAAAAAAAAATATATAAAAATCGAAAGTTCGCAATTTACCAATATATAGGAAATATTCAACATTTTTTATTTTACATGAATTATGAAAAAATTCATCAAGGTTAAAATGTTTAATTACATAATTATAAAATTTGATGATAATTCAATAAAAATATATGTGTCTATTTTTCCGTATAATTAATACAAAAGGTAGAAAACTTATGATATTCCATGGAAGTGGAAGTTTGGAAATAATGTTACAAAAACTAACAATGCAACTCATTCGTAATTTTAAAGTGCATAGGTTTTTTTTGTGTTCATCGTACAAAAAAATTATCAATCATTTATAATTCCTAGGTGCACAAGTTTAAAACTGCATTAGTTGTCAGTTTATTTCAGTAAATAATCCTACAATCCAAAATACATTTTTTGACCTGCGATCTATACCAACATATCTTATAGTAAACTAACCGTTTTACCTATCAAAATAAGGCCAACATCTTTCAGTTTCTTGTAAAAAAATATGCAATCAAGCAAATAAGCCATAATCTATTGACCCAAAATCCAACCCAGTCTATTAACATTAAAGCCCTTTGAAACTCAAACATATTAGGCAAAACAAAGTACCCTCTAACCCCTAAACTAAGACTATCCCTATACCAATACACCAAAATTCATAAGCCATATATCTCATATAACAAAACCGATAATTAGATAATCTTCAACACAAGGGTGTAACTCTATATAATCCAAAGCGATGCGGAGCCAAACAATGTTTCGAGGAGTTAGTGTGAAAGGCATCCTTTCCCCCTAACCGAACCAATCTTACATAATCTCATACCCTATTTTATCAAACCCCACATAACCCTATAACATAAGCTTTTAAACTCACATAATATATAGGCATATATATATATAGGTTATGGGTTTCTGGCTGGCTTGAAGTATAGGGTTATTCATCATTTATGTTTTATTATCATAGTTTATTTAATATACCTTTTTGAGGTTAGCAAAAAACTAACACCTGATGGACCAAAACCATAGTCCTTATTTGGAGTTAGTGACCACAAAAACATACAGATTACATTACTCGAGAAGTGAAGTTTGAAGTTATTTGTATTACATTAAATAAATAATTAAATTAAATAAATAAAAATAGTCTTATAATGAATTTTTATTTCCTTACAATTATTTAAACCTTAAGTTTTTCAGAATCATAAATTAATGAAAATATATATTATTATTAATATTTTATAAACAATTTTTGAGTGTTAACCTTTAACTGGTATCGTGGGGCCGAAATGCACATTTATTGTTGTCTCAAAGTCAAAGGTTACATAATAATAAGTGATATATGTCGCAAGATTTATTATAAAATTAATAAAAGTTAATTTTTATATTTGAAAAGGTTCATAATTTTAAAGTATAAAATACTTTTACCTTTATTAATTCATAAAACACGATTTATTTGCATTTTTCTATTCGGATCATATTGGATACTCGATACCAACAATGCAATCAATACCAGCTAAGGGTTAACTATACAATAACTGCCTATTGTAAAGTAGTTATAAAAGATGCAATTGTACATCCAAGTAAACTTTTACACTAAATTTATGAGTACCAAGTATAAATGCTGATAAAATATAATTTAAATGTATTTTTAATAAAAATAGTGTTCTATCTAACGAGTGCAAGAAGAACTCCTGACGATGTCGGAATAGGATCAAAAGCAAATAATATACCTCATGTAATAACGCACAAACATACATGCTCTCTAATGCATGATTATTTTCCTTTGACTGTTAAGAAAGCGTGACTATACTTGAAATCAGCAGCAGTTTTTCGTCATAAAACGTGTAAAATTACACTTAAAAGAGTACTTTTATGGTAAATTGAGAATTAACACTATCGCAGCGGATTTCTCTATGGTTTAATGCAGAAAATACTCTAATATAATTAAAGTAATTTTCAAGAATTCGAAAAAGCAAATCATCCTTACCACCTCGTAGACTATGACCTCTTACAGGAGCCATTGGTGCTATAACTATAGTATAGGGACTTACTAAATGATTCCACCAATACAACATAAACTTATTAATCTTAGGGACATTAATTACTGCCTTAACAATGTTTCAATGATGACGTGATATCTCTCGAGAAGGTACATTCCAGGGACTCCATAGAAATCTTTTTCAAATAAAATTCACTTAGATACTTTAGCAAATATAAAAAACGGTGAAATGCATGTCGGAGCTTGTTTAGTTTAGGGTTTAAAGAGGGTTTTGAAAAAAAGAAGATCTAAAATAAAAATATAGTGATAGCTAAAGGGTGGGTTCTATAATACCACACCTAAACAATGGTGTTATAAAGCTATAAAAATTATCATAGACCGAAATCTTAGCGTGTAAAGTTATTTTCTGTGGATTTTTCTAAACAGTTGTTTGAGTCGAAATAAGCATAACTTAGTCGACTATGTATACCTCGTAAGCTATATTTGGTTCTAGTAAGTCGTGTTATTTTTAAAAGTAATTTCAGTCTATCTGTTAATTCTAGATCTTTAAAAATGTTTCCTAAATTGCGTTCAAGGTGATATCTTGGCCAACACAAACAAAAATTACAATTATTGGGTGGAATATTTAAAAAATGAGACGTAATTTTGAAAAACGGTTTAAAAGACCTCATAACGATTTCAAATTAACATTTCAACCATACCCCAGTCGATGGAATAAGTAAAAATTTTTTGTTAATCTTGAATTTTTTTTGTCTAAAATGGAAATATTATATCTTTTTGTAGTGGGTATAATTATCTATTCGTGTATCAAATTTCAGCGCTATAGCCTAAACCATCTTTGAATAAAATGACTGTGCCATACAAACGGACGGATAGATGGACATGGCTAAAGTTAATGTTTTAACAAATGCATGTTTTTCATACTAAGCAATATTAGAAGAGTTCCATAGCGTAGATGTTGATTAGTACACCTCGACCTAGTTATATCTCACCCTGTAGTGGGTTACCTCACTTTATTTTTGGTTTGTAATAAAGAACAAATGGAAATAATTTATTGTAATGAGGGAAAAGAAACCAAGTTTTTGTTTCAAATTCACCAAAACTGGGGATCATTAGATATAAACGAATTTCAATTTTTTTTTCCGGCGAGACAGATTACAATTCGTTGTAGGAGGTAAGATAAATATGCTCATTTAGTCCCATTCCCAAACAAAATGTACAAAGGTACTTGCAGCAAACGCTGGTGCCCCGAACCCAACTCCCCGGAAAATTCAAATGTAATCAGGAGCAGGCCCTCAGGCAGTAAATCAAAGGAGCACCCGAAATATTTCAGGATGAATCAAGTTATGTCGAGTGCAAATACAACTGGCGTTTTGAATAAGCTTTCATTTGCTCGGCAATAAATTAACTAATTAAGTCGCTTCACCGCAAATACCTTTTATCAATTAATATGCGCCGTCTGCAGGTGAAGAACTCAAAATATAAGTCCTCCGTTGATGGTGCGACCGCCTGCACTCCACTTGTTCGTATGCACTGTACACTGAATTTATTTAATGAACCCAATTGGCTTTCACTAGGATCACTTATTTACCGAACTCCACATTAAGGGTGTTCGCGCGAAAATTGTTTAATTCCGTAAACAATGGAAATAAGCCACACCACCCTTATCAAGTATTTTTGAGGACGATAAGAATCCCGCGCACACCTCAAAAATTCACACAGCACCTCAGCAAAAATTCCACAAGCACTGCAACTCAGGCGGGCACCACCTGCACAAGATGGACTTGGAACACCTCCAGGGAAGTTCGGTTGCACGGGTCACGGGTCCTTCCAGAGGACCTTTTCGAAAGTAAAGCTCGCCAGAGACTGGCTGCACGTAGTCGACACGGTGGGCCTTCAGCCCGGCTGCCGGGGCACCGGATTAAGCTCCTGGAAGCTTTTCTACGTCGGTGCAGAGAGCCGCCCTACATCGGGATCGTCACGAAAACCGGAGCTCTTTAATGTTTCATATCTTGGGGGCAGTAGGTGGATTTCGATTCCCTCCTGTACGCACCTGCCGCGCTCGAAAGATAGGAAGACAATCGCTGGTCTCGTGGACTAGAGTTGGAAAATCCGCGCTAGCATGCCGGCGGCCGTTATATTTACATCTGTGCCGTCATCAAAATGTTTATGTGGAATGGAGCGATGTTGCCAAAGCATAACATTCGCAAATTTATTGGGAATTCTTTTTTATGTTATTGCAAAGTAGACAACAACCATTAGAATGTTTGCGGAATGATGTCAGGTATTCCGCAATGGTGTCTAGCTCCAGGGATTTAAGCCATTTCCGCAAAAGAACTTTATCGATCTCTTTGTATGCAGATTTATTTGTAGGTACCTATCTTTTAGGTAAAGAACCATTGAACAAAACGATAACAATGCAGAGCAGTACAATTACTTTTGTTTGTATATTTTCATCTGCGACTCAGTACACATCATTTATAATATTGGGACCAAATCATACTTGTTTTAAAGAGTCCTCAAAGGGTAGAATACAAATTATACAGACCTGCGACATTTTGCTGAAGAAAACCCTTTTTAGTTTTAACAATTGAAGGGTAGTGGCTGAAATCGATCAGAGTCACTCTCTGCTAAATGTTCAGATATTTAATTTTAAACTTCCAAATCTACAACACTTATTAACAAATTCAATTTTGATTTTGTCTCGTAAGAGTTGGCAAATCATTTCTATAGGATTTTTTCGTAGATATCGAATTCGGAAATAAAAATGTTCCATTACATCACGTTTTCGAGAAAAATAGAAGTAAAATGAAATTTGAATTTTGAAATTATTATAAATAAAAGTGGATCGTAGAAGTTTGTAATGTAGCTTAAATAAAAGCCTAAGCCCTAATCTAGACATATCGCATACACCTTATCTCCATAGAACTTTTTACACATCTTGACGAATAAGTCTTTCCTGAGTGTGCGCTTGCCATGTTACCAGGAGGTTACAGGAGCAGAAAAAGGTAAATCACATTTACATGAAAAAGAGAAGATAATCAAAGTTACCATAAAAATTTAAAGACTTATAATTTAGTCGTAAAAGGCAATTCAAGCGAACTTTTAGCAGACGACGAATAAAAACATTTAAACAAAACATTTTTAATGAAATAACAAAATAGCGCACTCACAATAAATAATGCTAAAATATTTTAACAAAATTACGAAATGGAAGATAAATCAATGTACATAAGTCCAAAAAACCAAGAGAAAAACAATTCAAGTCCTGCACAATGTGGAAAGAAGTTTACTTACTATCTCAGATATTTGAGCAATGAGGTAATCTTTCCAAAAAGTTCTGACCACATCCTGGTAGATTTTTAAATCTTTGTATTTTGTTGTAGGTATTGGTAAAGATTTATCGTGCAAGTTTGAGGGAGTTCCATTGCTCATTTCAGTTAAAAAGTTTCTATTTCTTATAATAGGAGTGTCTCATGGTCCATTGCATGATTGTTGCTATTGTTGGCCTTCATTACTGCTGAGATTGTGTTCACTTAAAGCCTTCATTTCAAATATTAATTCACTATTATAAAAATATATTACAAGACATAAATTAAATTATTAAAATCCCACAGATAGAAGTAAGTCCTATAAATGTTCTCTCGCGGTCGGTTTTTCAAAACACTCTGTGCAAAAATCGAAGACAAGCCAAAACACGTCCAAGCAAAATAGCTGGCAAAAATTAATTGAACATTCAAAAAAGCTAAGCTTGTCAGTATAAGTGAGGGACATGAGTACCAAAATAACGCCACAAAAAAAAAATCGAAAATCAAATATACCCATCCTCGGAAATTTAAAATTCGTGATACTTTTTGAACAGACCTTGTATGTCTGGATCTATACAGCGCCCCTGATGTTCCATTCTGGTAATCCATAAAATGTTTTGTAGAATTTTTAACAGCCGATTTAACCATAAAGGTGATAATACTTTTGAGAAAGAAGATTTTGTTCTGAAAGTTTGGACATTTTGATCAGCTTTAATATGTTTAGTGATTATAAGCATTTACTTGAATAAATCTGGAATGCGCCGATACGTTAAGCCGGACTTTCCAGGACGCCTCGAAGATTACCTGTTGACATAACCCAAAAAATACCTTGGTAACCTCCAAATACATGTTTTAATTAAGGAAGGCTTAAAATATAATAATACATATAATATATTATTATTATTAGGTGTACAATTTAACCCAGAGATCTAATTACTTATCTAATGGAGCAAAGGTATAACATACTCATTTTTTGTGAATTCTTCATTCATAATAGGGAATCATTTTTTTTGTTGAATTTGAATTGAATCTATGTACTTAAAGTAATTGTTTTACTGCAGACAAATTCAATTATCTTAAAAATCGAAGCTATCGCGATGTATTTATTGTATACTGCGCAAAACAGAGTTATTTTAAGTTTATTCTTGGTATTTTACTGCCATATACATAGTTCTAAATTTTACTTTGTAACTCATGTACAATTTTTGGTTATCAATAAAATTCACAAATTAAAATATAATAAAGCGAGATCATCTGTTTTATGTAAATATCCAATAATTCAGTATTGCGGATGTAAAAGAGGGAACATTTCGAGTAATTACAGGGACCTTTACAGTTTTTTCTGACAGTATGCCTTTAGGGGCCTCATATAAATTAAGCGTCTGGGTATGCCATGACGAGCATTTCATTAAAGGACCCAGCGAATGCCTGAATTATTTTTCCAATAGAGATATGGGTCACTCCACAGTCAATAGCACCCCACCTATTAAGAGAAAATTTACAAAATACATTTCTGCATCTATGTACAATCTACTATGTATGTATATTTAAAGAATGTTAACGTATTTTTTTTTAAATATGACTTTATTTTATTTTTCCAAGTTCTAACTACTGCCAATACTAACTACTGTCCTATATTAGACGAACGTATTTTGTTTTTTAAATTAAGAGTACTATTTGCATCTGTGTTCCGTGGTACAGGAAATCACACTATTTCTTCATCTTTTACTTGTTATCTACGTTTTCCAGGTCCCTAATGATGAACTTGAAGTCAAATTTTCAAAAATCATAACAAGTTAATTCTTGTTAAAATACTGAAATAATAATTTGGCTCAGAGGGTAGCTTTAAGTATGTTACTTGTACTATAATTGATCAATGTTCTATGTAAATTAACCGACCTATGACAATGAATACGATGGGAAAATATTTTTCATATGGTAAAATGTTTAAAATGTTATAAATCTGTTTAAATGAATTTAACAATTTTCCTTAAACAATTAATGGGCCTTTAATTAAGTTCTCAACTATATCGAAAACGAACGTATGATTATTTCATGAGCCGTTTCCTAAATTATTTTCAACCACAGCGGAAGACAAAAGGGGGATTAAATTTATATCCTCTTATAAAGTTACGGCAATTCAAACTAAGAAGCCAAAATAAATGACTTCGTAAGTTATTATCAAACTTGTTCTTCCGCTTGAATGATTCACGGAAGACATCCCATAAAATTATGCAAAAAATTTACATCGAAACATGTTGATATTGCTCACATCCTGTTCTCAATTGTCATAATATTTTAAGATATCAACACTGTACCTTGTAGAATTTTTTTCTGAGCCTTAACTCCCAATAAAATTTCATTTTTTATTGCTAACTTTTTACGGGCATTAGTTTTTAATCAGCTAAAGAATTTTCGCCTTACGCTAGAAATACCCATAAATTTTTTAGTAGATTTTAAAAGGAAGAAAATTCAGTTGCGCTGACTATAGTGAAAAAAGGGAAGGTGCCAATACCGGCCGGTAATAAATATTGAAAAGGAATTTTATTGAAGAAAGATAAAAATGTAATCGAAAAAATCAAAGCACCATTACGTGATCTCTTCATGCGGGAAGTCCCTTTGTAGACTATGAGAATGATAAAATTTTACGAAAGTCGGAAGGAAGTCAACCGTTTTATGTGCAACCCCATTGATCTAATGTTTAGAGTTTAGACGCTTTTATAGGTTTTGACAAACTCCAGAGGGAGTATCTTATAAGCAAAGAGATTTCCCTGCAGTTTGTTTTTTTGTTATATATACATAACTTATATACCCATCCGATTGTGTTCTAATTATTAAATGTAAAAATTTGGCATCGTTTTTGAGTATTTTAGAATTAGCTCGTAGTTATCGGATGCGTAATTGTTGGTTTTAAAAAATTTAAACCAGCCTTTTACTTCTATATTTCTAAAAAAATAATCTATCAAAAATACGTTAGTAATATTTGAAGTCGTAATTTTAAAAAAAGTTGTAACGAGTAACGTCAGTTAAAAGATAAGTGAATGGAATATCACATAGTGTAGGCAAATTTAGGCTTAGTAGTTTCTGAGAAAAAGAGAGGGGTCAATTTTCATATATATTTTCTTAAAAAACTTTAAAACTATTTGTACAGATTGTAAAACTTTTTTTTTAATTTTCTAATTTTCCTCCCAAAAGTGACCTCCATATACAAAATTCATTCATTTACATGCCCATGTTTGGTTCACAGAAATTCATATGTGTACCAAATTTCAACTTAATCAATTCAGTAGATAGAGCAAATTGGCTGTGACAGACGCATGAGTTATCCTATAAGGGTTCTGTTTTTTAATTTGGTTGAACGGAACCCTAATATTAAAAAAAGCAAACATTTTGGATATATATTAAAGCTCCTAAAGAATTATTAACAACCACAATACGACCTTCTTTTTTTTTAAAGAAACGCTTTTACCAATTTAAATGTAGAACCCTACAAAGAAAATAAACTTTATTTTCTTAGAGTACATGTTAAGTTTTATTCAAAATGCTCTCGATTTAGAGAAGTTTTGAAGATAATGTCTTTATGGTATTAACATAAGACGGCCAGGCTATTCAATTCCTTTTAGAAAGCATCTCCAATCTTTTAAGACATCGTTTTTCCGTCCAAAAGATGTTGAAGCTTGTTGCCTGGATAAACGAAAACTCAGCCTTTATATAGCGTACAAGGCTTTCAATTTCACTCAAAGGCTTGCAGTCAAGAGGTAAGCGTAAACTTCGTAAGCAGAGAAGATTACTTTCGACTTTCAAGGTATGTAGCTACTTTTTGGGTTATTACTTTGCGTTGTTTTCATTGAAATTAAATTTTCGTAATCATGCGACCGAAAAAAACTTTGTCTTCTAAAATCATCCCAATAAAAGATTGAGACTTCTGAAAAAAGTTCTTTAGATATTTTTGATTCGCGTTTTAATTTTAATAAAAATTGTACTTTTACTAATACTGCCGGGAATTTTTTTTTGTTGTTATTTTTATAAAAATCAGCTCGTTATCCCGGATGGGCCCTCCCATTTTCATTAGGAGCCACATTTTATCTGCCGCTAAACTTTTTGGGCTCGGTTTAATCAAGCGCAAACGAATTTTCTTAAGGAGTTTTTCATCCCTAAAACATTTATTTTTCACATCAAAGGACCTGCTTGGGTCCGTGTCTGGGCCGATGACATTATCAATCTAAAAGCCGAAAGAACAATGATTAAAAACCCCACAGTGCGGGAAGGAAAGCAACTTTTCAATCGGAACGCCCCCGACTATGGCTTTTTGGGGTAGTATAGCCCCCCCCCCCCTCCCCTCTTCCATACGGCGCAGAGGCGGCACAGGTAAGGGGCTGGGAAGATGGAGTTTTAGAAACTTGTTAAAAAGTTGTTATCATTTTCAAATTGTCCCGGGAAGTTTGGGTGAAAATTTCTTGCGGAAAATTTTATGACAGCTGGCTGAAAGATGGCTCTTTGAATAACTTGATGAAATTTATACCAAGCGAAAAGTGCGCACCTCCTCCTCTTTTTGTCAGTTCCCTGGAAACGCGCGAGTTTCAGTCGCTTCATGTCGAAATTTCCTCACAATTACACCAACTTAAAGTCAATATTTTGCTCATAACAAACAGACACGCATTTTAAACTTTCCGACACACATCCACGAAGGTCGGGGCCAAAGTTTTAGATATTCTGACATTTTTAAATGTTAATGAATGACTTGAGCAACAACAAGGATTCCTGGAATCCTTTTCTTAAAACTTTGTAACTACCGAATTTATCTAATTGTAGCTTGTAAAATCTTTCGGTAGATTAGTTTATTAGTACATATAATTGGGGAATCGCTGGAATAATTGTTATGACACAGTCATAGCTGCTAAATATGCTCTGATTAACATTAATTTTAGTAATTAATATAAAGGCTGACTGTAGGTATTAAGTAGAACAAAACAATTATTAATTAAAGATTTTTATTATATGATAACAACATAGTTTTACATTTTAAAGTCACGATTTGATAACGAATGTCATCATCATAACTAAATTTATCCGTTTCCAGTTTCCTTAATTTTATTTAAGAAAAAACGCACGAAATGCAAGATCATTAGTTCTTTTTATTAATTGGTATTACTCTTTAAATATATGAAAAATTATGTTAGGCAAATGGCCCAGAGTAGCCTAGAAAACTCGAATTGAATCACCCTTTACTATTTCATATATTATTGTATTTATTGCATGTAAATCTTTAGTATTCCAATAACTGCATAACAATAAAACACCCTTAAACTTTGAGTAAATAACCAAAGATCAGTAATAAATAAATGCGCAATTTTATCCACCCTATAGAGAGCGGCAAAATAACGTTGACTAGGGTTTTTGCTTATGAACATTTTATAAACAATTAAAACAAATTATAAGCCTTCAAAATGGAACCAATCTTAATCTGTAACATGTTTAATTCAATTTAAAATAGCCGCTGTTCTTTTGAATGCACAGCTTCAAGCGCTTCGTGAAATTTTTGGCTTTGCGCCGCACCTCTTCCATCGATATTTTGTTTTATTCTTGGCACAAGGATTGCTTTAGGGTCTCTAAACTTTGGTAACTCGTAACACAGGTTCTGACATCCAAAATGGGCCAATCATTGGAATCCATAGGATTAAGGTCCAGAGAGTATGGCGGCCATTCTGCAACAGTAATTAGTAATTAATTAATTTTCGCTACACCACTGTTGTATTGTTATTGCCTTATATGCTGGAAAGTCCATTCTTAGTTGCCGAAGTGTTGCTGGGTAAATAGACTTGGTGCATATTCAACATGTTCCTGGATATTTTTTTAAAGATAAATATCTCAAAAAATTAAAAGTGACCAAAAAACATTTTAAGGTCTCACTTTTGACCTAAAATTAATTTTTCTAGAAGATTTAATTAAAACCTGTGTGTGAAAACCTCAACTCGTACCGTGCGTAATAAATTTTAATGAAAACTTAAAAAACAAAAACCGCCAACGTTTTCATATGAAGACTACGACTAAATTTTTGGCACCTTTCCTAAATATATAGGGTGTTTTATTTTATGGTTTACATAATCGTCCATCTGAAAT
Organism: Philonicus albiceps; assembly: GCA_963969385.1. Lineage (NCBI taxonomy): Eukaryota > Metazoa > Arthropoda > Insecta > Diptera > Asilidae > Philonicus > Philonicus albiceps. The sequence continues at coordinate 32,919,659 of OZ017773.1, forward strand.
TATCGGAAGATGTAAAACGTGAAAAACACAGTCGTAGCGGTCGTTAGTGTAATTGAAGCTTATTTCTTCGAAAATGCTGCTGGTGAAGCTGTAACTATCAATGGTGATCCATATCGTCGGAATTAATGAATATTGATCTAGAGGATATTTGGTTTCAACAGGATAGGGCTACACCTCACTTTGCACAAGAAGCAATTGATTTATTGAGAGAATTGGCCACCAAGATTATGAGATTTGACACCTTTAGACTATTTTCTTGGGGGTTATGTAAAAAATCAGGTTTCTCAAAATAATCCACAATCGATTCCTGCTTTAAAAAATGAAATTATTCGTGTCATCGGTGAGATAAAGCCTCAATTATGTCAAAATGTCATTGAAAATGTTAACAAAAAAGTGGACATCTGTGGAGCTGCAAGAGGAGGCCATTTGGCAGATATTATTTTTCGCATATAAATGTCATAACTGATTCATCAATTACCAATAAAAAGTTTTTGACAATGAATTCGAATAATGTGTTTTATCCGCACAACTTGAAACACTATACGTGTCACAGTGCTATCTAAGAAATATTTCGACATAACGAAATTTTGCCATATCCAATCATTTCAATTTAAATATAGAATTCGAAAAGTTTCTTTTGATATTAATATTTTTTTATTTTACTGATATTGCTCGGAATATTTTCACAATAACCTGTTTGGAGCTTTTTCAATTCCAAAATATCCGTCTTAAGTTTTGTGTGTTATGAATAACAGAAATTATCAAGGTAAACATTCAAAGCTGAGAATCGCTGCAATAAAATCCAGCAGTCACCACTTAGTCTTTGGATTGGAAAGAATAGGTACGATACGATTGATTCTATGAATACTTAAGATACTTACAAAAGCCGAAAAATCGGTCGTAGCTCACAGAATCGAAGGAGTCTCGATTGCCTAAAGAATGGCTCTCCAAAGGGAAAATAAAGCAATGCGCCCGTCATAAAAACCGAAATCAGATCATAAATGATCCAAGATCCGATAATATAACGCAATCAGATTGGAGGGCATAAAGCAAACGCACAATAGATGGAACCTTTGGAGTTTATCGAGTGGAGGAAATAAAGTTTTGCTTGGTTATCCCTGCCAATTACCCTTGGGGAGTGCGGCACAAAGCGGCCCTGTGAGCTCGAGCTCCTCTAGAGACTCCTGTGGGTAGATTGCCAATTGAATTTCATGAAATCACTCGGATGCCTCGTTTAATCGTAAACGTCTGAAATTCGGAACCAAACTACTTTCTGCTCTGTCCCAGGGTGTGCGGGTACGTCCGCTTTCCGGATATCAGCAAAAATTGCCGTCAAATGTTGTTTTGGTTTCGCACAATGTCAACAAATCCTAAGGACTTTCAAATGATGAAAGCAAAAGTGAAATTCTGGAGGCTCCTCGTCGATCTCGTAAAACTTTTCATGTTTGCAAGGACTATGGGAACTCCGCTCAAAAGGGTAAAAATTTATGTAAAGGCACGTACAAAGGTCAGCCCCCGTCACTCGTTTTCATATGACTGCAACTCTTTTCGAAGATTCTTTTATCCCTTTGGGAAACTTTTTTGTAAAAAGTACAGATTGCCATTGTTGGACCGAATTTGCTCCGATTCAGGCAGACAACCAGCAGCTGCTTACTCCACCGCTTACAAAGCAAAGAAAAATGGGCCATTGTTTGGTATGAGTTTTCTTGAACTTTAAGGAGCTGGAAACGTAAAAAAATAAAGGAAGATTGTGAAAATAAGGAGTTTGTTGCGCTATTCGGTCACAAAATAAAAGAGAAAAAATCATGCTCTTTTTTTTTTTATAAAGAAATCTTCATAATTAGAAACGCCTTCGCAATTTCTGCCATTCAATATAATTCTGACTGATACGAAATGTTTGAAATTGTTGGTTTACTTTGGTGTAGGAGCTTATTTGGCATATACATACTCCCAAACTTGCGCCGATGAATGTGAAAGCAGTTGTGGCAGAATTCGAAAACCGGCACAAGCTTCAGTTAGATTTAGGTTAGGTAATGTGTTCTATCTTGAGCTCCTCATTTATAATCCTTTTAGAGACTGACATATTTGCGGAATCGTATGACATATGACCGAACAACCACAGCTTTCCCCATAGTTGAGTATGGTATGAGTTACAGAGATAATTTAATAAATACAAAACGTTTCGTTCCAACATAACGTCAGATTATACCAACCTATTTCTAAGGAGAAGGGAAGAGCTATTGTTAAGGAGCTTGTTTATATAAATATTTATAAGTCCATCATTTATTTGCTTTTATTCACTGGGGTAGTGAACAGGCTATTAATTAAATAGTAAAAACAATAATGAAGCCAATTTGTGATCTATAGAATCAATATTCTTAGAGCCATGAGGTATCACGCTGGATAAGAGCACCAGCTTATAACATGTGTTTGACTTGTACCCACTTAATCATATTTTAACGTTTTTAAATTTAGAAATTATATTTTATATCTACATATAATAGTTACAAAAGCACTATTACTACATTACCGCAATGTTTTCTGTTTTCTTTTACCTTCTTCCTTTTTATTTACAAGCTTTTCGATTTTCATATTTCCGAAACCTATTTCGTTCCTTAAAAGAAGTTATACCGGATAACGTTAACTGAATTAAATTAGTTATGGCCTAAAACATATGTATGTATAAGTGTAACGGAAATTCCTTACCGGTTTTCCTAACAGATCGCAGCCGTAAGTATGGAATAAAATTTCTTGACATATATGTCATTTTATTCTACTGTTATTAAGATTCAAAAACAACAAAGTTTCATTTCGCCTAAATAATAGCGTCATATTGTTAAAGCTCTGTAAATATGTTGAATTTCGTGCCTGAAAAAGAGCATTTGTGCATTGTTTTTCTTATTTCATCAAAAGAAAAATGCCGTTGAAAGTCATCGTACGCTTGTAAAAACTTATGGAGAGCATGCTCCAAGCATAAAAACATGAGGCGTGATTCCCAAAATTTAAAAGTGGTGATTTTGATTTGAAAGACAATAAACGTTCGGGTAGACCAAAAATATTTGTGGAATTGCAGGAATTATTGAACGAAGATCCAACCCAAACTCAAAAACAATTGGGAGAAACGTTAAATGTGGCACAAGAAACGATTAGCGACAGCTTACGAGCAATGGGAAAGATTCATAAACTGGGAAAAAGGATGCCACATGAATTGTATGACAGGCAAATGGAAAATCGAAAAACCATTTGTGAAATGCTGCTTCAACGGAACGAAAGGAAATCATTTTTTCACCGGATTGTGATGGTGATGAAAAATGGATTTATTTCGAAAACCCAAAATGTAAAAAATGGTAGTTATCGCCTGGCCAAGCGTGCCTATCGACTCCGAAGCCCATTTGTTTCGAAAAGAAAATAATGCTCTGTGTTTGGTGGGACCAGGGTGGTGTGGTGAATTAAAAACTTCTAAACCCTGGTGAAACAATTAATACTGATCACTACAAACAACAAATAATAAATTTAAACCATGCGTTGATAAAAAAACTTTCACAATGGACCCGAAGATACCGTAAAGTGATTTTGTTGCATGACAATGCACCGTCACACATAGCAAAACCGGTGAAAGATGTATTGAAATCCCTTGGATGGGAAGTACATATTATCGCACTCGCCGTACACTCCTGACCTGATTCCGTTCGATCACCTTTTCGTATCAATGGAACACGCGATGGCTGAGCAGAACTTTGCAAATGCCGAATTAATCGAAAAATGGCTCAATGAATGGTTTGGCTCAAAGGAAAAATGGTTTTATGTTATGATTTTCATAAATTGCAAGAAAGATGGACAAAGTGTGTAGAATCAAATAGCCAATACTTTGAATAAATAACTTTTTCCATTTTCTTAAAATTATGTATTTTTTCTTTTAAAATACCAGAAAAGACTTCCCGGTACACATGGTACCGATTTTTAATTTATAAAATTACCATAAATAGTTTTCCAAACTTTAGATCTATTCCCATAGTTGTAACACTTCGGACTCGGTTTTCATGAGAAATTTCGTGTATATAATTAAAATTAGCCATTTTCCTTATAAGTCTGATTTTTGTTTAGACAAATAAAATTTCAGAGATATTAACTATTTTAAGAGAATATTGTCATTTGAAAATGAAAAAAGGACACTTTTATAAAATTTTATTTAGAAATACGATACAATGGAATTATGGAAAAACTTTATTGTTTACATTGTTGTCATATACATATATTGAAGAACATAAAAAAATTGTTTTAACCACTCTTTTTTCTTCCTGGTGACAGTAGAGGGTGTACTTTAAAAGTCACTTCTAAAACGATAGGATACCTCTTGAGTTTCCAAAAAAATATCAAGTTAAAATTCAAAATCCAAATCGGCTGACAAAACATGAACTAATCGAATACCGACTTTTCAATATAAAGCTTAAATAGCTTATGCTATAAAAAAGCGAAATATTAAATTTGTTTTATTATTATAATTGCATAGATGAGAGGAAAAATATTTTTACAAATAAATTTGAAATAGCATAAATAGACATTTAATTTATAATGCACTTTTCGAAACGAAAGTCACGCTAATTACTTAATTGCAAATACATATTCTCTGATTTTCTATATGTAATTGAGTTTTTTTTAGGGTCATTACACTATCGTGTTTTAATAACCGATATTCAAAATCAGACTCAGGCAATAATTTAAATAGATGAAGTAAATTTCTAATAATTTAGTAATAACTAGCAATTTTCAAAGCAATATGTGAATAAAATTCTTAGTAAAAGTCAAAGATTGCTCTTTTAAAAAAATATATTAATAAAACATATATTTATTTTTGAATGTTTCGACTGAAATTTGTTCTACTTTAAATTTTGACCTGAAACTCATTATTTTTTTCATATTATTAATAGAAAAAAATTGTTTTTACTTTATCATGTAGTGTCAAAGGGAAAAATGTGAGCACATGAAAAATAGTAAATTAGTAAGAATAGTTTAAAAATATTAATTAATTCAAGAACTCTGGCAGAGCGTAGCACGTAGGATAATAAAAACAACCCTCAAAAAGGGTGTGCACCACGTCACTCGTATGTAGCGACAGGAATATTTAGCAACATGTCTATAAAATGTAGATCAGATAGCTGATGTTATAATACATTTGGTAGTTAGGAGGTATTTTGAGTGATTGTTTTGCATTCATTTACTGAAATTTGTGAAGTGCAATTCAATCGAAGTAAAAACAAATTAATTCACACGTGGGCAATTTAACTTATCGTAGACAGTAATAGCTTATTGGTAAAATTAGAAAGTGCATGAGAATAAAGAAATAAAATTCAGTATAGTAGTTCTCATTGGTCCGTGTTATATTCCGTTCATTTTATGCTTCCATTTCCGAATGGCATCTTGAAACTGGTATATCCGTGTTCAATATGACGAGTTGCCGGGCTATCTCAAAACTGCTATATCCGTGTTGGGGATAGCTGTCTTTACGATTAGGCACTGGTATGTCCGTGCCTGGCACTGGTATGTCTGTGCCTGGCACTGGTATACCCGTGCCCTGAACTGGCACACATATGGCCGTATAGAATCTTAGTAATTGTTCCCTTTCGAATATTATGCATCACACTGCACTTGATAGTATACCTACCTACCTTCTGCATGTAGTTGGACAACTCACTCATGTGCGTCTTTTATTTCTTAGATGGTGCCTAATCGAGACGGCGTCCCGAGGCAAAGTAAACAAGATAAAAGCTAGTTTTTTAAAGATATTTTTTTTTAAATTGTGGAAAAAACAGTAAAGTGTTTTACTTTAAGAAACTTTTACCCATTGGCTAAGTTCTAACATGTTAAAGACAGCTGAAATGCCATAATATAATATAAAATTTTTGATTAACTTTAACTACAAAATTAATTGACCCATTTCCGCACATTAAGATTATATTATATTTTCTAAATATATATTTTTTTTCGGAATTATTCATCATATTTCGTAAATATTAATAATAATAAACTGTTTATGTAATAGCAACGTTGAAAACAATAAATTTTAATTTTGAAGATTATTAATGGGCTCCAGATGGCTAGCCCTTTTAATCAATTTTAATTGGGTACTCAAATTGTTGCCAGTGTAAACCCTCAATGGCAACAATACCCAATAAATCCTAAGAATAAACTAAAAAAAAATATAAGATATGTATGAAGGAGAAAAACGATATCTGACTTAATTAAACCGCATTTCGACTTAATCAATAGATTTCTCATAGTTTATAACCCACTCTTCCGAAACCCATTTCACTATACGGAGAGCTCCAATTCAGGACCTTGGATGGTAAGAGTCAGACTGAACACGACGAACACAGATCCAAATTCGGTGGATTTCATTCAATCGATCCTGGTCTAATATTAAACCGAACAATAGAAAATCAAAAATTTTTCTCTGATTTAAGTCAAACGGTTAAGGTTGTTTGTGCCTTCGGTAAATCAATTTATTTTTGCGCAAATATGCCAATCAGCGAACAGAAATACAAGCATCGAGTAAAACTTTAACAGAAGCGCCGTCGGTTTTCGAACGAAATCCCCTTTAATTTTCCCTTTCCGAAAAGGTACCAGCCGAGGAAATTGAATTCTGGGTACGACACGGTCTGGCTGAGAGTTTGGCGTGCCGCGTCGTATCGGATGCCTTTAGTTAATTAAAATGGAGCTTGAGCTTCCGAAGAGAAATGCAACTTAATAGAAGTATTTTTGCCCGGTAATATTCATCTTACATCTTTGAGGAAGGACAAAAGAAGTACTTGGGGCATATAAAACAGGAAGGCTTGAACAGAATTATAAGACAATACCGATTTCCTCTACCTTACTTATTTTCTTAGTTTTTGAACTAGGGGAATTGTCGTTCCATTCGGCCAGAACCATTATCCGGATGGGCAGGGAGTTCGATGGCTAATAAAAACCATTTATGCGATTAGTGAGGCTGGGTCTGCTACCCTTTGGGTGTGGAATATTTTTAATTAGATTTTTCTTAGCACACTTTCTTCCTATAGCCTCTAGCTGAAAAAAAGAAGTAATTAGGAATGGATGGGAACTCTCTAGAATTCTTGAAACCTTCTGGTTTAATTCACTTAATTCCCAGGAGCCGGGAACACGAGCAGAACTGCTTCTTCAGTTCGATCCGATTTCAACTTATTCGTTAACCTCGACATTTAATAAATTCAGAATGTTGTTGGGAACATTTGTTTGCCTTCCGACGCATCCCTTTTTGCTCCGTTGGATGCTTCTCTCCAAATTAATTGACAAATCAATGAAACCCCCCGCCGGTATTTATTGTGCGCACAACAACTTTTCTACAAAAGCCCACCCACATTTTTCCATTTTGGAGCATATTCCATAGCTGATATCTTCCAATAATAAATTTTACGGTCTCGTAAGCCTAATTTAGGCTATTTAGCCCTTAATTAATGCAAACCACGTCATTGGTTGGCAATAAAACCCATTCGAAAAAAGGTGGGATATGCCTCTCCAGAGCAATCACTCGACGACTTTATTAGAGTTTTCGACAGTGCTGAAATATGCCTACCTGCCCCTATGCCCATCATATTTGCGATAAATAAATAAATAATAAAGTCACCGGTTAGTCTGATACCCTAACCTTGACGTCGTACGATGTATTTTGGCTGGAATTCGGTCATAATTTGTCGCTCTTTATTGCAACCACCACTGGCCCTTGGTGGAATGTTATTGATCGTTTGGGAAATGAATTTTTTATGGCATCATCGATATTCTTTACGGTCAAATAAATTAATCTCATTTTGGTTAAGCGACCATCAAATTTCGCGGTAAACGATAATTTTATGTCTGAAGGAATGAACGCTTTGAAAAACCAAATAAAAATTAATTCTTTAATTAATCTGTACAAGTTGGATTAGATGAATTTATATTCTTCAAGAAATGTTGAATACTTCCAATATAGGGTTAAAAGTACGTTAAATATTTTAAATATAATAGCAATATACATATATGCAAATATATCAATAATTGGTTGTCGTCTTATGCCATTCTTTTTGGTTAATAAAATAAAAACATTTAAAAACGTCTAAGAATTTTAGGCCTTATTCCAAAATAATATCTCTAAAGATAACTTTGTATGAAGCATATATACGATATGAAACCTACCTTTTAATAAATTAGATTTCTATAACACATTTAAGTTAAACTTGATCAACTTCACTCAAAACCGAAATGCAATTGTTTAGTCAATTGCCTCGAAAGTACATCGACGTTCTTCAAAATTATTTATTTATTTCACTTAATACAAGCTACATAGATAAATAACAACAAACAATAACAAAATAAAAACTATATTAACTAAGGGCAAGCTTAAAGGAGGTTTTGGTAAGATGGGAATCGAAGGCGGCAGAGTTGTTGACCATCCGTAGCATTCTGGTAAAGGGTTCGAAGTGACCATAGCAAGTAAAATCGAAATGCGAAAAAATACATACATACTAGATTATACCTTAAAAAATATAATAAAATATATTGCGAATTTGGAACAAAATCGTTTTTATTTTTTGATAAAGAGTGCTTGATTTGAAAGACTTTGTATTGAGAAATGCACTTTAAAATTTATTTAAACCCCATGCGATACATACATGCGATTTTTTTCAAAATTATTACCTACGTAAGGCTTACAGTTTCAGCCATAAAACTTTCTTAGTAGTGTGAAATATGTGTAAGATGCTTTCATCAGAGACTGAAATACCTCCAAATTCATCGATGCGAAATCTCCGACTCTTAGCTAAAAATCAATAAAACAAATTCGGGTATATAAAATATTAAAATTAAATTAAAATGTCGCTTACAGAAAGCGGCCTCTGAGCCCTAACGATGATTAGCATCAAACTCTTTTGAGTTTTGCAACTAAATTCGAACCAAGGCGTGTCGTATGCGGCCTCTGCTATATTTAAACTCTGGGGATTAAAAATATGACTATCAATTTCCAGGAATTAAAAAAGGCCTATTTTACCTCCTCATACAGCTCATTCGCGTTCCAGTAGGTTGCGTAAATTTGGGTGAAAATCATTAGAATGTAAGCGACAACAATGCCCGCCTGCATAAATGAGTTGATTACCTACATTTGTTAGTAAAAAGTTGCGATGTCAGTAATTCTATATCATTTTATAATTATTGTCGTGATGGAATTAATTAAAAGTTGAAATTGTATGTCTGATATCCAAAGGTATAATTAGGTGTTTGGGATACGACATGAGTTTTCATTTGTAGAGAACATTTTAAATTACGCTCATCCGAATTTTGTAATTATTTTTCATGAAGCATGACTATGCGAATGCAGGAATTTTTGTTAATCCATATGTCCTTTGGGTGTATGTGAAATAAATGAGCTCTCTGTAAAAGTTTCACAAGGGGGGTTTGATTGAATGAAAAAAAAGACTTTTCGCTAATTCAAAATGTATAATTAAACCGGCAAGATGTAAATTCATTTAAAATATTGAATTCTCCTAGCGGTGCTTGTAGATTACAGGAGGCGGGCTTGAAGGCCCTGCACTTAGACCATGTGGTCCATTGTACACACCTCAGAAGAAGATCTGTCATCCAGTTTAATATCGTGGCCCTTCATGAGCCTATACGCGTTTATCTCGTCTGACAAAACTCATTATTTTGGGTAGCGTATGATTTTGCAGTACGTTTCCTGCCATGATTCGCGTACCAAAAATGTCCGCTCTCGCGATGGCGTAGCGAGGACAATCACACAACAAATGCGAAATAGTTTCCTCCTCTAGAAAAACTTTGTCCCTAGCGACAAATCCTTATTAAGAGCTCATCTTATTCTGCGAGACTTAAGTTCATTTTTAATTTAAACGCCGTAATGTAAGACAGCAACGATTTCATCTTTTTCTGACTTCAAATGTGGCTCTTTTTCACTTTTAATTATAAGTATACTTATGTAATTTAAGAGCTTAAGAGGATCGCGTAGGATATTTTGTAATTTTATGGCTTAGGAGACTTTCTTATACTACTTACCATATTAAGCAAAAATAGAAGTGCACACAGTGTAGCTCCAAAAGTTAAAAATTCCAAGAGCGATAAGTACGACGTCAGACCATTCAATTCTTGAACGTACCTGAAAGATATGAAATTTTAGTTAGATAGTTTTATTTTTAAGTTTTGTTTCCAAACTCAATAATTTTCTCGTGGTATTCTATACACCACATAATTCGGGCGTTCAACTTTTCCTCAGAATTGCTAAGCTCCTTAAGATTGCGCAACCTTTTCTGGAGAACTTTTTCCATGACTACGCCAAACATGATGAAAGTAACAATGAGACTTGTAAAGGGGATGTACATACAGCATCCAATTGGGGTTATTAAAAATTGATACGTGTAGAATATTTCATAGTAGGGTGACTCGTATTTATTGACCCCGGGAACTGTAGAACCAAATGGTAGTACTGTAACAATTTCAAGAACTTTTTAAATCTAGTTTTTATAAAACAAACATTGTTATGTACTTCTGGAACCTGAGAACTGTGGATATAGACTGAAGCCAACACTAACTAAAATTCCAAGAAATAAGTTAAATTTTGATAGTTTTCGGCTGTTCGTCGTCGTTGTCTCTAATAAATTGATGATATCTTTATCTCCAAAGGCCTATATTTACAATTAAATAAAATAGCAAAATGAGACAAACAAAACTTAAAAATAAAGGTGAAGATTAAATAACCTGAAATTTTATATGGTTATAAAGTTTTTAAGTTAAATAAAAATATAATAAGATAGTTAATCGTGTTTGAATTGTTTAGTTGGGTTGTCTGAAAAGTTACCGACCTAACAAGACATATTTTCTTCAAATTTATTTTTAATTTTCTACATAGTCTCCTTGTAAGTCTATACACTTCCCCCAGAGATGCTCCCTCCCATCTCTTTAATCTGTGCAAATAGTCCGCGGGGTCTTTCTCTGCAAAGGTCTTGCGAAGGTGATGACCTCCTCATTCGACAAAAATTTCAATCCACCAAGTCTTGGCAAAACAAAAATGTTTTTCTGCAAATGTGGCTGTTTTTCCACAATATCAGTCTTCAGTTTCTCTAGTAATAATGCGTATTTTGCGCTTGTAATAATTTTTCTCTTTTGAATATAATCGATTAAGATAATTCCATGATTATCGCAGAAAACAGTCGTTCCTACCGAAAGACCAACATTTACCTTTTTTTTGAGTCAACTCCCCCTTCGCAGTGCACTGTTTTGACTGCATTTTTATTTCTAGAATATAATGAATGGTGTATCCAAGTTTCATCTACACTAATTAATCAACGCAAAAACTCTGATTTATTGCGTCTAAACTGCGTCAACAGAAGGTTAGAAATGTTTATTCGAACAAATTTTTGGTTCAAAATGAAAGAAACGTGCTACCCTATGCGCGGATAGGTTTTTCATGCCTAATTCTTAATTTAATATGTGACAAACAAATTCTTTGGACATGTTTATAACCTCTGCTATTTCTCTAACTTTAATTCGTCGGTTGTCTAGGACCATTTCATTTTGGTGAATTTAAGCGATCTTGTCATCATTAGTTGCAGTTTTTAGACGTCCCGAGCATTCATCATCACCCAAACTGGTCCGCACCACATTTAAATTCAGCTGCCTAAAATTTCAAGGTGTTAAATTATGGATCCCGTGCATAATGCCTAACTCGTCTTTGGTCGGCTTTTCCATTTTCAAAAAAATAGTCACATCGACTCACTCAAATAATTGTTAAATAAGAATTCCACGTTTAAAATCGCTGCAATTTTAGAGAGTACCTTGCAAAATATGTGCAAATATATATCGCCAACTTTTGTTAACGAGTGCTACATCTTTATGTTAAGGTCGTAAACTTTTCAGGCAACTATCGTATTTTAATAAAATTAGACAATCTCTAAGAAAAAGACAATTTTACCAGAAAAGAGACAATATTTAAACTTATTCCTAATTAGTAGCAGCTTAATTTTTCTGTAAATTCGTTATATACTTATTATATAAATTTTTGTTGAAAACTCCACTACTAAACTAGGCAACAAAATACCTCCTTAAATAGCAGAATATTTCTACTGAACTATGTACAATACTTATTTTGATATGTTAAACAGGACCACAACAAATGCAAATTTAAATAATTATTATAAAATGAACCAACATATTTTTATCACCAAACTTTCTCTCCTTGAGGTGATTGGGATCCGTGAAAAGAATTAAAAATTCACAAAAGTGAGATGGCTTTTGGCAATGTAAAATTATTTACGATTTCTCCGGGTGCCATCAAGCAAACCCCAAAAATGACTTAATTCTAATTTAGTCCCCCAAATAAAGCATAATTTCTTCAATATTCTGCAGAATAAATTAAATGTAAATTAACGCTACTTTTCACTTTACTGCCAATGAGAACGGGAAGAGCAACAAAAAGAGCCCCATCCTGAATTACAGATGGTATTACCGTTCACCGCAGCTGACGCGGCACCAACTTGTTGACTAAGGCCCAATTAAATTGGTACAATTATAAAATGATTTCAATTAGGAGAGATTAATGGTTCCAATTATTTTTCAGTGTTCAACTGAAGTGGTCCGGTGATAAAGCCCGGACGGCCTTACATGCTATGGGGCTTGGACCCCTGGCTCAACAAAAACTGGCCACTTCAATTAAAATATACACCCTTCCGCAAAAATTATGAATTTTAATAAAATAGGTAAATCGGTGGAAACCCTAATTTAAGCTCAATACCAATTTCTGAAGAAACATAAATACTATATAAAGGAAAAAAACACTAATCATCCAAGAAAAAACCAAAAAAGGGTACGTCTTTTTTACTCTGATCTCGGTCACGAGCGTTTCCATGTTTTCCATAAATCTTTCGAACCGGCGGTGATTAAAGGTGAGATAGAGAGCCCGCGTGATGGTGTTGAACCACAAAACCAAAAAGTATGTATTCCTAATGATGACATCTATGGGGTCCGTGATGTAGTACATGTCGAGAAATTGTGTGAAATTTAAAAAAATTGCTCCCGTAAAGCAAAAGTACCGACGCCAATTGTGGACCAAAATGTACGACCAAAACTTAAGAATTTTAACATTAATTGAAATTAACGGCAGCTCTTCTATCATAGCAGCACTGAACAGTAAATCCTTTCTCGAGCTAAATCTTCTTGGCGAACTGAATCCAGGAACATATCCACGTACCTTTTTATACTGCTCTCGGAAAATGCTGATTTATGTTACGCTTTGAAATTTCTTATTTGCAGACCGATCATCGTCATTAAAAATCAATTTAAACTTTAACTACCAAAACGTAGAGCATTCTAGTAGCTCCGAGACTTAGGTTCAATAAAAGTTAATTAACTAATTGGCATAACTATACAAAACCCCTTACCTTATCGATTACATATGCTATAGTTGTAAATATTGCTTACCATTATATATCACACTAACTCATTAAATATAGACACCGCTGAAAGTTAAAGAGAGTAGAAAAGCTACCAGTGGCCAGTATAACTTTTTCAATTAATCTGTTGAACCTCTGAATTAAATTACCAACAAACAAAGTTTGGCCTCGGTAAATTATTGAACAAGATGAACAAACATAAGCTGTTGATGCCAAGGATTGACTGAACACATGAAAGTTTTTGAGTTTTGAATGAATTGCAGAAGTTGTAAATTTTTAATATGTTTGTGAAAGATGAGTTGTTACTTCTGGAACCGAATGCGAAATGGGTACAAAACTCATCATATTTATTTGGACTTGCGAGGAGCACTTCTGACTAAAATTAACCTTTTACAAGAAGTTTTATTGCGTATTTAACGCAAAAAATTATAAGGAAACAAATTTCTGAACTAGACATTCACTATTTCTCTATAACAAAACGATTATTACATTACGAACATGTTATTTATTAAAGAAGTTTGTCACTAGGTATAGGTCTTTCAAAACTAAGCCTAAAATAATAATTTTAAAAAAGAAACGAAATCAATATCAATATTTTGATATTTTCTGGTCAGTAAAGAAAGATCTTTTATGTATACAAAATATTGTTTTCTTAAGTTACAAAGTCTCTTTACTCTTTTAGGTATCCTGGCCGCCGAGAAAATAGACTATCGGGGCTACCTGACCTCTGGCTATGTACATACCATACACATTAATTTAATTAATTTAGTAGAAATTTACAGCTTACATACAGCTTAAGATTAAACTTGTTGTTTATGTTTTACGATGTTTTACAAATTTTTAAAGATGCCCACTACACGATCTATTGCAGGTTAATATGTAACCCTATTTTTATTTTTAAGTTATATGAAATTTTCGTTTGTGGATTCATAATTTACGGAAAAAACAGCAGAAACGAAGTACATGCACGTATCATGATTGAAAAAAGGCAATAATTTAACTATACAAGGTGTTTTTAGCGGGTATGCCAAAATGAGTAGGATAAAAGATATGACCTTGACAAACAAAAAATTGTATGGCACTAGAACAATGGCAACAGGTGGCTATCTCAACCTCTCTGGTGTTAACAGGATTTGAGTCAACTTCATCCTTCATCGTTCCTCATAAGAAAAAGTCCAATGGAGTAAGGTCTAGAGATCTAGCTGGCCAAGGAATTGGTCCAAAATTTCCAATCAAGCGCTAAGGAAATTGTTTATTTAATTTTACCTTCACAATGTTACCAGTATGCGCTGATGCTCCATCGTGTTGGAAAAATATTGACTTACATATATGTATTATCCAGAGAGTTGTCTTCAGGTAGTTCTGGCAGTGTATTCTTCAAAAAGTCCGCATAAATTTGGCAAATAGGCACTTGCGGAAGTTTGTGATACAATTCTTAGTGAATAGTGATTCATCCGTCCACAGAATTCGGTCTAGAAATGCCCTATTCTCTATGCTGCATTCCAGAAGTCAAGTGCAAAACCCCATCTTCTCTCAGAATCTCCTTCCAGAATACCTTGTTCTGGTATGTGATGATATGGATGCAACCTTTCTCAATGAAAAATCTTCCAAATCGTATATGAAGACAATCGCCTTGCGTCTTGTCTTGCACTCGTCTCAGGGGTTTGCCTGTGAGGATGCTGTTCGACATCGGCAGAATTTTGCGATGTTCCTGATCGCAGATCCGTTCTATTTGAAGTTATACTTCCGATCTCTCTTAACCTCTGGAAAGTCCGAGAAAATACCCCTCTTTGGGGTAAAATATCTTTGTAAACGCATCCATTTTTTTCTTTTATTTCAAAACATTATATGCATTATATTCCGCGTAGGCTATAACAATCGTTTTCTTCGGGTATCTTGGTCAAACTTTTGTAAATGACCTCTCCTCCAAAGAATTAAGGCTTCAGTCTAGCGACTAAAACTTCTGATTCTCCCAAATCTACCTCATCCAACTGAAATAAAGGTAAATGAAAAGCACTTCATGATCTCCTCTAATTAAATAACATTTAATCAATTTTCTAACCAAGAATGAAATTGGTCAGGTTCTGAATCACTATCGAAATATTTTTTGTCTACGGCCTTGGGTCATACGACTGCAAACGTGTTAATGAAGTTCACGTAAGCTCTTTTTTAAATACTGTAATTATAATTAATACCGTCAAAGTTGCCTGCAATGATATTATTTCCTCCCACGAGTGTAAAGGGCAAAAATGTTTATACTTACAAAAATTCAGTACACGCAACCTACGGATGTTTTAATCAGCTAAAATCAATTTCATTTTCACAATTAAGGGTAAAGATAAATATTTGTTATACGTTGCCGCTCATTTTATTGATATAATCGAATGAATCCTGTCGAATATTTAATTATTGAAACTCCAGTGTTTTAATTAACACGTTTCAGGTGCAGTCGATGTCCTGAAACCCGTCAATTTCGATGACCTTTCGACTGCACCGAATATCAGGAATCGAATTGATTGCATCAACGAGCATAAACAGAAAGGCAGATGTCGGTGCCAATATATGCCCGATTTAAATTGAACTTTAACTTCCAGGAAATGAGGTTTGTCACCGAATATTTTGATGGAGAGGAAAACCCACACCATAAATGGGTCCCGTCTCTATCGTTGGGACCAACGATTCTGGCTGGTAAACAATTTTCAAATTATTTGCAGGTGAAGCCTTTTGCTCGGCACTTCCGTTTTAAGTATGCAGGACGCTGTTCCAACGAAACTCCCACAGCATGTTGCGAAAGATGTTCGCACGCTCGCCTTGAACAAAATCCGTGCGAAATTATTCACCCCGAGCCGAACCGGGAGCAGCTCCTTAGGCCCGTCAGGCTAATCCACACATATGCTACGCGAGTCTCTTACCGCCTCAGGTTTAATTTTCGTGTGGAATCCGAGATTTCGAGTGTCTTCACGGCAATAAATTATTACAGCGTCCCCGCCAGCGAGGTACATTTCATGCACATGTTTTTCATGCTAACGAGGTTTAGATGCTGCCCCGGAATAGACCGCCACTGTAATTGCGTTGCGCCACATTAATATTAATTGCACCCAAATTTGAGGAGCTTGTCACTATAGGGGGGGCTTTATACAGAAGGTGCTCACTAGAAAGCGGCCTCGGGTATATTAATGTAATCGTTAATCCTCGTCAGACCAGAAGAATCCATGTGGATCCATACTATAGGTCCACTGAAAAGTAATTTAGTTCTTCAGAAGAAACAAAATCAATACAATCGTTAATTAATTATGTAATTTATAATTGAATTATTTAAACCTCTTGTAAGTACTCAAGTTCACGAAAATATCGTGATATTTAAACCTTTTAAAACTGAACGACGATATATTTATAGTAGAAATAAACGATCAAGAGCGAGTCAGACTCCCGCAATCAAGGGTGCATACCGAACTCTATCAACAAGCGAGGCGACTAATTTCGAATTTACTATCTAACTTTAGAAATTCAAAATATTGTACCCAATATGGGGTATTATTCTATTTTAAGCAATTTTAATGAAAATAAGGAGTATTTTTGAACATTGAAATTAAATATACCAAAATTCCAAATGACAGACCCAAAACGGAATCAAGGGATTCAAAATTAAATTCTAAAATCAAAAAGATAGTTAAATTACATTCAAACTAACAAAAATATAACAATAATAAAAAAGTATAAGTATATTTACATTTTTTGGATATGCGAAGAATATTAATAAATTTAAATTTTCATAATTGTTTAAGCATGGCTTTACAATAGATTATTAAGATTTAATAATACTTAACGATAAGCAACAAAATTTATAAGTGGCATCAAAAATATATTTCACCATCGTTGCCCCTGATCTCATAATATCAAGGTAATATTTACATATGAAAAGGGAAAACCTCTGTTCTTCCCCTTCTATAGATAAGGTTTATCTTCAGCTGTAATTTATTATTTTGCTTTTATGCGACCAAACAAAAGCTTTTAAATCTGCCGTGTCTAACTATTTTAAAGTATGCAGCCTTTTCACTCAAAACAAGACGTATTGCCCTCTCACACATCCCCCGACATATGGTATATTTTGGAATGTGTTTAAAAAAACACTTTCATTTGATGCCAAACACGATACATTTTTATCTTAAATGCTTTTTTGTGAGTTGTAAAATTTATTTTTAAAATCCACTATATTGAATTTAGTGAGACATCATATATCCTACGACACGCGGAGTATTAATACGCATCAAATGACACCTTATTTGCAAAAATACAATAAGGAATTTATGAGCTATGTGGGAACAGATGAACATACTTATTTATTTAACTATCTTTTTATTAGAAGTACTCGCTACTTTACTATTTAGTGGTTTAAGAGACCATTACTTGCTTTCAGTCATCTAATGGTTAGTTGGTTATCGATGGAATTCATTTCATGAAGTTGTTAATGGGAACTCTTTCAGTAACGATAGGCATGAATCTGTGATTTGCTCCGCAAATTTCTGAGCATTGGCCGAAGAATAGGCCTGGACGATTGATTGTGAATCTCGGTTAAGCCGTCCAGAGGTTCCATCTACTTTTACTCCTAGAGATGGTGCTGTTCATGAGTGGATTACATCAGCAGCAGTCACTAGGATTCGGATTTGTATGTTTATGGGTAGGACTGTTCGGTTGTCTACTTCTAGAACCCGAAATTGCTCTGTATTTAATTCATTTCAGGGAATTATGTAAGAGTCGAATTCAATGTTTATGAAATCTGAGTATTCATAGGATCAGTACCTACCATTGATGGCCGATGGTTTTTAGTGTTAGGGCAGATTCGTTGATTTCATCTAATAAGTAAAGTAAACGAAGTAAAGGTAATGCAATAAATAGGAGAACGATTGCTGGTAAGATTGTTCAAATGATTTCAATTGTTTGCCCATAGTAGTAGATTTTGCCCATGGTACTAGATTTTTAACGAAAAGCTCATTTTTTGGGTTATGAACAAATTTTAGATTTACTGCAATAATAAATTTTTTTATCAAAATCAAAGACCGTTTGTTCAGGCCCTTCCTTTACCATCATAAAACACAGTAATACAAAATGTGAAATAGTTCGTATTTATAGTTTTTGTGATATCGTCACCACCACTTCTAAAAAAACATAGTTTCGAAATAATCGCGTTTAAAATTTCATCCGGTCAGGTAGCGAGCGCTACATGCCTATTACTTTTAAATCAATGCTCTGATCTTTATAAAATTCTGTAAAGATATTATTGCTAATAGAAAATATAATAAAATAACAAAATTCGAGTTAAAATAAGTCCGAGTAGGGGGTTTATTAATTAGGCAATAGATTTAATAACGTATTGAAATAATATACTTAAAAAGAGGCCTATGTTGTTGTGTTGTGCTGTCTCGGAAATATATTAACATTATGTATTATATTAATAAAAGGCAATTTAATAGGATAGCAGAGAAAAAGAGTATCATCCACCAAATTGGAGAAAAAAAACTTATTGATAATACGTGAAGGTTGATTTTGCAGGAGCCCCTTTTTTATTTTCTTCAGAGATGGGTAAGCGTATTAAGCACCAACCTCGCCCTAGGCAAATGCCATGTTTGTTTATTCTTTTTGCATGGTTCGTAGGGTATGTTTTTGTACCAAATAGCTCATTATATTAAAGCACCTTTGGGGTTCTAAATTATTACACTCTATCGATTAGGTCTATTAGGTAAAAAGTAGTGTTGTATAACTCGGTTTCCTGGAAATTATTTGAAATAAGGTTGTAAGAAATGAAACACAACATTTTTTTCGGAATCCATTCCATTTTACTTAATTTGCTGTGGTTAACAAAATGACTTGATTAAGAAAAACCCACCGGCTGATAAATCTCGATTACAATGAATTCGTGTTCAAAGATGTATTACATATAAATGGTTAGCGCTTATTAAGTTTGTCATTTGTATTAATCCTCAAAAATTGTTAATCTACAAATTTTCATCTTACGTCTGCAAACGTCTCAATATTCGAATTCGTCTAACTGAATAAGCTCTGTACGATTTAATTCCCTCTATTGTTTCAAACAGTGTTACAAAAATGTTACTTGTATTGGATGTACCTCTTAATTTTATGTCTCTAATAATACAAATAGTGCCAAAGTATACAGTTAATAATCCGAGAATAATATTCTTAAAATGTTTTTTCTTCTTTTATGAACGGCTACTAAAACACGAACTTTCTTAGAAAAGGAGACGTCTGTAATATGACGTCGGTTTTGTTTATCATTTTACTCTTATTTAAATTTAAAGTAAATCTATTCTCGAGTATGTGTATGTGTGTTTGTGTTTGGCTAAATGTTTGAGATGTGTACTCGTAATTCTATCGATGATCAACGATTTTTGTTTTTTTTTTGTCTTTAAATATTTCTTTGAGGTTACAACTTTTTGGTTCGCTTATTGTTTTCGATTTTTAAATCTTGTACAAAATTATTCCTTTACTTTACGTTGTAAAAAATGTGATTAATATTTAAGCAAACTTTCATTGATTCTAAGTTTTATTAATTCTTTTACAAATTGTTTTTTTGTTCGTACATTTCAAATTACTGAAAGCCAAATTTAATTAAAATTTGGAAATTTACAAGGCAAATGAGGCGCTTTTATGATAAATATTGAGTTTTCTTTTTCTTTATTTTTAAATGATATTATCAAAACTATAACTTAGCTTGTTACAAAACATTTAAGTGTGCAGAAAGGAATGAGTTCGGATTACCATACTCTGGTTCCTTGCTACAACAACATACAGCTAAGAAATAACGCACGAACATATCTGGCGTTTCTTGAATTTATAAGCAAGATAAGAGTAACGGTTAGCGTCTTACACGAGAATATAACAACAGTGTTGAGTGAATACTCCACAAGTACATAATAAAAACTAGTTACATCTCCTTTAGATACAATTAATAGTGTTAATAAATGTCTTCTTTACAAAACCTTAGTTCCCTTAAGGCAACCATATAACAGACTTAAAAATTCCACCAAATAAAAAAATGAATACATCAAAATCAACCGACCCAACTCAGGGCAGAATCAAACTAAGGAAAGCAAAATATTTTCGCACAGTGTGTCCAAGGTGTGTTATATGCTTTGCTGAAGACACATTTTTTTTTTAAAACAATTTTATGTGTCATTTGCATAGTGCTTAAAAATTCATAAAAATTAATATGCTGGACTTACACACATAAGAATGTAACACAAGAACGTAACGCTGGACTTACACACATGTAACAGAACGTAAAAACTCTCTAACGCGAACCGACCTCGAACAGAAGAACAATGAAATTATCACAGATCTCGTCTTGTTTTTTTTTTTATTTTAATCTTCTTACGAAATTAATTCATCTTAAAAGATACCTTTTTGTGTTTTTTTTTATTTTGTTTGTTTGTTTTGTTTTTCCTTTGTACTTGTCCAACTTGTACAAAAAAAACGCTTATGAACTTACTATGAAACTGATTTTTGAATAAAATCTGAAAGTCTCCTCAAAAAAAAATTTCTTATTGAATTTTTTAGTTAGAAATCGCGTTATTATTGTGCGTGTCATTAGTTTTGGATTTTGTTCAAAAATTTTAATAAGGGAACGTTATTTTCCAAAAAAAAAAAAACAAATTTTTGTTTTGTTTGTATATCTTCAGCAGTCTTTTGTTAAATTTGGAAAATTTGTACAGTACCCGAAAGTAATTAGCTCATATCCCCTTATCATTCAAATAAAATTTATTATGAAGTTAATAAAAGACATGGGGCCTCTGATAGTTCAGTTGTTAGCGCGCCGTCTTACCGTCCCCGAAGCTGTGGGTTCGAATCCCACGAATAACCATGGTCTCCTGCGCTACGTGGTAACACAATGGGCCAAAATTGGCCTAAGTGTGCCTTTCTAGGCAACCAGAGCAACCTAACCTAACCTAATAAAAGACATAAATACCAGAAAAAATTACCTACTTTGAAATAAAGCCATATTAAAATTAGTAATATGAATAAAATTTACTAATTCTGGATATAAAATCAAATAATGCATCCAAGGTCAAATATTTTGAGCTCATGAAAATCAATTTTATATAAATTCATATTGCCGGTTAGAGATATCGTCCTTATGGAACATCCTAAATCCCTTCCCTGAACTCCGTGCACACAATTCTATTAATTTTAATAAATCTTAAAAACATCGAATACAGCAATTGTCTTCTGTGAAATAAAAGTGACAAACAAGAAAGTTGTGCATGTGCCAACTATACAACCATCTCCTATAGCGTTATCGTTAATCAAATATATTTTCATTCATTCATTTTACCAACTCTTTGGTGGTCAACAAAATGTAAATTCAAAATTTTTAATGAATTTATTAAGATGAGTTGTATAGAAGACAAAGTGCACCTAAGAAACTACTTCTTTACAACTCAAATCGCAAAACATATTTAGCGATACCTTGAGCTTAAATGTAATTGAATAGGAATAAAACTTTTATTATAATTTTCTTGTTTGGCAATTATTCATTTAACATTGTTGTCGCTTTACTTGATTGAATTTCTTGTGGCTAAATTATTTTCTTTAATTTTTTTTAGAGTCTGTTAATGTTACTCGTAATTTAACTAAATGATAACAAGTCAATTTTGTTGTTTACAGTGGAATTTTTTCTTTGAACTAGATATATGACCTTAAACGTTTTTTCAACAAATGATTTATTTTTAATTTTCTTTGGAATTCTAAGCTTTCAGTTAGTTTCAATAGCAACTAAGCACGCCAATAAGCTTTTGAATATGTCCTGAATCCTTTGGGAAAAATTCTTCAAAACTAAAGCTCGTTAAAACCTTCTCGATCAAAAATACTGACAAATCGACTGAAATCCGAATATATAAAACCGAATTGAAATATTTTGAAATCAATGTGAAATAAATATGATTAATTTAAATATGTTGAAATAAATGTGATTTCCTTCAAACATATGCTAATTTGTAGTTTTAAATAAACCCAAAGCAAACCGTAATAAATTTGATAGTAAGTAGTGAATAAAATCATTATAAAGTGCGAAAAGCACTTTCTGAATAAGAGGTGCAAATTTAATATGAATATTCAGTTTCAGTTTCATCAGAAAACAATTGCATTTTATTCCTCTATAAAACTTAAATGTAGTCTATGAGAAATTCTTATAAAAACAATCTTAAAAAGATTATAAAAGGTAGACAATATGAATACATTATAAATATAAAAACAATGAAAAATAGTAATAAATCAATAACACAAGCTTTTCGAGCCCTTCTACAATTAGTAAACAAATATTTGGTAAGTTTTCTTAAAAAAATAGGGCAACATTCGCATTTGCATATCCCTTCTGGTACTGTACAAATCCAGTTGAATCAACAATAAAACTTTTTCTAACTAAATATTCTCCTGGAAAAAAGAAGTCTTTACACTTCGCTAGTGGGAAGTCGTTTGTAGTCCTCAGAAGGTTACAAGCAGAACCCTTGCGAAAAGAGTAAGGGATACCCGCTGTTATTTGGCCAATATATTATATATATATTTTTTTCCCTTTCAGAAAAGTTGTCTGCACACGTTCAGTCTTAACACGATGCTGTTGGCCGCCTAAAATCGTCAGTGCGTTACACCCACGGGACACATAGGAGCTAGAAGACTTGCAAATAGGTTGCGAATCTTTTTCTATTTATGTACTTGCTCTAGGTCATGTTATCAATAGCCCTATAGAAAATAGGTGTTCAAGAATATTGTTTTTGCAACAATTGCAATAACTGAATTCTTAAACACCGCGAAATCTCTCCCTATTGCATCTTAATCCGAGTCTTTATCTGAATTACATGTAACTAAGATAATACAATTGTTATTGCACTACTCGGCTCGATTATTGAAATAGAGCCGCTAGTTGGATACATTGTATGTACTTTCATTCATTTGCAACAGTTGCATAAGTCGCATGTGTTGAATGCAACAGTTGCACGAGTTGCACATAACAGTTGAATGAGTTGTATACAACCATCAATTACAATCAATTGCTCCGGTGTACAACCGCTGCTTAACGCACCGCCGGGAAAACAGTTGCGCAATTTTGGAACGCTTGCAACTCCAAGGATGTTGCCTAATCGAAGCAAATCGATAACTAGCACCAAGGCCCGTAATTTAAGTGGTCTTGGCCAAATCCAACAACTCAGGTGACATGCAGGGAAACTAACAAAACGCTTAACCCTAGGGAGAACGTCTTGTTCGCATGGCTCGCTAGCGGCTAGCTCAGTTCGAGATGTGCTTCTTGATGAGCGCCTGCAGCAGCCGGACGGTTGCCTTTTTCTCCTTGTACTGACAGTAGGTGTCTTCGATGGCCTTGCGGTCGCTTTTGAGCATCTTTCGGCCGCTCTTCTCCTCGAAAAGTGTCTCAAATTCTTGGATGGTACGTTTCAGCTGGCGCTTTTCTTCCCGAGCTTTTTCAAGGTGCTGCCACAGTTCGTCGATAGAAAGCGTATGAATGTTTTCGCCGAGGTTGGAAGTTTCGGTGGAATCGGTTGATTGGGCTGAACCGGAATTGTCGCTGGGTGACTCGACGTTAGACGGAGGCCCCAAATCCGGTGAGGCAGTAGTTTCTGTACTCACTGACTGCTGGACCGATTCGCCCGTGAAAGCGAGCGCTTCATGTTCCAGAATTGTTGGAAGCTCTGAAACACCGGTGGTGGACCCAGAAATTGTGATACTGCGCGTTATCATTCGCTTTATGATGCGATATCTGTCGTAAAGGGACCGGGCAGCATCGCGTTCCTCCCGCGTAGTTGGGCGTCCATAGAGCGATTCAAGGTAGAGAAGGCCATGTTGGACAGCGGTCTTTTCCTGGACCAGTTGGTCCGATGTCAGCTGATCCAAATTCTCTGGACGGCTGGACTCTTTGCGCTTCTCGTCGAGCTTCTAAAAATAACAAAAAAAGCCAGGAATCAGTAAAGGCAGAAAGTTTACAGGTCACATTGAAACTTATAAATAATTGGCGCGCAAATTATCTTTCGGCAACATTTTCTAGCTGCGCAGAAGAAATGCCCTGAGGCGGCGATTGTGCCTTTGAAAAAACAAATTATAGAACAACGTTTGAATATGAGTCCATGACACGAAATATTCAGATGTTTGATAGTACGACACAATGCCAGTAAAATTGATTTGCTCATTTTTTTAGAACGTTATTGGGCCTATTGTTATGCTTGGTTATGCTTCATTGAGCTCGCAAAGGAGTCATTTCTTTCAGAATGTAACGACGCACTATCTGCGTACCATCTTAACGAAAATTTGAATTGATTTGCTTTTTGCTGTTACAAGCCGAATGAGCTAAATTGGAATTAATTGTATACACTCACATTATTAAACTGTTAAGGTAATATGTATGATAAATTTCAATACCCTTTCTCATTTTGAATTATTTTGATAAAATTGTTCACACAATTTTTTTTAATAGTTAAATAACAGATTTTTGTCCATTTACAGAACATTCAACATTTGATCTAAAAAATATAATAGCACTGGTTAAAAAATTTAATTCTTTATTTGGTCTCCAAAGATATTACAAAGAAAAATTGCAGTAAAAAATAGAATAAACCGTATTTTGAGTATTTTTGAAAAATCATTAAAAAATAAAAATTCATCAAAGATGTTTGTAACGTGACTTAAGGAAAGTCTGAGTCTTAATCTGGGCATGTCGAATACAACTTATCTCTCTAGAACTTTGTACACATCTTGACGAACAAGTTTTAATGTATGTGAACTTGCCATGTGCTTTATTTAAAAAAGCCGTATATTGGCCTTATGCATTTTTTAATTCTATTTTTCTCGTAAATGTAATGTATGAAGCATTTTCATTTACGAATTTGTAATCTACGGAAAAAGCCCTATAAAACGGAATTGCCAATTCTTTGAAGACAATGTTGCTGTTAGAACAAAAAATTTAAAATTTCAGGAGTACTAAATCCTGACAACATTCCATCAGTTTTCCAATTCAATGCATCTAATTTATTCGGAAAAAAAATTAAGCACATCTATTCAACATGGTGCTTTGAAATTTAGATAATTTTAAGCTTCTCTGTAAAAATTCAATAGAAATTAAAAACTATTTCGCATTCACAAAAAAAACATTTCTTTTGAAGCGCATGTTTGACAAGAGTCATTAAACTGTACGATGTTTTTTTTAGAATGATGCTGACGAAAGAAGAATATGAGCCAATAACGCGATTTTTTTCTATTATAAAAGCAATGTCCAGGTCTTCTATGATAAATGATGTCAACATGACAACGTAACATGTCCCAATTATCAGATCAATTTTATTTTTGATGTCCGCTTAAAATATGCATGCAGTATACCAGGAAAGACCTATTATAGAATTAGAAAAGCGAATAAATGCTTATCATAACTAACATTTCATTCAGAGAAAAGCTGCATATTAAACAAAAACATGTTTAATTTCATATAAATTGCGCGTGTGCATTCACTCATAATAAATTCAGTCTCATTCTAAAAAAGGAATGTCAATCTGACTTGCATATTGGTTATATCAACAATTTGTTGCAAACCTCCCAACATGTCTACGGAGGTAAACGACTGCGTTTTTTTAATGCTTTCTTAATGAATCAGGCCTGAGGTAACTAACCCGCCGATGAGTTAGCAACAGTTGAAAATAAAATCCCCATGACTAGATACCGATTTAGTAATTAAATGAATAGTTGAAATCTCGTTACAGCATAACCCGCTGATACCCTTAATGGGAAACAATTCAATTAAAGTGGCTGAAGTCTCTCAGGGAACGATGCAAACTTCTAAACAAGATCTTTTCGAGCGATACGTCCATGTGACACAGTCAAACTCAACGACAATCAGATGGATATCTTTTTGCTTGTATGCTTTTTATATTTTTATCCTAAGTGCAAAAGTCATGATTCATTGGTTACTTCGAGGATTGACGTATGCGCAGTGGACTATGATCAACAATTAAGCCAATTTTATAGCTTCGTGATCAAACTTGGAAATTTTAGAGAAGTGATCAGTACACGATCTTTTCCAATTGACTTGAAGTTTTTAGTAAGCAGAGAAATGATCTAAGTATCATCGATAGTCGATCTAATCATTTTTTCTTCAGTTATTGATAAAAAAAAATTAGAAAACTTAATTCATTTCTTATATGTTTATTACATGCCCCAGAAAAACAACTTTATTTTCAGTTAATAATCTTGCAAATTTTTTATCTGAGTGAATCAACAAAGTATGTATTTTGTATTGTAGATAAGTTTGCTGCGCACATTTTTAATTGTTTTTCTATTTTCACATCGCTTTAGTATTAATTTTTAGTTTAGCCTACGAGTGTAGGTATTCATACGTGATTTATTTGCTATTCAACACTCGGAATACATCGCACGTTCAGAATTTGTAAGTGTAGTTTTTCTGTTACTACCGCAATCACCTTTTCATTGTTTTTTTGTGGAAAATATAATAAGGTTTGTTTTGAAAGTATATTGGACTTTTTAATTTAAATTGTAGGCAAATTAAATTATGTAAGCAATGTGCGATCCACCACAATTGACTCAACACTTTCACATCTTTTGTATTTTCTTTTTAATTAATGTCATAATCTAGTATGACTTCATATTTCTTATTATATTCCTGCATTTAAAGCAAAAATGCAGGAAATTCTTTTTAACTTCTCTTAAGTATGACGCAATCGAAAGGATATCAGTTTAAAATTTGGAAGAAGAATTTTTGAAGTAGTCATACCTAAAATTAAAAAATTAGGGAAGTTAAATTTTGAGCTCCAAGTTAAAACTGATTAAATGAAAGAAAGTACCTCAAGAAACAATTCTTAGTCTACTATTTGCTTTTTTTAAAGTTTTTTTCAACAAAATTTTATTGCAAACTTCAAATTAAAATTCCAAAAATATACAAAATCCCTTGTCAGAGTAAAAATCACTTGATTGGTGTATTTGAAATTCTGTATGTTCTCATGTATGGCATTTTGCGCTATATGGACTTCCCTTCCGAAAGCGCTCCTACATTTATATTCTTAGATTAAGACTACTTACATAAAAATAACAAATAAATAATATATAGCATTTACAAAATAATTTTCTTTTCTTTCAGTTGATGTGTAAAATTTTATTAAGTTGATGTTTTCTATCGAACCTCTATACTTAAAATTACCATGTTGGCAATCAAAGTATAGTAGGTAGTAAAAAGAATGTTAAAAATAAAAATGTTAAGCATATTTTTAGACGCAGTTAACATTTAATTTAAATACAGCCGAAAGAAAACCTTACGTCTCCACTTACTGAACTTGTTCAGAGGTCGTAAGCTCGCTTCAGACATTTAAAATAAGCCCATCTAAGTTCAAATGAGAACCACTGCGATCGATAACTTCTTTGCATTAGCTCCCCATGTTAATCTAAAGCAAAATGCTGTGACCCGACGGTGCCTGAGGGGGGATATTTATAAATTTATATGCAAGCATGCGACCAGGAATGTAGCAACCTCAACTCAGCCCAGGGTTACGTAACGAATGCGTAGCAGCACGACATGCTGCCGCTGCAAGTGCTTATCAGTTCATTCGACTTCACAGCGCGGCGCTAAAAATAAACACCCCCCGAATTGGGTTAATTTCGACACATGGGCGGCCGGAAAGTGTTTTGAGATAGCCCGACAAAAGCCAGCACCCACCGCCAGGCGGGCTCTGCTGTTGGTGCGCAATTTACATAGAAATTTCAGTGTTGGCGAAAAATATTGCGTCGTAACTCCCTACCGGCTCGCCTCGCCCGCCTTTCTAAAAGCGAAAAATTACTTCGACGGGTGAGCCCCAAACCCGAGTTGTGGCCAGGCCAAGCAAGACCTATGCCAACAAAACTTTCGATGGTTTTTCTTGCCGGTCGCCTGTTTTTTTTTATAGCCCCCCTCAAATTTAACGTGCTTAGGATGCCCCTCGCGGCCCAAGCCTCTGCGCGACTCACCAGCGACAATCCACCTTGCGATGGTGCACCTGCATGAAATAGCTCGTGAAGGTCGCTCCGATGTTACTCCAGGTCGATGCGATGCGAGGAGGTGTGGTGTGTGTCGAAGTGGTGAGCGGTGTTGTACGGAGGTCGGGGCCTCGTATGGTGGAAGTGGCGTGGTGGCGCTGGCTGGTTGACTCGAGTGCATTGTTCCGGTTTCACTGAGGATGCAATGCATTTCCCTTTCTTTAGCCCGCTGACAATTTTCATTTCGAGAGGGCGCCCCTGCCGTGGTGGAATTGCTTGTACTATGCAGCTTTTCCCTCGATGACGATGATAGGAAAGCTTTTCGCTTTCTGGGTTACATGAGCGCAATTTAATGGGATATTTGCTCTGAAATGGGCTTCTCTTTCAACTTTAAAAACTCTTAGAGGGGAAATCTCATTAAAATAATACAATCGGATACATAATTGTATTCATTGTCTGACTCTAAAATCAAGGAAAAATCTTATTTTCCTCCAGGGGGTCGAATACTGTCGCCTAGAATAACTTTCTAAGGTTGACATTGACCACGGTTTATCTATTGCATTAAATATTCACTTCCTGTTGGGTAAAATTGACTGAAAGCATGGTAATAAGTAACTTGAGCGATAAAACACCAGCAAGGTACATGCAACAACCGTAATTAACTATCCGTCTAGTTATGGATATTACAAAAAAAAAAAAACGCCCACTTTGTATCATAAGAAAATTAGCGTAACTTAATTTTCAAACAAAGGACATAACTTCAATATGATTTTCTTTCATAGATTACGAATCTGAGTACAACTCGTTTTGTACGAAAGAAAATCATATTGAGATTCCAGAAAAAAAGAATTTTTTTTATATGCATAACAACTACACGTGTATACCATTCTTATAAGTGTTAATCAGAGAGACGAAAATTACAATTGCTTCGCGTATTAAGGGGACGTTTAATGCAAAGTATCAAATAGGTTTAAAACTACATGAACATTCCCAAATTAATTGAAAACGCTTCATTCAATTTCCACAATTTGATTCAGTTATATCACCCTTTAACTACAATCTTTGGGACATACAAAATCTCGTTAATTTACTTAAATTTCCCTATATTTTCAATATCGGAACTTTCATCGTAAAAGCACCGCCTGACACTTTTTGTATTTTTAGAAATAACCATGGCAATTAAAGAGATATTTCTAACCCATCTGAATTTAACTTATTTCAAATTTATTGTTGGAACCCCGATTACACGCCAACCTTAATTTACTTCCAGTAAAACCAGAAAAACGCCTCCATGCTGTTACCTTACCGAAATCGCATTACCGTGTCCCTTATGAGCCCTGGGCAATTTCGTAGGGATCACTCAGGTGAATCATTATGCAAACGGAAATTGTTTTTACGTGCTCCACATCAAAGGAAGCCTTTATCTAGAAATAAACCAAACAAGAAATACCTTCTAGAAAATTCGGAACTTAAATGGCTTCGAGCACCGGCGAAATCTCGCAATCCTGGAACATTTTACAAATTCGGGCTTACAGGTGAGTCAAAGGGTTAGGTCGAAATGGTAGGGTTTTTTTTATAAAATCCTTTTTTTTATTTTTTAAATTAAAATTCTTACTTCAGTAAATTCGAAATTTAATTAAGCGATTTTGAGAAAGGGTGCGCTCTAGATTGGTACACTTTGTCAAAAAATTTCAGTATCCTTAATATGGAAATGGGTAAATTATTAATAATTTTTTAAGAAAAGTTTTAAAAGCAAGTACATAAAGATATACTTTCAGAGTCGCTAATTTTAAATTTCCTTCAAAATAATGAGATTAATTAAGTCGAATTAATCGATTATTACGCTCATTTGATTAATCCTAGCCATCTCTAGGTTAAATTTTCATATGAAGATGGATCACCACAATAAATTTTTAATATTCCTAGCTGATACAGGGGCTTTCACCTTAAACTAATTGTCTTTATAAATTTAACAATAGTGCAATATAAAAAGAAAATAATCTTGAAATTTGTTTAAAAACAGAAGTAAAGAATTTAAGTTTAAGAGCTCACTTACCTTTTCAATTTCAACCAGGGTCTCTTTCATATTGACCAATTTCTTCTGCGAGTCCATGCCTCCGTTGACCTTAAGCCCGAGAGCGGTCATAGGGTCATTTTTCAGCTCGTGCTTCTCCTTTCGCAGTTTGACGATCTCAGCCAGGGCGTTCTTGATCTGCTTGTCGTTAAACCGCTCCACCTGCGACGGCCGATACCCGTAATTCCTTTCGAAGTTCTCCTCGAGCTGAGCGACGCGTTTCTTTAACGCTGTTAACTTCTTGTTGATATGCTTGAGACGCTCCTCGGGCGTAAGAAAGAGCCCCAGGGGTGGCAGACTCTGCATGAGTTCGCGGGTCTTTAAGTTCTCCGAATTGGTGAACGTCCGGAACGATTTGATGGGTTCATTATCGTCAACAGATGGAAGAGGACTGGGTAGCTTCGACCCGGTGTCCTTAGGGCAGTCCTCGAAGGCGGCGAACCGTCGACAGAGGACTGGTGTCTGGTCCTCCGGGATTGAGCAGTCCCATGGCAGTGCTTCGGCTGATGACTCATTGTCCCTGTGAGAGGTGGTAGTCGGGTTGCCTGCCGGCGGGGGAATTGATTTCGGAGTGGGCGTCGTCGTTGGGAAGTGCTTATAGTCGCCACGGATATGGAAGTCGATCAAATTATTGTCGTTGTAATCGCTGGTCTGGATTTGTTCGCCATCGGCGGCCTCCTCCTTCCGGTTACGCTCTTCCAACTTCACTTTGCTGACAAAACCGCGCCGCTCGTACTTCATGTTGCTGATATCGTACTTGTAGACGTTCTCGTCACGATCGCGTAGCCTCGACGCAAAGTGCTTGTTCGTCTTCTTGACGACGCCCGCCTTCCTGCCTGGCGGCGCACGCGTCTTACAGAACCGCTCGCTGGACCTGCGCCGCTCATGCTCCCACTCGCTATCGTCACAATCTCTGTATTTTCCGTTGCGGTACTCGCGATTGGGTGACAGCCGGTGGGAGCGGGCTGGACTCGCCTCGATCCGGGACCTGGCCATGTCCCGGATCCCAGGGGAAGTCCTCTTGATCTCCTGGATCGTGTTCAGGGTGCTCGCATTGTTCACCTCATGCAGGGGCTTCTTGAAGTCCTCATGCGAGGACACCCGTCGGATGACCTCGCAGTCAGCATTCGAAATTAGCTCCTCGCTGTTTGACCTAACCAACTTTCTGTCTTGTGTTATCGAAGACGTGCTGTCCTGGCGCTCTTTTCTTTTGCGTGATGTCTGCCATTCAAGTGGATCGATGATCTCAGGAAGGTAAGAGGTGTTGAAGTTCTGCGAGTTTTTCAAATTGTTGATGGATTCATTATCGTTGAGGATTGGAATAATTGCACAGCTGTTGCTGCTGTTGCTCTCTCGTGAGGGGGTTGAAGCTGTGGTCGATGATCCTGTTAGACGACTTAAGTCGTCCTCACTCAGGCCAGAGGTGGGATGGCGCATGCCGCACTGTAATTATAAAACGAAAGCATTAAGTAATATACATCGAAACATTGTTAGTTTGCACAAAACCTATTGTTCTAATTTTTATATTTACATATCCATATGAAACGTGGTTTCATTTCAAATAGCTCACCATTTTTTAAATACTTATTTCGTTGAGTCAATTCATAAAGTTCGTTACTAATTAAAAATTTTGTATATCTGATTAAAATAATAAAAATATAATGTTTATCCTTCTAATTCCCTGTTTGTCTGTCTGCCAACTTATCTAACATTCACAACTAATAAACTAATGTAAAAATAAAGATCAATTTGTAATTGAAAATTTTCTTCTCCATAAATAAATCTCACGCTGAGATTATGAGACATCCCAAAATACATATGTAGTCGGCTAAAATAGCTTATAAAAATCAATTTCTAAATATTTTTGTGATTTTAGTTTGAAAATAACCAACTTGAAGCATTGATTTGATTAATTTGGTACAAAATAATAAATTAATTGGTACCAGTATATGAAAAGTCGTCTATTAAAATTAATTTTCTGTTATTGTAAACAATTTATGACTTCCCAAATGAAACAAGAATGATTGACTGAAGGTATAATCCCGAATACAAATTTATGAAGCACGCTGATACTAATGAGGATGACCTAATTAAATTGCGTTACATCGAGTCAATTTGTATTCCTATTTTTTTTTTCTTGTGCCTTTTTTCCTGCTCATCCAAAATATAATCTTAATTAGAAAACCATTGAAAATTCATTTTTATTTGTTGTCTATGAAAGAAATCCCCTGGATATCCTATGAATTATGAGCTATCACATCACAATGTATTTCATTAGTAAAACTAAATGAAAACAAATAATGTAAGCTAAAATATCAACAATTTGGCTTACAATGATTATAAACACAAAAATAATTTACAAAACAAAAAAAAATTTTAAACAGTGTTCGGTATTCCGAAAGAACAACTAAACTTTTAAATTTTATTACGAGCAATTTTATAGAACTCCTATCAGAATATGTCATGAAATCAAAGGAAATGATAAGAAATAAAGAGAATCTATAACAATACATTAGAATTATCTAGGAGAATCAATCAACAAAGCCATCTTAGGGAATTACCCAAGGAAAAGAAATTAAAATAACCGAAAAGAGTTGTACGAAAGTGTTGAACTCATAAAATATTAAATACAAACTCTTGAGTTGATATCTTTATCATTTATCCTGCTTAATTGAAGTGGCGCATCTTAAACTTGAAGATGATAACGCCACTTGACCATAAAAATAACGTGCGGATTGGCACGTTTAATACTATTAAACTATTTATATTTAAACTATTTTTAGTTCTAATCACTACTGATAATTAACATTAAGTAGTACATAAAACGAAAAAGGAAATTTAACCCTAAATATGTATGTGGCAAATCAACCAATAAACATAATAAATATTAATGATTAGTCCATTATACATTCTATTTCAAGAAAAATCGTCAATTTTACGTAATTTCTAAATGTTTGGGCACGAGCCAGACTAAATGTACTTTTTTTTTTAAATAAAATGGCATTAAATATTTCAAAGTCGCACTCACAAATATTCTTACCTAATTTGACTATAAAACTACATTGCTGTATAATACAAAACTTATTTATTTGCTTCGCCATCGAATTAACAGACATACTCGTAATACTGAGTTATATTTCCTCGTTGTTATTGCATAATAGCGATTATCTAAGTTTTTCAATAACGAGATTTCGTGCCAAACGGTGTTTAAAACTAAATAAGTATAATTGATTTCACGAAAGCAAATATCGGACCATTCTGATATAACATATATAATGAAAGGTTTAAAAGTTATGAGATTTTATAAAGGATAGTGTAAGAGAAAAAAAACTTTTAATTATCTTTTATTTCTCGTACCTTTGTGCGTTTAATAATTCTGATAATCTCAAAGAATATTTAAGAAAAGGATGTAATTATTTAAGAAAATATTTGTTTCTCCTCGACATTCTTTTCGTCATTATTATTTTCCGCTCATTATTTTTTAAATTTTAAAGAGTTACTCAGTTTCATTACGGAATCAAAGTGATTCTTTGTGAAAAACAAAAAATAGCTTTTGTGAACGGAAGTGTGTAGATGAACCCTTTATTTCTTTTCTTTTATCGTAAAAATTTAATAATGGCTTCTTTTCTAAATATATTTTGCTCTAATTACGATTGGATTTTTCTTACAAAACAATTATGTAATTCATTCTTAAAAGTAAAGGATTTTTATGTATAAAAACAATAAGCTCTTTAATATGAAATATAAATTAAGAAAATCCATTATTTTTTCGTTAATCGTACTTTTTCTAGATTTTATTGCTTTCTTAAGCAGCGGTATTATAAATTAACAAGAATTATTAACACAAGTGTACAAACAAATAAAACAGAAAAATTGAAATTTTACCTAACTACGCATTAAGAACTGTGACTAATAAAAATTTTCGAAAATTATTGATACATTCTTTCATCAACAATTAACACACGAAATTCAGTTGTATCAAAGAAAAACAAAAACTCTATCTGCTTTCAAACACACCAAACATTTTCTACTTAATAAATCGATTTGAAATTTTTGTGCTTCGAACTCTGACTTCTATAAATAAAATAACCTCATAAATTTTATCTAATTGAAATATGATTTTTCTTACATTATCTTTATAATGCTGAATGTTAGAAGTATTTACGAAGTATTTCAAAGAAAATATACACATATATAATAATAATATATATGGTATTTTAGTAATATGTACAAAAGGACAATTTCTTGGGTTTTATAAGAAAGTCATTCAATTTTTCTGATCGATACTAATTCCATGGCATAAACAGGGTATATTTTTCCAGTTGTAATTTAGTCTTAACACTAAAACTACCAAAACCAATCAATTTGACTGGTACTCAATTTCCTCCCTCATTGAATTGTATATTTTTGAAATTCTCTTCTGATTTATGCCAAAGTTTAATAGAATTGAGAATTACAACATATTCAAAAACCTTTTTTCATTAATAATTATTAATTCAAATTTGAAAGTTGTATTAAATTAAAGGTGAAGAAAGTTGTTAAAATTACAGACTTGCGTGCCGGTTGTTCTAGTGTTAAAGAAAATGTGAAAGATGTTTTACAAGGGCAGAATATAAAAGTTTCTTTTTAGTAAAATCAACTGCAATATTTTCGAATTCTTTTGAACACTTTAAATGTCTCATTAGAAAAGAGATGAACCTTGACCCACATAACAGTTGCTGTAAACTATTTTAAACATGAACTCAACTAAACAACAAACAATTCTGACGCTGTATGTATATTTTGGAATATTTTTTTAAAATTTCATTTGCATAACCAATTGTTCTGAATTTTTAAAATATTTTGCAATTTGAAATTTCCTCATTGAGTAGCTTAAAACGACTTGATCTTTTCTCATTAAAATATTTAAAAAACCAAACTCGTAAAATCACTGCAAAACATCTGTCCGACCACCGCGAAACCCATCTCTGCCGTAGTCCCATTAAGTTATCAAGAATTTCCTCTTACAGATCTCAGTTCTGCCGGAAGGTCTCATTGAGCAACATTGAGGACCATAATTGGGGCAATCATAATAAATTTTATGAAATCGAATACTTACGACTCTGTCTAAAAGAAAACCAACACTCCACACCATAGTTGCCTGCCGGGTATGATAATTCGCAATTAGATGACGCAGTTGGCCACAAGTTGACCTCTACAAGAGACCGGGTGTGGCACACGCCGTAAAACAACTCCGTCGTCTGCCACTTGACACTTTTTCAGAATCAAAACAAATATTATTTTATCAGGGGTTCTATTTCTTAATCGGTTTTGTAGACAGTTCGAAAAATCTGACGAGAAAAAAAACAAATAAAACAAAAATCTTTCGAGGTAAGGCAAAATCAAGCTCGATTGATAGTTGTTCACTTCCTGATAAGAACAGCCGAGAGTGTCGGTAGTCGCGGCGATTTTATCAGTCCGCTCGTTTACCACCTTTAAGAACTCGCTAACACCAGATGTAGCTGGCTAAAGCAGCGTAACACTCCGATAATTTTCGCTTAACCGTGCAATCTTAGATAAGGCTACGTGATAAAATTCGTTACATAGAAGCTTTTCTTGACTGTGTCCGGTGCTCCTCAAACAAACTTTAGAACTGAAGACAGCAGCCCGTCTCGGGAGTAGCTCGACATTAAACGACAACCCCAAATTGCGCGCTACCAAAACAGGCACATATCCCTCTCTCGATGTTCCCAAAAATGAGTAACAATTTTCATAAATAATCACTTCGGACGGTATTCTGGGGGGAATTATCCGGGAAATTGCTGGCAGGGTGGCTCCCAATGCTGGGGCCATCTGTGGCATCCTGAAAATGTAAACAAGCTCATAAGCCACGTGGAAACTTATCTGTTTTTTTTTTTGCGACTGCAGCAACTGGTTAAATCACCGCATCGTCTTGACCTTCAAGAAAATTATTTTCGTATAATACATAGCCAGTTCTACTTAAGTAAAATTTATTACAACTGCGGATTGGTCTTATTAGCAATGTATTTCTGACCAAACACAAAAATTGTTGCTAAACAGCTATTTCAGAAATTTAAAGATTGCCAAACGGTTTTTCGCTTTTAGCATCTTCTGCAAAATATCATTTAGCAATGTTGTGACGCAGTTCACCAGATTCATCTAATAGCATCCAAAACAATCTGCCCAAAACCACATAAAAATGACTCAGAGGGAAAGGTGCTTTCATTTGCATAACAATTTAATTAGTACTTACTTAATTACCGTAGATACAATTCATAGTTCAGACAAGTACAGATTTCATACAGTGAGCAGTGGTGATACCGTCTTATCTGTTCACCGTGTTTACTGAGATTTTTGTTATTATGAGTGCGTACAAAGAAATTTGTCATCTATGTAGAATAATTTAGCCAGGGTGTGTTTGTACGGTTATTTATTCATATTTGCACTAATCCAAGCTTCGTAATTTCACCCCCGTTTATACTATCAATAAATTATCCCATGCTATATATATGTTATTGCTTCGAATTTACCAGTGTAGATCCTACACACACTGGAATATAGCGTAACATATTGCTCACCAAATATTTAATGTGATTTTATCATAGATTAAATATGAATTTTATATGATTCCAGGTGGTTTTACAAAAAAATTTTTATAAAATCGAAGGGGTTACGTAATTTTCTCAAAAGGCTTAGTCCTTTTGGTGTTTACTTATTAATATTTGTTAATAATTTAAATTTTACTTCGAAGTAGCACTTTAAAATGAATTTCTAAAATAGCAAATAAAATTTGTATCTCTCAGCTCTTTGCTTAATTCCGAAGAAAATTCTTCTAAAATTTGAATTTTTGTTATGTTATGTTAATCATAAACGTAGGGACTTTAAAGAAGGTTCGTATCCAATTACAAAAGCCATAAATATGAATTTACACGTAATAGTATAATAATAATTGTTTTATTTTGTTCATATTATTTCAGAACATACCCAACGTGCACAAAATAATAGGGCTAAAATCTTTCCTTATTATTATTATTAGAAAGAAAGGGGGAGGCGTCAGCCTCAAGCGCTCAGACCACAGGTCCATTGCACTCAACCCCTACCCTATCCGAACTTCTTAGTCATCTTGACGAACCTAAGAACATCAGACAGAGATCTTTCCTTACTAATTGATGTACACAATATCACTTGGAAAATATCTTGTCAAATATTCGATTGTATTAAAATTCAATCTATTATCACTTTACATTTTCTATTATCTACATGATAAAACTTCATATGAATATGCAAACATAGGTCAATATAAAATAAATTAATTTTCAATTTTAAATCAACTGATTGTCATTCAAATTGTTTTTATGCCAAATACCTTTTTAAATCGAAGCAATGTGAGTATGATGAATAAATCGAAATGTATAAAAATGTACTTCCTTTACTTATTTACTTCACTTCACCTTTTTTTTTATTTATAATCCGAACTCTATTTTTAAACTATTTGTTTTTTAAATATCTCTTTTTAGTCTAAAGAAATACAAAAATGTTTGTTTATTTCGTGTATAAAGCCATAAATAATTCAATTTTAATTTCCTTATTTGATTAATTAAAGAAAATTGCTCGAAAGGTATCCTTTTAGACCTTGCCATCACAAAGAAAGGAACCGCACTTATCGGGCTAATCGTAAAGTTTATGCAAACCAAGTGGATATGATCGTAAAATGTTGCGTGTTAGAATAAAAATTCGTTTTCACACGAGGTCACCTTATTATGCAAATAAAAGTTCTATCTTTATTAAAAGAATGGGTTCTTGGTAACAAAAATCGAACTGCTGACATTGAACTTGACCTTGTGGCTTCTCAAATAACTATTGGTCCCATTTATCTTAGCATGGAAATTTGTCATATTATATAAAAGTCTATTTATACAGTAATTCATCAATTTATTCAGAAAGAAGTCCATGTTCACCGGATTAACCTAGATGGCCCGACTACGACGTTAAGAAGGTACATAAAGCTGTCAAAGGAGTTTTTTTCCTTCTTTGGTCTCGTGCCAGGTACGAGATGCCCGGCCGGCGGCGCTATGAAAATTTATCCAATAGAACTTTTTGTTTGGCTCGCCTCGTTCGCATTTGGTGTTCAAGATTTCTAGAGACTTAGGCGATCAGGTGAATGCGTGCCAAATTTGGCGACTTGGGCTTGTTGGCACAGTTAAGGAAGCGCTTCAATCTTTTAATGAATGACCTGAAAGCAGGATTTGAACCGACTGTTGACTTTTTATCCTTTTATGATTGATGCTACCTCGTTATGCAGCTAGCGTTAATAAGATTATGTCGGTTAGTAATAAATGCTACTTTGGAAAATTCCACCAGCTCTGAGCGAAATCAGCTACTCGCAAAGTTGCACTTAAACCATGCTGATTTAAGACAGCAGCTAATCAATAAATCTTTGCGAACATAGCTCCTACGGTGGCGATGTAGCGTAAAAGTCCAACGATCCGAGCTACTACTGTTTATGCATGAACATTTTATGCTCACAGAAAGTGCCTTAAATTTTTTACATGAATCCCACGGTTGGTTTATGGTCACTAATTTCTTCGGAATTGTACGCTGTAACTTCACAGACTTCTCAATATCGAAAAAAAACTATCACAAAAATGGTTAGATTTTTATCGCTGACGGAAATTATTAAAACAAAACTTGATTGGCCTTCGGGTGCTTTTCCATTGGTAAAAAAACAAAAACCAGTTATGAAACTGATCGCAAAATTTTCTGTTCAGTTTTATTTTAGATCGTTTTAGAGTAACGTCCCAAGGTGATAAATGATACCTCTAACTCCATGAGTCGTACGATAAATGCAAGTAACACCTAAAATTGAAAAACAAAACAAAATTTGTCTATTTTTGGATAGACCAAAAATACATTGGTCAGAAGGCATTTACGTCCGACAACCACACAAAAATTTCCACATCGGTTATTTTTGGTGGACAACTTGATTTATTTAATTTATTTCGTTTCTCCAATAAACTCCACGTTTCGGATGTGTTTAACAAAAAAATTATACGATTAGAGCTGGTTTATTACAGTCGAAAAATATAGGGTGGCATGATTTGTTGATAAAATTGGTGCGTTGGCGTCGGTGTCGGTGTTTTTATTACGCAAATAACAAGGAAGTCAATTACACTTTTCTTGACCACTGTCCAAGGTGTCGAGAATATCTTACGAATCTGAAACATTCTGAGGGTGTGATTCGGCAAACTGCCAAATGAAAATGAAGCAGAAAGTAAACAGAAATGCTCAAGTAAGATTTGTGATTAAACAATGTTACAGAAAGCAAGTACATTGGCAATATAAAACAACTGTTTTATAACATAATATAACGCTTTGAATTTATGTTTTACATAAATTGAGTTTGAACCTCCTTATGAGTTTTGATACACCTTTTTTGGAAATGCTCACTTAACGTCAAAAGTAACGAATATAGGACACAATTTTGTCTGTTGCTCATACTTTCCAAGATACTCGTATTTAACTTTAAAATTCCGAAAAATTGAATTTTTTTTTTGTGAAAATATAGAAAAATCCTTACACTAAGGAATTATTCTTTTAAAGGAAAATACACTGAAAGATTTCCATTCTTCTAAAGGGTAATGCCCTGAAAGATTCCTGAAAATAATTTCAAAAACTGTTCACATGGTCAACATAGACAAAACTCATTGATAACTGCAAAGGAGTAATAATATTTACAGAAAAGGTTACGAATGTCATTATAGATATATATATAGATTACAAGGAATAACAAAAATTTTATTTCACATTCCTACGACAAGTGGTTACGCTGACAGAGTCCAAAGAATCCAAAATATGAAATATTTTTTTAAATATCTCAAAAACGAATCAAGGATAATTTTCCTGTTTTTTATGTACCACAATAAAATGTTTCGGCAATCGTTTGCAAATCTAACGACCGTAGAAATCGAACTCATACCATTTTGCTAGTAAATTTCAATTACCTTGTTTATGACCTCTGTATCCAGATTGAAATTTGATCCGATCTTATCCACGACATTTTTCAAACCAGACTTACTGATTGACCCAGTTCGAAAGTGTTATGTGCAGTCATTTGATGTCTGAGTTTTACCAAATACTTAACAGTGAATTAATAAATTGTAAAAATGAACAGATGCGGTATAATTATATATAATATGTAATAATAATTATGTAATTAACACCTCACCTTCAAAATATCTGACAGCCTTATTGGCTAAACCGATTTCAGAATCTATCTGGTGTTTGTGGCACTTTTCGATATATGAGGTCTGCTCAAAAAGTAACGCGAATTTTGAATTTCCGCGGGTTATATATATTCGATTTTCGATTGTTTTGTGGAGTTATGTTGGTACTCATGTCCCTCATTTATGCTGACAAGCTCAACTATTTTGAATGTTGAGCTAATTTTTGACTGATATTCTGCTTGGGCGTGTTTTGGCTCGTCTTCGATTTTTGTCTATTCCAAAAAATTGATTAAAAAATCTGTATTAAATATAATCAATGTAACAATATAACACCACAAAAAAATAGAAAATGGAATATACGTAGCCCGCGGAAATTCAAAATTCGCGATACTTTTTGAACAGACCTCGTACATAGATCGTAAAATTTCAAAATACTTCGCAATTAAGACAAAACGATCCGGCTTAAGAGTTTCGATTCGGGTTTATGGAAGTGATTCGAGTCGATCTGCATTGAATGGAAAGAGATCGTAAACGAGCTGCTTTATTTTCAAAATCGAAACTTACCATAACTATATCGCCTATATATAAAACAAAATATAGAAATCAAATTGAAAAATGTAGCAATATATTTGCCACTATAGAGTAAAATCTCCTGCTTTAATTGTCTAGTCTCTTAAATTTTATATTCATAGAATAGGCAACAATTAAAGTGTAACGACATTAGTTTTAATAAATCCATCGAATAAAGCCCTTGGATTATCTGGGGAACGCGAATGCCGAAATGCATGGTTAAATCGTTTCCTTTATTGCTCTTTTAATCGTTTCAAAGCTCCCAATCTTTTGTATCGGAGCAAGCAGTTAAAATAAAAATTAATTTTCCCCATAAAATCTGACCGTGTACTACAATTCGCCACATTTAATAAAGGAAAATTTTCAAAACGCGTCAGTGGCGTTTAATTTGTTTTTTTGGGTCATTTCCAACAGAAAGCATTTCCACCTTGCCCGCATCCAAGCGATTTTGAGTCGCGCGACGGACTGTGCTACTTCTTCCCGAAAAAAAGCGATTAATTAAACATGGGCTGAGTCACGTAGGCAAAGACGGCAAACTCTTGCGGCGATAAAAAAGCATTTTTCGCGCTTGCCTTGCGAAGAGAACATTTTCAGGCGGTCGCAGCTGCCTGAACAGAATTGGGATTTGGATTTTTTTACAATTCGAAAAGTATCGCATGTCCCCAAGGCTGCGGCGAGTTCCAGTTGACCTGGGGCCTTCGAGACGCATTGCGCCTAATCGCATTAGGACTTATCCCCGCGGCGCTCGCAAATGCATGAACGAATCGCGGAAGAGTTCGAGGAGCAGAAAAAAGTGTCCCCGCTTGGCCGAGGCATTTTCATCGCCGGTTCACTTGCCGTTTTCAATTCTCCAACAAAAACTACTCGCGGCCTTGAGCCGGTATCGAAAGCTCATTTGGTGGAATTGCCGCGTTGATTGAATTCGAGGCGAAAACACAAAGCTTCTGCCGCTACGCGGTTTTATTATTGTTGCGTTTCTGTTTGCTTTTGTTTTCACCGGGCGCGATCGGAAGTTAATTTTTGGGGGTCTCAACGATGGAGCCATTCACATTTCGCCCGGCAAGAACTATTTACAGACGGAACACTTTTCGAGGCTGACTGGAATGAGGAAATCCCATATTTTTTGGGCGAGCGGTAAACATTGGCGTCGCGCGATCACTTCAAATGGGCGATCTTCGCATGAAATTTTGTTTAATGTTTGTTTGCTTTTCGAACTATTTTTCGTTGAGAAATGCTAAAGACTCAATGATTGAAATTTTTTTCCTTGCATTAAACAGGTGTTCACCTCGTTTACGCAGGGATCGTGAAAATTATGTCAGCGTCGAAAAAAGACTTTTGCTTGAATATGCCGTTGTTGTTTTGATCATTTATTGAAACATTTTACGATTCCAAAATGTGCCAAACTCTCGTTAAGTTTTTTTGGTCTATTTGCATGAACGTGTTAATCCATAATATCAACATTGCTGCTAATTTGATAAAGCAAATGACCTGCTTTACTGAAGTTCATTTATTTGAATGACACACGAATTTCTTTATTAAAACCTCTTTGTCAAGCAGAAATTACTAATGCATGAAGTGATCTAAATTTGCTTTTAGATAAAAGCCAACCAAACCAATCGTATGAAACAATCTAAAAAATATGCAATTGTGGCAAATATTCTTTTTAAAAATAAAATTTATTTACTTGACTTGTTAACAAAAAGTTGATTGAATGATAAACCCGCACTTGCAAAAAAAAGACTTTCATTTATTAATTTTAAAACCAACACCTACTATTTTCGATAAATTAAAACTCCCACGTCTACTGCCATAACACTCCCCTATCAGTTAACTCATGTTAACGACAAACTCATTTTATTATTTATTTAAAATGTCCAAAAAATCCATAATTTTTTTACGAGATGTTATGTAATAGATCTAAATGTACAAAATTTCATTAAGTGGACCGTTTATTTTGAAAGTGGTGCACCAGATGTAGAACTTAATTACTGTGGGTTTTTTGAAAAAAATGTTAAATATTCTTTATTCAAAGTATGCACCGTCATTAGATATACATTTTTCTCATCTTTCGGGTAGCTTATGAATTCCCTTCCAATAGAACTGTTCCGGTTGCGAAGACAACCATTCATCAACCCAATTTTCGAGTTCTTCATAAGTCGAAACGATTTGGCTTTGATGTTGAAGTTGATGGGTGTCCTAGACTAACCCACGATGCTTTGCGCTTTGGATTCTCAAAATAGATCCACTTCTCGTCGCTGGTTACTATGCGGTGCAAGAAAGACTTTCTCTCGAAGCGCTGAAGCAAAGTTTCACAAATTGTATTTCGTCTTTCCATTTGCCTATCAGTGAGTTTGTAAGGAACCCACTTTCCGGCCTTCAATATCTTCCCTATGGCCTTCAAACGTTTGCTAATGGCTCTCTGTATAACATTAAGCTGCTCTGCCATCTGCTGTTGAGTTTGCGC
The DNA here is from genome assembly GCA_963969385.1 of Philonicus albiceps. Lineage (NCBI taxonomy): Eukaryota > Metazoa > Arthropoda > Insecta > Diptera > Asilidae > Philonicus > Philonicus albiceps. The sequence continues at coordinate 32,963,456 of OZ017773.1, forward strand.
ACTATCTTCTGCCAACAAAGCCTCTAACTCTGCGTCCTTGAACTTTTTTGGTGGCCCAGGACGCTCCTTATCTTTCACATCAAATTGACCACTTTTAAAATGTTTAAACCACATCTCACAAGTGTTAATGTATAGAGCAAAGTCGCCATAGGTTTCGAGGAGCCAACGTCGACTCTCAGCTGCAGTTTTTTTGATTATAGAACAAAAGCAATGCGTGCCGCAAATGCTCTTTGGTCGGATCAAAAATAGACATATATCGCTTCACATACAGAATGAAGAGTTCACTTCTAGGAAAAAAAACATACGCCGTGCGATAACCTCTATGAAATAGCACATACGTCGAATTGACAATGTACATGTGCTTCAGTGACGCCATCTGTTAACAAAACCCACAGGAATTAAATTCTACACCTGGTAAGTAAATAGTCATAAGGTCAATTTATTTCTATATTCTTTTAAAGCAAAATCAACTTTATGACATTTTAAATTTACACCACTTTACACGGTCCAAATAACAAGATTTTTCGTTTTAAAAAGTTTGTTAAAACTGCACAAAATTGCAAGTTCGCAACTTACTAGTAAAAGTGCATAATTTATGTTGAATCAACAGTTGTTACAATCACTGTATGGAGAAATTAGGTACGTGATTATATATGAATTCCGTAAAACATATCAGTTGGACTTTAAGGTATAATTAAAACAGGAAAGAAAATTTTATATTTTCTAATATTGCAACGATTTTATCGATGTAACTCACTTTTAATTTTGTACATTATTTCATTCGAAAATTAAAAAAAAATTATAATTTTACTTATGTATAATTGGAAGATCGCACTAGTGGCTATGTTATTTCGTTAATCGTGAAAATAATTCCAAAGTACTTAGAACTTAAATAGAAATAGAAGCTATTCTTATTGCTTAATTACCTATTACTATTTGAAAAATTTTTAAAATCATAATAAATTTTCTTGGAAAAGCAGGAGGCATTTGTGTGAGTTTTTCTGTACGTGTGATTACACACTATAGGCAGATTTAAGTCTATTGATTTTGAATATGAATAACCTCATAAATTCACTAATAAACATTTATCTAACAGTAACGCCAAAAATTCTATCCTTTTACCCTGATATGTTTCGCGCTTGAGAATTAACTATATAAGTACATAAATATCTAAGATTTAATTTAAAATTGCTATTTAAAACATTTCGATAAATACTTATTTTTTTTCAATTTTTTTACGGAATAATTGATTCTTAAGCACTCCTTTAGAATCAAATATACAATTAACGTTAAAAAAGAATCTAATTTTTATATAAGTAAATTGCTTCCTAATTGCGCCCTCGGAATAAATAAATGCTCCAATTAAAAAATAATATTTAATTTCTTTCTAGGTATTCGCTGTTTTATTACTTTACAACAGCTCTAAATTAATTTTTCATTATGTTCTTTTCCACTGTTAAGTGGCCGTTCTCCGCCTGCCATTACGTCACTGCTTCATAGGAAACAGTCGTACATTCTCTAAATATACAATATTAATTTATTAATACGGTCAAACTACACAACATTTTCGAGATAAAACGATAAAAGTAAGGTGAAGGTAAACATTTCTTATCAAGGGAAGGTAATGTAAAAATAAGGAAGTGGGTTCATTTAAAATTGCTCGGTAAGATGATTTTATTGCTCGATTGCTATCAAAATTTCTGTTTGCTTTTGTTTAAAGAAATTTACGAGATGAACTGAAGGAAACTCAAAAGATGTTTGACTAACGTCCAATTGTTTATCTGAAAAGAGCTAGGTTCGAAGCATGCCGAATAACTTTTGATGGTATATTATCTCAGTAATTATAATATGATTTTTCAGTTTTTTCAAGTTTAGGAATATAATTCACCCACCCTTAAAACAATTTAATTTAAAGAAATAATAATAATAGTAGCAACATAAAGTGGTACTTACAACACAAGCCTTAACGGACTTCCAAACGTTCCTTGCGAAGACTTCAATTTTGGTTGATTTTTCTTTTCCGCTCGTCCAGAACAAAAGTATTCTCTTTGTTTTTTTTTCCGCTTGTAAGTGTTAATTTGTTTTTCTCAAGTGTAAATTTAACCAAGATGTATTGAGCGGCTTCTTTCAGCCAGTTACTGCACTTCCGCACGCTCTTGCAAATTCGATTTCAGTTCCAAAATATATTTTGTTGGTTTTCTCTTTCTCCTCCTCCTAGTTGTTGTGTGTCACCAAAAGTTCAACCGGTCTCTTATCCTTCTTCCATTTAAAAACTTCTCCAAATCGATCCTAGTCGATTTCTTCCAAAAATCTCTCCTCAGGGGCCACTACCTGGCCGATTGAGACCATGAAAAATGCGTTGGGTCCGGGTCTGCTCTTCGACTTGCCGCTGGCGTTCATAGGCCCCTAACGCCCTGATGGCGGGCCTAGGGTCCGTCCGGTCGACCGCGGGCGTCCTCCAAAGAAAGTCGCAATCAAAGTAAGTGGTGATAGAGAACCGAAGTAAAGTGAATTGAATTTGAGTACTATGACGTGGCTTCGGTAGTTGCTATTGCTAGTGGCTAGTTATGAATGATTGGCCGATCACCGCTTGCGCAATTCTTAAGTGCGGCCTGACTGCAGTTAACCGTGGAAAAGGAAACCTTAACAAAAATTTAATGGAAAAAACAACCGGAAACGCGAGAGCGCCGCTGGTTTTGGTATCTAAGAAAATTTTTTCTTCACTTTGAATTGTCGTCGGTTGAGCGAGTCTAAGGTGACAACATATCGCGATCTCTGCACATTTTTACAACCTTTCCGAATGGCGGTATCACCTGGTACTTCGGCTACGTAACTAGGGGGCGTAATTTTCGATTCTTTTTATTAATAAGTATTAACAAGAGCACAAAACTCAGTCCGTATCTTATCCGTTGCTTGTAACCGGTCACGTCTTTCGGCGTTCCCGTCGCAATCTATGGCTGTTTCAGAAAGTGTGTTGACACGAGACGGTAATTTAGCATGTGAACTGAATCACTCCTGTCTCGGTAAGCTTTTTAAAAAATCAGGATTATGACCTGACTTCACTCCTCTTCAATGTCTTTTCGGTTATCGTGAACCGCGAATTAAAACAAAATATCAAATAAAACTCAACGGGAGCAGCGACTATCACGAACGGCACAAGAATCTTTACAGAATCTTCTTTTGCCAAGTGGCCGCGTTTTATTTCTGTCTTGGATCGCTTCTTACTCAGTCGTCTTACCTCTGCGAAAACTATTCTATCTCTGACTCTAGCCCTAACTGCGCCGCAATTTCTTCACTCTACGCCTGGAGCTCTATAACATTCGTTAAAAGATACACGATACTCGCGACTCGCGAGCTTTTTCTCAAAATCAATTAATTGAGTCGGCTTCGGAGCACCCAAGAAAAACTTTCCAACGGTGCACTCGCGATGGTTCACGATATGAATACTGCCGGCTGTGAGAAGGCACGGTCCTAGGAGGCCTCAAACTTCAGAATCTACTCGAGAGTTCAGCCCGACCGGTTCTTCGCCAAAGAAAGCTCTCTAGGAGCCGTGGATCGTCTTAATACGTCTGAAGATGATGGTGCGGCTGCTTGTCTTTTCGCCCACTCAAGAACGACTTGGACAAGGGCTTCCGGTTCCAACTTGTGCTGGGGGCTGTGAAACTGGATAGCGCACTACCTTCCTCCTGGATAAAAGCAAAAGTTTTACTCCTCACGAACGGATCACAGGCCTTCTTTACAGGGAACAACTCATCACGTTGGCACATGCAAATTTTAAGCAAAACGGCGATTTACACTGCGTGAAGCGATTACAACTCTTTCCAGGTTGATTAATGCTAGACAGAACGATCCTATTGGCACCTGAAACGAAAAGAATAAAACGCTAATGAGACAGATTCATTGTATTCACCTGTGTAGACTACAAGCACAATATCTAAAGAATCAAGTTAATGTCGAAACAATAGCACCATTCATTGCATAGATCTGGAGTATCTCTACCCACCCCACCGATTGATTATCTTCGGATTAAATTTCGCTTCAATACTTTTTGTTATTTCCAAAACATTATTATTTCGAGAAAATTTTCCAAGGCAAATTAATGACGGTTTTGTTCTGGATTTTATTCCGGATATTAAATTATGAAATGTATACAAAATCGTCCAAGCTATTTTCAAGGAAATATTGACTTCATTCATGATTTTGAGAAATTAGAGCAATTGTTTTCACAGAATTTGTCAAGAAAACTTATCTGAGTTATTTTTTGAATTTAAGAAATCATTGAAATGGCTATTTTATATATAAACTAACTAATAAATTTTAAAATTCCGACTTTCAATCGCTGAATAAATCTCTAATACTTTAAAGATTAAAACGTTTCGTAATAGGTATGTACATTTGCATCATAAGGAAATATTTACGCGAAATTTTCCTGGCCATCACCGAAGCACAGATATACGCGCTGGTTTTTTGTGCATCATATCCACAGTTCATATGCATGCAATTAGTGAAGAGTGATGATTAAAAATTTTATTATATTATAGTAAAGATTTCTCTGGGTAAAAGCAAACAATTTTGATAAAAATGGAGGATTATAATTCTAGTAGTAATGAACAAGTATTTAAGCCTACAAAGTTGTTGGTGAAATGGGCCAATTTCCACCTTTCTGAATGATACAAATGGGTTAATCATTTTTTTACTGTAAAAATGTGGTTCAAATACCCATGTGTTGATACATTTTACTAGTAATAGTTAAGCTTGTATCCATTGTTATATATAAAAAAAAATGTAATACGCTTTATAATTCCTCCCCTACACTAGAAGTTATATATCGAAAAATCGGTCGTTCTAATATAACAAAAATCTAAAAATCAACATTGCCCGATTAAACTTAAATTGCTTAAGTTTCCAAAAAAAATTAAGGCTTCTATTGATTAAGAACATAACATTATTTACTAAAACATATAAGGTGGCAAAATATACGATTTGCCGTATTTGAAACATAATGAATTTTTTAATAAATAACAACTGTCATTTTCATGCACATCACATATCCAAAACATTTTGATTACACAAGCCTTCTAAATCCCATCCAAAAACTTCAAAACCTTTTTAACTTTAACATCAGAGGTTTCAATTAGTTCAAGTATGTGCAAGTGTACTGTATTAAGTATCAAGAACTAATTAGCCTTAGAAGCTTTGCGAACGAATTATTTTGCCTTGGTGAAACCCATCTCATTAGTATAAAGTTTGTAATATATGTAGGTATAAGGTACCATTTGTTTTCATATTAATTAATCTGCAAGTGAAAGCAATGAAAATGGGCAAATATAAATTTGACTTATATGCATATTTATTTTAGTGATTAGAATGTGATTTCTTTTTTTTTTACTTTCATTTCGCAAACATTAGGAATTGAGTATTAAAATTCGCATTCGTACCCAATGAAAGTTTTATATCCCTAATGAATTCACCGCCGCAATACTCAAAATGTTAGCCAATAGAATAGAAATAGAAATAAGAAGATTCAAGTGAAATTTTTAGCAATTTATTATATATATGAATTCGCCAGAATAATTAATAATTGTTGTAGTTAAACCAATATTAGTGTAAAACGCAATAATAAGATAAATGAAAAATTTGCTTTAAAAAAAGTTACAGTGCGAAGGCAGGCTCTCAAGTAATAATTTATACTTTTCTGCCAACAAAACGTATTCTACACAGAAGCTATAAAAGAAGCTTCTATAAAAGAATTTGTTAGTCGTTTCCTTGGAATTTCATTGTATTTTTCGTCTTTTATTTACCAGGAAAAAAGCATAATGTTTACCTTTTATCGTACGTGCACTGATCTCTATAACAGTCAATCGATAGGAACATTGGGAGGAGAACAAACATGAACACGAATACCTTACTAAAAAAAATATTAAATTGCTTAGTACTTGAACAAACATTCACCTTCTGTTTCCATTCGTAAATATTTTACTCTTTCATAAAACTTATTAAAGCTATTTTTAAAATTGGAGAACATGTGGTCAAATGTGAATCATGAAGCGAATTCAGCGTGTATATATCTCTTCGACATTTATATAAAAAATTTCGAAAAGATGACCAGAAGTCTATTTTCGCAATCACATGACTTTAGCAAATTGCCTCGAGTCACTGATCTCCTCGAATGAAATTCCGAGCATATCAGCAAATGGTCCACAGGCGACGATGAGAAGGAATTTCTTCTCATAAATCTTTCGACGTGCATTTGGACTGGAGCAATTTGGCTATTGTCACATGAAACATAAATTTTTCCTTCATTCCATTCATCCTTGAACATATGAGTCCGAATTTTATTCTTTGCCAAACACTATTGACCTCAATTGCAATTCACCAGAGTCATATGATGAATATTTTGGCATTTTCGTCCCACAGGATTTCGGACGTCATCAAGTTTACAACGACATTTTAAGTGGACTATATACTACTCCAATTCTCTTGCACTTCTGTATAAGGATAATTCCCGTTGTGACCATGCAAAACTTGAGTAGGCTCCAAACTTCGATTTAGACTGAAAATGCCATTTTACTGCTCCAAAATCATAATTTTGGAACAGTAGTAGATAATTTAATGAAAGATAGCATTTGTAGCTTCAAAGTAGAATATACACTTTTTTTGACGGACATTTTTTTTTAGTACTTACGAGTATATGACGTATTTCTTCAAGTATAGGTACATATTTCTAAAAAAACACTATTTTTAAAAATTCTTTAAAATGCCATGCTAGACTGGAAGACTACCTAGTATACCCGTATATGTAAAAGTTATCATAGATGAATTTCATCGATAAGCCAACAAATCATAATTTAGTACAGTATTGCCGATAATACGAGTAATAAAGTTCCGCCTTAGATGCGCAAAGTTCGAATTTAGGCAAATTTACGGAACCCTTAGAGTGCGAGGCCGACTCGCATTTGACCAGGTTTTTTTCTAATAAGTTGAAGAAGTGTGTTTATAATTTGCTTATAGTTTCATATGATCTGCACTAAAATCACCTAATCCTAACTATTATTTTTGAATATTAGAGAAATCATATGAAAGGAGACTTCACGTTCATGATTTTACTCCACTGTCGGCTTTTTATGGGTGGCCATCTCTGGAAAGTTAGAAAAGCTGCTTAAAAAAGTTAGGGTGTTGTGTGTGGATAAGTCAGGGACAGGAAAAACATTTCCCACTAATTATTGGTCAAAGAAAATAATCACGCTCTGATATTTTAACCCATTAGACTGCATAAGCATCTTTTTCAGGTTTTGTCGTACTATTTAAATTTGACTTTATTTACCATAATTAGATTATATATCGCATTCTAACGATTTCTGGGCTCGAATCTATTGCATTTTCTCATTTGTGCCTATTCTAATTTGCGTCATCTCGAGGTATCCAATTGCACACCCAGAAAAAATCAATCGGCTGCTTCAGTACAAATTACTCTAGATATTAAGCATCGTTCAATCCCCAATGTGCTGGATGGCGAATGCATATTGTATGATGATTGACGCCCACAGTTAAGGGGTTTTGTAACTTAGCAATCCAGACACGCACCAGAAAGGAGTTCCCGGGATGATTGGGGAGACTTAGTTTATAGTGGCGGAGCGATTGAAGGAATCGTGCCCAGGATAATTTATATACCTCCTAAAGAATCCCTTCAGTTCACTTAATACACGAATTAATCTTCTAGCCTCATATTTTGCGATTTCTATTTTCATTTCACAACTATTTACAATCTTCCGGTATATAAAAATTTCCAATTCCTTTAAAACAGCGGAAAATCAATAAACGGAAATAAAAAAATTTTTTTCATGCCTACCAAAGACTAGAAAAAATATTAGATAATGTGTCTTACGGAATTCTGGAATTTTATACAATATTTAACCGGAAAAGTTTTTCTTTCGTCACGTGAGGCACACGGTCATACTTTATGGGGCTTCTTGAGAATTTCTTACCACATCATCGATGTCGCAGTAGTTTTCTGCCGCCAGATTATCTACCTTTAATGCAATTACTCACAAACAGCCAGGGATATTTTAAAATGCTTTCCAGCAAAATGCTGAAGGTTAAAAATTCTATAAATTGGTAGGCACCCCTAAGTCCATGTGGACGTGCGAACGTGATGTTCTAAATGCCATTTCGAAAATTTGCTTAACAGTCCGTGGAGCACGTTATCTATTTTAAACGATTTACGAAAAGTGGCAAGTATTAGCAGATCTTTTCTACGCGGATGGGAATACTTTGTTGCGAATTAAATGACGAAGTGGATACGCCCAACACAAGATATCCCAGAGAATTATTGGCGTTAGAAAATTCCGAGAAGTGTACTTAATCTGTGGACTTATTGACGAGAGCTTATTGTAGATTGGGGATGTAATTTTATAAAATGAATAAAGTCCCTACTACTAAAATTTACCTCTGGTGTTAACATAGTATAGGAAGAGTCTATTCAATTTTAAACTTAAAACCATAAACTAGATTTGTATCGGTAAATAAGCAAATTATGGGCTTAAAAACTTTTGGCCCATACGGCACTAGGAACGTTTTTAGGGCCACTTCAGGGGTCCTATACTTCAAGTTTGGCGAAGCATGTATTTTTTTTTTATACAGAACGGAAATTGATAAAACAAAAATATTTCCTATAAGTAGTATTTTTAATTTTGCATAGCCTACAATTTACACCTACTGCGAACAAGTATGTATTTCACCGTTCTTTTATATGATGTCTTTTGAAGACTATCACACTTGATATAAAAATCTCCTATCTGTATTGTAAGGTGATATTTGTATGTGCTTTCCTATTTATTTTTATATGATATTTAATTGACTTTTTAATTTTTGTAACTATCACATAACCCGAATAGTTTTCCAAAATAGAAAATTATGAATATTACTATTACTATCCTAAAAAAATAGCGTTTGCCATTGAAATTAATTGATAAGAAATTGTACAGAAGTCTGCAACAAGTACAAGTCGTAATGTTGGTTTATTATCGCAAGTTCATTGGAGTTCGTTTTCTACGTGAATTCATCTCAGTTCGCCAAGTAAGATATTGCGTCATTGCACCCGGCGTCGAATGAATTTTATTACAGAAAAGCAATTATAGAAACGAATTCCCATTAACCCGTTCATTACATCTGGTGTTCTGAGGTTTCGTGCAGAATACAACTGACCTCCAAAAATATCCTTAATAAATCCGGTAAAATTACCGTCTATTTGCGAAATTCATTAATTGTGAAATAGCGACAATTGAAAATTAAATTCAAGCCATGACAATACGAAGCGGAACGAAAAAAGAGAACTTCAACGAACTCAAGAATTATGAGAAGTCGTTCCTGGCCTGAATCAAGTGGATTTATAAACAATGCAAATGGATCAAAATCTATTTTCCTCCTTGGAAAACCTTGAACTTGACATCATGATGATTTCGAGTCAATTCGGTGTGCGCCCGCACGTCGTTTCGTTTATGAGCCCAAATGAGTCTGTCGGCAAATAAATGAGCGTGACGACTTCATTCACGTTTAATAAGGCGCAAAAAGAAATGGGTAACTTCTCATAAGTCGGTCTATTCAGCATTACGCAACAGATGTCGCATAAACTTCGGCATCTTGGCGCAATTCATTTAAATAATTTCGAAATTATCTGGAAAAAATCGAACTGTCGTTAAACTTATATCGATTTTCTCGTCTATCTGAAAAGGCGAAATAATTTTAGCAAAGTCATGCCTCGTTCACACAAATTGTGTGAACAATGGAAATTCAAAAAAATATTTCCACTTTACCGGAGCATAAGCACTTTCTTTTGAAGTAGTAAATAAATTTCCCAAGCTTTGGTAATCGATTGAATGTGAGCGAATCGATTGTTATTTGTTTGTGCTCGCGATCTGCACCCACTGTTTATCCAGTTTTGGTACCTATACGTTTTTAACAAAAAATGTTTAATACTTTTCCAAGGTATAGCGTGATAATATCGCAGAACAATAGTTAAAAATTTCATCAAAATTCACCTATTCAAATATCGCACCAACTATTAATACATATGCGTATATAGTGTTTAAGTCTTGTTTGTAACAATTTTATTTATTTAGTTAATACATAAACGATATGCTAAATAATGTAAACAAATGTAACTACTTTACTCTTAAATTTAACATTAAAACGATGTTGTTTACACACAAAAAACAAAAATAACATTCTAGTGACCTAGTTTAATATTCATTACTCCATAAACCAACAATACAACAATACAACAATACATAAACGTGATTTACGTCTATTTTAAAATTCAAAATTGTCATTTCGAAAGAGAAAACAAATGACTGTAGGGTACTTAAAACATCGCCATCGTAAAATTCCAAAATCTATTATGCATTATTATTTTTATATGACGCCGAACTATAAAAAATTATAGCCTCGTGTAAAATTAAAAACAAATAGTTATGCTAAATGCACTATCGTTCTATTATTGACGTCAATATGAGAAAGCAATAATAAAGTTTTCCTCTAGGTTTCGGTACGTGCACTTACCAGTAATTAAAAATTATATTAATACAAAAAAAAAAAATGTGTTTAAAAAATTAACTTCTTGCCATTAAATTGTACGCTATGCAATAATCGTTGGTTCTTTTATGTAATAGAGAAATAAAAATGTTGCGTAATCGTGAAAATCGTGAGCTATTAACTTTTTATTATGTAATACTTTATGAAACTTTCTTAATACTTTCTAGCGACTTGTTAGCGAAAAGTATATTCGCAATAGTAAATTTAAATGTATACGAAAATGGTTGAATCATTTTTCGAAATAAGAACGAAGTCTCTTCCTTTCCTGCCATTATTTGTTCTATAAAGAGTAATAGAGTGGAAAGAAATAATGTTTTCCAAAAATTAATATTATTATTGAAAAAAATAATGAACTTTTTATTTTAACACCTATTTTGCAAAATAATCCAACCGCGACTTAAAGACCCTTTACAATAATTTTGATTTTTAATTTAAAGTATTTTTTTAGATAATCTTCCATTCCGGAACTTCTGATTTACACAAAAGGTTATAAAATTGGTTACCTAAAGCGTTAATAAAAACATGATCAAATGCAAATTTTAAAATGCATTAAAAATTAAAAGTGAATCAGAGCTAAAATAATTACGTGCTATAATGACTTCGACTAGCAAGAATAATTTGAATTAGGAGCATGGGCTACCATAAATGTTTTTAACCCACAACAAACTGTCGACAATAACCGAAATAATTGAAGTCATTAAATAAAAATAATTTTCAAACGATAATTTAGCTTTATAATTAACTTACATAAAATATGTATTTGAATTACCACAAATTTTGCAGTCTCTTAACCTATTTTAGCTAATTGCTATTGGTAATGTTAAACTTGTACAATGTACAGAAACATAAATCTACATGTAACCGAATCTACTACAAAGTTCTACACCATCTAAATCGTGTAAATAATTTCCTGGATGTTCGGAGTCGAGGAAAGGAAATACAAAATTTGTCATTCAACTTTTAAATTAGTTTTCCTTCCGAAATGGGACTGTTCTAGAACTCAATTTGCGCAGCATCAGGACTGTAGATCCGAACGAAGACCAAAGTACTTCGAAGTAAATTCGCCACATTCAATTACACAAGGCCGTTCGTCAGATAAGTGGGCTCATGACTTGTTAACTTTTAAAGTGTAAATACCTCCTACATCACCTTTAATTTCAAAATCCAATTAATTAAAGTGAAGAAAGTAAACAGTCATACTCGATACTACGCAGCAGAAAATCTCTGCGACTATCTCCACCCAATCACCAAATTTAATGCGTAGTGCGAAGGGCTTCGGTTGGAACGTAACATAAAAAAAAAAAAAAAACGAATGTGTCCTTAATCGGGACAGCCCTTTCCATTAATTAGACGATAAAAGCAGAAATAAGTGAATTTTTGGTAGCCCAGAGACTGCAACTTGTGGCTGGACCAGAAGCACGTCGTCATTTATTCATGGCATGGCTTCCTTGTTGCGTAAATGGGAAATTACACCTCAACTTTTTGAAGCAGACCGCATATGATCTAATTTATATAAAAAAATAAAATGTATATTATCAGTACTATCGATTAGCCATTAGACCAATTTATCGATTTGAATATCTGAGTAATTACAACGATAATAATCGTCACAACTTGAATTGATTTTGGAGCCAACTGGCCTCCTCACAAAAAGTGGAATTAGTAAACAGGGACTATCGTGGAAAATTTCATATTATGATGACATCCATAAATTTGTATATCGATTTATTTTCGATTTAAAGAGGATAGGTTCCAACGCACGTACGCGTTTTAGGTTTGTCGCTTATTCAAGAACAGTCACGTCCGCCGCACCTTTATATTTACAAAGAAACATTTAGGAAGTCCTGGTGCTCCATCGAAAAAATTACACTCGCAAGTTTTTCTACCGCCGCCACTAAATATTTACAGACCACTAGCAGTGACATTATTTCACAATTAATCAAAAAGAAAGGGTTTAAACTGGCTGCAAAGCCCACTTCACCCAGAAAAACTGATTATCAACACTTCCGCACTGTTAGACAACGCAGAGTAAATTTGTCTTGAAGGCGAAATTCTGTCGAACTACGTCAAAAAATACTCCACTGTCTCTGAGCAACTGAGAAGAGAGCTGCTGTGTAAAGTCCTTCGAAAAAAAGCTCGGAAAAGCCCTCTGAATGTCCTTGATGAGAAAAATAAGGATACAAAAGCTCTCCCGGCCACTGCCACCAGCGAATTTTCCGCCTGTTTTTCCTGACTCCGGCAATATTTACCTCCAGAAACTTGGTAACTTGCTGAGCTTCCCCAAAGAAACCATGTGCTCACCGTTTTTCATGTAACGTCGTAAATGTCGTTCGTGTCCCTCTTCTCGAAGGACTTTGAGGACCTAATTGTTTTTTCGTAGCAAGAAGCAATTTAAGGAGCTTGAACTTTTCAAACTTTTTAATTAGGAAAAACGTTCACTTCGAAGGTATTTTCACTTCGTTCTTCTTTTTCCTTAAGGTCATCTGGGTAGCAAATTTCGGATTATTGAAGAAAATGAGAATTTCTCTTGGGTAAAAGGATAAAGAGTTTTGAGAAAATTTATGGAGGACTGGAAATTCCTATTAAGTCCTTGCTTCTTGGTCAACGATATTATGAGAAAACTCGAAAAATATTTCTCGACACACTAAGCCGAAAGTTAGCCCTATGAGAAGGATTTTCTTCTTAGTTTGTTAGTGACTAAGTTTTTCTATGAAGTTTTGTTAATCCTATTGAAAGCTACTTGGAAAGGTTAGGCATAAGTATGTATGTATGAAATGATTTAGATAACGTTAATTTTTATAATTTTGCATCAAAGACTGATAACAAAATAAAAAATACCAAATACATATGTTGTAGACGATTTGATTTCGCGAAAGTATAGTTAATTTGATCAGAATGCATAAGCAGGTACACCGTACAATGTGGGCAAATAATTAACAGCTAGCCAAAATGTAAGCACATTTGAATGACTGATCGAGGTCCCTTTTATTATAAGAAATTTTAAAACAACTAGCCAAGATATATGCTATTCTACGATCACCGACACAAAAACCATAATTAATCAAAGCAAGGATGATGGTAGCTTAATTTACTTATATTATTAATGGTACTTCGTTTTAAGTAAAAAATGAATTTACCTTTTCCATTTTTCGTCCCATTTTCAATTTTTGTATTTAGCTTTTAACCGAAAACGATGAAAAGAAATCAAAAGAAAAATTCGAATATCTTTTAATCATACAAAGAATAAGATAATCCACACAAGAAAAACAAATGTACCTAAACTATTTTTTCCAACTTTCAATACAAGGTCTGTTCAAAAAGTATCGAGAATTTTGAATTTCCGCGGCCTTCGTATATTCAATTTTTTTGTGGCGTTATGTTGGTACTCATGTCCCTTACTACATGTACGCCACAAAAAACCGAAAATCAAATATACGTAGCCCGTGGAAATTCAAAATTCATGATACTTTTTGAACAGACCTCGTATATTAAATATACTTCCGAAAGACAAATTATAAAATACACTTTTTCCGTCGCAATTTGTGTAATCAATTCGATTGTATTAACCGCCAGTATTTCTCATTTAAAATATACAAAATATTCACTTCCTTTAATATGCTAATAAGAATTCATGTATTTTTATTTTCGCAATACCATTTGTAAATTGACTAATTAGAATCAAATTATATACGAACATTAGCAATTCTAAGCAAGGTTTTTAGAGTAGTACAATGACAGCAACTTATTGAAGTATGCCTACTTACTTGCCATTGTCTATTTTTAAGTAACTTGATAATACAACTTATTGCTGCAAATAATCGATTTTTCTTGTATTTTTATTTAAATTCATTTAATAACGCATCAATAGTTATTATAAAACTATTAATTACATAACATACATACATCGTTTGAACACTTTCTAGAAATGATTCTTTGTTTTCTATTGGAATATATTCATATTTTTAGAGTTACCTAAAATCTCTAAATCTTGGCAATACATGAAAGGCAGTAAGTTCTACTTTTGGGAAAGTATTTTCCTCGTTAAGTTTTATGTTTAAAGTATTACCAAGCAATATTCTCTGTGCATTACAGAGCGAGGTACTAAGAATATAACAATCGATTCGTAAATCATTAACCCACATACATCTTATATCGTCTGCAAACACCCCTGATACAATATCAACAACGAAGGAAAGCATTCTATCGTTTTATCCTTTATTTATATGAACCACAACAATGAGGAGTCGCTTACAGTAAAAATCAGTTTGACGGAAATAATGATTATAATGTCGCTCATCACATATTACGACCTTTAAAGACTTTCTCTATGAATATGAACCCACTTTGACAAGAGGATGAAATGCTTTTGTCCAAGTCACTTGACTTGACGAACATTTTAATGGTAAAAACGACAAAGCAAAAACAGATATTTTCGTCACCATTGTCATAAAATGGCAATAAAATCGAAAATAGAAAACCAGGGTAAATACCCGTCGAGGGCGGAGGAAAGTAATAATAACTACTCATTTTTATGTTAACTGATTTCAAAATGTCGATTGTTGCGACTCCGAAGGGCCTTCTACGATGTTATGGTATGAATAGGCGCAGAGGTACTTGAACCCATCAGGGCTAAACGGCTGGTTATCGGGGTCAGTTTGTCGCCAAAATAAAATCGATAGCAATTTCACTGCCTGGAAGGATAATTCCCAAAAACAGAAGGAAAGCAGAAACATCGACAAACATCGAAAGGCCAATTTGAAAACGTATATTTATGGTGTTCCGCCCCCACATACAATTCAGGATTGCACGGGCATTGCATGTTCCCGCGGGTGGAAAAGGGCCCCCATTGTCCTTGCTGACAACCATAAAGTGTTGCTCTCTTGCATTGCCTCTGACAGAGGATAGTCGCGTGATATTTTCTCTTTTGTTTATAGCGTCGTCCCCATTTCGTTTCTACGTCCATTCAGTTTCCTGCACAGTGAATTTGAATGGGAGAACAGACATGCGCCCGTGTATTGATTACACAATAACAGGGGACATGACTCCCATTCCGGGAGCTTTCGGTGGGCCGTGGGGCTTAACCACCCGGGTTTAGTGCCCGGTGGTGGGAGACCCAACTATCGTCTATTCCGACCGAAGCCACCACCAAGCCATTCACCAATGCTCCTTTTGCCCAAGTGCTGCCGGAGCTTATTATCCTGTGGGAGGAGTGGGTCGAGACTGGAATATTTTGTGCCCTGGGGGGGGGAACGAGTTGAATAAAATTTTCTCCATTTTTTTTCGCTGCTTTATGCTTTCTGGGGCAAGTGGCATAAATCGCTTTTTTTCAATTTTCGTCCTTTTTATACTGCAAACTGATTCCAGCTGAGAAGCACATGGGAGTTGGCAATAGAGAAAGTACCCACCTTTTTACCTGAAAGATTTTTTAATTGCAAGGAATTTTTTGAAACTTCTTGCACAAAAAGAACCCTTTGCTTAAGCAGTTACTTACCTAACAATTCGACCAAAAGGTGACTCTTTAGGTAAAGGATATCCAAATTATTCTGAAAGGTAGAAGAAAGATTTAAGATAATTAGTTTCAATATCAAACAGTATAACACTCTTGAAAAATGGTTTAGGGAACATTCATTTTATAAAACGATTTCAGGTCATTTTAAATCTCTATCTACTGTATTGATCGTTTGCAAATGTTTTCTTTTTTTATATTGTATTGGTCTGAGAAGGGATACGTGGTTAAAACTCAGAAAAATTACAAGATTTCGAACGAAATTAAGGCATCAGGAGGGAAATCAAAGATATTCTACAATTTAAGTTCATTTTTCTTGAGTGAACCTGCGAGTTCAACCTAGTCAGACTCGTTAATAAAAAAGTAGAAGCTGACTTTAACAAGAAAGCAACAGATATTAAGTTGTACTGTCTATAAGAGTTCACCGCATTGAATCTAGTTATTTACAATTTAACTGAAGACGATTGTAAACTCCCTCCACTAACCATAGACCCAACCTCCTCAATACAAAACTACAAAGCCCCTCCTGAAATTCGCTCCTTCTTACGCACCTGATTTTAATAATAACACAATATTATGAATACAATTCTTTGTAAATAAAACATAAAAACAATTTCACATTTGTCTACCATTTCAAAACTAAGTGTCCAAATATGTAAGCCTTGGCTTTACAAATAGAAATGAAATAATATGAAATTATCTTTGTTAATAGGCGCGTGTCAAAATACATCTTCAGATTAAATGTCATGAGAATTCAATCATAAGATAACTTTTGCCATAGGCCAATTTATACGCAGTTATCAATAAGATACTCTTTGAACTGCTGCTGCGAAGTTAAAAAATTAGCATGGTAAATATTTTCTTTTTTTTTTTTCAATGTCGCATTATCACAAATTTTTAATAATCATTACCTAAAAAAGGTAAAAATTTCAATAAAAAAGCATTTTTTTTTTTCTATAATTATGCTATGCGACAATGGATTAATTAAAAAATTTTAAGGACAGAATTCAAAGCAAACCAACATTATTAATAAAAAAGATTTTTACAATGCTTATATTCGATTGTCCTTTTCATTATTGTTGGATTTACACTTCAAATTTGAATCCATTAAACACTATCTATTTATTCTAGATGATACCGAATTTAATATTAGACAATCCCATTATTATGCCGCATTCTAAATATTCAGGCATTTAGGAATTTATAACATTTTATACCATGCCAACAATGCAATTCCGACTGCCTTTATAACTCTGATTTGAATCACTGGTGTAAAACAATAATTTGGAAAAATTTTAAATTACTTTTTCAGATCTTAAAATGCCCGATCTCTACTTATCTCTTCTATAAAAGAATGTTGGAAAACAAGGCTTTTGAGGGCTGGAAGAAGACCTGTTAGAAAACAAATGTTAGAATGTAGAAAAATTTGTAGATTAAAGCATTCTCTAAATTTATTATGATTTAAAATTTTCGATATAAAAATGAGGTGGATATAAAACTAGCTCTAAACTGAATCCCACGTTTGGAATCTAATGGCAAAAGGGTTACACCAATGCAAGCCGAGGATTCAAAGAAGGAACTGAAATAGGGTTTGGTATATCGAAGTAAGTGAAGAATATTTAAGAAAATTTTATGATTTAATGCCGAGATTGAAATGAAGTTATTAGGCAAAATGACACAATACAAATGTTAATAATAATTAATAAATAGTATTCCTAAAACTATTGTATTTTAACTTATGTATGTAATTTCCTTGTTACCTGTCCTTTCTAGTCCATAAATAAGTTGTCAAGGATTATAAAAGCATCACCTTACACAAAAAATATTTCCCCAGAAGTAATGATGACGACCCTATAGAATCGGATTGTTAATTTATGCGACATATCCTTCCAGACTACATCGTGGTAATTT
Organism: Philonicus albiceps; assembly: GCA_963969385.1. NCBI lineage: Eukaryota > Metazoa > Arthropoda > Insecta > Diptera > Asilidae > Philonicus > Philonicus albiceps. The sequence continues at coordinate 32,981,463 of OZ017773.1, forward strand.
ACGCAAAGTGCATAATTTCCCCATTGTTCGAATATCACCTTTAACAGCAAGGTTTTGTTCTTGCACCCTGCATATATTCAATTGTTTCATGCAGGTAACTGTTCCTCATATCACAATGAATGCACATAATTGTTATGAACGAATACTCGGCGTGAACCCACAGATCCGCTGATCTTTAATTAGAGTTAAGGTATTCACATAACTTACATTTGAGTTGACATTTTTGCAATTAGCTAAACATGCACGCTCCGACTGATTACATCAGTTCACCAACCTGTGGGTTGTGCTCCATTGTGTGGCTAAAAATAACGAACACTTCGCGGGTAATCTATCGTCTGTGAATTTTCTCAAGAATATGCAAATGGAGCAGCGGCCGGTCTAAGTGGAGTGCAATTAGAAAACTTTTCAATTATGAAACTAAAACAGAAACTGCAAATTTTGCGCGCACTGTGCACACAGTTCGACAAATGCGAAAATTATTAAAAATGCAAATGGGAGGTATGCATACATTTCATCGGGTGACCTAAAAATTGTAAGTTATTGCGCATCTGTTAGCATTCAAACTCTGTTTAGATAGTGTGCTATCAGTCACTAATCATAACTCATAGTCAGATGTCCAATTCCAACGCTTTCATTTGGGATTTCTGTGAGAAATAGATTATACTCTTTTATGTGAGTGGTAATTAATCTTTACAGCTAATGGCGTCGATTTTAAGCTATTTTTATATATTTTAGAGGCCAAAAATGCGCTTTTAAAATTTCTAATCAATAGAGTCTAACCAATACGTAAACACTATGTTATAAATTTGATAAACATAGCTACAACGAATTAAAATAATTCTATACAGCGTTGTTAATCTATTGGTGTAAAAATTTATACTGTTTGTTAACTTTATTAAAAACACATCAAAACTTTATATATACAAACTTTATATATACAAAATATTTTGTATTTATTTTCCTGAAAACAACTTTTAGCTAGATTTTTCAAGTAGAACATAAAACTCTTAAGATTAAATGATATTAAAGAAAAAGATGTACACAAAATGAAGCATATTCACAACCGAGCTGCTTCTAAACTACATCATCCTCTCTTTCTGATTCTCTATTTAATTTTAGTTATCAGAAATCAATTGCTTTCTCTCTTTGAAGTGGGTAAGCTGAAAAATGTATGAACCAATTACAAATTAACACTTGTTAACAGAATTGGACCCCCCTCAAAAATGTGCTCAACCATTGATATCGAACTTTTAAGTAGGACAAGCCTCTAAATTTATCTTATCTCGAAATTTCTGAAGTAGTCCGGGAAGATTATGGCTTTAATACCACTTATTTGGCTCAGACATTTGAAAATTAGAAAATGTTGAACTAGTCATTAATCATAAAGTGCAAATTCCGTCAAAGTCAAAAAATAATTGCTGAGTGATTCTTACTTTTGCCGCAGCATTTTCGAAGTAGAATGATTCTGCTTTTTAATCCATTTTACAGACTCTAAATTATTCATTGAAAGTAAAAAAATTGGCACTGTGAGTGGTTAGCTGAAAGCCCAATAATGATTACTTAAAATGTAAATTTATTTGCGCATTTTTAGATAGTCATCTAGAACCATATTTATGGAGGCAGAGATTACATCCATCTATCTAATGATAGAACAGTCGTCTACTTTTACTAGGTGCTATTAATTAAAGTAAAAAGTAATAAACGCACTTTCTCACGTTAAATCCAACCATATGCTTGTTCCCAGCGAATCCACAAATTTAGATCCGGCTTAGACCGCATCATTAGTTAATTATAGACATTATTAATACCCCCAATCGATGAATGCCTTCATTTGCACAGAGTTTTATAGCCTTAAACATAACATTTTCATTGAAGGTAAACATTTCATGATAAATCGACTAAAACAAATTTCATGATAATCGTGTTCCATGCATTACGAAGTGTGCTGAACTAAAAACAAGGAGTTAAGTAGAAATAAACATTTCCATTCGAAAGAAAATGACCGTTTTTGCGATAGAAGACCCGTGCCATTTTAAGGTGCATATGTTTAACATTCGGACATAAATTATTGCACTGGGATCCGCATTTGTGTCAACAGTTCCGGAAAATAATTGAAAAAACGATTTGTGGAATATTTTCCGTCAGGTTTCTGTATTTTCAGGTTGAGGAAAAAAAAATAAGGTCTAGCACAATGTGTTGCGAAACTGCACAAATTCGTTTTAATAAATTACTTAGTTTTATCAAATGTATGCCCCAACAGAGAAAAATCGTTCTGGTATTTTAGTTTTTATTTATCTTGAACCTTTTCAGTGCTCTTCGATACTTACATTTTAATACTACTGAACTTCAACCCTAGATTGGTTAGTGAGAAAGGGTTCAGTGAGACTTGATTTTCCAGCTCAAAAATGGGTTGTATTTGTTTCCTGCAGAAAAATCGTTTAACCAATATCTTTTTATTAGATGTTTGAAGATGATGTACAAATTTGACTGATATTAATGCAATACTCAATAATAAAGATATTCAATTTACCTTGATTATTTAGTATTAGACTAATATCAACCAGGTTTTCACGCCGACTTCAAACATCTAGTAAAATTTTAATATTAAATAATTTAATATTTTTAAGTCCTTCAGATTTTTTGGAGGCGGTTCTATTTTTTTAGAAATATTTTTATTTCAGTCTCTTTAATGTCAACCTTCTATTTTCTGTGTTATTATATATCTGAAATTTAGCATTAAAATGTACCATTATTTTATTTTAAATTCATCATGCTCATCACTAAATGTGAAATGACCGACTCAAAAAAACACATAAACGGAGTTTTGAGAGATTTAATTTTTAAGCATATCGATTTCATTTTATTTCTCTTTAAATATTTAAAAGTTTCCATATTTTTACGAGATTTCAATGAAATGAGAAACCACCATTTTGGATCCACTATTTTAAATCATCAGAACTTTACCAAAATTTATATCGCATCCTCTATATGCGTTTAAAGAAAAAAGGAATATTAAAATTGGTTCAAAAATAACGCAGATATCGCGTAACATGTATAAAAATAATATACAGCAAAATTACGAATTTTGTTCTTTTTTTAAATCGGTTTAAAAGTATGAAATTTTCATTTTAGTTTTAACAATGCACAGATTACAACTGTTGTACATTGTTCTGTTTCAGATCATTTCTAAAGAACCAACAAAACGCAAGGCAAATTGAAAATTAATTTTTTACTTGCTATACTTTTGGTAAAGACAAAAATAGTAATTTACATGTAGTTATTAATTATGTGTATATTTTCGTGCTCAAGATTGCCTGGAGACTTTTGGAAAACGAATTCACAGAAAATTTATTTATTTTCAATTTTATCATTCCCATTCAGTCTGGAATAAAGCAGTGTTTCTATTTATTCGATATCCTATCTATTTTCAATGTAATAAAACTGAATAATAAGATTTATACTATTGAGATAAATGAATAGTCCAGGAAATATATATAAAAATATTTAAAGTTGGAAATAAATTGTACCAAGTTAAATTGCATACATGTTGTTATCAGGGTTCTATAAAAATACGCGAAAGTTCCTCAACGGTTTGATTCACCGATATCAAACTGGGCGTGGCATCATATCAAATTGCGGAACCTAAAAAAATAAAAATGAACAAATTTCTGCGAGAAATTCAGATTACCAATGCTCACCACCCACTTATAATTAATCATATCCCTTATTAATCGATTATTTCTTTGCGATTTATCATTTAATCGAGATGCAATTATTATTAAAATCGATTATTCTTTAATTTTGTGAATCTCTAGTCAAAGATGACGAAAAGTCCTATTTTGGAAATATCTAAAAATTTATGAACTTTTTAACAAAAACATTTATAACCAAAATTTTTAGCTGAGACAAATGTGAAGATATAGAGACAACCGTTCGCGAGAAATAACATTTTAAAAGAATGCGAGTATCCCACTAGAGACTAAATTAATAATATTATTATTGATTATTTTTTATTATTAAAAGTTACACTTAATCATTAGTATTTATTATTTTATAGCGATATATGCTTTGTGCAAAAGTGGATGGAGTTATTAGAAACGCCTTATCTCATTTTCAAGATTTATGACAAAATTGATTTTTTAAAGTGGAAATCATGTACAAGGAATTTTTATTTAAATTTCAGAATTCTAAACAATTTCGGGGGGGCCTCTGGTAGTTCAGTTGTTAGCGCGCTGTCCTACCGTCCCAGAGGCTGTGGGTTCGAATCCCACGAATAACCATGGTCTCCTGCGCTACGTGGTAACACAATGGGCCAAAATTGGCCTAAGTGTGCCTTTCTAGGCAGCCACAGCAACCAACCAACCAACCAAACAATTTCGGATAGACCCCCTCCGGTCTTTCATGGCACCCCAATTTCCATGAAAAAGAAATGATGCTAATAAAAAATAAAGAATGGAAAAGGGAAATAAAAATATTGGGGATTGCGTAGGATCAAGTGGTACATTTGGAGCATTTTATTCGGGGCTGGGCGACCTTGGATTGGGCACGTTAATCAGGGTGGACAGGTGTTGTGAGTCGGGTGAAGGTCGAAAGCAAAAAGGAACATTAAGTGAAAATAAAAGCTCCGCTCACTCGCACATGCAATAAATTTCTCTTCCTTTGTCTTATTTCGTCACTTTATCAGTGCGTTAAGAAAATTCGAGAAATTTACTGCTGAGTGCAGTAAAACTCACAGTTGAGGAAGTAATTTTTGAGTGAATAAAAGCAGCAAAATCCTTCGACGGAAGACAATAAAAACCCGCTTAGTAGTTAAGCAGGTCAGTTCCGTTGAACAGCCGCCAAGCCGGGGGGGCCCACTCGACGTGTGATTAATTGCACTTCAGCCCCCGCGCGTAAGCCGGAACAAAAACCACTCGACCCTGCCGTGCAGCAAGTCAGTGGTTTTGCACGAACCAAAAATGATTGGTGCAAACTATAGAAATCGCGAGCAGCGACGGCCAAGAATCAAATTTGCTTTTCTATTTATTTGAGCACTTGGTGAGTCTCCTCCACGCCTTTGTATTTGCATTTGTTCTGTGGCGAACAAGGCGACCACCCCCCACGCCCCTTGGCCTTATACTCACCGTCAGAACCGAGCGAGAGCAGCCTTAAGAAACCCAAAAGAAGCAAAGAAGCAAGCAGCTATTAAATCAAATTAATTTGCACTGGAGAGGCCTTAGCACCGATTTCCCGACCTGGGGTCCGTTTTTTGTTAGAGGCTGGTTAGAAATGTTAGTAGCAAAGAAACGCAGAAAATTGCTTTAGCGAAGCATTCGTTTATTGTGCGGACAAATCGATAAATATTTACAGAGCAGCTGGAAAGGTGGAAAAACTATTAAAAAGAAATATATTCGATTGGCTGGACGTAGAAAGCGGGCGGAGGCTGTCAAAGGGGGTCTCTGTGCGACACTTTCCCAGAATAGTTCACTCGGACGGGGGATCGGGGCCACTAAAAGGACACTTTGCTCGACACTCACCCCACTACTCGAACTCCTCGCTGAGCGTTTTCTGCTTGTGTAGCAGATGGGAAAACCTAAATGCACAAAAATTCACTGCAAACCACTTAAAAGCACTCTCAAATAAACCAACGAGAAATTTTTACACCCTCATCGTATGGAAAATAATTCCACTGAACTCGATTGGTTGTCAATTTTGATCGGATGACTATTGACTTTACATATTCAGCACAGTCGAGTCACTTTCTCGGTTCTTAAACAAATTTTTCTAGTTAAACCAGATGGCGCTGGATTCGAAATATATTGATTCGTTAAACAAAAAAAATCAATATTTTTTTGAAAATTTGTATTAACAAGGCAATTCCCTTCTTAAAGAACGACACAAATTTATGTTGCGAAGTTTATAAGCCTTGCAAAAACACCTCAAATGATTGTTTTTGCTAATAAAACCGTACCAAAAAATTCCAACGCAGATGCAGCATACCTGCAGCCAGGCGGCACTTGTATCGCTCAGAAGAAGTCTGAGGCAATTGCTTGTTCTCGTGAAGGAATGCGGAGCAGGAATTCCTTCGGTCGGCCGTCGGTGTAAAATGCTTTAAAATTCGTAATTAAGTGTCCCGCTTGTTAATTTATTATAAAATGGCATTCCTATGCCCCGTGCGAATTCGGCGAGGCAAAAAGAAAAAATGTGAGTTGAATTCTGTGGCCCCAGAAGTCGCCGAAACGATTAATTTTTGTGTAAATTAAAGTGGAGTGCGCAGGTCGTTGACATGATTCTGACGTTTGCCACATATTTTGGGACGGGACGGGAGTCCACAGCAGTCTTTTGGCTAATTTGTCGCTAATATTGGACAAGAAATTAAAGCTGCTTTACAGAATGGAAAAAATTGATGAAATTCCTGATTTAAGGAAATTTTCAGCTGACTCTAGAATGGCCATGGCAGGATAATTCTCGATTCCCATTTGGGCGTAGGCACCGATGGTTAAACGTCAAAATGTTTAACCAGAAGCGAAAGACCTAGGCGACGAACTCTTTAGAAAATACCACTCCGGGAGCTTCAAAAAGTCCAATGGGCTTCTGTACCCAAAACTATCTTTAGGGAATGCCTTCGACGAAACTATTCAAACGAAAATTGTACGTTGCTGTTTACTCAGTCCTAAATTAAGCAATAAAATAGGATATTGCGATAAAGCAGTTATCAGATGAATAAACTTTTGCTACTTAAAACGGCTAATTCATCTGTTAGAATATTTACATTGAAGATTTTATTCCGTATTTTATTCCTAATAATGAATTTATTGCGTAAAATCGCACATTCTTTAAATGGATACTGCCCAAATTCATAATGATACGCCTTCGCAGCTGAATTTGTCAACTGTTTACTACCAAAAACTTAATCGTTAACTTTGTTTAAAACAAATTGTAACACAAAAATTTCAGGCAAACGTGTTTTTAATGGAGCAAGAAGCTGAATGCGGTAACATTAGCCTGTAGAAACATCGTAACTGCAGACTCAACTTAATCTTAATAATTTGTTCAAATGCTCTGTGCAAATTTAGTAGAAAAAAAGGGGTTTTTGCATATTTAGTATATAAACATTTTATCCAAAGGAATAAAAAATAAAGGGTGGTTAGCAGCCGACTTGTGAAAGGTAATTTTTCTTCCCTCATTCACTGAAATTCTGGAACTACTTCCAGTAACGTTGTCTGATTAGATTAGAAGGCATGAAACTTTTTAATTTTATCTTGATATTCTTAAGAATTTACTTCCAAACCTCTGCAAATTGCCAGACCTTAGTTATGACTAAAAGATTCATTTATACGTGCGATCAGACTTTCTGTAAACGACTGCATTCGCTGAACTTAAAATGACGCTCATATGAAGTCCCAAATTTTGGCTCTGCGCAATCTCGTCTCGTTTTACGCATTTCTAAAATTCTGAACCTACACATATCGATGGAAATGTTTATTTTATTTATTTCGCTTAATAGAAGCTACAAGAATAAAAAAAAACAAGCTTAAACTACTCTAACAAATGCAAATTAAAACTAAGATTAAAATAAAATATAGGGAATACGACAAGACCGAGAATGAAAGCTAGGGAAAGGGAAAAAATAGGAAATAGAGGAAATAGGTAGAAACAGAAATAAATTCTAAGAATCGGGGGAATGAAAATCAAAGAAGGTGGAGTTGCTAGGTAGCTAGTAGGAAATCGGGACAGTCGATGGAGCTGGTAAGAACTTGATGGAAGAAAACTATATCAGCGACATCACGACGAGTTGATAGAGATTGAATATTGATTAACCCTTTTGGCACTAACACCGCCTGTAGTCGGCATATACGAAACGTTCTCTGGGTACGACCGCCGCCTAAACACAGCATTCACGGAAAGTACTGTGGATATGATCATTCCCTATAGTACGCATTCTGAATATAAAGTCGCCAGCTGCTCTAATTATTTGACTACTACATCTACAAATTTATTATTTTATTTCCATGGATGCTGACTAGGAGCTTGAAATTTCTATCAATGCCCACTGAAAGCGGCGCTACTTAGAATGAAAATTTTAAAACTTTAAAAACATATTTTGCAGCTTACCCTGCCGTACAGTGCAACCACTCTCGTGGAAAACTTTCTCGTACAGCGAATGTATAACCGTGGACAATTCTACCGTACCGAAATGATTAATTTCAGACGGTCCTCCTAAGGAGAGATGTTACGGTTGTCAACCCAAGGAAGGCCACGTAACGCGAAGCAGAGGAATCTACGTTGTACAGCTTCAATCCTGTTAATGAGCATTGGCTGGGAGGGTGACCAAACCAGAAAGGCGTATTCAAGTAGAGGATTAACAAAACAGAAATAGAAAACTTTGATGACGTAAAGGTTCAAGAATTCCTTAGACCAACGTTTTACAAAGCCTAGAGCTTAATTGGCTCTCCTTAAATGAGAAATTTACTTTCGCTTGGTAGACAAATTAGTGCGAAATGGTCAGCTCAGTGAAATTTTTGATGCAGATAGACAAAGTGATACGGTAGAGGATATGATTCTTTTATTGAAGAAGAGTAATAATCCTGAACTAAAATTAACTGCTCATTAACAGAATTGAACTCACCTTAAATTAATTAACTTTCATCTTCTTACCTTACACCGTAAGGCCGACGATATCGTCTTTGCCCATTAAGTCCTAAATAGAATAACCTAACCTTAATTGACTGTCCTGAGTTTCTGCACAACATACCTCTTAACACTAACCCTCGCAACGCTAAGTTACCCTACACTTTTCGCGACTATGGTCACTGCGAACCTTAAAACCCAATAGAATGCTATAGAAGGTCAACAACTCTGTTGCCTTTGATTTACTCTTTACTTGGCCAACCCAGCCTTACAATAGCCTATCCTTCAGTGAAATAAATAAATTATGTAAATTTGAGTGGCAAATTGGCAGAAGATGTAGACAAAATCGATCATAATTGTTATAAAATAATCACATTTCTGGTAAAATGAAAATCGTAATGACACCCATCAAGCAGTCTATGATCAGAGGAAAGGAAAAGGATTTTTTAAAGTAGCGAATTTTTTATGTGTTATGTTTTAAAACCAATAATCGAATATTTTAGAACGTAACCCTGAAAAACTAGCAAAGATCAGAGAAAATTGATTTTCAGAAAAAGTGATCACTCTGCCCCAACATTTTTTATTTATATTTGAGCTTTGAAGTTTTTAGTGGTTTTTTTTATAACAATATAACGGATGGAAATAAAATTTATTCCAAGGCATGTGCCCTGCCGCGCCGTAGGTAGACAAAAAGACAAAAATTGATGTTATAGTCACTAAAACTACTTTGTTATTTTTGTTATTTAAATCGAAACACCCCTTGTAAAAAGTAAGTTATACACTCAAGAATTCTCATCTTGCAGCAATAAATGGCGAAACGGACAAGGACCTGTCGCGGCCGGGAAGTGGTCTTGGACTAAATCACGGCATGGGTCGAATCACGGGCTCAGCCAGTATTGAGACTCTGGTCCGAGTGGGCATCGAAAAAGAGCACGGACTTAGTCCCGACTCGAAGATGGTTGTTCTGCACGACTTCACGCCATGCGTCGACGACGAACTGGAAGTCAAACGGGGCCAAATTGTGAACATTTTGTACAGAGAAAACGATTGGGTGTATGTCATTGGGCAAGACACCCGCCAGGAGGGGTTCATCCCGCACTCCTACTGCGCGCCATACAACACACAGCTGGCCGACCTGGCCATAAAGAAAAAATTGCCACGGGACCAGAATCTTCCGAACGACCTCACCGACGGGGTCACTGATGCGACTCCGGAAATAATTGACGAGACTGCCACACCAGGAATCGGAACTGGTGGTAACAACGGGGGGATGCAATCGCCCCTAAAGCACTCCCAAGCTAGCCTCAGCTCGGAGCCAGATTTCTTGCCATTTGCCAAAGATCCTAGCGGTCGGTACATCGTGCTCTACACGTTCATAGCCCGGGACGAGAACGACGTGTCCGTGGAGCGGGGGGAGTTCGTCACAGTATTAAATCGAGAGGATCCAGACTGGTTTTGGATAGTTCGGAGCGATGGCCAAGAGGGATTCATCCCCTCTGGGTTCGTGTATCCTGCCGACAATGTTCTGCAGACTAAGCCGCAAAACGGGCAAACCAACAATTTAACGAACAGTGGAAACACACAGACAAACAATTCAACCGTAATGAACAATGCTCTAAACAATAATCAAAATGCAGGGATCAATCAGACAAATAACACAAGCCAGGTTACCTGTGGGAATCAGCCCCAAGTTGTCGGAGCTGATGATCTGAGGTACCATGGAACTGAGCTGGTTATGCTGTATGACTATAAGGTAAATAAATACCCAGAAAATTATATGATAATTTCCTAGTAATCGATAGTTTAATTCTCAAATTGTTTTCTTAATTTTCGTGCAATCGGGAACGAAGTCTATAAGGCAACTTTCGGTGTTATTTTTTATATTTTAAGCAGAGTTTTCATGAGGGCATCCCACCCACAACCTCGGAATGGCACACCTTGTACATCACGGCCAAACCGCTCAGTCAGCTATGCCACCCGAGGCCATAATTGTTTAAATGTTTTAACATTTTATTTCATTGTAGTTGAAAACGAAAAACTGATAATTTGGTTTGTGTAATGAATTAAAATGTTTAACCAACAAAAAGAAAACGAGCAGAAAAAATATGAAATTTAAACACCAGCAATTTTATTCAGTTGCAAATGTGGAAAAAGGAAGAATTCGTGTAAAAGTCGTATAAACTAATTACAGTTTTTAGAAGAATTGAGGTTTTTATCAATCCATTTTATTAATCAGCAAATTATCATATATAAAGACACTTTATAAAAAACCGATGAGACGTTACTATAATTTCTTTTTATATTTTTTTTTTATAGGCCCAAGCTCCAGACGATCTATCGGTTCGTCGAGGAGACTGGATCTATGCTGATCTGAACAATCAAACAGTCGACGGTTGGCTATGGGCGTACGCCCCAAAGACAAGGAAGTACGGATTCATTCCCAAAGCCTATGCCCGGCCGCCTGCAATGACAAGTCTGTGAGGAAAAACGACTTCAATACTCTAGCTTTAGACAGTACGACAATACTATCGAATAGGTGTTATATGCAGAAGTTTTATAAAATTAATATAAGGAGACTGGAGACTTTTATTGATTGGAGGTTGTGTGTGACTGTTCAGAGACCTTTTGTCTTATTCATACATTTCTGTGGTCGCGCGGAAGAATCAGGTAACTCCATTTTCGGAAAACAGGAGAAAAACGCGTTTAACTTTTTTGATTGCCTTGTTATTGCCCTAAATGCGGTTTTTTATTTCTCAATAACTCGAAAATGATGTGCAATATTAAAATTTCGCTCTGATAGAATGATAGTGAATCAAAAAAACATTCCATTTTTGGGGGTTTTTCAATTTTCCAAAAAAATTGAGTTACCTGGTTTTTCCGCGCGACCACAGATTTGTTTAGTATGATTTTTTTTTTGATTATTCTGAATTGATTAATTTTAGTCGGTCGAAATTATAATCCTGACTGACTAAAAACAAAAACTATTTTTTTAAATATAAGTCATAAAAATTACATAGTGCACGACCACTAACATTTCTTCGATGATGTGCTGTAAAAATACTGAGTCAGTCGCCACAGCATACACATCTTATCTTCAGATAATCTATTTTCAAAAGTGTACATCAACGCCAACAAATTCTAAACTAGTTCTTCAAATCATAATTTGGGGATATTTTTGATATTCAGAAAATCCGACTTATTTGAGGCACGTTTAAGGCAGAACATAATTGAATTATTGAGGATTAATAGTCTAACTAAAAAAAATGTAAACTAATTTGTTTCCCAACGTTTTATGATGTAACGTACGCAGGGAAAGAACTCAAATATAAGTCAGAAGAATTTTGTCTTATGTAAAAGTGATCACCCTGAACTTGTATACAAATATCTAAAATTTTTCAAAAAATTCCTAGAAAATCCACTTAGTGAAAACTTGTTTGAGGATTAAAAATGTGTCTGAACCCAGTGGAAAGTATTAAAAATTCCTCAGTTTTTCTTTTTATATTTCCTACCATTGCTTACAATTTTCAATTTTCTTCATTCTCATTTAAAGCCTTCCTCTTTTCCCTGAGCTCCTCCAAATGCTTCTTGATGGCGCTGATCTCCTCCAGCTTAACAGTAACTGGCACCTCGCATTCTTGTTGCTCCTTGCGAATGAATTCTAAATTGGCGAGTTTTCGTTCCAAAAATCCTTCCTGCTGGCTCTCCAACGTCTTTCTATACTCCTCCAAACGAGTCGACTGAATTGTCTCACAGTGGATTTTGGTCAATTTTCGCAGAGACTCCTTCCTGGTGACCCTGTGATACAACGGCGGGTGCGGTTTATATTCCAAATCGAGCTTCTCAAGGATCCACTCAAATCGTTTGTAGTCCCATCGTCTCAGGTGTTTGAGGTACTTTTTCCTTTTCTCGATAAGTTCCTTGAGGGTGACTTTAACGTTAATGTCCCTGGGGAATTCTTCCATGAACTCCTGGCACCTGCGGATCGTTGCAGTCATTTTCGCCACTGTAAAAACGATTTATAGGACCGGAAGGTAAAAATACTTAGGATCACTTACACTTCGATTCCATTGATCCATAGTCCAAGGGATGTCGCTGGACTTCTTTGATAAGCATTTCTTTGTAGAATTGTGTGGTGCATTTACGTCTGTTATTTTCCAACGTAAAAAGTGATTTTACTGAATCATCAGCACTGTAATAAATTTAAATTAATTGGTAACATCTCAGAATTGATTTTAAATTGATAAATTACTCTTGAAGCTCCTTAGAATTCTGAAATTCAAGTGTAAACTCATTGGGGTTAACCGGTGGCAGCTTGGAAAGATCACCGCTCTTTTTTGGGTGAGTTATTGGGACGGGCTCGGGCCGCAACCACTTTATTTTTAGATCGGACTTAAAGGCATAATTCCTACTTATTGTTTTGCTTATTCGCGGAGAAATTACCCTAAAAAGTGAACAATTCATGCTGAAAAATTCTTACCACCTTCTCTAGGAGAAATTGTCACAATGACATTTAGTTGACATTACAAGAAAAAATTTTATTCGGCAGCAGTCAAATTTTATTTTAAATTTTTTAATAAATCGCCGAAGATTTATTTATAAGTGTGTTATTTCCATTATTATAATACCATTGTTGTCGTTTTTATTGATTTTGTTCGGTGTCCGGCAATAAATAATAATTATTTTCAGAACCCTCTCTTAATTTATGACAACGAAAAAATGTCAACCTTTTCACTGTCAATTTTCTCGAGCCACCGCTGATCCTCGTGGCTTTTTGCGAAATATGTCGCTAATTGGGGAGGATTTCATTGGTGATATTGAGGATATAATCTCCGCAGAGGATATAAAGCCAAAGGATCGCTACGCCAACAAGAAACATGTTACGGTTCGTGTGAAAAAGAAGCAAAACGGCGTGCTGAATGGCTATGTGCCGCTTAAGGAGAAGCCCGTCTACGAGAGCATCGTCCCTGGGACGCAGAAAGTTTTTCTAAAGACGTGGGGCTGCGCCCACAATAATTCTGACTCTGAGTATATGGCCGGTCAGTTAGCTATGTACGGGTACAATATCGTCGCAGATCAAAAAGAAGCTGACCTCTGGCTGCTGAACAGCTGCACGGTCAAAAATCCTTCGGAGGATACTTTCAGGAATGAGATCCAATCGGGAGTAGCTGACGGGAAGCATGTTGTTGTTGCCGGTTGTGTACCCCAGGGAGCTCCAAAGGCGGACTATTTGAAAGGTATACTTACTACTTCATCTGTTGGGCAGTAAATTATAACGTAGTGAAACTCTTTCAGGAATTTCAGTCGTTGGTGTTCAACAGATCGACAGGGTAGTCGAAGTCGTTGAAGAAACATTAAAAGGGCATACCGTACGTCTTCTACAGCCGAAAAAAGAAAATGGAAAGCGTGTGGCAGGGGCAAAACTTGATCTTCCCAAAATACGGAAGAATCCCCTCATTGAGATCATCCCCATCAATTCTGGATGTCTCAATCAGTGCACCTATTGTAAAACGAAGCATGCTCGAGGAGATCTTGTTAGCTACCCGGTTGATGAAATCGTACAAAGGGCTAAACAGGCATTCAATGAAGGCGTTTGCGAGATCTGGCTAACTTCGGAAGACACTGGAACTTACGGCAGAGACATCGGCACATCCCTGCCTGAGTTGCTGTGGCAACTTGTGGAGGTAAGACTACGAATTATTATTATAGGTATCTAAAATCCACCCTTTTCAAGTAGCATTTGTCACCCAGACACATTTTTCTTTTAAATGCCTTAAACCCTATTAATGAATTTTACTGAAAGAAACTTTAGAAGCCCAGTTTTACTTGTATTTCAAAAGAAAGTAAATACAACCACTAAAAATCATTGTGATGTGTTGTAATGTGACATTCTGAATTTAACAAGATGTTGCTTCCCTAAAAATTAAAAAATTTCAATGTTTAGTTACTTTTTAACTACCCTAAATTCTCCTTTATAATTTAGAAAACTGAATATTTTTGGTGCACCAGAAAAGGTCACAATAGGTTGTGAATAGAAACATTTTCCCTTATTCATAATTTTCGTTATAATTCGTAGTGAACAAATTCAGACGATAAAAGAACAATTTCTTTCAGGTGATCCCAGAGTACTGCATGATGCGAGTCGGCATGACCAACCCACCTTACATTCTCGAGCATATTGAAGAAGTTGCAAAAATCCTCAGGCATCCTCGGGTCTATTCCTTCTTGCATATACCCGTTCAAAGCGGTAGTGATGGTGTCCTTGGCGAAATGAAAAGGGAGTATAACCGCAAGGAGTTCGAATATATCGTAAACTTCCTTCGGGAAAAAGTTTCTGGGGTCACAATAGCAACAGATATAATTTGCGGATTCCCGACAGAAACAGAAAAAGACTTTGAAGAAACAATGACACTTTGCGAGAAGTATAAATTTCCCAGTTTGTTCATAAATCAGTTCTTCCCCCGGCCAGGGACACCAGCGGCAAAAATGCCCAGGATTCCAGCCAACTTGGTTAAAAAGCGCACCAAACGGCTTACAGATCTGTTCAACAGCTACGAGCCATACACCAATAAAGTCGGAGAGAGCCACACTGTCCTCGTAACAGAAATTTCCCACGATAAGAAGCACTACGTCGGGCATAATAAATTTTATGAGCAGGTACTTCTGCCTATGGAAGCGGACCTGCTGGGGAAGGCCGTTAATGTGAGGATTGTCTCAGCCACCAAGTTCAGTATGCTCGCAGAAATTATTGATTCGAGAGAGGAGTGGAAGAAGTGCACCAAAGATGTTACGGTCTCGCCTAGCGAAAATTATAAGACCGTAGAGAAGATGGTGCACAACTGGGCGACAGAGGGCTACCTCCTTGGCTGTGGTCTTCTGGCTCTACTTTTAGCTGTGGTTTATCGGTTTGTTTCAAAACTTTTGTAACAGAAGCAACATGTAAATATTTTAACAATAAAATTATTGTTTTACCGATATATAATTTTTTTTTTAAGATTAGTGAGTATGTAAAATTCGGCATCAAATTTAAAAGCATTTACCTAAAAAATTCGTTGAAACAGTTTTTTGGGAGATTTCAATAAAATCTAGGATTACAAAATTGCCCTTTTGGATCCACCTTTGTCAACTCTTGTTTTAAGAGAAAGTTGTAAGTTACAGCGTAACGAAAAGTCCAAGATAAAGGAGTATTATCTGCCATTTTCAGCTATCGCTTAACACAGAAAAAAGAGGAGTGCAAACTTCCTGATAGTTATTGTTATCGTTACATACATCCTACCATTACAAAACAAACCGAGAGCTCTGGGACTCAGTTCAGGCCATTTCCAGATCTTCCATCATATCACAAAAATAGTTTTGGATTGCATATCCATTTAATATTTTGTCTTATGAAAATAAAATACATTTACAAAACCAAGTAAATGATGAAGTATAAATAAACTTAAGTATAGAAAGATATTTTGACTGAAGAGTTGGATCACATTCTTCTTAATTTAAGAAAAGAAAAAAAACTCTCAAGGCATTAAGAATCGACAACTGTTGCTTACTACGTACAACTGAGATATTGCGCGATGAGCTCCATGAATGCAATTGCTTTTGGGCTGAAAAGCGGTGTTGTGTGTTACATTCCATTGCACACAAATCTCCCGTGACTACGATATATACTCTTCAGATGGTTCCGTCCCAAAGTATCTGTCCCCAAAGTTACCAATTCCAGGGATCACGTAAAACTTATCGTTGATCTCAGGGTCTAGGGCTGATGTTACTATTTTAACCTAATAAAAAAATTTAACAAATTAAAGAGCGAATGAAAAAATTAATTACCTTACCTTTGGGAACGCATATGCAATAGAATGTACACCGATCTCTGCCATGAGAAGTGAAGCTAGAATAATATTATCCTCAGTCACGTCGTGGTCCAAGAGTACCCTGATTGCCATCATTGCAGCTGCACCAGTAGCCACGGTTGCGTCCATTAGAATTACCTTGTAATCTTTGATATCTTTTGGTAGGCGCAAGTAATAAAGCTCTGGTTCTCCAGTTGTTTGATTTGTCTGGATGAGAATCTTCCCGATACGGATGTCCTTACAGACATCGCAAACAGCTTGTTCCATTGTTTCACCAGCACGGAGGATAGATACTCCACAGATTTTTTTGCACGATAAACGCGTGCCTGGGGATGAACTGGTTTTAGAAATATTTAAATATTTGTTTTTTTTACAAATCGGATGATACCTTGATATAGGACACCTTGCGGAGTTTCCACCACTTCCTCCTTAAAGGGGAATAGGCTTAAGGCAAACTCTATGACTAGCCGAATAAGTCTTTTGGAGTAGAAAATAAATTCATCGCGGGACGTATTCTTGTTCCGGATGAATGTGTGTAATCCTTTAATCTGTCGAAACGAGGCAAGGTCATTTAGTAGGTTTTAATAAATTGATAAATCCGAAAATTACCTGCGGAGTTGACGGCAAAAGATGCAAGGACTCGGGCATTGGTTGTCCAATGTACGAGTGGGCTAGTGTCTCACGAAGCTTAAAGCCCCTCTGCAAAAGGAAGTAATTTGTTTAGATTTTATTCGTTTCATTTATAAATTATATAAAAAAAATATGTCACTTTATCCCACCCAAAAATTTAAAATTAAATTTATATTCAAATTTTTATTAGCTGTATTAAATTATGCTGGACTGAATGACTTGATTAAATTTGAAACAAAAACCCGCACGCTCAATTCAATTTTTACTCTTTAGTACTACTAGTACTATAAATTAACGACGAATTCGATATGAAGCTGGACAAGGATATATTTGAAGTCGATATTTAATATTTAAGTTGATTCGAGACTGTCGTGTGGCACTATAAACATTAACGTGGCTATTTTTGTGAGATGTAAACAAAATTTACAATTACATTAAGACAGTGTTAATCAAGTAGAAGAAAAACTCCATGAGTGAAACCAACGCCGCTTAAAACTCCCAATAGCATTTTAAATTATTTATTAAATTTTTGAATATAGCAAAGCTTGAAAATAAAAATATTGTTTAGTTTAGATGTAGAATTGAAGACCTTATCTTTTTTAAGTTGGTTAAAAAAATTTATATGTAATTAATTACAGTTATATTATATGCTCATTTTTACTGACAATTTTAAAAGTGTATAAATTAATGATAAACATTTCAATTTTAGATAGTTCCTATGCAAAATATATAATCAATAAGTTTTGTAAAGAGGATCCCAAAATGTATAACAATAAAGAAAATGCTCATAATAAAAAATGCCATATGCAAATTTTTCCGAAAAACTTGATATCTAAAATGCATCCATTCTCTGATCCCCTGGCCTTGATTCTACGAAATGTCGAAATTTTATTCGCTTATTTCTTTTGTCAACATCACCTGCATATCAATGACCTGGTAATAAAAGCCTTAACGAAACAAGTTTTGTCAAAAATTTGCAATAACACTAATCATTATGCCAGTGACCTCAGAGCTTTACAAATTGGACGCAAACGAGGTCAACTTCTCAAAAAGAGGTTTTTTATTTTATATAAAAATAAATATTGCACTTACCAGTTGTAACTGGGTGTGAACATGTTGTACTATGAGGTGAATCGCGACTTTATTTTCGCCTCCACGAGGAACTATAATATCAGCATGAGGCATTGTAGGGGCTATATAATTGCAATAGGAGGGTTTCACCATAGTTGAATACTGCTTGAGCACACCTTCTAGGTCTCGACCTCGTTGTGAGATGTCCCTGCATATAAAAATCAATGCATTCAGGATCTATAATTAAATTAAATTATTCAAAAACGTACCGCCTTAACCTTCTAGCCAAACGAATATCAGCATCAGTGTCGACGAAAACTTTCATATCGAGCAATTTAAGTACCTCTGGGTTGTGAAAGACAAGTATTCCTTCAAATATAATTACATTTGCGCCATACATAGTTTTCTGCAATATCACGAAAATCGTTAGCACTTCGGTATCTTGCAAAAAGCAGTGGACACCGTACGGTTTGTGTTTCTCTCGAGTGGGTTATGAAATTGTAAATGGGCACTTCAACCTTCCGTCCCTCTTTAAGTTTTGTAAGAACATCCAGCATGAGGTCAATGTCAAAGGCGTCAGGATGATCAAAATTGTATTCATTTTCTAAGGCCAGATGGTGTTGCTTTTCATTTAGTACCTTAAATTGAATTTCCTGACTACAAAACAAACTATTGATGGAATATTTTTAATTACCTTATAAAAACAGTCCATCGACAGTAAAGTAACCCAAGGGACATCAAGACTTTCAATAATCTTCTGGGCCACTGTCGTTTTACCTGAAGCACTTCCACCGCAGACACCTATAAATTAAATTAAATTTATAGATTTTGAACTAATGTTTACGCAACTATAAAAAAAAACAAAAATTAGCTTACCAATAACAAAAGGTTCGACCTGTTGACCCGCGCAATTGTACCATGGCGGACGTCCAGCTGTATATATCGTTCTATTGTTGGCACGAATAATCGACTCTGTGGGATTGGCGGACGTTATCTGATTAATTGAGGTAGTACGTTGTCGTTGCCTTGTCACCCGCTGCGTTAATGACCTCAGCGGGGAGTCCGACGAATTTGAACGCGAGGTCTTAGCTGGGACAGTGGTTGGAGACGCTGGACAGCAGAAATCCCCATTATTTAATTCATCTATCAGTCCATGATCGATAAGTATTGGGTCAATCAAGTCAGGACGTTCGTCACTGAAAGATTCGAGTAGAAGTGCTCTTAAAAACCTTTCAAACAAAAGCATTACCTCTTATAATAAGTATAATACAAAATAGTCAAGACGATCGCATGTTCCACATGGCCAACACCAAAGGGTATCACAATTCCAGTTGAAGCAAATAAATATAACACGCAAGCATAAAATAAAAATAGCAAAAGCACACAAGCGTATTTAGTAAACTAATTGGGAAAAATAAGAAGGGTCTCTTGAGTTAGGAGAAAGCAAGCAAACAAAATAACTGATAAAACTCACTTTGACATCGTTCATAGCTTTATTCCTCAAATACTTTTCCGATTATTTTCCAATTTTATTTCAAGCATGATGACGCTTTAAAATGCTTCAATTTTTTTTGGTAATTTTGATGAGAAATTTCAGGCTCAGATATAATTAAAATTCTATTTACAAATTTAATATCATTTTTCTTCGCGCCCTTTTTTTTAAGCGCTAGAAAAATATTCAATCGTTAGTAGTTATGCTTAACAAGGACAATTTTTATATATCTGCAATTTCTTAAAATTTCATCTGTATAATTTTAAAACAATTTTGAATTATAGTTTTGTAGGATGTAAAACTGAAATGTCTAAAGAATGTATAAAAGTCGAAAGACATGAAATAAATAGGGATTTTATAGAAAAGATTTAAGCATTATCTACCGATAGAGTTATTATATTCTTTGCCGAATGTTTAATATATCGAAATGAAAATTATATTAATTCCTGATCTGTTGAAATAAATTTAATTTTTTTTAACAAGAGGCAAGAGGACATTTTGCATCTCTATTGCCTGAAGACTAGCCATAAAAACTTAGTTGTTTATATAGCGGCTTATTACCCGGTTGCTTGCAATTTTACAAATATTAAATTATCTTTAAACTTGATGTTTTAAAGACATTTTAATTAATTAAAAGAATTAAAAAGATTTTACAAAAATTAAACTTAGCAGTTGTCTACCTTTCTTTTTTAAAATAATACATGCAAATTTAACGCTAGTACCGAGGTGGAGTCCTGCTTGCGAGAAGTTAATTGCAATTGACTAAATTAAGGGTAATAATGACTTAAAACTTTTAACCTTTCAGTCCCCATATATTTGCATTCAAAGTTGTTATCAGAGCATCTTATTCCTTGTACTCAATTTGATCCGACTCATAGTTCAAGCACCCGAGTAAAATCTATAAGATCCCTTTTCAGCCCGTTACGATGCAGACAAATAACAATCGAACGAATCTGTCTCAAATTCAGAGTAATATTTACAAACAAACAGTTGTAACCATCACAAATATAAACAGGAGTAAGATAAATCTAAAGCTACTTCCGATTGTTTATTGGCGTGTGCTTAAAAGATATAAACAAACACGACGACCGGCTCGATAATTCGTTGTTTGAATTTCGTTTTTATTTTTTAATCCCACTAGTTGGTAAACATGTAACGATTTCGCTGGATCCACTTTAGAGTGTAATTGGAAGATATTTATGTTTATTTCGCGTTGTCAACAAGAAGAATTTTTGTTTGCAATTATATCGCAAATTTATAGGATAAAAATAATATCGATCTTGCAAGTTAAACGTTTATAAAGACTTAAATGTTTTGCCTTTTTATTGGCCAGTATAAATTTATTAGAGTCTATAAAGTAACTTATTTTGTATTGTGCTATTCTCCGTGGTCTACATTTCGCAGATAGAGAAGGTGGGCTAAGAACAAAAACTTACTGAGTACACCCCAAGGAATTGATTCATGTAGCATTTATTGCGGAGAATCCGAACAGCCTGTATATTCTGCGGTTTCGATATACAACGTGAGAATTTTGAAAAATAATGTTTTTTTTTTGTATTAAAATTATTAAACCGTAGGAACGAACCGCAATATGTTGAAACTATATAAAAAGCATTTTTCTCAAAATAACGCGACCACACACAATTCAAGCGATCAGTAAAATTTCGCCGACATATTACAAATATTAAAGGTAAGCGATTAATTGAAGAATTTTTATTTTAATATTTAGTCTCTTTTTTTACAAGACTTAAAGACGCTTAATGCAGAAGCTCAGTATTTTACCTTTATTAAAAAAAATGTTCTTTATTTATGGAGAAATTATTTATTGCGAAGTTTGCTGATAATTTTCTTTTAACGAAGATGGAGCATATCTTTATATGGTTTTTTTTTGCTACTGGATCAATAGATGAAAAGAATTATTGTAATTTTGAAAAATGCTGTTCAACTGTCGTTTTTGATATCGTAGTTTCGCGCGTTAAGAGATAATGCATATCTACAATCATCCAAAAATAATAACATAACTTCAATAGATCCTAATTGATTCACTTGAAATGTTTCCTATATCTTTAAAATTATTTTACCTATTAATTAGCAGTACGTATTGATTTTACTACAAATTGGAAAATCGGTATAAGCAATTTTATCTCAATATTTTTCGTTGAAAACGATGGGTTTCGTCGTTCCTTTAACGAATTTTGTTGTAAATGATGAATTATTGTTGTTTTCTTATTAATCATTAAAAAGTGCATATAATAAGCTTAAAATTGAGTATAATATTTTGTTTTTCATTATCCCAGTGTTCATAAATAGCGGATGGACGAACTATTTTGCATTGGAGTAGTAGTTACTAGTCTAAATTGTGAAATTCCTTCCTTTTTAATGCGTTGAAATCGTTGCATTAATTTCACCAGATATTTTCTAAATGAGTTTTAATATTCAACAAAATCAAGCGACAAATTTTATATTATATTATGGGAAAACAGAAAATAAATAGTTTCTTTTTTCTTATGGATGCAGACATTTCAAATTGAGTATCTCATTCAAAATATCAAATTTCAAAGTAAAAAAGAACCAACTGCGCAAACATTGTGTTCTTTATACGAGAAGTAAACAAAATTCGCGAAACGACTTTGCCAACGACGAGACTGGCGTAATAAAAACTGCAATAGGAGAAAAACACGTCTCCATCTAACATGTGATTGTATAGCACACTGCAATAAATATTTACCTCGACGTAAGCACCTCGAATAATCACGAGATTAGCAAAGCCTAGAAGATAGTAATACCTGATTTTCAAGTGGCGAAAAACGAATCGACTATTCGCAGGAGTTATCACATTTGATTTATGGCCATTCCCGCACCTCTTTCAAATTATTTAAACTGTTTGAGCATTAACCAACGTTACTTAATAGATAAAAACTTTTAAGTTCAAATTTGCAGTGCTTTCTTGAAAAAAATTAAGAAAACTGGCAGAGACCGCCAAGACAGCAGAACGGAGCCAGATCGATGCAGGTTTGCGTCACCCCAAGAGGGGCCGGACACTGGAAGGAGACAGATAAGATAAGAAATAATCAATTTGCCGGTTACTTGGATCATGGAATGTGATTAAATTCAAATGACCCGAAGCCGGTTAGCCTTCACGTTATAAATATTCAATAGGATGCGACTTGTTCGCCCGGTAAACTGGTTTCTTCCGTTGTTACCTGGGGATATTTTCCTACACTTTTTTGCCTATTCTTCTAGTCTACAAGACTGATTAACGTAAAATTGGGGCTATTTACTTATGATCTCTGCATCAATGACTTGTTGGAAACGTCCGATACGGAGTATATCAGAGTACATGGGAGAAGTAAACAGAGAACAGCCCCATAAATACCGGCGCATTTACTGCGAATTAAGAGGTCTGATAATGTGCGAAATTGCGAAATCCCAACAACTTCCAAAATAGAGGAATGACCCTGAGGCGTCGGTCTAATTACGCCTCATTGCTCGTTGTCTGACATTAACTGAATCATTATCCGAAATTAATTTTAAAACAAAGTCCCTGATTCACTGTCCCAATCAAGTGCCTGGTCATCGTTTAGATGTTTCTTCCACAGAATCAGCATAGAAAGTTATCTTGCGAGCAAAAGTGAAATTAAAGTTAATCAAGAGAAATCTACGTCGGCTCTATCTTTCTAATTAATATCATGGGATGCGATTCAACTAAGGAGTGTGTGACGACTTTCGTCGGCAGCTGCGGTGCTTTTACCCACACCGGGATACCGGGACAGAGACAGGCGCTTCCGACCAAAGACCGTCCATTCTACGTCGCTGTCGTCGTCGCACATGAACGGCAAACGATGGGGATTATTTTTGTATTTTTAGAATTCTCATGTGGGAAAAAACCACATGGCAGCCTGGTTTGTATGCCTGCCGCAAGAAAGCCGGGTCATTGCATTCGAATTTTCAGCTGACTGCTCTAACCTCTTCCCAGTCCCACTGGGAATGGATTTTTCCACCGTTTTTGCACTAGGAAGCGAAATGTTACCTTCTCCCAGCCACTCGAAAAAGAGCCGTGGCGAAACGTGAATAACCTCGACAATCTCGCGAGCCACAAACGTGACACATGCTGCATTAGTAGATTTGCACTCCAGGCAGCAGAGCCCCAAGCGCCCAGCTGTGTTAAATACCGCATGCATTGGCAGGCAATAACTCTGAATAAATCAATCTCAGGTGCACACTACACACTCCCACACAAGAGCGGCTCCAGAGCATCTGGAACATGTTCTCGCCACCTCATTCAGACGGGCACAGAAAATTAATTTTGCCAATCGGCACGCAAAAAGAAAACCAAAAATTTACATGTGACTCTTGAGCCCGAGGGACGGCATCTCCTAGGCCAGAGGAGGACTATCTCCCTTTAAGACTTCCGGGGCCGCAAATTCAGGTGCGTGGCTCTGTTCCACACAAAAACAGCTGTCGGTCCAGCAATCACGCCAACACGAATGTTAATATTTTATTTCAACAAATCTCGCAAAACGCGAAGGTGTCCAATTTCAATTGAAAGAAAGTCCTCTTCTGGAGCGTGCAGGTGCACTCACAAAAACTCACAGCGAACGTGCTACGGAACTAGTGCAGAGTTAGAAAAACAAGCGTTACTCTGGCTGCTGGCTCTCTACCACGAGATATACGGCCTTCCAGCTTGGGCTAGACACCTTACTCAAATTCGGGTGAGCCAAGATGGCAAGAAATCACTTCAATTTACCTGTCAGAACTGGCTGAACTTGGAGGATCGAACTTTGAGCGCTTTTGCAATGCCGACATTTTTGGTACTGACTGAACTGTGCTACGTTTACAATGGGTGTCTTACAATAACAGATGGCGCGCGCATTCACTTGAGTGAAGTTAAATGTCAAAATATGCGGGGCAGTTCATTCATTTCCGTTTCCTGTTCCCATTTTTAACGGTTAGAATTTGCGAATGACTTTGAATTTAAATCAAATTAATTGAAATCAGTCAATTATCAAAATTCATAATATAAAATGTGTTTAATCTGCTAGTATACTTGATTCCTAGCAAAAGTAGCTTTTTTCCAGCTTCACTTTTGTAGAAATAGAAAAATATAATAAAAAAATTAAATAATTGATTCCTAGGTATTTTGGTGGTGTTATTTAGTAAAATCGACATAAATAAGGTAAAATTATTTGAAACTTTAATATGTCAAGAATATCTGGTAAAAATTTCAAGTCTAAATTGTAAAACATTCTCACACCCTATTTTTGTATTTTCTTTAAAGCGATTTCTTCGGGACACCTTTTGTAGCATGTATCACCGTTTTTAACACGTTAAGCCCGGCCTAGCTCCCTACGTACCGACAGTGAACTTTCCGTTTGACCGGTGTCGGGCCCTGCGGACCGACATTGGGTTTTTCGTTTGGACAGTGTCGATCTCTAGGAACGACAGTATTAAAGTTAAAAAATAAATGTAATAATTTCAATGAAATCCATTCTAAGCAAAATATATGTATGGCTTAGATTTACATGTATTGCAAAACATTTTTTGGCTATCTTGCGTCCGGATAGCTTTGCTTTTCTAATATAACATTTCGATTAAGTGCTGGCTGAACTGAAAGAACAGCAAAACCTACGCCCGGGCTCAACGTGTTAAGTAAAGAATTCCTCCCCGAGTAAAAATAATTTGTCTGGTATCTTTACGCCCAAACTAAGTACAAACATTTAAATTTTTTAAATTATACATGCGCCCGAAACTAGCAGGCATAGCGAACAAATGAGCCCAGTACTATCATGATACTCTCCCGCTACAGGTACGAAAATAAAAAAATCCACCCGCTACAGAGTTATACTCGCTTCCGCTACAGGCCCAAAAATTTAAAAATATGCCAGCCACACGGGTATGCACGCTCCCGCTACAGGCACAAAAATCTACAAATTTGTTTAGTTTCTACAAATTGAATTAGACGACAGATAAAAACAACAATAATATATTACACATATATTATATATTACACATATATGAGTAGAATACATTATTTATTTTATGAGACGTCACAGACCTTAATCTACGAAAATAATTTTATTGCATTTATTTTCAATTTTTAACCTGGAAAAAGGTAAGCGTACCATGCTACGTTTGTACTATTTCGTGCGTCTTTTAACAATACGTGCCTGCAGCGGGCCGCATTTGAAAAAATAAGGTTTTCGATCAGACGTACGGTGCCGCGTTTGGGAGCCATACAGGCGTTTTGATGCCGTGCGTGCCTGTTTCGGGCTAAAAATGGGCGAGCCTTAGTTTTTACTCGGGTCGAAATGCATATTTTGAATTACGAAAAACTAATCAATCAATCTAATTTAATTCAACTGTTTCCCAAAACAAATAATCTGAAAAATGCTCTCCTTTCCCTAACCATTTCGAATTGCATATTGCTTCGTTAAATTTGAAAATTGCTGCCTTTGTTCTAACCAAATGAATTACTCGATATTATCAACGAATAACGCTCTTATTCATTTTTTATCTTTACTAATAATAAAACAACTTTTTTGTCTTGTAGTTCGCTATAACTTCTAAACCCCTGAATCGCTTTCAATAAAATTTTATACACATGAACAAGGTTTAAAATACCTCTTTATCCAGGCTTGAGCTAAACTTAGTCCGGCTGGACTCAAACAAAGACCAAACTTAAATCGGTCTAGTCCACTATAATTTACAAATTTTTCAATTGTTTCAACGAAATATTGCACAGGTGATTATAGGGTAAAAAAATTACATATCAAGTAGTAGTTTAAGCTTGAGTCAGGATTGAGCCATGTTTGGGTCAGGGTTAGAATTGCTTTGATCAAAATTTAAGACTACTACATCTTTATAACAAACAAAAGTATTCAAAAAGTCTTTTCTAATTCCGTATAATTTTTTTCTTTACGTTTAGTAATAAATAATAAGCTAAAACATTTTTCATATATGTATATCATTAAAACAAGAGGATGCACAAGTGCACTCTGCAAAGTTAAAAAGCAATTCGGTTGATATTTTTCTGAAAAACTGATTAATCTAAAAAAAAAACCTTAAATTGATTTTGTATAATAACATGAACTGTATGTTAAGCATCGTGCGGGAAATTTGGCACGATTTAAAAAAATAAAAAGGTGAAAGAAAATCTTAGCAAACAAAGCATTTTCCGCCTAGGTCGATGAATTTTCTTGGAATAAATCTTGGAATAAATTTGATTTAAACTGATAACTCTATAACTCTTTGGTAAATCTAAAATTAAAAGTTTTACAGAATTTTAAAACTTAAAATCTACATGTAGAGGTCTATGTGCATATATATTTGGAAAGGAAAAGAATTTCAAGTTAAAATTTTAACTCAATATTCTGGAGACTCTAAAGAATTAAAGTATGTAAAAAAATTTGATTGCACATAAAGTTCCTTACGAGCATTTAAAGAGAAACGTCCATAAATTGTAAAAAAATAACCTATTTTATATGTTTAATAAAAACTTATTTTAAAAAGAAGTATTTCTTCCGTAGTCGTTCCTTTACTAGCTGCAATTTAAATAGGTTTTTGAATATATTTATAAATCAATTAATAGATCATGATGGAAACACAGTTAAACCATAGGCCTCATTCTACCTCAGCCAAAAGCAAATTTTAAATTATTTTTTTTCAAAATGGGGCTTTTTTAAACAGAAGTGTTCGTTTTTAAAATAAACTTTATTTAATTTTACTTATAAATCCACATCTGGACTTGAAAAATTCGTAAACAATACAGTCGTAATAAAAATACAAAATAAGAAAATATAAATTACTAGCGAGTTTTGCTACGTAATAGTTATTCAAATTTGTAACAATCTTAAAATAATTGTTAATAGAACCATGTGATCGTTGCTTAAGACACTTGTTAATAATTAAATAGTTCCGCAAATGCAATTAACCAACAAACAAACAAACCCTTTCTTGTTTGCCACCTTCAAAGTAAAACTGACAGTAAAAATATTATAGCCAAAATAAAAATAAAGAAACTTAATAAAGTGATGATTAATGATAAAGTCGTCCAAAATAATTAAAACTTGGACAACTACATATGTATGTAGGTTTGGTAGGTTTACTGTCGATGTATGCATGCTTTACTTAAATATTCTGTATCAGGCAGTGAAGCTGGATGGCTCCTTCTGCCTAAATTTTAGGCGTAGTCTCGGCCTGTGTTCAGTTTTTGCATCTGCTAAAATTATGGAGTTAAATTTATTTTGTAATTTTGGATATTGTTTCTTTCAACCTCTCGCTCATTCGTTTGGGATCTGTATCTCTCCGCTGTTTCCAAGGTACCTGTTTCGATTTTTAGAATGTAATTGTAAATGAGGGATGCGGCGATTCCACCAAGAATTGGCCCAACCCAGTACACCTATTAGGGAAGAAATAAACAAAGATTAAAAATTTGAAATAAATAGTACACACAACATTTTAAATTAAATTATCTCTATTAATCAGACCTTTTTTAATACTAGTCGTAATTAAAAACCCAAAAATAAGCCCACGATATCAATTTTCGTCAAAATATAAATAGCTTCAAATTACACCTCCACCATATTCGATTTGTTAGGATTAGAAATCCAGAAAATGTATGCATCAAAAAGTTAACAGAAACCGTGAACATGACTAATTAGGATAATCTTCAAATTAAACAGATTATTTCGGAAATTATTTATTCTAATTGAGAAGTTTGTTAGTTTAAGAAAAAACAAATAACAAAAGTACAATGCACTAGACCAGAAATTTCCTCCTTTTGTTGTTTTGTGCATAAAATATGTTTTTCATCACACAATATAAAAAGTAATTCAAAAAATTAGGACGTAAAGCTAGCAATCTTAGTAATCTAGAAAAAGGTCTCAGTAATTTTAGACTATCTAGTAGCGATCTTTTTTTAATTGTTTACCTTTCTAACTAAAATTTGAAACAAAACTAGTTCAAAGATAATTGAAACGTAGATCGCGCTTTATTGTATTATACAAAGTGTAAAAAATCAGTCCTGTAAGCAGTTTCTATGCATTATCATTTATTGTGTAATAATCTTACCCAGTGATAGTCCCAGTGATTGGTAGCAATTGCAGTTCCCATAGACCGAGCTGGGTTCATGCTCGCGCCGGTGTATTTAATAGTTCCCAAATGACCTAAAGTTACTGACAACCCAATAGCCAGTGGGGCAGTAAATCGTGAATCTGTAAAATTAAAATTAGTTATTGTCAATTAAAAAATATATACATAACACATCTCTCTGAACTAACCTGGTTTATTTTCATCGCATGCGCCAAAAACAGTTGAAACTAGGACAAATCCTAAAAAGAACTCAAATCCGACTCCTTGAAGCTCGCCTACATTTTCAGCGAGCCGGGTGTCTCCGAGATTATTTTGGTATTCTTCTACCAAGAGGGACTAAAAAATTAAAATATAAGTTTAGTCATAATCTCAATTATACCTCATTACATAATTTCAAATATTATGGTACTATGATTCAAATGATTTGTATTGCTAACAGTCTACCAAAACGTTGAGGTATATTTACATATTTCTAAATTAATCTATGATACAAACGTTTTTACATATGCTTGAATATTAAATGAAGCTAATAAAAGTTCTTACCTTTAATGCAAGTGTGCCGCAGATTGCGCCTAGACATTGGGAAATGATATACAGCACCGACTTGATAACGCTTATTTTGCCAGCGACGAGCATTCCGATTGTCACCGCTGGATTAACGTGACCTCCGCTAACATGACCCACCACCTAAAATAGAAAAATTCGAACGCTTAAAAATAAAAAGACATTTCACCTGAACGAGTTCGATTTAAATGAATTCAAGATTTTCAGTAGCGCCAGTTAACTCCATACGCAACGCACTCAGTGCAATTGGATAAAAATCGCCTTAAATGGCATGGCATGGCATGCGTTTATTTAAGAGGCACCAGTCAACAGATAATTAAATAAAGACTGTTCTAAATACGCTATTTAACGAAGTTTTCAGCTAATAATACTATACAAAATGAGGACGTGGCAAAAAGTAAACTTACCGTGATTGCGATGAAGACACCAAGACCAAAGGCGAGTGATGGGAAGACGCCTGCTTCACCCTGTGTACAAGCGCCACAAGCGAAGAAGTTCAAAATAAAGATACCTGGAAAATGCATTAAAATTGTAGTCAACTCCATTAAAAAAAAATGTAAAAATTATTATTAGCCCTTACCCAAAAATTCGGCTAGAACAGACTTCCAAACCATTGCCTGGTTTGTTTTGAATTCATTGACGCCCAGGTCGAACTTAAAGTTCTTTGCCATTTTCTTGTCTAGCTCCGGTCACGTCTTCGATGCGAATGCCTAATTGGTGGTAATGTTAACCATAAGTAATTCATGCACCCATCGACTTGGTAATTTATGAGCGGACTATTAATTAGCGCGAATGTCTTATTCTTGAAATGTTCAGCAACTGGGAGCCGTTTATCAGACAATGTTTTTTGCAAATATTCCTAGCATTGTGGGAGTGCGGAAATGATAGCAAAAAAATTTCGAATGCTTTTCAAGTGGTTCCAGTGGTTTTGCGGCTTTTGCGGATAGTTAGATAGAGAATTATGTTTGATTGAAAGAGTCTGGATGTTAAGCCAACATGGTGTTGATGATTAACTATGACTTCATCGATATGCGTAAACATGTCGAAATTGATACAGCTTAAATTTTATTTAACATTCTAATGATAACAAATTCCATTATTGAAGTGATAGATCATTTCTATAGATGAATTTTTAAGAAATATTGAGCTTAACATTATAAAAATAAAAATAAAAAAATATTTCTCAATATAATTCATTTTTTAAATCGTAAACCCTATTTTTCCTGAAAACCAATTGAGTATTTCTTTTTTCGAATTCATAATCTGTGGAAAAGATCATATCCTATCCTCTATTCTACTATAATACGAGCAATATTTGTATATCTGTAATAGCGTTCCTCACAACGGCTCTAATAATTTCGATAAAATTTACGACATATGGTTTTTCGGGGGGCGAAAAATCGATCTAGCTTCTCTCTCATCGCTGGGAAAACTCGAAATTTAAGCTGACGGTCTCTCAAATTTTATGCTTCAATTAATTTTTATAATGATTATTATATGGAGTACTTTTTTTATATCAAAAACGGAAATTTTAAAGCTTTCGATAGGCGTAAAAGTGGAGCCAAGGGTGTAGAATAGCGCAAATCACTAGGGAGAGGAACAAGTTCAAAATTGATTTTTCGGTTTTTAGCAGAACTATACTTGTTTTTTATATTCGTAAGTTTTTTATTTAACTCTTCCGAGCAAACTTGGTATACCAGGTTATAGAAATTATTTACGATTTATTTTGACCTATGTTATTTGTCTGAAATATTATTGTTTTTAGTATTATACAAGCAAATAAAAAACTAAACTAAAATAGTAAAGTAAAATAATAAGCTGGATTATGACTGGAACATCACTATGCACCTTCTTTCATTCAAAGTCAACGAATTTTATAGTAACATAAAGTATAGTGAATATATAAATACGTATATACTCGTATGCATATAATATAGGCTAAGTGCCTGTTTAAATTTTATGGCGAAAGGTTGAGTAATTAAGGTATGAAGGTGGAATAAACAAACAAACTTTCTTTACCATTTATAATGCACAAGAAATATACAAACTTACCAAAAAACATATAAATAAGGGAAATTATTTAAATAAAATATTAAGATTAATAAAAGTAGGCTTATTTGTAAAATTTAAATATAAAATCTATTTTTGTTTTAAAGTATAATTCGGCGACTAGAACAAAAACAAATAGTATGCAGATAATCTTTAGAAGCAGATTTCCGAATTTGAATTGAAAAATTTCGAAATATATTTCGACCATCAGAAATTATGATAAGTACAAAAAGAATTAATCGATTTAATACTTGAAGATTTAAGCAGATTATAAAAATCAAAATTATTTTGCACGGACCACTACCTAAGGTTTTTATTGGCAGAATATGTAATAAATAAAACAAAATTATTGGTATAGTAATAATACCTCCTTGAATTAAAAATAAACGAATAACTAATTTTTAAGATGCATTCTACTGCTATTAATTTTAGAAATTTGAATATAAGCATTGATGTTTATTTTAAAAACAAAACAAGATACATCATTTTGATTTGAATTCATATCTATTTTAGAGTGAATCTTTTGAAAATCACGTAACATAAAGTGATACTACGGAAATCATACTTTTTCTCTGAATTAGATACGAAAATATAAGAATAGGTATATAACGCATATAAATTTTTTTAATAAATTATATCAGAGAGACCATGACCTAATTTACGAAAATATTGTGACAACAAATAGATCCATTCATTTCAGAAAACATCAACAGGTACTAGTAATGAAGTCATAAATAGCATAACACTACGTTTTTATAGATTACATTGGCTTAATCCAAAAGTATTCGCAGGCAAAAACAACATATGTCATCATACCAATTTCCGATGTCCGTTGTCCATATCCCCCTCAGCGTTTCTATTTAGATGAAAACCCAAGAGAAATCCATCTTTTAATTTCTCAAGGTCATATATCCATCACGCAATTTAATGGTTTAGATCAATGGCGTCATTAGTAAAAAAAATTATCGAAAATTCAGAAGCTAACAATTTCTATATATTCGACTTTATGGTTCTCAAAGCGCTCTGAGTAATGAAAGTAAAAACAGATCGCGACTAAAGTTGAATAAAAAATTGCAGCTGGCGCCGGGCCAACGACATTACATTTGACATTGATATTTTTTAAAGCATCGTCTTGCGAATTAAAGGAAAATTGATGCTAACGTTTTGAAGCTGTTCAAAATGAAAAAGCTATTTAGATTTTTTTTTTTTTTGGATTTTTTCAAAAATTCGGTATGAGAATCAAAAACCGACTGGAAAATATGTTTCTTAATTTATTATGTATTAGAAGAAGGTGTGTTGTTAAATGGAATTAAAAACTTAAAAGCGTCATATGTTAAATTGGAAAACAAACTGAAATATCAATTTATTTAAATTGCAGTTATTAAAACGCACAAAACCTCTGATCGTAGTGGACAGCGCAACTGGCACTAAATAATTGTGATCATTCATGCGATTGCCCCAAGGGCACTTTACCACCATGCTTTCTGTTTTGTACGATATAAAATGAATGCTCTGGCGTTTTTCGCGATAAATAACTCATTTGTATAATATCAGTGCTGCTTGGACAGGTAAAAAATTATAATTAGTTTACCAATGACACATGAACTGTGCAAAAAATGGAAAATCTCCTCAATGACTCACTCATGTATAGTAAAGGAAAATTTTCTGCAGACTAACATTTCACAGGAGGAATGCACCAATAATTTCCGTTCTGATCGTGATGAATGCGATCAAGTGATCATGTCACTTTTTATTTTATGCATGACTTAGGATAACTCCAGAAAGTCATTATGCTTCTCAGAAAAAGATTAATTGTTTTTGTAATAAACACCATTTTTAAAGCACCGCATCGTTGCTTTTTTTATTTCTGATGACGTTGAATTACTTTAGAATCGTTTGCTTTACCACAAATTTGCCGAAACCATTAATTTAATATTTTTTTTTTTAAAAAAGTTGCCACTATATCCGGAACAATTTTTATTTCAATTATCCCAGAGGTGTAAACACGGATATTCTTTAATATATGCCCTGTTTTACTTCTTTTATCGTTTTTACACGCTCGTTAAATATAAAACAATTTAAAGTAAGGAAATGAATGCTTATATTGTTTAAAATTATTTGTTTTAAAAAGCTTTTTAAAATGCAACATCACGATTTCGTTTAACAGACATGCAATGATTTTAGTACCTACCTCAAGAAGTGATCGATAATAGAATGGGAAAATCGCCAAGAATTTGATCGTCTGGCGGGATTTACTAGTTCAGTCCACTTTAGAAATAAAGAAATGAAGTAGGAAATAAGAGGACTATTAAAACACGATTTATCAAAGTTATCGTTAGTTATATTTTTAGATCATAATTAAAGGATGTACGCATATGTAAACCTAGCACTATTAAGATAGGTATTAGCAGAAAAAAATACTGAATTTCTTTTAATAGTACTTTAACATTCATGTAGCTATAAATGCTTGTAGTTTCCAGCTTCTAATCGTGACAAAAGTTTTAGGATTCGAATTTTACGTTTTCTACTGTATTTATATATCTCTTTTTATATTAAAAAGCCTAAAGTAAGTGTTTTGATACGTTCTGATAGTGGACTTTGTAAATAAAATAATTCGCCAGTGTAACATTTACTGAATGCTTATTTTTAATTATAGCCATAATTTACGACTAAGGTTATAAAGAAAACCTATCTAAATATCGTTAGATAACAACAAATTCATCGATTTCAAATCTGTACGGCAAGCTTAATTATTCTTTAAAGATAGCATAGTAAAAAGTCGGAACTCTTAAAGACAGCGAATTAACCTTAAGATCTTTCGAGCTGATAAAAAAACAACCTATCGAAATGATGTGAGAGTCAGTCAAATGCGTTCAATGCAACCGATGACTACTGAATGTAGGTACTCATGAATGCTATTGTTCAATTGTTTCACCAATTTATTTTATTTTTCAAATCTCGTATTTATTCAGCTCAAATAGCACAGCCGGTTCAACCTAGGTAACGTTAATCAATGAATCTGAGTTTATGTCTATCATAAAGCAGTTGTCTTTCGACTTCAGGTACTAATCAAACACTTGCTTGATTGTGGTTTATAATGGAAGGATTAAAATCATTATTATTTTTAGGGTTCCGTACGTTCCAATGACTCTTATAGAATAACCCGTGTATCCGTTTGGTTGTCTGTCTTTCACCGCTAATTTGCTCCAAATCTATTGGACCGATTAAGTTTAAATTTCGTACACATATGAATTTCTGTGTAACGTAAATAAATGAATTTGGTTTTGAATATGGTAGCCACTTTTGGGGAGCAACTTAGGAAATTAAAAAAAAATTACAGTGCAAACTGTACCGTGTGACATATGAAATGAAAGGGTTTGCTGTGAGGGTCTCAAATACTAGTAGAAACTAGTAGAAAATAAATTGATACCCCAGTTCGAATTTTTGCAGTCACCAGGAGACGGAATATTTGAATTCTTCTTCTTTCATAATGTACAATCATTAAGTAAATATTTACTAGATGTTAGAGCTGATCGTATAATTAATCTCATATCAACTTATTTGTGGGGGTTTCCGAAGCGACAATATTAAGATCGAAGGTTTTGAGCAAGTGTATAGAATAGAATCCGAGCCCTATAGCATATATAAATTGTAATTGCATGAAAGACCTAGATAATGGCTTCAAAAAGTTTTACAGATAGTCCAGGTGGTAAGTATTGTGAATGCCACCAATTCAAAGAATTTGATGTTCAAATCTTAACCGTATGTAAATCACCAAAATGCCTTCCAAAAATTGCTGTCGAATGCAAAGAGAGAAATGAAATATCAGAATACCGATCTCACGTATTCAAGAATATACAAGACACAATTCAACAATAGGCAATATATTCATTCAATTTCCCTCTACAATCCGGTAAGATACATACTCTTTTTAGTCACCACAAACAAATTTGTGTCAGATTTAAAAAACCCATCTTGTGTGATGGTTGAAATAAGGTTGGTTTTCAATATTATTTTAAAGAGGTTTAGTTTAAAACCATTTTACAATTGCGAGAGCTTTCTATCAAAATAATTTGTTTGAGGAGCCATTGTCGAAATATGCGAAAAAAAAGTAATGAACAGAGGTCGACATATGATGTTCAAAGGCGCACATTTGCCACATAATTATGTTCGGTATAGAATACATAACTATTATTAACATATTATGCAGAAAACGGAAATACAAATGCAATGCTAATAATCTTAGATCTGATGGAGTATATCACATTGAGGATTTCGTCGTAATTAGCCATTTTACAAAATATAATATAAAATAAATTCCAATTCCAATTCTATACATCACTGTGAGTTTTTTAGCTAAACAAAAATGCTAACTATGGAAACTCTTAATGAAATTAATGAGCCAGTTAAAGCTAAAGTGGGCTATGTGTGAAAGGTTTGGTTCATTTTTACACTTTTAATATATTCCGAATTCTTTGTTTTAATTTATGTATGCATAGAAATTTGACAGTTAGTCATACATATGTAGCATTCTTGTCTGTTACATTTCCTTAGACTACAAAAAATATGGAAACAGGTTTTTTCTTAGATCAATCATTTAAACTTTTTAAAATACAAACAATTATGCTTGCTTCTTTTCAAAATGACTGAATTAAAGCGCAATCAAAACAAAATACAATCAAAATATTATATAACTAGCTGAATGCTGTACTATGGAGCATTTTTAAAAGATTACAAAATGTGCATGATGATCGTACGTAAATTGATCTGTTTTGATCTCATGAATTACAATCAATCTTAATTTTTCTCGTAGTGTTCCCTGATTTTCAATAATTGAATCAACAAATTAGCCTCACACAAAATTCTATGAATGAAATGCATGACCAAAATTGTTACTTTAAACGTTCCCCCAGCGAAGCTCACGCAACCAATTTGAGATACATCTGAAATGGAATCGGCCGCAAATTGCGTTTTTTGTGACCAAATTGGGCAGAATTTCAGACGGTAAAAAAGTAATCAACCGAAAAAACAAGCTTTTATACCTTCGATCGTGAAATCGTCTACATGTAAGTTAGATACTTGATTTTTTGATTGTGTTTTGTTTCTATGCCAGAATATTTTTATAAAAGCAGGTAGAAGAAAACCAAATTGAAAAAAATGATGAACACTTGGCTAATGATCTACAAAAATTGTTTTAAAGCTCGGAGATAATTACTCTCAACGTTGTATTCAGTTTTTAGCGTTCAACTCAAAACACCTCAGATAATTTTTATAGCAAAGCAGCTCAAGGTATTTTATTCGTCACGAAAGAAAAGTTCAACCACATTGAATCGAGCGCGAATCTTACGTTAAGCAGCCAGAAATCGCAGTCGTATTTCACTGGCAAATTGTTATTCACTTTCAGTACATTTCAAAAGATTTAATACTTGAAAATTATTAAAATGATTCTCTGCACTGACTGCAACAGGTCTTGGCAGCTTGAATTCGTTCAGCATGTTTAATAAATATGTTAATTTTACCTGTAACTGGCTTTCTTTGGCAACGTAGTTTTTGGTAATACTGCGTAGAATCACTTGAACCCTTTTTGAACCACTTCGTCCGTTAAAATTAAAAATGCGTTTAATTCCGGGTAAAGTATCTTTCGCAGCTGCCGTACAGTAACTCAAGAGTCAAGATCTTTCTACTAAAACAGAAAGTGGAATGCGATATTAAGACGCCCTCCTACGCGGTATGATATCAGTTCGACAGCCGTGAACCGAAAGCTGTTTGTATACAAAAGAACGTCTAGGTCGCGACCAAAAAAATTTTCGGCAGAGATTCTATGGTAAGTCGGTATGATATCATCAAATTTTTCATCCTATCAAAACGTACTACGCGGCCATCTAAATTCGTTAAGCATCGCGTCTATGACATAAGCGTCTTAAAAAGGGGTGGCGAAGGATCAAGTGAAGTGTGAAGCTGCTGCGATCGATTGGATGATCACTAGATCACCAATGGTCCATCATCGCCCGCACAAGATGCGCTTATTATGCAATAAAAGAAGAAGCCCACACAGCCAAATACCTTGTGAGTGAGTCGATCGACTAGCCACCTAGATTAAAAGGATAATATGCGAAGAACACTGGACACGAAGCACCACTAATCACTCACTTCCTTGTTAACACGTCTAGCTAGAGCGGCTAAATTCGTTTGATTGCTGAGCGCGCCCGAGTTTAAAATCCCGCGAAAAACATTAAAACAAGTCGAAGTCAAGACGCCTCGCGAGTTTTGCGGCCAGAGCTTTTTAGATCGCGTAGATGTGGACTACTCGACCGGAGCGGGATCAAGAAAACAAAGGCGACGAAGGTGAAAAGATCTCAAACGCCTCGGTGCACGTTAGCGTTAAGAATAGCCGTAGATATGACTTAATCTGCAGACTCAAGACCGACCGGTGGTGGTTCTCATGGTGTTATTTGGAGAGATGATCGCGACCGTTGCGAACCAGCTTTGTACAGAACCACGCACCCAGGAAAGGTCATCTAGCTGTGATCTGTTTGCTAGAAATATTGCATACTTCGCGGCGATAATAATACTTCAAAATGAATTCGAATGAACCGCATTCATTCCTCTGTAATAATACCACCCGCATAATTATGTGCTAAAAATTGACATGAAGAGCTTAACATTTTTGAGGGGAACAGCGACAATCTGTGTAACAATTGAAACACGAAAATAGATCGGATTCAATGCATAATCAGAAATAGGAAGAGCTTGACCTCTATTTAGTGCTACCCCATGTTTTTGTGTTTTTCCGTTGGGCTTGTTTACTTTTCTTTTCGTACAGCGCTGAATAAATTTACGGATTTACGGATTTACAGATTTACGACAGCCATTAAAAGGTTAATTCTGCACGTTTGTTTAAATTAACTAAGGCATATTGCACAGAAATTCCACAATTTCCAGATAAGATAAAGTTTTCTCAAACAACTAAAATATTGAGCCAAGTTTATGTTTGTTTATATCTCTAAGCTCTAATTTAAAAGCTAGGGCCAATAATTAGTATCATGAAAAGAACGTATAATTTTTAAGAAATGTATTTCAAGAACTAGCCGCAATTATAAATATTTTTTTTAAATTATTATCGTTGTAAGGTCAGAGGTTAGAAAGGGAGATTACTTCATTTAAGAGTACGTTCAAAATTCGATTTATAAATGATGTTTAGCATATTAAACTATTGACAAATATAAGTTCATGAACATTTTTAATTTAACACGTTCAATCCGGCGCACTTTTACAAAGTCTCTATGAGCGCCGTGCACGAAATGATAAGTTATTTATTCTTCTGGCGATGCTTGTTTACGTTATCATATGGTATATATGTGAACCACTGGTAATCTACGCCGCCAGACGGAGAAAACTAGGTGTGGACCACCACCAGATAGAAGCAATACCTGTGAGCCACCAGTGGTCCACGGCGGGTTGAACGTGTTAAAATGTTGTATGTATGTATGTGCATATGTTTGTTCTTTTACACTTCAAATTTGTATTATGAATAGATTAGCCGTTTCTTTCGATGGGGTTCAGGTTTGGGGATTTTGGAAGCCCTGAGAGAGCTTCATAATACAACTCTTTAGTTATTTTACCAGTGCACTTCGGATCATTGTCTTGATGGAAGACAATATCTGAAGTGTTAACTTCAAATTTTGAAAGAGATTTCGATAGGTGAGTATCCAAAATCTCGATGAGTTTGTCGTGATTCAGCTTCGAATTAAATGAATTTTAATTCCCAAATTCTGGCCATTATATAACTCCAGATCATAATAAAACCTCCCCCGAACTTTAATGTTGATTTTACGTAGTGTGGTTGAGGTTTCTCTCCTAGAGTTTTCCATACCCATTCTCTCCCGTCAGATCCCAAATGATTAATTTTACCATTCTATTTTCGAACCATTCTATTTTCGTCTAATCCTCAAAAGTCCAGTCTGAATAAATTTTCACTAATTTCAGTCTCAGTTCCTGATGTCGTTTTGCAAGCACTGGTTTCTTTAGTTTAGTAGGCCTGCAGATCTTAAGGTCATGTGTGCTGCTTCCGTAAAATTTACTTGGTAGTTATTTTATTAGACCCCTTTTATGAATAAATGAACTTCAGATCAACTCTTCGATAAAACTCAAAAAATTGATCAAATGTACTGAAGAATTGCCTCGCACAATTAAAAAGTACTTGTAAGACAGGTCAACGTGGCAACGTGAGAGTCCTTCTAAACAAAATTAAACTAATTTAACTAAATTAAATAATAAAGTAGATGGGCAGTAGTAATTTTATTCACCATTTATACGTTATTTGAAAAAAAAAACTAAACGACTAAGCTAACATTAACTCCACAATAAGATGTAAATAATTCGTGTTTATTTCCCCCAAATGGCCTTATGAAAAGTTTTGGACTATATGGAAAAGATACCTACATAAGGCTTCTAAAACCCTCTTTCTAAGGACTAAAGAAAAATAAGCACAGAAAAACAAACGTGCTATTGAATGTATGACTATGGAAACTTTTCCGTATAAGTATGATATGCCCCACCTGTTGAAATTAAGAAATTACCGTCTAATTGGATTAGGAACATTTCCCGAAGAATTATGTGCTTTTTTCTTCAGTTTAATTAATGCTAGTGGGAATACTAATCGACTGTCACTAAATGTGATAATATTTTCCTGGGCAATTACTGAAATTCATTTTAAATCATGCCTAACAACCTATTAGTCTATGTAAAGTTTGGTGGCAGTTTCAAGCTAATTATTTTAATTTAATCTTTCATATCAGAAAATCGTATAATACAATTGTATTTGATGAAACGAAATTGTTTTCTGTGCATATCTGGCCATGATGTATACATACATACAGTGACGGGAATAATTTTTCATACAATGAGTTTATTTTTATAATGCCAAGCCTTTTA
The DNA here is from genome assembly GCA_963969385.1 of Philonicus albiceps. Taxonomy (NCBI): domain Eukaryota; kingdom Metazoa; phylum Arthropoda; class Insecta; order Diptera; family Asilidae; genus Philonicus; species Philonicus albiceps. The sequence continues at coordinate 33,021,744 of OZ017773.1, forward strand.
AATGTAAAAACTGAACTTTTTACGTAACTGGTCATTTTCGAATATTATCTATTTATTAAATTCCATAAAAAAAAATTAAAACAATAACTGGTAACACAAAAATTATCCCAAATGGATAATTATCTATCAAAAATTAATGAAAACAATTTTTATACAAGTAGGTAAATCTGTATTTCTTGCGATTAATTTTACTTGTATCGTTATCAAATTGATTACAACATATTTGCGAAGGATGTTAGTAAAAACGGGGAAAAATACGTCTATAAATGTTCAATCATTAGTGATTTATTATCGGCAAAAAGGAAAAACTTTGCGGGAAATCGGACAAATGTTAAATTTAAGTCAAGCCACTATTCAGCATATATGTAATAAATATTTTCTAGAAGGAAAAATTGAGCATATATTTGGTGTCGAAAATTACCAGTTTTGATGAGAAATTTTTAAAGCGTCAAATCAAATTAAATCCTAAATTAACAGCGGTTGAATTAAACAGAAAATTGAAATTCTTTAGTGGAACAGTTGTTACAATTATTCGTAAAAAAATTGAATTCCCTAGGATATAAGAACTGCATGGCTAGATGTAAACCTCTTCTGTAGTGCATTTAATATTAAGAAAATGCTAAAATTCCTAAAGGAATACATAAAAAACGCAATAGTTCCAGAAAAGTGTTCTATTTATGGATGAGAATAAGTTCGGCATTTTTGGAAACGATAGTAAGCAGCAAAAAGTATGGAGAAGGAAGACCGAGGCTTGGAGTAAGGAATTTGGAATTTGTTTAAACAAAAATTAATCATAAGTATTATGTAAAAATTTTGAAAAGAAATTTAATGGAATTTCTTGAGAAAAGTAAATGTGGGAAAACTTTTCTTTTCACCACTACAATGACCCAACGCATAAAGCTTACGATACTAAAATGTGGTTTATTCTTAATTGTCCTTATGTGATTGAAACTTCTCCCTAAAGTCTGGACATTAACCTGATTGAGCATCTTGGGGTTCATTTGGGAGAGCAAAGTTAGACAAAACCATAATGGAAAAAGGAAAAGTGAATTAAAAGTGTAGATGTTGTAAAATTTATCCAAAAATAACCCAAAAGTTAGTAGAGACAATACCAGCGGGATTGACAGAAATAATTAAACATAAGGAAAGAAAAAGTATGGATTAAATTCGCGAATAATAGAGTGCTCTTAATTAAAGTGGGCATTTATAAGGCTAGGATTACTACAAATGATTAATGTATGCAACATTCTTTTTTTCACAAGTTGAAAATAACATTGTCGAAGTGTTAACTATTTTCAAGCTAACATTTCTTGATATGGGGATATGTACTTAATATTAAAAGAGTCCGCACAATTTAGATTGCCAGTAATTACAGAAAATCGATAGTTTTCAAATTTTATATGCGTTTTCTTTTAACTCTGTAAGTAATGCGTAAAGAAAGAAAACTGAAATGTGTGTACATTTTCTTTAATTTAAAATCCTAAAGCGTGAGGAGACTGGCACGCACTGATTAGTTTTACACGCTAAAAAATGCAATTCAATGCAATGCAAAATAGATATTTAGTAGTAAGTAGACTTTGAATTAATGTTTATTTATTTCTAATTGGAGAGATAGTCGAACGAGATATTGTTCTTTGCACAAAGATATGTTTGTATTAAAATTCTGAATTTCATTGAATATTAATGGGATGGGATGTCCCTGTACACAAAGAGCAGATGTGAAATTAATTAATATTGTAACACCTATTTGTATAAACATTTTCTGAGAAAAATCTAAGACATAATACTTAAAAATCTTTATATATAAGTTAAAAGTGAATTCTTTTTATTAAGCTTCTAGTTGTAAGGCGATGTTTATTCCATTAGGTAATGGAAAAAAAAGTCGTTTAAATGCGGATAGACTCATCGCAAAAAAACTTGTTAAATATCTAAATCACGGAGTATATTGTCTCTTTGTAAGTTCAAGGTGTAGCGTGTGGGTGAGTAACCTTTATTAAATAATGTTGGCAGAGATGTTCTTTCTTAAATTTATTTATTTTTTTGTTTTTTTTTCAGTTTTCATTAGGTATTCCCATCGGAACGAGGATGTTATTTTCAAATCAAAGAAGAAATTTACCAATTTAAAAACGATGTACTCGTACAAGTCAACGTCAATCACTTCTGCCTTGACGCAACAGGTTAAATGACTGCGCTTTCAAAAGAAATAATTTGTAACTTTTTTTCTCAGATACAGTCCATTAAATGTTTCCGCGAGAAAATGTTTTTTTTTAAAAAATTATTAACTTCTTGTGCATTACTGACTTTAGTGCTACTTTTACAATTGCCCACAACCTTCAACTTGAACTTCATTGTGTGCAACATCGGCAGCAACAATTAAGCTCCGTCGTTGCCCATGCGGCGAATGTAAATGCCGCCCGGTAAAATCATTGTGAAATCTCGGAAATATTGCTGCGTGCAAAAAAGCGGAAAGTTTTCTGATTTGAGCAATTTTGCGATGTAAAAACGAATAGATAAGTGCAATAAATTGCCCACACACGTTTCGTTGTGGAGAAAGCCCTATGGCAATTTGAGATCTCAGTTTTTAAAATTTAAAATTACTGCTTTTGCGTCAACGACTAGCAACACCGAAGACAATGGAGCTTTTTTTTTTTCATAGACAATTTTTGTTTTTTCATCAGTTTCGTGTTTTCGTTGAATTTTTTTTCTTTTTATGAAGGCATTTAACACTTTAAGGGGTATAATAAATCACTTTTGAAAATATTCGTTTCATGTACTTTAATTCAGTGCCAATATCGCTCTTGGGGAGCTGTGACTTTTTATTTTTTTCAAATTAATTGAACACAAGGATTGGGATGTTCTTAGAGTTGTTTTCAATGTCCAAAAAATACAGGGGATACCGCAAGTCGACCTACCTACGTCCGACTAATGCTATTAGACTGTACTTGAGGCAGTTTCGAGATATTTTATGAATGGCAAGATTATTGCTTCATAAGCAATTCATTTTGCACGATTTTGATTTGTATAATAAGTTGTACTACATCATTTTTGTATTTGATTAAATTAACGTATTGCTGATTCTCCTTTGCTAAAGATTATAAAAAAATTTACTAATATTTATATCACAAAAATTGTTGCAAAAAGAGAAGTTGGAATAGTTATTTTAGTGAGGTCTCTCATTTTAATGATAGTCGAGCAGAACTGAAAAATGTTGACTTCATTTAATAAAATATTCTTTTAAATCTACGTAAAGCTTTAAATATTTAATAAAACCTTTCTGTAATATAATAATTTATCATTTACAACAAAATTCGTTAAAAACCAAAAACGTAAGTGAAGCAAAAAAATTCACCCATATTGCAAATTAAACGTTATCAATTCGAAGCGTAACCTTTATTTTGTATTACCAATTCAATATAATCTGGCATATTTCTTACTAACTCTGGCAATTTTCCGGCTCTATAGAGTTCCAAATACTTTTGAGAGTACAATTCTTCCATCTTCATGATACGTGATTGGTGCATTCTTTTTTCATTTTTCCTTATAAGGACTCAGAAGGACAGTAAGATTAGTAGATCTGGGCTAGTTGAAAGTCATTCCATAAGATGAATATTATTTGGAGTTAATCAGGCTATTGCTGTTTTATCAGCATGACAGGATATACCGTCTTGGTGAAAAATGTATTGACCTTCAGGGGATTCCAACAAATGAATCGAGGGTAAAAGGCAGAACAGGGTATTTTAATACTTCGCAGCGTTGATAGTAAAGGATATCCATCTCCCCGCGATGACATATATCTTTAATCCATAAGTGCAGTCGAAAACTCAAATTCCTCTCAAATAGTATGGGTCATTAGTTTGGCTTTTGTATAACTCTTTTGCCTCTTTGACCAAAGCACAACTCAATCCTCGTTACTTCGAATTATCGACTATATGATATGACTAAAAATAAACCCTAATTGTAAATAAAATAAATTTTGAGTTATGGAAACAGTTCTACTAACAAAATAGTAATAGTAAGCGAACTATTTTGTTTCGTTTGTGTTTTTGGTTTTTAACGAATATTGTTCTAAATAATGAATTCTTGTTTGCTTTTTTAATAATCACTATAAAATACATACATAAGATTAAAACTGAGTAAAATTTGTCCTTCACTATTCCAGGAAAAAACAACATTTTATTATTTTTTAATTCAAGAACTCATTAAAAAGTGGAACTAATTTGCATTGGAGTAGTATTCTACTAAGCTTTTAACCGCGTTATTTATTTATTATCGCTACTGTTATAATGGTTCCAAGTTCGCTTATACCTATAACCAAACAACTAACATATTTGTATGCTTATAAAATAAGCTAGTTTCAGAATTCTAATTGTGCATGTCTTTATAGAAATGTTCGAAGTTTAAAATTTGCTATTATCTTTTTATCACATTCTTAATATGGTTGATGATTTCAATAATTTACAAGTCGATATAGAAATAGATCTATTTTGAATTTTGATATATGTATTAAGAGGAATTAAAGTAGATTCATATTTTAAAAATAAATTATATGTAAGAAAAAGTTACAAGTCCTGTTCACTCTCCAGTTCTTGTGCAGCTAATTAATTTTTCCAATAGATACTTGCAATCAGTTAGCCTTCAAAAAGTAACAAGACTTTTTTTTCCTTCTAATCAAATTATGTTTATTACGCCTTAAAATAAAAACCACAATAATTTTATCTTAAAATTGAAGGAATTTTTTATTAGAACTTTTAAATAGCATAACTGCCGCAAGCAAAGCCCGCTGCGATCAATTCTTTTAACGTCTTGATAGACGCGGCTTTTCCCAAAGAGAACTGTTTGTCTGTTTGTTAACCAAAGGTTAAATTGCCGATTTATCATGAAATTGCTTGATGAACTCTTAATTTTTCCTATTTGCACTTGCAGCCTGATAACGAGGCAACACCGCAACAAAGCCACAACAACAATAATTAAGTTGTGTTTTTCAACTTTCTTCAACTCTTTGGATTTACTACTTGCTTTTGTTCTGCGGGTAATTTCAAGTTGGGCTTTAGACGATCAGTCAGCTATTTCCGGAAATATATGTAAAATGTTTAAGTAGCATATGGAACACTTTAAGGGGAATAATTACCACAGTAGTTTGAAGATAAATTCAAGGTGATTTTTGTACATTTACACATTTTCGTTTTGGTTCGTTATGAAAACGTATTGCAAAACACCTTTAGGTGACGCAGTATGGAAAATTGGAAAATTTGCATTACACGAAGTTTTTATTGAAATTCAAATAGAAACATGAGAATAAGAATAATGCTGTAATAGCTAGGACATGTCTTGCAGAGTAAGACAACGACTCCCTCTCGTTTTGTAATATTAAAATATTTATTACAAAATAAACATTCCAATTAAAAATTAAGAAACCGAAATACAATTTTTCATATTCGGAATATTTTACAAAGTTTTTCGAATTTAAAATTATTAAATATTACTGTTATCAGCTTAAAATCTATAGTAGTTCCTTTTTTGCAATAGCAATCAACGATCAGAAAAGGTAGTTAACATATTATGTAAAACAAAAGGATGACTTTTTTAAATTTCTTTTGGAGATCGGAAAATAAATTGAATACTTTAAGTACTTACATAGTTTCCGAAAATATTAATAATTCAATTATACTACCCAAATGCAAAATAGTTGGTCTAGTGACAAATTTTAACAGTCTATTTTATAACTAAGCATTTATTTTTCAAATAACTATTTATTAAATAAAATTTATTCTTGTTTTATAATCTCTGGAAGTCATGTCCTTACATTATTTCAAAACATATAAAATTCAGGTCGCAAATTTAGTAATAATTTTATTTTGCATTATTGAGTAGCCATGCAAAATAGTTGGTCTAAATACGTGTCTATTTTGGAGTGCTTAGCAATATTTTGCTATCAAAAACAATGGATCAAAAAATCTGTATAAAATATTTTTGCAAAATAAAATTAAGTATTCCAACTCATTTCAAATAGAGTGACATGTTGAAATGTTGGCATTTGGTTAGTCTGCTTTTAGCAAAAACAATGTTTATAAGTGGTACAAGCTCTTTTCTTTCTCTCAAGAAGATGTTAATAACGATGGACATGGACGTCCCAGCACATCAACAACCGATGCAAATGTTGAAATAGTGAAGAAAATTCTTATGGAGAATCGTAGAATCACTATTAGAGAAGTTGTTGAGGATGTCGGTATACCAGTTGGTTAATGCCATGCAACTTTTTCGAATGTTTTGGGAATGAAACGTGTGTCAGCGACCAAAGAACCCATGAGCATCGCTGAAGATCTGTTGAATGACGTCAACGACGATCCAGATTTGCTCAAAAGGGTCATAACTAGCGACGAAATATGGGTATGACGTCGAAACCAAAGCCCAATCATCCCAATCGAAGTGGCCAGAAGAGTTAAGACCGAAAAACGACCGCATCGCTGGAAGAGCTCAAGACCATACCAAAAGCGCCTCAGAAGTGCTTCAAGGATTGGAAAAGCGCTGACACAAGTGTATTATATCTGAGGGGGATTATTTTTAAGGAGACAAAATAGATATTGATCAATAAATAAATATTTTCGAAAAAAATCACCTTATTTATTGAACAAATCTCGTATAAAACATTGTGTCTAGTCAAGTTCGATACCTTAAACGGTGTTTTTAAAACACTACGACAAGTTCACTCACTATTAGGGATTTTGGAGCCAACAAGCACAGACATTTTATTTAAAAAAATAAATAAACGCCAAGAATATTCTGAGGTGGATATTATTTACACTATACTTATAAAATAATATTTAAATTTTTTAAAAGTAACTTTTTGAAATCTTCTTCTTTTTATTTAATAAGTGTTAAATTTTAAAGTTCTACTCAGAATAATCCTAGGGTGGCTTATATAACTTTAAATATGGTCGAAATAGTATGAAAGTTATTATTGTTTTTGTGAACCAATAATTCAAATTTTCCCACCAGGCATTTTTATTAAACTTTGCTTGTATCTTCAACTTATGCTATTCAATTCCATTTTCAACTCTAATTAACAAAACTTTTATTCGTATAGTAAAACAGTTTTATTTCTTAATTGAGTACTCAGTTGACGACTTTAAAAGAGAATTTGAATACATACAGGGTGTCCTAAAAACCAATGCCCAAATGAAAATTGATGACGGGCTAATTTTATTGTCCGGGCTAATATTTGTGCTGAGGGAAAACGATGCTCGAATTCAAAATATCTATCTATTTATTTTTGATAGGAGGGTCGTTCGATAAATGTTTGCAAATAAAAAATATTAAATTTTGTAGCTATGGGCCCGAGAAAGTTACTTGAAGTTAACAACTTTCCTGATTTTCAAGGAAGTGACCTCTTTGGATAGGATGGAGACCCCCAATCTTGTTGTGATCCTCTACTAATTCGCTATTGAGTTCACTCATAAACAAAAAAAAAAAAAAACAAAAAATAATCTTAATCGAAAGTAACAAGTGGAGCGTGGTTTTAATTCAACGCCGACTTGAGTAAAAAGCCAATAATTTTGATGAGCATTTACATAAAATGAAGGAATGTGGTGTACGTTACTTGAAAGTTGAAAATTCTTTATAACCGACGGCCGTTAACACCATTAAAATACAAAATTTTGTTATTTCTGTTTCTATTTCTTAAACCAAAACCAAAACCAAAACCAAAACCTCTTCCTAACATTGAGTTTAAAAGGTCACCCTATAAAATGATCAAATGAAATGTACTCAACCCATATGCCAGATACCTGCCGTACCTGTTCGACAATCACGTACTTCGGCCATTTCTCACGATCTGAAGGATAAACTGTAAAATTTTGCTGTTGACACGGTGCAACGGAGCCCCTCATCAATCATAAAAAAAAACCTTTTTGTTTTTCCACAGAAATCAACTCCGATTTTTGCGTTTACGGTGCGGAGTGCCCTTGCATTACCGCGGACACGATCATTCGCATTCGCTCATATTTTCTGCGGCCGCAAAGAAAACCTTTGTGGCAACAAAGCAGCCCGCTGACGCAGAGGGATTCCCACAGAGGTGTAAATGGCATGCATTTGTCCTCTCCGGGCTAATTTACGATGATCGTCTCGTAGCTTCCTGTGCGATATGTGCAATAGACGTTAGAAGCGTATTTAACTTCGATTAGACGTGCATTCTTTTCTAGTTCTCTACCTGGAGAACTAACTTCTCAGAAGGTAGACGAATTAACGAGGCATGTCGCGTAATATGGATAACTAAAGCTAGGTAAACATGCGCACGGCACTGATGATATTTCAGCGCTACGCAAAAGTCTAGCTACGCCGACACAATCCATAATCAGCGAATTTGAATGCAAATGGTGCTGCAAAAATTATATTAAAATTTCTGCATCAGATCACTGCAGCCCGGTGTGGTCGAGCTGGCGCAATTAGTCACATTGCGACGCGGATTATGCAATTAAAGAGGACCATCGCATACCTGCAGCGCCCCATCAGCACCGTGCAGACCCACCTGCCGATCTTCGCCAGGGAACGCAATTTGTTTGTAACGAGAGACCAGCGACAATAACAAGAATCAGCATCACGCCGGGCTTATTTCCGTCTTGCCTAGCTGCGGCGCTGGTAAATAATAATTTTTCTCCTCGTAATTAATTATTGTTATTTTCGCGATAATTCTAAACAATCGGCGCACTGCAGTCCGGCACAATGCAGGTATTTCGCGGTCAGCCACGGGGCCACCTGAGAACGCCTCCATCGATTACCTGGAGGCTTCCTTCGGACTGCGGTCACCGTCGTGGGTCAGCAGCACCTCGAGCTATTACATCAAGTGATGAGCTCAGCCGAGTGCCGCCCTATTCGTGATTGTAATTTTTAGGCCATGAAGGATAAAAGTCGTAAATAATCCTAATGAGCGCTTCGTGGGAACTGGGAAATCCTTCGATATGCCCGTTCCGTCGTCGGGCGTTAGCTAATTTAGGTGTGGAGTCTCTAAAAGCATTCGCGGTAAATTGAGGACGAAGTGATAAAATTCCCCACCGTTTTTGCCAAATGCGTTTACTAATTTACATATTTTGATGGCACACATCGGAAGGATAAGGAAAACCAAAGGAAATGTTTATTAGTAGGATAGAAAACAATTTAGTTAATATCCGTAATGTCACACATTTACCTCCCCAATATTTCATAGTACGAGAAAAATCGGTCAAGTATGGTCAAAACACGCGAAAGTAAGGTACGGAAATAGTAGAAGTAATTTGATTCGCCTCGGTCTCAGAAACAAAGAAAATTGCTAATTTTTTTACGTATGGTTCAACAAACTATAGGAAGTACTTAATTAAATCAATTAGTTAATCAGATAATCAAAATTAAATAAAAATTAATTGTTTTATTTGTAAAAATGAAACTCAAAGAATTGCTTATTTCAAAATAAACTGAAAACTAAATTAATTAGTTATTTCAAACCAATTTATTAATAAATTTTGTAATTATTTGTAGTGTAGAATAATTGATAAGTTTTTTATTGCATTGGGCATGTGAGATTTATAAAAAAAGCAGGATTTGCAATCCAAACGGAAGTTATTCAAAAATATTCCTTAAGCAACACTGTTTTAAGAAAGTTTTCATTTTCGTCTGCGAATTATGCAAATCAACACTAAATTCGTATTAAATTTATTTCGCATATTACAAAATCGAAAACGGATACACTCTATTGCCATACGTTTTCAATGAAAATAGAGTAAGGATATTCTAGGAAACGGTAGCATGACTTAAATTAAAACTTATCTATTATGTATAAATCCAAAAAACGTTAAACGTTTTTTAAAATACTTCGTGAGATTGACTTTGTTTTACCTTCGAATTATTTCATATCCATGAAAAATGTCATCGCTAAATGGTTACGAAAGATCGGTATTTTAAAAATTGCTAAAATACGGTTTGACCTTTTTGTAACTATATTTTTTCAAAATTTAAATCTAATTACATGTTATGCCACTCAATAATATTAAAAATGTTTTCCCTTGTTAACGTTCCTTATTAAACCTTGGAAAATTACCAATATTTCCAAATAGTCAAATTATCTAGAGGATACTTTCTTTTAGCCCTTTTTTCTTAAAATTATATTAGTACATTTTTATTTCCTGAGTCATATCAACAGGGAATACACTATTATTAATCCATTAAATTCAATTCAATTGATTATTTTAGATTTTATTTCAAATGAACAATGCATTAATAAATCCTTTCCAGTAGTATATTAATATTTTATTTAAAATAATTATTGATTATGTATTTAAAATCAAAAATTATTCGTCCCATTTTATACTGAGGAGGAGGTAAATTGAACAATGTTTTTTAAATTTATTTTACTTATAGGCCCTTCTGGAGAATCTACTTTTAAACATTTTAAACTTTCATAAGCAAGTTGACTCCGGGAAAGTAAAATAAGTGCGAGTGTAACTCAAGAACATGTACTATGAACTATGATGTATTTTTATTTATATAACTACGAAAAAATGAACGCATTACTCTCAATATTAATTCATTATTTTATAATTATTATAATTATAATTCATTTACTATACATGCAGCGTAATAGATATATGAGTTGTCAATTGAAACTGAGCCAAATAGTAGATTATTTAGATAATATTGTCTTTTTGTAAATCAATACATAATTTAGTACAATTTATAATTTTCCACCAACATGCACAGCGTAACAAGCTTTCATATTCAGAAAACCTATATAATTTTAACATATTTTATACTTATCTTTAAGAAGCATTTACCTTCTAGTTAGTTCAAGGACCAAAGAACATCTGCTCTTTTCAATATAAATCGAGTTCGCAACATTTATAACTATCATAACATAGTAAGAATGTGCATGTCTAATAGATACCTACTTTTTAACAAACTTTCAAAGTTGGCCTCAAAGCCATAATTTACAGATGTTAAGATCGCACTGCCTCTTCAATTCTCGGTAATATTTTTATTTTCTTGTTTTGTAAGCAAATCAAAGAACAGTAATCAACTGAAGATATTGAGTTACGTCCTCTGGTCTTTATACCTGGAGTACAACCTTAACACCTTTAATTCATAGTACTGTCTGTAACCCAAATTATAACCCAATTTGTATCGAGCGGTGTGACTACAATAAAAATTTAACCCTCTTGATCCCATCGGAAAACAGTGATTGTGACTGTACAATCATTTAAAAAAAAATAAAAAAAGTAACAAAAACGACGCCAATAAAAGTAAATTAATATGAAAAATAGCTCCAGATGCCTTATCAGCGCTCACTTAAATACGAGTACTCAAGAATTTCATAGGCCTGAAGCTTTTTATATTAACTGCGTTATCGCGCGCCAGGGCTACCTGAGCAGGTGCTACAATCTCGCATGAAATAAAAGTGGCGCAGAAAAGATCTGCTCTGGTACATAGTTGGGTGCAAATATTTACGATGATAATGCCACGGCGAATTGCGAACGTGTCGCTGGTATTATAAAAGTAGAAAAAGAAGCCATTAAGGAGAGGCGATGGAACAATAAGCAAATTCTTGTGTTGTGGCGCGGCGATGAAAGCATCGCCCAAATCGTTTGAAGGCAAAAGGCAAATTGCATGGGATGATGTGGCTCAAAAGTTGTTCTGCACTGCAGCAGTTGCCAGTGAAAGGCCAAAGTGTCTGGCACTGATGAGGACCAACTAATTATTCTTAAAGATCTCGCCCGAACTCTATTATTTGCTCTTAAGACGGCCGAAAAACAGACGTTTAGCGGCACGCAATGACTACTGGAGGCAGGTATCTGTAGCCATCAGCGCAGGTATTTATTAGTGGAAAGGCGTTAAATATCAATTTAATCTACGAGGGGCCAGAAATCAGGGTGACCATTCGCACTGATTTTGTTAGTACAGTGCCGATCTTTGGAGTCCTTGTTCCAAAAAAATAATTCAGATTTGCATTGACTTTTGATTAACCCTCTGTCCATCAACATTCATATTCTTACTACCGCGTGGTTTACAATGTTACTGCTAATTAGTACCTGCTTTTAGCACCATGTAATTATAGTACGCTATTTCAAATAAATTTTCTAGAGTATAAAAATATATCTCGAATAAACTTACAGGGTCTCACGGGAAAAACGACGTCTTAAAACTCAATTTCCTGTAAAACGTGAGAACATAGTTTAGCCTTTTATTTGAGCCTGAGGTGTTATACCTTATCTGTTCCCATTTTCGAAATAAGTCGATAACTTAAGAAACTATTCCCAAAAGTTTTACAAAATCGATTCTTTTTATTAATATTCAACCCCTTCAATTCAAAACACGTGATTCGAAGTATTTTTCAAAAAGCCATAATATTGTAGAAGTTACAAAGTATTTAAATTAAAATGGTTTATGACGACAGATAATCGATCGGATAATTTTATTTATTGCTAATCTACTACTCTTAAATCAGTTGGAAATTACTTTCAACTAATGCCTGTTATAAACATCTCATTAAATAAAATATCGATCAAAGATCTGGTTAACTTTTACGAGTGGTTTATATTTTCGTTGTTGAATCCTTTATTGTACAGAAAATTAAATAAAAGCAAACACATACAAAATGTTGCCGTAAATCATATTTTATTAATTTTTTCTTTTGATCAAAATTTTTCTATGACTCTATTTCATACGATAGCGAAAACTATCATTATTATATTAAAATTATGTTTCCCCTTGTAAACAATTACATGAGTTATCAGTTACCCGCTATGCCAATATCTTATTAATCTTGAATTGAATTTCTAAATGTTCTCTAGTTTTAAATTTTGTTGAATGGTATTGTTTTTCTGATTCTTATGAAAGATAAATAAAAAATAAAAAAATATAATAATAATATAATAATAACCTTTTATTAAACTCAAATAAAATTTTCAAACAGATAAAAATTATAAAGTATAATACCTTAAGTTTAAGTAAAAGATAATTCTATAAGGACTCGTAATAGGTACATACATAAAAAAAACTTGCAAAAGTCCAAAATGTGGAAAACACATTTAAAAGCATGCCAGTTTTCAAGGCAAGTAAAGAATTGATTAAGTACTCAGTGGAAAGTCGGGAGTATCTGCTATGAGGTCACAACTTCATTTATAGAATAAACTGTAAGAAGGTTGCAAGATGATTTATAAAATCATACCAAAAAATCTGCAATGGTGATATTTTCAATAAAGATGACTCAGACCTAAACGCATAACCGATCTTAATGAATTTGAACGCAGCATATTACGTGAAGAATATTGTGGTGTGAAAGAATCGCTTTAATTGGAACACTCTGTAGATGCATTCTATTATAAAAAATTTAAAAAAATGTACTTATCAAAACCTGTTGTAAAATAGCACACTTTCAAAGGCCATCGAAAAATAAAATATTTAATATTAATGATATGAGCGATAATAAAAATTATAATTTTTTAACTTTTGAATGATATCCTAAAATGTTTGGCCCCATATATTAAAATAATTTTAGATAGTACATGTGGTGATAACATATTTTTTTGTTCACCACAGCTAGACGATATCGCCAGCAATTTCCTTAAAGTATATACTTTATATCTGTGTTATGTTATCGTTGATTAATATTTACTACTATGTGTTCATTTTGATAAATCTAAATAATTAAAAACAGGATAGCATTTGGGATATAAAGGCATCGTTTTTAAGTTAATGGACTCAATCATTTGTGTTCGAGTTTATAAAAGACATACATCAAAAAGAAGTTGGTCCAACAACAAAAGATGTGGCCACCCTGCTGAAAGTAGTAAGATTTTTGGTGAGCTAGAGAGTCGATCTTGGCTAGGTGAAGTTAGGAGGTTAGCCGCACCACACAGACCTACTTATAGACGACATAGCAGCGACAGGGCGACATCGCTGGGGCACATATGAGCTCTGGGGCTCCGACAAATCAGCGGAAAGAGCACCAGCCAAGCACCAGCCAGCAGCAGCTTCAGCAGCACCACCAAGAGTCGTAAAGCCGCGTATAACGCGGCCTGCTCGAGTCCGCGCAGTCTTATTCCCGCTCGAACGTTGCAAAAGGTATCACGCGTTAATAGTCGACCGTTAAAAGTTCTCGCGGGCACAGAGGTTTCCTTTCGGTTTGCGGCAGGTGACCCACTAACTGAATTTTTTCTGTTTTGATATTTCGCCTTCAGCGTTCTTGCCACGCTCTTGCCGCGAAAATTCTTTTGACCAGTGTTAAAACTATCCGGAGGAGCTAAATATCTTATAAAATCTTCTCCACTTACTGAACTAAAGGTGTGCCCTGGCTTTCTTTTATTCAAGTTAAAAAAGTGCGACAAGTGAACCAAGTGCTGCTTAGGTGTGATTTGAATTTGTTCTTGAATCGGTTGTTACAGAAGTTGCCATCACGACGATCACCATGGAAAAGAAAGGTTTGTTTTGTCACCTTCTTCTATTTTTGTTAAAAAGGAGAAATCTCCGGTTTTCACTTTATCACTGAATCACTGCATTCATCTGTTGTTCTTTTTCGATTGGTTGAGCAATTTCGTTAGACTGCTGCACCTTGAACAACGAGATGCTATTCCAAATAAGCAATAAACCAACCGATAATAATTGCTAAAAACCTTTTCGCTGAATTAAAAGGACATAAAGTAGTCAATTAAGTTAAAACAGTACGGCTACTCCCACAGGGATTAATTTTAGTGATATGAGTCTCTTACACACTTTTATGAGTTATGCTTTTCGGTTAATGTTTGCTTTTAACGATCATTGAGCAAATTGCAAAATTACACAATGCAAACGTTTGATTACCATCGAAACCATTCAATATAAAACCGTGAGAAACTCATTAAACTAATTAAAGTGATCTACTATCCACTAGTGCTCCCCCGAGTCGTGCTATTCACCTGAACGCAATTTCGTTAAAATGTTCGCGCTCGTGCCTGATGTGACGCAGATTTGTCAACGACTCATATCATATTTCCGGTAGAAAAAAATTACCATGCCACCCACTAGGAATTGATTGAGGGCTTCTCATTTCCGGTTCCTAAATACAGATTAAATCTGTAGTTGTTTTATACACCCTTCTACTTTCTAGCACCCCTAGTTAGCTCAAGGTCAACATTGTATGAAGAATTTCGTCTTTAAGTTGCGTGCCATCCGATTTGCCGTGGAGTTTTATTTTTGTTCGTTTTGCTGTTTTAATTAGCAAAACTTTTGCAAATTTTTTTTTCCAAGAAATATTAAAGAAGTGCCTATTTGCTCGGGAAATAGGTCTTTCAATAGAAACTGGAATTTTTATGAGATATTTCTATAGGTATACTAAATTTTCTTCTGTTTTGTCGAAGACGAAATTATTCAGGATTAAATTCAGGGCGTATTCCTTAAACCTTAATTTTTTTCGATTCGGTATTCAAGGCTATTATAACGAAATATCGGTCTCTACCCAATTGTTTTTCAGTTTGTCTTAATAAATATATCGATAGTAATGTTTTTTTCTTAATTTACTGTACATTATGAAGACTAAAATGCTAAGATTTTCACAACATTTATTGAAACCGAAAATGTTTAAAAATAACAGAGCACGTTATCAAAACTATGCCTATAGGTTAGATTAGGTTACTGTGGCTGCCTAGGAAGGCACACTTAGGCCAATTTTGGCCCATTGTGTTACCACGTAGCGCAGGAGACCATGGTTATTCATGGGATTCGAACCCACAGCCTCTGGGACGGTAGGACAGTGCGCTAACAACTGAACTATCAGAGGCCCCTATGCCTATAACATTACTGCTTTTTCTCAAGTAGGGGATTAAAATATCTCTAAAGAACTTTGTAGCTTTTCTTTAAGAATATCTTTTAGCAATGTTAACTTCATTAATTTTACCCGTACTTTTTTTCTGTGCTATGTTCACAATATATATTTATATTCAAATTGCTTTTAATTTAAACGAAATAAACGTAGGTAATATAATACGGAACATACGAATCGCTTTATATAATTTTTCAAGATTTATTTTTTTTGAAAAGAATCCCGATCGTTTAAAAATACTTCTGAAAAAGAAAAAAACATTTACTATCATAAATTAAAGTGGAAAATGTTTCAACTTACGTACATATTTATATGTGTACCTGATTAAGTTTACAGTCGCTAAAGTAAACGACCAGCTGCGGTGAACGCAATTAGGCTATAAAATTGCAATAGGTTTTTAATATTGTATTTTTAATCTTCGAGAATTTTCTTTAAATAGGTAAGCTTTCCGCCTGTATGTTCGATTTTGTCAGCTTTTTATGTTCTTTATTATTAATTTTTGTGATTTTTGTATGGAGACTGGTTATAAAGTAAATAGGCTAAAAAATTAAAGAATAAAGCTACTATCTACCAAATAAAAATAACTACTATCAGTTCTTTTGTGTTGTATAGAATGCTTACTTTTATTGGATTATTTTACATGTTGTCTGGAGTTTTATAAAAGATTGACAACGTTTTAAATTTCCTACTAAATTTATTGTATATGAATAACATAGGTAAACATTTTTTAAGAGCATGGAACTGTAGCTCAAGTGACTTTCACTTATTAGTCGTATTTTCCAAAATGTTAATGTTTAGGCGAATTTGGGACTATAAGCCAATCTAGCTGAACCTGATACAAAGTAAGAAAAAAAATGTCCATTGCTGGGAGTCACCATATCCTTTTATTTATATAGTTTAGTGTAGATTTTTCATAATTTCGAAAAGGTCATTATTTGATGAATCCGAATAACCTCAATTTTGTAAAAAAATATGAAAGGAAAGTGAAATTCCTTCATGAGAATAAAAATTAAATTCTTTGAAGAAATGTTTTGATTATTGAAAAGTTGTTCGTAACGTCTTATGTAAAATAAGTTCCAAAACTCGATTGAGTTCCTCTTTGAAATTGAGAAACCAAACCGAATGAAATATTTTGTTACAGCTCTTTATTTTTTTATAACGCACGTGAGGGAGCAAAGTACAAAAATTTAATTGTCATCTGGCAAAGACATAAAATTTACGAATATTAAAATATTTTTAAGAAATTAACTTCTGTGCATATTTCTTTTTAACTAGGTACATATATAGCTCAATTTTGCATTTATAATATTAATAAAGATTTGTATGATTGGCTGTTACTTTTTTATTACATTTATCTTCAACCACATATCTTATAATAAAAATAATTCTACAGGTATGATAAAATTAATGCTAAATTGAAAAATTTAAGAACAGAATTTGTTAGCAAGCTCCGCTTTAAGCAAAATAGGTTAAAAATAATAGTCATGAACTTTTTTCGTGAAGGAATATTTTTCAAGACCAAATTAAGGGTCAGCCCATATTAAACCGAATTCATAAAATTAGATTAGAGTGAGTTTTTCTATAGCCTATCGCTATAAAGTTACATACATAATAAATAAATAAAACATTGACTTACACGAAACGATTTAACTTTAATAAACTTAATTGGCTTAAATTGTGAATTTTTAGCGTTAAATCCAAAAGTGAAAACTTTTTGTCGGTTGCCCAAAATTAAAATATTTCAAAGTATTGCATAGTTTGGTAAAATATTCGAAAAATCTATAAATGAAATGTTTTATTTTTGTTTTTTGAAAAAAAATGGTAGTGTTACAAAAATAAATAAATCCAAAGAACAACGTTAATTTCTTCGATTTGTTAATTTGTTTTTGTGGTAGTCGATTTAAATAAATATTCGACTTCAATATGTTCCTTTCTAGGATTCTTCTGGACATATTTATAAGAAAGTTTCAAAATATTTTAGTTAAAGGCTAAGTTACACTACAACTGCAAATATAATACATTTTTATAGTTACTTCTATTTCCTCAAATTTCCTCATGTTATTCATGTACAGTAGAAAAGATTATTAGGGAAAATCAAACAAATTCATATACATATATATTGTATTATCGTTACATGGACTCATGTTCTTTGAGGATTTAACTAAAAGACATTTCTTTTTTATCTAAATATGTCATCAGCAGTCCTCAATACTGCTGAAAATCAGAAGAATTCTAAAAAGGACAAGAAAGCCAGAGGGCGTTGACAGGGCAAATGGTAATTTTATTGACAGAGACCGTAACCGGTAACAAGATGTCTCGTTATTTCATTAGAAACAGCTAAAGCCACAAAAAAGCACGCAGACTAAAGGGAGTAAAAATAAATATGAACATACCCCGCCCGCCGATTCACATAGCCCATTTTATCGAAAAAACAGTGTACGTCAATGTCCTTAACCTTCTGATAAACAACAGTTCCACCCCTCGCTGTCCTCAAAAAGAATTGCGCAAGGCCTTTTTGCGATGATGATCTACTTGTTCCAGTTTTTCAGTTAAATCGACGTCTCAAGAGATCCTGGAAGCCCTTAAAAGTCCGGAACTAAAACGTACTTGAAACGCTTAGCTTTACCATTCTAATCGCAAATCAGTTCTAAAGTCGCTTCTTTCGACCTTCCCATACTATACCCACCCGAAGTCGCACGGTTTATAATTTTCCCTGCGTTTATATTACGTAAGCAATCTTGCAGAATTTCTAGGGGCGTTAAAATAAACTGACCGCTTTGTTGTGTATTTAAAACGCGCCAGTAACGTCCAATTTCCCGCCAAAAAATTAAACAAATGATGATGATGTTCGTGGCCGTGTTGCGGAAGTTTTAAGAAAATCAATAGCTAAGATTTATCGCTGCTACACATGACTCCGCACCATAGACGCCTCGACTAAGCACCTCAAGCTGGCCACAGTAAATTTGTGGAAAGTGTGGCAAATTATTCTATTTTTAAATTTTAGAGCCGTTTGTATGGTTTTTAATTCAATTTTGAATGTTAAGGTTCCTAAAGGAAGAATTATTCTTTCGCATCACAGGATTTTATAATTTTTTTTGTGAATACGAAGGACTTACTGTGGTTCTTGTGGTTTGGTTTCAAAAACCACAAACGATAAGGTTTAAAATTAAGCAATCGTTAAGATTTATATTTTTTCAATTGCTCTTATATTTGGAAAAATTCAAATTTTCGAATTTGAAGGGTTACTTGTTTTCAAGAAGTAAAAGTAAAAGAAAAGTTGATCAATACATAAAAACATCTTTAAAATTTATTAGAAATTCAAATCGAATCTAATCAAGTGTAAGTTGTAAATGAACATCGATATGTTTTTTATTGCTGCACGAAAGGTAACGAATTAAGAAAAGGGAAACCACCTATCATATATTTTATTTTCTGCTCTAAATTCTCTTAGGTTCGAAAGTAGCAACATAATCGCTTGTCTGTATACTCGTTAAACTCACCGAATTTAGCAAAAAGAAACTTCCTGAAACTTGTTAATCGCTCAAATACCCAGTAATCGACCGTGCTAAATTTTGCTTAACCAGCTATTGAAGAGAGATAAACTGGAAGCATAAAAAGCGTAATTGTGTTAAGATTTGCGTTCCTAATTGATTCAGCATAGGTCTTTTTAACCGCTTGTGATTAATGCTTAGCCAAACCGCACGTACCACATCTATTAAACATTTTTACTAGAAATTACACACTAAAATTATTGCGATTTTTGCAAGAAATCCAAAAAATTCTTCCATAATGTAGTGAAACTAAAAACAAAAAACAAAAATTGAATCTGCAGCCTACTAGAACGAAATTCGTGCAAAGTGTATAATTATCTGTAGTCTGTGGTTTCCCATTAACTGGATAATTAATCACCACAGCTCTCAGTGATATACCAGTCCAAATAGACTTCAGACTTCGGAGTCATAGTCACATAAAGCGCGACTTACGACGCTTCTGAAATTACTATTAATTTCTCCTTGTTTTATATCGGTGGGAATATTCTGAAAGACGCAATTACTTCGTTGAATAGAGCAAATTGGCGGTCGGGGTATCGGGAATAAACTGGAAACTCTTGAATTTATTTAACGTCTTCTTCAGCAGCTTCTTAAAAAATTAAAAGTCTTTTGTCCGAGGGAAGTAGCAATTTTCGCAAATTTAGCAGTCGTCTTGCGTACGCCTTTCAGAACCCCAAGCTCACGGGTCGTGTCAAACAATAATATGAAAAAAAAAAAACATATTTCTGTATCGTTAGCAGATCGTTTTTATTTTATGTTTTTAAAAAACATGCTATCTAGCTATCTACTCTTCCATTTTTCAAGTTTTTTCTCTAATTATAAAAAAAACATGTCCAAAAAGAAGGAGTGTTATATTTACACCATAACGTTATGAATTTGAAATTTTCTTGATCACTGAGGTGGACTTAATTACGACTGTTTACCTCATCTCGAGGTTGTTCTATTTTTAAATTTAAACCGTATACCTAGTTACCTATACTAAATTTATGAATATTTTGGGAATTGTTCATTCACTTTACTCACAATTGTCTTAAGTGGCGGTTTCGTTAATAAACAAAATTGTAATAGCAGGTAGCCTTCAAAATTGCTTAATTCAGAGTGTCTTATTACTGTAATCAAGCACCTTATTATTCTAAACTGATTCTCTTTTTTTTCTTAGCAATTTCATTATCGCAATTATTAAGAAAAAACAGATAACTTGCAAAAGGTCAGTATTCTTTTAGCGTTTTTTTTTAGAATTCACTTTAATTAAGCCGCTTACAAACTAGCAAAAGTGAAATATTAATAGTATTAATAATGTCCTTTATCATTTTAAAAACTAATACCTTATACTAATATAACTTTCCTGGGCTGAATTTCACTCCAATTACACTTTTACTTCCATGAGTTGTACAGCAAATGGTTAAAAAATAAATAAATTGTTTATATTAATAAATAGTAATTCAAAAAGTAATTTTTCTTAAGAACGGACAGGGTTTAACCGGATGCGATTAACTATCCAATGAAATTAGGATCTTTAAGAGTGTAAAATTAGTAATAGATGGTAATGGTTAGCATCCGTGGTAAGTTGCTTTCTTTTAATGTCTAAATTTCCAAAGAATTAAACTCTTTTATGGCTAGAAAACATTTTAATACGAATTAAAAACGTTTTAAGAAGAATCTCCTTAAAATGGTAGAAATAATTTACTAACAATTTTGCTTCAACCTAAAAGGCAACGTTCTTTGAAACCACTTTCAGTTTTAATAGTTTTCCATATTGCATGAAAAAGCAATTATTTATATTATTCATTTGTTTATATAAAATCCCACGCGAACACGTCACGTATAGTTAACTAGTTAACTCCGTTGCTATAATAAAATTGCGTTTTTTATACAATCCTATTGTTGCAATAATAATGAAATGAATAAATACATTAAATTTCCGCATTTTTTTTTCCGCGTATAGATCGTATCATTAGATAGATAAATGCATCATCACTTTGAACAAATTTTCGCTCCGACAAATTGGTCCAGCTAGTGAATAACCTTAACGAAATGAATCCAATACAATCGAAAGTCGCAATGCATCCATCCCATCAGTTGGGCAAGCACGTGACGCAGAGATGTTTTCGTAATTTAACTTGAAACATTTTTATTATGCAAAACTATCGCTGTGGGCACAAAGTTCACATGTGCGAGAGTGACCAAATCGGAAGAGCTTATGAAAATTTTCACCCGCTAACTCAGATTCGCACCATGAATTATTAATTGGCTCCAAGTTAATTTTTCCTACATTTTGATGGAAACGAAAAATGTTAACAACTTAATACCAAGGTCATCGGCATAAAAAATCGAAAGAGAGCTAAAAATATCGAAAATTTTGAAAATGTTTAGGTCAAAAAAGTAGAAAATTGGAATAACCTCGGTGAAAGTTGTTTATCTGAGAAATGCATTTTTTTCTGAAAGATTTAAGTTGTCCGGTCACTTCAGGAAGACGGAGAAAAGCCCATTTCGAAAAAAAACCTATACCGATTCCGAATGCAATTATTGGGCTGTAAAACAGCGGCTGAACCGCTGACCGCAGAAGTTGAGTTATTGAGGCACCGGAAAAGAAAGGCCCGGACAGCATAATGGGGCAGGATGGGATAATGAAAGTGAATCGGCACTTTCACACGAGAATGGATAGATCGAAACATGCGATCTGAGATACACTTTCATAGAGCGATTAGTCAAAATTCCTTGTATAGCTGCATTTCATTAAAAGCGGCAAATCGTTCGCGATGTCAATGCCCACATTTCTCTGGCGGCTGATGGACACTTCAAGAATGACTGACCACTACACCACTGACCGCTTTTTCGTTTTTATGTTTCACCTGATGGCGATTTAAGCTTCTTGGCTACACCTCTGCCGAGTATGGAGATTTAGTCCATATCTGGGTCAGCGCTTCGATTAAGTCGTGCTTCTTGGCAAATGGACCTGTAGGTCTCGAACGGTGTGCCCAACCAGACTTGGATGCTTTTACCAGAGATACGCGGAATTTCATTGGATTTGAATCAAAATTGAATAAAAAAGGAAACAATAAAAAATTACGATGAGGTACACGGCCAGCACGGCCGCTTCCGAGGTGAATGTCTTTTGCTATTTTGTTTGTTTTAGAGGAAATGCGCGAAGATGGCTCAGCAGGCGGCACTGCACGTTTTTCGCTATTTGTTGTTATATTATTATTGGAAAAATTATACGCTTCGATACGACGTGATTATACACGACGGGGTATGCAATTTTCAATCAATTTGACTCGCTTGATAGGTTCAAAATGTTTGAAGTAGGAAACGTCGAAGAGGTAGCAATTATCGCCACAAAAAATGTGGTAATTTTTGCTAATGATTCAAGGTTGGTCTATTTTAGTAAGAATTCCAACTTTCGAACATTGTGTCTGATTTATGAGAAATCCCAGCATAGAATATTGTAAAGATATATAAGAGAGCCCCAACAAGGCCGAATTCATAAATAATTCTTTGTAACATGTCCGCTAAAATTAAAATGCTCAACGTAATTCGGGGTTAACCTGTTCTAATCCATTAAAATAACTACAAATTTAGGACCGGATGGGCCCCCCAGGATAATGTCAGTAACTGGAATGGAAACTTTTCAGAAAAAAGGTCTCTACATAAAATGTAGCGATGAGATATAACAAACATTCGATTAGTTGATTAGTTTTAAAATGTTTAACAAGAAATGCCGGAAACGCACTAATCAAACAATTTTACATCCTTTTATTGCTTCCATTTGTTTGATTATTTCTTCTGCTTTATTGCATTAATTCGAAAACTTGTATTAAGTTGCCATATATGTATCTATCAATTAAATCACAAAAGAAGGAATGATTTCTTGGAGATTAATTTAGGCTGTTAGAAGTTGTCTACCATCATGAGTCACCAAATATCAAAAACTTCGCCCTTTTATTTACGTAATCCTTTTCTATGCAGCAACTACTTTTCTATTATTAGTTTTTTGGAACGTCATGTTATAAATTACCAATATAATTTTAAAGAAATATTACAAAATCCGGATTTTTTTTTGCAGATAAATTTGCATTTAACGCACTATTGTTATTTTTGAAAGAACTATTGCCTAATATTTTAAATAAATTAGCTCTTTAAGGCGGTAATAAATCTAGATGCTATTGCACCCCAGTCTGAGTAACTACAAATATAAAAACTTTACAAATTTCTTAAAAGTAATTCATTCATAACTATCTACAACTTAACTTGATTGTAAGTAAATCATTGACGTAACATACGGTCCGAAAATTCTTTAGATTCCTTGCCTACAACCTCATACTCTAATTTAGCTAGCCTATCTCCTGATTTTTAAGTAAACATACGGAGAGATAAAAAGACTTTGAATTTGCAAATAAAATTATAGAGAAAGTAGAGGTATTACGAATTTAGTCATAGTTTATAGATTCTTTTGCGCGCATTGCAATTAGATAGGCTGTGGTATTACTATCAGCTTATTTCCTGTGCATGTGCAATGAGGTGTCTAGCAGTGGTTTTAGTAAGGCTTATGTACCGAAATAATTAGATTTAATATTGAATAAATTTTTTGCACTTTCATACAAGTACTACTTGTGAAATAATATTATTTTCCACATGATGTTAAAATAAATTCATCTAGAATAAAAACACGAATATAGCCAAATTATTCAAAACTCTCCGATTATGGTTGCAATTATGACTATTAGTTAAGGAAACCCACATAATTTAGATGTCGGGAGAGTAACTTTATATATAATAATAATGAAACCATCACTTGCTTTTTGTTTGTTATAACATAAACATTTAGTAGTTATCATGCTCATGATTGTAAAAGTAAAATTTCCTTCATCTTATATGATATTATAATTTTAATTACATAATTTTTCCATTAGAGGCCTAGTCAATAGTGTCCCAGTTATTCTTATCATAAACCATTATGTTACCGGTGGGTTTTTATAAATTTTTTAATTCACTTATTATAAATGTTTAATTTATGCATAGGACTTATATGTATACAATTTTGGTGCTTTCTAACTTTTACAGGTCACAGTCCTTATGCAAATCGTGACAAAACTAAACAAATAAAATCACATAATATCCATCAAGAATTAATCAGAGAGGGATATCAGTATCCAACGTTAAACTTGCCTGCTTTTTGCTTTCAAAGATTATTATTTTTCTCGTTTTAAAATGCCTTTTATCACGCAAATTTCCATGACTATAAATATGGAAAATAATGTATATTTTAAAAATGTATACAATTAAGAGACTATCGCTAAAACAATCATAAAAAGGACTTTGTACTAAAAAATTGCGGCCATGTACTACAAAAGGATAGAAAAATCACTAGTTACCGACAAGGTCCCTTCTGAAACACTAGCAATTACCAGATCCTATCGCTAATTATAAGGACCTAAACAGTCCATTACACTAACAAATGGCAAACACAAGCTGTAAGCATTTAACGAAAAAATTATAACCTACCATAATCGCTGCTCAAACTAATGGATTCTTTACACAATCTCATAAAATACTACTGTGCAGCTTTTTTGAGATTATATCGAATGTATGATAAAAACGCGGTAGAAAATCCAAATTTTTTTTTGTAAGACCTTGACGCCGCCTGAAAAGCTGTTTATCTGGCATGTTGAAATTATCTCAAACATAAATTGTTTGCTTTTCTTTTATGATACAACTTCTGTGCAAGAGAGTGTACAATTTTACCACTCTCCAAATATAAGATTTAAAATAAAAATTAGTCATAAGATTTGGCCGTAAAAATGTTGAACCCTTTTCGATATATTTCTTACTATCTTATAACTTAAAAAATACTTTTGCTTAATAATTAAGTACGGATACGCCTATTAATTAGCGCCGGGCAATTAGTTCGAATCCATCGGGTCGTACTTGGTCCGATTAAATCATTCGGGTAGGCAACGATAATACAACGATTATCGTCTGCAACAGATACTCAATCTGAAGTGAGACAAGCTAATAATATTTCTGTTATCACTAATTAGTACTCAATGGTACACAATAAGAAATATGCTTTCATAACACAATACCCTCCAATTACCGGGGGAGTAAAAGCTCCCCTCAATGAAATGGATCGCCAGGTAATTCAGATGTGTTTTGCCAGTTGCGCGATTTAGTTCGTTCCGCGAACAATTTTGTTTTTTTGTTTTTTATTGCGATTGCTGCCCGAGCACACCTGTACTTGGGTCCGTGGAAGAAGTGAAATTATATCAAGTGGATCAAAAATGATTTTCTCAATGGAGGACACCAATGAGAGTAATTATTAATTTATTTTATGCAATCGGACCTCGTTTCTGCGTCCTGCAAAGTAACACTTCGACCTTGTGGGCCACTTTTGGATACTGCCTGGTTACAAGTCGCTTGATTGAATCGGTTAAGGTTTTCTAGAAAGAGTTTGTAATCTGAAATTTGCTGAGTGGTATCGCCTCTGGAAAATTTTAAATCAGTTTCGTTTTTTAAATGTGATAGCATTTTTTGGCCGTTAATTATACTTTCCTCTGAAAGGGAATGCGAACCACAAAACGTTTCTACGAATTCAGACCAAAATAGAAACCAAGTAATAAGATATGTTTTAGCTGGTGCTACTGCGGAAAGCGGTGTCGGTGTCTCGCATTGCCCTTGAAATGCATATCTTTAGAAATTCTTCTAGAAAAAAAAATTATCTTAAATCCTACCGCAAGCCAAAATATGATTTTTTTCTATTTTTTAAAAATATTATTCCATACAGAGACCGTTCTCCTTTTATCTTATAAAAATTGTTTATAACTCAATCATTCTTTCCAGAAAAAATAATTAGTTTTTGCAATACGATTGTTATCACATAACCAAGAGAAATTTATTACTTAAATATTAACACAGCTGAATTGTTTGGTTTAAAAGAATTTTCTGAACACATGTCTTTAAGAAGGCATTATAACATAATTCCGCTTTTCCAATCTTTGAGAATTTAAAATCAGCCACAATTTGAAAAAAATATAAACTTTTTTATACATCATTATTTGAAATGATATGCCGATTTCACAGCTTCTCGTTTAGAATAATTTTAAATATAACAATTTACAAATTATAGACCAACACGACTTCAAAGAAAGTATACTACGATTATAACAATAAAACAAAATTGATTTTTTTTTTGTTATATTTGTTTTAATGCAAATGAAAAATTTAAACTACCAATTAGAATTTCAAATTGTTTATCAAATGTCCGTGTAACAATTTAAGTTTGATATTTCAAGTATTGTTATAAAGCATTCTAGCAATGTTGATGTTAATCAATACTGAAAAATATGCTGAAATTTTTTGTAGAGCTCTCTTCTAATTTCTGGATATAAAACTTAAATAAAACGTAAAATTCTAGCCTGGATTTTGATGGTTCTTATCGGTTATTTAATATTAGTACAGCATAAATAAAAGTTGACTCCTGTAAAAAATCCTACACTTTTCTGTAAATTTTACTTTTAACTCTTTATGTATTTTCAATCAAAAAAGTAGGTATTAATATATTAATAATATATCTCAAATGAAACATTCAAGACAAAATTTCACTTTTTCTAGTTTTAGAATTTGCATTTTTGTAGTATATTTATTTAGACATAAAAGCAATTACATATGCATTTAAAATGAAATAAGTAGATTGCAATCTCTTTGCGCTTTTTTCAGCTCCATAAAAACAATTTAATTTTAACAAACATATTTAAATCCGGAACGTAAAGCTCCAATAGCTAATTAAGTCTTTTTTAATGCAAATTGTTATTTTTAAGCGCATTTACGAACAAAACAGCATTAACGAACCTCTATTGTTTGATACATAAAACAATGAATGTAATTTTCAATCAATTTTGTAAACACTAATCTAATTTCTATTGATTCATATAATACATATTTTTTGTCAATATTAATATTATTTATTATTATTATTATTATATATATATATCAATCAGTATAATTTTCTGTAACGAGTTTCATTCGCTAAAGCCAAAGCTTAATAAATTTTGTTAGAAGGAATAATAAACGAAATTTTGATGATACTCGATGCCATTTCTTCAAATCTATACAATTTGATTGATTAATTGATTACAAATTACAAATTCTTAACTGAATATCAAAAATCTACGGAAATCAAATCTGATTGTTGTTTTAGTCTACTTTTTAAATGTCGTCCTGTGTTATTTACGTACAGGAAATGTAACCGTTCCCCTTTTTAATTTCACACGAATTCATCATTTCATTTTATTTTATTTTTTTTCGTAAAACATTACCATTAGGCTAAAGTGGGTGACTAATAAAAAGGCCAAGGTTCAATTGTAGGTGTGGCGGTATCAAGAAAAAGAAGATTCTTTTATTTGCTAGCTACTTTAGTTTTTGTTGAGAAGATCAATTTGTATAAAATATTATCTTCTTTGGCGTTTCTGCAGCAATTTTGGTATAACAGAAGATATACAAAAGTTGAAGGAAAGAATAGTTTGTGGTTTTTAAAGTTCATTTTGTTCAAGGTACTATTGATTTTTATCAGATCTAACCTTTTAACGAACGGATTATAAAGAAGTTCTTCCTTGAAATTTAAAGAGAGAATGTAAAAACTTTTGTTGTAAACAGTTTCAGTGTTAATAGTATAAATATTAATAAAATATTATGGAATGATTAGGCTATTGTAAGGTATTCTGTATTATTTAATTATTTAAATCTTCAACATTGATAATAATTTCGACCTCTAGCTAGCGAATCGAAACTACTAACTAACTCTGACATCCAGAAGATAATTTTATTACCCTGATAGCTTATTAATAATTTCATTAGTTAGTGGACAAGTTTTCATAGTCTTATGCTTTAAAAACAGAAAATGGGAACAAGTCCAAGTTATATTATAACATAACAGTGTAATAAAATAATTTTAATTTTTATCAATTTCTAAGCTCAAAAACTTTACTAAAAATTTCCTCAAATGCCAATGCATTTTTAAATTTGAAAATTACCACTGTACGATATTTTACATCTAATCAAACTATGCTAAACATCGAATGAAATATCTTGCAAGCTAAAATTAGTGTAACGACCCTGGAAAATGAAACAATGACCTCCTACATCAAAGTCCAATTACTTCTCGCTTTAATTGCTGAGGTCATTTAAGTGTGTGTCCTTTAAAAAAATTTATTCTTCCGGTTTTGTTTTTTGAAATTTTATTAATTGCTTGCAAATTCTATAGTTCTTTAGACCTTTTAATATAATTCTCAAATTTTTTAATATAAATCGTATGACACTTCTGATAGTATAATTAATCAGGCTTTTGGTAGGTATGATTTTGCTATATGCATATGTACATACTTCTTAAAATACAATTTGTTTGAAAAACATACAGAACAAAAATTACCCTGATTATAACTATAGAGGTATGAAAGGTATCAAAAGGAGGTTAAAAGGATTAACGTTAAATAAAAAATATTTCATAATTTTTGGCTACATGTATATTCAAATAAAATAAAACTATTTTTAACTTAATTTTTTCAGGACTTAAGAGGATAATTGGTATACCAGATGTCACAGATGGTTGGAATATATTCCGCTGCCTATGCGGAGAGTTCCTTGGTACATTCTTCTTGGTAGTGATTGGAGTGGGCAGTTGTGTCGGTGGTTTTGATGATGCATATAAACCATCCGTTGTGCAAATTGCCCTCACATTTGGACTGGTCGTTGCAACAATAGCTCAGGTAAATACTTAATCAAAAGCTAATTACATTTCATCCTAATAACGATCTCGCCTGTCTACAACACAATCTTCTGATGATGAAACTGACCGGTGCGAAAATAATGAGTATAGGATCTATAAGAATAGAGTCCCACTGAGAATAAGTGACATGCAAGCATAATAGCCAATGACCGTCAAATAATAATAGTTTTTTTCTTACGTCTTTATTATGTTATTCATGCCTTTCAATGCCCGCAGAAAATATCAAGTTGCCAAAAATTAAGCACCACAAACAATCATCAATCAAAACCTTTGGAGGCAATTTGATGCGGTATGCGCAGTTCTACTGCGAAACATTGCACGAGCATTGCGGAAGAAAATGTTATGGAGGCTACTCAAAATAAAATTTCATGGGCTAGAAAATGTCTTAATTTGACCATTCCCTGTCCTAGGCCTCTTCTAAGAAGCATACTAAACTCTCAATGCAATCAGTTTTTGCAAACGATCATGCATACCGCAAAACTATTAGGCTTGATAAAGTGATCTTCGGTACTCGAAACAAAAAAACAAAGTAATAAAAAATATAAAAAAAAGGTGTGCACAAAAAATCGTAAATTAATTCAAGAAAACCTCAATGGTTATATCAGGTTCCTCTCTAGTCTCGGTGTACCCACAGCGCAGCTTCAATTGCCAGTCTCTCTAAATGTTATCGCCGAAAGATCATCTAGTTACTGACAAAGCCATCCTTTCCCTGACCTTAATATTGCACATTGGCATAAACTTCACCTTAGCTGCTAGCAGGGGCTGACATTCCGCGGTACCCCGATCAAATTAATAATTGACTCGAAGCGGGGGACGGCTAAATATGACCGATTAACGGGCCGCGCATGAATTGCACGGACTATCTGCACCTGGGTAAAATAGATCGCGTTGCGTTGGCGGTCCCATGAAGAAAGCAGCCGCATTTAGCGCAATCCGCACAACGCGATCTTCTAAGGTCCCGCGTATCGCTCAAGTTCCAATCTTGGCTGAGCTGAGCTGAGGCTGCTGTTGGCCAGGGAGAAAATTAAAAGTGGCCAGTGCCGCGAGTCGACCGGGCGACCGGTCTTGGACCGCGAAGATGTGTAAAGAGAGATATGCAAGCAAATTCAAGGTTACTCGCATTTAGGTTATGTAATATCGCGCTCGATCTCAATGGGTCATAAGAATCGCTCATAAACATTCGGCGTGCTTATGCTGCAGCTCTGGGCTCCGCAATACATCTCGGCAGTGGCAATTCAAAAAGTCACAACAATGCCTGCACTGCCAAAGTCAATCGAGTTCAATTCAAGAGTTGTCGAACTTTTTGTAGTTCACCAACTGCATCTTGACGGGGACTTCGATTCGATATGACTACTTATGATCGCCGAGAAGTGACTCGCGCTCGAACCAGATGGAACTTTTTTGCTTCAGAAAATAAAAAAATCACAGATTGTACTTCTTTTATCATCTATTTCTATTTTGATAAGCTATGTATGAAGGAATGGCAGTATATACTCCAAAATGACTAAAATTTATAGTTCAAAAATTCATCAACCAGTTACAAACAAAATGTTTTCAACTAGTAGCTTTTTAACAATAGTATTAAGTCTTATTTATTATCATTAGTTTAAGTAAGCCTTTAAGGTAATTCCCTGTATTATCCAACATGTGTTTAATACAAAGTTAAACAAAATTGTCCTTTTTTCTAATACACACTAAAACTGGAACAAATTCATGATTTAATTGCAAATATTACGTTTTAAATTACGTTTTATTTTTTTTTTATATGTACGTACAGGTAATTAATTGCAATTATATTGTTAAATTCTTTTTGATTCTACTGAAAAAAGTTTACTATAATTGCATGGAATTGTGCTTTTCGAATTTCAGTCACACTGACCTTTCAAAATTTTAAATCTTATACATGAGGTGTGAGTGATAAAATTAAGAAGTTATCGAAAATATTTACGAATAAAACTGTATTAAATTCCACGTTATCTACAATAAAGGCAACTTTTTCAAATAAAAACTCTAATTAATCAATTATATTTGTATTCTTTTATCAACAGTTGTACATAGCATACGGAATTCAAATTCTTTATTAATTACATAATGCAAATTCTTAGCACCTAAATAAACGAAACAAAAAACGTGGCCGCTATAAAAATCTAGAATTCTTGCACTTTTAAAGGGGAAAAGACAACAAATCAAAATGTATTGATAATAATATTTTGAAACTGTCGGCACTCGAGTGACATAATTTGATAAGAATTATCCCATCGAGTAAACATATGTACTCGAATGTAATACAGTTGTATCTACTTAAATTTGAGCACCGAGAGTACTTATAAAGAAAGTTGTTAGCTCGGAGTGTTGAATTTTATCTCTTACCTTGTTTCTGAGCGTAAAAGATTTGCTTTTTTTTTTAAATCTCCTTGAAATTTCTAATACTTATTTAAACAAGTTTTATATCTTCTAGAAATTTTAAAACTGATTGTCTTGTATAGGTATGTTGCGTACTGTAGGAAATTTTAAGATCGTACTATATATGGAATAATAATAGGACAATAATTACTCGTATCTAATTATTAACGTTGTATTGCATCACTATATCAATGATTGTCCAGGAATGTAAGAAAAAACTGAATTCAGTTACAAAACACAAGCACATTATTCTTATATGGGTCCCCGGTCCCCAGGGAATTGAAGTAAATGAGACTTCAAACGCTTTGGCGAGGGAGGGAGCAGATTCCTCCCCCTTGGGACCAAAGCCTATTATTGATGTAAACTCTGCAACGTTGAAGAATTGGATAACTCGATAAGTAGGCTTAACCCACGGGCCAATATGGTTCAGTGTATCAATTTGTAGATTCACCAATGGTTCGTTAATCGCCCGGACAAGAAGACTTCGAAACTCTTCCTAAGTTTAGTTAGGAAGGATTGCAGAATGTTGATAAGGACGATTACCGGACACAACACATGTGGCAAGTACATGGCTACCTTAGGGATCATCAGCAATCCGACTTGTCCTTCGTGTGGGGAGGACGAGAACAGTACAAAGCACCTCCTCTGTAACTGTCCGGCCTTCTCACGTGCGCGTATGATGGCGTTCGGTGCTGATGTTTTGAAAATGGAAGATTTCATTTATCAATCTCTATCTAACATTCTTTAGTTCATTAGGGGAACAAAGAAATTCGGATAGAGTACAGGTTGAGTGGCATGGACCATGTCTGAGCGCTCAAAACTACCTGTCTTACCCACAATAATAACGTTCTATTCTGATAGGTACAATATTCAGAATAAACTTAATAATTAATTGAAAAACATTTTGTCGATTTTCGTAGTGCATAATTTTTAGAATTTTTAAAGCTTATCGACTATGTTTCTTTTTAAAAAGTTGTTTATCACTTTTGCTATTCCGCCAAAACAAAAACTGCGTTTAAAGTTTGAAGACTTCATTTATTACCCATCGATCATTCGAGTTTGGAATTTTCGAATAGAAGTTGGAGATTTACTTTCGCCTTTTTACCTTATAGTACAGTTAAGCAAATATAATATAATAATAGTTATTTTTTATATCTTAAATATTGTTTTAACGTTTTCTATGGTACCGTCGGTACTCTTGATGTCTTGAAATCTGTATATAATAAAATATATATTATTATTATTCAATTTAAATTAAAGAAAAAAAGTTGTAAGTTAATTAATTTATAAAAAATCATTTTAACGTATATACATACCGATGTATGATATATCAGCAATCTCTTAACAAATAAATAAGATTGGTTATTATTTAGGATAGGTTCGAGCCACACATTTTCGACTATTGCGGAATTTGTGCCGCTGGCATTGCGGACCAACTTTATTGTTAAAAGGTTTTTGCTCAATTGCTCAAGCATCAGGTGTTCGACAATCACGCACTTTCAGCGTATTGGGGACCTAAATGCTTGGGACACTGCTATTAAGTGCAGACCCTGGAATACGCTCTAGAGTTAGCTTTAAGAAATAGAAAAATAAAAAAATAAAAAAACAAAATTGTAAAAAAAAGAAAAACCAGAAAGGCTGCATACACGAACTGGACGCAAGAAGGTTAGATTCGGAACCTTCCAATTTGCGCAGTCACCGAAGACGGAGAAGTGTTTATCATCGATATGCCCGCAGGCTACTTTTAATGTATGTGCAAAATGACTCAAAGCCTAGAAGTCAAGCACCCGATGATCTTAGAAGTGCGAGAGCGTGCGTTTGTTATTAATGCCAGGTATACCG
Organism: Philonicus albiceps; assembly: GCA_963969385.1. Taxonomy (NCBI): domain Eukaryota; kingdom Metazoa; phylum Arthropoda; class Insecta; order Diptera; family Asilidae; genus Philonicus; species Philonicus albiceps. The sequence continues at coordinate 33,055,135 of OZ017773.1, forward strand.
GTTGCACTTAGCCAGAAGTCACAAAAAACTGCCGCGTTTTTTCACACTAGAAAGCAGATATTGGCTCGAGTCACACGAAACCAGCATATATTAGGTGGGGTGGCTTTTGACTTCAGTACCAATCCGAAATGTCCGACGAGTGCAAAATACTTAGCCAGAAGCGATGCGATAACCTACTTTTCCACTAAGCACGTCCGGTACTATGGTTAAATTTAATCAGTTCATAATACGCACTTTTCTTGCTAATAATTTCTTTCGATTTTTTCTTAAAGGTGGTCAGGTGCACGAGTACTGGTTTTGTAGCTATTTACGACCGCAAAAGTATAGAGAAGTAATGGATCATCTAAAGAAGTACCATTTGTGGGAAAATGAAAGTAGATTTGCTGTGCATGCCTTTTGTAGAGAATATCATCTTCTACCTCAAGTAAAACAATCGCTGGGATCTTTGATTACACCCAGTCTTATATAAAGTCAAACGATAGTGTGAAATTATAAATAAATCACTTTTATTTACCAACAATCACAATTCCGAAAGTTTTCGATTTAAACTAATAAGTATAAGAAAGTGCAGAAAGCACGTTACTATCTATCTTATTAAAATGTTGTTATAAGGCTGTACTCTTTCCTAAGATTCAGTACAGACTGGTAATAAAAGTGTCTTGATTCGCATGTTACAATTATGCGATTCGGACATGGCATACATTAGATTTTATGGTACACAACTTTAAATTGTCGTTGGTCTACTAAAATGAAAGTTTTCCAACTATGTTATAAACCCATGGGTCGTTTCTTTTACCTCATTGTACCTTCTCCAGCTCTTTTGTCGAAAGTTGATGTTAAAACAATTTAGGTGTTATTCATCATGCTCACCGAGCAGCTACACTCTGTCCTTATGTTATTGTTAAAACTACTTGCTTCAATAATGTCGAAAACTAACTTGTTTGTTATGTCATATTTGCAAAACTCTGCTTCCTGAAGTTTCGTAACAATGAAAAGCACACAGCATGGTTATGAAATTTAAACTAACTAAAGATATTCCATCAATTACTCTTGGTTAATTTTTATGGGACAGCTTTTTATGTATCCATCACTAATAGAATGGTTTCGTATATTAATGAAGTGTTTTCTGTCAGTCAATTCTATTTTACGAGTAATATAGATAGTATTTACCAAAAGCATATATTAACATGTTATCTAGATCACAATTGGTTCATAACTATCCGCGTCCACAATAAGTAGCCTTACTTCCTAAATGTCCTTATTTTTAAAAGAAGACCAAATTTTGCTGGAATCTGAAAATCCGAACTTCATTTGGCAATGTGGTACTGGAAAATTAGATCAAGCATAGCTTGGCTCATACCTGGTTTTTATCTACTTTAAATTTTCGATATAAATGAAATTCATCACCTTAACTACGCAAGTATTGCTTGTACAATTAATTTATAAATACTATGGTACAGATTTAGATTGACTTCGCCAAAATCATACGAGCCGTTTGCTCGCTGTCTTACATTAAATAGTATAAAATAATCTTGTCAGATTTAAATTAAATCGTTAAATTGGGGAATATGTTTTAATGAAACTCTTAAAAACTATCTCTTTAATAATTATTTGCATACGTTCCTCTCTCTAAGACAGATTTTGGTACTATTTTTTATTTTTGTCTCTTTGATTTGATAAGTGCGCAAAAAAAGCATCTTTTTTAAATTTTCTGGGGTTGGACAATCGTTTAATGGATATAAACTATAATTTTATGACAGAGACAAACTTAGTAATTTTATGTTGGCAGAATCAAACATCCTTCTGGGTTATACACAATGGAAGAAATTTAATTAATTTAACTATTTAATTTCTCAAACTTGAATTATCCACTGTATACAAGGCCATTTCAAAAATTAGAGCCGAAATACTGGGTAAAATATATTCAATTCAATGAATAGTAAAATCATTCAACCTAACTAATAACCTACAAGCGGATATTCATTTTTTTTATTTATAATTTTTCTATACATCATACTTAGGAGATGTCCGAAAATGGTAAAAACACTTTTTAATTCAAAAGACACTCCCAATTCTCATATAACTATTATAAATAGTTAGTGCGTGGGACAAATATTAATGTAGGTACTTAAATTGTGAATAGTCTTTCGGATATTGACTTCATTTTATCACCAATCTTTCTGATATGATTAGTTATACTTTTAAGAGTTAAATTCTATTTGATTAGTTACTGAACATTTCAAACTTGTTTGTAATAGGAGTTCTTGAAAAATATATTGATTCTCAATGAAGCAATCAAAAGAAGCTTTAGAGAATTTGCAAAATTAAATTACTGATGATAAATCTTTCTACTCACCCCCATAGAGGTTATTCACTTAATTGATTTATCGATATATTTACAGAATTCACAGAAGTTTCTCATTTCTTTTCAATTCTAGGCAATTGGACATATAAGTGGATGCCACATAAATCCTGCGGTTACGGCAGGTTTCCTTGTCGTTGGTGACATCAGCATACTAAAAGGAGCTTTCTACATCGTTATACAGTGCATTGGTGCTATTGCAGGGGCTGCTGTCATAAAGGTAATTAATGCACCAGGTTTGGTGCTAAATTCGTAATACTGCGTCATAGGTACAGTCACTCTGGTCTCGATTATTCCTACAGACTAAACCAAAGAACTGGTTTCCTTTATAAATTAAAATAAAAATAATATAAAAAAATGATTGCAATAAATGATGCGCGTATCATAAAAATAAAAGTCGTCATTACGGTCAAAGCAAGTTCAAATGATTTGTAAAGATCGCGAATTCGTTGGGAATCACATGATCTAAGCAAAGTCAGGGGGTAATTAACTGCGTTGGAATTTACATTAAATGAAAAATTAGAATCAAATGAAAAGTGAACAAACAACAACATCAACTAAAAGTGAATGAAGATGTCGGGGGGAAATTAAAAAGATATGTAGCACACAATTGCACCTGTAAGTAACGAGTTCAGCCGGTACGGTGCGGTTTATTCTATTTAACGCTTTCCCGCACAACCTCAAGTTCAGCGGGCTATTCAAATTCATCTTGACTTTTACCTTGGCTTCCCACGTGTTTTGCTCGTTTTCTTTTCTCCCATGCTCCGCGTGTGACCCAATTACGCGCTCCAATGGAGTTACTGCTAATTGATAGGAAAAATGTTGGAGTCATTAAACGCTAATGGTAATTGCTCTGCTACTCTGCCACAGAGCAAAATATAATACCTCAAAATTTTGCAAAACAAATAAGAAAATAAAATACAATGTGCGTATGAAAGATGATTGAATAATGAATTTTTTTTTTTAAATTCACCCTCATAACTACTCATAGTCCTTGAATATATGTAGGAAGGTTTAAGTGAAGATAACACACCTATGGTTATATTATCTTATGGTTTATTACCCACTCTATTTTTACTAATTATTATTTCATCTTCAGACCCGTACAGACATATTTTGTATATACTTAAGATATATACCGTATAATAACTAAACTGAAATTCATAATAAACATCTCACTGCCACAAACTGTACATTTAAATATACTTGTAGAAGGTTCATTTTTTAACTACTAACATTTCGTGAAGCAATATAACATGTCGAGGTGCTATTTGAATGGTGGTGAGTCAATTTCTCTCAGTTGTCCAGATAAGGCTTTGACTTCACCTCATAAATTATCCTGTAACAACTTAACAATATATATCCCAAATAATAGTTAGAATATAACCATGATTAATTCGCCAAATCTTGAAATATTTACTTAAAGAGTAAGAAGTCACGAGATTGAAAAAATATAGAAAAGTAAATGTTGTTTTTAAATGTTTATTTATATTGTGACGTAATATATTAATGAGTAAAGTGAACACAGTCATTAAAAGGTCGACGCTTAGTTTTAGGACGAATGGCGTGCTCAATAATAATTACATATATTGTCTAAATAAAACCAAATTGTTCATTTAGCAAAAATTCCTCTAACCTTTGATTAAAGTCAATACACATAAAGTGTACTGGAACGTGAATTGCTTGGAACTACATGAGGAATTACATCTTTTGTGCAAAACTGTATATTTGTTAGCCTTTACTTTCCAATTGCACTCAATTTATTTGAAATTGTTTTATTATTTACAACTTGTTTTAAAATGTGAAAGTCTTTTAAATGCCGAAAAGGAACTTCCCATGAATTTAAGGTAATCACCGATTTACTTAAAACTTGTATAGTCTCACTCAATTAAAAAATATTTATTTTGGTTCACTTTAATATCCTTTCATACCTTCATATATATATGTATACATATATGATGTTTCTATCCAGCTTTACAGCGTCACGTAATATTGTTTTATTTTCCTTATGATCGGCTATTGTTAATTATTATCATCTACATCACTAAATAAAATATTTCCGATCATTTTCTTTTCCAAATTTTTTCGACACTAGATAATGGTTTCTGTATTTTCTACAAATATTTAATTTCAGTTTTTAACTCAGTTAAAAAAGTAAAGCCTTTACTGTTATAAATCCCGAGTAAAAAACATGGGCTGGAAAGTAAAAGAAACTAAAAAAATAGCCATTTGAGGCCGAATAACCACTTTAGAGTTGTTAAAGACCGGGGTCCAAAAAACATTGATACATTTTTCAGTTTCTGGACTTAGTTTAGGGTCTTAGAAAAATTTAAAATTCAGGCGTATTTGGGATATATATATATATTTTTCGGTCTCTTATTTTGACGTCGTTCGTCTAAAAAAAGTGTCCGATTTTTGTTCCCAATAATTAGAAAGAATAACTATTTTTTGGTCTCCTTTAACACCTTCCCTGCCAGAATTATCAACAAAGCTTTCGTGAGAGACTTACATATAAAAAGTCATTTAGTAAGAGAGAGCTTTCATTTGTGTACTGTTTTCGGTACACGTGGCAGGGAACGTGTTAAAATTTGAATTTAAGAAATTAATAATGTTTTTAAAAGTCTAGTCTAGTAGTATCTATTAAATTCTGACTGCAATGCTCTTGTAGTAAAAAATAAATATATTTAATCCTTTTACAGTGTATCGTTCCCGAGGAAATGGCTGCTGATTTGGGAGTCACCAAAGTGTTCAGCGGCATTTCACCTGGCACAGGTCTTTTGCTCGAAGCCTTAATAACATTCATCCTAGTGTTTGTAGTCAAAGGAGTTTCAGACGTTCGGCGTGGAGATCTTAAAGGATCAGCTCCTCTTGCAATCGGTCTCTCGATTACAGCAGGTCATCTGTGCGCGGTAAAATATTGAACAAATCTAATCCACAATAATCACCTCAATGATTAACTTAATCTAGATCAAGTTTACTGGCTCCAGCATGAATCCTGCGAGATCATTTGGTCCGGCTGTAATTATGAGTGTATGGGTAAACCACTGGGTAAGATGAAATCCTTTTAAGTTAACTTCTTTCTAATTACGTTATTTAAAAAAAAAATAGGTTTACTGGGTCGGACCGCTTATTGGAGGCATAATCGCCGGTCTGCTCTACAAATTTCTCTTTCGGCAGAGAAAGGGTGACGATGAAGCTTCATACGATTTTTAGAAACCTTCTTCTTTGTAAAAGGAAAACACAAGAAATTTCTTTTTTTATTTCCTCGAAAGCAGCGTTTTTCAGGTTGCTACTTGCTGGTTATATTGGCTAAGTGTGCTTTAGCTAGATGTGCACCAAAAATCCTCCACAATTGTTTCGCATTAAGTAGTCGATAGTTTTTCTTTTCTACAGAATATTCATTTTCGCATTTAAAAAGAAAATGAAAGTCGTCTCTAGGTGGCGGAACGAATTCGCAGATGAATTGTGGGAATCCCCGTAGAAATAAGCGTATTTTTCTTCATTAACATGTTTCTCTTTAAGAAATTATTTATATGTGCCTACTACTTCTACAATTGTTGAAATTGTTAAGTTACTCAAATTAAAACGGTTTTATTATATAAAGTGTTACTTTATGTTTTTCTTTAATAACCTTAAGTTCCTAAATCTTAATACCAACACTTCAATTCTCAGCCGAACCAGCTTTAACCAAAGTATCTAAAAATAGGTATTGCAATAAAAAATCTCAACAGAGAGCTCACGGCAAATCTGTGGAAACTCAGTGTCCCTTTACATTTCCATCGATTCGTACAGTCTTAAAAGTTAAAACTGAAAAAATGACACTAGCAGAGAAGAGCACATTTTTCACCGATTTTTACTTAAATGTTAAAAATGCTTGTACCCTGGAAGAAATAGAGGAATTTGCTAAACTTAAAAGTGATCTGGAAAGAGTGATTTTTGTGTCGAATTTAAGCGCACTGCGCAGCAATGACCTGAAGATCAGCAGAGAATTTGCCGGAAAAAATGAAAAGGTGGCGGCAGATCTTAAAAACATGGGGAACGATGTATTTAAGAATAAAAAATGGATAGAGGCTTTAATGCTTTATAGCAAAGGGTATATTTCAATGCCCGGCGAAAATCGTAAGTTTTCTAAAGAAAAATGTTTCATTAAAGTTAGATCTTTGCCCAGATTATTACCTAAATTTTTGAGGTCTTCTTAATAGTGTAAAATTTAATGTAGTTCTTATAATACAGGCTTAATGAGGCATACATTTTGCAGATGAGTACTTAATATTCTGAGCAATACAATAAAAGCTTTATAATAAGATTTAACTGGAAAGTTACAGTATTTACGATTTGAATTTAATAATCTAACAATCCTGAATGAATGAATTATGTAAGTATCTGCAGATTTTTTAAAACCTATAAATATTCTTTTACTTCAATAAGTTTGCATGTTTACGAAGGTCTTTATTACAGAAAACCCAAAACTTTATATTTTTTAGGTAACATAAAGATTTCCCATAATAAAATTTAGGTTTATCATCTCATAATCTGGTAATGTTATGTTAGCAACCAAATCAGTCTTGAATTGCTTTAAATCTGTTTTAAGTTTAGCTAAATTTTAACTTATACCTAAAGACTGGAATCATACAGAGTGTCACAATTTAAAATCTATCTGAGTCTTCTCGTCTAACATTTAATAATTCAAAATTTCAAGCTTGCTAGTCTATAACGCGGTGCTACTTATTGCTACTAGGAATACTCCTGATAAAATCTAGCAATAATCTCATTTCATAAATATTATAGTTAAGGTTATTCTTTTCTGGATATTAACAACGATTAAAAGTATATCTTTAATTAAATATTAATCCTAGAAAGAGAGATATCTATTCTTCTGGCCAATCGTTCAGCAGCCCTCTTTCACTTGGAAAATTATGATCAAGCATTAGAAGACATAAATCGCTCTATTTCAATGGGATACCCGAAAGATCTCTCTTATAAACTGTACGAAAGACAAGCACAGTGCTATTTGGCTAAAAAGGAGCTTTCCAAGGCTATGGAGTCATTTAAGTGAGGCCCTTAATCTTTGTATTTAAAAAGCGAAATTCACTATATGCAAAATATTTTTCCAGAAAAACGATACATGCTCTTGATGAATCTAAATTACCTCTAGAAAAGAGAAGTAAAGTTGAGAAAGATGCTCTGGTTATGGTCAAAATGCTTGAAAGGGAAGTTACTGTTCCGCAAAAAGTAGGTGTAACAAAAAAAACTTCTGAGCAGGAGAAGAGCTTTTTAAATGACTCAATTACTATTGACTACAATAAAGATGAAGGTCATTTTGCAAAGGCTGCAAAAGACATATCCGTTGGAGAGCAGCTTGTGGTTGAAAAGCCAAATGTTTCTGTGCTTTTAGAAAAATTCAGCAAAACTCACTGCCAGAATTGCTTCTTAAGGTTACTATAATCAATTAGTGTCTCGTAATACATTTAATATCAGGGTTTAAAAATTACAGAACAACTGTACCAATAGCATGTCCTAAATGTGCTGACGTTGTTTTCTGCTCTGAAAAATGCTTGAAGCAAGCAAGTGAATCCTATCATAAATTCGAGTGCGGTTTTCTACCAATAATTTGGCGATCAGGAGCTTCAGTGAATTGTCACATGGCGATGAGGATCATCAGTACTAAATCGATTGAATACTTCATTAGTGTGAAAGATTCTCTCGACAAGGAGTTGAGTCCTGAAGAAGTTAACAAGTAAGATATACAAATTTTTAAAAGTTAATTTCAGTCTAGCACACACTTATTAAAACTACCACAACTGTGGGTGTTCATGCTTTATGTCTGTAGCTTTTAAATTTTCATTTAAGTTGCAGTATGAGTTCTTAAGTTTTAAATTACAAATTATGTAGTTAGATAATACTCTTATCTATCTAAAGAGCTATTTTTTTTAAGACTGTCACATAATGACTATAGACGGATCTGTAATTTAGTACGTCATGAAGACAAGCGCAGTGTGTCGAGTTTCTTCCAAAACGCTTTAATGGCACATTTCCTCACATCTTGTTTGCAATTATCAGAATATTTTGGATCATCGGCAAATTCTGAAAATATAAACTTCGTTAAAAGCTTAATACTACGAAATCTCCAATTTCTTCAATTTAACTCCCACGAAATTTTTGAGTTGCATCGCTCAAAATCAGGAGAAGCAAAGAAAACAGTTTTTGTTGGAGCCGGCCTCTATCCGACTTTAGCCTTGTTCAACCATTCTTGCGATCCTGGAATCGTCAAGTAAGCACCTTTTTATAATAATTTGTAATAAATATGTAAGACTATTATAAATTTATGTAAAGATATTATCAAGGAACAACGGTTTATGTTAACGCAATAAAACCAATAAAAACCGGAGCTGGGGTAGCTGAAAACTATGGACCTCTATATACCCAAGAAAATAAAAAAGATCGCCAGGATAAACTCAGAGATTTGTATAATTTCGATTGCAATTGCGAAGCCTGCATGGAAAACTGGCCACGATTTGAAGAAATGAACAACAACATAATCCGTTTCAGATGTGAAGGTGAAGATAAATGCAACAATGTTATCGAAATCTCAGCGGATTGCAATGACTTCATGATTAAATGTATTGCATGTGGACAGTTTACAAATATCCTTAAGGGATTAAAAGTTATGCAGGTAAACATAAAAGACGTTTCTTCAAGTGCTAGTATACCTCGAATTATCGCATTCGATAATATTACCATACAAAAACTTAGAGAAAGTATATTATTATTATTATTATTATTCTTTAAAGTATGCGATAATTTGCCGAATGCTTTAATTTTTAATTAATATATAAAATGATTCTCTTCTATTATCGGAATATTTGAAAAGATGATTTATTTCAACTAGAAATATTAAAATATAGAACAGAATCTAATAATTAGTTATTGTGATAGCAAATCACTTTAAGTCCCAAATAATTAACAATTTATTTAATTGTGGTACGCATTCCTACTAACTTTTAAACTCTGTTGTGCTAAATAAAATAAATGTATGGGAACAAATTTGTCAAAACAGTAGATTGATATCTGCTTGCATTACGTTTTGAACAAATTGAATAAAATAAAAAGTTTACTGCTGAGCTTGGAGATAACCACATTTACATTTTAGACTTTCACTATTGGAATTATTGAAAATAAACTAAAATTTAAAAATTAATAGAAAAGACACTTTCTCAGATGTAGTAATTCCGTATACGTGAAACCACCCGTGGAACATAAAAATATCTCTTAATTCTGTGCTACATAGACTACTTTTTGTTCCCTGGGGACTTTAGCTCAGAACTTAAAACAAAAATGGCTATAAAAACTGTATCCTCTCTGATTTATTCAAAGGTAAACTCAAGGGATCATTTTTTCTTCTCCTTTATGTACCACGTAATACTGCAATAGAAGGAAAATGGAGAAAGGTTTTATTTATCAAGGGAATAGAAAGTAAAATTAAGAATATTTTGAAACAAAAATATGTTAGGCCTGCCTTTTTTAACAATACCACTCTTAGGAAGGAATTGTGTAACAATAAAATTATTTTTAAAGGTAAGCATTGTATGTACGTAGGGTACTGGAGCTCGAAGTGATAAACTACATTCAGGCCTTTTTTATCGTAAACAAAACAAAATACACTCGATAAAATTAGATAACGTAGAATTATTCCATAGCCTGGATATACAAACGATACTAAACAAAGCGGAAATTTTTTAAATTTAGTTTTTGTATAAAGATCTGTTAAATAATCAATTCGATTTCCTAATAGCAGTCCTAGACCCAGTCAATTTTTTCCTCCATATAATGAGCATAACAGAGTTTAGGAATTAGTCGATAACCTGATAATGCTCTAGTAAGCCGTAATGCCGGAGCTCAAGTATTTTACTTTGACATTAAAATGTTCAAGTTCCAACAAATGCTAACCAAAAATTTCATAAATTATTTATTATTGTATACCTAAATTATTTTTGTTATATAGGATACGGAGATGATCAACAAAACTGCAAAGCGACTATACGATGCCGGAGATATAAACAAGGCTCTGGAAAAGTACATTGATCTCTTAAAGATAATGTTCGAGGTGTTAGCACCCCCTTTCACTGATTTTTCCCAGTGCCAGCAAAATATCAAAGACTGTTTTTTGCACTTTGGAAATTCATATGTCCTATCCGATTAAATTAAACTGTGCCTTTTCATAATTAAATTGTATTGAATATCTTCTCTTTTATTTCAAACTTTTATGGGAAACTCTAGGCATTTATCTTATTGTGGCAAAGTTATATTAAAATAGTCCAATTAGGTTTTTTTTTATGATATTCATTTTTGTGTTAATTGGAAATTAATTTTTTAATTTTTTAAAACGGTTCAAATTTTTAAATTTTTATTTCACATTTTTTAGTTTTAGTTTCCAAATTATTCTGAATCTTTGTACGTATATAATACATATCCTTAAAATTACATCTACAAATACATATCCTTAAAATCTATCTCGTGCAACACAATTTTTAATGCGTGCAGCTATTACCAATGGGAGTTTTTGATCGGATGAGAACTAATTTTGGGTTTTTATTTCAACATTTCCCAACATGTCGAGTCGTGCATAACTCTTCTCAAAAGCTGCGATTAAATATTACAATTTAAGTTTACAAATGTTCTTATAGATTACAGTTTATGAAAAAAGCTTAGCTTTTAATAAACATCACCAGAAATGATATGAACGAAATCAGACTTAAACTACAAGAAGATCTGGATAAAATTAACATATGGCTAAAAGCAAATAAGTTGAAACTCAACACTAAAAAAACAAAGTCGATGTTCGTGAACAGTTTGGAGGAGCTACGACTTTCTGTGAATGGAGAACGGATCGAGACGCTAGAGGAGTTCAAATATCTTAGGAATTCTAATTAATTAATAGTCTAAAATTCAAAGTTCACGTGGACAACATAACGGCCAAGATAGCGAAGAAAATTGATTTCTTGAGAAGGATTCGCTGTAATATATCGACACTCACAGCAATTAAGATCTACAACACTATTGTGAAACCTCACTATGAGTGCTGCAACATTATACTGTTTATGTGTAAACAGCGAATGTTACAGAAGCTGCAATTCCTTCAGAACAAGATGATGAGGATCTTACTGCGATGCGACAGATACGAGTACACGCCAATAAACCAGATGCTCAGTTCGTTACAATGGCTTAATGTTAAACAGAGAATTATGATGAACATGTTTATTTTTATTTTCAAAGTAAAGTACAATATGATGCCAAAGTACCTAACAAACTATATTAATTTTATAAGTGACATGCAACCTTTCCTATTGAGATCAGGAGGCGACTTTAGATTGCCACAGTTTAAAAATGCTGCTGCACAGAAAACCTCTCTTTTTTAAGGGATACAGAACTTTAAGTTGCAATGTAGAATCAAAATAAAAAGCATTCGCCCAAAGATCAAGGTTCATCAAACATTTTATATTTATATAATTAAATTTAAAATATATCTTTTCGTTTATTTAAATGTCTACTAGCCGAATGTAACCAAGCAACGTAGCTGGCTGAAAAGTTTCTACTGACGACAGCGCCGCGGGGGACAACTTAAACATCGAATGTACAGCATGATTTGGCCAAGAGTTATGGCAAAGTTCTTTTCGTTCTGAGCAGTTGAGGTGTTAAGGTTGTTCGAAGCGTTGTTATGCGAAAAATGACTGTTTGTACATTACAAAAGTTTGAGATTGATTTGCCACCTTCATAATGACTTAAAGGTAATTTCTATGCTTTTTAAATCAAAATTCTTAAAGTGATGAGTGAGATATCGCCCCAGGCTGAAAAGTAGTGTCGATTAATTTTTCTGAAATTTTAAGGTTATTTTAAAAAACGTGCTCTTCAATGGGTTTGTTCCACTAATTGTAATAATTTTTTTTTTTTAGATTGCAGGTTCCTGATTTTATATTGTTATATAGCTGGAAAAGCTATGACTAGAAAAGGATTGTTTTCCATGAAGTGGTGTCGCATCCAAACTGTAGGAAAAAATGGTAAATAAAAGCTAGTTTTTATTGTTAGAATGTTTCGGAAATGTTGATTACGATTTTTACCGTCCACGATATGTTAAAGTCAGAAATTGAATATTTTTAAATCGTAACATGCTCATTTAATTTACTTTTGAATTTATATCCTAAAAATGATGAATAAGTTACCGCCCCAGTCCGATGTATAAAATCATGTGGATAGGTTTTTCTGAAATTTAAGGTTATAACACTGTCTTCTATAATCCGAAAAATGCGGTATTTGATTCCAAGTGTTTAAACTTTTTCCCATATTTCACAGCATGCTGCATTTCGTCGGACTAATCGACAGGGGGATAAATGGATAAGAGAATAATTCGGCATGGTAAGTAATTGAGAATTTGGTTTAGGTTCCTCTCTTTAATGATGATAATTATTGACAAGCATATAACTGAATATTTTTGTTGATTAATTTTTCTGATAATTTGAGAGAATACTTCGTATTTAGAAGATTGTAAATAGTTTATAATTCAGATTAATATTTCAGATTGCTGCAATAAATTCAAGAAAAGCGATACGATGAGACGTTAAAAAATGTTCTTCAGGCGTTCAATGAGACTTCATTTTTTTAAAGGTGAGCATATTAAAATTGTATACTAAAAGAAGCTACAGAATATAAAATATTCTGAACAATAATTTGCCAATGATGTTTTAAAGTTATCCCTGTCATAAATATAATGATGATAATTTTGTGTAAACTCTGAGGAAATATCGGAAACTAATTTAGAAAAATAGTGTATCCATGCAACTAATTTGCTTCTTTTTTATTTTATTTCAGAAAACTTTGAACCAGGGAAGCGATTTTATTACAAAAATGTTCACACGAAATAAAGTATTTTGTTTTCAAATGTAAAAATGTAGTGTTATTTATTTATACTTATTGATTCCTTTCAAAATAAAAGTCTAGCCAACTTCTAGGGTTTTGTTTATACACTTATTATTAACCCCTTGATATACAATGAGTTAGGGTTACATCATTCATTGCGTGTGACTTTGAGGAGTCAGACTCGTCAAGAGCTGTTTTCGACAGACACCGTGCCGATTTTTTAGCTTCTGCATCACTGTTCAGTTGAGCGAAATTAAATAGTATTCTTCGGCACATCAATTTCAGATTTATTTGTATGTCAAGGGATTAAAAGCCTTATGAGTTCTATCGGGTATTTCTTTTTGTAATTATGTTTGCTACAAAATTAGAAATATTTCCGCTCCTGCCGCATAGCTTAATTTCATTTAAAACTCTGAGACTAGAATTAAACTAATGATGATCTCTGCGCTTGATTAAATATGCTTAAATGTTTAGAAAAAAATTTGCAATGCATATGTATAACCTGGTGATGTGAAGTCAATTTTTTTTATGTATAAATTTTTTTATTTATGTATAAATACAGTTAATCAATTTCCATAAAACCATCGGCGTTTGTAAGATGAAGGCTATGATTCTTACTCTCTTCTTCCACGATAAAGCTGGGGCCAACTAAGCAATTTTTGATAACAGATCCACGCTTAATTACAGCCTTGTTGCAAATAATCGAGTTTTCTATCTTACACCTGGAATAATAGAAACTCGTTATATCCGTTAAAAAATTAATTAAAATCTTCTTACCCTTCCTCCACTGATGCATGTCCCATTATAACGCTATCTACGATTATGACCTTTTCTTTGACGGTGCAATATCGTCCAAACGTGGACTTTGTAAAGGAGGTTTTCTCTGATAATTTTGCATTGTCCGCAACAGCAATATCCTTCGTTTGGGTACTATTTACGACAGCATTAGTGGAAATCAAAGGCAACGACTCACATCCTGGAATTTGGGACCATACAGATGCAATCTAAAAGTAATTATTGAAATTACTGCAATAAATAAAGTAAAGGACTTGTGATATTTTTCAATCGGCTTCGGACCCAAGATAATATCCGAGAATAGTAAAATGTTCGATTAATTATCAAATCATTCCACCACAATAGGTTTTTAAAATTCGAAAAGAACCTGCCTTTTGGTTTATTGCGAAGTACGACAAAGTAGTGTTTACCCGGACCCCAAAACTTTCTTTATTGGCTTCTACAGCATAGCAGCGAATTACATCACCGTTGTAGGGATTCTTTGTCCGTGAGTCGTTAAAGTGTGAAGAGTTTATGATTTGTTGCTGGCAACTATTTGGCGGTATGAACTGCAAAAACAAATACCTGAAGTATATGTTATTGCTATAAAAAAGCCATGATTTACGTTAATAATGTCGTCCTCTTGGTTTAACTTAACACCAAATTCACTTTGTGGTTCTACTGGAATTTGTGATGGTCTGCACATTTGTTTTTTTACGATATACGGAAGAAATTCTCCTTTAAGAGTGGTGAAATTGTCTTTCTATAAAACAAAACAATATAATTAGTTTAGATCAATTCATTTGCATTCAGTGCTGAGAACGTTTCTTGTCATAATATTGTATAGAAAATATTACAAAAAATAGGAAAATCCCTTTCTCTACATATTCAAAAAATGAATTCATCTGAATACATTGCTATTTTTTCAATAACATAGAACCGATCGGCAAAACAATAAACTTATTTCGCTTTCGAATTAAATTGTAATTTTACCTTTTTTTAATCGAAAATGTGCAAATATAAAGCTTCAATTACATACTATAAAAATATTAAAAATACTTAATGTATTTCGAACGGAATCCTAATTATAACTATTAGCTAATAAAATATATAGTTACTATACCTTTGTAAGGAAATCTAGGACCCACTTTTTCATAACATATATGTGAGAATCAACCAATCGACTGAATATATCGATTTTTTGATTCTTCCTCATCAGATGCCCATTTATGATGACATTTTCTTCAAAATCGCTTGAAGATGCCAAGAATAGCAATCTCTTCGATTCGGGATGAAGACCGATGAGATCTCGTTCAGGTTTATACTTCGTTTTGGGACCGGGAACTTTAACATCACTTCCAAAACCTTTACCGAATAACAATGTAGTTATAGTCGCGTCGTGCTGACGGAATTTATTAATTAACGGGTAGAGACTTGTGTTGGTCACCACGTCGCAGGAGACTACTATAAAATCAATCTTAATCCTGTATGCATTATAGAAAGTTAAAAACAGGCGATTTATGTATAAGAAAAGCAACATACTTGTCGTGAATATGCCTCAAACTATCTGCAGTACCGAAGTCAGACTCACTGGGAATCGTTGCATATTCAATTTTCATCTTGAGTGGAGTTTTCTCGAGACACTGCTGTATGTCGGACTTCTCGGACTCAAGAACAACGAGTATGACATCTAGATGCAATTAATTGTTAATTGTTTGAATTAAGAAATTTTCTTCAAAGTGAATACGTACCTTGAAATCCGTGCTGTTGTAACATTTGGAGAGGATACCAAACCATTGGATATGGGCCTACGGGGAGAAGGCATTTTGGATGATCACCAGTCAATTCTGGCAAGCGTGTGCCACGGCCTGCTGCAAGTACAACCGCTTGAAACTCTATTACAACCATTATTAGTTCTAGAAATAGCACAAAAAATATAGTGAAAATCGCTCAGGAAAATGCAACTCTAATCGTATCAAACGCGAAATACAGCTGACCAATAGAAATGTCACCTCAATATCTATATAGTGATTATAGCGACTCCGCGTTTTAATGCAACGGTGGGTTCCAAAAACATTATGTGACATTGACGTTTGCATCGGTTGGAAAAGAATGGATTTTCCGGTCGATTTTTATTTGAAGTAGTCTCTTACTACGAATGCGAAATACATAGAGAATTCCTATAAATTTCAACCTTTGAACATTGTGATATATTTTTTAAAAAATGCTAAAGGCAATCCGGTTACTGTCCCGTAAAAATTGCACTAGATTATACTCAAAAAATGCGACATTTCGCCAAATTCAAGAAGCCTCAAAGACAGTGGATCCATTTTCTAAAATAAAAATTAAATGTTCTTCGGGTGCAACGGTGCGTCCAGTCGATTTATTTGAATTTCCTGACTCCGATAAATTAAGGATATTTGCCTACTCAACCAGAAACGGATCGACTTCAGAAATCGATATAAAAGGCGACGAGAAAAATGTTGAAGTCATCGCCAAAGACAAGTTGGGAGCTGAAGAAGACACCAAATTTGTCTTCGAGGTACCGGTTAAATGTAATTTGGAAATCACTGCAGGAAAGGATGTCAGCATCACTGAGATGTACAGTGACTATATCGATGTAAAATCCCAAAGAGATATATTTACAAAGAATTTAAGGGGTACATCTATTGAGTTGTTATCTCAGGAAGGCAACATTACCTGTGATGGTCTAACGCTAGCTCAGGAAATTAAAATACAAACGAAGGATAGGGGGGTAAGTTATAGTTGGATCAATAGGATAAGTAAAATAATGTTATTTAAATATATCTCCATTTATAGAACATTCACCTAGATAAAGTTCAAGGTGATGCAATGACATGCGCTTCCAGCAAAGGCACAATAAGCACCAACTCCTGCTACGCTGAGGTCTCAAAGTTTACAACTCTAACAGGGAGTCTAAACTTGAAGAATGTCCACAAGCAAGCTACAGTTTATGTTCTAGAAGAAGGCGACATCAATATGAGTAAATTCCTTTTTCTAAATCTTATTTCTTTGAAGCAAACTTAAAATCAGCAAATCACATATTTTATAACCCTTCTTATTAGGTAGAATGCGTCTTTATTTCTTTTAAAATATTAACTTATTAAAACCCTAATCATACTACGTTCACCTATTTCCTTTGAAATTTCATTCTTGTGAAAATTTGGAGACGCGTACTAGGCTGAGCGAAAACAATTTTCGGCTTATTTTAATGACTGTTAAAAAGAGTTTTAAACACTTACCAGTGTTCGTCACTCTCTGTCCTTGGAAATATAAAGCAAACTATTATGCCGCAAATACGTGTTATAATTAAAACACGAGGACTTCCAATCTTTTTATTATAATTTCATTTTAATTTTCAGAAAAAAATTTTGAAATTTCGAACTTTGTTCTCGTCGCAAATCGCATCAACATATGAAACTAATTAAGTAAATAGATAACATTTTTAACATAAAGTTAAGCAGTTAACAGGATTAATGCAGAATATGACCCATATTTTAATGTTATGTTAGTAGCATGAGCCCAGAAATAGGCATATGTCATAAATTAAGCAATCTTAATTTTCTTCGCTCGCGTCTCTTGTGTGTTCTAAGTTTTTAGTTAGGGAAATTTCAATCTTTGCTAATAATATAAATATTTTTACAGCTGGAATCCACGGTAATCTTTTAATAAAAGCAAATGGCGGTAATCTAAACCTGCAATTTTCCGAAGTAATGGATGATTCAATCATAATGTCCAACGATTCTAAAAACGTAACAATAAATATATCAGATGAAGTAGAAGAAAATTGTTTCATCGAACTCAATTCCGATCAAATTATTTTAGAGGAATCAGCATCACATTTAAAGGATCGTTTACAAGGCAATAACTTTCGTTTAGGCAATGGAGACAGCAAAAATAAGTTACTAGTTTCTGTAACGGGAAAATTAGTTTTAGGAAAACTTTCTTGGGCAGATAGTCTTAAATCATCGTTGGAATTTAAAGTTACGTAAAGGAAAAGTATGTTTGGATAAGAAACGATTTATTGTTATAAGGGGGAATGTTTAAAAACAATATAGTTATTTATTATTAAACTTAAAAAATCCCATTAAATTTAAAGTTGTTTCAATTACAGGAGCTTAAAACATGCAGGGAAGGTTGCAATGAACAAAAAAAAAAGCCTTCAAATAATCATTTTTATTTCGATGTGGTTTCTTTCTTAAACTTATACAATTGACTGCACTTAAAATTGCATAATGTTCTCCGAATTGTAAACTGAAAAGGTTTGCTATTCACAGAAGCTCTCCTTTCGTCGATTTGAATAAATAATAAACAAGAGCATGCTGTGGTTTCCTTGTTTTTCGTATTCTCCAATTATCCAAATAAAATTCGGCTTGGATTGAAACTACGTTTCGCAATAAATAAACTTATACAACTGGTAAACGCTAATTACATTAATAAAATAAAACGTATCGTCTTTTCTCAGTGATTGTACTCGATTACTTGCGTTTTAAATCGAACAAATTAATTATCTCAATTTGTAAATCTACCTGCAGCTTTTTGTTAACATCTCTTCTATTCTAGATTCCTTAAATACGTTAAAATTTTTCTCAACTCTTCTTATCTTTAGACGCCTATGTATTTACAAATTCATTCCTTTGTTTTTTTATCTTTTGGTGGTCAAATATATATAGTCTTCCAAATTAACTACATTTACATGCTGGATTATGGTCAACATTCTCAAAAGCCTCTTTTAGCTGCTTTAGTTAGCGTAACTAATTTTTCGGAGAAACTGTGATCAATTTATGAGGCGTAACTGGTGATATCTGCAAACATTTAAAACAAAATTATCATGGACAAAATTGTAAGGTAAGATGAAATTAAAATGATTTGTATAAATTTAAGTATGCAAACGTCGGAGTTTGTCAAAAAACACGAAATTAAACTCACCCATAAAGATCTTGAACCCAAATATGAGTCGTCTTCGTCAATAAGACTGTGGCTCTGTTGATCGATGAATATCAAGGTATCTTTGCTGCATGAATTAACCGCATTCCTCCGCATAGATAAATTATCACACTCCTTCAAACGATAGCTTGAACTTTTCGTAAGAGGATAATGCTTGTACTGTCCACTACATTGTTCTCCTATTTCTCTACCATTCAGCATTCCTCCCGCAAGGGCACCCTTGAAACTGATTCCATTGGTTAAAAATTGCTGTGTATTACCAGTGCTTTCGAATATAGCAGCAGAAGCCTTTTGTAAATTTAGAGCTTTTTCTAGAGCTGAAACATTTGTTGTTCTCTCAGGAGTATCACCTGCTTTCTTAACAGATTTTTCAGGAGTAACGATTTTTGTAAAAATTTCATTTTGAATTTCATCAGTGTTAGCCACAATTACTTCCTCTTTGGGAATAATCTTAATTTCTTTTGTTTCATTATGAGAGCTAATTTCGTCCATAAACTCTAAGGTCTCGATATCGACAAGCTCATTTTCGTCTGTCTTTTCAATAACCACTGTTTCTTGGAGATTGGTCTTTATTTCTACCTTACTGCCTTGTTCAGTGTCTTGTGTTAATACGGTAATTTCCTCTTCCTTGGTAGAATGCTCTTGCTTTTCGGGTACGCTAGAAATACCAGCGCTAAGTGCAACATTAGTACAACTGCTCTGGGTTGGGATAAGAGGCACGGCGATTCTAGAAACCCAATGATCACCAGAAGTTGAGCTTGTCCCAGAACATTCTGTAATATCGATCGTACGTCGCTGATAAAACAGTATGTACGCCTCATTGTTAACTATTTGTTCTTGTACTTCATCCGCAGGAACATGAGTGACTCTTTGGTCGTCAAATTTGTACCACTGGTGATCATAAGGGTTCTTGCATGCAGCTGTATAATGGCCCGTCTCTAAAGTGTCACCTTGATGGTAGCATACAGCATAAAGATCGTAACGATTTTCTTTATTATCTTTTTCCTTTAATTTATGATCTCTACATTTTCTCCAAGGGCTACCCACATTTCGGGGGTGCTCTTCGTTGAGGCAATCACTCGAAGAAGAACCTCGTGCCAGATGTGGCGACATATCAAACGAGTTTAATGGAAATTTCACCATAGTCGTAAGTTTTGCAGCATCTGGACCTTTATCATGTTGCTGGCGGAATCTTTTAAAGTGGACCACAAGAATGTCAGGTAGAGACCACAACCCCAAAGTTTTTACAACAGGAAGGTACTGCTGACAATTTGGGCACCTCCACGCATCTTCAGCACTTAACGTTTCGGCTTTTGTGTAATGCTCTAGGCATTGCTCCAACGTTAACACAGCTTGTTCCGATTTAGAATCTCTAAGTAAAGAAACGCTCTCGTGTTCAACAATCGGATCGCTCAAGTCAACAAAGAAATCCTCTGGACTGGCCCATTCCAGGAGCAATTTAATATGTGGAGGTCCTGCGTCAAGCGACAAAACAGATAGAGCCATGTCTACGACCTCCATGAAGAGTGGATGTTCCACCTCCTCGAGGTAAGTGTCTGGATCAGCGGATGGGTCTTGGACGCGAATTTGAAACATTTCCGTTAGAGGTGTGGAGTAGGCAAAAACTTCTGGTTTTAGAGTAGACGACATTTCTTTTAGTAGCTTTTTTTGCAATTCAACATACGAACAGTCTCTATTAACTTGAACGCAAAATGGGGTTCCTAAATATAATAATAAAAACTAATTGACTTTCCTTCTTCAAAGTAAAATAGCGTAAACTTACCAAATCTGCAAACACTTCCATCCGAATTTTTCTTAACGTTCGCAATTAATATCATCAAATCGGAAGAATTTTCTTCTTTGACTTCCGGAATTTCAATGCAATATACGGTGTCCAATTCGTCTAGGGTAGCAATTGACTGGGAGTCGTAGAAAACACGAGAGAACCCGGATTCATTTATATCGGCTAAAACCATTCGATTAATAGCGATACCCGTGTCCGCATGCAATTGTTTCCTTAAGGCCATTATTGGAGAGCCTGGAGGCACGGTGAGACCCAATTTTACTTGGCGTGGGTGCTGCGTTACGTATAGAACAGTTACAAATATCACCTGCTGTGATAATTGAGGAAGTTGCACCGATATACAATGGAAAGGGTCAAAGGTGTTGCTTTGCTTTTTACAGCGTGGACATGTTAGAGACGATCGGAATTGGGCTTGAAAAACAGCCTGTACAAAGGAATTATTACATCTAATGTGATTTGCTAATGTTTCCGCAGCTATCACTTCATCAGGTCGGCCATAGTTATTCTGCAAGAGGAAAATATTTTTACTACTACAAAAACAGCAAAAGTTAGGTGCATAACTAATTTTTCTGTTTATGCTACAAGTATCTTTCTACGGAAGAAAATTTATTGTTCCTCAGATCAAATCAATAAATATCCTGGCAGGTCTAGAAATTAATATAATTTATAACAATTTACCATGAAGTAGACGAAATATTTAATGACAACTTTCTACATTATCATATCATATCAAGTCTCCATATTTTCTGATAAAATTAGAACATAATTCTCGAAGTACGTTAAGTCACCTCACCTCAAGGTAAATAAATAAGATTTAGCACCGCGCCGCTAAGCCGACTTAAGCAACTTCAAGAAAGAAATTACATAAAGATTGGATAATGAATGAAGCTTATGAAAAGTGAAAAATCGGAAATCTCCAGGACATTATGAAAGAGTTTCACGCGAATTGCCCCCAGCCCCCATTGAAATTTCGCCTGGATATGAGCATTAAATCAATAAAATGCCCAGCAGGCAGTCTGGCTGGTATGCATGCAAAGTGTTCGCCGCCACTTTCCAAGTATTGATTGAATGCATCGCACAAAAGAAATACTCTTTGAAGGTGTTATTGGTGTTAAGTAATCCCATACTTAACGTCTTGTTAGCACCGACATAAATTTTTAAA
Organism: Philonicus albiceps; assembly: GCA_963969385.1. NCBI lineage: Eukaryota > Metazoa > Arthropoda > Insecta > Diptera > Asilidae > Philonicus > Philonicus albiceps. The sequence continues at coordinate 33,077,116 of OZ017773.1, forward strand.
GAGACAATCGAAAAGTTCAATTGAAGTGCCACCGACAAGACTTCGGAGAGACTCAATAGCTATTCGATTAAAAGGTTGTTAAAAGGGCTTTTCGCAATACAGTGGAATTCTGCAATAAATGGTTTCACATTTCTATTGTGTTTTTTTCCTACCTTAATCGTTTTATATCGTCTTTTTGTCGCTGTGTTGAGATCCTCATGCACTTTGTCGAGCAGCCAAAATAGAAACTCTTGAGCATCGTGTTGAGTAGAGCTTCGGAACTGCGACCCATAGCGGTCCACAACAGCCTGAAAGACTAATTTATTAAGCATCTCACTCTTCACAAAACAAAATGATTACCTTAAAACTGGTGCTGTGATCGCTTTCATTTTTACACGTCCACAGGGCTTTTAGGACGTTCGCTAATTGTTCAGTCAATTCACCTTTGGTACCAAACTTTCGTGAGTTTAATTTGTTTCTCCTCTTAAGGTCAGCCTAAGGTTATAAAACGACCTAGAAAAATGTTGATCAAAGAATAAATGCCTTATCGCACTTACCTTGTATTGGTCAAGTACAAAATATTCCGCCAAAATATCTGTATGACTCAGGCACTGAAGAACGGCATTCATAAAACATGTGTTGCCGTGATTTTTTAAACCTGTAACGCCCGGTGTTTGGTCTGGAGGCCACTGGTATCCCCCGATCGGTGGTACCCGATCTGGAACGTTTTGTGCAACCGAATGCTTATTAGCCTGAAAAGTTTAAGTAAACCGAGGAAATGAATTGGGGTACAATTTTATAGGCCGCGATTAATTATTTCTTGTACTAAAGCTTATCTGGCATGATTTCTCCTTATTCGCCATAAGGCACTTAAATACGATTATATTCCCACAAAAGTGTGCCAAGAGTTGTTGATAAAATAATGATAAGTAAGATAACGCTGCATATAGCTGAAAACTCGTGAAATTGCAACGGAAAGTTTACGATAAAATGAAACAAGTGTAGAGTATTGCTTGAAGTATGCGAATTCTGTTCTGATTTATGGCAACTTCCTATTTTTCCGCAACGTTCATTTATCTAACAAGTATTTTATCATTTCTCAAATTATACATTGTTAAACAAATTTAAATGGGTGTCTTTTCTCCAGCTCCATTTTAGAGAAATTTGAGACACTGCAAGAATTCGTTTTGGATCGGTATTCGGATTATTTTATAAGAAAAATTACATGCGTAAGCAAAGTACAAAAAATATAACTTTGTATAATAAAGACGAGATAAAAATATGATTATGTAAATGCTGACTCATAGAAAGCGCTTTATAAAATTACAAATTGGGCCCATTGTATTGCTTCGAGATTAACTTTTGTTCTTGATCGATTGTAAATTTTTAAAGGTATATTTATCTTATGCGGTGTTAGGTTTCACTACTATCAATACCAATCTATACTCTTAGTTTTCAAGAGACAATTTATAGGAAAAAAAAAACTGATTTTATGACGACACGCTAGAGTCGTAGTCAAATGATTTGTCTCATTTGTATTGCTTAAAAGAAGTTGCGTCAAGTATTTTTATTTGCAGACCCAGGAACAGAGACAATAAAAAACAGAAAACTTTCATTAGCAATCGTGGGCTTTATTGTTTACTGATGGAGCATGTACGGTATTAACAGTATCTTTTGAAATACGTACGTAATCTAATAGGCAGACAAGTTTTAATTCACCTAAATCAGCAATTTTAGCCTGAGGCCGCATAAAATTCTGAGATACATGATGAATGAATTGTTTTTTTTTTTTCAAATTCGTTTACCAGCCCAAGCGAATAAATATCCTGAAAGAAATCAATTTTTCTAACACCGCATGTAATGACTACGAGCATCACAGCTTAATAAACTATTGGGGAAGGGTCCAAGCTGCCGCCGACCGTTATTAAGCAATTGGGCCAAATTAATCAGAGCGAATAAAACTTTTCTAACCAAGTAAGCGGTGGAAGAATGCGGTAGACGATAATTGCAAATCTAGCAAAAACTGGTGGCCGTACCTCAATTTTGGGGTGTGCGAAAACATTCGCGAATTCTGAATTTTGAACACGATGCGATTGGGCAAGACACTAAAGCAATTCAAGGCATAAATCTCGAAAAACGATGCAAATTCCACCGTTGCCCGTGCACAGAGCTGGCAATTGCCCTCAAGGTAAAACTAATTGAGAGCAATTGACCATTCATTCACTGGATATCGCAACACTTATGAAACCCTTGTCTCTATTAGAAAGTGTGAAATGGGCTTTTCGTTCAATGGCAAGAGATAGCTGGGCTCACTGTCGTACTTACACCAATGCTCACGAAACTGACGTGTTGTGCAATCCTTGATAACAGTCTTCTAAAAGATGACCTCCGGAACACTCGGCTACTAGAAGATTGCGAATTGCCCTCACGGTGAGGCGTTAGCTTTTGCAGAAGATGTTGCTGTTGCGGCAGCGGCTGCTGTTGTTGCTGGTGGAGACGCCTATTTCCTGGCTCCACGTCGTTTGAGTGGGTGCCGTCTTGAGCGTCTGAAGAAGCTTGATTACATTTTTCTGAATGTTTCCCATCCGATGAAAAATCGCCCTTATTTGTTTTGAATTTACGCGACCAACGAAACGGATTCCGGGGTATGGAGAATGCCCGACGCACTTTTTTCGCTGTTGTGCCCTTTTCGCAGCTCTGCTGAATTAGCTCATCTGTCATGATGTCTGTAATACCTTCGGTCGGTTTGTAGCCGCGTTTCTGGTACTTCTCAGGTGGTGCGCGTGCACTCATTTGCACTCGAACTTCTCACAACTCTGTTGTGAATTAATTCCAATATGAAAATATAATTAGCAACCTAATTATTACCCGTATAAAGGAAAACACTCGCGTTGGCCTCGGTAATCAAGCAACTTGTCAAACGTACGCCATGTTAAATGACTGCTAGTGGTGAATTCGTATCGTACGATATGGGGAGTTTCTGTTCGTTGATACAGGGTGTAACTGAAAAAGTTCTAGAAAAGTTTTATGAACAAAAAAGCGCACAATTATTTGAAAATGCTTTAAACACCGAAATAATTTCATATACGGAAATTGCTTCTTAATTTCGTCTTAGCAACTCTAAAAATTCATTATTATAAATATATGAGCATTTACAAAAAACATTTTCTTAAGCAAGCATTTCATACTACTTGTGAGTGAGCATCCTTGATCAGGAAAGACGTCAAAATGACGTAGTGTGACGTGAAATTTGTTTGTAAACTATCCGGCGATATTTTAGGAGTTTACCTTGTTAATGGGATTTAAAGTGCTTGAGTAAGAAATAAAGCACAAGCGAGCATTTGAACAGGTAGATAAAAATTGGTTACTATGTATGCAATCGTAAAACACATTTGTGATCCTTTTTTTTAGCCTATAAGCAGAGAGAGTCTGGCTAATTTTATTCCATTCAAACGTTAGGTCTAATCGGAAACTCATGTTGGCGCCATCCATTATCATTCCAAAGTGAGATAATTTAATTTCGACTAATTTTTATAGGCTTTAATTCTGTATCATTTACCTCGGCCTAATTTCGGCTATTTTTAATACTCGCGGTAAAATTTGTTAATAAATGAATACCTTTTCTATAGTTAAAGGGCGGAGAATCAAAATAACAATCGCTTGCACAGTCTGGGCTTGCCGGAAAGGAAAAGGGAATTTAACCTATATAATTTCTCTCCGTGCATGCTCGAAAGTGCGATGTAATTCTTATATGTGCACGACTTCAAGTAGTTCACTATAGTGGTATGGCATCCTTTTCCCAACTATTCTAGTAAACGATATCGAAGCGAAGACCAATTGTAGAATTTTGACCGTAACCGTAAAACGCAAAATGCGAAAAGCTTTATCGAATGATGAATTCGTTTAGATGTCGCTTATTTTTTGTTCAAATTCAGATTTATATAGAAAAAGAAATTTATTAGGACTGATATTTTAAAATCTAAATAAATTAATCTTAAAATCCTTTCAAACATACCTAGAGAATAGCAGCGGATTTATTTTAAAGTACTATAGAGTGCATACCATGACCATTGCTCCCACTGATGTTTATGGCTAGGAAATTACCAGCAAAACAAATTTCAACTGTTTAGATTATTATTTGAAATTTTGCGATTTTTAAGGATTTCGCAATTTGTTTCACAAAAATTAACACTATGCTTCAAGTACTTAACATATTTCGATGAAATGCCTTTCTCTAGAATGTCTAATGTGATACACACACTACAGCTTTATTGTAAGAATTTGTAAAATTAAAACAAAATACTTTAAATTAGATACCATCATAATTATAAGCTAAAAAAAAATGTAAATTTTTAAAACTTGTATGCAGAATTTTCTTTATGTAATAAGTTTATTGAATAATTAACGCATTTTGCATCATAAGGAAGAATGAAAAGGAATTTCACCAATTTAATATTTTTCGTTATATTTAAGTGAAAGAGAATTCACATTTTTACATTTTGTACATAATTAGTAAAGTTATAAGTACCACATTAGTGATAAAAATAGGTTAAAAACAAAATTATGCAAATATATCAGCGAATAAAACTTCGCTTAAACTTAAACTTATAAAAAATGGTAAAAACACTAATGCTAGGCTGCCTTTTTAAAAAATCACCCACATATAATGCTTAAAAATGTCATTCATATAATAGGCTTATATTTTGCAGAGAAATTTATTTGCATAGAATAAATGAAATGGAGATATTAACTTAAGGTTAAGCTTTTAAGTAAATAGGAACCACAAACAGTATTCAGTTTGTATATTTTTTTCTGTCCAATTTAAATAACTTTATAAGACTAAATTAGGGTTGAAATTTGTATATTCAGTAGTCTATATCAGGGTTTGTGGAAGGTAAACCAATTTTATTATGATAGTATATTGATTGTTTTCAATTCCCTGTAATTTATCGATTACAATTTATAATGCATGCAACTCTTTATTAATTATAAAGGCTACTACTAGTAGCCACACGAGTAAGTAACAGGAAGAGAGACGTTGTTTATATTTACACAATTGTAAATATATCAGCTCTACAATCTCATTATTATAAATATGAAGGTACAAAGTCAAAGCAGAGATTCTATTTTTGAAGTGATGTGCTGCATTTAAACGTATTGCGTTGTTTTTAAAATTCTGGAAACGGAAGCAGGAATTTCTACAAGCTGGCTATATTTAAGTTATCGATAAGATTCGGGGCTGAGAAAAATTTAATAAATATATAATATTTTCCGGTTGGCTGATAGATAAGTATCACCTGATAGGCTGATAGATAAGTAGCAACTCAAATGAGAAAATCTTTTCAATCTGACTAACCTATTCGGCAAAAAGCCAAAGGTGTGCATAAATGGCTCAAGAAACTCCCCCTTTCAAGAGAGAACCAATTTCTCCTCAGCGGTGATGAAATTGTTTAAATCCGAAAATAAATAAAATAAAAGCATCGGGTTGTTGGATGCATGCGATATAGATATAACATAATCGCATGGATTCAAATGTGTTTCCCAGAAGCTTAAATAGCGAGACAAAAGGTTTTCGTTTCGTCAAGCTTTTCATTAGATTCAATTCATCGTTTCTAGAGTACGAAGCATCTGGTAGACGACCTCACGAACGCTTTATTCAAACAAGTAGCCGATGCCAGTGACACTTTTGATACTAAAGTGTTTGGGAGTCCTAAAATGTTGGCTTTGTTGTTTCGACTGTTAAATCTATCGTACTGAAATAATATTGTACAAAAATAATACGTAGTATGGATCCGCGTGTGGATTAGCGTTGTCGTGTGTTTTATATAAAATAGAAGATTTTGTACTGTCAATTTTCGTACAAAAACAATTTAAAAACCTTGAAAATTAAGTACAGTGCAACGTGTATTACTTATAAGAGTTTCGTGGTTTGTGTCCATTTCAGGTAAATATTATGTATAATAATTTGTTAATTTATAGTTCAGTTTAGTTTAAGTTATTTACAATTTTAAAATATATGGTTTTGTCCAGTCATGCTTCTTTCGTTTCCTAATCCTATGGTATCAACCTAAATTGTAAAAGTTTCTGATTTCCCAAATGGTACCTCGATAGTAACAAGAGTACATGTTATTCTATTCGTTTCAATGTTATCAGTTATCAGAAAGACCATACAATAATGAGCTTTCGAGATGGAAATCTTACATATTTTTGCGTGGCAAACGTTCTCTCTTTTGCACCTATACACAAGTGGTGGTTGTCTTCCATTCTGGAAAATTATCTTAACAAATTTTCATGCTTTGAGCATGCATAATCATTGACGCATTTTAGGTATTAAAGTATATTATGATCTTATGAATAACATAGATTAAACCAGATGAACCACTTTAAATATGCTTGCTAAAATTAATTTTAAATTTATAATTTTAAGTAATTTTATATTTAATGCTACTTCAATTTAGTTTTAATGCTACCTCAATTTTAGTTTATGTTTAATGCTACTTCAATTTTATTTGTAATAGTTGTAGAGATTGAAATTTCCAATTTCCATGCTATACAAAAATCAAAACTAAAATTGAATTACTAGTATGATAGGGCTCTAAGTTGCCAGAAGCATCTGATTTGTTTTATTTTACTTTTCTATATAAATTTTTTATTTATTTACACTGCTGCCGCTCGACGAAACTATTAAAATCTTTAAAGCTTTTTGTATTTATTGTACTAATATCAAATTTCTGATGAATTAGCAGCAACCAATTTTTATGCAGATAACTTTTGAATAAAATACGTAGAATTAAGCTAAATTAGAGAACGTAAATCATAATACTTCAAAGTAAGTTTTAAGTTATTGACAATTTGTCCACACTATTATAGTAAAATGAAAGTGAAATAAATTTCTAGAGAAATTATATATATATAAAATAATAGCAATGCTATAAATCTACTATACCATATGGCAACTCGAGAAGTAATTGATAAGAAATAATTACCTGTGTCGATGATAATTTCAGTGGATTTAGAAAGATAGACTTTGTCCTGGTTCTGATCATCTCTTTTGAAAAGCATTCCCTCTGTTATTGTTAGTGGGAAATTTGATTTGATAGCATGTTAAATGAGGCAGATAGATTTTGATAAAATATATACATATTAAACCTCGGAAATGGCGATAGATAGTATTTATGATAATTTGCTTTAATAAAATTGTTCTTTTGATTCAATTAAGCGAACACTTTGATTACTTTTCGAAAAAATGATAAAAAGTAGCTATTATTGAAAAAAATCATTATACATAATACTTCTCTTGATTTCCTAATGCAGAGGCATTGGCTTCTCATCTTATTGAGTTAATTTAGAATTTTTAGTGATAAAAGCAATAAAAAAGAGAATTTTTTCATTCATGGTTTATAAGAAATTACCATTAATCCAAATTTTCCAATTCTAGGCATGAATAAATAAATCAAATGTTTTAGGAATTTTGAAATCCATCGGGTTTAACTTGCATTACTGTTACTTATAGACTATGATAAGCTATCGTATAGACCTTGAGTCATGATAAATTTCCAGACTGCGATTAATAATTTGTTATTTACTTTAAGAACAAAAACATAAATAAATAAATTAAAACTGGACATATTTGGTACCAAAACCAATTATTAACCATTTTTATTTTTCCTTTTATCGTAATGAACCACGATAAACACCTAGACGCACTTAAAACCAAAGTCAAGTTCAATTCAAGATAGTTTTGATAATTCAAAATGTAAACATTGAACTTAAAGTGTTGTGGACAAATTGTTGTTTTATTTAGTTATTATCTATTTATTTAATTTATTTACCGTAATAATAAATTGTAATTACATCTTCGGATATTAAATCGGCACAGTTTTTATATACTTGTCTAACTCCATAGATTTTGTGTGTGAGCTTTAAAATATGATTTCTATAAAAACTAACTAGACTAATAAGTACACACGTAGCTCATCTTGCTGGACAGCAGTAAAAGAATTTGCCAAATAAAATTGCATGCTTAATAGAACTAATATTATTTCTTATTTGCAATAAATAGTTTAACTTTCATATTGCTTATAAATGTATACACTAGATTCAGAACATATTTGGAGTAAATTAAAGATGGGTATAGTGGATGGGTGAATGCATTACCATTAAATTTTTCAATGGCAATGCTGAAACGCTCATATCTTATTTGAAGTAAATCAAAAGATTCCACTGTTAATTCCATAATAAGTTTACCAAATTTTGAATTTTTTTTTCTACTGTTCAATTGTGCCTAAAGAAAGAATTCTTGAGATACGTAATTCTCAGTGAGACAATTAGACAAGTACAACTCCTAATTAATGATTATTTCCACAAACTGTGTGGGACTATGCAAATAGCCCGCAACAGTAAATCCACTCTGATTGCCTCTTGCATGATATCCAGAATAAACAGAATACTTGTGACGACAGCAAGTGCAATAAAGGTGTCATAAGTCGCACAATTGTCTGATGCTGATCGTATTATTAAGTGAAGAAGGTATTACTAATTTTACTATACCACGCCCTTTGACCACCCCATAAAATGTAACATAGAAATTTAAATTTATTTTGAAGAAAATGCTTGTGTAAGTGACGAAGCGGAAATAGAAATTAAGACTATTTCGCGTCAATTCTGATTGATTTGATTTTAACACATAATACAAGTCATATCTTGTCGTTTTGATAGTTAATAACCTAATGAAATTTTGTTAATGGGTCTTATTTATTTCCTTAAAGTTTGTAATTTTTGTGTGTTATTTTATGCAAGTGCACAAAAGACGGTAGAATCGAGATATAGTTGTAAGCTTGGGTTGCTACACATAAACTACCGTCATAGCTGCTTAATTACCGCTTATATATTTATATATTCAATATCTATTTATTCCTCTTTCGTTTTTGCTATCCGAGTATTACTATTGACCTTTTCATTCATTTTAATATGGCTAAATTATATTAACAAAATGTTGACGTTGTTATATTTGGATTGCTTTTTTATTATTTAATTTTGTTTAAAGAAGAAAGTAAATTGCGCATCACTTTTATTAGTTTATTAATAATATTAATTTTAAAAATTTTCTCATTGCTATCTTCTTCACGCAGTTGAAACAAAATATATTTGTTTTAAAAAAGCAATTGATTAGTATGAAATTAATTTCTAATCAGTTCTTTCGAAATGATTCAAAGAGCATATTCCATATTTCTTTTAACTTATACTTTACCACCAAATATTTCTATGATTATTATCATAATAAGTTGAATAGCACGTTTTCAGACTAGACAAATTTAATAGGGAAAAAATATAATCGCAAAATTTAACGATCATTCCAAGACCATAACCAGGAACGCCCACTTTGTTTAATGATCCAGTAATAAGGTCGTCTTATTTAATAACGAAACAGTTGTTTTCAACTTAAACCAGTTCGTTCCGGAGAGTAGAAAATGCTTATCGACTCTGACACGAAAATAAATATCAATTTTATTTATTTCGTGTAATGCGCTATTTCCACTTATTCAGATTGAGATTTGTACTGTATGGCGGCGCGGCCTCGCAAAAACTAATCACGATCATCCTCACATCCAGTTCACAGAGCTGGATCAATCTGGAATTCAGTAACCAGATAAGTTGATTGTCCTCGGGACTCTGGAATAGAACAAATCTGTACATTGGATTTGACTTCTTCACCTCGTCATGGCATGCTGTGTCATATGCCTGTAACCACTGCAAACTTCTGGAAATGAACGCTATCACTTGTTATTTTGCAAAATTTCTTCTGGGGGCGGAACGTTGTTTAATTTCGATTTTGGTAATAAATTGTTCACCATTGATCACTAATCGGCTTGATGGCGAAATTTTTAAAAGATAAGAATTGAATGAGTTGGAATAATGAAATCTTACTGAATATAATATTATACAGAAAATTGGAATAAAGTAAAATAAAATGGCTTTGTAATTACTAATAAGCTAAATAGGGGTCAAAGGACATCTCAAAATCATTAGTCATATAGATACGTAAGGGAAAGCACGCAAAGTAATTCCCGCAAAAAAGTCCCGTTCATTTATATTTTTAATTTTATATTTAGAAATCACATGTTACCGATAAAGTATTAAAATTATTTTTTGTTTAGAATTATATAAGAGTTTTCGAATTTAAAGTTCTGTCCGAAATATGGGTACGATTGTTACTAATTCGGAAAGCACAGAAAAACGAGTAAAGATAAGGAAAAACTTAATTAATTTAATTTGCTAATTATAAAATAAAAAAATTCATTATAAAAATTTGATAGCTCTGATGATTCAAAATCAGTTAGGTAAAAGATAGATGTAAACGAGGCATCGCATTAAGGGAAAGCTTCAGGACAATTTATATTAGATAATTAACTGTTATTGATATGAGTTGACTGGAGAAATGATAACGCTTAGAACGTTCAATTTGCAGTTCTATTGTCTCTGTCTTGTGTTTGTAATATTTGCAGAACAATTCGTCTAAGATCTAAGAGCTGAAATCTGAATTTCTAATTCTAAAACAAGATCGAATATCAACACGACTTAACTACTGAAGATTCTTCTAGAATCTGAATAACGCTACAGTATAACAACACAAGATGTGTGCTGCATTTATAGACTATTTTATCAATATACGTATGTCTATATCATTAATTTTATATAAGTTCGATTACCAAATAAGTTTCTCCGCAAAACTCCTAATTTAAATAATTTCACATCAATAGTAGTTTGAAAAGTGCCTGCGATTGTTTTGAGTCACTATATTAAATTATTTATATAATTCTGCGATCGGAAGGTTAATTATAAATATATATAATATAGATTAGCTTAAAATACTAATTAATCATATTTCCCTTAGCAGATGAGATTTGCTACAATCGCGAAAAAAAATGGAAGTTCATCAAGTAGACCAATCTCACATCCCCAATGGAGGTTGGGGATGGGTCATAGTAGCAGCAGTGGCTTATATCAATGTAAATTCTTTAAAAAAAAAACACTGTGTGCACTTTGGTAAAAATTAATTATTTTAGATGTTTAATCAATCCCTTGTCTCGACATTCGGTCTGCTATTTGGAGAACACTTGCAGAGCATGAATGAAGAGACAACTGGAGCTGCACTTGTCACCAATTTAAATAGCGTGTTTTGCAGTTTTTCAGGTAAGGGAAAATGCTTAACGGTTAAATTCAAATAGGTAATATATTTTAAATTTATTAGGTCTATTTATCGGCCCTGCAATAAAAAACTCCTCGCCACGTAAAGTGGCATTTGCTGGGTGCCTGTTTACATCAACAGGTTTGTTGATTTGTGCCCTATCTACTAAATTGTGGCACGTTATTGTTGGCTACAGTGCTTTTGTAAGTTTTTAAATTAAAACGGAAAACTAAATGTGATTTGATTGAATATTTAAATTTTAGGTCGGAATAGGATTGGGGCTCATAGCGCCTTCATCGTTTATGGCAATAAATTGCTACTTTACTACAAGGCGAGGTCGTGCTGTCGGGATATCCTTGGCAGGTACAGGACTAGGTCAAATGATTGTACCACATATTATCCATGCTTTGCTAGAAAGATACGATTTTAAGACTGCAGCTCTTATTATGTCTGGTTTAGCTCTTAATGGAGTAAGTTCTCTGCTGATATGAGATTGAAGTGGTAGTTAGACAATATGTTTATTTCTTTACCAGCTTATTGGGGCTTCACTTTTTCGCCCTCTATTACAAACTGGAAGAAACTTGAAAGAAGTTAAACTTCTTTTAGATCTGAAGCAAGAAGATACTAAAAATAAATTATCTGACATTGAGATCAACGTCAGAAATCCAGAAGAAGTTCCAGTGTTGACACCAAAAACTCCAACAAAAAAATTGCTTGCCAAAATTCTTTCGAGAGTCTCTAACGCAATGGATTTGGTGCTACTTAAAGACCCGGCCTTTTGGAGTATCATAATTGGAATGGCACTAGTGTATACGGCTACTATTAATTTTTCCATGCTGTTCCCATATTTTTTGCAAGTAAGATGATCATTTAAAAAAATTGAGTTATTTTTTACTAATAACAATCATTAGTTTTCTGCCGGAATATCGCGCAAAGATACAGCGTTTTGTATGTCTGCATTGGCTGGAGCAGATATTCTATGCCGTTTACTTTTGCCCTTTTTAACAGATAAGCTAAAAGTTCCCTACCGTGTAATGTTCTTAATGGGTGCATCTGGGATGCTGATTGGGAGAGGAGGTAATTAAATCTTCAAATTTCATTTACTTTTAAAAATTTACATCTTTTGCATTTTTCGCAGTTATTGCTGAGCTAAATGAATTTTATGGAATTGTTGGGATGTGCATCTTATATGGAGCATCAAAAGCAGCAACAATTATCACAAATAATTTGACAATATCAGCGTATTGCAGTCCAGAAAAATTAGCAGGTGGTCTCGGTTTAAACATGATATCAAAAGGCTGTATGGCGATCACAATAGGGCAACTACTTGCGTGGGTCCGAGACTATTCGCAAAGCTATCCGCTTTGTATGCATGCACAGAATGCGGTTATATTATTTGTATTGATTTTCTGGATACCAGAGTTAGTTTATAGGCATATTAAGAATCGTCCTTCAAAGGAAACTTGTGATCCTGCCAGTATTCCATAGGTTTAAGCACTTGAAGGCTTTGTAACGTATTTATTTATTATAGAATTAAGCTTTTTATACCTACTTACTTAATTAGCTAACTTATTTCTAATGAATAAAGTCTCAAGATATTTATTACATTTTTGGTTTTATTTGGATGGATTGACCATTTTTCTTCCCATAACCTAATTACAACTGTCGTACTACAATCGTAACGTTTAAAAAAAGGATTGAAGAGTAAAAATAGCGGTTTGTTGTGATTTTTTCAAAACTATTTCAAACAAAAGTTTCAACTAAAGGATTAATAGAGAATTAAAATAAATTTAAAAACTTGATTCACAACTAGAGACTTTTCTTCATCTTACTCCAATAGTAGCTGATTTTTAATAAAACTCCAGTGAATTTGAGCGAGTTTTATAGTTTCATGATGATGTTGCAGTTATAATTTTTTGTATGCATACCTACACTGCTTATTGTATGAAAAAGTCGAAGAAAAAAGAAAATTTCAAGTTTTTAAATTCTTCATATTTCTATATAAAAATTTCAAACTTTCTTTGGAATATTACGTTTTTAAATATTTTGAAAAACTATGGATTTTGGGATTCCATATCAAAAGGGAAAAAGAGAAAACCTTTGTGATGAAATTCTGTGCCCACAACTGTTTTCTTCTAAAACTACACACGGCACCGATTAGAAGCTTATTACATCTGTTTTGCAATTCTCTTGGGAGGGTGACAATTATGGGACTGGAAAAATTTTTTTTTCACAAGATCAAGATCAGATTATAATATAAAACTGTTTTCGTTTTAATTTGCATTTTTTTATATATAGTCATATGTTTAAGAAAAAAATGTAATTGTGTGATCCCGAAGTTCTCCGGAATATTAAATGTATTCCTTCATTTATTTACTTATTTTTTCAGTCTTACACCAAAGTTGATTAAGATTGAGAATTATATCATATTCAAAATTGAATATTGAAAATGTGGAAAATTAGTAACCTTACAGACTTACACGCTGGTAGTTCTAGTGTTCAGCAAAATAAATGATGATCCTAAGACTAAAAGATAACACACCAATGGCCATTCTTTCTCAAACTTCTAATCATGTATAAATCACTCAATTTCGAACTTTTTAAGGGAATTTATTAAGTAAAAAAAACATTGAAAATCACCCTATTGACCTGTTTCAAAAGCCGAACCGTCCTTTGTTGCGAAAAATATTTTCCGTTCGATTCCGTCTTTGTTAATTATTCCGATACGGCAAACGCCTCCCGAACTTCCATCATGATACATAGCATGATGAATGGCTGAAAAAATAATGAGCCGGTGTAGAATTTGGCCGAATTACTTCAAAGTATAGTTTACTTTTCTTGACAAATTCAACGCACTCCTCTTCTTTCATGTTCTTTTTGTAGAACTCTCTAACGAAGCCGTAAACGTAGCTACTTCCAGATCCGCCAATTGTAACGCCCTGTCGTACAAGCATTCCACCTAATGGGATTGAATAGACTTGTCCTCCCAATTTCTTGTCCCATCCAGCGACTATGATGCCGGCCAAAAGAGAGTCACGGTAGTTGTAGCAATAATTGCGGAATTCAGAAGCGGCCTCTGCTACAAGGGGTTCCTCTCCTGTCTGATTCCTGCGAGATTTTAAAAGTGGAAAGTATAAGGAATTAAATTTCTACCACTTGACACTTACTCATGGTAGTTCAACGAGTAAGCAACTATGTCCGCAACGGCTTGTGTATCAGCTGCTGAACCACTACGGCAGCAGTAAATCTTATCAGTGATGGGAGTTAATTTGTCGGTAACCCGATTTGCTACATAGGTCCCAGTACTTGTGCGGGAATCAGCTCCAATAACCACTCCACCGTCGAACTCAACAGCCATGATCGTAGTCTGCAGAAAATGGGAATTACTTTGTAATTGAAATGATTTTGAATTTAATGGGTTAACTTACTCCGGTGCTATGGGCTGCATCCATCCAATCGTTTCCAAATACCATTTTTACTGTATTTTAGAATGCTTTTCCTTAAATTCGTAAAGAACTTCCAAACGATGTTAGTGCAGAATGACAATCAAAATTCTGCAGCAGCTAACCGTATTCACATGTGAAGTTGGCAGTAATCTTAAAATGTCAAGTATTATTTTTGGAACTTATATGTTTAAATCATACAGAGCATGGTGGATTGATTTAATAATAATGTAAAATTTAAACATATGTATATTGAACAAAATGTCATTTCTAATATTGAAAATACAACTTTTAGGATATAGTTTTATTTCATTGGAACAATATAAGGCAATGGCAGCACTGTTTCTGTTTGACAGTTGTTTACATTTTGTCATGTGCGTGCTTGGCGGTATTCTTATTTAAATTAAAACCATGGCAAATGTTGTATTAAGCGAAGCTGAAAAGACCTTCATACTTCATGGAGTAGAGGTAAGTCGCAAGAATTAGCCAGTAATAGTCTCTTAGGGTAACACCTTTTCATAATAATAATAATAATAAATTTATGTCGCACTTCTCAACATGTTGCTGGATACATTCACCTAATGCTAAACTGCCTCTTAGGCATATTTATGCTTTTTGGATAAGTTTTTCGTAATTCTTACAATTTAAATATTAAAAGTTAACAAAATGTTGTGCTCTTTAGTTAAACAATGCATGAATGATGCTGAACTTTGAAGAAGTCACAAAATAGAAAAATTTGGCAACTTATAACTTTTGTAAAAATTATTCGATTTTAATTTTTCATATAAAAATTTAATCAATTTTACAAAATTTAGTGGCACAGTTTTTTAGATTTTAGAAAAAATAAACTTATTTGTGTGCGATTGTAACGAAATATTTATTTGTTTGCTATATTTGTCGAAATTTTAAGAAATATTAACATAATTTAAAAAACTATTTTAAATGACAACCAAGTTGACTATTTGGACAATTTGATGTGACAAATTAATTTATCTGCCGAATAAAAAAGTTGCCCAAAGTAATATTCAGAATTAAGCATATTTATAATGTGTATACGGTTATACAGTGAAACTAATGAACTGGTTTTCGTTATAATCCATAGAAGACCTGTTACATATCAAAAGAATCAGTAGAAATATTAGTACCTTGAATTATGTTCAAATACCTCTTAAAGTAGGGAAAAGTACAATGTTACAATGCGTTACAATAGTCTTTCCTCTCTTTTAGTATCCGGTATTTCTTATAAATAATTTTTGCGTAAATGAGTACAAAACAAATACTAGCTCTCCTCTTTATTAAATTTATGTATAGGTTACCATAATAGTCTTATCCGAAACTCAGAATAATCTTTTTTAATGCTAGGTACACAACTAAGTTCCCGGGTTGTTTTTAATCAATGAAAAATAAAATTTCAAGAGAAATATAAAAAATTGTTTATGCAATCCATCGATTTGAACAAGTGATAATCTGAGGGGGCCAGATCTGGCCAATATGGCGGGTGCAGTAGCAGTAGCAGATCCCATTTCAGCGTTTTGATGGTGTCCTGGACGATGGGAGTGCAATGGCATTGAGCGTTGTCTTGCTGCAATATTACTCGTTCGTGTCTCGGGTTTCATTCTGGCAGTTTTTAGAGCAATTCATGGCTCAGATGATGAGTTATTGTTGGTAGCTATGCCCATTGATAGTTTAGCTCAGGTTTCGGCAATTCATAATATACGATTTCCTTTTGGTCCCACCAAACGCAGAGCATTGCTTGCGTTCCGAAGCTATTTAGCTGTGCCGGCGATATTGATGCTTCGCCAGGTGAAAGCCATTATTTTTGCGTTTGGGATTTTCACAAAATATCCACTTCTCATCTCCAGTTACAATTCGATGCAGGAAGCTCTTTCTTTCATGCCGTAAAAGCAAAATTTCGGAAGTGGTAAAGTGTATGTTCGCCGTAGGCCTTCTCAGGCAAATGACATGCTTCAGAGGCATTTTTTTCAAGTTAAAGTTTCAAGAAAAGTTTATTTGGCACAAAACTGGACATTTTCGTTGTTAGAAAAAATATTTTTGCGTTGCGATATGTGTTGTCATTACAACTGGTTATTGCTAACAACTGTTCACGCTATAAACAAAACACAACTTCTGACATATATGTAGTCTAGATGTGTCGTTAACACCATCCATCTGTGAAACCCAGAAATTTAGTTGCGTATCTAGTATATATTGTGAAAAGTATGATGCACGCATATAACTTAAATATAATTTTAAACATACTTATTTTACTTTATGAATTATTAACTAAAACAAAATGGCTCAATAATCCGCCAAATAGGCAGACTTCCGATGCGATGGAAGAACTCAAAGGGATTACCGACCAATGGAACTTGAAATGGATATCGTTACTCATGCCAGCGGCTCTGCGCGGTTGAGGCTAGCAAACACCGACATCCTAGTCGGAGTTAAATCAGAAATCGACACACCCACTGCATACGAACCCGAAAAAGGGAAGATAGAATTTTTTGTTGATTGGTAATCCATTCCCAATTGAATTTAAGATAATTTTCCTGAGAATGTTGTATTTTTTAAGCTCAGCAAATGCTGCTCCAGAATTTGAAGGAAGAGGTGGCGAAGATTTAGCACTAGAAATTGCAGGAACTCTAGCTAATGCTTACGAATCGAATCGTGCATTTGATTTAAAATCTCTATGTATACTGAAAGGTCAGCAGTGCTGGAAACTGTACGTGGATGTTCTGGTGAGATTATATTATATAATTATCAAAATCTGCATATTTTAAAGACCTAAACAAAATTTAAGATTTTGGAATGCGGTGGGAATTTATTTGATGCTGTTTCTTTGGCGGTTAAAGCGGCCTTGTACAACACAAAGATTCCAAGAGTTACTGCGGCTCTTTTGGACGGCGGTGCGGCTGATTTAGTTCTTTCAGATAATCCCTACGATTGTACGAGAATAGACACTGAGCATATACCAATTTTAGTTACCGTCTGCAAGGTAGGAGACTCTTGCATTGTCGACCCATCTGCCGAGGAGGAAGAATGTAGTACTGCGAGTCTTGTACTAGCAGTATCAAGGAGAGATGATAAAAGTAATGTTTTTGTAAATATATATGCCGCTCTATTAAGGAAAGTTACGTCGTTTATTTGGTTTAAAGTTTAACAATTTCAAATGGATATGAAATTTTGGGTAAACTATTATTGTAATTATATCATTCTAATTCCCGTATTTTGACAAATATGTTTTTGCAAAAGCCCAAATTTCAAGGTACACCGTAGACTGAAAAACTTTTCAGTCAAAATATAGCCTTATTACATTAAGTTTTTAAAATTCAATAGTTTTTGCGATTATCTTTTACAGATAAGCAAACGCACTTTTTTTTAAAATGTAGATAGGTAATATATGTAGATATTTCAGATATAAAAGAATTAACCAAATTGCTTGACGTAACTTACACTATAAATTTCAAAATCAATTCATTCATAAATTCCATTTTTCGAAAGGTTTCATAACTAACATACACACCGTTGGAATAGGATCCTTCCATCCGGAAACTCTCAATAAATGCATCGATCTCGGAGTTTCAGCTGCAGAGAGCTTGGAAAAAGAATTACAAAGAGTCCTTAATCTTGAAGAACAACACGTTGACCATTTAGGCAGAAAAGAAATTATTGGTTTTCTTAAATAACGTAAATAAAAGACATTTGTTCAAATAATTAAATTTTATAAAATAATGGATAAAGTTAATTACAACTTATAATGGAATTACAACAAAATATATTTTAATGGTTCAGAATAACACTAAGCGTTGGGCCGAGCCTTCCGTATGGGTCTTTGGGTAATAAAAACATATCTTTACACCAAGTATATCCGATCACACGATTTTCAATAATTTTCTTAAATGCTGGATTCTCTCCCAGCAGATCACGATAGTTGTCATTGGAAACTACAGCTGCATCAAATTCATCTGCCAATTGCAAAATGAATCTAAAAATATTTAAAATAGAGTTAAATTTTATTTAATAGATATCTGCAAAGGTATTTGTGGATTTATTTATTGTATATATTATAATAGGATGTTATGTTAAACTCTAAGAAAAAATAATTCTTTGACTCACAATTGATACATACACATATTTTGAATTATTTCAGACAGAAATTAAACATAACCTAAAATGATATCTGTCGATTCGATCTGTAATTGGTGTATGCATGCAAGGTATGAGTTTTTTTTTTATCAGAAGCTAAACTCCTTAGTATACAAATAAACAAAGTTTACCTGTCATCATAACTTGTGGCGCTTTTACCAGGTAAATTTTTGCATGGGGTGAAGACAATTTTGCCTTCTTTATGCATTTCCTGTAATCTTTCTGGGTTTGTGGATTTAAATTTCTGCAAACGAAACTGGGGTACAACTGCTTTCACTTCATGGCCTTTCTTAACAAAGTAATCAATGCAAATTTCAAGGCCTTTCACAGAAAATTCTTTATTCAATGAATGGCTGTGAATTTAGAAGTTTTCCAATTATTATTCTATGACTATAGACATTTTCTTACCCGAAAGCTATATTACTTCCATCAAGTATTACCATCCTTTTTCCAGTCTTCTTATCTTTTTTATTTGGATTGTATACATTTGAGTTGTAATCCTGGTTCTTTTTTTTTTCACTGCGCGTTAGCGAAACACCGCTATTTTTTTCTTTAGGTGTGCTAGTGTTCTGATATAAGGAACTTAACTGGCTTTTGAATTTTTTAAAGGGTTGGATCATTCGATCTAGAACAGCAACACTTTTTCGTTTCAGTGGAGATCCTTCAAGCTGAAATTAATATAACCATTTTAGTCTTCAGCATATATAGAAGTTTTTCTTTTTAAAAATATAATTTAATAGTCTCATCGATTTAACAAACATACAAAGAGGCACATATTCATTCAGGTAAAGGACATTTCAAATTGCATATTTCAAAGGTGTTTTTTTAGCAACAATAAATGTATCCAAGTTCATAATTAAACAATTCTTAAATAGATAACTTACGCATTAAAACAAAATACTGGAACGTTTGTCGCATAACACAGAATGCAATAAACATCATATCGCCATTAAATCAAATTCATTAACATTATAAATTAAGCTAATTGTTTTTGTTTAATATTCAAGTCCCGAATAAAACTCAACACATAGCAATGAATATATAAAATTTCGAATATGTAACCTATCTACAGACATCAGCCATACATATACTCGATCATATTCACACTCATATTTGATTATTAAAGTTCTTATCATAATTTAATAAATTGCTGCACACTTACCTCATCATTATTATCTGAAAGTGGGATATAGTCCAAAGCTCCTTGACTAGAATGGAAGCTGTTTAAAAGAACTTCCTCACTAACAAAGACAACGGAATCGTCGATATTTTCCATAATCGATTCATTTTTCGCAGTCTCTACTACACTATCGACTAAAATAATTGAGTTGTTTGGTTCAGCAAGCTCATATAACGGAGTCTTGCTAGTATCAAGTGCAGGTATAGTGTCCGTATAAAATAAATCACCTTGAGCGATGGTTGAAGAAGAGCTTAAAACTTTTGGTTGCGACAGATTTTGGCTTTGAATTTGTGCCGACTTTGAAGTATTTGCTTGATTGGATTCATGTAGGTCTAATGTGTTTTCCAACATTTCACTGTTGATCCAAATCACTTCATCTGTCTCTTTTTTAGTTGTACTGGCAATATTAGATTCTTCGTCATCATCAATAACGATAACTCTTTGAGTACTTTCTACAAAAATACAATCATCCGTTTGATGATCATCTTCCAATTCCGAAGTTTCATATCCTAGTAACCTTTCTTCAGAGGTAAAGCTTTCTTTAACTTCCATTCTTTTGTCCTTATCCAACTTTCGTTTATAAATCCTTGATAATAGAGGCTTTCTACTGTTATTTGCTACCTAAACAATAATTCAATTACAATATTTTACTGGAAATAACCGGCGATGCACATGCCTTTTTCAGTCTTTTCGAGTTAAGTGATATATTGAACTGCTTTTTAGTTGAACGTTTTGATCCTGATGCGATTTGGCTGACCTTTGGAACATTTAAAGAGAATACAAAAAATCTTTAATAGTGTATCTTTGGGTCCACCGTGTAATTTTATTTAATTTGCGATTAAATAAATATATGTATGTGATTGTGTAAGTTATGAAATATACAATCAGAATTGGTTTAGAATAAAATTACACGGCAAATTCTTTTATTCTAAAGTTTTGTGAAAAATTATATGGGTGTTTGGTCTGTATTTGGAAAGGAATTGCATTTTTACGAGCACTTTCCCTTGAACAAATTGTTATTTTTGGCAGATAGAACTTTTATCTGTAGTTTCTTTAAAATCTGTGGGAGACCAGTATTGAATTTCCTTTCTTGTTATAGTTCGTTAAGAAAAAAGTTCAAACAACGTTTGATACGCGTTCCAGCAGAATATACTGAACTCGAAATAATATTAGTAGATAGGCTTTAAAATACAGCTGATATAAATAAGCTGCAGATTCAGCCCACAAGTATTACATACATTAATGCTAACAGTATTAGCAATCATAAAGAGATCTTGAACTGAGGTTTTGAGAACATTGATTAACAATATACTTCGTTATCCTGTTTTTTTGTTTTTTTTTTCAATACGAATGTGAATATTGAGCACTTATTTACTCACTCCCTATTGAATTATAAAAAGAGTTAATTCAAAAGTGTTTAAAGAAAAATTTTGAACATTTAATTTCAAAAAGTAGTTGAAGTAAAATTTCTTTATACGATTATATTAAAATCAGACACCGAACAATAATTACAAACATTTTTAAGAAAATCGATTTACATCAATCGTAAGTTATTTATGAACGTGAAATAGCGCGGCTAAAGTTTTACTTAAAAATCAACTTTTTATACTTACCTCGTATACTTACCTCTATTCGTTAATTTATCGGAAGTTTATTTTTTTCAAGTAAAACACAATTAAGATTAAAAATATATTATTCCCAATAACTTTCTTTTAATAATAACATACAACGAATAAAGCCTACAATAAATGCGTTCACAGAAGAATCACATCGAAAAGTTACATAAATGTACATCCAACGCAATATGAATTAATTTGTTAAGATTTCTATCAAACACCTTCTAACTAAAGAATGAACGCCTTTATGCGATTTCTAATTTTTCAATTCCTCGATTTCTTGGTTTATATTTTTGCGAGCTGCTTCTTCGTATCGACTATGAAAATCAGGTGTTAAATATAATGTGGGAATCATTAAAAAGGTTTGAAGTATCTATAAAACAATATATTAGTATATTCAGATAAGATAGGCAGTGTTACCTTTAATCTCATTTTTCTGTAATTGGCATCGTCGAGGTATGAATATTCTTTTCTCAGGAGTTCTGTGTATTTCGTATATTCTTCTGGGGAAGATCTATACATAAACGTGTTAAAGAGATTTGATATAATTTTCAAAATTGAAGTAATTCAAGTTCTTGCAAAAGTTTGTCAAGAAGTAAACAGTGCAAATAAACAAACGATAATTTTTGACGGAAAACTTTTTTTTAGCAAGGAACTATAGATTGTTGAACTGGAAGAAAACTTGAATTGTTTATAATTTCTGCAGAAACCTTATGTTGTATTTGCGGTTAACAGCTGACAGCAGTTTACCAGTTGTGATCATTATTTAATAAAAAACAAAAAAGTTTGTAATACCATCAATTCTGTAAAAGCTTACACCACTTGTATTAAATTTTTTTTAAAGCGTACTGCTGAAGAAAATTGAAAGAAGTTGTTTTGCTAAGTGATTAATTTTGTAACTAATTTTATAAAAGCCATGCATGTCTAAAAAGTTTTACATATAGGCATATGTGTATATAAAAGAAAATAATGGTTTGGTGCGAAAGAAATATAGAACAAGGAAATACATATTTTTCTATTCTTCTTTTCAAAGCGTAGTCTACAATACCTAAATCATTAAAAGTTACTCGAGACAAACTTTTGCAATTTCGTGGGTTTACCCAAGTATCATCAAATCTAGGTCCTGAAACACGTTAGCATCCTCTTCAAAGTCTGGTAGAATTTCAACAGAAACGTCTCCCAACAATTTAGTAACACGTTTTATGGTTGCCTCCTAAAAACGAGTCACATAATCAGAAAAACTTTGAAGGTTTTACTAAGTTATTTACTCACGTCCTTAAAGTTCGCCTCTACAGAAAACTCTCGAAACTTTGCACAGTTTATCTCAGCACAATTTTTTTTCACATCAAACTCATAGTATTGAAAAAATACGGCCAAAACGACAGAAGGACTTACGCAATGCAGAAATTCCTTTTTGCTCAATAAAAGTTCGTTCCAGTTGTGAAAGTGCCGGTTTGTTTCGGTTGATAATTTGTCGTGAATAAGATCAAACCATTTGAGGGCGACATCCTTTGGTATCGCGAGGGTGTCGCATGTTTTAAACCAAACTAAATCCATATTGCAAATTGTACTGAACTTACGCGGTGTGAGTTCTTTTATTAAGGAAAAAGGAACTTCTTTCAAGATGAATCACCGAAAAAAAATTAAAATCAAAGTATTTGTGACAATTCACAAATGAATTGATTTTTCGAAGACGGTGGCATGTTTACCAAAGAACTCTTATACGAAGAACTGTTGCATGAGCGACGGAAGGGAAGCAAAAGGGTGCGTAAAAAGTCTACCGAGTTTACCCGAAGCAACAAGTCTTTGAGATCTAATTTCATATCTTACCTCTTCAACCAAGTTTTGCTGCTCTCTATAGACTATCCTTCGATTCTTTCGTCGTGCTTTGGATTTATTTTGAGTAGATTTTCTTCGTTTGACATTGTTCCGTTTGCCGCGGTGAAGCTTTACAGTTTTCTTTGACAACCCATTTAATGTCTTCATCTCATTGTATTTTAAAGTAGGGGATTGCGCAGTGAATCCGACAAATTTAAATCTCGATTTTAATGATGGATAGATACTTATTAAATCGCCTTTTTTTAACCACACAATTTTGAAGTAGGTACTAAACAAAAATCACGAGGAAAATTAATTGTCAAGTGTAACATCATAAGTGACGTTCTTTTGTTTTTACAGCCACTTGTGGAATAAAATATAATTCTTAACATAGTTTCTTAAAAGTTATTAGGCGGATATAATAAAATATAAATATAATTGATTTTCAAAGAGCATTACTAAAACATATTGAGCTAAACCACTACTTTTAAATTATACTAAAAATAAAAAGTATTAAATGTAACCAGTTGTAGTTATTTCTAATGTTATTTATTATTATAAAAGTTGTTTGTGGAATCTATGTGAAAGTACTGTCAGTCTAAAATGATCTGCTGTCAGCTGTCATACGTGAAATTGAGTAATGTCAAGCTAGCAAAAAGCAAAAGTTTTTCCGTAGAATTTTAGGAGATTTTTGCAATTGTTGATCAGAGTTTTGTGCCTCACGAAATATGCTTTGAGCTAAAAGGTGCTAATTCATTCAATCTGCACTTAAAACACCTTCCGACGAATTGGACAATTAAAATTTTCGAAAGCAGCTATTTTAAGTGCTCGGAAAAATTCCCGGGAAGGAACACTATTTTAATTATTTGTCAATTTAAAAGGTATTTAGGAATTTAATTTTCTACAGTTTAGTGCAACAAGTGGGGCAACCTGTTTACCTGATACGGAGCTACAGCATTATCTCAAAAAATGGATCTGATCCTTTTTATCATAATTGCATTAGTTATTTTCCTTTTGTGCAGCTTATGCGGATACTGCTGCCGTTCGAAGCACCAAGGAGCAATTTTCTCAAGTAAGTGATTTTTTTATTGCAACTCCATAATTAATTAGAAGGCAGTATTGTTTTTTACTGTGCAGAAAAATGGATAACCTTGAGGCTATCGCAGTTTGTGTACAAGCGAGCTTAGCGGGCGAGAGCTCGTTTCATACCATGTGTATGCCTAGTAGATGACGCAGAACGGCGATTATAATCAATCGCTTGTCATCAGTATGAGGGAAAGCCTGTAGTCTGGTTGAAAATATGTACTTAGTATGCGGTGGCAATATTTACTTGCCTTAAGAGGCTGACTGGGATGGCTACACTTTCTTTCACCGCAATAAGTGCTACTTTGGACTTTTAGGAAAATCGGCAAGTGGTTATTTAGTTTTCATTCATGATTTGAAACATAAAACGAACGACAAAAGATGCAGCCGCATAGGGATAGGATCCGAATATTCATTCATACGCACGTATTATGAATCAACTGAAATAGTGGTTTGCGTTGATTCATTGCTTGCAGCGTTTGGTTCTTTGGAGCCAATTTTCCACCTCTTTTTCACATATCGGTCGGAACGTTCGCAATATGGTCCAATCACACTTCCGGCATGAAATCCACAGTACACATTGACAAAGCCATTAAGCCAAAAATGACCATCGCTGAAGGTGATTTTTCGATGACATTCCGGATTTTCTTCAAATTTTATTAGAGCCCAATTGGAGAAGAATTGATTTGGCTCATTTCGAACTAAAGCACTTACGGCTGCAATAGTTTTAGTACTTCGATCGGTACGATATCTCACTGGCACAGGAATATTTTGACTCGAATTATCCACTATAGCAGGCACAGTCTGTCTGGTGAGATTATTATGACCGAAAATTAGGGTAAACGCTCTTAGAGTTGCGAGCACTGACTCACTCAAAATTTTGGTAATAATTTTTAATAATTTCCAAACTTTATTATTATTATTACCTTTTATATACTATTATTATTATTATTACCTTTTATATACCATATATTGTCCGTCTTAACACTTTAAAGCAGGAGGAGCAACATTTCCAACATTCCTCTTATAACTTCCATATGTCCGTCTATTAAAATCTCGTTGCCTTTTAAAACTCCTTGATGTTTTAATCATAGCCTCAATTTATTTTCCTTTTATTCACTTTGTTTTGCTATTATGCTTTCCTTGTGTAAATATAAACCTTATGCTCACTTATTATTATTCCTTGTTAATTTTCTATTAATCCAAGTTTTGACCTACTTGAAATTGTTAGATCTGAACTAAATCAATGTAAATGGACTTTCGTCGAAATATTATTTAATTTTTATGTGATCACATGATCTTCAGATCGCATCTGTATCTGGGGGTCTGTAAACTAAAGATAATTCGACATTTCATATTTTGTTACATTTAGAGACTTACAAGACTCAAATTTCTTTGCTCGTAGGTATCGAGTGCGAAGATCATTTTATTTATTTATTTATTTATTAATTTTTTAAAGAGATTGTAGGTTATTGAAATTCTCGTTTTTGTCCCTTCTTACAAACCATTTCTTGCGCTATTGAAATTACTTATTCTGTAAAGCTTTCAACAAAAGCAATTCCAAAATTTTACACTCAGTTTACTGAAACATTTCTCAGATAACAGAATATGAGAGTTTGCAGGTCAACAAAAAGCTTTAAAGGAATTTGTTTTGAAACGACATATCATACTCAATATTTTTAATCTTCAACTTGCAAACTCAATTTAGAGCTGTTTGCAGTATGAGTTGATAACAGCATCAGTTAGTCTAAGAGAATAACCAGAATGAATGAGCAGCTTTTTCTTTTTGAAATTGGAATTTTTATAATTCTGCTATTCCTCTACGGGTGTTTCAGTAAGGAGCTCAATGGGAAAAAAAGTACTATAATCTCAGGTTAGTAGTGAATCATCAGTGTTAAGTTAACATTGCTGCCTCGAGAGACAAATGGTAATAATGTACGTTTTGGATTTCATTTAGTGCATTTTTGTAATTTGTTCGCACCATTGCTCTTTTATTGTTTTTCGAATATACTGATAAAACGAAAAAGGTTATCAGTTCTTATAACGGAATTGAACAATTTCCATTTTCAGTTAATCCGGCGTATCCTGCGTAATTGGATTAGTAAATCTCGCAGTCAGTGGTAGCGCCAAATGTTGTAATGCTCATGATGAACTAATTGAAGGATATAATATCAAGTTTTAAGTACAATTTCCTCCGATTGTTTTTATGTTGAAATAAAATTTTCTTGCAAAACAATTATTTTTTAAATATTAGTGGATTTTTATTGAAAGTTGTTCCACTGTGGTTAGTTTCAAAACAAAGCTTTAGAAAAAAGGCAATAAAAGGTAATGCATTTACAATTATTATGCATAAGACGATGCGACGCGTTAATTCAGAAGGCTAGGAAAAATTATTTTTTTGAATTTATTTTACAGCAGTAAACCTACACGACTACATACTATTGATTGAGAGCCTGTGATATTTTCAAAAATGATGTTTTTAAATTAACATTAATACATTAATAATTAGAGGAGGAATAAAATATTTTAGATGCCTTGCTATATTTAAGAAAGATAATTGCTAATACCAGTCAGAGTTGACAACTATGATTTTTATATTTTTCAAATGTTCAGTTTGTACTTGCTTTTACAATAATTAATAAAAATTGAGCAACAAAGATTACTTTAAGCACATATTCCCAAATCAAAAATTTTAGGGTAGGTACGGATTTTCATAAGGTAGGCAACTTTTGTCAGGCAGCTGAAAGACAAAATCGGTATAGAGATAGAAATGAAATTGGACGCAGATCTATAGTTTTAATAGTGGTGATGAAGAAGTTTGAAACTTTTTGGTCTAAGCTTAATAATGACGTTACAACTGGTTGAATATGTATGTGGGTAGGAACATTGGATTATTTATTTTATTTACAAGCTAGATTTTAAATATACCTTATAGGAGCGTAGTTTCGGCGTCTCAGACTCAGTTACCTGTAAGACAGCACTCAGACCATATGAGTTGATTTTATTAATTTGAGAAAATTAACGTGTGCAATATTAAAATGAATAGTTTATTATTTTGGGTTTTTGTCAAAATAATTATTTTTATTACGATAATAGTGGTACTGGCGTGTCTAAGAAAGCGAAAGCGCCAGCAACAGGAGAATTTGAGTTAGTAATTAAATATGTTGATATAATGAGTTTAGGAAGGTGTTATCAACTGTCTACAATTTGCAGTGAATATTTTACTGGCATATGGAATTATTTTCGATTTATCGTTGACTGATCTAGATCGATCTAGATCTGAAAAGATCAAGAGATTTGCCTTAGATGAGAATTATTATTTACTACTATTTACATTAAGGAATGTTTTGAATTTTTCTTAAACGATTTTAAGTTATAAATTATTACTTTAAAAGCCAAGGATATTCCGGCGTTTTTCCTGAGTATCTTCTTTTCGTTTCATTCAAAAATTCATCATTCAAATTCATACAAAAATCTTGTCAAATTATATTCTTATTCAAGGTGCATTTTTTCCCGAATATTATTTTTCTGACTGAATATTTATAAATATTTAAGTGTAAGAACTTTAAATTAATAACCATTTTTCTTTCAGTCAGTTAACATTTTTTCTTCCCAAAATGAATGAGCGAAGATTAATTTAAGTATATATTCTAAAATTCTAAATTTTTAAATTAAAGTATAGAATATATAATTGTAGTTATGGATTTTAATAGGACTAAAATTGTTTATTATATAGGTATATTGTCGGAAGTGAAAGTGAAAACAAGTCTATAATTTTGCTCGTATTGAAGTCTCTTAGGAGCTTTTCAATATTGGTTAAGTTAGATTCAGTCAACTGGGCGGGAACTTTTTGGTCTAAGCTTAATAGTGATGTCACAACTTGTTGAATACCTGCATATGTGTGAACTTTGCTGGGAATTTTTATTTACACAACTGCCAATTTGCGTAGAACCTTGGAAACATAAATTTTTAGCTTTAGCTTGTCGACTTTTGGCGTTTCAGGTTCAGTTGCTAGTAAGACAGCATTTAGTTCATGAGTAGATATTTAACGTGAGAAGAGTAACGTGTGCAATATTAAAATGAACTCAACAATTTGGGTTTTTGTTTTTGTAAAAATAGCTTTTCTTATTACGATAATAGTACTCGCGTGTCGAAGAAGGCGAAACCGCCAGCGAGAGCGTTTGAGTTAGTAATTTTTTGTTACAATTAATGCTAGGAACGTGTCCGTGGCTGCCCAAATTTACAAATTGTCGGGTGCATATTTTGCCGACATGTGGAAGAAATTAGTTTTAACGTTTGCAAGAATCAATGATTGCAAAATTACTAAAAATATGTTTGCTTGGCGCAACCATAGCTAAGTCAATAAATTATGATTAAGTTTCCTTTAATTTTTGGATATATTTTTTATTTCTTAAATTTATTTTGTATAAAATGAGGAAAGAACAATGAAGGAATTAACAATTGACCTCCCGGGTTAAAGATCGGCGTATTCGCAAAGATACTTTGGCTGCTTTCATGAATTCATCTTCTGCAGTTGACTGCGCAATTTAGCAGTTGCTCTTATAGTTTTAATGGCATAAGAAACTACAAAAACTGAATTCTTGAAAACAGTCTTTGATTTGTGATGCTTATTACCGTCAATTTAAAAAAAATTCAAAGAAACAAAATTTCATGTCCATGGGTAAATATATTTAAATATTTATTAACATTAATGTGGGATAAAAAATCAATGACTTTTCTCCATTCGTTGAATAAGTGGGCCGAAAGAACATCTCTGTTGAATTAGTGACAAATTTTAATTTTAAATCTGTCCAGTTTTCAGAATAGTTGATGAGGGTATCGTTAAAAACTTCGGAGGGCGCACTTTCAACCGAGGTGTATCGGAACGAACGTTGATAAAAACACCTAATAGAATTAATTGATATATGTACATACATATATTAGGACACGTTACCATATAATATAAGACTAGATTTATGGAAATTTCTGTATGATTGATAGGGATTTTTAAAAGGTAAACATAATATACTTCTATTTGAAATGAAAGGCATGAGGGAAAAATACACAAAGGCATATTCTCATACTATTAGATTAATTAAAAATAACCTATTTTATTAAAAATAATATTTACGACTTGGTGTAAATTTCTTCATGAAATATGAAACCGGTCGTAGGCCTTGCTTCTATAGGAAATCACGGAAAAGAGCCAGCGAGACCATTGTATTTTATGTTAATAACAACGATTTATTTGTCTATTACTTCGGCACACATTTTAAGTATCTAAGTATTCACAGTTTTTCTGTACAGTTGAATTTATTTAGAATTAACCCTTTTGAACGCACGTTTAATTGAAAAGCTTTTTTTACATTTGGCGCACATTTAATTTTTTGGGACATAGAGTAATCTGTAAGAGCAGAAACATTTCTAAGTTTGGCTTCTTCACTTGGGACTTCAATATGCTCTTCATTTAGAACTTCATTCAAAATATCTAAAGCTTTAGGATTATCACCTAACCCTCGCTGGAACAAAGGATTTATTCCAGGTATTTCAGAAAACCATTTTACATTGGGTAAATTATCTCTTTCTTCGTAAACCTATTCATCTAATTCTTCACGAGTAGATTCACTATCAGAGCTTGACAATTATCTCGCAATCATCATCAGTATCAATTTTTTAGTGCGTTATATTCGCCATCATCTTCACTTTGAAATGCACTGTAATCACTAAATAATTCTTCGTCAGATTGATTAAAATCCCTTTTTTCACTAACACTTTCATTATCACTTTCAAAAAATATGTTATTTACTTGTGACATTATGGGTGAGTGTAGCACAAGGTTTACTAAAATATTGAAATCATGTTTTCCGTTAAAACGGTAACAAATTACTCTCAAATATAACAGAATTGCCATGTTAAACATTTTCTCAATTTCAATGACGTACCAGAACGTTATGTGCGGCTTTGACCAAAGATCATGAATTACTAGATGGGACGCTCGTGACGTATTCCCTTATCTTTTTTCGACCTTGGTCCCCTTAATCCACCGACCTTGCAGATTTTGCTAAAAGTGGATAGTAATAAAGGGCTTACGCGTGAGAGAAAGACAAAAATTTAGGGGGAGGCGGAACGAAAATTAAAATCACGTTTCACCACCCAAAGCAGCGCACACGTTCGAATACGTTTGGCTCGCCTTTAAAAATATACAGTGAAAAAATGTAAGCAACCCGCATCCGTATACATGCTCTGAGTGTGCTACTTGCCTGTTCCCCATTCTCAATTCAGGATTTCCCTATGCTGGAACATTGCCTGGGGACGGCACTAACACCATGCATGCAGAGGCACACAGCGAGCCCGACAGATTAGCCCGCCTTTAAAAATGCATGGTAAAACAACGCTGCATTTTATTGCATACACTGTAAGTGCTGTAGATGAGAATTTTTGGCTGCTTATTCTTATCTCTTTCGTTCTTATTGGAATTTAGATAAGGCATAGAAAGCAGTAGTTCTTTGCTACTTTCTCTAATGGAAAAATTTACCCCAGGCAGTTTTAGAAGTTGCATATGGGTTAGAGCTTTAAACTTGTATAGAGAGTGTCCCATTTAGTAATTCATGATCTTTGGCTTTGATCAACAAAATACATGACGTTTGCTACGTCAAATGCGGTCCAAGGGATTAATGGTTTAATTAATATTTGATTGATATCTAATATTTGAGCCGTTTATTTTGAAAGTGGCGTAAGTCTAAAATGTCATAAGGTCGATTTTACTTGAAAATAATATAGTAAAATCGACCTTATGATATTGTGGACTTACGCCACTTTCAAAATAAACGGCTCATTTAATTTATTTTGGAACATGGAAATTATAATATATTGTCCATTTTTTTTTATATATATTTAGTCGATTTCTTTATAAGATTCTAAATTCTTAAAACGTAAAAATCAAATAATTTTGAGAATTTCATAAAGTATATGTTGGATATTATTTAATGCGGAAATAATGCAATGCAATTAAGATCGTTGCAAATTGTTTTCATTGAAAGGAATTGCTTTAGGGTGCCCACTGAATTGTGTGAGATTTCAAAAAGTAAAATTCTTGAACGCATTTTGCATGCTCATAAATTCACCACAATTCTCTAAAAGATTGTTTCACTTGGGATGAAATTAGCTTTTTTCTACTCAAAGTCTGGTTTCGTAGACGGTAGTATTTAATTGGTATTAGTAACTAACACGCATATACTAACTTCTTAGGTGCTACTGTAAAGTCTTGTTAATCTACGGTTTAGTGGCGGATACTTTACATAAAAAGTTATTCACGCCTTCTGAGTATTAACTCGATATTCCGAGCTTAATATTGACGTCATGAATAATTGGACGCTGCTTCTACGAAACAAATACCATTGAGAGTGAGAGCTATATTGGTTAAATTTACGTTGCTTGCGGATTAATTTATGCCGCATTTTAGTTTGGACTTCGTGTTGGAGTTTAGTTCTTCGAGTTTGTACAGTGCGAAAGCATCTTTTAAAATTTTACTTTAGTAAATTTAGTTGAAGAGATATTAAAATGAACGGTATAGATACTTTAGCTCTTATATTTGGCATATTTGCTGTACTTTTAACACTCCTAATTGTTATCTGCATTAGAAGTCGTGAGCGCAAATCAAAATCCAATTACTCAGGTCAGTGATGAAAAATTTTTGTTAAAAGGCGGAGAAATTTAGTGGTAAAAAAAATTAAATAATATAAAAAAAATTGGGGGGAAAACAGAAGATGAGTCACAAGCAATCATTTATTTATTCGCCATTATTAGCTATACTGTTTTTTTTTGCGTTTTATTGCTTGTATTTGTTATAACTTGTGTAATTCAGCGAAATATACTTAGAACCCTTAAAAGACTAACGTAAAAGGCTACCAGAGACCAATGGATGTATATGTATATGAAAAACATAACAAATAGTTATTTATGCATTTTTTTTTTGTCTTATATATAAAACTGTGAAACAATTGCAAATATGTTTTCAAATAACAATTTTAAGCGACTTTAAAATATGAAATGTGTCCGATGGACATTACTTATTTATTTCATTTCGCTAAATGCAAAGTACTCTTCTAAGGGTAAAAACCTTTATCGGCTAAGTTCACCACGCATACATCTTTGTTTATACCCAAAATCAAAACAAAAACACGTGTCTAAAAAAGTGATATTCTAATTTGTTCTTGTGTTGTATGATTTGGTTTTAAAAACTTTTACATACAGATTTTGCCTGATTAATTGTTGGTGACAGCTTTTATATTTATTTAAAATTAATAATAATAACAACATAATAATATAAGTTACAATTACATGAATATTTTGCCTGTTATAGGCCATGAAAGTAGCCTAAAATATAGTATATACTAAAGTTATATACATATATAATTTGTGAATTAAATACATATGCACAGAGGAAGGAAAACCTAATTGGAGTGCAAATATTCCCTTCTGGTCAAAGTGAGCCTCTTATTTCTTATCATATAATCAATACCTTTCTTATGATCGCATAATCAATTTTAATATCAAGAACAAATATTGGACATATTAGAGAATTTCGTTTTACAATCGTTATAAGTTATAATTAATAGAACATCACATCCGTGTAAAAGTGATATTTTAGAAGTTGCGGCGATTGGAATAACTTGTTCCGATTAATTTATGATTGTGAAATTGCATGTCGCATTTCATAATTCATCAATGTGATTTTTCTATTACATTCTTAATAAATTTCAACATATAATATATATAAATAAAATTGATATATCATTAAATCATTTGGATTACGATTAGCGGTGATCTGTTCATTAGGTAATCGGAATCCTATAGATTTCACTATATATTTAAAAATTCTCAATTAAATTGAGTTTACTGCATTAAATTCAAGATTCTAACATTTTGGGCAAATTATTGATATTTACTAAATTTAAATCCATGAATTGCATTTAGCAGTATCGTGAAATATTGTTCCTCTAAAGTTTTATTTTATACGATGAAAACACTGTGGCACTTTCCTTAATAACAAAAAATATTTATGTCAAACACATGGTCAAAGATGCACAACTTGAAATACTCAAAGCGGAATAAATCGAAAATACGGTTCTGTTTTATCAGTTGCGCAAACTTGTGAATATTTTTATATTTACTTTTCAGAGTCTATTGTATGAGTTCTATCATATGAAACTAATTTAAAACTGTAAGGAAGAAAAAAAAATAGAATTATTCTGATAGTTTGCATATTTAAATTCGATTTTATACTAATTGTAACGTTTATTGACTTCAAAATGTTGTGATGGTTATAGAGTTTTTGTTTGGACCTATCTTCAAAAATTGATCGAACCTATATGCATATAAAACATACATGAAAAGCTTAACGTAAGATTTTTACGGAAGATTATCCTACGCATATTCTCTAGGATACCATCCTTTAATCTTTTATTTTAAACCCATTCATTATCTGAAGTTTTATGAGAAAAAATGTAAATATAATATATGGAAATATGAATGCACAATATTTAAACATGTCCATGCTCTTAGTGTTTTTTCTAATTCGGTTTGTTTTGAAATTTTAAAATACTACTGAAGAAAATTGTGCACCGGTAATTCCTCTTTTGTCGATTAAATCACGACAAATTCAATAAAAGTTATCTTATCAGCTTACTTTGCTGTTCCCGTTTTTTGTATATAACAAAGAAAGCTGATCAAACCTTAACAGTGAATCTCGTTCAGCTTGAATATTGGGTTATTAAACGCAAAATTATGTCTCCTTCAGAAATATCAAGAAATAGTTTGATTGTGGGTTGTATTATATTTGCAGTGGTATTATTGTTTGGATTAAGCATTATGCTATTTTTCAAAAAGAGGAAATTTAGCCGATTTAGAAGAGGTTAGTGAATTTGCGATTCTTACATTTTTTTTAGTATTTTTTAGAGATTTGTTTAGCATTGAACTTATTGCATTTCTAAGAATATACCTTAATTACGGTATAAAAATCAATTAAAAGTTTAAAATTTTCAAGAGGGTAATATTACACTGCATTTTTTTGTAACGCGATCATAATCTTTGTGATATTATTTCTTTCCCAGCCATCGAAATTTCTTCGGGAGCTTCGACCTCGAGTATCTTCTCTTGAGAATACTTCTGGGGTTGATTTGTAATAGCATTTAAAATATTTTATCAGAATTTGGATGAAATTAGTGATTACGGTGGAATGCCAATGCATAATCATAAAATCATCATACAAGGTCATTTGATAATTTCCGTAGAGTTTTTGTGTAATTTATAAAAATAATTAAATGATTTCCGGTCATATTTTAATTAAATTTTAAGTAAAAGTGCCACTTTTAACATTCTTATTATGAATGCCTGACTTTTATTATGCAATTTGAGGCGAAATGTTATAATAATAATAATTCTAAATAAAACTAAACATGCAATTCATCTAGGAAATACCAAACAATTTTAGGTAATTGCCTAACACAGAAATCGAGATTTTTATTTTTAAATTTCGATCAAATAATTCTTTTTATAACTATCGCTTATTCTATAGAAAATTTTTTTATTAGGTTTATGTTTTTACAAGCTTGTTTTTTTAACTTGCAACGGAAAATTGATTGATTCAGATTTGTACTACATTTAAAGTCAAACTCGTCAAAAGTTTGGGTTCCTTTTTAATCAATGTTCCAAACGCAAAGCGATTCTGATATGGTGCTGGGTTTTAGTTCATTTTAAAATCAAAACTTGAATTTAAAAGAAATTGTTTTTCTCTTAAATTGTTCCAATATTTTTGAAATCCTTCAAATTCAAGAAAAATATCATTAAACCGGATTTGTTTTATCTAAAGGAAGGAAGACAATTATTGAATTGAATATATAAAAAAGAGAGATTTCCATAACAGTGTGGGTTAAGGTCAAAAGAGTTAATGACGCAGCGGACTATCTCAAATTGGTCAACAACCAGAGAGTTTTTAAGGTTATCTTTTTCAAAGAATTCGGGTAATTTCGCGAATACCGAAGTTGTTTTCGTACGCTTTTTATACACATGTTCCGAAGCTTTTATTGAAGATAAAACAAGATTCCGGAGCTATAGATTATACAGTTACTGCTGTACGTCATAAAATACGTCACACTTTCTGTTGATGGGAAATACCAACTCTCTTGTGAAAATTATGAACATCACTGAATAATTTTCGTAGGTATGAGTCACCTTACACTGCATATCTACCTGCGATCGAATCAATGTGGTTTTCTTATCTTCAATTTGATTTTCTTGTGCAGCCAATACATTTTTAATGTGTTTGTGCTTTTATAGTGAACTTCGAACACCTTTTTGTCAGTAGATTATTTTACATTGGGGGGAGAAGAACGTAGAGATCAGTCAAAATGTACGATCCAATGTTTATAGTGATTGTTTTTGTAATATGTATATTTATTTTCTTTTTCGTTGCGATAATTGCTTGCGTACGAAGACGTCGCCATCAAAAGGGGGCCATTTATACAAGTGAGTGTTTTTATTTGCTGGGATAGTAATGTGGATATGTTAAAGTGATCGCGAGATTCATCTTATACCTCTTAATTTTGCTTAGAAGGCTCCAGCAAGATTGTTCTTGTTGGTACGAGAATTTGTTTTTTTATTCTCTTTAAAATGATGAGTTTGAAATATAATGTTGTTCATATTTCAAAAAGTTGTTAACAGATAGATGACGTAATTCACTTGAAAAAAGTTTCTTCACATTCAGAATTGGATCTCTTGTATTTTGCAAAAGCTTCGAATCAAAATAATCTCAGGAAATAATTCGGATAGAAAATCATCTACATCTAGCAACCGGCATATATAAAATACCTTTCTGTATACATTCATTCATTAAGCTTTTTTAATGTGTTGAGAAAAATTGCGCATTCTGTTTTCTTCGAAGTTATTATAAGTATAAATGGATTTATGGATTTATATATACGACTTCTCGGTAAATTATAATCACTGGGGAATTTTTTTATTGGAAGATCTCACGAACCACACTATTTGTTTGATAAAAAATTCAACATTTCAATTTCAAGCATGCTAATAAATTATTAATTTTGATTAATTTAATGCCTTCAATAATTATAATACTTCACGGAGCCATCAATAGTTATATATGAAATTGCATTTTGGTAATGGTTTAAGTGTACTATTGAAAGTTTTAAAAGAATACATAAAAAGAAGATTATAAGTCTTCAATGCAGTTCAAATACAAATTTGTAATTAAGGTTCTAATTCTTATCTGTTTTGCGTTTGATATCGTTGTTTGCGTAGTTAGACCTCTGGTAATAACCTATTCGGGGAATAAAGGCAAAATTATCTACCCTCATTTATTTGCCTCCAATAACGTGCGTCAAAAGGGAACTTTTTCATAAATAAAAAGCATTAGCCTAGCAAATTCGAAATTAATATGTGAAAAATCTTTTTTTTTTGTTTTTCCTGAATAATATAATTAAATGTTTTTTAAGGAAAACTACATTGCTTTAATTTACCTTATCATCGTTTGAGTTCCGGTAAAGTGCTACTTAACTTGATAATTCTGACATAGCAACACTATCAGGTTAAGCTCAGCCTAGTTGATTTAAAATATTCCTCTTTTTATATTGCAATTATAATTGAAATCATTCATTATTGTTTGGTCTGATTTTGTCTGGTAATGATCTAAGTGAAATTAAACTCAATATTCGCTTCTTTATTTACAAAAGGAAAGAGGTATACTATTTTAAAATTGTTTATACAAACTGTGAAGTTTTCTTTTCAAATTTTATCTTAAATAGAGAATTGCAGTTTTCTTTAACTATTTAAACTGTATTTTCTATTTTAATTTGCATGATGTTATTTTACGTGATAAAAATATATCATTCGAAAATATTGCTCTCAGTTTTATACATTAATATTTTAAATTAAATTTTAATCCGTTTCAAAACGTCAATCCCAATATTTGCGAGCTTTTCTACTTCATGCGTATAAATAAGTAAAATTCTAAATTTTCTCTGAACAATATTGCTGACCTTATTTTTTGTTTACGATCTATTAATATCTTATGGAGCACAGCAAGTATTTTAATTGTGCCGCAATACTGACGTTTTTCAATATTTTTTCTTCGATTTGTGAATAGCCACTATTGCTTTAAAAGATTTTTTTATATAACATATGTACATAAATATTTTTTTAAGTATAAATCACAAGAGCAGCTACAAAACTTATGAAGCAAAAAATGTTGTGCGGTTTGTAAATTTCAATTTCTTGTCTTGTTTTTAACTTATATTTTGTATACTAGTAAGCATTTTTTTAAAAATATTTTGACTCTAATTCCATTATTCGATTGCGCAAAAATAATTTTACTGTAAATTTTTAGAAGTTACTTAAAGCTTAGTTTTGAATATTTATTATAATCATTAAATCATTAATTAATTTATAAATTAGTTCTTTTTGTTCGAACGGGAGTAGTTCTTTCAGTTCACTTTAAGTAACATAAAATCGATTTTTATCCACAACGTCAAGCAATCTTTAAAGCCTCTAACAAATTGGCGAACTGGTCTGCCTCATAAACAGACAAATACAACAGAGATAGCGAATATATGTATCTGCAGCCGAAAATTTTGTCGTGTTATTTTCTTATATTCAGTTCCTTCATGAATCCACACAGTCTGAATTTTAGCGTGCTTTTATGGTGGCTTTCATACTCCATCAGGAAGACTAATCAGTCCACATTTTACTCTGTGAAGAATTTGAATTAGCCAACATGTTTCAATTAACGTTTTTTAGTTCTGCCTTAATATTATTTTTTTTTCTGTTATTTGTGGTGTTTATAATTGCTTGCGTTATGTATAAGGAACAACAAAAATTGCTAAGAATGAGGATACGTTATGGAGGTTAGTGGCATCGCACAACTCAAAATCCAGTGTTGATTGTGTTTGGATTCCTATTTCAAATGTTAGGTATTTTTAAAAGACCTCTACACTGAGACAAACTTTGATTTCTCTCTAACATGAATATGCCATTGTCGTAGTGGGTTTATATTTTTGTTTATATAATTGCGTCGCGTAGCACTGGATTTGTAAAATGGACCAAAGTCAAGTTCATCTTCGTCGTCTATTGTAGCGACTATCAACTTCTTTGCTTTTTATCCGAAATATTAATAAATTTTGAAATAGTTCAATCGTTTTAATAGTAGTATCAGTTTTGTTTTCATGGAATTTATTCGCTGTTATTTTTCGAAATAGTTTTTTGGTTGGCTTCGGCTTTTCAAAAACTTCATTAATCGATTTGGTTATATCGTGAAGGTACTCGAGGGTGTATTGGGGTACTCGTGGTTTATGATATCTTGTATGATGTACTTTGTTCAATATTTCAGTTATGCTCCTTGTTATCAGTTTGATAAAATGCTTCTAATAAGCTGCGTTACAAAGGTGGATCTGTTTACTTAGTCCTGTGACTAAAATGTTAGAACAATGTTAAACATTAGCCTGTAAAATGCATACACCCCCGCATGACCTTGAAATCTTTATGTATAATGAACTGCAGCTTTTATTATATATATAAATTACATTTTTACAAACTTACAAATCATATTTTATGAGTCGTTGGATGATAAGATAACCACAAAAAGTTTTGCAGTCATCAGATGAATACAAACCTTTAAACGAATATTTTGGAGGTGCTTTTTTTTATAGTGAACAGATACAGCTGTGAATGCTAACACGCTTTTATGCTAGACCTCCACAGAATTCTTCTATCAGTCCATTTTGTTGCGTTGGACATAGCGTTACGATGTATGATCCAACGTTATTCGTAGTTGTTTTTATAATTTGTCTTGCTATATTCTGTATGGTGGCAATAATCGCATGCGTTAGGCTGTGGAAACATATCAAAAGTGGAGGATTGTACACCTATGCCTACCCAGGTCAGTGATGAAAGTGTCGCTAAAATGTGCGCAAGCAGAGTGAAGACAAATGCATTACACACATTCTTTTCAAGTTAAGATAATTAATCTTAATTTTTTTATGGAAATTTTGCCCCTTTCTTTTATAATATGTATTTTGTTCGTATTTACTTGTGATTTAAGTAAATTACTTTTCCCACCATAAGGTATTTGGGTAACTCCGATGACCTAATCGTCGTGGAGAAAGCTTTTATAAACTTAGAGCCGCATTTTGTCGGTTTACTAAAAGCTTCAAACGGTAGTTCCATGGAATTTAGCAAAGTAGAGAGATATTCTAAAAATAAGTTTAGCAAGCGTCAGATACAAGAAATTGCTTTTGGAACATTTTAATGTAAACAACATTTCCATAATGAACATTTTTCTGTTTTCGTCTGCTAAATACATTATTTTCGTATTGTAACTAGGGTTGTAGGAATTGCGAACTATAAGCACTCTTTGTATTATTTAGAAACGGTTTGTTGACCGACCAAAAAGATAGGTCTGTCTTCATAAAATTGACCTTTGCAGACCGGTTGTTTTGAGTATCACAAATGCCGGCAAGATCGTAGTTTATTGTATTTTGCATAAATTAATACTAAAACTATTTTAACACACACATTCACATGTTATTCCATATACGTTTTTTTCGTTTTGCTGTTTATATAGAAAAATAAAACATATTTGGATAACCGTTTATTAATATTAATTATTTAAATTAAATATTTCTTCAAATTCAAAATTTGTGTGCCAATTTATTATATTATCTGAAAACTCCCATTATTTCTGTTTATAAATTTCTTGTTGGAAACTATTGTGATTCAAGGGAATTAATTATGCAGTTATAAAAATTTTTACAGTGCATAGAAAAAAAATTATTTTAAATGTATAATCTAGTGTCTTTCCCCATTCGCGATTTCTTTGAAAAATTATCTTATCAGTATGCTTCACTTTGTTTGAATAACTCGAATAAACGTTTCTCAGTTAGTTTGATATAATGCTTTAGTAGACAGCATTTAAATTAAAATGCTTCCTTTGCAAATAGCTAAAATTATTATCATTTTATCCCTCTTCATAATTTTTGTGAGTGTTTGTATCCGGCGAGCCTATAAATTAATTGTAAAGGGACGTCAAAAAATACTTGGTCCAGTGGGTGAGTTAGATTTTAGCAACCAGAAAAAAGTGGTGCATTCAAAGATTGAATATCATAGTTAATATGCATTTGTATTTTATAATAACACCGATAATACCAACATATGTTTTCGACAAATCATCGCAGGAGGTCCAAATTGACGGGTATATCGCTTGTTGTATCCATATGATATCGCAACGAAAATAATCAAAGGGTCTAACTTCAGAAGTACTTCGAAATTCATGTCGAAAATTTAATTTTATATAGAAAAAGCAAAAAAATTAATTTTTTTATTGTTATAATTCTCAGTTAAATCAGTTAACGATTATGTGCACGTGTTTATAAATTAAACATAGAATTTACTTTGAGTAGTTTGCTATGCTTCATGCATTTAATCTATTAAAAAGTCATCTATGTCTATTGTATTTCGGTAACGTTGCAAAAAAGTATGATAAGTTAATCTTTTATCAATATGCGGTGTACTTGTAGCATCCTTATCATTCGTATTTAAAGAAGTAAATCTGTAAAATCAGTTATTGTTAATCGAATTTCCAAACGAAGTGTACTGTAACATAATTTAATAATAATGCAACTTATAAATTTTTATTGGATTCTCCTCGGTATTTGTTTCACATTACTTGTTTTAATAATTATTTATGTTGCTGCTAGAAATCGAAGACAGAAAAGCTGGCGAGATGCTTTGAGATGTGTTGTGTTATTTCACAAGGGGGAAATTAAAAAGGCAGCAACAGTTAAAGCTGACTATATTTTAAACATTCATTAATATATCGTGCATTCGATATT
The DNA here is from genome assembly GCA_963969385.1 of Philonicus albiceps. Classification (NCBI taxonomy): domain Eukaryota; kingdom Metazoa; phylum Arthropoda; class Insecta; order Diptera; family Asilidae; genus Philonicus; species Philonicus albiceps. The sequence goes on from OZ017773.1 coordinate 33,118,470, forward strand.
CTTCCAATAGACTCAAAGCAAACACTTCGACAACCAAAGGCAATTTGAATATTTTCAAATAGTATAAAATATCTTTGTTACCACGTTTTTGGTTGTAAATGTTAAAAATTATAATAACAATTAATGTATCTTTTTACAAAAATAATGTAATTAGTGTCAATATTAATTTTTTGGCACATGTACATATGCTAAAAGTACTCTTAAAAATAATAAAGATTAAATGCAGGGATGACTATTATAACAAAATTATAATAAAGGTCTGGAGTAGAAAGTTTTCTATTAACACAAGTTCGATTTAATTCGATATAATTTCCACAAATCGCGGTACTTTTCTCTATAAATACAATTGGCAAATCTAAAAGTAATAGCATTATTTTGATTTTATTTCGTAAATAAAAGTTTTTTTTATATCCTGATTCCTTTCCTCAAATTTCACACTTTCGGAGCTTGCTCTTTGGAGAAATTTGAAAAACAAATAAAATTGTCTGTGGTCTTGTATTTATTGCTGAAAGAGCACTTCTCAGTTTTCTATTATCAGAGTTAAAGAATTAAATTAAGAAATTATTTTTTTCCATTTAATTTGTACTATACAAAATTCGGTGAGTGTTCTTCGGGTTGTTATTAATATTTGGACGGCAATGATTAAATATATTGTAAACATTGTAAATTTATAATTTGTACATGTTTAATAATTGAACCTGATTAATCTACCAAGTTTTATACCATTTAATCTTTTCATAAATATTGTCCGTGTAGTTACTAGGTATTATCAACAGGCGATGGTTAACCGTTATCAATGGTATATAATGCCCGTTTATCAGAAAAATTCAGCTTAGCGTTAATAGAGTTTCCAAACGGTATATTATAATTTTATGAAGATGCAGTCTATTTATTGGACGCTTGGCATTTGCTTCGGAATAATTTCTGCAATAATTGTTTGTGTGGCTGTTAGAAAACGCAGGGATATAAATAATGGAAAAGTGTTTTCAGGTTTGTTATATCGCTTTTTAAAAATATTTAGCGGGACGATTGGTTTTTGATGATTGTTATAACTCAATAGTCAAGCTAATGTTTGATATCGACTACTAAAATAGATTCCTGAGTATGTGTACGAAGTTACGCGTAAATATAAGCTTACTTTTTATAGTACAGTAATAGCTTTGGTTCTAAAGGGTGAAATTTATCTCAAATTTTTCATTTAGCTAATTTAAATATATCGAAGACACTGCTTATAGGTTAGAAGTACTTTTTAATAGTAATTTTCCCGGGTTATATATTTGCTATTATTATTTTCGGAAAAAATCACACATTTCATAAGAATATTGTAAATGTAAGTAATTTTGGTGTACTATATTAAATATACGCTAAAGTATCCTGGTAATTACTGGAGCGTATCATTTCACTAATTATAAAATAAAACATTACCATTCGTACAAATTTGTGCGGTAAGGAACATATATTAATATTTGTGGCCCAACATTAGCTGTGGTTTTTTGATGATCTGATCCTTAACAGAATTTGAGAATAGTTACTTGTAGCAAAATTTTTTAATTTTGTGAAAAAAACATCAAATTGCATTGCCTTATGCTGAGTTTGCATCAAAAACTGAGTCCCAGTAATTTATTCAATGCACGACTTGACATTTGAATGGGCAAAAATCATTGCAACTTGCAACATTTAAAAAATTTGCTATAGGTAATAATTTAAAAAAATTCAATTGCGAAATTTCAGTTTCAGATTAGATCATCAAAAAAACACAGTTATTATAAGCAATGTTGAGTAGTTTTTTCCCTCCAAAAGTGGTAAAAACTTTTTCCGATTAAACTTTTATCAGACGATGATTTGTCGACCGGTTAGAAGAACTAGTGATTGGTTGGTTGATCCCCGCATTAGAGATCAGTCTTAAAAGTCTTTACCTATATAACTAAAGTAGTTGTCTCGACGAGGCAGTGGCTGGAGCTTTTGCAACACACTTTACACATATCGCTGTCTTCCTTCATTGCGAAATTATATTCGTTAAAACAACTTACATATAATACGTATTTTTATTAAAATATCCAATTAGTACTTATAGAGTTTACGAGTGGATAGCACAATTTTATAAAAATGGGTCACGTGAACTGGTTATGGATCGTGTTTTTAGTTGTTTTTGTTATTGGTTTTGTTACTATTATTATTTATGTTGTTAGTTGGTGCTGTTTATTTGGGAAGAATCGAAGCCGTTTTTTAAGTATGATATATTAATCTTACGGCAGGTTTGTTTATAAATTCCTTAGAGTTAGTAGTGTTTACATAATAATAATAATTTAGAATAAATTCAATCCTAATAATTTTCGAAAAGAAAATTAGTTATTTATTTCATTGCATCTTGCATTATAACAACTTCGACTGGGCCTAAAATGTGCCCGAGAATATAACATGCACAATTCTTATCAGAAGGTCTCAATCGTGTAAATCCTAATGCAAGAGACAATCAATGAAATTATGTAAATACCTGTATAATTAAACTCTTCTGAGCTCTTATATAATTATACGCTATATGCGAAATATGCCGAAATATATCTATTTATTTATTTTAATTTGGCTTAATATTTTATGATTTCGTGTCGTATTTTGTTTTTCCGTCGGATATCTTTTTGATATTTTAATTATTATTACGAATTTCGTTCATGACATGGGTGGATGGGTGCCTTATGTAATTTTGTTCGACATCGAAACGACTTTAAGTAGTCGTGCATATGATTTTTATAGGAATTTTGTATGCAATTTAGTTACTAAAGGTTAGAACATGACACCCACTTAGCAACACATCCTTGGGTTTTGGCTTACTTTTAGAATAGAAAGTTGTTTTATAACAACTTTTAGAATATTAAGGGGGAACACCACTGTAAAGGGAAAAATCGCTATTTCCTGTAAGTTGTTTTTTTTATTATTTAACCCATTCGCTGCCGAGATCATATTCAGTCACACATTCAGCTATGGGTAACTACAAAATATACTCGTAGTTGAATATATTGAACTATGTTTATCCAAAATTTTTATCAAAAAATTTCAAAAATTCAAAAGTCTCCCCATGGTACATCGAGTATCTCTATAGTGGTTCATGCCAAAACTAAAACCCGAATATCTTATTGCTCTTTAGAAATGAATTGAATCAGTCGAAATGGAGCTATCGTTATGCGTGGCGCTTTTGTGAAAAAATTGTTTTTTTTGGAAAGTGGCAGCATTTTGAAAAAAAAAAAATCTCAATTTTTAGATATTTTTTCTTAATTTAAATCTCCTTAAAAAATAGTAATTTTTAAGAATAAAAAAAGACGGTTGCGCACAGACTCAGCAACTTTGATTACAAAAAATTTCTTTAAAAAAATTATTTATTTTTTGAGTTATCGTATGCAACAGTCAGTTTGAAAAAGTCGTTTCGAGAAAAACGCGATCGAAACTTTAGTGACATATTATATACTCGTATGTATAAATATAATTAAATTTAATACTAGAATACTAGATGTTATCAATTCCGGGGTCATATGACGGTCATTCTCCAGCATCGTATGCATAGTAAGCGACTGAATTATTTTTTAAAGAGAAATTTTGACAAAAGACAGGATACCCTTATTTCAGGTGTAGCGCAGGTGTACGCGCACGGAGGAATGATATCAGAACCGTTTATTTTACCTGCTCGATCTAAAAGGGCTGTAACTTCATCAATTATTAATATTTTGAAATTAATTTTTTTTTGGAATTCTTTAATATACAGTACCAGCTCGAAAATTTGAATTCGCACAAATTAGAATTTCTTGGAAATTAGAACACGAATTACTTTTATACGCACAGCTTGGAAATTAGAAAAATGAATTCTAATTTTCAAGCCGTGAAGTTAAATCAAGTCGTAAAATTGGTTTTTTTTTTATTAAAAGTATTAAAGAAAGTAACAGTCCGGGAGGCTATCCTTTTTTTGAAAGGGGCTTGGAATAAACTTTCGGCAGAAGTTCTCCAGGAATGTTGGAAAAAAATATTTGAGATTAACAAAAATCCTGACAATGTTGAGAGTGACTTCGATGAAGAAGACACATTACCACTAGCTCGACTAGCTGCCTTAATCCGAAGTAACCCAATGAATCAGGTAGTTCAGGAAACTATTGCAATGTTTCGACATTTTGGAGAGGTAAATTTTTTAATCTGTCATGGGTATCTGTATGTATAAGAAGTAGGAAATTTTACGGAATTATAGGATATGACGGCAGAAGATATTGAAATCTGGAATGCAGATGAAATTGTTTGCAATAGCCATAATGATTCAAACTCTTGCACTGGATTTGAGTCGGAGGATGAAGGTCCGCAAAAAACCATTTCACATACAGATGCAATCACTTTCGCCAATGGCCTGTTGATTTGGGCGCAAGAAAATCGTTTGACATCTTCAGAAGTAATAACGATCCAAACTATTCGTGAAAAAGCAGTTGGACTGGTAGCACAGACAACTTGGCAGAAGAGGCAGACTACATTAGACGAGTTTTTTACATAGTTACATAGTTAGGTACATAAATTATATTGAATATGTACTAATATGCTTAAAGTTTTCATTGCGTGGTATGTTATTTCTTGGATTTTCCGCATTGAAATAAAAAACTTGGAAATTGGAAAATCTCGAAAATTGTAATTTACCGAAACTTTTTTTTTCTAATTATCGAGCTGCACCTGTACTTACTTTAAGAAAATATTTTTTGTTTTACCCATCACAGATGAGTTTCCTCTTAAGATTGTTACTCGTTCCGGCCAATTGGCTGTAGGTTGAGTCAGTTCATGAAATTGATTCGTAAATCAACATATGTGATTGTTAGATGCGATTTTAAAAACTAATCTACAATTGTGAGTAATATCACATATTATAATGATTCATTAATTTTATTCCGGTTTTGATCCACACGAATGTATCGTATTACGGTGATGATAACAGAAAAAAGACGTCAGATCTTTTATAATCGATTTATCAGTAAGCTAAGTATTCCAATCGCATTGATTTGTTTTATCGGTATATGAGTAAGAAGGATTATCAAGAGTATTTATTAAATACTTTTTATGAAAATCCAATATAGTTCTAATAGAGTATTCAAACTGAATAAACATAATTTTTAAAAAAATGAACAATATTCATTGGATAATTCTCTTTGTGTTTGGAGTAGTTTCTTTGGTAGCTTTTTTTCTTACAATTGCGATTTTTCGCACAAAACGTGTTAAACGCGGAAAAGTTTTATCAGGTACACTGGTACAAGAGTTATGAATTAAAATACTTCAAATAATTAATTTTCTGGATATTATTTTATCATTTAATTTTATAAAAGTTAAAATTCTAGAAACATTTAAAAATCCGGTTCAATTCTAGTTAAGCATTTTTGATGTATTGACACGTATATTTTTTTATAGATTTAGGGATCTTAAATTTTTTTCGTTGATTTAAAAAAATAATGAAATTGAATAAATTAAACTATTTAATTTGTTTATAAATTTAAAGTAAAATCAAAACTAGTTTTTTGATAATAAGAATATTCTTTCATATTTTTTAAAAACATATAAAACAGTGCAAGTCCAGATATTTTAGCCCCAAAATTGTGAACCACTATTAATTTCTATTCTCACACATTAGCACCTTCAAAAGTCTCATAGTTTCGCGGGAGATAAAATCTTTTTGCTATCTTCAGGTAGCATTTATTTTTTTATTCTTTTGTTACTAATGATAAAATATATCCACTGTATTAATATAGCTCTGGAAGAAGATGAAGAAGTGACAATATTAATTTTATATAAATTTCTAAACCTACATAATTTACAAAACTTTAACAAGAAATGTTTAATTTTAAAGATTTACATAGTTCATGATTATAAGGCTTAAAAGGCAGAGCTTATGAGGGTAGACATGTTGCTATGTGTTATTAGAGATCGTAGTAATCTCAGAAGTTGGAGATAAAAAATGACAAATTCGGTAATAAAATTATAAAAGATAATTTAACTTAAGTAGTATCACTTTTGTAGCACCGCTATTGTTTTGTATAAAAAAAATGTTATTTTTCAAAATTTGTTTAACTTTTTCATAAATAAGATTTGAATTTGTAACTTTATACTCCCACAACGCAGCTTTTAATTAAATTAATTACCTTCTCTTTCGCACCAATATATGGGAATATAAGTGAACTATTTAAGTTTTTTTATGTATGGTTAATAAAATATACAAATCAAAATATTTAAATTCTATATTCATATAATATCGGCTATCAAAGCGACAGCGCTGCGGTATTAATTAATATAGTGAGACCCATCAGCCAACACGTTGCAAAGTGCTTATCGTGCATTTTTTTGAGATAACACAATACCGTCAGCATAAACATGAAGTCGAGTGGCTGGCAGTGGTTGCCGCAATTTTATACGGATGTTGATATCACTAGAATAACGATTCAGAAATAGAGCGGTTTGTGACTCAGAACAGTGAATACGGATAAAATGGATACAATTGTGCTAATTTCTTTCATCTTAGGACTTATATTTGTGGCTATAATGTGTCTTTGCTGTTGCAAAATATGTGACTGTTGTAGAAATCGTGGAGAAGTGTTACGATCCCGTACGGTGAATTATTCAAAATTATTATTTAATTTATATATATAATATTAATAGTAATTAATACAAATATAGTTATATGTATAACAAAAGCAATAATTCGCTTTATAGTGAATGCCAAATATTCAAAACAAAAAAAAAACTGATTATTATAATAAATTTATTTAAGTAATAAAAGAGAGGAAGCTTCGCCGATATTTAAGGACTTAAAAAATTAGTAAACCAATCTAACCGATCTCGTTTAAACTAAACAGTGATAAATAGTAATATCTATCTTTAATATTGAAAACAATTCACATACAAACAATATAAACAAATATTACTTTCTTAGAAAAGGCTTATTATTCTAATTGCTATTATTGTTTGTGCCTGCAAAATTTATAGAATATTATGAAAAAAATAAGAAATGGGTATGTAGAAAATAAAGAAAGGGGTTTCGTTTCTCTGGAAAATAAAAAACGAAAAAATTAATAAAAGTTACTTTATTCTTGTGATGTTATTTATATTGACTTTTTTTAATTCTGCCATAGTAGTAGTAGTAGTAAATGCATTACGCTAAGCTTGTTATACGTTTCAAAGGTATATTGGAACCAGTGTAAATAAAATTCCAATGATTCATTTGTTTCTCCAATTAGCGATGTGCAAAAAATTTAAAGTAGACATTTTAAACTTATAAATAGGTTTAGGTTTAGGTTATTGTGGCTGCCCAGAAAGGCACACTTAGGCCAAATTTTGCCCGTTCTTTTACCACGTAGCGCAAGCGACCATGGTTACCCGTGGGATTTGATGCCACAGCTGCTGGGACGATAGTTCAGCGCGCTAACAACTGAACTACCAGAGGCCCCTAAACCTGTAGATACGTAGATTATGTTTTGCTAATAATAATTAATACGCTCAATAATTTTAAAAACGTATCAACAATGCGAACTCCTAATCTCATTACTTATAAAATTCCTAGGCCGGGTCGTAGTATTTATCGCTGTACAAAATTTGCAGCGTTATCTTATCAATGATATTTTTGAAAGTAAATGATGCCTTCGACAAAGGATCACTTTAGTACTTCAGGAATTCTCAAACCGAATAACAAGATCAAAATGAATTATTTCGCGCTGTGGTCTACCATTGTTTGTATTTTATTTGTTGTTATTATAATTGTCGCGATTCTATCTTACATGAAGAAGAAACGTAATCAGCAGGGAGAAGTTTTTTCAGGTTTGTGAAAATTAATTAACCTGTATTTTCCCATGTTCACGTCATGTTAGTTGTGGGAAATTATAATTTCGTCTGTAGTTTGGTGTAGAGAACATAAATGTGTGTCTTTTTCCGTAAATGATTCATCTTATAATTGGATGTAGTTTTAAGTCGGTTATTTCTACTTTACATTTTATTTAATTTACATTCTTATAATTAGTCACATTTGTCATTTTTCTATATTTGTGTTTTGTGCTAGTGAAATTTCAGTGATATTTCAGCTATATATATTTAAATGCATGCACTGATAATGATGGATTCACGAACCAAATGTAGCTTACTTCCTTTCCGATAATTTCGAAGAATAAAAAAATTAATATGAATGAATGAAAACTTTTCCGCCAGTTTAACTGGCAGCAAGTCATATTACGAAATGTTTATCGTGCTCTTTGAGGAGATAAAAATGTTGTCAGCATAACCTTGGAATGCATGGGCGATTATCAGTGGTGAGGTTTTATAAGAATCTAGAGAAAGTTAGAAAATCCATGAGCATGGTGACAGTCAGGCAGCATCTAATAAATATTTATTAATTTTCATAAAGTATTTAAATATTGTAGAAAATACCCAAAAGAATCGGTAGAATGATATTTTCTTAATGTTTTATACCCTTAAGCCAAAAGGTATGCACATGAACTCGTAAACGAGTTTTTAACTCCGTACCATTGATCAAATTCGCCACGATTGATAAAAGATTTTGATATAAAAGAAAAATAATACCTTTTTACTATAGTGTGGAAAATTTATTGTTTCTCGGATATCCTATTCTTCTCTTTAAGGCTCTTATCACTTTGAAAGGAATAACTGTTACTATATTTTAAAATATATAGTTGATCATGAATACCAAAAACAAAAAATTATGGGAATATTGAGGCGATACGATTTATATAAAACTCTTCCTTTCGTTGTTTACCTATTAGCAATAGAAGAAATTATTCTTTCTATTTAGTATGAATAATTCGAGACTTATTAAAATAGTAACTAAGTGTATGAAATTTATTTTGGTTATTATTGCTGATTTAGGTGTTATCAGTTTGATCATAAAAGTAAATTATTAGAATGTATATTTAAGTATGCCATCACATTTGTCGATTATGATGACTAGCCTATTCAAAATCGCCGATTTCACTAATACCAGCACAGTGCTAGACAACTGATAAAGCCTAGAAATTTGTTGGTATTTATATTCCTCACCTGATTAGAGTGGGTGTGCTTCTTCTACGTTTCGCCATTGTTTCACAAGATTAAAATATTAAGCAATATATATTGTGTTTTTTGAAAAGTTTGCATGTTATTTATTCCAAATAATACTTATCTGATCAATATTTGTACCTTCAAGTTTTATTACGGTTTTGGTAGCTAAATAGGAACTTTTGACAGTTTCGGTATGTCTACATCTCACAGCCCTCCCATCTATAAAGCTATTAAACTGAGATTTGGTACATGTACATAGATTGAGGACGCAATCGGTTGCCGGTTTTGTTTTTGTTTTTGTTAGAGTTAACCCAAAGATCATCCAAATACAAGCCCAAACCTCTAACCCATATGCAATTTCTAAAATGGCGTAGGGAAAATTTTCCAGGTAAAGCAGCAAAGAACTACTTCTTATCAGGCCTATCAAAATTTCAATAAGAACGAAAAAAGACAAGAATAGGCAGCAAAATATTCTCATCTACAGCATTTACAGTGTAGCAATAATGTGCAGGTTTTTTTTACCATGCTTTTTTAAAGGCGCGACAAAGTCACTGCCGCGCTGTGTGCCTATGCATGGTGTTAGTGCCGTGCCTGCACAATATTCAAGCATAGGAAAATTTTGAATTGAGGATGGGAAAGAGGCAGGCAGCACAAACAGAGCATATGTATGGATGCGGGTTGTTTACATGTTTTCAAGGCGCGATAAAGTATTCGAATGTATGCGTTGCTCTGGGTGGCGAAACGTGGTTCCGTTTCCCGCGAAATATTGCTGAGGACTTTTTAATTGGCTCAAGCTTCTATGATGTGTCGAATAGTAATAATTTTTCAATTCTTTAATTTCTATATTCTCTGCACAACTGTATCGATTAAATTAATTTTCATTATTTAAAAGCAAATATATACGCGATCAAAAATACATGCATTTTGTTACATTTACATTTTCCTTGTGCATTTAGTAAGTGTACGATTCATATAAAATATACATTGTGCATTAAGCCTACGATAATTATTCATGCTTCGGTCTATTTGTTATCAGCTGTAGCAAACATTTTTAATTTTTCACTCGATGCACGACTGTAAGTTTTGTTTTAAAATGTGAATGTTTATATTTGTCTATAGGACGACGTAAAATGGTGTTTTTCATTAATTTTCGCAAAATTGCAGACAAGCGACGCGAATCCGCGTGTTTCATTTATTAAGCGCAGAAGACGCGAAATGTTAAATTTCAATGTTATTATAAAACAACCTTAAAACATTTTGTTAGTGTCATTGATAATGTGCAGGAATTGCCGGAAGTTGCCGCGCAATTTTCTGTAGGGTTCCTCACACATGAGCTGATAGGACGATATAGAAATATGAATCAGGCCCAACATGGGTCGCAGATTTTGTTATTCAGTTAGAAGGCTTATATTTTAAGCGTTTTTATGGGGAAAAAACATCATAAACCTATATAGGGGTTAAATAATATCTAACTAGACTTCATTAAAAGAAGAGTGCTTTGAGCACACTCATTATACTTTAAAAAGATATAATTACTCCAATATAAGTTGAAGTAATTGATAAAAATGTTATAAAAAGAAATCCAACTATAGAACAAACCCCCTGTTTATCAGCATATTTTGCAGTTATTTCTAGAATTGGATTTTAAAAAACCAGATCATTATCTTAAGTACTGCTATTGGTTTAAGAGGTTTTTTTTTATAGTTGGTACCCTTTTATATGCAGATTTAATCTTATTTTATTTTTTAGTTGTAGTGTATTTTATCAGATTTAGTTATCCTTCCGGAAATTCCCACAAATATATAAGATTATGGTTATTCGTACTGAAATCAAGAAATCTTTCTGGTGTTAGTTAATATCTCCATTAATCGTGGCGTTATCTGTATCCGTAAATGGTATAATTTATTATCGCTGAACGCTTATCGCTTGAACGGTAGAAATGCTAAAATAGCAACAGCAGGTAGTATAAGACTCGTATCCGCTCAGTCAATGACAATATCAAAATGGATATTCTTATAGCCATTTTAATCTTCCTTGGGGTGATATTCACGAGCGTTTCACTCTCGATGCTTGGGTGTTGGTGTTTCTTGCTAATGTGTAAGATGCCAAAGAATGAATCAAGCTCGTTGGAAGGTAAATGACTACCTTACTGCCGCGGGGAACTTTTAGTAGAACAATGCTATCTTTTATATTGTGAATTTTTAACAGAATAAGTAATTTTTATTTTTTATTTGATTTTTTTAGCACCTGTCGTCGTGACTTCCACACACACCACAACTGCAGGATATCCTACAACAGTTGAACCAACGCCCAGTGGAGGCTACCAAGCGGCGCCGTATCCGACTGCGATGCCAATGCCCATGGTACAACCGGGCGCCGGTGTTCAACCATACCCCCTTCACCCAGGGTAAGTTGAACTACTTTACTTAACTATTTCATTTTCATTGGGTAAATGTTTTTGGGTGTTGCAGGGCTATGCCTATGCCAATGTCCCAATCAGCTCCTTACCCACCTCCAAATATTGGGTAAGCACCTTCATTTCCAAAATTAATTAATCGCTTATAGAAAATTATAAATTTTTGTTTATTCTTAATAGATTTCAGCCACACGCTACGCCGTATCCACATGAAATCCCGCCATCTCAAATGAACCCGCCATCATACGATCAAGTTGTTGCAGCGGAATCATACGCCAAACAGGCACCATACAATCCCGGGTATCCTGCTCAAGGTCACTAGGGATTCTTGGAACCACCATATTAATATAAGTTTCCTTTAGTGTCTTCTAAGGATATATTTACTGCGAAATTTCATGTATTTGTAATACGAAACAAAGCACAAAGTGTGTGTACTTTCCATTTTTTGATAGAACTCTATTTCTTCGAGGGGCGCAAGAATATGCGCTGGTTGAATGTTAACAGTGTGAAAGACAACAACACAACCGAAGTTGGTGATAAAAAATAACTTACCTAATTGTTGTTAGCTTTTAAGCATATTTTCGTATTGTTGAACTTTACAATGTGTAAGTGTTTATAAAATACACAAAAGAAAATCATACGAAAAAAAAAAATTGAAAATTTAATTCGTTTTATTTTAAACTCCTTTATCGACGAACTAAATTTATTTGTTAGTTTTAATAAAATATAAAAATCTTATACTGCCGCCGATTATCAATAATTGAATTATCAAATATTTAGAACGTAATTCAGCTATTTGGAAAGTTAATCTTAAAGATAAGATTTGTACTATGTAGGGGAAAGGAATATACATTTTTTATAAGAAAATAATTACCCTACTTGTACAAAAGCCATACTCAATCAAATTGTTGGGGACTTATATTGAAAGACAAGAAATTAGGGCCTAATTCCGGTTGGTATTTCATTCTTCGGGCGTAATAGGCTTATTGTTAAATTGCCTGCATTGATAAATCTAGTAAAATTTCTTTATAATTCAGCTACAAATTGTCACAGAAAGCGAAGTGATAAGCAGAATCAGGACAGGCTCGTTCAATAAGATTCGAGTAAAATTCGAATGTAAACAAATTTAAAATATATTGCATTTGTGATCAAATTTAAATAAAACGTCGTCTGATGCGTATTTATGTTTCAAGGAAAATAAAGGACACGGCGCCCTTGTAGCATTCCTAAAAAAAGAATATTAATTCGCACTATCAGTGAATTTACGGACTGTCGATTGAATTGAATACGGAATAAATTTATCATACCGGGAGAAGAGCTCCTTTAAATACAGTCTGTTCAACAAGTAAGGAACCGTATTTTTGTTACTTATAGAGGAAATATTTATTCGTAATTTTTTTACATTAAAATGTAGATTGAAATTATTACGCCGTAACCAATTAATAATTGTATAGTTTCCGCCGCTATTGAGAAAGTCCTGGTATCTTCTGGGCATGCTTTCGACGAGTTTTTCCGCATATTCAATCGATAGCGAACGCCATTAGTTCCGAATTATCCGTGATTGTTTGAGATTGTACACAGGTCTTCTAGTATGTTGGCTCTTCATTATGTCCCAGATTATCACTTGGATTGGCGTTGTTGTTATTTTCTGTTTTTTAGATTCTGCAGAGTTGACGCCGATGTTTGGGACCGTTATCAATCCAAATATCCAGACATCTTTTTCACTGATTTTAGGAGATTACGCCCTTGGTTTTTCTATATGGGCTTCGGAAAAAAGGGGTTTTGATATCGTAGCACGGTATTCTACGTTTGCCTCACGTTAGCGATTCTTCATTGTATTGATGCTGACGTGAATTTTCTTTTTTGCCAGTTGAGCCTTCGTTTCGTGCAATCTTAAAGCGGGTGTGCGTTCAAACAACTGGAGCATCATTCCATCCTCCTTCTTCGTAGTTGCTCTTTACATCCCCCGTCCAGGAAGGTCGTCGACAGTTTTCGTCCCCAAATATCGGTTTACCCACTTCACGACAAACTATTTAGATTTTTTAATAGGTTTTGCAGTATCAACATACGGCTTTATATTGTTTCACATATTGAATTCACTGAAATTAATTAGTATTGGTGTCGTAGCTCTTCTATGGTACAATCACTCACAGAAAGAGAGAGAAATACCTTTTATCTTCTTTGAAAACGGATGGTTTCTTTCTTGTTGAGTAGACTGTATATGAAATTTGTATACAGCAATTTTTTGTTTGATGATTGTTTTCTTATAGAAAAAAAAACGGTTGGAGATATTCGGATTCGTATATCACATTTAACTATAGTGAAAAACAAGTTTTTCAATAACTTGAAACTAGAGTTCCATCTCTAGTATTAAACCTATGATAGCAAGATACAACTGCTTCAAATTACGTATGAGACTGAATGTATGTAACTGGCACAGACATAATTCACTCATAAGGTTTGTTTCAAATTCAATTGAAACAAGTTACCTTGTTTATTTATTTTTTAATTGAAATATCGTGAAGGCATTATAGTGAGCTAACCTTTCCCGACCCTTGAGTAATAAACATTTCTTTCCATACATAACAAATTTGATTCTACTCCAGAATTTTCTCATTTACAAAACAGACAAATATACATTTTTTTATACTTAATTCTCTCTATTTTGGTGATATTTAAAAAGATTTCGAAACAGTTGAGGACTTATTTAATCTGGCAATAGATCAATTTGAACTAGTGTAGGATGTTAATGTTGCTATTAATTAAACAGAAATTACAAAAACGCAAAACAATAATTTTCCTATACGTTAATTTCGTTTTTTGGTCTGTTTGGTGGTTGTTGTCTTTTTTTCTTTGTCCTTACTGGATGAACCTCCAGTAAAGAATGACGTCAGCATCTCACTTATTTCTGGCATATCATTTGCCATCTGAAATAAAAAGAACATTTTTGTATAAGAATTTCAAATTGTAATGAGCAAGCACGTTTTGTACTTATTTATATTTATTTTAATTACAAGCGTTTAGAGCTTTAAGGAGCGTCATATGGGGAAAAATATATCCGAAAATAAAATAAGTACTCTGTTTTGTTTTTCATTCTGATTTTAAAATCGTTCAGAGTCCTTATTATCAGGAGAAGACGAAACGAAACAGAACGATTTGTGTTTTATGATTGCTTTAAAGCAAATTTTTACAAGTTCGAAAAATTCCACGTTAGATCAGATTAGTTGACGTTAAAATGAATTCATCGAAAATGTTAGCATTTTAGCGAATGCAGTGTGATGTCATAATTTGTCTTGTTTTTGCAGCACTGTATACAATTTTAGACCTATTAAGTTTTATTTTTCGATTGCACATGCACTGATACTCGTCAAAAAAGGTACTTTACCATAGAACCGAAAAAAACTTTTCTTCGTTTTTCCGACACTCAATTAGTTTTTTTCTGATTGAATATTTTTAGTTATTAAGCATACCTTTGGGAAGTTGATATTTTCCATTTCCTTTTTAGCTTCGGGATCGCTCATCATTTTTGGAAGTATGAGCATCAGTAGGAGGGGAACAAACATCATCAGAACCATTGGACTGAAGAGAAAATCTGTGACCTGCAATTGTTGTAAAGGTGTTAATACACAGTTTATGATGTATGGTAATTATTTAAAACGCACCTTCCATTGCTCCCTCATTTGGAAATACTTGAACCTGGTTAATGCCTTTAGCTTTAGTGGATAAGGCACTTGTATTACAAGAGAAGGCTGTACATAATTCACTTTTCTTGCCCTGAATTTTCCCTTAGGGTTAATTTCTACCCTTACCTAGAACGAGGAAGTTTTAAGTCTCATAAAATTTGAATTATATTGATTTTTTTTATGTTTCATTTTAATAACAAACTAGATGTAGATGTATTTAAAATGATAAAACGCCATTATATTCTCCCTTGTTTCATATATACAATATTTAATCTAAATGATACTTAATAAATTCTCATTAATTTGAAACAAATTTCAATTGAATATTTAGACTATGATCTATTGTGACAACTCTGCGAAAATAGAAATGAATGCTTCTACAACTATGAACAAATCGTTGCAGAATTTGCCCTGTTATACTTGGTCTTTCAACTAAATAGATATGGGGACGTGTAGTGAACATCATGCCAAAGTCACGCCAGTGGTACCGACCATCTGCCTTGGAGGGTCCCTTATCGTGAGGACACATCTCACAGCTTTGCCAAGCAGCCGATTGAATATTAAACGTCGAAATCACTTTGGACTGTATTATCTAATATAACAATGTGACAATATCGTAATAGAGAACAGGATGTCTTAAAACTTTAAAAAATGTATTAGTCTTTGTTCAATTGAAGTATTTGTTTCATTAGTGCTTACGTTTATTCTTTAATTTTAAAATACACAAGGGCGAATTCTTTGGAAATTGTATGCTATCCTGAACTGAAAGTTTAAATGGTAGTTTGGAACTATAATGTGCATAATAGATATTTTCTTATTATATTTCCGTTGAGCTCTATTACGGGAAACGAAGAATATCAAATCTTGCACCAATTTAAATGCAAAAATTTTCACAAGTTATATTCGGTAAATGCAATTGCGCTAGGAGAAGAGATGACTAATTTCATCAATGATTTGCCCACATTTCACCCTACTCCAACTTACTGGTTCATAGAAAAAGTCCGGATTATGTATTTCGACCACGTAGCTGCCGGACGGGACGCTGTTGATGACAAAGGATCCATCATCCCTCAGGAAACCCTTGTACTCTCCGCTGTTTATTGAGATCGATGTGTCCTGTTGCCAATTTGAGTCCACTGCGTACAGCTCTGGGGGGTAAACTTTACCTTCTATAGTGTAACGTCCGCTTTCATCATTATCGTCCAAAGCGGAAGAAATATCTCCGTTCACTAAATAGGATGAAAACAACAAGAGTTGCAGAAAAATACTTCGGGCAAAAATACACGCATCCATTATTATTGAGGATATCGTGTGACAGTACACATGTCAGTCAGTTGTCACTTACAAATTGTGTAAAATTTCGCAGGGCTATCCACGAAATTTGTGAACCAGATTTTTTCAGTGGCACTCAATCTATGCGGTAGAGAGAAAAATGGGTTATTCATAAAATCACTCAGGCGTCGGTGATAGACGATTTTCTTAAGATTTCATATTTTATTAACCCACAAATTTTGTACTCGTTGAAATATTAATATAAGAATTAAAGGGAACGAAATGTGGATAATTGAGCCCAAAAGTCCGTCTCCCTTATCCCCCAAAACGACGACTAAACCTAATATTTTCTAAAAGTCAGGGAATATAATAAAAATGGATTTATTTAGGTTGCACTTCTCAGCATGAAGCTGGAAACAATATTCTAATCCCATACCTGAAAAGTGCAATTGTTTTTAGGCTTAGCCGCGTAAAAAATGTAATTTTTATAATGAATTTGCACTAACTTATTATATTTTATTTAATTTATCATTTATAGGCTGTTTTTTAGTGGGTATGCCAAAAGGAGTGCGATAAAATATCTAACCTAGGCAAACAAACATTTAAATAGGTTGGGGGGGGGGGGGGGGGAACACCTCAATCGTTTGAGAGTTACAAGGTGGTTCGTAAATTCCAATTTTCTATGGTATGCAAATCACTCTTTTATTTTTATCTTTTGGTCAACTCAATGCAGCGACATCTAACTTAAGCAAAAAATCGACTATCCCAATTGTCTTTCCAAAAATGTCAACAATTTTGATCTACCATTACAATATGTCCAAGTAGGGGAATAAAAAAAAGGAAAAGTCTAATGGAGTATGGTCTGGAGATCTAGCAGGCCGAGAATTCATTAATTTAAATTTAGCTTTACAATGTTACAAGTGTGTTCTGGTTCTCTATCATATTGGTAAAACATTGACCTTATATTATCCAGAGAGATGTCTTAAAGTAGTTCTGGCAGTGTATTCTACAAAAAGTTAAGAATAAATTTGACTATTAAGCACTTGCGGCAAAATAAACGGTCTTATTAAATGATTGCCGATGATACAAGCCCAAACATTGTAACTGAATTTATTATTCGACCAGATATAAAGGTTGTAGAAGTTTGTGATACCACATTAAGTGAATCACGATTCTGTCTCATAGTTCCCATATCGATTGGTTTTTCAACTAGGATTGATATTCTTGCTGACTGACCCTCTTTTATAGTAAAATTTCCGTCAGGTATTAGTAAAAGAGCCCCAGGATTCACTCAAGTGTGGTTGACTAAAACAAGCTAATTACGGCAATAAAATAAATTCCATTAATCCTTTTATGACTTCTGCAGCAGTAATTAAAACTAATTATGTAGCTGTGTTTGCTAAACAAACATTCCCGATAATTTTTGAACACATTTTGTTCTTTTTACAATTTTTGCAATGAAATAATAAGGTCAAGATTTTCTAAGGAACAGATTTTTGAGCCTCTACTTAACTTGGATATATTTATTATAGCTGTTAGGAAAGGAAAATTTGATAAAAATAATAAATAGATGTATTATTTACGTGAATTGCGGAGAAAATGCGATAAAATCTTGAATTTTAGTAAAGTGAACAATTTTTTCACTTTCAGAAGTAAGTGTACGGATGGCGATGGGGTAACATTGTTCACATTTTTGTAAAGGACATTAGGATAGTAGAATTTTGGTTGGAGTTGGATGTTGCTGCGTTGAGTAGATCAAAAGATAAAAGTAAAATAGTGATGTGCATATCATGAAATATTGGTTTTACAATTGAGATGTAGGGAGTTAGCTTTAGCAAACACTAACTGAGTATCAAGGCTAAAAGAGTTAGTTGAAAATATAAATACAATGATTAGATGAGGGATACATGTGGAATCTAAAATATGTTCATAATTGAAAGAAATAATTCTAAGAAACAATAGTAATTAGTTTTGCGAAAAAGTATAATAATTATAGAAAGGTAGCATTAGCTTAGGGAACACTATACGAACCGATTCAAGAACAAGAATTTGTTTTGCATACCCGAAGGAATCGATTGGTATAGCGTTTCCTATGTAGAATCCCAACACCCAGTAATTATTGAAAAACATTTTCCAGTAGATTAGACTTATTGTTGACAATTAGCTGGTAAACTATTTTAATGTTGACATCATTTATGTACTCGTAATAGGAAAGGCTTAAGATAACTACAACACTACTAAATAAATATTTTTCTTGTCAATTATTCAAAGAACCTGGTGGTCTTTTCACTTTATAAGGTGATTGATGACAATCCCAACCTAGAACTGAATCCGGAGCATATTTGTTTTTAAACAAATATAAAGTAAAAAAAGAAAATGTACTTTATAGCTAATAGATATTAAAAGTGTGCCAATTAAAACTATATTCAGAGGAATTATTTATTTAGAATTTTTAGAATAAAAATTCACATACATAGTACAGAAACGGAAAATTTTTTTCATCACAAAAAATGTGAGCAACGATAGACTAATAAATTAACGCGAAATATGTTGGCATGGCGTATAAATCAATAAATACTACAAAAATGAAGCACTGATCTTTAAAGACCATGCAATTTGGTGTCATCGTTGACTACTTCTCGTAACCATAGTCCTCATCTGTGTACCGAGGAGTTGACGGCAAGAAAAGGGTTTGTTGTGGTCTGCGCTGCTGAAGAGATATGTTGATTTCTTCGGGTGATCTGTAGACCGTCTGTTGTGGCGTTGGAGTTGCAAATCTATAGGGGTTTGATTGTGGTGAGGCTGTTGAAGTAGGCGCTTTGCGAACTTGATTGTTGAATCCAATTTGGATCTATTAAAAAAGATAAGATTTCATGGAGTGAAGAATTATTTAAAATTTTACCGGTTGCCGGTGGGGCTGGGGACGTTCTTCTTGATAAGACTGTCTTTCATCTTGATAGAACGCATCTGGGTAGTATCGTTCTGAATATCTTAAAGTAACATTTGGCTTGGTCTGGTGTTCCTCGACATTGATAGGTTTATAAAGGTATTCGTTTACAATGTGGTATTTTGCCGAATCCTCGCATATGTTCTCACCCGAAGGGGGCATACAAATTAAGTGTACTTGATGGAAAGTAAATCCTTCAGGGCATATCCATGAATGGCGTTGATTATCTTGACAATAGTGAAATACTTCGCATCCCAGAGTTTCATCCGCATAGTATCTAAATTATGCCCAGAAGGAATTGACATAAAACAAAAAGTTCTTCTTATAAATTAGAAAAAATATACCCGGTAGTTTTTCCATCACATTTGAAAGCTGATTTGGTTAGTAATAAACTCAGCCTATCTGGCTCTTCTTCTTCTAACTCTTCCTCGCTTTTTGGTGGATTTTTTTCTTTTTTTACATTGAATTGTTGTGGTCGTTTCGAGGGATATACTTGGCGGGGTTGTTGCTGCTGCTCTTCAGAAATATCCTCCTCATTGCTGTAGTCGTAGAGACGGCTTCGATAGCCTACTGGTGTTTGTGCCTGACCATCATATTCATCTTCCACTTCATAGGAGCGGGATGCGAACCCTTGAGGATTCAGTTGTGCTGCTTCATTAATGCACATAAACGTCATCAATAGAATAGCTATTGAGAGATGTAGCCTAAATGAGAAATTTGATTTTTTAGGAATTTATTGACCTTACAGCTTATCTTCTAAATGCTTAGCATAAAAACTACATAGTCAGCGAAAATGTCCAAAACATATTTTTTTTTAAAACAAAAAAAATCCTAATAATATGTCTTTTTGAGAATTCTGATGGTATTTTGTATCCCACTAACGCTACGTTGTTTTAAGAGGAGAACATTTTTTTAGAAAGAGGGACTTCGTGTGGAATCGAGAAGATAACCTTTTTTCATTCTTATTGATTTAAACTGATACTATCGTCTTAAAATCCAAAATTTACAATGAAAAGTTATCTCTAGTCGCAGATTACCAATAGAATCCAAATTGTTTACCTACGAATACTTTTTACCATCTTCACCTCTACCTTAATTAATCCTAATATATTGCAGCTACCTCTACACGTCTTTACCTTCTTCCCTAATTGTACTATAAATTAAATTAAGGCTATTGCAATTGAAGACCTTTTTACATTGTAAACCTGTATAGCAATTTCGATTAAAATGATTATTATTATAACGTACTAGTTTCCCTACTACTGCTCCTGCTAGGGTGACATTTAAACAGCAAACTTATTTTTGTTTTAATTATTAAAGATAAGGATAAGGGTTTCATCTTAACCCCCTAAGACACCTTGATTTTACCAACTTCCAAATTTGGCACAAAATGTCTACAGAAATTTTTCAACTGCTTTTAGAAATAATTTAGTGATTTTATAGGTATTTAATTCTAAGTACGAGATCATTAGATTATTTTCATACACCATAATTTATTGTATTTTAATTTTTTATAATCGAATATACCTATTACAAAAATATAAAGCTTAAACACAATTTTTTACCACTGGACCTAAAGATGCGCAAGCATGTAATTTTAAAAAATTTTCTACAGCTTTAATTTAACATGATTTCTAGTCTTGGTAGTTCTAGTATTAAATGCTGATGATTTTATTCAGAAAAGAAAAAACTGATACTTTTAAATCAAAATAAAATTTACATATGTTCATTTATAATAAGCATAGATTAAAATGGTTAGTTATATTCCACATAGCAATGTAGCTAAGGTGTTGGCTCCCGCGATCACCATAGTACTGTAGTTAAAAAGTATAGAGGTTTGTATTTTCAGATTTTAAATTAATTAAAGTGGTTTTGTTCATCTCCTTAATGTATGGATTATTAATTAAATGCTGTTTAATCTGCACATGACCCATGTGCGTTATAAATCGCAACGAACTCTGGGTAAAAGATGTAGAATAAGTGCGAATGCAGTACACAGTCCAGTTCAGTTTTCTTAAGTAGGTAACTATCTGTTTTATGCAATTTCACAGAAAATCTTTGCAAAGAATGATAATTTACATAAGCTTGACCAATACCAGGTTAATAAGAATATAAAATGTGGTTGATAAAGTAAACGTCTTTTGAAATTAAGGTACGGCACCTCGAAGCATGAAGTGTTTCCATGCTTGATCGATACTTTAATATTTTTTTAAATTTATCCAAAAGATCGCTTCTCTATAAATTCGCACTTATAGTAAAAGGTCAGGGCATTTTCTTTTTTTGTTTTTTTTATTAGGATATCCAAACCACATCGATTTTGGTGTGCCACTTATTAATCAAAATAATCATAATATCGGTAGAGACTGAAAACGAAAGTAAAATTTTGCCTGACTACTTCAACAGATGATTGCTCGTCTACGATAAACTAATGGAGCATATCATTGGAATGATTGGACCCAGTTATGCAATTTATTGCGGGCCTTTGCACTTTGTAAAAAAAAATTTCATACCTGATGGCTTCTTAGACCCACTGGACATAAGATTTAGCTGAGCTGCATTAATTTCTTCTGTTGAATCATCTTTAAACTCAGGTCGCGTACTTTAAATCCATTAGGTAAAGATAGAACAATAACACATTTATGCGCACAATAGCAGTAATTTGTTGACGATGAAAAAAGAGGGCGGTACCATGCACCTCTACTACAGAGAATTAAACATAAATTCATTTCGTTCTTCATTCAATTTTATGATTTTATGTAATTAAATGATTAAATCATTTCACAAATGTCATGGACGATTGTTACACATCGGTAGGTAGTTGGTAACTGAAGTTTATTGGCCCCCGAAGTGAGTGAAAGTGCCTAACGTCTTGGCGGGCGCCAAAGACTATTCAAAAAATTTTTAAATATAAAAAAAAGCGGAAACGAAGGTGCAACTACCACCTCTTGTGGGATGTAGCTGCTTTTATTATTTCCTGCCTATTAAGAGCAGCGGGCTGCAAAAGAAATGATCCGTGATAGTAACAATTAAGATCCTCTAAGCACAGGTGTGATCCCGGACCCCGGACTCTCTACTCTGGGGCATTATTATCGCGGGCATTCATTGCGTGAGACTAATACCGTTATATTTCTTTCCAACTGAATAGCCAGCCTCTTGAAAGACGTGAAAGCAATGAACTTGATTTTATTGTACCTCATTACAAATGAATGGCTGGAACCATACGGCACCGGTGCGCGGTACATATCAAAAAATTTCTGCACGATAACGCCGCGAATTATGCGTCACAGTCTATCACTTACGGTTACTGTAATTAGACGGCAATTATAATGTTTACCTAATGAGGATACCTGACAGACGCCGTCTTCTACGAATGTACATTTATTTCTGAGACCATGCATATGCTTTCTGTGGGTAAATTTACTTTTTATCTTTTGTTAACTTATTTTATTATATTTTTAATATTCTGTTTATTATCTGATTTAATTTTTAATGATTGCAATTTTCTGTTTTCTCTGAATTGAAAACTCAAACAATAAAACTACACATGCAAGTTTTCTAAATATTTATTATTATCAGTGCAATCAATGTTGGACTTGTACTTTTGAATGGGCTTTTAGAGAGTAGTTAGACCACTTATTAGATTTGCACTTTCTCAGCGGTTATCAGGGTAACTTATCTTATTAACGTAAATATTTTTATTTGTTTAATTAGTGGTAGGAGCTGGGGGTTGTTATGGTACTTTAAAAAATTAATGAGTCAGTTTTTTTATTTTATAGGCAGCATTGACGCTATGGATCTTGTTACAAGATAAATTGAACTGTATAATGCAGTCGGGGAAGGGCGGGGCGGTTAGTTTTAACCATTTCTGGAAAAAAGCTAATATTTCGAAATATATTTACCATTACTGGATTAAAACTAGATTTTAATATAGTGAAGGGGCCTCTGGTAGTTCAGTTGTTAGCGCGCTGTCCTACTGTCCCAGAGGCTGTGGGTTCGAATCCCACGAATAACCATGGTTTCCTGCGCTACGTGGTAACACAATGGGCCAAAATTGGCCTAAGTGTGCCTTTCTAGGCAGTCACAGCAACCAACCAACCAATATAGTGAAACAATTAATGTATTGTAATTAAAACAATATTAATTAAAAAGTAACAAATTTAGCAACAGAATTAGAAAGAAAACAAATTCAAGAAATCGACATAAAGGAAAAATTTTATTCAAATTGTAGCTAATAAAATTGCGGCAAATAAAAGATTCCTTTCAATTCTTCTTCATCAGTTAAGGTGGTTAAAAAGTGGTAATGAGATTGAAATGCAGTAAAGTAGATAAACAAATTTGCTGACCATGATTGCAAACTTTACCGCATTCTTGGAACTTCGAATATGCCCCGAAATTGTGTTACAACTAGCTGCATCCCATGATTTTGGAAAAATTTAGTTTGATTTACAAAAAAATAATTTGGTTTTATGTTGTTACCTGGTTGATGCGCCTGTTTACAACTGCTTGTTGCGCCGCGAGATAATGTATAAGTTTACTTACTAAAATTCGTTATAAATCTCACGTTTAGTAAAAGATTCGATAAAAATATTTAAATCTATGGAGTTCTGAGTGCTAGGCTTCACGAAGATAGCAAAAATACCATCTAAAGGGTCTAAAATTAGTCATCATTGGTCAGTTAGTCTCATTAATTGATCAATGATAGACATTTTTTGGACATTTTCGGGGTCATTTAAAATTATTAGAACCTCCTATAATTTAGAAAAGAAGAATGATAATAATGGTCGTATAGCTGAAAAGTTTTACAAAATTTAAAAGGTTTTTTATTTCAATGAGGTGGAATCTGAGTAATCTTGGTGTTACAACTAGCTTTTATGTAGTTCTATTGCACAAATTATTCATACTTAAAATTTTGGGATATGCTGCTGGGGAATAATTTATTTCTTGATCACTTAGCACGGTTTTGTTGCTGTAAAAAGTATATTTTTTTTAGAATTATTATAGAAGTATATAAATATAGTATATATAGTATATATATAAAACAAAGAAAGGAAGGACACCTATATGACATACAACAGCTATTTTCTGCCTTATTGTTTATACATAGCATATGCACAAAAGTTAAGTTGTTTAAACTTGTTTCATTGTTGTTTAATAAAGTAGTTCAATAATGAGGAAAGACTCAATTAGGAAACACAGATATTTACAGAAAACTATGTAATTTAAGACCAAATGATTTATTTTTAACCAAATGTTCAAGGTATAGCTAAAAAATATTAATTAGCCTAATAATATTAAAATAAAGCTTGGATTTCCCCTGGTTAAAGTATTTCTTAAAATAAGCAAAAGCTAATAACGTAACTCACTTTCTTACAGACATACGTAGTAAATGATTAAAAAATAAAGTGATGATTTGATGTTTTTATTGTTTTGCCAGAATGCATAAGTCTTAATATCTGTTAATCTCGTATTGTAGAAACACTCTGTAGAAAGTCCTTATGAATTAGATCAGAGCTCTGGCCGATATCAGAAAAATTATATTTGCTTTGTTCGTTAATATCCTTAATATACTCGTAGTTCTTTCACTCTATTCTTTCTATACCTTTAGTAGTTTTGGAAATAATAAGGTTAGATTATTGTATAGATTCGTCACTTTATATCTTTGTACACATATGCCAAGATTAAACACTTTTATAATTATTTATCATATGATCGTAAGAAGCCGAAAGAGTTTTGAAATAAAACGAATTTGTCTTTATAGACTACGTATTACGCAAGCATTGAAAATGTGTATAAATATTCCGGAAATGAAAAACAAATGAATTAGATATGAATACA
Organism: Philonicus albiceps; assembly: GCA_963969385.1. Taxonomy (NCBI): domain Eukaryota; kingdom Metazoa; phylum Arthropoda; class Insecta; order Diptera; family Asilidae; genus Philonicus; species Philonicus albiceps. The sequence goes on from OZ017773.1 coordinate 33,143,671, forward strand.
AGATCTTCCGCATTTTATTGAAAGATGGTAGTTAAAAGAGATATGGATGTAAAATGATCGTTTGGAATTAAAAGCTCGAATTAAGTTTTTCCAGAATTTTATTTTGCATAGCTCGCTTTAACTTTATTTATCTTTAAGTAAAACAACAAATTTGCTAGAGTGTATCTTTCACCTACAATTTAGTGTACAATTGGAGAAAAACTTACATTTTTATTGTAATAAAAGCGAAACCAGTCAAGTATTTTTGAACTTAACCACGAACGTGCTTTACTGTTGATTCTGTTAAAAACGCGATATTCATCGCATTCAGTTAGCTTAAATAGCCTATAATTTCTCTCTTAGTGGATCTTTGTGTTTAATATTAAAATGAATAATAATTGGACCAAAACTACCATGCATGACTGCTGTGATGGTCGCTAAAGATAATGATCAGCTATATATACAACGATGAGAGATGCCAAAGCATTTACTTCTAGAAAGTAAAAGTGGCCACGGAAAGCACGAGAGGTGTGCAAAAATATCAGTTGGTTAAATTTGAATTTTAAACTTTATCTGCACAGTTTCGCCTCATAAATCGCTCTCTTTCCTATTGCACCGATCACTGGACAAGGAAATTATTTAACCAAGAGTTAATCCGGGCGGGAAATGTATGCAACTTGGACGTAGTAGACCGTGTTTGTGTGGTCCGGTCTGGTCCACAACGTGATGGCGTAATCTCAGGAGTCTCATCATAATTGAACCACTCGAAGTACTAAATCGTAACCAATTGAAAACTGGGTCCAGTGTGAGGTGCTCATATATTTTGCCGGACCACAATAGGGCACCGCAGCAGGTTTCCCAATGGAGAGTGTCTTGGCTTTTGCATGTAACGTCCATCCGTTTCTCACCGATATTTTCCTATAACGACGCATAATGAGGAGCTGTCCGGTCCTCCACGAAGAAAGTGGAGCAGGCACTTTCCGCTCAATGTTATCATGTCGGGCGGTACTTTTACTTTCGATCCATTCAAGAAAAACAGGGCCGAAAATGCGAGAGAAAAACAACAACTCGTAGTGCAACGAAAGATGTTTAATTGAAACAAAAACAACAACACTGACTACTCGTACCTTAACTTGTCTGGGGCAGGTAGATTTTGATCGCAAGGAATGTTACGGGAAAACTTGTTTCACCTTTATGGTGCGTGTACAGAACTTCTTACGTAATCGTGCGTCTGCAGTTGATGATGCATTTATCATTTGGCTGATAGATAGCCTCGGGACATCTTCTCCGCACGACAACTCATCCAACTTTGCGGAATGCACTGGAAACTTGTTTTTTCAAGAGATTTATGAGAAAAATCGAACTGCAAAATGATAACATAAATATGTGTACCTACGTTGGATATTTTTAACAATCTCAGTTACATGAATTGTACTAATAAAGCGAGAATGGACAATTGCAAAAATTGTGTCATATCAAAACAATTTCCAATTGTGGTTACTACCTTAATTTCAATACCGCGACAAATTTTAGAACTTAATTACGAACAGTTATGTTACTATTGTTAAAAGAGGTAATTCTTTCAAATTCCAAAAGCCCGTCTTTCCACCATTATATGTATGATAAACGAATTTCCAAAATTTTGTCGGTGGTAATGACATCAAAAAGATGTTATAATATGGACTTAATTATTAAACAACCACATTCAGATGTGTAATATTGTCGAGATGTCCAAATTTTGTAAATATAAGCTAGAGTAAACTTAAAAACGACTGACCTAGAAAACCTAGGCCTATCTAAAAGTTTCCTAAATTCATTGTTGTATTATTCACAGAAAACGATACGAACGTTGAACTTTTTGCTTAGAAGTTATTAATGCCACATCAATATAAGCATACAAAATACACCTCAAACACATAACATTTAAAGAATTCTATAAATTAATTCTATAAATACGATTTAAACACTATGAATTATTGAAAATTTCCCTTTTCATTTAAAAAAATTATTCGCAATTCTTTAAAACTAGATTTTTTATTACATTATTTCATTATGCTAATTCCAATATCAATGGCAATACGAGAATATTTTACTAGTTTATCCGAACCCGGCGTTGCTCAGCATAGTTGAATAATACATGAAAAAATCTTTAAGAAATATTCTAAAATGAAGCTGCTTGTAAAGAAAATTTCAGTAATGTAATGTAAACTGTACTCGTGAAAGTTGATAAGTTCTTACGTAAAAGTGTAATGCAGTGAGGGTTAGTAAAACAAGTAATAATAATATTCTTTTCGGTTTTATATATTTTATATACAATATACTCTTACTTGCAATATAGTTTCTACCACCTTTTATTTTTTACCATCTTTGTTTTACGGTAAGTCTATGTAACTTTTAAATGCATTTACAATTTTACATGATACCCTTAGCAGTGGTGTACACTAACCACTGATTTATTCTCTTATTATTGTAATAAAAATAAAACAGACACTATTCTCTTTCAATCATAAAACTTCTGGACAACGAAATAGTGTTAATAGGAAACCTTAGTATAATGACTGTTAATCGTTAAATATAAGCGATAATATAATCTTCTAATAATATAAGAAAAAATCAGTAAAATCCACAAACAAAATTCGTTACGCGAAAAATTAAATTTATTCTCACGAAAATGATTCCGTATACATAGTTTATTTTACGCTTGAACCCATAAATAATCCCCATCAATCAAGTCATGCCTTTCATTAATTTTTGGGTTATATTTATCGTGTCGATTTTTAATTCTTTTCTCTACTTATATTGTAGTTAAAGATATTTTGGGAAAATTTACTGATTCCTTGCGTAATGTTCGTATTTATTTGAAATTTACATAAAGCGACTATAAATCCAATTCTACACAGCTAATTTTTGAGATAGTCGTGATAGTCAGATCGCAAACAAAATTTTTCTGAAAAAATACTTGCATAACTTCATCATTCATTTTGTTCACGAGTTGATACGTTTTGCGGCAGGTCTATTTGATCTGGGTGAACTGAAAAACTGGGTTATTATGCTAAAAGGTAAGCGATTCGTCTAAAATACCTACCGCAATCAAATTGAGCTAAAATTGCGCATTGTGACGAGACTGCGGTAATTAAATTATTGCTTTCATAACATGCCCCAGGTTATTTTTCCAGTTGATCCAAGAAGAGTTATCCGTATTAAACAAAATTATTATTTTAAGATTTAGCAAGGAACACTGAGAGTCACTCGTTCGTGAAGAAATCGATTTTACCAGTCACTTGATCGCCTTTTAAATTTTTGTCATCATCCGTTTTATGGCTACTACATCTATAAAAGTTGATTCTCATTGTCGTTCTATTTTTATTTATTTAATTTTTTTTTGTCGAGGTTGTTGAATAACATTTTCTTTCGGTATTATATCCTCTTTATCCCAAAGATCACATTTAGCTTATAAACATGGCATGGATAGAACATTGCATTGCCTTTGTTATAGGTATATATTATATTTCTTAAGAATGTAATTTTTTTATTGAATATATTTTACTTATATGAATCGTTCTTGAAACTTTTCGATGTTACACAAGATCTGGCAAAGTTCTTATAAAGAGTAACCTAAATATAGGCTTGAAATAAAATATATAATAATTCATATAAATAAATAATATATTTATATATACATAAATACATAAGTATACTTCTTACTATTTTGCTTGAAAGGATAATGATATTTTGATATTCAGTAACATATTAGTTTTAATGCAATAGCATAATGAAAGAGTTTGGATAGGTTTACATATTTTTATAAACAATTTTAAAAGAATTTAATTGTTTAAAACAAAAGAACATCGTTAATAACGTTTCCTTTTAGTGTTCAATTAGAAAGCAAAATATGTGATAATATATATAAAAGAAGATACTATTTCAGTTTGCGAATATAATTGTATTTTTCTTTGTAATCGACATGAAGAATTTCTTGTCGCATAATATTTCATTCATCACGTTTTAGATTTTAATATTATTTATGCGAATTGCCTAACCGTCCAATCGATTTGCAGAAAACTCCAAAAAATAAAAATAGCGAAAGTGATTCTTCATGTTGATATTTGGTGTTCATTCAAAAAATTGTCACGTTCTTCACAGCTATTGTTAACTATTGATATTTCCATCCATCACAAATGTTGAGCAGTGAAAAGTTTAAATCTAAATTTTAAATACCACTTTTTGTAAGAGCTAGATTTAAGCAGAAATCCTCGTCAATTTACTTTCTCTAGATACACCATTTCATCCAACTTTAATCCATGGCATGGATCTATGCGAATTAATTTCGCCCATGCAACGAATGCTGTGATTTCTTTGCGGTATTGCGGTGGAAATTGAGCAAATAACTTAATTAAATGCAAATCAGTGGTCTTTAAGCTTCATTGGGACGTAATTCGAGCACGACATTAGTGTTCCAAAAGAAAGAATTTCAAATTGAAACCCTACGCTTTGCAACGCATTTACGTGCGGTAATCCAATTTTGTTCATTTAATTGATATTGTCTCTTTGAAAAGAGTATTCACAAAAAAAAAATGTTAAACCTTCACTTAATTATGGAATGATTGACGCTGTTTTCTTTTAGCGAAGCTGAAAAAATTTCAATAATTACCGCATCGTGGTATCCGTGCCGCTGTAGAATTCACTATACTTAATTTTGAACACAAACTCCAACTACCACGAATTGATGCACTTTCTTCGAATGCAAGTTGAATTAAGTTGCGCGCGCAGGTGTTTACCGAAGTTGTCCCGGGGTAAGATCAATTTAAAGACTTACTCGAATCGAACGGATCAACTAGCCGAGATCAAGCGTCAGAGTGAACAACTTTCTATATTAATTTTGAGCTTTATACCACTTCTGTCTGCAATGGATTTGCATTCAAGGGAAAAGTGGAAATATTTTCCTGCTCTTTACCCATTCCGAAATCGAATTACTTCCAAGACAAGCTCTCCTTCTGCTGGAGAAGACTCTTAAAACGTGCTCCGGCAGACAACCGGCGATGTTTCTTGCCGAAGAGGTTGAGGTTTTTCTATCTGACCGTCTGACCACCGATGGTGTAAGTGACCACAACGGACCGGTGCAGTCTGGTGGAACAAGAGCCGTGGACGATGAAAGTCGACTGCTCTGAAAGTGCAAAATTAGGGGTAAGTAGTAACGCCTTTTTTTTCTCTTCAAATTGAAGATAACGTATGGATAAAGTCTATAAGGTGCGGTACCTGCCTGTGGTTAATAGTTAGTCTTTATAACCGTCATGCTAGGTGTGCTCGCACTATACTTAGCATAGTATGCTTAACTATGGGAGCGCATCTTTATAGTGTTATAATTTGTTTTGTTTTGGGTCTATGCTATTGATATCAAATTGACCAAATTTCATTTGAAGAAAAAGTAAAGCTACGTGAAACAATTTGAAAATTTCATCAAATTACTATTGTAAATATTTTTATTTCGATCACATCCGAAACTGCTCACAAACCATTCGTTTTGATCGCTACAGAAAATATTCTTCTGAGCTTTAAAGGTGTCGGGAAAATTTAAATTGGAATAAAGCAGCTTTAAATTGCTTAATTGCAATTCTAAAGTTATACGGTAATGTTTGTAGGACACATATATTTGGACCATACAATTTAATGGGGTAAAAAAAATCAAGATTTCAATATACGGTTCGAAACATAACGTCCTTATCAACATTTTTACAAAGTTATTCGATTAGTTTGAAAAACAAAAATTTATAGCCCCTCAAAAATTATTTTATCAAGAGATTTTTTTCTAGATCTTTGGTTTTTAAATTGGCAACACTGTTTCTAGTGACTGTCAATTTGACAGCTGACCATTTGATTTGTGGTTTTACCATTTAATCAAACTTAGACTTACAGTGCGAAAAAACAGTACAGAAAAAGTTATTGCTGCTGTGTAGCGTAATGTTGGGGGGGATCCGATATTCGACATCGTGCACAACAATTGGAGCTGTGCCCATGCACTTTTTGGAAGATTTTGCGGAAAGATCTTGGCTTGGACCTGTGAACTGTCCTCCACGATCGTGTGATCTCACACCTATGGATTACTTTCTTTGAGGATATGTGAAGTCATTCGTTTACGTTTTTAAAGACGTTGGAGAACTTGGAAGTTAATATTCGCGCTATTGCCGATATACGGCCCCAGTTGCTAGATAAAGTGGAGGAAAATTGGACTTCCTGATTAAGCTTCATTCGAGTCAGCTGTGGCACCATGGCATCATGTTTAAACACTAATGGCATAAAAATATCTTTTAAATAAAACCAACACCATGGCTATTAATATTATTTTTATGTGCTTTATTTCATTTTAAATTTATATACCTCTACCAAACCTCTGAAAAAAGTGGGAAAATGAAGTAAATACACTATTTATTGAATTTAATAAAAATTATTTGCAAAATTAGCTTAAACATTTTTGGAAAATGTGAAATGAAAAGTTAATAATCTGATTATAATTTTTATAATTGATATAATTAAATAATGTTGTTTATTCATAAACTTATTCCTCTTTTTGTTGGGAGTTGTCTTACTATTTTGAATTAATTTACGTGGAATTTCCTTCTGGAAATATTGTGTAAAATTAGATCTTGACGAACTTTTACTGAATATACTTTAAGATTACCGCAAAAACTTATAATCTCTCTTTCCACGTTAATTACTTAAATGCTAAAGTAAAACAGTAGTTATCAGTTTAGTAAAAAATTAAAGTTTAAAGGTGCGTAAAGTTTAAAATTGCGTAAAAATAGTTAAGACTCAAATCATTACTATGGGAAAAATTATGTCATTCGAATACAAAGGTCCACAAAAGGTTGGGATTCACGAATCCGCCGTATTAAACTAATTCTAATAAATGCTGTGATTGATACTCAACGCTCTGCAATTTGTTAAGCACACATATTATGAAGCTAAGAAAAAACTCTAAACGAAAGCTATTGGAATTGCTACTTTATACATTTATTTTAATATAATAACATTTAGTGCAATAAAGAAATGCTCTGCAAAAAAAAATTAGTTTTAATTAATCAAACAAAAACACCTAAAATATAATGCTTAATTTAGTCACTTCCTTTTTAATTTTATCACCTTCTTTTTAACTCTGCGTAATAAATTTTTATTTAATTTAAGAATGGAAGCTTTCATTCGATCTTCATCATCTGTATCATAAATAGTAATGGTCTCAACTTCGGGTTCCACAAGAATACAATCATTGTCAACAAATATCCTTTTTCTTGATAGCTTTTTCATTTTCTCCATAGTATGCACTGATATATAAAAATTATTGATTATTTGTATGAAAACTTGAATATTTTATACGAGAAAATTACGTAAAATTTATTCAAAATGGAAAAAAACGACTGGCAAAATGCCAAAATAATGAAGTATCAGTAGCATTTGATACCTACTATTCCAAAAATTAATTAAGGACAAAAGCAATAAACTATTTCCAATTTTTATATTATTCTCTCTGTCTCCAAACATATCTATTTCGTGCTGGACACAGTCATGTCACTAAAAGATGCATATTATTACTTAATAAAATAAATTGAAGTATAAATATTATCGGCAAAGAAAATATCCTGTAAATATAGTAAAAAACGTTGCATTATAATAAGTATATTTATATTAATTATAATAAACTTATGAAAAACAAAAAAAAACATATATTTTGTCACCTATAATAAATAAATGGAGGATAATAAATAGTGAAACTTATATTAAACGGCTGCTGACTTTGGTTTGTTAGTCAACGAAGGAAATTTGATTTATCACAGCTTTAGAAATTAATATCGGGGAAGAGCAGGAGGAGGAGGAGGAGGAGGAGGGGGTTGATTTGAACTGATATTTGTCTGGTTCACAGTCCTCCGCATGTCTTCTTCCATGGCTTCTTCATATGTTGGAAGATCTCTGTCAAATTTTCTTTCGGATGTTGTTTGGACGCCTCTTTCGAAATCGTCCTCAACCGTATATGGTGGTCCTGAAATATAAATTTTATATATTGCATAATTTTTTGTAATTGCAATTTGTTTTCATTGACCACTTAAAAATTATTGCAAAATTGAAAAGTAATAAGCCCAAAAACCTTTACGAGAAAATGTTATGGGTACGATGGATGCTTCTATCATCACGTATTTGAAATCTAATATTTAATTGGTGCCATTTTCGAGTTCATATGCTTTTGATGTAAGGGTTTAAATGAACAAAAGAAATTTATTTTTTAAAGTATTTAACAAATAGACAAAATTAGAAGTATTTCAAAGATTGATACAATACATTCCAAAAAGTTGTTTTGTTTATCTGAATCTGTAATAACTTGCTTCTTAAATTATTGTACATTTTGCAACAAAACAAATTTGGAGCTATACCTGCATTTAGATAGTAAAATAAAATTTGATTTCGATAAGATTTTTTTAATGAAATCTAACCTTTGAGAAAAGGAAATAAACACGACAAATTAAATATTTTCTTGGCTGGTGCTCATATATTTCAAATACCAAAGAAAATCTTGAACATTTACATACATTTTTACAAAAAAACATCTTTCCAAAAATCTACGACTATTTGAAAAAGTTCAATCTATCTAAAATTTGCTTGGGGTCAAATTTAAAGTTCAAAATAAAGATGCGCACTTTAATTGATTAAAGTTGAGTGTAGTAATTATATAAAATATTTATGACTTCACTGAACTTTAATGCCTGATCTACACTTATAATGAATCAGTTTGTTTATAACGAACAAGTTAATATGGCGGGGAAAAATTAATTTTAGAACGGCTACATGCTGCACAATGAAAAAAGGTTAAGAATATTTCACCGGAACACAGATTTCACTGGAGAGAAATTGGCTCGAAACTGACTCATAATGTTTTCTATAAGTTTCAAAGTTTAAAGGAAACTTGTTAATTCCGTAAAGATTAATCACTTTGAATTTATACATTTAATATTTTAATGGTTATTTCAAATAATAGAAATGTTTGCCTAAAACCATTTTTGGTAGTAGGAAGGTTGCCTTATTTTTTTAAAGATATTTCGATTTTAAATTTAAGAACAGGAATATTTTGTTTAAAATATTTTCTTCGAAACTTGCATATACGAGTTTTGTGGACCCCGTTTCCTTCTCCCAGAGCGATCGACGATAGTTAATTTTTATGGAATCCAATAGCTTTTATAGTAAATAATATTTTCGTGTAGTGTATTTTTCGAAAACATCCAGGGCTGATATTTATTACGTTGAGAATTTTTGATAAATGCGTTTTTTTAAGAAAGAACTAATTGGAATTTACAATAAAAGGTGGGATTTCCCTTTCTTCCCTTAAAGTGGGCCAGAATTGGCTCAGTTTTATGGGATTATTTAACTGCATAATAAATTTACCATTTTCATATCAAACATTTTTTATAAGATGAATAGTTTTGCTAAAAAATAGGGATGCCGTAACATTTATAGCGATAAGCAAAATGTAAGATTTTGATAATATTTTCATTCTGTAATGTAATTTGTATGAGCACTACACAATCTATTTATATAAACTGAATGGGGGAGGTATATTTAAGCACTTAGAAAAGCTTTCTATTTATAAATAACTAGGCATACTAACTTCCAACACTAATTGTTATCGTTTGAAGAACTCTCCTCCGCACCCGACGTTCTCGCTGCCTACGTTCTGTGATCGAGTCAAAATATTTGCAGCATCTTCTAATATGGACCTGAAATTAAAATCCAGATATAGTGTTTTCTGTCACATACGTTATATTTTTGCGCTGTAAATAAGTCAATTAACTTTATTAAGTCTGTACACATTTAAAAAAAGCCACTGACAACCGATTAAAATGCAATAAAACTTATCGGAAACTACGTTCCAACTCATCGCGTACTTATTAATTCGCACGCTAATTTATTGTGAAAACATTTCCGCAAAAAAGCCCTGGGACTCACAAGATAAGCGTATGGGTGTATCACCTCTAAAGTGATAAGGGCTGCACATTATGTTATATTATATTACATCACAAACGACATACGAGCGGCACGTGCTTAAGGGAGCTATGTTAACTCCTACAAAAATATTTTAATAATATTGCGCATATCGTTTAATATAAAAAAAAAAGAAATCACTTTTCTCATACTAACACCGAGTGACGAAATACACGAAATATTTAAGAGTTGTTTACAACCGTGGAAAAAAGCTTTGCCGATAAGATAAATCGCGAAACTGCTTAAATCTGAGGTTAGGGAATGTTAAAAAATAAAACTTTTAACTTACTCCCCAAAGAACAATCAAAATAAGAATCACAATAATCCAAAATATAATTGATACGTTCATTTCAAATGTCTAATACAATCCGGCAAGTAGATCGTGAGCACAAGCTCAGGTGTCTCTGCTAAATGCACTTCTCAGGTTGAGCAAAGAGGTAAGATTGTGAACTGAACGAATTTTATAAGACATCCATATCTTCTGAATTGTTCGGTCAGCGGGGTTAATCGATTTACAATCAATGCGATAAGATATCGGGACGGAAGAGGTTATTTTGCACTTTTATGTTATGATTCATTTAAATTTATAATCGAGAACGTGCTGGTCTTTATGGTATATTTATTTATACGTTGGGGACATTGGGGACACGATTTATATAACATCTTCAGAAATTGTCGGTTATCATTTTGGAAAATTTTCTATGTTCGAAGAAGATATTTCATAAGATTACTTATTTCTCTTGTGCTTTGAATTATTATATAATAAAATAATAATACGTCGCTTTTCTTGATACTTTTTAGATTGGCAAAATTCTAAGAAATAATACGCGCGAAATCAAATTTATATATTTATAACGAAATAATGCAAGGTCACCGCCTCTATTTTCATTCTTTTTAATTCTCAAATGGGATATTTGTTATTGGAAAAAAATATTGCTTATACACCTCCAAGTTATTTAATTGGATAGAGAATAACGTCTTCCTTATTTTCAATCATGAACACTCATATCTACCTATATCTGTATGAATAACAAAATCGTAAACTTAATATTTATTATTTACTAGATATTGAAACTGACTATTATAAAAGGCCGGAACTATTCCGACTCCTCTGCGATTTTTACCTCAAATCTCTTTTAAAATGTAATAGATTGGAATAATAAAAGAATCCTTGGATAAATTATTACCCTTGTAACCATCATGAATATATGGGTAATTCAGTACCCACCAGTTTAGAGATATAGCAACAATGCAGACCTCTTCAAAAATTTGGGAGATATCCAATTGCCACGGGGTAAATCCGAACCCTGGTAGGGGATCACCCGATCTTCCCTTTTGCTATTTGGTTGTTGTTGATTCTGAAATACGAGTAGTAATCATTACCTCGTTAGGAAAGTTGCGTTTAGTTGTGAGCTTATTTGTGGAATATATGCAAAACCCAAAGTTGTGGTCTTTTTCAACTTTAAGTTAAAAACATGTTGTCATCATAACGCAGGATTTGCTTACATATTTTCTACATAATGGCAACTCGGGTTCTCAAGATTTGGGATTTTTGGTGCGGAAAGAATTTTCGATATCATAGCATAATCGGAATTGTCTGCGTATTATTTGGCTTAAATTCTTAAATTTAGTAGTCTTTATATTTAGTGTGCAATAGTTTTATTTTCCATCCCAAAATTTGTTTAATTCATTATTAAAAGTTATTAAAAGGAACTGATAAAATCTTTAAGCAATGAAAAAATAGATACTGTATGTTGAGTATACTTCAAAAACTGAAAAATAGTGAATAATATTACGACCGTTATCACTCACTTATTTCAAAACCAAACGTATTAATTGGTCCATTCCACATGCGCATTGCTGCAGCGTATTCAAACCAGATTTGAATAGGTAAAAGATGCGAGTAGTATGTTTTGAAATTTACATCTGTTTACGTGGACGCATATTTCAGAAAAAAACACCAAGTTTTAGGGGTATAATTACTTGTAACTTTTACGGTAGAAACCATGCTTCTTATTGGTTGTAGTATAAGTACATATTACAAATGTGATAAAAAAAATTTTAAAACATTCGTAAAAGATATATTTCTACAATGTTGTATTAAGAGATATTGTTTTTACGATTTTACTATCCATTCCATGATCTTTCGTTTGTGCTCTATTCAACATATTAAAATATAAAATAAGTTTTGTTTCAGGTTTATTTTGTTTATATAATAGTGAACATTGTTTGTACAAAAAACTATTCTTGTTTGCATGTAATAGGCATTTTAGAAATTTAGAATAATCAAGCACTTCACTTGCGACGATTGTATAGGGAAATGTCCATTTAAATCCAGACAATGCTTTCGTCTGTTCATTGAACTTACAATATGAGTCCAAAGCTGAAGTAAAATAATTATACAAAGTCATACTTACTGAAATTGTGAAATATGAGAATTTCCCAATTTTAAAAGTTATTTCGTTTTGTTGAACGGGCATTATCAAAATAAAGAAGAGCCATAAATAAGTACTTGAGTGAATACAATTTTAATTTTACTTAGATATGTGATTCAAGAACAAGTTAAAAATTTTGCTTTTCATTGTTTGCATAATTATCTAGTGATATGCATCTAATCGTGTTTATTTACATTCCGTTAAAATTTCTAACTCTTTTAAACAATAAATAAGATTACTGATAATAAAAACCACTATATACTTGTACGTATCTCATTATTTTGTTATATGTGCCAATAATGAAAGCATAAATATGTAGTTTAATAGTGAATTTTACACAAAATACCTACGACTTATCTAATATAGAAAGAACTCTACAATTGAAATACTAAAGCTGTAAAAGTAGCTGGTTGGAAAAATACATGGTACATATTAAATATTATGCAGAAAGTCTAAGAATTAAAAAATTTTTACAGCTTTTAAGTATAATCGAATTAACTTTAAACACTTAGAAAACAGTTTTATTGAAAAAGGGTGATTTTCCTTTTTATTATCATTATAAATGATTTAACACTTACTGTTTCATTTTATTCATTTAACATAAACTGCGAATTATATACGTATATATGTGATACATGCACTTAATAGCTCAATAGTCATTTTTGAAATTAAACAATGAAATTCATATTCTTTATAGTTTTACTGCAGCTTGTGATTCCTGGAACAACCTTAATAGTTTGTAACTTTCATGTCTAACAATGAGGTAATTAGGAAAAAGGTGAAAAGCATTTGTACCTAAAAAGAAAGAAAACTGAATTACCTGGTGAACCGACAAACAGATTTCCTGAGGTACAGCCTCAGTGTGATGTATTCATTATAATAAGTGCCTAAAGTTTATACGCTAGTCAGTTCCTATTAAACTATTTTTTTTATTTATAATGTTTATGAATTTTATGTATATTGAAACCAATAACACTGGTTGATAAATTTAATATTTTCCGCAGTACCGAACAAGTGGCAGTTTATTTCTATTTATTTTTTTTAAATTATGTGAAATAATGAATTTTTAAATACAAACGATTAATCACCTCTAATTTTTGAGAATGGACTTACAAAACACAAAATACCGTATTTTGGCTACAAATAAATAAAATATAAAGGTAAAGAAAGCTTATAGTGCAACTTATTTGAAAACCTGAATCCTAATCGGGAAATCTGAAATACCATTAATTTCCATAACGTTTTTTTAACATCTTAATGAACAAGTTTTTCATAAGATCTGTTTGCTATGATCTTCATCCATCATTTATTGTATGAAATAATTAGTTTGTGAAAATAAGCCAATTTCACGGAATATTCGGAAGCTTGAAATTTTATGTATTTTTATCAAATACGTAAAGGTTCCATCTGATGCACTTTTCTAGTTTCTTGGATAAAACGTGTCTTTTTTATAGTGCTTCATTCATTACGAGCTTTTGTGGTTTTTTTAAATTTACTTTTTTTTTCAAAAATTCGAAAATTCTTATTAACAAATTCTTAATCTACAGAAAAATCCAATAGAAATAATTTGCCATTTGTTTCGCAACAAATCCACTGTAAACCTGTGTAATCAATGTATTTTTTAATTTTAAAATTTTAACCAGAAAACATTAAATACCTTCAAAGATAGAAATGAAATAAAATTAGGATGTGATCCTTTTCAGAAAATGAAATATTAAATAAGGTTACCATAAATATGTATACGATATACAAAAGTTCCACATTTTTTTGTAGAAATTTAATTAATACAGTCCTTTACTTTGACTGAAGTGCGATTATAAATGATAGTGATGATGTACTAATTTGTTTCTCGACTTCAGCTAGATAGCTTATTTTAAATCTACTGTTGAAATTTGAAGAACCAAATGGATACCTAAGAATTTTCATGCAATTTCACTTCATTCAAGTTATTTAATTAACCAACTGGATAATTTAGATTATAATTTTCTATATTAAAGGAATGTGTGTATAGTTTTTTGAAAATTCAAATTTTTGAATTCGATATGATGATATGAAATGATCCTCAAGGCATAAAATTGTATACTTTAAGGCTTGTTTATAAATAGAAGTTATTCTATGTGGAGTTTAGAAAAGAATATTATTGTTAAATTTCAACTAAAATTCAATTTATAAACTTGACTTGACTAAACTTGAATGATAAGTTTAAGGAAATTATTAATCAAGTTGCACAAGTATTTTGTGACGATGATGTAGCCACTTATATATGTACTTAATACAACAAATCTACTACTTTAAATGATTGATTATTGGGTGGATGTTGGGTTGTTGGCTTTGGTGTTATGTTTAATTTTTTCCATTCATATATAGTATATGCACGATTATATGGTTATTTTCCTTCCCTTCTGACTATTATCCTTAATATTAATTTAAATGGTACTAACCTAAAACTCCTGCGTTTGTAAATAGCTAGAATTCGAATTTACTCTACTGTCCCCAACCCTTTACTTATTTTTTATGACACCCTTTGTTATCGAATAAAAATTATCGATACTTTACTCACAAGTAATATTGAATAAAGAAAGGATATTGCTACGAAGAAAAATATCGAATAAAAATATGTAATTCTTATATTCATCTTTAAGATGTTCTATGAAAGCGTAGGTGTTGGTAACTATAACAAAATATAGTAAAATATGATCGAATGCACTTCATAAATGTGATAAGCGACTACAGACTTATTAGTTTGTAACAAGCTCACTGCTCAGTTAATATTAAAAATTGCTATTGAAAAATACGAAATTAAATTTTTTTATATATAGTAAGGATGCGATACCTATTTCGTTGTATTGATGTAATATAACTAGGTACTCGATACCGGAAACTATGTATTCTACCCTCGTTATATTTTAGGTCTTATTTAATTCCACACTTTTTGTTATATGTGTTGAACAAATTTAAGAAATAGTTAGGAATAGTGTATAGTAGAGTCTGGTACAAGTAGCACACGTCATTATATATTTTAAAGTACAATTTTAAAGATATTTCTGAAGAAAAGACAAAATCTATTTTTACTTTTGGTATATTTACTTGGATTTGCGTGAAGAGGTAAAAAATGCGAAAATATAAATTATGTTTTTGGATTTTTAGAGTAGAACGGAAAAATAAGTATCAGGTAAAAGATTACCTGCAGTGCTTACTATTGCTTCATTTTAATAATTTTTAATCAATTGGACTTACATACTGCTAGAAGTAAGGCCATTTAATTAATTTTTATTTATGGTCACATTTGTACCTTACTGATGTTTGAATTGATTGTGATAGGAATCGGACTTAATTTTAATTGAAATACAAAATATTTAATGTGTTCAAAGTATTGTCTTTTTTTTTTGTATTACGTAAAAAGTATGTTAACATTTATTGGAAGTTGTGAAAGTCGTAATTTTTGTTGATTGGGAGAAATTACAACATAAAACGCTTTAATTCACCCAATTAACTGCACTACCAATGGCGGTAAGGGTTATACTTTTGCACTGCTGGATCCATTATTCCCTCTCTCCTTCTTCTTTCAGTATCCCGATATGCATATTTGCTATCGTAACCAAAAGCAATAACATGCAAAGTAAGTCCTCTAAAAGTAGGAGACACAAATTTGAGTTTTATAAATCCTTGATTAATTCCCCCGTCAGTGACAATAACTTCAGCGTAATGATTATCATTCAAATCAGTTACAATAACATTGGTTAGGGTAATGTTCCAATCCTTTCCCTTTTGAAAAACTTAGGAAGTTAGGAAAAAATATAAAAAAAACAACAATTTTATACATACTTTCCCTGGAATTTCTAGGGTTTTTGTTGCGGGGTATTTGGATTGAATTGTTGTCGTGAAGACATCAGTTTCTTCACAAAAATTCCTCCTATATCCTAAATTTGTTATGTTCGGCACTAAGGCTTCACTTATTGCAGGAGCAATTTCACAAGCAAGTACAGCATAAAGAATTAAAAATAACATCTTATGTTTAAGAATAATTAAAAATTGAATAATAATTCTGTTTGCGAAAAAGACTCTTCTTCCACTGCGAGGAGATCGAATTGCCAACGAAAAATGAAGAACAGACACTTTGCAATAATCTCTCGTATTTAAAGCACCTTGAAGTGTAGCCAATATCAAGAGAATTTTGCGAAAAACTCGTATTATTTGTTTACTTTTATTCAGGTGTTTTCAAATAGTAATGACGTCCACACATACAATATGTCGATTTATTCAAACATATAATGAATTTTTTATCTGTGTGTGCTTTTCTTAGCTGCTTTCAATTGGTAGTTTCATCGCAAGAGTGAAAAATAAAAAATAAAAAAATAAATTTAAGGCAAACATATGCATTAAAATTTTAATGAAACAATAAAAGCACACAGTACAAAATGTGATTCACTTTTTTCTGAGTCATATGAACGAGAAATGTTTGATTTAATTTTTATTATCAAATGCCTTTAAAAATACTGTTCGTTTTCCGCCGGAAATCTTATAGGTACAATAAAATCAATTTAAATATTTTTGTGAAAGGTATAAAATAGAAACTATAACTCCCACAAAGTCTTAATCCATAAACATTATTAAATAATTCAAATTTTCACCATCGAATTTTATGCTCCGTTCCATAAGCTACTTACTAAATAAAATTTAAGATTTAATTATTATAAAAATTCGAAGCCGTCGTGATGATTTCTTAGCATGGATTTAATAATGTCTATACATACATATATATCAGTTAAATTACACAGTTAACAAGGGATAGTAAACGAAAACTATAATACAAGAGTTATTTCAAGCATAGTTTTTTGTACTAAACCCGAATCAGACGGCAAAATTGCTGTATCACATTAAATTTCGAAACATTCCAACCAAAAATTGATAAAAACACGGTTTTTCGTTATTTTTAGGTTACCCACTTCAAAACCCACTTTAAATTATACAGATATCGTTTTTTTTCTTTAAAATATCGTAAATTGAAATTTATTGCACAGGTCTAGGCTAATTTATTACAGATCTGTTCAGTTTCATGCTAAACTAGAAAATTTCAATTTACGATATTTCGCAGAAAAAAAAGATGTCGATATAATTCAAAGCTGGTTTTAAAGGGAAAGATTATTACTGTCAACTGCCATATTAGATTTTACGGCTAATAACGAAAAACCGTTTTTTGTTACACTTTTAGGTTAGGATATCTCGAAATCTTGACGTGATAGGGCAATTCTGTGGTCGCATTTGGATTCAGTGCGGTTTTTTGCTCCTCAGTCCAATCTGAAACTTATGATACAGACATAAGTATGCTTCTAATTAAATATTTAAAAAAATGTGTATCATGTAAAACCATTAGTAGCTTTAAGAATACCTATTGAATTCACCTTTTAAAATATTTCGTAAGTACGAGTATCGGTTATTGTATTGTTATCATACATATATTTGAGTATATACCTACTTGAACCATCTGAGGGCTACTTCTTCAATTACAAAAAATATTAATTTTAATTAATTAGTTAGTGCAATGTGTTGAAAAATAATTAATTAGAAAGGTTTAAAATTACCTTTTCAAAACAAATACGAACCCGCACATGCTTGCTTATTTTATGAGCTTTGTCTTTTCGGTTTTCATTTAGCAAAATTGTTCAAGCAGTTTTCATTCCTTAAAACAATGATAGTTGTATGAACTTGTCTCGTTAATAATAAGTCTGTTCGTTAAACTCTGATCTAGATCAGACCATCCAACAAGATAAACTTAGATCTGGATCTGGATCTGGATCTGGAAAATATCAGAAGTCTCAATGAATGCAAATCGATCAGTTAAAATAACCAAGTGTCAATTGTCAGAAGTCAAGTTGTGAAAAAAGGAATTTGAAATTTTATTGAAGTAAATTATTATAAAAACAAATGTACAAACATTATTATTATTATTATTATTATTATTATTATTGGGGTGGGCGAGACGTGTAGCCTAGAGCGCTCAGACGTTGTCCATTGCACTCATTGGACCTATTGCGTTCACAGCTTAAAATACCTAAGCTCGCTAACAACTGATCTACCAGAGGCCCCATACCGTGTACGAACATACTATCAAAATATAACGTTGGGAACATTCTTTCCAATAGGTGTAACTAATTAAAACCTTTAATGTCCAAACTGAAGGCAATTTTATTTGCATAAAGTAATTAATTTTTAGCTTTCTACTTGAAAACTAACTTTTAAAACAAAAATAAATGTCCAAGGTACTTTAAATCAACATCAGAAACTGTTAAATTATCAATTTCTCTGATCAAAAATTTGTGATCAGAAAAGATCGATAATTTCCAACTTAAATCAGTGTGAACACGAAGATTAGTTTAGATCGGAAAAGATTAATGACAGTTAGATCAGTGAACGAACAGATCTAATAACTTTGTTTTTAATCTTAAAGATTTTAAAATCGTTACCGAGATACCATAGCGATCCTAGTCTTAGGGGTTCAAACTAAATGAGTTACATACTAAACTACTTGCAGGAACAACAATGGTCAGAATACCTAGTATTTTTTGGGGAAGGTATGTTAGAAATGAACTTTACGTGCTACAAAGTAAAATATTGAGTTGAATAATTTAAAATAGTAGGCTTTTGGTCTCATTAATTTCATATGTGTTGTTTAAAAGTTAACTGTCGTTTTCTTAAACATTATACATATCATGTATATCTTGGATATTCGAAAGAATAATATCAGGAAATTTGAAATGTATAAAATAGCTTTCATTTTAGAATTATCCGTTGCAACTGACGATATAGAATAACATATTAAGAACTTACGGGTTGTTGTTGACTGACATAAATTCCATAGAAAATAATCGACAAAATTTTGGTTTTAACTATTGTTTTATCTTTAGCAATAACCTTGTACTTCTTTAATCTTTATGAGAAAACGCGGCAGTTAAGTAATAAAAACCCATAGTACATAGACAGAATGTGGAGTTCAATTTTGCAAGTAATTTTCTCGGTGTCACAGATATTTAAGGTTTCATTTGTTATTAGAAAGCTACGTAACTGCTTACGTTCTGTAGCTCCAATCGCGTCAATAACGCTAACGTCACTGTTTTTATAGCGCGGGTGATTGCTTACGGCAGAATGATGAATACGCTATGAAAAACTGTGAATAACTTCTGAAGAAGCTTTTAAAATAATAAGTTTAGATTATTAAGTACAAGTTAGATACTCTAACAATATATTTATTTCAAATTTGCCTCAATATAAAAAACTTTGAATTTAACATTTTTAACATTTTCCATCAAAAGTTCCATAAATTTTTAATGTGAATACAAATGCCCTGAACCAGGGTCTTTCAAGTTCCAAATACATATTTTTTGAATTAACTTTGGCTTTGTTTATTATTAAGTTGTGACTCTTGCGACAGTCGGTAAGGTTCACACGTGTGATAGTATAGACTTCTTTTTCACCCTTGAAAAGAAAATGTTTATCAATATGTAATTCAATAAAAAGTATAAATATTATAATTTAAAATAATTCTTGAAAGCGAAAGGCGTTGTTACTTTTCTAACTATTCCTTTATATATAAATAAAAATAAAAGAAAAAAACTGTAACTGTGTAACAAGCAAAATTTTTAAAAGAACAATCTGTCTGTAGTATAATCACCAAAATACTTACTTTAGCAGGGAAATTCAATTTAAAAGAGTGAGAAAAGGCAACCGCGTCTGATGTCACGCTTTCAAAATATATTAGTTCTTCTCCAGATTTCTCCTTGCCCCATATTTTAATGTTCGCAAAAACTGCGCAGAAGTATAGTGAAAAAATCAAAAATGATTTCATTTTAAATATATTTTATTATACAATAAAATAGATTCGTAGTGAATTATTGGAAGCGCTAAACGCGAAAATCCTTGCTTTTCTTACTGAAATGGAACTAATAGCTATCATTTCTACTTGATGTAATATATATTGAAGAGTTATTAGCATATGCATTGACGATGAAAATTTAAAGTTTATTGTTCTCATTCCTTTATGACGAATATATTGAAAATTTGCGCAATATCTTCTTTAAAATCATTGTTTTATTCGAACATATGTTTGAACGACGTACAAGAGCTTTGAAATTTTATATTAATTTATTGTCATTTTCAAGATTATTTGATAAAAAACAAAAAAACAAAACGCGTTGTTGGGACTACCATCCCCTAAAACTAAATTCTGGGTAATCCTAATATTATAATAACAATTGAGAAAATATTATTTATTTTTATTATTTAAGAACACTGTCTTTACTTTACAAAAACAGATTTGGAAATAGCGTGTCGACACTTCAATGATTGCAGATTTAATATAATTTAATTTTATCGCAAATAGATGGTAATGAAAGTGTGTCTGTCTGTCTGTGCACGCATCATGCAGAAAATACTGTAGGCAGTTTATGTGATGGGTGTAGCATATACCATAGGATACATTTTATTCCCAAAACATTATATCTCTGGTATTTTATTTTAGGTCAGAACATTTTGGAGAATTCAGAAAAGAGAAAATCGAAGATGCGCGACTGCTTTTTTTTGTGCATTGCATCATTTTTTAAGAAACATTTTCTCAAAGTTCGCTTTAAGATATATCACCTGATTTAAATCGGTATTTTATTTAAGAGTTATAACCGTTTGAAGATTAAAAATATAAAAATTCATGGCTTGAAAACAGACAATAATAAAAATCTAAAAAAACAAATAATGGATGGTTTTTCTACCATGATTTATTATACTTACTTTGTTAAGAGAGACTTTACTAATTTATGAATGGTTAGTTCGAGCACCTATAGTTTATATAGATTTGTTTCTATTATATCTATCTATATTATATCAACGATTTTTTAATAATAATAGTTTATGGTACGAGATGACATAATGTATGATATCCATATTTTTAGTTATGAAAACTATACTACTACTAAGGAGAAATTTATATAGGGATATTTGTACAGGGTAAAGTGCTAAACAAATATCGTTACATAAACTATTTCATATTTCCCTGTTCTATATATTTTAAGGGATAATATTCAAGCTTATAATAAGCATTTTATATGGTGTTTTGCTTTTCTTAATTAATCTTTTCACTTTAAAATTAAATTTGAATCTACTAAATTACACGAATTAGGGCAAATTATGAAAGTTTCAATCCAAGAAGAAGAACCCGATTTCACCTAGGCATATCTTTTCTGTCGTAGACACTCACAAAAAGGATTGCAAGCTGATCTCTATAAATAATTTATTGAAATTAAAAGTGTGAATTATAACGAAGAAAAAATTATAGATTTACACAATACACCTTGGAAAAATCGCAAAATAATATAGGAGCATTAATTCAAATGGTGTACATATTTAATATAAAGTATCCTGAGAAAGACAACATTGCAAAATACTTTGGAATATAAGATAAAACATGGGAGCTTGATGTTATTCTTGCTTAATTAATTAATTTCGATATTGTACTAGTGGCAAAGTAATAACTGGAGTGTGGTGGTGTAGTTTATAGTTGTTGTTCAATGACTATGCTCTGTGGTTTTGTGTACTCCATATTATTTAGCTGGTTATTAACTTATTTATTTATTTATATTTTTACTTCAATTTGTGGGTATCAGCTGATTTATTGTACCCTACCCATTACGTCTACACTTTGCAAGTTTGCGCATATTCTTACGTACCTTGCATCCTTAGATGCGCTTAGATGCGACGTTATGAAATAGATGGTACAAATTATATCCATCGTAAACATTGCTCTATACGCAATTTGATAAGTCTATGTTCATGTTTACGAGAGTTTCACAACCTTTCTAATATGAAATAAAACACTGTAGGCATTATAATTTTTCTTACATTTATTTAAGTTTCCAAAATACATTAGCACTCAAGGTACATTTAAGATGTCTGTTTGGTTTCATTGATTCCTAGACGATATGTTTATTTGTTTTGTTGAGTTTGATGATATGTACGTTTGCGAAAAAATGGTTCAGTAGGTACGTCTTAGAATTAGTGAATTCGATATGTGTACGGTTGTTCCGAAAATTCTTATGTGGTAGCATTTTTATGTTGTAGACATACAATATAATTTGTACAGCTATTAGATAAGGGTGGAAATAAATTCGAAATATTTCATTTTGCCTTTTTTAAGTTTTGTAAGTTTTCTTTACTAGTAGATTTCCATACAATAGTAGTAGTAGCTAGCGATACAGCAAATTAAAGACACATCTCAAAGTTGAAACTATAATGATATATGTAGCTACATAAGTACATTTGCTTGTACATTTAGATTTTGTGAAAATTCTGAAAATTTAAGTATGAGATTAAGATGGCTTGAGAAAGCGTTAGGCAAAAAGCAAAATGCTGTAAGATGTTTGCTTTTCTTTTCTTGTGTGCTTCTTAATTTCATTTAACGTGTGTCGCTTAATCATGCTCGGTATAAAATTATAAAACGACTTATTGCGGGTGTTTTTGCTCGAATTAAGCTTAAATTGAATTGATCACTTTATAATAACATTTTCGTTGTTTCTAACTGCTTTTTGTTATCCAGTGTATTTTTACACTATGTTTTTAATTAGCATTGTGCTTCTTATTCCAGTACTCGAAGAAATCTGCTTATTTTGGCATCTTAAAAAAAATATCAATAATAAATAAATGAGGTAAACATAGGCATTGTGCGCAATACAGTAAGAAAACGATCAAAAGTGCCTCATTGTATCTAATGGTAATATCTAAATGATTTTAGAATTTTTGCAAATGCAACAGAAAAGAGATTAAGTCTCCTTTAACAATATTCGTAATTCGTATTGTACCAGCTGGTCAGGTTGAAGAACTCAAGAGAACTACTTGTTACTTATAAAATCTTATTCAAAATTAAAACTTAACATCCTCTTGACATATACAGGTACTTAAAACAAACTTTTAGTAACTGCATTAAATCTTAGACTACTAACATATCCTCACACTTGAATGTCTTTTTGATATTCAATATGAACATGTAAAAAACGCACATAATGCTCACACTGGCCGTCTTAACCACGCGTCGTCTGTAATACTTAGAATAGTTTTTACAATAAACCAAAAAGCAATTATACCTATAAAAGACGGTCATAAATAACACATTTTTTCTTTTGTCTATTTTACAGGTAAATATATAATATTATACATTTTGTATACATACAAATCTTCCATTTATCTTAAATAGGTAAATAAAATTTGCTCTCTTGGCTAGTGTCGCTACCCTAAAGCTAAATTGATATGTAAACGATATTTCGGCTTTTGCTTGATATGTTTCAGTTCCTCCTGTCGTGACTTCTTATCGTTTCCTTTTTTAAGTAGCTTAATATTGTTACCGAGGATAAAAGTAAAATACGAAATATACTTTAAAAAAATTGCACTGTCGAGAAGTTGTTGAAGTACAAATTTAATTATGGTTACAATTTATTATTTTTTTCAAGTGTAAGCATGGAACGACGTATTTTTTTGATTTCTTCATTGGAATATAAATGTAACATTTTTCGTTATTTTGGTAAAATGGACTGATTTTTCTGAATATGGAATTTAAATAAATACTGAGCAAGATTTATCTTCCAAGTGTAATATCCTTTAAATCAGATGTGTCCAAAGTGGGTTACGTGTACGCCGTGGGGTACGCAGACATTTCTAGGGGGTACGCCACATTTCTCTTCAAAATAGTTTTTTCCTCTCGCACGCATAAAATTGTGATTGAAAAATAAAATCCATACTAAACTATCAGATATAAACATTAAGAGGAACAAAGAACGGCAAAGAATAGTCGTTTATAAACGGATTACCTTTATAATTAGGGATACAATTTTTGATTATTTTCGTTATATGAATATGCGGTAAAAATGCTTGGGTATCACTACTTTAAATAACTTTATGTGTTAGGATTATCTGAAATATATATTAGAATGGTAAAAATTTACCTTTAAGATGTTAAAACGTTATCATAAAAATCCATATAAAGAAGACAACATTAAAATTACATAAATAAAGAACTAGATTCAATATTGCATATATTAACTAAATTTATGCAAATTAACTAAAAGAGATAATAATAGTAGCATAATAGTAATAATTATTATATATTGAAAATTCACATGTAAGATAATAAAAATACATGATTAGAACAGCGCAACTCTTCAGAGATCGAATAATAAAAATTATTAGAATTGAATCTCTGATAATTTAACACAGTTCTTGGAAAACTAAGGGTTTGCGTATTCGACTGCTGGATTTTTTTCAATTATGGTTTCAATGGATCTCACATACAAAAGTATATTGTTTTATACATGTGTTATTTTCTATGCTTTATTGCGATGTTCCGATGTCTTAATTGTTATTGAAGCTTTAACAAATATTGGGTAAAATTCTATTGTTTAAGCCGCATCTGGTTAAATATAATACAATTGATTATTATAGACACAGTCTTTAACAAAACACGACAGTATATATTGAGTTACCAAGTGGATAACTTTGCGTGCCAATAATAAAATTACGTGAATTTTGAACAGCTCTTTTAATTAAAATGAACTACCTCTTGAGTTTTGGTACTATTGCTTACCTCTTTTTGCTAGTCCATAGTGGCAATTATGAAGGACAAACTTGGGCACAGGGCAAACGTATTGCTGAAGATATGCAAATTGTTTATTTTGAAAAAAAAACCAGCTTCTTATTGGGAGAGGCGGAAGAAATATACACGTACCCCCCTGAGGTAAGGTATTTAATTATTATCAGTGAATTTCGAACGAATGACGTTGACAATTTATTTCTTTTTCTATAATTGTCAGAATTTTTAAAAATATTACACTTATTAAAAGTATATCGTTTCGTGTATTATTTCAGTTTGGCATTATAAAAAATTCAAAAAATACATATTTTTTGTTTAATAAAAAATAAAACTCTTATATGTATACCAATTTTGATGAAAGTTTCTAATTTGATTAAAATTTATTACCCATAGGGAATGCCACGTTTCTACAATATCACTTACATTGTTGTTATGGATGCTGGTGGAACAATATCAGAAATGCTATTCAAAAAAGGCGGTGTGGGATCTGACACCGTATCCCTGTATATGAAAACACCTAATTTGATACAATTGGATGCACTCATACAAATATGGGGGTATCATAAAAGTCCTTGTAAGGAAAGTGAAAGTTATATAAATTTTTAATTAGCTGGTTAAAAAAGAGTAATTAATATTTTACAAATAACGTGTTATTATCTTAAACTGAAAATACATAAACAATAGTATGCCATTTAAAAATATGCAACCGATATATTTTTTATTGTGTATTGTACCAATGATTCTGTTAGAATAAAAATTTAAAAAAAATTAGAGAGCGTTTATTTCAGCATAGTTTAATGTTTAAAAGCATTAATTTAATAAGAGTGTGTCTGGAATAGGAACATCATAAAATTTGACGTTGAATAGAACATAAATAAGTACTCCAACAACTTCTAGGGTATGTAAAATTTGAAATATAAATAAAATGGGTATCATGCTTTGTTGTATCGTTAATGTTTAGTGTAAATGGTGTAAAACATCATATGCAATAGAAGTAACTATGAAAATAAAAAAGATTTACACTCGCTACGATATACTTGGAAATAAAACAAGAACGACCACCCCTAATGATATTTTTCGGGAACTTTTCAAATATTTTACTGAAATGTATACACATTGTTAGGCAGACGAGATTTCGATTAAGATGATAGGTGGATGACAATATCTAGTGATAAGCGATTTGTTGTTTCCATACCTATTACCTTAAAGAAATCTACTACTACAAAACAAATAACACTTTTGTAGTTTAAACATGTTAATACCTAATAAATTAATAAATTAATAAAATAAACTTGATTCCATAACAAGTACAACTTTTAGCTACTTATACCCGAAAACAGGTAAACTTTCGTACAATCAAATTGATATGTTTATGATATCCCGGTCAGACGGGTCAAAACTTTTCCTAATTCTAAATTTTTTCTTTAACGGCGAATTGATTTTTTATAAAAAAATTATCATCTAATTTACTCGCTATTAACAACACCAAAATAGTAGTCACACCGACCGCTAAAAACGTGAAGTAACAAAAGTTCGGATATAAACTTCATTCAATTAGAAATACCTAAATCAGCAATACAAAATATAACTTATATGCTAATTAGTTATTAACGGAAAATACCTATATACTTTGCGCAAAAGTGATATGTCCTAATCTAAGATTCATTGTATATAATTTACCTATTTAGTTGATATGTTTGGTTTCGAATTTCATTTTTTGTAATATTTGATATGCTTTTGTTTGTTGTATCATTTTTGTTTGTTTTTTCCATTTTGTAAATATAGTTTTGCTTGCCCTAAATTTTATTTTTCTTAGACACCATAAATGATTTGTTGCCCTAAAACATCTTACATGCTATCGAAAATCACATTCATTTTTCATTTTACTTAAATTCTAGATTTTTTCGAATATTATTTTTATACACTTTACGTGTAATCAATATTGAAAAAATTGCTTCTGGTTTTTATTTTTGTTGACATGCCTAAAGTAATAACCCCCGGATTTACAATTAATTTAATCTTCTTAAGCCAATTGAATTTGATATGTTTTCTGTAAAAAACTGCTTTTTGTTTTTATTTTTCGTATTTTATGGTTATTTTATTTTCAGTCTGATTACTTGGCATTATTTTCTTTTTTGTGTGATTGGTTGTTATTTTAAAGCTAACTTGGTTATAGTAAAACTACAATGATTGCATCAGTTTCATATTTCTGAAAAATAGAAAAAGAAATAGCAGAGTTGCAGGGCGACAATCTTTAAGCTCTAAAAGTTAAAGAGCGAAATCTTTGAAATAGGGTCACCATATGTTGCATACATTTTGAAAGGCTGTAAATCGATTAGTACCGCCTAATTCACGTTGCTATAAATAAATGAACTACGATAGTTTTTTGATTAGATGTAATATATTTTTTTCGGTAACCAATTTAATATTTATCCAATTAAATTTCGCAGAGATTTATCCAGTCTTTCAAGTTAAAATTTTCATAATTTCAATGTACATTTATTTAAGGAAAGCACTGTAAATCTGAGTGTATTATTTCAAAACGCTTAAAGTGATTTATTTTGACGCCATCCATTTGATTAAAATTGTCTCGATTTTAAAACACTTTATGCGTTTTGAAAATAAATGACTTAGTGTTGTTCGGAAGAATGAGGAAACTTTAAGGGGTTTTCTCAGAATTATTATATATTTTTAAGATTGGATAAACGCGAACTCGTCGTTCAAGTATTCAATGTTATATTAAAAACGATAAAATTTAATTCTTTTCCTTCTATCTGGTATAAATGCGTAAATCAGAATACCGCCTTCTTTGACGCAACGTTCGTGTATAAAACGAATATATTCTTAAGATATTATATAACAATGTATGGTATGAACCTATGAATTGTTTCACGTATGCTCTCAAAATAAAATAAATTTCTTTAAAATTGCTTTCATAAATTCTGACTGTATGGGTCAATCAAAGTAGGATAATTTTTCAACGCGTAGGATTTATTTTTATTTTAGGCATAATGGGTCTTATTGTGGAATCTGTCGGTTGGGGTGAGAATGAGGATTTCATATATTGAAACGCAGATTCCAGAATCCAAATGTGTAACGTTCACAATCCCATTTCCGCCGATGGATTTCGCAATTAATTGAGTTTGTTGTTTTTCTGGTAAATAAGAAACAAATTCTAAGAAAAATAAATTCAAAAATATCATTGAATATGGGAATTATAGAAATGTTATATCGTTAAACAAAAGTATTGCGGAAGTGAAATAAAATTTAATTTGCTCCCATAAATTGGAGTTTCACAATCTGTAAGTATGAAAACTTAACGGGGCTTAAAAGCGCAAAAACACTTCCGCGGGGGACTAAAAATGAAAACGACAAAACAAAAAACCTGTTAATATCCCTTGAAATTTTGCTGATGTTAATTTTTAAAAGCGAAACATTTCGGAAGTGCTTTGTGTAATGAATAATAATTCCTACGCCGTCGTTTCTGTGCGGTAGAGGGGGTGGCTTCAGAACCCATTCACCCGCATACCAACACCCATCACCTCTACTCAGTTTGTTCCCAAGCCATCCCAATAAAAGCGAGGCTCCATCTGGCACCAGAGAAAATACCTCTCCTCGGTTTAATGGAATAAAATTATTTTGCCCTACAAAATTTTCACTTTTGTCCCCGAACCGTTGAAAATAGCAATTCTGTTGCTGTTGGTAGTCAGCTGGGTACAATGCGCCCGCGAAAAATGGCTCTCCTCCATAATCCAGCTGAGGCTCTAGGCAAGGGAACGGGGTAAAATTATGAAAAATCTCTTCAGACACAAAGGTCGCATTGCATGCCGGGGATGATCCTTCGATTTTCCAAATTATTTCAATGTATGGCTGCAGTGGATAGTAGTCGCCGGGGACTATTTTGCAAGAGTTTTCTATAGAGCAACTCTGCGCAACAATTGACTTTATATTCTTGCTTGGAATGACCTCATGAAGGGCATCCTCATTTAACTGATGCAGTCATGCAGTTTCACTTTTGCAATTTTGCTTTTATCTGCTTAAAGTTAGCTTGCTTTTTTAAGGTCCAATCAAATTGCGCATTTCATATTTGTAAAGGAGAATGTTCATTAAATATTTCATTTTATGGTTTTTATGGTAGCGTCTAGTTATAAATTTAGGCTAATATTAAAATTTACAATCTACTAATAAAATACCAAAAAAGGTTCGTAACGTAAACAAAATTCAATAAGAATTACAAGTACATCACTCACTTTTATGAAAGTTAAGAAAAAATAATTTAAAAGGATATGACCACTTTTGGAATATTTGTGTTTTATTTATCACAAAAGCGGTGATTCAAAATGAAAATATTCGGTACTGAAGGTAACAATTAATATGCAATAGGTTAATAAAAATTGTTCATTTTCACTCTGAATGCTTTCATTTGGGGACGGTTATGTAACATGTGCCTATATGTTTTGTTTACATAGAAGCAGCTGTACTCATTACAAAAATGTAACCCCGTAAAAATATTTATTCATTCATTCCTCTCTTGTTAAATTTTCTGAATAACTAACGTATTGTTAAATAGATAAAATTATAAATTAATCAGTTCGTACGTTTTAACTAAATGTTTTGTGATGAGATCTGTAGCATTAATATAGCTAAATTTATTATAATTCATTAAAATTTTTTTTAACCCATTTGACCATAATAGGTAATTAATAATAATTCAAATTATTTTTTTCATAATACGCGTTTTTAACGAGTTAACGGTTACAAAACAACCTTCCCTCTCTTTCGTCCTTTTTCTCAATCTAATAATAAATTTTGATAGTATTCCCTAGGGTCTCAGGACTACCCACTAGTCTAAAGTAAAATTGATTCTTTTATGCAATACGTTTACAATGATGAGCTCAATTTGTTCATTTTATTGTTTTAAAGTTAAAAATACTAAAAACGCTAATGCATTCCCTCTTTCTTGTTCTAAAGAACTTTCTTCGTTTTGTCGTAGTAACCAACAAAGAATAAATAATTAAGGATTGCTACAAGTTTTACCTACTTTAAAGTAATTAAATATCGTGAAGACGGTTTGGATTATAAGCCAAGGAGAGAAGAATAAATAGTTTTACGGGCACAACCCTCTAAAATTAATCCTATAAATATTAGAGCTTTTCAGGACCTTCCTCTTTTGCACGATTTCAACATTTTCAATACAGTAGAGAATTTCAGTTGTGGTTTCTTTTTGACAGAATTCACATAAATTATGATGCAAATTCGAAGAGGCTAAGAAGATAAATGGCATGATAATACAAAAACTTAACTTGCAACAATTTTTCCATGAATTATTTGGTTAATATTTTAAAGGCAATGGAATTTTTGGAGTTTTCTCATCAATTTGAACCATCAATCATTCTAATCAATGTAAATTTAACGAATTTATGTATACCATAATATTTGAAACGTTCGAAACAGCCAAGTTTAAATTTGTGCTACCGCGGTTATATCCATATTCAATATTTGTTTTATACATTAAAACTTTTCATATTTCGATAATTCCATGCTTTAGTGAAATACAAAAATTTTAAAGTTTAAATTTTAATTCGTCCTGTATATTAAGTAGAACGTAATGATTTTTCAAAGACTCGAAGACTTTCTCCTTTCGTTTCCTCCTCAGAGCGGCGAAAAACAAAAGAAATTAAGACGACTCAGGCTATCATAGCTTAAATCAAGAGAAATCGCATTTTGAAAACTTCTGCGGAAGGGTGGCCAAATTCGTATTCAAATCTGCCAGGGCAGGCCCATGAAAAATCCATCAAACCGTTTTTCCCAGAAGTTTTTGGGGGGAGGGAGAACATAAGCGCTCGATATAAAACGTAAGGACGCAAATTAATCACAGCATTTCGGGCATACCGTCCGGATCAGGGGACGATAAATATGATGCCGCAACTTGGGCAAACTTCTTAATGAGCTCAATTACATGAAATTCATCAAATTTGATTGGAACCTTAAAAATCAATAGAACTTAACTTTTCTGCAGGGATAATAAATTCAGCTTAAATAATAAAATTGTCTACGTCACGGGGGCATCGCCTCCTTCTGCCTCCTGCTACTCCTCGGGCCAGCCGAGGTCCTCCCCGACCAGCTCGTAGAACCTTTGGTTGTGCTCGGCGAAGAACCGCCGTAGTTTTGAGACGACCAGGGGATCGACGTGGGGGTGCTTGCGTCCCTTTGTTTCCCGCAGGCATCTATCACCGCTGTCGTAGCGTAAACAGTAAAATCCCTTCGTTTCATTAAAGTAGAAATGGTTGCTATTGATTCGGTGCTCGATACCTGGAAGAAGTACAGCGTTCCTCGTTAGTGGGCGGGATTGGGTAGATATAGGAGTGGTTAAATTCGAATTTTACCTAAAAAGTTTTCTATCCGTTTCAGCTGCGAAACAGGATCCTCGATTAGCTGATCCCCGTTGACGACCAGCAACTGTTCCCGAGGGAAGACCTCCAGCCAGCGGTGTAGGTGCAGGTGGTACATCGAGATTGTGAGCGGCCGGTACGCCTCGTTTACCGTCCCATTAGGAAAAATGGCCAGTTCCTCGAATGTCCTTTAAAGAGATATCAAAAATTCATATGTATGGGTCCGACATGTGTCGGGGTGTAATTAATGCAAATTTACTTGGAGGTGGTGGAGGAGGAGGTCGTTGCAGATGATGACGACGATGACGACGTCAGCGGAGGCGAGGCTCCAGCCCCGCTGCCGCCGGAGCTTCCAGTCTCTGAAACTGTCGAGTATGATGAAGATGAGGACTGCGAGAAAGATGATTGCTGCTGATGATGAAGATGGGCCAGCGGTAATGAAGCAGTCCCGGCGTGGCTCCGTAATTGCGTGTAATCAGAAATTGCTCTTGTAACTGGCTCCCGGACTATCAGCAGCAGCTTTATGCTGGCGTTCATGGCTCTGACACGTTCCGGGACCTGAGAATAGTTTAAAAAAAGAGAACTTGGGAAACTCTATCTACTTGAACCATCAGCCGAATGTAAGGTGTGCCCCGAGGGCGCTGGCTATGACTCCCCAAAACCCCAGTAATTGCAAGGTATCTGACAAACGAATAAGATATGGAGTTATGAAAAGGAGCGGTCCAACTTCCCGACTTACTGTCCCTTCGAAAACTACTTCTTTATCGCACCGACTAGGAAACGTGATTAATCACTTACATCTACGACTATGTGTCTGATATCTAGTAGGCACATAAATATATAGCATATAGGAAAATCAGCACCATCTCTAGACCTCATTAGCAACATATTAAAAAATAATTATGAGACTTTATAAATTTTTGGTCCTTAAATCGTCAAGCCTCATTTGCAAAATCACTGCAATTTCCTGAGCACTGAGGTGATTTCCTTAGCTCAGAAAATTACTTTAGTCTCTTACTTTGCTTACGTTAAATCAATTTGAAAGCATTATTGGAATCTGACGAGTTTTATTTCTTTAAGGAAATTTGTTTAGTTAAACAAACATTACAGAAGAAATATTTTTGTTCATCTTCCATATTACTGGAACAAATTGAATTGACCTTTTAAGGAGTAGGGTAGGAGTAATCAATAGTCGTTTAGTTTTTTGAACCCATCAATTTCGCTTCAACGGTTTTCAGACTTATCGGAACGAGGATTTGAATTCTTGTTTTGTTCATAAATGTCTTCATATCTCACTTGGTAGGTACCGCATTGTAAACACTATAATACTATAACTACTATAATGATCTAATTTCAATTAATATTAAATAAGAATTTAGTGCATTTTCTAAGTGACAACGTTCTTTTAAAGCAGTTTACAAAAACGACTCCTATCTTAAAAAATTAAAAATTGTATAAAATCACCATGATCACATTCGATGACCCTAAATAACTTCATATCTCGACTTTTAAATTTAATGTTATTAAATATCATTCAAAGCCATAAACAGATTTCTCTCTATATTTTTTATAAATCTTAAATCTCCAAAATATGCAGATAAATATTTTTCAAGTTAATATTAAAAAAAGCAGCTGTAACAGATGCACAGATGGTAATGTGATCATATAAAATTTGTGTTGTGAGAAAAAGTTGAAATTTAACTTTTTTATGTTATTCAACCAGTTTTGATCACATTATAGATTATATTGTAAATAAATGTCTTTTTTCTCACTAAAATTAGTAAGTAACTAGTAACTTTAATCTGGAAAAATTTTATAAATTTGTGAGTATAATATAAAAATGTTTGGGATTTAATTCCTACTCAGAAGCCTTATTGGATCCTTATTGGATCAACCTAAGTCACTAAAGTAGCATAGCCGATGTGGTAGTGTAATTGGCAATGCATTACTTCAGTATTATTTATTCATTATTTGATTTTATTACCATACTCCAAATATTTTTAAAAATTAAAGTTATATTATCAAAAATAAAATAATTTCTAAAGTGTGGCAATTTAACCACACCGGCAAAGAAACCTCTATTTAGGTGCTTAAATTGAGTACTATAAGTGTAACAAAACTAAGAATACTGAAATTTTAACTCTTGGAATTACAAATTTATTAAGTACATAGGCATGGCATATATATTTTGCTTAGTAGGAGATAATGTCTTTTATAATCAGTGAGTAAAATTTCATCTATCTATGCATAAAGCATAAAACAATATTCTGCAAAAGATGGGAAGCAGTGAAAAATGTTTAACAAGGTGGAGAAAAATCGTAGTCATATTACTTTAAATTGCAGACATTTACATTTAATGTTTCATACTTTTATTCTCGAAATGGTCTTAAAGTACATTGCTCGGAAAATATACGGTATGAGAAGCTTCTTTGTTATGTACTTCGTTTCATCACGTTCATAGGAAGGTAAAATTTTAATGTTATCTCCCTGCACTTTTACATCTAATGAACCCTAACGCTTAATGAACTCTTCTTTAGGTCGCATAATTTTTGGGATTATTTCTCGGTGAGAAATCGAAAAATGTTCTGAAAGTGCTCCAAGTCTGATTGTCCTCAGACATCTCACAAAAATTGTTTGCTAACGTTTACTATCTTTACCTTCGATTTTGAATACCTTCCACTCTGCTTGTAATCCTTAAGCACCCTTATCCATGAATAATGCCAGGGGCTTAATAATTTTGTCAGCTTCACGAAGGGCAAATGCAGGAGCAGGTCCTGTGACGAATGCCCGGGCTCAAGCCAAGCGTTATCTAAAGAAAGCGAGGCAGTCGGGCTTTGCCGATGAAATTTTACTGCAGTCCCAATTCAGAACCTTGAGCAAATTCGCTGAGTTGGGCTTCATAAGATCACCTCGCCTCTGTCCCAGAACTAGCACCCGCGACAAAGTTAAAACTTCCATTTGGCCAGGCGCGGGAGTCAGGACTCCGCCTGGTGGAGCATTCATGAAATTTGCTCGCGGGACCCAAAAGTTTTTGTGCTGGCGCTTCACCCTGCAGTTCATATGCCCGTGTCAGGGGAAGGGGAGGGGGAGAAGCGACGGTGCATCGGAAGTGTTCTAGCCTGAAGCACTTTTAATATTCCAATAAGTGAAAGCAATTCCCGGCTTTCACCCGCCCTGCTGGGATCAAAGGCGGCAAAAATGGGAGAAGAATGGAGACTTTCATAAGCTCTGATCCTGACATCTTATAATTGATCCTTAAAATTCATAAAACTCTGGTGCCTGGCAATTTAAATGCATGGAAAATGTATGCACATGCACCGGGGGTCGTTATTGATGCAGGCGGTGCACAGTGGTGGTAAACCGGAGGGTAACCTGGTTACAAATGGGTGCACGTTGCGCTTATTCCTTAAACGCCGCAGAAGAACTATTCTTTGTGGGAAAATAATTTCGTTTTGGTTTTGCATCATCCGAATAGTACGAAACAGGGCCATTGTGGGCGGCTTTTGTTGCGCCCCCATAGAGTGGCATTTCATTCATGAATTTAAATGCATGAATCCGGCACGGGACTACGTGAGGAGGCGTTTGCCTTCACAGACGATTAACAAGGCGATGATTAAAAACTGCAATGTTCGCTTCATACCGCGGTTTTAAACAGACAGTGGTATGGCGATGAATTGCGTGAGATGAGGGCGGGCACTGTTTGTTTCCCTTGTAAAGCGGTCTCTTAATTTACCAGAAATGATTGGTAGTTCTGCAAAAATCCTGAGAGGCTACGTGAGGAACAACGTGAAATCGGCGCATACCTCATTTTTATTTAACTGCATACTAAAAATCCTCGTAGAGTTTAAATGTCGAATACTTACAGGGTCAGGATGAAGAAGAGTGAAGCAAAGGAAGGGTTGAGGTAA
The DNA here is from genome assembly GCA_963969385.1 of Philonicus albiceps. Lineage (NCBI taxonomy): Eukaryota > Metazoa > Arthropoda > Insecta > Diptera > Asilidae > Philonicus > Philonicus albiceps. The sequence continues at coordinate 33,179,027 of OZ017773.1, forward strand.
GGATTGCTATTTAATGTGATCTATTCAGTTTAGTAAACTTTAAGCGGTTACATCAAGATTTAATTTTTGGAAAAAATGTTACCTATTAATTTTTGAATGCAAGCACCTCTAAACGCTTTTTTAAAAGAATTACATTTTTTAAATCGGCCAGGAATGTTGTTTTCAATTCGTTCGGCAATTTTTATCCGATTGAATTGAGATTTTAATTGCATCTTTCATATGCATATGCGTTTATATTTATAGAATAAGATCTTAAATTTTCATTACAATTCCTTTTTAAGTTTTCCCAAAAACATTTTCTGAAAAACGTATCATTAAGTAGATATAGTGATAACAAATTAAACCTTTACTGAATTTTTGTATAAAACTGCAGCGAATATAATGATTTTAATAGTATATGTATATTTGAATGTATATGAGATTTGTTCAATAAATAAGGTGACTTTTTATTTTTCTCGAAAATCATTAATATCTATTTTGTCCCCTTCAAAGTAATCCCCCTCAGATAGAATGCACTTGCGCCAGTGCTTTCTGTAAACCTCGCAGCACTTCTGATATGCGCTTTTTGGTATGGTCTTGAGCTCTTTCAGCGATGCGGTCTTTATATCTTCAAACGTGGCAAATCTTCGTCCTTTCATAGGATTGGGCTTTGGTTTTGACGTCATGCCAATATATCAATATTTTGTCGCCAATTATGACCCTTTTGAGCAAATCTGAATCGCTGAAATTTAGCAATTTCGGAACAAACATCGCTGACACATGTTTTATGCCAAAACACCCGAAAAAATTGCAGGACGTGAGTCAACCATTCTCAGCAACTTCTCTAATAAATCGACGATTCTCCATAACAATTTTCTTCACTGCTTCAACGTTTTCATCGATTATTGGGGTGTTTAGGGCGGTCATCGTCATTAACTTCTTCTCGGCCTTTTGTGAAGAGCTCAAATAGACTCGGCAAATGTCACGCACTTGAAATATTGCGTTGGAATTTTATTTTTCACACAAAATTTTATACAGATTCTTTGATCCATTTTTTTCGATATCAAAAAATACCTAAGCATACAAAAACCTATTACGGACCTATTACGGCAAATGAGGTATTGTTTGACTAGGTGAAAATTTCTACAACAGTCTAATTGTATGCAAGTGGATTAATGTTTTATGGAGGTTTATTTTGTATTTTGAAATCAGCAGATGTGTAAAATTTTATCTTTATCAAAACTAATTATGGGAAGCATTATTAATTGCAGATCCATAGTGATTAAATGTTGAAGATTTTGGTAAATGTAGATAAACTTGCTTATGCAATGAAGCTTATGTTGCATTCAATGTACCGACGCGAGTATAACTCTTTTAACTAGCGATCTACTATAAGTATTTGTACATTATAAAAGAATTTGCCACTTTTATTAGCTTATATTCTTAAAAGCTACGAAATCTAATTTGAATCCGGTTCACTAGAAAAATATAAATCCTTTAGAGCAGAATGATCCCTAGATTATCTTTCCTTTAATAAATCAGAAGGTTGAGTTCGTGACAAAGCAAATTCTATAAGATTTTATTAATAAATTTTCCTAAGCTATTTTTTCGTTGTATGTTTCGTATATAACCTAGATCCAAATATTTTTAGACATATAAATAAAAAATGAGGGCATAAATTAAGTTTAAGCTTATTAACGCATTTTCATAAAATCATGTGGAATGTTTATTTGAAATCTAAAGTAAGGAATATATAAAAATAATAATTTTTCTATCGTTTATAAATTATTCTACAGTCCAGTAATATTAATAATAATTTTAGGATTCTTTAGAAATTTTTGAGAATAAAAAAGTGAAATCTTTAACTTATTTATATACAATTCACGACGAAACTTTTTGTGAATATTTAAAAAAATGTTATTCCTTAAATTCTGTTACATATTTCTGTACTTTTGACCTCAAATGAAACTATCTACAAGGTTTTTTTGTTTCGAAATCAGTTCCAAATTGGATTGATAATCTCCTTTCAAAGTGTTTTCAAACCATAGGTTACTGGCTAGAGGATGTGAGTGCAAGTGCTTAACCCATACTGCTGTGGCTGCACTCATGAAACTCTACGAAATCCTCATCAGTGTTTTTGTATTGCGTGATTGTAATTGATTTCTATTCGCTCTATTTAAAGCATATCTTGCGTTTACATTCACTGAACTACCCTTTCAATAGTTTTCTACTCAAGTCGATATTTCAAAACATGTTGAATTTGCTTTCCTCATACACTTTTCAAACATGATTTGCGGCTGTATATTTTTAGTTAAGAAATTTATAGCAAATATGCGGACTGGTACGATTTGCAAAGTTGCATACCTACAGTGCGTGCTATGCGTTGAGTTCTATTTACATTCGGTTACCTTAAGTCCGACCCAACAAGACTTTAATTGCTAACAAACACATAAAACATGCAAAACATTTCAAGCAAACGATAATGCCACTTTCCCAGCCACCCTTAGCACAACAGGCAAACATGTCTTCAGTGCTAATTCACCGGGAGGTGGGGCCTCAGCGAGACTACAAGAAATGTCCTTATTAGCCATTCCGAATGCAAATTCCGGCCGGGACTGTCACACCAGGATAAGTAACAATTGTTTGTTGGGCATACGCCTCCTGTGCATGCTGCTTAGCACTTCCGCTGCAAAAATGCAACAATGTCCCACTCGGCGGTGATTTTTTAATTCAATTCAGTGGCGTCCGGCTTATTAGAAGCGGCACAGTGATTTTAGTAGATTATAAATAGTCTGGCTCGTTTCCAGTAATCTTTTTCGAATTTGGCATGCTTCAGGTGTTCCAGGTGGAAATGTTTGTGAGGACTGTTTATAAATGAAGTCATGAAAATATCATTAACAAACCCTGTGACCTACCCACCTCTAGCGCTGGAGGGTGGGGCACCTGACACAGGTGTTGGGGGAGATTTTAGACTTGTTGAATAGCTCGTTTGTCGCAGAAAAAATTATCATACTGTCGGGGAGCCTTTGAGCACCTGCTGCGGGGGTGAGGTGCTGCTTTGCCCGTTCAGGTGAGTTAATGTGATTGGATTCCCTTAAATACTGAAAGGACTGGTTATATTCGGCTAAATGGAGGTGTGATGAAAATTATTTCTCGGTGACAAGCTTTATGCCATGACATAATTCCAGCAGAAAAGCTTCATTCTGCGTTTTTTTTAAATTGTGATCATGGAGGTCATATCCCAGTGAGCGCTACCATTGCCCGCTAGTTAATTATTTTTTGACAAAAGCAGACTGCAAGGAGGTCAGAAGCCATTTTTACAGAATACCCGCATTACATTCTGCTGCAAACCAAGAAGTTTTCAAGTCCCATTTGCATTCCCTTCTCACAGCATCTTTTGTTAGAGTTTCTCTTCTTATAGCTGTTGTGTGGTTTTTTTCCCTCCATAAGTTCAATTCTGCAGGGTATTCACCTTCTACCGGGGAGTCAGTTGGATAAATGGGGAAATAAATTGCGAAAAGAGAAACTTCATGCTGCGGTCTTGACTGATAATGGACAATTTTTTTGTGAACGATGCAAATTTAATTTTAATTTAAAATTCTCAGAGGAATTTGTTGGCCGTCATAATTTTTAAATGTTTCAAAATAATCTTTTTCATCGTAATGCTATTATAAAACTTTGAAAACACTCGAGATTTAATTGCGTTTCTAAGGAATGAAAATTTCCTATGAATCATTCATCATCGCTTGAAGAACCAGCAACAAAAACATTTCGTAAGAAATAGTTAATTTAATATAATTTTAAGATAATTTAATATAAATTTGAAATAGGCACGTTACCTCCTTTAAGGGGGTTCATACACCAAGAAAGTTGGAAAACTTGTTCGTTTTTCAATACAGTTTTATAAATTTAGGTGTTGTATTTCAATTAAAGGTCAATATCTTTACTATGCTTTTGCAATATTGATAAAGTCATCAGTTAATTAAAGACTAATTTTTGGTGCGATACTCAAAATTGTCCAAAAATCACTCAATCGATTTGATTGAAATTTTAGTTGCAAATAATTGCTTTTTTAAATTCGTTCTAAGTTTTTATCTGTGAGCACTTTTCTAAGTTAATTTTAAATTTGATGACCATATCAGAGGTACGGAACGATACTTAAGGAATTAATTATTTAATAATTTGTAGACTTTTGTACATTAGTTGCCGATTTTTAGCTTGATATCCGTTTCAATACTATAAATTAGTCAATTTTTGTAAATATATATCAATAAAATTAATCCAACCATAAAATCAATCAATAGAGTTAAGGAACATACAAAAATTCCATTTTCTATTAGAAATTTTGTAAAAATTGTTTTTTATATCTCGCAGCTATACTAAATACTCAAACTCATGATAGCATGTTTTTTTAATTGCAAGTAAGCTAAAAACTTTTAGGAAAAGTCTTGAATTGCTTTAAAAGACTCCATAAAAATTGCTGATGGAAAAATAAAAATGTAGAAGAGTAGCTTTCCATTTGATTTCTGATTGATTAAGATGGACTGCAGCATTCAAAATCATTCAAAGATATTCTTTTTCAGAAAAATGGGAGCTCCCATTTCCAACAGTTTCAAAAGCGACCAATTAATCCCGCCCGCATTTTTACCTGAATGACTGGGAGGAGCTTGTGAAGGAATCTCTCTAAAATTCACATCTTAAACTATGTGTGTCTTCCCAGAATTTTTAGATCTTAGAAATTAAAAAGTATTCCTTTCTCGGAGAGGAGGACAAATGCCAAGAAATGTAAGCAAAGAAAACAGAGGCAAATTGCTCGTGTATGTTCAATGAACCCAGAAATGCACCAAAGACGCGGGTAGAGATGTCTCAATGAGGACATGTACATTTCGTCTTTTGTTAATTTTCTTATCCAGTTTCTTATTGTTTGTCACATTTCCCAGCGGGATATTCTTAAGAGCTCATTTGCGGTAAGTACGTTCGCTGGTTTTGTGGTATGTTGTGAGGTGTTATAAGACATTCAAGCGCTGGGGGATGAATGATTCTTGGCTGCGATGCAAAAGGCTGTTTCCGACTTTTTACTTGAAGTTTACTCAAGCAAATTATGAAAGTTTTCCATGTTTTGCGCTTGGGGTGCTCTGTACTCTTTGCAAAAGTAGCACAAGTAAGCTATGCAGAGACAAACTTGTTTATACTTGATCCTTCCATAAGGATTAATACGTACTTTGTTTCAAACAAAATTTAGATTCAACTCTGAGTTGAGTATCTTAACCTGGAGAAATTAGTTTTTAGTAAAGTTGGGCATTCTAATAATTACTCAAAAACATACATTCGCTTGAGGCGTACAGTACAAAAACTCAATGCTTTGTTGTGTAGGTATTGAGTGCTATAAATTAAATAATCACTACCTGCTTAATTTGAATAATTAATGAAACAAATTGGTTTAATTGAGCATCCAGTGAGTCTTCTAATGTATTAATCTAGGGCTATTCTTGGGCTTAGATATAATGAAACCTTATGGAACACACTTACTTAAAGTGTATGGGAGTTTGATTTAAATCAAGTTGCACTAATATTTTGACTACATATGCATTACTCCACAGTAAAATATTATCGAGCTTAAAGGATTTACGATCGTTCGAAGTTTTTATCTAGTAAAAGTTGAAAACAAACATTTTGAAAGTACTGAAAATTTATTGTTGCTTAGTTCCAATTTCTATTTAGAAAATGTGAAAACTTTGTATCTTGTAATCGAAATACAGAAACATGAAAAAGAAATACGAAAGGGTGGAAAAATCTTATGATTCACCTATACTAATGAGATGAAAAACTAGAACTATTTCGTTCAGGAGGTTGAACAGCAGCAATGCTGCGAAGAGGAAGTAAATAACAAATTCTTCAACTACCTTTTGCAGGAAATATGCTGTAGAAAAAAGGATGGGCATCGTCAAAGTTTGAACTTCAGATACTTTCCATGAAACAATCTCCATCGCTTTAGGAGCTGTAACCAGGAAAAGCGATGGTCAAATAAAAATATTGCAATTTTTACGTCGCCTTTTTACATTCCCTTCAGGGAAGAAAATGCTGCTAGATAGTTTTATTGGAAGATGTTTTGCATACGGACTGGAATTCACTGGATTTTGTAGCTAACAAGAAAAATTATGACATTGTCTTTTAAGTAAGTCTTCTATTAATAGAAGAATGGGGAAGAATATTGTGTTACAAAAGAAATTTTATAAAGAGTAACGAATCGGATAACTTTAAAGTTTCCTAGATTTTATATTAAAATATTTTTAATTCGCCTGAAATTGGGGCTCTATTCTCGAATTCGTTCGGATCGAATCGAAAAGACCTTGCAAAAACTCTTTTTGAATGGAAATTTTATACTAAAGCTCTTAAATTTGTAACAAATTTATTTCAGTTGCCTTTGACTTCAATTCATTTTTTCGTTCAAAGTGATTAAAATAATTCGATAGAAAAATCCCATCGGATTTATTTTGTAGTTTTTCGCGAAAAATTTAAAAGGAATTGTTGAGAATTTAAAGAACTCGATTAAGGAGTTTTTAGCTAAAAAGAGCTTTTATAAGCTTTTATAAGCTTCTGTAGATTCGATCCAAACGAATTGAAGAATAAGGCCCTACCTTTTTATTATGATCGGACAAAAACGATGTGTTATGAATTCGTTTATCATATTAAGAGACCATGCAAGGCAATGAATTGAATTTAGACATAATTTTATCTCATATTGGCTTAGGAGGTGCATTTTTTAAGTGTCTGCAGACCAATGGAAAGTTTTATATTAAAATGTAGGTTAAATAGTTACCCTAGTGTGTTTTAAAAATGTTTGGTACAGTGTATGACGTAGCTTTGATTCAAGCAAAACTTTAAATAGTGAAGTGGATAGTGATTTTGAAAAACTCTATTAATATATACCAAAGTAATGGCAATTTAATTCCAAAGATGTGTATAACATTAATTTATGTATGAAAGGTAGTCTAGTCAAGAAATATGTGTAGTTGCATGATTGCAATCTTTTAATTTAAAAATGTTCTTCGGTTGTTAGAAAATACTAATGCAAATGTTAAAAGTTATATTTTAATGAAAAAAGAAATTCTTAAGTAGGTTTTTAAAATGGCTTATACTGCATTCACAATTAAAGTAAAGATCACTAAATATTATCTAAATATAAAGCACCATCAAACATTTTAAAAGATTCTTGACAATTGGTACAAATTTTAGAGATTGAAGTTGAGGACTGGTTTACAATAATTTTCAGAATTAAGACGACTTCTGATATTGATTAAGTATTCTTTTTTAAGTCACTCATTCAATTAAGTTGGTTGGTTGGTTGGTTGCTGTGGCTGCCTAGAAAGGCACACTTAGGCCAATTTTGGCCCATTGTGTTACCACGTAGCGCAGGAGACCATGGTTATTCGTGGGATTCGAACCCACAGCCTCTGGGACGGTAGGACAGCGCGCTAACAACTGAACTACCAGAGGCCCCTTCAATTAAGTTATTTTAATAATATTCTATAAACATTTCAAGTTGACTCGATGAATAGTTTTAAAAATATCGCTAAACTATAGGCAGGTAGTAGAAAAAATTTTAAATTACGTTTTCAAAGGTGGTGATCACGATATTTTAAAAAATTACTCGACAGATTTAAATGAAATTTATACAGCATATTTAGGCATTAGGAACTAGTGCTTAATCGAAGGATTTTTTATGACTAGATTTAATTAGACCTTTTTTCCTTAAAATGCATAAATATACTTTCAGTGGCTGGTATTTTGCTAAATTAAAAACAAAAAAACAGGGATTAAGCACTAGATAAACTATTAAAGTAAAAATTGTTTTGTTATTGTATTAATTTTGGATAAATCACTAAGAAGTATTGATGATCTAGAATTAATATTTTTAGTCGAAGTATTCTTGAAAATTATTTGAAAATATATTGCAAAAGCTGGGTATTACGTATTAAATAAAAAACATTATACAAAAATTTCTTGGAAATATCTATTTTTTGATCCCTCACGTCACGGGTAGTTAGTGACCCTTTAACCCAAAAACATACTTTGCTATAAACGAAAAACATTTTAATAGAACTGCAACCTTAAGAGGCAGTGACACTGTAATGACTAAAAAAAAAAAAGAAACAGAACTGGATCGAAATCTGACTGCTATTTTACACCGACGAATATTTCTACTCCTGCAGCAGGTTGTGAGTTGGACTGGACACTTAGGGGTGCATCCCGTGAAAATTGGGAATAACGTAGTAAATCAAATTACGGGAGAAATAAGGTAGAAACTGACGAGCTGTTTAAAGAGGTTTCCGTGTGAATTGCACTTCAGGGATGTCATTCTAAAAGAGGAGCCAACTCCTGTGACTTTTTATATATGTAGTGTCCATCAAGCTACCCCCATACGTGGTTATTTCAGGCACAAGGTGGATTTAAATGAAAAAGCAAATAGCGAATTCTTTCTGTTTTTCGCCTTCTTTTATTTTTATTATTTAGTAAAGTCTCACAGAGGAGTGGAAAATTTGAAATAGCACTCCCAGCGCCTGACTGTCAGGGGTTACGTGATGTGTAAAAAATGTTAAGAACAATGACGAGGAAAGGAAATTCCTCTGGAGTTTACCAAGGATTTCGAATAATTTAGGTGCTCTACGTGACAGTTATCATTTCCTCGAGTTTTTGCGGGACGAAATCTTAAGGAAAAACTGGAATAGCTTTAGAATCAGGGCGGACTATCGTTGCTGAGATGAATATATTTTGCGAGCAATTTTCAGTGCTATTCCTCGGGGATGAATTCCTCCAGAATCGAATTGCGTCTATGTCCCAGCAGCTATCGGAGATAAAAATTGGCTTTCTTGTCTAATTGAAAGCCAATTGAAAATGGACGTTCCTCAAATTGGAAAGATGGGAAGGCAATCAGTTGGCAACCGTAGGTAATCTAAGAACTGGTGAAATTCTTTTGTACACAAATGTTACGTGTATATTTTATTTTGTTCGGATACTCTAGAAAATAAGGGTCTTACTCGTAGTTTGAATTTCACCCTAGTCTTGGGCGTCTCGAAGGCGTATAATTTATTATTTTTTTTATTTTCTTAATCAAATTTTCGTAATAGCTTTACCACTTTTAATTTTTATACAAAGCACAAAAATTCATAGGATTGTATCCTATCAAGATACATCACTTTGTTGAACTAGTAATCCACGATTAAAAATAATAATATAAATATAAATTATTAAAAATATAATATTAGTATATGTGCCACGTATAAAATAAATAAAAAAGCATATTACAATTGAAATGTTTTATTTTATAATACAAAAAATAACAAAATAAATTATAATTCAATTTAAGGGAGATTTGGCGCCCAGTCAAATTTCATTTTTAACCGATTCACTAGAATTTTTTTAGATTTTCATTTTTTTATTATCTAATAAAATACGTAGAGGTTTTGTAAAAATAAATATACTTTAGGTTTGACGTTTTTTTATATCTATTTATTTGCTGAGGGCGAAAATGAGTTATTTTATTGAATGCCTCACATCTTTTTGAAATTTGTATAGTTTGCAAGGCCCTTACATCCTTTTTTAGCTGATACTCTGGAGAAAATAAATTTTTATCAGATACATATAGCCGATTTTTGGATATCTTGTTCGCCGTTTTAGACTTTTGCGAAAAACGCTGTCTACTAGAACAATATAAAACGGTGCCATTTTACCATAAAAAAATTATAATGTTAACTTTATTAACTTGGAGATATGTTTGATAAAGGCCCCTTCATCATATTGAATGAGTGTCCGTCATTTTCTTCAAAGAAATTTATAAAAACTACCCTTATTTTAATCATTTCAAAGTACTTAAGTACTTATTCGAAATTGTAAGTATTTAACGATTATCTTTCCTGTTTGCTTTAAGATAAAAAAAAATAACTAAAACTAGTGACCGACGCTCATATAATGTGCTAGTGTTTCAAATCGAAAAATCTGTAATTGCTCAAGAAGAGTCAGTAAAGCAATCAGAGGAAAAATCAGAATCTCTATTGTTGAATAAGGTCCCCGAGTAAAAATTTAACAGACCCAAATGTAGCCCGAAACAGGCATGGACACCCGTACTACATAAAGGAGGAGGGTTCGTTTTATTTATTTAGGACAGTAAATAAATTTTAAAGCGTACAAGAGTATGGAAAATCCATTAGACAGAAAACATCTTCATAGCAATTTTCGTCAGTTTGGGAGTAACCTTCTTGCAGTGAAAACATTTACATTTCCTTGGATCAATAAAAACCATATCACCTTCTCAAGAGTTAATATTAATTACCAGCTAATTTTATAATTAATTTGTATTTTATTAATAATGAAATAAAGAAGTATTTTCCTGCCTACAGAAGGATGAAATATGCTTATTTTTGAGATTCCGTGCCTGCTTCGGCCGTATTTGTTCCCTATAAGGTCTCAGTTTGAGCTAGATTTGCGCGTGTTTGTGCTTCTGAAAATGTTTACTCTTTTTAATAATAGGAAAGCGTGTGTGTGATTTATAAAAATATATCCGAAATGTTAACATTTTAGGTTGTTTGAGAAAAAATAGAAGAGCTGTAGAAGACAATTTCTTGATTTCTATGACAAGAATCTTTCAATTAAAATAATTTGCTTTATACCTTTGGTAATTTTCAGAGATAAGTATTGAAATGTGGATAGAATTTAAGTACTAATTAATTACTTCTTGTATTGTGTAAATAATCATTAAAGAGAGTTGGATTTGAAAGGAAGATACATACTTAAAGTATTTTCAGCACTAGACTTAAGTGGGCTTATTCGGATTGAATATAAAATTTTCGTAAAATTGATATACTCATATTTCGCATTAAATCACTCTGCAGTCGCTTTTCGAGTACTGAATGCCTTTTTGAATAAGGTTTCTTTAAAATTGCTCTTATGATAAAAAGTAAAAGCTGTTGCTTATTCGACTTTTATTTTCTGTTGGAGAAATGTATATTTATAGTAGGTAAATCAAGTACGAGTATGTATAAGAGTCTTAAATAATAAAGATTTAATAATTGCATAGTGTTGAAGGGAGCAACTAAAAGGTTTTTTCTTGTAAGTGATACTACCAATTGAAAGTCAATTGCAAATCGGACACTCTTGGTGTCATAAAGACGGTACTCGAATAGATCGCTCTTCGAGGTGGTCATAAAGGAAATGTTAAGGAAAAGCCACAATAGCTTCATGATCCAGTGCTAGACACATAAGGCATAGCGCGGTTGCACGAATACATTGGTAATTGACTATAAAAATGTGGAAAGCATCAGGGGGCAATCGTAGGGGTTCCGGGGAAAATCCTTTTATCATTTGATCGATTCCGGCAGCATCATGCAACGTGAGAATGACATTTACCTCGGGCGATACAAAGTAACTGGGGCTCTTCTCGATGGTTATCTGCCCTCGAAAAGAATGGGGCATTTTCTTGCGATACCATTCCAGGCCCCTCATGTAATTTTCATCCCGATCGAAGAAGTGTACTTCACCTCCAGCCTTTTGTATCCGGGGATGAAGGTAAAGCATCTCGAGGAGGGCTCGTGTCCCACATTTCCTGACACCAATTATTAGAGCCTGTAAGGGTTCAGGCCGTGTGAGCAACTCCGGTGAATCCCAAGAATAACACGTACTCACCTGAGGTAGTCGCCTACTCGTTTTTGGGAAGTGTACTCGATTAGGAAATATCATGGGGTGGTTTATCGTATTCATATCACCCGGACTCACTTCAGGCACGCGATTTGTGAGTATTGCTAGTCGGTGCTCGGACACGGCCTGGGCCGCCTGAATGTTGTACACGGCGCTGTCGTAGAGCACATGGAAGGTTAAGAATAGCGAGATTAGCATCACTGTTAAAAATACAGCTGCCAGCTTAGGACGGGATACGCCTACGACTAGGATGCAGTCGCTGTGTGAAGTGTCTGGCCCGACAGGCCTCATTGCCGACTTGGGTAACCATCTGAAAGGAAAAAGTAACAATTTTATAATTTTATTTTTAAATCACTGCATTTATACTGAAATAAAGCGATACTTATAAAAACAATACTCTGAATCTTAGAATCAAAATGCGGTCAGCTTCGAACATCTAGTAAAATCGTACACCATAAATTCAACATATTGAGCTTTTTAAAATCAGCGTAAAATATGAAATCAGTCTCCTATAATTCGTTTTCTACCGATTTTGCAAATAAATTTTCAGAATTGAACCCTGAATTTGAAATCAAAGCTGTTAAAAGTTCCCATATACTTAATTTCATTGTCAGTTTGTGTTTCTATTGTAGCTTTTGAGAAATACAATCTTTCTAATAATAATCGTTCGGGCTTTTCGCCTTCTAAACCCTATAAATACACTTTGTGCATATATACACTGTACAAAATTAGTTTAATTTTACAATAAGAATAGCTACAATTTGAAAACGAAGTAACTCTATAAAATACACTTTGTATATTCAACATTTTGTTCAAAAATATTTAGTTTGCTGCATTAAATCACGCAGCAATCCATTCCAGTAATGATAATCCTCAATTTTGTGTAAAAGTGATATTTTAACAAAGTTACTATAAACGTTTTATGAAAATTAGGGCATTACTGCTGTTAATTACCAGCACAATCCTGTTCTAATCCCAAAGGAAGACAGTCACATGTTAGAGGATATGTTTTGACTAATTATATAATTGTATATGTATATTTTTTTAAATGATTTGTGTTTTATACCATGAATTATACATTTCGTGTTTCAACCAACGCGTATTATATTATTAAGACATCATCAGTGCTCTGCTTCTCCCGTTTGCTAGTGCGGTAATAATTTTCGTATGTTTTATCAAAAAAATCGAGACTGATTCAATTTTGTCTTTGTATTTAACAAGAAGAAAAACTCAAATAATAAAAAGCCCCGAATATATATAAAAAAAAACATAAATTCAATATGCTAACCATGGTTAATTGGTTGGTTTTGGTAGCGACCCCACCTACTGGGCATGGTGTGATTTGCGCTTAAGGTGCTCCGATTTGATACAATGAAATGCCAGATCACAGCCAGCCTTGGACATTTTGGACTTATATGGAAACCTAATGCTATTAAAAAGGTGCTTATCCAGCACTCTATACCTTGCCCCAGCTAATGCTGGGCATCTGTACAGGAAATGAGGAAGACTCTTTCTCATTAGAATCCTTCCAGGAGTTATTGAAGAGTAACTCTAGTATGGTTGCATGTTGCATTATGGGCAAATGTCTTGTAAACACCGCTACCTCTCCGGCAACGTCTACACGAGAACGCTTGAGGTGTCACGCGTTCTTCTTAAATCCGTCAGGTTGTTCTGGAAACGTAGTAAGTTTAAAAATTTATCCACCTATTATTTGAAATTAGAAAATGCAACTGGATTTCCTTCTTGACGGTACGCAGGGGAATAAGAACTGTCTCTTAAAGAGACCCTTCGAGAATTGCATCTGCCCTAGTCGGCTCATCCGCCTGCTGCCCTAAGACTAAACGTTCAAGACAGCATTCAACCAATTCAGAAGAAACGCTAGCTGAATCGAATGCGTTGATAGCGGGTATCGAATTTGTGAGGATCCAGTGGAGAGCCTCGCACTAATGTTCTTCCTGCCAGGTTGTCTAGAGATAATGTAGTCCATATGGCAAACTGCCAGTTCGTTTGAAAGCAAGTTCATTATCATGCTATGACCGTAAGGTCTGAAATTCCAGTCTCCCGATTCTTTAAGCCACACAATACTACTAAACTTATAATATAAAGTGTATTATATCAGACTAACTATCGTAAACTACCCAATTTGTACGATCCGTACCGAAATTGTCTATCGTTGACAAAATTAGGCATTTCTACCACATCAACAGAGTTCCCTGGATGGACAAGATTAAATGAATGCGATATTTACATAAAAGTGGAAATAAGGTTGAAGGTGACTTTGGATTGCGTTTTGAACTATTTGTTCTAAAAATATGCTAGTATTCCATATTAGGGATACTATTCCAAAGTTGATTCCTTGCCTCTGCACTAGGGAAGTATAATACTGGTAAAATTACTTCTAAATATACCTTAATTGGTCACTTTAACGTTGAATTCGTGATTGCAAAGAGCAAGGAAGTATAGAAGAAAAATCTTTATCAGTATACGTTTTATAAAATCGATTTCCTATTTTCTTCTCTGGAATGGAATCTCTGTATGCATGTTTATAAAATTACAGAGTATTTAAAATCTGCCTAATGAAGCAAAAAAGAATTGGTTAAAAAAATAAATAAATTGTTATTGTTATATTATTTTTGTCAAATCCTTATTTTTGTATTATTTGATATGAGGAAAATTGCTTTTTATACACTATTAACATGGTATCTACGTGTGTACCTCATGTTATTTGTGGCTCTTATTTGAATAAATTATAATAAAATACAGAAGAGCGCACCGGAAGGCCAAAACAAAGGGTATTGCGGTTTGTAGCGTGGTTATGATCCGGTGAATTTACCTGAGAGAGGTGCATATTCCGGGCTCATTACGGGTAATTGCATAAAATAAATTTAAATAAATATTAAACTTTCGGTGTTCCCAGCTCCCATCAGAGGTGCACGTGCAACATTCCTCAGCACTTGCATGTTATGCTCTGCATGAAGCCAAGGAGTCGCGAGCAACTTCACGAGACCGCTCAAAAATTCACACAAAGCCTGCCGTACGGTTTCGGTCTTATCAGCTTAATTGCAGCAGTTCTGCTGCAACAATTACTTTAAATATTCACTAATTACTAAATGAAACGCCGGGGGGACCACGGAGTGGGGTTCTTCCGAGCCATTTGGGATGAGCCGGAAGAGGATGCGAGCGACGAATGAGCACCACAAAAGTGATTTACTAAGCGTGTTCCACCGAAAATGAGAGCTACCTCAAAGAGACCCGTTCGACGGGAGTAATTATTAAAAGCGAACGTAATTAATTGCTTAGTGCAATTTGATAATTTTTTCTACGGTAATGAATTTCATCACGAATGACGAGTAGCGATCTGATTAATTGCAGGTGCGATACTCAACGTCCGAACACGAGTGAGCAAAGGATGCGCACACATCTTCTCGTTGTGTACCACAGTAGCATCCAAAGGACCATTTTGAATGTGAACCTCCATCAAAAGTGACACTTTGTGTAAATCTTTTCACAGCAGTGACAAGGGATCATTTCTACGAAAGCGTTCGTTTTATATACACCACAACCCCTGTTCCGTCCACAGCTCACGAAGGTCGTCCATCCATTTGACGGAAGTGTTTTATTTAATAAGTGGCCTCCTTGTGGGGCTTTAATTTTCTCCCCAGTGCAACGAATTCCTGTGAAATTTATGCTAAAGTGGGAATTGTTTGAAGGCCCAGAGGAAATCCCTTGGGATCTCCTAACAAACGTAAGTTGGGGCGCATTTCAAAAGTTTGGGGAGCCGGTATTATTGCGCTTCTAATTTAGGGGCGTAATTTTTGAAAGGATCTTCATCTAATAGATTGTTTTTAAGGTTCTAAGTATTTTTATGCAATCGTTTATGCCATTTCCTTCTGTCTCCTCCGCTCAGTGATTGTTTGTTGCAGAAAGTTGAAACTCGGCACAGCTATAAAGCGTACTAACCCATTATAAGTTTAGAATTTGTTTTGGAAAATTATTTAATCAGTATAAGCAACCAATTTTTCAATGTTTGCTCTGAAGATACAGTCCCAAATGAAAAAAGGGTAGTTGTAAGGATTCAAATTACAATTTTTGCTAAGTTTTATGGACTATAGTTTTAGAAATATCATAAAATAAGTTACTATTGAAATTATTCTAGGTTTTATAATTTTTAGGAAATTCGTAATATTCTTAAACAGCCTCATTGCTAATCCGAAACTGCGAAATCCAAATCGATTCGTCAAAGATCTCATAACTTGTATTCCTTGTCACCTTGGGGAGGGGTCTTATAAATTGGGTTTCGTCTCAACTTGTCTATGGTCGATTACCTCGAAAAAGAGATGAAATAACAAATTTGCTGTTAATGCCATTTCAAAATTATTCCTCTCGTTATAAGTAAGTAATAATAAAAACGTTTTTATTGAAGTTAATCGAATCTTGTGTAATTGCTTTATAAAATATAATCGTCTGGAAATACGTTTTACAATTTCTCATCAGCGAATAGAAAAATGTTTATATTTAATTGCCAATTTATAATTTTGGGCTTTTCGCTGTTAACTCTATTGCAATATCATTTAAAATAGTCTGAAACTGAAAGTAAATTTCCTATCATTAATAGCAGAAACCCTAGTGATTTTTGTGATATAAATTTTGAAAACTACAGCTTGCCAAAATAATTTGTATTTTCTTCATTTCTGAAAAATATTTGGTTACTTGAATTCCGTTAAAATATCTACTTACTCAATTTAAGTAAAACTACAACAGCTAAATACAAGAGTACATTTTGCCTAAGTATACACTTTCATACAAAATATTTTACCCAAACCTAAACATGATAATTAAAATAGAATTATAGTAGCTTTTGGCTGTAGTTTTGTTTTTTCTTGGAAACGGAGTGAAAATTTGCTGGATGAAGATAAGATTTGTCTTTCCAACTTTCATATGAATAGGATAAAAATACCAGCACCAACGCGAACAAGAAAAATAAAGCTGCATGGGATGATTTGATTGATAGGTAAGCGATGCTTATTTATGAGGCATTTATTTTAATATTTGTGCAATTCACTGGACCAATTACTCTGCGAAAATTATTAATTATCCTGAAATCTCTCATTAGCAATTGTTCTTTTAGCAAAAATAAAGGTATATGAATCTTTGTTGTAGCCTGTTGAGCATAGACTACCCTTGCACATATTCTGCTAACTGTGGACTAACTGACTCCATTAAGATCTTCTTCATTGTCTTGGATCTATAAATGAGAATATACTTTGCTTCTGTTTTAAATTGTTCATTAAAGTAATTAAAGTTCATTGATTTTATTTTCATATCCCTCTTCTACCCTAAGAGAGTAATACAATCAATACTTGCAGTTGAGGTGACGTTCCACAGCCTCTAGTATCGAGCGCTAGACCATTCTTAACATTCTCGTTTTAAAATAAAAATTCAAATAAACATTGTTGAAGGTTATTACTTTTAGGAAAAAATTATTAAGATAATTATTTTCTAAAATTAAACGTTAAGTTTGTATTAGAAGTTTTAATATTAAGATTCAGAAATTTTCAAAGTGAAGTTATTCGATTTGGTTCATTAATTAAGTGACTTCAATTTGCTGGCGATAGTCAGTCTGAATGATGTGACTTTGCTTGATTATCCGCATTGTCATTTATTAAATCTACTTTCATTGTGCTTATAAAAAATCCCCGCAGAGTATCTCGAGTATACTCCACTGCCAAGAAAAGATGCTCAATAGCATTCATGTACTCTTCGGGCAGCTTTACGCTGTATATTAGAAAATGTTTTGAAAATTAGTCTTCGAAAAAGTCTTTCGAAAGCCGGTATTTTTTTTTAACTCGTCGTTGAATTAATATTAAATTTATTGTCGCTATTGCATCCATTTCGCACAGTTCATATCGCTTGTCGTTCATGCGAATATCACAATCAAAACTTTACTATAGATTTAAAGTAGGTGAGAGTCTTCTATAAATTTTCTCAGTTTGCAGTAGTGTTTTAACGCTATTGGACATTTATGAATGAAACTTTTTGGCATTTTCGTTGTAAGGGCATTATAAGTTACTTTTAAGTCTGATGTTATCTATAACCGGTTATCAAAAGTTTCAATTAACCTTCATAACTCAGCAATAAAGAAGAAATTTTAAAGAGCGCTTTACATTGCTCAAACAAGAAATTGGTTTACTCCTTTTAGTTGTTTAGTTATTATGATTATAAAATCATTTTAATTTTCTTCTGGGATAAGAACCCTGATTTTGTTCACTTTTAGGTGTCGCACACCGCTATCTGAAACAGGAGTATTGAATAGATGTTGATCAAAATTGTTTTAATTCTTTTCATAAACAATTGAATACACCGTCACAACATAACCTGATTTAAGTAAGAAGTAAAGAAACCAAAGGGTGTTTCTACGGTAAACTAAACTCGCAGGCAATATTCTTCGAGATTTTCTCAGTTTGATCCCACATCTTGCGCCTAAGGCACCCAGCATGTAACCTTTAAGGTTTGAACCTTGTTTCACTTTAATGTGCTTATTTGATTTCAAGTTAGGCTAAAAATGATTCGTAAAAGTTAGGTGGAGCATCAAAGGCAACGATAGCGTCAACGGTTTCATGTTTAAAGGACCCCATACTGGAGTCGGACTGCGGCACATATGCGTTGAGTCTCCGCAGGAGATGTTCGCCCTGATTACGGCCATCACATAGAAAATCTGCTGTACAGTCGGACGTGAGCAGGTTTCGAATAGAAGGCCTCATCCGATGCAAATAGCTGAATCAAATTTAAAAAAAGGGCCGAAAAGTCCCTTTCGTTTCATATTTTCTTACGGTTATCTCCGGCATGTTATGGCGACATTAAAAGACACAATTTGCGTAGGGCGTTTGGCCGAACGCGTGTATGTCCTGAAGAGTTCCTGCGAATTGCTACACCGCCATTTGCCAGGAGCTGTGCTCATGAGGAGACATCAAGCACGAATTGGTTTTAGGTCCTATATCCTTCCAGGGCGCCATCTAGCGGCCCCATTTCGCCCCGCTGAAGGACTCATGCATGCAACAAATTTTTATATGTATTTTATGTAAATTCGTTTGGAAAATGGATCCTTCGTCGAGGGCTGGGATGGTGGGAGCGAGTATCACGACGCAGGGATACACCGCGGCTGTCGGCGGCTCCTATCGCCATCACGGGCCCTAATTGTGCTATTATTAGCCGAACGGAGCTGCTCTTCACACGCAAGACATTCGGCGGCGATTTTCTGTTCAACATGAATAGAAGTGCTCCGACCTGTGCTTGATTGAATTTGGAGGGTGGCCATCTCCAACTATGGTCACCATTCATGTTTCACGCCACCCGCCACCTCTTCACGGAATATTAAAAATTATTACAGCTTCGGCTCAAATTTAAACCGTGAGTACCTGACGAGCGTACGATTTATTGGTCATTACGGGGACGGTGCAGGTGGGCTGTGGTGTGTCCGGGACCCATTTCGTGTGTGCAGCCGCGTGTACACCACGCCACGCCACGTTTCCACTTTTGCTCTTCTGAATAATTCTGGAAACCATTTTCGTACACCAACGTATTTCGTACTGAACGCTTTTGAGAATTTTTAGGAATTTAAAATAGGCTTAATGGTTTCCACTAAATGGTTTTGCTTATTTTATTACCAAAGGAAAAATTTTGGACGTGATCGAAGCTGAACGTGAGAGTGTGGGTGAAACGACTTTCATTGTGTAAAGTTACTGGTGGAAATTTAAAATCGGCAGTACTGGAGCCTAGCTTTTTGGGACTGTAAATAATTTAACATCTATCTTCGGAATTTTTTTGTTTCTTGTTGAGGTATATTAAAGCAAATTCCATTAAGGGTAATGCATCAAGGTATCAAATAAAAATCATTCAAATCAGGGACTATAAATAAACGATATTTTATAATTTTCAAACGACAAAGTCACATACAAAAGTCATACAAAAGTATTTCAATTGTGAATGTATTTTTAAGACAATTACGACTGGTGGCATGACCAAAACACATTTAACTTTTGTTTTTAGTCATATTTTATTTTAAAAGTCCTTAATTCTAACGTTTAAATTTAAGTTCTAGCTTGCAAATGGAAGCGTAGATGTATTTTACATTTTTATGTAAAACGTGTTTTGGTAGCTTTTCGTTTGTAGCTTTTCTAAAAGTCCATTCCTTCGGCTGACAAATGTATAACAAAATCACAGACTGCCCCACACACAATAATGTTTTGACAAAAATGAAAAAAAAATGTCTAACTAACCTCTAGTGTGGGGCTTCTTTGACAAGGCAATTACAATTCAACTTAAGACAAAGATCCAATGCGTTGAGGTTACTTTGACATCATTTTGATAAAATAATTATAATATTTTATGCATTACATATGGATTTAATGGCTGGCTGGTCGGTGAGTTAGGTGATTACAAAGCTACCTCTCTCCGCACTCCCCCTGCCCCTCAAGGTCACGCGGGTTCGCTATGCTAACGTTTATTCCGCATTTTGGCGCTTTGTTAAAGTAAATCCATAAAATCAATTGATAGTCCCAATAATATGTATATAGGTAAATTTAATAATACCTTTACTAATTTGCGGATTACCGGTATCGAAGGAATAGTTGCCAGAATAGTTTTTTGTTTTTTTTTTAAATTATATAATATTTCCCTCCTCTCCAAAAATACTGAAGATAGAACTTAAAACCCCTTCAAGTATGATTTTTTTAAAGGTAGAAAAGACGGTTCAGAATTTTGTTTAATTGCATGTTCACTTAGTTTTTGTCAAGAGCTATTCAGAATGTAAGACAACATTTGAAAATTAGTATATAAAAATAAATTAAGTTCACGCACTTGACAATTAGTGGCAACTTAAAAATATTTTTAAAGCGGTGAGCTTGAAGCAGAATAACCTTTTTTTTCGTGCTGGTTTACTACAACGTTTTTAGCTTTATTGGTAAAAGATAATCTAGTGTAAATGTAAATGTCCAATTTGAATAATTTTAATTTATAAAAAATTAAACATACACATATGTGGAAGTATCTCTGAAGAAGTTAAAGAGTTTAATTCAATTTCCTAGAATTTTATTTACAGAACTTCTTCGCATGTTCATAAAATAAGCGAATATCTGTAGTGCATTTACTATTAGTTAGTTTAAATATGAAACAAAAATATCCATTCATATTATATTAATTAAATAAAGTATTTTTAAGAGTAGCAGCAATAGATGTATGAATTTATTTATTTTACCTCCATTCACAATTTAATTTAATTGATTTGCTGTAATATGCATACCTTTGTAAATATGAATTTGGTTTTTGTATTAACCACATTACTTTACAAATTTTATTTTAAAGTTTTCTCTCCTATTCTTTTAAATTTAAAAAAAAAAAAAAATCAATCAAATATATTGCTACAGATGAGTTGTTGAGATTGAACAATATTTTAGTTGGCTTTATCTTAGTAGTAAGTAGTTCTTCAAATAAAACGGCAGTAAGTTGGTCACTTGCATAAGTATGATGAGGACACCACACCATATTTAGTTAACTCACTTATGGTAATATGCTCATGTAAATACTACGGTAGTTTAATTGAATTGTCAGCAAAATTAAATAAATTTATATTTAACACTACGTGGTAAACTTAACCAACCAAATTTAATATGTGTTTGACTAGTAAATCAAACAAATCCTTCTCTGCATTTCTAGATATATCTCCTAGAAAACCACTGAACTAAATTAGATATGCAAAAAAATATTATAACTATAATAGAATTTTATTGTAATAATTAATTTGTAATTTAATTTCCATTCGATTTTAGAATACATATCCAGAAAACTAGCTTTAAATTTTACAATTAAATGAGATATCACTTTAATTTAACGTTTTACTCAGTTCCAATTTTCTATCCAAAATAAAACTGTGTGCCAATTCGGTACCTCTTAAATATTTATTCTACCATTGCTATACAGCTTTCTATATCATGAATAATCTTTACAAGAAAAATATTTTCCTGCATCTTATTATATTTTCAATAAATTCCTAAAGCTATCTACACACAGCTCGATATCCTTTACCTCACATTGTTAGTCGACGGATCCCATTTAGGAAACGATGCATAAAAGAAGAGATCCTTGCTACAGTACCCTAAGATGATATTCAGTCGCATGCATGAGGACCCATCATTTGCCTCAATTTACAGGTACTGTTCACTAAGGTTACAAGCCATTTTGAAAAAAAGCTAAGGCCTCTGTCCCATTGGAAGGCAACTTGTGAGTTGCAAGTTTGTCTCCAATTGCCTAAAAAGTATTCCGTTGTTGTTTCCCCCCTCAACTTGGGAGCAATTTCTAGGCAACAAATAGTTTCAAATAGCACAAAACCGTCTCAAGAATCGTAAAAGTCTCAAGAGTGAGTGCTCCTTGAAATGCTGTTCTCCACACTGGAACAGCCCCCTTGAGTCTGTAATTCTATTTCTCGTCCGGCACTTACACCCCCGACAAACGTACCGGAACTAAGTCTCAGTATCGCTCCAATATCTGTACACTACCGGGATTATCAGTGGGGAGCGCACAAATTTGACCCATAAATCTACAGTCCTCCTGCAGGAACAGCAGGAGCACAAGTTGGAAGATGTCTGACAACGTGGAGTGCTAAAAGTTCCGCAAAACTAACGCATCCACAAGGCGTAAATATTTTTCACGAGAAACCAGTACCATTGCTGATAAGAGCGCACTTCCTGAAGGATCAAAGAGGATTTTTCATTTGTTTAGTCGTTTTACACAAAGCTAAGAGGAGCATCATCGGTAGAACTACGTGGAACTACACATCTAGGTTCGAATAGAGCCCTAAGGTCTTAAATATGAAATATGCAGATACTCGTTTAGTCGTACTGCTGAGCGATGCAATATAAAACGTGAAAAGTTTTTTTCAAATTAGGGCTCAGTCACACTGTAGGACTGAACGTTTGTTCAGAAAAACTCCATTAAAGTGAGAAATTTAAGTATCATATAAATTCGTCCCATATTTTTGCTTTAAACTTTGATTAAAACCGCACACTGAACGTTTTATGCATACAATGTATACAATAACCTTTATATTGGAGGAAATGCTTTTTGTGGTTAAGGAAACGAAAAAACAATATAAAGTACAATGGTTGCGATGTTAACATTATACATGGGCAAATGAGTTTTGTAATATTCAACGAGTTTAAGGTTAATCTGCTCAAAATAGATATTTCGATAAATCAACAAATTTAATTGTATATTTATTGAAGTGAGTTATTTTCCATTAATTGCTTAAATTTTAATTTAGATTTAATCGTAACTAAAGTCTGCATATCTACATATATGGGAATTACTCGATAAATCAACGACTTTGACTAGGGCAGGATTTGAACATTAAACATTTCCAGATTAATTGATAAATAAATTCTTAAGTTATGTATTTGAGGACAAATACAAGTTTAGGCAGGTCGAATGTGGGATTGGTTCATGGCGATTCTCATGAGAACTAAAAATTGTTCGAAAGTCATTGGCGGCGAGTAGTTAGCGAAGTGCCAATTCAAAAGTCGCAGGTTCGAATCCTACCTCTGATCAAATATGTTACTTTTTCGATTAATTCTCGCTTACCATACTATCATATATGAAAATTAGTTTGCAGCAGATCGAATTCGAATAACTTCATTTCGGAATCGGTTCTCTGTTAAAAATAAATTTACACTCTTATTTTCATTTGAAATTAATTTCCTCAACTTCTATACTTTACTATAACAGTTTAGTGTTTTTCTCCATTAAAATATTTCATTTTTAGTACAATATAACTGGTAGCATATACAAAAGAGTAAAACAATTTTTAAATAGGGTAGGGTGGGGCTAGTTGAGCAATATTTGACTAGTCTATCGTATCTTTTAAACATTGCATACGATTTACTTGGTACTTACGCCTATAGAATTGTCATTTATTCTGCTAAAAACGTCTCCAGTATACGAGTATAATATTGAGATATAATTTAGATGGTATTGTTAGAAATTTAAAGTCATTTGGTGTTGCTTAACTTATCTCATGGATGGGGTAAGTTAAACAAAACTATGGGGTAAGTTAAACAACGGAAGGAATTACTAACAGTTCAATAGTTTTATGGGAATAATAAAAATCTGAAATAAAATTGCAGTTCACGATCAAACACATAGTTAATAAGTTAATAAGCATAAAAACCCCTCACTTGTTCGCCGGGCGACAACTGTTGATCGCGCGATGTGTTCCCCTTTCTCATACCCTTCTTTGTAGTATGTAACACTTCATGGTGTGTTGCTTAGATTTTGAGATATTTCATTTGCCCAACCTGCTCCTTTGCTCAACTACCCTCGCCCTACCCTACATAAGGGACGATTTTATAATAGCCTTAAAATAAGAAAACCATCTTGGCTACTTGTTAACATTTTTCATTTAAATATGTATTAACTGAGAACTTAAAAAAACTAAGTCGCAGCCAATTTGATAATTAGGACAATTTTATATTAAATAAACTTATCTGGTGTATTTAATTTGAGAATTCAACTGTTTTAGCAAAATGGCTCTTTTTAATTTTTCCTTCTTTCATTCTCTGTTATAAAATCATGAAAACATAACTCAAAGCCCCTTTCTTTATAATTTTATCAAAAATTTCATTCAAAGTAATGAAATTATTTTTAAAATTTATGTTTCATATAAAAAAAACTTATTTTTAGATATATTTGTTTCCATACTCAAGTTAGATACCGTCGAAATCATTTAGAACTTTAATTCCTTTAAATTCTGTAACGAGAATTCTTATTGTATTACTTTTTTTTATGAGTTTTGGGAGAGGAACAACATAAAGCTCTGCAGTACAATTTATTGATTTAATTCAGTTTACCTTTTCCTGACTGATCGGTAAGCAATTGCTACCAATTGCTTTTTATTGATGTACAACATACGAATGAATATGCTGAATTCAGACCCGAGTTAATTAAAGCATCAATTTTTATGTTCCTTTGTTTTTTCTTTATTAATATCGGAAAATATTAAAATACTAAAAATATTTTGTTGATAAATTTAGTCAAGAGATATCGCTTTTTCATAGTGGATAATCAGATAATAATGTTATTGTCAGAGAAAATATAAGCTATAATACATTGTTATTTTATTTTGAGGCTTTTAATTTTTTTAAATTTTTCACAAAATTTAATTAATATCTTAACTTCGTTGAAAAAATGAATAGTGTTCGGGAATAAATAAAAACAAAAGGTATTTTTAGCAAATGTTGATAGTATGTACAAATGCCGGATTAAATATTTTGACTTAAACATTATTACAAAGGGTTTTTTTTGGGGAAATTGAAGAGAATTTGTTGAAAATTGGTATTTGAGAGCTACTGAGTTTGTGTCAAGATTTTTAATTCAAATTTATGATAACATAAAGCATTCAACAGCACGAATCTCTATAATGAAAATAAGTTCTTCCGAATTTTTGAGGTCATTGACGAAGTTCGACCATCGAAATCTTAAAATTCAATTTATATAGTATTTTCGGATTCAATGAAACCATTTTCAGATTAAATGAAACTATTTTCAGATAAAATGACACGATTTTCAGATAAAATGAAAGTATTTTCAAATAAAATGAAACCATTTTGAAATGAAATGCAACCTCAACGAATAAAAATTAAATGTATTCTCTTTGAAACTACTGCGTTTGCAAAAATTTATTTATTTATAATAGTAATAAATTAACTAAGCTATTACGAAAGTTCAGGCATTCTGGGGAGTAAGTGTAAGCCCAAATAGTGTAAGTTTGAAAGATGTAAATATTAAATAAATATATAGTAGGTACCGTTACTGATTACTGATCATTTCGATTACCTTATCGGAGTAGGTAAGTGGTTTTCGTTTATTTCATTTTGAGAAGAAATTTTTAATCACATCTTCAAACAAAATAATGTAAAATTCTTGAGTTTAAATCCAACTCAATACGACAAACGAGCCCCAGACTACTTGCAAAGTATATGGCGGTAGAATGCTTGGCTCCGAAGAACCAAAAAATTACTGCATTTTCGCCAGAAATTCCTTACTATTTTTGACCTATTATGACCTATTATGAGTGATTACTAAAATGTCTTTAAAATACAAAAAAATCTAGTTTGATTTAATTTTTCTGGAGATTTCATTCCGCCGCCATATGGTTTAGAATAAATGTCGCGAACTATCAAACCACTTACGCTTATATGCTAAAGCCCAGTTTATGGTTTGTAAATATCGAAGATTTCGACAATGTGCATAGGCCGTATTCATAAAACGTGAGAAATTCAAGAGACAGTTAGAAAGCAGTCTATGTAATTTGAAATTTTTGCTGCATTACTCGTTAATGCTAAGTCGGATTAAGAGAGCTTTTTCTAAAATAAAACTGCATGCCCGTTCAATATTAAGTAAAACTAGCACTAAACACAATATTACCAATGTAATTGCGCAAAGGATTCAACAATTAAACTAGAACTACTATTACAGACTAATCCAATTATGTTAAGGATACGGTTTTGCAAATCCTACATGCAGCAGATTGTCATCATCTTCGCTAGGAGCATAGACAGGATAACGTTTACATGAATATTTTGTTATATTTTCAAATTATTTCAAAAATGAAAATATAAAACAATTTGTCATTTAGCTGTATGAGGTTTATTTTTATTTGCAAATAGTTTCATTTAATCCGACAATGCTATATGTGTTTTACTTTATTTTCTAGTAACATAAAGCGATTGTACTGCATACATACTAAAATACGTTACACTTCAATTTCATGAAAATGCAATTTCTAAAGCGAATTCAATTCATGTTAAAAAAGTGCAAGAAAATAGCTATTTCCTGAAATTTGGAACAAAGCTTTTAAAAACCTTGTCTGTCATGTCTCAGTGAAAGTCCTTCGCCTGACATACAACCCCTCGATTGAAAGAACAAAAATCAAAAACTGTTTTCGCTAAGCGATTAATTATGCCATTTTAGTCGTCGGCAAGTTCAGCACAAAAGGGTCTCATAATGAAAGTTGTCGGAAACATCCGGCCCCGAGCCATTCTTTATATTCACGAGACGGGTCTTTGGATCGGGCTCGCCAATGGAGTGGGACGCTCCAAGAACGATTCCACGTCTGGAGATGAAAAAGAATTTACTATTTAAAGTATGTCGAAAAGGCAGAGTTATAAAATGGGTTAAAAGAATGCTTCAGTCGCAGCGGGAAGTTTGGGATCCAGTGGTGTTTTTCCTGTAAAACATAGAGCACCGTTCACATGTGTGTGATCCAACGCTAAGGCTCAGCCGTATAAGTAATTTTCCGCGATTCCGGCAATCGAAACAAATCAGGCGCACAAAAGCTATGGGGAAGAAAAGCCTGTTCGATAAAAAAATGCGGAAAAAATATCAGACGGAAAAAAATGTTTGGGATATTGAAACAAGATAATAAATTTCCCGTTCTCTCTTCTGAATTCCGTCGCGGCCCCAAAATTTCGTCCTGCCCCGGGCCAATTGATTGATATTATCGAAAATTTATTGGCGAATGTGTCTTGGCTGTGTAAACAGACGAAACTTGGGTCCTAGATTTGCTGCGTATCTTCCGGCGTTTCGGGGGTCTGTGCCGGCGGGTTGGCGGTTCTGCAAAAGGAGTTTTGTAGCTATTCCACTGGAAAAGGAATCGCCGGGAACACGGACTCCTAAAGCGTTGCGCAAGTTTTCCCATCGAAAAGGGATTCAACGGCGCGTTCTCGAATTAACTGAAATACTTAAAGGAAAGTTGGAGCACGCTGACCCAGTTCAGTTTGCCGGTTGTTTGCCTCTTTTTAATTGGACGGATGCTGGGGGCTCAAAGCGCGCCGACTGCATGCCCACCGCGCCGAGCCATACCGGTCAAAGTTCAAAGTCGAGGCGCACCAATTACAGGGATTAGTTCTAATTAGGTAGGATTTTCGGGGGATCAGCGGGCTGTAACACTTACAGAATATCTAGAGGTAACTTGACGGAGCAATCTCTGAACTGGTCGGGACGACGTTTTGTGGTCATCAGTGCTGGTTTCTGCGGCCGAAGCTCGTTCCCGGTCGAGATATATCTACAACGGCCATCGGTTCCCTCGCTGCTTCTTGCCGGCGAATTAGTTTCGATTGGGACTCCTGCGATTGCCCGGATTTTCTCTGTGGTCCAGCATCTTAATTGCCTCGGTGCCCTGTCTTTGTTGACATTGCTGGGATGAGAGTACTTTTTGATTTTCGAAAGCGATTTGATTAGCCCTTGCTCCTGACCTTAATCCTTTTCCCAAAATGTTAATCCCACTGTCTTCCTGAAAAGGGAAATGAATGAAAAATACTTTAGATTTCATTAACATATTACTTGATCTAATAATACAAATCATTATATTATGAAACGTTATTTAAACAGTCGGAGAACTGGTACCTAACACATTTTTTTCTGTTTTGACTTCCAAATCGGACGGAAATTAGACTTTCCAGAAAAATTATCATAGTCTATTTCTGGCTAAAAATTAGTGCCATATTGCAGCTCAATACAAGAAGAACAAAAGTACGGTACCATTTGGGCATATTTTTAAACTTCCATATACATGCAATTTTAAAATTGAAATTCTGAAAATATTTGCGATGTGTCACTCTGATCGTTTTTACATCATACATATTTATTTATTCCGTTTAATTCAAGCTACAAAGATAAAAAAAGCTAATGAACTAAATTAAATTAACCTACTTATGACTAGATTAGGGGGGCGTGGAGACAGGATGGTTCATTGAAGGGTCGGGTTGGGCAAGTATAGGACTTAAGGGAGCTTTTAGTGAGATGAAAATCGAAGGCGGCAAAGTTGTTGACCATCCGCAGCATTCTGGTAAAGGGTTCGAATTGAGATATGTATGTTAAAGATAGTCTAAACCGAATTTTCTATTTATTATAGAAACTTAATTGGCTAGCAAAAGAGGTAAGTTTTCAAAGTAGATCTGTTGTACCTTTTGTTAAGAAAGGTATTTGACTCCTACATATAAATTTATTCGTGGCGAAATACCCAGATATTTATAATTTTTATACTAAATAATTATATCAATATTTTCCTTTTTTTTTGCTCTACGCTCATTCAATACCCTGCTAACTAAATTTACGTTTAAGTTAACAAATTAAATTTACACTGCGAAAGACAATTCAAAAAAGGCGCAGGAAGTTATAAAAAATGTAAAGAACATTGGATAATGGGAATAAAAATACAAAAAAAAATATATTTGAGATCCTTCCATTTCATTTGTTATCACAAAACTGTTGGAAAACTGATGGAATTTGGAAATAAATCTTCATAGATTTTTACATTTATTACTTTTTGGTTGATTTGCAAAAAGAGATTCGTCGTAGTCTGATTTTAGTTTTTATAATTTTTAATTAGTTTGGATACAATTGCGAAAAGTGTAATTGCGTCTACCAGGATAACATAAAAATATTCGAAATTCTATTTGAAATTCTTGGTGCAATCGAATTAAGGATAATTTCTATCTAATTAAAATTTATATGCCAAGAATGCTCTGAACGAACATTTCTGGGCGCGATTAACAGGCTAAATTAGCTGCGCAATGAGGCTCGCCGTGTAACACGAAAAGCACAAAAGTTAGACAAGTCTAATCATTTCAATAAATGCGATAAGTGTTTAAGTGCCCTGAACAAATTTTCACATAGTCGCCTTCTTGCAGCACTAAAAATCCCTTCCATTCCAAAGCATTCCTGCTAACGGGCAGTAACCATACTCCGAACACATAATTGGCACAATTTTAATTATTTCCAAAGCAGCAGGCCAACTGGACTTAATGGTGAGCTAATTTGTCCTAAACTCGGACCATAGGCTTTTTTTTCACGCTTGTCGTGTCGAGTTCCAATTAATCACCACAGGAAAAGAACAATGTCTGAAATTTGTAAGGTGCTGTTCCACTTGTAGTCCTAGTTGCCCGTAGTCTCTGCTCGGATTAAACATTTTATTGCGTCGCTCTTGGAGCTGTAACTCTATGAAGAAATCCACGTGCGAATTAGCCGAGAGCAGAAAAACACCACTTCAGGTGTCATTTAACTGGTCATTCCTGTTTTTTGTTATAATTGCTGCTTGTAGAGAGGTCGATTAATTACATACACCTTGCAGAAACAAGAGTTTTTGCCCACTAAACTCAAATTTTCTTTCCCGAAATTTTCGAATTTCTCTTGCTGTTAATGAAAACTTTTTGCCGTATTCTTTTGTCGATAACTTTAAATATCTTCATCCAACGAAGCTATCCGAAATTGTTTCATTATGAGATGTTTTCGTCTACTACAGGCACTGTCCTCCAGGGTAACAAACAGCCATTTTAAGAAGGAGTCATTTTCCTAGGAACACTTTGCAATTAAACTACAGACCAAATTTTTAATGCAATTCCCAGACAGCCACTGCTCTGCATGGACGCTCTGAAGGATGCACAACCGACCGCATTAAGCCATCAAAGAGTCCTGGAACGCAGTACCCTTGGAAAGGGCTCTTAAGTACTTAATCCTGGTCTGTGCAGGGATCGGATGCAATTATCCTACTAGTAAGCAGATTACGCCTGTAACCAAGTAATTTTCACATGAGTGCAACTACTTTGCCCCTCAGTTTTCCAGATTCATCCGCCATTAAACAATTTTCAGGGCCATTATTCAGAATTTTAGCAAGTCGAGTAATCAAACCCATTTTCTAGATTTATGGGCAACTAGGGCCTGGGCGAAGGATCCTCGCGCGTTCCTGGGCAAGCAAGATGCACCCGAAAATTGAAAGAAATTATTCATTGCTTGGTTCGGGCTGTTTGTTCCTACCGGCAAAATATAAAGCGGAATGGGATTAAAAGCCCCCGTGCTTTTTGAAAATAATGGGGGGGACATAAATTCCAAACTTGCCACAGTGCGCACCTTCATTCGACGTTTTTATGTCCAAATGGAGCACTATGTATACCCTCCTGGCTGGAGGCAAATTAAAATGTTTACAAATTTTGCCCCATGTTGAGCAACTGCTCATTGAATGTTTAATAAGAGCACAGCTTTAGTCGAAAAATTAATTTCCTCCAAATTTTAAATAATAATCAGGGTAGTGGCTGATTTTCAAGCAGGCATGCATGTACCTAGCTAACGGGGTTTGGGGAATGTAATTAATATTTGAATTAATCCAATGAACTTCGCCCCGACTATAATATATAAGAACTTCTATGCAGTAATTACAGGATCAAACTAATGAATAAACTATGGTAGAATATCAATTCACTGTAAAAACAGGGTTTTTACATACCGATAGGGTAATATTAGCCTTGTACTTATAATGTTAAAAACTTAGATATATTTCTAAAATTTGTAACAGTATTATTTAAAAATAATTAGGCCATGTCACAGACTTCACTATGTAATTTAAAGTTGGAAAACATTTAAACATTTTCTAATTCCTCGGAGGGCCGCGTTCGGTTTGTGTTAGTGGCGAGTAAATTATCTAAACATCTTGATTAACTCCTTACTCGTATACATAAACAAACTCTACTCCTAACTGACTTAAGAAGTTCTTTCTTTTAACTTGTAATTTAATCTAGCTGATATTTACAAATCCTATTAAAAATCCCTGGATGGATCAAGTTGCGAAATTTCTTATCAGGAGGCGTTGTTCTACGGTTGCTAGTTGCCTTATAAATATAAATGGACTTTAAAATCAAATCTAGCTTTTAAAGTACAATAGAAGTAGAAATTGATCTAAAAGAATTGCTACTCTTAGAATCCAAGGGTCAGCTGCTTAGATTAATTTTTTTATATAAATTATGCGGGCAGTAATTATTACTATTGGGGGTTTTGAGCGTTTCTTTTAAAACTTTTAAGCTTTATTCAAAGAAATTGGTACAATATGTTTTATTCAAAGTATTGTCCATCTTTAGCTACGACTTTTCCCCATATTTCATGCATCATACGGATTCCGCGTAAATTTCTCGTCTTTTGAGGCGATCCACGAACCCGCCTAAGTTTTGAGTTCTTCGTAAGAAGTGAAGTGCTGCTCGGCGACGCCATGAGTCATCGACTGTGCAACAAGTGGTAGTCGGAAGTAGCAATATATAGTAATGTTTTGAATACAGCGGGTGGTGTAGGACATTACATTTAAGCGCCTTCAAAATTTCTTTAATAACTGTTGCAACATGTGGCCGAGCGTCTCTTGACTTGAATTCATACAGAAACCAATTTCCTTGTTTTTACACCATGGCCTTGAAACGGTTTGAAATGGCTTGTTGAGTCAGTCCCAAGGTTTCAGCGAGCTTTTTTCGAGTTTGACATGAATCTTGATCCAATAACGCCTCCAATATAGCGCATTTAAATTTTATTGGTATATTTTCGCTTTCTTTGTCGTTGGTGTTAAAATCACCACTTTTAAACCAATACTCGCATGTTTTTATTGATGGAGTATGTTCCCTATATGCTTTACCTCAAACCTCAAAACTTATTTTTACTCTCAATATTTTAATTAGATTTAGTAATGAAAAAAAATAAGTCTATGTTTTGTTCTTGCAATGCTATTCATACCGTAGCAAGATCAAGATCAGGATTGCAAGACTGCAAGATTGTAAGAATAAGAACAAGATAAGGGATTGCTAGAATTTTGCAAACGAGACTAATTCTATTGCTGCAAGTACAAAACTTGTTTTACTCACGCTAATACTATTCAATTATTTATGTGATTTTGATTGCTAATTGAATTAAGCGGAGTTGAGTTCAGAAATAAATATTAAATTTGAACGATTACGACGATTATACCATATGAATTAGGTATAAATTATGCACTTAGAAATAAATGATCTTGTGGTAAGATCTTGTACTGATTTGAATTTAAATTTGGTTCTGGACTCTGCACGTTATACATAACTTAGACCAACTCGTTTGAATGCAATCGACCAGTTACTTTAGGAAGTTTAGAATTTTGGGACATACAGACACGTGTATGATTGCATAAGTATTCTACCTTTATCGACTATCCTTTGGTCCGGAACCCTAAAAAATTAATGAAAGTCCAACCTTCGGAATAGTTTACCTGAGTCGAAGCAGGGAGTCGTTATAGCTTGGGTACGGAGCTCTACAAATGGAAGGCAATGGCATTCTCCTGAAAGAGAAAATAGGGCGGAATAAATACGTCACATAGGAAACAATATTTGTTGCCAAAATCAAATTATTTGCTTTGGACGCTCCTTCCCACTGTGCTCCTTTGTCTTCCAATTTCGGCAGGGAACATATAAAACTCCAGGCGATATGAAGGACTCTTGCGGCTCCGGGACACATATTGACAGAGAACATGCGACGGGCCCGTAATGCCTGTCGAAGCAACTTATTAAGTATTCATAAATAATCGGGCGACGTAACATCCAAATGGGAGAATTTCATCAAAAAATTAAATGTTTCCAGAAAAATTCATCATAATTGATTTTCCCCATTCGGAAAAAAATACCTCCAAGGATTGAGGGACTGCCCGACTGTGGGGCGCTTGTGGAGCGCGCACCCTCAAGGTAGAAGCTTTTCCCTAATTTTATTTTTATAATTTTTCGCTTTTTTCACCAGGACCTTTAGTCCTTTCTATGATTGGGCGTTCTAAACGATTGTTGCAGTCGTTTACCGGAGTTGAGTTGTGCAACTTTGGTGACATTTTCTTTGCAAAAGGTCTGCTCCATGGACAAAATTAAACTTGCCTGAGCGTTCAAACGTTTAATTATGTTAGCCCTGTCAGAATATCTAGCGGAATGATTTGCGGGCATTTAAGTAGAAGAACTAATTAAATTTTTATTAATTTTAAGTACTCGCCATCAGCTGCACGGTTCGCTGCTGGGAGATGGTTTCGTATGGTACCCGTATTTATTTTTATTCTTCAAGAGTACCAGCGGCTTGAGGGCTGATGGAGCCCGAACTGAACGAACAGTTCCAGAGAGAGTCGTTTTCAGACCAGGCCCCAGGAGCAGCCATCAAGCGGTTAATTAAGCTGAAAAACGTTTTTGTTATGAAAAATATTTTACAGCCACACTTCATTGCTCCCATTTTCAAATCTGGACTCCTTACAGTGCTTAACTACTTAAGGGATAAAAGGATTTAGCTGCTCCGTAAATTTTTAAGTTTTACACCAAGAGATGCTTTTAAGGGTCTCCATGCCAGTGGAAAACTTGCTGCGGAAAATGACCAGAATTATTTCTATCTAAGGCGTTGAGCTCAGGATTACTCAAAGTAATTGGAACGGAGAATCTCCTTCAAATATCTCTCTATTACTGCACTGGTAAATTAAACGTCCTTCAGCTCGCCAAACTAGGAAAAAATATAATTCAAACACAAAAACATATTTCAAAATCTGAGAAATTGGCAGAAAGTTAGCTATGCTTACATATTTTGTTATAAATTTAATCAACAAATTTAATATTGTGTTTCTTTTTATCCTAAACAAGTGTAAACAAACATGTTCAATCGGCTTTTGAGAAAAATAACTCTATATGTACAAAACACCGTACTTTGATCATTTTTGAAATAATGTAATCAAAACAAAAAATACTTTGTACAAACATTGATTAAGTTTTATGAAGATTTACATCATTCTTACGAAAATTACAGTATCGTTAAATTAAGGATTAATGTAGAGGATTTTTCTGATTATGTGTGTGACAAGTTTTAAAAACGAGCTTATTTTAAAATTATTTGGGTATGTACGAATATAAATCATATTTCGATTCGGTTTTATTTGGTTTCTACTTGTATTACTTACCACTTTTGATACCTTATCTTGGTTCGAACTACAATTATAAAGTCTAACATAAGAAAGGTGTTTCATGCATTTAAATATAAACCAATATTATCATTAAATCAGTATTTTAAGGGTTAGTGCAATTAGCTAACCGCAACAGATCAATATTTGATCACCGGCACTTCGGAAAATGGTTAAATTAAATACTTGGCACCCGTTTGCGGCTGTTGAAACGTGAAACAAACAGAAAATATTAATAAACATGAATTTAGTCGCTAATTACAAACTGTGTTGCCTTTCGTGTGCCGCTCGGGAGGAAATCAAAAGAGAACCTCTCCCCCGCGCACCTAACTGATCAGCACTATGGTTTTCTACTCCATAGACGTGGAGGGCACGTTCACGGGCAGCGGGGGCGGAGTCCTTCTGTCTAAGCAACTCTAAATCAAGCCTAGTCAAAATCGATGTTTGTTAGCGGGGATAGGAGCGATGGTGTAGCACGGGAGCCA
Organism: Philonicus albiceps; assembly: GCA_963969385.1. Classification (NCBI taxonomy): domain Eukaryota; kingdom Metazoa; phylum Arthropoda; class Insecta; order Diptera; family Asilidae; genus Philonicus; species Philonicus albiceps. The sequence goes on from OZ017773.1 coordinate 33,213,983, forward strand.
TGCTGTGACCCAGTGAATGAAATATTCACGGCGAAATTAGGTGAAAGTGTCGCGAAAAGTTCAATGCCGCAATTGTAGTTACGGCAGTGGTGCGGCCTAAATTATGTAAGCGTCAAGTCACATAAACAATTCACGAGAAGGGCGTTAATGACAAATCAATAGCACCCGGCTGGTGCGAACCAGGGGAACAAAAAAAAATGCGGAGGAGCCTTTGAATGGGAACTTCTTAAGTAGCATCCAATTGCCTTTCTTTGTATCGGTGAGCCACCCTATAATGTGGGGAATTTCTCGGGAAAAAAAAAACTTTGTCATCCTTCGCCAATATGATGCCTCTAACCGGATTAGATAAGTTCAGAAGTGGACCCCGGCATGGAGACAGATTATCCAGACACGTAACTACAATTAACTCGATGCTGTGGGTGCAGGCGGGCGCACCTCAGTATCGATTTATTATTTAAAATAGCACTGAGCTTGAACTTTACCAGTTCTATGAAGAGATAACGCAATCCTCACAATGTATCCAATCCGGGATTTACGTAATAACCGGCATTCTATGTATAAAAGGACAGAAGCCTGATGGCTACAAAATTTATGTCATTCTGTAAATCACTTTAAGACTGAATTTTTCAATGGGGTGGTCCTTGAAAATGAATTCGCTTAAAGGATCTTAGTTTTAGAGCGTGCGAGGTGTCAGGGTGGTAAAAGGCCATACTTAATACTAACTATGAAAATTGAATAAGATGTACGAAATTCTCTTTCGCAACCTTTCACGTTGCTGCTTTTCCTTCTCCCCTAATGAATCTAATTTCTGCTAAAAATTGTGAATATACCGCTTCTTCTACAAAGGGCTTCAACGAGTTGTATAATTAGAAACCAAACAGTTCAAACGATTATTTTTGGTCACTAGACATTAGAGAAAATTACAGCTGAATAAAGTACAGACAAATGCATTTACATATATATATAAAAATTATTCTTTAATTAATTAAGAAACTTTTGATATATATGTGTACCATATGTAAAAGAAGCCTACAGAGTTTAAAGTCGCCCAAAAGTCCTAATCACCGATTGTGATACTTTAAAAAAAATATTACTTTTGTATTTGACAAAAATGACCAAGAATTCGCATTATACATTCGTCAATTTTAATCTGATTTCCTGGAAACTGTCAGGAAACTCAGGCAACCAAGAAAAACTGAAAACATGTAGGTACTCTCTTTAAAAATATAAGATTATGCCTTCAAAGCAATCCACTCACCTTTCTCGGGAATTTGTTATAGTATGAGGGAAGAAATCACAAACAAACAAAAGAAAATAATGCAGAAGTCCTCAGGATCTTTTTATCCAGTATTTATAAATTCTAAGGCAGTAAAAACATAGAAGTTGGAAATCAATAAGTATGTACATAGATAATGTCGAAATAATTTGGGATATTTATCTTAAATATTAAAACTTGTATTAAAACTATTTATTTATTTAAATTTTTTGCAAACTCCATACATTGTGATTTTCTAAGTAATTAATACGAATTCATACAAAATTATTTAATTAAATGTCATATTATTTTAACACATTAAAAAATATTTTATGTATTACAATTGAGCAAAACCAGAATTGTGAGAGTTTTAATTTTCGGAAAAATAAACGAATTATATATATGTTTAATATCCAAGCTAAGGGTTTAGGACCTAGATGCATTTGATTAATTAGAACAATTGCTGTTAGAAAATGTACACGACTAAAAATATTATATGTACATTACATATATGCATGTATATAAGGAGAATCTCAAAGACTTACTAAATCGATATTTGCATTCATAGTATGAAACAACCTTTAATAATTTCGCTTTCCTTTCTTAGAAGTACAAATTGGAATTGTGAGTCCCACATAAATTTAACTTTTATGATTTCCTCAAAAAAATTCATATCTTTCAAGAAGTTTTTGTTCTTCCAAGAAAAGTTCGAGTTTTTCTTTAAAAAAAATAAAGTTCACAGAAATCGTTGATGACTTTCAAGATTTCAGTTTGAAAGAAAAACAGCAAATATTTTTGATGACAAACTTTCATTTTTTTCTTTTTTTTTATTTTTTGTATAAACATAATTTATAATTTTTGTTGCAATTAAAATTTAAACGAAAATAGCATCATTTTGCAAAACATATATATAGGCTTTATGGATCCTCTTTTTAAGATCAGAAAGTTACAATTAAAATTAAGATTAAAATCTATTGCAAAACGAATTATTTGTGAGTTAAATCATTTTTTTAAAGAAATTCTGTTCGTATTGTTGAGCTTAATGCTAACTATGAATGATATTATCATTTGTTACGACTATTTTCCTTTATTAATATTGCAAGATCCTTAAACTGTGCTCCTGATAACTTCATCTTATACTTATATTAAATTTTTCCAACCTTCACTTGCTAAGTTTTTTTATTGACCTCCATTATGAACAACGAAGCTAACCCAAAACATTCAAGTTTTAATTATACTAAAGAGTTAACAAATTACCTGCATGTAAACGTTTTTTTTTTTTTTTTACAGGATAAGGGATCAAAAATAACTGGCATAATGCAGATCCGAATAGATTGTTGATGCACGCTGTAATTATTAATTTTTGATAAAAAACCTCTGCGTACTTTAAATTGTAAAACTTTTTAAATAACTACCAATTTTGTAATCCTTAATACCTTTGTAGAGAGGCATTTAACGAGCGCATGTAGCATGCAGTTCATTTTTTATGATTCATCCGCGTTTTGTGCTCCGTAAATAAACATACAAACGTTACTTAATTGTGTTACAAATACAACGAATGGGCGGGGACCCGTACAATTGCCCCTCTGGCAGCAGAGTATGTAAATTAAGTAGAGGACGAAACAGACACATTGATTCATTCTCATTCTAATCAAAACTAAAATGTGGCAAAAAAGTAAACTGCACCGGGCGTTTAATGGAATAAATTGCATGCAGACCTCGGTTTAATTGCTTTCTACCATCCATCTACGTGTCTACCGCCGCCACCACCACCACCACTTCCACCATTACCACCCTAACATACCACGGACGTAATAGTGTCCTATTTGTACAGGGCAAGGGCATTAAGGATTCAGGAGCCACGACATTACAGGCGCCTAAAATGTTATGTAGGTTAGGGTCATCAGACAAAAATTTATATTGCCACTTAATGACGGAAAAATAAGATGTTTGGCCGTTCAGGAAGTTATGAAAATTTCATTGAAGCCGACTTTCGTTAGTTTTTCATAGTTACGTACATTTGACTGGCGTGCAGGCGATTGCTGATTGTGACAATTTTTCATATGTGTATAAAGAAAGGTTTGAATAATGTCGTAATTGGGCACAAGTAAATTTGGGTAAAGACAGAATTTTTTATTTTTTGTTCTTAGGGTATCCGTCTTTTGGGGCGATGTTTGAATTTTGTTTTTTCATTTTAAACTCATTCATTTGATTATGGCATATAAATAAAACTTCTTCTATAAGGGCAAACGGGTGATTTTTACGCATACACAGTTAATAATGTTCACTAAAATAATACACTGCAACAAGGATAGACCGTTGTTATATTGTTTTCAATCGGAGTAAACTTTACAGGTCTACTATTTAATTCAAGCCACATTATTAACTTTGTACAGTATACATTTGACCACATAAGAAAAGTTAGTTATTAGTTAAAGAAGGGGGCTAAAGGCTTTACTTTTCCTTGTGATCACATCGATCACGTATGATCCCTTGTTATCACATCATCTAATGAGGCCAATTAGGACCTTTAGATTTATTGTAACGAAAATATTTATACGAAAAACATGATTTGTTTTCTCATAATACACAAGATGAGTTGTCATTTTTAAATTACATTTTCCAGGGAAAGCCAATTTCTTCGACTTTTTTCTAAAAAGTGTCGCAATTTTTTAAATTTATTTAATTTAAACACGTGTGCACTATCTAATAAGTGACAAGTGGAGGAAAGGGTATTAAACCAATATCACAATTTAATAATATTGTGGTTATACAAATTTTTGTAAAACTTTATATGATCATCCAATAGCTTATAATATATTTCCAGAAAACTAGATATACTGTATATACTATATATAATTTATTTATTTTTTTAAGACATAAAAAATAAATAGTTTTATTAAGAATTAAACCTTTAATAATATCAAAATTTTTAATGTAACATTTTAAAACCAATGTAATATTATGTTATATTCCTGTTATTATATTCTCTCCAGATTACCCTTTTTGGTAACGGCTACGTGTCGTGGATGCAACTGTTTTCTTTAATTCTCCTGATAAAATCTTCCGGCGGGATTTAAATCAATATTATGGTAAGTGCTGTAATTTGCTACAGATTTGTCGGTGATCATGTTTTGTAGTGTTTTTTAAAATCCAGTGTTTTTTTTTTCATTTAGAATCAGCGTAGTCAAAGCTTTTGAGGTAACAAAGTAAATCTGAATCGTATGATTATTCATCATTTGGTAGTAAACATGCGATTACCACCTTCAAACAGACTTTTCTTTAATAGATGTTAACCGGCATCGACAAACGACAAATCAGCATTATTGTTAATATTTAACTTCATCCGATTAATGGGCTAAGAAAAAGTTGCAGTTATTTTAGTTTGCAGAAGTTACACTACCCTTAGATTGCGCTTTTGCACTCTGGAAGTAAATTCGGTTTTAAGAGACGATGAGTCTATCTTACCAATTAATAATTGGTGAACAAATGTACGGTCAGCAATCTCCCGACGTATATGCAAAGGGTGCATTTCAAGGAGCCTCAACCGATCACTATAGGGAAGGAGAAGAACTGGATTACTCTATGGCAAATCCTTGAGGGCGTACACATTTTTTCTGCATAGATTTAACACAATTAATATAAATTTGATAATAGGGCTACCAAACTTGACTCGCGTATTCAAGAATTGGTCTAACAAAAGTCAAATAAAGCTGTTTACAAATAGATCGCTTGGGAAATGCATGAGGCCATCTTTTGATGAATCCCAACATATAGAGTTGGTCCTAGTTACCACAAAGTTGATATGTTCAATGAAATCTAGTTTGCAATCTAAGATAACTCCTAGATCCCAAACAGAAAGGACGCGTCGTAGAGCATAAATTAATAAGGTAATTATAACAGAAACTCCCGGGGTTGCGGCATCTGCTAAAAGTAATGATTTCGTATTTATTAATATATTTAGTTCTAAACTGTTGTGTATAACATCACATGTTGAATATGTTTGTTTTAGTCGGTGTATGCACACCGGTTTGAATTGTAACAATATTAAGGTCTGCTTTATCGAACAAGTTCATAGGTCAGGCATAGACCTGGTAAAGGCTGGGCAAGAGGCGTTTAATCGGCAAGAATATTTTACTCGACTAAGCTCAACATTGCACCATTTTTTTTTAAATTTAAATTTTAAAATATTATTCAAAGCAGACCATGTTCGAACGTAATCGATCCGAGAATAGTTCAATAGTGTGAATATTTATTAAGCACGATTCATCAACAATTTGACTATAATCGCAAAAGCATGAAACTGATTTCCCATCTTATTCCTCAAATAAATATAAAAGCAAACCAGGCAAGACATACACAATACCCTGGTCAAAACTATGCACTTGCCCTGGCCTCCTGAATCCTACACGACGGGGACCAACCCAAGCTAGCATAGTTAAGAATTGGTCTGACAAAAGGACAATAGAAAATCTTTGTAACGTAAGGATATTTGAATTCCTTTGACCAACACGTGACAAAGCCGAGGGTTGAGTTAGTTTTGGCTACAATGGAACCGATGTGGTCATCAAAAGAAAAACAGCTATTGAATTAGACAACAAAATCCTTGAAAGTTGCTGTAGTGAACATCCGTCAATAGAATATTTAAACAAGGTCATATATTTAGAACGTGAGAAAAGCAATTACATTTTAATAAACTGGTCCCTGGTATCATGCCTAAAATAGCGCAATAATAGCAGTAGATGCGTTTGTGTGTTGAGCTGACTATGATTGACCAAAAATAAATTTACGATAGATCGGTAGATTTGTATAAAATTACATTTTGTAGCGCAACTTAAAGTTTTATTTTCAATTTCTTTATAGTTATGGTCTAAAACGATATTGAACGAAAATTACCTTACAATTTGAAACAAAAATGTGTTTTCTCAAATTTGGATTTGAATACCTAGACTTTGAATACTTTCTTTTCAAATTTGAATTTGAACACCACGATTATAGTTTGTTTGGTGCTAGACATAAAATGTTGTTTGTGTGTTTGTTTGAGAAATATTTTCAAAAGAAGATTGTGCCTAGTCATTTTTGATTTTTAGGCTCTTTAAATTTAATCGTTTCTTTAGATGGATTTGTTCATCCAACCAAGCTAATGCAGGTAGATATTGCCCATTTGCTATAACAACATTATTATCTAAAGTACTTTGTTGTATAAGTTATGCAGTTGTTGCAGCATTTGTGCGATGTATTTTAATAAGAATGAATTTTAGATCCATCGTTATTTTCCTCTATGCTTGCTAAAAATTTTCGTGTCAAGTGCCATTTTATGTCATGTTTGATGTCATGTGCCATGTTATATAATGTGTCATGCAATGTGCAATGCCATGATTTGTTTTCTAATAATACACAAGATTAGTTCCCATATTCAAATTACATGTGTTATGTCAATTGTCATGTCATTCGTCATATCATGTGCCATGTTATGTGCCAATATTCATTTTACAAAATGCACTAATTGTGTATTTAGTTGCAGTGAATAGCAAAAATATTGATTGTGTTTAACGCGCCTTCTATAGGGAATTTTTTGAACCTTTAATTAACCTTAAACCAACTCGTATTCCAAACATATGTATATACTGGCAAAATTTGAGCCCAATCGTTAGTATCGGAGTCTATACAATTTAGACAAACAACAATTGTTTTTTTTATATACAGAGATAGATAACGGATGAACAAATTTTAAACTTTTACACTCTATTAGGGTAATAGGTTAGAATCAATAAAGTGCTTAAAGCTATTCGAATTTTTACAATTTCAACTTAGTAGTTCCAAAAAGACTTGTCTCCTTTCAAAATCTGCCAACTTTATAAACTTGTTGAAGTTAAAAAAGAGTTTTAACCAGACATTCTTAAAAGACTAAAGATTGTAAAAATCAGAAGTATAAGAAAATTGATTTTTAATATTTTACCTTCTCTTACGAGTTTATACATGAGATAATTTGTTCATAGAAGTATATCCGTGAAGAAAATCTCTGTCGAACTGTGGGACAGATATTGGACGTATCTCGTCAAAGTAAGTACTAAATCAGCCCCTGTTTTGCTCACAAGCCTGATATAATTAGAATTGAAAAGTATGCTTCGCGTAAATTCAAATTAAATCAGGAGTTTCTGTCTGCAGGCACAAATCCATCTGAATGCCGCCTCTTGAGTAAATACGCACCGAATAATGCTTTAGAAGAGCAGCGAACTCTGCTGTTCGAAAACTTTAGCGTGCGACTGTGAGGTAGCTCCAATTCTCCGATGGGGCTCCATGTTCCAGGCTCCAGCACAAAAAAGGCATGCCTCCAGTTGGCACAACTTTCTCGATTAGTTTTTCTTCGCCAGACATTTTTCTAGAAGAATCAATGTGCTCGCACAAACAGGGTGAGAGTAAATTTTATTGCTTTTCAGTTCCAACTAAAACTTTTACCCGACAAAGTTTGCCCCCCGGGGGAGCCCCAGCCTAAAGAAGCTGTTCATTTGTAGCGCCTGATTAGGAAATTTACAGGGATACAGCGGGGGCGAGTGGTAAATATAAAAGTAGAAAAATTTGCATGAAACTAGGGATAATAGGTGGAGACGCTGATTAGACGACCGCCACGAGACGTCCCATGGGAGATGTGAGGAAAAAAATTAATTTTCTGCCCCACACGACGTAGGCTAAATTTGGATTTTGGCTCGGATCAAATATTCCTAGAGTAGCTTATGTAGGATTTTTGGCAGAATTAGTTCTGCTAAGGAGGACTATTTTTCGCCGCTCCGTTGAGGTGTGAAGTGTGTTTTCAAGGCGTTGAAGTGCGACGCAAGCCCTAATCTAATGCGCGACCATCTTGGTATGGATCTCACCTGCATGAATATTGAATGCGGCTCTGCGACGTTGTCTCTGCTTTAAGTCAGCTCCTCCGAGATCCCACCTGAAGCGTACGGCTCTAGAATGCCCGGATGTACCGCAGAAGGGGGCGGTGTTCTTCTCGGAAAAGTGGATAGCCACAAACTATGCTAGCTCTAGGCTGACTTCAAAGGACGGATAATTTGGAATTTGGTATGTTCCGGAGTTCCCGGGCACGTGCAAAGTAGGATGTAGGTGGCGAATTTCAGGTAATTTGTGGCGGTCTAGAGTTACCTGGTTGGAATTGGGGCCCAAAATAAATTATGGATGATACCCCGTCGAACAGGTCAGGTTGATGCACCGACCTTGACTCCAAAATTATTTTATTTAACTTCGGTTTTATGCTGGAGTCGTATTATGCTGATGCAGCGCGATTCGAATGGGTAATTGAATATCTGAGTGCTCCAGGGACGTGAGAATATCTGGAGCTACATAGAATGTTTATACATGACGAACTACCTCAGCGGCATCCAATCCGAGCAGATAGATCAATTCTGATGGATTTTGGGTCAGGTACCTGATGGCATTTGAGCGGATGTATTCACTCGTTTGCATATTTCCATGCAAACATTTCCCCAAAAGGTATCATAGATGACAAACTCTATGTGCGGCTGCTATTAAACGAATCAGGCCTCGAAGTGCAAGCGTCATCCACCGAGAGCAGAATGAAAAATATGCAACATAAACAAAATTTGTACAAATTTGCTGCAAAAATCCTTGTTAAAATTTACACAATATTTATTTTTTTTCAGGATTATTATGCCATGGTTGGTTTTACTAAAAAGTCTACCTGCTTCATGTATCTGTTGGTATAAAATTATTTCGAAAATATAAATTTCCTATAAATATTATTTATGTATTAATTTTGTTTTCAGATTGCATTCCCAAGTTGTTCATTCATTTAGTAAATGAAAATTTTATGCACAACAAGTCCCTGTTTAGGGTGCTCCCCTATTAACATTCGTTTATCCTCAACATGTAATAAAATAACTTAAGAACACATTGCTGCAAATAGCTTTATTCCTAGTTTTGCAATAATATTTTTAATTACGAGGTTAATGAGGCCGATTTGTTGTCTTCTAAGAATGTACATTTTGCGAATGGAATGGCCACTGTAGGGCCTGTGTTTAATTAAACGAAATATGCCATAAATTCGGAGTAAATAGGACTATTGCTCTGAAGATGGGCGAAACTTTTGTCATTTTAAATAAATGTGTATGCCCGTAGAACACTTTACGGCGGCCATAAAAACTTTACGAGCTGCGTGTAAAGCGGATGAGAGCAGGTCCTACGCTACGACTGATAAATTGCTCTTGAACTTTTATTGAGGAATTCTTGCACTTAATACCAGAAAAGTATATTCCTAAAAACAAAGCATAAATGCAGGCAAAATTGTGATATTTTATAGTAACATTTTGCTGATGTGCCTGTTGTTTTTTGGAAAATAGAAACATCGTTTCCATGTAGATACGAAGTGTGCATATGGTGTCAGGTGTGGGGTTGTATTGAAGAGTTTCAGGGCAATTTTCCCAAACTTCATAGTTTCGAAAACATGTTAAGGTTTTAATTTGGAAATTTTGAAAGTTTGTGCTTTATTTTAATACTCCAGAAAGGCGTTAATAGAGGGCACTGCTTGTATAATGAAAACTTACTTTATGTTCTGATTTTGGTGAAACTTTTGAAATACCCAACCTTCGAATTTAGTGGGCTGCATTTTGATTGCCCCTATGCCGCTTCAAAGCGCTGATCAATTGCACGATAGGCACAAACTTATATAATAAGTACGCTGTTCGATTTCCCATACCAGTCACGCAAAATCCCATAACCTTTGCATACTACATGCAATCACTTCCGCTCTTCGAGGAATCATATCCGCGGAAAATCGATTGCAATTATACAAATAACTTCGTGCGCCTCCCGGGGAGGCTGGGGGGGGTGGAGCGACCTTCTACCTTCTGAGTGCCGTAAAATCAAAGTCAGGTTATTAATGCAGTAATACACGAACGTTGCTCGACGCAAACAGTTCCTCATTGCGAACCTCAAATAAAGCAATTTCACGAAATTGTTCCTCGATACTCCCCGCCACCTGAAGGCTGAAACCTTCGCTGTTCTTTGGAAAGGGGTTAACATTTTTTTTTTTTGAAGTTGAAGGCAGTGGAGGGGAAAAAGAAGGGAAGGGGAGGAAGTAGGGCCTCCGGAACTTCCTGTGGAACCTCTTGGGAAGGAGTGGAAAAATGTTTTTTTTTTTAGGTTGCTATCAAGGACGTCTGAACGCCATTTACCGTTATGCTATAGAAGAATCATCAGACCGCACAAAGCCAGCCGACCCGGACCACTCCCCTCTACAGGCCCTAGCATACCCGAGCCCCCCTTTATGCGACGTGCTCCGGGACAATGGCGGTGGAAGTAGCTCTTGATAGGATTTTTCGGCTCGTCCCGCTTCTATCGGAATCAATGGCAGCCCGATAAGGATTAGTATTATTTAGTGAGTGAACTCCTTGTCCACCCCCACAGCCGCCACTGGGGCCCCACAATGATATGCAATCTAACAACAAAAGACGATCCCTCACCCTGCGATTTGCGTCATAAAGGAGGACGTCTTGATATATAAATTATCGTGTGTGTGGCCATGTAGGTAGTAAATATCCCGCTCCTCCGGCCAATATATCACCGTCTCAGACGGTTTCCTAGTCCCCTGGGGCATCGTGAAATTTATATCCTTCGGCCCTCGCTCTTTTAACAGGCGCTCTTTTAACATTTCCTTTTAATACACTTGATTGAGTCCGGCCACTTGCCCGAGTGGGGCTTGCTTACGCGGCAATTGCCTGGGTAATGAAGTAAAAATTTGTTTTGTACTATGGCCATTTTCGCAGCAACTGAACAACTTTCTGTTTGCTATGCTGACCGATGGTCTGGGACTTCGGGAGTCCGTCGGAGGACCGACACTCTGAGAGTAGCGACTGAATAAAGGCCAGGGTACAGAAGTTTACTTGGATGGCGAGTATCATAAATTTGGGAATGAAAATTTGCTGCAGTCGATCGTTCTATTCCTGAAAAAGGTTTTTAAGGATTGTGTACCTTACATACCTACAACTTATGTCCTTTTTTAAAGTCAACAAAGGATAAAACCATTTTTCATATCCTATAAACCTCGGTACCATTTCGAAGGAGCCAATTTTTCATGCATGCAATAATTTGTAAAAATTCAGTTGATTTATTAGCAAAAACCGTAAATAGGTAATACAAATAAACATAAAAATAAATATCAAAGGACAAGTTTACCAATTATTGTTGTAATTAAACTGATTTATAATTGAATCGCTTTCAGACTTCTAATTTTATTACATGCAAATAGAAATTTCTTGAATCACAAAATATTGTACGAAAAACGATAAACTTGTTTTACTTAAGTAAGCAAGGATTTCCAGAAAAATGGATACTTAGAGATTTTTAGAATTGTGAATCAAGATTATAGAGCAATTTAATTTGCTTAGCACTAAATTTTACACTTCTGTGAATGTACAGAGTTCCTATCAAAAATATAACAAAGTATAATTTTCCATTTTAATTTATTTAGAAATTAAAAATAGATATTAATTCCTTAATTACTTTTAGCCCGCGAATATTTATATGTACAAGATTTGGCAAAAATCGACACCCATCCATATTTATACATTATTTTTTTAGTTTAAAAAATTAAATTAGATTTGATATGTTACATTATGAATGTATAAAAATTATTGACTATCTAGCAGTGAGAACCGTTCAAACATAAGGTTTTTTTTCGATTAAGCCAGGTAATCATTAAGGGGTAACACCACAATGATAGGTGAATCAAATAATTTTATATCCTATACAGGAATCAATTGCCTTGCGTTAGTCTCGCAAAAATTCGAGAATGCCTCGATCGATTTGGATGATTCTTTTCTTAATACTGGGGTGGTTTAACAGAAAAGAAAATCGGAAAATCCCAAAAGAAAAGGTAGAAAATCGAAAAAATCGAAATTTGCGTTTTGCTTGGGAATGCATTCAACATCATTTATACACGATGATTCGTAAGGAATTGTTCCAATATATGGCAAGCGATTCCTTACAATGTTGTGATCAGCGTTCACGATAAGCAATTTTTGCGTAAACTCCCTTCTTCACCCATTTTTTAACGGCTGATATCTTTTCGCGTGTGCTGGGAGGTGAGGTTATATAAAAAGTAATAATTAATGTTTGAAATTCAGTTTTTATTATTCCGAATTATTTATACTATACACTTTTGTATAAGCTAGACTAAGTTCCTTAATTGCATGCAAAGATATCATTGATGTAAGTTAATAGATGTAAAAAATTACGGAAATATTCTCTTAAGTGGTCACCTTTCTTTGATTTTCCTATTTAGTTCAATTTTAAATTATAAATAAAGCTAAATTTCGTAATTTACTGCGATAGTTGCGTTATATTTAAACACTTTTGTTTTAATTTAATTTTAGTTTAATAACTTCGTTAATTTTTAATATGTTTAAATAAAAATAAAATACAAGTTCAATGTATGGTTAATAACCTACTGTTTTTTCCCATTTTATTTATCAAAAAAAGTCTATAGAAAGGGAAATTTTTGTTCACGAGACAGTGGTATAATACTTGATGGAACGGGTTTGAAAAATTAGATAAATGAATTATCGTTGCCTTTGAGTAAGTTAAAAGGATAATAAGCATGCAAGTTTATAGTCAACACGGTCGATTTTCTCTGTGTTTATCCAGTATCAGCCACAAATTCCATAACTAAAGTAAGATTTTGTGCACAGTGGCGAAATATGTACATATATGAAGGAAAGCTAAACATGCCAGTGAAATTTCTGTACTATAATTTCCCACAGATTTGCATGGTATAGCATGAAAATGTCGCGTAACTCTAAATCCGCGCTCCATTTTGAAATATTTGTGTTTACACTACGGCTGTATAGCTCACTTCCAGAGGTCATAAATTCCACAGCCGAAATAATCTGCCGAGTTCATAACTTTCGCTATAAATTACGAGCAGCCTTAAATTATTGAGGCGCCACTGTAAGCGCGCCAATAAATTACTAACAAATTTAATTCCGAAAACTTTGCAACGTCAGTGTGCGGCATTATTTATTTAAATCGCCTCCGAGGAATATTTGCGCGCACCCGGCTGCATGAGCGAAGGTTCCCAAAAACAGGGGAATCCCCGCCGCTGGCCGGGTGCGGCTGATACAAGCTTAATATTCCTATTCCGAAGGATTCGTACAGCGATATTTCAGGATAACAATAATGAAGAATAAACACCAAAGGAAAATTCAATGTTCAGTTGAACAAACCCACCAGCAGCCATTCTATCGAATATCCTGTATCCAAGTCAAAAATCCTAAGCAGCCGAAGACGGAGATGGCCCCGGAGCCGGGATTAAAAACACACACCAGCTGCTTGACTAAAGGTCATGGACTTATGCCAGCAAATATCCATTATGTTTGTGCATACAATGTGCTCTTATAAGATATTTATGGAGCCTCGGTGGCATAATTCGACTCGGATCTATGATTCCGTGAGAAATGTAGGGAACTGCGCTATGACTAAGGAATGAGGACAGAAGTTTGCTGTCCGGATAACTTATTATAGTTATTCCTCTTGCCTTCCTGGCTTTTCCCCATTTCGGATTCGGATTTCTTCTGTACAACTAAGTGCCTTTCATTTTCAGGATTTAAGGCATTCAGCGCCATACATATGTATGTTTCGGATGAATGGACGTGAGACTTGGTATCCGGTTCCGCTGTGACAGGAAGTGTTCGATTATTTTATGTATATTTTTTTGCTTTCTGTTGTATTATATAAGAATATCATTATTCTACTGTTCAAAATGTTTCTATCTAGCTTATGAACTTAAAAGACAATTTTCAGTGGTTTACAAGTAAATTTAGATACTTTATATGTTATTGAGTTGTATAAGCATTAGCAAATGTAAGCAGTAATTTTCCAAACTGGCCTTTACACACATGTATGTTACGAGTAGCATTACATTTTATAAGCAAGCCTATTTCTCATTTTTAGTATTTATTTATTTTACAAAAACAGTTTTATGCATTTGTAGGACTGTGACACCCCGTTAAGGGCAATAGATGTAATTTTAGAATAATTTGTTTATTCAAAAGTGATGATCATTTGAAATTATTCTAGGCATCTTTTGATTAAGTATTGAAGCGAAATTTAAAGAGTCTAATTACCCCAAGATTCAAAAACCATTTTCTCTCGTTTGTTTTCATATTCTTATTGTTTAAAGTGTATAAAATGTTTATCTATAAGTATGCATTTAAGCTTGAGCTATATTGTAAGTTATAGAGTTATGATTAAATTTCGAAATGCTGAAAACGTTATTACGAAACCATGGGCCTCCGTCAAAATTCAGCTAAAGCTACTTGTCCTATCCTTTCGAAACTTTAATAAAATATTCACCACACATTCCGGTTCATGGACCTGGACCTGAACCTACAAAAAATTCTACCTGACTTATCGCACTTGTTACATTAATATTAAATTTAACTTTAGGTAGTTACAGTATTTATCAATAACAGAGAAACTTGCCAGAAATGCTGAATTTGTATACTCGTATTAGGTTAGGTTAGGTTTCAGTGGCTGCCTGAAAGGCGCACCTAGGCCAGATGCGACCAATTGTGATACCACGAGAAGAGAGGAATTTGTATATATTCAAAGTTTTAATTTTTTAATCGCTATAAAATGTTTCATGTTTAAATTGGTTACCATCAAGTTCTAAAATTCGTTTCTACTAAAAATACGTTGTTATCGTTCTCCACTAATTCAATTTTATGCATGAATACGAGAATGAGATAGATTTTCATATTCAATATAAACATGATTGCTTTGGCGGTTTCAAAGACTCACCTTGATCAGATTTCGCACCTCGAAGAACTTCAAAGTACAAGAAGAAAAGGCTGCGAAATGTGGAACCTAACAAAATTAGTTGCCCATCATGTTGCCCTTCGTCCGCTCTACAGAACATTGAACCCTCATCGCGCTTGTGGGGGGAAAAACTTAATCTCCGCACCAAAATTCAATGCTCCTTAGAATCGCTTTTAATATTTCCCGTAGAGTTCACTCGGGAGCGATTTAATTGGATCTTCGAAGAAAATCTGTTCGGTTCTCATCGTGCACGTATGGCGGTGCCCTTTGTCTGAGGGAGCAGTTTTAATGCTGTGGAAATTTAATATTCACCAAATTGCGTCGCAGGATACCGTCAAGGTATATCACCTTGAGAACACATACGATGAACAGCGCCACGCTCCTTTCAAATTCAATATCGCTGCTTTTTTTTCGATTTAATACCATAGAAGTCATATCGTGGGACGGAACGAAGGTGCACCTCACCTTACGACCCAAAAAATCGTTCGTCCTCGTGCGATATTGTGGCTTCACGAGAACAAGAAAAAAAACTAAAGAAAACTGATTTAAATTTAATGGAAAATGTGTTTTGTTATCAGTGCAATCCTTTCTTCACATTGGTTTGTTTTTTTAGGCTTTTTCGGACGGGTGTTATTACCTAGGGAATTGCTGGTACCTTGTCCTAGTTTACTACACCCACTGCTTTTGTTCGAGGAACTAACAACAGCGGCTAGGTTAGAGCTAGTTTGACCCTTTTAATTCATGTCGAGAATTCCCCATTCGTCCTGGCATGCCTGGCACCCGCCTGCATCCTTTAATTACAATTTTTAATTAAGAACTAAAAGGGCCTTCGCCTAAGATGCAAAGATACTTCTGCTCTTTCCCGTTTTCTCGTTTTACAAATTAATTAAAACTTTCACAATTAAAATTAATTTTCATGTCCTTGTCCCCGTACCGTTACGGAGTTTCTCCTCGAACTGCACCGTTTAGAGTATGCCGTCCTTTTACGGAGTTCCATTCCCTAACTTAGAAACTAAACAAACGCCAAAGAGGTCTTTCGAAAATTTTCTATAGTTTCTCCAGTGCATTCACTTCTGTCGATCTTCTGCTGAATTTTCACACTTATGGGCAAACTTTAACGGATCGCTGCAGCATGGTCATTTACAACCTGTGACTTCCTGTTTCCTTAAGAAATTTGTTTTGTACGAGAAACCGTGTCCAGTAACCAGGTGTTCACCTGCTCGTAATACAATTTTCAGTAAGAAGCGAAGCACTGCTGCTAGATTGAAATTTAACTAAGTATGGTCTTGGGAACTAAGTGGAGCGTAAATTCGACGAGTAACAACGAACCTCAGATTCTGTATTTTCGTTGGGTGCAGGGATTTTGTAAATAAATTAAATCTTAATTAAGAAAAATGGCCATTTGAACATGTTTACCTACATTTTCTTAGAGATTTAACTTTAGAATTAAATGGTTCATAAACCCAGATCTTTTTGTATACATTTAGACTTGATTGCTGAAGCAGGTAAAGGTATAAAGTAATCAGGAAAAGCTTGATAAGTCAATAATTTTATTATTTATAAGTCAATAACTTTATTATTTACAGCACTATACAAATTTTTAAGTAGAAACTTTTGACAGTGTTTGAGAGCGGATAAATTTGTATTTTTTAATAAAATTGAGTTTCGTGCTCAATACAACATCTAAAACGTCATCTTGCATTCCCATTTGATAATAAGATGCCTGGTTTTAGTTTTTGTTTTTCAAAAATCCATTTAATTCTACATAAATCATGATGGTATGCTTTATGTTAAATAGAATAGAGTGTTTAAATAAAATTAACAACTCAATATTTTCTATACCTACTCAAGACACCTTAATTTTTAATTGTAGGGTAGGTTGAAGTGTATTCTGTCTTTTCTTAATATGGTAACTCTCAAAATAAAATGTTTGGAAGAATAAAAGTCATTTTAAAAAGGATGTATATTAGGTAAAATTAAATGAAAACTGTCGGTCTATCTCCGATCGACCTATAAATTTATATATGTGAATCGTTGTGTCAATATGTGACATTTATTCTAGATTTATGAATAATTCAGCAATTGGAACATGTCAGACGCTAATAAACTACTTCAGAGCTCAGAAAAATATCTTGAATTTTTTATAATTTATAGCCTGCTTATATGATACAGATTTGTTTTAAGTGGTTTTTATAAACTACGATTATGTATCGTAAAATTGAGTTAAATACGACCCTACAATAAATACATACATTGTCAATAGCAAGAACATTTCCTTATTAAATCAAAGGAAGATTTTGTTCTGATATTGGCAAACAACTACAGAATTAAAATTAATTTTGCAGATTTTACAAAATTCGTTTCGAAGATTTAAAAAATGTACTTTGAAAAATCCAGAAATTTTATTTCTCTACAATAAATTAATACATCGTTAATTAAAATCAAAATGTTTCTTATTTTAATAAGAAGATCAACAAAAATACGACTATTTGATTGATTTTACTAAAAATATTTCCTGAATTCAGTACTGAGTTTTGAAATAATGAATTATGTAAGAGATATTGTTATTGTTGAGTTAAAAAATATATAATTATATTCTAATTTAATTAATTGCAGTATTCATTCATTTTTGTAGCTAATAAAACTTAAAATAATAATAATTAAAACAAGGAATCTTTCATATAAATTCTTAAATTTTATGAATTATACCTTTAACTTTTCATTTTTGTGCAAATCATTTTAATTCATTTTTTTAATCCTAAACAATATTATATTTGAATTTAAAGACAACTATTAAATTTTGCCATTTTGTATCAAGTAAAGGATAAATCAATATTTCACCAAAATTGTTTGAATATATTTAATAATGTTTTCCTTGTATTATATTAGGTAAGAGATTTCACTAATTCGTTGAAACATGAACTGCATTTTTACTTCATAAATTTACGTATTGGTCGAAAAATTCGTTGAATCAGTAAACATTGATTAAATTTTACGAAAATTTAAATTTTTCGTAGGATTAATATCGAGTATTTTTCTGAGTATAAGGTTTTTAATTTCTGTTCTGTATTTTCACCTTTTAGAATAGGTATAGATATATTATATATAGTCTGTTTGATAAGAGCGTATGGCTCAGAATTCAATAATGCGATAAAAAATTAACAAAATATTATTTTTTTCTTTATTATTTACTTTATTTTCTTTTACATAATACATTTAATATTTGGTGAAGTTAACGTTATTTTCTATTATATATATACATCTATTGTTATATTTTCAAATAATTTTTCAGCATATTCTAGTGGTAGATCCTTCCAGGCTTTATTTACCGATGATTTAAGTTGTTACAAAGTGCAAGCATTTTTCCGCCTTCATAATGCCCTACATATTTCTAAATTCTACATTATTGGATTAGCATCAGGACTTTGTGGTTTTTGTCAATATATCCCCTTGATCTTTCCATTCGGTACAAAGACGACTTCTGTGTTTTGAATCGTTGTCTTCTTGCAAGACCGACGATAGATTTCGTGTTCCAAACCAAGAATCTGTAGATTTGGATAACCCGTTTTTGTAAATTTGCAGAATCCTTTCTGCATTCAGATTTCCAGTATAAGCAATCAAATTTCCAAATCCTGCGAACAGAAACATCTCTACATACTCGTTTGGGTCCTTGATATGCCCAAAATGATGATTCGACAGTGAACACGATGTTTGTCCAATTGTGTTTCAAATTTTTATTAGCCCATTTCGATGTGCTTTCGACGTATGGTTTAAAGAGGCACGTTGATACCATTTTCTGCTAATTTGCTTCTAGCTCGTCTCAGCATCATTTATCGAAAGTCATCGACGTTTTTTTCCCCAGAAAACTTCTTACACCACTTCTTTACAAGAGACGAATCCTTTTATATATATCTCGCTGTCTAGCCATAAGTTCATTTAGGTCCTTTCGGATGAAGGCAGAGAAATACATGTTAAAAATCGACCTTAACAGTAGAAAGTTCAACGCAAAATGAAACTTTAAGCATGACGCACATATATTTAGGTAATACTCATCCCCTCCACTTCAAATATTTCTGTCTCTTTTCTTTTCTGAGAAATCGTCGATACGCTCTTACCAAACAGACTGTATATAATATAATATATTTTATTTAAACTCCACATACCTGTATTATTAATTAAGCCGTTTTCATTTATTCATTCCGTGTAAGTATTGAATAAATGGATTTAAAAATTTGACAAAGTAGAGCTAATAGGGAGGGCATGCTTAATGAAAATTATTTCAGGCATGTTACAATAACAAGTTTTTGAAAATTAGGCGAGAAACGTTAATTCGTTGTTATATAACCCTATTTTTATGTGATTCGACACTTGACAATATTTGGCTTATTTGTTACTAGAATGTCATATACTAATACAAATATGTATAATTAATAGGTTTTATAAGTATCTATTTAGTTTTATTTGATTTATTTCACGTATCCTTAATACTTTGCGTCTGATACTCTATTTACAGCGATACCTTTTATATGATACTACTCATGAGTACAAAGAAAGTTATTACTCTCGATTTAATATTAGTGAAAAATGTCTTCAAACAATTGCGCACAAACCATCTTTAAATTTATTTATCTTCTTTAAGGCACATTTGTTAGAGTTTACGAAAACCAAACTGGTGGCGAGTTCAACATAAAATTTGTATGTCCTTTTAAATGTGTGCAACATATGCCATCACTAGAACGGAATGTGGTCTCTAAGAAGTGCTCATAAATATTTTCGTCATTGTCAATTATTTCTAGCTATCCTGCAAAATAGGGAGTGAAATTTTGTTTGTTAAGTGCTCCAGAGTTTTCTACATGGGGCACATCGTATATAAGAAGCCTCCTACAACCCTCCTACAACCCTCCGAGATCGCCGCTATATAAACTAAAATGCAAGGCAGGCGAAAAAAGCGCCTGTGCCTTGCCTGGCTGCCATCAGGCTTGGTCTTAGCGAAATGCTTTCAACTCTTAGGAGGGCACGAGGGCATAAAGATTCTTTTGAAAGTCTCTAGCTTGTTATTAGTGTTGACACATAGCCCGGTTATATTTGTTTAAAAGCAGCTATTAGCCTCCGCTCTCCGGGAAGAGGGGGGAGTTGAAAGAATCTGCTTTTTAGTGGCATGCTTAGCAAGCGAATCATTTTTACTAGAACCCTCGGAAATCGGGATGAGTTGACAGTGCTACCACAAAATTCAGCGATGTGGTCCGCGCAAATTGATTCAGTTCTGGCTTTGGGCCCCCTGACTGGGAGTCGTGACACGTTCCAGGTGGTGGTTAACTACGCTCACCTAATAGAACAGGTCAACACCGATTGATATATGACCAGTCAATTAAGTTGCACGCAAGCCGGGTTCCGGCAATTCCGCGGCTCGCCCATGCTGACTGGCTTAATGCGCTCGGCACGTCATGACATCAGTAGGTCTTTAATTACGTAAAATATAAAATAATTACAAAGTCATAAAATCCCCGCAAAAGGGGAGAGTCGTACTTGCCGCCGTTTATCGGCGGAGTGCCGGAAGGGCTTGAAGCGGTGGTGTTGCCCACCAGGCCCATCTAACGCCTAATCAATTTAAGAATCTGACGGTGGGCACTTCTCTGTCCCTGGCCAATTTTGTAATGGCACTGTGCGGGACGGTGTCACTCCAAATTTCGGGTTTTATTAGTCATAAGTGGTTCGCTGCCCAATTCCCACCAAGGGTTGCCTCCGTGTTGTCAGTCACCCTGAAGAACCATAACCCTTCTCTACGTCTTACTTTGCTATTTGCTACATTGCTGCCCAGTTACTAGGACATGCAAACCCCCATAACCTTTAGTTGCGTTGCGTTCCACGTGTGCTTTAATGTATGAAGCACGCATTTCCTAGCTATAATTTAGGGAATTTAGGGAATTTTGTATTGCTGCCCGAAAGGGATTTAAAATGCCGATTTTATGGGGCTTTTAGGACCAATGGATATGCTAGCTAGCTAGTTACTTAGAATTAATTGTTCATATTGTGTTATCTTGTTTAGAAAATTTGAATAGATAGCCCTACAGAATCAAAGTATTAGTGCTAGGTACATTATAAATGTGAAACGATCTCGGTTTTTTTGTTCGTAGTGAAACCATGTAGCTCAAATTTTGTGTTAGACCGATTATCACACAATAGATGCCACAATATGCCTACTTTGGCCTATCTGGTGCCTGGACAATATATTAACTACTTGTTATATCTAACTTCGTTCCCATTAAGGAGACATATCAGAGTTAAAATGTTCAGTACCGATTATTTTTTTATTAACTTGAAAATTTTATGGTCCTACTGGGGTACAATTCCACAAACTTCTTTCTGGAAATTCGGAATTTCAAAATAACGTTTGATAACAAAATATTTGAAAGTCCTGAAAGCAATTTAAACGTGTGATGTAGTTGCATGAAAACATACTCGTAAATATCACAATAAGTAAAGAATATTTTCTTAGAAAAGTTATAAGAGATGTTTGGTAGAATTTGAGCGCATCTCTCCCACTCTCTATTCTCGCCTTGCTACGTCCCTTATTGTTGGCTAAGCAGCCGTTTGGAAATGGATCTCCCGATTGCTACCGTCGGTTGTGAAATTCGCTTTTTCACGACAATGCTTGGCCCCATGTCTTCTGTTAAACCCAGGAACAGCTGACCGAATTTGGCTGGTCTCTCATGCGCGATTACTACGTGTTCCCAAAATTAAAGGAACACTTGGGTGGCTTGTGGTTTTAAACGCTCCAATGACTGACAGAGAAATTTAATTTTCTGCTATTATTAGATTTTCCAATGGTAATGAAATCAAATTTTCATTACCATTGGATACAATCTTGTAAGATATAATTTTCGACTAACTGAATTGTTATTTGAATTATAACTATGAGAGAAAAAAATGTACAAATTGTAAGCTGTAAGTAAATTGTGGATCAAATACTCAAACGCAGACATATTATGTTTTGGGTCGTTTCTAAGTTATTCAGGCTGGCGCTCTATATTTCCTATTTTGCAAATGTAATTTTAATCTTTTGAGCAATTTTCAACAATTTCATAAATAGTTTTGCGGCTATGCTTTAAACTGCTTTCGGCCGACTAACATTGTTTTGCATCTTTTAAAGTGATCTTGAAGGGAATGGGAATTGCATAGGAGCCTAAAGTACCGGAGGAAATTTCGTTAGGACGTATAAAGGATGAGGAGCCCTAGATAAATAGCTTTAGATTAATTTTCGAGAAATATATTATATATGCATATCAACCCTTTCATATTCTAGCTACCCCCATAAATCCCCTTGAGAGTGTGTTAATACACGACGTCCCGTGTTGGCCATCTCGGAGGTATATGCACATATGTTCTGTTAATTATTCTACATGATGTCATATCCTTAGGATGATAACTCTAAAATACTGCAGTCTTCCAGCTTTCGTTTCGTTCTTTTGACAGCTTCCAGATGTGCTTGCCTCGGCACAAATATAAAGGGTATGTGCCCGGTTGAAATGCAAACATATTTTCCCTCGACTATGCTATGCAGATACCCGTCCGTATTTACAAAGACGCTTAACTATTACATATTTTATTAGCGAAGTTAATTTAAAAAAATGAAAACGGCAAGGAACAATCGAATTTAATTTCAGTATGCTTTGCGTGTCCAATTCCGGTGCATTAAATCAACTGCAGGGCACTCATATTCTAATTTATATCCGGTGTAATGGTAAGCAATAAGTATTGCACTACATCGCTGTTGAATTCAATTAACCGACCATAATCGGTGCTTGATTACATTTAAACGTGAAATATTTTCGCCGAATTTTCGATTTGATTATTTTGTAATTAAGTTAAACGAATGATTTTGAAAGGCAAATATGACTTAATTCAATTTGGTAAATGGATGGTAAACAAAGGCGTATACTTGTTTCGCCAATTTTCCGTTCTCATTTAAGAAAAGGCCCTTCAAAACATACAATAATTCCTTGCCAGACCTTGGTCTGGTGTACGAAATTAAAATTGTTGCTTGAAGAAAAATTATTTGTATGAACTCAATTATACACTTGTTTTTCGAGATCAATATAAAAGATCTTCTAAAGCATACTGGACACCGAAATTAAAAATTAAATTTCAATCAAAATCAAAATTAAACATATAAAAGCTTTATGCTTGTAGCCATTACCTCGTTTACGACCCCTTTCAAGCTGGTTGAAAGGTTCCAATTGATTTAGATCGATTCGAACCATCCCCATTAACATTTTTACAAAACGGATCAAATATATCCACATTTCGAAGTAGCTGGAAATTTATCGATCCATATCGAAAGGTACGATAAATATCCGAACGGTTTTCAAATCAGTTTAATTTTTTGCTGTTAGAAGTTTTCAGGTATTTTGGAGTGAGGTGTTGTTGAATATAATTATGCTGGATCCACGTCCATGTTAACATAATACACAATTTATTAATTCACTTCTAAATACTGCGCAAAATTCAAAAGTCAAATGATAGCGCATAACGCTTCGGATCTGGATTGAAGTTCAATTTAATTTGAAAAAGGTCGTAGACACCTTCCAAATCGGCTTGACTCAAGGCAATTGTCAATTCGAATTAAATTTCTATCGGAATGCGAGAGGTAATAAATGAGGTATATGCATATTGATTGATTTATTATAAATTTAATATCTTCAAACCTCCTTCGTGAATTTTGATAATATTTACCACTACGGCTATAAAGAAATTCATTCAGAAGAGATTTCGAACAGTAGTCATGTTGCTAGTGTACATACGAAAATTTTCCAAAATATTTAATCTAAAAATTGCAGTATTTTATTCGGTGCTACGTAAATTCAATTAAATATTTGTAATCATTTGAATTGGATTATGAATTAAAATTGCAATAAATTTGTATAATTTTATTTGAAGAATTATGAAAATTTCCTTTTTTTGAATTCATGTAAATTTTTCAATTAGGTTCTTATCAGTTTTATTGTAATAACTGATAACATTTTGTTTACTATTGCTTAGCGACCCATAATCGTTTTTTTTTTTTGAAAATACATTCAAAAGTATTTTCACTAAACAATCAACCCGGTTACAATATTTGGCTGCAAATGCATTCCTTCTGGGATGTCATGTTAATTAAAGGAAAGAAATATCGAAAGACGTTTGGTCCCTTGTTCATAGTTGATAGAAAAGAAAAGGTTTGATTACATCACTGAACATGAGCTAACTAGAAGCAGGGGTGATGTCAAATGCACAAGGTTCTTTAATGCATTTATCAAATATTCGCGATTCACATGTTATGTTGTGTATCTGGTTGGTATATGTAAAAGGATATTTTATGAAGTTATATGTAAAAATGTGTAAAACCTTCACTAACGACAATTGTCAGCTACTACATATATTTGAATTGAAGCGATATTTGAAATAAAATAGTTAGAATGTGATACTATGCATAGTAAGCTAAGCGTAAAATAGTAGGATGTCAGATTTCACGTTGCAAAACTAGTCCAATGCGGTACTTGGAAAGATTTAATTGGGATATCTTGTCCCAACTACCGATCGAGTAAAGGGTAGAAACTTATTCCTATATTCAACAACAAAAAAAAAAAAAGGAAGTCCATCCATTGCTAGTGGTTATTACCGCAAAATTTTTACTCATCTTGAATATTGAATTACTTATAGCCATTAAAATTGTTCGATTTTGGCTTGGTAACTGCCGTACACGGGAATATGTATATTTAAAAGGAAAATAATAATTTTTAAACATTGCAGTTTTACCACAAATAATTTCGTAGCAGGAGGGCAATTTCATCTTTAACTTAACGCGTGTCCTGTGTACGCGGTGGACGGTGAGGGAGATTTAATTTAGATTAATTATTGCTTTAGAGGTTCATTCTGTTGAACTTAGAAATTGCTTGGTATCGTCTGACTTAATGGTTAAAACAGTAATAAAAGACAATGGGAATAGGTTACAGTATGTGGGGTGCAATTATCACTTAATGTCGCGGTATCAATGTAGCATTAATTTATATTGGGTATAAAAAATTTAATATTTCAACAAAAATTCATTACCTTTATACCACATTTCTGAATTTTGTAGCGCATTATATCTTTTTGCATACTAATCAGCATTAATAAAAATGAAAACACGGTCATAAATAAGTTATCAAAGGGGTTAAGAGTCTACGACAGCGTAATAAAATTTGCGAATAAAACCGAAATACAATCATGGGCTGATCCGTCATTTTCGCTATTGTTTATGTGCATGATAAAGTGGCTTAACTGCAGAATTTCTCATTTTCTAAAATCACATTACGGACCTGGGAGACCGTGCTTCCCAGGTAAACCCTTCTGCAAGTGAAATGGCACGCCGGGCTCGTTCATTCTATTCGACGAGCTCGCTGAAATTGTGTATATTTGGTTGGAATAATAACGCAGTTAGAATTAATGCAAATATGAATCTACTGAATTTTATTCGCCTCCCTGCTCCGAGATGTGTGGAGGCCACTGGAAAAGCGGCTGTACCCGACTGAAGAGGCAAAAATTCATTTTGTTCCAACTTTATATTCGTGTGCTCGAATCTGTAAGGGCTACCTATAAATTCTGCCGGGCAAAAGAGCATATTTTGCTGCAGTTTTTAACTTTTCCCATCTATCTTTATTTTTCCACAAACGTTTTTTTTTTTTTTTCTCTAAAAATGAAGTGGTTCCCTCTAAAAGTGGAGGTAAACATATGCGCGCGGCAAACAAGCTCAAATGAGTAAATATCCCGCCACAAGTTTGTTTGCGAAAATTATTATCCTCGCCGAGCAATCACAATTCGGGCGGATAATGCTGAGGATATCTCCCAAGACAGTTGCTGATTTATGCTGTAATCCTTTGGAATTTCTCGAAAATGTCTGGTTCAGTGCAGCTGCAACTGGCGACGGTATATCATCCCAGCATATATATCCTAGAATTTGTATAAAAGTCCTTATCTACGGAGGAATTTTTATTGTGCATAAAAACTCATTTGCATCTGTTCTCTGCTGCGGATAGTGTCTCCTGGCACTGTCCGCGAACCGCTGAGAGGGGAACGATCAGCAATTTATGATGCATGGTATGCCATCAGCGACAATATAAAGGGCGTATTAAAGAAAGACAACTGTTTGCTTTTATGACTTACTTGCGGAAAAATTCTATAAATGTCCGATGATAGCTAAAAAGTGCTTCATTGTTTGCGCACAGGAGATAAATCGCTAACCGTGAATCATGGTACTGCTCGCGTCCAGATATATCGAGCACTATCATAAAAAGGTTTTTTTTTTAGTTTCCACGATAGCCTTTTTATTCGGTACTTAGGTATTTTTACTGCGGACCCAAAATATGATTTTTATGGTAGTGTCGAAAAAGGACATTTTATGCAGTTTTTTGCATAGTGCACGCTTTTAATGCAAAATGGTATTATTTGGGATTCCACAGATATTTTTGTATTCAAAGCGCATTTTAAAATGTTTTCTCATTGTGTAGATTTTTATTTCACCCATTAAAAGGTATGTAGTAATTTTAATTTAACTTTGCAAAGGAATTTTTATGCCATTGTTTGCAACGATTTAATAAATAAGGATTTATTATATTCACCTGGGTATAGTAAATTTAAATTGATTGATTTTTGGTGTCATATTGTCAACTCTAAAAATATTACAAATTTCTAAATGTATTATAAAATTTTTGAAACAAAAACATAAAAAATGTAAATGTCACGATAAAGAAATTTTAATCACTTATAAAAATTCATAAGCCCTAAAAGGAACAAATTAATTTTCATCTTGGAATTCTCCGTTGCAGCTTATATAATATTTTTTTAATTTTACTAATAAAGTTTTCATATTAACTGCACACATCAAATTGAAAGTTAGGATTTATAGAATTGTAAGAATTTACATTCATATTATTTTTAATAAGTACACACGTCTGCATGAAAAATAACAGTGCCATACTAACCATTCTAAATTGTCCATTTTTTCTATTTTATTAATTATCGATTACAGCGACAACGTGTACAAATATTTTCTTCTACCAACTGAAAGTGGAAAAGTGTCGTAACACTTATCCTTCCTACTTCCACTAACTGGAAATTCATAGAATTTATAAAAACAAAAATTCTTCATTTTTAACTATGTGTTAAAATAGAAGCGTTACTTTCTCTTCTTAAGTTTTACTTAAAGTGTGTTTTGAAATATTTATTTTTTGCTAGCAATTTTCGGGGTGAGAGATTTAGCAACTATTAAAATATGAATTAGCTGATTAACTGCTTTTACTTAGCATAACAATGGGTTGCGGAAAGCATTGTTCTGCTGAAAATGGGATTTAATAAGAAAACTAATTTGAGAAGGAAAAACATACAAATTTATGCAACAAACACTAGGATGCCCAGCTAAAATAATCAGTAATGCTCTTAAATGGAAAAAAGTGCCGAAACAACGAGGAGGTAAGAGAAAAACGACCGTCTTACAAGACAAAAATCTGCATATCTACGTGAAGAATAATCCGTTTAGTAGCTCTACTGAGATCAAAAAGATCTAAATAAATCTAAATAAAAAACCAATAAGTATTACCACTATGAGAAGTCGTTTAATAAATTGACTGGAAGGCGTCCAAGGAAGACTCATAAACTAAATAAGAGACAAATAAATAAAAGATTACTATTTACCAACAAACATTGTAATGGGCCAATTACAAAATGGCGCAATATTTTATGGAACGATGAGTTGAAAATAGTCCTCTTTGATTCAAGAGGTTCACAACAGTACCTGTAAGTGCAGAATTCAACCGAAAATATACCATAAGGATTGTTAACCACGGAGGTCCTAATAATATGGTTTGGGCCTGCTTGGTATTACGACGGTCCAATATTTCTTATAAAGGATAAATTAAATGCGAATGGACACGTTAGCACACTGCACGGCCCCATGCTGCCATTTGGAAAACAGGAAATTGCCCCTTAGATGGACTTTCATGCAGCAAAATGACCCTAAACACAAGGCGAAGATGTAGTTTCACGAAAATAAAATGTGTAGATGTTATGGACTGGCCGTCACAGTCGACACACCTAAATCCTATTGAGCATTTATAGATTGATTTTAAAAAATCTGTATTCAATAAAAACCTACAAATGCACATCAACTATGAGTTGTTTGATCTTCCTGTCAATCTACTATAGAAAGGTATGGTTGACTCAAGTCGGGAAGTTATAAAAAATAAAGGTCAATGCATAAGGTATTAACTACAAATATAATAATTTTTATCAAAAATATGAAATATCTTTATTATCTTATAAGAATATTATGTAATATTGCAATGGACTGCTATTTTAATGATACAACTGTTGACAAGTTATTCGCTTGTATTTAAAATATTTAGAAATAAATCAATATTTATAATAATCTTAATAGAAATAAATTTAAATCATAACTTTTCAAGAATTCGTTAAATTTTTATTTTTCACTAAATCACTGATATTTTCATGGACACATTTGTATTTCCTTTGCCTTTTGAAGATTGTGACTTTCATGGAAAATGTGATGATTTTAGTTAGACTATTTTGTACTTTCCAATTCCTAGAACATACCCAAACTCATAATATTATAAGTAAGTTGATTTGCTAGGAAACCATATTTGTTGGCAAGTTTTCAAAGAAGCGATTTCGTGGAATAGATAAAAATAACTTGTAATATTCGCCTTAATGTTTACCACTTATAGTATACATCGAAGAAATCTTGTTGATTTCTTAAATTGAGTTTTAGATTATTTGTTTATTATTTGCTTGATACAATGATATAGATATTAGATATTTACATAATATTGCGAAAATGCGATGTGATTTTTCAATTAATTGACTAAATAAAATCGAATATAACAATCATTTAATTTTTGATTAGTTTTAAATTTGTTTGCTTTTGTTTATGTGAAATAAGAAGCAATTTTCGAATTAAGAATACGGAACTGATCATAGGCACAATTAATCGCATATCCTTAGAGAAATTTAGGGTATTGTGGTATCCATGTTTTTATTTGGGCAATTATAACAAAATTATAAGTCAAGCTAAATGTATAATAGCAAACTTGCAATTTAAAGTGTTAACTTTATTTAAATATAACATTGAAGAAATTAGTGCAAAGTTATAAAAAGAAATGTGATTTATAGTTTATTATATGGTAAAAAAATAGGTAATTAGAACAATACTTACGTTAATTACACCAATTATTTGCTGTACCTACTTGGCTAATAATCTAGCCTTCAAAACTAAATCCAGCTTCGCATAAATATTGGGTTGTTATGTATGAAATATCGGATTTTTAAGTGAATATCCCTTACCAATTTCAGAAAGCTGTTGCAATACTTCTGTATGGTAAACTTTCATTCTAATAACAAGTTTCCTTGTAGATACATTTGGATTCGTTTCCACAAATGCGTTCAGGACATTTTTATTCACAAGCTTTTTGGGTCTTCCTTCATTTTGTAGGGAAAAATTACCATACTGAAATTGTTCGTACCAACGTTGCACTTTTCGTTCTTTAACAGTATTCTCCTCAAAAGCCTGGTTTATATTGCGTGTAGTTTTTGCAGCATTATTGCCAAGTTTATAGTTATATAAAAAAAATTACAACAATTACGGTTGAATTCACATCCGTACAAAGTTCAAAATAGATAACAAAATGCCACACTTTTGAATAAATCTGCTTTGTTAAAATATAACTCTGGTAATAGGCCACACACGACTGCCTTATTGCCAATAGGACTGCCTTATTGCCAATAGGACTGCCTTATTGCCAACAAAAAAAATTTTCGATTGGACACTATCGCGCTTAATTCATGTAGCTGAAAACCAAAAATATAACTGACTTTGTTCCAGCAATGCGCTTTTGAAACCCATAATTACCTACTATTGTTTCTTATAATGCTATACGTATTTCGTACTCTTTTTGAATAAGAAAATGTTCACATAATAAATTAGATTTTGATTATATTAAATATGCGGTTATATACTTTTCCGGAATAATACTATACATAAGATTTGTTGAACATAGGCTTGTTTTCTTTCTCTATCGATATAGATATACTTTTATAAGAGACGTGAAATTTTTTTCTATTCCTTTTCAAACATTTGCTCCTATCATTTTCTGGAAATTGCCTCAGAAGGAAGCAATCTTCAAATTATGACATGCACTAAACGACATGAGCATCTGCATGATGTTCTGCTTATTTTAGCCTGAGCGTATCGGCGCCATAATTCACATAACGTAATTTAGCAGACAAAGCCTTTTTCCGTATTTTCATGGCACCTATTTGGACACGCAAGCGAACTAACGAGGAGTAAATGAAGAAATAAAAAGGGAAAAATAATGAAGTATAAAAAGACTGCAATTTCTTTGCATTGCCACCAAGCAATGGGGGTTCTACCTATAACCTTTTTAGTGACTCGTTAACGAACAGTGCGGTCTCATTCGAAGCAAGAAATAAATTAAGTGAGCAGACGAATACCACCGCATTTTTACGTCTTTTAAGGTGAAATTAACCATTTAGCATTTAGCTTCGATAGCATCCACTGCCAACTATACTCTCTACGTAAAATGCTGGTCGTAAATTTTGGCAATGATGGTACCGTGTGCAAATGGACGCCTTAATTGGAGGCGCTAAGAAGTCGCATAAATGACCTGTAAAGTGGTTTCAGCTCGTCACCCGAAAATCATCCCTTGGCGGGCAGGTGACGTGTTCGCTCGACATAAACCAGGCCCCTTGCAGCGAGATTTAATTGCTGCTCTGAGCAAACAGGCGGCGAATCGGCATGATTATTAAATAATAAATTCCCCCGAAAATCGACCGACCAGTCACGGTCCGGGCGACGACTATCCGGCTCGACAGAGACATAATTACGCGCCGGTCGTCCGTTGAAATAATTATGAGTGCACTCTGCTGCAGTTTGGTGTACTCTTCTGTTGCCCGTTGAGCCCCGGAGGCCGGAATATCCCGGGGTCTCCGGCAAAGTGGTTTGCCCCCACTGACCGTTCATTTCAAAATTATTCGAGCGAAAATCGTTCTGCGCACCCCCCGGAGATCGATTCGGAAAATTTGCAAGTTTGCAGGCTAATTGATTGACTAATGTTGTCCGGGCCAAAAAAAATGGTTAAATTCATTTGAATTTGAAATTAAACAAAGTCTGCTTTCTCCTCAGGGAAATTAGTGAGGAGAGTTCTCAGACCAATTGGTGGGTTATACAACAAAATTTTGAATTATGGAATCGGGCCTTCGGGGGATGAATCGAAAATAAGGCTCGGTTCCGCCACCGCGCCGTTGTGGCTTGTCTTTGCTTGGCTATTAGCATTTATCAATTCTTGGAAGCCAAATATTGTTTCAGGATTCTGGGAACAGTGCTGCTGATTAACCACACACGTGGAAATCAAGGTACGCAATTTATTCTGAATTAATGGTGGGCGGTTTTTTAAGAGGCAAAAACATTATAATGTTGTGTTTCTCCTCAGAAAATGAAAACCACTCATTTGCGGAGATGGGAAAATTAATCACTGGAAATTTAAAGAATCCTCTTTTCCTGGGGAAAATGCTACCTCGTTATTTCCAATTTAGGTTGTTCAAATAAAATTAAATTGATTGCACTGATTGATTGTAAAGTGTGGCGAGTCAAAATAAAGAAAACTAATTAACAACCGCTTTCAGACGCGCAACGCGCCATAATTCATACATATTTTCTATGTAAACATTCCTACAAATTACAAATTAGAAGAGCAGCAAAAATGTTTTACACACTCTCCCCTAAAAAAAAAAATAAAAATCTTTTTAATCAATTCCCTCTGAAAGCCACCTATTCCCATGACCCTGCAGAAACACGCGTACCCTCGGGCCCTGGACGTTTTATCCAATTTGGCTGGTCGCTTGTACCGAAAAATCATAAAAGTCTCCGTAATTGGGCGCCGACCCATCCGGCCACCAGACAAATATTGAACATATCCTGCTAATTATGTCCCTTATGTTGGTGTGTCATCAGTTCCAAAGATATGTCCCCCCGTAACGGTTGTGATATTGATTACGAAAAAAATAAAATCAGTCCCAAAGTGGGTCGCTGCGGCTTCTTGGAGGAATGTAATTAAATAAAAAGATCGGTCACAGCACAGTGCCTTGTGGTACTCCGCCAATTACGTAATATTTTATACCCAGCCCGAATCCAGAGCTATATACCAAAAAACGAAACAAATGATCATTTATTATTATTATAATATTTTCATTTCGAGAAAATTTTTGTCATATTTCGGTTTAAGTTACTGTACAGCTCCTTTCTTGAGATAGTCCGCAACGATTTTGAACGAAGGAAGGGTGAGAAGTCATTGTTTGTATAACATCAGCCCCTATATCCAATCTGTCGGGAATTTGATACAACTCTCATTCGTTTAAGGCGTTTTCACTTTAATTTTTCGTGGGCGAATTGTGTGTAGGCCTAAAGAAAGAGGGGAAGATAAGGTCACATGGCCCTTAAAACGTTTTTACGAATTGCTTTTGGCTTAAATTTGGATTTGTAATTACCTAAAGAGAGGCTTTTTGCAAGATATGCCATGTGCTTTGAGACATTTGGTTTTAAAGGAAAGGGCTCGCATTCACATTTATGTATGTAGGTTTTCTTTTTTATAAATCGATTTGGGAAAATGTCAAAAGTACACGAATGTCATTTATATTCCAGCCTACTATGTATGATATAACGTTGGTAAAAGGGATGTTTTACAATCGTCAGAAAACTTGTTTGCTCTTTATTTAATTCAATATTCTTGATAAATGTCATCAGATACATTTTTTAGATAAATGTATACGTTTTAGGAAAAACATAATGATGAGTAAAGGTGTATGAGTTTGTTAAATTATAACTCAAGGCGTACTCAAGATAAACGGCATTTGAATATTGCATTATTTAGTGGAGATATGTTTTTTAAATAAAGTTTTAATAAATATTCAAAAGAAGTAATACAAAAAGAAAGCATTTTGCTCGTATATGGTACATAGGGCAAATGGTTTAATGCAATATTAATAACATAATTTTTATTTAATAGATTTTATTGAAAAAATGAAGAGAATAAAAAAAACATCAGGATTTCCATAGACCAACATTTTAAAATGGTAAATTTCAATTTGGAATTCAAATTTTAAATAAAACCTATCCTAATGGAAATCAAGGATTTCAGGTTACAAATTATTTCTATGCAATAGTTAAAATAATTTACCACCAACTATTTAAAGCCTAGTAGATCTAAAGTTTCCCACACTACTGCTTAATATGTATGTCCAGAAGACCCTTATAAAGAATTTTCATCGATACTAGTCCAATAAATGTAATGAAATAAACATTTGTGTACAGAATTAAATTAATTTAGATATTTATCTTAATGTATATTAAAAATGAACGACTTTGAAAGTTCCCAATACCTGTACTGCAATTTTTTTGTCCACCAAAATTGATTCGAAATAAAAATATACAAAAATGTAAAGAAATTCGGATTAGTAGTGTTTGCGGAGAATAATTTGGATGGAAAAGGTGGAGATATTAAACAAACTTTGAATTATGAAAATCATTAAAAAATTGACTGAGCTATAGATGTTGAAAACGTCCAAATGAAAAATTTGATTGAATTGCCGCTGTTTCAATTGATTACTTTTTCAAGAGGAAAACGAAAATTTTACCTTTGAAACACGTTGTGAGTTACTCAACCTAGATTGGATTTTATTGCTTTTTAGGAATGTTCTATGGATTGCATTTTCAGAGAAAGGGCGTGGGGATCAATATGCATGGATATGACAATCGATATATACTGGATAGTCCATAAAGATCTATAAAGTTTAATAATTATTTGTCGCGAAAATCAAATAATTAATTTGGGTATTGTGTGGGCGCTGATTATTTAACAATTATTAGTTCTAATTCACACTTATTATTATATATTCTTAAATTGTTTACAATTGATTTTTCTGACATATATGAAATTCTTTGAAATTACGTAATTTACGGAAATCCAAGGTTCTATATAAATTTGTCTCAATTCAATATAATCTCCCTGAACTTCAATATACTTGTTACAGTGAACTTATAATTTATTATATATATATATTATTTATATATTTTTTATTCGATCCCTGAAGTGAGAATCCAGAAGGCTGTCGAAATACCTTTTCGTTCGATGAAAATCGTTCTTCATACATTTTCTGTGGATGTGAGAATAGCCAGAAGTTAGAGAGAGTCAAGTCTGGCCAATAAGATAAAATTCACTGAGATCTTCATAAAAAATGATTTTTTTCTTCTGTAAACTAGGTCTTTACTCACGACTTTTTACATTCAGGTGGTACAAAAGGCTGCAATAATAATCTCTCTGATGCCCACATTTTCTTGGCCAATTTCTCGACCCTAATTCGATTTGGAGCCGAAGTACCGAGTTCACACCACCCCTTAGTGCATTGTTTTGATTCAGGATGATGGTTGTAGACCCAAGTCTCATCCACAGTGATAAAACGACGCACAAAATGCTTTTTATCCTTTCTAAAACGCTTAAATGTTGTTGAGAAAGTCGCATACGAGTGTGTTTTTGTTCTACACGTGTTAGTAGAAATGAAGTATCACTTTTATTGAACGAAAAAATGTATTGAACAGCCTTAACCCTTGAAATTATAAATGATTGTATTTTTTTACAAAAATTCGTATGGGTTTTGAAAATACTATTATGCATTAAAACTATAAACATAAAAAGCTATATAACTCTTTAAACAAAAAAATAATAATAATAATCTCAGTAATATCAAAAATTTGGGAAATTTTCTTAATATAGGCCTAACAGAAAATCTCTTGACTGCAGCATATCTGTGAGGTATTATTTCGATATTATATAAATTGTATTTTAACACAAATGCATTCTTTCTCTATTCTGATAGCTACAAGCTATGCTACATGCTTATTGTAGTGAGTTTTAGTATTTCGGTTCTTTATTTATTAACTAGTTGGGATATGCTTTAGCAGATTTGTATTTATTTTATATTATATAGTTTAATATAAGTCCGAAGGAATCAAAATTGAGTCTTAAAATGTATATAAAATAAAACACTAGATGGGAAGTTTTTCCTTTAGCATATCACTATCGACACACGGAAATATATACCTTTAATTCCTTAAAAGGTTTTTTAAAGAATTTTTTAAAATAAACATATGAAAACACCTTTCATCTTCACCCTTTTACTACAGCGCGACCTCGCAGTAATCCATCAACAGGGACGTCTGTGTTGCACAAGACCAATGACTAGTAACCAAAAAAGTCCCGGAGATTTGATACCATTCGTAGAATTTAACAATCCTTCGAAACAATTGCCGATACTTTAGTTCTTATGTTTCAAAGGACGATAAATTCCAT
Source organism: Philonicus albiceps (assembly GCA_963969385.1). Classification (NCBI taxonomy): domain Eukaryota; kingdom Metazoa; phylum Arthropoda; class Insecta; order Diptera; family Asilidae; genus Philonicus; species Philonicus albiceps. Next base: position 33,249,530 of record OZ017773.1, read on the forward strand.
ATTGAAACAATCTATAAAATAGGGAAGATGTCATAATATAAAAATACAGATTGTGTATATTTTCGCCTTTCGTATTTAGTGATGGATTTGTGATGGCATACATATACGTTTTTTGTAGTCAAAGGGTTCTAGGTTCTAGGTTCTAGGTTCAAGTGGCTGCCAAAAGAGGCACACTTAGACCAAGTTAGGCCCATTGTGATACCACGTGGGACGAAGCCCCCAAATAACTAGCCTTCGAACCATTTGGACTCTTTAATGAACTGCTCCAGGCTTCTAATCCTGACGGAGATCAGTTCCGACAGATCATTAAAGAAAGTGGAGCCCAGGCTCCGATTTCTCCGTACCGCTAGTGCTGGGCATTGACATAGGAAGTGAAGGATGTTCTCTTCCTCTTCCTCATTAAGGCAACTTCTGCAGAAGTCATGCGTGGTCACCCCCATCCTATTGGCATGTTTGCCGATGAGACAGTGGCCCGTGATGACCGCTACTACGTTGCTGATAGCGGCTCTCTTGAGCGAGACCAAGTTTCTAGACCTGTTGCGGTCGAAGATGGGCCAGATAAATCTGTCCGTTGCGCAGGTGGGCTCATTTCTCCATCTGCAATTAGCAGTTGCTAAGAAGGACTCTTGTATGGTCCGCTTGCTTGATGCAAGCGGAGCACCCGGCTTAAGAGTGATATCCTCAGCAGGCAAGCCTGTGCCAAGCCTCGCCAGCTCATCCGCCCTGGTGTTGCTTTTCCAAAATTCAAAATTAAATATCTCAGGAAGTATAAGCGACTGACAATTTCACAATCATCATTTTTGATCCCAAATGAACATTCGTACAAGAGTTTCATCAAAATCCGTGAAGAGACCTCAAACGTAATCTGTTCCGAAAAATATGTTTAACTGCAAACAATCAGAACATTTTTATTGTATAAGAAAAGTTGCGTAGATTTTGTATAGTGAATTGCAAATATTTGCTTTTGCTATTTTTCCTACAATTTTTGAGATATTTTATAAATCTTAAGGATATATTTGTAGTACCTACTTATGCATAGTAATAGAAAATATTAAATCCAAAATGAATTATTTTAAAGGTCTGTAATGTAAGTGTATACTGTGGAGAGGCAGAACATTTATTTCATAGCAAGGTAGTAAGATTCCCCAAACATCTTTAAAAATCTGAATAATGTTTAAATTATGACCTTTGTGGCATTACGACTAAATTGTTTACACAGATTGTGCTGGCTGTTCCCCATAAATCATGCAAAGTACCCGCATTAGAACTCAGTTTGAATCACGTCATCATTTCGGCTGCTGTCTTACTATGTCATGCTCATCAAAATTTCGTATCTGATCGCATTTGTCTTAAATCATCCAATCGTTGACTAGACGGAATGCGACAGACAACGAGCCTCTCTGGTCAATTACAAGTTAAAAAGTTTTCCGATTAAGCCATTAAGCCAATTTTATTACTTTCACCCGATGGGGCCACAAATGATGAGCAATCAAGTGATGTCCCGTGGCAGGCAAAAACGCAACTTCACATATATGCTGCGCAAAATCCCTCGATTGTGTTTGATTGATGCGCCTGATAATTTGGGTGCACGGAGCAGTCGTGGCCTGCGATCGGATGGCCGTAAATAAACTTCGTTAAAAACTTATACCGCGCTCCTGTTTCGCCGGTTAATTAAAAATTACCACCATCGATGAAGCGCGCTTTGTTTGTAAGGCGAGCAATGGTGCAGTGAAATTGGCACGAGTCCCATCAGCGATTTCCATAAATTTAATCAGGGCTTCCCATCGGAACAAAAGCCAACCGGAAAGCTCGACGGATGTAATGTGCGCGTCCCGCGGCGACCGCAAGAAGCCGCCGCCCGCCGTAACGCCTTCGCCGACTCTGAACGCATGAGTGTGCCGTATCGCATCGCATGTAGAGGCCAATCTTCTGGAATGCTCAGAGGCTAGAGGATAATTACGACGGCAGTAAGAGAAAACGCCATTTGGGGTTAATTGGGGATTTCATAACACGAACGTGATAATTCCCTTTTTCGCGCTCACAACGAGCATAATCATCGCACAATGTACCCACTTTTCTCGGAAATTCATTCCCAGATGATAGTCAGTCGTATCTCGATCTGATTTTGGGGAATAGCAATGTTATAATGATCTCATAGTGCGCATCATTACTGGAGTAGTCTTAGGAAAGTATCTTTTTTTGTTTTGCTTACGAACAAAGCAATGCAATTCACATCTATTAAAGTAATTCGTTCATCATTAAACGCGTCAGAAATTTAAAATGAGACACGATTATGACTCTAATCATAGATGCCATAAGTTACAAGTGATATGTAATATCATAAAGTTTACCTATTTATTTATTTATTTATTTATTTATCATCAGTAGGTACTTTTCACCACCTGATATTACTAGAAACTGCAAAATTAAATAACATGTTGTTTGTAGACTAAGTTTAGATAAATTCTGGACTGTTTTTCTTAATTTTTTACCATGATGGGAGTCACTTGAGGAAAAGTTAGCATTATACTTGTAGATTCTGGATCTGGCCGGTACTGGTTCAAAAATATCATAATTAATTCAATTCTGTGATGAGAAGAGAGGAAAAAGTTCTGACCTCTAGTGGCACGGGGTTAATTCTAATAAAATTTAAAAGTTTAGGAGAGTCAATAACGCCAGTGATTATATCAGTGCATGAACGTAATACCTTTAATTTCTCTACGATTATACAGAGTAGTGAAGCCTAAAAGTTTTAGTCTGTCTTCACTCCATAAGAAGGAAGAATACGCGAATCACGCTAAGGGAAGTAGCCAAGATTGGAACGGAGAAATCGTTCGAAGGCAGTACCTTTAGTTCCATATACAAAGAGTAATGAGGAGATCTCACAACTGAAGCATATGTTATTCGATCCATTTAAAAATACAAAACAAAACTTTTAATATATAAGCATCAGAAAAATCTCTAGATCAACCATTTACAAAATAAAGGGTTGAATTTGTACGATGACCGACGAACTATACCATTAATATGGCAACCAAAATCAAATTTAGTGTCGATAGTTTATTGTCCCAAGTCAACAACGAATTCTTGGCGAGAAAGAGGTGTGTCAAAAATGTTATAGGTGTATTCTAAAATGAACGAAATAAAATTACACTTAGTTATATTAAGTTTTATGTAATTTTTTCGAACAATACTCGTACGTAAAAATATTACGATTGTCTTGGAAACGATGAGCGTCTTAAAGAGACTTTTTCACTTGAACAATAGGTCATCAGAGTAGGCCAGAAACTGTCGGTGATAAAAAATAATAAACAGCATGAGTCCGAGATGACTGCCCTGTGCAACTTAACCAAAACAAGGTGAAAAAAACATTACAAAAGGAAAACTTAACCTTAAAGAAACGATCGGCAAGATATGTATAAATCCGTTGATAAAAGCCATTTGGAAAGCCAAGATGTTAAGTTTAAGAGTAAGCACTTCATGTGTAAATACCATGCAGTCTACTTATTTACCATTTTCTAAATTTTTTATACAGAAATAATGCAACTTTTACAAATTGTTTACTGTTGATCTGCCCTTCATACAGCCGTTCTGATTATTTGATATTATTGAGCTGCAGGACAGCCGCTTCAAAAAATTTGGGGATACGGGCCAATTTACGGATAACCCTATAGGTTTTGCTGAGTTACTCTTAAGTAAGTTTATTAAGCAAGCTCATCAGTACATAACATATATAGCTTTACTATATAAACGATGATAAAAAAAATAGATGTTATTAAACTGATCCGTACGTACTTTTAATATTTTTATGTCTGTTTGCGTATAGATTTGGAACATATGTTCCATGATGTTCAATTTGTATACAAATTACTATATGGATATAAGCATTAATTTCAAACCTGGCCCTCAAATTTCAGAATATCATATCAAAAAAAGTGGCCTCTTAATAGAGGAGATTAACCCAAATACAGAAAACAGATTATGTATCTTCAGAAAAAAGTTATTGACTCTGCTTTTCATAACTCAACCATAAAAAAATTTTTGTTGAATATTCCGCTATTAAGCTAGGTCTACTTAAAGAACGGAATATTCCTACTGTGATATCAAAGATCATCTAATGCGAGATGTGACACTCGTGACATTTTCCTATCTTTTTTCGGCCTTGGTGCCGTTAGCCCAACGGCCTTGCAGATTTTGGTAAAAGTATATAGTAATAAAAGGCTCTAAGAAAGACAAAAATTTAGAGGGAGGCGGAAGGAAAATTGAAATCGCTATTCATCACCCACAGCAGCGCATAAGTTCGAATAATTTGGTCCGCCTTTAAAAATGCACAGTGAAAAAATGTACAACAATCCGCATCCGTATATATGCCCTGTGTGTGCTCCCCATTCTTGATTCAGAATTTCCCTATGCTGCAACATTGCGCTGGGATGGCACTAATACCATGGATGCAGAGGCACACAGCGTGCCTGAGACTTTGGCCCGCCTTTAAAAATGTGTAGCATAAAAACGCTGCACATTATTACCTACACTGTAAATGCTGTAGATGAGAATATTTGGCTACTTATTCTTATTTCTTTCGTTCTTATTGGAATTTAGATAAGGCATGGAAAGCAGTAGTTCTTTGCTGCTTTATCTAATGGGAAAATTCTCCCCACGTTATTTTAGAAATTGCATATGGGTTAGAGTTTTGGGTTTGTATGGGCTTGGAGAGTGTCACATCTTGCACTTGATGATCTTTACTGTGATATATACGATACATATTTTTATGTTAAATGCATTCACAAAAAATGTAAGTTTAAATAAATCGTAATAATGATGACGATCAGTATGTTTCTTCTATAAATAACTGAAAAAAGTTGGGGAATAGTAATTACCTATACATTATGTCATGTTAGTTAACAATTCTAATTTAGTTGTGTCATTATTCAAACGTACATAGGAATAGACATTAAAAAAAAAAAGTTAAAAAATACATATTTCCATTATATCATTCACTATCTTTAAGACAGAAATTTTAAACTTAACACTTTCGTTGCCACGTCACCCATAGTTGAATAAAATGTGGCGACGAACGTATTAATGGAGATATGTATTTTTAAAACTATTCTTTTAATTTAGCATAAATGTACTGCTTTTTAGAGTGTAGACCTCCAGTTAGTGTTTATAATCGGAATTTGGGATCGATTTAAATTTGTCTTCGTACTCTACAAGAAACAAAGCACAACTATAAAACGCCTCGAATATATTAAAACAAACCTAAATATAATATTCTAAATACATAATCCACATAATCGACAACGGCAGAGTTTATCGGACTGACTTAATGAATGCGATTCTTAAATGAGTGAATACAGTAGAACATGGCCTTGCACTGCATCTTGAGCTATTTGTTTTAGAGAAATGCTAGTATTCAATATTAGAGGTATTATTCCATATTTTGTCATTTTAAAAATACAATATATTGGTTTCATTTTAACCTTATACATTCTTTACACTTATATGCACAACTAAAATCATTCGTTAGTTTAATATTCAAAAGTGTTTAAAAAAAAGTTAAAGATAAAAAAAGCCTATGATTTTAAGGCGAGTTCCAATTTCAATAAAACCATATTTTAAGAAGCGTCCTCTTGCTGAAACCGCATTTCGCTAAGATCAACAACGTTCATATTTTCTAAGAATTATTTATTAATCATGGACCGGGAACGATCTCTATTAACGCAAGTTCCTGTTTCTTTTTTAAAGAAGAACTGAATCCCTTTTGAGATAACAAAACCAAGTTTAGTATATTTAAAAGTATAAGTTTAGAGTTAATGGATTTTCTAGAATTGCTATTATGCCGTTAGAAGTATAACCTTAAAGAATTATTGTCAATGATTATTTATTTATTTTATCATATTTTTCTTAAATAGGTATTAAATTAGTCGCATAGATATAAAATAAAAAGATCGTACCAATTTTTGTAATATTTAAGTAAGATTTTTGATAATGCAAAATCTAGAACTATTCTTGAAGTCATCGAACCTAAGAAACCCTAGAATTGTATACAAATACAGAACATTTATCATTTACATTTCATTTTACCCTTTTAATGTGGTGCCCCTTACCACAAGGCTTTTTATACTTTTACTTTTTTTTTTATATTTTAAAATCGGTTAGAAAAAAGCTTCTTTATTTAAAAGTTGGTTAAAAATCAATAGAATCGAAGATGTTACTTTGTCCATTTATTATAAATTAAAAAATGAAAATTTGAGTACAGTTTAAAAAATCCAAAGTAAAATATTTTAAAATTAAAATCCATTGAGATTTATTGATTTTTTTAAACTTTATGAGTAGAACAAAATGGAGTCAAATAATGCAACATGCAGCTAACATACAGTTTAGAAATCATTGCAATTACGAAGTATTCCTACAATTTGTCATGTTACAATTATTTTCCCAAGCTAAAATCTATCTACACCTTTAAATATTATAAAAGTACGCTTTTCTAAGTTTGTCCAAAATAAAAAATACTATTTACACATAGTATGGAACTAATTGATTCATTTTCAAATAAAATATCAGTTTATTTATTTTTCTAAATATTATGAATCTACCTGTGAATTTTATTGTATATATGATTCTCAAAAGATACATTTCTTCATATAATCAAAAGGTAAATACTCAAAGCTTAGGACGGTATAATCTTAAAAGGTCATTTCCTTTGAGAAACGAAATATTCCTAGCCTGCAGCCAAAATAAGAGAGAAACTTTTTCAGTATAGTCTTCAAAATGCTACAAATTACCCGTGGATGTCCATTCCACAAATTCCCTTTGGGCTAACAGCCAATAACTTTTTCCTTCAATGGGCCTCAGGTCAAAGGGCCACATGTAGCTTCTCACAGCCACCAAATTGGGCAACAAAATAGGTGCCACATAATATCTGGCCTCGATCGGCTTTTATCATAGATCTTTTGTGTAATTAGCCCCAAAGGAGGGAATTGCTCAAAAACTCCTGATTTGAGTTTGGAGCTTACTACACAATTCTTGAAAATCTAGATAGCTCTACGCTCCTGGCGCTTTGACTAATGAAGTCGTAAGCCTCGCATCGGATTCATTAGGGTCAATTAATGTTTCCTAGGACTTTTTCAAAGAAAAAACAAGAAAATAACACAAGAATGAAGAACAAACATACATAAAAACTGAACCATTCCCGTAATAGTCTACGTATCCCGAAAAAAAGGGGAAAACAAGAAAATTTTGTAAGGAATCGCTGCATAGTCTTTATGCGCTTTGCCCAAGGAGATGCAGATTGCATTGCCGGCATAGTGCAGGGGAGCCTTCCGAATGCGAAAATATCACTCACCTGTCTTCCACTCCTCCATTCATTCAGCGGGAAAAAACTACAGCAAAAGGGCACTGATGCGTAGAATATTGTCCTATCCTTGGCGTGCTCGGCTTGTCATCGGCGGCGTATTTCACCCTACATTTGCACCTACCATCCCCTCGACGCACGGAGCCTACAATTCCTGTTCCTAAACTTTCGCTACGCTTTACGCTGTAGTCCACTTGGCACCACCACCACTCACTCGCTGTTTTCGAGTATGTACAAAGATACAAGATATATTACGTCACCATATCCTTTTTAATGGGCAAACACTACGAATAATGCACGGAAATGGGCTTTTCGGCGGTGTGGGGGATGGTATCCCGAAAAATGTGGGGTAATGCCGCTTCTAAAGCTCAACGCACAGTGACACGCACCTATATTTTGTTGAAAATACAAGCTCACATGAACGCACGTACGCACAGCGATTACTCACCAATCCATCGAAATTCCGAGGAGGGTTATGTTTTTCTTTGCCTTTTATCGCAATGTGTAGAGGACGACGGACCTTTGTGGATCACAAAAAGGATACAAAAGGACATCAGCAGAGCTCCCCTAGCTAGCACAGCAACCACTTACAAGGCATGAACTCCTGACCGCGGCACAAAGCCCACGCGCGTGTTTTTATTAACAAGTTGTAAAGGATCTGAAGAGCTTTTGGCATATATCCAAAGGTTTCGTTTCAAGGATAAATAATCATTTTGAGGGTAACCTACTGCTTCACCGCACAAACACACACGCCGCACGGCCACTGGGATTTTGCATTTTCCACCGCGCGGCGACAATTTCGCAATATCTAAATATTTCAATAAATTCGGCCTTGAGTCTGCTCGCCCTTGTTTTTATTTTTGTTTTATTTTTAGATAACCCTCTTTCGACCAAAAAGCTTACGTTTTTGCCAAGGAAAAAAAAAGGACGATAATTTCATTAATAATTTCGATAAAAAATTCGACCTATGCCACAAGGGCAATCGCAGGAGTCCATTCAGGGACCACAGAAACGTTCTTCGACCGGTCGGCAAAATATCGCACTCTAGCTTGGCTAGCGCACTCAGCACACTCTTGGGATCGACGGCAATGAATCTTAAGACACACTTCTTGACACAGAACTTTTCTCGAAGTTGAGACGAGCACACCGTGTCCAACAACGACCGACTTTTACATGTTTCTGATGGAAGAGTGACTTAACAAAAGTCTTGCGATACTTTTCCAGATGAAAAGCGCGCCCGTCTCCATGGCTCTATGTACAATTCGGTGGAGCCCTTCCAGTGCAGGCGGCCAAAAGGGGGCTGCTTCGCTGTATCTGTCGCGGGTGCTTTTCCTTTTCAACTGAAAAGTTAGCAAAATGTTAGCTTAACGTTTAGGGCCGACCAAACTATTTTGCTTGTGTTGAATTGTTGGGGTAGACCAAGTCCTCTGGAAATTTTTTTATTCCTTTCTAGGTACAGGGGGAGCGTGTGCACTGTCTAAATGCCCGCTAGAGAGAAAGCCTTTGCTTTATGCGGCACTTGCGTGCTAGTCCAAATTTTTCACTCTCATTTCTGTTTTCGTTCCTGAATGAATAAAGCTCGCACATGGAATTTTAAAGGTATGTTAGATAACCAGGCGACAGACACTAATTTTGCAGAATTTAGTGGATACCTCAAGAACACCAACATGTTGCAAGTGAAATAAATGCTAAACAAATAAAAATAGAATAAAATTCGGCCAAGTATGAGTTAGGCGTTAAATTAAGAGGGTTCAGTAGTTTAAGACATAGTTTAAGTAAACACATATTTACACAACTTTTGCATTAATTCTAAAACATATTTGCAACGGTTTGGTTTGAAGTCATTTATAATGGTTCAATCAAAATCTTCAAAATTGTTACTAGCAATTACAGCAGCGAAATTGGCGTGTTCATTCACTGGAAGAGACACTTTCGTGAGTGTTGCAGTACGATAATTTTATGCAATTACTCCTTACCGCCTTTGACCTTGTCAGTGTAGTTGACGAAGTATGCGATTTTTTCTACAAGATTAAATCAAAATTTGCAGCTTTTGACGGTATTTCAGTATTAATACTTTTATGCATACACGACATTGGCACAAATATAGGCGTAGGTATATATGAATATATTTGTTTTTCTATTTTTTCTTCCTCTTTCTATGCGCTTAGATAAGACTGTGATGAAACAGTATTTATGTCTCGTACTAAACTAAAATAAACTTCTTTAGTTTGCGATTATAATAGAAATTATTCATGAAGGTATACCGAACTATCAATTTGTTCTTTTACTTATCAATAAATATATGTGTGTGATGATGAAAAAGGGCAACTTTTATTAAATTTATTTAATTTAAAATGCCTTAAGTAAACTTTAACTTTCAATTGATATTAAAATTAAAATTATCTTATACATAACTGTTATAATAGCATTCAAATCTTTCCGAATCTTTTCAAATAATTGGAATAATAGCATGCAAATTTGTCGAGAAAAATATATCGAAAGTTTAACTGCTTTGTTGTTCTTACTTTAAATGCTTTAATTAATTTTAAAGTTTAAACGTAAGCATATATGGATTATAAACAAAAATATGTTATTTAATTCGCCTAAGCATATCTATATCATCTAAGAAGAAATTTTTAGAAACATTTATTAAAAGTGTCATTCAGTTAAATTCTAATATTTGATTACGATTGTGTTAAGAACTATAAATCTCTGTGCGATATGCGAGTATCAAGTTATAATTTGAAATTTTGGCTAAGCATTTATTTCTTTAAAATTAAAGGATATTCAAACATAAGGTTTGATTTTGTTTCTATATATAAAGTAGAGCGTAGAGAGTACAGTGATTTTATCGGTCCTTTTGAGTTCGTTATAACGTGGTTTCAATATTTATGCATATCTCAAAAGACCAAAATTTTTACATGCACGTTCAAGTAAAACTTGTTCGCCAAAATGTGTAGAAAAGACTATAACTACTTTACATTTCCAGATTACAATTAAAATTTTCAAAAGACGATGTTACACGATTTTAAAGTAAATCTTTATTTCTCGATAAGTTTTCAAACGAAAATAATCTGCCAATTGTTTGATAACACAAAAAAATATATTAAAGTTGTTATATAATTAAGTTTAATTTAATAAGCGGAAAATGGGGTTTTGAAAACAAAACTTCTGTTGAACCTTACATCCTTGACTAATCTGCGTTCCATGGGAGTTATGCTATAAACTATTTCGTAGGTATAGAGTGGATCAATACATACAACAGGATCTCAGAAAGCTAACCAGGGGAAGAAGGATTTCGGCATGCGTACTAGAGGATTTACAAAATATTGCACACTGATGGATCAATTTTGGAATTCTGGAACCGCATGTACTTCGTTCCAGGATTTCTATGGAGTTTCGTTGCTCTTCTCCTGGGGCAAGAGTCTCACGCAGCTCTGGTCCTAACATGTAAAAACGTAAAGTAAACAAGTAGACACTTTGAGCAGCTTTGGCCCCTTCCAGGTCCCTATAACCCATTCGGCAGGTGATATCTGCCGCCCGGTAACTCTTCAGCACGCGCCTTTTCTAACGACAACTTCAGCTTTTCTGTCGTCAAAATAATCATGGAATTACGCGAAATAAATACAAATCAGTCGAGAGAAACCCGCACAGGAAGAGCCCTATGGAAGTTCAACGGGTCGAGGTTACGCTGGCAGGCTCTCTCCCCCCGAGCACCGCCTCTGGCCACATCCCTTGCATGAGCTGTGGCTTAATTAAATTATAATTTATGAGCGATATTTGTTCTCATCCTCCTAGCGATAATGTGGCCTGCTCTGTTGGTTAATGAACTTCAATTGTCGACCGAAGACACCCGCTCCGCATAAATTAAGCGAGCTCCGGTATCCGTGCGAGTTTAATAAGCCACAGCGAGGAGCACCCGCACCCAACAGGTGCCCCGCAAGGCAAAAATATAGCACCCATCTCGAATGAAGTTCAGCTAAAAACTGTCTTGTGTGGGTGAAACGGATGGTCCAATTTTAGTAACCGCCATAGTCGCTACACCGTGAAACAAAGGGCCCGCAAGAATTAAAAGTGGGAGACAAGGAGAAGCCTTCCTTCATATCGAAGGAGCTTCGACTTGGAGAGGTATGTTCCTGCTTAATGGCCTTAACTTATTTTGATCGCGGTGTAATTCCCTGCTCCCTGGGGACTTTTGAATTTCGTCTTCTTCGTGGGCCCGCTCCTCTCGTTTCGCAAGATTTAAACAGAAGTTATACCGGCTCAGTAAACTTGAGATGTTTTATAGCCGAACTTTCTGCCACGAGACGCAGCCCCGAGCGATTTGGGGCGGACAGCTGCCATCCGATCTATTGTGGAAATATTAAATTGACTCGGCCTTAATTTATCAGATTTGGCTGAGCTGCTTAAATGAGTTTCGGGAGTAATTAGATAGCACTCCGCCGGAACTAAGTAATCCGTACCGTACTAAACATTGGAACGTGGCATAGCCGCCTCGGTGATCGCTAGAGCTAGTTTCAGTCGCTTTATCATTTTAATTAAGTCCACAACGCAGAGTTGCTTAAAAGCTGAGGCTTAATAAGTATTATAAATCATAGCGCAAAACTACAAACTGAATATTTAACATCATAGCTTTAACTACTACTATTACATTTACAATAAACAGTTTACAGCGATATTACTGAGTTTATTTTAATATTGACTCATTTTAGGTCAATTACGATTGCAAACAAAGTTATGTGATTAGCAATAAGTTTACAAGTTTTAATATGAGATGGACTTTTTGATAATTATGTAAATCTCCTCTTCACTTATTATATGTTTTTAGCCATAATAATTCAAAATTCTGGTTCTATATTAATCTGAGAAAAAGGATGTTTGAAGGAATTATTTGAGACTCCCGTCTGTTGGTACTTTCGAGGTTTTCAAAATAATACATAATGCAGCGAAATTTTTAAAAATACACTTCAATAACTATAAAATCCCTATCCACTAATACCCCAAAATTTTGGTTATATGTACCTACATAATTAAATTAGAAAAACTGATATTTTACAATTAGGAGTATTACCTGATTTTTATTATGTTATGACTCTCAAGTCGTATTTTATATTTGTCTACTTAAATTAAATTAAATACAATCAACTCTTTTCAATTTAAACTTTTACTATGTGCAGCATGTCTTTTTTACACAGTTGGAAAATATTTCTTGAAACATTTTTTTGGAGTATGTGCAATTTTTTTGAATATGTGCCAAGCATCCACATATAACTTTCTGGGTTTCATAATAGAGGTGCCAAAGCTTAAAAATTATTACTTGATAGTCTCTGTTTAATCCTTAACTAAGCTTTAGTTGAACCATCAATGAAAATTCTGAGTATTCCAGCCAAAATTCAAAAGCCAAACTTGGTTTTTTAATCCACGACTAAGTTTTAAGAAGCCATCTTTAGATTTATAGCCTTTATTCAACTCTGATACAGTCAACATACTCAAAATTATGTGAAAAAAGTATTTGTTTATATGTTATTTTTATATTATTGATCACTATTATGTAATACTAATTTAAATATTTGTTTGACTTGCACCCTAAAAACAGTTTCTTAGTTAGCCAAATTTTAGAAGTGTCGCCATAAGTTCGCGCCAATTATGGACTTTTTGTTATAGCCTAAATGGATATATGTGGGACATTCCAATCACAATTATTATTTAAAACACTTTATTCACCATTCAACTATGAAAAATATTTCGAATATATCCATCCAGGTGTTGAAAACACTAGTTCCACTTAAAAATTCCCTTAAAATTGCGCAAAGTTGTCACATGGGTGTAGTCAATATGATTTCTATGAATTTAGAGCACTATCATTAGCAAAAGCAAACATATCTTCCCCAGAATATTTGAACATTAATAATAGCAGTAATTGCAAAATACCTTTGGGAGATCTAAATAGCACTTAAGTTTCGTAAAATGAGTTTTTCAAGTTTACCTCATACCCAAAACATTAATCGGCACCAGTCGATCCGACGAGGAAGCAGTCCGTAGACAATTTATGATATTTTAAGCTGTAAATGTGCGCAAGGTGTGCAATATTTAGATGCCGACACATAACTTTGTAGGACAATTGGATGCCTGCCGCCACCGCCGACAGCATAGAGGCACACAACCGAACTTTACAACACTTCAGGTGCGTCGAGCACCACTAAGCCATTAAGCCGGTTAGTGCACATGTGACTACATTTGTTACGATGATAGCGTAACATACGACGATGCATAATTCAGTCATACCAAAGTGAGTTACATATATTCGGTATTTATTTGCAGGATCCGCTCCCATATCCACCGGAATTCAAAATTTGTGATCTCTCCCACCTGGGATTGGAGAAACCACATCGCGGCCGAACTACGCCACTCCACCAGATGATGTATGATTTACAAAAAAAAAAAAGAAAAAAATCTGAAAGAGTTTTTTACCTGAAAAACCATTACCTCAGATTTCATGTAATTAAAAGTTTTGCTATAAATATATGAGCCCTAATTAATGCCATACTTCGTGCAAGTGTATACCAATGGATGGGAAGGTGAAATTATTTTCGTTCCCGGACGTTTTCGAGCTAGGACAGATTTTCGAGAAAATTTTAGAAAATTTACAGAGCTGCCCTGAGGAAAGCTGGAAAAGTTTCGAGAAGTTATTTAGCAGAGTGATTGCCATGTTAGACTTCAGGTCTTTTGGGTAAATCACTTTGGGTAGATGCATGCCGCGATGTGTGTTCAAGACGACTAAGTTACTAATAATTGTAAATTAACCCTAGACGTGTATACCTTTTTGCGTGATTATCTGCAGCACACTTTGAAATATTTATTTTCATAGATGTTTTAATAAACACTTTAAGTATACCTGTTATTTTGTCCACTGTTAGTAATTATTCAAGTGCCCTATTGGCTAATATAAAAATGGATCCCCTCAATCCTTAAAAGTTATTTAGTTGGCTAAATGCTAATTAATAAATTGAACAATAAACTAAAAGGAATTTCATACAATAAATTAACTGAATACTGCATTTTTGCATCTTTATATCATTTTACTTTCATATTCCAGGGGAATTGGCGTTATGGTATTAATCGCGTTATGTTGTCAAACTTGGAACCCTTGAATGGTTCTCTAAGCCGCTTCTAAATCTTTTGGGTATGATATTTTTGCAATTTTATAATACTTTTGAACGAATATTACCGCATGTACGTTAACAAATTAACTAATCTAATTCCGATGAAATTTTTGAATTCCACTGTTGCGATTAGTTTTATTCAGTTTATTTATACCAAGCTTTTGATCAAACTTTGAATTTTGATCGTTAATATTCTAAATAAGTGGTCAAAACATTGAAAATAAGTACGATCATATTTTTATATATATCTTTCGAAATAAATTAAATTGACGTTCATGAAATATAAACATTCATCTTAAGGGTGCGTAACCCCATGGCGATAGGATTCAAGTCGGGGCTTAATGTAGGTCACTTTATAACGTCGACGTTTTCTCTTTAAACTAGGATTAAACAGAGCTAGCTGTATAAATTAGCGCTGGAAAATAATATCAGACTCATCAAATTCATGCAAATTAATCATTTTATCCAAGAAATCAATGTATCCAGTTGCGTTTATTCTATTGGTTACTAAGCAAATCGTTGTTTTGCTGTTTTAACAAAAACCACACCAAAACCATGAAATTCTTTCCTTTGAAATTTCTGTGTAAACTCACAATCTCATTTACTTGCTTATATGCCAGTATTTTTGGTAGCTACCGAGACCATTTAATGCACAAAATTTTTCATCACTGAAAATAACTCTTTTCCCTTGGTCAATCCAAGATAAATGTGACAATGTAAACTCTAGTCGCATATTTTTGTCTTTCCTTTAGTGTTGGTTTTCACTATTTTTCCATTCAAGGTTATAAGGTTAGGTTAGATTGTGGTGGCCGCCCATAGCGAACACTTTGGCCACAACTTAGGCCCATTGTGATACCACAGGGGGCGACCCAGAGTCTAGCCGTTGTCTAAAACCTAAGTCCCGGATGCTTATTTATCTCAGGTCAGGCAGTTTAGTACAAGGTTGTTAGACTGATGCAAAATTTCTCTCACTCCCCTTGTACTAACATTCAGTTGGAATTTCTAATTATTTTCCGTGCGCAATTATAATTCAAGGTCGTCCTGATTTAACTTTTTTTCCATAATTTTCAGCTAATCTTATCTTACATTTGCAACTCCAAAATGTGATCTCATCAGTAAAAAAAAATAAAACATAAAAATTTACACTACAGTGCTTCACTTTAAAATTGCTTCCAGAAATTCCAAAAATAAAAACTGCAATCTAAGAAATTTGAGATTATACTCCTCTTGGCATTTTAATTATTTTCTTTCGTTTGAAATTATTTAACGCGACTGGTACGAAGCTAAACCATTGATGCAACAAATTAGAAATCGACAGTACTTAAAACGATACATAGAAACTAAAATAGAGGGAATGTTTAAAATTTATTAAACAATTTAAGCAAAATCGAAATTTATCTATATAAATTTTTAACGGTCTTAATTATTAGATCGATTTTAGTAAAATAATTTTGAGAGCAGATTTAAAATTTTAAAGGTGCAAATTGAGTTGAGTTGCGTTTTTTGCAATTTCTACTAAGTTTTTATTGAGAAAGTTAGTGTCATTACTCGGCAGCAGATTCTTAAATATAAGGAGGGTAAGAAGGTTCCTTAATACACGTATACCTTAATTTTATTCGAGAGTTTTAAAAAAGAATTTTTTAAAGAAATTTGTTTAACGGTTAAGTATATAGAACTTTAATTGAAGTATATAGTGTATATATATGAATATGGTTTTCTTTTATTTCTTAAGTCCAGCCCTTTATTGTTCCTCTCAATTATGTGTGGTGTTTCAGTTTCAATAAAAGATTTTTTTAAGAATAATTCGAAAAACACCTAAATTTCAAAAATTTATATAAAAAAGATATACGAGTATGCATGATTTTATAATTTTCCTTAAAGTGGTATCATTAAAATAAATGTAAAATATATCACATACCACAAAACTTGCCGTTTATACTTGTAAGAATGTAAATCCATTTCACGTTTACACAACATGTTACTTTTATCGAAAATGAAAACGACACTGTAAAGCTCCAGCAGAAAATCACATTATTATCTCGTTGTTATTTACCTGCAATTTGCTCCTCTCGGAGGCAGATATACGCTTCATGATCAATAGTCGTTTCCAATAGCTACTTATTCCTTCCCAAGCACGACATGATGCCAACTTGGTTTCATTTACTATAAAATCCTCCTCTGCATTTATTAAATCGATATCCCCCTAGAACTGAAGGGCTCCTCGGACGCCAGAAAGAAGAATCCTCTCGAAACCAAAAGAAATTTGCTTACTTTCTCAGCGATGTGTCTTGCGGTCCGAAGTCGATTCTGTCCTGAGTCATCGATTGCTAGTGTCGAAGAAGTATATGAAGCGGAGCCTGGCCCCACCGCAGACCTAGGGCCAGGTAAGGCCCTATCATGGGAAGCTCACAGGTGTTCACTCCGGCGTCATGTCCAGGAAAAGCAAAGATAATAGTTCTGGGGCTCCCGCAGCGTCGTCTTGCATTCGGATGACTATCGCGGCGGAGACAGCAAGAAAATTGCAAGGACGAAGGATTGACTGCGACGAATGGCGCTCTGCTGGCAGCAACAGTGGCATTTCAGGGCTGCAAGCACAGCAAAATCCTGCAAAAGGGAGCAAATCGACAGGTGGGGCAGGTAAGCTCCTTGCTCTGCAGCCGTTGAGAAACCGATTTTTTTTTCTACGGCGCACCGTATCTCTGCGGCAGCTCAACACTTTGCAATTGGCTTCAAGACGCGCCCGCGGGAGGAGGACCGTGTGGGTGGACGACAGGTGAAGGACGAAACGAAGGTAAGGCCGAATTCGATTTGAATCGAACCGTGAAATCGATTGCAGAATTTTAATAAAGAATGGAACTGCTGCGATCAGTACAAAAGATAAGCATCAGAAGGAAATTCAATAGCAGCCAAATAGTTTTATTTAACCCCTTCTATACAGACTCCAAAAGCAAATCTCTTATTGCACAGACTTTAGTGTGTCAGTTCCACTAACTTTAAAAATAGCAAATTTTAAAATTACTATTGTATAAAAATGTTAATTTATGTCTAATGTACGCTTGTCCGCCCCAATTTAATTCAAATTATAAAAGTTCATTGGAAGGATTAAGGTATAAAAAGATAATAAAATAACCCCTAAATCTTTTATTTTTTCTATGAAGTGTAAATTGATAAAATTACATTTTATATTTTTCTTTTCTTCTAAAAGGACTTATTGAACTTATATTTTTTCAATCATATGAATAAGTCCTTTTACTCATTCCTAGAAAAAATGTTGTTTTACTAATTTACACCTCGTAGAAGAAATAAAAACTTTAAGTATACTTTTTATTTTGAATTGGAAAAAATAAAGAATTGTTATTTTCTGGTATGAATTATAAATGTATATAAAATAATAGTTTTGGTAAACTAGAAATGCACACTCGTAGAGGGCTTCATGAGAATTATCTAGGTATACTTTACAGTTAAAATCTATTACAATGACTTACATATTCGATAAAAAATAATTGATTTGAAGATAATTTAAGTTAAGACAATGTTAAATCATCACATTTAGTTTAATATTATGAAAAATTCAAAAAAGCTTATATGCTTTCACTGTGAATACATCATATGAAATAAGCATGTCTGTTAACTCTAGTTTTTACCCAAGGGTAAAACGTGTAAAATATTTAAAATCTTAAAAGTGTTTGTTAACTTCAAGGAGGAGAACAATTGAGTTATTTACATCATATATTCCTTAACACAATTTTACCAGATTTAAATTTAGGTAAAATCAGTGCTTGTCATTTGTCTAATTCTCTTTTTTACTATTTAGCCATTATAAATAAAATACAGAACAGAACTAAATTCATTCAGTTAATGAAATAAATATAAAAATATTTTCCTCTGATATTTTAATATTGAGATTTGAGAGTTTATATAGCTTTTACTTACATAGAGCCGTCTGTTAACTTTTGACAAAAATCGCAATATCATATGAAAATTTTACCAGATGTTAGCTCTAGAAAATTGTCTCCAGGCAGACTTACATATATATTCGTAAAAAGCATAAACTGAAATTGACTGAATAAGACCTCTCAAATTTCTTAAGAACAACATATATCAAAAAAATAATAGTAAACAAAGTATTAATGTTTTTTTCCAAACTCTCTTCAAAAGGAATAATATTTAAAGCTATAAATTGTGTAAAATTACGTCAAAATTAAAGAAAGCGACGAAAATACTAATTTACGACAAAATGAAAGAATTAATATTTAATATTCATAGAGTAATATTTTGTATAGAACATTTATCGCTCAAACATCGACATCTGATTAATTTTTTCCAATTCGTCTTCGTTATTCTTCATTAGAAACTCGTAAATATATCAAAAGATATTTCATTTCTTACGAAAAACAGACGCACTCGTAAAATAAATGAAAATTATTAAACAATAAAACTTAAATTGTTTGCGTTGCATCATTAAAACCTTAGATTTCATTGCGTTTGAGGAAAACGAGTTAAATAAAATCACAATGTTTATGTTGGTTATGTTGGTACCATAGAATTTATTTAATTATTTAATACTTCGGTTTAAATTTATTCTTACATTGTGCTAAGTAAATACATTACGATTTAAAATCTAATTAATTGTCTATTATGAAAATTAATCCGCAAATGAAGTGTATTTTTTTAATTTAGGGACATTTAATGCCATCCAGATTTATCTACAAAATTCTTTTTTATGTACATATACACATATATTATCAGTACAATCTTTTTACTATATTACAAAGTCAACTGATATTTTCCGATTCTCTCTAGATTTGAGTAGACCTTTAAGACTTCAATTAAATAATACAGTTTAAAAAAATTTAATATGTTAGTGAGCCCTTATCTAGGTTTTGTATAGGACCTTAGTAGCTTTATGCTTATTTACATTGGATCTTCAATCAAATTAAACCTGAACAAGTTTTGCATCTTATAGACTGAAAATATGCGTTAATTCCTAGTTTAAAATTTGATCTGAAAATTTACACGAAGTTAAAATGAATTTTGTTTCGTCTTCAATAAAGTTCAATGTATTTTGTTTTGAATCACAATACCTTTCCCTTTCGTTGGGCGTGCGTGCGTCGGACCATTTCACGTCTTTTAATTGTAGAAATTTTGAAAAAGGGTAGGTGGTCGAATAGAATACGCTCACTGTGGTGTTCCCCATTTCTTTGGCGATGATTAAATTAAGAGTGGGTGCCGTCAAGCAAGTACATGTGAACTCTTTTTATTTTCGTCAGTGTTTGAAATTTAGATAACCGCCAAAATTAAGTTTGGTCTTCAATTAGTTGCATTCACCCCGCACGAACTAACCTGGAAGCAGCATCGGCAGCAGCCGCCCCGAGTGTGGCGCCTTTGGCAAATTTTCAACTTACAACTTCCGCAATGAATAATTAAAAAGCTGTAAGAGTCTCTCCATTTCTTTTCTGACTAATTGCTGCTCCATGCTCTTTGTATGTTTCTTTCCGAGCGATTTTCAGATTTTCAGGACGGTATGGTGGCAGAGGTGGCACCAAGACGAGTGCATGTCGGAGTTGAAGAACTAAATTTTCCGAAGTTTTATTAACTTCCCTCGTCGGAATTCTTACGAAATGTAGCGCAATTAGGGCACATTTGTTGTAGCTGAGAAAGGCAAACAAATTGCTCGAATTAGGACACTCAATAGATGAAGTAAAGAAATGGAATTATTTCCGTGAGATGCCGCTTTTTATTTCTTGTCTAAATGGTAAAGAGCGGAAAAACTTTTATCTCCATTGTTTTTAAGCAAATATGAGTTTAAAATGAAAGTAAATTCGGAAATATCATAGCTTCTATTGTAAGAGTGTAGTATTTTTCTGATGGATGTATTTTCTCCTACATTTTTTCATTACTTTGAAAAATCAATGATTGTTATATTGCATATAGACATGACTGCTTCTCAATCCTTATTTCAAAACAAGTTGTAAAATTTTATAATGGCATTTCATGGAATATTATCTATGTAATAATTCTATTTTACTATTAGCTTATATTTCTTATGCATCTCACACCATGGTAATACTTAGGAGTATTTTCGTGTATATGGTTTCCATCGACTTGAAATTCGGCATAGTTATTAATCTTTTTACTAAAGCAATCGAGAAATTACATTTATGGAAATGTCTATTAGCAAAATTGATTTTGTGAATCCTTCCCTACTACTTCTTGTATATTACATAATATATATATTACTTTTAAGCCACTGTTGACCTTAAAGTTTTCTTTACAGCCACGTTAAATGGCGCTAACATTGATATTCTAGAAATGCCAAACCGTTGTTACTTTTGCATGAGACCCATCCGCGTATAAGGAAGTGTTAAAGTAGTAAAAATGATTTATTATCCGATAACTGAATCCACTGAACTTTGAAGATGCGTGAAAGCGCCTTACAGAGATAAAAGAATAGATTCATGAATTCGCGACATAACCAAACGTCTGCAAAGTTAGTTTACTTTAATTGATTGCAATATAATTTAATATAATAATAGTATACTACAGATCAAAAAGTAAATTCTATCTTATCACTCACATACGCAGAGCTGGTGCATGAGGATTACAAAAGACTGACGTTTCTTCAAATCACAATAGAATTCATTTAAACATATAAAAAAAATATATAGTTATCAATAAAATAATATAGCAGTATATATTTTTATCTTATGCTTTTTAAAGTAAATAATAATAATAATCATAAGTGATCATAACCACTATTCGCGGGTTGTTATTTACATGTCTCTTTAAATTCTATTTGTACTTTAATAGCGTTAGACTACTCGTCAAGAATTTAGGTAATTCATTAAACATTTTCGACCCTAGATATCTTACATGCCTCTGCGCTAAACTTTCCATACATTTAGTTACAAATAGGGGACAAGTTAGCTGTCTACGGGTGGCTACACTTGAGTGATGAGAATGAAACACGAACCGGTTAGCAAAAATAAATTTAAGGACACTAAAAGCATAAATCTATCGCATTGTTATAGCTCTGAACTCAGGAAATGCTGAGTTGAATAGAATCAGCTTTGGACCAAACAAATTTTGATTATTGTGCCTTGGAGATTTTGTAAACGTGTAAGAACAGCTAGTGTACGCTGCACTCCAACTAATATAATTTGTTGCAATATAAACTGTACCAAAATAAAATAAACCATCCTCATAAGTCGAATATCATGCACTTTTGTATGCTGTAGGTCCCATGAATAATTTTTCTAAATTTCCTACAAACTGCAAGTTTATGTTTGCCCCATTTAATAATAGTAATTGCAAAAAATTGGTCTTTTTGTTCCAATCAAACATTCACATATTATCAATGTTCCGTTTTCGGACAAAAGTCATCTGTATATCTACGTACAAGGTACAAAGCAAAACGTATACATATTCATTATACTCGTATATGGACGAAATTCCATTAGTATAAAAGGCATCGCTTGGGCACTAGTGAAGTACACAGTCCGCTCACGTTCGGAAGAACTTTCCCAAAATCTAGTTGAAATTAAATTTATTAAGTGCTCTTGCATACAGTGATTCAAATCAGCGAGCTCCAAAGTTAGCTCCTTTGTCAATCCTCATTCGACTACGTGGACGCAGAGATACCAACTACCTCTCTTACACCCTGGGGAAAAGGTAGTACTATAGGTTCCATCGTCGCCCTGCCACTTATGTAATTTAACTGACTATATCGTCTTTGTGTCTTATCGGGTCTGTACCAAGTTTTGGGATAAGTTAAGTCAACTCGCCCAAAGATGAACAGCAGAAATCGGTTAGTGAAAATGGCCTCGAGGACTAAAGGCGCAATTAATTTGCCAACCTCCGATGCAGGTGGAGATACCGAGTTATTTCATCCTATAGTAAGTAGATACACTTCCAGGTTGATGGCGGAGTGCCTGTGGGAAGGCGTCCTGCTTCCCGGGCGTCAGGATCAGCTCGCATTGCAGCACATAGGAATTAGTTGATGATAACATTGAAAAGAGAACAACGGACTTTGTTTATTGCTCCCCTAGGAATAAGTAATTAAGGCAATCCTTAATCCTGATAAGTGTGCATTATTACTCCCCAGGGCCCGGGAAAATTTCAAATGCAAATGGCTTCGAATTGAAAATGGCACCATTCGGCGCTTGTTGCGCACGGACTTTACAAGATTGCGATGTAAAGGCGTATAAAAAGATTACGAGCCTCTTTCCGTGAAAAGAAAGGCTCTCAATTTACATAATGGCCTCTCTGCCCGACCGGTGCGCTATAACTCACCAGCTCGCATTGAGTTTTCATTTATTATTCAAACCTTGTCCCGATTAAGTAGTGAATGATTCGCCGGAATCACTAGTCCAAGGATCTTTTATTAATCCCCGAGACATTGTAAAGGGGAATCCGCTCCGAATTAAGCACACATCCTGCGATTTCAAGCAAATCTACGGCGACTCAAGGCTGAAATGAAGCGGCTTAAGTGTGCTCCCTCCATCTGCACTTTAGCACTTAAAGTAACGAAGATGGCACCGTGGGAGTACTCCTTGCAATGAAGGTGGATGGTATTTGCTATGAATGAATTCATACACTTAGGTTGATGGTGGTTTATGTATAGCTGATTTATTTTAGTGCCGTTTATCATTTACTCTGAGTTATTTGTAAATCATCCTTGTTCTTAAAATTTACCCATAGTAGTGAGGATTAATACTATAAAACGCAAAATCATTTCAGTTGTTTCTAGAACTAGAACTATGGGTTGACCATATGGAATATTGAGTTTTTTTTCTCTATTTTCAGGAGTATCTTGATTCTTTGTTACGGTTAATTAGAAAAATATGTTACCATTTCGCAAAATCCATCAATTTAAATAAGATTTATTTTCTAAATTTAAAGGTCTACTGAGAACTCTTCTTTCATTTTTTATAAGGATTATAGTGGAACTTATTGTAGTAATAATTAATTAATTTGAAAGTAAGCAAACTAATTTATCGCGGATTGAATAAACAAAGAAATTGGTGAGTGGAAGCTACGTTTTTTATTATCATTACATATAAAATTTAACATCATATAAAAATGATTGCTTTCAAATAAAAGGCATAATTACCATAATTGAATGGATAATTCCAAAAGAAATGGAAAGTTTCTTTATAAAGAGGCAAGTATGTTAATTTTTATTGCATTTTCGTCAAAGCTTAACTCAACACCTCCAAATTTTAAATTATGTATCTATTCTCTAAAACCTTATCAGCTATGGTATTAATAACTTACCAATTATGTGACTTATAATTTCAGTTAAAGTAAAATTTACTGATAAATCAGTGGTTTTAAACATACTTCAGAATACGTTTAGAAAATTATTCTGCTCTACTAATTAATTCAGTGAACTATAATTTAAGTGATTCCAGCAGTGAACTAAAATTAACTGGTTTCTTAAGGTTATTTTAACTGATTCACAGTAAGTTAATAGAGACTGGTTTCATCAGTTAATAGTCATGATGATCAGTCACTAATAAATTTTGTGAGAGGACGTCTAATGTTATTTTTGAAAATAAAGTAATATAATTAGCCAAGTAAAAATAAAGATTTTTTTAAAATCTCTAAAATATGTAGTTTAGATTTTGATTACAGTAAGAGAGAGAAGTCACCTCTTTTAACTTGAAAAATAAATGTAAAGTTTCCCAAAAGTTATACTTTATCATCTGACAATTTTCTAAATTACGCTTAGAATGTTTGGACTATTCACTGTAAATCGAAATACTTAAAGTGCTTTATTTTGACGTCACCTATTTGATTATTTATTTATTTATTTATTTATTTATTAATCGCTTAATACAAGCTGCTGACAATATCTAGAATAAATTAAAAACAATAACAAATTAAGAAAAACGAAAAAAATAAAAATTAGAAAGGAATAGGCAGCAACATTAGGAGGGACAATTAAGGACATTCCTGAGAAATGATTTACTCAGGTGGAAGTCAAAAAAGGGGTGGGAGTTGGCTTTCCGAAGCATTCGGGTGAGAGGCTCAGAAAGTCCACAGTTGGTACGGTGATAAGCAGGGCGAAAGAGAGGTGCCGAACGGAAGTTACGAGGATTGGTATAGATGGAAATTCCCTGGAGTAGGGAAGGACAGTCAATCTCACCGGTAAGCAGCTGATGAATGAAGGTAATATCAGCAAGGTCCCTCCGCTTCCACAGGAGTTGCAAGTTGATCAGCAAGAGGTGGTTCTCGTAGGGGGGAAGGTTTTTATGGTCAGACCAGGGAAGGATACGTAAAGCGAAGCGAAGGAAGCTATGCATCCTATTGATGCTATTGGATTTAAATGGAGGCCACACTTAACTTTACATTTTAAAGCATTTTAAAATCGAGACAATGCTAATCAAATGGGTGACGTCAAAATTAAACACTTTAAGTGTTTTGAAATAATGCACTCAGATTTACAGTGTTGTTTATAATTTTATTTCATGATATATTTATAATAATAATATAAAATACGTCGATTGTAAGGAAATTTAACAAAATCGTCATTTTAAATAAACATAGTTTGAAAATTCAGATATTAAGCATTATAGCGAGCTTGTGCCATAAAGCTCGTAACAATGCATATTCGAATTTTATAATAAAATTTTATTTAGATATTCGGTATTTATATCGACTCTTATGGGTATTTGCGCCAATATACACACATAGATGCTCCAATTCCTTTGCCCTAGCTTTTTATTATTTAAATATTTACTACCTACCAGCTCATTATTGTGCCGAAGTTTATTATTCAAATTTTAAAAAAAAATACTTTTCAAAGTCAAACGCGTACTTTTACTCATAATATGGGGCAACCGTGTGCATAATGTGCGGTAAAATTTTGTTTAATATTATATGCAGGCATGTCGAACGTTGTAAATTACCAATGTGTCCCTTCCTATGCAATGAAACTTTATGCCGTTGAAGGCATGCCAAGATAAAAGAAAACTACACTGCGAAATATTTCCATGCACTTTAACTAATTTGATATCGCTTATCTCACAAATATTAATAGTTAAAATTGCAATTAGTTGATTAGTTATCGCTAGAAATTGCCGGATATCAACTTTTATTTTTATCTATAATAATACTTGTTCTGACAAGAAGTCAAAACCTTTTGAGTCTAATTATGTTTCTTTAAACGGCAGATGCAGAAATTTAAATACATGTGTATTATAAAATTTTATTTAATTATTTCAGGAAAATATACTAAATCTATTCTAAATCTAAATCTAAATCTATACAAATCGCTTTCGGAGACGCAGCCAATATGGCGCTATTATTAAATCAAAAATCGGTTTTGCGGCAATATTTAATTTTTTGCCCGTAGGTGTAGTACATTTTTGATTTTAAATTTATTGTTTAAATTTGGAAATTAAAAATTATGATTCAATATGGCAAAAATTTTGTTTATTTTTAAAAAAGAAGTTTTCGGGGCATCATTTTGGGTTCTTAACGAAAGTTTAAAGTTAACCATTACTGTATCATTACTAATCAATAATTACCATGACAAATAATACCACTATAATTATTAGTATTGGTTATTAATACTTTTAAAGATCTTTATAAGTAAAGATAATGAAAGTTTCTTTTAGCACTTACTTGCAATCATAATACCGAAAGGAATGCATTAAAAAGTAATGCAATATTTTATAACTGTAAACGATAAAAAAGTACAAGGAAAAATGGGGAACAAGTAGAATAATACAAATGTGGACTTAGGTGTTTTTTCGAGCGGACCGTGAATACAAACTTCATTCTACCCTTTCAAAATAATATTTTCTTTAGTTTTTACAAGATTTCAATTACACTATAATTTAATCAATTGTTGCCAAATCTAAATAATTTTTGTGATAATAATTTGGTAAGGAAATAGAAGAAATTACGACAAAAGTAGTCATAAGATGAAAGTTCGCTTATACATATTGGAGGCAATTAAGGTACACTGCCTGTTTGCTTGCGAAAAACAACGAGAACAACAAAACTCTCTTAATTTTTGCGATTTTAGTTTTATACAACATACAACTTCAGGGAGAATTAGATAAAATAATTCCATGTAATGAAATAAATTGGACAAATTCGTTAGCATTTCGAATATTTTATTGGATTAATTTAAACTGAATCGTGCCCGGTTTTACCTTTTCTAAAATAATCGCATGAGTTGCCTCAAATCCGAAAAAGGCCTTATTGATTCGAGTCATTTGGAAATGCCTAAATTAAAAGGCTCCTCCAATGACATGTTGCTCAAAGCTGAGGACAATTGGATGACTCTCCATTTATTTTAATAGGCAATTTGTCCCTACATTAGCTACCCCATACTTAGGTTAAAGAAAGGACCCAATGGTGCCCTGCATTTGCAAACATTTCGAATCAAAGGATCACCCCCCCATTTTTTCATTTCATTTATTTTTTCCTGGCACCTTTGAGTAGGACGCCATTCAAATGTATTCAGTTCAGGCCCGGGCAACATTTGCTTTCGCAAAAAGTCGAATAGCATCAATTTTGTACACCACGACAGGGGGGTAAGTGGACTGGGAGGGTTAAGATTATCCCTGTTGATCCTTATTCAAATGTTGATAAGCTTAGGGGAATTTACTGGCACCAGATACAGCGCCCACTCGCTCCCAGCGATATGTGTCGAGACATCCATATAAACATGTATTTTTACATGCTTTAGCACGTAATGTTAGCGATAACGACAAAACGCCCCGTCTCCATAGAACTTGAGGGAAATTTTGCTCGGGAGTTTAATTTGATGTAGTCGCACGATAAAAATTTCCGCCTCTGGTATCAGAAGTGATGTGGATATTGTCGGAAGGGATTCCTTTTGCTGAATGCTCCAACATTCTACGATATCGTTTCGGTTAATCTTTTTTGTCGCTTCTTCGGACTTCGTTCCTCAAGACGCCCGCAGACCTGCACCTTTTCGTATTAAGGTGTTTACCAGATAAGAATCAAAATCTTCTTTGACCTGGTTAACTCTGGTAAAATGCCGAGTGACGGGCTCCCTTGGTGCATATGGGATGTTTTAATAATTTATTATTTACACCGAGATTCCATTTAGAATTTGGAACGTCATTTTGTCTTAACTGAAAGTAACTACATGTTATTTATGCTATAGAAAGAATATAAAATTTTGTTTCAAATTGGTCGTTACCAGTAATAGTTTCCTGCTGATACTTTGATTTTTTTTCCAAAACTACTACAAGTTTAGAAAGATAAAGCCCAAGCTACTGCCCTGGTATACACTAAAAATATTTAATACCGTAGATGCGAGATACTTTGGCTCCTTTTTTCTTATATTTTTAGAAATCACTCTGATATATAGATTGTGATAGACTACTAAGTGTTATAATGTTTTTGCAGACGTATTAATAATAATAGGTATTCACAGCAGGTAAATTCAAAATGCCAAATGCAGTTTTAACCTTGAAAGAATTCAATCAATTAAAAATAGATGCCAATAACACCATTTCCAACTCGAACTAGATCGTTTACTGCCATCGTAGCTACGAAAAGGCAGAAAATTGTTTTAAGCCAAAGTTATCAGCTAGAGCTAAAGTATCTACGGTAATTCCTTAGATATTTGATGGTGGCACACAAATAACATCGAAGCTATTTAATATAAAAAAGGGTGAAAGCCAACACGATTAATGTGGAAAATTTTAATTAATTTGTTTACCAGCTTTAATAATACCGGTGAAAACTAAAATGCAACAAATCTGTTCTAGAAGTTATTAGATAAAAATTGGAAATTTCCACACAATCGTTTATTTAAAAAAAAAACATGATGAAAATTATACATAATTTTAGCGAATATTTCTGAGATTGATTAAATTAAATAACAAATAGAAAAAAAGGACAAACAGATCAAGGTTTATCCATACAACAACAACAACAACTATACAAACGGAAATATAGACATATAAAGACGGTTCGAAATAACTTTACTTTAACATGGTTGGATTTTTTATAAATCGCCTTACAATTTTCTCACTGTTCATATCATAAATGTCTATTGTATGAAATTCCTACCTACGTTACCTACCCTTTCTACCTACCTTAATAAAAGGTATAGCTTTTTTAAATAGTATTATTTTTTTATTAATGTTACTCTAAACTGATATTTATTTGGAAAATTATCGGTTTTCTGAAACCAACAAACTTTTATAATGCTATGGTCTACTAAAACACAATTATAATACAGATATGATAAAAAGTTTAAAATGATTGGCATTTTTCGTGAAATTGATATGACTAGGTCCCATCGCAGCTCCACCAATTATTGTAAAACGATGTTATAACGAATACGTCGTTGCAGCGACGAGCCCTGCGGGAAAAATAACGTTTCTACATTGCATTTGAAGTGTTGTTTTAAAGGCACGGAATGCTTTTCTGTTTCATTTCATTTCATTGCAATTTTACACGTCCGCGAAAAAAACACTTCCCTTTCATTTCTTTAAAAGCGCTTCTGAAGTAAGCAAAAAAAAAACGAAAAAAAATTCAGTGTAAAGTACTTTCGCGACCCCTTCTGCCTTCATATATAGGAAGCTTTGAGCTTATTTAGAGAATGTTTGAAAATTTGCTTTATAAATTGGAACAGGAAATATTTATGCAACTATCGCCGTTGCGTCCTTAATTATCTATGTATACATCATCTATACCCCTTCTTCAAAAATTAAATAAATTCACAAAGTAACATAAAATGAAGGTTCAGATAAATTATTTAAAAAGTAACATAAGAACGACTCGTGAGATCAACTTGTTTATTATTCAGCTGATGTTCAAAATCTGAAATTTAAGCAAATTGTTAGCGAAATGGCCTGCATTCACAGGGCACGAAAAGAACTTACCAGTGGCAGCAAATCTACTTCCTATTCACAATACTCTGGAAGCACTTAGCTAATGCTTTCAATGTAAACGCTTCTCTAATGCTTCCAGTGGAAATGTTCGCTTTATTACCCGTTGTAAGCTTTCTCGGTCTTTTCCATGAAAACTAATAGTATATAATTTTTATTGATATCTGTATGATATGGATATCATACCCATCAGTTATAACGAACAGCCGTTCACTAGGTCTTATGAAAGTTTTAGTACACTCAATTTTTAGAAGGAGACAGCAAAAGAATATTAAATCGTTTCGTTTACCTTACGGATGACCTTTTAAATTTACCCTTTAAACATGCATCCCCCGTTCCATCAAGTGCAGTTCGCTCTAATAATTCACTCAATCACCGTCTCCAGTCGCAGACAAATTGCTTTAAACTATTTCTCGGTGGCGTAAGGAGCAAACCACTTTCAATCAAAGTCGAGTTATCCTCGAAAGTGATGGCCACATTTATCACCGCCGCCCGAGCATGCTATTGATGCAACAGATTTGCCCTCCCCCGCTGGCCTTCACCTATTTTCGTAATCGTAGCTCTATGGGCTGTCAGCAGTTCGTGGAAAATAAATTCTGAGCATTTCCAGAATTGCAATTGCGGGGGTGTCTGCTGGACAGTGAAAAGTGGTGCAAAGGATCGGCAAGAAAGTCGCTATTTCAAAATCGTTTCGTTCTCCGTAAAGACTGTTGCAAGTTGCGCACTCTGCAATAGTGTTTCCCGTCCCGGTGGGGCCAAAGAACGAAGAACGTTAGCTACTTTATGTCCTCCGCCTCAACTTCCTACTCCCGTAATGAAATTATAAAAGAACGTGAGCCACCCTGTGCGGCCGGGCTGCGGCCCAGCGCATACGGGCAAGTCATGCAAATTAGCTTGAAACCACGTCCAGAATCAAGGTAACACATTGATTAATGTGCCAAGATACTTTTCTCAGGAAATTTTCATTTGGATTGTCAGAAGCGAGTTGAGGAGTCCTTGCATGTAGCGGAAGGACGTTCAGCGTTTTAATGCTAATGTATTCATCTGAATGCAAATTGGACCGACCATCGTCCGGATCCCCTTCCTCGATCCGGGTTCCTTCTTCGACCGGCAAAAATAACAATTTGCGTCGAATGAGGGGGACTTGTGGAAATTATTTTTGAACCTGGTGATATGTCCACTTGCGCAATTAACGTCACTTCACCGAGCCACGTTAACGTGGGGAGCACGTTCAATTACTTTTATCGAGCAAAGGACAGGGTAAATAGCAGCAACTGAAAATTGACACCAATCGACGGTATATACATAGGTTAGGAGCTAGTGAAGGGGGCCTTCAACGCCTAAAAGCAAATCTAAATTGGTTAAATTAAGCTTAAGGGCTAGGCTTTGTCTATGTTAAATTTAGTTGTTTGATGAACAGACAGTTCGTTGATTATGTAAACCGAATTAAAGGGACCTGGGAGCTGTTTGTTTCGCTAGTATGCTCAGAGTACTTATTATTTTTATAACTAATGTATTATAATGGTTTTACAAATACCTACATATTTTTATTGGATTTTTATAATTAAATCTTTCTAAATAGATCTTCAAAATTGTTTAGCAAAAGATTCATTATCTAATCCTCCCAAGAGAGAAGCACACTCTGCATTTTTATCTTACATCAGGTAAAATCTTAACAATTAAATTAATCTGTGCATTTTATTCGCTAAAATAAAACAGATGTTGAAGAAATAATAATAATATAATAATAAGTTTAGGTATCTTAGAACTCGCGTCTCTATTCACAGAACTGGACAAATCAGGTAAAGGAAAAAATCATGGTTTGCCATATATTTTGTATAAATAAAATATTGAGTTTCATTGTCATTGTCGCGAGAATGGAGAATTTCATATTTTGAAGCAAAGTGCATATTAACACAAAGCTAAATAATTTATTCATCATACAATTGCAACAATAAAACTATAGAAATAATTTTATTTCTTGTTGTAAGAGCAAATGCTCATCTAATAAAATTAAAAATGGATTAATTAAATATACAATTATAAAATAAATAAATGGATAATTAAAGTACCTACTAAAGTTAAATTAAATTAAGCTAACTTAACGTAAAATAAATAAGACTCTTTTTACAAATCTACCATAATCCTTGTTATCTTGTTTTGGGTTTAAATGTGCTGATTTCTTAAATGGGTTGACTCTACAAATCACCCATTTGAGTTGGATAGGTCTCAGAAGGCGCTATTATGCAAACGAAAGTGAATTAGCGCTAAAAACGCTTTCCTTGTAACTCTAAGCAGGGCTGCGCCCTATGAAAGCCCGAGGTAATGCTCTGTGCAATTGAAAACTTAAAGTGAAATCCAGCGTTTAACAATTCCCAGTCATTTCGAAATTTAATGAAACCCTTTCGTTTATGTGCCGCTGGGGCATAAACCCCCCCCTGAAAACCCATTTATAAATATCATTTTGGCCCAAACCCTCGGGACCTCTCGACGTCATTTTCTGCCTTATGAAGGGGCACAGACAGTAGTCTAGACAGGTTTATTTTTGGTGTAATGTGCCCCTGACACGATACTCTCCAGGCCCCAGCTTGTAATCCGCTCCTATGCATGTGCGAATATTAAGCAAGTGCCGCCCGAGCCCAACTAGGGCTCAAAGATTTTTCCAAATTTATTTCCATTTAAGCTCCGAATTGGGACGAAGGCGATAGAGTGAAAGTCTTGAGAGAAAGACGCCCGTCTTAACCTTAAAGCGCGTTGGGGTTGGGTCAATCGGTCGAAATTTCCCTAGGGACAGAGGGAGGTCGGAGGGTCTGTGCAATTATCCTCGCAAAGCAGAGTGCGAGTCAAGTGCACAATTTGAATGTGTCGCAGGCAAACTCCTTCCAAGGACAGCTAAAGGCGCTGGTTAAAGCACTGCCCGACGACTTTCGCTGAATAATTAAAATTTCACTCGAGCGACGCTCGTCCCCACCAACAAAGCCATTCGGACCGTAAAGGAAACGAATCAATAGTTTTGGTGCTTCGTAGAAATTCGGAACGTGATATCACTTCAACATTGATCCCCGAAAAATCAAGGCCTGATAACATAACTCTAAGGACTCTACCGTCTCCGCATTTCCCGGAAAAAACCTCTTTCTGACAATAAGAATTTTTTATGGCGCAATTTCGGAGGTTTAGGATGGCTCTAGGGGATTAATGGGGCGTCCTGTAAACAAAGCGAAATTGCAGAAGCGATATGACGCCACTTTGTAGGCAGAAACATTTCCCGAATTAATCTTCGTATAAAAATGTGCAAACAAGTGCTTTACTTACAAATCATCAAGTGGGCTGGATCCCACGCATACACCTTCCATAAAACATCCCCCGGGAGGTGCCGTATGTTACACAGGCCACCCTGGAATCTTGCATATTTAAATTCCTGGCTGTGCCACGTTATGATACGGAAACATTTCGGGGATTGAATTCGGGATAGGACACTGTGATACCTTCCGTCGACTCGGCTCACTTTAATGTCCCGAATGATATCGCTGGGCGGGAATCCCAGAGTATGCACGTTTCTTACACATAATTGAATTTATTGAGAAAACTCGAGCAGCAATTTTATGCGGCACTCAGCACGTGCTCCGGGATACCAAATGGCGGGATTCTAATGACGAAGGGCCCCACCGGGATACCCTGTAAAGCAAGGCCTCACCATTCAACATTTGTTTGAAATAGATTTCTAATTTTGGGAAAAATCTTTCTACGAGCTGCGAAATTCAATGGATATCGAGAAGATAACGTTTGGCTAACTTTATGATCGCACTACTCAAAGAATTTGGTAACGCATGGAGGTCAAATTCGTAACTCAATGAGTTGGGAAAACTATGAAATACGTAGGTTAGATTAGAAATTTAAACAAATAAATAATAATGTAATTCTAACTTTGCTACGAAACTAGTACTGTTTAATTAATCAACCACGACCACCTACAAAAATTTTGAATTTTTTATATTCGGTTTAAGGTGGGTGGACCATGGAAGGCCACGCTCCTTTGAAGGCCAACTATTGAAAAGTCGTAGTTATTGGCATGTAAAGACATACTCCTTCTGCTACACATTAAGATCTATCAAACTCAAGGCCACAGATGCGGCGGCGAGTCGCTCGCGCCGCTATTGTGGCAGTGCGATCTCACGCTTCGTAGACTTTAGTCGTCGACGTTATAATTGTTATTCGCACGCACAGCAAAACGTAAGTTTTTAGTTAAATAACCCATTATTACCTCATATTTTTTTACTGTGAATTGTCATATAAGGATATGTTTATGGTACCAAAGAAAAAAAAAATACTTTTGCCTCGATTTAAGTTAAAATATTGGTAGTGTTCCTAGGAAAGCAGGTGGTTCCTTATAAGGCCAATAAAAAATTTGACGGTTGGCCTTGCTAGGGTACATGGGCCTTACAAAGAACATCTATAAACCATGAACATATGAACAGTTACTTTTTAATAATTACAGTACTTAGTCTGTAGTGTCTATTATTTCATTACATTTAATATAAAAAAGTCATTGATAATTGTTAGTTTGGCCTTCTTAGGAACATTTTGGCCTTACAAAGAACGGACCCCTAAGAAGGCCATTTTAGGTAAAAAAAAGTTTTAATTTCATCATCAAACGCGTTGGCAAGTTATTTGATGTCAATATAATACTCATTACTATTATTTTTAAATGATTTCTATTAATATATTCTTAGTTATACGATGGTGTTCAAGTAATGTTCGTTGAGTTTTTTATAAATGATAAAAATATATTGAGCATTTAATGTTTCGCTTAAATGAAAGAGCTTATTATGTAGTTTTAGTAAAAGCGGATATATTAATTGTTACAACTCTATTTTTAAGTTGAACGACTGGTGTATAATATTGGCCTTGTTTGGAGCCGTGTTCCTTGCAAGGCCGTTTGGAAGAGCTTAATAAAACTTACTTTTAATAAATAGCGATTAAAGCTAGGTTAAAAAAAAGTGATTTATGTGGTACACAATAAAACAAAGTATTACTTGATAATTTGTTTCGTTCATTTATCCAATTAATAAACGAATAAAAAGTGTTTACTCGTTAGAGTGGCCTTCCATGGTTCACCCACCTTACAATTTCAGCATATAATGCTCGTAAATTTCCCAATATATGTAAACATAAGCAATACATAGAGCGAATGCAATATATTTATATTATTTAGATACCTATTTTAAAGAGGGACATTTACTACTGATTGAGAAAGTGAAATAAAACTATACTTCTCAAAAGAATTAACCCTTTGACCCATACATTTCTGTAATGTATCATATGAGGGTTTTTTTGGTCGCTGAATACGAATCTGGAATCAGATTTTCAAAATTCAAAATGGCGGCCAAGATGGCGGACTATAATCCAAAAAAATGAACTGTTTTCTATGAAACTTGGTATATAAGGGTTTTTTGACTCGCAAATCACGAATTTGACATTAGATTTTCAAAATTCAAGATGGCGGATCCAATATGGCGGATTAAAATTAAAAAAAAAAACTGTTTTCTATGAAACTTGAATTTTGAAAATATGATGTCAGATTTGTATTCAGCGATTCAAAAAACCCCCTTATATGACTTTTTGCCATAAAGTGATGAAAATAAAATTATTTCGAAAAAAGTCTAACTTTTGATCCGCCATATTGCATCCGCCATTTTTTATTTTGGAAATC
Source organism: Philonicus albiceps (assembly GCA_963969385.1). NCBI lineage: Eukaryota > Metazoa > Arthropoda > Insecta > Diptera > Asilidae > Philonicus > Philonicus albiceps. Next base: position 33,284,645 of record OZ017773.1, read on the forward strand.
TGACTTCATATTCGTGTTCAGCGACCCCAAAAACTCTAGAGTATCAACTTTTATCGAAAATATTTCATTTTTCAATGAAAAAAACGAGTTTGAGTAAGGTGGGACGTTTTACGTCCCACCATGGGTCAAAGGGTTAAGGGATCATCAAAATCAATAATTTATGTGATTATTAAAGTGATGTACATATCTCCGCGAAAAATTATTGTATCCGAATGATCTGAAGCTCATTTTAAAGCTTGTACTCGGACTTTGTCAATCATTACGTCAAAATTCTTCTTATGTTCCCCTATTCTGAGAGGGGTAGAAGAAACATTGAAGAAATTAATCCTTATGTTTTTGGAACTTTAGCGTTTTCTCTGGACTGAAAAAAAAAATTGTTAAGTACGAACATATCTCTAAAAACTGGATTGTTTTAAAATTCACGCGATAATTTATACCAAGACCGTCGGTTAGGCCTCACTTATAAATTATATTCTAATTTTTTCTTCTATTGTTAAACGGTTTTTCAATATTTTTCATGCAGATGATATTTATTACACTTCATTTAAGCTACAAAGAACAAAACAAAAACGCAATCGACTTAAAAAGAAATAACAAAAGTAGCTAAGACTAACATTCCAACTCAAGAATCATAACAAAGGCATAATCTGGTAGGTATTGAAAACTTTCACTGGTTCAGAAAAAGAAGTATTAAGCCAAACTAGTTATTAGCAAAAATATTGAATTTTTATACTATTTTTATATACTTATGTTTAATTATTGTTACTTTTTGTGAATAATTATTAAATTCATACTCTGGTGTGGTTTGGTAGTATCACCGGTTTTTAGTACACCAATCTTTTATTTCTTAAAATTTGCTTTTTTGGCATATTATTTTCGAAAATTTTAAGCTGTGACCAACCTTAAAATTTCTTAAGATAAAATTGCAAATTTTTTATTAAACTTGAAACTGGTCATTTAGCATACTCCAAACACATATTAAAATTACAAAAAAAAAAAAAAAAACATAAAACGACTATTCAAAAGCATTTAGTCATTCCCCTAACAAATTTTTCGAAAAGATTAACCCTTCTTTGAAATTTTGTGGGAATATAAGCAAATGGTACTTTAAAAACAGACAATTTTGTACTTTATTGTGGATTTTCATCTTAAAAAGAAAGATATTATTTAATTTTTAACTGATGCGGTGTTGTCGAGCATGAAATTACTCTAAAACCGCTGTGGAGTTTAATTTTCAAAATTTTCAAGTGATAGTTACATTTTCACAGGTTGTGGAAGTATAAGTAATTAAGTAAGTAGAGACCTAAGCTGCAAATTTAAAATGAGGTTAGATAATGTGGGTCGGTAAATATTTCATTAGAGAGTTCCCAGTGGACCCGATGTACCTTACCCGTTTTAAAAGAGTTTTTTGCCAGGCTGCCTGCATAACGAACAGCACCGAGTTGATCCCGGGTCCTTTTCCCCAGTAGAATTTAATAGATACAGTGCAGGCTGAATGGGTTACAAATAGCAGCCACTTGTAGCTGTGTAAATTGTTAATTTTATTTCTGGGCCACATCCAGCGGACTTTACAACACTTGGAGGAGTATGTGACTGGAATACCTTGCTCCCACATTACCTTGGATTACTCGTTAATGGGTCCTATCTTATCCGCAATTTATCAGGGATAATGTAGAAAGCTTCTTACCTCCTCGCCGCCCCTACAATAACACGTTTTGATATCTTTCCAAGCGCTGCCTTCCAGGATCCCGTGGGGTAAGTGATGACATCGGCATTTTTGTTTTGAGCGAGGTGCACAAGGAGAACGAATGAACCTCCTGGCGGTGATGATGACGACGACGACGATGCCTGGCAGCTAGCCGTGCCAGGGATTCCCCGTACATACGGCTCCAATAGAAGGAGCCCTGACGATCGGGCCAATGGAGCTCTGTCGACAGTACCAGGAGGTGATGGACAGCGACCAACAATTTAGTCAATTTGATGATACCAAATTAACTTTCAATCGCTCTCATCCTAAACACATTTCCTTTCATCGAATGGTTTTCCTGAATGGAAAGCATGACACGGAGCCGTCCCTGTTGCGAGCTCGAGGGTGAATTCGAGTGGCCCAAGACCAGGACCTAGGACCAGGGATGTGGTCTCGGACCGAATTTTCGTTCTAGATGTTTTTATGGCGCCAATTATAGAGGACGGAGCATCTGTTGCGGCTATTCATTCAATTTACTATGAAGCGCCAAATTTTGTATAAAATCTTTTGCCAATACATTTTGTATTTTCGCCAATATTATTTTGCTTCATAGTTTGTTGTTTTATTTGTTCATTTTTTTGGTTTATGGTGGATAGAACAGGTATTGCATAAAGGTTATTAGTGATTACCGTTGTTCTTTTGTTAATATCGTAATATGCAGCCTAAGCATAATATTAAATTTGTCTTAAGTCGCAATATACCGAACATTCCCACACATACCTATCGATTGTAGTAGCTATGCTTGCATTTTTGGGCTCTTGTGAAACACGACCACAAATCTATCACTACAAATATTTAACATTGTTTATATGCCTCAGATAAACCCTTTACTTTTTATTTAAGGACTCTACCAGACTTACGAAATATTGAATTACATAAATAGTGATTACCCCCACCATTGTCATTGCGCCAAAATGTAAGATCGACTATAATTTTTATAATATAATTAGAGCCAATTTTATATTTGTGTGACCATGGTAGCTTTTCAATGATATTCGAGTGAACTTGAGAGGAATTTGACTGTGTCTCGAGTTGCAGATTTATCGTTGGTCCAGCTCATGTATGACGTCCTCTTTCCGAATACCGCGCTCTTTTGCTATTTCAGAGGACCGAGTTATTCTCATCCTTTTAGAAGATTTTGAGTAACGGTAGAGGTTACTTCTTTTTCTAAAAGGTATACTTTTGGAAATTTTATTAATTCAGTATTGAAAACCAATACAATAATTCTAATTCCATAATACCTTATTGTATTCGCGAAAAACAGATATTATTATACTATTTATTTTTAATTATTAATATTTAGGAATACCTTTGTTTTTTTAAATTTTATATTTACAGTGGTCACATTGATTAGATTATCTATATATAAAGAGCAATTGTTGTTTGTCTTAATTAATTATATACTTAACTTAATATAGACTCCTAAACTATCAGACCGATTTAGCTCAAATTTTGCCAGTATAGAGATGGCAATTAGTATATTATGTGAAGTGAATATTGGCGCATGATATGACACATGACATGAACGGAAATTTAAGATCAACGACTCCTCCAATAACCCTTAAGATTACTTAAGCTTTAAAAATGTTCAGCATTGTTATGATATATTGAACCAGAATCTATTAAGATTCCCGCTAACTTATACTTTGTTCGCACAGATCGTATGTACAAGCGTAGAGGAAAAAATTGTGGACAACACCAAAATATAATCGTGGTGTTCAAATTCAAATTTGAAAAGAAAACGTTCAAATTCTACGCACTGGGAATTGGCTAGTAGTAGAAGTAGTATACTCCTAAACAGTATTGGTCTTTAAGACTGAAGACTTTATTTTTTTTTTGTATTTTGAGAACCCAAAGCGCAAAGCATTGTAAGTTAGTCCAGGACAGTCATCAACTTCAACATCAAAGCCAAATCGTTTCGGGAGGAAGGCTATGCTTTGTATCTGGTGGGCTCAGAAAGGTGTGGTGTATCGAAAGCTCTAAAAATCTGATGAGACTGTTAATACGGCTCGGTATCAACAGCAACTTATCAATTTGAACAAGGTATTGCTCAAAAATCGGCCGGAATGGGCGAGAAGACACGGAAAAGTAATTCTCCTCCACGACAACGCTCCGTCTCATACAACAAATGCAATAAAACATACGTTGGAAACACTAAAATGGGAAATTCCTGCTCACCCGCCGTATTTACCCGATCTGGCCCCGTCCGACTACTACCTCTTTTCATCGATGTCACATGCCCTTAGAGAGCAGCACTTCAAAATGAAGAACTCGAAAATTGAGTTAATGCCTTCGAAACCGGAACAGTTATATATGAAGGGAATTCATAAGTTACCCGAAATATGTGAAAAATGTATATCTAATGACGATGCATACTTTGAATAAAGAATATTTATTTTTTTTTTTACTAGTGCTATGCGGGGAGATAGAATTGCAGTCGAAATATTCCACTTGTAATTTTGACGGTGTCAGAATAGAAAGTGAAATATTCGGAAACTGTAGCCGAGCGACATAAAATTCTTTGAGATCCCTTCGTTTTAGACCAAACGGAAGGCTCCTGCAAAATTTTATACGAATCGGACCATTTCCCCTATTCCGAACTTAAGCCCCAAAAAGCACTGTCATTTGTGATGATTAAATCCCACTTTTTTAGATACAAAAAACGATTTTTCAGGGAATGCATTTTCCGTCCAAATCAAGGGTTTTATGTGCAACATTTAAAATTTCCGCCATTGCCACGTAATATCAAGCGGAACTTTTGTAAACGCACCTAAAGGAACGTCAGATTTTCAGATCTCGAATGTTGGCGGCGCTGCGGAAAATTGCACAAAGTACGCAGTTGCCATGCATGTCGCGGGCACCCCGCGCTTCAAACGATCCTATGGGTGCGAGCGAGGCAATTGGCAGTCTCACTGCTGTCAAATTGCAATGTGTGAAAACAAATATGGCCGCCCTGCCATCCATCTTTTTCTGCCACTCGTAGGAAGGGCCCTGTAACTCTAGAGCGCTCCCTGTTACAGTGATTGCCGATAAAGCGAGAAGGCGGAATTGTTTTTGTGTGCTAATAAAAATTGTGTGGATGGTGGCGGAAAGAGTTTGCGGCTCATTTTTATCACATAAAAAGGCGGTGGAATTCTAATTATTGGGGACGCATTAATTTTCTTTCGTTTTCGGCGTATGAATCGCGCGAGGATTGGTTTCGCGCTACCGTAAGTTTTAATTTGTCCGAGGGAAGCAGGCCTGCAGCTCCTTTGCGCTTTGCAGCGTCGAGACCGTTGCGTTTGGGAGGGAGGCTCGCGTGGGGTTTCGTCAATCGGTGGGTCGTGTGGCGGCCGGAGTCGCGCAATAGCGGTAAAATCGTTGCGAGCTGCGGCTAGTGATCTGGCGGAGTGTTTTCAACGCCAAAATGGGGGCCTATTTGTCAGAGCCGGTGACCGAAAAATATTCCAGCGACGAGGGGAACGACTTCATGGACGTGGGGGCCAGCTCCATGCAAGGTTGGCGGATCAGTCAAGAGGTGAGTGAGTGCGACCCGCGGATTACGCGGATGACCTGCAAGACTTTGAGGCCTGAGCAGAGATGCGCGTGCTTTAATTAAATTTACGAGCGTTTTAAGGTTATGATCACTTTCAGGATGCCCACAATTGCATTTTGAGCTTTGACGAAAAGACGTCGTTCTTCGCGGTGTACGATGGGCACGGAGGCGCCGAGGTGGCGACCTACTGCGCCGAGAAGCTCCCCGAGTTTCTGAAGGAGCTCAAGAGCTACAAAGATGGGGACTTTGAGCAGGCGCTGAAAGACGCATTCCTTGGCTTTGATGCGACTCTCCTCGAGGAGGACATCATCGACATTTTAAAAAAATTAGCTGGTGAAAAGAATCCTGATAGGGATAGTGAACTGGGTGAGGAGGAGGAAGAGGAGGATTTGGTTGAATTGTGTCAAGAGAGCGCCCTGCCGATCGAAGAGGTGCTAGAGAAGTACAAAGGCTCTGCAGGAAGATTTCCACAGTTTGCCAGATTGAAAAAGGAGGACGCAGGAGCCTCCGGATCGGGAACTTCAAAGCCACTTTCACCATTCCTGAGAGGTAGACGAAATCCAGTTATTGCGGTGTGCGAGGAGAACATGGATGGCCCGTCGTGCTCCTCGTCCCTAGCCGCAAACTCTGAGCTAGACAGTAAGATGGAGATTGACAACGTTGATTCGACCGTAAGCAGCTCCAGCAGTAAAGCAGACAATTCCACACCCACAACAGAAGTCACTGACGGTAAAGATAAACAAAACGAGGCTGAGGAAATAAGCAACAGCACTACCAGCCCAGCCGTTTCCTTAGCGAAGTTATTGGGCAACAAGAAGGTCCAGAATGGGGACATCTCGTCTTGCCAGGACAAAAAAGATGATGCAGCAGTGGTAGCAGGTTCCTCAAGCAAAAATGAGGTTGTGTCGTCGTCGTCGTCGTCCTCTGGCAGCGCCGTCGCCGCCGGTTCAGGTGCCTTGAAGTCAGTGCCCGCCACTCACGAGAATGGTGAAGTGTCAAGCTTATCCTCATCCCCACCGCAAGCTAACAAAATTAGGCAATCAAGCTCATCAAGCAGCAGCAACATAACATCAAGTACAAATGAGGGCAGAAAGGCGGCTATCGCTGCACCTGGGATCCCCGAAGAGGACACAAGCAGTTCTGATGATGATGCAGATTTTCAGGGTCAGTAAATTTTTTTTTTATTAATATTTATCGTGTCACCACTGTTGATTTATAAGTTTTTCTGCTCACTTAAAAAATAACGATGTTTCTCGCATTGAGCAGTGGCACCATATGGTATAAAAATAAATACAAGCTAGTTTAAATTCAAATTAGAATAGTGGCACTATATGGTGCCAGATTTTAGAACATTGTCGAATATACTCTGATATGAAATGTTAGCAACATTTGATAGATATTTCCAACTTACGTAGTTAAATATAAAAGCAATTGTGCAACTGTGATTGTATCCATAATGTTAATGAATTTTATGGATGTGTATATTTATAAACTAATCCACTTTTTAGCGGAGGACAATTCCAGTACAGAGGACGGAGAGGAGGATGTGGATGATCAAGCTGAAGAAGATACAGACGAAGAGAACGAGGACGGAGAGACCGAAGATGACGAAGATTGCGGAATGGATGAAGATTTTTGTACAAAAATGACTGAGGAGCCAGGGAAGGACAGTGGATGCACGGCAGTGGTCGCTCTATTGCATGGCAGGGACTTGTATGTGGCAAACGCTGGCGATTCTAGGTGCGTGGTGTGCCGCAAAGGTAAGGCTGTGGAAATGAGTTTGGACCACAAACCAGAGGACGAGGAGGAGAGCAATAGAATAATGAAGGCCGGCGGGAAGGTCACCCTCGATGGGCGGGTTAATGGAGGTTTAAACCTCTCTAGGGCAATTGGCGACCACGCCTACAAAATGGTTTGTATTAAAAGCGAATTACATTCTTTCAGTTGAGCAATTTTCTTTATCAGAGCAAAGATCTCCCTCCGGAATGTCAGATGATCTCAGCTCTACCGGATGTTAGGAAATTAATAATTTCTCCGGATGACGAATTCATGATTCTAGCCTGTGACGGCATTTGGAACTTTATGTCCAGTGATGATGTGGTTGAATTTATTAAGAAGCGGATCAACGAAGGGCAGGAGAAAATGTCTAAGATCTGCGAAGAGGTAAATCAAATTGTTTTTAGTTAATTACATCGTTTTTCTAATCCTATTCCTGTAGCTCTTTGACAGTTGCATTGCCCCAAACACTCTGGGCGATGGGACAGGCTGCGATAATATGACTGCAGTGATCGTAAAGTTTAGGCCGACGATCACTGAATTGCCAACAAGGATAACGACAGAATCAGAGGCGATCCCTACAGTCACATCCTCCAAGAGGCGGTGCTCGTCGCCGACTTCTCAAAGCGATAGCGAGGAGTCTACCGAGAATTCGAGCAAACGCCTCAAGACTGAAGATGTTGAAGACAAAGAGTGCGACAGCGGGAGCAGCAGCAGCACGTCGGATCCTAGCGTCAATCAAGCCACCGCAACCACAACGTAAGCTGGGGGATTAAGCAGAGAAGCAAAACAAAAAACAAAAAAAAAAAAAAAAAAACTACATTTAGGTAGCAGATTCAGACGATGGAGCACCGAATTGGTGGATTATTCCTTTTTTTTTTATTTTCGGGATTTGTGGGCAAGTTGCAAAACTATTTCCTCTCTCAGTTAAAATTTCACACCTCCAAACATGATGGTTTACGCGATGCATCTGTGTGCCCGCTTGGGTGCGAATAATTTCTAGAAAATGATAACTTATGTAATCCTCTTTTTCCTTTATTGTTAATTCATATTTATGAATAGAGACCGTACAGTAAAATATAAAAAGTAAAAGTATATTTAAATAAACCGATCGTTTTCGTCGTATCCAGGTCTCCCTTAAGAATGGGTTAAATGAACCTCAAACTTTTTAACCTTGGAACTGCTATCAGAAACCTTAGAATGAGCCTTATGCATGAATATGGTATGATCTAATTCCTTGAAGCTTTCGAAACGATGTAAACGAGAACAAGTAAGTTTCGTTATTTTTGCTTGAGTTTCGGGAATAAATATCTTGATTCTGACAAACTTTAAATCTACTTAAAACACGCTGGTTAAAAATTCTACATTTTTCGGTTTGCTTTGAATTCCTTACAAAGAATTTTTATTGAATTTAAAAAAGAATAGATTTTTAATACGAGTGAAAGATATCGAGTTTTCGTATTAAAACAAAGATCTTTCTAATCTGTTGGAACTACCTTAAAAAATAAATGATGTCAATCCGTAATCAATAATTTTGTGGCACAATTCAACTCTGATGGAAACATTCAAAATTAAATTAAATAAACCCCATTATCAAATTTGATTTGGAAATTGTACGATTATACATGGGAATTATCAAAGATATCCTCTTCAAGTGCAGGGATCGAAATCTAAGACCTTCGAATTTGAGCTTTGATTTAACCAAATGAGTTACTCCTACCATGCCGATGCTTTTACTAATTCCGTAAAAATAATAGCTTTAGGATAATTTTGTTAATTATTTCAGTTACTACATGTTGATAAAAAAGAAAGGTGATTGATAGACTTATCAGGTAAATTAGTCAGAAGAAGGAATATATAGCAAAAAAAAAAGTTGCTGGGTATGTTTTTGCACCGAAATTTCTAGATCACCAAAAATGCCCACTGTTAATAGTGTCGAGCATCTACTCTCTTACAAGGTATTCATCATGTCCTGAAAGTGCAAAAGGGTGCTCTTGTGAAATTCTTTGTATATTAATGAATGAAACGATATTTTGGCCTGGTTGCACCTTTTCAAAGTTGAACTCTGCACTTGTTCTGAAGTTGAACGTGAATTTTTAATTTTAAAATATCGCCAAATCGTCTAGACTAAACATAATCAAGACTTTTTCCTAGCTATTGCAATATTAAATAAATCACAAAGATGTTTCCCAAAAAATTGTATCTTCCTTCGAAGGTAGAAAACTGATTTACCTTCCTCAATTGCACATCGTCCACAATCATCAACTATCCAACTAGCTAGTGTAAAGATTTTAGTAAAGATCTAATCCGTTGGCAACAGGAGGGCGGATTTAAAAACATATTGCAACTGATTATTAGCCCCGGGTAAGTATAAAAGAAATAAAACGCTCGTACTATACAACGAGTACTCAAAAAACGTATATTAAGGTGTAAATGAAAAAAAAAAATACTTTTTACAATGCACTAACAGTTCCAGAAGTGTGGCGTCAACGCACAAATTGAGCGCAGGGCACGGCTCCCGACTGGACATCGAAAGCATTTTCCTTAGTGAGTAGATTACGTCTAGATTAACGACCATTGAACGATTGAAGTAGATTATTAATTGAGGGTTTGTCATGGAACGCTCGGGCTCAGGAGGATCACTTCCTTTTGGCAATTAGACCTTTCCGCGTATTGACAATGAACTGGTTCACGAATCATGTCGGGTTGTTCCTCTTGTTCGATCGCAGCCGGGCCAGACCAGTTCGTTCTTCTTCTTCGTCGCTGGTGTACTGTTGGATGCCGCCGGCGCCGACTCCTCCACGGACCGAAGACGTTGCCTGGAGGAGCTCCTGATCGGGAGCATTCCGATTTTCATAGAGGAGCACTTGTAACGTTTCCTCATATATTCTCGCCTCTGGGAATTCAACTTTGGTATGTTTCCTATCAGTCGCATAAACGATTGAGGTGCAGCACACCTCCGCCACCCGCTTGCCGTGCCCGTAGAACGACCAGCAGCAGATCTCACTCGACCCGATCACGTCCTTAATGAAAAGTATCCGTCCGCTGAATCGTAGTGAGAGTTTATCAAACAATTCAATGTTTTTGAGCAAATTATCATCTGAGGTATTTGTGTACGAATATTTATTGTTGTGCCGGTTAACTAGTAGCTTTACCACAGGCTTCGTCGACGAGCTAATTAGGAGCTGCTCCTCCTTCTGGGAGGTGATCAGTGGAATGCGGCAGATTGGTTCGGGCTCCTTATGCTTTATCAACGCCCGCTCGCATGCTAGGGCTAAATCTGTGATGCAGTAGTACTTCGCTTCCACGAGGAGCTCTGCAATGTCTTTTGGGGAGTCTGGGAGGGCTACACTTCCGTCGCGGAGGTAGTTTAGAATGGTCTCAAAGTGGGTGCCGCATCTGTCGATTAAGATCCAGCCTGGGGAATGGTAAGACGTTAGTCTGGTTCAATGCGTCATGTGCATAAAAGGGGAGGACGTTGCACTTTGCCCTGAAATGGACACATCCCCCATAGAGCAGAACGGCCTGAGGCCACTGCTCATCAAATTTTTGCCGTGTACAAACCTTCGGGATCGGTGAGGACGTTCATGCGGCCGCTGAACATAGCGCTGAGCATTGTGTCCAATTTTGTAAGGGTGCCGACCGTCGTTTGGTAGAGCCGCCCGCCGACGTTCAGCTTTACGTACTGTGACGGGCTCGCTTTCAGGAAGGTCTTCTGATCGCCCGACATTTCAAACTCGTTCGACTCAATTTTGTAGGTTTTTTACGTAAAACAGTCACAAAAAAACAACAGATTACACGATCCTCAATTGGCCACAATTGCGCTACGTTCCAAATAACACGAAAAAAATGGAAAAAGTACAAATCACAACAAGAAAAACCCTCTTGACATTTGGCGACAGCTGTTGGTGGAAAATGGACGATAATTAGTAGGTATACCACTTTTCGTGTGTATAACAGTTTCACCTCTGACGTTCGGACATTTGGTCTTGTTGGATAACCGTTACCCGGGAAACGGAAGTGGGAATTCGTCTTTTCTGTTGTATGCGAGTTTTCAGAACTTCTAAAAATGGCTGAGGAACTAAACAAGGTAGGAATTCACATCGACGACATTTACTCGCTGAGGGTTCTGGACCCAAGAATTGCACATGAAACGAACGAACTGAAGGAGGAGTGCCAGGAGTATGCCGTAAGTGAGTACCCGTTACACTTCACTTCCTAAGTAGGCAAAATTTAACAAAATCCACCAGAGCTGCTGGACTTCAAGAAATTGGCGGAACAATTTGTTACCCTGGCTGAAACCTTCTCAAAGGAGGTCGAACGCGAGAAGATTCGCGCTGTTAGCACGCAAAATCGACTGAAGACCATTTCTAAGCAGCGCGAAGCAGAGCAACACCTCTATCAGGTAGAAATAGTCAAAATTATTAGTAAGTAGATTTATAGACTTTTTGAATTGTTTTAAGTCCCAAATTTTGGAGAGAACCATGGAACTGGACCGTCTCAAAATTGAGCACCAATATCTGCAAAGGATAGAGTCCGAACAGCAAGAAATTCTTAACCATTTTACTCAGAATCAATAAACGAAAATCATCCGCATTTCATGCTTTTTTCGTTATAAAAACTTTTGAACGAATATTTTTTAGTTAGAAATAAGTTATGAAATGAAAAATCCAAATAGCCTTTAAAATTGCGATTTATTCGGCATAAGACCTAACAAATAATGTCCTTAAGAGACGCTACATTCTTCCTGTAACAGGAAAAACTGCAGAGAGGTACCTTTGTTTTGGAGCAGCTATACGACTTGAGATTTGTGCATCCAGGAATTCCGCAGAGCACCGGCTTCGGCGGATCAGTGGCCACCTGAGGCGCTAAAGGAAACTCGCACATGAGGGGCAGTGAAATCATCCCGCCCTCAATAGTGTTCCTGTAGGAGATCATAGGTTGAGCCGCCTTCATGACCCTCGCTTTCGTTTGCTTCCCAGCTTTGGTCTCCTGTTTCTTCAGCAACCTTTCCATCGTCTTCTTTTTATCCTTTTCTCTTTTCTCGTCCGCCAGCTGCTTTCTCTTTTGAGACTTAAGCTGGGCTTTCTGGATAGCTTCTGCGGTCATCACTTTTTCCTTGTATCCCGTGGGGAGTGACATCAGTATTTCGCCGCCGGGACTGGGCTCTTTGTCATTGCCTCTCTCGTACATTGCCCTCTGTCGAGCTGTCATCAGCTTGGGATCCTTAATCTTTTTTAGCTCATCATCCACCTCCTCTAACTTCCCGGACTCGATTGCGTCCAGCCACCGTTCCTCATCGCTGGATGTTTCACTTTCTTTACCTTTAGTTTTCCGCTTCTTTTGGGATTTCGCAGATGACGGGGTTCCTCTGGAAGATGAGCTCGCGGTTTTTACCTTGTCCCCATCACCGGTTTGGGGCTCCCGGACTGGGGTAATTGGGGTGATTGGGGTGACAGGGAGCTCGGTCACAACATCTACCAGATCCGAATCGTAGTCGACCTTTCTTTTCTTGTGCTTTTTGTGTTTTTTATGTCGCTTCGGCGGGGTGAGCGAATTATCAGCTGCAAATAAAAATAATTGGTTAGCATTTTTAAGGAATTTCAACTATCCTGCAGAATTACTAGAGTCAAAGTCACATTCCTTTCGTTTACCCATTTTATTTTCCTATTTTATCTCGACAGGAGCCTGCACGGCGAGGCAATGACACTTGAGGATGACAACAAACAAATGCTGAATAAGAAACAGCTGATCCATTCAGCAAATAAAATGGTCGCCGGAAATGTTTTAACTGTGCTAAGGTAAGAGAAAAACGATTTTACAACTTTTTAAAACTATCATTTTACCAATTTTTTTAAATTTTCATTTCATTTGAACACGTAAAGTGACCTCATTCTCTTGAAAACCAAAAATAGATTTTAATTTTAACATATTTTCAAGTCACGAGCAGAGCATAAAATTTAATAACAAATTTTTAAGGACGGAGATGAAAAACGTACATTTTTAACCACAATTTTTAAAAATTTCAAGTTTTAACGTTCATACCTGCCACATTTGCAGATCGAGACATGTGTGGTACGGTTAAAAAAGCTCATAATGCATACTTTTTGTGAAAACCTTGTCGATTTGTTGTGTTTCAAACAGAAGTTATTACGTTTTATATGAACTCACTTCTCTGCACACACGAAAATATTTCAGGTGTTAAAAAACGGATGAAGGAGGGATTTTACGAAAAAATTACTCATCGTGAACGCTGATCACAACGCTGTAAGGAATCGTTTGGCACATATTGGGACAATTCTTTACGAATCACCCTGTATTATAAAAAAATAAATGTATAATGTAAAATGTATGTTTTGCCTAAATTCCGTCAGTGTATCAGACCTAGTAATAGAGGCCAAATTTATTGAAGTAAAGAAATTAGCGTATTAACAACATATAGAATAATTTTAGAGTATATAATAAAGTAAGTAGGTGAGTAGAACTTAAAGAAATGCGTAATGCACGCGATTATTTATATTTAAACATTTCTACTTAACACACTCTGCGTAAAGCGTCTTTGTGTATTAGTTGCACTGGAATTACCTATTTAAAATAGACAAGCACAAAGAAAAGATGTGTTTTGGAATAGATCGATTAAGTTTCGGTCTTTCGAAGTCAAAAATGACGAATTTGCAAAAATGGAAATATTGTGCAAGGGTCAAAAAGATTCCAAGAAGATGACTGATTGCATTTTTTCAAAATGCAACGGATTTTTGGACAATAAAGATTCCATACAAGCTAGTTGTAGGAAAATAAAATGCGTGGTTTTCAAAATGGTGGGCTGACAATCTCTAAACTTAAGCAATTTTCAACAAAATGGGTATCTAAGGGTTAGTGAAGCTTCTGACTTTAAATCAGCTGTTTGAATTTTAGCCAAAAATGACGGCTTGTTAAATTTTGATGATTTTTCATCATTCTCAACAATATACATATGAAACTTTTGCCCCCGGTGCATTTTAGGCTATCTAGGTTAGGTTAGGTTGCTGTGGCTGCCTAGAAAGTCACACTTAGGCCAATTTTGGCTCATTGTGTTACCACGTAGCGCAGGAGACCATGGTTATTCGTGGGATTCGAACCCACAGCCTCTGGGACGGTAGGACAGCACGCTAACAACTGAACTATCAGAGGCCCCTAAAGGCTATCTAAAGTTTTAAAATTTTGATGCATAGCAGGTAGTATTAAAATTTTTATCCTACTTTTATTTTTGAAATAATGTTTAATATTTTGTTCTAAAAAAAATAACAAATCTGGGTTTGTTTAGGCTTTTATTAAATAGTTACTAACTGTAGAATAACATAAAAAATAACTTAAGAAATAACTCAATCACATACAACAAAGCAAGAAAGAAATAAAATGAAAAATTAGAAGGAGGAGGAATGGGTAATGAGATGAAAGGATTATTACCATTGAAAAGCTAAAATATTCTGAAGAGGATATGATTTAGATGGAATTCGCAGCAGTATTACAGTACCAATCGTCTAACTAAAAAGAACAAAAAAACAAAAAAAAAAAATAAAATAAAAAAATAGCACAAATAATGGCTAAGATTATGAACTGGTTGCGTTTTTCCGCCGCCTCGTTATTCCTAATTTTTACAATGTAAATGACTTTCAATGGGATACTCATCCAACTAGGAATGCTTCAAAATTTGGTATTAGTCTACATTTGGCCCTATCTCTAATTAGTACAGCGTAATCGGTGGCAGATGGTTGCCACAACGAGGGAAATCTGGCGGTACTGGAGGTAGGTCGGACTGGCTGCCTATATGGATTACGAGATTCATCCCAATTAGGATGTGGAACAGAAAGTGGCAATGGAATAGCCAATATCCAGGATTATCAGCTCGGAAGCGAAGGACAACATATCCATTGTTAGGAACAGCAATGGTATCCTTGAGGGGTGGTCTGGAGAAGTCCCTCTTGAGCATTCCTCGTCGATCTAAGTCCAGGGCGTGCTTCAAGTTGATTTTCTTGACGGTAGTGTCTGGTGATCGACCCATTCCAATAACGTTAAAAGCAGACCCATGCAAGTGAAACGGATGGCTGAGATTCGTCTGTTGAACTTCATCGACTAAAACTACTTCTACGATGGCACCTAAAGGTATGTCGACTTTATGCGTGCATAAACAGTTAGGTCCACATGATGGTGGTCGATTATCTCCATTACAAAACTGCTCAGGCGGAATGTCTTCAATTTGCGATAACATCGGAGATGCTGGAGATCTATAGGAAATTTCATCAATTAGGGAGATCAAGTGGTCTCCGCCAGGGGCAACTGAAATATTTAAAATTTTGTGAATTTGTTGGTAAAACAATTTTTATGAAGGGTCCCGGTTCAAGACCGAAACAATTTAACTTGTTCCACATTTAATATATACATGCATATATACTTGCTCAGTTATAGTTACAAAAGAAACATTTTTGTCTCTTCTCTTACGGATTCTGGAAGTGGCAAAATTGAAATCAGTACGACGGAAAATGGTGTTAAGTTTCTCTCTTTTCTTCGTTTTCTTAGAACCAGGTTTTTCAAATCTGGCTAAAACATTTTAGAAATTATAGCCCGGATTATGCTTAAAGTGTTTTTCTGTCGCAAGTTGTTACTTCTTAAAACTTTAAACGAAGTCAAAAATTGAATAATATATAAAATATACCGATCAGAATTCAAAAATACTCGAAGCCATTCGCCGCATTTAGCTTAGCGATTAAAGTATCAGATTGAAAATTCAAATATACTAGGATTGCTTTCCGTCTATGGTCACGTCACTACTTTTCGAAAATTATACCATAAAGCGTTATAACTGAGCATAAGATTAAGTCACAAGAGAATTTTTTCGGACTTGGTCCCCCTAAGATGTTTGGTTACCCAGATATGTATTGTAAGTGTTGGCCATAAACAGCTCTTCTGGTCGATAGAAATAGAACCTAAATGGTAAGAAGATTTTTACATCTGGGCGGTCAATAAGAACTCCCTTATCCACTTTTTTCGAGTTTTTAAGATTGCTAATGCAAACAGCATCCCGTCGCTTTACATCACATATTGCGTCCAGTGGGTTCAAAACCTGCGAACGGGAATTGAATTAAATGTAGATAAAAATTTCATTTTAGATATAAAATATAAAAATTTTAGCGTACAGCAGAAATGCAGAAAGAGTGCTGCTAAAGCAGAGATTGACTTATGTTTTAAAAATGTAAAAATTTAACTTACTCAAAATGTGGAAGCCGAAAAGAATTGCTATACACAGAAACAGTGTTGTAAACTCCTTCAAGATAGGTCTGTACAGAGATACATTTTGAGGTGAAGGATTTTAATAAGAAAATTTTGTATTTACAGGCAAAAGAATTATTTACAAAAAAAAATTATTTTATTTATTTTGTCATAATGTCATGTGTGTTCTTTCCGGCATTAATTATTTTTTACAAACACTTCATGCGTTGCGAACACTCAGCCGTGTTCATTGCTCTTACGACAGAGTCTTTAATATTGTTGGTGTCCTCTTTGAGTATTTTATTCAAAAACGTAATTATAAACATAAAAATAAAGAAAAGTATAAACATTATACTACATAAATACAATACATACAAGGGGTTCTTTCATCCAACAAATTTACATATTTTATGATTTTATGTTTTTCGATCTTTACTTGGTAGATTTTTCTATGTTGGTTTTTATATTGATCACTGGGGGGCAATTTCGATGTTGATTTTGCAGTTTTATTTTTTTTTTACAAATTTATTTTGGGGTCCCTTTTCATGTTCGTGTTTACACTAAATTTATATATTTACCCTACAATGTGGCAGCATGCAGGAGTTCATGATTGTTAGATTTATTGTTGTCTCTTTTAGGATTATGTGTTTATTTTAGGCATTATATTGAAAATAATTTCGCAGAGTTTTCCGTGTTTAAAATATTTTGATTGTAGTTATTATTATAAGTAATAAAAAGTAAAGGAAAGTTAGAGAATGAAGAAAATTAAAGTAATAATTTAAATTAAGATTAGGAGTTATAGTGGTATGAATGAGTTGAAAGAAGAAATATAAAAGAAAAAAGATTTCATATTTTAAATAGTATAGTGTGCTTTAGATTTGGGTAACATGTAGAAAAAGAAGAAATTCGCCCTAGAATATATGACGGTGGGTTTTAGATTTTATTTAAGATATATCAAGATTGTTTCGGCTATACGAGTATATCTTTCATTTTCAAACGTTTATATATATTTAAAACTGTCTTGTTTTAGAAATCGTTAAATGTAAAGCCGATATTCTTAAATATAAATAGTAAGACCGTCAATGAAAGTAAAAAATAATTTATTCGAACATTCATCTTTACTGCTCGATTCAAATTAAATAAATTAACCATTAAAACTAATATGATTTTTAGAGGGTGTTTTACGATTCGTAAGGTACTAGTTTTATTTAAGTAATGGGAAAGTTTTTTAAAATTAAAACCATTAACTATAAAAAAATAAAAAAATCCAATTAATTACTTAAATATACATTTTATAACTTTGCAAGGAAATAAAAACGAATGATTTTTACTTTTGTCTCCTTTAGGTAAATAAATGTGCATAGCTTATTCGAATTTAATCAAAATTTTGAAAATCGAATACTCATATTTAAAATGAAAATAATTCCTGATTGTATATAGTTTTCCACTGCCTTAATAAAGAAAAAGAGATTTCAAAATTTCAAATTTTCAAAGTGCAACGCAGTTGAGAAGTGAAGTTTTTGTTAATGGGATTAAATCTGCTTAAAAGCTTAGATTAAGAAGAATTAGATTTAAGGACAATGTAAAAAATTGTGATAGTTTTGTATTAAAATACAATAATATTTGTGTCAAAAACTAAACCCTAACTGGTAAACTTTTAAAAAAGGCAACTATGGCTAGGTTCGAAATTTGCATTAATTTAAAAACTTTGATTAAATTAAAATATGATGATGATTTTAATATATGTATGTACTATAAACACATAATCGTAAACGTATGTCATATGCTCTAAGAGACAACCATACACTGTGCAATCATCGGAAGGAACAGGCATGTCAGGGTAATGAATTAATTTAATTGATGTGTTTATGTTTGTTTACAGGTGAAAAAATGCATTCTGATAGATATAGCAGTCTGATGAAGACAGCCATGCTGAGCGGTAACTACATATAATTTTTACATTAAACCGTACACTTTCCATCACTATTTACAAAAAAAGAGTGAGAAAAGTTGGTAATAATTTACTTAGGCGGTTTCTCGTTTGTTCTCTTTTGGAAGGTTGTCTTGCTTTATATTATAAATTAAATTTTAATATATAGGAATAGGAGGCGTGTGATCGCCACACGTTGGAAACCCTGGGGGAATCGGTGGAAGATCTGCGTTCGTACCAACTTGCAGGATTAGATTCATTCCGATTACGATGTGGAACAAGAAATGGCAGTGGAATAGCCAGAAGCCTGAAATATAAGAAAAAAAAAGTTAAATGTACAATTAAATGCGGTGAACTCATCAATATCTGTCGCAGCTCCGATCATGGGTGACAGGATCGTTATGCAAAGCAGTCTTACCAGGATTATCAGCTCGAAATCTTAAGACTACATAACCATTATTTGGCACCGCGATGGTATCTTTCGACGGTGGTAAATTGTACTGTCTGTGTAGCAGTCCGCGACGGTCCAAGTCAAGTGCATGTTTTAAGTTGATCTTCTTAACATTTGAGTCTGGCGATCTGCCAATACCGACGACGCTGAACGCATACCCGTGCAGGTGGAACGGATGGCTGAGATTTG
Source organism: Philonicus albiceps (assembly GCA_963969385.1). Classification (NCBI taxonomy): domain Eukaryota; kingdom Metazoa; phylum Arthropoda; class Insecta; order Diptera; family Asilidae; genus Philonicus; species Philonicus albiceps. The sequence goes on from OZ017773.1 coordinate 33,303,519, forward strand.
GTTGTTGAACTGGAAAGTGAATTGTTTGGTTGAAGCCCGTCTTTCTGCTTGCTACATCGCAAAAATTACATACCTTCGTCAACCAAGACGACTTCTACGATCGCGTTCAGCGGTATGTCGATCTTGTGAGTGCACATGCAGTTGGGTCCACAATCAGCTGGACGGTTGTCGCCATTGCAGAACTGCTCCGGATTTATATCGTCATATTGGGAGGTAAGAGGGGCTGGCGCCGAAAGGTACGAGATCTCATCGATCAGTGAAATGACATGATCACCGGTCGGGGCAACTGCGGGAAGAAAGTGATTCAGAATCTTGGCCCCACCTGCAGATGGTCGTCTTACCTAAAAATCTGTTGTACGTGTTGGGCTGGAACAGTTCTTCGGGCCGATAGAGGTAAAAACGGAAAGGCAGGAAGATTTTCACGTCTGGCTTCTCTTGCAGAATGCCGCGATCGATGTCTAAAGCGTTTTTCAGTTGGCTAACGCAAATGGCATCGTCACGTTGTCTGTTGCATTGCGCGTCTAATGGATTCATTACCTGGTTTTTTTTTTGTTTTTACAATGGTTTTGCATAGCGGGTTGGTTTGGAAGCATTTTTTTTGTTTGTTTTTTTTTTTTTTTACAGATTTAAAGCGGAAGAGAAAAGAAGAAAGAAGTCACATTAATGAGCGCATATTTACACATTCCGGAAAATTGCTAGGATCTCTTTCAGCACACGGTTTTTTGTCTTTTGCGATTATACTGTGGATTATTTATGTAAAGACATTTTGCTTCTTCATCGTGTCGTGTCACTCTCGGATGTTGTAATGTCATAAGATTGGTGCCTTGGCATTATTCACAACCCGTAATTATTTTGACATTGGATAAATGTCGCCAATTGCACTTTACTGATTCGAAAAATAACCGACAATGCACAGGGTTTAAATTGCTTCACAATGAGTGTGTTAATTTTCAAAGGGGGTCGTCATTCACATCGTGAGTCGCTCTGATTGGGATTTACCTGATTCCTAATGATTCCTAATGAATATTTAAAACAGGCATTTTCTGGCGTACAAATTAAACAATCGCATTACATGAATTAGTTCTCAAAGCCAATTTGTTCACAATTTTCTTTCTGTTTTATTTAACGAGCTTTAACATTTGCTTCTTTATTTAATAAAAAAAAAAAAATCTCCGGAAACTGTGTAGAAATTACTTAGGAAGGTCAGCAGCAGTTAAAGTTACATGATCACGATTTTTGTGCAGAGAATCGTAATTTGCGCAAATTAAAGTAGCTATGAGGAATTTAAGCTTAGATAAAAACAAAAATTGAAGTAATGATTTTCTATTTGTAAAATTTTGATTATGAAAATTTACACTGAGAGAAAAACGTATGAAAAGTTAATCAAAAATGTTTATATACACATAAGAATTTTTCATTTCTAATATTCACTCACCCTTTTCGTGAAATAAGACCTTTTAAAATACGTCAAATAACTTCTGTTTGTTCGTTTGTTCTTAAAAAGCGATGGCATTTAAATTTTGGACCATACTCTATTTAACACTAAGTTTACGGAACGCGTCATTTTACCGCATTTCGCATGGAAAAATGCAAATAACGTTTACAAATTTCTCCTACGACTATTACCCAAAGGAGCTATAAAATATACCTTTTTTTTATATAGACATTTTAGATAACAATATTTCCGTCAATATTTAAATAAACGTCCGTAAAATTGACGCGTGTTCGTAGAAATAAGTATAAACAAATTTTCAGTAAACATAGTGTTAATTATAATTTTCCAATGAATTCAGAATTTTTAGCCTATTATCCTATTGTGATTACGATTTTAATTTTTGATTTTGAAACATTCAAAGAGTTTCAAATTTTATGAATTTATCCCAGTGCGTAATTGAGGAAGCGATTGCATGGGTAAAATATGTTTTGGTGCATGTTTAAGGGGAAATCCCTAAAAACCAATAACCAAAGAAGACATTGCTCGGCAAAAAGGAAGGGATATCGAACAAAAATTTTCCAGAATAGCAGCAAGCAATGTGCGACTGCGTACTACGTCATTTAAGTTCCAGTTTTTCTTTTTTCCTTATCATTGTTAATTCAGATTTTGTTGGAGCAGCACGTATATTTTCGCACTTAGACAGTTTTTGAAAAAGAGCTTTTTATTTAAATAATTACCGTAAGCGCAATATTCTATCTAAACGGCTGAAAAGTATAAGGTATAAGTCTAGTTTCTGAAAAATTAACATGAGGGCTATTTACACGTTAACATTTAACTGAAATAGTTGTTGAATTATATGATAAAAAATTTACTTATACTACTTTCAAAAACAATTGGTCCATTAACAGTTTTGAGAACAGCGTTTTTAACCATTAATTTAATTACCTTTCTGATTCTATCATCATCACCTTTCAGTCATGATACCATGCATTGAACTGCTTCGATTCTATCATCGATTACGGATAATGCGAAAGGTAGCTGTTACCACTTACCGCCAATGACATCGTAATATAAAATTTGTCGATGTCTTGTATTGCAAAATAGGCTTCTCATTAGATCTATATAATACAGCATCGATTGCGTATACAAACCATTTCCCATTGGGTGCATGGATCTACATTTTCTTTCCTATTCTTTAAATTTGTAATGTATTTAAAAACAATGCATATGACTTTACTTGTAGCAGGAATAATTTAAAATTTTCTGTTTGATTGATTTACTTGAAAGAGTGCGTATTAAGCTAAAAGGACACTATATGGAAAAAGAATAAATTCAATTTTGGGTAAATAAAAACTTTTTACATATCATAAAATCACTATATAAATGGACTGATAAATATTATAACAATAATAATATTGTCAATTGCAACGTTAAACGCAGAGTGTATCTATAAAATACTTCTTTTAGTACTTTCAAAATTTTATAATGTGATGCGTTGGTACTAAAAAATATGTTGAAATTTATTTCAATCTGTAAATTTGATACCATTTAAAATTTATCTGTTGAAGTTGACATCAATTAATGCATTAAATGGATCTCGTAAAGTGGGTCATCATCATCCACAATTTATTAAAATTTTATTCAGAATCAGTTCTGTTGAAATTGATACAGATATATTTCTTATTACTCGTAACCAAAATTCATTAGAACAAATATTTCTCGAGAAGGCATCGGCGTAAACGGCTACGGGTAGCTCAACTGGTTAGAGAAGCTGAACGCTACCAATTCGAAAGTCATAAGTACGAGCCCTGTCCGCTGGTTAAATTTGCTTTATAATTCTAACATTCATGCTGAATATTAATCTAAGTTTAAATTTAAATGACAAAGTCCCTGTTAAAATTTGCTACAATAATTAACTGTAGGTTATCAGTTGCCTTCAATTATTGAAGTAATATTCAACAAACATTTTCTAGAGTGTAAATCGACACAAAGTGACTCGATTTTTCCGTTTATATTTTTAACATATCTTTCTTTCAAACTAAGCCTTTGAGACTGAGATTAAGTGAGGAAACGTGAAACTGTTGTATTATATGGTAAAGTAATAAAATAGGTTACATCACATAGATGGATTTCTCTTAAGAATATAAAAAAAAAGAAAAACTATAGAAATTTTATTCATCGAAATTAATTGCAGTGATGTTTTGCTTTTGCTTTCACTTTTATCGTTTTTATTTAATGTTTTTTTTTGGAAAATTAAGCATTGCGGTAAACTTTACATCATTTATTTGTTTTATTGGAGCTTTCTAGTTATGCACCTATAGGGTAAAAACATAATTTTTTAATTAAATTAGGAGCCGTTCACACTTTCTGGAAAATCCCCAGTTAGTGGTGCTAAAACTACGTATAACGATTGAAATTGAATTTCTAATTTCCCTGAAAGGAATTAAATTGTTTTAAAAAAACATAAGCGAACACAAATTGCCAGTTCGAAACAAATTGCTACTGTTCAATTCCCTCGCTTATTTTGTTTAAATGTTTTTAAAAAAAATGAATTATCGCTACTTGCGGAGAAATTAGCTCACGACAATCTCTTTTGCTTAGCATTTAAGCCAATGCATACCACATAAACGAAAGAAGTTTTCAAGTAAAACCTGATCTTTTAACTCAAGCTTAACTGGATCAAATGCCTTTATTAGAAAATTACGAGCGTGGTACATTTTCGCTTGTCACTTCCACTTTCGGAGTTAATTTCTTCGTAATTTTATTGTTTACCCATTAAGGCGTGTTATCGGAGTTTTTCTTCGTCTTTACGCAGGGAATAGAAAGATGTTCCTCATTTACAACTTAAGTCAGTTATATCCCTGCTCGCTATGTTGATTTTGAGTCCACTTGGTACTGATGGACTAATTGCATGATACACCAAGACACGTTCTTCACCTAATTTTTGTTTTCTTCTTTTGGATCGAAAACTAGTTATCAAATTTTTGTAAATAAATCGAAATTTTATACAGTGGGAGGCGTTAAGTCTATACGAGGCCTTTTTTTATTGTTCGAGTTTGCCGACTTCCACACCTTTCGAATCATGAACTTTTCTTGATAATCAGTACTGGTTTCGGTAGAAGGAGAAAATTGAAAATTGACTTGGTGCTGATGTTATGTCGTAACAAATGACGTAAGAGAACATCACTAAAATTAATTACACTTCAAAAAATTGTATGAGAAAATTTTTGCCGTGACCAAAAAGAAAAGAAACATTTTTTTAAAATTTTCGCAGTTATTTAAATAAAACTAAAAAGGCTTGCAGGCATACTTTCTTGACATGACATTCATGAAATTTTTGATGTAATTTTCTGGCTTTCAGTTTTTAATCACGAAAGTTGCAGTTGGTGATGTTATTTATGTTTTTATAGTACGCGTAAACGCCCTAAATAACTTAAGTGGGAAATTACCAAAAAAATTAATTCAGAGCAACTCAGGAATGCGAACAGGAATTGCATAACAAGTCCAGGTAATTGATGTGCCGACATAAAGGTGGTAATTAGCTAAAATTTCGATTGCACTGATAAATTGTTCCATTATAAAATATCAACATATAAATACTTGATTGGTAAATTGAAGGTAAATAATATTCTGATTTTGGTGAGAATTCGTTTCAGCATTATACAGTAACTAAAAAACCCGCTTTTTTAAAGCATCCTTTTTTTATATCTCAAAAACCTTGATGATGATTTATTGCTTAGTTCTGGTCTTTACCCCATAAAAATGCTAATACCAGTGACCTAAATATTTCGTTGAATTTTGAAGTTTTCCACATTTTTACGAAAAATATGTATATTAAATTATGACATTCTATAACATTCTAAAAAAATTTCATAAAGCTATGTTTCTAATCTAATTTGTTTTTATGAAAAGCTTTATATGTGATAGAAAACATAGATATGTAAAATTGAACTGAAAGATATATTCAAAAATTACATAGTTAATTTTACGAACAACGATTTTGAGGAAGAAACAAAATGTCTTTAAAGTGGAGCTGTACACGATCGATAGATTCTACAATTTTATTTACAAATCACAGCTTCCAGGCTTCTTCCAGCAGCTGTGAATTAATTAAAATGCACTTCTGGAGAATTTATACACAGAAATTTACAAGAAGCTAACATAAAAGGAGCGTTCCCAGAAAAACAAGAGCTGTGTGTATGATACAAGGCTGCGACTATTTACATTCTCACGTCTTAGCCGGTGCGTTCTGTGTCTATGCAGCTTACTTAGGCATCGTCGCGCAAGAAAGAAGCTTCAACAACTTACCACACCCTGCGGCAGACCAACGTCGTAAGTAGGTGCTGGCGATGCTGGCTGATATGGACCACGGGCGTATCTAAGAATGGCTAGCTGCTGGGTACGGCGGATACCGCACTCGCCCAGACCCCTAACTTGGATCCAATAAGCGCCGACTTGCTGATCGGCGTTGATTACAAAGTCGTAACGCTCGCCTAAAACACACAGTCGTGATGTATTATTAATTCAATGTACCCGACACATTTTGCTGAAAGCTTCCTGTGTTCTATAACGCACCTGAGAACGAAATGATCGTGTTCACTTGAACCGGATGTACGGGCTCTCCATCTGTGGCGATCACAGTCATTGTGTGCCCTTCAATCGTTACCTGGGCAGGACAAACTGATGCAAATGCGTTTATCATGCGGAAGCGATATCTTCGCCCAGGTGTAATCGTGAATATCTCCAATGGGGTATTTGTCATGAATCCCGTATTTGGATCTCTGAACTGTCCCTTTCCGTTGACTAGAAGTGACTCGGGATCTTGACCGGTATTCACAGCTAAACGGCCGGGATACCGTTCTGCAGCATCCTCGTGCAGCCAATCACTGATCAGCATAATGTGGGTGGTCAGATCAAAATCGTATAGATGAGAGTTTGGATCTTTTGATGGCGGCTGTCGTACAATTATACTGCCATAGAGACCGTCCAGTTTTTGAAGACCTGTATGTGCGTGCCAAAAGTGAGTACCAGCATTTCCTGACCATTGATATCTGAGCGAGGAAGAATTTATTGATTTATTGGTCACTAGTCAAATCTAATCAATTATATCACCTAAAGGTATTTCCTTGTTGAATTGGACATTGCGTGACGAATGGCACTCCGTCATAGTACTGGGAGCCTCTTTGCCAAATACCGTGCCAATGGATTGTTACTTCCATACCTTCCATGTGATTTTCAACATCAATTACGACTTTGTCGTTTTCACAAACTTGGATACTTGGACCCGGAATCATTCGGTTCGCTGTGAGAATTCCTCTCTCAACACCATCTGCTAGGACACATTGACAATGACTCCAGACTGTGTTTGTTGCATTTGGGGTGCAAACTTGGCATGCTCTGGAATTAATAATACAAAATTATTATTTCTAGAGTATTTTACAATATCTGCCGAGTTCCAATCATACCTAAGCGCTCAATCTAAGAAATAGTGCAAAGTAAAGTAACGAATCCAATAACTGAATACGTATATGAATTTTCGCGATTATACGAAATTTTAAAAAGTAATATTACAACATTTATTGAATATGTGAAAGTATTGAGCAAATTTCACCTTTTATGCTATAATTACTATCGTGCTAAATGAACTGTGAAGCAATATTTCTTTTAGAAGTGCTGCAAAGCGCAGTAAAAGTATACTTGATTAAAAGTGAAAAAAATTTCATAGGGATTTCAATAAACTTTCAGGAAATCATAATTTTCATGGAAATGTATTTAAGCTAAGGAATGTTAGTCATCGTATTCACATTTTAATGATAGTATTACAATCACGGACCCTCGAAACTTATTTGTACAAAATTACTAGAGTACTAGAGTTAAATATTTTGTAAAGGCGAAAATTTGTTTTCTTAAATTTTTATATGATTCCATTCTTTAGGGATCTTAAATAAAAACTTGAACCAAAAATGTGCCAACAATTTTAGACAAAATCTAAAAATTTATATGTAAATATTATCTTAAGATTCAATTATCTCGATAGCGAGATGATTAACAGATTTTCCAATTCATATTTTACCACAGTATTGCTTTTCTTTTTTAAATTCACTCTATATGAGGTAGTGTAATGGTGAAGAAGTGATGGAGGAATGGATGATGCATTTTTTATGCAATTATATCAGCTTCAAAGGGTTTTAAAGTTCAAATAGTTAGGGGATTTTGCAGGTTCTTTAACAGTGACACTTAAAAAATTCGATTAATTATTGTACCTTACTTACATATTTTTCAGAACACCTGTACAGACAATAAAAAATAAAAAAATGTGCAGTTTTTGTTTAAACGATCTACCTATTTGGTTCACCAACAATTTTGAGCAAATAATACGACAGAAGTAGCGCGTTTATCTCGAAATTGCAATTTTTAAACTGGCCGGTCTTAATCGATTCACTTAAAGTTTTTGCTGTATTTTTAAAATATATCACTTTTAGATGTAGATTTTGCGATACATTATTCGTATTCGTTTCTACTAACATTCTGCAATCCTTCCTAAACTAAGCAAGAGTTTCGCTGGGGTTTCTATCTGAACGACTACCGAACTATTTGGTGAAACTACAAGTTGATATACTGGATTCTCATGGATTGAACCCATTTGTCGAGTTATCTAATTTTTCAGCAGTGCAGAATTTGCACCAATGATAGGGTCTGGTTCCAGGCGGGAGTATTCTGCGCCCTTCCTGGTGTCTAAAGTCTCGTTACTTTGAAATTTCTCGTCACCAGATACCCATATAAGAATAATTTGGTTATGCTTTGAAAGCGAATGGAGTCTTTTCTTATATTGTTGGACAACTATTGGCCTAGGGAGGGGTTAAGTGACCAGAGCAGCCTTATTGCGTACAGAAAATAGTACTTTACTTATAGATTGCAGGAAAACCTATAAGAAGTCTATAGCCTTAAAATAACATAACATGAAAATTCTCTCAATAGTGTGCGTACAAACTTACCTAATATATTCAACAATTTTCCTCTACCATACATATTTTTTTGAGTTACAACAAACAAATTTGGGTCCGATTTAAAAAAAAACAAACCATATTCAATGTACGGAACCAATACTACCCTTTTTGGGTAGCTAGAATGGGAGTATCCTTTAATAGAGGGAACGGACTAGAATCGATCATCAATCTCACCTTAAACCGCAAGACAAAATTCATCATGATGAATGATTGTCAATTTCACAAAAGTAAAGGTCAACTAGACTACGCCTCGCCTTGGGCAGTAACAGACCTCATCAAACGGAGCTGTATCTGCATTTCCTCAAATAACTCTTCAATCAAAATAAGTAAGACCTCCGCCCCATTCATGCCGCCCAACATCAAAGTCAAATTGAATGTAAAGCAAAGTTTTAATATGATTAAGTGTCGTCCTTGGGTGGGACGCACGGCTGAACGTGTTATACAAAGCCCAGCCACCTGTTTAAGGTCTCATTTTTGTCAGTGGTAATTACCGGAAAATCCCCTCTAGAGAAGCTCATTACTGTTCACAACATCACACCAAGAGCAGCTTAATCTGCGAAAGAAATCGCAGCAATTAAATTACGAAACCCGATCCAGAGCCAGAAGTTGTATATATTTTTTTGTTATTCTCATTTTTTTGTACGCGGCTCGAGCCGCGAACCTTGCACAACATCTAGTGCATTTTAGCGTTCGACATTGACCGCATCCAGCTTGAGGCGCTCAAAAGAAAAAATACCTGAAATACTTCACAACTTATGCTGTGCAGTAAGAAGAACTCGAACTGCGAAATTGCAAAAAGAAGATCAATTTTGCGAAATCAGTAACTGGCCTTTGAGCTATTGTAGAACACTGATTTTGAACTAGACTTGGACGGGGGCGGCTCCTTCTCCTTTCAATTAGCAAAGAAAGGAGCTGAGAATGCGCGGTGGGTCCCACGTTTCGCAATCACCGTACCTCCCAAATCTTAAAAATCGCCAAGTATTATGTCGGTGTAAAAAAACCTTGTTAATCATCATACCTGACCTGGGCGGATAGGTTCGAATTCGGTTCGTGGCAGTATGATGCTAATTACTAATTATCTGGGGCTGCCGCAATAGAGGAAAATGTAAATCATAAATCGCCTGGCAGTGCGAAGGTTGGCCGTGGGCATTGTTCATCAAACGCAATTAGGCCTACTTTCTCACGACGCAGCTTTAAATCCTTAGTTTAGGTTTGGCCACGAGAAACGTAATTGCTCTCGATTTGTTCATGCGTATACCTTTTTCTAGGCTACCTGCGATTGACTCGTATTTTTTCTTTGCCATTCGACAGCAAATTAGCCATAGTTTTGCATAAGGCCCTGTTGACCCAGAACTTTTTTATATGATCTTTAATAAAACGCCAAAAAAGGGCCATTAATCATAATTATGTTTGTTGTGCTAGCTGGTAGTATTTTTTTTTATTATTAAAAAGATATGTGTATTACAAAAAACAAAGAGAAAATAGTGAGAAGGTGAATTAGTAAAAACTTAAGACCACATTATTGCGAAACTTTATTCACTGTTTCTGTTTACTCTTCGATGGAGGGACAGAAAGTTCGGATTATCTTTTTTGGTTTTATTACACTGTGCTTATTCTCAAAACATATAACCTACCGACTATAAAGTATTTTTGATAAATTAGTAATCAAAATTCATATGCATACATACTTTATTTTGAATTCTTAGCTACTTTGTATTGCAACTTTTCCCATTTGCATCTATACATTCAGTTCACGCTTTTTCAAATTTGTTTATTCCTTCCAAATAATAGGTTTTCTCGAGACCCTCAAAATAGGCGTTTGTTTCAGTGATGACCTTTACATTCCTAAATATCTTATCGCCCAAACATTTCTTCAGGTATGGAAACAGGAAATAATCGGGGCTAAATCTGGAGAATATGCTGGATGTGGTAGCAGTTTGTAGCCTAATTTATGGATTTTTGTCATGGTGACTACACCATGCTTAATCAGTACACGAAATTCACTTTGTTCCATTTTTGTTAAAATTTAAGGAGTTGTTTGCTTTTAATAGCTGTCAATAAATTAAATGACGCAGCTTGCTCAAAATTTGATAGTAGTGGGAGTAGTGTTTCATTTAAATCTACTGCGTGGGGTATTCAAAAAGTCACTTACTTATCAAATAGCCCTCGAAATTTGATTCTTCTGCCTCATGTCGACATTTTATCGAAGGAGCCATATTAATAGATATATGTAAGTGCGATAGTAATACGTAAACTATTTTGAATTTATAAACGATTTGTAAATTGTTCCTAAAGAATTAATACTATTCGCAGTAAAGCCGGCTGGTTTATTGCAAACTATAGTAAGAATTAGATAAACTGGAAGAAACACAGAAAATTTGTAATTTTTCCTTGTAAGAAATTATTACAATTTTGAATGCTGAAAAATGCATTATAGAGCAGAAAAAATAAATATAATTGTGCTTCTTCTAGCACAAAACATTGGTCACAATAACCAAAAACAGTTTAAAAATGCCTCAAACGATTAAATGTTGAATAACTAAAAATAATTAATGTTTTGACCTAATATTTTGAACAAGAAAATTGTCCGCTAAGCATTTATTGAGTAGCTTACAATTTGATAGTTAACTAACATTGGTTTTAGTTAAATTACTATGTGAAAAGTATCCACAGACAACATTCCTCTTTGTAAGATTTTAACCAGGGTTTTCAGAATGCCATTCTTACATCGCAACCAAGTGTGCCACTAGTAGACCCTCGCTTATAACTCGGAATAAACTATTTATGATAGTATTGAATGATGGAAATGGCTTAAAAATGTATAGAATGTCAGCAATATGTACGGTGTGGTTTATAACAATTTATTTTGTTTAAATTTATCAGATTTATTTTCCTAAGTATGTATTTACGAGCATACTTAGGATTTTTGGTGGGTTTTAGTTAAAATAGCAAATTGGAGATGAACTGATAATGAAAATGATAGAAGATAATGAAAATTGGAATGTTAGTATTTAGAAAAAATTAAAAATGAATCATTTGTTTTTTCTTCGAACCATGCAACTTTATTTCAATTAAAGCACTTGGCAAGTATGTATTTAGGTAACAAATAACTATTAACGAGACAAGGTTTCATGTGCTTTTCAATGAGAAAAATTAAAACAAATTTAAAACGATTTTCTCGGAAGGAATTTCGTTTGTTTTTAGGAATTTCAGTGAGTTAGAAATAATACTTATACAATAAATTACATGAGTGAATTATGGGCTTAAATTTTCCCCAATTTGATATGATACTTGTAAGATTGAGATTGAGATTACAAGGATTGAAAGTACAAGAAGGTGTAAATAAAGATCATTGACAATATCCAATATTAGAATTCTTGGGATTTATAGATTTCACTCTATAAATCATAGTATTAGTAATTTATAACCAGAAACTTTAGAGGCGTTTCTATGCAAATTTAATGTGACTCGTATGATTGTTTCTTATTGATTTCCGCACAACATAATTATGCCTTAGCATCAAGGTAGCCTGCAGATAGAGAAATAATAAGAAGAAAATAACGCTTGGAGCGAAACTAAACAGATCGTGATGTTTCAAGGTAAAAAAACCTCATCGGACATACATACAGTCCGTGGCCTCAAAATTTCACTGGCATCAGGGAGGATTTCTTTAGCAGTCAAGTTGAAGAATGTTTTGGTTTCTAAATCTAAAATCAGCCTAGTTTCACTTCTATTAATTGGCATGAACTCAAAGATAAAAGAGGCTTAACAAAAGTATCCGTTGACCGCGAATTGATTGATTAGCAGAGTTGTTTAGGATTGAACCGAACAATGTCAGGTTTTAACCATGATCTTTGCTCTGTACAAGAACCACTTTGAGCAGAACAAGTCTTTCAATAATTTTTCTTTGTTTTTAAAATTCGTGGTAAACTAAATACGCTATTTTATTATTGAACATGAAATATTACAGTATTTATCCATTTTAAATATATTCAAAGGTAAAAATATCCTTACTATAATATTTCCTAGCGTTAGTTTTTAAAAAGTAAAACAAACGAAATTAAAATTTTCAATAATTCAAGAAAAAATATGTTCGTATTTCAATTTTGTAGGCTTTTTGTAAAACAACGTACCAAGTTTTGGTGAAATATCGGTTTTCTTAATCAAAACCTCTATATTGATACGAGTATTATACATTTCTATTTCCATAAAAGTAAAATTCCTTATTACGTTCCTAGAGCTCCGCAAAAATACTACACAAACACAAATTTGTATTCTGTCTCTTGATTTCTTAGTCGAGTAACATATTTCTATAACCATAATAACTGAAAATAAATTATGCCTCAGATTGAATTTAAAATTTCAGAGTCAACGTCCTTAAAGTAGTTTTTTATCAAACTACACCACAGCCAATCCGCTCAGCTAGTTATGCTATGGGAGACCTATATGAAAGCTTTTGGATACTTTCAGGTTCGAATTTACTTAAATTTACACTATATTTTATACAAAATATACAGCGTAGTATGTTCGTTGTAACCGTAGACGAAGTTTATGAAGTAAATAAATAAATAAATAAGCAAGTCGATATTGTTTGAGACGTTTTAATGTAAGGATTTTAAAAATAACCCTTTGTTTTTATATACTCTTTCATGAATTAAAGTTTTACTTACGCTCCTAGAACGGTGTAGTACTCCAGGGTGAAGTGATAGTAGCAAATCCTTGGTGGCTCACCTTCTCTGCAAGCTCTGGCACATTCGTCGGGCGCAGATAGACTAGGATTTCGGCGCAGTTCGGCGGTAGCGCTAGTTGAAAAGTCTAGATGGCGGAACGGTGACTTTGGGTTTGGATTGACGACAGTCCCAAGGCTGCTGGACAGTCGGGCCCCCAGGCTGGCTCTTGCTCCCGAACTGGAGGAGCCGCTACCCAGGCTATTGCTGCTGAGAGGTGCAGGTCGCGGTATACTTCCACTCAGGGACGGGTGTGTCTGGACTAGTCCGTGGGTGGCTGAAAAGAATGGCGAGTCCATCAGAGGTGGATCTGATGATGTCACCGCCACATGTGCCTGCCACCAGGACGCCGCTGTTGACTGATCCAATTTGTCCGAATCTGCAAAGAGCAAGAATATCGAAGTTATTCGAACAGGTTTCTTTAATTCTATTGTTCTGAATGCAGGACTGTGCTAGGTATGCCAAAAATAGCCTTCTAGCACAACAACTGCTCTTGGGCGGAGGAGATAACGCCCATTTATTGTAATTTATTCAAATTAATTTATTTATTTCCGGAATTTTATTGTATTCCAATTGCATTTGAATGGCAGTACCATTGCGAAATGTTTATTTCGTGATGGAATTGTTTAGTTGAGGCGTGGTCGGTCAGTACGCGCATTATTTGACCCAAATTAGTTACAATAAAAATTAAACGTCGTTGTATTAGTTGATTCCTGCTCAATCAAACAATTGTTGGATATTTTCAATGATCTTTAATGCCAATGCGGAACTATTCACAATAATAACAATATCATTGCATTTGGGGCAACTCTTGCTTAGGTTGGAATATTTCTTCTATAATTAGCTAAATTATAACGATTTTGCAAGATAAATTTTCCCCCAATTTTGCAATTTGGTATTATTACGTGCTAATGTGATCTCGATTTGCGTTAATATAATTAATGGACATGAGAATTGTACTATAATAAATTACTTGAAGTCTTGCGTATGATTTGATTGCATTATTCTTTGTGTAGCTTCATACATGTATAAATGAATGTACCTAAGTTCAACTAATTTAAATAATTGAAATTTTGTAATATTCATTTGAATCGCTCGCGTATGCAAAACTAAAATTAGAACAAGTAATCAAATAAGGACGTTATGATGTTATTACGGTAATATCGTATTTTTGTATATTTGATTAGTTTTAACAATAGGCACATATAGGCATCCCTCGAATAACGTGATATTTGAATTACACGAAAGTCGCGTATAAGTACGGCTAAAAATTGTGATAGCCCTCGATTAGCATCACATAACACAGTTCCAATTAACTATACAACTAACTATTCGAGGAATGCTTGTATTTAGTTTATATTAATTTATAGTTTTGTAATATTAAAGTACTTATGCAATCCACAAATAAATACCACCTAAGAGAAGTGATTTGTGGTTTACTTTTTGAGGAATGTATTTTGTAATAGCTTGTAATGAAATTGATTTAGTTGTTGGCTTGTGGAAAATTATCAGCGCGTTTAGTAATAATTAATATACATACTACGTCCGTAACGAATTAGCAAAAACCTACTTAATTATCGAAGAGGATATGTGCGCCTTAATTGCATAGTGCACTTTTAGTAAAAATGAAAAGTGTGCAAGCGGTTTCACAAAATGAAATCTAACTTGAATAATTTATTTGTTTCTTAAAATTAGCACTTATAGAACTTTCTTTTTATAACTGGAATGCTATTGGAGCCTTGATTCACAAATTAATGCAACTCAAGCGGTTTAACTTAATAAACTTGATAAGACTCTTATCCTCATTTAGATCATTGATTTAAATTCACAGAATGATGATGTGGTGATGTGATTAGAATTTAGAGCAGTAGTCGTGTTGTAGGTGATCCACTTTCCAGAAGCAGTACTAATCTTCTTTAAATTTAACAGCATATGCATAACCGCTGGTAACAACTCGTTCTACAACAGTTTTGACTTTTCTAAGTGTTCAGATCTGGTTAAAGTAAAGCTATATCTTGAAAATGGAATTTCTGGTTTTCACTAATGCAACCATGCCTCGACAAGTGGGACTTCAAATGAAATAATACTCGATGAAAAATTCCGAATATAAAAGAAATGAAGAAAGCTGAAATGATCGCGAATATAGCTGTAATAACCATTGAATACGGAAACTGGAAATGAACAATAAAATTGTAAATGGACCCTCGAAAAATCGGATGCGCCAAATTTGCATGAATTTTTTTTTTAAATCTCTGAAAATGCGTTCATATCTCCTGAATGGATCATTTTCGTTGCGGCTTATTGATCCGCTACTCCCGTGCATTTCTTCGTTTCATCACTCATTACTTTTCTCCGATCTTGATGAAAAAATTCAGTTGCGTGACCCAAAATGCTTCTCATTTCGACATGAATGCAGTCGAAATCGAAATTTTGATGGTCCCAAGACAAATTATTGTCTGATGAATATGCCGACAATGAAGATGGGCACTTTCGCATTGTTCCTTATTTTCAGCGCCGAATTTATTTTATTAAACGAAAAGGCATTGAGGTGTACCGCCGTGAAATTTTCTCAGACGTTCCCAATTATTATGCAGCGAAGACTTTCATATATAAAGTAGTTTTTGTCAACAGCTTATTGCCGACGTGTGCGGTATTCGGGAGTGATTTATTGTCTTAGGGTTAATGGGCCATTTTGTGTTAATTTGCGGAAATGAGATGAATTTATCGAACGAAGCAAAAACTCAGGTAAGTTTGTTCTCGTTGAAAGTGTATTTTTGGCAATTTTATCACAATACCATATTCAAACGAAAATTCGAATAATGAAATACTCTTATTTCCTGTTCAACAAATATTTCTTTTTCCAATTTAAGTAGAGTAACTGGACATAATACGTACGACGTACATCCATTAGTAGATTGATGAAGGATTTCTAAAGATGTTCAACTAGAACAGGTTTAGACCTTTTAGATAGATTAGAGTAGGTATAGAATCAGCAAAGGTGGCAAATTATTATTTTACGGACTTTATCAGTTTGGGCACACTATCAAATAAGTGAGTGTCAGTTGTGATCTTTGCCAGGTTGAGGTAGGCAAACAACTCTAAAAGCTGCCGTAAAATGAAGAAATTAAACGAAAACTTTCGACTTGTTCTATTTGTCATTTTACATGATAGATGCGTGTTTACTGCGATCACATGCTGACCTTCTTAACTCTTTCCACAGACAGATAAAATACTGTGAAAATAATATGTACAATGAACTATATATTTCCAACTATTAAATAATGTACTTATTAATTCGTTCTTTTTAAAAATCCTTTTTGTTTTTAATCTTAGGGTTGCGCTATTACTATTCGTAAATATTAATTCAATGGAAAATTGACTTATAAATCTGATTTGGATCATACTCGTATTAAGAAAAAAACGTATTTAATTATGAAGCTGAATTCATTCCAAAGATGAAATATGTAAATGAAATACATCTACAAGCAAGATATTCTGTCGTTAAGGATTAGGAAATACGCGTTATCGCTTAAGTAGTGACCACTATAATACCACTGGAATTTCAAGAGCAATCAGCACAAATGGCCTGTTTGCCCATACATAATTCAATCGATTTCTTGCGGGATCAGTTCCACTTGCGCATGTAATTATGCAAGCATAATGCGATTTCGATTACCCCAAAGAGGTATCCACCGACGATATCAGTTAAGCCCCTCAATGGGTATTGGTAATCACCCTTTACTTCCGACTCGTTTGCTTAAGCACATGCTATTTACGCTCTTGATATCACATTAAGAGCGTTTTAGCGCTAATGTTGTAACATAAACTGGATTAAATGCCTAACAATGGGTTACGTAAATTGCCGGACCGTAGAATGCGGTAGCAAGTTTTTACGGCACGTTTCAACGAGCAGAGGCTGTTCTGTAGAAAGTGTTGTGCTCACGGGCACCTACCCGCCATTTCCCAACATAATTTCAAAATTCATTAGCTTTCACATGTAGACATAGTTCGATTGGCCAGTGGACGAACGGTAGGAGTAAAAAAAAATACCAGCAGCTGGCTACTATCAGAAATTGCAACCGGGGTTCAAAATTAACTTCCTTTTAACCGAGTTTAGCGCGCGAGCATGCGCAGTTCTGGTAAGGTTCACGTAAGTGAGTAGCTTAAGGGCATCGGTGATTCATCAGACCGGATTACAGCTAAATTACTTGGCTCTAGTCGACCGAGGCCCTGTTTACAGGAGCAGACACGTATGAACGCTTTCTTTCGATTGATTTAGGTGCCCCAAGGGGCTGCTGATCTTCTTAAACTGACTGATAAAAGTTATTTATTAACTTTCCATAGGATTTCTCCCAGAAGCGCATTGCCCCGCCCAGCAGTTGAATCGATATGATTGCTTGCTTTATTTTATCTTAAATTGCTAATTTCCTTTGGTGAACGATGCAATAGGATTGCAATTGCCAGACCTTTCAAAATTTACTGTCTGAACTTTTATAGAGTTGTAAATAAAATCGGGAGTGGTTAAGATTCAGGCTTATTAAGACATTTTCAGTTTCGTACAAGGCGATTTAATGTGATAAACATTTCGAAGTAAGGTGAAATTTTATTTTTTTGCAATTAAACTTTTTTAAAAATGTTTTCATAATACACGCACGAGTTAAATAATAAAAAGAAAGTAAGAGGTATATATACGTTTGGTTTGTATTTCTTGCGATCAGAATTACCGATCAACTATGTCATTTAGGTAAATTTTCGAAAACGACAATATTCTTAAAATAGTAAAACATCAAATAGGGTTAAATACGAAAAACGTTCACGCTTTAAATCGTGAAATCCTCTGAACTAATATGTTAATTCAGTCTTTATTTTTTTATTGCTTTTAGTATTTATAATGATGATATACTGGATTGATAAAAAGGAATAAAGTAAATTGGGATCGATCGTATGGAAAATGAAACTTTTCGACATTTTAAAATTTAATATATAGAGTAGTACAATCCGTTGGGAAATGCACACACTCATTCTTGACTCTAAATGATTGATCTGCAAACACCATGAGAAGACCTTAAATTCAAAATGTTAACTTGGATTGTTTCAATATAAGGAGTGAACAAATTGAATGTAAAGAAGAATGTTAGGTGTACCTTATTTTTACACCTTTACCTATAAGATGACATTTTAAAAGTGTAATCGATGATACATTTTGTGTTAAGAATAAAGATGCTTACTAGCCAAAATTCATTTGAAATTGTATTGACCTTAGATCGATTTTAGTTTTTGAAGAGTCAACATCACATATCCATGAGGTTACACAAAATTTCAAAAGCCTTCATTTCCGAAGAAAGTTATAAAGAGATGGACTTTCGCCTCCACATGGAATTCCTAAATCATCTATCCAGTCACGATGATTGGTAAAAATTTCGTTATGGGTTTCCACAGAATTCTTATATTTGTACGAAAAGTATCATATCAGATAGAATTAATCACTCATGTTGGGTGGGTAAACGGGCGGTGAGGAAAAACAAATGGGTAACATGCTCAATGATCACGATCTGCAGGATCGTGGTGACATTTGGACCATGCGAGGTTGTGAGAAAAACAACATCGCTAGCAGTGGTTAAATGAATGAATATATGCCTGCACCTATGGCGCAGAAATGGTAATTAATGATAAAGCGGCCAAGGAATAATAAACAAGCCACCTGTCGAACTGCTACGATGTGATTCTAATTAAGACGATCTGTGCGCGGTTCACAATGCCGCCGATCGCAGGCATCTTTTGCAAGAACTTTCATACTCAAAGTGTTGTCAGCAAAACTCTCGCAGGGACAGGTACATACCGTGAAAACTAGTTCAAGTTGAGAATTATCCGAAAAAGAAATGCCGTGCAATGGAAACGAACTATAGGCCTGATTGTCCACTCACTTTGATCCGGCCACAAGTTGTTGCCCAATTACAAAAGATACCGGGATTTTTGCTGAATGTAAACTTATTTGTTATGAACGGGTTTATCCAGTCACCCTGGACCAAGACCGTGCAATGTGCACCTGTTTATTTACAACCTGGGGAGATCGAAGATTACGGCCCAGAAATTGTATTGTATCGTTAAAACGCATATATTAAAATGAAACAAGAATAAATAAATAAATGGCGATATTAATGAGGAATGAATTATGCCGGGCAACTTTCGAAAATTTCTTTTACTAAATTTATTAAGATTTTTGGGAATCGGGAATAAAGTGAAGGGTAATAACACCATAATTTGCCAGCGTCCTTCGCGTTTTTTATGAATAAAATTGTCATTGATATCATTATATCTGTAAAATGCTTTTGAATAAGGGAAAGGAAATTGAAATGAAAGATTAATGGGATTGTGGCACACATGTAAATTGATTTAAATGGTTATAATATTTATCTTTTAATTAAATTTTAGATATAAGATTGAGTTTTTTGTAACCAAACACTTTAATAATGTATAATAATAGAATTTGGATATATTTAGGAATGTAAATTTTAATTTAACGTGATAAGGATAAATTGAGAACTATCATTTTTCTTTAGATTTAAAACATCCTACATGTATGACGTACATGCGATTTTTGCTTGATTTGTCATTCCCTGTTATTTTTGGATCAATGTCAGAGTTTATTAACATGTTTTACAATTACTAATTTCATTTTATTTCAACTTTTACTACAATTTTTATATGCCTCATTAAATTAAGGCATATATTACCATACTCAGTTCAAGGAGATTAAATCACTACGCATATTCAGAAGTTAATTGGCGTAGTACTTTCAGAGACTAAAAATCCAAGTGGACAAAACCTGTATTTATTTTCGCTTTCATTATTATTATTATTTTTCTGATTTATTTATATTTCAGTTTTACAATACCTACTGTTCCATTTTAAATGATATTTTTTTTAAAAATATATAGTAGGATTTAGTAATCCAGTGTAATTAGAACCTGTGATTGAATGCCAAATGTTTTCCTGCTTTCGGTTAAAAAGTATTAGTTTTGACAAATATATATGTTTCTATGCACTAGTATTACTTCTATGTGCCACGAAGCAAAATCATCCAGTTAAAAATTCCTGTTAAGTTATATAACCGTGAATGATAACTACAGCCCTAATGTACAAATATAGTACTAGCTTATTACAAATATTTTGGGATATTGTCTTTTCATTGGAAGTTGAGTGCAAATTAATATATTTTAAAAGTCATATTGCATATGTGTAGTTAAACCATAAAAAACCGAACATTTTTTTGAAGAAACCTTACAGAGTGCCTTAATAATTAATCATACTTTTGCTCTCCGATTTTTAACGTTTCCAGCAATTTAATATCAAATCAACTATCGCGATCTGGTCGATACGTGAGAAAATTAAAAAAAATTGCCACAATTGTAGCATTGTCTTATAGTTCCGGGTAAGTCCATCAAGGACTTAGCAGATATACCTCAGATATGTAATTTGCTGTAATTAAGGTACCACTGAATAATTAATTTCAATCCTTAAATGTAAGAACCAGTATTTAGTTAAAAAAAAATTAATTTTTTATTAACAAATTACGGCGCCAATTTTCAAGGACACATAAGTCAGGGAAAAAATTTCCAAACTTAAAAATTATTTCATACATTACGGTGTCACCACCTTATCACGATTAAGCATCAAAAGCACACAAGTTGCGACTTCCGCGAAATTTTAATAGCTGACCATAAATAAGCCTCCTACTTTCACGTAATTACACGTAGATCTCGAGTACCACCAGACGGGAGTGTAATAAAAGAAAGGCCTCGCATATTTTCAAGAAATCGCAGGTGTGATTATTTACTGCGCCTCTCATGAACTCAGCAAAAATGTCACAATTTTGAAATGACACAATCATAAACATTACGATGAACGAGATATTCATTGTTAAATGCCTTTTGAAGTGATCGTAATCCTGCCGTACCTCTGTTTCGAAGGAATTTGCATATACGAGTATTACGAATTGTAGAAAATGTGAAATAATGAAATTATTTCGCGGTCAGATGAATCAGAAGAAAAGGAAGGTAGGCTCGTGTCCTCAATCAGGAATTTCAGTATGTTGGGTGTTTCTGCTTATTTTGTTGTATCTTTTGGGGCTCGTGTTTGGCCGGATGTAAATTGTGGGGGAAAAATAAGAGAGAAACTTGAGTGAGTGGCAAGTTCAAGTTTTTCTTAGCATGTCAGCAATTTTGCCCCGGTTGTCACTTTTAATTCATTGCTAACAGGAACGCCTGATCAGAGATTAATAATTTTATTGGATCACACCTTTTCAGCTATCTATCCTCCTTGCTTACACTTTAACTTCACCGCATTCTTAGCATTTATGAGGCCGACTTTTTATCTGACCGGTAATGGTAGCTATTACGCGCTAAGAGCCTTTTTGCCTACTGTGAACTCAATATGCGGTCCTAGAAAAGTGAAGTCCACTTTCTCCAATTTTTTAATTTTGTATGTCGGTTCTTTTTTTTATTTTAAATTTTTTTCAATGCTTTGAATATTTGGAGTTAATGTAATAGAAAGAGAAATACATTTTTCATTTATTAATTAATTTAATTCTTTTCATTCTTTTAAAAAATGAAAATCTTTCTGAAATTAAATAGTTCATAGTTAAAATTATGCAATTGATGCAACTAATCTGCAGAATTAATTACGAAAGCTCCGCCAATTATTTAGTGGGTTTCATTTTGGTACTATTAGAAAGAATGTCGAATTACAGGCGGTTTTCCTCTCAAATAAGTGATTTAATGCTGAAATAAAAGATTACGAATCTTACCACATTCTTGTGAAATTTTTAATTATGAGTATTCATGTTAGATAAAACTTGAAACATAATTTAATTGATAGCTTCACAGACCGAATATGTGGGAGTATATTATTGATACATATTATTAATTATTAGAATACATTACTCCTTTGCTTCACTAGTAGAGAGTTATACGCCAGAAATTGTGTTTATGACCTCCCGTATATTTTGATTTACGTCAAATTAATAAATAAAAACAATTAACTACAACTATTAATAAATAACAACAACTAACAACTAAAATCGTCAACAATTAAAAGCCAATTTCACTACTCATTCGCAAGTTCGTCGCTTAAGTCTTTTGTTTTTTCTGGGGCGAAAATTTCTAATTAATCCATTTCCCAGCAGTCACATTCTATTTTAGGCTCATATCATAAATCAATCTAAGAGTCGCGAGCTAATTTAAGCGGTCGGGACAGCCAGCAGAAAAAGTTGTCTGTGAAACGATTGCGATGAGATCATGCGCTACATACCTTTTGTTTCAAATTCGATCCATTCACATGCTTACTATCAAGTGGCTCGGCACGCGGAGTAAAATGAAAAACGCTTGTAATAAAGAGATCAATCGGCGAATATTCTGACAAGTCTGCAAGGCCCCCTAAACGGTAGATAAAATTAAGCGGGCAAATGATCATTAATCATAGAAACTAAAGCAAAAGCGTGAGTCTTAAGCCACGGACAGACGAGCAGAAAAATTGCAAGGAGGCGACTACTCCGACGGATACCGCAAAAAGCACTTCACGCAAAATCCACCGTGGAAACTCGTTTTCCCTCGAATCGACTTTTACTTTCTTCGACAATTGTATGCGCAGGCGAGAGGGCATTGTCGAAAATTGGAATCCGACAAAGCAACGCGTAATGACGACGAAATGAGTCGCAGGACTGTGATTAATTACAAATGGTGAGCTTGGCAATAAATCTATCATTAAATGCGATTTTTGGCGGGGAAATTGAAAAATTGCAACAAAGTCAAAATCGTTCACGTTAAAAGTAAAAAAAAAGGAGATTAGACCATTTAATGAAAGCAGAAAGTCGACTAATGCCGCTCCAGGCAGTTTAACTAAGGGGCGGATCCTGTTTACGTATTAATAAAATTTAACAAGTTACAGTTACCAAACGAGTTAAAAATATTTGAACTATTCGTTTCGGTTACGAAAGGGCCAGTGAACAGGTACGCATTTAATTGCTCTCGAAATATTTACGGGCAAGTGTTTCAACACTTTCTAAACCAACAAATGAATTATTCACAATTTTTGAAAAACTCGTGAAACATGCGTTAGGGAGCACTTTCAAGTATTTTTCCTGTCAGAGTAAATGAGTTGTTACTGTCATATTCACTAACTTTTAATGCTACTAGTTGAAGGGTATAATCGTTGATTTTGATAAATGGTTAATAGCCTTCGGGTTTAATTTAATATTTTGAAGAATAAATTACATTAAGTTTATCGTTCAACAACTGCGTTTATGGTATTTTATATACATAAATATGTTTTTTGATTGAATTTTGTATTTCAGAACTATAGGCAGTATTTAATTATCTTTAGAATGAATTACGTATCCACTGGAAGCTTGGGTTTTATTCGATAAATTATATTTTATTGAATAATTTAAGAGAAGAAGAAGAAAAATAATAATTTACTATAATTCGAGATTGTTTGAGTGTTATTAAATGTTATATAAATTAAGGACTTTTTATAGTTTGTTACAAAAAAACATATTACACGCTTTTAATTTAAAGTTTTAATGCTTTCAAAAATGTATACATCTCTACAGCACTCTTTTTCACAACAATCGATTGTATTGTAGAATTTTAAAGAAGTTATAAACATTTGTTTGGCGATGTAAGACATATTTACGATAATAAGAAAATAGAACTATAAAAGATAAATGAAAGAAGCTGAATATGCGTAAATTAGTATTAAAAGAAAGAAGACTGCTAGTCAGCCAAAAGAGCAAAAAGAAATACTCAAGCTAAAAGTTTAAAAATTTAGTAAATGTGAGTACAAAAGTAATAGTAAAATAAAAGATGATTAAGATGATGTTAACAGCAAACATTTTTATGAAAATACTATTGAGAAAATTCAAAAGAATAAGTAATACAATAAAACTATAATTAAATAGTGTGATTATGACAAAAGTGCGCAATATGATGTTTGTTGGATTGTTTTGTGCCAAATTTGTATGCTGTGGTATTCAAACTTACCAGAATTATTTTTTGCGAGAATTTTTGGTGGATTGCCTGTGAAATTTTTAAATATCGAATTAGATAAAAAACCAATTTCAATCTACAGTGTGCAAATAAATTTTAGTGCGTCAAGTTTTCAAAACAATTTGATGATGATGGTAGGAGGAGTTTGAGACATAACAATAAGTTTCAAATAATTTTAAAAAAGTAACGATTCGTAATATGTAGGCAAGTAAATTTTATTTTCTCATATATAAGGGGTAGAAAGTAACTAGTAAGTGAAAATAAAACTAATTATAGCGAATATGAGATCATTTATCTACATCATCATTTGGATAAATTAGGATTTAGGATGGTAAAATATTTTGCCTTGTCAATTTTTCGAAAATTGTGATTTAATTTTCTGTGCTCAAAGAATGCAAGCACATATAAGTTCTATTATGAGAATATTATAATAAATAAGTGTTGGTATTAAAGTCCAATTTTAGCATTTTATACATATTTTGCTTTTTATAAATTAGTATTGTAATAAATTGAGTTTAGAAATAATATTGAAAGACATTTTCGGCTTATGATTTGAATTGACGGTTTTCAGCAATATAAAGGGGACGACAATACTAAAACATCTATCAAAAATATTAGTGCATTTTTATAATCAACAAAGTTGAGAAAACAGATCGAAAAATAAAACACTAATGTTTTGCTTTAATAATATAAAAAGGAAATGGTAAATGGAACGACGATACATTCCACTAACTGAACAGTTACCTACGAGATTACGAAAACTTACGTGATATATCCATTCACGAGATCTTATCAAATTACCCTGACAACGGCTTAACAAATTAAAAACATGAAAACACGAAAACTCAAATAGTTGGAATGGGAGCACAATTTGATAAATCACGACAAAGCAAATATTCCATATCTACCGAACAGTTACCGCCTAAAATTTCCTGTCGTGTAATTAAACTTTATCACTTCCCAGAATCTTGCCAAATGGCCTTTTGGGCGCGAATGCGGACCAATCGATTACTACAAGCTCTGATTAGCGAAATCCAGGTACGGCCCGGTACACCCATTTGCTGCCGCTTTAGGGAAAAAACAATAAAGTGTAAATTAAATGCTATAGCCTGAAGAAAATCTTAAATGTAAGCTCTTTGCTTAAAACACACATATCGCCTTTAGTAAATCCATCAGGAAATTGATAGGACCTCCCAATCTCAATCTGATTATATAAAAATCATATTAGTAAAGTTTTTCAGTTCTTGTAATCTATGCTTAAAGTAAATGTGAACTGAGCCTGGATGCATAGCGAAACTTGGCCGATAGATGAGCTCGAGAAAGATTGTCTCAATCTCAAGAGCCTTTGTTTCTGTAAATACGAGTAGTATCTTCAGCGGTTTCCGCCTTCGCAAACTGTGAAACGAGAATGGCAATCCGTTGCCACTATAACACATTGTTTACACCTACACGACACGGCGGCCAGCTATTACGTCCAACAATTGCAATTGCATTGGTGCATTTCCAATTTTCCACCTGAATTGAGCCCAGAGCTGTTGTGGCGAAATTTTTTAATCCGTCCACCAATGGTATTGTGCTACCATCACCAGAAGTTGAACTTCCACATCCAGTAACTTTCTCCGGTGCGATTTCGAAGACGTTCGTCAGAGTTGTCTTCAAAACTGTCTTTTTCATGTTGGTGGAGAAAAATGCGAGTGCAATTTATCACACTGCGCAGCCCTGCGAATACAAGCCTACGACTTATGGCAAGTAGCATGAGCTAGATGTGAAGGTTATTTACTATCTGCAATCTACTGAAATTTATCTAACCTGCCCGTGGCCCATCAGATCCATCGGTTTACCTGGACGGTCACTTAATTGCTGAGAAATGTACGACCAGGTATCTAAGTAATCGCTGCATCTTATAGTATGGTTTCAAAGAAATGATTGGTATCGACCTATCGAAGTGTTCCTGATTCGCCGCTGGGTACTGCGCATAGTCGCAATACGACTACGGTGCGCGACACGTTCGCGAATACCTGGCGTCGATTGTCCCTTTAAGTGACCATGCAAGGCCTACCGTGAACGATGACTGCAGCAACTCACGTAGTGCTCGGAGGCGATTTTCTCGGCGATAATCGGATGTAATTGCTAGGGAACTAACCACTCCTCTATTAAATGGCATAGGCGAATCAAATAGACGCAAATTAAATGCTCATATGCGCCCGATATGCGGCAAAAAGTGGCCGCGAGGTAAGTTTCACTTCACGTCTGTCGAACGGGGACCCATTGTCTTTTGCTTTCAGTGGTTCTATGTCAAAGGTTCATTGGCAAGTAAAAGGTGGAGCATGCTGTGAATAAGTGCCGAGTGTCTTTCTCATGATAAATGGCTTGTCAAACAACATATAAATATTAAGGGCAGCATTTTGAGATAATGTAGAAATTTATTAAACGATTTATTTGAACGATTTTTAGAAGTTCTTGAAAGAACTACGTTCTGAAGAGCACTTGTGGTTAAGGTTCATGATAAAGATCATGTTTAGCTATTAAACGTATATGCATCCGTGCTACTAACCGTTGAAGAATGCCTTCACAAGGAGATAATCCTGGTTGCAACATCAGGTTATTTTTATCATTTTAGTATATTGCCAAAAATTTAAAAGTCCTGAGTTTAGAGGAAGTGGTGGCTTGCAAGATTTGAACTAAACATATACATACATGTGAAGTTAGAGAAAAACTTGTAATAATAATAAAAATAGTTGAATATTTCGGAGTTCGATTTATTTTCGATTAAATAAACCAGTGATGAGTTGTATATCAGTCATAATAGACGTAAGTAACATCAAATCAGTAAATTACGTTATTATTAAGTATAATTGGATTAAAACGAAATTTTACGGCCGACAGTTTTCTCATCCGATATTAGTCTTAATTCGATCGCATTTATAGTACAATAGTTAAATAATTTCAGTTTTAAAAACATTGCTATTTTTAAGGAGTAATTTTTGATTGTAACCTGAGCGCACACCTTTTTAAAAAAATAGTATTCTCTATTAATAAACTAAATAATAATTCAGTAAGCATCGTTACATTGTTACTACCGTTGTTTCTACTTACATTTATTATTTTTAAAAATTTTTTCTATTCTTTTAAACAACACATGATACAAGTTTGAAGCATTTCTTTTAACCTAATAAGATCTAAAATTACACCTTTTCCTTTCTTTTAGGGGTTTTGAGCATGAATTCTTATTTTATTTGAATTTATATTGCCAATATTACGTTATTCAACTGTTTTGCGGCAAATATATAAGATAGATCAAACTAAATAAATAACGAATGGAATGCTATATGATTTATGACAAAAATATTTCTTGTAGCACTAAATTATTATTTTTTCCTGCTAAATTAATTGACATAAAAGGAGTCCTTACTAGAGATCGCTTTCTATTTACTGCGTTCTGATAATGTGAATTAAAACGGGATAAAAAATGAAAGCTAGTAATAACATCAATACTTATCAAAACATTTTAACAGTTTGCCAGTACTAACTGGTTAAATAGTGATGAAAAACAAATAAGTAAAAATTGATTGAAAACCAATTCCAAAACAATTTGGGGCAATTATGAGAACAAAAAGCCGTTCATTTACTTTTTCGTCTCAGAAACTTTTTCTTTTAACCAATTTGCAAAAGTTTTATGAGTCTTTAAAATTTATCACAAAATAAGAAATCTATTGATTTTTCAATGAAAATTAAAAACATGTTTAGAAGTCATGTAAAACAAATACAAAGAATTGCTAAAAGTTTGTGCATTAAACGGTTATAAATTACTGACCTTACCGAGTTTAATATAAGAAAAAACTGAGATGTCCGAATTGTTCCACTAAACGTTTTTAGTTAGTGCACTTGAATTTGAAGAAATATACAATTATAAATTTTTAGATAGTTTTCGCAAGAAGAGGTGTATCAAATTGAAAAACAAATGCACATATAATTAGCAAAAAAACATAAATTAAGAAATGTATTGCAATTTAAAATTAGATTGTATTAAAAATTATTAAAATAATGAAAATAGTAACTTCACATTTAAGAAAATAAATTCCAAGGTTTATGCACCCGTAAAATGCAAACAATAGCGTTTAAGTTTAAAATGCTAAGCAAGATTGGATTTCTATGTCACTGAATATATGAATACTTTTCTAATACACAATTAGATATTATTCACAATAAAAATCAAGTATTTATGATACTATCAGATAATTAACGGACATAAAAGCTATATCATATTGATCTGTGACTGACACTATTAAATATGTTGGACTCTTATCGATCATGGGAAATACAAAACCAATGACGGAAAGGAAAGGTGTCGCATACTTTAACTTATGCTTAATTGGCACTTGTGCTAAAGGCAAATAATCACAGCAACGTTGTATTTTAAAATAAATTTGTTTTGTAATTATATAGCAAAAACCAATGAAATGGAGGACATTTATAGTAATTTCTATGCTGTAACAGTTGGAATAATCGACGCCCATATTTCAAATTAATACAACTACGTCAAAAGTGGTACCTTTCCAATAGGCAAAGATTGGAGAAAGGTATTATTTCTTTGCAAGTAAAAATAAGTTCTCAAGAATTGATTAATCATTAATGTAAATCCGAACTTCAAACATAATCCATCTTTTAAATTATCCATAAATGGTTTTGATAATATACTCGTATGCTTAGCAATGCTCACGTTTTAAAATTGAACGATATTTGGTTCAACTTGAATATTTTTGTAATAGCTCTTTATAGTCTTTTGTTGGTATTTTTCGCTCGTGTTTCTATACCACCCGCTGTTGAATCCCATTACTATTCGACATTAAAGAATTTAGGTTGCAGATAAGCAGATACCAATTTTGTATGAAAGTATCTTGATTGAGTTGAGCCACACTCGTTTAAATTAACATTTAGGTATAATTGGTCCATTAGCAATAGACAAAAAATTCGTACAAGAATGATCATCACCATAAAAAGAGGATGAGTGAGTCCAATAAGCAAAAAGTTCTAATGATCTTGACGAAAACAGTTAAAAGGAGGCAAGAAACAGAACAAAGCAAGTGAAAGCTGGCAGCAATCAAAGCGGAATTCCTCGAGAAAAATGATTGAAGGGAAACAGAGAAATTGTTTCACTAGAAATTTTCATAAGTGCGCCAAGCAATTTAGTATTGAACAGTTTTCATTGTATGCTCCTTCGATATTCAGACAACTCAGAAAAAGACCAAATACAATAGACTTTCACTGATCAACGACAAGTTCAATCCTCGAACGTATTTTTTAGGTACCTAAACACCTGCACCCTTCAAGGTTTGTACATAACAAAAGATCTCTAGACTGAATCTTTTTGGTCTGGTGCATTTGGTCTACCTAAGAGCTTTAAGCAAAATTTACCAGTTTTAAAACAATTTGAAGCAAAACAGTAGCAACTAGGAAACAGCGCCTTGGGTTGTTTACCAGCATTTAAAATTTTACGCTTTGTTGACAAGAGACAAAATATGAATTACCTGGCGTATCTGAAGCGTAGTGATCGTAAGCGCACCTCGGGAGGTGTGATCACATAGTATGCGAAATTTGTGATCGTAGATACCTCCTCGGCTCTATGAGCTAGAATTATCGAGTGTTAGGGATCTCGTTGAATTATATAAGACTAAGACCTAGTTTTTAGGTGAATGCGGGCCGTGCGAGAAAAAATGTCGGCCACATTATGCCATCCCTCAACAAATTGCGTCATGTCGTCATCGTTGGCGTTGCTGTTGTGAAAGATGACTGGGTTCGATAATTATGGTGATGTGAATTGCGTCTGGTTGAAGAATGCAAGTAAGAAAAGGAGGAAAGCCTTCCGACTCATCTTCAATCGTGGCGGTTTCTGTTGGCTTGCAATTAATGTCGCGGATGAAATGACAAGCTGGCCATATTTCACTCAATAAATCCGCTCGAGTAATTTTTAATGCTTTGTTGTACCGATAAATGGTGAAAACGACTCCATTGTTATCCAAATGCGCTTTTGACGAAATTATGGGTATAATTGGATTATTGTGGGTTACTTGTCTTCGAAACAAATTGTAGTTTTTCATCATATTTTGCCTTTTGTTTATTTTCGCTGTTTTATACCTATTATATATATATTTTCCTTGTTTACATTCCAAAATAATGATACTAAAAATAATATCGACTTGAAATGTTGCTAGAATTAGAAACTTTTGTTGAAAACTTTGTTCCCTTAATTTCGACTGCAATGGCTTTAATTGAATAGAAAAGTGATTACCATTGAGTTATATTCTCCTAATATCGCAAGGTTTTAATTATGTTAACCTTATGGCATCGTACAGATAAAAATAATAGACAAGTTTTTTAAATCGAGATATTTCTGCACTAAATATAAAATATAAAATTATTAATTTTGCTACAAGAGTTGCTTAAAAAATATTTCGAAAATAAAGTAACATTTGCACTTCTTATCTAAAAGTACACTTCGACTTATCCTATTCATCATGTACTAGAAAAATATTCATTTTAGTTACATGCATAAATCATGTAAAAATCTTTTTCAGTTGGGATAACTCTAAATTTATAGAATAAGGGGCAGTGCAGTTTAATGGCACATATGTTACTAAGTAAAAGCAAAACTACGCAATGTTGCTGATGATTTTGAACTCTTTCCTGCTCTGAACTGTGTGAGGATGCTGTATGAATGTACAGTGTATGGCCTTAGGGAAAAAGAAATAACAATTTATAGCAAACGTTTGTATAAACAATCATCTATACTAAAGTTTGAAGAATATAAAGCAGGTTTTTATATTGATAAATGGTTAAATTATATTTTATTTCACAAAGGGATGTAATTTTATGTAATAGTTTATGCTGGTCTCAAAGGCAATTTACATATAATTCAGAGCATTTTTATTATTATGCATTATTTAGTATACCATAAAAGTTTTCTTGCAGGCTTTTGTTAAACTACAGTCCAAAAGAAGTAAGGAAATGAGTAAATTAATACATTCAATATTGTTTCACTATTTTTATACTAGGCAATTGAATGTGTATTGGATGTAAATAGTATTTATATATTTTACTCAATATTTATTTGAAATCGTATAGTATAATTGATAATTATTTTGTCTTTTTAATTTACTTCTATTTTAGAAAAGAATAGTAGTAAAGTATACCCAATTTGGTACATTTCGTATAAAAGAAGTCATCAGATTGAATCATACTATTTTCTTGGTTAATTTAAATATTAATATTACTTTATTAATATCTAACTTAAAATAAACACCGCCAATTACTTAAATTCAAAGTTTGTAGCTTCAATAGTGGCTGAGATTCTTTCACAAGCTGTAATGAGAACTGGAACTCATAGAAACGGCAGAAACTGTTTCAAAATCGGGTAAGCTGTTTTTGAAAAAAATTTTAAACATAAACACAATCTCCGTTCCGTCGTCGTCGTTACAATATTTTTCAGATAAAAAGGTGATTAAAAGACTTAATAGAAAAAGAACTAGATAATGAATAATATTAATCGATATAAAGGGTAATCTAGATAATTTCTGTTCATAGTGTTCGTAGTCGGGTACAATGCCCATACATACATAAATTGGAACAAGGGGGCTTAGTGTTCGCTCACTCGAAAATTCACCTCAATTTATATAGTTTAATTTATGTTGTTAGGCTTAATACAAGCCGAAATAATAATAATAATAATAATAATAATAATAAAAAAATAATAACAAAACACTAATAAAAAACAACAGTATTAAAACTAAACAAACAAAGTTTAATAACTAAATAGGAAGATAACAACGAAGAACATTAAAAAACTTATTATTTTTTATTTTATTATTGTATATTTGGTATATTTTCAGTTTGATTTTACATGTGCATATACAATAGGAACTTATCTAATTTAGAGGTGGAAAATGCTTCTTTTATTATTTATTCATCATTTAGCCGAAGGGATGTACGTATGTGATTATCATGCGCGGGAAACACTTTTCAAAACCCAGTGAAAGTTAAAGTTAAAATTCCATTTATTATCTTATTTAGTACTTACTATTTTTTACTTAATTACTACTGTCGACAAGTTGTCGGATTAAGGGATTTTGGGACAGAGAGTAGTGCTCCAAAAATTTGCTATTTATGCTATTCAGCCTAAGACTTATTTTATCTATACTGGCTCTTAGGTGTAGCTCTGAGGTGATTAAAGATCTTATTCTAAGAAGGGGTAGCTTTTGCTATAAAAAGGGGTCATTATGTGGGACACTTAGAACTTTTGTGTCATCTAAAACTATACAATCCCAAGATTTATTTCCCGATTAGAAATAAAGATATCTATCTTCAAATAAATAAGTAAATAATCACTTTAGAAGCCAATGACCCTTCTTTACAATTTTTCCAATTTTAGCGTAGGTATATTGGCGCTATGACTTATAAGTACAGAAAATAAAAAAAATTAAAGTCGACTTTATGATGCTGATTTATATATCAATTGCAGTAGCATAACTATGTTAGTATTTCTGGAAAAAATAAAAAAATAGCTATTATATAAATGTGAAAAATATTGTGCAAATGAAGTTCGTGCTGTACAAAGTAACAAAATTAGTCAAAGCGTTTATTTTTTCTTCCGTAGTTCGTTAAGGCTATCAGATTCAGAAAAAAACTATTCTCATACCAAGAGCGGACACGGCAAATAAACCAAATCGCGGTCATCATTCCTTAACGATCACATCGCGTGCAAAATCAATTAAGCGAATTCCCATCACCTGTATCTATCGATCCAGTCGGAATTCCAGATCTGCACATTCTCGCAACGACCTGCATTTGGTGTTGCATAATTTCCATTGAAAATCATCAATTCCCCGATCGACGTAACATGAAGGAAAGTTAAGAAAAACTGATCTCTGAGTTAGTCGACATGAGTTAGGTCCTAAAATTGACTCATGCGTACCTGTGCCTGCATCTTTTAGGCATTTGCGAAGATCTTAACCAAACGGATCAAAACGATTGATCGTTTGTTTGGGAACATGTTCAAAGATCAGTGCAAACTGATCACCACGCCGGCAACTGTGGTTGCAACTGGAGCAACTGTCTGTTGTAAATCCAAAGATTTATTTGGTCTTTACTAAGCATTTTTACTAGGCATACCAGACATTTTTCTGGCGCGGACAGCTGATAAATTATAATCGGCGAGCAATCAGGATAAGGTCTGAAGTGCGTGCATATGGGAACAAACACCGGTTGCCTTAGATTCCGTTTTCGTGGAATGATTTATGAACGTATTCGGTGTGTTTTGGGTTACACAACCGAAAATATGAATTTGTACGAATTATCTGCGGTATGTGAACTCTCGAACTACTTCTGCATTTCAATCAGGGGATCGGAAGCATACGTGCTCAGAGCAATTTATTGCACCGCCTTTTTTTAGATAAATCATGTGGCAATGGCTAATAGTAGGCACGCGAATTATTTGTAAATTTCAGCCTATTTTCGCGGTTGTTAACGAACGAACCGATGCAAAAAAACACATGAAAACGGTGAGAAATCATAAAAATTCAGTAGAGCGCTACAGTTTATACGATGACATTGGTAAAAAAGTGAGAAAACAGCAATGTTATGAGTTATCTCAAAATAATTTTTTATGATGTCATTTGATGCTTGAGATTTATTGCATTTGCCACAAAGTTTTTCCAATACAACATTTTTTCATAGGATTTGTGCACAAACCCAGAGCGCTCCTTCGATTACTAGTGATTAGAAATTATGCTTTAACTTATCAAAATAAGTCATTTTTGCAATACGTAGTATATTATCTTTAAATATTAAATATTAGGTAAATCTTGAGAAAAGATGCCCTTTATATTCTGATTGGTAACTTTCTGCAAAGTTTATATCTAAATAACTCACATTTATTTATCGTTACTCGAATTATTACTGAAATTATTGTACTTTTATTATTAGGTATATTCTAACTTTTAAAATATTCCTACAATTTGAATAGAAATATTTAGAAGTTAATAAAATAATAGATAACTTCAAAGAGACTTAAGGTAATTAAATAACAAAAAAATGTCTAAACAGAAGTTAGTTTTAATTAAAAAACAACTTAAGTTAATTAATATTAAACAGTTTAGTAATTCTCTTATTAACTATTGTAATAACCCTGTATACTTTCATTCAAGTGCCTAATCTCGCAGCTACCTGTTGCATAAAATTAGCAAATTACACTACATACGCTACTATTTAAGTTCTTGCAAAGTACTATTCAAAAAATAAAGCAATTTATTTGTAGCTTTTTTTTGGGCGTAAAAAATTGAAACAACACAAAATCAGGGTCATTATGCGTTATGCATTAATAAGCCTGGATTATAAGGCCAACCAAATACTACATGTATTTAACAGATTTGCTTATAAAACAAATTTCGTATCGTATCACCTTTCAAAGGGTCGTTCTACTACTCTTATCGTTTTTATTTAGCTCAGCTTTACATTTGTAAAACCATATCGCGAGTTATCTATGAGGTTCCCTTTTCACAGTGGTTTGTCTAGAGGTAAAAGATAAAAGGTACAATTACCTATTAAAAACAAATGACCGTAAAAACTGTTGTTCTATATCTAACGCAAATTTTTCCACTATCTAGGTGAATTGAAATTTTACGGTATCTTCACAATTGGTTGTAGGTCATTTCGCGAGCTCATAAAAGTGTAGGGTTATTATAATATGCAAATTATATAGCACCTCCATTATTCGCAAGTAATACTGTTCTTTTATGGACATATACAATAAAAATTCACCTGACTGGATGAGTAATCGAAGCCAACGACCCGAATAGTCGTAACATCTTCCTTCCTCCTCACAAAAGTGCCTACTTAAAACGGTTTGTCCGCCAACGGAGGCATGCTTAGAAAGTAAAAAAAAAAATATATAATTTTTTTTTTAATTATGCTAAACGATCTATTTACTTGCGAAAAATGCAAATCACCAGAGGAAACCACTTGTGAATTCAACGCGCACCGGCCGTCTTCTTTGGAGCTTTTATAAGACCACCGAAGAGGCGGGGATTCCCCGCTCAATGTCTAGGTCAAGTTCAATAGCATATGATGGCCGGTGTGGCGCTCCGCCGTCCGTCATCGTTTTGTAATTATGATTATCATCTCTTTGCACGTTGAACTTGCTAATGAGTCCGTCCAGGGGATAATTTGAAGATGAGCAATTGTTTTGCTGCTTGTTTGATACATAACAAAAATTGCTATAAAACTACGAAATATTCTTGCTCTTCATCGTTTTGCGGTTCGCGGAAACGCCAGGTCATGGACTAGTGACTGACCTACATCCATTCAAATTTGCATATAAAAAACAACGGAAAAAGAGCATTAATTTAACTTTTGTGACAACACCCATTAGGATAGACAGGCAAAGAATCGAAAGATTTTGTTTGTGAAACTTTTCTGAAATATTCAGTCGTCCCGCTAGGTATTTATCTCGCGGTAAGGCTTGAACCAGATCATTCATCAAAAACCGATGTTGTAATCAACATTGACATTTTTGAGCGAAGAAAAACGCTTAATTATAAAGTTTTACTGAGGGCGAATGTCTTGAAATGATAAAGTTTCTTTGTGAGCGGCAAAAAGAGAAGCATTTTCCGCAAAGTGCAAAAACGCTCCAGCACCTGTCAATTAAGACCGGACCCATATGGATCTAAGGCGGTACGATCAACACTACGAGTGATTATGAATGACACCGGGCGATTATCGCAAGGCTCCCTCTGTGCACCTGTCGTTTTTCTGTGATCAACGTCGCGTCGAGACTGGACCATCGATTGCAATTTAACGATTTTTCCGAACGGTCTCAAAAACACAGATGGGAAATTACCAGCGCAGCATGCTTAAATGCCTGGAATATCTGGCATCTTTACCATTGAGTAGACGTTGAAGATCACTAACAAGATCAACGCTGTGCACCAAGTGGCAGCTACTGGCCATTTCGTAATTTATTGAATACCATCGGCGGCGACGAAGCTCTTGGATTTCAATTAAAATTCCCCAAGATACTCGCGGGTTCTTATCTCAAATTGAGAGATCCATTTTGAGCTGCTGTTACGTTCGATTCGAACACTCTTACTGGGCAGAACCTCACGGTCATTTTGAATTCATTAAAAACATGAAGTGTTTGCGTGCTGCCGAGATTTATTTTCAAACCGATGCTATGGTGCATTTACAAAGGTTGTACGATATCGCAGTGGGAGCAATTGCTGATCGGATTTAGCTTTCTTTCGGTTTTCTGAAAATCGATTTCAGTTCTACGTTTTCATGAATTTTTTTTTTATAAAGCTAAATTGTGTACAGCTTGTCGAAGTAATTATTTATTTTAGCACAATATCGATTGACGGAGTTTCGAACTGCAGCAGCATGTAATCGATTTTCAGGTACTATATTCGTGCATATTTCCTCTTTATTTAAGTATTTCTTTTGGTTTGTTGAACGCTTTCAAAAAGGTCTCTTCGTGACACTTTTATCTGACAAAAGTTTCGAAAATCAATTTGAGAAACAACAGTTATACATCATTTACCACGGTTTTCCTTTCTAATTGAAATCGTTAAATCTTTACAAGTTGCTGGCTAATTGACTTTTCCCTCACGTTACGGAAACTCGTCAGTTTTCATAATTAAAATTTAAGAGGTACGGAATTTATATCTTAATTATTAAGATTTTGTTCAAAAAAAATTTCAAAAACCCACCAAACTGTGTCTATATGTATATCATATACTTTCACATCGTTTTATCCAGCAGACATATTCCGGAAGGTAGTAATTTTTTCTACGAAAATTAAGAAAAAGTAGTTTTTTAAGAGAATCTACATATTCTAAGGTAAAGATTACGTGAAAAATATGGGCAATATGTTGAAGGGAGAGGTATCATATTTTTTCTAATTATTTCGCATGTTTTACCACAGCATCCAATTGCAGAACTATTATGAATCTCTTGTCTAAAGCATTTGAATTCTACGTAGGGAATGCTATACCAATCGATTCTTTGAGGTGCCTGAGTAAAGTTTTGTGGTTGAACCTCCTCTCTAAAGTCACTCCTTTTGCCTCAAAATCGACGTCATGGGTTTTTAGAGGTGCACTTATTTAAATTTTTATAGATAGTTGTAAGGACATCACAGGATATTGTGTGGAGTTCATTCAAAAAGGATAAAATTACTTTTCGAACAATACCTTACCGTTTTGAAATGTACGAGTTATGCGGTTTAAATTCAAAATTTATCGAAATTTTTGATAAAAAATTGTTATTTTTTCTTATTTTCTTAAAATCGTCCACGGAAAAGATTCCTTTTTCAATATCTTCGAGTCTCATATAAGAAAACTTTGGCTGTGCAAATGGGGTCAAAGAATAATTCTTACATTCCTGTTTCTTTCATATTTTAACACATTTTCTGACTATTTCCACGGTTTAATAAAATTTCAAATTAGTTATGAAAATAGTAGGGGTAGCCACGATTGGTTGTATTTAAAATTGCATAGTTATGTCTGTACATTGGTAGGGCCTCCAAGAAAGCAAATTGTGAAATCAACTGCGAGGCAATCATAGTAAATTATCTTTTGGAGAAAAAAATAATATTCTAAATGGACCGGTAATATCATAAAAAGTTTGCTTAGAGGTAACTGACATGAAAAATCGATTAAGCGTAGCAAGGTTGCGGGAGTATGGTCGCGCATAAAAATGGGCAAAATTTCAATTTGTGGCAGCTGTTTAGTAGCAAAACTGTCGACTCACATAAGTGAACAATTTTATTAGCGCAAATGAGGTGAGTACGAAATTGTCTTTAGGGGCAATTCATAGTTTTTAACACGTTCATGGTCGGGCGGGCGGCGTATACTTCATGGATTGGTACACTCGCGCTCCCCTTTATGGTTGGTTAAGCCTCGCGCACATTAAACGCAGCCACCACGCTCACCTGGGCAGGAAGCCGAAATTTTTCCTTAAAATTTCGATTTTGTTTACTTCGGTTAATTAGCACGATGGTTAATTTGCAAAACGTGCAAAAAGCATTAATTGAGAACGCGAAACCTGCCAATCGCCCAATAGTCCTCTAACTAAAAACGATTGATTGATTCCTGTGAGTGGAAGGTAGAATTTGTCACATCAACTCATTTCAATAGATTTCCGGGAATTGTAAATATTGCAAACTAATAATATTTGTAATAAAAGATACATTTTATGAGCCACTTTGCGGCAGAGTATGAATAACAGTCGAAAAGGCAATAAAATTGATAAATTGCTTTCTACCTGTGCTTGGTCTTCCCATGATGCAATTTGCGGCTAAATCTGAAAGCCGGCGAGTATAATTTACGGCGGTAATCTAAGGACAATATCCACGTGGCTAGATGCATTGCAGCCGATTTAGGAGGTAAATGCTAATGATACTACACCGCGGCAGTTCAAGAAAGCCAAGCGGACAATAATTGGCACCTGGTTTTTCGAAGTATTGCATCTCATCGATTTCCATATAGGAGCTAATTTTGCCGCTCTTGAGGACCAGATTCGCACCGCAGACGGAGGCGACCCACAGTAATTGAAAATGTTCGCTTAAAGAATCGTGGGCTGGCTTCAAGTTTTTATATAATTATACTGCAGGTCCCACAAACTGTATGTGCAAAACGATTTGACAGACGGGTTACGTCAGCGACCCGGTCATAAATCACTTGCAGCGAGTGAAAAGTCCCCTTGTGGGCCTGAACGTTTTCCTCGGGTTCATATGTTGCACCAGACGATTGGCAGTAGTGCCGACTACTTCTGGAATTATAAATCTTTGCTAAATTAAATATCAGGGAAAAGGTAATGATAGGGGACTGCATTAGCGAAACTTGTATGGCAACGTCTGTATTTATGCGTTCTATAATCCAATCCACGAGGCCAATCCTTGCGCAGCAAATGTATATTGGATTTATGGATGTTTACTTAAATCCAAGCGAAAATGGAAATTAATTAAAATTTGAATTAAGTGCTAATTACATTACATTTGCTCTTCGCAGTAAACTATTATATTTTATGTACTTGGGGTATGTAAAGAAATATAATTTAAAAATTTGTACGTATTACCTTAGCTTCTTTCGGGAAATAATTACTACTAAATATATGTGCGAAATTGTGAATGCTATACAATTTATAGGGAAAGATACCGAAAATTTAAGCTGATATAGTTTTGCACAATATACTACGCAATATGTTAATTTCTAAAACATACCATGCATGATACTTTAAATAATAATAGCCCCGAAAACAATATTTCTAGCACATTTTGCGTTATAGTACATCACATCTATATGAAATAGAGATTTTATGTTTTAACTCCTATAATATAAAGTCAAAGAGAATACTTATTAAACGAATCGAGCGCAAATATCTAGTGAAGAAAGTAAGTAAACTCTTATGTACGGTTAAATTATATCGACACAACTGTGCCCGGTTACCGATTATAAACTTAGGCCATTTTTGGTCCATAACCTCTAGTGCCAACAACGAGTCATGTTATTAACTCTTTGAGATGCGGTGTTCTTCAGGGATGACATTCTTTTTACTTCTAAAGCACCCCTCTTAATTTTATTATTTTTTAAGTTACTAGGAATGTTAGATTTTGGCTTTATCGAATTTTGACAGCAGAATTGGAATCAGCGATCCCAAAATCTCCTAAGCTTATGAGGCTCCGTCTTAGATATGAGTTTCAATCAAAATATATCAACCGGTCCTAAGAGAATGATGCTCGGTGCAATATTTTATAAGATATGCAGGTAGTTATCTAATAGAGCATTAAAAACAATACTTGTATAGCATCCATCATCAAATTGGGGATTCGGGACGAGATTTGCCTATGCATTTCCAATATTGTAGATTCATAGAAATCGAATAGTGATAAAAAAAAAGACAATTGTCCAGTTCTTGTGAGCGCAAAAACAAATACCAGGCTGGGTATAAGAATTAATTCTGTAATTTATCAATTATAAAAAAATAAATAGTAAAATTAAATAAGAAAACTTATAGTTGCTGCAAATTGTTTGAATCTAGCTATTTTGTATAGGAAAAGTTCCTATATATATAAGTTTCTTCACGTGTAACGAATACGTAATTTATGTTGTAAATTCTCTCATCTGTGTGGCCATCCATCTTTTATTAATGTAATTTAGCTGAGCTAAATTCTCAGGAGTATTAGCTAAATTCAATTGTCTTTTGCATAACTGAACTTCGACTCCTATAATAATATATGGTTGGCTCATGGCAGTGCAAAAATTAATTTTCTCTGTGATTTGCCCATCATAAACGCCTGTTTTACAAGTTATTGGGTTGTTGTATTCAGCAAACGGCTGAAATTTCTCAGAATTTTAATGCAAAAAGTATATTTTAGTTTTATTTCATAATACAAATTAGATGAGAATTTTAGAAGCATAGAACATGTTTTTTTTAATGTTTAGCAATTTAATGAGTATAGTAAGTAAAACTCTTTCTGTATCCTTGTTGTTACGATGTTATTTAAAGGCTTTTCTCTTAAAATACGAGGTCGGTTTAAAAAGTATCGAGCCACTTTTTGTCACTTATACAACTGAAGTTCAGTTTAGTCCCAATATGCAGGAAAGATTCAAGTATTATATCTTTGCAAAAACGACAATCTGTAGTAAAAGTTAAACGATACTATAAAAAATGCATACATTTATATTTATATTCATATCATTGGGGTTTATTCATCAAGAGAGAAAAGTATGTGTTTCTTACATTTTTATGGACAATAACATATCTACTATTATATAAATAAAAAATCGGGTTGTTTCCTTATTAGTTAAAGTGTTACGGAAGAAAACTATTAAAAGAGTTGAAGAAAATCAAAACGTAACATTGCCATTTTTCGGATTTCCTATAAAAACTAATCAATTAACAATTGTTGTTGTAATCTTGTAATATTCGTGGAAAACTGAAAGTTTTCTTGCAAATGAAATTATTGTTTCTTCACTTTTACATAATTTTAGAAAACATTGTGTTAAATTGTATTTAAATTGAACAAATTTGGTACTCAACTCATTGGATTGCATCCAATATAAGATTTATTTTCCCAACGTCGAACTGTGTGCTGCAAATTCGTATTAAAACGTAAAACCTGACATTTATATCCCTTTTATTGTAATATGTCGTGCGATTGGAAGTTTAATTATAAATTATAAAAAAGTGACATAGTTGTCTATGTCTTTAATTGAAATATGTTCGTCACAGTGAAAAAGACCATTTCAAATCTGTTCGTGCCCCACATATTTCGTAATACACGTTTGATCTTACAATTGCAACACGATGTATCGCTAGTAATTAATTAGTGCGCGGTAATTTAGATATCTCGCACTTTGCTTGATAACATAAGAAGAGGGGAAAAAAAAAACTAAATGAGAAAGTCTGTATATCGTGACTGCTATTGCACGCATCGTGTGATTTATATGATAATTAAAATTCTTCTGATTAGCACTCAGCAGCATCGAAAACATAATTTTTTATGGGGAAAACGGTGAGCGCATATATGCGAAAAAAGATAACAATTGCGATCGCAATATGCCGCTGAAGTGTATGGGAAAATGGAGCTAAATTGGAGTTATCCAATCGGTGACCGTGCACAATGAGATCACGTTGCATAACTCATGGTAGGAGCCCCGAAGTGTGCAGTTTATTGGCAATCGGTCGGATCGGTTCGAAGGAAGCATATTTGTGGTGTGTTCAGGCACATAAGGAACCCCCGCACGGGCAGGTACGTAAACATTGTTTTGGTCGTCGATAGTGATAAAATGTAGAGCATTCGCTGGGGTCTATTCTGTCCAAAGCGGGGCTCTGCGGTTATCTGAGCGAAGATAAACAAGAGTCCGCGAGCTGGCCAGGTAATGCAATAAACAATAACAGCGCTGGTGCTACGGGCAATTTCGCAGCGTGATGGCAGCAGATTGCGCGCCGTACAAATTTGGTGCACACCGGAGTCTAGAGATGCTGGGAGACGTTGTCTACGAAATTTATTCATGGAGCCATTCGAAGCCGCTTATCGCAGTCGTGAGTGAATTAATTTGCCTTGTCCCCTGGATTGGACGCCGAATTTAATTAGAAATCGAGAGAACTCGCAATTGCAAAGGTAAAAATTATACCAACGCCTTTCCTGCACCTGATTTTGGAGTGCTAGAGAGCAATGCAACAAATTTTCTTAGTCAAGAATCTTCCATTTTTAAAACTAAATTTTTAAAAAAATATTTACTTGAAAGATGTGTCCAATAATTGGTTCTTTGAAGTGTTCTGATTAACGTTGGTTTTCACACTTCCACACTCAGAACATTTTGACAAATATTAACAAGTAACATACTGTAGTATTTACTTTCCAATGAGTTATTAATTCTGTTCCGGTGATAACGTGGAGATGATTTTTTCCAATTTTAATAAGTGCACTTTCTCTTGAAACGAAAAATGTTCAATGCTAAAAACAATAGTGAATGAGGGGGGAAATGAACACTTCACAGAATCGATTGGCATATAGTGGTGCACATCTTTCCGAGACACCCTGCACAATATATCAATAATCCAAAAACATAAGTGAGAAATGCCAATATGTTGTGATTATTTCAAAAACGACAAAGGAAAGATAAACAAAATTATTATAGAAACCCTCAATATTTCATAATTGAAAATATATATTTTGGTGCATATAATAACTACAATAGAATTTAAAATTAATTAAATTTGTTTGAGGCTTAAAGTTTTAGTTATTGCTTAACATATCTAACTTATTTTTTTTTATAAATTAGTGAACATTTTTATAAATATTAAAATGCCTAAATTTGATCTGATTTTCTTGGAATCAAAGTGCCTTAAAAAATAAAAAATATCCTAAAAATTTGTATAACGAAAAATTATGTTATCCAAATGTTTGTGTTATAGGTCCCTCGCTCGAAATAAATCATTTAACTTCCCATATCGACTGTTCTATCTGCCCATCCTCAGAACGTTGTAGTTTTATCAGTTATCAGAAATTTTTTCGTAAATTTTAGTGGACAAATTTTTAAAAGTGTATTCTTTAATAATAAAATGAAAAGAAGTGTTTTCTTAATCTCTTGACTGTATACTATATAAAATTAATAGTCTCAATTGAATACTAATAATAAGAATATACGAAAACGTACTCCATTAAATTATTCAAATGTTATGCATTTCTTTGCTAGTCGTTTTGAGACAAACTTTTTTCCAATTGTATACTTTAATTTAATATTAAAATAAAAAAAATATATAGTCCGCGATTTTTAACACAATTCCCAC
Organism: Philonicus albiceps; assembly: GCA_963969385.1. Lineage (NCBI taxonomy): Eukaryota > Metazoa > Arthropoda > Insecta > Diptera > Asilidae > Philonicus > Philonicus albiceps. The sequence goes on from OZ017773.1 coordinate 33,347,074, forward strand.
ACAAAGCACTTAGAAGAAAATCGAATAAATAAAGCCTAAAGGCATAATTGTTGCTAAGCATATATTATCGTTGCACTCACGTTTTCACCTTTAATGGCGTTAAGATTCACCTTCCGGCTCTATTGCGTAAGATCAAGCCAAGATCCATAGGTCTAGTATCAAGGTGAGTGCCTTCAGGTGATTGTATCTGCACGGTGCATGACCATAGATAGCTCACCCAGACACTGGGTGTTTTGGCTTAAAGCTCTTCCAATTACTGTGTAATTAAGAGTGCAGTTTATTTTTAAGACAGTTTCCCTTTCTTATGTTAATTAACCGAAAATCAAAAAGAAAAAACCGAAAATAAAATCGAATTCCTGAAAGTCACGGAAGTTTTCTGTGGGACTTGTTTGGTTCGTCTTCGAAGAAAGTTGCCTCAGATACAATTTTCGCGCGTAACGGACCATGAACTTTTGATTAAATTTCAAAATCAATTGCTATGTGCAGATCGTGCCGTTTCCATCCCTATGGCCTTAAACGGCTTTAATTGTATGCTTTTAAATCGCCAACGGGGTAGGATTATTCTGGGTTTATTACATGGTTGCGGGTTATTACCCACTAAATATTTTATTGTCCTATTAATTTACAGCGGGCCAGGGTGCTTTTGGCTTAACTGGTTATGTGATGAGGATTGATGCCTACTGATATTGCCTGATAATTGAAAAATATTGCAAATGATTCCGATTTGAAATTGCAGTTTTTTTTATTAATATTTAACTGCGATGAGCAGCAGTATTTAGGATCAAACGCTTTCAATTTTGAAATTAGGCGAAATTATAATCTGATGTGGTCCAGTGAGATTGCTTAAACGGTTGGCCAAGTGCACATATCAATTACGTAAAACTCAAAGAAGTGTTGCAAAGGGTACGATTTTAAGTTTTAATCAAAAAGTGAAAGTATTAAACTATTAGGATAGCAAATTGATCATATAGGTCATGGTAAGCTAGTACTTTTCCTTTGAGATAGATAAAATTTAGTTAACGTAACCTCCTTTTGAAATAAAATAAAATAGTAATAAATAGTAATTACGAAATTATAATTACAATTCTACTTTAAAATTTTATATTATACCTGCCTTTTTTAGAAGGCTATAATATTTATTTACATACTTTATTTTGTTTTTAATTTCTTCAATAATAATATAGAGTAAGTTTTCTATTTGGCTTGTGTGATAGATGTTATTCACGTAACTAAACAAAAACGCAATTATTCCTATTTCTGTTCCTATTTATCATTTTCTATTTGTCGTAATTATGAGCGATGAAATGATTAAGATTAAAACTTAAACCCTTATCAATTATCTCGTAACAATAACTCAAAACTATTAATGTGATCTATTTCAAATTTCGACTGTTTGCTATAATACAAAAGTAAGGGCCTGAATGAAGAGCTATCCGTTTCACTAAACAATTTTTTTTTTATTGCAAAATGACTAAAATTTGAACAGCTTCGAGAAGGGACTTTTTAAACATTGACATTTTAACAAATCCTACGTTGAGGCTCTTTGTAAGATGATAACACTAACATAATCAATTTGGATTTCAATTTCAAATAAGCCGTAGTAATCGGAACCATCGTAAAAAATGCCGGCAAAAATACGTCAGCAGAATTTTTTTTATATTTCTTAATTTTTGCAAATTAAGACATTCACTTTTGAAAAGCATAATTGGATTTTTATTTCTTACACGCTTTAAAAATATCATATCATCGAATTTACTAGGACGAACATTAAACTAAAGGAAACTCCGGGTGGTCCAGTATTAATGATTATCACTTTTAGCGTTGTAGTTAATCGTCTAAATAGTAAATAAAAAAAGTATCTTTGAATAAAAGTTTTTTGCACGACCCTTTATAATTAAAAATTAATAATAATAATAAGAGAAAAGAAGCTTCCAAATTATTTAGCCTATTTGCTGACAACTAAATAAAACCAATACCTTTCTAATTTGATCTAAAAAAAGTAAACATTTTAATTAGTAGTGAAAATAGAGAAACTGTTAACTACTCTATTAGCAGTTGCACCTTATTAGGTTTGGTAGATCAGATTAACTTGCTTTCAATTCACAAGTACATTTTATGAAATTACGTGCAATTGCTGAGATCCAGACAGAATTTCATGTGGCAATATCCATGTCGCAAAAAAGGCCTGAACTCAGCATGATGAGATATTGCGATTAATTCGGAGTCTAAATCGGCCGTTCTGCTATTTTTTCTTATTTTGCAAAAAGCGGATAATTTAAGAAATTCGTAGTCAGCCCATATGGCACATTACAGCTGCATCTGAGAGATAGCCAACTGCGTAAGGTTATGAACTTGCACTTGGGTCAGGGATATTGGTCCTGCGGCATGCGCCGGCGTCGCAGGTTCCGCATTAAAAAAGACTTAATTACAATTGCCCATTTATGTATTCTTCTCGGTAAGGCGCACCGTGTTTCTACCTAAGGCAACGTGGAGTTATGCCTCACGTACTCAGGCTTATCGAAGCATAAATCTTACATGAGTCCATCACGTCGGTAGCTCTTGCAGCACCCAATTAAACGCCTTCTTTTGAACTAACCCGCACATGCATAGGTAATTAGCACTCCTGAATTAATGCCTATGGGGAGGTGTTTTTCTACCTACCGGTAAGCCCCCAATTGATATACCTAGACAATCCAAAATACCGAAACACTCTCAGGATTGTTTCGCAGACGAAAAGTTATTTGAAAGTAAGAGCTTTGGGTAGTTTTCAGTTTTAAATTTTATCCCACTTGCTAGTTGGCTGCTCTTAATTTACATTCCATAAATACCTGAGCGGCGTGTAATGGTATTTCCTTATATAAAATAGTTTTGCGACTTATTGAACAAAGATACAGGACGTGAACATCGATTCCGCAACTGTACTACAATCCAGCTTGAGGTTTGTTTACCTGAAAGAAAAAAATGAATTCGAATTAAATAACAGAAATATAATTAGGGTCAAGCTTTTTTTTTTATAATAACATTTAGGCGTATAGAAGATTTTCAGCGAAATATTTGAATAGTAAGGATCCCTCCTGGACTGTTACATATTTTTTCGTATATTTTAGTTTTTTAAATTCTTTATTTATGCTGATTTTATTTATTCCGAGTTTTAAGCAAAATATTGTGTTATTATCTGTAACGTTCATATGGTGAAACCCAGAGGATACTACCACAGAAAGGTACATTTTTAATTTGATTAACAATGAGCTCTTTTAGGAAACATTTATTTACCAGTATGTGGTAAATATTGTTGGCATCTAGTTTATTTTTAGGGTTGCGTATGTCCGAACGAAAAAACGGAACTCGTATCACTTGTGTCTGTCTGTCTGTCGTCTGTCATCTGTCCAATTTGCTCCGAATATACTGGACCGATCAAGTTGAAATTTGTTACTTATATGAATTTCAGTGGTCCAAACATGGACGTATAACGTAAGTAAATGGGTGTCATTTTCCGGGAGCAAATTAGAATAATTAAAAAAAAAGGTTTGCAAACTCTACCGCGTGAGGACTTGTTGTGAGGGTCTCAAATATATATTTGTTTTTATTATTTTAAATAGTTTTAAGGTTATTTAAGAAAATCGATCAAAATTGGCCATCTTCCCCCCTTAGTCTCGAAACTACTGAGCCTAAAATTTTGAAAAAAAATGCAGAATATAGTTCTTTACAAGAAAACACTATAAGAAGTCTATGGTCCTAAAATAACATCATAAATCTATCAATATTTTGCGTACAAACTTACATAATATATGCACCAATATTCCTCTAAAATTAGGTACCTTACATACTTTTTTTAGTTATCAGAAACAAATTTTGGTCAGATTTAAAAACAAAACATGGTAGATAACATATTCATCGTCACTGGATATAATTTAGATAGGCTATTAAAATAAAAATGCTTATATATTGTTGGTTGGCTGGCAAAACTAACTAAGTGCGATTTTCATCGACTTTGTGATAAATTAAAATTAAATTTTCTTACATTAACTACAATTAATATCCTAGCAAAAAGAAAAGTAAAAAAACGTAAGAAAATAGTGAAGCGATTGAATTTCTTATAATCTTTGAAAATAATCAGTGGAGCAGCACATTCGCCTCGTGGACACCGGAGTCATTGGCCACTAGCTGCACATAATTAATGTGTTGCAATAATTGTTTCAATTACATAATTGCAAGAATCAGAGCCTATTAATCTCTGGACCCTTGTCAATTTTCCAGTTGGCGATTATTACCTGCGAGGCGTTACAAATGGCACAGATAATTTCTCCTCTATCTTATGCTCCATGGAGCATAGGAGCGCCTTCGTTTCCTGCCAGCGTATCCAGCAGATTACAAGTTTTTCCCTGCCCTTACTAACAAAAACGAACTCCCATTACAGCGCGGCCATCTAACATTTTGCTAACCTCCATACATCCGCTGGGTGTCTAAATCTAAAGTCAGCATGCGATTTTTCAGTGGGATCTAAGACGGCTACAAATTGACGCCGACACGGCTCAGCCTGGGCTGGCAATGGGCCCTGATTGTTTGGAGCCCCAAAAACCCGTTCCCAGCGGGAAGTGGTATAATTATTATTTTCGCATAGCACAAATATTTATTCCAATTGAAAGTGCAGACCTGACCTTAAGCTAGATTTCAAGATCTCAGCGATATCGTGAGACGCACAAAAGGCCCGCCACGCAGGCAGGTGAATTATGCTTAGGTCAGTGCGACCACCGCAATTGTCCCATAAGTCAAGGTGGGAGCGGCGCAATCCACGAAAATGACAGATCGTCGAATTTAACAATAACTGAAGCGAACATTTTTGGACTTGGACAATTTTTCGTTTGGCGGTAGAATGGATTCGGTTAGAGTTGTAGGCCCCGGCTACAACGAACGTGGCGGCTAGCAAACCATATGCTGGTCGCGTTCGGTGACTTGGCGACGGCGAATTGCATAATTTCTGCAGTTTAAAGCCTGACTTAGAGCCCATGAACGCAGATAATCTTAATTGCATGCCCAGATATATTTTATGCAAAACAGCGCAAAATCCGCGCTTATCTGCTTTTCTTTCGGATCTCGCTCCGGCTGCGAACATGGCTCCTTAATGAGGTTCATGCGAAAAACTGTTTCAGTGCAGGCTACCGTGCAGCAGAAAAAGATCGTCTTAATTATGCTGAACTGTGGAATTATCATAATTTGCAAATATTAATATTAATTCTGTGGTAATGCCGATTATCCGCCTTAGGGTTATATCGTTAATTGTCCGGTTTCGGAGGAGTGCCACAATTGAAATAAATTAAGGGTAGGTGAGTTGCAATTGAAAAACTTACGCAGTAGCTCTAAATCGTCTGCAATTGGAGCAGAATAATAACTATCATAGTCATACTACATTACGTATGAAATATAAACACATGAGAGTTATGTGTGAATAAAAATGTCGTATTTATTAAGCGGTTCCCTCCATTTGAACTTTTTGAGTCAGGTTGTAATTATTAAATTAAAATAAAAAACTTTATGATTTTATCGTTGATTACAAATTGGCAAACTAAAATGTTCAATTTTATAAATTTACAAAAGCTTTTAGTATGACACTAATTTGAAGGTATATGTATGAAATACTGCTAACCCTTAAGTTTATCAAATATTTTGGGCAATAAATTTTCCATAAACATTTAAGTATATATAGTATATTTAAGTCTTATTCAACTCTTGAAAGAATTCTAAATACATACTATATATAAATAATATGTATGTATATAGTGAATAGGAACATATTTTAAAAACGTGACTTCGTTACTTTACAATATTTAGTAAATAATGAAATAATTCAAATTAGTGCTACTCAGCTTCTTTTGTCTTCTGTCTTATCGCCTTCACTAACCCTATGTAATTAGTCTCTGCCCCTATTAATCTCAATTTACTATTTTAGTCTAGTTTAATTTAAGTATTCTATTAATTGTTTTGTAGTTTACATTAAGCGAAATGAATAAATAAATAATTAAATAGTTGCAGTCAGGCCAAGTTTCTATGAAGATATACAAATCACAATTACATAATGTGTGTAATAACTATAAAATTTACTTCCAGTTTATTATTTGTATATTGTCTAAATGCATTAGATGCCAAACATTTTGAAATATTCCTTCTTTTCCGAAAATTATATGGTGGAGTCTAAGCGAAATTACTGAATTTGTGAGTCAATAATCTGGCAAAGTACAATATGCTTTTTATTGGTATATTCCTGGTAAGTTCCGTAAAATCTAGCGCTACAAAAAAATATTAAGTAATATATAGTCTTTGCTAAAATTATAAAATATATTTTATGTATGTTTGAACAAAATTATCGCATCTATTTTTTTTTTTGACCTTTCGTTTTTTATTGGCATATTTTTTTACAATAGGTATATTGCTGTAGTAGTTACAACTTATATTTTACTCTTTCAAATTTCAACAAATATTTCGCCCTTAACGAATTTATTTGTGCTGAACTAAAATACTATATAGAAAAAACCAGAAAAATATCACATTTATAAGTGATTATCGCATCGCTCAAAATAAATCTAAATTTGAATCAAAATATTATAGCAATAATATTCTTATTTTATTTGTAATGTGAATTTCTATCAAGTGGAATAAGTAGACGCAACTTTGTCACAAATATGTACATATGTAGAAATGAAAAATAGAAAAAAAAATAATATTACAACCATTTTCGTTCCAGTATTACTAAGAGTAACTTTAAGTCTTAAATGGAAGTAATTTTTATTTTTATGTGCCTTCGTTAGCTACGGTTGATGTAATTCCGCTTTTCTCCATACTTTTAAAGAAGTACTATATAATATTTATTATTTTTTCCGAGAAATTGATGTCTTTAGTATGAGCAATGGCTTGATTTTGTATCTAAGAAAGTAAATTAGTCAAACACATAAACTGGTTGTTGTAACTTTATTAGTAGTTCTGTCTTTAAATTTATATGTTATCACCCATTAATTATTTGCTTTCTAAATTTTAAATAATAATTGTTAGCTCGGTTTTGCGTAAAATTTCGACTAGTTGAAAATAATAGATAACATCTGAATATATGAACGATTCCATTACCCTAAAAGTAATAGACGGGAAAATTTTCGTGGGACGAAAGTTAAATGAGTCACGATTACAATTTCTTGTGATTGGTATAAATTTGAAATTGTTGCAAAACATTGCAACTTGTAACACAGCATCAATTTCCACCCGAATGGAGAACGCTTAATCAAGCAGAATTTGTCGTAGTACAAATACAAGTGCCACGATATCACTTAGAGGCTTTTTATGAAAATTTACAGCCCATTTAGCGTCGTTAGGAAATCTTATAAAATATAATAAAGTCAGTCGGCGATTAATTAAGGTGCAAAAGCCTAGCTAAGTATGCCTCCGAGGTGATTATAAGCCATAGATCAGCTTAGCGCGACGCGAGCCACTGCGCGGTGTTATGCAAGAAATCGCTTAAAAGTCACTCAATGTGTTGTAGGTTGTGGCAGGGGGCCCCGTGTCGTGCGGGCCAGCGGTCCCATTATTCTTGGGAGCCGGGACTGCTATCCGATTTATTTCCCATTCGATAAAATAAACCAAAATGCCCAACGAGAATTCCAATTTTAAATTTTTTTTCTGAGCATACTTATAAGTCGTGACCGGCCCCTCAGTTTGCATAATCGAATTTGCGCCAGATACGCGGTTTGAATGTACTTAGCCCACGTTCTAGCTCAAAATTTATTTACCTAAGCCCACTGATCCTGGGCCCGGGTGACATTTTCTGGTTCAACAGTAAAAGGGCAGTTTATTTATGGTGCTCTTAATGGGTGAAGCAGCACAAAACGCTTAACGAACTTTTTTCTCCGGCGGCGATAAAATATTGGCACACTATGCGATATCGCATTTTCCTGTTTTAATTAAAGTCAGGATTCAGAGGTATGAGATGTTTTGCGATACCATCCAAGTCTAGTTACTAGACTTTATGAGTGCTAACTACTTTTGGTACCATCTAACTGGGATATTGGAGTAACCAATTTAATTCAGCTGTAGTGGAAAGTTCAAGTTGAATTAACAAGCACAGGCAACTCAGCCGAGCTGGGCAAGTTCTATTGTTTTTACCTTTACCTTACCGTCTTATTTTATATCGTGCCCGAATTGCTGATATAAATCTCCGCTAAACACTGGCTCGTTCGCAAAAAAAAAAACACATCTGCAACGCCTTATGAATTTCGAGTGTTCTTACGATTTACCACTTACCACTTTAAGATATATCTCGGACATGCTCCAATTGGCCTAGGGCGCAGTCACGTACAGCCGAATAGTCTTAGACGGTACGCAAGAATTAAAATGGTCACAAGTTGAATACCTGATTTATTTATAATTGAAATTAGCGCCCGGATGACCTTAGCTTTCTTTTAAACCAATGATCGTATCGCAGCCTTCGGCTATCGATTTTACCGATTCGATCCTTGACGTCAGTTTGGCGATTTTGTTTCTGTTATTGCCGAAGGAGTGATTTATAGATTGCACGAAAAACTTTAATTGGAAAGACCGCGGTGCACATGGAAAGAAATCTTAAAACGTTTCGCAATTAACAGTGCATAGAATTCCTTTATATTGTTTCTATATGTGGTTTCGTAAGAAGCTCTTTTTTTTATTATATTACCGTGCATGGTGCGAAAAATATTGGTTAAAAATAAGATTTTTGACAGAATTCGATCGCTGAATAAACCTAAAAGGTGGTATGATACAAAACCAACTAATAAAAATTCTTTTGATAAGAGTTTGATAAGATTTCAGCATGTCGGCATTCACATTCAAATAATCCCCGCACGTTTAACCTTTTAGATACAAAATTGTGTCAGAATATTTGGATGCGATCAAGTATGTTATTGATAAGCCTTTGCGGAGCAATCTAAAAGTGCACATGTTGGCATTTGAATACAATCGCTTCATTTTAATTCAATTGTTTCACTACTTGTATAGAATGGAAATATCTAAATTGGGTCCCAAGCTCATGTTTCTATGTCGAACAGTTCCAAAATTAAGTGTACTCGTATGATGCATAAAAATTCAATTCAAATGAAACCTGATATAATAAGAATAATTTTTATTTGCAAGCTAAGTATTCCTGTATTAAGACCAAAAAATTCCCAAAAGAGGGTGTGTTTGGGCGGCTCCGTCGCTGAAAAATGTATTCCATCAACTTAAAATGATTAACAACTCACTGAGTGTGGAAATATTATAGATTTTATTTTGCTTTCATTATGGCAAGGTCATTGTATTTAATTAGCGTAAATGATCAGATTATGCGCCGTATAGTTGGCTAAGTGATTAGTTTCTGTGTTCAATGTAAACCAATAGCCAACTGCATTTAGCATAAATCAACCAAAGGAGACAGCATTAAATTATGTGCAAAATGCTTAATAAATTTTAATGATATTTTTGTATTTTAATCACCCGGTTCGCTCGTTATTTAGCCCTTGGGAAACCTGCCAGCGAATTAAAATGTTTAAAATTTAACACAGTTTGCATATTTGTAGTTATAGATATGTCGCTATTAATTCAAATTTCATGCTCTGGATTTAGTTGTGTGAAATGGTAATAGGATCGTTGCAATCCAATTAAAATAATAATAAAATGCATGAAATATGTTCTATATGGCTTTCAGTTGTTCTTAACTGCAATCTGTACTTACTTGCTTATTTACTTTTACGGAAGTTTGATTTAGAGGACTTTTACTTTTCAGTTTAAGGCCTCGTTTAGCATCATGTGTACCCGTATGCATGACCATTCGGTGGCAAAACTCTTCCTTTCATTTGCTTACATTTTTTAATCACTCTCAACATATTTCATTGGTTTATTTTATTACTTTAATTGATTCACTCCAGGTGATTAATCCGATAATAATTGATAGCATTGAGTAGTTGTCGATTAATCACTTCATCACAACCGCAAGAGGCATAATCTTTACCACGCCTTATTACCTTGTGATGACACTTTTCTAAAATATATGAGAAAAGATCATCACTGAAGGTGGACACCCGTGCGAACTTAGCAGAAAATTGATTCTATATGTTGTACGCAGTTCATGGCCATTCAAGTAGCTTGAGAAATAGATCATTAATCATTTAATTTGAGAACGTTTTCTTTGCCATTACACAGCGACGGTTAGAAGTGCTTTAATTGCTAGGTTAAAACTCTTATAGAGACTTGAGTCTTCACTTGTTCGCTTCAAGTCATATGATATCCTTTGGTGCGTTTGTAACGCTAAGAACTGGATCAAGCACATGTACATTGATTTTCAAGATAACTTTAAACCGCATATTGCACAGAATATCTTGAAATTGAGTAATGGGGTATTTGGTTGCTTTACGGACTTTTTTTTTAATTTTTAAGTAAAGGTATATATGAATTTCAATGTAAATATATTTACCTGGTGGTACCTCAGCTAATCACACAAACATAAAAGTATACAATTTTCCTACATTTGAAACTTTTTTAAAATTCGTAGAAAAATCGTATTTTTGGCAAATTTAATTTAATATAAAAGTTCTAAGAATGTTTCGTGTATGAGACTATATTATAAACTCATACATGTTTAAAAATTATATATTTCCTAATAATAATTATATATGAAACTAATAGATTCAAAGTACTACTTTTTAGCTTGAATATTTTTATTACAATTGCAACATTGCAGTTTTCATTATTAGATTGTAACCAATTTCCCATAACCTGATTAAATAAATTATTCTTGAGATTTTTATAAAAAGCAGTAATTATTCGCAAATGGACCTCATCAAAAACGAATTATTTTATTAGAACATTTCTTAGGTTGTTAATTAAAGGTAGATATATGGCTACCGATCACGAAACCTGGAAAATCCCATGAATAGTGTGGTAAATATTGAAACATTTCGTGACATTCTTGATTGCTTCATTTCGTACAACTGATTGGTTAAAAATTAATTTCCAATTGGAATTAATTGGAAGTGGTTTAACATTTAATAGAACCCCATCAATTCCGATAATTTTTCATATGAGTCTAATTGAAGATCACTTAATGGGTTAATTGCATAAAACGAATGAAAAACATTAAGGTGGATTCGATTACTTCACTTTTTTGTTATGAATTCTATTGGGACCTCTCCTGTTTATCGATGCAATCGTTTTACTTAAGCAAGTGCCTTGAGAAAAAGGAAATATTTTTTCCGATCGTTATAAAATACCTTTCGGCAAGTGAGTTTTTGTGCAACAAAATTGCATGATTATATTGGGGCCATTATGCCAATTTTTAAATGGAATTTCAATCTACATGCATATATCAGGTGCGGCGATATAGACGATCGGATTTCCGGGAGTGACCTGAGTGCCATGTGGGCATTCAAATAGCCGTCTTAAGTGGAACAATTTTAATTGCTACAGCTCATTAAATTATCTAATGCTATGGGAAGAAGCAAGTATATTGGCACGACTGAATAGCGAATTGATTTTGTAGCAGTGTATAGCGTGAAAAATAGCAAAAAGGTAACAACAAAAAAAGCAAAAAGGCAAAGCGGCGTGGCTGTGATTGAAAAATAGTCAGATTACAGCAGACTTGATTGGCACTCAGTGATCAGGAAAACACACCGCGAAATGATCATTGTGCCACGCCTTTTCTGGTCTTCGGGAAACGCGAAATTATCCCGTGGTGGTGTACTGTGAAAAATTTTACGTTTTTGGATCGTTTTAAAATCGCGAAATGATCGAGCCTTAAAATGCTTTAAAGGTAGCGGAGTGAAAGTTTAATGTAATAATTCTGCATGCAACTGCAGTAGACTATTTGCATTCAATCAATCGAAAGGCCTGTTTGGTTTGCTCCTAATAACGCCCTCTTACCGGAACTGTTCTGTCGAATCATGCTAATGCTGCTGACTGAAGAAATTTTCGAGCCGAGCCTTCTTAGATTGTAGCTAAAAATTGCATACTGCAGTAATATGCTATTTTTACAAAATACATCCCTAGTAAAAAACGACTTTCAAGCAGCACGTTCGTTGCTTAATACACATAAAAGTGAGTTGTACTTACTAAAAGCAATTTTTTCGTAAGACTACAGTTAAATACATTAAAGAAATTTGCGTTCAACTTAATTACGTATGGAGAGCAGTTAATTGAGTAATTCCTCTTTCTCCAACATTTCACACTTTCCCAGAAAGTTTAGTTAATCATCAATTTCAAATTACCTTCGGTATGACGGAATTTCTGATATGTAATAGAAGCAGTAAACCCGGGAAAAAAATTAAATTGAAAACTGACTAATAATACCAATTATCTTATTGTAGACTGAATCAATAGATTTTTGAATGGAAATCAAATGGAATTACATTTTGCATTCAAAGAATATTTCAGTCTGTTTTCTGTCAAAGAATATTTCAGTCTATTTTCTTTCTAATTTAGTTTTATTTTTTCACCCAGGAAAAAATCATGTCCAGAAGTGTTAAAATTCCAGCCTGTTTTCAGTCTTTTTCCAGGTTCTTGTTGATACTCTTCAGTCTGTTTTTTGACACAGCTATACTAAATATAAAAAGTACATTCTTTCCAGTATCTTTTCCAACGCATTTCTGTCTGAATTCCGTCGCAAATTTCTTAATGTAATTTTTTCAGTGTATTTTATATTTGCACTGAAAACGAAAGTAATAAATTCCAACTTATGGCCTGAGTCTCAGTATCTTTTATATTTCTTTTTCAGTGTTTATTTTTTACTCGGGATATAATTTTGTGCCAGTAAAAAGTTGACGACTTTTGTTCTAATTAATAATTATTAATTTATTGTTCAAATCTACAACTTTACCTGGCTTTAACTTTAATGTCTTATTTTGGTGACATATGCGAGTACAATAATCATTTAAAAAATCATGGAATAGTTAAGTAAATGAAAATCATCAGTAACAATCAGCTTTTAGCTTTGGCTTTAATGTAACTTAAAAAATATGTCAATATCGAAAATTTCCAAGTTTATAAGAGTGTTAATCCAATCGGATAGATCAGGCGGTGCTAGGGACTGAATTTGTGAAAAGGCTCAGTGATCGCAGCATTACTTTTATAATTAACTAATAGTCCCGGGCAAACGTTGTCCTGCAAAAGACCGTCTTCTATGTAGGCCGGATTATATGTATTCTACGTTCAAATTAACATTGAAAACATTTAACACGCACTTTGTCGATATATTTCACATTATTTTAAATTCATGAGAAAAAGCAGAAACATTCTGGTAGCAAAGCGCGCTATGTAATTTGTTTACTGAAAAAATATTAAAAGAGATTTCTTGAATAAATCAAAAAAATATCCTATCTTTCAAGCTGGAATCAACTATTCTCACTCACAAAACTTTATTGAAATCGATTGGGCGATTTCAGAGACTAGCGTTTACGAACACAGTGACACGTGATTTATATACATACTATATATTAAGATTATACCCAAATAGCAATATTATGGCTTTGTTATAATAGAATATGCGTAAATTAACCTGTTTGTGAATGATGTGTGCCCTTATACAGAAAGCAAAATAATAATAATATGATAAATACGAAATACATACTCAAAAATTATATAGCATCAAAGTTTAAGGTTATTATGAAAAGTGCAGTTGAAAAATGAAAATACATTATACTCTTATGTATTTAAAATTGAAATATGATCATTTTAGAATTTTCCAATATGGTGAATCCAATGTTATAATTGACGTTTTTAGACTGCAATATTTTTATACTGTTGCAAAAGTTTCTATTATTTAAGGTACATGCTATAAACATAGGTAAGTAATTAATGTAGAATCTTCACACACCAATTTGTAGTCCCTTCACTGAAATCGCATATTCATTTTATAATTTATGAGATAGAAACGTAGAAACACCACACATATCTAAAAACCAATACACTTCTATTTGGGTCAAGGGTTAGAAAATCATTTGTTTTTATTCCTGCTACTATTGCTTTCCATTATTATTATTATTTTATTCTATTTTATTTTATTTTATTTTAAACGTTTACTCTGTGAATAAATATTTATTTATTTATTTATTTATTTATTATACATAAGATATAAACTTAATTTATATCCTACTTACAAACTAAGCGCATCTCGGGAACTGAGCCCATATGGCGCATCGGGGTGGAGACAATAGTCCACCCACAGGAACTCTTGTTTCTATTTTTCCTATTAAATATAACTAAGGACTTATGGGCTAAACTCTGGAGGTCTGAAATTTTAGGAATTTTTTTTTTTTTTTTTATAAACTGTGATTTTAATTATTGTACAATTCATACTGAACGATAACAAAAAAGTTTTTTTTTTTTTTTTTTTTGGTAATACTAACAACTTTTACATCAAAAATTAAACAAGTTTCATTGAGTAATTGGTGCGAAAATAAACAAATTTAGGCACACTTTTATATATACAAAAATAAGGCACCTTTCTATGCATACAATCTTAGTCTATTAATCTACCAATATACTGATTTTTAACATTTTTTTTTTTTTTTTTTTTTTTTTTTTTTTTTTTTCAGGCAGATCTATGGTTTTAATTCTAGTTAATTTATTTGTGTTATATACATAAGAAATAACAATTTTCAATACATTGTTTTTTTTTTTTTTTTTCCCGGTACATCTGGAGCTTAAAATCTAGTTTGTTCAATTAGATTGGTTTTTATTTGTATTTAGTGTCTAGGTACTCTACAGCTTAACTCCTACTGAAGATGTGGATTGAATTCTAGTTTATTTAATTATTATGTTCAATAACTATGGGACTGTAAAAATTTGAATCAAAAAAGGAAATCTGGTGCAGAAGCGGTTTTTATTTGTTAATTTGTTTGTGTTAAATGAATGGCTGGTTTTTATTTGTATTAGGTGTCTAGGTTCTCTACGGCTTAAATTCTACTGAAAAGGTCCAGTTTTTTTAACAAGTTAATTAGGGGAGTGGGGTCTGCAGGGTTAAGGAAAGTGCTTAAGAGTGGAAACTGGTCATTATATAAACGCCTGACAATCGGACACTCGGTTAGAATGTGTTTGATTGTTAGGGTTTTTTGGCATCTATGGCACCCCGGCTGTGGGGAACGTTGCAGAAAGTAACTATGAGTCAACCTTGTGTGGCCCACCCGGGCCCTGAAGAGCTTTATGCCCTCCTCTCGCGAGATGTTATCAGCATATTTTGGAGTGTCAGTGGAGGGCCAGTGGAGTTTTAGGAAGGTCCCATCCCTCTCCCAGGCTTCTTCCCTTCGAGCTTTCAAAGACTCTAAGCAGTTCCTAATGATGTATGATGCCATCGGAGGAATTCTAATTTTTTTGGATTTGGCGAACATTGACTTGGCCGCTCTATCAGCCGCTTCATTTCCTGGCACCCCCACGTGTCCAGGAACCCAAAAAATTTTTATTTTCCCCTTGGCCGACTCAATTAAATTCTGAACAGACACAATCAAGGGTTCTTTGGGCTGTTTACTTTTAAGAGCTTTGAGGACGGCTAGACTGTCCGAGTATATCCTCACCTCATCTCGTTGCTTGAGCCCAAATTCCACCGCCCTCCAGATGGCGTATAGCTCCGCTTCGTAGCTCGAAGCATTATCGGCTAGGTGGAAATACCTAGTATAGGAAGGAGCATTACTTTTTCTGACTACAAAAGCAGCAGTAGTCGAATTTTGGGCCTTGGACCCGTCAGTATAGATGAAATTGGCCATCCTATTGGCATTAAGGGATTCACGGTGTTTGGCCCTAAGTTCATTAGCCGAAGAGTTGGCTTTGATGGAAATAGGGATGTGGATGGAATTAGTGGCACTATGATTGTGACCTGGGTTACTTGACAGGTCAAGTATGGTAGGGCTGGGTAAAGTGGGGAGAATACTACGAACTAAATTTAAAGCTGCCTGAAGAGCTGTGACTGTTCTCCTTGCCGGAGGGCGATGATGACGATTGCTTGCAGATGTTGCGGAAATATCAGTGGCTTTTAGGGTGTAGTGGTGGGGTTTTGAAGGGTCTAGCCAGTTTTTGCCTAAGATTTTTGCCCTAGCTTTGTTCGCCCTGTCCTCTATAGGGAAGCACCCACTTTCAATCCAGATGGCACGCCTGGGGGTGGATCTTAATGCGCCAAAGGCCGTTCTGAGAACTTGATTTATTCGAACCTGGATTTTAGTTAAGTTAGCCACGGATGTGTTAACATAGATTAGCAGGCCATAGTTGGACGTACCCTCGATTAGGGTTCTGGCAATTCTTATTGCGGAATGGACAGGTGCACCTTGATTTTTTGCCGTAATAGCTCTGGTGACGTTGTTAATTTTGGCTATTTGATTCGCTACTATGGCACAATGGTGGTTCCACCGGAGATCCTTGGAAAAGTTGAGGCCTAGAATCCTAATCTTGTTTTTAATGGGAATTTGCCAGTCTCCGATTTCAATTTGGTTTGGCGCGGGTAGTCTTTTTCTAGAGAAAATGACTGCCTCGGCCTTGTCTATCGGAACTATAGCACCTGTTTCATATTCCCAGATGGCAATGGTGGTAATGGCTTTGCGAAGGTCATCCTTTGGGTATTCAGAGTTGGATGTTAGCAGAATGTTGTCTGCATATACTAAAGAATTTAGGTTTTTGATACGCTGTAATTTTTTAACCAGAGGATATATGAAAATATTGAACAGAATGGGTGATAAAGGGGATCCTTGGGGGAGGGTGTTATCCATGGACCATTTTGAGGTGGTTAAGCCATTTGCCTTAACTTGAATGGTTCGGTCGGTGAGAAAGCTTTGAATAACCCTGATGAAACCCCCATCCAACTCCCAAGCCTGGAGTTGCCGAAGGACCGTGTCCCTTCGCACCCTATCATATGCCTTTTCCACATCCACCGCGAGCAGGGTGGTGTCCTTACGTGCCGCCAGAGAGGTCATTACCCGAGACTCCAGCTCCAGGAGGAGAGAGGTGGTACCTCTGAACCTTCTGAAACCGTGGATCTCGTCAGGCAAAAATCGCTCCAGGAGGTCCGCAAGTCTGCGGCTTAAAATTTTTTCAAAGAGACGGGAAGTGACTGGCAGTAAAGATATTGGACGTAGGTCCTTTGCTGTTAGTTGTTGGCCACTTTGCATGCTTTTTTTCCGAATTGGGATGATGATTGCATTTTTCCAGGCGTGCGGAAAGGTGCCTTTGTCCAAAATGCAGTTGTAGAGCGCTCGTAGTCTCTCTAGAAGAGAGAGTGGAGCCTCTTTTAGCATTTTGTAGCTGATTCTGTCATGGCCTGGCGCAGAAACCTTGCAAGTGCTGAGGGCTGAGCTCAGTTCCAGGAAGGTTATAGGACTGGACAAAATTTGCAAGTTGTTAGAAGGGGGGTGGTTTTCTATGTATGTCCATGCCTGCTTTTTTTCCAATTGATTCCTTGAAAAGGAATCATCATTGGAGTAACGGGTCCATTCTTGAGCTAGGAGCTGGGATATATCCTCGGAGTCGGTGAAGGTGCGCCCCTCTACCGTTAAGGAAGCGATTAAGTTGCTGGAGGTATTGCCAGCGGAGGCTCGGACACGTCTCCAAGCATCCGTTAAGTTTATAGAGGGGTTAATATTTTTTGTGAAATCGATCCAAGCGGAACGTTTTGCCTCTTTTATCATTCTCTTAACGATAGCTGAGCACCTTTTGTACTCAATGAGATGAGGGGTGGTTGGGTGGCGTTGGAATTTTTTCCATGCCCTGTTCTTTACCCGGATTTTCTGGAGAACTTCACGATTTATCCACGGGGGTTGCGACCTTGCTGCGGGTTTGAGAGTGGGCATGCTGGATGAGGCCGCATTTCTAATTGCCCTAGTTAACTGAGCCGCATCCTTATTGATGTTTCCCGAAAGTGAGCGCTGCGCTATTTCAACCCCCAAAACATCCCTAAATTTGTCCCAATTGGCACTTTTTTCAATGTATTTGCATTGACGTAGACTTTTAGCCACTTGGAATGTAGATTGAATCAGCACTGGGAAGTGATCGCTTCCCTCAGGGTTATCGTGAGTTCTCCAGGTAAAACGAGGGGCCAGGTCCGGGGAAGTTAGAGTTAAATCGATATGCGTGAGGGATCCTGTGCCTGAAATGAAAGTGGGCGCCCCTGAATTTATTAACACCAGAGAACCATCTTCCATCCACCCCGCGACCCGCCTACCCCGGCAGTTCCAACCGGCAGAGCCCCAGAGAGGGCTGTGACCGTTGAAATCTCCGCCATAGATGGCAGTCGTCGGGAGCTGGCTGGAGAGGCCCATTAGGTCTTCCTTGGTAATGTCCATGCCGTGATCCAAATACACTGAAACAAAAGTAAGAGGTCTAGAAATTTGAATGGTGACCGCACAGGCCGCAAGTGAGCCTGTCAGGGGTAACATTACAGTCGGGATGGAGTTATGAACTAGAATTGCAACACCACCATGTCTCGTTTCACGATTGTTGTGACCAAAAAATTTATATGAACCTAGATGTGTAGGTTCTTCACCGTTTAAAATATTTGTTTCTTGTAATAGAAGAATTTGGGGTTGATATTTCGAAATTAAAAGTTGGAGATGGGGTAAGTTATTAAAATATCCCCGAATGTTCCACTGTAAAATGCATAAATCTCGCGTAGAGCGACTAAAGTACATAGAATATTAATTTAGAAAAAGGGGGGTATGATGAGTGTGAATTTCATGTTTGATATTGATGCGGGGAGAAAATTGTATTGTGTGAAGGGTGTGAAAATGTCTATTGTGTGTTTTTAATCCTCTTCGGATAATTCCGAAAAAGTGGAGACACTCATGTCATCCGTTGAGTCTGATTTATTATGGTTTTGTTGTTTTTTTTTTGTAGTTTCCTTTTTTGCTTTCATTAGTTTAGTATTCTTTTTTTTAATTTTTTCTATTCTAGTTGAAGTTATTACTGGGTCTTTAGAAGAAATTGAACGAGTTTTGCTGTCAGTAGCAGAGTGTTTGGGAGAAATATTTGAGAGAGTAGTTGGTGTAAGTTCGTTGTTCTTGTTGGAAGTAGATGGAGCTGAAATGAGCTGCACTGGTAACTGTTTAGTTATGTTGGAGGAGTTAGTTGTAGTGCGTGTGTTGTAGGCTTTAGTAAATGATGGGTTGTCAGCTGATGGCGCGCTTACCTTAGCGGACGAAGTTGAAGGTTCCTGTTCAGTCTGATGAGTTTGGGTAGGTTGGATTGAAGAGGTTGATAGTCGAGGAATTTCTCCAGTGCTTGACGGCGACGGTACCGATTCTTGTGTCTTGCCGGTTGGCACACTAAGCGTTTCCGCGTAAGATGGTCCGGATCGGGGTTTGTAAATTGAATAAAATTCTTTTCTGGCTTCATACAGGCTGCATTTACGTTGAGTTTTTATTTTCAATATTTCTCTGGCCTTCTTAAATTCCTCACAGTCCCGGCTGGAGGAAGAGTGAGTATTTGTTTTACAGTTGACGCAGTATTTGCCCGAGCATTCCTGGGGTTGATGAGGCCCTGGTTTTCCACAGTTTTCGCAGGTAGGCGTTTGCTCTTTGCAATGCTTTGCAGTGTGCCCGAGCAGCTGACAAAACCTGCATCTCATGGGGGTCGGATAATAGGGACGGACCGCAATTTTGTACCAAGGGCCTTCGACGAATGAGGGGAGTTGGAAGGCATTAAAAGTGAGAAAAAGTAGACCTGTTGGTGTTTGTTTTTCTGGATTATGTGGGTTGGGCCTGGTAATTTGGACTACATCAGTGACTCCTTGGTCGCTGAATCCCTCCAAAATTTCCTTTTGGGACATATATATTAGGTCCCTGGAGTATATGGACCCTTTTACCGAATTTAGAGTGGGGTGTAATTGACATGTGACAGGTATTCCCGCTATTTCCTTAGTGTTGATGAACCTGTCTGCAATCTTTTGGTTATCAACTAGCAGTAGGAGTTCTCCATCTTTGAGGTAGCTGGCTTGGGTGAATTTTGACGAGATTGCTTCTACTCCTTTCCTAACAAGGAAATGGTTGAAGAATTTGAGCGGTTTATCCTTGTCTGAAGATTGTATAGTTATATATCTGCGGTATGAGTCAACCGAAGCTGCTGTGGCTTCTTTTTCAGGGAGAGTAGGGAAGAAAAGGTCAGTAATCGGGGCTTGTTTCGGTCTTTTAGCTGGTAATTTCACTTTCTTAGCAGGAGGATCTAAACTGGAGTAGAAGTTAGCGACCCCTTTACCAGACGATGTAGCCGCCATGTTGGTGGTCGCTTTAGGCCGCGGCCCGGCCTTAAATTGAATTTAATTAATTGGCCAAGAGTGACAAATAGAACTTTAACTTTGGTCCAGACAAAAAATTTTTTTTTTTTTTTTTTTATAAAAATTAATGAGCCCCTCTTTTAGGACTTTATCTAAAATCCACTTCTTTAGTTCGTTCTTCGAATTCTTTTGAACAGCTGATAGCTGTCACACAGCACCTCTGTACGTGGTTCCGCCTTATCGCTGGCGGGATCCGGGGGCCGGTTTCCCAAACGAAAAGGCTCCACTAGCCGCCGCCGCAGGCGCAGGTTCCCGCAAAGTCGGCCGACAGAGAGTGGGTGCGAACCTCAAATCTCCCGGACAGTATCGTAGAAAAACTCGCAGGATGCAGGAAAATTTAATTAAAATTGCCGTCACAAACCTGACATCCGGTCCTCGCACGGCCCAAAGAGGTCCAAAATGGACCAGGAAAGGGCCACCCCAAGCCCTTCCACAAGCCGGGGCAGGAAATGCGAAGCCCAGTGACACCCGGGGTTCCTTTGTTTCTCGGGGTCCGATTTGGTTTTTTCAGATTTCTTTTTTCTTTTTTCTTTCTTGGTCAGACTTCTACTTCCTGGGCAGTAAATCCTCCTTCACGATGTAACTAATTGGCTTTATTCAATTGGCTTCTCTTTATCTCTTGAATCCAATAAGAAAATTGTGTGAATAAATTTAATTTGCTGTATGCTTGCATAATTGCAAAGAGTTTAAAGAATTCATCCAAAAAAACAACTATGTGAAAATGTTAAAGTTTCATACTTTAGGAAATACAACAAATTGTGAATCTCGTATGTTGTTGCATTTTTATTATATTTTAGACGTATAGTAAAAATTTTCTTAATCCTATTTTAATTTATTACATATTTTCCACGAATAGAAAATCAATTAAAATAAATTAATTTAAGCTAAAGAAGCATAAAAAGCACTAGTTGCCAACGCATTCCTAATTAATTGCAGAAATTAAAATTGTTCGCGTTTCGAAGCGACCGAATCACCTGGAGTAAAAATAGCCTAAGGTGTTGGCTGTGAACAGCTCAATCGAATGACGCGTGTTAGTCTATAGCAACAATTAATGAAATTTAATTCTGGTATGTGTAGGCATATTTACGTGCAACTAAAATGGTATGGTAGTGAAATCGTGTGAATTAAATGAATTTCATAATCAAAGAGTTATAATCAGATGCTGCAGCATCGGAGAAATGCTGATGTTACAGCTTTTTATTTGGATTTATTACATCTTGTAATAAGGAAGAATAAATACTGTGGGTTTTCATATAGGGTATTTATTTAATTATTGAATAGCCCTTGTATAGAAAATCACCTGCAAAATCGAACCGTTGAAACCATTGCGCATTTCATTCCTTGAAACTATAAAAAAATAAAACGTGAAAGGAAATTCCTTTGAGCAGTTTTTTTTTAGATATAGGCGTCTCGATTTTATTATCTAAACAGTGCTGAAACACTTTTTATTTTGTTTCAAAATAAACTTCAAATTGATCCAATTACGTTTAAGCTTAACCAAGACAATTTCCCAATGTCAGGCAATCTCGTTACCAAACCGCACTTAGCACCTTAATTTTGTCTTGGCGCGAATTGCAACGAAAATCAGTGTTGAAAATTTCAAAATTCTATTGTTTGTCGCACATGTGCTGGCATAATTGTTGTAATTAGAATATCTTAGAGGATATTTTCATTTTCTTTTGCATCACATATTAACCTCCGGCTGGTTCACATGTTATAGCATGCGAGGTGAAATTAAAGGCTGCCAAAACAACAAACAGACAAATTATGGGGCAAAATAGCTGCATAAGTAGCACAAAGGGAGGAATTACCACACATAATGGCGTGGAGCAATTTATTCATATACTCAACTCGTAGCCTCAGCGAAAATGGGAAAAGCGGTTTGAATTTCTCATAGTGCGCGATAGCCATCAAGGTGGCGAATGAGATCGCGTATCTATGGGAGCCCCGGTCGAGTGAATTGCCTACGAAAAGTATGTTCGTTTTGACTCAGTGTCGCAACAGTGTGCGAATCCAGCCTTCTGTAAACATAGTCAAAGACAAAACGCTCTTCCAGACAGCGGAAAGTCTTCAATCAGCGGTGATGACAACGGCGGAAATCTTCAGTGTGCTGTGCATATCTGTTTCTGGCTGACACCAGCGCTGGCTAGCCTTCCTCATTCGCGAAAATCACAGCTCGCCAGGTGGAATTAAACCTGCGAACTATGAGAGAAATTTTACAAGGAAGCACTATCATAATTTGCTGGCCACTTCCAATTTGCTTCTCAATAAATTGCTACCTGCAGAGGTTGAAGGTAATAAGGTGCCATCATTCGATTAATTATCTCTGGTATTGCTGCCGTTGAATTACAATTAATGCAATTGCCCTTTGGGAGAAATCTATTTTAACTACATAAGTCTTTTTATCTAAGTGTCTCGGGTCTCATCGGCCTATTGCATAATGTGAACTGTTCAGTGGCCTTTTATGGCTTGCGAAACGTTCGCAGAATTCACGGTAACAAAGTCCCCAGCATCTGTACCGGAATTAAGAATTCTAACACTTCGAACCACAGCTGATGTAATTGTGAAATCGACACTCGGTTTTCTCCAGCTAATGACATAATTTGGCATTCCACAGGGACTCAGATACGCGTTCGCTTGGGTTGCAAGCATATCTAACCACTTCCGAGTGAAAAATCTGAGAAAGTCGGGCTGCGATCAATCTATCATTAAATGCCCATTGAAATCTTGCTGTAGAGATGCTTCGTAGATGCATACCGTAGAGCAGTACGTTTTAGTTTGTTGCATTTTCCGAGATATGCCACCATCTCAGTAATTTCTTCATTCCTCATTTTTGTGTGCCTAGCTGTTGTCTAAGAAAGTAGTCAAGGTAGTGAAACCAGAAAAAATGTTTATGATTCAGAGATTGATCGCGTTTATCTTAGAATCAGGGTCACGTGCGGACTGTGGTGATCCGCGGCGATTTGGGACCAGACCTGTGCTACAAAATGTTTGTAGAGTTCACTAAGAGACCGCAAGATGTCTTGAGGACCGATGGACAAGATAGCCTTTGGGGTCTTAACGGCAGGTTGTCGCTTTCGGTTAAGGTTGGGCACTTATTGAAATTTGTAATGCTACATTTGGGCAGTGGTCATGTTCTATTTTGAAAGTTTCAATGCCGAATTGGGTAACGCAACCTTTTATAATATTTACGATGTTTAAAAAATATATAAAAACAACTGGCGTGTGCATTTTATAGTGTTTATCTGTATATACCGATCTATAGATTTATTGTCTTTTATTTTTGAATTTATACAAGGTGGTGTATAAATAAATGTGAAAAGGTAATGAGTATTGCAACATCCCAGTAGAAAATCGAAGCATTACTGAACACGATGATGGATGGAAGCATAAGTAATAAGTTGGTCAATGGAATTAATAATTAAGTAAATAACTAAGTAAATAATTAAGTAAATTATAGGGATACTATAAAAAAAATTACAGGTATGCATTCTTCTTTTAATATGCTATTTTTTATCAAAATGAAGCTGACATATATTTGATTTTATATGTATGTTATGTAAAGGTAAATTTTATAATTCTATATCTCTGGCCAATAGCAAATTTGTGTCCAAAGAATTGGCAATTTACTTATATAGGATTTTTTCTGTAGATTACGAATTTGTGAATGAAAACGCTCCATCGCATCATCATACGTATTTTGGCCATATTTTAAAAATCATTAAAATTTAAGGGATTGATCCAGGAGTTTATAATGTTGCTAAATGATGATGAGTTGAAATATTAAGTTATTATATTAAAAATACAAACAAATTTAAAACATTTCAAGATAAAGCTTCAGTTTTACTTTTTTCTATAAACAAATTATTTCGTACATAAGTGATTTCTTAATTATTTGGAGACAAAATAAAAAATTAAATTTGTTAGCCAGTATATTCTTCGTTTATCTCTACTTATTTTTAATTTTATAACCAGAAAATATCAGTCAAGAATCATAATTTAGAATTTAGTGTATGTATATATCTACCAAACAAATTGCAAACTTCAATTTCGCTACTATTAAAATTGGAACAGAATAGCGGACATTCAAGATAAATTATACGATTTTTTAAGTTATTAAAAAGTATAATACTAATAAATATAATAGTTTTTCGTACGTAGACTAATTTTTCTAGTGTAGGAAATGCCCGTCAAATTTGAAAAGAATCAATCGTTATCATCCTTACTCCTTACGAAATTAATATTACCTTAATATTATCTTTTTATTTTAGATGCATATTGCCATTAGGCCTACATAAAATTTCTTTTTTACAAATTAAGAAAACTAATGGGGAACAGAGGATAACGAATTCCATATTTCATGCATAACTACATACTGTAAATATAAAGCAAAGAAAAGATTACTAAACCTTGAGTTAGCCGCGCCCAAAATCAAACTAATGACCATCATATAAGCGCCTATAATGGATTTTTGATTGAGCTCCAATAAAAGAGGTATTCGTCTCAGTTAAGACGTCAAATTAGGGGACCCACCTGTGTCATTTGCCGTAATAAAAACCTGATAACATTATTTCCTTTCCGACTAATGGTTTGATCAGAATGGTGGTCTTCACGCCCTCGGTACTATTTTAGATTTCCTCTGAGGCACTCCAACCATTTCCGAAAATTATAGGTTAACCTGCACAAATTGTGCCTGACTGAAATGAAAACAACAATCTTGGTGCAGGTACCTACTACTTTCTTTTCGCTTTGAATCTTAGTGCAGTGAGAAAACGATTTTAGCACCTTCGTGTCTGTGTTTAGTTGAGTAAGACGAGCACCTCGGGCATCACAGCAGCCGTCTTAAAAGTAACATGTCACATCAAATATTGCGGGCTTTGTGAAATTTTAGCAATTTACAGGGAATTTCAGAAAGTGTTAGAGGTAATAACAATAATAAAAAAATGCGAAATATTACACTTTAAATGTAATCGCGCAGCAATCACGCGGTGCGGCCGAGTTTGTTGCAGCGATTGTGCGCGTCCGGCGATTGCTATCATACGCTGCGATTATGTGTCCAAAGTTGTGAAAATATCGCCTTGTCCAAGGGAAATTTATGCGATCAATTCTGGTGGAATTCTGTGTAATAAGAGCCTTTGTCACCAGCGATCTTTGGCTGGTGATAGGCCGCGTCGGACTCCTGGCACAGATTATGTAATAAAATAAGGCCAGACCGACTATCCGCTCGCCGCTTTGATTTCGTGTGTCGATTTATGTTACGTGCACAATGTAAATGCACAGCATAGATTCTATTGGACACCTGTCGTGCATGCGGTCTATCATGTGACTTTTGAGATTATGAGAAAATCCGACCACTGCCAACATAATTCAATTTTTGAAGAAAGCACCTTGTCGACTGTTTCGTATAAACATGAGACATGGTCCCAGTGAGATTTTCCAACTAAAACAATTTAAAAAAGTGTCCATACATGCGCTTATCCGACAAAAGCGAAAGCGAAGATAGGCTGAGAATTTTTCTTTTTAGGAAAACAGCTCACTTGCGTTTGGCACCTGAATAGCTTTCTTTTTACATTACAATTGTTTTACGAGCGCACGCGAGGCGGCGGCTTTATTTTCTTTCTTTACGCAACTGGTACAGACTAATTAATGCGAAAATTAAAGGTCAGAAAATCGTTAAATTAATCCCAATGGGATTTATGTTCCTGGGGCTGGGCCATTTATTGCAAAATCGCCAATTGCGAATTTAGTAACCATATCTCCCGCTTAAAAAGGTGGTAAGTTTTTTCTACAATCTTATGGGTGTGATTTTTTAATGCCCCCGTTGTTGAAGCTCACAGTCCTAACTGAGAAAAGTTGTAAAGTCATGTTGTGTTGTTGTTTTCGTTAAATGTTTTACGATTCGATGCACCAACCAAAATTTAAGGTGAAAGGCTTTTAAATTTAACGAAGTATTGTAGGCGTAGCACCAGATATATATATGTAGTTTTGCTGTGGTAACGAACAAATGAATTATTTAAGGTTTTAACAACCGGGGAGATATAATTTATCAAAAACACTTACTTTCCATTAGCTTAGCAGTTAATTAATTATGTTGAAATAAACTGCTACTGTCACTGGTTATCTTTTTGATCAAAAGTTACGTGATATTTTTATAAATGACCTTATGGATTCTTACAAAAAATGAAGTAATTTATTATTACATATTAAAATATTCGTTTTAACAATGAATCCAGTTTTTACTAATATTTTTAATTTATATATAGTTATTCATTTTTGGTAATTAAAACTATAATTAATAATAATTAAAAAATGCTGGAATCACAATCATGGTTCTTAGCCTTAAGGAAACAATTTAAAGGTGATAGAAAATGACTATTAACAGTATTCCTCCGACTGTATTTTATTATCTTTAGCATGAGTTTAAAAGTGCTTCGACTTCAAATTACTTTCTGAAGGATTTGCTAATTCATCTGGCTTTTTTTTCGGTTAAGTAGTTGGGATTGAGATACCCGTGGCCTCGTTCCCGATGCCTTTTTGAGCAAGTTTTGATCTGCTGAGAAGTGCTATCGACCAATTTCCCACATATATTTCAAACAATAATAATCGCAATTAGGCTATATAAAAGAAACTATGTGAAGCAGTAGTAATTGCAAGAGTCCTATACGCGGTCTATATATGGTGTCTGAAGCACAAAAGGGAAATAGAAAAAATACAAAATAAATTCTATTGAAGTCTGTTGAAATTGCCTCGAAACACCCCCGGATATGCGATTAACTGAGAAATAGATTTAGATGCGCTAGAAATCAAATGCTTTTTTTAATTATACACAGACAATGTTGGCGATGGAAGACGACAGATATCAAAAAGTTTTGTTTAATAGATTATCAAACTATGATTCTTTATTTCTAAAATACAATTGGTTCATATAGATACAAGAAAAATGAATGAAAAGGAGATATTGCATGAAATAACATGAGAAAAATTGGTAAGAGAGAAAACTAATCTAATAAATAAACTAAAGAAGACTTCACAGGAGGGTAACCTTGAATAAAGTGCAAATTCAACATCTTTATGTGCCTAGCGAATAGCAATATTAAAAAAAATGCTTTTTTGATTTAATGATCAATCTAAATGAGCCAAAAGCAAGAAAAATTGTAATATTTCTACTCATTATAGTAAAAAATATAAAATAAAAAGCAAAAGAGAAATAAGTTATATTATAAACCTAATAAGAGAAATATAGAGGAAAATTGTATATAGTATACTTAAAATCCTACAATAATTCAGAAATGCATATGTATAATAAAAACCAAAATATTTAAATATAATGTAATAATAGAATAGAAGTAGTAAGTTCCTCTTGTATAACTTTATATAATTAAACAGGAAAATAAATGAATGTAAATGAATATTTATCGAAATATTCTCACCTTTAAGAAACCCATACCCATGTGTTTTGAAGAAAAGTCATTATACTTGTACAAACATATTCAATGTCAATTGTGGAATAAAGATGAATCTAATGGCACCTTAGTTGTTAAAATCCGTTGACGGAAACATTTTTCTCTTACTTATTTTAACCTAAGCCAGGAAAAAGTGAAGTTATTCTTTTTAGAATAGGCATGTTAAATCTTAGTATGCCAAATTTTGTGGGGCAAAAGCGTCACTAAAGGAAGTTTATTTAAATATAACGAGAACCCTCAGGTATATCTTAACAATCTAACCACACCAATGTACTGTTTTTACCTTTTCTACAAAACTAGTAAACACATCCGTTAACCGCGGCATGGATATAAAATTTAACAACGATGTTGTACAAAGTTCAATTATTCGCATTCCGGGAGCTACTTGGCTCTAAAATGTCAGAAGCTCTCCTCAAGATTTCATACTTAACACATTTGGCGCAATTTTTCCTCAGGCCATCTGCACTGGAACTCTTGTACATTAAGTCGTAGTTTTGTCGTGATGTATAATTGCAACCTCTTTACTCACTACCTTCTTATACTTCATCGTAATTGATCAGAAAATATTAAAACTGCAATAAATTCAGGTTGAGCGAACGCAGCCACTAGCTGTTGCGGGAAATTATTGAGCCTCGCAGAAAGGAAATTACCTTATAATTATTTTAAAAAGTATGTTTACCTATTTTTGTGTCAACCTACATTCGGAGGCGCGGAATGGGTGGAGTATGCAAGGCCGATTGCATGTAAAATAAAATACAGCATTGCACCGGTATATCCGCGAAATGAGCATATTCATAGTCAGCTCAATGACTAGCATGCTAGTTCTGAAAAACTTTTATTACTGCAAATTGCTCAACGATCATACCACAACGAAACTTAAAAATGGTTATAAGAAATACATCCGATCCTAGAATGCGATCGCTTGCAAAAATTGCACCTCGCGTGCTTACTTTCAGCGGTGGAATAGCAATTAGTCCATTAGTTTCCAGAAAAAGTACTATGACGGGAAGTTGAATAAACGCGACTAATTGGATCATTTAAATAGCCCACGCAAAAAAAAAGGAAACCTATCTATGAATCTTGAGCAATGTGAACGGTGATTTAGAGCGCTTAACACAATTTTTGCGTGAGGTCATAACGAATGGAAAGCCTGATTTGATCTTATGAAGCGATAAGACTTTAAGTGACAATCTTACTAGCTGTAAAACTCTAATTTTTACACACGTCACACAGTCCATACGATGACAAGTGCAGTGGTTGAGATTTAATGGAATTTTCTACAAGCAATGGTGTGGATGATATGCCCCTCAAGCTGTTAACGATGAAGCGGTAATCGTTACAAGCCTACTTAAGATGACAGATACGGCAAAGAATTAAGCCGTCGAGCAGGACAAACAAGATCTTCGTGTATGGGACAGAATCAGTTTAGAATGGCCAGAGACATCTTTGGAATGGGACTTTGCTTGAAAGAAATATCGGTCAGAGATTTTTACGCTTTTTATCTACTTTTCATCTGTTAGTAAACTGCCTCGTACGAGCATATTTTAACGGAATAAAAAATAGCAACACCACAACGAAAGCGCGATTCACCTGATCCACATTTATCTTATGTAGGCTACTTGAAATGTGGTCATGTTTCATTGATTTATTTCATCAGATTTTACTCTTCAGTTCAACATCACCACGATGGACGTTTTCACTCATTTTATTCGCGCGCAATTTTTGCTTCGCTGCGGTTTTTTTTTGTTTTGATTTTTTATGTTATATTCTAAAGGTAGTTTCATAACCAGTTGGATCACATTGCATTGATTGTTTGATGTCTCTTTTATGCTCTCGTTTTATATCAATCGTACCGGAAATATATTTAAAAAAAAAAATGTGGTGTGACAATAGACAATTTCGGGGAAATCGTTTCCGAGGCGAAGACGAGTCAGGCGAAACAAAAGACTTAAACGACGAACCCGACTTTGTAGTATTGTGTAACTTTCATTCGATTCAACGATTTTTATGTAAAACTGTGAAATAACAAATTTAGTAAGTAGAGAAACTGTTCGCATTTAATCATAATATCAATCTTGGAATTTTGGCTAAAAAATGCGTTAGTGCAACGCACGCGATCAAAATATTTTTCTAGAGTAAGTAACTTCAAAATTTCAGTAAAGTTACACTTTACTTTTACAAGATTTCAAAGCAGAATGTTTTTGGTAATCAATATTTCATACAATTATTGCGCTTGTTATCTTTAGGAATCATAGCCATTGCAATAAAGTACGTTCCTTTTTCTATTTCTTTGTTGTTGTAAAATATTTAAAAGTATGTTTTGTAATGTTTAAAAATGAATTGCAAAAGTACATCAAATTTTGAAATATAAAGCTGCTAAAACACAGTAAAAAATTTTTAAATTTTTTGTGCCGATTACTATTTTATTCTTCAAGAAAAATTTTCAGTTGCAGGTTTGCCAATAATATGCATTTTGCGGTATAATATATAGCTTACAAAAATTGAATTCCATTCTATTAACAATATTTTGAATTGATTATTGAAGAATTAGATCTTGTAAGTATGGAGATACATATTTAAAAAGTTTTTAAGTTTGGTAGCTTACGTTTTTCTTAATTTATAATTCAAGAATAATAATCAATGATATTAAAATTCAAGAAAACGTATCATCAAAATTGTAATTGCAAGGTACGATAATGACTGGATAAGTAATATAAAAAATAAAATAAATTATCCATTGAAAGCAGGGAAATCTATGGTGGGAAGTTTGCTCCTTTAATTAAGCTTAATCATTATCTACTGTAATTGATGCGATGTGTAATCTAAAAATTAGAAAAAGGTTCCAACATGTGCTCGATATTTTACAGTTCAATTTAGATTACATGCAATTAATTTTTGCTATGATTGCCCCCATTATATTTCGAAATTTTATAACTTGCAATCTCTGAAATGTTCAAGGACCATTTTTTAGTTAATATATTATTAAGCTAAAATTATGTTTTGTAAGAAGTTATCTCACAACATCAAAATTTTATGATAAACAAAATTGAATTAGCCAACAATAAAGCGATTTCTAATGAAAGGGATCGATTTCTATATTGAAAACTACAAAAAATATATATTGGTAGTACATTTCATGTTGGGCACGTTAAAATGCAATTTCTGTCAATCAGTGGACGCACGTAATAAGGAAGCCATTAATCAAATTACGAACTAAAGGCGAACAGCTGAAATGCCTTCAAAATGCATGAAATTGTTATTTCAACCACAGCACATTAGCACGCGTACATGATCCATTTCCTATTAATGAAAATCGCTCAACAGCTGAAAGACTGCAAAATTTTGAGCAAAATACGTGAGTTGAAAAAAAAAATCGGCACGCAAACCAACACTTTTCATTTTGGATGTAATTGGGGGTTCATTAAAGCAAAAATTAATTGCAAGGCAAGCGAATAAATTTCCTAATCAGCCATGAGATACTGAGCGGAGCGCGGGCGGTGTAAAACTTGCGGGACAGAAATCTTTGTGATAAACTGCAGTAAACAGATCCAAATTCTTGCCACACTTCGGCTCTCTCGGTGGATATGATAAACGCTAAGGTGTTGTGTCACACTTTATGCAAAGTGACTCAATTGTATGTTCAAGGACTGTTTGCTTTCTTGGCAGTTCGCGGCGGTACCGGCTTAGAATGATGCCAGCGAGGCCATGAATGCAACTAAAACCAAGCGGAGACCCCTAGAATTTACGAAACATAAAATATAACCATTCCTGCTATCAGCACTGGACAAAATACGAGCTGATGGGGTTGAGATTGAATAACTATCAACGATCAGCACTAATTTTATGATTCTAATAGATTAGAATCTTCGTAAAGTTTAACTGGCTTCATCCGTCGACTACAGCTCATTATCATCAGAGGAATTATAATACAATTGTTAATTGTGCGCATTAATAATTTACTGCTGATTGCGTGGTTAGAAATTTTCATAAGCAAAAGACCGAGCAAGGCACAGAATTGTTACTAAGTATAATTTTATAGATGAGTTATTTCTGTTTCGGTAAGACCAATTTACAGGAATGTGTCAATTATTCATCGTCGATACTTTGGTTGATCTTAGTAAAATTACTCGATTGTCGCGATAAAAATAAAAAGGACTATTCAATTCAAAAGGACTTTTCAATTTCATGCAGTGTCTCTAAATTCTAATTATTTAATGAGGTATAAAGTAATTGTTAAGAGCAAATTGAAACACAATGAGGGTATAATATATTAATGCGTATTTCGGATGTTAAGAGATAAAATATAGTCTAAGCAGTGAAAAGTTCAATTTTTGAAAGTAGAAAAATAATAGTCATTAGAAGGGTTTTAAGTATCACTAGAAAAGATAAAAATTGAATTTAATTTTGAAAAGTGGCGATATTGAACGTGAGAGTGATATTATATAAATTATCTCAAAAATGTTATGTAGTTCATTTATATTTGCAGCAAATTTTAACTCGTTAAAGTCAACAGTTTTAAATTCACAAATGAAAATCTAAAAATGAATGCCATAGGAAAAGGAATAGGAAAGAGAGAAATGCCTTAACAATTTCCAAAAAAACAAAGTCATCGTTGCGTAAACTCCAACATAAAACTGCCGTGCTCCCGCAATAAGATAAAAATTTTAAGAAATTTCTAAGGAACCTTTCATTACTGTCACCGATAATCAATATAAAACATTTCCATTTCTCAGTGCACAACAAACTTTAGAGACCTTAAATCAACTTCAAAGTTTGAACCAACAAGTTTAGAAATTTAGAATTTCTAGATTTACTAGAAATTGATTTTAGGCAGTTTCGAGTCGTATTTGATGATTTTTTCAAAATATGTCATATAGAAAAATATTTTTCAATGCTCAACATTTTTATTTCTATTCTATTTCTACTATTTACACTATTGTTTAGAAAATAGCTTAAGCTTTTGTTACAGAAAGAGATATTGTATAGCACTGAAAAGAAAGTAGCACGTGTAAAATGGAATTATGGGTGAAATGTGTGATTGAGTTAGCCTCAACCTCAGTGAATGAGTACCCATTAAACTTAACTATGCAATATCGATAAATTACTTTAGGTTAGCATTACAGACATAATATGTTATTGCTAATTTTTCACCCGATTCCGTTAAAATTTGTGAGAAACTGCAGAAATACAAGTACCTACTTGTATATTGCCATTAATATAAGCCTCTTTTTCATTTTCAGATATTCAGAAAAGTAATTAAATTATCGCATTTGCGAAGCTCAATAACTCAGTAGGTTAATTAAAATGTCACTCAATCATTAAGATTGGCAGTAAAAGCTTGTGTCGATTTAATTGGTATTAATTGTAACAAATAAAGGCTGCAAAAAACCAGTTGGTTTCGATATTTTTTAGCGAAATTATAATGTTTGCAACATGAAACTTGGTTTAATTATTTATGGAATTTTGTAAGTGAATTAAGGTCAAATATTTTTACGGTCATTATTATGATTTAAATTAAAAGAAAGTAAACATTATAAGGTAAACATGTATAGATTTGATTTTAAAAACAAATTTTCTAGAAACATAATTCGTGTACACAAGTTGAATTACCTTTAGAGGAGACTTAAAATACATAGTCATAGCAAGATTCGCATCAAATTCATCCGCTAATATTTAAATGAGACTAGTATCCATCGGAATAATATACAACAGAAATTGGGGCCGTATGTAGGATGTATATTTATAAACTTGTCGCTTGAATATACTTTGATATTGGAGTTGACGTATCAAACAGCACTTGAACGCACTGCAGGTTGTCCCCCGAAAGAAACATGCGGTGTGGTCATTTTACTTATGCGTAGGTATTTCAAGATTTAAGGGAGCGACCCGCCACTTTGCGTGAATGAGAAGTCACACAACAAAATTATCTCATTTACAATAACATATGATGTAAATTTACATCCTATACTAATTTCGCAATATTCAAAGATTAGGATATATAAGATGATGATAATTATTAATTTTTTTGCACTCATGCATGTACCTTCTCAAAATGTATTTCATAATACGTTCAAATATGGATTATGAGTGTTTTATCTTACATGAAATTTTAAAGCATACTTCAAAAAAAGAAGTGTATATGACTTCAGAAGATGTTATACATGTTTTCTTATTAACTTAAATATTAAGGTCAGTGAAACTTTTCTCTCTCTTTCTTTTACTTCATGTTAAGAAAAATTACGAAATAATGACACATGAATTTACAAAGTAAGTAAGACAAAAAAATTAATCAAGAAATTAAAAGAAAGTAACAGGTCATCTGCAAAAATATCGACCATTTCGTATGTATAAATATATTTTACAATTATCAAATCAAATCAAGAGCAAGTTTATTAATTATTTGAAGTATCGTTTGAAATCAATATGATTTTTGTAAGTAATCAGTACAATGAATATCGTGCGTGCCAGTATATTGGCTAAAATAGAACAATTTTCGTATATATTTTAGTCTGAATTCGATCATATTGTGTCTTACGTTACCTGAGACAGTTTAATCAATTGGAAAAAAAATAATTTTTAAGTTTACATATTTTCATAAATCATAGTATGGACCTATTTATTGTATATTAAAGAATATTTTATATAATTTCTAGAAAAATTAGCAAAGTTAAAAACTTCAATAATATTAAATAACGCGTTTTTCTGAAACATAATTTTTAAAATCGGTGACGAAAATATCTCGAAATTTTTTATTTATTATTATTAAATTTTGAGAAAATTGATAATTAGTTAAGAGAGTAATTTTAAATAAAATATTTTATAGGAGATAATCAATTAAATAACTCATATCACATTAAACTTACTAAAACAGCAATTTGTATCTTCGCTTTAAAAATGCGGACAAAGTGACATCTTTCATCCGATTGGTATTATTGCTACTAACATAGAACCGCCTCTTTCGTAGCGGTATCTTTCAGCATCCATAAATCATTTAAGGATAGATGTTCCATGGCGATAAATCAGAATTGCACAAACTCAATCAATTGTGCAATTAATTCGCTCAATAAGGAGAGCCATGTGTTTGCAAAAAAAAAAAAACAAAACAACAATTATGAGTATGCTGAGCGGGCTAAGCTTTGAGCGCCGTAAAAGGGAATGCCTACTGCAAGCAGATAAATGAATCAATTAGAGAAAATAAATTGCTACTACGATTTCGCCAGCGAATTAGTCTCATGTTTGCTTCTACACGTACTTTAGCCTGCAGCATTTTTGAAATTAGAAGTTCTCAAGTGGCCGACTTGCAATTGGTATTGGGAGCAATGCGAAAAATTCAATAATTTTATATTCACTGCTATAAATGCATTTGTTCTGGGGTTACGGGCAATTTGCCTATGTAGAGCAAATCCTCGACGCGCATCTGGAGGCGTTTTCATATTACAACCGCCAGGAAACCGCAAATGATAGTCGTCATTAGCTTCACCAGATTAAAATTTCCTGAAAATCCATGCGACCTGTCCCCCATAAATCAGCGGACCCCAGAGCGGTGTTCGTTTATATTGAAAATTCAAAAGATTATAAGACAGTCGTGGTCAAGGTAATTAGTATGGTTATTAGCATGATGAAAGTTATTAGGCTAATTTCAAAATTACTGTTCTCTGCATGCTTTCGCCCGATTACGCATGCTCACGGGCCTCATAACGCCTGTCCATCGTCAGCGGGACAAATAGCCCAAGAGCGGATTTTCATTGGGCGCAATTAATTCATGTCGTTTGCAAGATACTTAATGTGACCGCTAGTTTATTAGATAGACCGCATACTGCGGGTTAGTAAGCTACTGACAAGTCCGTCGATTTTATGTTGTGACACTTCCGACAGCCTGAATACTTCCATATTTATGACGGTGCTGCAGGAACTGCGGGAAAGATAATTGTATCAAAATCTCATTGAATCTTAAGCACCTGCTGTAGTTCATTTCAATTGTAGCATACATGTTAATTTCCATAAGAAATCTTTCGGTCGTGTTCGAGTTAAAGATTCCTCGAATTATTTTGAAAATGTTAAGGTCTTACCTCGTGCAGCATTTGGTATCGCTAACCTGCGGCACAGCGATTCAAATTCACCAGTAGTTGTACCTATTTCTCTAGCTAATTAGCTGACATGCAAAGATACAAGTACACCGTGGATAGCCAGTAAAGTACTTCATTCATGACCGAATCGTAGCCAACAGGCAACTAGCGTATTAAGTTTGCAAGAAAACTAAAAAAAAATTAAGAAAAATGTAATTGCCTCATGGCAACGTCTTGTTTATCTCGTTTTCCTTCTGAAGAACTTGAAGAAAATTTCATATTCAGTGTTGCCACATCAATAAATTTTCTTTAGTCATTTAGATATTGTTCCGGCTGCTATAAAGTTTGTGTGGTATTTGTATGCACTCAGGAAGTACAGACGACGAGACAAAGTCAACGGTCTCATCTTCCTCTTTACGCTAGCCTGTTGCATCTCCGATTTATTAGCAATATAAAGAAGCTGCTGAAAGCGAGATGCACTTTCAGTTTCATTTACATAGGAAAAGGCCAAGTATTTTTCATAAATAAGGTCAAGCAAATACCACTGCTTTCCTTCTGCACAAAAAGAAATTTCTAATTTGTTTCACTTCATATAACGATATTCTTGTTGTTTAACTTTTGGAATAGACGCAAATAATTTGCATTTGTTCAATTTATTGCAGGCATAAATAAATTCATGTAGCGCAAAAATTTTGTTCTGCCATATTACTTGTTTCTTAATTGTATGTTAACATGTTTTGCTACAGGTTTTCAAACGACCGAACATTAATCATGCGGCTTTGGGTTGGACAGAAAAGCTATTTTGCAGTTTTCACATATGCTATGAAAATAGATTCAAATATCAAGAAAACTGTCCACCAGTAAACAAAATTCTTGTATAAAAACAAAAACATTTTTCGTTTTTCTATAGGATAATAGTTAATTTCTATTCCAGTTTTAACAAAGTTGAAGTGAAGCCAATGATCTAAATTATTTAGTGAGAAAGGTTTTAATTCAAAAATAAGGAATTCAAAGACCTAATATTACGACCTGTAAATGTTGTGTTAATAATTGTTCTAATTAAACGAAATCTGCAAATTTGTGTCGTAATATGTGTTTTCGATCAAACCCGATTTTTGGAAAAACTAATTTTGCATATGGTCAAATTTTAAAGTAAAGTAAAATGAGTCAATTTGATGTACGTTGATTAGTTTGTCCTGATCTTAGTAAGTTTGACATGCTATTTGCTTAAACTCTTGCTATGAAGTTAAACTTTCTCAAGCTATGTTGCCCAACAAGGACATTGATCATATACGTGATGATTCGTGAAAACTTATGACATTTATTATATATTCAATAATGATAAATAAATAAACACGAGATAATTAAATAATATGCGACGGTAAAGCATTTATTAATATGTCTCTCATACATAATAATTGTAAAATGATTATAATATCATGAAAGTTAGTTTTTCTAGTATATCAAGTTAATTACGTCTGGTGCGAACGAATATAGCACAATTTTTTTTGTTCTTGTTCAACGCTTTTTAAGTTTGTATTATTTATTAAATTATTTAAATTCTAAATAATTTCTCATATCAATTTCTAAGGAAATTAATTGATTAAGTTTGGTTCCAATGTATTTGGAATGTTTTTCTCTTCTACTATAATGTTTTTAATTTCTTCACTTCTGTTTAAATCTAAAAATAGTTTGTGATAGATACTAGGAGTACAAAATGTTACTTTCACTTTCAAATAAAGTTGAATGTTCAAAATGTTCAACATTTCGTAGTTATTACCCGTTCAACATGTCCCTTTTTTAATCTACCAAATACTGACTTTCTATTTTTACTATTTATTTCTCGTATAATTATTGTCAAAATATAAACAATTTAAACCACTGTTGCAATTTCATGTCTTCAATGTCTTACTATCTATATTTATTAACTAACTGAAATGTTTTAATTTGGAAAATCTTCATTAAGTTAAAAAAACATGATTCCAAGTAGAACGCATTTATAATTCTATCAAATTTTGTTAATGTGCTAATATAACTTCAACCAAAAATGGTCAAATTGAATAGTTTCTTAAAAAGGAGCAAACTTTTTTTGAATTACTTCACTGTTCGAATTTAAAAGTTATTTTGAAATGATTTAAAAAGGAAAAATTTTATTTTGCTTAATTAGAATCTCCCTAAGCGAATTCAATAAGACCTACAACTAAGAATGCATTGTTTGTTGGGTAAAAATGTGTCGTTTGATGCGAATAGCTAATTTTGAGCAAAATTTGTATCAATAATTTGGAATAACGTCTATTTCAGTATAATATAACATTAGTATGGAATAAATATTAAACATTATTCGTACCTCTTTTCAAAAGAGTAAAACATTAAGGTAAAGTCCTTTTGGTCTTACTGCAACTAAATAATTAATCATACCAATCGCCATAACGATCACCTATCTGAAGTACATAAAGGTAATATGTATTTTACTATTTCTACGACGGAATGGCATAAAAACAATTAAGGCGCCGCAACGACCGTTGACAAAATGTTCGAAACAAACGAAAGACAAAGGCAAAGTTCACAATCTTTCGATCTGACAGCATGTGGTTCATTAAGAAACCGTCGGTAACCTTTCAATTGCATCGAACTGAACACTGCACCTATTTGGCCTCGACAGGCATGGAAAACATGCAGTCGTCCACAGCTGACATTAAGCCATTCTTCTTCCTCGCCGTCGTTGCCGTTTGCCACCGCAAAAATACTCTATACTAAATATATTAAAATATAGTTTGCGGACAAAACAAATGGGCGAAAATAGCAAAATCTCAATGATTCGTGATTGCATTTAAATTCCTCCTACAACCGATTTACGCTTCGCGTCTAGGATCCAATCTCGTGAATTTTCCCTTTTTAAAAGATGCGAATTGTAAGCCAGCTGCGATTGTGTCTTTGAGACGTCGACGAAGGCGCGCGCTGCATTCGCAGCTTCGCACAGTGACACAGTTAAGTGGCCAGCAAGAAAAACTAGTTTAGCGCAATTATATTGCTCCATATATGAGTCAAAGTGGCTTTACTTGATATTCGTTAAAATTCTACGTGAAAAACGCTGAAAAATATTTCTAAAAAAAACTCACCTTTGACTCGCTTCGACTGTACTCTGACACCCTGCACCTTTCCGGCTAGAGAAACGATTAACAGCACTATAGTTAAGGAACATAACAATCCACTTGATATTTTCCACTTAACAGACATATTCATGTGATTTTTTTCTTTTACGTTATCCTCTTGAGCAAGTACGATCGTTGCTAGACTCTAGCGAGAAACTTTCCCGTCGCTGGTCGACACCACTGTCTTGAGTTAGTAATCCAAAACAAAAAATATAAGCGAAAGCGAAACGCTATCGAGCACAGTGCTATTTTAATAATTTACTATCCTTGGAAGCGCTCCTTAAGGCACATATTCACTGCGTAAGGCACACGGTTCCGCACCTAATCCGAGTAGCACACCAGTAAGGCACCAAAAGGTATAACTTTTATCTCGGCTGAAGTGTGTGTTGCAACAGGAGATTCGCGCCCCGCGTCTTAGCACCAAACTGAACGCGATCGGTGAACCCGTTGGATATATAAAACCTTCTGGTGCACCAGCTGAACCTCTCGCTGTTAGTTAGTAAGCGCTGCACTCACTCGAAGGCGTAATTCTGCTATAAGACTACTCAGTCTTAATATTTTGGGCAATTTCTTGGCGCTCAAAGAAACAGCGGGAGTTACTTTATGCTTGGACAAGTAGCGAACCCCCCTTTTTTGAGGTGAAAGACTCAAAATTGCGAGCGCTCTCGGATTTGTGCTCTTAAGCCGATTTTAATCGGATTTTTAACAGTGTAGTCGACTGTTACAGTGATCTAGTAACTGATCTTAACCTGAAAGTCAAGTTATACCGTTAGGCTCGACAGCCTTGCCCAGGTAAACTTCTCTTACGGTCTTTTAAGCTGGAGAATGCCTCCAGGGCCCCACCGAGAGGTCTTTCTCTTTAAAAGCTGTGCCCCACCGAGTATCGTGGTAAAAACACCACCGAAGTAGTTTCACCTGCCTTCCGATTTTGCTTCAGTCTCGGCGGAATGGTTGGCTTCTGAAGACAGTGTACTGTCTTAAGCTTTATAATCACGATGTCTAAGCTCGTCAGAAGTTTGTTGATGGCAACTTTTCATCGCAACCACGATGTTGAGGTGCATCGAAAACAAAAGTATCTAAATATCCACTTAGTCTAGGCTAGTAAACTAGGCACATATTGAGTCAAACTTTTTCATGTTTTCCATTAATCTTAAGCCCAGTGTAACACCTTAAACACCTTAGGTAGAGTGATGCTAAGTTTCCACCTGGTTTGCATATGAAACACCGTCATTGGGGGACTCTGTTTTTTCACGTGCTGCGTAATTTTACCGACCGGTTTAAATTAATGAAGTCTTACAGATTTGGACAAATTATCTAATATTTGGGCGTAATGGAGCGGGACAGAGAGTGAATGGACCAGTT
Source organism: Philonicus albiceps (assembly GCA_963969385.1). Lineage (NCBI taxonomy): Eukaryota > Metazoa > Arthropoda > Insecta > Diptera > Asilidae > Philonicus > Philonicus albiceps. Next base: position 33,387,404 of record OZ017773.1, read on the forward strand.
TTTTATTGAAAAACACCTTAACTAGGGCACCTGTGCTGCAGAAGGTTCGCAAATTTCAACGTACTGCAATTAAGCGAAGGGTAGTTGTTAAAGGCACACGTGTCATTAAGTAGCGAGTTTTTATACAATGGCAAAGTTAAGTAGTTTCTTATCGAATATTTTTTTATATAAAAAAATAAATTGTAGAGGAAAGAAAGGAACTTGTTTGAAGGCTAAATACTTTGACACTCTATCCCTAACATTTTCGTAGAAGTGGGTATAAGGTATAAGGTATAAGGTACTTATATAATTATATGAAATGAAAGTGATAAGATTTTTATTTATGAATTATTATATAATGTGCCATTGCACTAAATGCATCATACCTATGTAATGCTTGGTTTATTTGCTTTTCATACTTTATTTTCTTCAGGAAAACATGTATTGTTGTTTTCTCTTAATTTTATTAATGAATTTTTCAACAATTTGAGTTAATATTGCCAAATGTAAGGATGCGTGTATAATTGGAGCAAAGAATTTGAATATATGGAACACTAGACTAAGATACACTAGGCAAATGCATTGTAACAGAATCACTTGCAAGTTGCAACATATTTAATTATAATTTATAAATTATTTTTAGCAGTATCGCTGTTAAATAGAAAATTCTTAGAATGGCTAGTTTAAATAATATATAATGAAAATTTTGGAATTAAAATAGGTACAAACCTTAACACGAATATCGTTAAAAGCACTTTGTAAAAAAAATACTTTTGCAATTCTAGCAAGATAATTTTCTACACTAGCTTAATAAGTAAAATGAAATTTTTTTTCTTAAAATTTAAATTTAATTATTTCTTGAATTTTATCAAGTTACTTTTTATTAGCTTTAATGGGGACTTGCACCACGACTGGCTGTACAACACACGTGCTTTTGAGAAACGAAGGGGTCTTTAAAAATGAGAGTAAAACTTATATAAAACAAAAGTCATTCATTGCATTCTCTTTCTCCTGTTGCTTCCTTTAAGCTACGTCCATTTCCACGAAATAATCGCAGGGGCATCGAATCAATTTGTATTTATCTATTTGTCATTTTGTAACTGTCTTATCCACTACTTTCAATTATGCAACCTTTCAACTTTGAGGTAACTACTAAAGTTGTATAAAAAATTGGGTCAAAAGCAAAGTTTTTATATCTAAACTTATTTATTTTCGCTATAATTCGTCAGATAAGGATAATTCTTTGGCACGGATATTTGAGGAGGATGTGCGAAAATAAATAGAAAAATAAACATGTATAAAAGTAAAAATTTTACTTTTAACCCAAATTTTTTTACAACTTCAGTAACTATTTTAAAGCTGAAAGGTTTCATAATTTCAAGTAGTGTATAAGACAGTTACAAAATGTCAAATAGATAAATACAAATTGATTGCTATTTCGTGTTAATTACTTCGACGAAGTGGACGCAGCTAAAAGGAAACAATAGGCGAAAGAGATTACAAAAAGACTTGTATTTTATATAAGTTTTACGTGCGACGTATACAGCCTAAGGCGATTGTGCAAGTAAAATAAATATTAAATAAATTGGAACAATTCGACAAATAATTATACTTATAAAAAATGTTCTATTTGAATATAATTGATGCGGTGTTTTTATATTAATTTTATTAAATTTATTAAAATACAGCATTGATTCATGCATTTACAACCTTTTTGTCGGTTTGAGGGCTACTAATGATATGCTTATTATTGTAAGAAATGTAATAAGTTTTAATTGAGGTTTAGGCTTCTTCATGGAGGTTGGTGAATCCTTGTAGGAGCATTCAACTCAAATTTTCCCTTTCTTCGCTATCGCATTTCAAATGCGTGCTTGCTTGTCGTTATTTTTGCTTTTAATTCATACTGAAATATTTTTACCTAATTACTTTTATGGTATTAAATATTTTATTCCAAAATCCAATTCAAAAAATTAAATATCATGTTATGATTGCTTGTAGACAATGATTTTTATATCTATCATAATTTTATTGATGTCATTTGCATGTTGCAATGGTTTCTCAAAAGTTTCATTTGACTGGAACCATTAAAAACCGTGCCATGTGTCAGGTGGTGTTGAAATGATGAAAAATGACAACCCACATTCTCAGTCGGTTAAAAAAAATGTTTTTCGCCATGTTCGCGGTATAGTCGGCGCTTGTAAATTTTATTATCTTAACATGCGTTTGTCATTGTGTAATCATAACGGAGCCACCCACGTGTAGCTAAACAATTGCAGTTGGTTCAGCAAATTTACCGAGTCACCAGCTCCTTATCTGAGTCCGATTAATGTACGAAAGAGCCGCCAGCCTCAATTTGATATTTTATTTTGTTAACACCCATTCATATCTCCTGGATCGGAGGGTATTTAGTTCCTATTGCCCCTAAGCATCTGGCAGGTACAACTCAGCGTGAGTTGAAAGGACCACAGATCGTCGACGGCTGCACAAACCGAAAATGTTATCTGATAAAAATATGCCGAAATATCCCTGGGAATTGTCGCAGTATTGCGCCGAGATTAATCGACTTCAATACAAGTCCCAGACTAGTCGTCGGGTCACATGTTGTCTTAGATAATTTTTGAGATACTCACGAAAAGAAAAAAAAAACAATTCGACCTTGCTGCTCCGCGGGTCCATTGTTGGGGCGTAATAATCCAAATTCGATCAACGAACGGAAAAATATCTGAGCTTGGCGGGAAGTGGTCCAGATGTAGAGTGGACCAATAGTCTGGGAGGCTTAAGATTCAAATGGACTTGTAATTATCTTATGGCGCGCACTTACACGAAATTGGGGCTTAATCACGCAGCTTTTCTCAAGGTAAATGGTACCGTTTGAGTGACCATTTGCCGGGCGCATGTCGTTCCGAGTCGCTCCGGACTCTGTTTAACCGGGCCACTTTGTGGCCTTGCCTGGAATTTTTGCTCAAAAATGCCGCCGCGCTCCCCAAAAAGCACGTCAGTCAGATTAATGCCGGATGTCTTGTTGGGCAATTACCGTCATGTGAAATTGAAATGCTATTCAGGCGCATAAAGCGTATACCCCAGGTGGATGGCGCGTAAATCACCCTTTATGGACCTAACTGCCACCTGTAATGGATGAGGTGCAAGATCGCATTTAAAGATCAATTTTCCTAAATTGAACAGCTTCCAATTTCGATTAAAAAGATTCAGCTGATCGTATCTAGCAGTTTAATATCTTTCAGGTTTCGGAACATGGGCGGAAGCATATGCCATAATTTCTCCAAGGTGCTTTTTTACCTGATTACGGCACTTCTTCAAATGTTTACTGGATTAAACGATTGCGCATTGCGGGAAAGTTTGTTTTGGCACTTTAATTTTAGTAATTATCATTCGACGAATGCTTTCACTAAAAGAACGACTGTGGCCTTTAGCTTTTCCCGATTTAATTAATTTTAGAAATCAGTTTTTTCTTATGTAAGGTCAGTTGGAAGATCTGATATGAAAAATTAAAAAAATCACTGACTGTAACAAAATTTTCTAATATCAAAGGGCAATTCAGAATTTTAATTGGGTTATTTACAACTACACAACGATTTTAGGAGCCCTGGAGAAAAGATCGTAAAGCCTAAATCCAAAATTCGAACATTTAAAGCCTGATTATTCCAAACGTATATACGAGTATTTCTTAATAGAACAATAACATGCTTTTTCATGCAGATAGCACGCCTACTTCTTTGAAATTGACTCTTCCTAACCTGATTCTGGAAAAACATTCTTTCCACGAAAGAATCAATTGCTCTTGTTATATTTTTCTTTTTCCATTAAAGTTATTTTATTGGTGTAAAAGAGCTAAAATCTCAATTAATTACTGCGATTTAAGCCTTTATCGAGCAAAGTAATAAAATGATTACAAAAAGTATATCTTCTCTTAAATATTTAGCTTTCCTAATTGAAATATGACCAAAGTAAGCATTTTTAAAGTAATTAATTTAAAATTACAAGCAAAATAGACATAAAATTCTAAAAAAAGCTTCTAATGGATCGTATTTCAAAATTTGTAATAAGAAAAATCACAGTTAAAGATTATTTGTTACTACGTACTCTAAAAAACCGATCACAATCGGCCTTTAATCAACTATTCTAAACCAACAGTCTAACAAAACCTATAAACTTGAATACCCAAAATTCATTAAGTAAGTTTTGATTCCATTTTAGACAGTCCATTAAAAATCTGCATTCGGTAGATTCCTTATTGAAGAAATAAGTAAACAAATAAGTTAAATTATTTACATACAAGTTTAGTTAAACCATAAATTAGACTGTCTCTAGAAACGACGTAAGCAACTTAATTAACGTCATTTCCCATATCTGCAGTTCCTTAAAATAAACCAAACATACATGTGCAAGTCACTTGATATGGCAAAGAGTTTAAAAACGGCTGTGGCGTAATTTAAAAGAGATCTTATAATTACTTAATTATATATTGGGTTAATTTGAAACGGACAAAATAATTTCATGTTCCCAAGGTATACCTTCTAATCGGAAAAACTAATAATCTCCCCAGTTAAATGTCGGCCGAAGTACTTATCTAGTATGTCGACAAATTCGAAATTTTATTGCATTGCCATAAGTTGGTTATTATCTTTTGAATTAAACTATCTGTTATTACTTATCGACTAATTACTTTTCTACGGGCCATTAATCAAGAAATTTTTACATAGTACAATTAAAAGATTCATATTACGAAAGCTTAGAATGTGTATGATCAACTGTTTAATATTTATTAATCTAAGAATATTATCTGCATACATAGCTGGTAACTTACTCTTCATTGTTCAGGGAATAACACCTGGCCGAAAGTTGTACTTAGAGGCTATTAATGGAAAGCCGGCGTTGTAATTACCACATTGACTGTTTTAATGGATAATAAAATCAATTGATCAGCTCTATTTCCGCGTACTCATAATTTTTAATTGAAATTTTACTGTCCTTAAATCTTAGTCATAACCACCTATAAATTGCTCTGTCATATTCTTTCTTAATAAAGTGTTTGAATAATATTAACATGAGCGGCGGTGGAAAGGGACTAGGCTAGACTAACGGCCAATGAGATTAATTTCATATATATATTAAATATATAAATATATATTAAAACATTCCTTTTGTTGTAGCATTTATTCTTTTCAGACTGTAACATTCTGAGGGTAACATATTTAACATACATATATAACTTAATAAGGTACAATTGTATATTGGTTTTATATACACATTTATTTCAATACCCTGAATTATTCTCGGTAAGTATGAAAGAACACTGAGAGAAAAACTTTAATATCTTTAATTATTTCATATAGTAATAGTTGTATTTTACAACAAAAAAATATATGAATTGTAAAATCAATTTACATTTGAGTTGAATGTAAAGAGAAATTATTAAAACATACTATTTCTATAAGCTTGAATGTTTAAAATAGCCATATTTATAATTTATCAAATTATAAAGTCAATTATTTTAAAATGTAAAATTGGATAAATGGGCTTGTGTAGAAGACAACATCAGTACGATTTTGGCAGGCTCGATATTCGTGAACACGTACAATGTCTAGCTTGGGATTATTAATATGATTCGGCTAAAATTTTAGTATAATCTATATTATAAATTAAAATTTTAGCCACATACACCTTCAGCCATTTTCTACATATTTTATATTAAAAAAGTAAAATTAAATATTTAAATAGTTATTTTAATGTATCAGTAAAGTTTAAAATAAGGCCATATATAGTCAACTCTACTATTCTAAGTGTTTATTTTCATTTTGTAAGATTTTAGATTTTACCTACCATATTTATATAATAATAATGAATTATACCATTGGAATTGTTTCCACATTCAAGGATTTTAAATTTAACAAATATTTAATATTGGTCTTAATTATAATATTTTAAATAGTATATGCAACGTTTTTGAATTAGTCAAAATTATTAAACAAGGTTATAATAAAATCAACTATACTTTTCTTTCGGTGTATATAAAAGAAACTGTTCAGATAATAAATACTGAAAGAAGTCAATGCACTAAAGGCAGTCTTTCAGATAGAGCGAGTTTCTTAATCTGTGATAAAGTTAGAGGGTTTTTAAAGGAGTAGAATATAATTTACACTATCAAAATTTTAATACAGAGTGCATAATCTGGAAAACATTTACTGAAAATTTTAACCGAATCAAATTTAAAAAGTTCTGGACAACTAAGAGTTTCTCGTTTTAACGTATATTAGTAAAATTGACCGGCTTTCTTTTGCATATCAAGGGTTTGTCCGTGAACAAAGACTTATTCTGTGTATCAAAAATTATTTTTAATGAACAAATATTAAAAATCATATTTGTCCGACATTTCGTATACAATGAATTGATTTTCAAAAACTCTTCAAATTCGAAAATAGTAGACTTCCACAAATATAATCTTTTAGACTAATTGATTTCAGATCATGTAACTAAGAAAAATTGTCTTTGCCAGAGGCTATATGATTTGTAAGAGGCAATTTATTCAGGCTTACAAATACTACTCTTCTCTCTTTTTTCTTACTTTATAATTGGGCTAGACCACTTAAGAGTCCGCACTTAGGTGATGTGGTCCATTTATAAATACCGCGAAAAAAAGAGAAATCTGCCGTCCGATTTAATTTCTTAACGCTTTATGAATCGCTAGGCGTTTGCTTTTTCGGACAAAACTCATCATTTTAAGTAGTGTAAGTTTTTCAATTTCGCTACTTCTTTTTGTCCATAGACTGAAAATATATATATATGCTTTTGCAGAAGTGTCTATCGAGGACACTCTCACAGGTCTTTTATTGCTCAATTTTCTAATACGTCTATGCTTCAGTTAACGAGTTCACTTTTTGAATTTATGGGTATGCACATTACTAGGTTAGCAAGAAAGTTTTCTCGTTTTAGATTAATTAACATTAGTTGGTTAAATATTGACAACCGCTTTTTATAACCCTCCTCCATCGATAAATAAGCTTGTATATCCAAGATTTATAGAAAGCCCTAGCTTTTGACCTTGGGAAGTTGTCTACTGCCATTTCAACATTTTTCAACGAGAGGAAAAGAAGGTAATCAGATGATGCCAGGTCAGGTGAGTAAGGAGGAAGGTAAAATCTCATTTCCATGTCTCTTGGAGTCACTGCTTCGTCCTTAAAGTCATATGTGGTCTGACGTTGTCAATGACAGACGAAATTCGCAAATTTTTTTCTAAACGCTTTAACTGATTACAATAGAGATCTATTTATTTATTATTTAGTTTATTCCGTCAAGTTTTAAGTCACAATTAAACCAATATGACTACTTCAATATTTAAAATAAAAAGGAAGCATAATATGAAGCAATTTGTCATTTTAAGTTTTCGGAGGTTCCATTTAATTTTAAAATGGTTTCATTTAATACGAAATGCTATGTCTTATGTTACGAATTTTTCTTTTATAAAAATTATTTATTTTTGAATGCACGGCAAAGACCACTTAATGTTAATTTGCTTAATTAACAATACAATGCATTAATGTATCTGACATTCTCTCCAATAACAAATTTAAACAGAATGATTTATTGTGTCTCATAAGATTTGTGTAAAACGCGAGCTATTTTTAATTCAAAGCACATAGGGGATAAATTTTTTGAATTTTTTAACTTAAATACAGTTCACACCTTCTTGCTTCCCGCAGTTACCACCATCGATCCACCTAGCCCAGGTGGTCACGTGCCACAGGTATAAAGCATAAAGGGAGTACGTGTCAAGAGCACATCGATCCAAGTCAATCCGAACCACCTGCTGAGCTGAGCTTTGTGACCTGTCGCTAATAATCCCTCATTTTACCATCAAATTCAGTCTAGAAGACAAACAAGCGACAATGGCTCGTGCGACTCAAAAGACGACAACACTGCGGCAATAATATCCCCGGCCAGGTGAGCAATCGTGACTTGATTGCTGGGGCTCAACGGGATTATGTGGGAGTTCCCTGCGCAATTGTTATCGCATGTCGAAATTGTTCGAATATTACAAATATTTTGTTGTCGTAACCGGACGAAATCGACATGGTGTAAAAAGTAATTCATAGTCGAACATGAATGAAGCGCTCTACTTAATTTATATATTGTCTATGCTCCGTCTTTGCGATGTGCTCAATTTTGTTGCTTCTTTTGAGCAATTTGTAATTTCCATTAGACTCTTTTTGAAATTGCCATTTTCGGTAAATTTAAGGCAACAGAAAAAGTTTCGGTGGCGTAGCATGCTGCAGACAAGCTGAGTAGCTCTAAATTAGGTTTCGGATCATTAAAGGAAGCGTACAAGTAATTCACCTGCAAGCACCTGCTAGCCGGTAGTTGGTACTTATTGAATAAATGACACGGCACGACAGACTTCCTTATTGATACACCTTCCCAAATTAACACTGTCAGCAATAAATACCTACGAGTTAATAAAATATGACCCAATTTAGTACGCTGTACTAGTAAATCTATAGTTTTTATTATTGATTATTATTAATATAAGAATTTTACAAATATTAAAAATAAAAAGAATAATTCGAAAATTTCATTTAATAACGAAATTACAAAAGATAAATCTGACCTCACAAGGGTCTAGCTAATGCGATCTTTAACCTTAAACGCATGTTTCTCAAAAATACTTTTTCGATTGGTGTCGGTATGATAATTCAATAAGTTTTCAATATTTTTATTTATTTACTATTTTCTTTGAAGCTTGAGAATACTTTTATTTATCACATTTTGAGTCTTATCATTTAATTAATTTTTCAGAAATTATTTTTTGTTGATTAACATTAATGATCAATAAATAATAATTTTGTTTCATTGTTAACTACCTTAAAGCAACTTCCTATAAAAACGATAATTTTCAATGCGTTCAAGTAGATGTGAAAACTTAAGGGTTTTTCTTAATTTTCATCAAAATACTGTGGAAATACGGAGAAAATCGGAATGGAAAAATTTCATTTTTCAAAATTTTTAACTTAAATATTTATGGAAATTCAGTAGTCGGGATATGTTTTTTTGGCATATATCACTTTTAACTGACCGTTCCTATAAAGTTTCATCTAAATCTGTGAGGAGAACTGAAGTTAGGACTGTCTTCCAAAATGTACTGCAATGCATTGAGTTCCTTAGCGTCGAAAATGAAAACGGCGATGAAGTATTTCATTCCAAAATGTAGTTCAACGGTATTCGTTGTGTTAAGAATGAGCATGGAGCGCAATCAATATAATCAATATTTTCTTTCTGCACAGTTTGAGATATGGCAAAACCAGTCGAAAACTTGTAGTGAGTTAACAGAAAATGAAGTGCCTCTGGTAGTTCAATTGTTAGCGCACTAGATTACTGTCCCAAATGCTGTGAGTTCAAATCCCAAGCATAACTATGATTTCATGCGCTACGTGATAAGACAATATGTGAAAATTGGCCTAAGTGTGCCTTTGTAGGCAGCCAGATTAGCCTAACCTAATCTAATAGAATATGGAGAGTAATAATGTGTAAGACAAAATAAACTGACTGCTTAATAACTGCAATGTATTCATGAACTCAAAAGCAATTTGCATTACGACAGTTGTCATGCAGTATCCGCAGCGTAGAATTTTACATTTTGGAAAACACCCTATGCTTAAAGTTAAATTCAAAGTTCAATTATGCTTAATTCTTTCATTATTGATTTAATATCAGCAGCCACTCTTAGGGCAATATAAATGACTTCAATTTTATTTAGGTTATCCTCCCAGATGTCACCTATTACTGGAAATCTGGCAGCGAAGAATGGGTCAATATTGGGTCAATTTTAAAACCCTACATACGCTAGAAAGCAATTTTCTAATACATTCATCCCGATGTTATAATGGGCGAATATGTAGACATACATAAATTGATTGTTTTTTTACTTACGCAGAAAAAGTTGACAGTACATCTGGATCCATTGGTGATCCACGCCGCCAAATAAAAGTAAAGCTTTCGGACCATCACCTGTTAAGATATTTAGATTACACGAAATTATAATAATAAAATCGTACAAAATTGTTTACTGCAAAATAAATGTTTAACAAGCGTGTTTCACATAATAATAATTATGTGAACGAAAGGGCATTTCCACGCTACATTATTAAGTTTTATTAGATGTTATGAGGATTATTGCACAATACCGCAAAGCAGTGGCATTTCTTAAAATTTAAGGTATCCGCTGCTAGACTGTGTGCTAGACATAAAAATTTCTAAAAAATTCAAAAAATCCGGTTGTTTCCCATGTAATGAGAGTTGTCACACAAGTTGTTTAGGGTGCCCCCAAAGAGTGCGGCTCGGCCCGTTCAATTGCTGTGGTGGATAAACTAGAAGGAAAAACGGAGTTATTAAAACTCCCTTGTTTAATAACCCATTCATAATGTCACTCACTGGCGGAACCTGCTCAAGCTCGCGTATTCCTTCTTTGGACACCAAATGCGCCGTCCAATTAGAGAGGTATTCCGTTTCATCACAAAGCGATAAATCACAAAAACGCGCGTTTATTTGTTCGTTAAATTTCCAATTTCTCACATGAATAGGCGATGGCAAAAAGGCGCGAAACATGTTTTCGACATTTTCGCATTGAATTGGGGGGTTTTTATCTGCTCTCGCTTGCATCAGTGCACATGAGTTTTTGCCGGACTGGGCGGATACAGCAGCGATCTTGAATGCAGCATTCATCTGAGTGATCTAGTTGAGTCAGATGCTTAGTCTCCCTATACGGAACCTGCCATAGCAGTGATTCACAATGCCACAGAGAATTAGTATTGAATTATTTATCGAGCTATTGTGTGCGGATTTCGCGCATTTATATATTAAAATGATCAGGCTGTGCGGTCTGTTTGAGAAAAGATGCCCTAGAAGAGTCCCCAAAGGATGCCGCTGTCGTTTGATTAAATAACAATTGTGACAAACAAATTGGAATAATTAAATTACCTTGAGCTATGAATATTTTAATTTCATTATTTAAGATCCATTGCCAAAGCTCGACACGATTCTGAAGGATATTGATTGAAAAATTTTACTTAAGTAAAAAATAAATAGCACGAATATATGTAGGATGATCCCCTCGTCGGAAATATCATAGTCAATTAAAATTATTTAATTGTTTAAATCTGTCTCTTTTTAAGAATGGAGGTGTGCAATCACATAACATAAGTTTAGAGCCAAATTCGAATCGGATTAATTATATTTTAGAAGTCCCATTTTTTTTTTGTACAACATTGACACTGACTGAACCCACTTACACTGTAGTTTTTTGTAATTTCGTGAAAAAGTAAAGTTCAGAAATAATCGTCAGATGACTTTTTCTGAAATAATATTGCGGCTGTGACAAGTGAGCAACGCCCACTGGAAACAATTTTGTAACGCCGATAATTTACCTTCTGGGTGTTACTAAGTTATGAACATTAAGGCGGGGATACTTCAACAAGTTGCTTACAAAAAGCATATGAAACGACAATTTAAACTCGTACTTAAATCTTGGAAATGATTGTTTCAAGGACAAATATTTGCGGTGTCACCAATTTAGCCAGGTATTTCCGTACATATAAAGGTACATATATTTCGTACATTTACGCAAATAACTATATACATATCTACTTAGATTTTACCTTTTTCCTTTAAAAAGTTGCACGTATCTAGTTTATTAATTTAAGTGTGTTCAGGCTTCTTAGTAACTTTTGTTTTGTATTAAAAATAAATAAACAGAAATGTACAAAATTAATGAATGATCTTTTGACTAAATTTAAACAAATCTTAAATTTAAAATTAGTAAATAGCATTATAACAAACAAAATTGACGCTGGACAAAACACGTCTCAAAATTCAATTCGATTACAAAGGGTAATTTCTTTATCTTTTCTTTCGTATATGAATTTAAACTGAACTTTTATTATGTTTACATCAGTCCATTATTTTAAATCCTTTAAACTTTACCAATAGAAATCGTTTTAGACGTTTTAGAAGTGGTTATTTTCTTTTATATTTACAAGAAAAATCACTACTACAAGTAAATGGTTTTTAAAATGCACTAACTCTTCCTAAAAGACAGCAAAATGTAGTCAGTAATAATTTTGGTTTTTCTTTCTTCGTTTAGAAGAATTAATGTATTTCTGCATTTACGGGAAAAATATAAATAAATGATATACACATATATAACAAATATTTGAAAATAGTTGAACTAGAAAAACGGAAAGAAATCTTTGTTTTTTTTTGGTAAATATCACTTTCAAAAGAAATAGCAGAACCTTAAAAAGCAAATGAAAGAAAACAAATTTTAAATAACCACAAATGTAATTGTTCACAGCTTTCTTCGCCTCAAATCTAAAAATCCTAAAATGTAATATTTTTTTTTATCTATAGTACCAATACATGCCAAATGGATGAGCAAACGTAAAATCAAGACCAATATCGAAATGGTTTTGCTTTTGGTCTCGTTCTTGGCCTTGGTCTTGCATTGGTGACCTTGGTCTTGGTCATGATTTTGCAAATCTTGCAGTTGCTTTCGTTATACCTTAATGGTTCATTGCGGCTCAAACAATGTGCACCAAAAGTATAAAAACTATGTTTAAGCAAAATTTAATGAGGGTTATCAAAAAGCGGTTGTATTTTTTGCATAAGGAAAAATTTATTGCAATAAGCAGTGAAGAAAGTAAGCTTCACATCCGCTTAAATCAGACTTTTATCTCTTGAAAACTTGTATTAAATAAATAAAAAAGAAAATATGGATTGTCAGGAACAAAGCTGTATTTTAAATAACTTAAAAAGTTAGTTTTATTAGATGAAGCACAGAGGCTTAAATTCTGAAATAGACATACATACATATTTGTATTGTATTGAAACTTTTTATTGCAGGGCCTTATTTTTCTTAAAGACTCCGGTTAAATTAATGTTCTCGCAAAAATTGTTAAAGAGCTTGAAAGCTGTATAATTATATATTTTTGGAATTGTTCCAGTAAATAAAATATAATACCAGTAATAATAATTACACATAACATATTAAATTCATTTAATAAATAAAAATTCTGATTTGGGAATTCAAGAAATACTTTAAACCAAAAGTATGCTTAGCATTTAATTAACCTGCTTCCTTATTTACCAAGCAAATATGAAAGGTCATAAAACATTAAAGAGAAAAGTCAAGCAGGTACGTAATCTGTGGACATCAAGCACTGACCTCAAGAGAACTTGAACAGAATTAAAACTCACACCTTGAGCCCTTTAAGACAGGTGAAAGTGCACCGAAAATATGAAAGGTGGTTTGGGGACTACAATCACTTCGCCAAAATTTTAGGGCAGCTGGGCTTCCTTAATATTCATGCTGGATGTCTGGCCCATGTAAAAAAGTGAAAACAATAAGTCACCTCATGAGAAGACATGAAAAACCAGTAAACTAGAGATTGAACCAACTCAAGGAATGTGGAACGATTAACTTAAATAGAGGAGGCATCTTTAATCTCGATCTCGTCACCGCGGGATCTTTGCCTCTGGTCTAGGCCAAAGCTCGTATTTGTTTTTGCACTAATTGGATGGAAAGCGAAATTCAATTTGCGCTCACCTGAGCTGGGTGTGTGCCCTGCTTCATTGATCCGAAACGTGATCGTAGGCAAAGTGGAGAAACAACGCACACGACTGATGCAAGGCATATCAAAGCGATCTGGTTCTGAACGGGGTCCAAAAAAAAAAAAAAAACTCCACAAATCGCGACTGCTCGCCGTTTTTGTAGCGCTGACTGACGCAGCTGAGGTGTGCGTTGTGCCCGCGCCCATTCAAATGGTCAAGTTCCGGAAAGGAGCACCGCGAACCCCGCAGTACGTAATTTCGCAAGTAAGCCGCTCGTCAAGGTCGTCGAATTGTTCTGGGCTGCAGCTGTTTGGGCACCGGACCACTTTGTATAGTTCAAGCACAAGGTCGCGAGCCTGCCTTTCGCCGGAATTTTCGCTATCATTTTTCTACTGCTGTTTCTGCGATTGACAGGCCAACCCGAGAACTTTGGCTCTTTTGGAGTGTGCCTCGACAAAGCCCATTGTCACTGCTCCGACGGCGAGCCCCAGTGGCTCTCTAGGCCGGGAACCTTGTCCATAGCACGGTATCAATTATTTGCAATTTCTTGGGTATTGTGTCTCAAATCTCACAATATGATCGTGATGCAGCAACAGGCAGTTGGGAAATGCTTGCCAACTTCCAGATATGCCGAACCTTGCCGCAAATTTGGTGTAATTAGGATGACTAATGACGATTTCGAGTTTGGCCCAAAATTACGGCGGTGTTGAATGTATGCCGCCTTCCCTGCATTTACACGCCTATTAGTCAACCTTTGATCAAAAATCCATTTGCTGATCCGGTCGCACACTGTACCTATCTATGGCTGGACATGGTAGTGAACAATGTTTCTGGATAGATACTTTGTGAAAAATTTTGAGCCACTTTCCTAAAGTACATAAGAATTGGACGCGTAGGCGATAAGACGACCGACAACAGCATCTAGTAATTATGTTGAACCAGTTCGTGATCACCAGGACGTCGGCGACCTGTGATTAGCCCGGCAACAGTCGTATCTCGTCGCAAGTAATATATTTTGTGGTGGTACCGATTAATCTGGGCGTTGTGCAATTTTCAGATATCAAAAATGTTGAATTAATTGTTTCTCCTCTGGGTGGGATTTAGCTTTTTGGCCATTTCGTTAACTGCGGGGGGGTATGCTGAGGAAAAACAATTATTTGTATTTATCTCTGTCCCAAAGACAAGAGTAATTGTCTCATAATTTCAAGGGCAGCGGAATGTGTTGGTCTTAATCGGGGATTTTTTGTTGGCTTACATTGCAATGTCTGTAATCAACTTGTTGGTGATAATCTAAATAATGATGTTTTAATCGAAAGATTTTACCGCTCCTTTAAAATGTCGAATAACGCATTCCATGTCATTTGCAGCTCAATATATCAATTAATCTACTTGCACATCATAAAATAATTCAGTACAGTATTTTAGTACAATTAAGATGATCAAGTTTTATTATATACATAGATATATAATAAATAAAAAAGGTATTGAGGTTATAATCAAAAATCTATTTTAAATAAAAATGTTATTGGAAAAACAAGTTATTTTAAATACTTAAATATTTTTTAAAAAGAGTTTTTTTTCTCAAAAGTATCCCTTTTGGTCCATTTCATTCTGTCAGTGCATAAATTTATACTCATACTTTCAAAACCTGACATGATGTATATTTTTAAAATATTTCTAAAAGAAAAGTTCCTCCAGAATGCACATACTCACTGCTGAATATGATCATTTTATTTGGGATTGGAGAATAAAAGTTGTTGATTTTTATTTGTACCTACATCGCTATGGCATGACTGATAAAATATCGAAAATATATAGTAATATTTTAAAATTACCTTTGTGATCACATGGTATTCGCAAAAAATTTTTTTATTATTCTAATATGCTCTTTAAAAGTGAACCCCATATTCAAAATTCAAATTAGACTTTCGTTTTTATCTCACAGAAATTCATATGTGTAACATATGACAGACGGATAAATAGACACACAAATGATCATATAAGGGTTCCGTTTATTCTTTCGGAAGTACGGAACCCTAAAAACAAAAAAAAAAGTAGAAGTTAAGGAATTTATGCTATAGTATGTAGAATTTTCAGACCGATTGATAAGATAACTTTTTGAAAACACGTTAAAAAAATTTAATTTTTAGGAAAACTCGAACAGCACACTTTTGTCTATGCAAGACTATTCCTTTGATAAAATATTTTAACTTTAACATATTGGTGCATTTTGCGTTATTGTGAAATATGTAACATTTCATTTAAGTATTAAACTGATAAAATATTAATTTAGAAAATCCACTTTCTCATTTTCATATCATTATCAAATTTCATGCAATTTTTGTCTTCTTACATTATCTTGTTTATGTATATTTGTAAGTAAATTATTTAAAACATTACTTGTTATACAACCATAATGATCCATCAAATCTAGAATAATCATATAGTGTTTTTTCTTTATTTTTAATAAGTAGTGACAAGTAATGATTACTGTCTTCTCAGTTATATTTTCTTCTGCTAATAAATTATATTAAGAATAAGTAGAACACTCTAGGGTTATTCTAGATTTCATTGATTACACTGCTCTGCAAGAGTTTTGCCACAATAGTTGATGTAATTAATTTTATAGAATTTTTTCTGTAGGTTATGAATTCGAAAATGAAAATGTTCCATCACATCATGGTTTCGAAAAACGTAATATTGAGAACTGAGAATGATCATATTTTGGCTATTTGTGAAAACTTATTAAAAAATAGTGGGTTACTGAGGGAATTAGAAACATAACTCTAATGATAGATTAAATCCTTAAGTATCTTTATAAAATCAGTTATTTATAAACATTATTAAAATTTGTTTACGGAATAAATTTTTTATGAATCTTTCCCTAAGGCCTAAGAAACAATTTAACTGAGTACTTAGGAAGAGGACTACAATTGAAAAACTTGACTTCTAAACAAATCCTGATAGATCTTACATATAACTGATATTTTATAAGTCAGTTAATAAGTACTTAATCTTTATTTTGACATATGTTTCGAGCTTCTGTAACATCCCCTTATTTTTTGATAAATTTAAGAATTTGTCCAAATACAGATTTTCCACTTTTCAGACTCATGTTTCTCAAAAATATGATGCGATAGAATATTTTCATTTTCTGATTTACAATCTGCGAAAATAGTTTTATCAGAAACATCTACCATCCTTTCAAGGAGAGAAAAAATTGTTAAATATGCAGACCAGTGTTATTATACATAGTGTTATCAAAAGTGATGTTTTTACACCACACCAACGATACGATATGATAATAAAAAATACAACAAATATTTATGTGTGTACCCTACAAATAAATTTGTATACTCATAAATTTCTGAGGATTACAACAAATGCAACGTTCAATTTCTCAGACCAATGCTGGACCAACATTTTGGAAAAAAGTATGGTAGAATTAGAACTATTTTAAAGAAAAGCTGTAAAACAAATGGTTGTTGTTGATTGACAGAACTCTATAAAAAACACTTCCAATTGCAGTTTAAACAATATCAATAAATTACAAATTGCAGTTGTATCTTGGCAGAGTGCATAAATAAACATTGCAATTACGTCTGGTGGAAGGAGCTCTTGTCATGGCCGTCCTTCATCAGTAGTTTGCCATCAAAGGACCCCAAAAACCAGTCTGTCGAGCCATTCACGAGTCAGGTATGCACTCTCCGACCTTGTCGACAACAAAGGAAAGTTAAGATCTATTGATCTCGATCTCGATCTTGTGACTTGCAGCATACAATTCGGACAACGATTTATCTCTAAATGGCTGGCGGTACTGTGACGGCCAGCCAGTCCACGTTCACTTTTCAGCAAACTACGAGCTACGAACGATAAAAGCACCCTTTTCGCTTCAACATAACTCCCCAGGTGGAACCGTGTGACAATAATATTTGAATGCATTGCCAGACCCAGGTGAGCCCCGTTCGGTGCTCAGGGCACGTTTTTCATAAAATAATCGAATTAAAGTCGCCGTGAGTGGCACTTGAGATCTTTGCGGCTGATGCATTGTCAACAGCCCTCCGACTATATGATGGAAGTTTATGTAATTCACGACCAGGTAAATTGGCCGTAATTTGGCCCCATTAAGAAATAGCAGTGGTCTGGGCCTCGATGGTATCGGATGCAGCGAATATATCATCGACCACAAAATCCACCGCCGGAAAAGTGTATCTACGGCGGGTACTCTGGAACAGATTTATATCTCTATTTAGTCAGATTGCTGCAATTTCAATGAGGGCATTGTTTGCAAAGCTTTCAAGTGCATACTTCGATGCAACAGGCGTCAGTTCGCACGAGATAAATTCAGCGTTCAACGGGCTGGAAAATCTCGATCTGATTCAGAGACCCGGGAAGACCCAATTGACGCTGAAAGTCCGCGTACTTCACGGTGGCTGCTTCCCGCCGTACTCTACTTAGTGCACAGCATACGACATCCGCCGTACACATCGAAATGCAAATTAAATTGCATTGCAAGACGGCAGCAATGAACTTGAAGACGAACTTAAGAAATGGTCACCGCTCGGTGGTGATCGAGTGTTGGACCCTTGTTTTCTTCACGCTCATTTTCACCGCGTCCATCTTCGTTTTGCTGGTCGCTAATTGCTAAGAAAGATTTCTTGACCGGTGCACTGTTTCGATTGCCAATGATCATTAGCTTGATATGAATCGCTCCGAACTTTTGGCTCAGCTCCAGCGGCTTTCTTTCTTTTGGCGGAAACTGAAACAATACAACGTCGCCTCATTTCTCTGTCATTGGAATTTTTGCTGATTGAATTGCTCAGCCTGTCCGCGATGGAGCAGAACTGGCGACCTCAATACCTAAACGCTCGCAGGAACAATTTATTAGGCGATTAACGCACGAGCGCTCGGTAAATATTTTAATTGACTTCAAATTGACTTGTGAGCTCCTTCAATTGGGGAGCTATGTAAACTTAATGGTCATTACGGCAGCCTTGCGGCCAATGTATATGACTGGCGGGCGGTTTTAGGTAGTTTTGAAACATTCAAAAAAAAACTAATGATTTTGATTTCCTGTAAATAAACTAATGAGTACTTTACGAAATTTTGTACCTAAGTTTGCATTTAAAGATATCAAACTAGCAACTTTTCGGAAGGTACAAATAATCTTGTAATATTTACGGACATTTATAGGCACAGGTATCAAAAGACTTACATAATTACTAGAAATATCTTGATAGTTTATATTATCAGTAAATAAATAAGTGAACCCAAAAATGGGGTTTGTCTATTTCCGTTTCCTTAATATCCAGATATAATAATATAATATACCGATTATTATATGCGTGCATAATAAATGTGCGCTAAATATGCGCCAAATATACTTACGCGGAAAATGTGTACCTATATAAAAATTGCACTTTACGTGTACATTTGAGTGTTTTTTTTTAGTTATTGGCTTATGTTTTAGCACTGTACGTCGATCGAGACAATTCTCCTGAAATTTCACCTTCGTAGCTCTTTCTCACTTAAGCGTGAATAGATCGTAGCAAATATTTTGTTCGAATTCTTATAGCATCATTTTGTAGAAGATTAAAAAAGGGTCCGTAGCACTCAATTGATAAATTCAGTGTTTTCGTTATTAACAACAAATTGCACTTTACTTAATTAATTTTTAAAAAAATTAAATTCATATATGTTCTAAATTTTAAATTCTTAATTTCAGACGAAATGGTGCTATGAGACTTCGCAAACAAATTTTTCTTACGAGCTGTCCCCGTATGAGTGAAAACATTTCGTCTTATACATAAAAATTGAGCAAGAACTCAGATTCGATTTTTGTATAGAAAACAGAGTTTTAAATTGAGATGTTTCCACACAAAATTAAGACTAAGCCTTTGCTCAGTTTTTGTGCATAAAAGTCATTCGACGTTAATTACATGAAAAACAGACTCTGTTTGTGCCGTTCACAGGTTTGAGCTGAAATTTATATACATATTTAATATATATATACCTACAGCTTTAAATTATATATACATATTTGCCATATACCTTAATGTATATTTTGGTTATTAATTATAATTAATTTAATTATTTAATTTAATTAATATAATATAATAATTAAACGTATAATTCCATGCATAAATTATTTCGTGCGAACCAGCTGTTAATATGTTAGGAGACTCAAAACGAAATTTTCAGTATTGACAATAGAATTATAATTTTTTTTAATGTTAATTGTATTTAGTAATTTAAACCATGAATAAAGCAATCTCTGACAAATATAATTTAAATGGTGGGAGTAGTTTAGTCGAATAGTGGCTTTAGTTGATATCTTTTGATTTTCAAAATCCTAAAAAGTTAGTTTATGAAAAGAGCAGTTAACGCAGTGATTCGGAATGAGAGAAATCCGTTTCCGCCTAAGTCAACGTATAAAAAAGCTCAAAGCGATTTCATGACTGATCAATGCAATCCGTGATCCTCAATGCACGCCAGTAGCTTGTAATCTATTCAGCGCTATCAAATTCAAATTCGTAATTAATTATGCGCATGCCTTTCTGCAGGATATCTTTTTGCACCATAGAAAATCTCGCGTTGGACACAAAAGCTCAATAGAAGCCGCGAGACTGCCCGGTGTGACAATTAGTAGCACTCCGATATATCAGCGGCTTTTATTGGCAAAAACAAAGCTATAAGGTAATTGCTCAATAGTGCTAGATAAATGTAATTACCTTCAATTAGTTTATATTTAGTCGCCACCACAAAGCTCTCCTGGTATTGGTTTTATGTTGCGCTAATCGATTGGCCGTTAGCATGCCTGCACGCTATGCTCGGATTCCTTCGCGCATGATTAATTAGCAGAATTTTATCATACACAGTTGAGCAGCTTTCATAACTTTTTTATGTTAATTAAATTAAAAGTGATCGGCAACTAGCCCCTGGTACTCAGCACCCGCTACTGACAAAGTGGTAGGTGCAATTCACAGCCATATTAAAGTAAAATAACGTGGTCTTTTTAAACCAAATTTAAAGGCGTTGTTAACATGCAAAAAATCGTAAATTTGTAATTAGGAAATATTTTTCGACCTTGGTGTGGTTATTTATGGGGCCTATAAAAGATTATTTTGCACTTATAGTGAAATTCCACACACCTTGTCTTGTGTCCATATTCAAGGGAAGTTATGAAATGCTGGCAAACGAGCTATCGTAGAACTCGTAAACTAATTGATTTTATTACCCGTCCCGCAAAGAAGTTTTCTAACCAATAGAGGGTTAATCGTAGCTTATTAAAATTCTTCTCGCCAATATTACAATTACCCATATTCGTGGGTCAGCCATATGCGTGCCAATAAAATCCATTCCAATTTCAATAAAAAGCTCCCGTAAGCTAAAGGGTAGTTGTATCCTTTCTAAACGCAGTCATGACAAGGATTGCATTATTTAAATTCAGTTACTGCAGCAGTAAGTTTTGCCCAATTTGGTCATGGGTTGTAAATCTATACAGCCATGCATATATAGTTTTCAAGAAATGTAGGTAGAATTTTCAACGCTAACAGCTTATGGAGTAACAATATTTTTGATTTACTTTATATTGCAAAACTTACCATATCCAAATTTGGGAAAATAGCAGGAACTCAAAAATTCAATGTATGGCAAGGTCACTTCATAATAATTTTATCACGATTTGCAGTTTTACAACATCACCATAGATTCCCAATAAAACATTTTATTAAATTCACGATTTTATAGTATGTAATTTTTTGTTGTATTGTATATTTGCTATACGCATTGCTTTGTAGATTCCATAGTATTAATATTGATTGAATATACTAAAGCTATTATTAGACATTTACAAGAAGTATTGCAATACCTCTGCAGACAATTTTATCATACTACAATTATATCAATAATTTTTCATTTTACGTTAGGTATAAGCTAATTATTTGTTTCCTATTTATAATTTATACATGGACAATTAATTTTTTTTTCATCATTGCAATATTCGCTGGTGAAGTAGAAATTCATGTTTTGTAAACTGGCGTTCATACTGTTGATTGGGATTTAAATTCGATTATATAAATTTAATCACTCAATAAAACCGATCAAATTCTAAACGTGGCTCACTATTTATCAATTTAAGTGTAAAACGTTTCTACCTTTACGACATTAAATACAAAAATATGCTGACCATCAGTGCTAAATGAAGTTATGCTCTGTGGTAAATTACTTTCGTTTACCCATGAATAGACATTCCGGTCACAATAAAACTAGAAGCTAACTAGCTTAAAAGCATTTTGTACGTATTTTTTATATTATGGTTTTGTATTGCGCCTGTAGTCCTGAATGAAATTACATATCATAGATTTTTCACCAAAGAGCAATAAATTGAAAAATCCAGGATAAAATAAAAGAGCTTGTTTTTGGAAAACCACATTGAAAGAAATTTTAATTCGAGCAACTATAGTTTATAAAGATTCACTGTTATATATACTCGTATTAGCGATATTGGAATAATAGTCCAAGAGTCCACGTTTATATAATAGTTTTGAAAACCATACTATATAAGAATTAGGAGAAAATTATATAGCAAAATTTTTGTAGAGTGAATTCTTTTACAAACGTCGTTACATAAGCTATTTTGTCTAGATCAATTGTCTATTTTATTCGTTTATTTTAGTTTAAAAGATAATATCCAAAACCTTGTTAATCATATTATATGGTGTTTCCTTTTCCCTTTTTCTCAGTTAATCCTTGTGCCTCAAAATTTGTGGTATAAGAGTACCTCAAAAATTTACTTACTCAATAAATTGTCATATTCCATTAGCTAAGTAATAAATATGGCTTCAGAAATGATATTTTCTTTTCGACAATCTTAGTGCGATTGCAATCAGATCAAATAATACAAAAACAAAAAAAAACCGTGGAATACATGCGAGCCTTGAGGTCCCAGTACTATGATACAATTGTTAGCAATTAATAATAACACAAAAACGTCAGTATGTATTTTATGAAAATTTACTTCTATGCATACCTATTTACATATATAGTTTAAGTGGATTGTCTCCCCTCCTCGACTATTTAACCCACTCGCTGTCCTCACATTTTTTACATGATCATCTCGGGGTATATTTCGTCATTCGAGAATGGTGTAAAAATACTGAAGTGATCTTGAAATATAAAAATAAGTTGAAAATGTTAATTTTAATTTTCGGTCCCTTTAGAAGAACTTCCCTACGGTTTACTTTTCTCATTTATACCGAGAAGTTTTGTACCGTATAATTTTTAGGCAAGAGTTAAATATACCTACGGCTACTTTCATTCAAAATTTTTTTGATTAGTAAACGTAGCAAAACGTAATCCCAAAAATAAATATTTTTTTGCAAGATTTTTGCATTTATTGTAGCTCGCGATAAAAAAATTCCCAGTGTACAAGTATAAAAGTAATTCTTCCTTAAAACAGTATTTTATTTGTAAATGACTCGAATGAAAGAAATCGCATATCGTAAATCAATCGTAAAGCCTTGTTGTTATTGATTTCCGTGAATCACTAGTTGATTGTAAGTGCAGTCTTCAGGTGCAACAGCCGGCTCCATTGAATAGTGCATAATTAATATCAATCAACAAAAAGTGACATAAGAGCGACAGAGTGCTCGATTGGTGCTCAGCCCGCGGCCTCAGAGAAAGTGATTTCTAAGCAAATTGTCGCAAGAAGCCGCGACGGTGGCTAAGTCCTCTTAATCCGACGGTTGCCACTGGTCCTCAGAGTGACGACCTGAAAAAGACAAGCACGCATCACTCAGGAATGCACCGTGGCGTTGAACTTGGGAGCGGGTGAAATGAATGGCGCTTCTTGCGAATTTCACTATTCCCATTGATTGCTTCTCCTAGCCGAGATTGTTGGCACCAGAAACAGCGATCTACAAAACGGCCCGGTCGGCGATTTCCTTTATCTATGGAGCGCCTTCCGTGCATACGAAATGAAAGACGCAGAGGAGTGCAATGCGCTAATGCACATGCAAGTCGCACGTCTAACAACAAGTGGCCTCCTGAAGGGAATGACTAATTGCACTCGAGCTGCAGCTGCGGAAAAACGAAAAACCGCGCATGCATTTTTCCCTTTTTCGAGCGGTCGATTGTTGGAATTCAGCGCATGAGTGCGGTGCTCACGCCGCAAACCGCTTATGGGATTTTCTACTGTTCAACCTCACTGATTTTGGGATTTATTGCATTTGCATACGCTGGAAAAGGCGAGTGAAAGACACTCGAGTGACCACTGGCGAGTGGGAAAGCGCTAATGCAAGTGTCGCGTTGAAAAACGCCGTGATAATTAATCCGCGTGTCCGAGTTCCGGCAATTGCTCAAATCGGTTCGCTGTTACCTCATCGCAGAGCTGCGCGCGCCGCAGGCCCCTACTGGAAAATCCACCTGCCGCAATAGGATCACATCAATCAAATATTTGTGCCATATTACAGCCGTGAAAATATGTTCGATCAGCTCGACGGAGGCGGGACCAATGCACGCCGTCTTGATCCAATGGTTTAACATGGAGATTGGTCCTTTTATGCTTGCGGTCAGAAGCCAACGCAACCCTCATTAGTGGTTACGGCTCATTTGGTTTTTATCAGCTTAATTCTTTGAGAAACGAAAACACAATTTCTGTGAGAAAACGAAATCTTTTGTGAAAAATTTAAAGATTGGCGAACACGACTCGCTGCACCCCGGGCGCAAATTGAAAACGAACTGTCGCGCATAATTTTGGTGAACGGGCGAGCATTGATATTTGGCCGAGGTCCAAGAAATAAAATAAAATACATATTTCGAAGGTATTTGCATGCAATGCCGTAATTAATGCCGCTGATCCTTATCGCATCGCGATGGTCTTGGGCCAAATTATTTATGCGATAATGGCATTTATGCTTACCCGCCTATTCAAGTACATCTTTTTTAATTAGCCCCATGAAGTGGTGTGGATTGATCGAATTCACCGGAGAAATATTTTTTGCTTCGATGATATTATAATAACCGAATAACCGTAGAGTGGCTTTTAACAAATAAAAATTATTGCAATAATATTTACAAGGCTGAAAATCGAAATCTAAATCTAGGCCCCCGATAGCAATATTTTAATACCAGCTCTTACCGAAGCTGATATAGAAATTTTTAATTTATTTTAGCCAGTATGCTCAGAAGAAAGTTGCTTATTAGAAACAAGTTTGTATTTTCACCATTCAATATGAAACTCTTTCAATAATTCATGTAAAAGAAAATATTTGTTTATTTTAACGTCAATAAGTTGGCAGTATATTTTATTTGGTTATGGTTTTAAAAGTATAGGAGAAATCGAAGCAATTATTGATTGGTGCTACTAAATAGAACCGGAATTTAAAGTTACCTGCTTGGATTACTTGCACTCTATAACTAGAACTGCCGATGAAAATTTTGTTGTTTTGGTTGCGCCCGGAATATATTAACGGGTTCTGAGCTGTGTGCCTCAAAAATGGGTCACAAATTAAAACTTTCTGAAGTCAAATACATTCTTATAAATTTTTTATAAAAGTTTTCTTCAGAACTCCGGCACGGAACATAATAAGTTTACTTCCTTAAGTTAAATTAATTAATTTTTACTTTATATTTTTCAAATTCTATAATATTTTTATGATTTCTAGATTAGAGAAAACACAACATTTTAAAATTAGTGGAGTTATTGAGAGCCAAGAAATGCTTTACCTATGGTAAATAACTAATAAGAAAAAATCGTACAGGACATTGCTCAATATTTAGGATTGCTCTTTGAAGTACTTTACTTTAAAAGGAAATTGTACAAGCTATCTTAAAAAGGACATGATAAATAAAGGCTTGAAAAAGTTTTTATAGACTGTTGATCATTTGACTGCGTTTTTAAATTGCATCAAAAATAGATTCGGTTACTTGAACACCGCAAACATTTTATTTGTTCAAAATTGAGAAAATGCAATAACTACGAATGAATTTAAAAAAAAAAATGCACTTATTTGTTTTAAGTTGGTTTATAACTTTCCGCTTATTATGTAACGTAACTTTGAAACCGCTCCTAATTCCACAAACTACACGCATGAATAGCTCATTTACTTGCGATCTAAACACGATCAATTTATTCGACTTTATTACATATCATATCGCTACGAAAGTGCACTTAAAATGGAATTCCAGAAGTTAATTATGGGAAATACTCATTTATTTTCAACGTAATTCGAAACTTTATTAGTAAATAAAATTAACAATTAGCGGGCCTCTTTAATGATCCTTGAAGCACTACCCGTAGCATACCATTACGTGAACTATGCAACACCTCGGATATCGGATAACCGGGTATCGTGGAATTAAATCTGGCTTATTAAAAAAACTTAAAATCAAATTAATTTAAAAATGAAAAGTGAGAACTCCGGCCAAAATGCGTCCGTGCATGGACGGATCAGAGCACACTTTCGGTAAGGACAGAAAAGGTGAACCACAGATTTGGGTTGTCTTCACTGCCGAGGCGGAAAATAGAAAGAAAGCAGTAAGACTTCCTCATAATTATAATTCCCTGAATGTTTGCTCAAGTAAATCGAAAAGAAAACACCATCAAATGGAAGCACGCAAAACAGTGGACACGTGCGGTTTTTCGTTTTGCAGTAGTATAAAGTTAATTGTATATTTCAACAGGCATATTTACCTCACTGGTCGGCAGTGATGTTTTAAAACGATTTTTTTTTTATATGTATCTATAGTCGGTGTACCTTCTGTCCGATACTGCTTCGATTCGACCAAATTTCATGCGAGTTCCGTGTCCAGAGAATTTTTAATTAGGTACTCAGCGAAAGTACGCTAATTGGGTGATCTTATCGCTAAAATTAATTGTAAAATGCATCGATTTTGCTAATTTATGGCCTTACAGGGCTTCGCGGATACTTGAACTTGAAATATTGTTTTTTGAATTTTTACCTATCGCACTTTTATATCACCAGACCTGTGGCCAACTCGTTTGGTTCGATCTCATTATGCAAAGCGGGCAATTTTCCAACTTCAATTATGCGAAAATGATCGCTTTCACTCCAAATAGATGGAATTATGGTTCTTAATTAGCAATCAATTTGCCGCACTAGCCACATTCAACGCATGTACGTGCATAATTTCATAATGAATATTGCAATTTAATTTAAGGCGTGCAACGCTGTCATACTACGAGAGGCTGTACCTTAAGGGGATTTGAACATTGTGAAAAAAGTAATCGAGGAAATGCAAAATGAACGAATTGAAACGACATGGTGGAAACTCGCCTTTGTATCTTTTTACCTGTATTCCGCCTTTCTCAACGCAAGCCCATGAGATAATGATTTCCTTCGGTTTATTATGCTATATTAGGGTGTTTCTTTCAAAATGTAATTTTACACTTTAACTACTTTTGCAACTTACGTGGAATGAAAACTTTTACTTTTACTTTATTTTGAAAACATGAATAAAAAATTTTGACGAAGCTTGAACCTTTTTGGTTGCTACACTTAAACCTATTATGCGTCACTAACGACATATCAGTTTGCAATTAATTAATGCCAATTACGCTGGCAAGAGTTCCTAAAAACCGGAACGCAATTAATACCTTATGACTAGCTGCAATTAGTTAAGGGACAGTTGGCGCTCGAACCCTTTAACGTTTTATTAAATTTATTCGACGATCTTTAAACAAATCAAATTAAACGAATTAACGATGAAAATATATATTAAATCACGCCTAGATATGTGATTTATAAATTTACCATTAGATTCATTAATAAATCAGAAAATTAAAATTACAGACATTTTCGAGAAAAAGCTTCGATTCCACAACAATTTTTCATATACTCGGCGGTGAATGCAATAAATGTGCTTGATTTATAGCGCCGCATGCGGCGATTCTTAAGCAAATGTAAACAACTTTTCCATTTAAATTATTTATATTGATATTTTTTCGGATCACAGTTCAGTTGAACATTAAGAATATTTAATTAGAGGCAAGAAAAGGCACAGTACTTTTCGCTTTAATAAATCACAAAGATTATTGGGCTTGTTGTTCTCGTTCCGTGGGAAATTTCTTTATCGGTTTATATGGTGGCTTGGCAAATTTAATTATTTATTCTTTTTCCTTAATTACAGATGAATTATGATAAAGAGTAAATTGACTGCCTAAACTACTAACTTCAAATTGCTATGATATTCTAATTCTTCAATCACATTTTAAATGTTTTTTTAAAACGTACAATATTTTACATTTCACATAAAATAGTTACGTATTTACACATTTATTTACATATGTATAATATAAAAATATATATTAAAATAATCAAAAACAGAACAGCATGTTTTACTTCATGTTTAACTCGCATCCCGATATCATTGATTTTAATTTATCTACTTTTCAATTGAAGAATCGGCTCACGAATTTCTTTAGTAACTAATTTATAACTATTTTATTTATTCTTTTCTTATGTTATAGCAGATATTTGTTGTTCTTATTGTTTTTTTAATAGATATTTAATAGATATTGTATTTAATAGACATTGTATGTCTCATTGTGAAATAAATAAATAAATAAATGTTTATCTTACTACCGCTCCAAAAATATGAATAAAAATTAAGAACAGGTATTAACAAAATATTGGCAAAAAGGGTTGTTATTTCAATACAACACAACCCATCTTAGAATCGATTGGAACAGAAAAAGTATACGTGTATTTTGCGTTAGAATAGATTTTTATCTGAATAATAAGAAATGTTCTGATTAATATTAAGTCAAATTGAGTAATCATAACTATAAATGCTTACGTGGCTTAATATCTCAAGGAATGTTTTTTCTTCCCGGAAGCTATATTTTAGGTTTGTACAATGACGAGTTCTGGAGTGCTCTGGAGGACTCGTACGCGTTTGATGACTACTTAGAAATACTCAAAACTGTACACTTTTGTGTTCAATAACAAATTCTGATTTATTTTAAGCAGTTCTAACTTGCTTTAAGTAAAATGTCGGAGGAGGAAAATAAAATTCAATCCACCTACATCAATAGAATTGAAGCTGTCCAATGTAGATTCCTTCGCGTTAACTTACGCAATCTTCACTGGTCTGTTCACCAGAATCTTCCTCTTTTACCTAATGCTAATTTACGTGCAACCTTTATGGAAATGTCGAGATTGTGCTCTCTACACCAACTCTATTACCTAAGATCGGTCATCCTCTTTTGAACTTCCTACTACCGCACCAAATATCGCTTCGTAAAGCCAACTCCCTTCCCTCCTTTGACTTTCCTTAAGCAAATCAACTCTAAGCAATGACTTATTCCATCAATCTTATAATAAGTGCTACACTGCCCCTTCCAGCTATCTCATTGATCTTATTAATATTCCTTGTTTAGTTTCTGTTGTATTTGTTTAATTTTTAATTTTTTTTTTCTTTGTTCTGTTTCTTTATATGCTTGTACTAAGCAAAATAAATTTTAAATTTTGTTTGTAACCGTCATTAATAGTCACTTAGTGGAGCTTATTTGGACGGAGCCAGGTCAGGATAGTAAATCTGCAATGATCAGCTGAAAGAGCATTTAAAACGCTGTAAAATATCCCAAATTTCAAGTAATAGAGTGACAGTACAAATTGCTGTTCGAAGGGATTCAATGTGGTATAATATAGTGGATGGCTCACGTACATGATTTTCTATAGAAGCGGACAGTGCAATTTTTGTTATCTCTCTTCTCCTGCTCTAAAAATCGAATAAACCTATTATTTAGAATAACTTCCTTTTCAAAGAGATAGAAGAATAAAATATAAACATTTTAGTTTAGGAGTTGTATCTAACCATATAAACTTTTAGAATAGGCATTTTTCACATATATTTTATATAGTACGTTTCCGCAGTATGAGACATGTTTACCTGATTTACATGGAACTTGGAACGATCTCACGAACGGCAAATTATTATGTTCCGGTCACGGATATCCGACTTGGTCGTATTTTCACAGCAGCCAAATACCTTTCGTGCAGAATCAGTCACGTAAAGCAAAATTTTCCTTATCACCATTCACGATTTTCGCGGGCGCAAGAAACAGCACCCAAATTGAAATAAATTGATAAAGTGATGCAATGGCGTGCAAAATGTAATGGACTTTCGGAACCTACCCAGTTTAACATCCATTAAATTGAATCAGCACAGTAAGACCGGCGACTAACTCCAAAAAATTTGAGGTTGCGAAATTTTGGTCGTACGGTTGTGCGCTTTTTAGTCTGGTAGCTGCCTGGGTCAATTTTTGATAGCTCAATTCAGAGTTTTGTCAATGTCAAACGATTAACCGCATAAATCATTTGTTTTGGCGTACTGCGCTATTAAAAAGTTCTACAGGGCGAGGTCGTGGGAACAATTCAATTTCGTGGTATCTGGATTTCTTGGTTATAACCAGGCAGTATCTGTGCACTCATATCTTAACTTCTAGTGCCGGACTTTGAAAGGCAAAGTACTGTCGCTTACCTAGGCTACTTCCTCTATCGATAAAAAATTTATTCCGACACGGACTTGCGACTTGGCGCGCTTATGCCAATTTTAGCCGCAGATTTAGCACCGAACTCGTGGTAGCCGCAGGCTTAAGTGACTTTTCGGTTCGCTGCATGCGTACCTCTTTGTCTTGAATCGCATTCTTTTCGATTCGATCAAACTATAAATTTTGCATGATTTCGTGATGGGTTGGAGCCAGGCTTTATAGCACGTTTCGTTGGAGATATGATGAAATTTTTAACGCTTCAGTTATAATTGCCGCTCAGCAATTCGCTTTATTATTGTCTCTTTACGGCTGACATTAAAAACTCTTAATAAAGTTGTCTCCTTTATCAATTCAGTGGACCACTAATTTTTGCAATTCATATTTTAAAATGTTATTACTTGTGCTAGTTTCACGGCAACTGCTTGATGAATGGAAACCAAAAAATTATGTCACATAATGGAGCAGGTAAGAAGAAATTTAATGATTTTGATTTTGATCTCTGTGACAGATCATTTACATAAGAATTATTGAGAAAATGTTATTTTCATTATACCTTTTATGTAGGTATGCAAAAAAGATAATAAAGTAAATTTGTATCATTCTTTTAATACGATGGCAGTGTAATAAGTCAATAAAAGATTTTTTTTTCAGTTAATAAGCGTTGTTTTTTCTCAACATAGTCTCCTTTTAGTTCTATACATTCAGCCTAGTGTTTTTCCAATTATTTATTCCTTCCAAACAATAGGTTTTCTCGAGGCTCTCAAAATAGGCGCTTGTTTTAGTGATGATCTCTTCATGACGGGAGCAGTGTTGCATATAAAATTACTGCGCGGGAAATTCAAAAAGTCACTGACTTATCAAACTGCCCTTATATTATGAAATTGAGGAGGTCTAAGAATTGTATTATTTTGAAATTGTTTTTCTTCTTTCCCAGATAGCTTTTACTTTAGACTTTAAGGTAAAGTTAAATGAGGAATTAAATGAAAGTGCATGAAATAATAATCCAAACAAAAGTTATTCAAAAGAAGGAAAGTACTGCAAATATTCAAAGAACGTTTCATTTTACATTGAATGACTTATATTTGTTTAAAAGCGACTAATTAAGTCATCAGCTCTTCAGCACTATCAATTGTCTATGAATTTGATGAAGATCACAATTAGTGTTAATAAATTTTTATAAGGCTTTATTTTAAATGCAATATTTAGTTACATTTTTATGATCATATCATTTTTATTATATTATTATGATTAGTTTTGAAACCTGCACTTAAGTAATACCAGAAGCGAATTTCTTATATGGGAATCATAATCTGTACTTTATTTATAGAGAATGAAAAAATGTGTATGAAAAATTAGTATTACCTACTATTATTATTTTCAACTGTTTTTTTTCAGAAATTATTTCCTTTTCATAATAGTGTAGCCAAGTAGGATTCGAACATAATATTTTACTACTACTACTACTTATTTTTTACTCGAATTCTCTAAATTGTACATTGTACAAATCGTGGCGTTAAAAATTGATAGTATCACAAAGAATCGTGGTTCCTTACTTCACCATGAAGTAAACAAGCATGAAATTATTGAAATATCAACGAATCGCCTGAAATGCGTTGAAAACTACCGCGATTGTAGAAAGGGAGAATTGAGTCGTTTGTGGAACGTAAATAGGTCATGCTGATTGGACTGTCAGGTATACCGCGCAAAGTTGGACTTTTTGCGCGATGCAGTTGTTTGTCCTAGAGCCGGACATCGGCCGCAGAGGTCCGTATTTGGATCACGATTTTCAGATGAATGATAAACAATTCAATGCCCCGTTCTACTTGTTTACACGTTCTTATTGATTCTTGATCAACTCCGAAGAATTTAATTGTTACAATGGTAATTCCTCAAAATAGGAGCAGGTGATTGTGGCCACTTGCATTACTTGAAATACGGTTGGAAATCGTGTGTCGGACTCGCCATCACGATTGATGCAAATAACGTTTCCGATAAAAAGATTTATTGTTTCATTCCGGTGACCACCGGTATACTCGGCGCCGGTACATTTTCAGCATCTTAACTGGAGTTCTGTCGTGACAAATTCTCTGGTTATTCTAATTTTTCTGGGACCAGTAACCTTGGTGGATGCAAAACAAAAAAAAAAAACAATGGCACGGCGAATGGTATCAAGAAAATTTATTGGCTAATAAAAGTATTTTTCCCATCGTAAAATTGCGGTGATTAATAAGAACAGTTTCATAAATTTTCGCAAAATTTGTGCCTTAATGTGTTGCAATGTAACCAAAGGCTGTCGATATCTTGGAAGGAAACCCAAGAAATGAGCCTGCGCTTGCTTTATTCCTCAAATCAAATTCTACACGATTTTCTACCTCAGCAAATGCGCGCGCAGGTTATATTTGTTGTGCAACACCTAAATGCCCGAATGCAGAACAAATCCAAGGAAAAATATATTTGCGACCCGCAAGATTCGGGCAATCGGGCCACACATTCACCCCGTGTTGGGCTGGCGGCACGGCACGGTCTTAAAATCATGATTTGGCCCCATGTAGAGGCAGGTTCACGTAGACTTAATTTAGCTGACAACAGGTATTGCCACGGTTCGTAGGACATAAATGTCAATAGAAATCTGTCTTTTAAAAACAAATGTTGGCACTGCACAGTACGAAACCAACTTGAATGATTTAATAACAACAACAAAAATTATTCCTGAAGAAAAAATTATAATATTTCTCAGGTAACAAAAATTCTCATACAACATACTACAGTAATGAAAGGTGGAACAAATTTCTACTAATTGTAACAATTCTTATAAATAATTGAACTTAATTCCAGGCGGCGTTCGTTTCTGCTTCCCTTTGTCGCTGGAAGGCTCGACGCTCTTTTCAGCAGTAGCCGTGTAAATTTCCATTTGCCGCTTCATTGAGCACGCAAGAAAGAAAAATGATTGTAGTGCTCGTGTAATTGGATTTTAGGTAGGAGTAAAATAAATCTTAAAACATAAATACACTTTACAAACAGCTTTCAAATATTTAATCGAATTTTTATGTTATTTTTTGTAAACCAATATGCATATTTATAAAATAACAACTTTAGTGCATTTATAAATATTTTTTTTTTTGCATATATGTTATTCCAAAATAAAGTGTATTACTTTGAAGAAAATATTGTAGTACCTATAAGTGCTTGTTTTTATTATAAAATTGGCGAATACCTAATATAGTAAAATTACTGTGTTTTCAAAGTTACTTGGATTTTTCTGCGAATTACTTTCAAACGACCAGGGAAAAAGTGCATGTAAAATAGAAAAACAAATACTGCGGAGGTAAAATAAGTGTTTGCGATTATTTTGCGTCCTTTGCTCCGTTGTTAAATTTATAATATCACTTTATCCCCGCACTAGAGGCCGAAAAATGGGAAAAGTTGCTTATATTGTTGCATAGGTATGTATAATTCCAAAACAACCTCTAATCCTTCGACTATCCATTCTAGTGAAATTGGCAACTCACAAGTAATTTTCTAACAAGACGGAGACCCTAAACACACTACCAAAATTGTGCAGCATTGGCTCGAGAACCAAATCCTTTTCAATTTTGAAGTGGCCTGCTCAAAATCCAGACCTCAATCCTATTGAGCACGTCTGGGCTTGCATGAAAAAGAAACTGGCCAAGTACATTGAACCACCGGTAGGAATAAATTACCAATAGAGCCGCGTACGAGACGTCCGGACATCCATACTATTGAAATTCATTTCTAAACTCTACGAATTCATGACTTCCAGAGTACAAGCAGTTGAAAAATCAACAGAATATTGGACCAAATATTAAGGGTGCAAAAGAGGAAAAGTGGACTTTTTGGGCATAACTTTAATTTTTTTTTAGTATTTAGATAAAGTAAAAAGTAAAAGCAACATATTCTGAATATACAGCCATAAGTGAAAATAACAACATTCTTTTCATTTCCTTCAGCCTTTTCGTCACTTCCTAATAAATATTTAAAAGCAAAAATATGGATCTTTCCACTTTTGCTCTTCACTGTATATCATGTAATCACGATAATTTAAGTTTAAATTCAATTAATAAATAATCATACTTTCAAAAGAAATTGTAATATTTCTTTTGAAACTTCCATTATTTATTAATAGTTTAAATGAAAAAGTACTTCAATTAAAAAACAATGCAAAATATACGCGTGAAAGTCTAATCAACAAATGCTTTAAAAACTGGCTTAATTTGATAAAAACGAGAACTTTCTAATAATTATTTGTAGCATGAATGCGCGTATTTATACCTCATAAAATAACTATGCAAAATATTTTACCACGAGGTAAATGTACTATCGCGCTAAATATTTCAATAATAATTAGTTTTTCTATTGGCTCAGGATTTAAAAAGATGCTTGACAGGATAATATGTATAAAATGACTACGATAATGCAATTATGAACTATCCAGTTTTGGAGGAAATAGAATTAATGAACGAAAGTCATTCAGGCGCAAAGGGTACTTGCGCAAAACAATCTTTAGATCGGATCGTGCTCTATATTGACCATAAGTTTCGCGCACGTTTGGGCACTAATGAATACATTAGTTATGTAAATGGTTGTTCGAAAGTAGGTGGATATTGCAGCACATTCGCGTCGCATGTGGCTATTTATGAAGCGATTAGCCGCGGACAGTATAATCGTTTAATTACTTTTGACTCATACTCCGCGTCTTATGCTGCCCGCCGACTCTTCAAATCCTGCTGCAATGCTAGGTCCACTCTTTTCACCCTTTCAGGTAAGATTTACTGATTTTAAAAATTATTTACGACGCAACGTCCCCCGCGCATAAGATGAAGTACTGCAACAAGGGGAAAATTGCCCTTCAGTCGATGCGGCCGATGCAAAAAGTTATAAAAAAGAAGCTGGAGGTGATTAACGATCATCTCGGCTGTACGGTCTTTGGGAATTACCATCAAAAATCCATTCTTAACTCCACGTCCACAGCACACACCTGTGATGAACAAGAAAGAAAATGCGTCCCGCACGCGACCACCAAATCAAAGCCTAACCAGTTCCGCATAATTTAAGTCAGTTACTTTGACGATGGTGTTCATAATTTGCATTCCATCATACGAATGTTGGTAGCCGAGATTTATTGAGGTTGTTAGCTTTTAATTGACGATTGCAGTTAACGGGTTTGTTGGGTAATTTTTGTAGATTTGCAGGTATAAATACAAAAAACCTATTGGCGGTGGGTAGCAGGTGCACCATACTAAACTAAATAGGACTTTGGATCAGTCCTCTCCATCGTTCGGCAAAAAGAACGCTAAAGGGTACTTCAATTTGCAAATCAATTTCGTAAACTGTTCGGGTTGCGTAAACTCACAGGGATTCCGTTTGATGGTAATTTCTTCTCGAATTGTTAGTTCGATTCATGAGCTGATTTTAATGAGAAAAATAATTAGATCAATCGATCAATTTTAGTAACGCTTTTTAAAATTGACTTACTGCAAAAAAAAAGGAAGAGTAATTTTCGTCCGCAAATAAGAATCTAGTTGGAATTTTGGTGTTTGTTCCACTTTTCAAACAGGTTTAACAAGATATTGATTCATGATAAGTTTAAGATTAGACACGGCGGTAACAAACCAATAAAATAACTTATTAAAGTATTAGTCGTTAAATCTTAGTTGATGCAGGTCATTTGAATTTTGTAAGAGTTACATTTACAGTGTAATTAATATTCACACAATATTTTAACGACCGCTCTGGTTTATTGCATTCTTTCAGTAAAAATTGATTAATCTATAAATTTCGAGAGTCAGTTTAATTAAACATCAACCAGAAAATGTAATATAAAACTATTTTAATATTTACAACTTACTCTTCCCTTCAAATTATTAGAAATAATAGCAAACAAATATGTACGAGAGAACTAAACCAATTAGTTAGTTTTATACTCCTATATAAAATTATTTTAACTTATTATACCAACTGAACCGTCATCGATGAACAAATTTTACGAGGTATGAGGTATGGATCCCCCGGTTTAATTGCGTATATTTAAAAAAAAGCTTGGTTTAAAATTTTTCTCGATCATAATATCTTGTTTTTTAAACCATATAGATAAAAATAGGTATTTGTTGTACAAAAATTTCCCTTCATGTCGTTATTTGTAATAATTGCAAAAAAAGGGAAAAGATTTAAAGTGTACTTCTTTTCATTTCATAAACAACGGGTAACATAACTGAGATGAGTTTAATAGTAATTTTTTTCTAAAAATGGTTGAAACTAATTTAAATATATATTAAGGGTAATTGTGAAACAAAAACGTAAAAATGAGTTAAATTTATAATACTTCCTTTACCATCGATAAAGCTGATTTTCTTTACGTTGGGAAGTACTCCAAATTGTATAAATATGGTAAGCATTAAATATCGTAAATTCCAGGTAATTGAACGCAAATATAATTAATTTAATAAATATATGTAATATTCGTTAAAGACGCAAAATTGCCCGTGAGACCCACACAATTTGTAATTTGCGGGTCAATTAAAATGTATTATTTACCCATAATTTTGAGATAAAGTACACAAGGCGCAATGTAAGCTGGAGAATATTTCACCACTATTATGAGACAAATTCAACCCATTAACATTCCTCCGCGAATATTATTAATTATGCATTGACCTTGCGCCAAGAACTTGAGACGGACCGAACTAGAATGAGCGAAGCAGAAAATCATAGCATAATTGGATAAAAATCACGGTTCGGGCTTGTTGTCTCGATTCGAGTTCAATCGCGACTTAATACCTTAAAATTGGTGGTCGAGCACCGCAAATTGGCAAAATATACCCCATTAGACCTGGTAAATATTTGTGAACTGATCATGCGCAGAATGTGGTCAATTGCATGAAAATGACAAACTGATCCTCCACCTCCTGGCGCGGATTTAACCACCAGTAGTGGCCACGTTTCTAGGCTGCTAGAAAAGACCATAAATGCAGCTAATATTTAAATTGATTCACAAATCATTCTGCCAATGTTTGGTAAGACATCGTTATTAAAGCAATCCATGGCACAGGTGGTTTGAGGTGGATCTCCTTTAGCAAATTTTCTTAAAATTCTTTTGATCGTGAAAAGTTGAAACTGAGAAATATTATGCAAAAATGTTCGCATTTGCGAGTGGTAGACTGACAGATATGAAATCAGCTGAAGAATGAAATTGCATAAGAAGTGCAGTAATCTGATAGCCTTTGGCTCACTAAACGAGCTTATGATCACTTGCATTTCTTGGGCAATTTCGTCTATCTCGTGACGTTAATGGGATCACCGCTACTGATGCCTACAAATTACTAGCAATTAAGCCCGATTGATTTTTCAATTTATAATTCTACGAACGTGACAACTAATTTGATTGAGATAACTGTTGGATTGATCTGGAACAGGAGAGTTTTTGGCTTGATTTGTGTCGCAGGGCGATGCATTGCATATGCAAATAGCAGTGGAGTCGCTGACATGATTTTTAATTATGGCCTCAAGTTGACGTGCATGAGTTTATGACGAATAATTGATTATAATTTGTTGGCTCGTGAGCTATGATAACTACTGGATAAGAAAGTATTTATGCTACAT
Source organism: Philonicus albiceps (assembly GCA_963969385.1). Classification (NCBI taxonomy): domain Eukaryota; kingdom Metazoa; phylum Arthropoda; class Insecta; order Diptera; family Asilidae; genus Philonicus; species Philonicus albiceps. The sequence goes on from OZ017773.1 coordinate 33,425,133, forward strand.
TTCGAAGTAGGGAAAATGATTTAAATGGGTTATTGCGAGGTTAAATAGAAAACAAAAGCATTTAATTAACGTTTAAATGTTCCCTTTACATATTTGAAAACAACTCTAACTAAAAATGCATAAATAAGTTTATTTACAATGCAGTAGACCTTTTATGAAATCCTGCGTTTCTTAGCTTTTCTCTTGTTTAATAGAATTCTTGAATTCGTGTTTCTATTTGTGAATATATTAGTTTCAAAGATTAATAGTAAAATTTACATGTTTTACGAAATTATTATTATTTTGTTTATATGTATGTATTATTATTCGGTAAAACTTAGGTTTTACATACTTTCGGAAGTATCCACTTAACATCTGCATATATTTTTTGTAAAAGAGTCTGAGTTTTTTGAGTTATAAATAATCTGGCGACGATAAATTGAAAAGGAAGACTTGTTCCACTGTCTATTACTTAAAAGAAAATGGGAAAACCAACATAGATATTAATGTGAAGTCTGTAGCAATGCTACAAGGTTTCCGAACTAGAGGAGCCCCAAAACGCGTAAGCAAAATATTGTTAAATGACATCAACATTTAAGTAAAATGAGAGAATAAAATTAAGTTGAGATTTGATTTCATAAGTTTAATTTAACGATACTGAAATAAGTAAATAATTTTTTATAACTTTAAGCCATATTGATAAATTCTCATCCTTAGAGAATGAATATACCTAAGCGAAGTTCGAAATTCGAAACTTAACTTACAATTCTTAAATAGTTAAAGCAATTTACTGATTTTTAAACACATAGGATGATGATATAAATTAATATGCAAATAGATTTTTTTACAATTATCACACGAATAACTCGACAAGTACGCTTCAAAGATTTAATTCTTTTTCTTTGTCTATAATGTAAGCGAAATTTTAAGAAGAGTATAAGGTTGCTACAATTAATTGACATTAACTTGAAAATTCAAAAGAATATGTAACACGTTTCATTTTAAATTTATATTTTAGTTTTCCATTTTAATGTTATATAAAGCTGATACATGCAATAAAAAAGAGATTTTTATAATGCTTCTCTGGAGAAAGAACGGTCGAAATGAAATAAAAATGTAAATTTTATAGGTATAAATAATGTAAAACAATAATTTTAACTTGAAAAATGTGCTCTTATTAAATTCAATATGTATATACAATAATAACTTTATCACAAAAAACAGCCCGAAAAAAAACTTAATTGCTAAAACATTAGCGATCTCAACTTTTCGCCAATAGTATTTTATGAACTATTGCAAAATTATTTAATCTGTAACAATATAGAAAAATGATGCAACAAACAATCATTAGCTATGGTATTCGCCAGGCAAAAAACTTCTATACCTGATCAAATCGCGCATTGATTTCAAATGGTTATTGTACTTTCCAATTACTCGTTTTTGCCTCATCAACAACACACAAGTTACAAACAGTCAATCAAATGCGATGAACTCCTTAAAGACACGCCGCTATTCAGAATGATCTGCAGAGATGAGTGACTCTTTACTTTCCCATTACGGCGTGACATAATCTTTATTACTATTTTTTGCGAACAAAAATGACTTAAATTATAGTAGATGTCTGGAACCGGAATTTAATTGGATCCGGAACAATTTCACTGCAAGAAATTTGTCTTACCACGGCACGGATTCCGTGTATAACCTTCAACTTGAAATAAAGCAACAGCAAGTGATTGCCTATTCAGAAAAAGAATTGAACATAATTCAGTTGCGTATGCTTACTATTTTCTTGGTTATATACTTTCGAAAAATTTTATCTAGATAACTTGGTGAAGTTTTTGCTTCTTGAGAGTAGCACAACATTTTTGCACACATATGAGTTTTTTCTCGGATTTTTGAAATTTTCATACAATAGTAGAGATTGGGTGATAAGTTTGCAAGCCAAGTGTTCCATATCTATTTTGATTACACAATCAAATTTAGATAGATAAATTCAATATTTGTAACTCATAATATAGTGATGATACAGGGGTAATTTAAATCATTACTTTAAAGGCGCTTCCATTCTATTTTTGTGAAAATTTCTGAAGGACTTCTGAAAATAAGTAAAATTATGATTTTGCACGACAAATGCGTGCTTGTCGGTACCAATAAGTCGAATAAATATTTTACTTTTAACTCGTTTATATTAACAATTGTTAATGGCATTTGTTTGAGGAAAAGGTGAAAACTAATCTGTCATAATCTCTAAGAAAATTTGTTAGGAATAAGTTGAAAATTACGATGGAAAATAACATGTTACAAAAGATCAGAAATAAAAATCTTAGGACGTGTAAATAATCGACAATTTTAAGTTGAAAATTTTACATTGCTTTATCAAAATACGTGAAGAGATATCGAATAGAATCTGTTCAATTTTATTATTATTATCTTTAATAAACAAATTTATTATAATGAGTTTATAAAAACACATCAGAACAATTTCAGTAATATCTACGTAGCAGTAATATGGTAATTTTACCATAACGTAGAAAAGAGGGAAGAACACTATACGAGTATTAAGTTAATAAAGAAGTTGTTATTATTATTATGAATCCCATGTTTTGATTGTATCTCCTATCTACAATGAATTTATTGAAATGCACATATTATAATTAAAGTAGTAAACAGATGTAGTACCTAAAGTTTTTCTAGTCTAAAACCACGATTTAAATGCCAACGGTTCACTTTTACTTATCTTTAGTAATGGCAAAAAAAGATCTCTACGAAATCCTATCTTTCAGACAATTTAATTACTAGCTTTTCCCACACAGGATATTTTACCTTTTACGTATTTCTAATGAAAGTAAGTGGAATCATGCGACAAACTGTGGTAAGAGGGCTGACAAGTCTAGTAAAAAATAAGACCAGATCCTGTAATTCGGCGGTGATAAAAAATTATGTTTAAAAATGTCTACGTACCCGATCATGGATCGAAAAGATATCGCGGTTACATAACACAAATCTAGAAATACTTGATCCACCACCAGCAGAAACTGGGGCGAAAATTTTAGCGAATATTGGTTAATTTGCATATCGAGTATGGCCATTCATTAATTTCAGTAATATGCCTCTCTGATGAAGGAGTATCTTTGAGGCCTTGCACGTTGAAATTGTCTCCAATAAGTGATTTTATGGGCAACAATAGACGGCGGCGTCTCACGACATTCGCCAGTCCAAAAACAAAAAATATTATTATGGGTTGTTCCGAGCAAACCGCTATAAACATTGAACGATTTCGCGGACAGCCGACGAGCCGCGGTGCTACGCGACTCGACGGCGATATTATCTGCAAATCGAATTTATGGGCTTTGGTTAGGCAGTCCAATCAGGTGCAAGTATGCTTCTGGATGAAAATGCGCTTTCTGTCGAGTGAATGGATAGTTTCTGTTTTTTTTTTTTCTGCACAGAAAGACTCCATTTTTTAAATCGTTTCGTCGAAGATTAGTCCGAACTAAGGGCGTAACCAGCAGCACTTATATTTTGATCACGAACCGTCGATTGATTAGGCGATGAATACGAAATGTGATAACATCAGAACGTGAATATTGTAAATTACCGATAAAAACGTCTCGCATATTTCTATATGTGAAAAATTTATCGGTGCGCAATCTGTGGGAAACTTGATTCACAAATCTGTGCATTCCAGAAGAGGTAGACAAAAAATCGAGCGAAGTCAAATTGCACACACGTATGATTGATTAAGTCTTGCTAAATTTATTGATTTGCTTGACTTGGGGTAAGTTGACGCCTTCGACATTAATTTCCTAACAAGTACCACCTGAAAGTTTGAAAATGGCAGTGGCTTAATTTTCTGGTCATTTTCAGATAATGACTACCTTTTGTAACAAAGTTGTCTAAATTGATTTATGGGACAAGCAACATTTATATCAAAGTCGGTTGTATTTTTCAGCCTTTTTAAAAACTTGTAAGCCCGCCTTGCTCGTGCACTTTCATACTTCACTTTTATTATTGTACATAGCCTTCTTTTAATTTTTGAAAAGCAATTAAGACAATATTACCTTTGTATAAAATTTCACATTCCCATTCGAATGAAGCAATGTTGCAAAAAAAATTATTATGAAATGCTATTTATTTTATATGACATTTAATAGTAGCAATAATACTATTAAATTCCGTTGAACATGACATCTCCATTCGCGGGATAAAGAGTTTTTTAAAAAGGACGAAAATGTTTTAGTTATTTGCTTTAATTTACGAGTATTCTATGTCAACAGCAATTTATAATATGAAATAGATTGAAAATAAGTATATAAAAAAATGTGATTTACATATTTGACCTTTAGTAAGTGCTATTAGTAAATAGATGGATAACTATTCAGGCTCGCTGCTAGTTGTTTGAATGCCCGTTTCGATACGATTACCTATGCTGAACTAGTCAGAAAGGCTTTATAGTGATGAGCGTAAAACCATATAAATTTTTATCTAGAGAACTGGAATTCTTCTTGCCTTTATATTTGCGAAATCAGCTATTAATTTTCTTCTATCCAAGCCTTGTAAGATTTCACGTTCAATTGAAACTATAGCCAAATTTCTTAGTCTTTACTGGTGCATCGTTGATCTTAAACACATAGTTTTTTATAATTTTTAATTTTAAAAAGGAACTTTCACCAAATACAATCGAAACCGGCGATATAAGAAATGTTCTTAACGTTATTGTTGTGTTCGGAAGAAATGAAGTTTTTAGTAAAAAGATATTTCAATAGGGTTTGTGGATTATTAGACTGTCTTTTTATAAAATGCTACTTTAAAACATTGTTTTCATTAAACAATGTCAATCTTTGTTTCACTACTTGAATCGTTTTTAAGCTTCAGATTTAAATCTTTACAATGTTTCATTCATTCATCTTTGGAGAATTGAAATAAGTTATTGCTGAAAATGTAAAATACGTCAGTAAATGCTTTTAACTTCTCGAAACTATCATTTAAAAGAGTTAGTGTCTGATCTAAGATTCTGAAAAAAAAACTCGGGTTTTGGATGTTGTATAACTTCATCACTTTTTTTCTTATTGAAATTGTGTTCGTTTTCTTGGACGAATTGTATTTAATGGTGGGAAATTTGTTTCTACATTGAATTCGTGAGCCAGATTCACTAATTTTTGCCAATTATGTCATAGAGCAGAACTATGGGTATTCGTTTGGACATTCAGACGCCACCAGGCAGTTCAACCTGCCGATAGGCGTTTCGATTGCATCTTAGTTCTGATGAATGTCAATATAAAAGAAAATAGAAATTGCTCACCGGCTGAATGATATATCTAATGGGGTGGGTATTATTACACTATTATGACAACTTTAAGAATTACGTGATCCAAGTAATCGATCACCCTTAGAAGCGGTGCACGCCTTGCACGATCGCTGAAGGCGGGCCTGTAACTACCTCATCACAGGTAATTTAAACACTCACTTTTTTATTCATTAAATTCGTGCCTTAGGGGCTTAGCTCCCGAAAATAAGAAAGCAATTTAAAGCAATTTGAGAATTAATTCTAAATTGTACAAAAAAAAAATATCTTCTTTCCTATAGACTACTTATAAGCAAGCATATTAAATTCTTTAACTTCGCCAATATCTAAAAAAAAACAATAGATTCTCTAAATCACGATATATCCACGTAAACCAACCAGGTTAAGTAATCTTCAAGACGCACTGGTTTTCATAAGATCATGAGTCCCTTTTTGCCTGCATAAAAGTAAAAGTAAAGGAGATGGCTCTCATCTGCTTCATGCACATGAATTAAATTATCATGTCTGCCTTTAAGTTGAGAAAGTTGTTTAATCCACTATCAATTTGCGTGCAATATACCGCCAGCTTCTGATTTCTTTTCTCTGGAGCAGACGATAACCGTCAGTTATCAGTTCGGGCTGCTAAATTTCTCCAACCACCTAGTTGAGAAATTTTCGCCTAAAGCCTGACTATTTATACTAGTGAGATTAATTAGCGAGGATGAGACTGGTTAAACAGCGTCGCTGCACACTGAACTTCAGATAACTGCAGACGTTCAGGTATTCCAGTTATGTTTTAGTACTCCTTTGAGGCTGCAAATACAAGAAAAAATACTGCGGGACACATACAGGTATTTCTGCATGAGCCGCATACCTGCCGAACGCGTCTAACGACTTGCACTGTCTCAATTTTTTTTAGTAATAATGTTATTCTCTGCGGTTAACTGAAAAGCCAAGGAAGTATGCACTGTTCCGATAATAAAAACAAGAATTGTTGGACGAGACCACGACCAGTTCCGCATGTTTCCATAAGAAAACAATGTGAGAAATTGTAAATATTGCAAATTTTACGGAACATTGCCTTTTGCGGCACTTTCTTTTATATAGAAAGATTTATGTGCACTACGTGCCTAATGCTACTTGTAAAGTAAAAAAGTTTTATCTCTAAGATCTTTGGAATCAAAGTCTTTTGAATAGTAATAAGATTTCGACAATTCCGAGGTATTCTTCCATATCTGGAAATAAAAGACCTTTTTGTTACAACATTTAACATCCCATTGTTCAAATCAAAATTTATTGCTACATTTACTGAAAATCCGCTAGGATTAGTTTAGTTATTTAAGTTAAACCAAATAGAGAATGAGTCTAATCTTTATCAAATTTCACTTAAAATTTTATATTGAATTGAAATTTGAAAATGGTTATTTGTAGCAAATTACAACAACATCAAATTGCATTGACTTATACCCACCTTCCAACAAAACTAGATCCAATAATTGTTTCAGTTCTGAACTAGAACTTTGGATAGTCAAAAATAATTTCAATTTGTTGTACTTTTTGAACATTGTGCAAACTTTATTATAGGTAAGAGTTTAAAAAATTCAATTCAATGCCAGATCGAGATCAATTTGAAATTGAATATTGCCAGATAATAGGCATACAACCTCTTTTAAGTTTGTCGTCTCAGAACCTCTGAAGTTTCACTCTCATAGCTCTTAGAAATTATTTTTTACTTCAGATTTAATTGAAGTTTCTTCCTTCGGGGAAGCCGTTAATTAACTCCTGAAATGAGTGACTCGTTTTAATTTAAAAATATGTAGCCCCAATTTGCACACAAACTTTCCATCAATTTACTTAATTGTGTTGAAAATTAAGTAGGAACAACATATCAATCCTTTAATTATCATTAATACTTTTAACCGATGAAATTCCAATGCTCGACATTGCCATCGTATACATTTGCAAACACATTATAACAGCTTTGGGCGAATATCTTCCACTTCGAGTCGTGTGCAATGTCTGGTAAGTAAGTATACTTGCGAGCTGGTGTAATCTTTAGTCTGAAAAAGTAGTCCCAATTTCCTGGTTGTTTCGTGCCTTTTATGGGCAGTATGAAAATAAATCGAATAAAAGTTGTCTGCCCCAAAAAATGCATCTCGTTTACGACGCAATCTACCTTCCAAAATTCGTATTCGCATTCTGTTTCAAAAATTTGCCTGGTTCAGGTTCACTTCAGTCGATGTACGTTCACTTTAAAGCCAGAAGATAAATCGCAGGAGGAGCAAGGCCTGAGGGCATCAAGGAATAGTGTGGCATAAAGCGTCAATCGCTCCAGGCTACCCACCAGATCGATCCACTTAGATTATTCACCTGTCGTCGATTGACGCTAAACAGATAAATTCCAGTGGCTTATTTGCAGATTGGCCCCACGTAAATGAGTGAGACCTGTGCATCGGATCAATGCGCTAAAGACCAGTTGCGATTCGGCCCGGAGAGGGGCTCATTTAAATAAATAATTGGATCGAATCGCGTCGGAGGAAATCGAAGAGATCAATTTATTTAGAGACAAGAGTAACAGCCGAGAGCAGCTAAAACAACACGAATGTTCACTTCCAAAGTGAAATTTTACCGTTCATCTTAAGGAGGATTATGACACAATCGGTTTATCGGTCAGCACAATCGATGAAGTCATTGGCTATTTCCTTCTGGGGGAAAATGGTGACATGATTCAGTTTCAATATCCCGCTATCGGCTCTTTTTGTTTTTTGCCTTCAAGATGTTTACTTCCAGTTAAATAGGTTTTGCAGATTCAGATATATGAATGAGATCAGCCTCCTAAAAAAAAGTACATTTTTTAAGCGATTAAATTTCTTTCTGCATACAAACTAGAGTGTCTAGCCAATTTTGAACTTGTAGCCACTTACGACTAAAAGCAGTAGTTGGTCCATTTGTCATTAAGGAAAAGTTTCGGTAAGGCCTGAAATTGGCCGCCGTAAACTGAACAGGCTATAAACGAAATTTAAAAGATCTTCTAACTTTAAATTTTTAAAACTACATACTACTGCAGCTGATGAAAAGATTTTGGAAAATAAATTATACCAAAACTCATATCGGAAGTTGTAGACATCGAAAGTACTACCACTGAGATGTGTACATTGTGAAAGCGAAAGGGCTGGAACATCTTAACCGATTTCTATAAAACGGTCAAGGGGATGAAGAAATAGGGGCTACGTTCACTTATATAAAAGTGGTTCGAATTCAAATCTTCATATCTTTTAAATGTCTTAACTGCAATCGACGAAATTTGGCGTATACATTCACAAGATGTCTCTTTAGACTGTATAAAATGATATTGATTGATCAATCTATCTATCTACCACATTTCTTAATGGATTTTGATCAAACTCTGTTTATGAATTTATGTTCATATCTAGGTTACGCTAGAAGAGTTGTGAGATTTAGGGGTGAATCGGTCAAGGAGGTGGAGAGTTAAGGAATACACTTTACACTTCTATAAAAATTGCTTTATTCACCATGCTTATCTCACATTTTATAAGAGGTTTAAATCAAACGTTTATTAGGTTTTTTATGCACTTTATATAAATATTTTGCATTTGTAATTAAAGCCATAAATAATTTATTAATATAATTAGAAAGAAACAAACTGAAAACTAATACATACTCATCAAAATACTACTACAAAACGCATTTCGTACTGCCTCAATAATTTTTTATTTACAATATATCAATGAACTTGCATGAATGCATCTAAACTCCTTAAAAGAGATAGTCAACTGCACTCTCTGTGAAATTATCCAAAGAAATTCACAATTGTTCTCGTCTATTACCAATTATTAAAAAAAATCGATCGTGTGCTTTAGAATATAAACACATTGTGCTCCTATAATATCGGAATTTGCCCAAGTTGATGAATGAAACGTAAAATTCATGATTGCTGTTAAATTCTTGCAATCTTCGTAGATAATGATGATTTTTGAAGAATTATGATAGAAACCTTATGATCTCATGCTAACAATGACTTCATAAAATCCATCACAGAAAATAGTTATAACTCATGTTTCAAGGTATCTTATAGCCGCGAGGAAACACTCGTTTTACGAAGTATTTTATGACTTAATTTGCTAATAACTTGCCTAAGGTACATAAAATCTAGCAAGATAGACGGACGACATAGAAATAAAATCTGAGTATCATGCGTGCTTTCCTCGGCATCCTGAATACCCAGCCAGGTTATATGCATGACTCGCAACTAATTATCAAATTATGAAATCTTGCAGCAAACCAGATTAATGCACAGTAACATTGTAAACGGGTTCGGCACTGTTTGTTTAATTCGCCTAGATTTTAGTCATAAATGGGTTTTTTAACCTAGACCCAAACAAAAAACTGCAGGGTGTTAAAAGTGCACGTAATCCTGGCAATATCCTGTTCAAATTTGGGCCACTAATAAGTTTCATGCCACTTACCTTGTCAAGCACTTTTAACAGCGTAAGTTTTTGCGTAAACAACTCCCGAAGTTGATTGATCGCACTCATAATTGCACTAAGTGGCGTCCAGCATATTTCCGACGTTTTTGTCGTGTTGTGAATTTTATCAGTTCTTTTTTTCTTTTTTGGGTGCGATATCACCGAGGTATGTAGGTATCGTTAAACATGAAACTGGAAAGACAAGAAATGGTAATGTAACGAAATTTTGCAATTAATATATGTAACCGCAGCCAGGCGCAGGCTCTCGACTGCCGTAGATTGCAGAAATTCCTTCTCTTGCATTTGTGAAAACTGAAAGAAATGCATATGCAATCGGTCAGACAAAGTTTTATGAGTTCATACGCAGTATATGCCTACTAATTTCCGTCTTTTTATTTAATGAACACAGAGGTCAATGGAGAATATGTAGCCACCGGTATTAATTTTATGTTGCTTGTTTATATGCAGCAAACAACGTATTTTGAAATTAGCATTGTGGCCAGTACACTGAGGACAGGATTCAGTCCATGTGAGATAGACCTGAATTTTAATCATTTTGCACATACCTACCTGTCGATAAAAGTTTAATAAATTTTTAACTCTAGGGGCAAAAAGAAAAATAAATGGTTTTATTACTTCACACAAGAGACTGAAGTGGTTAAATGAATTTTCACATTTTTTGTAATAATTCGCTGTCATTGATTCGAATTATTTAATATATTTTGTGCCGTTTTTTAATATTGGGATTTTGTCCATATATGTATGTATGTATAGATATACCTTATATAATTAGTTATACTATTTTAGAATAATGTTTGTAATAATTTGGAAGAATAATTCCATTGATTTTCGCTGGGAGGCAACGTAACAAAAGCTGCATTCTTCTCATCAAGTTTTGGTTCTAGTTCAGAAGTTTACATGGAAGTAACAACACCTAACCTAGATATTTATCCAGTTTTTGATCAAAGAACTTGATAAATAGTTTTAGAATTTTATTTTTCAAATGTTATCGCCCTGACAGATTGACAGATTTATACATGAATCCATATTTCGCCAGTTTTACTTTAATATTATTATTTTCTAAGTCGACATGTTTGGAATCATAATAACACAAAAACTTTTCTGAAAGCATGTGCTGCAAAGAATTTTGAATTTCAGTATAGCTAATATACATATTGATATATGAGCCGTTTATTTTGAAAGTGGCGTAAGTCCACAATGTCATAAGGTCGATTTTACTATATTATTTTCAAGTAATCAAGTAATCAAGATCGAATGAAGTTTAAAATTACTTTTGTACTATTTTTTTAAATTTACAAAATTACTGAATGCTTACTATCGCACAGTGGCCTTGGTAAAAGGACAGAATTTTCAAATTTGACTCAAACATATGTCAAACAGACAAGTATACGAAGTATAAAGTTATAAACATCGATAACTCGAATCGTTGTTTCCACATAACCCAGAACTAGACCTGGAATGTGATGAAAATACGCAACTAAAGTGTAATAAAATTATAATTACAAAACTATACTTAATTTTTGGAAAAAAAAAACAATTGGAAGTGTGAGTAAAAGCATTACATACTAATTAAAGTTTATATTAAACTGCCATCTACTTAATTCCCTGATTAAAGAATTTTCGGACCGTGTACACATTTTAGAGAATTTACCAACAATACGTTTTAATTTGTTTACTGTTAACTCCACATTGCCCCATCCTATAGTTTAGTGACAGAAAATACTTATAGTAAAATTTTTCTAATTGTTACTGTCATAAATTGCATATCTGTATTTTCTAAAAAAAACATTAAAAATATAAATTTGAATTTTGTCTGCGCGGATAGAATTTATTATAAATATTAAGCACACATTCATTGAAGCGACTTAACTGGTGGGTATAAATCATGAGAAGAGACGGTAATAATATTATAATTTATTTATACTGTTTTTTTTTATTAAAGAATAGTAATCGATACTTTCAGTTGCCATAACTAAATACCGTGAATTGAAATAGGATATTCAATGTAGACAACAAATATAATTTATCTCGGAATATGCAAGACTTTTGACCATAATGTCGAAGAAATAATTACTTCGCATAGATTTCAGATTTAGACATAGTGTAGTCTTAAATTGTTAAATGTTTGAAAAATAATCCGCCGATTGAAATGAATAGTTTCAAATAAAAAACATTCCAAAATCTGCACAAAAATACGCGACAATAAAGTGTAAATATAATTGAGCCAAATAATTCTTTACGAAGCTATTCGTTTTGTTTATTTATTTATTTTATTTATTTGGTTCGCTTAATACAAGCTACGGACAAATTAACTTAACACTTGGAAAGTATTGACGGCGTCACTGACTCTCTATTTTGTTACATTGAATTATTTCCTTTTAAAAGTTTACGTTTTGGCTTTTATATCATTTTTATCGCGTAAGCCTACTATTAAACTAGTTAAGTTCGCATTAACGAATTTCCGCAACAGACAATCAATCTTAATAGTTCTCATCGTTAAAGGCACAACATATTTTGCCTTTCCTTACAAGTTACTTTTAGAATTGGAAAAGACCTCGAAGAAATGATCGCTTTTCCCATGGCAAAAAATTAACTACACATGTGGTCATCAGATACAAGATTTTAAGTCAAGTGCATACAAAGTGTTTAGATACTACAGTACAAAAAAGTGTTTCTTTAATCCATTCAACAATTTAAAAGTGCGGAAGCAGAATTAGGCGGGAATTAAGGCAATTTTAGATAACCCTGCAAGCACGAGACAGAAAAACATTAATCATCTTGAGCCCATTGGAAGTGTCATCTACGACATCCACAGCCACCAGTTTTTACTCCTCCTTAAGTCGACATGATCTCAGGGAAATATTATGAGACGGTGAGCCGTGCCGGGCAGAAACAAAGCGTAGCATTGGGCTACTTGGGTGCCGGTGGTGCAGGGAGATAATTGCGCCAATAAAAGATAAAGATATCACTGATCACTCCTGTACCGCACGCCATAGCAATTCCGCGACCTTCGAAGTACCATGGCTGTGGGGGCTCGGTGGTCGGCTCAGGTGAAGCGAACCTTCACAATCACCGATAAAAAAAAAAACAAAAACTTAATAATTCTGCACGAAGGACAACAGGGGTATCAAAACTAATCACGAACGCATTCCGGACGCGTTTGGGTTTGTTTGGAGTCCAACAGCACCAATTTCATCTTAAATCCGTCGATGTTGAGCGCGTGCGCTTTTTATTTAGCGCGTGTCACTCCTCCAGGCGATGGATGCACTTGAGACAATTTTGGGGCGATGCCAGACATGGGCGGCGATTCCACTTATAATTGAGTTGAATCAAATCAAAGAGGAAAATTAATCAGTCGAAAATCGAGGCGGAACCACTCATTGTCTTAGGGCCGTGATGCAATATACACGCTGGCCTGAAGCGGTGCTAGTTAATTTCGCTGTTAGAGGTCATTTACTTATATAAAACTTATCGAGACCTTCGGGCTGCGACAACATCCACTTGCTTCATAAGACGAACTTAAAAGACTTAATTTGGCTGCCGCCCTTTCACATTCCGCCAAATGCGTCACGCCTGGTTAATTTTCACGCAAAAGGCCAAAAACAGCCAATAAGTTTCACAAAATGTCCCCTTATGCATAGCGCTCTGTGAGCTCAAACTAGCTAGCCACTTCGGTAGAATTAAATAATTAAGTTAAGGTAATCGCGTGTTGCATGTGCTAATTACAGTGCTGGTAGAGCAACGCGTACGCCACTACGATTTTGCACCTGGATCAATCGTCGACGGTGGCGGCTGAAGTTCGAACATCTGGACACGCACGGGGTGTAATACGTAGGCTAAAATTTCTAGAAAACAATTTAACCAATATATTGCAGACTGCGAGGAACTTGTCGAAATTTTCAATCAGCGATTATTAATAGATCGAGTCGCGCCCGGGGCCCATTAAACTTGTTAAATTTGTAATTTTCACCATGAACGGTAGCCGGTTACCAAGAAATATCCGTACTGGTGCATTTTTGCCGCTCTACCAAAGTATTTTCATTAATTTTAAAAAGTTGCACGTTCGAAATCGATCTGAAATTTCATACCCGTAAATGTCTAATTAGAGTTTACCTCAACTGTTGCCTCTTTCATACAAATTTCATTGCGAAATGATCGATTTTAGGCGGGAAATTTGCATGCTACTTTGAGGTAGGTATTTTAATACTGCCCTTGTAAATTCAAAACTGGTAAGAAGTGTATGTCCTAGATTTATTTTAAGTGGAATAAGCAATTTACTACGATACAGACAGGTTGTCTGTGTTCAACAAAAATTAAATTACCTAATTATCATAAACCAAGCTAGTACAGCCACTTGAGTTGTTTAAAAACTGTGTGTATCTGGTAATCTGGTAATATTTCTTTCGTATAAAATTCTCTTCAATCGTCTAGTGAGAATTTATTAAAGATTAATTAGGGTTTTTAAGAGCGGAAATATGATATCGCTTTTTTCGTGTAGGCTACATTTCCTGTTGTGATATGTATACTTAACTTTTTTGACTTATTTGTTACCTATTTAATTCGTGACTTGAATTAGTATATTACACATCAATATTTTTTAATATGTACATATATAAAAATAAAAATAAATTCATTTTAACCTTTTAGTTCGAAATAATTTAATCTGTCTAAATTTTGTCTTATTTGTAAATCGTAGTATTAACTTTAAATGTTCTTTTTCTCTAAGCTTTTTGAAAGCCAAAAGTTTCTCTAGAAAAGCTGCTTTGTTGGGCGTAGTAACCAGTTCCAAAATTATGTAATTCTTCAAATTCTTCTTCCTTTGCATTATCACAAGCAAACCTGCATACATATTTCATAAAATTCATAAAATCATCAATTAAATATTATTAATTTGATTACAAGAAAGCATGTTTTGCATATAGACCAAAGTATTATTTGAATACTGCAATTAGGATCCATATTTAAACCGATCTGAAAACCTCTATTTATATAATGCAAGTCGAGAAGTATAAAATGTTATTAAATGCACTGCATTTAAAGGCAATACAAAAATTTATAAGAGTAATAGTATACCAAAATAACAGATTCTGAAGTATCAATATATCTTTTAATACTCCATTATAATTAACCTAATCAAATTAGTAACTGCATAAAAAGATCTAAATCAGAGAAAATGTAGACAAACAATTTCCTGTTGAAGCTGTTAAAAATCATAATAACCCCCTATCAAATACCCAAGTTCACTCTAGACGAGATTTGCATCCGTTTGTCTTGTGTTTAATTACTCTGTATCAATTAGCAGCGAACGTATGTATATTTAGTTCCAGCAAGTTAGTAAAAGTACGTTATACGTAAATTATCACGAACCATAAAAACCATATGATCTTTAACAAATTGACAGCTATTGGCAGCCTTGTATGCCCGTACTTAGCGCTTCTAAAATTAATTCGACCGTTTTTGCACTGAATCGTGGCACCTTGAAATCTAAAGGTACACATTCAGTTTAGAAAAAATAGTGATTTCCTATATCCATACCAGGCTCTCAATGACAGCAGAAATTAAAATCATGTAATGATCGCGTATGTTAGTAGAGCTTGTCAAGAACCAAAAGTAATTGCTACTCTGTTGTGTCCGAATACCAATAAAATATTTAGATTGGATTGAACACGATTCGCAAATATAAACACGAGAATTACAAGAAGTTACAGTTTTTCATGAGCAGATTGTAAATGAAATCGATAAGACAAACAGAATTATTTCTGCCACTGATCGCTGTGATCTTTAATTCTCGTCTTCCGCTTTTCCGGCAAAAAAAATAATGACCATGCGCACTAATTCTAGAATGGATTAGTTTTTGTGCAAGATACTAAGCAAGAATTTAAATCGATTCTTGCAGCGTGACTGATGCACTGTAATAAAATTGACGATGATCCTTTTAAATAATTAAAAAGCAATACATATAAAATTATTAAAAGCTGCCGCTGTTCCAATTTCAGTGTCTTCTTGTCATTGCCGTTTGGCCGCTATGCACTCACGTGCTGAAGTAACCCGGACGAAGGTCAAAGATGTTTTGATTGCATCTGAAGATGCGGCCGCCTCGCTCAAGGAGAACTACAAAAGTCGTCAGCCGTATGTGCATTCTTTCTGACTGATGCCTGTGAATGAGCTTCCAATACATTCATCGAATCTCCAGCGGCTAGTTCATTGTCAATGTCCAAGGATGACCAGGCAAAAACGAAGACGTTACACAAAATTAAATTGGTGATAGTTGAGCTTAGTGTAAGATGTATTTTCACTTGAAAGTGTCGCTGACATCTGTTTTCACATAGTTGATTAATTATATACATAGAAGTGCTTAATGCTGTTCGTTTTAAGTATAATAAGAGACTTAATAAGACAATTAAGTAATATAGAAGGGAAGGACATTATTTAGAACATTAAATTTCGATCTTGAATTAGCATGACAACCCTATTCTATAAATATGTATCATTTATAGGTATAAATAAAATTAGTAAGCCATATTAACAGTGATCATATTCAGGCGGGTATGACCCTTCTAAATTTCGATCGGACCTCAGTATAATACCTCCGGTTAAGAGCTCGGCACCTATGATTACCACCCAATCGCAGTAAATTGCCTCTAACTACGTCGTGATCACCGTAGTGGCCAATACTGCCCACGCCTCCGAACAAAGTGCTAATATCATGAATAACTGCTGTTAGCATATCGAAAGCCCCAACTCGCCGCTATCGTCCCGGTTTATCATTGTTTACTATCGCGATCAGTCATACAATCTGCACCCAGGTTCGACCATGGTCTCCCTATCGACGGGGAGTGGTCCAATCTTTGAAGTGCGCTTTTTTGCGTGCATCACAATCCGACTAAAATGGAGGCCGCTCTATCGAATTAAACGTAATTGGAGCCTCTAAAGAACACTTTAGCGTTTGTTTGCAAAGCGAGCCGAAAACCTTCAGGCTACATAAGCCGCGTGCGCAGTCGTAATTGGTGCAAATCTAAACTAAATAAAGCTGCGAGCTGCAAAATTCATGAGACTTCTTAAAATTCTGCCGATAACGTTGATTATGTACGCACAGGTGTTTAATCAATGAATGCAAATACGTTTCCAATTTTCACAATGTTTTGGACTATTACCTCCGTTTAGATATGCATTTCGAGCAATGAGCGAACTCTGCCCCGGGGCAAAGTAGTATATTCCGAATTTGCGCCAGTTTTCAATCTCCTAGGTTTTGCCGTCCCCCGCATACGTTCATGACGGGCCGATCGTATCTCGTACTGACTACCTATATCAAATCGTCTCGGACCTGTCCGATCACTGTCACAGCCATACTTAGGTTGAATAACAAAGTTTTAAGATAGTTGTCGCACACCTGCCGGATTAGCCTAATGAGAAAGTAGCGAAAGGAAAGGGTTCGACAGGTTGATTGTGGCTGTGATCTGTTTTTAAACTTTCGTTCTGTCGACATTTAGTCTCCAAATTTACATAGATCTCGTTACGCTGATAGTTCTGTAATGTTATTAATGAGCTGCGTGATTTCCGCAATTTTCGCTTTAAGCCAACATCATGTGCTTTTACGTGCGGCATAGTCATAAATCTCCAGAGACTTTAGAAATTAATCTAAACTTTCGCCATTTTCCCCGAAGGCGGGATGAATAGTTTAAGTATGTGAATTTTGTGGGCGGTTTGGGTCCAGGTATACTTTTTTATTCTTTTTTTTTTGTGTCATCATTCAAATTTCATTAACGATTATAAAAAGACAAACAATTGTTTAAATGATCTGCATGATCCTAATAATTTTTATTTTCGAAATATAACCGTTCGCAAGCCAAATTTATTACCTCGACTTTGCGGAATATAAAAATATGAAAACACCTCATATATGATTAAATATTTTTAACTTGTACTACAGTAGTGGCAAAATGGTTACCGATATACCAATATTACAGTCATAGGCGCAACTAAATATATTTGAATATTAAATCCTGGATTACCATAATCGTAAGTTGAATAATATTCAAAACGACAAAAACATATTTTTTGTTTCACTTTCCGAATTTTAGGCAAAAGTATACGCGCCTGCTTGCTATAATTATATCATTGCAATTTACTATTAATTTTTCGGTTTATTACCACAAGTTTAACAAGTTTTACTTTCCATGCATCTACGCAAATTGGTGCAGTGTCGCCAAATCTAAATCGTAATGAGATGAGAAAGTGTTAACGAAATTGAAATACATGATGGAATTTCGTTATACGTGTATTTCATTTATGTGAAAGGACAGAAAAATACCCATCATCTGTTGTGGAGAACAAAAGTAGTTATCGTATGATTTTTCAAGTTATATTACCACTACTACTACTACTACTCGCTTTTATTCAAAACCCAAATTTAACAAAATTCTCCTTATTTCTACGATGTTCTACAACAAAACCTAAAAATTCCAGTAAAGAGATTTGGACTTGAAGTAAGGAGATAAGGAGATGTGTTATAAGTTCTCTTTGCAATTTATACACCTTCAAATGACTTTACTTCTCAGTTTCATGTGTAGAATTTTTAATTAATATCAGTAAAACTAACCAATCATTGAAAATTGTAAAATTTTCAGGCGAAATTATCCCCCAGAAGCAAATGCAGAATATATCCAAGGTCTGCAACAGTCTGACCTAAATACCATGGAATGACTCCAATCCTCAACGGATCTGCGGTTTAGGTTTTTATTTACGTGAACAGGTAAAAACGATCACATCCAGGCTGGCTGGAATTCTTTCACGTCAGTCCCGTGCCGCCTTCTTAACTTCAAATTAACCTGTACCTGGATCTATCTTGTCTGTCATATGCCTCATTGACTCTACCGCATGCAAACAAACGAATCGGCAGATATTGCTCAAATTAAATGGAGCACCCCCAGCTCTTGAGGTTTCTTATGCAGCTAAGCCCGATTTTCGCAGTAATTAAGCTGCTCGTTATCAAAACTGTCTACCAAGTAGCAGCATAGCTAGAGCATAATTGCTAATCTACAAGAGGTCGAATAGCAAACAGGTGTTTTTGTATTGTTTCAGCCAGATCAGCCAAATCGAAAATTCTACAAGATGCGAACGTGCTCTTTGTTGGGTAACGTGAGTAACTGCGGGGAAGAATTTAATAGCAGCGTGAATGCTAGACAGACTATACCAACTTGCACTTGCGCTGGGGAAATTGAAATTTGCACTTTTACCCGGATAAATGCAGATCTGGTGATAGGTTGCATGGCTTTGCGCATTCCGACCTAATTTTCCATAATCGTTCGCATCCAATTTTACTGCATCTTAGCACGTCCCAGACATATTCCGATTAAATCTTTGGCGAAATTGCCGCCCTTCGCACATCCGGCGATATTTGAACAATCGATGACGAACTTTCTTCAACCGATCAAGACTCGGATATTTTGCTGTGCAACGTGACATATCGACGGCAATCCAAAATAAAACGTCCAGAGAAAGGCGCACGCTTTTCAACTTTTTTATGTTTGTGTAATTCATGTCCGTGCCGACACCAGGCGAATACGAGATGCCGAAAATCGGCCGGACTCCCGGCGATAGCATGAATTATTTCGAATTTGTGTGAAACTAGCCGCAACATTTAAATAAATAAATAAAACCGTTGTCACGAAGTTGTTAAGCGCATATAAAATCGTCGCGGACTTCAGCATTCTGAATAAAATATGTCCGCACTGCCCATATGCAAATCCCACATGACATATGTACGACTTGAGAGTTGCACTTGTTGTAAATCAAAACTTGAAACAATGAAAGGTAGCTACTCCCGAGATCTGCCTCAGGCGATTACAAGTTCACATCCTGGACAGCTTCCGTAGCTCCCGCCTACCCCAGTATAAGGTAATATGTGCTAAACTAAATATTAATAAACGTGATTTTTACATCGGCAGTTATGCATGACCTTGCAGTAAAATAAAATAAGCCCATAAAATTGTTAAACGATAAAATTATAAATAAAACCTTACCATATATTTTTTTAAACCTTTAAACTTAAACTGACTAAACTATTTTAACACAAAACTCGGCAGAATAAAGTTAGCATAAAGGCACCGAAATTCTCTGTAACATCAATCATTCAAAGATTTATTTATTAAATTTTTAACAACTCTAAATAGCTCCGGTACATTAATGGTAATACACAAGAATTTTATGTCGTATTGCATAAATTTAAATTCAATTCTTTCGCAACTTATGTCGCCACCACCATCTAAACCTTTTACTTTGATTTATGTTTACACCCAATATTCGCTTTATACCCTTCACGAATATACTAAAACACAAGATTGAACTCTTGCTAGCAAAATTATTAAGTTTTTCTAAGTTACGTGTGCATGAGGTGCATGAGGCATTTAAGAGAGTAATTTAATAACATATAAAAATGATTTGGTTGTAAACTATAAACAATATTACTATATTGTGTTGTGCAACATTCCGTAAGTAGCATTTAAGGCTCGGCTTTGTTTCGATTTTTTGGAATATCATAGTAAAAAACAAAAAATCATTTATCATCCATTCATGCACACATACTCACTACGGACGACAGAACCGTTTTGATTGCATTATTGTCATAATATTTTACATCTTGAGGATGTAATTAAAAAATCTTTATGAGATTCTATTAATAGAAGACTAAAATTTGCTTGCGAAGCTAGCTATCTAAGGAAGATTAAAAATAGGATATAAGAAAATCAGAATGTTTTTCTGATTGATCCCACTATTAGGCAGGTCAGTATGGTTTGGATTAATAGAATAAGACCTATGGCTAGAGGGTGATTTATTTTTGCGAATATAAATGCGGATGAAAATATTAAAGATGCAATTAATATTGTTATTTCAGGAGGTAGTTTAAATAAAATGTTAACTTTGAGGATTAGTGATGAAGGAATACTTTCCTCCTGAAGTTTTAATACATAGTTTCTTAATTTTGGTTTACAAGACCAATGTTTTGGTTAAACTACTAAAATTTTCTTGCGAAGCTAGCTATCTAAGGGTTTATAAAACTATTCTAAATTAGGTCTATTACTATTCCTTCTGTACTCTAATTGGCTACTCAGAGTGTTTAAAAATAGTATTCTCTTTGCCTATGCTGATGACACCGCGATTGTAGTGTAGGTCATAGATCTTTGTATTACCCGACAAGGTTGCTGCAAGAAGATTTCAACAGCGGTTAAATGGTGTCATGATAATGGATGATTAATGCTGCCAAGACCAAAATGATACACATAAAAATCCACATTATAAAAAGCTACAAACCATAAAACATATTTTTGTAACGACTACTGCCCTATTACAATTAAACTGACCATAGGTATGGTCGAAACGTATAAATATCTCGGAATCACTATAGATAGTCATTTCATTTGGGGCAAAAGTGTAAACAGAATGAGAGTTGACCAGAAGAAGGGGTTGTTTGCGCTAGTACATTTACGATGACATACTTTGGCGAGTGTAATGAAACAAGTCTATTATTCACTAGTAGAATCGAAGTTAAGATATGGGATAACAGCATGGGACAGTGCATCCAAAGCCCATATTACTAAACTACAAAAACTGCAACACTCAGCCATGAGGTTATTTAAAAAATTTAAATAAATAAATAAATAATAATAAAAATTGAAAACAGCGTCATTTAACGAATTTCGGAGTTGCGCCATTTATTAATAGTAGAATATTTCTTTTTCGAAAATTTGAAAATTTTAAGAAGGATTTTTGAAATTTTTGAATACCCCTATTTTCCATAATTTTAGCTTTATTTATATTCAGCGATAAGCTAATGAAGAAACAATTATTAACGAAAACTTTAGATGCGTTATGTTATAGAATACGGTGAAAAAGTCATGCGCATTTTAAACTTTTTAATCATAAAGATGTTAGGGAACTTTTTTATTCCCTATCATATCTTAAAAGTGTAATTCGGTATTTGCTATAGAAAAACAAAAAATATATATATAAATTTGCACTAACTGAGCAACTGATTCTGAAATCGTCTACTATGTATAATTTCATCAACCTCAGCATTCTTAGGTTTTCCCTATTTGAGGTTCTATATTTTTTGTTATAGAAATCACTTAAAAATCTTATTTACTGATGTACTTAATTAAGGTAATTCTTAAAGCCGTTTTAGACCCATTGTCAATTATAACGTGGTTTCAAATTAAAAGTTTTTAAACATTTATAAAAGCTAGTCCAGAAAGAAATTACGTTAGAAGAAAATTGTCTTATTAGAAGTATGTTGAATTGAATATTTGTATTCCAAAGTACAATAATTGTAACCAAAAGAGAAGAAAATATGATAAATCGGTCTTCAACGCAAGATATGCTCATAAATATGTGATTTCTATAAAAGGATGTACTTTGCATATTTTGTCCACCACCAATCCAATCACTTAGAAAGTTCCGTCTGATAAAAAGCCATATAATTTTCAATTACTCTTTCGATTAGCCGGGCATTCGTGGGCGTCACTGCAGTAAATATTGGCTTTCACTTTTCCAAAAATAACAAGAACACGAGCAGCTTGAGGATACCCATTCAAAAAGTTCAATGTTCCATGAGCACCTGATCACCCTCTCACATGGCATTCGAATCGAAATGATATCAAATGTGGCGGCGAAATGATCGTTCGTTAGCACCAATCACCACTTAAGAAACTTTCCGGTGAATGCCCAGTCTGAATGCTTTCTGCTCGAAATTGTTGCATAGGTGCATAAACCTGCAGTGACCTTGCATTCCTAGCTCTAGGTTTAGACGGTTAAATTAGTGCGCCGCCCACCCGCCATTGTCGCACCAGTCGTTTCGCGTACTGTGGGACCTTTTAATGGTCGGCGGGCTCATAATCGACACCGTACGGCGAACATGTCCTGGGTCAATTGAGCCGCGTATTAACCGCTGCTGATCTAATGAATGGTCAATTGATCGCGCCGCTGTGATATCCGGAATATATAGTGCATCGCAGGCACTATGAAATCAATTAAAATCCACGGAGGCATGCGTCGATACAATAGCGCACCGAGCAAAGTGCTTCTAATGAATTAATTCATCTCGTAAATTTGCTCTCAGCTCAATGGAAGATTTATGGCGGTCTGACAGCGAAAGATGGGAAGCAGCCGATAGTGCGCCTTTGGGATGTCGGATCACTTTCATAACTGCGCTGGAATTAAGTTTATTGCCAATTACAAATTCGTAGTGTTTAGGATCGCTGGTTTTAATTAAGTAAAGAATGACAAGCACGCCCATTCGTATTTCTTTCGTATGTCAAGTATTTGCATAGCATGCAGTCGTTATGTAAGACAGAAGCATTTTATTTGGCTTGAATTTTTCTTGCCCACCTGTGCTGTCTAGACAATTTACAGGCAAGCAATTTAAATATGTAGAAGTTCGTCTTTTTATATGTAATTAACTATACTTTTGAAACTAAGCTAATCAACTACTTTAATTCAAATATAGCAAGTATTGCTTAAAGGTCAAAAACGTAATTTTATATCTTTCAAATGCAATTTGTTTTTATACATCAAAAAGTTCCAACTGACCATCTATCACATTTCTCTTCATTGAATATGATTTAGTAGTTCTTAATATTTTCAAAAATGCATTCTAGATACCTTTGACTTCAAACAACTTTTTTGTTCAAAATGGTTAAAATAATTCGACAACAAAATCCAATAGAATTATTATGAGGAAATTTTATTTTGAATTTTCAGATTTAAATAGATATATGATAAAATTCTAAATTCATAAGCCCGACTGCGTCTATTTCATACATAGACCAAAATATAACAACAATAATTGTCGCTTAAAAAATATGAATCGTTTGTACGTACTCATTTAATTATTGAAGATTAATTTTCAAATTTATAGCTTTAAATAGAATAGAACCATTCAAATTGGTCTCATTGATTGTCGAATTTATAGGCTGACCTTGGTATACGCATATACGTTTAGGTAATTCTACAACATGGCAAATTTTAAAAGTACAAAATTTTGACCAAATGGGTGTGAGTTCGCAATTTAAATGTAGACGCCCCGCGGATATTCAGTAACGATGCAGTAAACACAGAAAAATTACCAATTTATTAGCTTGTTAAATGTGCTAAAATAAAAACCAGCTCTTCATTAACAGTCCAAAGGATCATTAAATATTGAACTTGATTGAGGCAATGACGTTAACCATTATGTAAAACCATCG
The DNA here is from genome assembly GCA_963969385.1 of Philonicus albiceps. NCBI lineage: Eukaryota > Metazoa > Arthropoda > Insecta > Diptera > Asilidae > Philonicus > Philonicus albiceps. The sequence continues at coordinate 33,449,144 of OZ017773.1, forward strand.
CCAGCATGATCTCGGCCAATTTGCCCGATGAAAGAGAGAAACTTTAAAGACCCAATTTGGGGCACTGCCATAAATAACCTGAGGAGAATTGTAAGGAGCTAATAGAGAGCGAAGTGGTAATTGTCGTCGGTAAATCACCCTGTACAAAGTCATCGCATGATCAGCACACCGGTGTACTATCAGGAGGAGATTATTATTAGAAAACAAACCTTTCGCGGACAGTGGGCCAATAGGCCTCCTCTGCGCGAAACGGGTTCAAGCCCAACTTTCAGAGGTTGCATAACGATTGCGGTAACTCAGTTTTGCATTTTTCGCGATATTATCCCGACACGATCACTCTTGGTGCTCGCCAGGTTGCATGGTGGTCTTGGCCTGCTGAAGATATGCCCCAATGAAAAGTTGATGACTTCAATTTAGCTATCGGTTTCAGTGAGTTTAATATAGAGCTGATCGAGGGTCTATTGATCGTGGACAGGGGTCAAATGGTTGTAATGATTTTAAAGATGATCGTCGATTTTGACAGTCACTCCATTCAAAATTTGACTCCTAGACAAGAAATCGCTTAATTGTGGTAAATTGTGGAAGTGTCAACATATTTTGACTTTGTTATGATACCCATCTTTTTGTAGGGCTGATGTAAAAGTTTTATTGGAAATTTAGAAAGGCGCTCATTGGTGCCTAATTGTTACACAATATTGCCTCCTAGTAATGTAGAATTTGAAACAGAAAGGAATTACGATGCAGGTACCTACTGGGGCACTTTTCGTTCGCATTATTCGTGCCTATTGAACACGATTTTGCAATAACACGAATTTACTTCAAGGGATATTTTCTCTATTAGTTAAATTGCACCAGAGATAAGACGGTTTGAGATATTATAAGACACTTCCTACTTAAAGGCACAACTATATCTTTTAGCTAAAAAGATATTCATTCACGTCTCGTCTTAATTGGTAAATACTGAAAATACTTCAACTACGAGTATTGAAAGTTTATACAAAACCACGAGTTATTTTATTTAACTTGGAAATAATATATTTTTGTTGTGAAAAAGGCACATCATGCTGATCTAAAAACAAGGTACTCTTGACTTATTAATTGCAATACATATGCTTTTCAAAATATTTAATATATTAACTCATGCACCTGGACAACACAATAAGAACGACAAAAATAATAGAATGCCTATTATTTTCTAATATATCACTCCATCTGCACCTTCTGATGAATTTCACTTGGTCGCACAGCAGGTGGGATAATTTATCCTAGAATATTAAATATTTAGTTATCAATTTAAGCGGTATTCGTAAAGAAGGATACTTACCAATCATAACGTCCATAAATTCTAATAAGAATAATATTAATTTTAAAATTAAATTTTTCTCTTAAAATAAATTTAAACAAACCATCAAAATCAACAGTTCCTGAACCATCAGCATCAATCTCATCAATCATCATATCCAGATCCTGTGGTGATAGCTTATCGTCCAGCTCATGGAGGATATCACGCAGTGTTTCAACAGGTAAGTATCCTTTGCCTTCTTTATCATACATTCGGAAGGCCTCCTTTAACTCTTTCGCTACCGCTTCTAAATCTTCGTCCGGTTCTATGAACCTAGAAGCTAATGTTACGAATTCGTCGAAATCGAGCTCCCCAGACCGATCTGTGTCGACCTCCAATATCACCTGCTTTAGCTGTTTATCGTCCAATTTTTGGCCCAACATTTCCAGGATTGTGCTGACCATGTCACACTTGATTGTACCTTTGCCTTCTTGATCGAAAGCATTAAAAGCATTTTTGAGCACTAGTAACAAAAAGTTGTCGGTTTAATGTAAGAATAATAATTTTATTTTAATTATGTTTTACTTTTAATTTGCTCTTTGTCGAGTTCCTCCTGAAATTCGTAAGAAAAGATAAATATATTTTTATTTATTTATTTATTTCCCTCAATATAAGCTAAAAAGTTTGAAGGCGAAAGTTAGGTATAGATTTAAAGTTAGGGGTTAGTGTTAAGGATATGCTGCGAAGGAGGTCAGGGCAATCAATGGAACAGTTATCACAAATCTTATTATAAATACTCTATTTTAGAATTAGTGTTGAACGTAGCGGGAACGATTAATTTTATAATCTTTTATATTTGTCTGATTGTTAATTATTTCCACGGCGTAATGAAAATTCATAAGCCTGGTGCTTCAAAGGGCAAAAAACTGCTGCTTTTCTTACAAAGTGCGCTTCGGGCAATTAAGGTTCGTTATTATATATTAAGTTTTTCTATACTCCCCTTTCATCTGTCTTACAAATAAATTACGTATGAAGAGTCTGTTATTTCTGAAAATGTTGTTCATTTATTCTTTTTTTAATATGAGTAACTGCTGAAAGAATATCTAAAATTACAAATCATTATGAATTTTTAAAATTCTATCAATTTTTTGGTTTTTCTTCATTTATTAGCTGAAGATTAAGCTACATTAGTGTTTTTATTTTATTTTTTAAGTTCTTTCTGTATTCTATAGTGTGGTGCATTGTTAGTTCAAAACTAAACAATCTCGAAATTATTAATTCGATTTACAATATATTTTTACAGTATCGCTCAATGACTTACTCTTACTAAAACTAAGTTTACTTTTGAATCAGCTGTCGTAAACCATAAAAAGAGGATTAGTTCAGTTAAACCATCCAAATCAATTTCTTTCTATACTAAACAACTCTTTTGGTTATCAATCTTTTGAAACATTGGTCCTTCTGTGTGAAATAAATTCTTTTATTGAACTCCTTTTTAAACTCTAAAAACATTACCCTGAATAGCAGTTTTAGATGCTTAAATTAACTTCTGGTAGTTTTCTATCCATCTCAAAAATAAAGAACATTGCATACCATTTATTTTACTACTACTAGAATTTTACAAAATTACTTTAAAATAACATTACCTTCGAAGTGAATTTTGAAAAGCAATTAAGACAAATCTTAACTACTCATAAAAATCCTTAAGCAAAGTGTAAACAAATCTATTGTAGTATACCTAAGAATTTTTTGTTCTGAGTTAGCTCTATATTGTCTGTTTCATTTCAGATATTTAATAAATAAAAGATATTTTTACTACGAATCGTAGTTATCACCAAGTAGCATATAACTAATAAAATATATTGTATTTTTAGGCTTTACTATTATTGTATAAAGAATGTTTCTAAAAATATTTAATGAACTTTTCAAACACATCGCAACCTATTGATTATTCGAAATCTTTTAAAAATAAAATAGATTAACTCTTCACAAAGTTCAAAAATACTCTTTTGCGCACTTAGTCTTCATAAATAGACCAAATATTGTCTTCTGTATTATATTTAAATCCAAAGAATTTAAGCGTTATGCATTAATGTCCGCCATTTCTCATAAAAATCGTTTAAGTTGAATTCAAATTTCTACGACGATAGGTTCAAAGTGAAATTATTTCTACTTGATAGACTTTCGAAATATCACTGAATTTTATAACTTTTCTGCACAACTTTAATATTTTGCTTGCCATCATGGCAGTTAGTTTTGTTAGTTACTTTACTAGAATATTGGGTATACGGAGTAAAATATTCACTCAAAAACTCACCACCATGGTGATGATTTCTTTTAACACAATTCCGCAGCAAGAATTTAAAAGAACTGCGCGATTGTTGCGATAATCCTGTTAGCCCGTAAAATTAAGAAGAAGAACTGATCGCCGTTCGATCGATTAGCGACTTCAAAATTACCGAAACGTACGACTTAAGATCAATTGTGATCGAAGACGATCGAACTTATAGAATTAATTGAGTTGACCGCTTACCGACGAGCGTGTCAATTGACTATACTCATCCGTGTTTGCGTTTATTTTTGGACGGCCGTGTTTTTTATATGATGCAAAATAAGACTTATCAAGCAGTTATAGATCCACCACCACAGACACGGTCGGTCACCGCCAATTACATGCGTTTTGGGTCCTTCTTTAAATATATCCCCTGAGGCGGCGGAATGCAATGGGACTCCCTTGTAACAACCCGCAGCTGTACACCTTCCTCGAGTTGATTGGGGGATCTATTTTCGTGTGTTACCATTAATCCATTAATTAGCTAGAATAATGTTTTGAAATATGTAGCGCTCACGTCGATGTCATGTTGCCTAAGTGAAATTTTATGTAACCGACGACATCTTGCAGGAATCAGCATACGACGGTATACGGTTCGCAGATGGAATGGCAGAACCAATTGCCCGGCCCAGCCAACTGGAGCTATGGTAAACATCGCAAACATTTGATCAGGTGCGGATCTTTCACCAGCTCGTCAGGTGTTAGGTATCTTCCCGGCCTTTTATGCATTTCGCGGGCTCATTTGGTTATGACGAGATTTCTATCACGATCCCATAGATTATTTATTGCTTAGATGTGCATATCCCTAATTCGCTTTTAATTACGTTCAGTTCAATTAAATTTAATGAAGGCGTTCAATATGCCGTCTCTGTAAATTATTACGACTACAAGACCACTAGAACATGAGGATGATTATGACTCAGAGACTCTTTTTCAGCATGGTGTTCATGTTAAATTAGAAATATTTGCACATACATGTGTACTTTATAAGTGACAAAACGACATAACATTTAGTTGGTTTTTTTTCAAACATTCAACTAATCAATAGTAATAAAATTTTAGAAAATGATTTAGGTATCTACTTGTGGATCGAGGTGTAGTCGAACTTGTTTGTTCCTTTTTCATTCATTGAGATAATAAAAACTATGTCGTTTATTTATTTTAATGAGTTCTTGTAAAACCAAAATATATACTATGAACACTAGGACTTAATAAACCTAATAATAATAAGCTATAGTTTATTTCGTCGCAGTCTTATGATTAAGCCAGCAATTTTTAAGTCTTAAGTAACTACACATAAAATGATATATGTATATGTACGTTTAACTCGATCGGTATCAAGGTCGGAGAGAAAAATCGACCGCTACAACCTAGTTGTAAGTGAAATAACCAATTTGGTAATTGACAAATACCATATATATGACACTGGGGTTAGGCAAGGGAATGGAGATGTCACATATATGTGATATTGGTTTGTTAAATAATTTTCTCTATGATGCACTAACTGACTACGTATAAATCAATAAAATTTCTGTACGACTAACAATAAGATTACAATACAAAAATCTATAATACAAACTATATGCCATATGACCTGTGAACTTCTATTCACTCAATATTTAAATAATAATCTAAATTACGTCATTGCACTTTTGTTTAAAAAAAATTATTTAATTCCTTGGGTTTACGGAAACGATCAGCTAATAAAAGATAACTAACATAATTAAATCTTAGAATTATATCATAAATTTATTTATTTTTTCACGAAGCCACAGAATATGTATGCTATTTGGAATTCTTAAGACCCTTACATACATAAAAATATTTCAATTTATCCGCCATATACTTTATAATTCAATTAAAATGTATGGCTTCATATTATTATAACTTTCGCAGCTTTTGAAATATTGGTAGAAATTCTGCAAGATTTTATATATATACATATATAGATTATATATATATACATATATAGATTATATATCCATATATACATATATAAGTAATCGCTGCGAAGAATAGACTTAAATAGTTTTGCTGTGTGGTTTGCATTAAATTACCTGCCGTTGAACGTGTATAAATGTACATTAGTGTCTTTTACATGGACTAAAACTCCAGTAGTTTACCAATACCATATTCCATGGATGGTAGTGAACTGTCACGACTTTCCTTGGTAAAATACCTAGGTGATACTTTTAACTCCAAGTTTGACTTTGGCGCGCACGTAAACGCGACCAAGGCCAACTCGGTATTAGGATTCCTTAATAGGTGTTTAAAAATGTTCGATGATCTCTGTGTCACAAAACCTCCATATATTGCTTTCGTTCGCCCGATTCTGGAATATGCAAGTGCTGTATGGGCGCCTTCTTATCGGTTCTCATTGATGTTGTACAGAGGAGATTTTTCCAATTCGCTGTCAAAAGTTTACCATGGACTGACTACCTTTACCATACTATCGCACTAATTATGGTTTAAATGAATCAGTCACATCTATCGCCAATTTATTAAATTTACACCTTGATATTTTTAATTTTAATTTATTTTTGCCCACAATTGAAAATCGACAAAGATTTTAATTTCCTAATATAAATTTTAGCTGAGAGAAGACACTTGTTTTGTAAACTAATAGATATTGTTATGTCTCACAGATTAATTTATAAAAAATGATCGGTCTGTTAGGTCTGTTGTTGTAGTTACTGCAAATGCGAAATAAAATAAAATATATATCAATTGTTTAACTAAATCAAGATAATTTAATTTAGGCAAAATTTAAAGGAAATTTAAATAGAAATCAATCTTTTTCAAGGGCTTGTATGAGGAGAACCAAGTACATAACAACAAAATGACATCCACTGAAGCTGGTCGACCCCATTGAAACTATACTCGTATATGAAATAATATTTTATTTTTAAACCCAAACATTTGCATATGTGTGATACTAAGATATTTTTTTATAACATACGAATAAAATATACTACAGCTCGTAACGTGCGTGCTGACAAAAACATTTCTAATTACCACATTGAAGGCAATTTGTATAAAAATGATATTAAATAATATAAACTTTATTGAAAAGTTAGGGAAAGGTCTACAAACTTGGTCTCGCTCAAGAGAGCCGCTATCAGCAACGTAGTAGCGGTCATCACGGGCCACTGTTTCATCGGCAAACATGCCAATAGGATGGGGGTGACCACGCATGACTTCTGCAGAAGTTGCCTCAATGAGGAAGAGGAAGAGAACATCCTTCACTTCCTGTGTCAATGCCCAGCACTAGCGGTGCGGAGAAATCGGAGCCTGGGCTCCACTTTCTTTAATGATCTGTCGGAACTGAGCTCCGTCAGGATTAGAAGCCTGGAACAGTTCATTAAAGAGTCCAAATGGTTCGAAGGCTAGTTATTTGGGGGCTTCGTCCCATGTGGTATCACAATGGGCCTAACTTGGCCTAAGTGTGCCTTCTTTTGGCAGCCACTTGAACCTAGAACCTAGAACCTAGGGAAAGAAAGAGTAGATAAATTTAAAAATTGCTTTTTACAAAAGAATTAAACATTTTGATTTTCCTTTCGCATAATATTTTTTGATTTTTAAGAGTTTTGAATAACATAAATTGACAAAATCAATACTTTTCGCAATTCAATTCACCTGAGAAATCGAGGCAATATTTTATATTTACTTAACTATACTTAAGCAAGTATTAAACTAATTTAAGACCTTTGAAATAATAGAAAATAAACAAGTGAAGGAATTGACATACAAAAATGTTTGTTTTTCAAAAAAAAACAAAAATTAACTCCGTTATAGAAGAAAGTTTGCAGACGTAAAAAACGTAAGTATTCACAACAGGTGAGTTCGAAATACAAATGACAGTTTCAACCTTGAAAAAATTCGTGTAACCAATTAAAATTAGACCCTATCTAACATTTCCGATTTCAACTAGATCATTTACTGTCATGGTTACGAAAAGGCGGGAAATTCAATATATCTATTTTTTTTTTTGAGTTAAGCGGTTTCTTGTTTTACCCGGTAGATCTAAAGTAAACCGCATCTATGGTATCCTTCACTGCAAATTATGAAACAAAATTTACACCGAACGGACTTCATTACGGTTTTCACGATTAGATAGATTCATTCGCGCGAGGAAAGTTTAAATGTATGTAAAGGTAATAAATGTTTTGAGTAAATTAGCCGACTTATGATGACAAATTTCGGTGGAAATGATCATCTTTAAATCAAATACTACATAGATCGGGCAATGTAGTTCCTAATAACAGTTTTACAGGTAAACTAGCAAGATGAGGCAACTTACTTTAAGTTAGCGCTATGAAAAAACTAAATACACATTTAGGTAGGTATTTAGTAATTCAAACTGATTTTGAGTTAAAAAAACATATCTTAACATCTATGGAGACAACAGCTGTTGTGCCCCCACCAGGTATAAAATAGTAGTGCAAGTTCTGCAGCTGCAACCTAAAACCTCGTATCATAGTTTAATCTTCACTAAAAAATAACCTTTGTTTGTCTTGTTCAGTTTTTGCAATAGTTTTACTTAACTGGCTTTAAACCTGCCCATATCCTAGATAAAAACAACTGAAAAATTAAAGAATTGGAAAACAAACTCGATTTTGTATTGAAAAATTTATTAACGAATTTTTATCGCAGCTTAATCTCTAGTCGAATACTTGGTAAAGGTACACAAAATACAAATTTCACGTTTCCACCGACATACTGTATTGTTCGCTTATAGCATAATATAACATAACAAAACGAATATGAATTTGTTTTTTTCGAAAACACTAAACAATCCAAGACCAGGTTAACAATTGGGCAACGTAGTGACCGATTAATTGTCGGATAGCGCGACAGATGCAAGACTAATTGTAATTTAAGTGATGAAGCAAAAACAAGTAAACATAAAAAGCGAAATGAAAACGAAAGGTGCTCGTACGGTGATTTATGTCATGTTCACGCCTCGTGAGTGATATGTGTCAATAAGCAAGATCTCCACCGTCAATTGAAGTCCGCCGCCAACACGTCGCAGGTGGTGCTTGGGGCGCTTATTCGCCTGTCATGACTTCCATAAATTCTGTGGAGAGGGAGTTCACATTAGAGAGGTTTCTATTTCAGGCGATTAAGGTTTGGCCTTACCGTCAAAGTCCACGGTACCGGATCCGTCGGAGTCGATTTCCTCAATCATCATGTCGAGATCATCGTTTGTCAGCTTGTCGTCGAGCTCCCGCAGGATCTCGCGGAGAACGGCAGTGGTGATGTAGCCGTTGCCCTCCTTGTCGTAGAGACGGAAGGCCTCCTTGAGTTCCGCTTGCATCGCTTCTGAGTCCTCCTCAACGAGGAATCGTCCCGCCAAGGTGCAGAACTCCTCGAACTCAATCTGCCCGGAACCATCTTCGTCGACCTCAGCGATGATCTCAGCGAGTACTTTGTCGTCGAGCTGATGGCCCAGCATGCTCAAGATGGTCCCTACCATTGTGGTATCAATGTAGCCCTTCTTTTCCGAATCGAACGCGTTGAAGGCATTTTTAAGCACTGCAAAGAAAATGTACTTTTAGATAAGCCACTTCGTGCTGTTGACCATAAGTTGCATAACATGCCGGGGAGAGTTAAGAAAGACATTTCGCTATGTACTCTCCTTTTTTGTCCAGCCATCCTTTCTGTTCCGCGAGCAAAGACAAAACCGACACGGGACTAGGATACCTTAGCCTCTAGCCGTGTTGTAAGTCAAAACGACGTCTGAAATTTATGTACGCAGCTCCGATTTCCATGTTTCGACTTCGTGGCTGACCACCTACGCCACTTGACTTAGCAACAGCGACTTGATCTCAATGGACCATTCAAATTACGTGATTCGTTGCGGTCTACTAGCCACTTCCAGTCAATCTGGTCAAACGGTGAAACGGCCGTTTTTTGTTGCTGATCAATCACCGCGATATCATAGCGCACTTTTGGAAAAAGAAGAAAAATCGTAATTTTCCGCTGGTCGGCACGGACACCTTACAAAAAACGAGTGCACCGCATAAACCCTTTCAGCTCTTTTTGAAAATGGAATTTCCACGGATCGATTTTTGAGAGTGATAAGCTTCTACGAATATCTAGTTTAGTTTTTCTGGTTTACTTCTTAGCTTGAAATCCTCTATTTTCTTAAGAGGCATTTAGGCGAAATACATGTCCTACCACACCATTAAAAATCTGTAACACATAGTCAAACTACTTTCCAAAATTATAATCTTATGTATGGATCACAAGATTATCTTAATATTTCATTTAGAGAGCTAACATTAATTTTTAAAGTTGAAAAATTATGGTATATATTTTTATATTTTAGAATACTAATTTTTGTAGCCGATTAATTGAAACTTATTCCAAGCGATTCTTAATTTAAACGAGTTTAGTGTATACCAGAAAATGGAAAAACTTCAGTCGTTTCTGTTATCTTTAAAATTCTATACAATTTTTATAAAATATTTTACATTATTGTGGTATAAGCATAGTTTTGGCACATTTAGTCAAGTCAATCTTGGGATATATCGAAAATATAACAAAATTTGTTTTACTTCTTTTTTTTTAATTCGTTGCAATAGAACACCCCCACTTCTATATTAATTATATAAATGAAAATATATAGGTACTTTAGAATGACAATAGAGAAAAGAAAATAAATTTCAATCTATTAAGTATATCTTTTAAAATTTGAAAAGTTGAATATTTAATAATGTTAATAAATTTAATGATACAATATTGAGATACCTTAATTATACGAAAGATAAATTACGTAAAACTATTTTTTGCAAAAATTTTGTTTAGAGGGGTATGCGACATCCGCTTCTTTCTTCATTTTGTACAGTTTTTATATGATGCTGGAAAATTGCTTTAAGGTTTTTTAATTGATATCGTTTACCCATCGTAGCCTTTTATGAGCTGTTATGGTACTAGCAGTTTTCTTTTATATTCGGAAGTATGGCTTGAGTCATAAAAAGAAATATCCAATTACTCCATTTTATGTGGTGTTAAACAATAAAACGTATCTTTATGATACGTATAGAAGATTTTAATTGTTCCTAGATTTTATAAACGATTGTCTGTAGCAACTCTCACTTCAAAAACTTTTGAAGAAGACAAATTGCCACATTTTCCTAATTTCCAGTTCGGAATTTTCAATAGCGTAATGAAAAATGATTGATTTCTATTGTGGCAATTAGTCGACGTGGAATTTCGTATCCACCTTTAAGTCGCTATAAATCACTGTCTCCGCTGCGATAAATATTAATACAGTGCGGTACAATTTCTCACTTCTAGCGAGTAAACAATGCCTCAGACGTAATGACAGGTGTTTCAAGACAGTCACCGAGACCATCAGTAGCAGGTGAAGACCGTGAGAGGAGACGCAAAGCCGCTAACAATTTACAATTTTATTAGTTTCACTTTCAGTGCATTCTTCGCAGCGACTTGCTCGCCACCCTGTGTTATTGTGTTGTCTTTAAAAAGAAAACCAAATTCAACTGTAGATGCACAATGCTGCATGCTATGCTAAATGTGACTCTATTGACTATTGTGCTTTACACCTCGCACTGCTGGCTTAATGGATTTAATTAGAAAACTTTCAGCTCGACTGAATGTAAATAACACCACTAGTTCGTGACGGTTAAAAATATTTCAACGGCGCGACAGCGGCGTCAGTCGTCCTAATGCCCATTCTGTGAAACAAAAATGCCTAAATTTCGCACGCTCTAACAAATTTTATTTTATTTATATTTATTAAAGTATGAACATGAACATTTTGTCGACGAACAACGACAAAATCCATTCATTTCCCATTTCGACCTCATAATCCGGTATCGAAATTTGCTGCTAATTAATCGGCACGATTTAGCCATTTTTCAGTATCAACAGCCAGATATTATTTTTGAATTAATTTGTTGGCAACAATTTCTGGGTCCTGATTCCCGCCCATACCGCTAATTGCACCGAACAAATCTTTTACAAATCGGATGGATGCAGACGAAAGAGACGAGGTTAAACCTCCTGATATAATCTCGAGAATTCCGCAAATTTATGACGGAGATTTTTGAGGTCTTTTGGTTAAATGTTAATTAAAATGATTGATAAATTGTGTTGATTTTGCGAAGGTTCTATGAAGGTAAAGTTGCAAAATTGAAAGTTCATTAAGATCCATTTCTGGTATATATAAATATTTTATACAATTTAGGATGGATAACAAAAATTTCATATTGCTATGTACAATTTAATATTTCAAACTATTCTTACGAAATTCCAGGAAATACATTGATTGTTAGTACTTTACTAAGTTCACTTAATTTAAATATATGGTAATTATAATTGGCATTTCTTCAATGTGATATTTTAAGAAAATATTCTTTTACTTTTTAGTCTCTCCACACCAAACCTTTCGTAATACTTTCATCTATATATCTAATATCATATAATCTAATAAACACACATTATTCTAATGAGCTTTCGAATTACATACTTATGCACGTTCACAGGTGGAAGCAGAATAATGAGCATTGTTTCTACCTCAATTTTATACTTTATGGGAATTTATCCTGAAGTTGCAGGGGAAAGCAGACCTAAACTCTGACTATAATCTTTCCCTTATAAAAAAGAATAGCAATTAGCGGCCTAATGTTTTTATCGTGACGTTTTATTAAAATAGTTTTAATATCAATATCATGGTTAGTTTTACTACTTAAAATTTCCACAGGGGAAGACCGTAGCAGTACAATAATTTAAGAATATCTCAAAAATGTGTTCGAAAATTTTCTAAAATAACATCATACTCATAAATCATTTGCTACTATAAAGTATTTATTTATTTATATTCACATCTATCAATAATCCGATTACTACGAAGTATATTCGGTCAGTAATATATCAAGTGAAACGAAATTGATTTTTAATCCTATCTCTGTAATAGTTTAATTTAATTTTAACATTATTATTTCAGTTAAAAGAGCGCGACATTGATGTAGGAGATTGAGTCTTGCCACATGCAGAATTCAAGAAAATATTGAATAGGGAAACAAATTTATTCTACTTAGGACGTAGCATGATGCTTCTCTGAAACTAGCAATTGGAAAATCCATTTAAGGATTTCTCTAGACTTGTAAGACCAAGCCAAGTTAATCTAATCTTAGATCTTGGAATCCCACTCTAATAAAAATTTGTTTTAAATAAAACATAAAATGTAATCTCCTTAGCCGCATAGTTACTTGATGCAATCATTTTATTTGTAAAACACTTCCAGTATTTCATAAGTCATTAGTGCCTCTTCCAAATTACATAACAAGCTATAGCGATGAGCCTTCTAACTATGCGATCTCGACTGCATATTAATTTCATCGAGTGAAACGCTAAAATAAGCTTCCATGGGCAATTTCATGTAAAATACCACATAATCGCAAGCCGTATGCGCGAAAATTATATTTAAGTATCTATAACGTTTGGCTATTTATTGAAATTTAGAGCCTCACTTAAAATCAACTGCAATTTTAATTACCTAAAGCAATCACATAGATTGCAGCAACGACGACAACCAATGACTGCCTACCCTTTCCGGGTAACCTTCGTTGAGAAATGCGAGAAACCAGAAAATCGCGAAAGTGCGTCGAAGTGCAAATTAACAGAACGCACATGCTCAACTTACACTCGGTTCTTTGACTGTTACCGACCTGGAAAGTGACCACATTTTGTGGACAGCGGCGTTTCCGATCGAAGTCACTATACTCGAGGTCTAGCAACCAAACTCAAGCCGTTCCAGTTACCAGTTAACAAATGAGCCTTGTCTTAGGCCGCGGACGGATATTTGTTAACCGCGTATTACTTGCAGGCAAACTTAACTAGACTTAATTTTGCACAGAGACAAGCTGACGAAGGCGCCCGCGCAGCAAGACGCAACTCCTCGCAATTGGGGAACACTCGGTGACAATATTTTCTACTAAGGACCCTCGATTACAATCGAGTTGCGACGCAGCCAGAATGCCGCACGGTCCTACTTTGCATATCACTTCGCGGCGTACTCTTAGCTTGTAGCGGTCTACCGTAACGAGTGTTGTTGCTGGGAAGCTGTGCAACGTGATATGAATTATATCAGTCCCCAAAAACGGTTAGGAGCACTTGTTGAGTGCGATGCATTAGCGCCTAGTTATGCGCACTTGTCCGGCGCCCAAACATGAGTTAGGCACTGGTACGTGGGAGAAATCCGCTTCTGGGAAGAATTCTTCTTGTTACTCCGTTTCCCACCAGAAGACATTTTTCTGAGCTCATTTCACAATCTTGAACATTTTGCTGGGCTCACCTGAAGGCAGCATGAATGCAATTTACATATTATTGCATGGGGCCGTCGACGTAATGCACTTTTAATGTTGCACCGTGATATAATATGTGAATTCAATAGATACGCTTCTGTCCAAGTTAATTTATTGTCATCGCTTTCTTCAACTAAACGTAATGGGATAGCTGGACAGACGTGATTTATAAAGATAGTGGAATTATTGAGTGCATGATTACCAAGCCATGCATACTTACGGGCAACTTGTTCTTTTGGTATCTCATCCTGGAAAATAAAATAAATTAAAATTAAAAAAAGGATCAATCACATTTGATTTATCATTAAAAAATTCTTTAACGAGGAAGAGTAACTCCACATTTTTGGTGGAGGTTCGATTATGTTTTGGTATTGTTTAACACCGAATGATAGTGGACTCTTTAGTAAAGTAAATTGCAGATAAAAATAAGATAATATTTCACCATATTGGGGATAAAAGAGAGCAAAAGTTGGGTAAGTTAAACTAAAATTCGATAACCTACAGTAATTATGCTAAATTCCGGGCTTTAAATTTATCTATAATTAAGTTAATATCATGAAAAAATGTATCCCTTATGCCATTGGCATATATACATAAGTATATATATGCAAAATAAATAGCCTATGAAAGGTAATGATCTTTTGGTATATAAATTGAATATTATGCCACGAAATTATTAATTACGATAACTATTGACATTATTATATGATTTGTTCTACCTTGAATGATTGTATTATTTTTTATTTAACTGTAACAATTTTAAATTCAGTTTCATTAATTTCTTTAAACATTTGCTCAGCACTGCACATATATCTTAAACTTGTTCCTTCACCATATAAAACTCAAATTATTATAGTTATGATTTCCCTACTTAATTCAAAATGCCCTGTAACATGAACAAATTATACCTACAGAAAAAAAGAATTTATTTATGTCCAAAATATGGTTCAAGACGACTGAATACGGATATATAAAAAAGTACCAATAAGTTACATTTTATAATAAGTGGAAATTTTAGAATATTTTCATATATTCATATTTTTCATGTATTCTTAAATTTAATACTACCTTCATTTAATTATATTTTTCTTAAATTATCTTCAGATTTATGTCAAAGTTGAACTAAATTTAGAATTTACATATTCAGAAACCTTTTTCCATCTATAATTACTAATTCAATTTTAAAAGCGTAGATGGAGGAAATTATTTTAAAAAAAAAAGCTATGGCGGCAGTAGTTCTAATATTAAAAACGCTATCCTTATCTCAAATTCATGAAAATTATTAGAGAGACAATTTGTTTCTATTTGAGAAATATACTAAAATCTAAATAAATAAGGAGTGGTTTAGAATAAGTTTTAGTTTTTGTTATAATTGTAAAAGTATATCAGGTCTACATTTTGTTGCTAAAAAATTCGGTAAATACTTAATTTTGAGTTCATATGAACCATTCGTGTGTTTCAAGCCAAAGGGGTACAAAGTCTCAAAGCGAAGAGGAAGTGTGTAAAGCGATTTTGTCCAAATACTTCGAAAATCTAACAATTTCGTTTTTAAAAATTTCAAAAGAACTTAATACAAGTTATTTAAAAAGACTATTACCAAGTACAGGTGAGGCATATCAATAGAAAGAAACCGAGAATCATGTAGAAAAAAAATGAAGAATAGTTCGAACTATTGAGTGAGAGAAATGATCAAATTGGCAGGGACATCAAAATCTTTAGTACACAGATATAAAAAAAATTGCGAGTTAAGGAGCTACAAAAAGTGCCTCTGAGGAAGAAAGAAGAAAAGAAGACTGCAAGAAGAAGTCTTGACGAAATACGATTGTGTCGGAAAGGTCGATGAAAACAACTCCAATGTAGACTTTTCACAGATACCAAGTAACGAATACTTTACTACAAAAAGTCGGAGCAGAGTACACAGAAATATTTCAATAAAAGGAATGACAACATTTCCGAAGAATATGATCTAGTAGGTAATGTGCTTTGTGGTTTACGAAACCGTGAATTTATTGTTAAAAGAACAATAAACGCAAATTTATACATCTATATGTGCCTTCAAAAACGCCTTCTATTTTTTATCCAGCAACATGAAGGCTCTGTTAATTTGTTACCAGATTTGGCCATGAGACATTACGCAAATACAACGATGAAATGGTACAGAACTAATCAAGTAAATATCGTGATAAGGGAAGCCAATCCCGCAAATTGTCTCGAACTTCGTCCAGTAGAGAAATATTGGGCACTAATGAAAAAGCAGCTAAGAAAAACGAAGAAATGTGCCAAAAATGAAGTTACTTTTGGAAATAAATGTAAAATAAATGATAACATAAGTCCAGGTCATAATAATTGATGAAAATTAGAAACAACTACTGGATGTTAGTAGTAGAGTAAACTAGAGTAAACCATAATAATTAATTTATTGGTTTTGAAGTCGGAAGGGACAGTACAACTCGAAGAAGTAGACGTTACGTTTTCTATGCATTTTACAGGGCAGCACATTAAGAACAAAATAGTTTAGGCACCTACTAATTAGTCATATTTTTTTGCATATAAGATCTTAACTTCAAACTAAATCATTCGTATATAATTGTAGTGAATTTATTTTTTGTTTTAGAGGGTTTTAGAGGGTTAATTTTGGTAATAGAATGCAACGTATCTGTGATTGATCTAATCGTTAAAATAATTTATTTACGAAACAATTAAAACCACAAATAGATACGCCAAGCTTTCAAGGACTAATTTAAAATGTTTTGGTTGAAAAAAATAAATAAATTTTGCATCGTTTTTATCCCCAATGTTGTAAACATAAAGTAAATGCGACAATGATTGCATAAACATAACAAAATCTGGAAATCATTAATTATGACGCTAATTTGATTCAGTTACGTTAAACATCCTGAGCAAGTGACGACAGACATCGTCTATTTCACCGATCTGCAACCTCATAAAATTGAAGTATTGCCACACGATCAATCACAGCAATTTTGTCGCACATGGCCAGTCGCAAGTATTCCGTATGTCTACGACTAAAAATAAATATTCTCACCATTTCTAAGGTGAAAGGTTGGTGGACAAGACAAAAATGGACGAAAACAAGAACAAAGTTCACAGCACAGCACACAAACGAGCAACAATTTGCAACAACACGACACAAACGAGAACTTTGCGCTGCGAAGTAGCTCGCCTTGCGTACCTCTTGCGCTTAGGTTCTGAGCAATATGCGCCGATCGCCGGCAAAGTCCTTTGCTTTAAGCTTTTGGTCAAACCTGAGAAAACTTTATAGTCGATTTTTCAATTTCTAATAGTAGTTTGTGTCGAAAATAGGATCCGAGCCAGCAGAGAAAAAATAGGAAAAATAAAATTGTTCACCTCCTCGGCTCGATTTGTTTTGGGGCTGGCCTAATCGCGGTGAGACAGAGGCTCATTATTAACGGCTCACGTTTTACCGGCTGCGGGAACAAAGAGCGGTAAAATCGCAAAACGCTACGCATTGTCATCGCTTTCTTGGCTTTCAGTTATGCTAGGACGAAATACTTCAAATGTACACTGATTCTAAGTTATAATGAACTTGTTGCCGGCGACTATTTTTGAAATTCTCAATTAAAATGCAAATTGCCACCGAGCCATGGTACATAAAGCACCTATGGATGAGACATTTTTAGAGTTGTGCTCATGCTTCAACCGATTATTGCTCTCATTTCACTTAAATAAATGCGAAACTCAAATTTTGGAGTCCATAGAATTAGCATGTCGCGCAAGTGACGATTTGCACTAACCACGTCAACTTGAATAAACTTGACCAAAGTATAATACTAGAAATCTAAGTCTATGAATCTCTAGGTTTTTATGGTATAGAAGTAAGCAAAACAGTTTTTTAAGCCAAAAAATAATAATGATAAAAATGATAAAACGATAAAAAGGATCAAATGATATCTTTCGGGGAATTCTTCCCCCAAGGGGTAAATTTGAGAATGTAATTTTGTATGAAAATCCTTCGTTTTTTAAAATAAATTCATGAAAATTGAGTTTCTTTAGTTAGAAATTAATGGTTACATACGAGAATTACAGGATCTGTTGAAATTTGTTCCTTAACAGGATAAAATAAGGGATGAAATTTTGTATGGGAATTATTTATATTCGATTCTAACTTCTCACCACTATCTCATTTAGAAGCTTATTTAATTTTGATTTATATTAGTTTATTAATTCTTGCAGTTACTATGAAACCAGTAAAAAACAGCTAAAACTAATCTAGATTTGCTCAGTAATTACTTCAAATATTATATTCGAGTATATATGGTATATCAATAAAAGTCGTATAGAAATCAGATAGCAGATGATCAATTTATAGATAAATCCCAATAAAAGTGTGATTATTCCTTTATGTTGAAATTCTGTCAGAATTATTAAAATCTTTAGACTGAAAAATTCACATCTATATCGCTGATCCACAATCCATGGGCAATTTTTGAGCAATATCTTTCGTGAATTTCTTATTTAAGTAACAGATACGCTTAGGCAGGTGCAAGACTTTTTAGCGGATCCCCAGATACATCTAGTTATTTTCTTCTAATAATTTCCTTTTGTTCTTCTTTCAACAAAATTATAACTGATTTCTACACTCTGATCCCCAGCAATGAGACTCTATGATGATAGCCTTTGGCGTCGTCGTCTTCGTTGTCTTTCTCTCTGAGTTTAGCCAGAAGGCCAAGTGCATTGTTTATGAGAAGCAGCAAGCAAGCAATCGTCAACCTTCGTGTAGCTTTCAGTTTTTTGGCATTGTTTACTGCCAGAACATAGTTTGAATATCTGCCTTGACTTGATGAGTATTTAAGCACTGATAAGAATATTTTTACAATGTTTTTTTTCACTAAATTTACTAAAATTAGAATTGAGGGGAAAACATTAATAGCTTTTGAAAATAACTCAGCTTTGCTTTTTTAACTTACCTGAGTAGCATTCATAAAAATAATTAATTTTAAAACAAATGCGGTGACAAAATATTATTTACACTATTAACCTATTTTTTACCTGCAACTTTGGTCAACCCAACATATACTTAAATTATGTAATAATGGACATGACATAAAATATTGTCTTTTACCCCATATCCAAATTGTAAAAAGACCACTTGAAAGCTAGAACCACGTACTTTAATTGGTTTCAAAAACTAAAAAAAGTGTGTGTCTGAGATCGAGAATAGAAAATTGCTTGAAAGCCATCCGCAAAAAGTGACAACGTGTAGCTCAGTTGGTTAGAGAGCATCGACGAGCCAATTCGAACTACACAAGTTCGAACCCTGTCTCCTGGTCAAAGTCGATATTCAAATTTAAAAAAAAAACGATATTCAAATAAAAGCATGTAGTCTTAACTATAGTTATATAATAAGATTGACGTATGGCACCTTCATATAATTAATTTTTAAAATAATAGTTAATTATGTAGAAGGAATCGGGGTAAGGGGTTTTAAACGCTGGTTTTTTGCCTAGGTGTATACATACTCGTATACATATGCCCCAAAAGACGCTATTAAACGGAAGTGCAGAAGTAGAGTAACCTCAGGAATACCTAAATCCCTCCCATGTATGTTTCGCAATTTTTTTTAGTTTACAAGTTATAATAATCTGCCGTAGTTTATCACCAAAGTATGAGTTCGTAAACATTTTTGACCATAGTGACTGAAACTATTTAAATAGATTCCTGATTTTTATTTGCAAGTAATAACTATAATAATATTAAAATGAAAAGAAATATAATAATGAATTTAATAAGTTATTTTGGGGAAAAATTAATTAAAATTACTTTAAGTTAATCCGAAGCTAACCAAAAATAACGATTTATGTATGTTATCATAACATTTATTAATCATGCATTTCTTCAAATACATTACAAGATCTGCATTTCTCACAAAATCGAATATTTTTACCTTATATGTGTATTTGAATAGCATCCAGATGGAAAAACATTAAATGCGAATGGCATTGAACAGTTTTTTCTTTGTTGTTATTGAATAATTGCAGTTTTACATTGTAAGTAGTAACTTTGTTAATTAATTATTGGTACAAATGAACTGTACTCAAGAGTTGACATCTGCTGGCATACACTATGTAAGTATAATGAATGTGTGATTGACGTATTGAACCACTTTCCACATGCGTAGCACTTAAAAGCACTTCGATTTGGAACGTGTCCAGAAGGAATGCATTTCCTCGTCCGCGTTTATGTCGTCTTAGGCCTAAGCCTTTGGCCGACACAGAACCCGTCTATTTTTGTTCATTGAAGATTTTAAATTTATCCTTTGTTCGGCTGATTCCCTATGGTCACGGGTGTACAACCCAGTCACTAGTACTTCACTCATAGTTATGACGTCACTTGAAGCCAAGCAGCCAGATAAGAAGAGCCGCAAATATTTCCTTCTATCATCGCCGCCTGCAGTTCAGTCTATTTTTGTCAGACTAAATGGCGCATAATGGCATTTCATTTGGGCAGTTGTTGGTTATTAATGCTGCTAGTGATTTGTATCATGCACCTCCCTATGTGCCAACTATTCTGATTTGTAGGTGCCAATTGTATTATGTGGCCACCACTGCAAGACAAATGCCCACAACGAAATTAAATTACAACATTATAGTGTGCGAATTTTCGACTTTGGGAATGTTTGCCCGTTTTCACTTTTAGATAACAAAATTAGCAATCGACTGTATGTTCTTTGCTATTATTTCAAAAATCTGATAGAAATGCTTTACAAAATGTTCAACAGTATCAAATATCTTTCTAGTGTTTACTTTTCGTCTTATATATTTGTGTTATCCTTAATAATAAAATTATATTGTAATAACTAATGAATTTTAATTTTTGATATGAATCACGTAATTGATCAATTAACAAAATTTTACAAATTTATTCTGTACCCTAAACACTAATTTGTGTGCTTTAATTGTCACGTGAATGAAATTAATACCCCAATTCACAAATTCTGTTGTAACATACGTCACTGATAGCCTGATATAATGAAATTATTGTTATCCCGATCAAAATGCATAATTAGCTTATTTGGTAGCTCTAAGTGACAGGGCCCTTTATTATCGCAATTATCTTTTTACTTGCTCGTACAGGATTATCGCGATGAAAAAGTAAGAGTGCTTGTCTCCACTTCTAGGAAAAAGTATTTATGTAGATAATCACGAAAACATGTAAAAATAATTATTAATTAATACGTTAAAATTTGAATGGAAAACTTCTCGCAGGTACCTTATCATTAACGATCATCCCACAAGGCTAATAATCAAAAAACCTGACAACGTTAGAAAGTATTTAGTTGTTATTTATACTTTAAAGAGCTGTTTACACTGTACATTTTTCTCACAAGTATGTAGAACCCTTATTACGCTGTTGTTCCGCATGCAATATACATAGTCTGGCAGCAATCGATTAGCATTATAATAGTAGAGCGGCAATAAATAATTTCCGATAAGCTAGCTCTAGAGATAACTTTTCAATGAGTTTCGACTTTCTCGAATATCCAAGTTCAAGCGAGCTTCTGCCTGCACTGTGTCCACGTTAATATTTCAGTTACCTAGATAAAGGGCAACCAAACCGTGTTCCTCGCTTGGAAAATATAATCAATTACACATAGTGCGCATATTAATTCGAAATTTCTATGAAACGTACTTCATTAGAACCCTAAAGCTGAAGGTGGAGGGTGTCTTTTAAAATGCAACTCGCAGAAACAAATTCAAAATGTTGGTGAATACTTGTGTTTTATCAATGTTTTCATTGAAATTAAGTTGAAATATTTAATTTCCCTCATAGGAATTCCAAAAAGGAGCAAAATGTGAATAGCGACTATATCAAAACATGTCTGTGTGTATTTTGCGGACTGGTGATATGTCTTGTATTAGCCTTAGTCTATACTGCATGTAGGCACAAAGAAGACGAACCAGACCAAAATAAAAATGCTGGTTTAATGAGGTAAGTTATTTTAGCTTGTGGTAAATTTAAGATAAAATAATTGTACATGTACAGGAGTTTGGATCTTGCTCGCATGAGGATAACCAATATAACTTCAGGCTGTGGTTTCGAGAACTGTTCATTTGTTTGCGCTAACACAACTGAGTTCAATCAGGATCTTTGCAAATCTATTGAGGTATGCTGTCTTTATTATAAAATTTTATACGTTAGAAGGATATCAAATTATTCGTAAACGTTGAAAAATTTTAAATATTATAAACAGTCTCCATTGAATTTCGATAAACAAAGAATTAGCAAATACAAACATTTAAAACTATCTGCTCTACAATAAGATCTGATTAAAAGTAAAATATTGTTCTATTAATGTGGAAAATTACCTGATGATAACAGTTAAATACAATCATTTCCTAATTCAAATTTAAACTCTCAACTTCCGTTCATAATCTCATACCATAGAATGAAACGTCGCATACTCGAAGATAATAAAATTTCCAAATTATTTTATTAACTTTACCATTGTCAAGTATTCATATGGAAATTATTTTTTTCATGTAAAAGTGGATAATGTAGAAAATTAATAGTTATAGTTGAAAATATCATTAAAGCAGAAAATTTAACTGTACTGTCTTTTTATTTGTGTTGCAGTAATTGTGTAATTAAATAATTAAAGTAATATTTTATTTCATAGAAGTATTCCTTTTTGGCTAATTCAAATAAATCAGCGACTCAATAATTGTATTAACTTAAATATAATAAATTAATTTATCGAATATTCGACACGATTTTCCGTTGAATTTGATACAATAACTATAAAATATTTTATTACAGAAAAGTAAGTGCTTCATAGTTGAAATACTACACATCGAGAGACAGTCTTTTCCAAATCAAACCCTATCGAAGGGTTACATAGATACACACGCAAATTTTTTGGAAATATCTCTGGCCAACAGCGATATGATTGCAATAGAAAACGAAGCTTTTAATGAAGATGCATATACAACCACATTTAGCCTAAGTCTTACAGGACTTCCAATTAAAAACTTAACAGCTGGCATTCTTCTAGGACTCTCAAATCTCACACTTCTCACAATTACGTGCCCAATTGAAAATATCAATCGTGGTTTTTTTCAGCCAGTCAGCTCATCACTACGATACCTCAAAATGAATTACTTAGCCAATAATGTGGAGTTTGATACAATTTTTGGTATTAGCAAAATGAGTAGCTTGTCGCATTTAGATTTGAGCTCAAATAATTTTCCAAAACCATTAACAATAAAAGGTTTTCGTCGACTAGTAAAAATTGAGTTTCTGAATTTATCGAATTCAAAAATTACTGCTATAGGAGAAAATGCCTTTGATCCAATAAAAAATACCCTAAAGTACATAGATCTTTCTCATAACTATTTAACACAAATTGGTACTGATATTCTGGATGGTATTCTATCTAAAGGGAAAGCTTACATTTACCTAGGTGAAAATCCTTGGCTGTGTACTTGTGAGATAGCGACTTTAGTCGAATATTATAAAATGTATCCCGAAATGTTCTTAGACAAACCTTATTGTAAATCACCGCAAGAATTGTATGGAACAATTATAAGTGAAAACCTTTCATGCCCACGGGAAACGACAATCACAGTGGACTCATCTAAAACAACACTACCAGTCACGTACAATAAAACCTCAACCAAAGTTCCAAGTCGCGACAACACCGAAGAGCAAGATAAAGGGACAACTATATCGGACCGAACTACGTCGTCGGTCCAAAGAGATTACTTTAAAGTAGCCTGTGCTGTATATAAAGAAGATGCACCTTTATCTTCATTTAGAAAGAATTACGACTACCTTAAGTTTCAACCCCCTCGTTACGAATTTGAAATTATTCTCATAAACCATACAACGGCTAAAATAGAAATACGTGAGCAAGAGCAGCAACTCACTGTCTTGTGGCATAGTGACTTTGATAACTATAATTCAGTTTACATCCCTCAGCGAGAATATGGGTGCCGAAGCCACTACAATGAATCAATAATTGTAACAGACTTAAAAGACAATGTTTCTTATACCTTCTGCTTGATACCTGAAGGCGAGGAAGAGATCACGCCATTTAACTGCCAACCCTTTCATGTTCCGGTTATAAGAAGGGCAGATCCCAATAGCTGGATTTCGGCAGATAAGAAACATCTTTATCTATCTCTAGTTACAATTATCATTCTAGCTTCCATTTTCACTGGTGGTATTTTGTGTTATTTCATAATAAAATTGTTTCCGAACCTTTTGAAAGGAAGTAAACATGTTCTAATAGTGAAAAAAGAGAACACGGCCAATATTTCAACGATTTCTGGAAAATGCAACGATCTTCAAAATATGAATCCGATAACTTGCCGAAAAAAGTAAGTTAACTTTTAATAAAAAGAGCGCAATTTACGAATAATTTTTTCTTATTGCATGTTCATTATTTCATTATTGATCTTTTATTACTCCTATTACATGCTAACTAACTCGGTTCAATTAATTTCATAATTTCCTATTCATAAATTTACTAATCTATTCAAAAAGTAACAGGTATATTTACTTAACAATCAATTAAAAAAAGGCACGCATATATAGGTTAATAATTTGTAAAAGCTTAAATGAATACAAAACTTTAAATTTAGTTTAATTTTCGCAGAATTACACCACCTCCTCCATATGAAAGTATGTTCGATGAATTCGACAGCACGTATGAAGATCCTCTTGAAATGAGGGGCTATGAAACTCCCAGAAGGCATACCTACTGCTTCAATAAATATGAGTCAATCGACAGATCTCCAAAATCTCCCCCACCTTTACCAAAGAGAAACTCTGAGCCTACATACAGTACAATCAATCCAAAACGAATACTACCGATGCAGAAATAATGGTATTTTCATAATTATACTTTTTTTTTAAATATAATGGCGCTTTTTATTCACATCATATGTATAATATATTTTTGTATATATGGTTTATATAATAAAAATAAAACGCCTGGAATTTTAGGCATACAAAATGTTTGATGTTTAAGTTTTATATTTTCCCTTTTAACCTTCATGTAATAACATAGTTACGTAAATAAATGGAATAGTTATTACGCACTGCTAATTCATACAATATTTTAATTTATCATAGTCATTCGAAATACATTTAGCCAACCTATATTATATTATAGATTTTCTATAACGCAGATAGTAAGCTTTTCGATTTGTTCGATGTTTTCGTTGTTAAACGTACACTTCAACAATTCAAAATGTGCTACGATTTTCTTGGAAGTGTTATGTGTTATTCTTTTTATCCTGTGTGTGTGACTTGGAAATTGGTTTATAAAATATTTGACTTATATTTCAGTGAATCTTAAAGTTACGACATGTGAATTATATCGAATCAAAATTTAACAAATTTATTTTCTGTTGTGTTGACAGGTTGCTACTTATAGAAAAAAATTTATGCATTAAGACATAAATAAATTTTCCAATTATATAGTTATAAATAGTAATTATATTTCGTCTTAAAATGAAGTTTAAATGTTCACAATAATAAAATCAGTGATAAGCTACAAAAGGTTAGTTTTTATAAATAAAATCTTAATAAACACTAACTGATTTATCTACATCTAAACTAACAATTTTCTTTCTAGAAAAGATATCTTCATGTATGTAAAAAGCACATATCAAAATAATCAGCACATTTGAAAAAACCACTATTCTTGGTTTTTATTTTAAACAATTAAAAGTATAACGCAAAATTTAACATACAATAATTTTCGGTTCTAGTTAAACTACAGCTAAAATAATTTAGGAAATCATGAAACCTTTTGTTGTTGTATACTGACATTTTACATTTAAAATCTCTTTTTAACATTTAACCAATTTGCATCATAAGCTCATATATGCGTGAAATTTTCCTGGCCATTATCACCGAAGCGCAGATATGCACGCTATAGTTTTTTGTGCATCATAATCACAGCACATATGCATGCAGTTAGTGAAGAGTGATGATTGCAAACTGATTAAAGTAAAGATTTCTCCGGGTAAAGGCAAACAATTTTGATAAAAATGAAGGGAAGGGCGATTCTAACAGTAGAGAAGAAGTGAATAGGGCTACACAATTTTCCACTTTTCCGAATGATGTAAATGGGTTAAGAGCATTCAAAACTTTAAAAAAAACAGTATGAATTTAGATAAACTAAAAGAAACGTTTACTTTATTATTAATAATAATAGACCTTTTCCTCACTTTACTTTATTATAAATAACAATAGATTTTTTCCTCATCGTAATAGTTTTGATATTTGTTTTAAAATATAGCCCGAATCAAAATTGCAATTTTATCTTAAACCCATTGGTCCTTCTAAAAACTTGGAGCAGTAAATAAGAATAAACGTTAAAGCCATATAAATTAAACCGTATTTTGATCTGCGGAATAATAGATGCGAAAAAGTATAGAAGTTAATTGAGAATTCCCGAAGTGATATTTCAAATGCTTTCCATAGGGCAAGTTTTGTGGTGTAAAATAGGTTCGTGATCACGACGGCTTCAAAAAAGCCACAAAGACCTTTGTTCGAGCTACCAAAATCGTAAAATTATCTACTCAGAGTGGAAATTTTTATCTTTTTATTCTATGAAAAGCATTGGCAAGGCCGCGGCACTCATATGCAATCCAATCGAACTAACATGACTGTAAAGACCCACACAAAAGACTGATTCTATTTCGAGGATCTTACATAATCATGTTATTAGCAAACGCGTTTGAAATAAATATTTGAGAGATCACAATATAATAAACATAATTTTAGCACCAAAAATTATTTTAAATAAATGTTTGATACCCCCTTGTTAATTTGGCAGTCATTGTATGGTTTAGATTTAGAACTTCCATAGATCTCTTCCGATGGTATTGTAGAATTGTCAGAAAGGCGCTTTGGCAGTGGTGGTGGGCATTCCTTTGGTATTTTATCTGCATAAATTTCTTCTGCTGATCTCCATTTCCTCTGATGATATTGCACAGCTTCATATATATTTATCGGCTCAACGTAGCTTTTTCCACTAAATAGACTGCAGTCGGAGTATCTCCGCAATATAACTCTCCTAAAAGAAAGAAACGACAGCCTTATACGAGTATATTATAAAATTAAAATAATTTAACCTTTGAATTGATTCGCTTCTTCGAACTGATGAATTACTATTCCTTGGAAGCACTAAAACATTTGGAGAACTTTTCTTCACCACGACAACCCTTTTACTTCCTTTAACTAAAGTTGGCTTCCAGCTGATGATGTAGTAAGCGGAGCAGCCCCCGATAACAAATGATACCACAATTGCAAGACAAACTAGACTAATCGTCAATGGCATCGAGCCCAAAATGTAAAAATGATCGTCAATATTCGGGCCTCCATTGTCCTGACCTTCTAAGTAGTGTGAATGGCAATTGAAGGGTGATATCCGAGATTCTCCTACTTTTATCAAACAGAAGACATACGTTGAATTAGACTTCATTCCTTCTATGATGACGCTTTCTAAAATCCTCGTATTGCATCCCAGTCCGAAGTCGTTATAGTTTGTCTCCATCGCCTCCAATTTTCTGGAAGCACTGTGAAACCAAAGAATGGAGTATTCACCATTCGTCTTAATCAAAGATATTTTAACGCCGCTTGATGAAACAGATTCTACGTAAAACTCAGCGTCTGGGGGTGCTACTTCTAAAAAGTCATTTTGTACATTTTCGTCGCAGTGAATCTTTTTTCTATCTTCCAAAGTTTCAATCGATGCTTCAGTTGCAGGAGTGTTTAAAGTTTCTATCTTTGATGTATTTTTACATAAGGCATTATCTTCTAATTTCAATTCTTTTCCAACATCAAAGCACTTCAAGTTGGGTTCAAAACTGTCTTTATTATTTACATAAAAGTCAGTAAAAGGGCACAAGTCAGCCGAACAAGAGAGCGGGTTATTGCAGAGCAGAACTTGCCTTCCTGGAGCCGGTATTAGTCCTTTAAATACTTCTGGGAATATGGATTTAATTGAATTTCGCCTCAAGTCTATAATTTTCAGGGTATTCGGAAGCGAGTCAAAAGTACCTGGCTCAATTTCAGTTATGTGGCAGTCAGCCAAAGTCAACTTTACAACCCCAGTCAATGTTTCGAATGTTCCATTACCAGCAAGTTTTTCAAATCTATTTCCAGAAAGGTCCAAAACTTTTATTGAAGGAGTTTTTATAGATCCCAGAAGGCTTTTTGGTTTGATAATTTTTTTATCACTCGCCACTTGAATGGATAACTCGTCCAGTAATAACCCTTCTAAGAAATTAGCTTCTATATAATGATCCTCGTTCAATCCTAGTAAGATTAACGTTTTCAAGTTATGTAATCCGTTTAGGGAATTTTTATGAAGTTTTTCTAATTTATTATATGCCAAGTCAACAAAAACAGTTTCAGCAAACACTGGGCTTTCAAAGGCACCCGGTTCTAATTCTCGTAGATTGGCTTTTCTTATTTGAAGGGAGTTTATTTTAAAATCCCCATCTAGCCAGCCCTTTATCATTTTTTCTCCTGGGAAACGTATGTTCAAAAGATGAAGATCAATTTTTTCACAAACCCCATTAGCTATCTACAAAAGAAGTTTTCATCAAAAAGAATTACTTAAAATATAATGTTAATCAAAAGTAGATTACAATTCCTGCGAGGGTCGTCCTTAGATTAGTGATATTTCCATCGATGCAGGAAATTGCACAAAACAAATTCTCCGTACAATGTAAGCCAGTAAAAGGTGCCACTCTTGTACGATGCTTGTATGATGAACTGCAACTTTTGATTTCCTTTTAAATTAAATTTAAATACTAACAATATTCTTACTTTTCTCTCCTGTAATAATCGGGATGTTTAACGTTTGATAAAATTAAAAGTAGAGTGAATGCTGCCAGTCCAGGAATTATAAGAAATTTGACCCAACTACGAAAATGAATGATTTATTTTAAATATACATATATACCAAATAAACTTTTATTCATTTAGGCTTAATTGTTGACATTAGTAGAAGAAAAGTATTTGGAAAAAATCTTAATTAGACTACCCAGATATATACTTTTTTACTTTATACTAAAAGTTATCCTTTTCATTTTCACATTCATATTTTTAAAGAGAAAATCGAAATCATTTAACTTAAATGCATTATTAAAAGCACCCACCGCTCATCATAATTGCAAATAAACCCCAGCAACAAAAATCCAAGGGGTATCCCCAGAATTCCTTAAATCAATAGCACAATTGGATATGATTGAGGCTTATTGGTAATATAAAATCCTATGATTATCAGATATTTTTATCTTTGATATGAATACTGAATACTTTCCTTTGAGTTATTGGAATTAAAGAGACTAATAAGCACAAAAACTAGTTCTGCAAATTGGTGTTCTGATCGTAATATAAATTAAATAACTCGGAAGAATTTCTACATTTGCATTTATATGATAAACTCGTATATAATAAAAAAAATAACAGTTGGGATGAACTACAATTGCCCCTAAGACTGGTGAAAAGAAATTAATTCTTTTATGTGTTTTCAGAAAATTCTAATAAATAAACTACACATAAAAGTAATTAAATAATTAATATAATTTGAATTGATGCTTTTAACATATGAAGAATATAAATATATTAATTAAATTTCTTAATATTTGCCGCCAATTCCTATTAAATTCGCATTGATACACACAATTATTTTTCTAAGCATATAAATTCGTCATATTGAGTCACATTTATTTTATTTTATCTCACCTTAAATTCACATATCTGAACTTTTCCTTAACCAATGTGAAGGATTTAGAACGGAACATTTTATACCACTTTAATCCCAATTACTTTTTTTAAATTTTCAATTTAATTAGCCTTCCTTTTGCTTTTTATCACCCCACACAACAAAAAGTAATTGTCTGGTGATTGTGAGTTGTAAGTTCAGTCCCAGTCATTCTTCTACCGCGAATTAGGTATCACTGAATCAAATTAGTTAATCAAGGGCATTATATCTGAGAATCTATCTGGATAATTTGATAAAAAACCCCGATATATTACCATGTCGTTTTGGTTTGATTATGAAATTATTAGATAAACTGCAAAGTGCATTGTTGACTACTTGTGTATTTATGTAAATAAGTGAGTACGCAGATATGCAAGTTTGTGAAGTACCTTTGCATCCAATCTAATTTTCGCAAACATTGGCAACAGTAAACATTTTTTCTAATATAAGTATTCCTTCTTTTTAATGGGTTGACGCTGCCAGGTAGTGTTAGTTATGATTTATGATTATTAAAAGGTAAAATGCAGTAGTTCTATGTAGGGACAATACTTACCCTTTTGATACCTTTAACTGTTTGCTTGACTCCGAAGATTAGAAATATTTAAATTACATGTAGTTTCCTTGTTACGTGGTTCTTATTTTTGTTCAGTATAAAGTTAAATGATTTGGATACCTAATTTTTTGTGACAGTATGAATGAATAAATCCAAAGCTGTATGTTGCCTAAAATATTACAATTTATTATTAACAAGAAAATTTATATAACAGACTAAAAAATTTAAAAATATATTTTCATTTCATAGATAGAGAACGAGTTTGAACGAAAATTGTTAATTTCTTTCCCAATATTTTATATCTAACTGCTCTAATTGAAATTTAATTTGAAGATTAAAATAAATTTTGATAAATAAAGTTTTATTTACGATTCCGACGTCAGGATACAGCTGCATACATAGAAATTAATTTATAATTTTTTAGACTTGGAAGATTTTGCTGAACACTCACGTTTTACAGCTCTATTACCCAATACAAATCAGGTTATCTGAATGGCATGAATTTAACATTTAATTTTTGACAACAAGTGTAATTTTATAGAAAGTCAACTTTATTATCTATTTATAAAAGTATTGAAATGATGCAACTTTGAGAACAAAAATAGACACATTGAAAAGTTTTAAGCGTTACTAGTACTAGAACGATATTCCTTAAATTCTAATTCCGAATAACCCTCGGTAGGGATGCTGGGTAAGGGATCATTAGATGTCCGTTTTACTCCTGGAGGCGTAGTGCTACACAATGATACAATTTCATTTCTTCTTTTTATTGATTTGGTTTTGACCGCTGGTATTGATTCGTATAAATTCGGAGAAACATAACTGCTGTCAACACTGGCATTAGATGATCGCCTTGGATGCAAACATCTAGAAAATAATTAAATTTTATTTGAAATTGTCCATTTCTGAAGCAAATTACGCTCTTAATGCTAATTGTCTATTAATAATTTAATTTATAATGAAGTAATCAAAAATATATCTTGAACTTTAGAATCGGATAATAGAAAAAATGTAATTTAACTTCTAAAAATTACATAATCTGTATTGCGAAGTTTGAAGACCATATCCTACTTTCCTTAGAGTTTTTTTTAGGAACTATTAACTTTGAAGAATATGTACTCAAATTAAAAAGGAAAAATTCTTACATTTCTAAAATTATATAAGTGAGCGTTGATACACCTTTCATAGATAGAAGTTTTTTGACCTGGTGAAAACGATTTACAAAAATCTAAAATATTTACGTAATATTCTACATACGTGTAAAGCTATACCCTAAACTAATAGCGTGTCTTCATAATATTTTTATACAAAACGGAATAAATAAAGCCATTTTTAATAAATATTTCTGATTTATTAATGAGAATCTCTTTGTACCATTTTGAAAGACTTCCTAAATAAAACACAAAACTAAGTCTACTTAACTATTTAACTGCATTCAACGTGTATACATGCCAATCCAAAACTCTATATTGCGGTGCGGTTGATTTGTATACACATCGTGGAAAATAAAAAATACCAATTCTATAGAAAAACTCAAAATTTTAGTAAAATAGAACAAAGATCTCATTTAGTATTATTTCTTCTATATTAACAGTAAACCTCCTTTAAAAAAAGAAAAAGGTTAAATTATTTAGTATAGAGTTTATACAATGTTTACTTTTTTACAGCATTAGTTAATTTTTTTCTCCAGTGTATGTAGGGTATGTCACGTATTGTTTTGTGTACTATGTATACGATTTCCCGATAAAAATTGCAACAATATATTGTATTTAAGTTGCGCGAACTATGAGGGTTCTTAGCAATTTATGGTATATGATTTAAAAAGTATTTTGTTTGAATTTTATATTTTTCAACAATCACCACAATCGCCCTTATGAAAACCACCTAAAACTAGTCAACCTCTAGTATCTCGCCCTACGTCAAGATATAGCCGATATTGTCTTCGTCCTCCAATTCCTAGCCGGTTCCAATGATTGCCCAAACCTCCTTAATTAGCTTCTTTTTACCTTTGTAGGTTGTATATATTAAGCGAAAAAAATAAATTAAAACATTAAATTAAAATTTAACCCTTTATATAATAAAAATGAAATCCTAGCCATTTTGCTTAGATTTTATCGAACCATTTATTATGGATCCATTTTTATTGTATTGTATTTATAATGTATACTCGCTTGAATTTAATTACACACGCGGTAAAGGAATTTTCGAAATAAAGACTTGAAGCTTTCTGAGTCAAATGTAACTGATACTACTGAAATAAACAAACTTATATTCTATAATAAAAATTAAACACGATTTTTACGACAAAATTTTAAAAAAAAATTACTTTTAATTCTAAAATATAAAAATAAATGTTATTTACGGTCCCTGATATTTTGTTTACTAATAAACGTTTAAAAATACTGATTTTTTATAATAGTTCTTAGCGAAAGCTTATCATTTTGGATGCTTTGATGTGAACTCTTTCTCAAGGATCATTCTATCTGAAGATTTAATATAAATGAAATTATAGAGTCCAATTAAAAAAAGAAAAACAATAATAATCGTATAACGCTGATCTTAGCTTATAAAAATGTCACTATCAGATGGTCTTAATTCTTAGATTTAAAGTACTTAATGAAACTAAAATAGATCACTACTGTGTTACTATGTATTTTACCTATTTAAGACAAATGCCGAATTTTCAACTCCTTTGCTTTCATTGGACAAACTGCCACATCTGGGAAGTACTATTATGTCTTCTGAGCTCTTCTTGGGCATGATAATCCTTTTGCTGCCTCTTAAGAGAGTTGGTTTCTTCTTAATAACACAGTACATGACGCTCCCTCCAAGTACAATGGAGATTAAGATTACCAAGATTATTAACGAAATGCACAAAGTTTTTGTACCTTGCGACAACCATACATCGGCTTTAGTCTGATAAGAATACGAAGAGCGATAGGCCATACAATTGAATGGTGACGTTAGAGGATATTTCATGTCTACTAAACAAAACGTGTATGTTTCGTTAGGGGTCAGTTCGTCAACAATTATTGTTTGATTTATGTTCCTTAGACATCCTAGACCGTATTCCTTGTAATTAATTTCCATCTTGAAAAACTCTTTTGTGGCTCTGTTGAACCAAATCAAGGCAAACGGATCTTCTATGGTTGTTATCACACCTACAGTCACACTAAAGTCTGTACGTGGTTTTATAGTGAAGTCCAAAGATCTTGGTTTGACGCGAATTCTATTATATTCCGCATTTTCTGATTTTATACAACTAGTGCCATTGCACACTAGGCACTTTAGAAGCATATTCTTTTCATTACTATTGTCCCAAGGAGGTATTTGTGAAAAGGTTTCATTCGTAATCTGGGTGTTATTTGTGGGACTTATAAAAGTATCCGTCGTGCTGCTTACGTCTGAAGGAGTTCCAGTAGTTGTAGAAATAGCTGGCGGCGGTTTTCGGTGTTCCCTGGGACCCTTTTTATTCATTACGTCATATGCATGACATTGTAATTGTAAAAGCGGCATTCCATCATACTGCGCGGGATCCCGACACAGTATTTTATCAGGTTCATGAACTAAAGAATGTTTTACAAAAACCTGAAATTTGCAACAACACGACCAGTTATTGTTGTTCAATTTGAAGTGAACATTTAGCGAATGTCGATTAGGATTAAAAATGGAAGAGCTGATGGTTGAGAGATGATTGAACGACAAGTCAAGATTGCGGAGCCTTGCCAAAGAACTGAATGCACCGCTTTCAAGGTGATGTATACACGAGTGAGACAGGTTTACATCTACAACTGATGAAAATTTTTTGAATGTGTTTGAATTAATTTTTTCCAAATTATTAAAACTGAAATCTACGCTCTTCACAAAGTCAAATACACAACACCCTGTTATTAAGTCTAGAGATCGTAAACTAGCGCTAAACTGCAACTGCATTAAATTGAACTGAGCTGGTTTCAAAAGATCACGGCTAATGAACAGCATAGGCTTATCTTGAATAACTCTTAAAGATTTCAAATTTGTCAATCCCATCAAAGCTCCATTATCCATATTCTTTAAATTTAAATTGTCTAAAAAGAGTTCTGTAAGATCGTATTGATGAAACGCGGCAAATCTTATGAATTCAATGTCTGAACGCTCAATCCTCAGTTTTCGTATTTTAAATACAACTGGTGACCAGTTACGCGGTATTGTTTTATCGTGAAAACGGTAACTTTTTAAATGCAACTCCTCAAGCTCAGTGCAATTAACGTTTTTCTGAAATATAAAACGCAACAATTAAATGAAAATAATAATATTAATTAAAATATATAATATCCGCACCTTAGTTTGAGCAAATCCGATATCAGAGTATAGAACACTGTCATCGCCGTTAGCGCAAGAAATATTGCAACGATCAGCGTTGCAATTCAGATCCGAGACAATTATTGGCCTGTAAAGGTAAAAGTATTGAATGAAATTTTTGCCTACAATTATATTTTTTCGATGTTGTTCAATACACATCAGTAAGACTTGATTGAGCTCTTCATTTCTTCAAAATTTTTTACAAATCGAGAAAATATAAATAAATCACTGAATAATTTTTTTATAATCTCACTATAGCCAACCTAGTATATAATTTTTATAATTGCTGGTTTAAGTTAAACTTTAAAATTTTGAATTATTTAAATAATAAAAATTCACACTTAAAAACCATTTTAAAAGACAAATTTTATTTGCTTAAATAAACTACAAAGAATAACTGACTGATTATAATGTGATATAGTATTTTGTATAGGTATAATTCACATATGTTCAAATATCCAAAATTGCACCTTATTCGAATAACGAATAATTTTTCAAAAACGGATTCATAAGTACAGCATTTTCCTATCAAGCAAGACTTGAATCTACAGCCCCTGTTCATCGAATTAGGACCACTCACAATTTTTATCATTCCTCAGCAATTAGGGGTAAGCGTAATAAAACTACAAGTTTTTTAAAAAACAAAACATTTTATCTTATTTTTAGTGGAGGTGCCAACATAATGTAAAGGCAGTTGTAACACCATTAACACTTTACCCTTTTTTCAGGGTAAATTTTGACCTGTCCTTCATGGGCGTGTTTAGTGAGATTTGTGTTACTATATAAATCGTACGAAAAAAACCCAAAATTCATCATTATTTGGATTTGTTTGGAAAATGATTGTCTGTGAGTTATAAAAGAATGTTTTGTTTACCTATTTTGAAAAAGCAAAATTACTAACTAATTATGGAATAGCTTAAAATAATACGCATATAAAAGGTGCAATGAATTTTAATAAAATTTGTCATAAAAAATTAAAAGGAGAAAATTCAAGGACATTAATAATGAAAAAAAGTCAGGTCTAATTGCCCTGTTAAAGGCTCAAAGACTTTTTTCGCGAAATCGCGAAGAAGAGAGAAGGTATCTCCTCAAAGTATAATGAGAATATCAAAATCCTTGGAACGCTTCGAATTGACCAAAGAATTTTCTTATAGGCTATCGGAAATCATTTCGCATCCCTTAAAAGTTTGCATCAAGAGTTACAAGGCGAAGGAATCAAAATATCTCCAGTGACGCAACGATGCCAAGCTTAAGCCAAAATGGCCAGCGAAAAAACCAAGACTCACTGCAAGAATTTTCCAAGTTCGGCTGCAGTAGGCAAAAGCTTATCGCCATTTTATTTGAAAGATATTTTAAGGGTGCATTCTTTTCGTTTTTTAAACGACATCTTTATTAAAGAAATGTTTAAGCACGAGGGATAAAAAGGACACAATTTTTAAAAAATTTCAGATTTATCGTTCATACCTGTTACATTTGAAAACGGGTCGAGCAATGTGCCATACTATTAAAATGCTCATAAAACATACTTTTTATTAAAAAATACCTTACCGTCCTACTGTATTTCAAACAGAAGTTATTACGTTTTATATGAGCTCACCTCCATGAAGACGCGAAAATATTTCAGCCGTTAAGAAAGGGGTGAAGAAGTGTCCTTACGAAAAAATTGACCATTATGAACGCTGATCACAACAGTGTAAGGAATCGATTGGCACATGTTGAAACATTTCTTTATGAATTACCCTATATACAATTGAAATTGTAAAAAAATGTTAAGATATACCTATAAAAATGCAAAGTCACTTTTATTGATAATTGTAACGATCAAGAAAAACGCACGTGTTCCTTAGCTATATCCCTTTATTCACTATTAATATCAGAAATGGAATCAAAACAGCTCAGAAATACACACTCCAGCTTTGGCCACGTGATCAAGGTCTTATCACTCCCTGTTATTTAACGTATCTAATTACCAGAGAATTGGAGTGCTTGAACGATGATAGGCTACAGGAATATTTATGAGTCTTACAATATTACCAGACAATTTTTATAGTTCGACAAGAACGCAATTCGATTTACCTTTGAAAATTAACTATATCCTCAACAGGTGTCTCAAATGTACTTTCCGCAAGCAAAATTATTACCAACATTTTAATGCATAGCTCCTTCGACTGCATTAAAAAAATGTTCACAAGAAGTACCATCTTGTCTATGAAAATGCACTTTCAAATATCACATGTTTAGGACGCGCAACAACCGACCCTGCCTTTGAAGGATATTACGTACTTACACAAATTCACTTAGTCGGGAAAAATTTTTTTTCAGATTGAAAGTAAGATGGACAGATAATAACTAATATTTTGTAGGAGACCAGACAATTTCGGCAACTTGTTATCGGAGAGTCTTATCAGGGTGATGTGTTGTAACTTCGTCGTTGTGAAGTGAAAGCTTTTGTGGTCTCTTTTTCAAGGGAAAGCCATAACTTCCCTTTTGAGGGTTGTATTGGCACCTCATAAATATCTATCCTATATATGCTCAGAGTTCAAAGTACGGGGGTGGTAAATAATATTTCAGGGACAATTTGTTATATCCACGCGAAAATCTGTATCTTGCCTAAATATTTATTCGCAAAACTTTTAATATAACATAACCCTTTAAAATTTATGCCTTATTGACTCATATATACAAATATAATAAAAACGAAAAGCAAACAAATAAAACTTGACAATGAATTATTTAAATACCTTGGAATCAAAAATTTAGCAGCTCTATGATATTTGGCAGGAATGTAATCTTAAATTTCAATATATTTTCGAAATATTTCATGGATTAGGAGGTGTAGTTCTTTTCTGAACATAAATAATACATTTACTTATATTTGTAGTTATATTTTTTACCCAATGCTGAAATTAATATTTGCTGGTTTTTTTTTACCATTCACGCACACCTTTTTCACGAACCAAACCACTGAAACGATGTATTTCTACTAATTTCTTAATTAATCGAACTAAGTTTATCGCGCATACTCGTAAGTTTTGATAATCATGTTGACGTCTTTATTAAAGTCCCACTGGCTAGACGGTAATAGAAGCCACAGACCTTTTCTTTACATGTCCTAAGTTCTTTAACTTATAATTAACGTTATAGGTAATAAAATGTTACGATGTTAAAACAGTGACGTGAATTCCACTCCAGTGTGACGTCTTAAATTCGTGTTGCACAGATGTGAAACATAAGAATGAATAAAAGCCAACATCTTTCCATTTATATTGTATTTACATTTAGTGTTTATTACTATACGTATGTACCATTTATATTAAAGAAACATATTACAGAAAGAATTTAACAACTGAAAATAATTTTAAATGAATATTGTAAATAAAAATAATGACAATGAAGAGTATAGTTAATATAGTGATTGTAATAACGAAAATGAAAGTTCTCATTTGAGTTCCTTCAGGCATTTAGTCTAACTTATAATCAATTTAAAGTAGTCTTTAAAAATTTGTAAAACATTCAACATTTCTTCTATTAATTGTAATGTTATACCTTTATTTGCTTTGCATTATTTAATGTACTTCAAAAAATGACTAGACTGGATATGGTGTCTTCATTCTTTCTTAAAATCCAATCGGGAATTTTCATTTTAGTGACTCCTCCTCTATTGAATATAAAATTGAACAGAATATTATACTTGTTCATAAAATTATAACAAGATAACAGCTTAATAATAGAAAGAAAACAAAACAAAAACTGCGCAAACAATCTAGAAAATGTTTTTCTAACTTCATAGTTCATACATAAGTACAGTATTGTGCAAAATAAACGCAACATTTCATACTTTTGGGATATATGTGAAAAAAAAAAAACATTATGAATTAATGTTATTTAATAACTTCTTTTTTCTGCTTCAATTATAAGTTCTTATTCATATAAAAATAAATTCTTTGGCATCAACACAAACAATAGAACAAAATAACTCATTTACATTAACCCGCAAATTCAAAGCCTGTGCAAAACAAATACAACTTAAATTAGTTTCAATATTTGATATGATAGCCCTTGTTTTTAAACACTTCGGCACACCTCTCTGGCATAGACTTTATTATTTTATTACTTCTGTGTGAACTAATTTCATCCCATATTTTCTAGAGCACTAATAAGAGCTCTTTTATTAGTAAACTTCTGTCCATTAATTTTCCTTTAGATGATGCCCCAAATATTTTCAATAGGGTTCAAGTCCGGCATCTGTGACAGCCATGGAAGGACTTGAACCCTATTTCGATGAAACCACAACTTTACGAACTTCGAGGAATGTTTAGGATCATTATCCTGTTGAAACAGTCAAAGTGGCATGCCTCCTTCAGCGTAAGTCAGCATTATCGATTCTAAAATATTTCTGTAATTGAATCTGTCCATAATTCCATAGATTTCGAAGAGAGGACCCATTCCCCAAGCGGAAAACTAGCCCCAGACCATAACATTATTGCCATTACTTTTTTTTTGATTGCTAAAACAATTTTTTGATCCTCAGACTGGATTGTTGCACGAATGTATCACAGTACACTTTGGAATATTATACTTTTTGGTAGAAACATATCACACAATATCAGTTATTTATTTTATCAATAATTTTTAATTTGAATTTATGATTATACTTTGTACGCGCCTACGAATCTAAAATTCCACATAAGTTATTTTAAAACAAAAAACTACTATTGCATGTAACACAGAACTACTCGTAAATGTAATGAGCAAAAAGTCAACAGATCAGCTGATATCGTATTCATATTTGATAAGGCTTTTAAATAAAGGTCAAAGAAGTTGTTGCATAGGCTTTTAATGTAAGGGTAAATATAAATGAGTTATTTTGTTCCAATTTTCGGTATTGATGCCAAAGAATTTATTTATATTTTAATAAGAGAGATTCATACAAGTTTAAAACTTTAAAATTTGCAAATTCTTCACTCGGTGATATCACCAAAAACTAAACATCGTAACAAATTTTAGTTCCGTATGTGGACATAAATAAATTTTTCGAAAGAAATTTTCTTTTAATACTAGTTAATGTTGCACTTCAGAATTCTCACCTTTTAAAATAAAAGTGAGCCTGATACTCGTTATAAATCATTGCTACGATATTTTTGCCACTTTATATGATATATGCAAACATGTATAAAAATAAAGAAAAAACAATAAAAATAATTCATGCATTCCGTTTCAGGGATGTGGACAAAATCAAGCAGTTATAATAATTATAGCACCATACAAAAGAGATAATCTACAATTGGCACAGACAAATTATTAATAGAAATGTTCATACACTACATAATTTACAGCGTTATAAATTAACCTAAAATGCAACATTTTGTTCAAAAAGCCCACAGCTATCTGCACTTGCACAAGCTTTTTATCACATCTGAACTTATTTTCGTACACTTGTTTTTTTTTTCAAATGATCTCTCTTTTCTCCGAATGTAATGCAAGCGAATGCAAATTAATTTCATAAAATTTGCTCAATTTGTAGTGTAGACTATAGACCGTTTCATATTTTATAGCAAGTTAAATACAGTCTGCTCCCAATAAAATATAATTGGATTTTAAATTAAATAAGGTCAGGAATGATTTCTAATTTAATAGAATTTAAACAAATAATGCCTTATTACACTGGCAGCAATTTGGCTTTAGCGTTTGATGTATCTTCAAGTATTTGAATGAAATGATCATTTCAGATAAAAAGTGACGAATATGTTGGAATGTTTTGGGTTATAAGTAACTTTATAATATCTGAAAAGCAACATATTTAAACTATGATTTTTTACGTATTTCCATAAACTGTTAGTGGAAACAATCATTTTCCATTTCATTGATGTATCGCCTTAAATAAGAATATTTGTGTTATAAAAAAATGGTGAAAACATATTTAATTTATAATATGGAATTGGAGCAAAAGACCCTTTAGTCGCAATATATATAGGTCGCCATTCTATTTATATACCCGTATAAATACGGCACACGTTATTTTGAAATCCCTTTTTACCTGATTTAGACGCAATATTGGTACCAAGTGGTGCACAAAAATGGTTTTACGTTCTTATGTTGCATAAATACAGGTAAAATATAGAAAAGTGAAACGTGCGATTTACAACAAAAATCTGTATTACATAGGTTGCATAGATACCCATCTATGCGCACGCATACAAATATAGTATTTGTCGTTTTGTAATTCCACTGTTAACGCATGAACAGTTTCCACTGTAGTTATGGGCATAATTGTTTTGTGTAATTAAAAGCAAAACCAATAAATTCATGATTTCAAAACAAGAAAGTGCTTTGCACCCATTTTCTTTT
The DNA here is from genome assembly GCA_963969385.1 of Philonicus albiceps. Taxonomy (NCBI): domain Eukaryota; kingdom Metazoa; phylum Arthropoda; class Insecta; order Diptera; family Asilidae; genus Philonicus; species Philonicus albiceps. The sequence goes on from OZ017773.1 coordinate 33,490,103, forward strand.
CATATTGAATTGTAATGAGTATAAAAGTAGTCGATTTTCGACCAACTGGGGATCCTAGTAATAATAATTCGCTATATAACTAGTAATTTTTTGAAACTTAATCAACTCATTAAATCTAAAGTTTACGTTTCGTCAAACTTCCATGGAAATTTCAATTAATTTTTATGCCATAGGCACTAACAATCAAACTATCAAGTAGTTAGAATCAAATTCCAAGCACTAACTCTTCACATAAATATCATAGAAAAATGGAAAACAAGATACAAAGGTTTGATAAGTTAGCGAATTTTTGAATATCCTGCACAGTACTTTTAAATACAGCACTGCGACACTATCAAATTTTGAGCAAGCTGCGTAATTTAGTTTTTGTTTGACAACCATTGAAAGCAAACAACCTCGCGAATTTCAAGGAAAATAGAAAAAAGTGAATTTCGTTTGCTGATTAAGCATTTTCCGTAGACACCATGGCAAAAATTCATAAATTGAGCTACGAACTGCATACATATTCTCCAGATTTAACCCCCTGTTTCCAAACCTGAAAAAATGGCTGAAAACTAGGAGATTTGTGTTGGCCACTGAAACAAAGCATATTTTGAGGGCCTCGAAAAGACCTAATATTTTGAAGGAATAAAAAAATTGGAAAAACACTGGATTAAATTTATAGAGCTAAAAGTAGACTATGTTGAGCACTGAAACGCTTACTTGCCGAAAAAAGTATCTTTTATTCAAAAAACCATCGACTTATCAAACTGCCCTCGTAGTATTGGGGAAAACTGAAATTAATATGATTTGTTTTAAATATTTAAAATAATTTTTTTCTCAGCATTTGCACGATATCTCAACAGCAACCTTGTACGCCAAAAACAGCTTAAAAATTTCTGAACGTTCTTTTCAACAAAACATCATCCTCCAGCGGTGCACCCCATAGCATTCAATACGTGCAAAGGAATATTAGTTTCAAATTCAAAATCTTAATTAATAAGATTGAATTTGAAATGCTTGTAATTTGCTTTAAATGTTTTTCATTACGCTCAAACATTAAAATAACATTCAATAAAATAGTAGGATTTATAATAAAAGAGCTCTGTTTTAAAATCCATACAAAGCCATATCCATACACATATATACCTACCTACTATATAAAATATTTTGCCTAAATTTTGAATTGAATATCAAAATTTTTTTAGGTACACTAATTATGTTTCTGATCTAATATTACATGCGAATAAAATTTAGTTAGCTTTTACTTTAACAACTAATGTAATATTGGAACGATGTTATCCAATAAAAGTAACATTAAGGTATACTTGACTATACTCGTATGCCTCATTTGTGAGAGAATTATAATTATACTACATATAATTTCAAGAAAAGTAGGCACAACACCTAAAAGAAGTGTTTACATCTTGATAAAACTGCAATTATTCGAAAATAAAATTAAAATAGTCTCAAGTATATCAACCGAGTTAGACTATCTCCATACAAGCGACATCCGATGAAACCCGCGCGCTTCATGGATGAATTGGCGAAATGTTCCAAGAGGAACAAAACTGAACAATCGGTCGCGTTCCAGCATAGCATGTCGGCCGCGCGTGACATGGTCAGGGCCAGACTAGACCGACTTCTCCGGTCTGCAAAGCCACAACGCGTAAGCTGAACAAGAAGAAACGCATCGATTTTGAGCAGGCCGCAACGCTGTGAGACGGCAAAACCCGGCCGATTTTGCTCTCGGACCCGTGTCACAAGCGTTGGAAGCCGCACGGCTAGCTGGTACCACCCAGCGCCGGTACCGAATACGTCGCATATGTCTGCCGGCAACCAGAACGAGAGGCGGTGCGCGAGCTTGCAGATAAGCTGCCCGACAAAAAGTCGGACGGCTGATCTTCGGCTTTAGTCGTGCATCGACCGTCTTGCGAGTGATGCAAGGCGAGCTTTCGCAGAGTTTGAGTTGTGAATTTTCAATCGCTGAGTGGAGCTTTTCAGACATGGCGTCGCGTCTCTTCCACATCGGGAGGATGATCTTAGAGGTGGAAAAGCGACCTTGCATCTGGCTACCCTCTTGCCCCGACTATTCAAAGAAGGAGGCGAAGGAAAAGGCTTGGGAGGACATATGCCTAAGTGTATTTCCGGGGGTAACTGGGGAAGAAATGCCCCTTAAAGGTAAATCGTAATGATCTAATTGCTTTTGTATTTTTCGCTTTACTGCTTTTTAAATCGCCGTTAATCTAAAGTTGCTCTCGGCTTCTCTTTGGTTGTTGCTTGCAAAATCCGTAATTGTGGCTTTTTAAGTCTCAGTTTGGCGCACTGCAATCCACTAAGTTTTATAAATGTTATGCGTAATGTATAGAGCTTAGAGCCATAAGCCGAGCGTAGCTTTCGCTACTTAAGCTATTTTAAATCAATAAACAAAAAAATATTAAATCATAACTATAATTAAAATCAGCTCCTTTTAAATTATATCTATTATATTTTAAAAATTTAAAGGACTGCTGTGTTCAGTAAAGTTTTGTTATTACAATTATATTTAATATGTATAACAAATGTACGGAGACAATTTGATAAATCAGTGTCTTTTTGAATTTCCCGCGTAGTAATTTTAAATGCAACACTACTCCCGTCAGCTGCCATCTATTAATAGACTACTGTTAATTTTTAAACAAGCTGCCTCATTTAGTTTGTGTTTAACAGCCATTGAAAGCAATCTCTTGAATTTTAAAAAATTAATTTATTAAGCATTATGTGTAGTCACCAATGCAAAATTCCATAAATTTGGCTACAAACTGCTACCCCATCTAGCATATTCTCTAGATTTAGTCTCCTGCGACTATTTCTTGTTTCCAAACCTGAAGAAATGGTTGGAGTCCAATGAAGAGGTTATCACTGAAATAAACGCCTATTTTGAGTGCCTCGAGAAAATCTATTATTTGGAAAGAATAAAAAAATTGGAAAAACGCCGAACTAAATGTATAGAGCTAAAAGAAGACTACGTTGAAAAATAAAACGCTTATTTCCCGATAAAAATATCTTTTGTTCAAAAAATCACTGATTTATCAAACTGCCCTCGTATTTGTTATACAAAATTAATATGTTACTTGCATTAGCCAATTCAACTAGTTCTAAGCCTAGCCGGTATCTAAAGTTGAAATTTAAATCGAAACAACTTTTGAATATCCCAATCAAAAGTTTCTTCTATTTTGAAAATTAATAGGTTACTTACAGTGGTAAATTAGGTGCCTTTATTATCTTCTGGTCTGTTGGCTTAACACATCATCAAATACTAATCTTAAATACATAAAATTAAAAACGATATAAACTTTGTGAAAATGAAAAAATTCTGGAAACCAAATAGATTTTATTTTATAATGTAAGTTATCAGTTTCCCTGTAGGAATAGGGAAGTTCATTGCAAAATAATTTTGGGGACTGTTAAATTTACTGAATGTATATTTACTTTGAAGCAAGAGGTTTTTTGAGCTGTGTGAGAGGATGCGTTATCTTAATCATAGTTTTTTCCTTCTGTAAAACAATTCTTTTCTCACAAAGTTTTTCATCCAGCTGGTCCAAAAGTTTACAACAATAATCTGTGTTTATTGTTTTACCAATTTAAAGGTAATCCACAAACAAAATTTTTTTTGCATCCCAAAAAACTGATGTTAACGCCTTCTTGGTCGATTTCTAGATCTTTGTATAACCACTTCTAAATGCAGCAAGCCATCTTTCTACTGTTCGAATCAAAGGTAAACAGACAAAAGTACTAAATATAGTAAAGTACTGTAGTAAAGTACTAAAACGACGAACCAAATACCGCCATCTCTTATTGAACGACAAAACTTATTGAACGGTATTTGTAACCACCTTGAAAAGGCAAATTACACTAGCAACACCAGCTACTTATTTATAAAGTTATACACATGAATATGTCCCATATATAATAAAACCATTCTTACTTTTTACAATTATTTATTCCAGTCGCACTTCTAAGGAAAAAATGGTTTAATATTAGAGACTGCTACCGCAGGGATACACGGGAGGCGAAAAAAGGCGAAGAAAATTCATTCAAAAGAAAGTACATTTACTCCGACATGCTACACTTCCTAGATCCGCTGAATCTTGATACCGGAAAAAGGTATAAAATAAATTTACTGGCTATCGCCGAATAAATAATTAATGCTATTCAGTTATAATCACACAACAAACTCGAACGATTCAGACGGAAACAATACGTGCTACGAAGTCGCCTTGGAAGCCATTGAGAAAGGGGAGTCCAATAGTCCAGTTCGATTACCGCGATTGCGGTCAAAATCACCAGACCAATATAAAATAGAGACCAGAAAAAGAAAAAAATTAAATTTAGAAGAGGAACTTATAAAAATACTAAAGCCAAAACAGCGAAAACTCAATGATAATTATGATTGTGATGCCGAAAAGTCATTTCTACTGAGCTTCCTACATGATTTCAAGACTTTTAACGAAATACAAAAAATACAATTCAGGCGAGGAATGGTGGATTTAGTACAGAATATAAAATTTCCAGGATTTGCCACCAGCACGTTTCCGCAGGCCGCAGTCATATCATTCGTGCAACCTCCAACAGGCTCAGTTCCAATTACGGCCTCACAACAAATGAATCCATTTCATCCCACAAACTCCCACCCTGCGCACCAGCAGCACCCCTCCTCCTCGTGTAGCAACATAAATCACCCACCGACGTCGGGGTCCTATTTCCCTCACTCAAACGAATGAGCTTATAAGCACTATGTACTATTAGTAATTAGTCTACTAAAGATGTAAGCTAATATGAATAGAGCTGCAATAAAAATAAATAGTTTTATACCCTAAATATTAATGGTTATCTATTAACTGATTCGTTAATTTTATATCCCATTATTGCATCTATCTACTCATTAATAGTAGTACTAAACCTAAAGTAATAGAAAAGAATTATTACATTATTTTTAAATTTAGCTAGTAAATGAAATAATTTTAACCAATTTACTATATTGTAGTAATACCATAAGGCATATTTTTTCTAGAAAAGTACATAGGGTTTTGTTGTTTTTTGAGTTTATAATTATATAGCTGATTTAATATAAGTTTTTAGGAGAAATGTGTTAATCTGTAATGGGGTTTCTTCAAAGCGTTTATCAAAACTCAATATTTTCAATGTGAGAACATTTAATGATACAAGAAAACAAAATATTATGAATTTTATTTAATTCACTCTTCTAGTATTTCGTATGTCTTCCTTTATGTTTAATTATTTCTGTTAAACGCTCCTGTATTAACTCTATTAATTTATGGGTTATTTTTGGATAAATTTTATACCATTCTTCTTGGACAACCACGTTTAGTTCACTTTTACTTTTTATATTATGATTATTTCTAACTTTGCTCTCCAAATAAGCCCAAAGATGCTCAATCGAGTTAATGTCCAGACTTTGGGAAGGAGTTTCAATCACACGAGGGCAATTATGAAAAAACCACAATTTAGCATCGTAAGCTTTATGCTTTATCGCATCATTGGCTTGGTAAAAAGAAAAGTTAACCCCCATATTAACCAACAGATTCCATTAAATTTCTTTTCAAAAGTTTATATAATTCTTATGATTCAATTTTGTTTGAACGAATTCCAAATTCTCTGCTCCATGATATGCCATTACACCCCACACCATTACATTACCTCCTCTGTGCTTAACCGTTGAAGTCTTTGCGTTTAAAATCCCATTCTTCTCCATACTTTTTGTTGTTTACTATCGTTTCCAAAAATGTCGAATTTACTCTCATCCACAAATAGTAAACTTTTCCAGAACTCACGTGTTTTAAAATTAACTGCACTTAGAAGAGGTTTACGGGGAATTAAGTTTTTTGTGATTAGCAAACAATTGTTCCACTAAAGGATTTCAATTTTCTATTTAATTTAACCGCTGTTAATTTCGGATTTAACTGCCTGAATTTTCAACAAATCTTTCGCGAGAGACTTACATGTAAAAATGCATTTGGTGAGGAAGAGATTTCATTTGTGTACCGTTTTTGGTTCACATGGCATTTCACCCTTTAAAAATTCCTCATAATAATACTTAACTATATGACAAGGAGTTGATAACGATACAAGTAAAAATAATCCAAAAAATACAGACTTAGCAACTTATATGAATTCCAAGAAATATGGACTCTCACACTTATTTTCCACTCAAAAACTTATCCTAAAATAACAAGGTAAATCTATTATAACATTCTGAAAAGGGCGATTTTGAGTTCACTCTTGTTTTTTTCTTTCTACCCAAAATGAAGTTAAAGTTTTACTCAATTTATCTTTACGTTCAGAGATATTTAACTAATATTTAAATAATCAAATTTCTCTAAAATCAAGGAATTGAATTTAGTTTTAATTTTTATTTTAACAGCGAAACTATTTATCTAAAACTGGTCATTAAGTAACTTTTGAATTTTACTTACTTTGTCAACTTTCTTCTGCCAATTCCCTGGTGAAACTGAAAATATGACCCAAGCTCATAAAATGTTTAAAATTAATTTCTAAGACATCTTTAAATTAATATTTGTGTATACTCAAGAGCAGACTCAAAGGAATTCTTTTTTATGCAAAAAATTTGTTACGTCGCATGCACAGTTTGGTTAAAGTGCAATAAAAGACAAAATGCCTCTCCAATAAAGTTTTAATTTTTATTTTCCACATTTTGTATGCTTTTTATAAAGAGTTAGAGTACACTCCCACTTGTGTGTGTCACAAGAAGAGATTCGTTTTTTTTTTTTTAAGGATTAAAGTTCCAAAAGCAAACATGTCTAAAGTTATTACAGTCAGATTTCTAACAGGAAGAGTAACCTGCCAGTAACTACTCTTCTATTCGCCTGTTCGCTTACAGCTACACAAAGTACAGGGAAAGTAATAAATACACCTAGGGATGACTTATGCGGTAAATAAATTACTTATGGCTATGCATTTTACATTATTTAACAATACGGATTTAGAGAGACGCCCTAGATAATATACAGCGAGATCCCCGGAATAAGCCTCCAAAGTCAAGGGTAGTAAGCAATTCCTGGGCCTGAGTATTCCACAATTTCGTCACTTACGACTCCTGCTAGTTACTACGTGCGCTTCAATTCGAATAAGTTAAGACCTAATATCAACTGCTTGCCTCTTAGAGTAGACTTAACGTAATGCTTTATATTATTTCTTAGATGTAGTTAAGTGTTTACGGTTTTAGTCTTTTTTGGAAGTCCTCTTATTTACACGTGTGCTCCTCCAGCACTTTAACGCAAACCTCACACTTCACCTGGCAGCACCACTGGAACTTGCAGTTGCACCGCTCCCGAACGATGATGGTCTTCGTGTTGTAGCCCCGTCCGCAGCATAAAATCGCACACCCCTCGAGACCAGAGGATGTCTTGTTGCATACTCTGCCATGGGTACCTGTGGGAAATTGTACTATTATTAATTAAGATATCTGTTTCCAAACTTATTTAAATGAACACATACCCAGTAATCTTTTAATATAATCAATCTTTGTTTTTCGAATTGCCCCAATACTTTTAAGAAATAACCAAACAAAAATAAATATTCAAAAGTAGCTTTAGACATTTAGACCGAAGAAAAACAAATATCTATCTTAAAAAACCGATTTTTAAAATGCTATAAATTGTTTTCTTTTTGCTGCGATTTAGAAAATTAAATCAGTAGAGCGTCGGCCTTAAAAGCTTAACTTAAAACCGATGACTGGGGTCGGACGGTACAACCAAATGAACTTGAAAGAGCCATCGTTGCGTAAGGTTGAAATTTTTGTCAAGCAACTGCGGTACAATCGTTGTAAGGTTACGGTAGCTCTGTGAACAGGTGAAGTATGCACATAATAGACCTATTTACTACATTCTACTAAACAACCTTCGTACCATAATTGCATAGCTAAAATGAAACTATAGGCTAGGGCAGGGCTAGTTGAGCAATTTTTTACTTAGTACATCGTATCTCTTAAACGTTCCATGTGTTTTACTTGATACTTACGCTTATAGAATTTATAGATTATTATGTTTAAAACATCTCCAGAAATATATACTATTTTAGATATAATTTAGATGTTATTGCCAGAAACTCATGATCATTTTGTATTGCTCGACTTACTTCATGAGTGGGGTAAGTTGAGCAAAGGTATGGGGTAAATTGAGCAACGGAAGGAATTAGTTCAATAGTTTTATTGGAATAATAGAAATAAAATTGCAGTTTATGATCAAATACATAGTTAAACATAGTTAACTACTAAGTTATTAAACAAAAAAAAACTTACTTTCCCAAATAAAATAAAGGAAGGAAAAGGAATAAATAACGTGTAAGCGCACCGCACTTGTTCGCCGTGCGACAATTGTTAACCTCGCGATGTGTTCCTCTCCCTTACACCCGTCTTTCAGGTATTTACAACTTGATGATGCGTTGCTTAGATTTCAAAATATTTCAATTGTCCAACTTGTCCCTATGCTCAAATAGCCCCACATTACCCTAAAGCCGATTTTGTCCGCCAATCAGATGATGCTTGACTGTTGTACCCTTGGTCTAAATATTGAAATGATAGTTAAACTACAGTAGCAGTATTCGAATTCAGTTGTAATTTAATTTGTAGCTTTCTGATTTTTTCAACTGATTGAAAATATTAATTTTGCTCATTATGTAAAAAGTTTAATTTTTCTTCTTGAATTAAAAATAATTTATTTATGAAAATGTTCTTTTTTCTGTTCATTACTCGGAGAAATTTTTATATAAATAATTAAAATTTTAAAAATACCCGCGTTATATAAAAGATTCGATATTACTTTTAGTTGTTGGTAACATATTTATCGAATAAAGGGCATCTTATGTAAGATCAAGCCTACATACTTCCAGCTCAACCTTAAAATAAAGTTCTGTTCTCACTATCCAATTTCAGAACCTTTTAAACTATAAAGCCCAGCCCAAGAAAGAGTATATCCCCAGACACAAACCTGGCCATTGAAGCTGTCTGCTGTTCCGGCACCAGTCGGGGCTTTCGTCCAAGTACACGAGGTCATGAGCCGTGGGAACTTTGTAGCGGGGATCCCTCACCTGTAGACGCCCGCGCTTGTTGAGCTTTACCTGCGTCGCAGCGTCGTACTTCTCCCTCAGGTAGTCGCCTAAGATGAGAACCAAACTATACTGCATTATCCAAAAAGGCGGGAAATACGATTTTGCTAAATCGCTAAATTGGACACTTAAAAGTTACAGATAGAAAAATTTTCTAAAGCCGTTATAGGACAAATACATCATAAACAATTATTTGAATGAAATGGAAAATGTTAATATCTAATTTATGAGTTAGAATGGGCTTTACTTGTTAATTAGGAAAGAAATAGAATCTTACCAGGATGACTATAGCACTTACCGATTTCCCTGATGGAAGAGAGCTGTTGCCAGCAAGTAATAAGACTACAAGATCCAGACACTCCGTGACACTTGCAGGTAATTCGAGTCTTCTTTATGACTGCCTGCAAGAGGTAGAAATACCCAACAAATTAACTCGGATGCTGAATAAAAAAAACTTTATTTTTTAATTAATCTCATTTAGGATTTTACAATCCCCACGATATTTAGGTGGGCACCTCCAGCCCAGCGGGTTTCTAACGTGCTCACAGTTAAACGCTTCAATCCGCAGGAAGGATTCTTGAAAACGTTGTGCAACGCAAAGTGGCATACACTCGCACCAAGAGTAATTGGACTGCATATAATTATTGCATTTGACGATTAATTTATATGTTGCACCAAAAAAAAAAAAAATCCTTCCAAGATCCCTAAGGCAACTTAATGACCTGTTGATTGCCGACGTAATTGAAAATATATCTGGAGGATTTCAACCGGTTTCCTGATTATTAGTAACCTAGAAACGCCGGAGTCTTCCAGCTCCAGTGGCGAAAATTGATTTTTGAAACTGGAGCAGCCTTCCGTACGTAAATGGCTTAATTAGTGCAGGACGCTCGTGTGGCGCTGGGAAAACTTACGATTGCAAGGTAAAGTGCACATGAGCGCCTCAGGAGGAAACCGACTCGTTGGCAAATTTACTTGGACTGCTGCCTAACGAGCGGACATAAATCTTTTCGGCTGTGGCCTCAAATCACTTCGCAGAGGCATCAAAATTCACCAGGTGCACTGCATGAATACGCCGTGGCCTGTAAAAACCCCTTCTGAGTTTTCGTGAGTCCTGAGTACCAGCAATTTGGTATGGTTTCGTTTTTGCTTAAAAATTTGTTTTTAAAAAAAAAAAACGAGTGGTTTTTTTACATTAATTAAAATATGTGTGAAGGAATATAAAATTTCAAATTCAATTGTATGTTACTTTGAATACAGAAGTTAACAAAGCAATATACCAGCAAAGCAAATTTTCATGCATTCTCGCAGAGGCAGATTATTAACAATTTAAGTAACTCTTCATATCATCAACATATTCAACTTATCAGATAGTCAGGCCGCGTTTAAAGCCCTTGACTCGAAAGTAGTATCCTCAAGAATAGTTAACGAATGCAAAACTACTCTAAATGAGATTAACAGGGATCTATTGAGGTACGCTTCTTCTATTGAGGTACGTACAATGGACTGTATGGCCTTAGTGCTGGGCCACAATGATCTCTTCGTGTAATCTACATCTACAAATTCAAAGTTCAAAAATCGCCATTCTTTTTTAAAATCAGCATTTGAAGCATATTTATTGCTTGTGATATGGAATGGTAGTTATTTCTTTCATAACATTAGTTCTTTATTTGAAAAAGGCCTTATGTGGTTTTTTCCCAAATATGGAGCCGATTTTCTTAGCTTATTTTTACCCGTCCTTTTCACAAATTATTAATTTTGAAACTGCCTAGTTTCTCCAGTAGTACATAAGCGGAAATGTCCCAAAAACGAATTTTTTAACCCTAATCGTTTCACGTGTTTTTATAGCGAATCATACCATGATGTGAGTCTCAGTCACTTACTAAATGTTATTCTTTTTGTTTATAGTTTAAATTAATTTATTTTTTAGTGTTAATTGTTAATTTAAAGTAAAAACCCAAGGAATTTTCGGAAATGTAATATTAAATAATCCAAAAATGTAAATTCAAAGGTCAGACTCAGAGTCATTTCGTGTTAGGATTAGGGTTAAAATTTTCATTATGTTGTCGAAACAACCTATTGCTATCACCATTGTAATAGAAAACTAACGCTTTTTAACTTAAAAATCAGTTTTTTTTGCTTTTAATAAAACGTTTGTTCAAACATCAATGGTTTTAAAATGTATTTCAGCAAAATCCTAGCAAAGACGTAAAACTCAAACAGTTTCATTTTCGATTAATAAGATAAATATGAAATATTTTGTGCAACACTATTTCAGCAGTATTACCTTAAAATTTTGTTGCGACCACGTACTTTTATTTATTGCTATTTAAAAATACGTAAATAAATAAATAAATCAAGATAGCATAAAGTTTCGTTAAACTATGCGCTCATTTAGCCCTTGCCAAAACATAATCCTTAAAATCCACCCGTTCTTTTAAGGCGCTAATGCTCCCCTAGGTGAGAGTGGGTCAAAACCCGACAGAAATTCAGAGCCGCCCAATTTATTTTCATCAGGGCCATCGCCCATCCCCGCCTGTGCAACAGCCCATGAAACGACGGCTTAATGCCGCACACAAAACCGGGCGCCGTCTCGGCCCCTCGGAGCCGCCCACCGCTCCTTATCCCGGTGACTAATCGATGAAATTTTTTACAATTTTCAGGAAATTGTTTCAAATTGTCACATTAACTCGCCGCAGCCAATTTAAAAGCAATCCGCAGCATCAATTCACGTAACGACATCGCATTTGTTGGGGGTTATTTTTTGGAAAAATTCTCATCAGCGAGACGGGGCGGTAAGTGGCCGAGACGCCCAATCTGGCTGCTGGGGGAGGACTGGATTGAGGTTTGAAAAACTCCCTTTCGCTCCGCGTCACTTACGTTTTATTAAAATTTTTTATTTCGTCCGGGAACGAGCTCAGAGGATCCCCTAAGCAGCGGCCATAAATCAGGTCCGATGGCTCGCGGAAAAACTTCAGGAGACTTGCAATCGACAAGATGTCCAGGACCACCAGTTCCTAAAGAATTCGCCGACAAGAAAATACATCAGAGTGGAAGCAGTGACTCGGGCGGCCAGAACGAATTCCCCATAAATCATAATCCCGGCAGCCCTGGGTAGGGGGCGATAGATTGCTCTTCTTCCTGCAAGCCGTGCAGCTTGTTGGCACGAAATTGAGACGTAACGTGTCCATTCCTTTTCAGGAGCCCAAGCAGTCCAGATGAAGATCTCGCCAGAGCCAAGTGGCAGCAGACTCCTTTTTCCGCTGGACCCTGGCGGACGAGTTTATTGCTATCGGGCATCAGGTGAATGTCATCCCCGAGTACCACTCAACCGCAAAGTTTAACTCAGTTTTGAAATTTACGGCTTATCCGATTGGCCGGCGCACTGTCCGCTTTTTACGCCCCGCCAAGATGCCGCTCAATGTTTTAACGAACGTCTTCTCCTCATCCAGAGGAAATTGAGTGCAACAAACTTTCCTGGCTCGCGATTATGAAAGTATGAAACTTTTACAGAGGAACCCTGAGAACCGCTCTTTACTTTTGCAGGCAAATGACGACGACGTGATGGGCGACCAAAGATGATTTATGGGTTTTGTTGGGACATAAATTTGTTATTACTGTCGAAGTCTGGTGTTACTAAAAACGCAATTATCTCAGATATTGCAAATGATGAAAAGTTACAATATGTTAGCATCTCTGGAGACTGGAAATTGAAGAAGTAAGTTTAATAATTTAATACCACAACTTTTATTATAATTAGTTAAGGTAGGGACGAAAGACACACTTTCACTTAATTCAAAAATATTTTATGCAGTAATCTATCTGCAATCGAGTTAACTTTTTGTAAAGAAGAGTAAAACAAATATAGGCTTGAAAGAGACATGCAGGCGATTTCTCTTTTTGGGTAATCAATTACTTTAAATACCAGTTTCCAGATATTACCAGATATTCTTATCCGAAAAGTCTGTAACTCCATTATTAAGACAAAATATGTGTTTCATTTTGAATGGAAATATATTTCGCATACCCCAATATAAGACTATCAAAATTTCCCAATAAATTTGATATTGTAAAGGACTTGAGCCAAGTAATTAAGTATAAGACTTGAAGCAGGTTTGATCCACGTTTAAACCAAATTTAAGCTTGTCACAACACACTTAGAAAAGACTCTATAATTAAAACAAATTGGTTATGATTGATAAATATTAATTAGCATTGTTAGTTTAACAACATAGGTATGTATTCGAAATTTGTAAAAATAATAACTCTGCCGCACCGAAACAACATTTTTTTCAAATTTAAATTTTGTGCGATATATTTTAATGATGATGAGTTTCAGATCTATCATTGCTTTCCTCTTGTACGCTTTTACAATCTGTGCGACCAGATTATTGATAAGCGAGAATCTTAATAGATTCTGGTTCAATATATCATGACAATGCTAAATATTTTTAAAGCTTAAGGAATCTTTATGAAAGGGGTCACTCGGGGGCTGTTGGAGTCATTGATTTTAAATTTACGTTTGAATTTTTGACAGATCCAATATAGCGGCGAATTTTTTAACTTCAAGGAATTAAATATATAAAAATTTTCAATTGCGCACTTAGTGGCAGTATTGATTGTGTTTGACTCGCCTTCTATCGGTAATTATTCAAATCTTTTATTAATCCTAAACCATCTCATTGGCGAACATATATACTGGTAATATTTGACTTCAATTGGTCCAGCAGTTTTAGACAAACAACAATTGCTTTTCATAGAAAAACATAAATACACCCATACACCCCCGGAATGAATACGTTGCACTTTAAACACTCTAAAGTTATTATAACTATAGATGACATTACTTGCAACGTATTGCAAGCTGTTAAAACAGCTGTTTTCCAAAAAATGCAGGGTTACATTTATTTTTATTCTCCCCAGTGTATATATATATATGATTTCTAGAATCAATTAGTAATGAAGACTATAATCTAATATTTTTTAATTTATCAGCTCTAGGAACTAGAAAACCTAAAGTAACCTATTTACGAGCAATTTTAAATTTAAATAGTTCAATATGTTTACTTAAAATAAAAAATTATGTACGACGATATTATCAACATATTTTGTTATCAGAAAAATTAGATTGAGCGCCAATTTTCTGAATAATTTGACCATGCGTCAAATCGAATTATTAATTTCAAAATTACAGGTTTTAATATTTTCAAAAAATTAAAAAAAAAACTAAAGCAGTATATTGCCAAAGCAATCAATTATAATTATATCTTAATTTTCTGAAACAAAGAACAAATATGAAATATCGACTTTTAATTTATGTATATGATTCCTATATCACCTACACTGGAAAAACAAATTGCCTTGCGGTTTTGCTCATATAATTTACTTAAACCGAATAGAAATTTTTATATTTTTTATTAAACTGAAATCAATGTCCCTTAAAATAGAAGCGAACCAAATTTAAACTCCCATATCGACAGCGCTCATGTTCCCGTAAGGATCAATAATTCAACTTCGATGGTTTATCATTAATATTTTCATAAAGGAACAATTCGGAATAAAATGACTGAAAAGTAAAAGGGTTGCAATAACATTCGGCCAACAGCCGTGAAATCGAAATTTTTCGCTGAATCGAGCTTGTTTCCGGGATCAAGTTCGGCACGCAACCGAAAGAGATGCAACCGGACTGGAAATCCAAACCCCGAAACCACCCACCACTCACCCTGCGTCCAGCTTCGTTGTTATGCAGATTCATCAGGCTGCGGGCTTTCGCTGAAATTCCGCTCTTCATGCGAGGGAGTGCGGGAGAAGCTGTGTGCCCAGGTCCAGTCCTTTGATGCTGCTTCTTCCCATAGATAATGGCATGATGCTCCAAATTGAATACTTTCGAGTTCAATATCTCTCTGTTGATTTTTTCCTGAAAAAGAAAAGTGCAAATATTCAGACTGTGTAGCTCTACAACCGACGCGTATGTGATGTGCTTGGACAGTCCTAATGCTACCTGTAACTCGAGCATCTCCTTCTCCTGCAGCTTTGAGTTGAGGATTTCCTTTGTGATCTTCTCCTGGAGCTCCAGCAAATCTTCTGGCTTAAAAGGTATCATGCTGTCGTCTTTGCTTTGTGTCGAGTTGCCGCTTTTGTTTCGCTCATTATCAGATCCCGCTACTGTCCCATTCCCAGCCCCATCAGTCCCTCCGTTGGTGGACTCGGACAGGAGCTTCTCCTCTAGCTTATTCTTAGTAGGCACGGAAACTAATCCCCGAGTGCCTCGCTTCCTTTCCCGCTCGCGGATGTCGATGAAATCCTGGGCAAATCTGAAATTGCAAATTAATACTAAATCAGTTCTGGCTTAATCAGGCAAGTTCAAATATTGCAAATTAATTTGCCGAACTACGAGTAGTTCATTAAAACAATTCGAAAGATACAGAGAATGAGCAAAGTTCCTTCCTGCTAGTTCTTGACTCCCAGTATCAAAAAAACTGAAAAATGAGAGCCAACGAGGTAGGAACTAGGCCAAGTGAATGCCTACTTGCTTCCTTCCTCTTCTACCTCTAATCAAGCGGACAGGGGAACAAAAGGTCCTTCGAGAACGTGCAGAGTCTGATGAAATTACCTGTGATTACGGGCAAGCACTCGTTATTACATACTGCAATATGCAGCAATTTCGATTAGGACTGGAATCATTGATGACACGTCTTTCCTGCAATTTGCTCTTCGATTGCAATTGGAGGGCATTACCCGATTTTTTTACTCTGCGATGCAAACAGGCCCTTTTTCTACTTGAATGGGATCTTAAAAATTCAACCCAATATCACTACTACTGCATAATAAAACCTTCCAATTATTCGACTGTCCGTAAAGTGTACCTTCGGAGAAGTTTGCGCGGGAGGCAAATTGGAGTTTCCCGTAGATCGCCTCTTTCATGGAAGCCCGTGAAGTAGCAGGCCATTGTGCACCACATCTGCGCTACATCGACTGTTTGTGTTTTGCCCTAAGGGCCCATTGTACATGTACAAGAGGTTTGCATTTGGTACTTTTTGAGATTTTCCTCCCCAGTAGGACTTGGTAAAGTTGTTTAAATGTTTTTCAAAATGATTCCCTAACAAAAGTATCTACCTATTGATAAATGATATACTCGTAGTTATAAATATAAGCTAAATGAATGCTACAAATATAAATTCTGGTTTTATTGAATTAATTTTTTAACCCTAGATAATTAAACATTCGTATGATAGACTACCGGACTTTGTCAGTTTTCAAATTCAAAATGATTCCGCACACTTTTAACATCTGCCAAGATTACAAATGCTAATCTTCTCCATTTTTCTATTTTTTAATAAAAGTCTTAATTCTAAAGGTAGACCAATTTCTTTGAAGTAAAGAAAAGAATTTGTTTTTATTTGTAGTCTATAAGTCGAATGATTAGCTACAGAGTAACGCTGAGTTAAGTTTAGTTATATAGGATTAATACGTTCCCGCCGGCATGTACCATTAGTGGTACATAGAGAACTGTCCCATCAGTCTTACATACATAACAGGCGAAGAAAGATTTTTAAGAATTGCAATATCGAATATTAGCGCTTTTATTCTCAAGTTGATCGCCGCAGTTTATCAATGAGAGCTATTTATTTTCTAAATTGAAAGGAAAGAGCGCTGGTTAAAGTGCGATATGCAATTATATTCATAACAACGCCGGCAGACGGGTCAGATGCCGCGAACTGCAAATAAGGCCGCCGGCGGGAATGTTATATATACATTATATAGATTATAAGAAACCTCGAATTTAATAGTTTAGAATATGAGTATTAAAAGGATTATGGAGGGAAAATGGCTGCGCAAATATTTATTATTATTATAAATATTAAATTAAAACTCATTTCAATGAAGGCACTCAAATCTGCTGTAGCCACTTAGGCTTACTAGACAGAGTAAGGGTGAAAGCAGTCACATGACACAGGGCTAAAATCGATGAAATCCACAAGTGGCAAGGGATCCACGGAACGGGCTCAGGCTGCGTATCGCTCCTACGGAACATGTTCGCCTGGTCGGGGAAAATTCAATTCAAGGAAAGCTGTTTTGGCGGCAAAAGTGAAATTCCTCCGTATGTCGCTTGCAACAAGAGGGAGCAGCACACGCCCCAACGAAGGGGAGTCGTGTCGTTAACCCCCATCCAGTCACCCGCAACTGCGGCCCAGAAGTCAAACCCACAAAATGCGGGTGGTTTGTTTTGGAGCAGACTTTAGTGGCTGCAGATAGTCCACATAACTTTTTCGGAGGGAGTAAGTTTGTTTGTTTGCCAAGAAAAACGAAGAAGTAGTAAAAAAGGGCCAAACAAGCGTGCTTCATGGCCTGGAAGTGCCCGATCAGAATCCTCTCGAATGGGATATGAGCCACCCCCGTCAACGAAAGGGTCCTGGACTTTATGCGGGCAATAGCGGCATCAATTATACTCAAGTGAGCGTGAAGTGAGCAAAATTGCATATTTCAATTGGATGAGTTTTGTGGTAAACAAAACCGATGGGCAGATATGTCCGGGCGACCCTTGCAAATGTTTACCCTAAGGATGACGTCCCTCGCCCTTAGTCTCACTGCAAACGACTGATTTGTGTAGGTGCGTGCTCGTGCACACCACAACGGATAATTTATGGACCCCTTCGAAAGTAAAATAATTCTATAAATTAGAGGCAAGTGCGTATCATCCGATTGAATGAATTCGCACTTGACATCGCCGCCACATCTCGATATTGGCGAGATGAAAACATTCCCGGATTTTTTTGTTTTCTACCATCTAGCAAACTTTTTATATCCTTAATCAGTTTTTAAGAACAAGGAATCATACTCACTTGTAGGCAAATTCCAAATCATCCCCACAGCCTCCCCAGGTCCAGTCGTCATGAAGCTGCTTGGGACGGGCACTCCTGGAACACCCGCAGGAAGCCAACTGACCATCCCGGCAGGATCTGGCTATGAAGCTGGTCACTGTTGCCGCCGCCAATGCGTGGATGAAAGCCATCTCGGGCGAACCTGGAAGAGAAACAAACGGTTGGTGCATGTAATTTTAATCCCCGAAATCATAGATTTGCACGAATCCCGAATATTCGGGAATAATAATAATAATAATAATAATCGGGAGCAGCACAGTGTAATCCTTTTTTAACAAGATTTGTTATGATACACGTGGACAATCGCTTTGTTTTTGATAGGTTTATCTTTTGCTTAACGGGCTTTTTTCTGGATTTTAAATACAAAATTCGATTTTAAGATTTTATACACATGATACATGCATTATATCTACAGTAAAAAATTCTATAATTTCAGAGAATTCAGAATTTTCTTATTTTCCCATTTTTTTCCATTCTCGCGAATGGGGAATAAAAACGATGCGTTTCCAGAAATTTCAAGGACCCCGTCAAGTTGTGGTTTATTTTTAAAAGAAATATTTATATACATTTATTTACCAAAACAAATGTTTTTTTTTTCAATATATAGAATTTTGAAGCTACAGACCAGATTTCCGCCAAACTTGGTTAACGACCATCTCCCAATCCCATCTTTTGAACAAAACAAAAAAAAAAACCGCTTGATGATGATTTCTTATTTTATTTTTCAAATTTCTTGATTCCATGTTTCCTAATTACAACTGAATCTACTTTTAAGGCACAACTAAAAATACGATTAAAATCTGTCTATCTTTGATAGAGTTTTTGGATAATAAATATAATATTAAATTATAATAGAAAAAGTATGATTCTTTTCTTTCTTATACTTCTACTCATACTCGATTACACTATTTTCTAATTAGTACCAACATCAAAATATCAAAAGCCTGTAGCTTATATATACATTCCTCAGTAAACCATTCTGGAAACCTTATGTTATATTTGCCTCATCTATTTTTGCTATTGTCACCAAAAGTATTTTATTTCTTTTCTTTTTAACATGTAATTCAAAAATTTCTTAATAAACGAATTTACTGATGGGAAGACCAGGAAATTAATAAATTATTAACATATTTTAATTTAAGCCTTCTCCTTCTTTTCATATTTATGTAAAGGGGCGTTATAGATATTGCGCCCAGAGTGCCGGTATTGCTAAAACCGGCATTAAATGAGAATTATAATTGCATATGTTATCATATAAACAATTTGTCAACTATATCAAACGAAAATGCACAATTTATATCAGAATTCACGCGATAGGGTAAAATGGTCTACCTCTAATTACAATGAACCAACAATATAAATTTTTGGATCCCAACAAATACCACGGCTTAACTTTAACCCCAAATTGGACAGTAAAACCTAATAGTAACAATGGTTGAAATTAATAATCGACGCAAACTGGAAGTTGAGCAACATATTCAAATTCTCCACGCGTAATAAAGACACAAACGGGTCTTATGTAGTTCAGTTTGACTTCACTTATTCGCCAGTAAATTAAGTTTCCGGGACATTTGATGCTATAAATGAAGAATGGACGGCGCTGTATCTAGGTGCTTAAAAGACATGGTTTGAGAGAATATATGACCTGCACGGAACTGCCTAAATTATTCTGAATCCTGTTCCACCAGCGCCAGTAATATGACGCAGATGGAAAATATGTGTTCGGGTTAAGTCCTTAAATCCATAGATGTGCAGCGACCAAAGAATCCCATTAATGCACCGAATCTAAGCCTATAGAAGCCCATCGGGGCGTAGCTAATTCTTTGTGGATGCCATGACTCAATACAGCGGAACAGTAAGGATTTACTAACTAACTGGAGGACTGGGTACATTGTGTGAGGGCCCCTCTCAGATCCTCGAAAGGAAATTTCACAGAATATCTTAAGGCGTAGACGTACAGGCCCCTGTGACACGAAGGGTGCAACGAGATGAAATAAGCACGTCGATTATTATCGGGCATTTTTTCCAGTTTTAATGTACTCCTTGCACAGGTCGGTCCTGCTCGACTGAGGGCATATTCATCCCTAGCAGGCTTCATTAAGCCCCGAACGACTCTAAATATCTTGAGAGCAATCAAAGCGGAAACTTTAAGGTTAACAATGTCCTTTTTAGCAGTAACAAAGCCCCGAGTAATCCTCTTAGGGGAAAGATGCTTCGCCTGAGGACCGATGCATGGCGAGAGGACCAACAGCTCTGCAAGGACGGAAGTTATTGAATACTACGGGGCCATTAAATGACTTTTTAATTAACACTAATAGTCCGTTGTCAGCAAACAAAACGGGACAAGCGACCCCATCCCCCCGGGCTCCCTCTCGGGATTCTTCTGCCACCGGCAACAGCAGCCAGGCTATGAAGGGTACAGTAAATGAAAATTAAAGTTAAAGCGATAAACTGCCGGAACACAATTGACTTTAAGTCCTTGACTGCGACTTTTCCTGAATTGGGAATTATTTGGAACCGTCCGCTTCAGACCGGACGGACGGACGGACGGGAAACTTTCTGATGGGAATACACGCATCATTTAATCTTACGAAATTAATTATAGTCTAGGGGCTCCATCCGGCCGAAGTCGAGCATCGCACATCTCCAACCTCGCGGTGATTGAAGTTATAATTGCTGTGGAAGTAAATTTAATGGCATTGGGCGGGAATTGTTCAAGAAAAGCTGGAATTTGATATGATTTGAATTCGAATAATTTAGTATTTTTCTCTTCTCTGAGATGGGAAGATTTTAAAAATTAAAGTAACTTTTTTTAAGGTTCATTAACTGCATACGTGTAGCATGTACAGGGTGTCTTGGAAAGATGTGAATCACTATATGGTTGATCAACGTTTGTTTTAACAGCCAACCTCTCAAACCATTCCTTAAATGAGGGATATTTTGTTCATCTAGACAAATGCTTCCCAAAATAATTAGAAAGTTTCAAAAAGTCGAATATTTCCGTCACGACTTTGAGAATATCCCCTAAAATATTCTGTAGAAATTGTGTAAAAGTTAAAGATCTTTCGACATTTTTATTATATAGGTGAAAATGTTGACATTAACCCTTGAAATAAGAGTATCAAAAATTAATACTTACTCAACTGAGTGACAGCTGTACCGATTTTTACATAGTTAATTGCATATCTTTTTAAGATAAAATATTTTACATATTAAAAAACTTTTAACTCAAATAAATGTTCCTAAAAAGTATATCAAAATCTATGAAAGGTCTAAAGCATGTAATTTTTGAAAAACCTGCTGCAATTTTTGAATTTGTAATCATTTTTGTATATTTACCAAATAAAAGTAATTACACCTGTAAAAGTGCATTTGTAAATGTACTTTCTATACTACTTTTTGATTATTGCTAATTTTAGGTTGTATTAAATTTTGAAAAAGAATACAAAATATGCTCAAAACACGCTGGAAGCGGTAATTGAAATGGACAAGGAAATGAAAAACGGAAGGCTCTCGCAATTGTGGCAATTTAGGCGCAACACAATCGGGAACAAAAGGACCCTATATGGGAGCGGGGATAATCGGTTGCTGTTATGCATTAATAGGACTCAGTTTCAGGGTTAACGCTGGCAAATGTGTGCGGGGCGCTCGGATTTCCTAATTTGTTACGGATATGTAAGCGGAATGTAAGCGGGTTACACCCCAGGGCAGAAGCTACCGCAGCCAGCAGGCGAAAGGGTGAAATAAAACAGCCGAAATGGCCGTACGTGCTGCAGACAGGGGTCGTGATTAGCACGGGTCCGCAGTTCTGTGTGTACGTAAACTCATCAGTTTTGAAATCTCTGCCCAGCCCTGCTACTGATCCGATAACGGCCTACATCCCGGTCCCGGATCCTGGTCGAGCGCACCTCCAATTTCGATTTTAGCCAAGAGTCAGTTTTATTGAAACAACGACGCGGCGGTGCAGGGTGCGGGTCTGGATCCGGGTCTGAGCCAAGCCCGTGCTTATTGCGTCCCAAATTAGTTTAGGTCAATGACGGGGTAAAGCTTCCCGGCCCCCTTTTTTTAAGCGTAACAAGGACTGAGACGAGCCTAGTGACGCAGGGTGAGCGACCGGCTCGGTGCAGATGTTCGTCTCGCGAAAGGATACTGCTCCGTACTCAGCACATTCCCTACTTGACTTTTTTCAATTGCTCTGCGGGAAAGGGAGAAGACATTTTTGATTGATTCGATGAAAGTTCCCTGCAGGAGTCAATCGTGATTAGCCCAAGTCCTGATTGCGGAAAATCGGTCCTCTGTGCAAAAACCTGAAGGTAATTACTTCAGCAGTAAAGCGCACCAATTAAGTTCTGTGTACTTCCTTAACTCCTTTCGACTGCGCTTTTAATCACATTTCTTGTTGACAAGTTCTTTTCAATTCGGAAAGTTACGCCAGACAAACTCTTATTTGTTTTCAGCCAATTTAATTTTACTTGAAGTTAACAAGACTACCTATAGATTAGCAAAATCGTTTCACATTCCTATTCCTATTAGCGTAAAAGACCATTTACACATCGGATGAAATATGCCTGAATATATGTAAATACTATGAACTCTTGAAGCTAAAGCAGAATTACAAGAGACTTCTTTCAGATATTTAATAACTAACATAATCAACATTAATTTAATTTTTAATAATTCGCATTGCGGCTGCATTTTTAAAATAACCAAAATCACCCTCAGCACAGTATTGCTAAATAAAGATGATAACCTAATGAGAAATAGATGGTATACGCAATCTATGCTGTATTATATACAGATAATGAGAAATAGATCTTTTTTTCAATACAACATCCATAACTTTTATATTGCGATGTCATTGGTGATAAGTGGTACCAGCTACCTTTTGCATTACCCGTAATCGAAGCAGTTCAATGCATGATAGTATGATTTAAAGGTAATAAGATAATAGAATCAATGCATTTCAACGCACGATGGCATGACAGAAAGGTAATAATAATTTAAAAAAAAACTGTTCTCAAAAATCATAATTGACGCTTTTTTTTTAAAGTGGTCATAAGACCAATTTTTGCCATATAGTTTCAACAACTTCTTCAGTTAAATTTTAACGTCTAGGTAGCACTCATGTGAATTTTTCAAAAACTGGACTTACACCTTATTATTTTCAGCGGTTTAGGTAGAATAGTGCAATTAAGATAATAAAGTTCTAATTAAGGTAATAAAGTTTTTTTTCAAAAACTGACTAAGTGGAAAATGAAACATTTTATAATTTAAAACACACGTATGGTTGGATACCTGAAATAACAATGAAAAAGAAATTTAAATGAATGAATGTTGCTTGCTGCTGTTCTGGAAAATTTTCGTTCGTAACCCCTCCCGTTTTTCCTTACCATTTCTTGCTATGTAATGGATTACCATTTCCCCTTAAACATGCATGAAAGCATGTGCTATCGATGCAATCGATTTCTCAATTTCACACTGGATAAGCATCACTTTAACGCAACTTTCTTCTCAGCATTACAAACCTAACTTGAATATTCTAATTGAGGCTTACACAAAACAGAAACTGGATGTAATATAATACTAGTTTGAAATCAAAAGGCCCGCAAATATTAGATAAAAACCCTTTCCAGGCATTACCTAGCACATACTACAAGGAAGGGTTAAGAAATTATCAGGAGGACAGCGCAAAATACAACCCTGGAACTGACTTGTCTTCCTTCTTAGCTCGCTTTTGTGCTCTGGCCACTTGACAAGGCACAAGTTGTAAAATCTTTAGTCAATTTACATCAATAAATCTGGAAATCAAAATAAAATCTTTCGGTTCCACTTTGCTACTACCTCTACAATTATTCTTTAATTACAATATAATTTGCTAGACTTAGCAGTTATTAATGTATTTTGTATTCTGATCACAATGAAATAAAATTAGCCGAACAAATTTTATTTTACAATTGGGAAACGAACTAATTGAAAAATATATCTAAGATTAGGAAAACTGGAAAAAGTCATATCAATATAGCAAACGAAATACCTAAACTTCAAGCCAAACGGATTCGTTCTCAGGCAATGTATTCATCCTTGTTCTGGAAACAAATAATGTCAAATCGTCAGGAGACAATTTCAACATGCAAACGCAACTTACTCGTGACTCATAGAAATAAACTATGACACTTGGCTCGATCTCACTCTGATACTGGACCGATCCATCCTCACTTTATTAAAGTGTAAATATACGAGTACATACATACATATATGAGCTTCTCACATTCTAAACATTTGATTTTGTTTCACTATTCTATTGACTGATACTCGATACAGGAATTGATACATCCAAGGATATTGGTATCTGATTGAATTACTGTTGCTCTTTTAATGAGACTATGTTTTGCATCGATGCTACCCGTAGACAAAGTTAACTCAATCCTCGACTTATTAAACGTCGGTCAAAGAAATTCAAAGATCTTTACATCACAAAGATTCTTTATTCTTTTGTCAAATCAATTCTTAAGTAACCAGCTTGATTTTCCATTGGGGGTCTTGCTTGGTCTTTTCGCCCTTATGACTGAATTCTGAGAAGAGTTAAAACCATGCAAATGGCTAGTTCTGGCCAAGGAAAGTGCATAGTTTTGAACAAGATAAGTGTGGAACAACCTATTATTATTAATAAAATACCGCACTTTACCTATCAGCACACAGAACACATAATTGAATGTATTAAATATCAGAATTTTAGTAGGCAGATCGCGACAAATTTGTAAAAAAGATATTTGGTCGAATATACATATATAGAAACTTACCCACCACTGATGTATGCAATGCCTATCAGCATTCCATATACTCACTATGTTACTCGGAAAAGTTATGCACATTGCACCTATCTACATTTTTTTACCTACTGTGTAATATTACTTTACGTTCCAAGTACACCATACAACAACCATATATCATATTAATATGATTGAAAAATAATAACGATTTCTATTTGTTGAGTATTCATTCAGTTTCTTAATAATAAATTGATGCTACTGGGATTTTCCCCGTTTCGAGCGTTTAAAATCAAACATACCCAAGCGAAAAAACTACTGCAGAAATTTGATTTTAAAAGCTTAAATAATTGATTTTTTTAATTATTTAATAAAACAGCAATGACGTTTTTTATGTGAATAAATATTGCTCTAATTAAATATCTTTATAATAATAGAATGCATTGTTATGAACTTACAGCAAATCATATAATGTACCATATGTGAAAAATGTTTTATAATCTGTTATATTAAAACCTGTTTAGAATTTAATTAAACATTTTCTTGTAACAATAAATCATTAAACCCACTTACCTATGCTAGACATTGGACCAAAAACTGTACTATCCTCTGTCGTACTGCAATTCCATCTTCGATTTTTGAATTGATGCTGACACTCCTGCAAAATGAGAAATGTAAAATACATAAATCATTTACCTAATGAGAAAATCAAAAAGCACAAAAGTAACAAAATTTCACTTCCTGATTACATAAAATGCAATTACCGAAATAGCAATTGTATCACCTAATTTAAATTTAAATTTGAGTGTGCTCCGAACGATAAAACTTCAGATATTGAAAGCAGCACCACAAAAAGTACTCGCAATGTCTACCACTTGCATCGGTCAGGCAACCCTTTGAGAGAGGGTTTCATCCGGACTGGAGGGTTTAACTTATGGACATCATGCCACCGTGCAGTAAGCATCGATAATTAAAATGTAAAATAGCGCCATAAAATGCATACACAGATTTACATATCCACAAGCATGCTCCCTGCAGGCACATTAAACCATCAGAGATTGGGATATTCTGAATCCGGTGACATATGGCAGACTGTCCCACACGAAGGGCAACAGACAACAGGTGGTCATTATGTCACTCGAGGCAAATTTGACTGCCTGACTGGGTACTCTGTCCACTTTGTGGATGTTGAAAACAGGAAGGACTTTGTCGTCACTCGAGGTAAATAGGAAAAAGGCACAAAAAGGGCATTTTGCATACTGTAAATTGACCCGATCATTATCTAGGACTTTCTAGTTACATAAACATCAACGAGCGGTAAGGAATTTTTAGGAGTAAATAGTTAACCCCTATAAAACAAAAGCAAAAAAAAATTGAAATTAAAATAAATTTGAAAGGATCACTGTACTTGTACTTTCATAAAATTAATATTTTCTGAGTAAAGTAACTTGAAAGTGAGTAAAACCAAAGATTCTGATTAACGTGTTTGGGTACTTTAAAGGTGAGATTCCAATAACATGCCACTAACTATCCCCAACCCCTTTCTTTTTTTTTTGTGGTAATCTCGAAGCTCATATATCAAACAGTCAGAGAGAAAAAGCATTCTAAATTCATATCAAATAAAATGTAAATTAAAGTATTAGATTTTTACAGTGCATAATGTTAATTTATAAAATTTACATTTTAAATTAACATTACGACGTTTTCAATTGTAAGCTATAAGTTAATTTTATAAGTTTTTTATTAATAGGAAATAAAAAAATTCTCGCAAATAAGTAACTTCTAAGATCGGCATTTGTAATAAAAATTATACAGCTTGTTAAGGACTATAACTATATTCGATATTTTTCCACTTATGAATCTTTAACTTTAAACATTTTGCATATACTAGAACTTGCTATTTTCCTCCTCGTGATAGGCCAATCTATTACCAACTGCTATTTATAGTGTAATTGCATTAACAAATAATTAGAAGATCTCAATAATGTAGTATAGGTGAGAGTTTACGCAAGAAATTATTGTCACTTAATTCCACTTGTACACATAACACCAGCTTGCAAATAATTAGCTATAAAACATCTGTGCTGTTGCTATTAGCAGTATTATACCTTTCTAACACAATAAGACTTAATTGCACAAAATATTTTTTACAATGAAGTTAACTTTGCTAGTACTTTTCTTTTTCCTTAACATTCTATCTTTCATCACTGGCTTATTTCTTCTCAAGGGTCATTATGTTAAAGGTGCAATGAAACTTGCAAGGCATTTAAAAGACACAGATTGGATACTTGGATCGTTGGAGCTAATATATCATTATCCTCCAGAGGTATTGAAGAAATGGACTAAATAATTAATATTATAGAATTATATAATTTTTGTTTATACCTTAAGGGAATGCCTGCGTTTTACAATATCACGGGAATAACAGTGACAGATGATAACGACACTCTTTTAGAGGCTAAAATAACAAAGGGAGGAATTGCACAAGACAACGTGGCAATTTATATGAAATCTCGTCCCTACATTGGAATAAATGCGATAATAGAAGTACATGGTCTTCATAAGACAAAAAAATGTTAATAAAATGAAATTAGTAAAGTGTTTTATTAAAATCGAAAATAAAAGAGAGAAATAAGCAGTTCTGCAAAATAAATGATTTATTTTAAATGCAATATTTACTTCGTCTATCATTTTGACCAACAAACAAATAAAAAATAAAGAAAAGTTATTTATATACGATGGTTAAGTACGTATAGATACATTTACAAACCTGTATACAATTTTCAGTACATATTTGTAATTTTAAAGAAATTGGTGATTGAAATTGGTTGAAATTTTGAACCCTTTTAGTGCCGGAGGCCCATATATCGGTCATTGTTGCACTGGCGAGAAGTCCCAGAGCTGATATATCGGCCCGTACCTTATAGCGTTTTACTATTCGCATTGCGGAAGAACTCTATCTCAAAATAAATTTATAATACGTTATAAGTGGTCTAATTTCATTACGAAGGAATTAAAAAAAAGATAGTTATTTGTTTTAACCTTTTACGGATGGCGACTTTTTCGACCGGGTGAGGTGACAAGTCGACGCGATTTTCGCGAATGTATAGGGCGTCTTATGGGTACAATCAAATGGTATTTATTATACATAAATTATATTACCAAGTTACCTTATCTCCGATTTGATACTGTATATGATACCTTTTCAAGAATCAATACTGCGTTCCTATCGTTTGGAGCTAACGAAATCTAACATAAACACCTTTTGGCGGCGAGCTCGTATGTGCAAATACGTTTTGTAAGAGAGAATTCAACTTTTACTTTCAATGAATATAGAAAAATCAGTGTCATTGTTTTATTCTCTATTTCGTCCTTAATACACTGCTTTTTGAATTATGTAAATATTGTTTTTTGTTTGGCTTTTATTAGCCTTTTCCCAAATACTAGTAAAATCGTGAAATTGGGCTGGTTATTCTCGCATAGGCAGCACTTTTTCGCCCGGCACTAATAGGATTAAGATATGTACATACATACATATCTCGGATATTTGATTAGATCATATGTTTTGAAGTTATTGCGTTTGTTACAATCAAATAAATTTATATATTTATTATACTTAAACTATTACCTAACAACGCATTGATTTATAATACGTTATGAAATTATTAGACTTTGATATCTTCGTTACGACTTATGTAAATGCATGTTGTGACTTGTGAATACATGTTTGCTTTCGTTAAAGTCGATACAGCGAAGAGCATATAATGAAAGCTTAGCTAATTCAAATCAAATTAGATTATTAGCTAAACGCTAATATTTAAATTCTTAAGAATTTCTTGTAATCTAGCATCAAAAGTCCTAAGAATTAATAAATAAGCTTTTCTTTAAAATATCGATTAAACTTTTTCGTACTAAGTTCGAACTCTTTTGAATTGGTTTTTGTTAAAATTTATTTATTTATTTAGTTTTATAATACTTAAGTTATGTTGCCTTTCTAAATATTAAATATATCTACTTTGTTAATAACAAAGCCTTCAACAAAATATTCTTAAGCTTTTTGCTATAAAATATCACATTACTTTTCAACCAGTTGTTAATTTTGCTCGTTTTTTTTTAGAACAAGGAAAGTTAAAAGTTCAGGGTTATCGCGCTAAACTAGATTATAAAGGAATTTCAGTCTTTATAAATAGATAGCTAATAAATTGATCTCGTTTAAAAGCTTTCCAAGTCATAATGAAAATAATAACAATTATTCTTTTTGCTTTTCCGGTTCTGTTGCCTAAAGGATACGAATATTTGGCAGCAATTTTTCCACTTATTGTCAATTAGCTTGTTTGTAGTTTACTTTTAAGCTAAACATTATTAATAAATAATTAATCATGCACAGTACAGAGCTACATTTTAAATATATATAAAATTTCTCTTTAAAGCAATATTGAAGAATAATTTTATAAATTATCATTTTATAGAATTTGCTATGTACAGAGGTCAGTAAAATTAATTTAACATCATATACATTATTCGCACATTTTGTCATACAGTTTTTCTATTAAGAGTATAATAAGTGATAATCTGTGTAATTATTGATTAGGTTAGCTTCATTTAACCAGTTATTTCGTACTCTAAATCTTAAATAAAATATTTACTTTGTTCCAGATAATGACAAGACCTCATTATACTCAATTTAGCGACCCCGAATTAGTTAAAGTGATTGATGACATGATCTCAGTTATCTTCAAGATTAAATCAACAATATTTATTGTAGATATTTAGTTTAAAGTAGCAACTTGACATGGATTTAAGTAAACTACTATAATAAGAGGTACTAATACTAACCGATCTACTTCACCTGATGCCTTAGTAATAAAGTTACAATAAATTAGACTTTGTTTTTAAGATATCTAAAAACTTTTGTGTAAGGAGCATTATTATTATTATTATATGTGGTGGCATCACCTTCCAGGACATATCATTCTCTTTTGAAGAATATTAAATATTATCTCACGAGGTATCTTTATATATTATTATATAATTCAAATACTACTGATAAACAAAAATAAGGTCATATAACTTATTTGGTCAACTAGGAATGTTATATGTACATATTTAGGTAGGACCTTAAAAAATTATTGACGTGCAATGTAATTTTTCGCAACAAAACCAGTTTAAAATTGAGAATTTCTGATAGTTCATATTGACGATTGACGACTTAAGCACTTAATGTTGTCAGAGTTTAACCATTTCTCTGCGATAAGGCAAAATGGCTAAAATGACGATCCATTTATTTTAATTGATTTTTTGCTAAAGTGATGTCAGAAAAAGCTATCATCAATTAGATATTTGGTATATCTCGTATGATATACGCATATGAAGATTTTGATTACGACAATGATATTTGTGATGCCTTAGATGGTTCCAAAGAAAAATTATAAGAGGTAATCGTGACGACAAATAGCCATGAGCAATAACATGAACTCCATGAACTTAATGTTCGTTATTCAGCAAAAATTGGTAGGTATTCCTTGAGTATTTTAAATCTAAACAAACAGACTAAAAGCCTTGAGAGCATGAGATAACAAAAATTTTTAGGCTAAATATTATTTTATGTCTCACCGCTATATATAATATTGAAAAAAAAAATTTACTTTTTAATTCAAAAATAAAAAATGCAGAAATCGAAATGTTTACAAAGCAAGAAAATCAGAAGATAAGGACCATAAATGCGTTCATACACATAGAGAGAATATTGTTTTACCGTCATGTTACTTGCAAGTACGCAAGTACGCAAGTACGCAGCTACGCACGCGTAAAAACCCGACACAATTGCAAAGAAAAACGTTTAAATTTAAAACAATGCCAAGTGCGAGGAGCTCCATCTTTGACCGTGTAGAAATACCCGCCCCAAGGGCAAGAGGTCGTTCGGTCTGTCTAGGTTTTGCAGAGCGACTTAGACTGAGCACCATAAATGCCCGACGAGTGGTTATGATTTCTACTCAAAATCCCAGCGATTTCATAATCGGATTTAATACACAAATAGAAATTCTACATAAGCTATGAGCACGGCAACCAGATAAGAAGAGGAATTCCGCGGAAAGACCGCGTTTGCATTTATCTCGTGAATAATATGTAAAATTTTGACTGACTGGCACCACACGTTTTATCGCGACGTATTACACGAGCTTATAAGCAAGGTTGATCAGTTTACATTCAGCACTTGATTTTATAGCACCAGTTACACAACCTCGCGAGAGAGCTAAGACATTAAAAATCGCGACTTACGACACTTACGATGAAATTGCTTTCGGTTCTCGCGCTAATCGGTGGCGTTTTTCTTATCAATGTAAACAGTGAAAGTGCAGAGTTTGGGCAAAGGGAGCGGGACGATGAACTGTTGCACTTGGAAATTGTCACACGAAAATTTAAAATTATCAATGGACAGATCTACGAAGATTACGAATTTCCGCCATCAGAAGTATGTGATTTTGATTTTTTTAATCTTTAGTAAGTAAATTTCGATCCACAAATATCTTGTTTTTGCCCCTTTACCTACACTTGAAGCAAACATTACTTGCACTGATAAAACAGTTCATAAAACAATGTAAACAACAACAGTGGCTTAATTCACCCGCCGGAAAGCCAATTAGCTGGTTTCGCGGTAAATCCCCCCCGCGGCAGTTTATAGTATAAAATATGCGCGATGTGCTTAAACGAATAATATGCGCCGTATGTAACATATGTCGAGCGTAAAGCTGCAATTACTTGCAGCAAAAATGGTAAACCGATTGAAAGTTAGCGGGAACCTCTCGAGGCTAAGCGCGGCACAGAGTGACATATTTTGAATTGGTAGATTTCCAATGTTGTTCATGCAAATTCAATTCAACCGCTCTCCATCTCTCCTCATGTGATTTCTCACAAATTTTAACTGACCTTCCGTGAAATTTACGGTAGTGTTGACGAACGCTAAGTTCGAAATTTCCCTATAAAGTCTTCGTTGTTTATATGTTAAGGTCACACAGCGCGAATTCCAAATAACTGCAATTATTTGCTAGATTGCTGTTATCAAAATATTTTCAAAAAAAAAAAAGTAACAGATCGAAAAATAAAATTTTTTTAGTTCAAATATTTTAGCGTAGTTTATGCAAATATATGAATTTCATAACTGAAAGCTTCGTAAAAAACTAACACGTTATTTTTTTAACCCACTAGAGAGGCTATTGTTTTTAATATTTTGATTACAAATTATTTTTTCATTTATAGCCATGATTGAATTTGCATTAATAAGATTTAAAATTGTGGGCTCATAATCTCATGTTGATAAATTACTGAAACCCATTAAATGTGATAATTTAAGGACGTTAAAACACAACTCCAAAAATATAGATAAACATGACAATATATTTTTAACCGGATTGTGCAAAGCACTTAGATGATGTAAACATGGGCATACAGAAATTTAAATAATGACAATTGGCTGCAAGTTACTCGTTCATACGAAAGTTTTATTTGAAAGTGGTATAAGTCCAATTTTGTTGTAATATGTTAAAAGATGGAATTAAATCGTTTTAGAAAAAGCGGCTCATCTTATTTTATTTGTTCAAAGATATCACGTTCATTAGCTATTTTAAAAATTAGTTTTATATAACATTTAAAGCCATTTTTTAAAACTAAACGATAAAAGTAATATTCAAGATTCAATGTAGCTAAACTATTCAGCAAGTTCACGCACTGAATAATTAAGATAGTGTTTATTCAAATACGAAAAAGAACTTTTAGTAAGTAAATTATTCGAGTTATTCTTTTTGAAAAGTTAAAGTTTATATGGCTTCGGCAGAAAAATCTATGTTGTCTCTCTATGTAAATCACACCTTTTCTTAAACAATGACAATTAGCTTGAACTAAGCAATGCTATTTTCAATTGTTACCTATTTACAACTTAGTAAAAAATACTGCTTTTGCAATAAGCCATACATCAAGAAAAACTGCACCAAAATAAGTCCAATGATTCTTTAGATATTCCAAAAAAAAATCATTTAAAATGCAAATCATAAGTTTAAGATATAAATTGGATTTTACACAATTGCATTTTCAATAAAATATTTATGCATATTTATTTTACACTTTACTAAAATCCATATTTTATAATTTTTCAGGGTATAGATCTGGGACCGTTAACAATTTCATACATCAAAGTAACAGATCGGTGGGATAATGGTGCAACCGCAAATCTTACAAATGGTGGTCCAGGAATGGGATGGTTTGCAATGCATCTGGAGGCAAAATTGTTTAAAGGCTTTAGTTACTTAATAGAAATTTACGGACATAAAAACATGCCGCTGTTATTTTATTAGACAACACAACTTAATACATATACATATATAGTATTTATTTGTAAGATTAATTTTTGTACATATTTATTTTATTAAACAAAATCACTCTAATAAGTAAAATCTCATTTTTCTTTTACTTTAGGTTTAACCTTTATTTAGTACGTAGTAAGCTCCTAAAGTTTGGGAATATTTACTCACTATCGAGAACTATAATTAAGAAATCAGTTGGGTCAGCGTTAGCTCAGTAATAATGCAGCGTTTTTACTTATCATTTTAAATTATAATTTAGAAGGTCAACAAAGTATCCATTAAAAAATATTACCTGTATGAAATTACAATAAACTACGTTAGTGCAAGAAGAAATCGAATGTCAAGCAATCACGGATAATACACGTAGTTAAATAAAGGCAGCAAGAATGACTTTTAAAATTTATACTGCAATTCGCAGAATCATTCCGAAATTGCACCAAGTTTGCTTCGTTTGTGTCTTCTCTCATATTATCAGATATCTACCAAATTTTATTGAAGGCAGAAAATGTAATTCCGTAAAAAACGTACATATCCATAAGAAGGAGGTCAATGTTGCTAGTTTGTTTGTTTTTACGAATAATTTTAACTTTTTAACAGGTTTCCTTTGGAATTAAAATAGGTAAATCTATATCGGAGACAATTTTGAAACAAATATAATTTATTTTATATTGTTTAATAGTTTTTTCATATTCACAGAGTTCAATAGAGTCTAAATTGTGCACCTTGTTTTTATCTTAAATGGACATTTTAGATCCTACATATTGAATTTTTAATAATCGAAACCGAATTTATAACTGAAAATCCCACAAATAAAGTACTAATTAATGAAAAACAGTTTCGTAATATTGACTTTTAAAATTTAAACACCCAATTTTAAAATACCCATTTACTTATAAAATTTAAATAATATTTCATACTAATAGACCACTATTTTGGATTCGCCATATTTAATTTTCAGAATCTGGTACCGGATTTAAAATCAGTGATCGCTAACAACCTTTGTAATATATTAAATTAGTTAACTAACTAATCCAAGAACCCTGGCAGGGGAGCGGTTTATGTAGGATAATAAATACAACCCTCGAAAAGGGGGTACGCACCGTGTTACTCGTCTGTGGTGACAAGAATATTTAACAACTATAAAATGTAGATCAGGTAGCTGATGTTACATCTGGTACTTGGGAGGCATTTTGAGTGATTGCTCTGCATTCATTTACTGAAAGTGATGAAGTGCAGCTCAATCGAAGTAAAAAACAGATAGTAGTGGGCTTTGTGCGACATTAATTCACAGATGAATAGTTGAACTTATTGTAGAGAGTAACAGCTCATTGTTAAAATTGCAGTACATTGAAGTGCATGAGAATAAAGAAATATAGTTTAGTAGTAGTACTATAAGTTCTCATTCATCTAAGTATGACCCATATCATATGTTGCAGAAAATGATATAAGGCATATAATGAAGCACATATAACAATCGTTATCGACTACATATAGGTCATACCATATAGGTACGTAGTATTAACGTAAACATGGCATTTGTGATCATTTTATGCAACATGTGATATTTACATTGAGACACAACATATGTGTGTTTAAAAAAAATTGTGGCTGAGAATTACGAATTAGGTGAGTACCTACTTTAAAAATTCTAGAACATTAATTACCGATTGCTTGAGCAATAACATTTTTCGACGAAGTAATTATCTTGTAGTACATATTTGGGTATTTACAAATGTTTGCCTAATCAATTGCCGAATACCTCAGGAATGGAAAATTCCAGAATGGTGATAAGTATTTTACAATATTGTTATTAGAAATTAATAAGGTGGTTGTGATAAATATTTTTCAATGTTGTAATTAGCGATTGTTGAAAAATTCAAAATA
Source organism: Philonicus albiceps (assembly GCA_963969385.1). Taxonomy (NCBI): domain Eukaryota; kingdom Metazoa; phylum Arthropoda; class Insecta; order Diptera; family Asilidae; genus Philonicus; species Philonicus albiceps. The sequence goes on from OZ017773.1 coordinate 33,525,095, forward strand.
ATGTAATCTCCGGTTAGTGAAGCATTTCTTTTTAAGCTAAAATTTTATATACAGAATTACGCATAAATTTTTACTAATGCTTTAATTCTAAAAATAGTTGGGTAGTTATTTATTAAGAGAAAGTGCGGGGGAAAGGCCAATAATGGAGCAGAGACGAGAGTGCCGCCATACGTTCCTCATTCATCAAACTCGAGACAATCCAGGAATTGTCTTAATTTTTAATTCTTACTAAATTCTTACTACGCTGCGATGAGAATGCGAAAATCGTTGGGAAAGAAGGCCAGCAAAACTGCAGGCTTTTAATCGAAGACGGGCAAGTCATCACTATCGCACGGAGCGATCTCAATTGGATTAGAAATGTCCACTGGCAGACAGCGCAGCAGTGAACGCCCACGTTAATCAGGAAGGCGATAGTGATCAGCAATAGCGCGCCCGTCGCAGCGTCTCAAGATTGAGACCGATTTCGAAATGAGTTCTCCCATAAATGAAAACGAAAAAAAGGGGAGCAGCGCACTTACCTGGATTGCGGACCTCGCCCCCCGGCTAATGGCGGGCATGATGCTGGTGTGCAACACGCACAATTTCTGCTGGCCGTACGTCATCCCGTCGACGCGGTAACAGAGGTCTGGGTTGAGATCGACGGCCTCTTTATACGCCATCGATTGATTGTTATTGATGACGCTGCCAACGGGAATGATAAAATCTCTGGAGGCCTGGGTGCCCTCATAGGAGGATCGCGCACCGCCTGCATTTCGCCGAATGTGGTGGCTGCGTACCGATCGCGATAATTTCTGATCATCATCCTGGGGCCGCCCGCCACCCAGCCAGAAGTGGTCCGGGTCGACACGGACGCCCGTCTTGTTCCGCGGATCTGTTGACGGGAAGGGGTGCTCCACGGAGGCAATCTGCGCCGTCTTATTTATGTTTAGGGAAAGGGCTAACTGCCTCCCGCGCTGCCGCTGGCACCGAGGAGTGTCTACGTTCTTGCAATTTTGCTGACGCTTCTTGTTGCGTCTCTCGGCGTTGCCGCCCCTTTGGCGCTTTGGATTGCGACGCGACTTCTCAACCGTTGCGGCCGTTGTCACGACCGTCGTCGTTGTCACGGTCGTCGATGTCTTCCGAAAATTTCTTCTGCGCGAGTATGTAACCCGCGTTTCTTTCTGCCCATTACCCCTCCGCGGATCATCTTCATCTTCATCCGGCGGAGTCTGATCGTTCAAGAGCAAAACCTGTGGAATTATCGAGATCTCCTTATGATAGTCGTCATGGGGTTGTTCGTCATAATCCAGCGCCTTTGATTTAGCCGGCTCAGGAATTTTTGGTGTGACGGCTGGCAGAATTCTTCTGGATGCCGCCGTCGTCGAGGGGTTCGACAAAGGTCTCAGATGAGTGGTGTTTCGCTCCCGTTGAATGCTCGGGAAGACGACAAATTTACTCTGGAAAGACTTGTCATTCTTCGTCATGTTCTGCAGCATCAGAATGTGGTTCTTAAGATCGTCGATGTTAGTTGAGAAATCATTGCTGGGCGAAGCCGTCTTTTTTGGTTCACTCGTTGGATTTTTTAGGGCCATAGGGACAATAAATTTGCGGTCGTCGTTGCTGAGTCCTGGAAATCCGACGTTTGGATCAGTCTCCTCCTCGAGCAGCTCAATATCCTTTCTATCCATTTCTTCGGCTATAGGATTTTCCGTTCCACTTCTCCGTCGACCGGCGGGAATAGGAGGGATTTTCTTCGTAAGGTTCGATTTTACAAAACCTGTAGTCGAATTGCGAAGGTCTACGGGTTTTATAAAAGTCCCCAACTTTTTCAGACTTTCTTCATGCATCAGTACCTGCTCATCTTTTGTAATATTTAGAGAAATGCTTGTGTTCGCCAGAATTTCGACCTCGTTCCTAAACTCGATGAAGGGCGATTTAATGCCAAGACACCTGGAAAGACAAAAGATAGTTTTACATATTAAGAATAAAATAAAGGAAAGTTATTATTTAAAAATTCATTTTTATTTCTTATCCAGATAGTTTCATTGTTACTGTCCAACGTTCTTTTCAGCAATTAAATTAATTGAAATAGTAAAATGGTGCTAGTATTATTAAATAATTTGAATAATTGTTTAAACTCACAGCAGCAAATTTATTCGTGCGGTAGATTAAAAAATATCCTGTACAATTATTTGAATAATTTACTGGTCAGTTAGATGGATACTTCTGCGTTCTCAAGGTTCGATGTTCTTTCTTTTATAATTTTTGTATTACTTTAAAACACGAATGCGTACTGATCTGCACGCAAAATATTCTAGACGTACATAGTATGCGTACATCTAGAATATTTATAACGATTAACTATTAACTGACAATTTAATAGCAGTAAGTATTTCACGTTTTTTACAGACTTAAAAAATAATTTTTTTTTATTGAACTATTCAACCGACAATGCAATATTTTCGCTGTTCTATACGGTTGTGTTTTATTAAATTTCGTTTCTAAGTGTGCTCAATTAATTATTGTAAAACTACTTAATTGGTTTAACTACATATTTAACGTAACTAAAAGGTGAGAAACACTAAAAATATCGGAGCTTTCGACTATAAATTAAAACGTTTTGGCAATAATAATTGTTTTAAATTTGTTGTCAGCATACGACATCAATCGTATTAACTATTTTGTTATAATGGGAACTAAAATACCACACTTAAAATTATATTCTTAAAAAATTTAACAAAATTAGAGAACCTGCATTCGAGATAAAATTATATACAATATTATGGAATTGGAGGCATCATACCCATTACGAATAAGTGGGATTCTAGAACTAACCATCAAAAGCGTGTAGTTATTCTAGACATATTTTATGAAAGTCATCTACGGTTTACTACGTTTATAAACGAGAGTATCTATGCAAAGTAAAACTCTGGCTAGATTATAAGTAACTCAAACTCCGAGAGTTTCAATCCAAGATTTAAAGTGATAGATTATTTCTTTATAAAGCATCACTGTCAAAAATAATTAATGGACGAGTACCGTATATTACCTCCAAAATATCGTAGAAATCACAATCCTTTCGCTCAGTTCCAGATATTAAATTAATTTTTTTTTTTTCAATATAAGTTTTACGGAGAGCCATGAATTTTATTCGTATTTGATGATTGGCACACGGTTCTTCGCTTTTAACTCAGAAAATGAAACTTGTATCTTGGATAGAAATCGAACTGAGAGTTTTACTCCCCGTTTATAAGAGACTTTCGCTCCAGATCGAAGTTTCACTCCCAGAGTTTAAAGCCCTTAAAAACGTAGTAAGTGAATCTGGGAAAAATTACGTGATTTTCCCATTTTTCTCTAATGTAATAGTAGGTTTAATTATTTTGAAAAATGCGAAAAAAAATAACAACTATCAACAGCGTTTTCTTATTTTAACAATACTCCATGAAATTTTTATTTTTTCTATGAGATGCAAGTTAATAAAATTACCTAATATGTCTTTTTTGGAAAATATTAAAGTCTTTTTGAACGAATAATTTAATTGAATAAGGTGAAACCTTATTAACTGAATTTCCCATCCTCCTCACTTTTCATTTAGGCAATAGTTTTTAACTATTCATTACACTTTCAATTAAAAAAAATAAATTTTCTCAATTTGATAGAGAGTTTCATGAGAATGATTCAAATTATATTTAGTTCAATTTTCCGGCAAACGTTTCGTTACATTGAAACTATGTGAAAAAGTATCATAGAGAGGTTTTACTGTCCTCTACCACAAATATTAATTAATATACATATATATAATTATAAATTAAGCATGATATCACAGGTGTAGGGAAACTTATAAACTCCAATCACTGTATATATATAATTATATTATCGTTTTGTATCATTTTGTTGGGTGTGTCTTAATAGCCTTAAAAGGCCAGAAAACGGTGAGTACCAGGACTTTCAACATGTTTGTTTATTAGATAAAACTTCGACAGCCATACGATGAAGCAACGCGAGCGTAAAACAAAATGAAATGTTCGATTGGCCAAAAATTAATTAATTTTGCATGAGTCTTGCGATGGTTGTGCTGATTAAAATCCAATTAAATTACTCATTTCCGGTTATGCCGCACCAATGGGGTAAATTCAATGAAGATTTATTGCGCAATTACCTCTCCCCGCAGTCAGCGATCGAAGAGATCAATACGATCAGCCAGTCAACTCGGGGACTTCGTCTCTAGTTTTATCATTAGCAGAGTAAAGTGGCCACCTGGAGTTAGATTGTCCCCGGGCACGATCGCCTCCCCGGGGTGAACAGGAACTCGTCTGAAGAAGGCCGGACCGGAGTTATGCATCGCGCCTGCCGTGATCTTGCGGCTGCAGCTCATTTTTTTTATAGGCCTGCTACTTATTATCTCAGGATCTCCAAGCGAAGCAATATAATCCCAAGATTTTTCCAGGTTCACAAATCATTTCTAGTCGACCGCAAACCGCGGGACGGATAGGCCAATTAAGGGGACTTTGTCTCGCTTAATGCGACCGCAATCGCTGCTGTGATACGACGACTAACACCTAATTCAGTTGCCCTAATTGCGGCTTCCTTCGGGGCCGGGAGACTAATTTTAATTAGAGGCTTCCTTCATTTTGGCCTGGTACGCTTGTGGATCATCAGTATCAGCGCCGGGATCATCTCCGGGCTGCATCGCCTTGACGGAATCTTGTCAGGGAAGACGAACATGTGTCGCGTCAGGCGTGATGCTGAGATGATGAAAGAAAACCGCCAGCTGGGATAACGTGCGGTGTAATATATCTTCGAGTAAAAAAGCGGGAAAACGCTGAACGGGGCGCGCATTTAACAACTTTTTCCAGAAAACAGATAATCTCCCACTTCCTCAATGAAGCGATTAACTTGATCGTGGGCACTATGAAAGCATTTCACTGTAAACTGATCTTAGAAATGTTGCTTTTGTTTTGACTAGCTGTAATTTCCGAACCGTTGAAGCAAGCTGCCTTCAGTTTGTTAATAATATTTACTCCATTATGAGTTGTTATGATCTTCGTAAAGATAAGAGGAAGTAGCCTACAAACAATAAATAACATCGATAATGGCAGTGCAATCAACAATCAAGGAATTAAACTTTAAGTGAAATTTTATTTTCTAAATATTACCTATAAAAATTAACTTATTTTCTGGTTGGTCTACATATCATGAAAGTTTTATGCTGTAATGCGGTGTATAAACAAATTCCCTAGCACTAGTAAAATTCCGTTTCCTCGCCATCATATCCAAATACTTGTTTGGTGCTATTTACTAACGATAAATTCGGGTTTATAAGAGATTTTCTTAAACATTCGCATTCATCGTAAAGAGTTAGAAATATGCAATATCTGTAATTTGATTTTATCACCACATTTTGAGAAATTTAATTCTCTTTGCTATTATGGTTAAGACGTCCAAAGAATGATTGAGTTATGATAGTTTTTTGTCTAATAAATGGATCTATTATAGTAAAATTTCAAACAATGCAACTGAATAGCTTTTTAAAATCAACGAAAAATTACTGATATCAAGTAAATTTTCAATACCCTCAGCATATATGTCAGAATGTCCTGTGTTCAAATGTTTGAAACTTTTAAAACTGCATTTTTTCTAAATGTGTAAAATAAATAAAATCAATTTTTGCAAACCAGCATAAACCCTGTTTCTTTTTTATTGTTGTAGGATAATCGGCTATAAAAACCGAGAAAGGAAAAAAGTTTTTGATTTACAAGCCTTAGTAATTACTAAATCGCTTTAGCTGTTCAATGAACTCCTAAACTTGTATCTATAGCAATAATAAATAGTTCTCAAAATATTTGATATGTTAAATGTTAGTGCGCTGGTCAACCGTCCCAGAGAGTATGAGTTCAAATTCAACGAATAACCATGGTCTTTCATACGTGGTAACATAAGGGACATAATGGACTAAGTGTATCCTTCTAGGCAGCCACATCTATCTAACCTAACCTAAACTATTAAGCGGAAAAGTTTTCTTCAAAATAAAATTTGACGTAAAATAATGGCTAGTACAATAAGTCGGGAAAAAAAGTTAAGATTGCTCATATTTTCAAAGGAAATTTGTGTCAGACAGGTGCTTTTCTAAATTTTTTAAAACTATCTACTTAAATAAAACTTCAGTCTAGCAGAACTTCTATTAAGGTGCAGCTTAAGTACACAGTTACGGCTTTCATGTTATATAAAGGTCACCAGCGCATCGTAAGGCAGAAGTCTGTTTCTAGAATTCAAATAAGTTATTTGAGCTTCGACGAAAGTGAGATTAAATGAATAAAAATTTAAGGAAAAGTAAAACTAATATTTCGTATTACAGATGAAGTATCTTTCAATTGTTATTTTGGCTGCAATAAGCTGCTGCTCAACTTCACTTGCCCAGAATCATAGTGTTACTTTTGGAAAAGCAGGACCAGAAGATCGCTTACTTCATTCGACTTTAGTGAAGCAGTCAGCAAAAGCAGGATGGGAAGTCTCCGAAAACGTCTTCTTCCCAGGCATAGTTAGTAGCTGTAGTTCTAAAACATACTTCTCCTTTCCCGTTTTCTTCTTCCTTATGTTCAATTTAATGTCATGTATTAATCTAGTTATGTACGGATGTATATGCTTCATTGTTTTTTGTTTAGAACAATTAAGTGCTTTAGGTATATGCATCTTCAGATTTCTTCGAAATATTATTCGGTAGGAGACTATATAAATTAATTTGAAATTCAGACCAAACAAAAATAGGAATTACTAGGGCAGAAAAATAAAAATATTCAAATTACCTACAAAATAAATTAGGTATAGAACAAGTGAAGTTAACTAAAACTGCACTTAAATGTTATCTATACTTGAAAAATGTTTTCTTAAATCGAACAGAATTTTGTTACTTTATGTTTAAAATATTATTTCATTGTAGGGTGGAGGAGTTTCTTACGACCCCATTTTTACTGAAATTCGGATAACAGATAAATGTGAAGATGGAACTGGTGGTTACGCATATGTCACGGAAGGTGGTATTGGACAGCATTCTGCTAAAATCCATTTCATCTCTCAACGAGGAAAGGGATACGAATTTCTTTTAGAAATCTTCGGACACTAAAATTCCACAAACCCCAAAAATTCATAACCCAAAAGGCAGTTATCTTTGAAAATAAATTAGCTCTGCTTCAAAGCGCCTTTCAGTTTTCCCAAAAGTCCCATTTCTTCCCGATAAAATGTGTGTTTGAGTAACCTCCAGTCAGCTAATAATTAAATCCCCATTTTGGCCTGCTGAGGAATAGAACTCTTGTGAGTGTTACTTTGAGTGCTAGCCCGGGACAGTACCGCAAGAGCCGGAGCCATCCGAGCACATAAAGAAGCACTTTTGCTTATTCAGAAGACATTCACGTCTCGTCTTATCACATTCTTCTCATTCCATGGCGTCATCCTGAAATCACATCAAAAATTCCTTATTGCCACCAAAACTAAAATATTCGCCGTGATGACAATTCTGGAAGAGTATTTGAGTCCAATGTATCTAAGAAGTATCTGGGAAGCGGAGAACCCCGAAAAGTCAAAGAGACCATGAGTTTTCGGTAACAGCTGAAAGGGCTGGCGGAGGGACTGCTCGCGCCATCCGCATCCATTGATTCGAGCACAGGAGCACAGCGCAGGGAATGCTGTAAGACGTAAGACGGGACTAAACCGCACGAATTATTTCCAACCCATGAACCACTTGATGAATTTCTCATCACAGACAGCTAGAAATTAAATTGAAATTCCCGGCGGCAGGAAGACGTTTCCACCCAGGGTAAGAAATTGGCGAGGAGCCGGGCGAAGGGTGTGCGAGTGTTTCTTGATACGGTGATCCTTGACAGAGTTTCGCAGAAGCTACGATGTTACAAAGATACAAAGATTTCTAACAAACAATTTCACAAAGTAAAGGTACAGACGACATGATGCAGTGATGCAGCCTGAAGCTGTTGCGTTATTTATGAGCAAAGTTAGCCCACAGTTTATGACCAAAAACTAGCTCGGACTGGTTCTACAACTTTGAGGGATCCAAAGTTCTACTGGTCTGTGGGAAGTAACCACTTTTTCATTAGTCACCTTACAACTCAAGTTACTGTTTTTCCTCAATTTTGATTCTTAATTCTTAGTCAATCTTAAGCAAAGATATATCCCAGTTTGTATGAAGCCAAGTTTTCCAAATCTCAGAAAGTTGCAATACAAAAGCTTTTTTGTTAGTTCTAGTCCCAAACAAAGGTTTTAAATAGATATCAAGGAATCAATAGCCTTCCTCTTTTCATATCAAACAAAGTAGATTACCCAAATTAAATAAAAGGACAACACTAAAACACACCTACAAAAATCTATTCCATAAAGATATTTTTCTCAATAAAATGGTCAAGAGACTACCTCGATATTATCATTTAAATCGAAACATTCATACAAAACTATTCGATAAACAAACATTAGATCAAATCGGAGACATCTTTCTTTTTGCTACTATATATCCATAATTTCATCAAAAAACTAATGAAATATCAATATCCGATTGTTAGACTACAAAACATTGTACTAAAGCATTTCAGACGAAAATTAATCAAAACACGTGTAATAAATTCTAGCAAACACAAGTTGTGCACTCAAAATTTTGTTAATTGTTTTTTCCACAAAAGTTAGGTTTTCAATATTTTGGTAAATGAAAATTAAATGTATTTAATATTTAAATAAAATTAATGAATTTAACAAAAATCAATTTCACAAAAGTGGGTATATGCAAATGACTCACTCTTGAATAGATCAAAATTGACCAACTGTGTATTGAACATGAACCAATTGCGTAAACATGGCGTTTAAGAACAGTAACTTATTGTTTCGATGCAAAATGTAAGCTTTTTTGTAGTAATAGTAGTATTGAATCATCTTCTATAAACTGAACTAAATTTAAATATTAAAAGACATCTTCATCTATGGTTTTACGCGTATTCCTGTATTCCTGATGTTCTCTAAATCAAAGTTTGTTTACGAAAGAAACTACTTACTTATTATGTTAAAGGAGCTTGCAAGGATCTTATTATACAAGTGTTATCTACAGCACATATGTCATTTTTTCGGCACCAAAATGCGAAAATCTTAGGCTCGTTATTTTATTTTGCCGAAATTCACTGTATTAGACAACCTTCGTCATACCATACATTGTCTTCAGTTTTCTGACACAAAAGAATATCTGGCGGGAATAATGAAATGACTATATAAGCTACAGTTTGCTTCTTCAGAAATCAGAAAACGTGCTTCTCCAGTGCCATTCATACTTACTACTGCAAAAGTAATCCAAAGTGATTCAAAGTATGATATTAAAGATTTTGTGATCTTTTATTTTTATGTGATAATAACTATAATATATTACAGATGAAATTATACGGAGTATTTGCTCTTATTGTTATTGTGGGTCTATCTGTGGTATCTGCTCTCAATACTACCTTCGGTGCTATCAAGCCAGGTGATGTAAAATTGCGCGTGGAAAAAGTTTCAAAAGATGGCAAACTGTTACATATTGTTAAATTGGATTATAGATATGGGTACAACAAGGTAATTTTAAATATTTTTTCTATAATAACTTCATAAAATATAATTGTCTATTAGAAATTTTAGAGTCACAATCTCTAGTAATTGTCTGGAATATTCGTATGTTATTCATTTATTTATTTATTTTGTTATTTAGACTAATCGTAATATAATTTCGGCCATTAAAATTGTTGACCTCATCAAGAATAACAACGGTGGTAACGCTACTATACTGTCTGGAGGACCAGGTGCCAGAAACGTTACTCTTCGTTTCAAATCTAAACGTGGTCAAGGACTAAAGTTCCAAGTCTACATCTATGGAAAAAATGTCACTCGTGGAAATGTCACTCGTGTAGGCAAATAATATTTCACAGTTACTAAAAATTAAATTCTTTGTAATGTGTGATATGCTTACATAATAAAATAAATAACATGCATAAATTGAATTGTTTGACTTTAAAATATAATTTTCCATACCGCGCCATATAATAAAAGATTTTGTTCCATAAACAAAGCTATATTACTAAAAAGTAAAAAAAAAGTATCATTTAAAAAACTTCCAAGCTCGGAAAACATCTTCCTTTTCTCATATTCAGGTACGAATTTTCTTTATACTCGGCTAAACTACAAGAGCGAAAACAGTATTTAATGCAATGTTGTAATATTAGTGAAACTGAGTCAAACTTAAAGAATATCCAGTTGACACGATTGAAAAAAGAATTTTTTCAGGCATAGCAACCTTTAACTGCTTTAAAAAATAAAACATATCACAGAAGCCCGAAGATTATACTTATAAATATTAAGAAATATGGGAGTTATCATGCGTGCAAAAACGGTGTAATGAAAGTTGAGACCCTTATCCCTTTGATCAATTGTTTGCATTTCCGAACTTAGTCGAAGTATTTGATCTTAATACCCTATAAGTAAAATTTAATGATCTACCACTTGCATTTATCAATCGATAACACATAGGCCAAATTTCGACCATCAATTAATTAAATTTTAATAGAAAGTGTAAATTGCTGTTTACTTCACATGCTTAATCTTTCTAAAAATATGTCTACAGATTGCAGACACAAATTATTGTACTTAGAGGCATATCATGTGAATATTTATCTTATAGTGATCATGTTTCAGACAAAAAGTATTATTTGTTTTCCAATAAAACAATGTTATCTTCCTCTATAATTTAAGCAATTGATTTTTCTCATATTCATCCACTTTAATCCCATTCCAATTATTTTTGGTTTATACCTGCATTACCCTACCAAAAATAAATGACTGATTCATTGGCTATGTCAATCACCATTGACAACAATAATCATAAATATACTAATTAATTACGGCGAAAAGGCAATCAATTAAGGTTCGGTTGATGGGCATCTTGTGAAATTTCTCGGTCAGCATATCAAACCAATTGTGCAAACATAAACATTGCCGCGAAACAATTTCAAAGTAGTTCGTTTCCGGTAATTACCTCAGTAAAAGAAAATCAATCTATTATTATCACCTGACTCTGAAGAATAGATAACGCAGAACAATTATTGTCGCAAGAGATTGCGGTCTTATAAAAGAGCTCGGACGGCACTGGACAAGACAGTAGTAACCTTCTAGTTGCAAACGTAAATCAAAGTGAGTAGTCTTAAGATATTTGAAATTTGAAAATTGTAAATTATTAAAAACTGTGCATTTCTCTAGATGAAATACTTCGGAGTATTGGCTCTTGCTGTTATTGCTGCTTGCGTAGCCGACACCTACGCTCAGAGCCATAGCATTACTTTTGGAAGCATCACTCCAGGTGATAGGAAGCTGTTCCAGCAATACGTGATCAAAAAGGCCAAAACTCTTAGGGTTGTTTCTGAAGATGTTCAGTTCCCACCAAAGGTAATTTAAATACTTCGTACAATACCAATATAACTTTTATATTTTTAATTTGTTCAGGGAGTTGCTGGACAAAATTTGATCACTGGAATTAAGGTAATTGACCAATACACTAATGGCAAGGGAGGATATGCTACTTTGAAATCTGGAGGTCCAGGACAGAGGGATGCCACACTCCACTTCAAGTCTCAACGTGGTCATGGATACAATTTCATTGTCGAATTCTGGGGCAGATAAATTTTGCATGTTGTAAAGTGATATTTTGGAAAAATAAAAAGTTCATGAAGTGAAATTATAACGTTTTCTCCTTATAATTTATTCTACTATACTCAAGTTTTTTCACAGAATTACATAATCTTAATTGGGTAGCTTTACGTCGCTATAAAGCATAGAAGTGTCTACTTCAAATGATTATGGATATCTGATTGGACAAAATATAATCAGGACGATTTGAACAAATCTATCTTTTTCGATTTCATTAGATTTATTTTTATTGTGATCAATCTTAACTACTTTGATTTTATCCAGATGGTAACAAAATATAAAGTAATTTAGAGTTCTCACCTCTAAATTAGTTTCTATTTCAGCAGAACAACTAAAGTTTGTATGCAGTTATTACCAACAAAAATTTGTTATAGTTGGAATTCTACCTATACCATTTTTGCATTTATTTGCATTATTTTATATTCTTTAGAAAAAATAAACTTTACAAATCGTCCATCACTTTAATGTGATGAAAATAACACTGATTTGCAAAAAAATGGTATGTAAATATATAATGCAACAGTTGGGTCTTTTTATCAGACACTGTTGAGCTTCATATTATTTAAACATGCCTTTTATCATTACGTAGAAGGTAGACGTTTTACATCGACCTCATTTAGTCATCGCACTTGAAATGTCAGAAAAGCGCAAATATCTGATTCATCGCATCTGTAGATTCGTTAACAACAAGTTTCAGAAGTTTTAGTTAATTACTAGAAATTCACGTATCTCAATCTCCAAAAATTGCAAAGTTTTTCAAAGGGTTTAGCGCAATCTTGTGCACTTCAAGCACTGATTAGAATATCAAGATAACTTTCCCCTTTCCGGAAGATAACCCAGAATCGCAGTATAAAAATCGCCGATAAGCTTTCTGTGGCGGTAGTTCATTTTTAGTACAACAAGTGGATTTTCAAAATCTAATTACAGTAATTGCCAGTACGTCGGGAAGCACCTTAGTTAATTGTTCAACGAAAAAAAAAAAAACAATTTTAAAGTTACCATGAAGCACTTTAGCATTTTATCGTTGGCACTAATAATTGCCTCTTTCGCTGGCATGGCTCTTGGATACAACGTTACATTTGGACGAATTGGACCCCAGGACATTAGAATGCATATCGAATTTACTTACAAATCGAGTAAACTCTGGCTTGTTGTTTCTGAAGATCGCTTCTACCCACCAAAGGTATAAAATTGTTTTTTCAATCATATTTCATATTTTATGTGTAGTGTTAAATTTCTGAACCAAATCTCTTAAGTTTGAGAGATCTTTAACAATTTCGATGGAACTTTGTAGAAACATTAATTTCAGGGTTGGTTTCTCAAAATGCGAAATTACGAAATATGATACCTTCCCAACTCTTTTTTCTGTACATTCCTAAAAACTATTAAGAGATATATTAATCAAAAGTATTTACATTCATTTTTTTCTGTAAATAACTCTATACAAGAGTTCTGAAAAATGAAACAGTTTAAAGGTAAAGTTTCCATTTTCTTCTTAGTGTTATTTTACATGCTTTCGTTGTCGATCAATCATACAAAAATTTTAAATTTGTGAACAAACCTCGATAATAGTGAATAGTTAAATTTATTGTAGCTTCTGTATATACAGAAGAAAAATGGACGGATGATAAGGCCTCGGACCAAAATCCGCACCAAACAGTCACTCGTTGTGGGTGCATTGGCTTTTCCACGATGATATGCGGGTTTTCTGTTCCCCAGATGCGACAGTTTTGCTTATTAACATAACCACCGAGGTAGAAATGAGCTTTATCCGGAAAAATGATTTTTCGGTAAAATTCACCATCTTCGCCCAATTTGCGAACCGCGGACGGTTCGAATGGTCAATCGGCTTTAGCTTCTGTATCAATTGAACTTTAAATGGCTTCATGGCAAGGTCTTTACGCAAAATTTGCATCAAAGAAGTGGGTACAATGTCCAATTGTTGAGAACGATGACGAGTTGATGTTGATGGTTGCTCACGCACGCTTTGAGCAACAACACGCATGGTTTCTATTGAACCATTGAACGAGTATGTACACGGGTTGGTTTATGCACCAACATTCCAGTTTCACGAGCTCCCTTCATGAATTGATCCACAAATTGGGTTATGGAAGTTTCTTTTTGTCAATTTTTTTTTTTTAAATTTCTCACAGTTTGAGTAGAAGACTCACCACTTTGGATATAAGTTTTTAATATTTCCCAACTTTCTTCAAGCGAATACCGTCCCATTTCGTAAATGTCAAACCTTAAACTAAATTTCTGCCAAGTCGAGAATGACTATACTTCAAATTACCGGTAGTTCAAATTCCATACACTAGATGGACCACTCTTTATAAAGATATATTGTTGGCATAGCATACCCTATAAAATTGTTCACTTAAGTTTGTAAAATTAATCTTTTGCAAGTGACATCGCGTCAAATTTTGCAAAAAAAAGTTTTCCACATATGTATATTTTTAAAACTGCTGTTCGTAAGAAAAGAAGTCATTTTACTCTCACAAAAAAAAATTGTAGAACTACAAGCTTATATGACAGAGGATTTTCGTTTCCGATGTTGAAATACTCCTATAAAACCAATTTTTTTGCAGTGCATCCAATTTGTATTTACTATGTAATCAAAGGTTATGCTACCTAAATTTTAACTTCAATACAGATCAAATACTATCCTGAAATAGTTTTCAATCCAACAATACACTGTCACTCATATTTTTTTCATTGATAAATTTCAGAATGGATCAATTTCAACAGTTGGACAATGCACCATTACTGGAATTCGTGTAATTGACCAAATTCCTAATGGTAAAGGAGGCTATGCAACATTGAGGCACGGAGGACCTGGGTTCAGAAACGCAACACTTCACTTCAAGTCACAACGAGGATCCGGTTATGATTTTATATGGGAGGTCTTTTGCAATAGATTTCTGTAATCTTGGAGAAATCCGGACGAACAATAAAAGCATTTATTAAAAATTTATATGTTTCAAATACTAATAAACCAATAAAGGTATACGAGTTTATCATTATTACTCATGCATAATTCTGAAACGAGTAAATCGGTATGGAAAACCATAAAGAATTTCTTTGAAATTAAATTCTTTAAATAATAAATATAAGAAAATCGAACGGTTACGCTTAATATTTAAAATTATTACAAAACACTAAAAAAAGTATTAGGAAAAGAAATCTGCATATAAAATAATATTAGTTCTTTCAACGAAAAACATAAAGAGAAATTTTAGATTAAAACGAGTAGTGTATAAGAAATATTTAAAATTGGTTGGAAGATAACAACTACAGGTAATCTTCTATTTAAATTTTCGGACGCTCATGGCACGAATTTAATTTTGTTCGATCACTTTGTATATTCGATTTCATTTGAATGAGCAAAAATTTGATAGAGCAAAAACATTCAAAACTTATATACCTACTTATTTAAAACCATTCTAATTTATACAAAATTTTACTGGGCAGTTAAAGAAAATTGAAAACCAGACAAGTGTGAGTTTAACTCGCGTGGAGAGGGTTCCATACGATGAATATGTTATAGGCTTCTTGTATGTTTTCTTGTATTCTATAAGTAAAGAACTATTTTCTGTATATTTTTCAAAATTTTAGCTCAGTAGTTTTGGAAATAAGAGGTGAAGGGATGGTGAAATTTAATCGATTTTCTTAAAAAACTTTAAAATGGTTTTTTAATGTTCTAATTTGCCCCCAAAAGAGATCCCCATATTCAAAACTCGTTTATTTACGTTACACGTTCGTGTTTGGGTCATATGTGTACCGAATTTCAACTTAACATCGGTTCAGTAGATTCGAAACAAATTGGCTGTAACAGACGGACAGACAGACACACGAGTAATCCTATAAGTATTTCATTTGGACGGAACCCTAAAAAGACAAAACACTGACAAAATGCGCATAGAATCCACATAATAAGGTTTCACAGGCATTATTAAGATAAGAAAATATTACGATTAATAAAAAACACAAGTTATTTGTCCAGTAATTTCCATTCATGTTATTTCGCCGTAATTCACAGTATTTTCTCATTTCAATTTTCAATTAAATTATTCATTAAGACTTATACACAAGTTTTGTTTTCAGATTTTTAGGATTTTTATATAGCGGACGTCACACGACTTTTAAGCTTAATGCTTTGGAAACAGCGCATTTAAATAAAGCCTCTGATATTTATTTTACAAATGTTTATCAACCTTCCGCGCACTCCAGAGAGATAGGGTACATGAAATTTTTTTCAGAAAAAGTGACTTTTAAAAACAACTAAAAAAATATTTTTTTGCTATTAAATTCCCTAGTCAAAGCATTTACTTGTAAAATTTCCTTTAGGTAAGTTTGAAAATGTAGAAACTACAAAGGTTTAGTTAACAGAAACAGACTATTAAGGCTCCAGTTTTTGGCAATTTGGCTACGGAAGGGATACACAGGACCATCTGATGAACATTTGATTAATAAAAATCATTTTATGCATGACACTCGGTAAATTTCATTTGAAATTTCTTAATCAACAATAAAAATTCAATCAGTTAGCAACAATCATTAATTCACAGTCAATTGATTCCACAGTTCAAATAACATACTGTTTCTCTTATACTCATTTACATATAGGTACGTATTTTTCATTTTAATTTCATTGATTTTCATTACCATACCTTTATTTTGTATAAAAGCACTTGTGTTTTTTCAGCAGATGCAGTGTAATCAAAGATCTGGAAGGAAGTAAGAAGAAAGCAGTAGGTTCGAATACGTGCAAAGTAAGTTAAAGCAGAAAAAAATCTTTTTCGATTTCTTTTAATTTCTTAAATTTTAATAACTTAAATGTTGCCATGGCAGGCAACATGTCCCATTTACAGATGAAATATTTGATAGTTTTAACTCTTATTCTCCTCGCATGCGTGGCAGCCAAAAATGATCGAACCAACAACTATCAGTGGGGTGCAATGAGACCTGGTGACGATCTTATCTCTACCAAAATCGTATCCAAGCCTGGCAAAACCCTGCGCGTTGTAGAACAAGACTTTGTTTTCCCTCCACCAGTAAGTTAGCCGAATATTTTTAAAATGTGAAAACACTTTCCTTTAACACAATTTTTCTTCTCAACTTTATAGGGAGTTCCCAAAAATCGTTTGATAACTGAAATCCGAGTAAAAGATTTGAACAAAAATGCATATGCAAGTCTCCAGGGTGGACAAATAGAATCTCGCAGTGTTACTATACATTTAAAATCTAAGCGCGGCACAGGATTTAGATTTCTTATAGAAATATACGGACGTTAAATTTTTTTTATTTATTGTTTCTCTTTAAATTCATTTAATAAAATATAAAAATATTTATACATTTAAAGATTATGTTTTACTATACACGGATTATTTAGAGCTCGAATCCAAATCATAATTGGCAAGATTAGCTCTTTTATAAGGGTGATTCACTCTACGCTATACTTTGAGCGATTCTGCTATTTAGTGATATCAGTTAGTGACAATCGTTAACCCGTAGTCAACTGAGTCAATAATTCACATGCTGATCATATATCGCACCGATTTCAATTAGATATACAGTAATCATTGCTGTTCTTAACAAAACGCAAATATAATTTAATATAAAAGCAAGAAGATTTTTTCAGCAGATACAGTGCAATAGCAACAAAGATCTAGAAAAATTAAGAATAAAGAAACTATGTTCGTGGTAAGTTGATGGAAAAACAATTTTCCTCAGTTTATCTTTCTTTATATTTATTATATGTAAGTTATATACAATTCTCTATTTATATATTTAGATGAGATATCTGGTAGTTTTAAGTTTTGCCCTCCTTGCATGCGTGGCAGCCAAAGATGATCGAAGAAACGAGTATCAATGGGGAACAATGAAAGCTGGTGACGACATTGTTTATAGAAAGGTCGTGTCAAACCCTGGCAAAAAGATGAGCAAAGCAGAAAAATACATCACCTTCCCTTCATTGGTAAGAAACTTTTATATATTTTAAATCAGTGTATTGTCTATAAAATATGAAAAAATATTTTATTAACACAACTTTCCTTTTCAATTTTATAGTTAGATTCCAAAGACTACATAATCACTAAAATCGAAATAAAAGATTTATCCAAAAATGGGTATGCAAACCTCCATGCTGGAAAGATAGGATCACGGAGTGTTACCATCCAATTAAAATCTGTAATTGGCCAAGGATTTAGATTTTTCATAAATATTTACGGACGCAAAAGTTTATAATTATTTTTACATTTGAACTTTTAACTTGTTTAAATAAACCATTATATTATACAATTAACGAATCATTATGTCTGTTCCCCAATGAAGTGACGAACCAACCAAAATTGTCCCATTCTGTTCTCATTCGGGTTTTGCTCAACCTAACATTTATCATACGTGCGTTTTAACCAAGAGAAATAGTCATCCATTAACCCATTCACTGCCTATAGCTCAATATGTGGCTGAATATGATCTCAGCAGCGAATGGGTTAAGCAACCATTTGGTAGTAATAGAGTGACATCACCTCAGCTACCCCATAGGTTGTTAAAATATGATTGCACTTATTATAACATAATGCGCTTGTAAAACTGCGGACAGTAATTCTAATTAACCCTATAACTTCAACTTTGCGAGCAGTTTCTCTCTTTAGCACGTTGACGCTCATGGTTTAAATTCACCTAAGCTATATACAATGTATAGCTTAGCTCAATTTTTTGTATGTATGCATGCATTTTATTCTTGTATTTTATTTTTTCCTTAGTGTTCTATTTGTTATTTATTTTTTTTTTTTAGCTTGTATTAAGCGAAGCAAATAAGGAGAATGGACGTCAATAGACATCATTTACGTCAACGTGTTAAAAAGTGGTAAAAACACCTCCCGATTAAATATTTCTCAGACGATGTTTTAAAAACGCAAGCGCACTTTACACTTATCAGCCAATTCAGCAAATTTGTTGGTTCGTATTGATGTGGTTAATCACTACATTGGAGAACTGACATTAGGGTGTTCTAATCAAATTCTAAACTTGGAAGGGTACAATGCATTTAATGACATTTTGCTATTTCTTTGTAAATACTAAAAGCAACTAAAATCCTTCGCTTGTCTTGTTAAATCTAGAAAAAGCAACTCAGTCAGTAAGAATAAATCTCCCAAAATAGATTTTTAATCTAATATATATGGAAAGTATAATAAAGATCCAAATAATTGTCCTGTTTTTAACTGATTTAAAAATTGGAACATTATTTATCCGATTCGATTTTTAAATTCTTTCAAATATAACCTTGGTAGAATTAGCTGCATTTATTTTAATAAACTTTCATAATTACTTTTTTACAAGTACTACTTCTTTCGTAATATTTTTTAGACACAGAAAGAAGGTCACATCTTCCATACGTAGTTTTAAGGCTAAGGGTTAATATAAAAATACATATGTTTTATTATTCCAACGCGTTATTTCAATACAAAGATAGTCGTAGCCAAGATAACAATTACGTCGGTTAAAAACAAATTAGTAAACCATTTGTGAATTCTAAATTAGATTTTAACAATATGCTGATATTTCTAAAACGTTAATATAATTATCTAAAATTCCCGCGCTTTTTAAAAAATGAGTCATACGCAGGCCAAATCGATAATTCAACTTTTGAAAATTGTTGGATCTTAATATTAAAACACCCGATATAAGTTTAATGTTTAATTTCGGAAATTAATTATCTTAACAATTTTATGTAAAAGTAATAACCTTTAATTAGTTTTATTGACATTTTTTATTTTAGAATGAGTTTTTAAATCAATGATGCGTAATTTCCCCAATGTTATCCACTTTTTGTTTGGTCTGTGAATAGCTTAAATGTAAAAAACCAATTATGCATTTGAGTTCAGAGTATATTTATTATAAAACTTTAAATTTCATAGTATAAAAATACCAGGGAGACAGTTTTTTAAAATATCCCTTGTTAAGATTTATTTGACAAATCAGGAAAAGAAATTGTATTGTATTGTGTATGACTAAACTCGAGTCATAGCAAATCATAAAATATTTTAAAGTTTTTAATATAATTGTTTTTTAAATGTAAAAAAATCTATTAGTCAGATAGATTTATATTTAGGAAAATTAATTTAAAAAAATAATTTAAAATAACTTTGTTTAATTTTCCAAAAGAAGATTGTTAGGTAAAATTGAGTTATCATTTCATCCACAACATACAACTTAGGCAATGTTATTATCTTGCTACGAACTGATAATCTAAACTAAAAGAACTCCCAAAGTAAGTTGATATAATTTAAATGTTTGGGCACTTTTTTAACTAGCTTTTTTCACATAATACTCGTATTTAGGTAGTACAAAATTGTAGAATTCCATAATTCTTTAGGTGCCCAAAAACCTATCAATGGGGAATTAATGAAGCTTGGTAATGGATTACTCTAATAAAAAATTGTAACACAACCTGTTCAGCGCAAATCAGAACAATAGCTACCCTCCACTAGTAAGAAAAAATTATATATTGAATTTTCCACTTGGAAATAAGTTAATTATACCTAAATAATGGTTTTAAATAAACGTTACAATTCATTTTATTGAAAGAATCTAAATCCCGGCAGATCAAAAAAATCGGAATTACTGATTTAAATAATAATAATAACAGATTTACAAAACTTAAAAGCGGAAATATAGCACCTCGGTTTGCCACCATCAATTTGAATGCTGGGCGTGGTAAAGAATTTCGGTTCGTTGTGGAAGTATAGATACGGAAATTAAAATTTATTAAGTTCTTTATTATCTTGTCAATAAAATGAAAATATTTTGCGATTGTAATTTTCTTGCGAATTTGATTTGATATTTCACCACAGTTGATTTATATTGCTATAAAATTTATTAATGAAAATAAAAAATAATATATTACGTCCAATAACATATATATATATATATTAATATACATATATTATAATAACATTGTGTCTAAGTTATTAAAAAAACAGGTTTTCATGAGTTTGACTTGTGACTTACTTTACAAATAGAGGTCACAAATATCTTGATAAATAAATGACACAGTGTAAATGTTTAAACACGTCAGCTGATACATATGCTGGGAAGACCTCAAATTTTGGGATGTTAAGTTTAAAATAAAATTTTAAAAATTGGTGAAATATTGCTTTTACAATAATAACTATATTAATTACCATAATTTACATAAAATTTTTCTAAAATTTTCATAAATTTTTTGTCTGCCTATCTTTTACGTTATTCAACTATAACATCCTTTCAGATTAGAATACGATTTATGTTTTCAAAGATAAATTCTCTCGCCCAACTGTAAAATATTTACAGATTTAACTTTATATATTTATATAAAAACTCATGGAATTCGTAATCTAAATAGATATGGGCTCTTATGTATAAAAAAACTGATCAAAAGCTCAGTCCCAATTTTTATATGGAAAAATCGAGTTCAATCGCGCAATTTGAAACTCTGTTTTCTATACAAAAGTCGGATGTGAGTTCTTGATCAATTTGTATACATAAGACCCATAGTTAAAGTAAACCGATTGAAATTTTGAGAAGAAAATTCTGAACTATTATTACTCATGCCTCGATTATACTACAATTAATTTAATTTACCAAACATTTTTTATATGGACAAGCATAGAATCAAAACCTTTTTAAAGAGAACAATAATACTACATCACATTTAATCAAGCATCTAGTATTTGTATTATTTTTAACGCACTTTAATTAGCGACTACTATTATATATATGTATATATAATTTAGGGTTTTGTTAATATTCCAACATTCTATGTTCTAAGAATATAAATTGAGCGGATTTCCACTTTTTTTAATTTCTGTATGAAAATTACTCTACAATCCTGTCTGGATTGGATTACTTAACAACATTTAATTTACTATTTTCATTATTTTTTATAATTTCTCAAAATTTACCTTCAAAACGAATAATTTTTAATGTCTATTAATGGTTTAAATTAATATCAATGGAAAATCCTTTCTTATAGAGAATTTTCTTACAAATTTAATGAAAGACCATTTTTCTGTCTATATATATTTCATAATTTCACGGATATAATTCAGAGAAATTGTTTAACAATCTCTAATGCCAATACTTCCTGTTATGCAAGCTTTAAGCTTAAGCCTCTTGAAACAAATTAAATGTTAACGAAGCCAACATTTCAAAATGATCGGTTAACCCTTGTTGATTTAAAATTAATTTTGTAGTACAATAAAATAATTTGAAGGAAGTACCTTTTTTTACTATTTTTTCATATAACAAAATTTGAATATACTACTTATGTCTGAAGTGTTAATTCTTGTCACCACAAAACTATTTAAGTGTCGGATGAGAAACTTCAGGAACATTATTTTTTAAAATAAAATTCAGATAAAACAGATTTTAAGTATCATCGATTTTCCAGGAATTCGTAACCAGAACAATACAAACGAATTCAAGTGGCCGATGCGTAATCAGTTCGAAGTTAATACATTTTCCAAGTACTTCTATCTATTTGGAATAATTAAAAATAATAAACAAACAGATATCAGTAAAAATCTTTAATTGCAGATATCGCCGGCTATAAGAAGCACCTGAATGCTTTGTGGTGATATAGTCCAGCAGTGAACATAGAAAGTAATTGTAGACAGAAAAGTAAGTTCAATTGATTTCATAACTTGTTGGTCAATCGCTTTTAATATCTATGTGTAAAATTTTATCTTTGTACTGCGCAATAATATAAGAGTTACTAAAAACTTATTTATTTTGTCTCCAGATGAAATACTTTGGAATTTTAGCCCTTGCCCTCGTTGCATGCGTGGCAGTTACAAGTGCCCAGAGCAACAATATTTCTTGGGGATCAATTGGACCTGGTGATGTTCTTCTCGACAAGCAAATCATAACCAAACCATCGAAGTGGTTGCGCATTGTGACCCAGGATTACAGCTTTCCTCCAAATGTAAGAATAACTTGAATAAAAAAAAAAGTCATACTTTAATTTTAAATAAATTTTATTCTACAGGGTGTAGCGCCAGGCCGTTTGATCACTGGAATCCGGGTAACTGATCAGTACACAAACGGAAAGGGTGGTTATGCAACTCTTTACGCTGGAGGTCCAGGATATCCATCTGTAACTATTCACTTAAAATCTCAGCGTAGCCAAGGATTTAAATTTATCATAGAAATTTATGGACGTTAAAATTTGTTAAATATTGTTACTATGGCTTTAAGAAAAACAAAATAAAATAAATAGAAATATAATTTATATAAAAAAACAACTTAAGTGAATTTATTTTTTCTCCATTCTAAATACAACGAGTTATTTGACAATGAATAATATAAATTCAAAATAAGTAAAACTATAGTAGTGAATAAAATACATAAGGTGAATTATCGGATTAAATTTAATCTACCCTAATAACAGCAACATTGAATTAAAAAATTGGGGATTCCTAAATTCAAAATGTATATGCACACAGGATATATAAAATTTTAAATTTCTATATTTGCAATCTTACATATTATTTCTACTGTTAACATCCCTTTACCTCCACTAATATTTCAACAAACTCGATAAACCAAATATCAAATGATACGTATTCGTTCCTCTACTTCTGACATCGCAAACTCACTTAACATTAAAATGCGCTATTTGTTTAAAATTTACGTTAAAATAAAAAAACATTGCACCAGAGGTCAACTGTCTTTACTGGATATGAAAAAAGAGGATATGTTTTTATTTCTTTTTACCATAACACATTCTTAGGCTATTGATGTCACATAATACCACAGAAAAGAATTCTTAAGAGGAGTGATGCGAAATTTGCACGGATCCACTGGTATATATTTTCCTAAAAAAAATGTGATGTTTTAGCACTTCTGCCTCATCAAATCTTCAACAATACAATTAAAACGAATAATATCATAATAAGTGAGAGTGAAGAAAGATGGTTTTGAATGATAACTTCAAATATAACAAAACCTTGAAAAATGATTTCCTCTATGCCAAAGCTTTAAAATATTTACACCTATGTTTAGATTTAGAATGTGTTATCCACAGACTGCATATGTACCTAATATGTCCTGCTAAAATATCAAAGAACAATTTCTTAGCACAAGTAGATGCTAATATCGCACGTAATATAAATAAAACAAAACATTTAATGTATAATGTATAGACTATTTTATCTTGTTTATATTAAAATATATGTATGTAATATATCACAAATGGACTAAATTTAACTTTTATTTTTAATGATGAAACTGCCAATAACGCCAAGAAATTGTGTCTTATTTTTAAAAATCAGGCTCACCAGACATTCAAGAATCATCGGTTATCTGCTAATTCAGTGTGCAATTGGTTTGAACTGAAGTAAGTAAACACACATCAGATATAAAAATTCTCAATTGCAGAAATATCCCAGTCATATAAGTATAACTGAACGCTCTAAGTTGACAGTCCAGCAGTATACACGGATTAGTAAAAGAAGTACTATTAAGTAATCTTTTGAACCCCTATTCTTAATTATTATTATTGTAGGAGTGTGTAACTTAATGTCGAATGTAATTTTAGTTTCACTTTAAGATGAGACACTTTGGACTTGTACCCCTAACCATCTTTGCTTGCGTCGTACTAATAAACGGCCAAAGTCACAACTATTCATGGGGAACATTTAAACCTGGCGATATTTTGCTCGATAGAAACATGATAATAAAAACATATGAAACTAATAAAATTGTAATGGGGTACTACTCCTTTCAATCAAATGTAAGAAACTTACTTAGTTGTTCTAAATCAAAATTTTGTATTATATCCCACAGAAAGGAGCCAACATTTATTTGATCACCGGAATTCGATTGATTGATCAGTACAAAAATGGAAAGGGCGGATATGCATATCTCGACAATGCAGGTCCCGGATTTACTTCTGTGTCTATTAGTTTGAAATCTCAGCGCAGTGAAGGATTTAATTTCATAATAGAGATTTATGGCCGGACCGTTTCATAAAGGAAGAATGTGGAAATAAGGAGAACATGTCTTTAACAGAGATTAAAGAATTAAGTTTACAGACATTTTTTTAATTGCCGATCAATTTCAAAGAAAATTATCTAAGATTTATAACACAACAATCAATAATTTGTATCTTATCAGCTATGATTATTATTAGAGTAGTGACAAATTTTAAAATCATATTTCAAGAATGGATTTTAAAAATTTACTTGAAAAATTCTATTAATCAATTCCTTTCTGAAACATTTTTTATTTTTTTCTTTGATAATTAATTAAAAGTTATTGAAACATGTTTCTTTTAAAATTAATTAAATGAACTTTGGTTGATTATGATAATACTAGCTCAAGTATTATATATTAGAAAATGGAGAAGTACAACAAACTTAATATATAACCTGAAATACTAACTCTAACCCATCCACGAGACTTTTTTAATAATCTTAACTTCAAATACAGATGCAAATAAATTGAGTTGAAAAGTTTGCAATTATTTTGTTTATTCTCATGTAAATTTATAACTTTATGGAACAATTTTGTGCCTTAAAATTTAACAAATTAATCAATAGAAAGGACAGATGTGACAATTAACTATTACACTTTCATTTGCAAATCATTTGCAATATACAAAAACAAACTTTGGTAAAAACACACAACAAAAAAGATCACAATTCAGCGTACAAAGATTAAGAGTGACACTACAGACAATGAATCCAAGGAAAAATTTGTCATGCCACAATCAATATGTAAACAAATGCACAATCTACATCCAATAAAAAAAAAAAATTGCATGACGATCTTATATAAGAGAAGACACTTGATTTTGCAGCAATTCAGTCATTAATTGAAGTTCTTGTTGCTGGATATTAGTGGAAGTAGAAAGGTAGAGCGACTACAAATTGATTTGAATTTATATAAATCGTATTTAAGTAGCAACAGTAGTTTACTAGTAATCTTCTTTGTAGATGAAATACTTGGGAGTTGTTGTTTTAATGGTCATGAGTTCTTGCGTGAGTAAGGCTTACTCGCAGAATAATATTATTTGGGGTGCTGTCGGACCAAATGATGAACTCCTTTTTAGAGATCGTGTAATTCAACCTATTAGTCATAACCAAATTGTTACTAGGGATGTGGAGTATCCTCCATTGGTAAGTATTTTTTACTGAAATACTGAGCTATTCTCGATTGACTAAATCTATACAAACCTGTCAGTTAAAACTAGCAAAAGCATTTAAACAATTATATTTTGCAAATTTAATAACTTTAATTAAATCCAGTTCATGAAGACAACAAATACACAGAGTACTTATAACAATTTCTTAATAAATAAAAACCAAAAAATAAAATAAATTGAGGTAATCAATGTTGATAAACTCGATTGAACTTAGTACCATTCAGTGGAGCTGAATTGAGAGATTATCAACGATGGCTTCAGAATTTAGTAGACTATCATTTTTATTTTCTTAGCCTATGTTATAGGTACACATTTAAAAAGTTTGCTAATATAATGCATATCAATTGATCTTATGAGGCAGCCCCGCATTACGACAGTAATAAAATCTTTTCTATCTTGCAATATAGAACTTCTTTATTTGTAATGCTTAAATGCATACACCTACCTAAATAAATACAAGGATCTATCGACAGTGCTTATTTCTTTATTTTTTTAAATAAGTTAAAATATAGACAAATAAAAAAGTGTATTTAAATAATGAACGCTAGATTAATATGGAAATTTCATAGGTTTGATTGCAGAGACCTTAAAATATGTAATTTTAAATTAAGAGTGATGATCGATTCTAAAATAACTGGTTAATAAGCGACTTTCGCAATCATTAATTTCATAACATTTTTACCTTGGATATTAGAGATAATCTTTTAACTTTTTAAATTAGGGTCAAGTTGCTAAAAATTGTACTTAATTCTGTTTTTGCCTTGTAAAATATTTAATTTTTAAAATAGGTTGTAGAAATAATCACCATGCCACATTTAATCACAACGTAGATTATTGCCTTTCCGTATAGCTAAATCAAAAATCAGTTTATTACTTTTCTTATGTGTACTAATAAATTACTAAATTTTCGAAAAGATTCAAATTTCAATTATTCAGAATCGGTAAAAAAACAGAAATACTCAAAACAATATTCTTTTCTTTCTAATTAAAAAAACGTTTTACTAAAAATCATTGGATTTCATCAGTTGATTTTAAATAATTGAAAAATAGTTTCCTGTAGTGAGTTTAATGATGAATGGTATGGCCATAGAATAATCTAGCTATGATAGATTTTTATTTAAAAAAGTGACTTTTATCCTGATCCTTCTAGATTTTATATGGGTAAAGTTATTTTACTACATTATCAACCGATAACAAATAAATGAAAAACACCTTCATATAGTGCATTTGATAGCGAATGAATGTAGAAAGTTTTCATTAATGCTTAATTAAGCTGTGTCTTAAAAATATGTAAGACTGCATTTCGGCCACATTTCGCTTCAACTTTTAAAGAATTTAAACATGATCGATATATATAGTACAATGAGACTACGTAGTTTCATCTCATAGCTAGTACTAGAATGTTTCAAGCTCAACTTTACGAGGCCAGTCTTGCATCTCAAAGCATAGTGCATATCTCTATTTGTTCACGCACAATAGTTCATATTTATTTCCTGGCACTCAATGTTTTAGGGATCAACACCTTTAGAGAAGTTGCAAAATGTTAAGGTCAATTATAAAATTCGCTTTATTGTGTACAAATAAGCTTCATGTTCATCTTGTATTTGTACACTTCTTACAACTATTTTATTATCTTTTCTCTCATTTAGGGTGAAGATCATCAATATACGATAACAGCCATTCGCTTAACGGACGTCCACACGGACGGTAACGGAGGTTACGCAACTCTTCAATCTGGAGGCCCAGGTCAAAGCCACTGCACAGTCCATTTTGTATCTGCACTTGGTCACTCGATCAACTACATCATGGAAGTCTACGGACGAAGAAACTAAGCAGTTTTCAAAAGTATAAAGAGATATTAAAGTGATTTGATCTTGGAGGGCTTTTCTTTTATTAACGTATTCCAAGTGATCGTGTCATATTTCGGCTATTGTATGTATCTTTTCAACCGTCAGTGTCGTCATCGACCAAAGAGGGTTCGTACATTCTGAATAGATTTCTGGCTAGGGTTCAATTTTCCCGCCTTTATATCCAGGGTCGCCTGCATTAAGCGTGGCTGGTAGTTTCGAAATGAGAACTGCGCCCTTTTAACTAATCATGCAAATGCTGTCAACCCATGACCAGATAAATCACGAGAAAAACTCGGTTACCACTAGAGTGTGGAATTTTATTCTGTCGAGATAAAATCAGCGCCACAGACGGTAATTTGACATAATGAAGCAATTATTCTGCCTGTCGGTTCTTGCCCGATGCACAGTACCCGCATCGCTGCGGCGGAATTCTTTCCGCCAGAATATAGGGCTTTTTTAATTAAGAAAGGTGTTAAAACTTAACGAGCGTTTAGTTAAACGTTAATTTGCTTCATTTCGTATATTTGGAAGGAATGACCGACGAAGACGTAAGAGACTAAGATCTGGGTATAATTTAAACGGTCGTTGATTGCTCGGCAACTTCTTATCTAGGCACGATCTGCTTGTTACCTGTGGGATTACCGCTCGATCTTCGGACCTATCTGCTTTCACATGTCTCTTTTGATTTCCAGTCTTTACAGACCTTCGATCTATTAAAAATTTCATTTCGAGGCATTTTAATTTGATTCCCACTAGACATGTAGAAATCAGTGATAGAACATTAATTCGTTTCTCCTCTCCCTTCTAAGCGGTAGTTCAGGTTTTATCGAAATTTAATTTTTGGTCTTTTGTCGAATTTATTTTACCCACTCGATTTTTGAGAGACTGTCATAAACGCGTAAAACCCTTTCCTCCCAAGAAAGAGTCTCCTGACAGCCTTCCGTTAAAATGCCGCACAAATTAATTCTAAAGCGCATAGGTTTAAGATAGAATTCAAGAAACGCATACTCCAAATAGAGATGGCGCCATCTAAACGACTCTTGTACAATCCATCCCGATAAGGGTTCGCTCAGGTGTTCGAATAGAACCAGTTGGTCCCAGAACGATATCGATAAGTCTGCATCTTTATGTCGGGCACCTACAAGTCCAAATGGACCTTTTGTTTGCGTACCTGCCCCATTGCAGCACCGGGGCCCCAGACTCTGATAACCTCAAAAGTATCATATTCATCCTCTCAAATGAAGCAATAAATAAGGCGAAAGTCATGTTGCTTTTGTTGCCTCTGTTGCTCCTCTTGTTGATGGGGCAGTCCGCCAACGCGCTTCTTCGGTTCAGAGTGCGCACCGCGGATCAATTTCAACTTTATCTCTTCTCTGCACTTTTCTTCCCAGACACTTGGGCGATTCTCGGAGTTTTCGAATTGCTTCTTCATTGCGCTGGCGGATTTGATGGATCAATTTACAATTTTGGGATGTTACGATGGCAATTAGGGTTTATCGCGATCGAAGGGTGCATTTATCACGGGACGATATCGCCAAGTGCAGGAAAGGGTGCATCACTCCTTCAATGATCGGCATTGAGTGCTCATTTGTCTTCTTTTGTTCTCGATAAGATAAAAGTGCTTATTTGCTGAGCAGTCAGAAGGATCGTTTTACAAGAATTTATTGCCAACGAAAACCTTTATCAATTTTTTCTTCCTTTCAACAGGATTGTATTTTTATTACTTGGACTTTTATTTTATATAAGAATTCGAAACGATTTGTAATTTTTATTTACCTGATGGCAAAATTTGGTTATTTTAAATATGTTTATAATTTTTTTCTCCTCTTCGTAAAAAGAAATGTTCTACTAATTAATAAATAACTTTTTGGGGAAGGACACATTTTTCTCATTGATTAAGGAAAATTAAAAAACCCAATGAATCTCTGTAGTCTAGAAAAACATATGTTGGATTTAAAGTTCAGAAAATCCACTTTCGGTTCCCAAACTTACCTAAATAATTATAAACGTGATTGCAATTTTGAAATATTAGGGGTACAAATAAGTTTTGAGGGTTTCTTATTTTTTTTTGTTACTTTGTAGCTTTATTCAGAGAAATTGGTACAATGTACTTTATTCAAAGTATTGTCAATCTTTAGCAACGACTTTTCTCCATCTTTCAGACAGCATACAGATTTTGCACCAAAAAAATTCCTCGTTCTTTGAGGCAATCCAAGGACCGACCCAATTCTGCCATCTTCGTAAGGACTTAAGTGCTGCTCGGCCATATCAAACGACTGGAACAAGTGGTAGACGGTAGGAGCAATATCTGGTGAATACGACGGATTGAGTAAGACATCCCATTTCAGCGCCTCCAAAGTTTCTTTGACAACATATTGCTGAGCGTTCCTTGGATTGAGTTCATACGGAACCTATTCTTGTTTTTGCACCATACCCATGGGCTTGAGACGGTTTGAAACCGATTGCTGAGTCACACCCAAGAAAGCAGCAGTTTGACATGGTTAGAGCACAAAGAAAATATGTTGTTTACACTTCGACAATTTATTTGTACCCCCAATAAATAAAAAGAGAACACAGGCAGAAAAGTTGTCTCAAGCTCCAAAAATTTGATCCTTCATTGTTTCAACCATTACTTGAAATCAAATCAATCAGAACGGCATTTAAGAATATAACCTGATATAAATGGTGATGTTGGTTGGCCTAAAGAATCATGTGATCTGACTTCTTTAGATAACTTTTTGTGGGGCTATTTGAAATATATGGTCTATGCTAATAATCCACAAACGATTCAGGAATTAAAAATGAAAATATTTGTGTTATAACTAAAATGGAACCACATTTGTTGATAGACATGCTTCGATATCGATATCGATAAAAGATACCAACCTACCAGAGGTGGTCACTTGACCAATATTTTGTTTCATCAATAATTCTCAAGTCCGTGCTTCATATTAATTTTAATAAACTTGAATTTTTCATTTAAAAACTAACCATTTTTTTACAAATTACTTCCTAACTTCAAATTTGGACTCCCTTTACAACCACGATAATTATAACCTTTAACTAAAGATCACATAAAATCTTTGGATATTAATTATTTAAATGTGTTTATTAAAATGTGCTTACACATACGAGTATATGTACACCAAAACTAAATTAATGGACATGTCCATAGCAAATTGGTTCAAGAAATAAAGAATTACAGCCTCATTTTTAATCTGCTTTCAATATGTTGAAGAAATGAATAAAACAAACCTGAAAGCGATTGGAAAATGTGATGAAAATTTTCCTTATTAATTATCTTCATCTTCAAAATTTTACATTCTTCATCAGGTCTCATGTAAAAATATAAAATAATTGATTTATTATATCGTAATCTTTTCCTTTCCATTCCTTTCCATTTTACTTTTAATTGTTAAATTTTGGTTAATTTATTACGAATTGCTTTGAAAATTAGAAAATATGTGCTCATTTGCAAAGAGCCACGTATGTTAAATAGTTCTTCATATTTTATTTCATAGTTATTAAATTTTTTACAGCAACTTCGACTGCGGGTACTAATTAATTTCTCTCTCAAAATCGATTTAATATTCACGATTAACGCTTTAACTTATAGTTTTGACACAATTTAATATAGATTTTTCGAGAATATGGTAAGATACCTCAAAATATTCATGCGTTTGAATAATTTTTGTGTCCCAATGTTTTTATTATATTTCATCAAAATTTGTGAAAATATATCAAACCTAATGTATTCCGTTAAGAGTAATTTATACAAAAACTAATATCCAAAAGTTTTGATGAGACAATAGTAACAGACAAGTGGCTACGCACAGCTGAACAAATTTTTAATACATACTGCTAAAGCAAGCATTGCTTTACGTGTGTGTTGATAACAAAACAATGAAATTTTTTGAATTCAATTCTGCTTAATGATCTAAAAAATAGTTTACTGTCATTTGAAATATTTCAAAATTTTTGTCATTACGTTTAGGAAGAAAAAATAATTCTTTCCATTGTCATCTCGTAACAGAATTCAGTTTAATAAATTTAAGTTTTATTCAGTTTTTTTTTTCGAAAAACTGCCAGGAACAAGTTTTTACCCATATCGCTCGCCCAAAATATAAAAATCTTAACAAGTTATTTCTTTAACGAACCCATTTCGTTTATTTATGGTATATTCACACAAAGCATTAATTATAACTGAAATACTAAATAGTAGGAGAGTTCAATATAACATATTGTGGTTTTGTCGAGGGTTATATGTTTATAATTTCATAGTTATTTTTATGATACCCGATTTTGGTTACATTTTGTACAGCAGTACTTATAATATAATATACATCTAATGCGATTACTTATGTAAGTTTTGGATTACACCTTCCAAAATATTTTCCCCATATTTTCACCGTCATGTAGATATTATGCGCAATTGCGGACCACAATTTAATTTCTGCATAGTGAGTGTTTCGACCACCTTGGAGTAATTTGTAATATCCAGTCGTATCATGTCGATCGTGAATATGGACAGCTGTGATATTGTAGTAATTATATGCTCCCTAAATGAGTATATTTTATTAAATTATATTTGATAATAATAATTGAAGAAGCAAACCTCTGGTGGGTAAATGATTTCACGAGAAACGTGTCCAATATGGGCTTCTGTTGTTTCAACCTTAAGCTCAAAAATAAGAGTATCTCCTTCATCAGGATCCCTATCGTCGAATTTTTTCACGAGCTCTGCAGATATCACAATTGCTAAGAAGACACTAGCCAGTATTACACTTCTAACAAAATTGGCAATTTCCATTTTTGCTGACTATCTGAAGTCACTGAGTGGGTTTTAATTAAAAGCTTGAACATTAATGATTGATTTTTTATCATATTACCTGTTTAACGTATTCGAAAGCAAGCACCTGCACAAATTAAGAAGTGAATAAACAAGAGTAACACAGTCAAGCGATTATATAAAAGTAACACTGTAAAAAACAGAAAAGCAATTGTTTTAAACGATGGCTACACATACAAGGATTTCTCTCTTTTGAAATACTTTTTCACAAATTAATAACTGCTGAAACTAATTATTCGTACAATACCTAGTCATTATTTTATAATAAAAAAAATAAATTTAACTAAAGACAAATACAAAATAAAATTGCAAAAACAGTTTTATGAAAGGCATTTGATATATTTGACTTTTACATGAAAGGTATCTTTTTCCGAATTTAGAACTTACCCAATATTTTTAAGCCCTCCAAAAAGTGTAATTTCTACAATTTTTCATAATGTATTTGTTTAATAATTATCACCAATAGCACTAAATAGTGGCAGTAATGACAAAGTAATTCGTTACGCAATTCAACACGAGCGTTTTAGTTATAGCATCATTCGTTAAAATTGATATTTGATAAAACATTTTGCGTAAATTACGAATAAAGTTAAAGTAAAGAATTTTTTGAAAAATATGGAACTACAAAAAGTACAAATGTTTTATATACATCTTTTAAATCCCTTAACGAAAAATCATAGCACGTTACAACGAATTTTAAATGGAAGCTTAAACTATAGAGACAGTAGCAAAATAAAGTAATCTTGATTTGTAAATCGTAATTCGTAATTTTTTTAACGCCAATTTTCATAAGAGGATTTTAAAAGCTGCTCTGAAATCTATTCTAGTCTAATATGTTTTAAATCTTATGGAAAATAGATAAGGCTCTGCAAAGATAAAAAAATGTAATTTCAACGTTATTAGTTGACTTAGATTTATGAAAGAAATTATATGAAAATTCTTCTCAAAATAACACTTTTCAGCATCTTAGCGCCTTCCGAGGGTCTCTCAGCGAATTCCGAGGTTCCCAAGGGTATTAAGTCTTTGAGAAAAATAATCTAGTATCTTAGTACATAGTCTAGCATCTAACGACTCTTATGCATTGAAGAGAACTTTTAAGCATCTCTCTGAGTGACATGAATTCTACGCCATGGGTAATGCCGACGTTTATGTCTCGTTGGAATACTCATTCATTACTCTCAATATTAATCAAACAGTATTGCCCAGACATTCGATAATGTTAAATAGTTGCATCATTATAATGGCTTTATCACAAACCTAACACCACACATTCTAAACGTTCCAATTACCTGTTAATTGCAACCTTCATTAAGCGCAGTTATTTTTATAGCCAATTAGCAGAATTTACTACCCACAGTTTCTACAATTTAAATGCCTAGCCCTTCAGACGTAACTAGGAAGACCGGGAATACTTGTTATATTCCTCAAACTGAATTGCTCACCTCAGGCAAAAACTTTTATCCATGACCATCTTCTAATTTAAGCGATAATTCGATTAGAATCTTACGATTATTTTTATAGCTGCAAAATTGTTGCATTCGTTGTGCGACGAGCCTTTTAATTAAGAAGAGACTGTTTGTCAGATAACGTCCGTAGGGCATTATAGAAGCAGCGTGCAGGTTATCTATGGAACGCTATCTTTACTTTGATTTGTTTTCTCAAGACGCTTCTTTGTGCCATCAATTAAGGGCTTCAGCGGTTACGTTCGCGAATTACCTAACAATAGAAAATTACCATTTGGACTGTAACTATGCTGACGAGGCGGGAACGATCGTTTACGGTTGAATAATCCTTTTCTTCTGGCCTCCCGTTATCGGTTTTTTTTGGTACTAAGTTCTAGAGCACTGTGTAGTTCCTCCTAAAAGTACTGATTAACTCGACGACTTCAATGGGTGTACTCTGAACCGCAGATCGTTCAAGGCGATAGTGACGCAATGAGGGATAATTACAGAGTGACCTTTATGACGAGGCGACAGGGGTAAAAGGGTGTTTTCGCAGCACCGACCATCTGGCCGTTGTGTCCCTCCCCTCCGTGCGGTCTCGAATCAATCAAATGTCGCGCCATCGCAAGTCATTCACATCATTCTGTCCTGACAGACAGGGGCCGTTCAGGGGCTGCGTTTTGCATAAATTTCCGCGTCAGCGCCGATCAATAACAGAGCAGTCCGCAGATGTGCAACATATCATTTCGCGGAGTGCTAATTAAGTTGTAATTGAAGCGGAGATGTTCGGGCTACCCTGCCAACCATCTTGCCAATTTCCCCATTTCGTCCAGATGATTGCTGCCTGTCTCGCGGATGATGAAGGGCTACGGGCAAGGAAAGTGTCAGGCTGTAATTAATGCGAGCTTCTTAAGGGCTTAGCCGCCAGCACCGTTCGTACTTCCCTGGACGGACCTGACACGGTATCTTCGTGGAAAAAATTCATTTGGGGACACATAACTTACGACTAGTTTACCGGGGACAAGAGCAACGTTTAAGGTTTGAGCCAGGTAAAGTGATAAAGGGGCAGTCGCCGGGTAATTTGACACGGAGCACTCCTGACGCCTACGTGTCCGTGTCCAGCCCGGCTGCATTCATCGCTTGGGCCACTTTGTGAGAAGCAACATGTTCCGGGGCTCCCCGAGCCATTCATAAAACTGCTGCTGCCCACTGTTCACCTTGTTCAGGCCCTTTTTATAATCTTCTACTAAACGGCTTCAAGACGCAAGGTGTCAACCGATCCGGAGCCAGAAGACCGTGGAAATTCCATTTGGAACGTAATTACTAAGAGGACCTAGAATTTATCGGAAAATAATTGAGCTGGCCCAACGGAGGTGGACATGTGAGCCCCGAGAATTGGGTTACAGGGGACTCGGTAGGAATGCGAACAAGATATCTCCTGACTGAGCAGGTATCAGGAGGCTCCGCGATCAATTTTATGAGCTTTAAATTGCACCACCCGGGAAGATGTGAGCTATTGCCGGGCTGTTCTTTTATATTTAATTTAAAACAGCTGTGCCCAGAGATACAATAAAATTTCCCATAGCCAAAAGTATTTTGAAAAAAAGGGGAGGAGAAAAATGTAATTTCATTGCTGTATGGCAAAATAGCGAATAAATAAATAAGGAAAATTACTGATATTATAATTTTATAAGAAAGAATTGCTTACAACCGAATATTAAGAAAACATCTGAACATACAAAGAGTCTAACAAATACATGTAGAACTAAATCTCGACCAGAAAAAACTGGTAAACTTAGATAACTGACAATAAGCACTATTTACTATACGATTGCAAAAATACAAATAGCAATAAAAATCCATTGCACTCAGTATCTTAAAACTAGTCTGCGAAATTTTATGAATCTGAAATTGAAAATATTTTCAAAAAAGTCATATTTTGACAATTGTCGATATGTTTTTAACGTTATTCAAAACCTTTAAATATTGCAATACATAAAACTTCTGAGGTAGGCTTGAAAACTTCTTTTTATTTCAAACAAAATTCGTTTTCGCTCATACAAAATATAGAGAATGAATATCAGCAGAGGTTCAAGCTTTTATCTTAAGAACGTTTTTAAGGCTCAATGATTTATGAATAAATTAGTAAAATAAGTAAAATACGTATTTTCACACTTATTTATCCATTCAGAAGATAAAAATCTATAAAAATAATCCCTTTATCCCATTCATTGCCAACTACGAGATATCTCGTAGTTGCCAATAGCTGAATGTGTGGCTGAATATAATCTCAGCAGCGAATGGGTTATACAGGGTGATTCGTAAATAAGTGGCAATCGATACCTTACCAAAATTTTTAAAAAGTTTACGTTTTAACGTTCATACCTGCCACTTTTGTTAACGGATCGAAACATGTGAGGTACTGTTAAAAAGCTCATAATGCATACTTTTTATAACCTTACCTCTCGTCCTACTGTATTTCGAACAGAAGTTATTACGTTTTATATGACCTCACCTACCTACACACGCGAAAATATTTCAGCCGTTAAAAAAGGTCTGAAGCAGGGACACAGCAGGACGACAAAAATTGCTTATCGTGACCGCTGATTACAACACTATAAGGAATCGATTCATAAACATTGGAACACTTCTTTACGGATGCTGTGTATAAAATCGAACGTTTCTTTATTGCTCCATCACGCCTAATGCTTGGTGCGATAACTTTCATGTTTTGACTGAAAGTACTACATATTTCAAGTAGTAGTTCCCCTACTATTCGTGGGGATCAAAAAAACGAACCCAAGTAACAATAGCATAACCAGAAATTTTCAAATTAAACGGATTTACGTGAAATTAGGTAGGTAGGTAGATTGGTGTGGCCAATTTTGGCCCATTGTGTTACCACGTAGCGCAGGAGACCATGGTTATTCGTGGGATTCGAACCCACAGCCTCTGGGACGGTAGGACAGCGCGCTAACAACTGAACTATCAGAGGCCCCTACGTGAAATTAAATAGCAACAATATTTTACAGAGATTATTTAAGAATGTACTTTTGAAAATCGACATTTAAAATTGAATATCGAATATAAGAAGGAAATTTTGGATTGTTGATTTAATACCCAATAACTTGAAATTGAGCGGTTAGGCATATGACTAATTAGATAGACCATAATTTCTCACTAATAAGCAATTAACATACCATAAAACGGGGCTAAATTGACTTTACAAATAACTTTGACAGGTTTTAACAAAGCGCCAAAATACGCGAATAAACGCTAGCGTAGCGAACCTGTGTAACTTTGAGTGTGGGAGAAGTAACTTTGCGAACACCTGACTCACCGACCAGCCAGTCATTGAATCCGTGTGTAATGCATAAAACATTATAATTTTTTTTTATCAAAATGATGTTAAAGTAACCTAAATGCTTTGGATCTTCATCATAAATTGCATATATCATTGTGGGAGTGGGGTGTGAATTTGTTATACATTTGTCGGCCGAAGGACACATTTTTCTATTGGAGCAATTTGGAATTGCTATTTGGAATTTAAAGAAATTACCAACAATAAAATATCAAAACATGTATAAAGTAACCCCGTTTTACGGTATGGTTGTCAGTTTTAATGCCCTTGCATACGACACAAAAGCAAATTAGGTGGTGGTATATCATATCGACAGATTTTAGTAACACTCCCAAACTGAATGAAGTACGTCGGGTGAGGCTGTATAACTCCTCACTAGTAGAAAATAAGAATAAATTCGTTAAAAAACAAATTTTTCATCGCCGATCTATGAAAAGTTGATATGATGCATATCTATCGAAATCCAAGGACAACCTATACTATCAAGCGACATATCTTGTTTTATTAAAATATAACGAAATTAACCAGAGCTGCAACTCTATAGTTGAACTTGCAAGAAAATTCAATTGGTTTTTTGTATTAATTACAATCAAAATATAATACATACACAATTAATAAATAATACATATATATATTATTCTAAAAGAGATCCTATGAGTCGAGTAACCCTTCCATCGGTTAAAAAAGATCGGCCCAAATAAAAAATAAATAAATTTTTATCAAAAAACTCTTAATTTGAATTTTTAATAATTCCTTTATTTATCTTTTTCAGCAATCAAAAGCGGTTGTCATGTAATTTCCTCAAAGCTTTCTAAAAAAAATTAATTACTACGATGCAGACAGCATTAACTTTCCGTTCAACTAAAGGCCATAGATTCACGACCTGTGGCAGATGATTAAATGTTACTGTGTCAGCGCGATAAATTATGAATTAATTTCAGGAAGTAGCAAAACGGCTCACAATAGGCGGCAAAAACCGCAACTCTAAGCCAGAACACATCTGGGGGCCCTCGAGAATGAAGCATAGCCAGGGCAGGCAATAGCCGCGGGGGAAGGCGCATTAATTAACAGCAATTAACTAAAGATGTTTTCTACTCGAAAATTTCGTAATGGCAGACTCTGCGGCACAACTCCCGTCCGCCGGTGCGGCCCATAATCCGTGTGTTTGCATAGCGAGCGATCATTCTATTGCCTCGTCTCTCCCGTTCTAGCCAGCTTCGTCGCATTTAGACTGGATATTCGTGCAATTAAATTATCGATCATTAGAAGATATCTCGCTATTATTTGCTCATCAGCAATTGGCATTTCGCCGGTAACCCCTCGGCACGCCGATATGTTTACGTTCGAACGATAATTGCAGATCGCCTTCGACCGAAGCTGCGAGTGGGATGCTGCAAAGAGACCCACCTTGGAACCTCAGTTTCCAGGTAAAACTGTGGCAAAAAGAAGAGCAGAACCCGCTAAAAGTCGAAGACGATCGTGTAATTACTGAAGAATGATCCTCATACGCGGAGCCCGATTAGAATGTTTTCGCGACGCGAATTTCACGCTTCAATTTGATGAATAATCTTCAGATGCTGTAGGCAAATAACTTGCGGCTGTTTATGCAGCATCTCCTCAGAATCGCGACGAATTATTGCTTTTAAAGGAATTAGGGTTTTGGTGAGCTCGTCTTATGCTGAGTGGCTTAAGCAAATTGCTACCACGTTTCGGATATGCTAAAGCCCGCGATTATCGCTTCTTCTATTGTGCTGAGTTGCGCAATCGGAGCTCATTCGCTGCCCGACCTTGGGGTGTCTTGGAGCTGAAAGTCTTATTATGTTAAATGAAGACCCGTTGATTGAGCAATTTGAGGCGGAGATTTGATGGAAAATAGATGTCAAAACAGATGTTTGTTAGATTAATAAGGGCTTATTGAAAAGTCATTAATCGTGTAGCAAAACAAAAAAGGGAGATCGCTCACTTTTGTTGTTTGGGAATAAGCAAACAAAAGCGTGCCCTTGATCTAAACACAATCGGAAGTATTGTTCATTTACATACGCATTTCTGGAGATATTTGTTTTATCATTTCATAACATGAATTTGAGTTTACTTTAAAGTTTTAAATTCCGAAGAAATCAGGACATATACTGCAGATTTTAATGAAAATCAGTATATACGTAGACATTTTAAGAGATTTTGGTTTTGAATCTCGAAAATATTTATATTAAAGCTACCAAGGTTACTAGTTTTACAAGTTCATTTGAAATAACGAATAATCTTTAGGACATTATGTAGACTTTTTCCGGCCTTAACAACAGACCTAAACTTGTCAGGGTACGAAGCTTTGGCATTTCTAAACTGGTCCAAGCCTCAACCAAAATTTGGAAATAGTAAATTAATTTAATAGCCTCTGACCAAGCCTACTCTGAGCCAATCTTTTTATTTATTTTTTTAAATAAGATTAGAGTACTCTTAATGCTCAACATTATTTGTTACGAACATCCTTTTTCATTTATTATTTATAATTTATTGATCTATGTATAAGTAATGCCATTAATTGATTACATAATAATAATAATTAAAATATGTAATAATTTTCTCCCTAGAACCCGTCTCTGATCGAAATTTAGTCATCCTAAGGTCAAGTTTTAATATCAGATTTAGACCATATTTCCTTAACAGCATTGTGCCTAGCTTCAATATTATCGTTGGGCTAAATTTCAAAACCAGTCTTGGACTAAGTTTTAAGTACAGATCTCAGGTCAATCTTAGATACCAGGGCTGGTACGAAGTTACCATCTCAATATTCAGTCACACTATGACCATGCTTTTATGACAGACTCAGGCCAAAATAAAAAAGGACTGGCATAAACTTGGACCAATCATGGGCCATCTAGTGAAATTCATTAGATAATATGGAAGTTATTTTGTAGAACCCAATAATTACCGATATTTCTAGTTTCTGTTCTAGATACACATCGTTGAAATTCTAGAAAAAATGTAACTTTGTATAAACCATAATACTTTGCAAATTTAATTTTAAGGTTTTCCCTCTTATTCTTTTAAAATTCTATAATATTTATTCGAATTTTTATTGCAGATGTTGAATAATTTTTTAATTAAAACGGCCTTTAGATAAGTACATTAAGACATTTAAGTAATATAGGAATATCCCATTACATTTAAATTATGCTCTACCGAACACTGCTCAATACTAGCGTAGTTTTATTGAATTCTCACCAACATCAGTTGTGCGATATAAGTATTTCTAGCGAAATTTACTAAATTTCTAGCAAAACCAAACAGAATTAAGCAATAGATACTTAGTAAATTTTCCTAAATTTTATATTTATAACCTTTATTGGTAAAACAGGCAAATACTTTCTATCCTTTCTAGTAATATTTCTCAGAAAACTAGTGAACTAATCTATAAATTCAGAAATTAATTAAAGATAATTGTACTCATTTGTTTCTTACTCAATTTATTTTAAACTGCATATCTGAGAAACCAACTCTAGATTAATTGTATTTTAGTGAGAAAACAACATGAATGGTTAGGAGTTATTCCACAAATTGTTGTTGCTTCATTTTCAATTTTTAGATATACCTACATCATCAATATTGGGTCTTCCCATATACGTTGAGTCAATTGCTTAGTATATAATACTCGGTATATGAAGTCTTTCTTTTTGTATTAGCAAGCCCTCATCACATTTTAATATTATTTAATTACAGATTACGAATTCAAAATAAGGAATTCGTTATAATATCAAAATTAAAGTTTTGCAGGTTTTTGCTCAAAACTATTCTATTACTTGGTATAATATTTGTGTTATGGTATACTGAATCTAAACTAATTGCCGATTTTTAAAGTTCGTCTCCACCAAAGCTGTTTTTAATAAGTGGTATTAACTAGTTTACTGCTTTATTTAATAATTACACAAAAGGTCATATGCTTTTAGTTTTTCTTACAACACTATAAAATTTAAAAGTACCAAAAATAAAGCAAATTTGGGGCCTTGAAGACTGCTGACTTTCTCAAACAGTGCTTAGGTCGGCATATCTCGAAATATCGACCGCGAAAACAACTTGTCATTAGGTGTGTCCGGAAAACGGAATTCAGAGCCTGCTCGAAAAAGAAGGCAAAACATCGTCAAAGCCCAGACCAGAGAGATATGGAAGCTGCGGCAATATGGTGATTTGGCCGGAATGGGCTCACAGATCTCCCGCAGCCCCACGGGCAGCGGATTGAGACATTAAGATAAAATCTGTGACAGCCAATTACAAAAGAAGTCTAATCAGATAAATATCGAATTGGCCGCGCGACATGATCTGAATTGGGACTGTGTGTGTCGTGCCCATTTTCTTCGACCGCTAAATCTTCCGATTTAGCACCGATTGACAGGCGCAGCGAAATGCCTGAATAAATTGCAAATCTCGACCTGCATCCTGGGCCGGAGCGCGGCACGATCGAGGCCTATAAATAATTGTAAGTGCACGTAAAAAGATCCCCAGCATAATGTCGATGCGATTATGATATTAATGCGCGGGACTCCGGCGAGAGGGCGGTCCGGCCCTTTGGCACTCGAAGTCCGAGCCGGTTGTACCTGCCCGGTAGACCCGGCCCCCGCTGCACCTGAGCACTGGTGTTCCAGCTGATTTCCGTCGTGTTTTATTGTGTTCCGCTAAATCCATGAAGAATTTTATGTTACCTGGGAATAAATTACAGGCGACGTTAATGGTCCGAAGCTGTGGAAAGCGTTAAGCCCTCCATCGGCCATTTAAATATGAAACGAGCGACGGCGCGGGAACCGCTGAAAAACGTTCGAAAGGCCGCTTGGAGCGATTTGCATAACACCATTGATTCCAATTAGGATCAATGCGATGAGATATTATTCTTTTATCCGCTTCATTTTTTAATCTATTATACTCGCGGAGTCGAGCGGTGCGCTAAGCTTGCATTATCTCCGGCATTCGCTGAGGAATGCGCTTTCTGCCCTTATCGCGCCAGCGTCAGTCGTCCATCACGGTCCCTGGACTATCGTGTTCATAAATTTTCGGATCTTAACCGATGACAATCGATTGCTTATTGTGCTCACCATTAGAGGAGATTACTCTTAAGATGGCCCTTCGATAAGAAATCTAAGCGCTTTTTGAATATTTTCACACCATCGCGCGCCGGTGCATGAGGCGATGATCAAGTGGTCGGTAGGATGGACCCGGCCAATTGCAATGCGATCTGAAATTGTATAGATTTTGAGTGGGTTGATTATGAGACATTGTGTCTTGTAGATTTTCGTCCTGTGGAATGGCATTTTATTTTATTTAATAGTAGCTCAGTTACTAGGTTTCATGCGATTTATTGCGAAAACACTATAGAGTGGAATAAAATGTTACTAAAATCTGTGGATGTGACATAGAAACATAGTCCAAAACTAATTTTGCTACTAGAATTGTATTGTACAATTACAATAAACGAATTTGCTATACATGCTATATAGGTTAACTATATTTAAACATTTAGCAATTATAACAGGACCGCAATATTGAGCACGAAAATCTTAGGCTAAATTCGTGTGCGCGATAATAAATAAGATAAATAATTATGAATTAGCCTCATTTTTGAACTTGGCAAATTATGAAATATGAATAGTCGAGAAAAAATCATAACTATATTCAATCAGTTCACTTTTATGTAGGGAACTCTTAGACTATAACGAACTTTCCATAAAGCGAACCAATTTAAGTGACATAGTTAGGCAAGTTTGTTATTATTAGAGATTCGGATGCATCTATATTTTAGTTCATGTTTTCTTTTAAGAGTGCGAAAAACAATCGTTTGATGCGTGAACGTTTCCTTTATTTTACAAAACTTGGCGTATATAAATAGAAGTTTTATTCTCAAAATTTAAAGTAGCGAATACAATGTGACGAACATTAAATTTTTAATTATTACTAGGTATCTATACCAAAATTGATATTAGGGTGTTTCTTGAATTTCTAATTGTGAATTCGGTTGCAAATTTTAAAAATTCAAAATGAATTACGTACGAAATTTTTTTAGTTATCATCTCTTATACCTTAAAATGAAATATGAGAGTTTAAAGAAACCGCGACAAGTATACCTACCACGGAGAGCTGAGCAAGGTGTTCATTTCGAAAATTGACACTATTAATTTCTAGCTAGCAGCGCCCGTTTACTTCATATTGATTTAAAAAACAACCAAAGTGCAGTAGTCAATCAGCAATTTATTTTGCAAATATTTCCCATACTTAAAGGTTACGCATTTAGGACTAGTTAATTTATTTACTTTTCTCGCAATGTTGTAGAGCATAAATTCTGAAAATGCCTATATATCTATGAGTCATACTTCGTATTAGTTATTTGCAAGCTAGTGGACGAGTCTTTCCTACCTACCTAGATACCTGAAAATCTGATTTGCGAATGAAATTTATGTTACAATTTTCACAGAATTTTTAAATGAGCCTTAGTAAATTAGAGGTATCCTTCTTAGCACCTCTGCGCCAATCTGTTAAGGTGTTGAGTTACATGCAACGTCAAAATCGCTCATCACCGTCATAACTCTGTTCAAACAAATTCCCTCACGCGTTTAATTGTGCGCGTGGGAGTAGACCCAGAGGAACTCGAGCAGTACATGCGTGCGCATAAACCACGCTCGTAAAAAGCCCGTAAATAGCTCGTTAAAACGAGCGTGTGGATGCCGCGGTGCAGCATCGCTCCAGCGGCGACCATTAGCCCTGACAAATAAACACAAAGTGGCCGGGGCCGGGATTTTTACTTACATCCAGGTGGGAACGCCCTGCAGCCCGTACCCCGCATCGATGAGCCAGGTGACCAGGAAGGTAATCCACAGTGAAAAATGCTTCCTCTTGAGAAACTCCATGTCGGGAGGGATTTTCTGATCCAAACAGCTCCTGCGGTCGATGTTCCTGTTTGCGCTAAATTCACCTTTCGCGGTGATCGAAACGATTAAACGATTCGTCCGTTAATTTTCACCCTCCTCGGACTGCTCCTTTACACTTCACACTTCCCTCAGTAGGCTTACCGCATCACATCTTCTCACGCACCACGCACTTCACTTTCCACTCGCCGAAAAGGAGTCCTTCACTTCTTATTCCCAAGGTCCCGAGATTGTTCCTCCGCCCGCCTTTTGAAACTCACCAAGAGATCAATTAGCCACTATAAATCTTGCAGTCGGCACGAATGTTCCGTCTGCTGGTCAGCGATTTTCGAGGGCCCACTTATGCGGGATTCGTTAAAAAGCCGAGAATTTTTCCAGAGTGCGGCTGCAATTACGGTAGGCGATCAT
This sequence comes from Philonicus albiceps, assembly GCA_963969385.1. Classification (NCBI taxonomy): domain Eukaryota; kingdom Metazoa; phylum Arthropoda; class Insecta; order Diptera; family Asilidae; genus Philonicus; species Philonicus albiceps. The sequence goes on from OZ017773.1 coordinate 33,569,795, forward strand.
CTGGAAAGAAAACGGATAATTAATTGGGATTTCTTATGTCTCCCCGTCAAAATATTGTGCGTGCTCTACTCGCGGGGGTCTATGAGTGCGAGAAGGTCATTAGTCACTTTCCGGGAATGCGGAGAGATTTTCACTCAATGGTCGTGAATGATTCTGGGTCATTTATTATGGGACTTCTAAATGATGCAGGAATGCTCTGGACCTGACTAGAGTAATACAGCAGAAAATTTTAGGTAAGGAGATGCCATTGACCCTGGCTTAAAAAATATTTCAATCATTTTTCGGAAACTGGTTTGTTTTAGTTTTCTTCACAAAACAGTCAGGGCTCTTAGAAAAAATGCAAAATTTTATACATATACTTGTAAATATGTCTCATTCAACTCATTCTCAAAGCCACGTTAAATCTTCCTAAAATGCTACTCGAGGTGATTTTCTTTATATTTTAACTAAAAGTCAAAACCGACCTCCGATAAAAATTACCTTTAGAAACGAAAAATTAGAAAGGTTAAAAATATTTGTATTTTTTAGAATATTTTATGGGAAACTATTGGAATAATTGAATTTATGTATCTCTTAATTGAAAACGTACAAAATCAAAACGTTTTCACCATAAATGAAAATTTTAAAATCAAAGGTTTACCTTTTCGAAAATATAATCGATGTTTTCTACTTCACAAAAAAATCTTTAATTCTTAATACACCGTCTGTTCACTGTCCTTTTTTCGCAACAACCAATTTCAAAACCAGCCTCCCTAACTACTTCTAAAATAGTCACATTTCTAGATCGAATTCGAATGTTTTGTTTAATGACGTTGAAGTTTCGAGAAAATTTAAACATACCCCAAAAATCAATTGTACTCTACTGGACTGTAATAACTCAAATTTTATTTTACATAACATAAATTAACAGCAACGAAAAACAAATGCAGACAAATTAAATTCGAATGAATAAAGTATTAGAAAATAAAAAAGTATGATGTTACGAAACTGAATTGGATCCGTATACAAAAACGGCTAACACGTCGCCTAAATCTAGAATTAATTATTAAATAAGAAAGAAAAATTTGAAGATATGTTCTGATCTAGCAATAGAAACTAATTAAGGAATTTAACTTAAGAGCTTAAATTAAAAAATAAAAAAGTGATACCAATTTAATAATATGAATTCCATTATCCAAACATGAGTCCTGCTTAAAACTTTTAAGACGTTGCTGCTCTTCATTTTCTCATGCATGGTTCTTTCTGGATTATTTTTGATGCCATAAAATCTAGAGCGATTACGCATTTTTTTCTTACCTCATTCTCTAAGATCTATGTACATCATTAAAAATTAATCAATCACGAGAATTTTTGTTTTACTATAATTAAGAACTCATGGAAGATGTTTTCAGGAATAAAAAAGAAAATTAATGTGAAAAGAAAAAAGTTTTAGTTCAATGGAAGGAGCATAACGCAACGACGATGTAGTGATGAGAAAATTAATATATTAATCTATGCCAGGTGAAGGAAAATGTTTTTTTTTTTCTTTTCTCCAGCAGATGTTTTCTTAAAGATAAATATTTCTTCGAGCTACTCGGCTCTAACTACACAAATACAAATATTTGCTTACCATTACGGAAATTTTAATTTTCTGCTATGAAATATTCTTCAACTGCATAATTCGAACGAAACCATATTAATAAATGCTGAAATTTTGCAATTTCAACAACCATATGATTTGAAAAAAAAAATATGTTTTAATATGTTAATTGTAAAAAGTCAGTTCTGCAGTAAAGACTTGATCAGTTTTAAAATATTTTATTCTTTTGGTTCTCAGGGGTATGTATGTAGCCTCTAATTATTATTATTATTATTATTAAAATTTATTAAAACCATCATATAATGTACAATGAATTAAGAAGGGTACAATGATTAGAATCCAAGTTTTTTACAGTCTAAGATTAAGTTTAAGTTGTTAAGTTGTTTTAACACTTTGACGACCGCACCTTTGACAGAGAGTTTTGAACTTGTCGCCAGTACCTTGTTTAAAATAAAACTTAAAACCTGTATGAATTATTATTATTTAAAAAAGAAAAGCCGTATTTACTAAAATTATAACATAACATTTTTATTATTATATAAGAAAGTTTTGTTAAAATTAATATTTCCTTTTAGTATGATCAAGTTTAAAAATATATTCCAATATGCAACGGAATACTGCAGGAAGAGTACATGTATTGTGTTGAGCTTCTTTTCTTCGGGAACATACACGGTATGCTCTATGGGGATTTTTTTATAAATCCAGTAATACTAGGTTCAACAAATAACAATCCGGATATTTATTTTATGAAAAAAACCTATAATAACAAGTATCACAAGTACCAAGCGAAGTCATATGATTCAGACTGCCAGTAAATTGCAGTCACATAAAGGAGATTCCGGCCGATAACCGCCAGTAAATTGAAATAACGTAGATATGACTTTGGCCATCAAAGTGTTAAGTTGTTTATTTATTTATTGTTACAATGTCAAGGGAAAAACTAATTGAGAAAAACACTTACTGATATTATCTAATTATAATATATAAACATATTTTATCGAACATGAAAAATTATAGAGTTTTAAAATGTTTAATGAATCAAATTGTTATAAGCATTCATACCTATAATCGATATTACCTTGCTATTCCGAAAAAAAATGGAATTTTTACTAACCAAGCGCCCTGCAAATATCAAATTATTCTTAAACGATGAAAAATGTTTAACCAAATTCAGGAAACAAAATTCGTAAGAAAGGTTGAATTTTATAAGCAAGTAAGCGATTATGAAACTGAATATGGTAAATATAGGAAACGTTAATTTTGTCTGAAATGGTATGAAATAAATGTTGATATTGCTTATCATCGCAAACTGTTTTTAAAAACGGAATGTTCTATAAAAACACTCGCTTGTATCTATAACAAGAAGAGCTTTTCTTGTCTATAAAGACAAAAGTGGGCTTAAATTCAATCGCAGTATTTCCACATCAATAGTCGATCAACCCAGGATAACTTTAACTGGTCTGAAAATGTATTCGCCTTTTCTCGCTCGACGTACACAGACGTTCACCTCCCACACCTCCGCCGGGCTGACGAAGGGCCTGGACCATATTGTAGCTAGGCAGATTACCCTCTAAATACAAGTTGGCGTCCGGGCTTTAGTACCCGCCCTCCAGAACCAGTACGCTGCAAAGGGCGGAGCGGAGTGGTAATAACACTTTTCCCGCCTAATCCTAATGGAAGCATGTTAATTGTCTGCTCTACGGAATCCCTGAATGATTAATCAAAGGTGTTCTCCGGGTAATCTGATTAAGCGCCAAAGTCTCCTTAAGTATCGAACATGAAGGAAACAAAAATTCAATGCTTTACCAGCCCATCCAGGAAGAAAGGGAGAAGGATCAGAGCTAAAGCACATTTGCGGGATGAAACGGTCTTCTTTCTTCTTTCTTTTGGGATTCAATTACAATTTGCTAGTGGTTGAAGTGCACCTGCGACATGAATGAGTAGCTATGATTTGACAAAATATCCTTATTACCTTGGGCTTCTTTGGGAATTGGTATGATTTGATGCAATTTCAAGATATTACGTGCAGTGGCCGATTTGATGGTATAGTCCATCTGCACCTGGACCATATTAATTTCAATAAAATTTGAGTTCTTTATTTACTACTTTTAGAAGATCTAACGGATTACGAATTCGTAAATGAAAATGTTCAATCACAGCACATTTAAAAAAAAAAATGAAAATAAAAAATACAGAAAACCATATTTTGGGCCTTTTTGAAAGGTCATGAAAAAATAAAAGTTTGTAAGATAGCCCAAATGAAAGCCTGAGTTTTAATCTAGGCATATCTCCATAGAACTTTTTACACATCTTGAAGAAAATATATTCCATGACTGTCCGCTTGCCATGTGTTTTATTCGCCCATCTATTATATGAAATAATCAGTTTATGGAAAAAAGAATAAGGCCTTGGATCAATCTGTTAATTTTTAATGATTTTTCAAAAATAATGGAGCATGATGGAGCATTTTCATTTACGAATTCGTAGTCCACAGAAAAAAAAACCTATAAAAATAACGTGCTAATTCTTTGCAGACAAAGTTACTGTTGGCCAGTGTAATTTCAATTTAATTATGTGAAAAGTAAGACTAACATTTGTTTACGAAAAACAATTTGTTTCATACGACATACTCATTTTACGATGTTACGCATTTACCAAAAAAGGATCAAAAAGATGAAGATCTGTCTCACGAATGATTAATTGAAAATTTCGACATAGCACGTATTAGTCGACTTCAATTATTATTTTTTATGTGTAATAATAACAAAGTTGTTAGATGTTAAGAGTTGTACCTATTCGCAAACAGCTTTTCAAGGCGTTATCATACTTTTAGCAAAACCATAGCTTTATTTCGTTCATTAGTTTTTAAATTATAAAACCCGAATAACGAAACGCTGTCTCTAATTCCAGTATAATAATAATCATCAGCAGTTTTGAAATTAAACGATATTCCAGAACTCATTTAGCCCGACACTGATTACGTGGAGGTTGCATTACAAATTTATGAGTTGTGATGCCGGAAGTATAGTACAACACTGATTTTTTGGCGACAGACCAAGGCGGAACTGCTGGCACTCAATCAGCCTAGAAAAAACGAAATATAAGAGCAAGGAGACAGACAATGAGACATTTCGCCGTTCGTCAATTTCGATGGAACAAGCAAAAGCAATCTTGCAGGTGATAGCGATGGCATCCATCACAGATTGAAATTTCCAAGCACGTTGTACATTTTTCACGTCCCCATCTCCGTCAAGGAGATTTCCCATTATTCCTTCCCCAATTTCAAGAGCAGAAGTGGAAATAATGAAAAATGCAACCTACTTCGTTTCCGGCACCATCCCCCGGTCCCGTTCTAGTGGCGAGGCTGGAGTTGTGCAACCATCCAAGCCCAGCCCTAGCCAGGAAGTTTTGTCTTCTTGAAATTAAAACTCTGCAGTCGTGTAAACATGTTGACATCTTGTAGGTGGATGCCCCGAGTTGGGCGCACCGAACTCTTTTCTCGGGACGGACGGTTTCAGCGGCCCCTTGCCGCAAAGCGCACTAAATTTACGTGCGCTTCGTTGAGCTACCCTTGCTTAACGGGTGTCCCACAGGTAAATCGAAGTGCCTTTTAGTTTGGGGAGGACCTTAAGACGTATAAAAAATCTCTCTAAGCCGCGGATTAGAGCGACAAATCTCACCAGCATGAGGACTCTTCTTTCGACAGGGATGCGCCCTCAACAGGGCTTATGCGAGCATAGTTTTCAAAAGATCCTCTCTGTTTCGGCAAAAGTCAGCCGAAATCCGACCTAATCGTGCTCTGTTCACATCGTGACGAATTTTGAATGGGTGCCTGTGAATCCGGACGCGCCAGGAGCAAGGGAAGAAGCAGATCTTTATATTCCGTCCCAGCCATCCCAGCCATCCCAGAAGACTCACACATGCCCGAGTAATTGCTAAAATTAGGAACGCATCAGAGGTCTTCAATTACACTGCCTGCTCACCTCTGCGTTCGATTTATTACGCTTCGTGACGTGTTATTAGCCGCACGGTTTCGATGCTCCTCGGATCCTTCCCTGCAGCGCTGCTGCGCCGCGACGTCGTCGACCAGGTACTACGGAGCGGCACGGTGCGGTGCGGCGACACGGCGAATGGGCAGGCTCGTCCTCCTTTTTTTCTGGAATAAGATTTATGCCCCCGACGAGTTTTGTTGGCTCTTCATGAGTTGTCGAGTGGTCTTTTAATTCATATGTTGCTGCCGAGCTGAGTTATGGCATTTTTTTGCATTTTCACCAGGATTAGGTCGTCGAGGGCTCAGGTATTACTTTACTTTTATATAAATGAATCTCACGCTTTTTCTTGCGCGAACAACGGCATTGTTCCTGCCTTAAATATTTTCTCAACGACCACAAAATCGTTCCTTGTCTCTGTTCTGTACGAACAAATTGAACTAATTTAGCTATTAAAATAACTAAACAGCATTCGTTTAGCTTCAAAAGGGTTTTATGTAAGTACGTCTTGCTCTTATTTGTGCACAATGAGACATATATCATAAAATGCCTATTTAACAAAAAGTTAGAGATGCATATATCGCACCAAAAACGTATTTTATTATCTGAAAAAAATAACTGAAATGTAAAAATTAGATCAAGTTCCTAGCCTACAAGTTACTAGCAGTGTTTTGATAAGCACAGAAAAATAACTAGTGAACTTTTTAATTTACAAATTAGTTTTAAAGCCTCAATATTGCTCAATTCTTACTAAAACCATGCAAAGAATTCAGCGACAAAACAATTTAAATAAACTGCGTGAGGATTTCAGAGTTTTTGATTTCGAATTTATGATATTATACAAATTTAATACATTAAAGTAGTTGTTAATCGTCAAAATCAAGTCATTTTAATGTAATTATATAAAAAGGGTCCTCGGTGGATTCCTCAAAAGTTAGAAAATCAAAAAGGTGAATTCAATGTGGCAACCTTAACTTTTCAAATGTAAATGATTTTAATAAAAATTTGTATGGAAGGGAATTTGTTACTTATAATTTTGAAACTACTATCAAAATTTGGACATTCAAAACATAGGATCCATTATGACAACAATATTCTGTTAAATTCTATAAAATTTCAGTGGATATTTGTTAAAACTAGTCTAGAGGAGACGCTGACTTTTTGACTTTGAACCTACTTTTTTCGATTGATTTTTTTTTTTGTTTTTAAATTCGTAAATTTTGACTGAATTTATTCGAAATCAGCTACCGCGAGAAAATACCCCTATACCTATTTTCATGAAATAAATTAATGCTTAGAATTTGACTGATTTCCAGCTTTAAATCAGAAGTTTTGACAAAATTTAAAAACAGAACAGCAATTCAATTAGACAAATATACTTATCTCCCTATACCTAATCGTGCCATAAATTCTGTCACAACTTTAAAGAAGCATAAAATCTAAACAATAAAAGATAATATGTTTATTCCAACGAAATTTATTTTAATAAGATATTGTTAATTAATTAATAAAAGCTTTACTCGAAATGACCTCCTTTAGCTTTTATACAAGCTTTTAAACGTTGTGGCCACTGGTCTATAGCGGCACGCACGGTATTCAACGACATTTCATTTGCTGCTTTCACCAACGATTTTTTCAGACTGTCGAAATTGCGGTGGGGAGTTCTACAGGCCTTGTTTTCTAACTCTGTCCATAATGCATAATCCAGCGGATTTAAATCTGGGCTCCCGGATGGCGAGTTTGCGATAAAGGTTTCACAACACCTTCCAGCACGTTGGTTTGATAAACCGCCGCACCGGTTTTGACACCTTTTTCGCAAAAACGGAGTGTTGTGACACCTTTATGGGATACACCCCACCAAACCATTACAAAAGCTGGATGATGGCCTCGTTGCACCCTGGGAACCGTTTTTTTAGCTTCTTCTGGTGAACTTGCTCCACAGTAAAAATTTTTCGTCGGTAAAGGGGATGTTCTCATGACCATTGGTTGCGTGCCAAAGCAAGAGACTCTTGCATCTTTCCAAACTTATTTCCTTTAACCGTGAAGTTAACATGTGGGCTGTTGACCGACGATAAGCCTTCATATGAAGATCATCTCGTATGAGTCTACTCATCGATCTTGTGGAGATTTCCAACTCCCTCGACAAAATTTTTTGTTTGCGCAGTGGATTTCTACGGATGCGCTCTCGGACAGTTTTGATGGCATTGACTGTTCTAACGGTACGTGGACGACCGGTCCTTGCTCTATCATCTATGCCTAAGGTTTCATTAAATCGTTCTATGGCACGATAAATGAATCTTTTTGTTATTTTTAGCGGTTTCAACAAATTCAAAATTTCAGAAACATGTTTTCCACACTTATGGAGTGCTATTACAGCGATACGATTTTCTTTTACTCTCCACTCCATGATAACGAGTCAAAGACTGTCACCAAACTGATCGGAATATTACGCCGTACAGTTCATTTGTTACAAAGTGCAACATAACGGTACAATTCCAGGCTAATTTCTGAGAAAGCGTGCATTAGAAATTGTGTGACAGAATTTATGGCAAGACTAGGTGAGGAGCAAGCATGCAAAACTCATCATGTCCATCTCAAACGGAACGTCAGAAATCGAAAAAAACGTGTAATTCGCCAACCTTTTTTAAAAAACTTGTTTGTTTTTTTAAATTTTATCGTAGATCCGCCGACTAATCTAATCGTGTTTTTTCCGACCAAAATGTTTATAAACACTCATATTATTAACAAAAAATTTATGGACATGATGAGTTTTGCGTGAGCGAGTCAAATAGAACCGACCTTAATATTTTCCATTTTGGTTAAATGAACACTTCACTAGATGCAACCTGCACAAATGTTTGGCATCAACTGAATAACTTTTCATGATTAGCTTTAACGAAATATACAAGTTCGCGACAAAACTGAACAAAACAATTCAAGTTTCATTATACTTTGCAAACAAAATATGTCCACTTTTGCTAAACTCTGCAGGATTCTAACTTGGTATAACATTGGACATGTCAAGTTATGTTTGAGTGAATAAATGAAACAAACTTTTGTTGACATGATAAGTTTTGATTGATTTGCTGGTTTTTGAACTAATTTGAAATCATGATAAAATAACTTTTCCACGAATTTTAGATCACTAATATATGGAAACGATGCATTTACATCGGGTCACAGTGAAAACTCAATTTTTTTAAAAAGTGGACATGATGAGTTTTGCATGCTTGCTCCTCCAAGACTAGGTATATTATTATACCATTTAAAAAATTTAAAATTACTATACAAATTGCTGCATAGATCTACGAAACCCTGACCCAAAAAAAAGGAATATTTTATAATATTTTCCATTATCCAAAGCATTCAAGCATCCGAGGCATTATTGTTCTCAACTAAATATTCTGCGAAGAGTTGCGTTCAAGTTCTATGGTTATGATCATTTCACGAATGATGAAAGGATGATAAAGCAATAAAAGCAACAGTGCAGACTAGATCAAAGTCACGCTTGCCCAAAACGGGTTAAATTCTTGACTAGCAAAATCTGGTCTCATAAAGAGTGTATGTACAGAAACTGACAAAAACTACTACTACTACTTTTAAATAGAAGAAGTTTTTATATTATTTATAATAAATAAGAGTTTATAATAGAATTGTATTTAAATTATTCTTTTCTAGTAATTGGCAATGCAAGAGTATGTTATTTTTATCCCGTACTTTCGTCTTTCATCTTAGGGATAACTTCAGAAATATCCAGTATTAATTCGATCTTTATTACGATATGCCCAACTGAGTTTTGAAAGTTGAATGTTACTTTTACACCCGGTCTCTCTTTGCTGACCTTGTCACCAATTTTACAGACATTTGGTGCGATACTTTGTTTTTAGTAACATTATACGTCATAATAACTACTATAATTACAAAGTCATAAATAATTAAACAATTTGTGGTAAATTACTGCGAAAAAATATATTTACTTTTGAAAAGTTCACTACAGTTTTTGTAACCAAAATAAAAATTAAAAAATTCTACGCAAGGTGGTCAAGGAGTCAGTAGTCTTTTTTACCAGCATAGGCATTATAAGTACTAGTTATATTTAATATATTACTTTATTTCATAGGTACTATTTATAAATAACGAAGTAAATATGTTACGAATATAAATTCCTTGATTTAACTTGTATTTATGTTGAACTACACAATAAAATAATACTTGGTTATTTTGCGTATTTTGTCACTATCCTTGTGTCACCCCTCTGGCTTTTATGGTATTATAATTAATAAATTCTGGTTAGCTTAACCATTGCATGTTAATGACAATTTATTTTCGTATATTGAAATTTCAAACGATAGGCTTTTTAGACTATCAATAATGATAATGATGACCTAAAGAACTTATGCTCCAAACATACTACCGAAACCACATATTCTTTGTGAAATTCTATCACCCTGGTATCGATCGCCTTATCTCTCAGTCTGCATTTGAATGTTTTGTTTTTCTAGAAGGGAAATCAACCTCAGATTTCTCTGTACTTAACTTAAAAGGGATAAACTCCGCAGAAATACTTCGGGAAAGTTAAACAATGCTGGAAGATTATCAAGTCAGTTTCACGATGGAGCTATCTTAAATCACACAGTTGCAGTATCCCATTACAACAGTTTTGGTTTTTGCATAAATACGAATGTATTGTGGTATTCATTTAGTAAATCCTTTAACAGGAAACTCCTCAGAACTCCATTCAACGTTTTAACTAAACCCCCTTCAGTAGTATCCCGATATCTTTGAAAGATCTCCGTAGAATTCTTGAGAAATTCCTCGAGAACAAGAACAATTTCTTCGGAGGCGAAAGTGGAGCTCCTTCACTTTCGCTACTTCTTCCATTGTGTCCAAGTTGGCTGCTGGGAGTCTAATTCACTCCGCTGGCCTAATCCTATTCAAATTAAACTCCATTGAAAAAACTTTCGCATTGTGACCGCCCATGCATGAAGTGTTCTCACCCGAACGAGAAGGGGCGGCACACCGCCCGCTCGTCCAGAAACGCTCATCCGCCTAATCTGCACCCAGAAAACCCAAGCGGGGCTCCGGTGGCGGATAAAAAGTTGCTTAATCGATTCCGGCCAAGGGACAAAAGAGTTTAGAACTCGCTAAGCCCGCTTCGAGTAATTTCCCGGAAAAATTCTTAATGAGCAGCAGAAGCCAGCGAAAAGGCCAAGATGAAGAGGCCCTTACCTCACCTCGGCGGTCGCGAACGCGATTATGATTTCCACCCCACATATATGCAAATTGAGAGCAGAAGCCGCGAGTGCAGCAGGTAAACAACAACGCGGAGCCTAGCAGTGCCGGTGGAGCCCGCAAGATGTAGAAAAGGTGCAAAAAGCAATCGCGTTATGCAAATAGCAGGAGTCAAGGAGGTGACAAATCGGCGATGAACGCGTGTTGACACGGCCGCAGACAGTCTGACTGGCCACGGGCTGGGCTTGCATGCCGCCGCACGACCAGAGGAGCACGACCCAAAGGAAGTGGGCGCCTAAAACGTGAGCTAACACTAAATTTGGGCCATTAGTTTGCGGAGTCGGTTTCGTTTAAGGGCGAAAGGCCATAAAACCGCTTTTTGTTACCTTTAGTGGTCCATTCCGGGAAGAACGTCTCTGTGGCCTTGCACCACCGCTGGACTAAAGTCTGGAGGAGTTAGAACCTCGAGAATTGTGGTAAACTCAGCAGTTTTGGAGTGGGCACCTATCGCAGCACAGCACTGGAGCAACGGAGGGACTATCTGCCACCATCAGGTGCTTTGCGGTCTCGGAGAGCAGCCCCCGATCGACTAATCCCCAGGATTTGTTTCCGCTGTCTCGGCAGTTTCCCTTAAATCCCCGGTGCACTTCACTTGTGGATTAATTCCATAAATCACAAACGCGCCGCTATCGGGCCGCCGGAGCACACAAACAAACAAACAAACAGGCCACCCAACAAATAATTTATCAATTCCACGGGACTCCGGAGGGTTCTTATGCCGCGCGGACACAACCGGCCACTCTCATCAAAATTTGTTTGCGAAGGAAGCACCCAACTAAACTAGGGCCCCTGTCAGGACTTCGGTCTTACACGCGATTACAAAGTGCATTTCACTGCAGACACTGAAGCACCCGGTCGGTGGTCGAAGGGATCTCGAGCAGCACAAAATATGGGAGCAGGAGCACACCCCTCGCTAGGAACTAGCAACCCTTTCCAGGTAACAGAGGATAGCAGAGAAGAGCGGGCGAACGTTTATCAACTTCCGACGGCGATGCTTCGCGGAGCTTCACCAAGTCGAGCCTGAACGATGAACCGTATCTTCGCGGACCGAACGCGTGCAGTGTTAGTAAACAACTGATGGGATAGTCTGTCACGGCCTGGAGCAGCACCGCGGCACAAACCAGCTGAATGTTGCTGGACTGGGTACCCGTCGCTGGCAACTTGACTGCGCACCCACTCTATGTTGCTGGAACGGTTTCCGGTACTCGAGTACGGACGGATTCGTCCTAGTTGTGTGGGACTTTTTCTAGCTTCTTTGCGCAATCTTCGCCCCAAGGACATACAGACTTTTTTCCCGCTAAAGATATTTTTCCTCTTTTATCACCTGCTCAGCAAGGCTTTTTCGCAATACCTACATACGATGGATCATTTTAACAGCATTTTTTACGCAAATTGCGAATCTGAAAGTTAATTTACTTTTCACAACGTAATGGCAAAGCTTTGCATATTAAACAAAATTATACGCCTCTGCGGTTGCACATTTTGAAAATGTAAACTAATTAATTTTCATTTTGTTAAACATTGTTCGGAAGAAGTTTTAATTAAGCTACCGTTTGTAAGTAACCAAGGTGCAAAATATTTGCGTTGGTAATATACACCCTTCTAATTTATATGACGAGCTTCATAAAAACGCTTTAATTTGAGGTTAGCTCGAAAGATTTACACTGCCCCCCTACAGATTTAATATAAAACGTTTTGTCTTAAATAAACTCACTTCAACTAAAATTAAATAAATTTAAATTTTTTCTCTACGCTTGTTCAATACCGGCTTTTTGAGAAAAAAAAAAAACAACTTTACAAAATAGTTTTTTCTAAATTATTTTATTTATTTATTGAATTCGCTTAATACAAGCTACTAAGAACATAAATTAATAAGTAAAAATTAATTTAACTTAAGCTAAAACAAAAAAGAGAAAAAAATAAATAAATAAGAAAAAAATAAAATGAAATTAGGGACTGGGTAGGCTAGGGCGGGGGCAATAAAGAGCGCGCTTGAGAGAAAGATTATTTAAATGGAAGTCAAAGGTGGAACAGTTGTTGGCCTTACGCAGCATTCGCGTAAAAGGTTCGAAGTGGCCATAGTTTGTTCGGTGGGTTTCGATTCGAAAAGTGGGGAAAGATCTGACGTTACGGGGGTTGGTATTGAGGGATATTCGATGAAGAAGGTCTGGGCAGTCTATAGCGCCGACAAGGATTTGGTGGACAAAGACAATATCGGCTACATCGAGACGAAAAGAAAGGGGCTGGAGATCGATTAATTTTAGGTGGTTTTCATAGGGAGGAAGTTTAAGGTGGTCGGACCATGGAAGATTACGCATGGCAAAGCGGATAAATCTTCGTTGGACAGATTCAATTCTGTTGATGGTTGTGGAGTGTAATGGTGACCAGACCTGACAGGCATACTCAAGGAGAGGACGAGCAAAGCAGATGGAGAGAGATTTGGTGACATAAGGGTTAGAGAACTCCTTAGACCATCGTTTAACGAAGTCAAGAGCGGAATTGACCCTGTTATGAATTCCAACATGAAAGTATTCATTCTATCACGTTTTCGACAACATGGAATTCGTCTATGTAGATCGTCCACTAAATTTCTCGAAGAAGAAAATTCTAGAGATATCGGTATAATCTTAAAAATACTACAGAGTAAAAAAAGATAGAAGATTAGATAGAACTTTACTTTGATATAATTTTGATTCATCGGTACAAACTTTTAAATTACATAAATATTTTTGTAAGCCTCTTGGTACGGATAATAAATTTTTAATATGCATGCTGTTAATAAAAAAATGTATGATATTTTTCCTCAGGGCTGACTTAGTACTAACGAAAGACTTTTTCAAAACTAAAAAGTGCCAGGTCGTACACACATCCCTTTTGTCACCATACGTCTATATATGAAATTTTGCTCTTATCTCTCATCAAAACTAAATACTATTTACTAAAAAATAAAAGTTTAACTAAAAATGTAATAATTAAAATATCCATATCAAAATGAAACATTCTTTTTTTTTTTTTTATTATTATTATTAATATTATTAGCTTAATAAATCCATTACATATAGTAGATAGCCTATTTTTAGAGTTCAGGATAATCTCTTATACAGCTATGATGACTATGTTAGCTAGCTGAAAGTTTGTTTGGTTTGATGTATTAGTTGAGGAAAATAGCTATTGAAAAAACCTCTATGTTTCCTTAGTCTAGTCTATCCTACTTATCTAACTTACATTCTAGGAATTAATTTATGTGAAGTTGTTTTAGGTGTAAAATTTCAGAGTTACGACAAGCCTCATAAAACGTTTGAGATAATCTTAAGATTTTAATGATAACAAGGTCGATATTGAATTCGTGATGAAATGCAGCGGTTGAGTAGTGTCTCGGCAAATTCAGTAAAAGTTTTAACGTTTTATTTTGACTAATTTGAAGTTTTCTAATGTGTGTATTTGCACATTTAAACCATACCGGTGCTGCATACAGTAATATTGGTTGAAAAATTTGTTTAAATATCAACAGTTTGTTTTTTTGAAACATTCTTCAAACTAATCTGGTTACACACTACGACTATAACTGATAATGAGCTATGAATTGTTAGCTTGCGAATTGATTTTCAAAAAGTTAATTCGTTATTTTAAAGATTTTGCCATTTCTGCTAAATAGTTTAGTATAAAAATAACCAGTTATTTTATAAATAACTTTAACTTCCGAATATTGCAATAAATAAAATTCAATTAAAATTTTTGCAAAAATCATCTCATTATTTTCTGCCGATTCAATTTAATTTAGGTGAATTGCTACAAAAATACAAATCCCTTCCATAAATTCATTTTTTACTTATAAAAAAGAAAGAGCAAATGCATTGAATTCCAGTCTTTCTCAAAATGTCATATATTCAATTAAATCTGAATTGAATATGCTCGCAGGTAAACCTTTTTGAGGGTACTCGAAATGAAATGCCCTCGCGCTCCTTTTGCAAACCCATTTACTACCAGCTGTCCTCCTTGTCCCGGCGCAGTAACCCCGAAATTCACGTGGCGACAAGAGGCGTGGTTTCGGTGTTACTTCACACACATTTGTTGCGGCAACATGCTGCTGCTCGTCTATCAAAGTTTGGCCCTGCAGACACACTAGGAAAAAAGGAAAATTTTACCTGAGTTTCCTTCCATTGGAGGCTAACTGCATCATTTTAACACCTGACAGTCTCCTGCGACTAAAACTAGCACCTAGAGGTCCGCGCTTCCTTCCCCTTGGCCATCGGACATCTGATACGAGGCGGCGAGACCCGGTTTCTTTGAACCTGAAGGAAAGTCGGCGAGTTCAAGGAGCCTAAGGAGGCTAATTTAATTACATAATGGACTGAAATGATATAGTTCTCGGTCGTAGCGTACCTTTTGTCAGTTGACCCTCGAAAAAGAAAACGACCCGAGGCAGATTCAGTCGCCACTCAGCCCGTGAACAGCCGCCGCTCTGTGCCCTTTGAATCCCGGTCGATCTGATAGGAAAACCTCGCTCTAAACTCCGCAAGGACACCCATCCGTTGATTTGATATTTGATACTGGAGCCCCACTCCGCGGATCTGCAGCTTGCGGTCACCACTCTGGGACGAGTGTGTGCCGGTGTTGTGTTTTCAAATTTTCGAGCAAACGTCCTGACACTGGACAAATATTTGTGGACAAACCTCCCGACCAGACCGCAAGAGAATCCGAGGAGGGGTCCCGGTCTCGGTACACATTTGGCTTCTAGCTAATAAATGAGATTTGGCCGATCCAGAGAAGAAAGGTGGCCCCTTCTTGCCCGTTGCCTAACTATATCTGGCTTTCTATACCAAGTCCTGTCTAATTGCCGTTCTGTGTCACCTGAGATGAGGCCGTTACGATGCCGCAATAAAGTCGGTCGTGCCACTCTTTGTAGCCACTTACTTACTTGATTAAGGCGGGAAACCTGTTACCTGTTGCCGCGACGTTCATAAAAATGCAATTTTCCATTTGTAAGTGGAAGGACGTTTCGTTATCTCGGGAGAGCAAGATTACCTCCAGCCGTAAAAGATATGCTTCTGCAGTTCATTAGTACTCCCCTTCCCCTAATTAGTAGGTAGAGAGAGAATATCTTTCTCAGGTAGCTAAGATATAAACAATACCTTTTGTACTATTGTGGCACTCTCCTCGAGGAGGTGCTATTAACTAATGGCCCTTTTAGGATTGTCTGATACCCCACTGCCGCTACCGCTGTTACTATCCGGGGTAAAACGCTTATGAGGCAACATTTTGTTAATCATCGTTGTTTGTTTTTTTCCTCGGGATGGTAATTTGCGGAAGCGAAGGCAAGTTTGCCACAGTTTATTGGTTATGATAATGAAATCGCATTTAAAGGGCTGGATTAGCCGCCGCAGACAAGCAGGAGTCAGCCGGCCATAGTGCGGGAGAACACATCCCGGCCTATCAAAATAAATGGAAAGATCCGCAACCCGGAGCTCATAAAAATTTAACGTTCTCCCCGAAAAGGGGAGTTTTATGGGTGGACAAATAAAAAAGTCCCATTTCCCGCAGTACATCGTGCGGATGTGGCAAATTGGGGACGCCACTCGAACAACAGGTCAGTCGACCTCGATATCCCGATGATAGCAATCTCGGGATACATCTGCCCTAATGGCGGGCATCCTGTGCATTTAGGAAGCGGCAAAATAACAAAACCCCATAAATCTCGAAAGATATGAAATTTACAGAACCAGTCGGTCTGTTTTTATTACAGAAATTTTGTATTGTTTCTCAAGATGGAGACACAAATTTCGACTTTTCGACTGTTTTCTTGAATTGAACCCATGAATATTTAAGAATTTTAATAGCAATTGTAAAAAAGAAATATATAACAACAATAATTATTTCATGCCGGTTCAATCGGATGATTTATGATATTACTCAAAATTGTCATCCTGATCATGGTCGTATATATGTCAAGCATAACTCGACATAACACAAAACGTTATTTATTTTAATTTAAGTCTGTAAAAGATTAAGATAAAATTATAAAATTAAAAATTGCAGTTCTGATACGATTGATCCCATATATATTTAAAATTCTCTTAATGTTTTTAATGACAATATAACAAATGACATGTTAGTGAACCAGCCCTTTATTCTTTGCAAAAATTTGCAACTCACACGAAAAATTTTCCTGTCCTTCGAATAACGTCAGCAAAATATTTTAAATCCACATTATGTATAGGTTGACTTTTTCCAATTCTACATACAAGTAATATAAAATGTGTTTCATATATTAACAGCCTAACATTTGCTATATTTTTTTCTTCTGCCCAGAGATTTTGCATATATTTTACATTATTTATCATGAATAAATGCACTGAAAATATTTTAAATTTCAAGTATTAAAATACAATGACTTTTAACTTATATCACACATGCAGAGGAAGTACGGATTTATCGCACGGTTCTCTGTGTGGTAAATGGCAAATAAAACACTGAGTGTTGATTGTTTGAATTGTGGTTGGTTCGGTTCAAAGACCATGAATTACTAGATGGGACACTCTTTATACAAGCTTAAAGCTCTAACTCATATTCAACTTCTAAAACTGCCTGGGGTACATTTTTCCATTAGAGAAAGTAGCAAAGAACTATTGCTTCCTATGCCTTATCTAAATTCCAATAAGAACGAAAGAGATAAGAATAGGCAGCCAAAAATTCTCATCTACAGCACTTACAGTGTAAGCAATACAGTGCAGTGCATACAGTGCAATGCAACGTTTTTTACAATGCATTTTTAAAGGCGGGGCAATCTGTCGGGCTCGCTGTGTGCCTCTGCATGCATGGTGTTAGTGCCGTCCCCAGGAAATGTTCCAGCATAGGGAAATCCTGAATTGAGAATGGGGAACAGGCAGGTAGCACACTCAGAGCATGTATACGGATGCGGGCTGCCTACATTTTTTCACTGTACATTTTTAAAGGCGAGCCAAACGTGTTCGAACGTGTGCGCTGCTTTGGGTGGGTGGTGAAACGTGATTTTAATTTTCTTTCCTCCTCCCCCTAAATTTTTGTCTTTCTCTCACGCGTGAGCCCTTTATTACTATCCACTTTTAGCAAAATCTGCAAGGTCGGTGGATTAAGGGGACCAAGGTCGAAAAAAGATAAGGGAATACGTCACGAGTGTCCCATCTAGTAATTCATGATCTTTGGTTCGGTTCCCTCCCGTACCATTTTTTCATATGGTGCACAACTAAACAAACTTAAAAAAAGGGCATCTTAAAATTTTTAAGTATTTTACATGAAGTTCCCTCCCTTCTACGGAAAACCATAATTATTCAAAATTTAAACAAACTCATATATCTCAGGATATACAAACGACCGACAAAGCTTTTTGCATATCCGGCACTTTTGGCCTTAAATAAACGTTCTTATAAAGTTTCATCAAAATCCGTGAGAAAACCTCAAAATCTATTTATACCAATTTTACAGTATTGTTACCTTTTTCTTGTACCTTAGGTTGGAAATTACTTTTTTTTATTTTTCAAATCATCATGTATATTCTAATCAAGTGAAATCTAACATATGTACATATATAAATACATACAATACATAAATATACCATAGGTTAAAACCCATTACCAGGGTTTTTCTTAAAGTCCTTGCGAAAGTCTCGATCTATCCTATCATTCTTTATATCTATGTCAACGCACAAAAACACCCTCGTCGGCATTCCCATGAATCACCTTGTTTTCCAATTGTTTTGACTTTGGCAATTCGGAAGTAGGGCAGAGTCTCCTTCCGAGGTGGTCCCCAAACGCATCCCATAAAACCAATTCAGCGGAGAACGCTTTCGGCATATAAACAAAAATTAAATCGAAATTAAAGTCACATTCGTGGCGACTGGCGACCCCAACTGTTGCCGGTACGCTACCTAATTTTATTTATAGCGCTGCAAGGCGATGAAAGATATTCGGAGGCGTCCCACAAGTGGTCTTTTGTCATAAAGTGAAAAGGCGTGAAAATGCCGCGGAGACAAAACCGGGCGGGAGAATCTTCCATTAATCTTGGCGACAGTGAGCGTACCGTGCCGAGCACCTTTCCCGCGTTTCATCGATAACCATCGATGGCCGGGGGAAGTGCCGGACTTTCTTAACTTTCGTAGACATGCGAAGCGCACCATAGAGCCGCACAGTCATCTGCTAGGGGAGGCTCCCAAGATCGGAAGTTAAATGGAAGTGAGCTCCGCTGACTTTAATCACTCCTTGGCATGGGAGCCCTTCCGTCGTGGAAAGTGGCGTGAGCAGTTGAAATGCCTGCGGGCTGCACGCCCGTTAATTAATTGGGCGCTTCCTCCGGCGGCGCGGGCGTGAGGCACCGCTTCCTCCGGTGCTATCAGCTTTCACCCGGGGGATCAATATCTCTGAGTGATTTCACTTTCCGAGGAATTCCCCCGAGGGAGCGTCTGGGATGCAAACAAAGCGGACACTTGTTTGTGCCGTCTTACGAAATGTCGAGTTATTTAAAAAAAAAAAAAATGAATAAATAAATCCTAGGGCCGGGGGTAGCAGCGAACAAACACGCGGGATGAAAGGGATTAAATATTTGAAGAAGCCCAGCGCAATGTCCTTTGGAATGCCACTCCTCAGCAAAGAAAACCACGATAAAGGCAACAGCAGCGGGGACGGGGTCTGAATTACGTGAAAAAATCCAAAGAAATTTGTTGGAATTTGCTGACCAGAGAAATCAATTAAGGCGTCCAGGTAGCAATCCGCCGGACTACACCTGAGCGGGCCTTTTATGTGCTTGCTCACTGGTCCCCAGCTCGTTTTGCTTTTGTTTAATTGAGCGCAGTTCGAGTTAATTTGGCCACTTCCTGACGTCACGAGGATGGAAGTAGGGGGGGGTAAAAAATTTGAGGCGAAAAGGTGCACTGGCCAGGCAAAGTAAGCAGGTAATCCAGTTGGATTCACCTGTGATTTTCAAAGAAGGCCCTGTTCCGAAAAAGGAATGCGGCGAATTTCAAAGGGTCATCCGGGGCACCGAGCAGAAGAATAACAATGGACGTAACTTATACTGCGGGCAGGACATTTTCAGTCCATTTTTTCACCTATCATCGGGGTTTTGTCTGCTCCTCGCTTTTTAGGCGTTTCGGACAGGTTCGATTATTGGGGAAAAGGTCATTTTTGTCATCTCGTGAAGAATAATGGCCACTTATGATGGGCAAACGTGCCCAATCGAATGATAATGAGCCCTAAGAAGGGTCGCTAGTCCGATTAGTAATGGAAGCGAGTCTGAACCTAATACCATTAGTCGCAAAATGGAACAACATTCTGAAAATTTAGATGTATTCACTTATTTTACCTTTAAAACTATAAAAAGGGACGATTATAGTTTTATTCCAACCGTAATACCATCCCACCAAATTAGAATTTCTATTTAAGAATAAACATCTTAGCCTGATATGGAATTGAGGTAATTTTTAGTTTGATAAAAAAAGTAATATCAGAAGAAGTAATATTGGGACAAAGTAGTAACCCCCCAGGGCCAAAGTAACCCGAATTTACGGTACATAAAATTGTGGAAAAATATTAACCATTGACAATGAATTTTTTCACTCGCTTAGATTTTCTACATATTTCTTGTGCAAAATTCTTCCGAAGAGATTTATTTTTGGTAATTTCTTTTAATTTGTGTAATTTGCAACACAACAATTTGCAAACTAATTTAATGTAGATGTGTAAAATAACAAGTATACTTTTAAACAATTTGTCACACAAGATTAATCTTACTTATTACTTATTTATATTCAGCCAAAAATCTCTATTTCCTTTTTTTAATACAGCAAAATGACTAGAAACGATTGTTGATTTTACGTAAATTATTTCCTGAACTTGACCTGGAATGCAATTTTAAGCGATAGTCCTTCATGCAGTACTATAGTAATGCAGCAAAATGTTCCAATTAAAGATTTCAAAATTTATTCACCAGTATTCATCAGTAGGTACTATCCTTCGAAATATCGTTGAGTTAGAAAATCTCATAATGTTCTAATTTAAAATTTTTCTTCTTCATCCAGTTTTATTACTAATAAAACTCATTTCATTACAAGGTTTCTCTTAAATTCCACGAAATATCGCTTTTACTATTTCATTTTTATTGGTTAATTCTAGAAAACATTAAATTTGAATTTAAAACAAAACTTTTGTAGAATTTTACCATTTTTGGGGTTTTGTATATCCGAATTCGTATAGTATGTATCTCTCGTGTGTGTCCGACTGCTATAGCCATAGCACCGAATCTATTGACCGAAATTTTACTAAAAATATATCTAAGTTCGTGGAATTCATATCTCCCCAAAAAGCGATTTCAAAATGATGCCATATTTCATTACAAGATGATATTATAACTTTTCATGAGTACTAATTTGCATGTTGAGTACCCACCTAAAGGCATACAGTTGGCGGAGCTTCTATGAATTATTCCGGCCTTAAACTCTATAATGTTTTTATGCTTTTTATTCAGGCCGCATAGGTTCGATTTTATGATATTTGATTATTGAATTTTTGTAAACATGCCCCAAGTTGGAAGTTATTTTTACATTTCAAAAAAATTTTATTTCATGGAGTATTTTAATTCTGAAGTTCAAAACTTAAAAAAATTTTGTTTCTGGGATGAATTAAATGTAAATGTTGGATAGTCCGCTTTAGAATCGAGTTTTTAGATCTTTATATATGGATCATTTTTCTGCCGCATTAACCAATCAGTGAAGAAGAAAATCTAGACTGCGCTACTTGCAAGTTCAACGGCTTGTTTATACTAATTTTTCAACTGGTAAAACGCCTTCTGCGACTGCAAGTTCGCAGAAAGATGCTGAAGGAAACGGGACGCCGCAGAGTAAGAAAATTACAAAAATCCCTTCAAATCGCAATGAATGCATCCGACCAGCTTGAATGCCAACAGCCTGAGTCCCAGATCACCGCGAAGAGGTCTCGAAAGCCACCCAGCAGTATCCCATCTTAATGTTTGCGCGCGCGGCCACAAAACAGGGCCCCACAGACGGGAACAACAACGAAGTCCATGTCCGAAGGTGTCTGGGCAATAAAATCAGCCCAAGGTGGAATCCGGCTCCTCCGGCCGTCGGATTCATCATCGGCAGATTTTGTAGCTTTTGGTAGCGTTTTATTTATGCTTTTTACAACTTTTATTATTAGCGGCATTGTAATGAACGTCGTTCCTACAAAACGACAAGACGGCCCACTCCGCCACACTCCGAAGTAGCAATAATATCGAAAATTTACGACGGCAAACCGTGTCCGGGGCTATCCGATGTTGTTAAGTGAAATCAAAATGAAAAACGCGACACGTGTTCCTTGTAAAGGTAACAAAGTCTGCGGATAAATAGAAAAATTATTCTATCGGATGACAGATTTAGGGTGTTGCGTGGCCGGAGGGCAGCGAAATGAATGAATTTAGCCCCAAAATGAGCGACACAAGTAGGTGAAGACACGTATACTACTGCATTTTGTAACCTCCTTGAATTTCTTAATTAAGATTCAAAACACTTGCTGCATACTGCTATCAAAAAGATAGCCCATAAACAAGACCCAGCTCAAGTCAGGTCTATTGATTGGTAATTTGTTATAACTTTATACTATAGATTCATACAAATGCACTGTTTGCGAGAACATATAACTCGTACTGTGTCATAATTTTCTCTGGTAACGTTTCTAATATCTAAAAGTTATCTCAGTGCATCCCTACTTTTGAAATACCCTGTAATGATAATAAATGTATATACATATACTATATATATTTAATATACTAATACTCTAATCTTTAGGATTTCATATCTTTTAATGTCTTCTAATTGTTATAGTATCTCTTTAGTACTTATGAGAATATTTACTCTGAAAAAAATTCTTGCGACGAATTGCAATATGTTCTAATCTTCTTATATTTAACACTTTATTAACCGCATGACGTAATTGATTGGGTATTATAGAATTTGATTGTAGTTATCTTACATGCACATTTTGCAACAATTCTAAAGGTAGTCAAGCGGTCAAATAAGCGGGCATGTCTTAGAGGAAATAATACCGTGTTAGGCAAATATTCATCAAAAAGTTTGAGCAGCGATTTTTGTTTTTTTGGCGGTTAATGTACCTTTTTTCTTTTAAAATCACCAACAAAATTATAAATAGCTGAATATCCTGAAAATAATTCATACGTGAAGTTTATATGCTATTTAAGGTGGTTTCGATTTAAGTTACCTATTGTAAATTAGTACTAACTTTCATATACAGTCTGTTCAACAAGAAAGGAAACGCATTTTTTGTTTACTTAGTAGTAAACTACTTAGAAAAACCATTCATACCTAATGTCAGATATTTTTCAATAACCTCCTATGAAGTTAGTTTTAAAATCTATTCTATATGTATAACAAGGTGTTTCAGAACTACACAAAAAAGGTACACCCCCATATAAAATCAGTCAATCGCCGTTAATATTGTCGTTTGTTGGAAAAATTGAATCCTGAAAAATCCCTATAACTCATTTCAAAGAAAATTTAAAATAATAAATGGAGATTTCAAGGCATCAGGCCTTGCACGGTCTCTTCCATAAAAGCAATCGATCTAAAAACAACCGAGATATTAGTCATCAAAATGATTATTTTTGGACCCTTTCCAAAAAAAAATGTGCTACTTAGCCTCACTTACAAAATGACTCGAGATATTTTTAAATTATTAAAAAAGTATTTGTTGATATCAATTCAGAAAGCGATTTTTTATAATCTTCGTTTAATCAGAACAAACCGCTGAAAATGCTATAATTTTCCAATGAATTAAACTATACTTGCCCAGAAGCGGGAAATTAATAAACGCACACGCAAAAGGCCCGCCTCATCTAATCCTCTCACAGTGAGATCGTCTTAGCGCAATTTGTCCACGTAGACGACTAAAGCCGCATCTTATCTCATCTTCGACTAACATGTGTTTCCAGATAATTCCGCGGTAATTACACGCTCGGTCAGCCGGAACATTTATTGTCGCAATTATGAAATTAATAAGAGCTCTTCGGACCGCGATTGGATAAGCGGCGGACACGCAACAACCGCACGGAAGACTTATCTATTGGAGATGCGAAGACATCGCACTATCGACGGAAGAGATAAATCCGCGGCTAAACGAATGCTCCAGAGGTATTGAGACCGTCGAAGGGAGATGCCTCCATACTCCTCCGGGACCTTGGAGTGCGCCTGTTGGGATCACTGTGATCGCGGAACATTCAATAAACCATTGCTGCGCTAATTACATGTGTCAGAAGTAGCCGATCGCTGATTTCTACGCACCGAATTTCAAAGCGGCCTCTTCGATTGCAAGTAAAATGGCGGATATCTGGCCGTTGAAAAACTTGCTCTCCTTAACGAACGCCTCCCATTACCGCACCGCTACGCGATCGTGATTTAATTCCGGACTGATTGCATTCCGGTTTCGGGACTGCGACGTTTTTTCCCTTTTTGGACTTTTCCCACCGGACAAGATGCTGATCAGCGATCAGTGGACGCGGCTGTCGATCGATCCGCGGCATGCATTTAAGTGATCGCTCATTGATCGGCCGCCGTAATCGCCGTATTAGGCCGGATCGCAGCGGAACTGATGATGGTTGTTTGAGATACAAACACGTCAGTACGTGTGTACCGCCCAGGTGCTCGCGGGGAGCTCACTACCCCGAGACCCCCACCTGACCAAGGCGCGAGATTAGCGAGTAGCGCTGCACTGATAGCCGCAATTATCGTCCATCAGCCGCCCGATCCTTTACCAATTGCAGCCCAGTCTTCGCCGGACTGCAATTTTTCACGGTACGGAGTGTGACTGATCGCAACCATGCCACCCGATCCGGTCGAGATGAATTCGCAGATGATTGGAATCTGCGGCGACTGACGCAATAAAAAGGCGCGCGATTAAGCGTTCAGTTAATCTCGGCCCGATTGGGAGCTCTCTGAGTGCCGGATACGCGACCCAGGCAAGTGAAAGCGATCAGGGCACCTAGCGAGTTTTTTGATCTCCGGATTAGAAATGGTCGGGACGAGCATGTGTCAGACGAATCGGAACCGCTGGAGCAGGTCGCGTGAATAAATCGCCTTTGATCGTCCGATTTATGGCCGTGGCTTTCTAGACTGACACGGCTAATTCATTCCAGATTACGAGACTAGGGCGGAGCTGGCCTCGTGCAATGCAGAAAAAATCCAGAGCTCATCTCACCGGGAGATAGACAGGTAGTGCCCAATACGACCATCTCGAGTATTCTTAAAGAAAATCGAACATTAGCTTTAATTTTGAATAAATGCTGACGAAACGTTTCAATTTTTTTTCCATTCAATTATTTGGAAACGAACGTTCCATCTAGGTGAATGCATAAGTCGATATTTAATGAAATAGGCAAAAATGTCGACGAAATTCACAAAACTAAACTAAAACTGTTCTTAACACGTCTCACCGTTTATTTTCCCACTTACTAAGTTTTCAGAAAATGGTTCCGACAATAATTCCTCTACTTTTTAATTTTCTAAGCATAATTTATTTATTTTCGTCTTCTTAAAATTTCACTCAAATTTTAAACAGAAAACCGTTGAAACCTAAAAATTATTTCAAAACAGGTGAGAGAATTTTCAGCCCGCAAATGCTTGGTATAACAATTTCTGAACTGGCATACAATTCGAAGTCAAGACGCAAACTTATTTAAAAGTGTCAGCCTACTTCTTGCCATGAACTTTTTCCCGCGAATATCTAATACAACAACCTAAATATAAGTGCATAGCTTAGGTACATTGAGTTTTAAAAATCGTCGCATATCAATTAGAACACAAAATTTAAAATTTGTCTGAAAACTTTTTATAAGATAACACATTCTTTTTAATTAATTCTTTGATATTCACGATTTCAAGCACTTTCCATTTTGCTTTATTTATATTCTAGAAATTCATTTGTGCATTTGCAATGTTTAAATGTGGATTATAATGTTAAATAAATGAAAAGTTTTCCAGATTTATTTTTAACTATTGCAAAATAAAATTCTAATTTTATTCATGAATTTCTAATGTTTACATTGTGAAAATTCCTATTAATCTATTTCATAAAATCAATATTGATCTACTAGATTTGAAACTTTAAACTGAAATTTTAAATTTAAATTGAATACAACTAAACTTTGATTCCAAAAATGTTACTTCTTTTAAACTTGCCTAAATTTCTTAAATTAAAATCAAATACCAAAATAATATCTCTCTTAAAATGAGAGTAATTTGATTATTTTCGTATTAAAATTCAAACTTTTTGAATTGGGTTCGAATTTATTTTAAGGAAATACTCCGATCTTGTTTTCTGTAAAATTTTTATTTTATCATACGAGGTTTCGGATCTTGATGTGCACCCTTTATCAGGAGTTAGTAAATGTACTAACAAAACTAAGAAAACTAGAAAAATAAAATTAAATTGTAAATAAAACCAGGCTAAATCACAAATCTAGGAAAGGCCATTTTACAATAAGTTGTAAATCATCACTGATCCTCTCAGCCCCATATCTACCTACCTAGAGTAACCAGAAAACTATAATACAGGTAATAATAGTTCGCAGTGATGGTCTAATGGTTTTGGGATTTAACAAGGGAACCCAACTGGTATCAGCATCCACAAGGACACAACATATTAAGGATCTCGTAAGTCGTTCTGATACTCCCTACCAAGCCAACTGAGGCAATAACCTTAAAATAAAAGACGATGCATTTTTATTACGTTTCTGAGAGATCTCTGCCCTAAGGTAAGTATCCTTTTCGAAAAGAAAGGAACTGTAACTATGCAAAATATGCTTTATAAAATGGTTACCAATATTGAGAGATTATAAGAAGTTCCAAGAATTCGGGATGTTATGATATTTTTTAGGGTTTTTTGGAAACTAGACTTTATGGCAGCTCTAGGATTTTTCAAATTTTTTTTACGATCACTTTCTTCACTTTCGGCAATGTTGCAAGAACATTTCAAGGATCTCTTTTAATTCGAAACAAAAAAAATGGAATGTGAGGTTCATAAAATTGAAAGTAAAATGTACTCTAAGACAAGAGACCTTTATTACTTAAAATAATAATGTTTCACAAAAATATCTTCAGTTAGGCCGTTTATTTGATTGAACTAATAATAAACAACTTACTTTCAAAATAAATGGCTCACTTATATTTTCTGCCATGTATTTATGTTATGCTACGTATTTCCTAATATTATACGTAAATTTATTCTACTCTGTACATTCAATATACCTTCGTACAAAGTAATTCACCAACTCCTACTTTTATTGAATTTCAAAGGTATTCAATTTTTCAACCAGAATGACGTTTTAGTTGCGAATTGTCAGTCTTCTAAATATTTTATTTTATGATCATTTTAAGCCGTATTCCCAGTTACGTGGAGTATTTTATTCTTCAAGTAAGTTGATTTACGACTTTGAACAAAATTAACCAGGGACTAAATTTCAGTGACAATTCGGAAATTTCTTAATAATGATATTAAATTTGTTTGAAACAGATACAGTTTGAGATCACCTTATAGATATCGAATAATATTTTATTCCAACAATAAAAACAAATTATTTTAAGAAAATTGAAAACATTTTTCATTAATTCATTGTATCTTTTCACACCTTAAGCAACTTCATTCAAAATGTCGCTCAAAGAAATGACAGAATTGTATTTTTACGATCACCATGGGGGGAAATTCAACGGGGAATTTCGGAAAGTAATTGCGACCGACGAAATGCAAAATTTCATCGAAATCCGTGAACCTCAAGCCCATTTTAAGTCATAAAAACATTAAAAGGGGTTAGGACAAATACTTAAAATTATAAGATCACAATGTGCCAGAGGGTAGCCGGCTTGGTCCTATAGTATTAAACTTTTGTGATGTACGCTTTTATTTTGGCGTCTTAGTTAACGTTTCCTAGGAAACTTATAACCGAATTTAACACTGTTTCAATGTACAAAATTTATATAAATTGTGAAACAGTGAAAAACGCATCCGGACATAATTTCATTGTTTTTGGCGGGAAAAATTTTGTATTAGGATTGGACTAATGACTCCAACTCGATTAAAACGGTCCGCGAACTCTCGAAGGACGTTGTATTAGAAAAAAATGGATTTACATTAAATCTGGTAATACTTCCCCCCACACGGACAGGGGGTACGTCAGTCCCGCAAATACTTCTGCAGTGATAAGAGAGGGCATGTTATCTCTGTCATCTGCCATCCGATTATAGGCTCACAACTACACGCTCGCGCATTTTTAAATTTATTCACATAAAGTCGCAGAGCCCACACAACTTTGAATCATATGAAAGGATTCGATTGTGTTTGAGTGCTCCAAGCAGGTTTGCCTTCAAGGTGTACCCACTTATGCACTGGCAACGAGGGCTATCTCCTAAAATTCAGCTACCTGCCCTGCTCAGAGCCTCTCGAAGGAGAAACGTGTTTTAAGCCGCCATTCCCATCTCTTTCTGTCCCACTCAGAGGAGCCGTTATCGCTGTTGCCAGTACTTTCAGTTGCTCGGCCCGGTCGAGCGAACCTCGTCAGTTCCGCAATTGTTAGTCAGCCTGAAGTTGCGGTCTTGCCTGTAGCGCTGAGTGCTTCCATGATAGTTGAATGTCGTCACTCGAGCCGTAGAGTTGTGGTGTTATCGGTTTACTCTGAAACAGATTTTCGGGTGCACTGAGAGTTTTTCACGACACGGGAAAGATATTTAATAGAGAAAGTAAAGAGGGCGAGTGTTCTGTTCAAAGAATGTTTTTGTTGAGGCAAAAGGGCAAAAGCAAAGAAAAGGTTCTCTGAAGTGTGATAAGCGCACAGTGACGTAGTTATCAGCGGCCGAATGCGAGGCGCGAGAAAAACTTAGTTCTGTGCTTATTTGTTGACCCCGAAAATTTGTTGAGAAGTTTTGTGTTTTTATCCCTTAGTACAATTCAGCCGCACAGTAAGCAACGTGCTTTCTCATTGAATTTTATATTTTGTGATTTGTTGAAGCCGTTCACTCCCAAAGCTCGACCGGGCGAGCAAGATCGCGAATTTAAAAAAAAAAATGATTGCGGTAGTGATAAGGACTATCTAGTCAGAGCCGAGCGCCAGTGAGCAATCTCCGAGTCGATGTCGGACGGCCGGTACACCCAAGTAATTACGACGCACTATAACATGACGACAAACGCTGAGATTTTGCCATACCACCAGACGACACTATCCATTTCGCCAGCAGCGACCCTGCCGAACTATCACGGGACGACGACCCATAGTTGGAGCATGGAGGACCATCTCATGCAGCAGACGGAGCTTCCCGGGGGCCACATAACGCACCGACCGCACCACCTGCTTCGCTTCGCCCCCTACGCACTGCATAGACCCCACCTGCAACCTGTTGTGCCGCCGCTATACCTGCACGCGCCGCCCAGGATACCAGCCCGACCCAAGACACCGATCTCGCCCCCGCCACCCGAGGGCACCCACATCGGCCACCTGTACCCGGAGATCTTAGAAATCATTTTCCAAAAGTTGGCTGTCCGTGACAAAGGCAGAGCCGCCCAGGTTTGTACTGCGTGGCGAGACGCCGCGTATTCGAAGAGCGTGTGGAAGGGCGTGGAGGCGAAGCTGCACCTGAAGAGGCCATCGCCTACTCTCTTCGCATCGCTGGTCAAACGAGGCATAAAAAAAATCCAGATACTCTCGCTACGAAGATCACTGAAAGATGTCGTCATCGGGGTCCCAAACATGATTTCGCTGAATCTGAGCGGGTGCTACAACGTCTCCGACGTCAACCTAGGGCACGCGTTCTCCATGGACTTGCAGAACCTCAAGGAGCTGGATCTGTCCCTCTGTAAGCAGATCACAGACTCTAGTCTCGGCCGGATAGCAACGCACCTGAAGAACCTTGAAGTGCTCGAATTGGGCGGCTGCTGCAATTTGACCAACACGGGCCTGCTCCTTATAGCCTGGGGTCTAAAAAAGCTGAAGCGTTTAAACCTGCGATCGTGCTGGCACATTAGTGATCAGGGCATAGGTCACTTAGCCGGCCTAAGCAAAGAGACCGCTGAGGGCAATCTGGAGCTGGAGTACCTGGGCCTGCAAGATTGCCAACGGCTCAGCGACGAAGCCCTGGGTCACATAGCACAAGGTCTGAAGTCACTAAAAAGTATTAACCTTAGTTTTTGTGTTTCTGTCACTGATAGCGGTTTGAAGCATGTTGCTAGAATGCCGCAGTTGCAGGAGTTGAACCTGCGGTCCTGCGACAACATTTCGGACATCGGGATGGCCTATCTGACGGAGGGCGGCAGCGCCATAGTCTCCCTCGACGTCAGTTTCTGCGACAAGATCAGTGATCAGGCGCTCAGTCACATCTCCCAGGGCCTGTTCCACTTGCGTACGCTTAGTCTGAACCAATGCCAAATAACCGACGAGGGAATTTCGAAGCTAGCCAAATCCTTGCACGAGCTAGAGACGCTTAATATCGGGCAGTGCAGCAGGATCACGGACAAGGGCCTCCAGACGCTCGCCGAGGAGCTGACGAACCTGAAGAATATCGACCTGTACGGATGCACGCAACTGACTCCCACCGGCCTGGAGATAGTCATGAAGCTGCCGAAATTAACCCAAGTGAATCTCGGGCTGTGGGCCGTGAGGTGATGCGCCTGCGCAGGTAGGACACCGAGGACGAAACCGGGCAGCGGCCGCCCGCCCGGCTCGCACCGCTTCGCCACAAGGAGGACCATGATCGCGGGCCGCCACTAACCAACCCTAGGAAAATAAAGGAACTGATCGCTTTTTCGAATAATTTTCCTTTCCATTGTTTTGTAAAGTAATCGATTTCTCTAATTGTGATAAAATGTATAAAGCAGAAGTGTACATGTATAGATTAACGGTTATGTAAGTAAACATTAAATACTTTAGAGGTCTAGTGCGAGGCGATTGTTTTGTTTATGTTATCTCTTTTTTAGTTCTCGATAAGTTCTCTAAATTAAGAGCAAAATTATACGAACGCAGACGAGAACGACCGTCGCGAGTGCACGACGCGCGAAATGCAAAATATGTTGAACACTGGAAAAGGACGGAAATAACAACTTCCTTTTGAAAAGTTAATATCTGCCGTTTTATTTAACACTCTTACCTCTACTTAAGACTCCAAATTAATTCTATTGTGCCCCTATATTTTGTGTAAGAACCTTTTTTCGACCTTAGGCTAACCACACACTATAGCCGAAAGTCTTAAAACAAACATTCATCTCAAAACTCTTTTGACTATAATGTGCGCTTAGTCTTACTTGGAAACATAACCCTAGATATCTTCTAAATAGAACAATAGGTGTCAAATTCTGTCCAAACTGGTTTGGTCCGTTCAAAATTCAAAATATTCGACCGTCCACCATATCGATAATTGTTACGCATCAAATATTAAAATACTCAAAACAAAAATGTCTAACTGGCAATTGCAAGGCAAGATATTTCTTCCTATTTCTTTATAATTTTCTTGAACCATTCTTTAATATATGAAGGTAAGTTTAGAAAAAAAAATAAAGAAAAAGGGTCTCTAGAAATGATAAGAGCAATGCTTTTCGGAAAATTTTTGGGTTACGTTCAATCGCCAGTTATGAGTCTCATAAAGAAAAAATAAATAAACTTTAGAAATTAATGAAGGGTATTCCTGCAGTAGAATTAAATTAAGAGTTAAAATTAAAAGGGCATTTTGAAGCTGAAGAACAATAAGTACTTCTCAATGCTATAAGTACACAATTTATGGTCAATTTTTAGTCTTTTCCTGAATTTAAGGTTAATGTTTATTTTAAATTTATTAGTTCCCTAATTACCAAAATATTACAAGATCATTACTTTTAAAAAATTGTCGTCGAACGAATCACGGAACTTCAGGCTGCAAAAAAGTTTATATATGATATAATACAAATATAATAAAAAAGTGAATTTATATTACCTATTTGATATATGCTAGCATTTTTATTGTAAGTTTATTTTAGTCAATTACCAACATTTGCAGTCGATATTGATTTAACCTGTTTTGACGGCATTTCTTAGTCCCTTAGTCAATGGCACCTTAGACGTTTAAATACTTCCGCTCAATGTCATGAATTAGTCGCCTTATTTTTGTGTAAATATTGCTGCAATCAATTTTCTAACGAATTTTTTTAATTCTCGGCATAAGCCAACCAGGTTTGGATTTGATTTGTGGTAAATTTCTCTATTGCAACTTCCCCGTAATAACAACTGAACTATTTAAACTAGAAAATTGTATTTAAAAATTATGGAGTACCATCAGTTATTTGTTTGAATGAAAAATTTTATTGGGAGCTGTTATAATGCTCCTTAAAAGACTTACTGCTTTCAGAATTAGGTACCAACATTTTACTTTGCTCGTATTTTTGTTGATTTGTTATATTTATAGTATAGTTACTTTGCCAGCATATATATTCTACGACTTGAGTTCATCTGCGAGAGCTAGCCATTTCTCCTACTTGCACTGCTTCTTTGAGAGAACCGTATTTAACACATTATTGGAATTTAATACCAAAAATTTGTTTATTTGGCTTTCACTATTATAAGCTATAATTAATCTAAATCGATTAGTGCAACTAGACGTCAATTACTTTTCAGATTTATTTTATCTAAACATGGGCAGTATAAATTAATAATTAATACTAATTATTAGTTTAGTTCCTACATATCTTACTAGCCATCGTTTTGTCTGCTAAATCACAAACAATGTGTTAGAATCTAACTGCTTTCGAAATTTTATAGGAGTCAGCAGATTATCTGTGGAAAATTTAACCACTTTCGAGATTTTTCCTACTTTTAATGTTTATGGTTCTCATTCTAATTTAGATGCCACCTAAATTAAATTAACTTTGCTTGTCATGAGTTTAACCATTAACAGATAATATATCATGATTAAGATGTGGTTGTCTTATCACTCCACTAATAAATAAATTATGTTAAATTAATAATTTACTAATTCTTTATTAATTTATAAGGGTATGCTTAGATGTTTGTATCATCGGTTTCAAAAGTTTGTAGAGGACTACTAAGATCATAACAAAACGGTAAGAACACTTTTAAAAAATATTTGAAAATATCTCATTTT
This sequence comes from Philonicus albiceps, assembly GCA_963969385.1. NCBI lineage: Eukaryota > Metazoa > Arthropoda > Insecta > Diptera > Asilidae > Philonicus > Philonicus albiceps. The sequence goes on from OZ017773.1 coordinate 33,602,802, forward strand.
AAATTTATATTATAATTTGTGGTCATGACATATATAGTGATAAATATATTTCATATTTTGATTTGTAAATAAAAAAATATTTATACCATATACATTTAAATATTTATTGTATTCAATACGTATTGCTATTTTTGTGATAACATGTCAATAGGTAGAATTTGTGCATATAATGTTTGAATTCTTTGTTTCTTTTTTATCGTTGTTTTTACCTTGCTTGTTTAGGTTTACTTCTCGATAATCAACATTGTTATCCTCAATTAACCAGTTAGCTGTTTTTGACGAGTATATTCGTCATGGGAAAAAGTGCAAAACTTTTAATTATGACGAGTATATTCGACATGGGTAAAAAATAAGAGTTTGCAGTTAATATTCCATATGAAACATAATTTGTAATTGGGGAGTATACTCGTCATCGCTTAATTTGTTCGATATAATATAGAAATAAATACATTTTCCAAAAAGTTTGAAACAGTTAACTGCTTAAAGGCATAGAAACTATTTCTTACTATTAGCCGTTTATTTACCTGATTTTATCTGTAACGTAGCGTAACTATTGTAACAAGATTATCTTCTTAGATGTGTTCAATTTTGAATATGTTACAATGGGTACTTTTCATAAAAAGGTTTTGATTCCAATGGGGCTACTAGTGCTTCTCATACTAAGAAGTGTCGCGGTGTAAGGGTGGAGTTTTCGTTGAATGGGAATAGAAGTTGTGAGTTGAGACATACTTCGATTGCACATAAAAACTTTGACATTTCCTCAGATACATATGAGGATGGTTACTCTTATAATTATTTTTAGAAGGTAGTTCATAGACAGCCGTTTTCCATATTTCTACGAAGTGATGAGAGAATGTTCAGATCTGCAAAGCTATTAATTTTAAATTATGTTTTATTTAAAAAATATATATGTATATATTTTGCAGGCATGATACTGACATTTTAGAAATCGACTAAGGCTTAAAAAAGTCATACTAGGATTTTGAAAATTATACTCACATAGCTTCAACTGGAAAAAGAAAACGTCTTGAATTAAAGCAGCCGAGCTGGGTATAAAATAACCAGAGGGTCCTACAGTTATACATGTATCAAGTTATCATGCCGACTGAACTCCAGAGACCCTCCAAGCCTATCATGATCGAAATTGTCTTTGGAGAATCAGAATCTGCTCTGCCCCGAGGACACCGCCAAGACCTCGTTACAGCGGCCCTATTCGAATCCGGTGAAGAATAAAAAAGACCCCAGTCGGCCGTATCGTGTCCAATCCGAAGTCGTACCTGCACCAACTTGGGCTCTCACGACCCTTTATACATTATATGCCATTTATTGTTGCTTCTTTGCTCCGATAAAAATTCACAGTCCAAGCTCGACGGCGGCCCCATGTCCTTCTTGCCGTTTTTTGCCACCGCACCACCATTCGCTGCTGGCGTTTTAGGACTGTAGAGAGTAGAGCAGAGGAAAAATTTCTTCCAAAAAAGCCAATTCAAAAACAGTCCCCGGAGGCAATGGCGAAGAACTAGAAATCCGCCGACCGGACGGCAGCCAGCTAAAGCAGAACACGGCGGCAATAACAACAACGCGCAACGAAAAGACGGCTCCGCGGTAGCGAACAGTATACCCGCTGTCCGCAACGCAACGCAGCTCACATCGCGCTCCAACGAAACGCGAGGGCCCCGTGCAGCCGCCCGCCAGTCGAGCACCAACCGATGCATGCAGGTGTCTGTCTCCCCCTTCACCGGTTTCTTATGTTTACCCTCGCACACACTATCAGCACACCCGCTTCCCACTCGCCCCCTTTCCAAAACCCTAGCGGGAGTCGCTCCCTGCCCGACATGCCCCACGATCATACAATCGCATCAAGGACTTTTTGCTTTCTTTTGAGGCGATGGGTGCGTATGTGTTTGCTTTTTTCCGTGCATTTTTTGTTCTAAATTTTCTTAGCGGGCGTATTTGTGTGCAGAGACTCTTTAGTCGGGTTCGGGTTGCCCGAATGGTGCGATGCGACCAGCTAAAAAAGCAGCTAGTGAACCAGCATCGGGGCACCGCCGCCCGGTCGTGCGTCGCTTGCATGACGATTGGGAAGACTGGTTCCTCCGCAGCGTTGGTCGTCTTGCCTTTTTTGTTCGATCGTTTCCTTTTCTTGGGCTCACCGTCGCCCGTGGATGGGCTTGGGCTAGAGTCGAGTTCATCGCGGCAAGTTTAAGTATTCATTCGATCGCTGTACGGCCGGGCAGTGGTGTGCCGGGGACGCCCTAAGCTCCATCGCCACTGTCATGCTGCCTCACATCAGTTCCCGGTAGTCTGCTCCGCTCCGCCCGGCAATGCCCGTATGGTGCATATGTGCACGTCACCTTAGCTGAGCCCCTCGCGGCCAGACGAAGGTAAGAGGGGGCGCTTGGTTGGCTGGGACTTTTTTTCCGTTTCTGAATTTATTGAGAACTGACCGAAATGTGCTCGTTCGGGAAGTGGAAAACTTGCTTGACGGAGCAAAGCGGCGTTGCCAAGTTAGGCGGCCTGTGCTCGCGGCCGCACAGTTCTGCTGCCGGGAGAATCGACACAACGTGGGATTATTATTCAAGGTCCGCTGCGAGCTTTGCTGGGCCACTTGACTGCATTTGAAGTTTCTTTCAATTGGCATTTTTTTTTTCTTGCGGGCCCGCACATAACAACATCGTGGAGAGTACTTGAACATTTCTTTCTTTGAAGGCTCAAAGAATTCGCATTTTGAAATTAGGCTTGTTTCGATTTTATGGCTTACTCATGGGTTTTGTTAGCGCGTAAGAAAGACGAACCAAAAATTCTCATAGAAGTATCGTAACATTGAAAAAGAAAGTCAACATTCAAAATTGCACCACAAAATAATAAGGAAGGAAAGAATTGCCCGTGCAATTTCCATTTTCATTTCGATTATATTAGGAGGTGCATCAGATATTAAATTACATAATTGCCAAAGTACTAGAGCCTGATTATTGGAACATATAAAAGTAAAAAAGTAGACCTACTACTCAATTCCTTCCTGTATTTCGAAAGTATAAAACAGTTAATCTGTAGATTTTCTACAAAAGTCACAACTTTTTAATCAACTATCTCAGCTTACTTTTAAAACAGTAAAGAAAAATTCAAGAGAAGATACACAAATATGTAAAGGCTGATCTTTTTTTTACAGATATACAAATTTAAAATGAAGTGAAACACGTAATTTTCAACCACTTTATCGAACAACTGAGGCCGTATATCAGCACCTATGGATTACTTTCTTTTCGATATGTGAAGTCACTCATATACGCTGATAAGCCATAGATGTTGGATCACTTCGAAGTTAACATTCGCCAAATTATTGCGATATTTGCGCCCCCGTTGCTCGATAAAATAGTCGAAAATTGGACTTCCCGATTACGCTTCATTCGAACCAGCCATGACGCCCATATGACCGAAATCATATTTACAACACTAATGGCATAAAACTATCTTTTAAATAAAACCAACATCAATGCCCATTAACATTATTACGTATTTTATTTAATTTTAAATTTTGTATACCTCTAAAAAAACACCCTTTATATGAATAGTGAAGAATCTTTTAACACACTATAGGCGGTTTATATATGTAGCTGCATTCGCATGCTTAGCTCCCCCCTTAAATTTCCTTTTTAAAAATATTTTATTATATTGAAAACTAACGATAATATAACTGATGAAAACAAGCATTGGTGCATGCTTTCCTATTACAACGTAAGTGTTAATACCCGACCCGCCGAACGGCACCGGTTTGCGGAAAAAGTGTTAATACCCTTCCCGCGTGTTAATAGAAGCGCTACATTTTATATGTAAAATAAAACGAAGAATATGTGAGAAATTCAAAGGTTCTCTGATTATTTGTATACCATCATTTTTGGTAGTTGTTCTTTGAGTTGAAAGATTATAATGATAAAACATTTATGTTATCAACATATTGATTATTTGTAAACGTTACGGAGGGGGGTATCTTTCAATGGTAACGTGATAGACAGTGCGAAACTCAAATCTTAAAATGTAGTAGAGTAGTATAGCTATACATTATATGAAAAAGTAAGAACTAATTCAAAAACTGATAACCTTTAGTTAAAAAATGATCTTAGGATGTTCATTGTAACCGAGATCTCAACGTCCAACCATCCGACTTTCTGGCGTTTCGTGGTCTGTGGTTCATAAGGCGCTAAAGTCTGCGATGCAGCTGCCCCGATAAAGCATTATCGCCCATAATAACACCGACAACTCGAAAGTATTGCAGAAGGCAGCGAGGAAAAGGCGATTCATCTCCTGGGGCGCCTGTAGCCCGCCGCACTGCATGGAAAATTCTTCCGTGCCATGACTGAGCCGACCTCCAGCGACGCTGTAGGTCGCTCAAACTTTCAACCCTTTTTCCTTAAAAAGCGCGCGAGTAATCGCCACGGAATCGGCGCAAATTTTCATCTCTGCCGTCGTCGACGCTCAACTTGACGACGATGACTGCCTGAGCGGAGCTCACTTTAATTATTCGATCGCGTGTCAAGCTATCATGCAACCGGCCATGGCAGACCACATCGTTTGTTTCGATCGAATCCGTTCAGCTTTTTTGCATTTTGCCCATGGCTGGGTGGCTGCCATACTGCCGCCACCGCTGCCATCATTGACGCTATTTGGCGGTGGGCAGGCTACCCGCTGGTGTCTTTCATCGTTTCGCTGGCAACTAAGAAATTGTTGCTGTCTTCAAACGAAAACGGAATGTCCGCGACTATCAGCCTCAGTCCAAAAGACCTGCACCGCACTGCCAACGGTGTTGTTGCTGCAGGGGCGCCGAAGCCCGGGATCGGGCATCAGCAGTGCACTTTTAAGCGATAGCGCAAACAGCAGAAATACACCTCCAAACGGAACGAAGCCGAGTGTAGCCGGTGCCGTCGGAGCATTGCATTCGAGGTCATTCCCATGGAAATTGTGTGGAAAGCTGCTTTTTTTGGGGGACATTCGGTCGGTGCAAGCCGTACGCTCGCTCGCAGCGCCAAACTAGGTGGAAATGAGGCTCTCAGCCGCCGTGGGGCCGTGCACCCCTCGGTTGCTTCGTTCGACGCTGGCGGCACCGCGGCACAGTGCACGGTATGTTTGCCAGCTAAATGGAATGCAAGGGATTAAAAGCGAAATCGATTGGGGGAAAGTTAGAGACGACTTGATAATTTTTTTCTTTATTCTTTTTATACTCTGGTTTTTTTTTTTTCATCATTTTATTTTTTAATTATGAATTTTTGGAGGAGATGAAATATTCTGACGTTCGGTGCACTAGGGGCTTCTGTAATGAGACAAGGGGTACTTTTTAAATGCGAATATTACATTCAGTTCGCAAAGTATACCGATGGTTTGAACAAATTTAATTTTCAGATTATACAGACTCCAAAGAAATCTCAAAATTAAAATTATTCCTCATTAAAAGAAATATCGCCAGTTCATTTACTCATTAATTGAAACAAATTTTTTGTTTTAAATAAGATAAAATAAAGAATATTCTTTTTTCAAGCCCTATTTAATTCAAATATTAAATTATGCTATATTGGATGGGAATTGTGTCAATCGATTTTCATAATTTGCAATATAATTAACTCAAAATATAAAAGCAGTTAGAGACATATTTTTGGTTGAAGGAAGTATACCTGAAAAGAAGTTTTTTTTTTTTTTAACTGTGGCTGCCTAAAAAGGCACACTTAGGCCAATTTTTGGGCAATTGTGTTACCACGTAGCGCAGGAGACCATGGTTATTCGTGGGATTCGAACCCACAGCCTCTGGGACGGTAGGACAGCGCGCTAACAACTGAACTACCAGAGGCCCCAAGTTTAATCTTGAAATAGCATAAAGCGAGGCAATTGAAAAAGGAGTGAAACTAATAGCTTCGTGTTTGGCTACATTTAATCCCTTAACGCACACTTTATTGAAAAAACAAAAATCAGAACCCAATTCAATTATATTAAGAAAATACATTTTAGAACCTTGTTTTGGCCAAAAATAAGATTACTCAAAATTTTACAGCAGCATTAAATACGACGACGCTCGAATTATTTCAAGTGTGCACAGTTTAATCCTTTTACCACTCTCGAATTAACTCTAGCGTGTTGTACGTTAAGAGGTTAATCCGTGTATCCAAAAGCTAAACAAGATGTTCCTCTTGTGAGAAGAATAATGGGAATGAGTGGGGTAAGATTAAGTACTTCTAAAATTTCTTAAACCAAAAGAATTGCAATATCGATAACATATTTATTATAAGTGGCCAATCCTATCTATCCCCCCTATCAATGTTGTGAATGACATTGAAGTAAAAGGTCTCGTAGATCAATGAGTTAAAAAGAACCATTTTTTACTTTGATCTAATTTGATTTGATGTAAATTTTGGTTCAAGTTCGTGATTACTTTATAAAAAAAAGGAATTGTTGTGACAAGTTGCATTATTTTAATAAGTCATACAAATAAAATCAAATCAAGAATTAATTTTTATTATATTTAGAAACAGTTTTTTCTGTATACTAACTTTCGTGTAGAATCCGCCGAAGGAGAAAGCTGGGGTAAATAAATAAAGACGAGATTCAATTTATCCCATTTTGCCCTTCGGTTAATTCTATACGAAAATTATTTACAAAGTTATAATACTATGCCCAATAAATCAATCTTTTCCCTTGCGTGGAGCAAGATGAGTTGACGTGTTATGCTTAATATTTTAGTTATTTTTCTCAAACAACTTGAAATATGTTTCTAATATAGCAATTAATAAGAAAACTGATAATCCAAGGTTTGATTTGCATTTCTTTCCTATATACTAAACAACGAACTTCTATTAACTATGAAACCTTAACACATCGCGGACCATATATTTTATTATTAACTTTAAAGATAAATGAAGCGTAATATTAACTGAATAGGTATATGACACTGACACACGAATATACCTTTGGTAATAATACTTTGGTATGAATAATTAAAATTTATTAAAAATATTTACCTAACGTGTGCTTCTAGACAGAGTAAAATAAAATCATCTACTTCCAACTAGCATGTCATCTTTGCTAATAATAAGACAAAAACTACGCGCAAATTATACCTTTAAGTCCATCAAGTCCATCATAAGTCAATCAATCAATCAAGATTAATAAATATTATTTTTGTTAGATGGATAGATTTAAGCAATAAATGTTAATAATAAAGCCGTTCCTTGATAAACATTCCCGCACGATTCAAATATATTTTTATATCTTTCTAGCTTAATAACCGATGAGTTTGAAATCTGAATTGTCCAAACCGGTATTATTTAATCCAAATATTCTAAGCTTAAGTCTGCAACTTTCTACTATCAAACTTGATTTATTTGCATATTTTAGTTTTCTATGATATTGTCCCAACAAAGATATATACATTATATAGTATAATATAGAATAAGCAGCGAGAAATCAAAACTTTCTTATGCTTGAACATAGTTGCATCAAAATTATCACCTCAATAAAATTAATAGTCCAAATAAATCACTTCTGCGTGATCAAGATTTGATCATAAAGTTGCCGTTGTAAGAATTGATTAATTCCATCAAAGATGTTATCTTGATTCTCTATTTCCGAAAATAAAAAAATTCAAATATATATTTATTTCTGACAAACAAACAAACCGTGTTTTGCGCAAGTGCCAACGACTTGATAATTTTATCTTGTTTGAAAAGACGCAGGGTATTTTAATTCGTTTGAAGCTTGTAAAATTCTCCACATGTTGCTTTTTACTAAAGGTTTAAGCTTTATAAACATGCAAGAAAAGAGCCACACCCGTTTTACAATTTAAAATGCCAACAATTTATTTACACAAATTAAAGAGAAAATATTTTTAAAAAGTTTTTAAATTCATTTCTCTTTAGGTCCTTGAAGAACAGCAGGTTTTTTAAATTTAAAAATTATTTAAGATCGTTCTACTTAGGTAATGAGAGTAGAAAGATTCGAAAGTATTAGAAAACACAAAGTTAACAATTTTAAAGTAAAAAATAGCTGGAGTAAACAAATCCATTTTTTACTCATCGATTGCAACATCAAGCCCAACATAGCGGTTGGGATCAAAAGAGTCCCTTTCCTTCGCAGAGGCTCTAAAGGGTCAATAAATTATTTTCCGACAGAATTTGAGATTTTCTTCTCTCTTAAGAAAAAGAAAAAAGAAGACTAAGAAATATCTGAAAGCATTGAAAATTTTAGTTTAGCATGTCCTTTGTCCCCTGGGGTACGTTGCACCTTCATCGGGGGTAAAAGTAAATCTTGATGGCATCCTGTCCCTCCTGTCAATTCCCTTCAAAAGCAGATACAATAGCCAGACTTGAGGTAGGGAAAAAAACGTGAAATTTGTTCAGGGCAACAAAAAAACGCATCCTGTGCGCATGAAATCCAAATACCTGCGCAGCTTAGGGCTTATCGAACATGCCTGGATATATGCGCGGAACGGAGCAAACCAGAATCTGTCAGAATCGGCCACGCAACATTCTGCAGCAGGATTTCGGGATGACGGGCATAAAAAACGCACATGTTCCCGTTCCCGTCCGTCGAATCGCTGGCAGGTCTCTGATTTTCGTTGATCGGCAGAAGCACGGTGGTAGGTCAGTCCCAGGGTCCGGAGAATGTGTACGGCTGCAGATACCGAGAGACAGGATGTGAATGCCCGAAGCACAGAGTTGTGCTCCAGGGAGGAAATGGGGTGCACAGGAATGTCCGGACGAACAAAGATCTAGGGCAAACAAAGCATGCCAGCGGAAACGCCTGAAAGGAGCTCGGCCATCGCTTTGTTACGGCCTCATTGCTGCGATCCGCAAAAATCTGGCTCTCACCCCTTCATTTGCAAAATCTGCAGTTTACCCTGAATCTGGTTCACTGCATGGCCCCCAGTGGGCTCAGCCTGGTGGCTCCGCAGGCGGCATAGAACGCTGGTTTGGTGGCTCCACCGAGCGGAGCAGACTAGAGAGTCTCTCATGTGCAGCCGGTTTCGTGCTGAATTGAATTATTTCAATTTTCCCTTTTTCTGTGGGTGCTATGCCCGGCCGATCTCAGTGGCATCGCGTTCGTGTTGGTTTCGACCAGCTTTTCAATTCATTCAATTCACTCGCTGTGCTGCGTCTCGTCGCACATACGCAACGAATAGCGCACCGTATTCCCAACCAGGTGAAATGTTGCAACTGCGCCGCAGATGACTTCACTCCACTCTAAACCCTGAACGGGGCTCTGAGGTAAGCCAGAAACCCATCTAAGCAGTCATCTGCTGGTTGCACGCCACAAATTTTTCACTTCTTGTGGTTTGAATTGGATTTGCAAAAATCACAAGAAAGCGTAAACCCGCTCATCGAGCTTGTTCAGATTTTGATATCTTGAGATTTTATAAAAAAGGAGTTATAGAAGAACTAGAGCTACATTGCCAGCCTAGTTATTTGTAACGGTCAATCGTTAATTAAAAATTTAACTTTGATAGTGTATAATATAAGTAAACTATAAGTTATATAGGAGATATGATGAAATATAAACATACCTAAGAATAAAAATAAACTAAATTAAACAAACTTCCGATAATCAATATAAAATTTTAATAGATATCCTTAACCCATTCCCTGCCGAGATCATATTCAGTCACACATTCAGCTATAGGCAACTACGAGATATCTCTTTCGTTGGCAGTGAATGGGTTAAATTAGGAGCATTAATTTAACTTTTTTGAAATAGTTTTAAAGCTTTGAGATTAGTGCTTTATTTTTTTTTGAACATATCTACTTCTTACAATATTGACGAGTTGAAGGAGTAAAAAGTAATGTAATTTTATCAAATTTGACAACTTTACAACATTATTTTTATGGCAAAAGGTCCCTTTCACTGCGGAGCGACCTCAAAGTAATCCATCTACACCGACATTAGTCGCTGCTCTGCGCAGACCCGTAACTAGTGACCAAAACAGTATCCGCAGATTTGATACCATTCGTAGGACTTAACAATTCTTCGAAGCAATTACCGATACTTTAATTCCTATGTTTCAAAGGACGATAAATTCTATATTGAATCAATCTGTAAAATAGGAAAGGTATATAAAAATACAGATCGCGTAAATTTACACCTTTCGTATATATTGATGGACTTGTAATGGCATACATATACGCCTTTTATATTAATTGATTGTAATTGTGAATATATTTTGAAAATGGAAAGTTCAATAGCAATTTATTTTTAATTATTGCGAGCATTATAATTTCTCAGCATAGTAAAACAAGTTTCATGTCAATGTTAGGCTATTTTACATTATATCATTAATTTTTTAAAAAACTTATAGAAGTCATTAAAGTAAAAAGAGGTATTTCAATTTCGAAAAATATATTTATTTTTCCATAATTTGTACACTTTTGTGCAGCATAACAGATATTATGATATCCTTATCTAAATTGTTTTCATTTTAAACCTCCAACTAAAAACCATTAAAAACATCAATTTTAAAATTCAAACTTCAATTCTGAGATAGTGGAAAACATAAAGTAAAACAAAGCATTAAACATGCATTTAAACAAAAAAATCTTAAAAGACACATTGTTTTGACATTGTTCATGAAATATTTAATTATTGCAACTATGTTTTAGCGATTTAATTTTTCGATTATTATTTAATCGAAATATTAAATGAAATAATTTCAAAATTACTTCCTTTCCAATAAATAGCAAAATATCTAACAGTATTGCATACTCGTAATTTCAAAATTTAAACTAAATGGAACAATTTTGAAGACGTATAGGCGGTCGGACTCTATAAAATTTTATTTGAGTGTAATTAATTACTAATAACTCAAATTTAGACTGGTTTTGAGGCATGCTATATTTGTCAATAAAAAGATATTTGTTGTTTTGCTGTTACTATAAGTTTCGCCCATTAAGAGAAGGCAAATGCAACATTAATAAATCCGTTAAAGCGTTACAGCACTTTGAGATTTTTAAATGTCGTATATATTTTTGTTTTTTGCGTAGATTTATTAGTTATACTTTTAAACGTTTCCAAAATTCTAATTATTACCTAAATTATAACAATTTTAATTGAATAGTCTCAGTCAGCAGTATGTAGGCATTTTTGCATAGGAAGTTTACCTACCTTCCGAATAAAACCATATACATTTTCGTTTGTAGAAGAATTAAAATATGGACCAGGAATCGCAGAAATTTTGTATGGATGCCGCATTAATTATTAATTTAACATCAAATTTTACTAGAAAATAAGATTTTCTTTTCAAAAAGTTATCATTTTTAGAATTTTTTCCGGTATTATGTTTTTGCTATCTCCGCCATTTCTTAGTTTTTTTTTTTAATTTCTTTTGTTTTAATCAATTTACGAAATTATAATGAGTTATGAGAAATACAAATTATTTTATATATTTAATAACATACTAAGAATTGTCCTAAAAAGTATTGCACGCTTTTGTAGCATTTACGTCGTGATTTTTTGGACTGCACTATAAAAAACTGAATAGAAACCGTTAAATGAATCATTTATTGCGCGAAAAAATGCAGTTAATAGGTTTTATGTCCTATTGTTGAAAATATCGTCCAAACGAGACGAAGTGCATAGTGAGATTTTTGGAAATCTGGGTACAAAATAAAAAACAATCGTATTCATGGATTGCTAAACAACCTAAAATTAACCGATGGTTTGTAAAAAGGACATTAAATCGGTTTCTAAAAGTCAGAAAATAGCAGAATAACGAAAAAGCAAAAATTTTAGAATAAAAGGTAGTGAAAGAAGAACATCATATCAGTGCGTGATATTAACAACAATTTAATACTTCTAAGTCAAAATTAAAAAGAGAAATAACATTAAAGCATACAAAAACCAGAAATGTGCAAAAAGAATAAACAACAAACAAACAGGAAAGCACTACCATTAAAGTTGTATGATAAATTGTATCAGTTAAATGAATCCTGAATAGTAATGGGCGATGAATCGTACTTTAAATATGATTTTAGTACTCTAGCTAGACCTCAATTTTATAATGGAAGAGATAAAAATAACAATTCTGATGTTGACAAATTTATTTATATACAAAATTCGGCCGCAAAGTTATTGTTTAGCAAGCCTATTATCAGTATGATCACCGTAGTAGACGTCTTTTCTTTGAGGGCTCAATTAACACTGAAATATATATAAATTGGTGTATGAAAAAAGGATTATTGTCGTTCCTAAAATCGCTTAAGAAATCTGCACTATTTTGGCCAGACTGTAGGAAAAACTTTAAACTGGTATCGTGATTTTTGTAGAAAAAGCAATAATACCCCTAACGTCCCCTCATTTTGGACCTATTGAACGGTACTGGACTTTAGCCAAAAATATACTAGAGAAACAAGGTAAGGTTGATGCAATATTGCAACATTTTTCTAAATTATCGTAATCAGCTAATCTGAAAGTCACTGATAATACCTTGCATAACCTGATGGCTTCAATTAGGGAAAATATTCGATTGTTCTCTCGACATAAACTTATTGCCCTTTAAATTTTTCTTTTTATGAATTATTAATAATGAATAAATAAAACAAGAACAACAGTTCGGTTTTTTTTATACTTATTAATATAGTAAGATTTTGAAAACCTTGCGCTACTTTCTCGGACAGTCTTTATATATAGTCACGTAAAAAAAATTTACTTTTATACTTAGTTTTCCGAGCAGCTAGGTGGTATAACCACTGAATGACTATTGAATTTAATGATAATAATTTAATAAGGATTTTAACTTTGTTAATTGACAATCAACAGACAAATGGGTTGGCGCCCAGCCTATAATAACGGTTAATAGTAAAAAAATGACGTGTGCTGCTACATTGAAAAAACTCCTAAAATAAAATGTAATGGACGAAATAGTCGCGTACCTGCTTAAAATTCCCAACTCAACTTTTTACGGAAATATTGCAGCGGGCGTTAAGAGCTCGCATGAAGAAGTGTCTCATTGTTCAAAAAGGGGGAAAACGGTATAGAGTGCATTGTCGCTAAACAATCAAAACGTGTGCTTCCTTCGCATTTCACATATGACTCGAGGCTGGGTAAGAAACCCGATTATAATTTAGAACTGAGGAAGTCGGCTGTGACTTGCATGCATACAAAATCGATGAGCTAACCACGCGCTGTGGCCAATTCGTGAATGTGTGTTAAGGCAGCCTCAGGCCCCACAAAGACGGAGATAAGCAATACTGTTTGGCTTGCTCAGTCAACAGTGGTTCGAAAACCGAGCTTATGGGAAACATTCAGACTGTGGCGCATAATCAGAAAACCTCTTATCTTGAGGTACATTCACCCTACAAATAGAGCTTGTAAGCGATAACTGTGCTGATAAAGGCGATAAGCCTGATGAGGGCCACAAAAGGTGCATTCTTCCAAACCGTCAATTTTTTTTCAGCATATTAAATGACTAGTTTTTCTATGGAGACTTATTTTTGGTGTATGATCAGATCTGTGAGCGATTTAATGCAGCTGCGCATATTGCTTTCAAAAACACCGCAAACAGTTAAAAAGATAGCAAAATTTCTCTTGATTAGCTAGGTTTATGTCATGCATTGCCAGATCAGAACTGCGTACAATATAATCAACCGCTGATGATTACCTGTAGAAAGCTTTGGAGGTTCCAGCAATGTTATTAGTCAATAAATATTTATGCATACAGCTTCACACCCAACAACAAAACAATTGCGTCATTGCGCGTTATATGTTTAAGGGGGGGAAAATCAATTTTACATTATTTAACCTTTTACGAAGTTTAAAATCTACCTCCAATAAAATTTTTCATTATTTGTTCTTTCATACACAATTAAAATCCGTTTTTGTTTTTTTGTGAAAACATCAAAATTGTAAAAATATCTGCAATAAGTTCTGAAATATTTTTTCAAAATATGAACTGTTTCGTTCTTTTGATATAAAACTCTTGCTGTGATATTGGAAAGTATATAATTATTGATTTGAGCGAAACAACGACTATTCAATATATTCTACAAATATGGTAAATTTAATTATGGGTACTATTTTCGAATTTTCAGTTTCAGAGAAAAATCAATGAATTACAACAAAAATTTATAATGTTTTAAAATGTCTTCATATACAAAGTAAAAGTAATGCATACTTACTGCGGATAAATACGTTTCTTGACTGCTGAAGAAAGATAAAAGAATGTATCCTGAAAAAGACCTGGTTTGTCACCAGATAAATTCAAAAATTCACGTTTCTCGATATTGCGAGTCATAAATTTAATATTTTTTTTAATTTCCTTTTCTTCTAATAGATAGGCTATAGGCCTATAGAGACTATTTGGCTAATTCGAACAGTATGTGTGTCGCTAACCGACATTTCAGTATTATCAGCGAGCTACAAATAACGCGTTTTGGAAGGTTTTGATGAACTAAACCATATAGGAAATCTAAGTTCAAAAAGGGGAGCGATGTATTGATTAAGTATAAGCGGATACATCAAATACGGAATATTAGTTCAAATGTAATTTTGTTTTTATTGTTTTCAGAAATACATTTATGTTATGTTTATAATAATGGAATGTTTTCTGCCAAACTGTTTAAATTTAATGTACTTACCTCAAACACCAAAATATCTCTCCATATATATTCTGAAAATCATCTATCCGAGGTTGTATTCATTCTCGAGATAATGGAAATTTTCAAATTATTTATAAATTTTGCATGGTACCTCTAGGTTCGACATTAGGACCTTTCTTCTTTAATGCTTTGTGAAGAGGAGGGCAGGAAAGATCTAAGATTCTTAAAATTCATATAAATGCATTTTTGAAGGTAAAAAATATTAACCAAAAACCAGGACAGGAATCGAGATAGTGCTGGCTACCCAAGCATAGCTAGCTACTTTCAAGAGAAACGACAAGAATCGCCGGAGGCGAGCGCTTTTATGAAAATTGCAAAAATCAGATGGCCATCGTTGCAGTGCACAATGATCGACTTCCTCATCGCGGGGAGCGGTAGTGGTGGCTGGTTTTGTTCACTATTTTGTTTTTTTTTATCCACAATCAGATTGTGTGCCCCGAAACACCTTCAGGTATATGGAAATCACCTTCAGCGGGGCCCGACGAGTGGGTGCCCTGCGTAACTGAGAGCTGTACACCTCTCACACGTGAACCACACCATAGCCCCATACATGGGAGGTATGCTCTTTTATTTTTTCTTCGATTTTTCTCACCTGTGTGAATGAGCACCCGAGTTTCAATGGCAGGCCCCAGCAAGAATTGTATGAACGGAGAGCACCTTAAGCCACCTATGAGCAATCTACTGGCAGCAAAGGCTTCAAAACAAAACGAAATGCGCGACGGCGGCAGCAGCAGCAACAATAGGATTCCGATTGCTGCGCTTTTGCCTTCGATTCTACCGTACGCCGCTGCCGTCGCCGACGACCGACGTTGTCATCGTTATCGCCGTTGTCGTCTTTTGCCCCCCCCCCCGGTTCGCGGACACCCTACAGCCAGCAAGAAAAGCAGCAAAAGTGCCTCAGTACGGAATGACATTTGAATTTCTGACGTTTCAAGGCGACCAGAAAAATTAATAACGTGGGGCAGCAACAATAACAGCAGCAAAAAGTGAAAAAAAAGGGAATCCGCCAGCGGCAGCATCAGCGATATAATCGCACATAGCACGGGAGATGGTGTGCCGCTACTCCCGTCGCTGCCACCAGCGGAGCCCAAAGATTGTGATCTCCGGTTCGCCAGAATCTTTATTATGGAGATGCGATTCTTAGATCTTTTCTTATTCGCGTGATAGAAGGCAACAGAGTTTTTTTTTTTTCGCATTGCTCCCCTTCAGCTGGGCGTACTCGGCGTGTATATGCAAATAGCGCGTTGCGTAAGAGGCACGGCTGCCGGGAGCAGTCAGTCGATCGGAAAGGTTAGAGGAACAACGCACATAAATCCATCTTGTGTCTGGCAGGAGCTAGTCATCTTAGCCAGAATTCTTCAAGACAGCTATTTTCCCTCGCATGAAGAAAGCCCATAAATTAATCGGAAGGGCAAATAGTTCGCGGTCTTTATCGGCAAGGGCCCAGCTATTGCGTTTTTCTTCACTTTGGAGGCTATTCTGGGCAAATCCCGTACGTTGAAGCCTGGAGCGGGGTCTTTGGCTAGCAACAGTAAAAAACAATTCGATACAAAAGCCAATTTTGATTCAAAAGTATACACGCACGTTAAATTAACAAAAGAATTCCATATATTAACCCTTAAAATGTATCATCCAAATAACGTTAAGGGTATTATGGGTGAAATTTCACACCAGTAAATACTTTTTTAAGTATAATAATGACCGTTAAATGCAATTAAACACATTATTAGCATTATTAAATGTTATATTTTATGATAACGTCACATTTATAACAACCTGCATGTAGAAAAATCACTGTTAAAAACCATTAGGTTAGGTTAGGTTGCTGTGGCTGCCTAGAAAGGCACACTTAGGCCAATTTTGGCCCATTGTATTACCACGTAGCGCAGGAGGCCATGGTTATTCGTGGGATTCGAACCCACAGCCTCTGGGACGGTAGGACAGAGCGCTAACAACTGAACTATCAGAGGCCCCTAAAAACCATTAGGTTTTTCTAAAATTTGAGAAGAGTAACTTGACTGAGGTGAAATCTCACCCATGATACGCTTTAAGGGTTAAATACAGTGAGCGAAATTTTTATAATTACATAACTTTTTCAAAGCGACAAGTATTCGCTGCAAAAAAAACTGAGTAGTTAGAGATAAAAAATTTACGTCAATATATATATAGTTTTTCAGAAATGATTAACATTAATGGGGACCTAAATAGCAGTTACTTTAATGGAGAAAATATATCAAGGGCTCACCAATTACTCCAAATTTTAAAGTGCCATAGAACCCTTCATCTAGTCCGTTTGTCCCAGTTATGAACTCTAATGCATAGAATTTTGTATAAGGAGAGTTTAAATATAGAGTGGTGTAAATTCCCATAAAACCACGGTTCAAAACATTAATAGCGAATTATTTAATTGTTCTTGTTAGTTTCGAAACCCAAACAACACTCAAGAGTAATTTTGTCAAATCTGTTCAACTTAGATCCAAGTATTTTTATAGTTTAATAGTAGGTATTATGAATTCTGGTACCAAAACAACGTATTTTAGGTAAACAGTCCTATAAAACCACTCATGCTTTAGAGCGGAAAACATTCCTAATTACCAAAATTGTTTCAAATTGTTTACTGAAGATATTCAAGAGTAAGTGATAATTCATTACAATCTTTTAAAGATTATGGCTTGGAAAATAGGGCAATTGTGAAGCCAAAGGAAAGATCTAGCACCTTTAATTTTGTTAATAGATTACTAATAGTAAATAGAAACAATCAATGCAAAATATTTCGATCATGTTACAAATAAAATATACAAGAATGATAGAAAATAAACTCTTTCTTTCTGAAATTATCTTAAACTTGAGTTGTCAGTACGTCGAGCACTTATTAAGACAATTTTTTTGCAGCGATGATCATCTAATGATCTAACAGCTTGCAAAAATCTTCAAAACTTTCATATCTCATAAACTCTTAAAATAATTATTTTGCATAGTAGTTCAATGGGCTCGACTGCCCAAAAAAGACGATCCAGATAGGTATTGTGCTATTAACATGATTTCTAGAATAGAATTAAAATGTTATTCCATTAGACAGTCGATCCTACAAAGTTTAATATGAAGAGCTATGTGCAGTCGACGATGATACATTTTTCAAGCTATTGGAGGAAAATATGTGGTCATCACTGTATAGAATCGCTTTAACAAGTCTTGGACATATTTACCACTCAAATTTAAGATAATTTCAGAAGCAAAATCTCCCAGTGTCTTCGAATTGACGAAATTATTAATAAATGAGGTAAGTTTTTTCGATTACCCTATTGTGCATGCCATAACCTTTAAAAACTGTTATCTTTATCTTCCTTTTAACCTTAATTCGTTTTTCGTGGAATATTTAAATTATACTAAAATAAAACTTCAAAAATTGCAAAACATTATCACTATACTTATTTTTGAACATATTCAGTAAAGAATTTGACAAAAAACATTGAGAATGTTTTTAAATCTAAAACATGAGTTTTATAGGAATTTTCACCTAAAATACGTTGTTGTATACCCAAACTCACAATACCTGCTATTATTATAAAAATACTGGGTACTAGCAACAACTATTAAATAATTAACTATTAATATTTCGAAAATATCATGGTTTTATGGGAATTTTCACCGCTGTAGGTCTCAAATTAAAAAACAAAAGTAGTTATAAAATTGATATCGTAAGAGTACCTGCTCATACTTATAAGAGGGAATAATTTTTTTTAAGCGCACTCCCTCGTGAGAGATACCCTAAGTAACAATTGGTGAACTATTTGATCTTCGTGAACTAAAATTTTGCTACAACATTCTCACAATCATGAACTTTGTCATAAAATGGGTGAATGTGTTTCAAAACATATAATAATTGTTCAAAAGCTGTACAAATCATTTTTGCTACCTACATAGGTATTTACTTGTGACAACTAACTGGTTTCTAATAGTTCTAAGGCATATGTGCCAAACCAGTTGAATACTACAACAATTAATTGTCATAAATTCATGGTGAAATTTGTAAACCAGACATTAAAACAATTGTTCAATTGTCGTTACATGTGGTTACCAGACACAAATGAAAGTTTGCTTCATACAACAATGGTATGGTATATGGTAGCTGAGACATAGGCCCCAATGCCTGAAGGGATATCTAATGACTATCGTGTATTGATATATTTATTAGTAAGCGTGGATGAGTTTTTCAAAGGAAAAAATTGTTAAGTTTGAAATTAGAATTTCTTATAAATTAGTTGTATTTATCCCGAGTAAAAAATATTTAAAATATTTTTGCGCGCTCAAAGTTCGCCCTGATATTGTTCAATTTTTAAGTCCGCAATGAGCACGGTTGTGGAACAAACAAGTTATGCCCGAGCAGCGTTTATAAAACGCGCCGGAAATAGACCAATATTTTCATGAAGTACGCCCCGCAATAAGCTCAAATTTTCAAAAAAATCCCCCCATAATACTTCGCAGTTATATGTACTTATGTGGGATCGATCGATCGCACTTCTCAACAGAACAAAAATTGCTCGAAAAGGAATCGGCAACGAGGCCACGGGTAGCTTAATTGGTTAGAGAGCATCGAAACGCAGATGCAAAGGATGGAGATTCGAGCCCTCCTGGTTCATAGTCGCAGTTTTTTTCGTGTAATTCCCACATGTATGTACTTATTATGTTCTAATTTATAATAAATGTCTTAAATGATTGGTAAGATAGGAAAAATATTATAGGGTAAAAAATTGAATTTTATTAAGTCTACTACATA
Organism: Philonicus albiceps; assembly: GCA_963969385.1. NCBI lineage: Eukaryota > Metazoa > Arthropoda > Insecta > Diptera > Asilidae > Philonicus > Philonicus albiceps. Next base: position 33,622,200 of record OZ017773.1, read on the forward strand.
TCACAATTAAATTTTATCGAGTGAAAATAAAGACATCATGCATATATCTGAGGTCAAAAATTGAATTACCTGTAGTATAAAAACAGTCTACATCTATTGCCTTGGATACCATTTGAATGTTGAACTTTTATTTTTATTTTAAGCGGGTGTGTTGCAGGCGTTTCTATGATCCTATTTCTTATACACAATGCTACGGGCCTGATTCGAATGTATATCAGGCGCTTCTTAAATTCTGGACGTGCTACGGGCTCGTTGCGGGCCTATATACATATTTTTACTCGGGTATGTAGATGAAAATGTATTTGGACATTCTATGCAGATTAAAAAGTACTATCATCGCAACATATCACTGATTTAAAATTTTCAAATTATTAGCATATTTTTTTCAAATGTTATATAGTAAGGGGTTTTGAAGCGCATGATATTTAAGGAAGTATCTACAACAGTGAAAATATTTTTACTCATAAATTTGCATTTTATTAAAGCGAAATAAGGCTAATTAAATAATTTTTTATGCAATTAAGCAGAAGTAAATTTTGTTGTTTCATTATACTCGTATAATGCTAACCAAAATCAATCCATCCATTTTATTTTCTTGTCCGAAACATCTCTCTCGTTTCATGCTGTATGCAAATTTTTCAAAATACGAGAGAAACCTACATAATTGCTTAATTTAAACGGGCATAAACATGAAGCATAAGTAAATACGCTGTGAACCAGTGTAATTAGATCGACATCCTTTCTTATGGTAGAAGCCACACGCATTCTTCTCTTGTGAGGCTCTGCTTTAGCTTGAATCAAATACTTTTCACTTATCATAATAATCGGCCAGGCCAGTTCATATTGACCCCCTCATTGCGAGTACCTGCACGTACCTCATAATTTCAATTAATTGACCGAAGTCATGAAATTATCTTTAAAAATTCCAGGGTACGACGAGCCCCACACAAAAATTTTATTGTCTCAGTTCAAGGAACTTGTCCGGTTGAACAATGTTTTTTTGTTGTACCCCATCCACGCAACGTCCATCGCAAGCATCTCCTTTTGTTGTCATTTTCGAATTTCGAAGGAGCAGACCGGACTTCAATTGGACAGACAACCGGTCCACTTAGGGTCCCACCGGCACTTCTTGAGGACCTCACACTGGCAGGTTCTTTGGCACATATCCCGGACCATGTGCAGCGACGGTCCCGTCCTACTTGAGACCGAACTACGATAGCATGTGGTCTTGTCTTGAACGGAAAAATTCTTAAGAAAAACTGGCGGCGAAAAGGAGGTACGAAAAACGAAATAAAAAAAAAAAAAACTGGGTCCGCTCTTGAGTCGAGCACACATGCTCAGAAAGACGGTCCCCGGAGCAAAGACGCTGCCGGCTCCTCGAATGTCGGCTGGGGGAATTTTGTAGAAAGGCTTTTTTATAATCACCTGCCAAGTTTTAAAACTGATTCCAGCATCTCTAACAGCAGCCGGGATGGGGTGCAATTTGCGCACAGTCTCCCCTAACAAGGAGACGTGCATTGGCCCCTCGTTCCCAGAGGAAGCAGTTGCACCACTTTACGGTGGTTGGCATATGTCGGGAGGGTATTTCGCAATCGACCGGATGATATTCGGTTGCAAGCGGATGACGCGGATCAAGTGGGAGTAGCAAAGAAAGCCGGGATTAATACGCGACCAAATAAAGCAGGTGCAGTATCAGAGATGGGTGAGGGTTTACCGGATGGCTTATCGTGCACGGAGGTCACCTTCCAAAATTTCATAGAAAAAGTGATCGCAGGTGAAAGATAGAAGGTCAGTGGACGCATCCACTTCTCAGGTGTCAGGTTTCTTAGTTGCGCATGGGGTGACTTAAGACTTTATCAGAATGTGTCTTATTTCCTTTAGGTCCTTCCAGAAATACTCCGATTAAAATTTGTATGTACTCTGTTCAATTGCACAGTATAAAACAAGCGAGATTGCATCAAAGAAAGGAATTTGAATGAATTTTCAATAAAATACGATGCTTTTTATTTTACAAAAATAGTTGAATATACCAGCCAACGAATGCAAGGCGTTCAAATGTATAAAGTAAAATGATTCAAAAGTGCTATGGTAGCGCAGACGTAATAAATAAATAAAAAATTCACTTATGACGCTTTTACCCTTTACGCAATACTATCGTTGATAAATTCAATAATAAAAGTATGATAAATCGTTTTTGAGTTTTCTGGCATATTTCCGAAGCAGTAGATTACTTAAGATCTATCCAAACGAGTCCTTATATGAATGACTTTAGGACCTAAATACCCCTAGAGAGTTGAAAAGCGAGCGCATTTTTGTTGTAAAAAATCAAATCTTTTAGCTAAGGGGTGAATTTGCATTAAAGGCCAATATCTATCAATTATTATACCTTTTCAAAATAGTCTGTAAGTCTCACTGATGGCATCAGTTATTTAAAGCTCAGTATTTCGAGGGGTGCCTAAAATTCGTCAAAAACCACTGAATCGATTCGCTTAAATGTTTAGTTAGGAACAGAAAATACTCCAGTACTTGTTGTATTGTGCTTTTTTGAATTCATTCTAGTTTTTGTTCTCTGAGCACTTAAGATTGCAAAAAGAACCTTCCGAGTTTAACATAAAAAATAAAAGAAGTAACGAATTCTAATAAAATTTATCAGAAAAAGCAAAAAAGGCAATCAATAATTTAAAAATTGCTCTAGAAAGGAGATACAAAAAGAAAATAAATATTTAAAAAGTATAAAATCGAAGGAAGAAAGTGAACTGGTAAAAAAACGGGGAAAAACCTTAATAGGTAACATGAATATAAAAAGAAATAATACGCTTTTAAAATAATATATTTATGCATATCTTAATGAATGTAGTAAATATAAATATATAAAATTTAAATAAATGTTATGAGTTTTAAAAAATAATTCTGTGTTTCATGTTTTTTCCATAATTCAGGGTGCTTGTTTCTAGTTTAAGAATTCTCGTGGGAAGAGGAGTTTTGCATAATGCGTCTTACATTATATTGAAAAATAATTACTAATAGAAACATATTCTCTGACCTATGACTGAAATGGGACCAGGGCAGAGTTTAAAATCAGTAGTAATGACAGCGAGGTTTAATTTTTACGTCCTAGGACATGTACACCGTTCAAAAAAGCATTTAGGGTTATAATGAAAATTATCACTACTGGAAAGAATTTTTGTGTGATTTAATACAACAAAAATAAACCTTTCGTAGGCAGTGATGAATGAATACTAAATCGAAATGTATTTTTAGATATGAAGCGTAAATATTAACTTTAGTTAAGTTTAATTCATTTTTTACAGTATACCAGATTTTCTAACTTCAATAAAATTAATTATTCAGCTTCCAACATATACCTAATATTTTAAACCTCAATAGGAACTTTACTTTACATTAATTATAATATTTAACATTTTTTTCGCTTCAGCATTTTGTTGTTTACATTGTAATCCATGGTTCCTTTAACACTCAACTTAAGAAAAGTTTAAAGCAAAAAATTCATCATCCTTTGGTGGTAGATATTCAACGCCTTTCATTGTAACAACGACATTATCAGAAAAAGTTGTTCTGGTCAGTTTCTTTGATACGATGATGTAAGGCAATATTAAAAACTAGAAACAAAAATATGTAGGCATTGGAGATACAAATTTTAGGTATTTACGAATGTTTTAAAAAGTTTCAAATTTCAGATTAGCATTTAAAACGGAGAATTGTTTGTTTAACTATGTGACCGAATTAAGAACTGAGAATTGCAAACATGTGCATTTGGAGCTATATTCCAAAAGAACTCAGACGTACATTAACCCTTTAGTGTATCAAAGTTTTTGTACCATTTTGATCAAAGTTGGGGAGGAATTAATACACACAAATTTTTGGCCTTCGGGATTGCTCCTCTAATCAATCCTAGCCTGACCTACCGGTCAATATTTGGTTAATCTTCGAAACTATACAAGACCTATGCAATAATCTTGAACGAGCCATTTTCCTTAATAGCTGCAGTTTGATATGCTTCTGCAGGATGCTTAATTAATTTGAAGCCATTGTGCAGCGCACTTCAAAGCAGCTTAGCCCCATAGAGGCCAGGCAAAGCAGCCGGATGGCTAGTTGGGGCTCAGCAGCCACTACCCAATGACGGTGGCGGCAACCTTGAGGGAATTAATCTTGCCTAATGCACTGGAGCCAGCTGGCAAGACTCTAGCGCAGATCTCCTTACGCAAAAATTCGCGTTGCATGAGTTGACAATTTTACTAGTGCCATTAAAGTCCGAAAGGCTGAAATATTGCGAAGAAAAAACAAAAAAAACAATAAATAAACGAGTAAGCAGCCCCTCGGCGGCTCGGCAGCCGCGACCCGATTGGAGTTTGGAGTCCAACCAGTTTTTCAGTTGTGGCCGCATGCAAAAAAGACCCCTCCGTCGGTCGGCACACATGCGAGAAAACAGTAAACGCCGTCAGAGCCAGACTTGATCCGCGCGCTGCAAAAACCGATCGACTCACCATCGTCGCAGCCGTACGTATGCCGCGGGCCAGCCATGAACCAATACACATGAAGTTTTCTAATCTAGAAAATGAAAACTGGAATTATGACAAAAAAATGTCCATACACAGCATGCTGGATAAAATCTAAAAAAAAAAAAAAAATAATAGAAAAAAAAACAGGGAAAAATGAGAACGATACGACTCAAGAATTCTTCAAGAAGCACCACAGTACGCACACATGCTAAAACGGCCGGTTGAAGAAACGGCAAAGCCATCTCGGCTACTCTCAACGAACCCACACCAACGAGCGTTTCGCGCCAAGGCTGTGTTCGTGGAGCGCAACACCTTTTGTCTCGTTCCATCTTTAAGAACCCCATTCAAACTAAACGGCCTGTGGGGAAGTTTGGGTGTGTATATGAGCGGTCTCCCGTCTCAACATGCACGCACACACCAGCACAGTCCACATGACAAGTTGCTTTAGAAAAATTTCAGAACGCTGGAAGGAAACCCCATGAAGTAGCGGAATCACCGCCCCAACGGTTGTGGCGCGCACATTTCAGATGCTTGCTGGGGCGATTGGTCCAAGCAAGTATATCGTTTCGCTGTTCGAATCGGTATCCGGAAAATTTTCCGATTCTTGCTGGGGTACAGCCGTCCCATGAAGTGCAGCTTTCGCCATGTTCGAAAAGCATCTGCGCGAAAATTCAGGCACTTTCCGGGGCGGCGCTCCAGCAAGTTCCGAGAAATGTCAAACTTGATGCGACGTGCAGGGAATCCGGGAACTTTTTGGTCGATTGGAACGGGAATACAGATCGCGTCGGAAAGTAGTGAGTTTCTCGATATGAGGCCGATGCAAAAGAGATTTCTGTGACTTTTTGGAGCGTCCCCGGTATACTCGACGCAGTAGCTGGGTGGAATGTTTACAGGAATGTGTTTCATGGCGACGGCCGCAATTGCTGCGCCGAGTGTACTTGGGCCTGCTATACAGCCTGCGTGTACGAGGTACAGCACAGGGCAGTGATGAAACGAGCGGACGTGTATATAGCGATCGCTGCGACTATAGGCGGAGGCTCTGTGCATTTCAGATGAACACTCGCCCCAAACGCTCCCCGCTCACCGCGCTAACGGCGGCTACTACGGCCCAGTCATGTGTGTGCGCGGTATTCCTAGATAACGCAAGACGAGCCGCTCGTCAGGTTCGGCCTGGCCTGGTGGCGGTGCATTTTTCATTTTCCCCCTTTTTCTCAAATTCCTCGCGCTTTGCTCGTTTTTGTTGTGCTTATTAATTTTCCGGCCGTTACTGGCTCGTTTTTTACATTGTCCCTCCGCATTTTTTGTCGCCGCGAATCGCGGACCATGCATTCCGCTTTACGTAACTCGGAGTGTCCCCGATCTGCTAGTGCGCGGGTCGCTCGTTGTCGCACCCATTGCACTCGCCAGTTGCACCGCTTGGTGGCGCACGTTGGAAGCGGGGCAGCAAACGGATCAACTCAATCGTGTAGCGGGCTTGCGGTCGATAGTGCTCCTCTGCGTCAAAGGATTTTTGTGAGGGGTTTAAACTACAGCAGTGTGGTGATGACCAAGAGGTCTGTGGCCTCGATTGATGAGGACTATCGGAATTTAGAGCACTTCGGAATCCCTTGGAGTTGGAACTGGTTGGCCAGGGCTTTATTCCTCTTTTTGTGAACCACTCTGGTTCGCGGAGTTTTTTTTAAACTTATTTTTGTATCTACGACTCCGGCAAGATCAAATCGCTTCTAGTTTGAGGAACGGTTTTCAACGTAAACTTGTGCCGCCGGTGTGATGGTAATTGCTGGGTACTAGTCCTCCCAGATAATATTCTGGTTCTGGTTCTGTTTAATTCAGAAAATCATATTACCTTGCTTTTACTCTTTTCTATTAGATTCTAGAGAAATTAACAAAGTATTCCTGACCGTAAAAGGTTACTACAGAATAAAGGAAATTCTGGTATATTACTGAAAAATTCTTTAATAAACATAAGTTTGATTTTAATTTTGCACTTACAGTCTGTTCAAGAAAGGAACCACCCTTTTTCAAAGAAGATAGAAGCTATTTCTCTCTCTTTCTGTGAGTGTACCATGGAAGATCTACGACGCCAATACTAATTCATTTCAGTATCGTTTGAAACATCACAGTGGGCGCAATTTATTCAAAATGAGTTCAAAATATGCGAAACGGTATGAAGCAGTCTTTCTGTGCACGCAACCAAAGTTGTCGTATGCAAAGGCAATTAAAAATCTAAGAAGTTCGTTGTGAAATGGGTAAATCGAAATTTGGAGTCGAAAACTGTCGACGACCTCCCTGCACAGGTGGTGAAGAGAACAACTACGAAGAAGGAGGATACAGTGATACTACAATTGTTGTAAAACGTACCCTCGCTTTAAAACTGCGTGAGGCAAAAGCTCAACTGGCAAAAGAGGGAATTCACATCAGCATCATTATAAACTGAGAGCGTTCACGTGAGGCAAATGTAAAATATTGTGCTACTCGTCGAAATCATGCCCAGAAGATGCCAGGTCATTCTTGATAGCAGCGGGGACTACAGAAATTATTAATTGGTTGCGTCGTAGCACTTTCAATATTCTTGTATGTAAACAAATTAGAAATAAATATTTCCTCTGTAAGCATAAAAAATGCGGTTTCTTACTTGTTGAACAGATTGTAAATATGTAGAAAGACGTTTTACTTATGGACAAGTATTACAAGTGGCAGTAACCACCATATTTTGTATTACAAACTATAAGAACCGTAGCAAATTGAGGTATGCATTAGTGTATTATTAAATAAGAACTGAACCATAATTGTGACTGATCTCTTGTTTTGTTTCTCTTCTGCTGATTTTGTTTAGATTTTAGTTGTTATTCCAGATAAGAATCAGCTATTTCGTAATAAATGATCTGCAATGTTACCCACGTGTTTTACTCGTGCAATTTACGTTTAACCCAAAATTTTGACCGCGAGGTAGGCTCTTCAAAGTAGACAAAGGGCTTAAATTTGTACAAATTGACGGGAAATCAAAATGTAGACTGAGAACTCCAATAATCTTTTGAATTTATATATACTCAAGATGATTTTTATGCAAATTTTAAAAAGTAAAAGATGCAAGCACATAGAAACGATAAGATGCTAACTTGAATTTTTATATATTTTTATATTATTTATTATTTTATTTTACATTGTTAGGTTTGGAACCAATCTCAATATTTTTCCAGTTATAGTGTATAGATTTCTTCGTTTTTTACAGCGAGAGACCATGATCCACTATGTGCTAATCATAAAACAAAAATAATTTGTGTCAACTCGACCAAGTTATGTTGTGATTTTTTAAATCGAAGTGGTAATTTCGTTATTTTTATTATTTTTTGAGACTAAATCTTTAGTATTTGAATTCAACTCATAAATTTCGTTTGTTATGAATTTAACTACCTTCCTCAAAGTATAATAACGCTCAAATGTCCTTTGCCGGTTTCGGCATATACAGAGTTTTGCAGATTACAAATTTTTACTTACAATTTTAAAGTAAGTCATAGAATTGCTCGTTTCGAGTGTCTGTGGAAACACTCCGTTCATCAATTTTTTAAATCTTGCTTATTTTAAGCGAGCTCCATCCTCAAAAAGTTATTTATGCTTATTGAGGAAGATACAAGAGTTTTTCGATCATAGTTTTTCATATATGGTAATGTTATCTTGCTCAGGGTGGTTTATTATTTTTCGGTTTTTCCAATGTGTATTGTACTGCGAGTGTTTACAACTGAGAAGTCATACAGATGATGGCTTGTCGGATTGAAACACTCATTTGTTTAAAACTCGCTTTGATAGACGAACGAGATTAAGAGATTAATTGAAAAAGAGGAGAAGGGACACGTCATATAAAATGCTTAATATGTACTATATATACCTATTAACCCTTAAAAAAGAGGGCAATATAAAATATATAGTTAATCTAAAAAAATAGTACGCTATACAAGTTTTCCTATATAAAGTTCTCCTAATTTCTATATACAAATAGTAAGGCTTTCAGATCAATAAACGTGGGTGTCTATATTATGGTTTTTGCTACCATATACTATTACTATTCCAAAAACGCTGATGTATTATAGATTATGGTTGCTCGGGCTAAAAGTTTTTTCAGTGTACTTTGATATTGTAATGCATGTACATGCTACCGCTCTCAGGAATCATAATAATGGTAAATCGAAAACCGAAGTACACAGAATTTCACAAATTGTATAAGTATTTTCATTTCTTAAAATATTTTAAAATCATGCAAGGAATACCAATTCTTCCATGACATCTGTGAATAAACTTGGTATGAATGAAGGAGGCAGCGTTTTTGAAGTTATTTATGCAATTCAGTGCTTAATGAAAACATAAATAATTCTTCGAAATTTATCCCCACTGCCCTTTTCATAATAAGTTTATACTACACTAACTTCCTCGACATTCGAGCATAGTACTCTCAATACTTTTATATTTCATTTTGATATTTAACCTGTAATTTATAGGCCAAGAAGAAAATATGCAAAAATATCATTTGAATTGAGGTACATACTTCTAAGAATAGATATGTTTAATCAATCGTCCACATTGGAAAACGATAGTATCAGTGCCGGATTTACCTAAGACGGGGCCCCAAGCAACCTCAGGTTTTCGGGGCCCTGATTCTAAAATTAACCCCCCCCCCAATATTTTAAAATAATAAATAACCAGTTAATTTTGCAAAATCAATATATTATACAGTTTACTTATAATTTACAAACTAAAGTACAACTTTTTCGCAGTCGCAAATTGATAAATGACATCATCAAAGTCAAGTTTTTGAAGCTTGTCTTTTTCGATAAAAAGTAACGAAAGACACGAAATACGAGCGACCGAAGCGCCAACTATACGCGCGAAATACAGTTTTGAACTAATTTAAATTCGTTTGAGGACAATGAATAATCGATATTGTTTACATGGATTTTTTCATTTCGCATTTTTTATTTATTTTTTTTTTAATTTCCGAATGTATTTTCAACATTTTTAAATTTTTGGGGCCCCTGTCCAAGCGGGGCCCCAAGCAATTGCTTCCTTTGCTTCCTGGTAAATCCACTACTGGATAGTATCTGAAATGTTTGTTCATTAAGAGTTTTTGAGCAGTATGCTGCTCTTTCATAGATTTTTTTTTAATTACGAACGATCAATTTGAATTTAATACGGCCATAAATTTATGGTTTTACTTAATGAAATTCATGCTTAACCAAAAGCTCCTCCTCCTCGTTTAAAGTTTCCCTATCATTCCCACGACCTGATTAAATTTCGCCTAAAATCGACAGTATTAAATGGCGGAAGCATGTAACAATTGGCAATTTTCGCAGTCATTTGTCTTTTTCGCTATTTTGTGTCTAAATGGAATCGTCATAATGTCCGCTTGCCATGCCCACTTACGGTAACCGGTGAGGTGACCATCGGTTTCCGTCTTGGCCCCTTATCACGCAACCTGAAATACATTGCAACAGCCACCCCCTTCTGATACGGTACGCCCTAGTTTTTAACAGTTAACCCAACTGCGGCCATTTGCAGCAGCAGTACTCTTCCAAAAATTGGAAGAAGGAAGAAAATTTCAGGCGATCAGATCACGGCGCGATTAATTCACGTTGACTTTTCTAAGAGCACTTCAGTCAAACTGTAGAGTTCTTCGAGGATTTTAAGGAAAAATTGAGTCCTTTTCACAAGACGGAGTTAGCCCCCTTTCTTCTCCGCATAGAGTACGATATGATGCTTGCTGGGGCGGTGCGAGAGCAGGAGCAACTAAGTGTGCCGTCACTCCCGCATCTCTTCAGAAAAGCATTTTTCCTTAGTTCCTTTCCCGGTGGATATCCTTTTTTCTCTGGCCATCTTCGAAGGCAGTGTCCAGTTCCTGTAGTGGACTTTGTCCCCGGAGTACGGGCCCCACCACCACACATTGCTGCCCTTTAAAACCATCTCGAGGGCTCTCAAGCGCCCCATCCAGCCACTGAAGTGTGTGTGCATGTGTCTCCAGAGCCCTTCTTAAGCATTTTTCGTCAAGTGCGCCCTTTAACGTTTTTAAAGTTCGCTTCTTCGGTTTCTAACCTTAAAGTCCTCCCCCTCTGCCCCGGCCCCCTGTCTCATCTGAGAGTAATTCTCAGCCATCAGCCGAGAAGGATACTGCCGTGCCGTATAGCGCGGGGCAGCTGAACACTGAACTGAACTCTCCTTCCCCCCGTCAGCCCACGACTTACCACATCGACACAAGGAGCATAAGGCAAGCACATCGCAAGGATTCCAGACGAACAACCCCTGGCACTCTGCTGCTACCCTTCTCCGGGCTTTTGTGGGAGCCGCACACACTCCTACACACGCCCGGAATGGAAGACCTTAAAGCGATTCGAAGCTGGCATTAAAGGCGATGTACCCTTCTGCGGCAATGGGTTAGATGGAAAACTTAAGATAAAGGGGTGGACCGGCGTTAGCTAGGGATGGAATGGAGCCGCCGGAAGGGTAGGAATTCGCTTTAAAGCCAGCACAACCACACTCACGCTCTGCGAGCATAGCACCACCAGAAGCAGGAGAACGACTAGGACCTAGAAGGGTGGGTGGGCTCGGGTTGGCTGCTAGGCTGGGAGGCATACACTTGTGCGGCACCGGGCTATAGAACTTGAGTTCTTCCGTTTCCCTTCGGATTGTGCCAAAGAATTTTTCCTCGAGCCCAAAGACACCAGGGCTAAGGCTACAGGGGCTGCGGACATTCTCCCTTTGATGTGAGTCTTCCCTGGATAATAATTGTGCCAGGTGAGAAAGGGTTGCTTTTTGGCAAATTATCCTGGCAGAATGCAACGGCATCGAACGACTCCACCTCTGTCATCTTCCTAACCGACCGACCGGCCGGCCGTTCGTTAAACCGTTCATTCCCGAAAAGGGTTAATGTGTGGTGTTGAATGCATCAAGGATATTGCGCTTCGAGTCGCGACGGGCATTGGAAGGCTCGCGAGATGATCCTGTGAAATTTAAGATTTTCTTTTTCTTTTATTTTCGGGGGGAGGTGAAAAACAGGACATTTTTCAAAGCAAGGCAAATTATGAAGTTTTCAAATGGGCACAGTGAATCTTTCTTTCTTTTTAAATCACACCCGAAAAACAAATCGGTTTAAAAAAGTCGTACTTTCAATTTTAAAATTTGTATTATTCGTATAATAGGCCAACGTCTAAATAATTATCAAAAAGTAGGGAAAAAATCTTTCTAGAAAAATGACTAGGCCTATATTGAATTTTTTATATTGTCTTGTAAATAAATAAATACATTTTAGGCTGTTCTCTTAAATCTATAACACTATTAAAATTATTTTCTTATTACAGGGAATTACAATTCATAGAGATGCTCACCATGTTTTGTTTTTAAAAAGTTCAATAAACGGCAATAGAAAAGTATTTATTAAAAAGAAAAGATATAAATAAAAATTAATCCTGACAAACTGATTTTTTATTGTAGTAAGTAGCTACCCCCGATTCAGTATAAAATTTTAAGTTTAAGCAACTAATGCCCTCACGATGGGGTGATAATATTTTGTGTTGGTTGTAGCACAGCAGCAAGTGGGAGGGATGGACGACTTTAGGGCGGGAGGTGTTTAATCTTTTTAATGCTTTGTAAGGCGAAATATGTCAATCGCATTAAGGAGTTAAACCCTTACCTAAAGTTGAGGACTGGGAAAGAGACCTAGGATTAATTACACCCGCACAAGGATTAACTAGTGTAGAGGTTAGGCATTTATACTTATGAATATTACTTATCGTAACGTGAATATGTATTGTCATAGATAGTAATATAGTTAAGTATGTCCAGGTGGCGAAATCTAATCACATTTTTACAATTTAAGAACCTTGGCGGAAGTGCATAAAATGTAGGCACTATCTAATTTTGTTAAGGTCTGTGAATCCTATGACTACATTTCAGACATATATTTTGCTACTTCTACTCACGAGTATAGAATGGAGTGTTCAGAATACTCGCCATGACGGAAACGCAATTGTTCACATATTTTATACATTTTCTAAAAAACTAACATCCAGCGTTTATTTTTTTTTTTTATAATTTGGTTAATTTTACAATACGAATATTTTACTCTGTTTTTATGGAGTAAACTCGTCATCGCTAAAAATTCATTTAAGAGGACAGAAAAAGCTTTTCGAAATAAAATTAAACAGGTAAAAGGTAAAATGACTAATAAAATGCTTATAAAATATTCTGAATATTTTGAATAAATAAAGAAGCACTCCCTTAATCGTTAATTAACACAAACTATTGCCATTTAATTTCCGTTTTTACACCTGCAGGCTTAGACCCTAAAACACCAAGCTTTACAATACTGACGAATGGTACCGAAACAAACGACATTCAGATCAGAGTATCAAACTGAACAAACAATTTATGGTTGGTCGCTTTTAAGCTTCATTGTATGAATTTAATATTATTCATATGAACGTTTCTTTCACAATTTCAACTATTCATTTTCTATTTTATCGAAATTTTAAAGTTGACAGTAGTATCATGTTACAAAATTCAGACTAGTAACTTGGGTGTCTTTTGGTACCTAATACCGTTCTTGTATAGTCCAGGAATAATAATCATTCAACGTGGAAATACATTTTAATAGATTAACTTTTTGCATACACATTTCTATTGGGGTTAGTATAGTTAGTATATGAAAGTTTCTCATTGATCCGACATTTGCGTGATTAATCATCCGGAGTTAAAATTGATGAAATATGCGGTATCCATTGTAAATATTTTGAAGTTAGTTAAGGTACCTAAAGCAAATAAGGTGCATAGTTTAAAATTCACGTGTAAATCGTTCAATACAACTCCATCGTTTAAACATCTTCATGTATCATGATTTGTCGCCGAAATTTGTACATCTGCATTATTTTATAATTTTCGCTAACATAAAAACGGAAGTTTTGTTGATAATTTACTAATTAATTCATGGAAAATCGTTAAGTTATCGGAAAGTGTCGATTTTGCCACAAGCTTAATGTGGAAAAATTCGCGAAGTACTCATTCCTTATTAGAACTTAAGGTACATAATGGGACATGCAGTTGTTGTAGACAATTTTTTAATAAATTATGAGTTCGCTTTTTTTACTCATTTTTGATATCTGACAACGAAGTGTTGCATATTCTAATCATTTTATAACTTAAATTGTTACATTTTATTGTGTCGTAGCTTTTTGTTTTATAAAGTATATTAATTACCTCCGAAATACGATAAAACAAATAGCATATCATAGCAGCATATCAATTATTCTTATTGAGCTGAAGATTAACAGGACATTTTGATTAATAGGGAACCACCTTTTCGGTGAGCACAGAGCCTGTGGATAAAAAGCATCGTAATGCAAAATGCAGCATGTTTTCAGCATTTTGTCCTTTTATTCAATTAAAGAAATTGGCAGATAAACTCTTTTCTCATTCCTAAGGAATATTTATCGAAAATAGCCATACAATACGTGATTTCATGTCATTAAACACACGACACGCGATGCACTGTTACAAAAAAGCCGCCGATCTCCGCTGGTGGGACCTTAAGCTCATTTGCAAAGCTCACCATGGCGGTGGCTGGCTTAATTGGGGGACAATCCGGCGTTAATCACTTAAAGAATAACTCCGTGCCTTCCGGGCAAGTGTCCGCGCTTTTTCAGCGCCATTAAATTTCGAACGGTTTTTTTGCGCTCAATTCATTCGACGACAGATTACTTTACACAAAAGTTCCGCCGTAAAAAAAAAAGCTTTAAAAAAATCAATTACCGATCAAAAACCGTCAAAAGCATAAACGAAACGAGAACACGAATAAATCGCACATTGGACTGCAGGCTTCTCCCGGTCGTCCCGGCTGTTGGTGGACCTGACGCGCGCGGGGACACAAGAACCCCAGCAGCTGGTGCAGGGTAAGCGCACCCGATTTTTCCCGGTTGCTTTTTTCCGCAACTTCTTTTTTTTCAAGAGGGGGGGGGGGGGGGGGGGTTTTGCTGATATTCCGCCGACTTGATTTGATGTATGCACCCCGGGCATACGTAAAAAACTGATGGGAGCAATCATTTCACACATTTTTCGGTGTGCCGGCGGCGGCTGCTGCAGGTTTTTGTTGTTTTTTTTTTGCGACCCGTCTGGCGTGTGTGGGAAATCATTTTTTTCCTCGAGGCGCAAAAAACTAGGTGTTTTCGTGAAGCAATTAAAAACGTAAACAGAGGAGTAACCGCGCGGATATAGCGGCATCGGGCAATCATTTTGGTCATTTGACAAACGACATCAGAGCGGAAGATCTACGGAAAGTGAAAGTGATATCTGGTGCCCTGCCCGTTGTGGGAAAACTCGACCGTTATGGACGCGGTCGGTGTGGGGCAACAGGATGACAGGACATGTCATGACTCCTGCAGAAAACTAGCGACAAACATGACAATTTCGCGGTTAATAAACGGGAAAAGCGATGAGCCGAACTGTGACGAAATATGGTTTTATTTTGTTATTTTTATTGGTTATCTCGTCCGCTTTGTACAGTTGGAAAGATTAACAGTTCAATAGCATTTGGTTTTTAATAGAGGGTATTGTTTTTCACTTTTATATTATAGTACCATATAATACAGGTCTCAAAACAAACGAATTGATGACCCCTATGATCGTCATAGGTCCATTTGACCCACGCATTTTGGTAATTTCAAATAAGGTAAATTTAGATCTATTTTCAGAACTCATGCAGGAAAAATGACATATAAGATATAACATATAATTCCTTGGCTATTTACAATATCAAGTCCCTGAGGATGGGAAGAATTTAGAATTTTTTAAAGTTCCACATAAAATGTGTTGTTAGGCACATAAGAAAAAGTTCGGTATTTCTTTTTATTTTATTTCGATAGAGTTAATTCTTACCCAGCATTCAATTTTCGTGCATTCTGTATTACTTTTCGTTTTATTTTATATTATAATTATTTTTTACCTAAACCTAAAAATTCAGAATAGAATGGCATACCTACTCAGCCGACTAAGCGACCCGCGGTCGGTGAATTTATATTTATTAGGTAGATTTTATTTTCTCTATCAAAAAGATCCCGTTTAGTTTTAAGATTCCTATCCCTATGTTTTGACTGAAAGTACTAGAAATTCCAACTTAATATATAGGCTACGTTTTACTCGTGGGCTCCAAAATGGTGAACCCAAAGACCGAATATTTGAGATTGTCATCCAAATTAAGAATTGGCGGTTTTCGGAGCGGCTGATTGCAAATTCAATTTCAAAATACGATCAAAAATGTCCGACATGCAATAAATTAAAGTGGAAATTAATACTAAGGTTTGATGGTAATAGCTAAAAATCCACTAGCAACATTTAGAAGTTCAATATCACGGATTAAATTTTTCGAATTCAACGAATTCCAGTGAAATTAAATATTAGGACCTCTTATTCCGAATTTAATATGGGAATTTGGGAATTTAAATTAGCCACCTAGTTTCTGGATTTTGAATTGATGAATGTTAAAAATTAAATATATAAAAGGTTTTCATATTCCATATACAAATTTTAAAACAGAGATTTGCAAATCCAATATGACGACTAAATTTTTCACGACTCAAAAACTGGGACTGGGAAAATATTTTGGAATTGGACATTAAGGATAACTAAATATCCTTATTCATATCTTTAATACTTAATAATAAAAAAGCATAATTAATAAGAGACAAAAACCCTTTAAAATGTGGGCAATGAACCATGGTAACGACTTGAATTTTGGACTATATCACCTACAATTAATTTCACAATATTTTATTCGTTTAATTTTCGAACAACAACGAACATAAATTTACAAAGTCCACAAGCTACCGAAAATGTATTAATAGATTACAATTTGAATTCAGCCAATTTTAAATTACTCTAAATAACTAAGTTACAAATTTCCTCATAATATCTATTCTCATGTTATCATCTCTATAGCATTAAGGCTAAATCGATTAACACCACTGATACTCCACAATACCTAAAATTTAATATTAAAGCACCTGATACATATTTAACGTTTAATTTTGGAAATAAACTACTTTAATAATTTTAGGCAAAAGTAATATACTCGTACTTTTGCAAAGGTTTTTTTAATTTTTGTTTTAAAACTATTTTTTAAATAGCTAGTCTAATTTCATCAGTATTCTTTATTTTTTCCTTTGTGGAATCGATTTGTCTAATGAACGAATCAATTTTAACTGGTGAAAGAAAAGCGAAATTATAAAGAATACTGCTAAGGGTTTCCTATAATCCTTTTGATTTAAAAGGTACGAGTAAATAAATATTTGTTCTTATTGTGATATGCATATTAATTGAAAGAAACCTTTCATATTACAATACAAAATTTATCGGCTTAACAGAGAAGCATTTATAGTATGTATGTTTTAAATATTTTAGAGCAATGTTCGGATTCTAAACGATAATTTTCTTTACGCAATATTCACAAGTTATATGCAGTATTAAAAAGAAGACAAACACTAATTTGGTGTGATTTTATGTTCAGTTGTGAGCTAATTTTCTTTTTACATTTATATGACTTATAATCTAACCAAATTTAGTAAGCAGGGTTAAAAAACAAAGGATTTTTTAGTGAACACATCGGGAGCTAAGCCCTTATAACACTCTCTTTATTAGTTTTTGTTATTTTTGTTATTTATAAAAAATGTAAATAAATCGTGTTTTATAAATCAATGAAGGTAAAAGTCTTTTATATTTTAAAATAATACACCTTCTCGAATATAAAAATTAAGTTTTATTAACTTTGACTTGAGACAATAATAAATGTTTGCGGTAGGGCTCATTTCGACCCAACAATTCCAGTTAAAAGTTAAGTCAAAAATTGGTGAATATTTTTTTTCGTCATTTTGTAAAACCTTGAGCAATATCGCGCCTATTTCGTACATGAAAAAATAATCTCGTTGAACGAAATATGAAAATATATTAGAAGAATTATATTGTTATAATTTTGCTAGTTAACCGCCTGGCTAGCAAAACTGTACGATTCGTCCCCGTTTACGCGCTTTTTTAATTTAGTTGAAAATTATTGTTGTCTGCCGAAACAGACGAGCCGAAAAATTGGTTGGCGTTCCGATCCGGGCACCAGATTGAGCTCTTAAATGTACGGCTACGGGATGCTGACCCTGCAACCGATGCCACGTGCGGGCTGAAAGTTGAAAGGTCTAGAGGTGAAGTATAAGTGGAGGGAAATTCTGCTAAAATATATTCAAACGTTTAAAATTTGTGGTATAGTCGCTGTTGATTCGTTTCTTTTGCAGCAATCTTTCATTATATTAAAAGAAAATTATTATATAAAGTATGCTAACAACTATTTGAAACAGCAATTCTTTTTTTTTTTTTGTAATGTTCCATGAGATCGTCTTACGGAAGTCGAATTCGCTGAACCCGACTAGTGAGGATATTTTTTCAAAAGTGAGGTTCTAAGGAAATTAGTACCTATGCTAGGTTAGTCTAACAATTTTAACTTCCGTAATAGGGTCAATTACATTATGTAGATGTATGCAGATTGATAACTTATTTCAGAGCGTACGAAAGTGTGAAAATAAAAATACACTTACCTTAAAACAATCCTTTTTCATTCTGAAAGTTTTTGGAGGTACTCAAAGGATAAAAATGTGGGAAAGAAAAGATCCATTTGGCTGGAATTAAATCTACTTTATTGTTTACGTAAAAATAAAACTAATAAAATTACAGTTATAATAAAATGTAGTGTAAGTCTATAAAAAGTAAATAAAGTTTGCGAGTGAATTAACAAGAATATTACACGAGGATAGAACATTTCAACATGGCAGTTATCATAAGTTTCCTCATATTTCTTCACTAGTCCATTTCAGGTTATTATATTATTATTTTTTTGGAGAAGTGCCGTCTTCACTGCACAACAGAAAAAAAAGGGAAAGATATTTACCTACCCTTTCGGTGACGATGAGACGGAGACTACTCAAAAGTGACGTGTGAAACGATGTGATGCATAAATAGTGTCTTCCTTCTTTTTCTCACAAGAATACACGTCAGTTCAATTGTGAATAAAAAACGAGTTTATAAATGAATTTCACAAATATTTACAGGAAACGAAAACGAAGAGGCAGCTGAAGTGAACAACGATACTGTGATTGGATTTCATTTCTTATGGTTCGGTTGCTTCGAGTTTTCAACTACTGCATGTACAAGAAATTTGTTGAATATTTCGTTATCCTACTTGGTAAAAATCTTGCCTATAAATCGTTTCGTTCGGTGTGTTGTTGTTTGTTGGTGTGTTTGTAATGTTTACCTTTTGCCACTTTACGCTGTTTACATTTTTTAGTAAAAATACATTCTTACACAAATACCACATTCGCCTCTTAGTTTTATGTTACAAGTGCCATTTCTACAAACGAACTAAACGCGGGGAATCCCCATTTTGTTTGAAACTTTATCACACTCAAGCATTCCGCCGTCCGGGAACGGCCCACCGTAGTCTAGGGCTTTTGCGACAATAGCGCAACAATAAATTACACAAAATACAATTGAATTAAGACCCAAATATTTTCAATTACTTCGCCATAATTACAATTTACAGGTGTTGACACTTACTATACTATAAGCATGGCCGGCCTCTGGCGGCCATGTTTTACCGAAACATGATTCGAATGAGACTCGAAAATTAAAACGGGACACAACTGTCTATCTTACAGCCTACGGAAGTGTGTACAAATAATTTAAATAGAAAATAAACGTAATAACATTACAAGGGGTTGTGGGGCAGCGATATGAATTTCAGGGCACTGTCAGAGGTGCGCCCTCTATCGGTGCGGCCGCCACACTTAACTGCGTGAATCGTTACTTTCGCTAAAGCTCTGCTCGCTGGACTCCCTGCGATTCACCACCGGCTTCGGTTTGTACTCCGTTATTACAACAGTCACTGAATTTACGGTTACCTCGCGTGTTTGGGCAGTCGATCTGTCCACGTTTTTTAATCTTGCCGGGTATTTTTTGTGCTTGTTTTTATGACGCGACGACATTTTCGATGATGACGATTTGGTTCCGTTCGGTACACCAGAGGCACCTGGCAATGTGGCAGCTTGTTGTGCAACTAAGGCTGAATTTAGGCGTGGTTTACGCGTTGATGTTCCTGCAGGAAAAGAGAAAAAACAGATTTTTTTTACATTATATTCATTAGAATAGTTTAAATATATATTTGTCCTAAAAAAACCGTATCATTGCTTGTTTAAGGATTGGACTGGTATACCTTAACACATTTTCGCATTTTGTGGGGTTAATTTTCATTTAATTTCATGTCTATTGTATAAAAAAGGTAAACTGTCTGTTATATAAAGAGATAAATCATCTCATTTTGTTTTTAAATCTAAACTAAGTATACTGAACTAACACCATACTTTAAATATGAGGTAGGTTCGCCTGTTTGTCGACCAGTACCTAATCTCGGCACTTTGATTGCAGTATTGATACAAACGTCGTATTGCTTTATAATTCTTTTACTTTAAATGTCACTAATATAATAAAGACTGCAACGAAAAGTTTTCTCGTGAACTAAGTAAATATAAATAAAAAAGTACTCGGTACATTTTTATTGAAATGTAAGTACTGTCAATTTATAATTTTTACTTTAAAACTTTTTTAATACTTTTTCTAGTGAATTCTGTAATTTTTTCCTAATTTTCTTCATTAAAAGCTGCACAAAACTTCTAGCGGCTATTTTCGATACTAGCCCAACGTCTTTTAAATTCGTCGATGTTTTTAACACCTCCTCCCCTTTTTCTTAACTTTCCTTTAATAATTGCCCAGTATTTTTCAATCGGACCCAGGCTTGGCGTGTTTGGCACAGTGTTTCCTTTTTCAATAAATTCAATGCCTTTAGAATTTAACGAGTTTGTGATTTTCGAAGTATAATGGCTGGTTACTAAATCATGCCAAAATATTACTGGGGTATTCTGCTTTCTTATAATCATAATTTTTTTCTTAAATTTGTCCACTGAAATTGTTCGAACTGATTCACTAACATCCGTTCTGAATTTTGAAATCAAAATCTGAGGACCCGGTAAAAAAAACAAAAATCCATTTTGCAATTTCTTTCATCATCTATTATGACACACGTTTTTTTTTTTTATAGAAATTTCCGAACGCCTGATTGCTCGTTTTTCTTTTTTGATTAGAACTCCTTTTTGGTGTATTTTGATCTTTGAAAGTCTTTAAACCGTCTCTTTCTTTTACTCTTTGTAGTATTTGATGACTTGTTTTAAACTTTTTTAGAAAATCTCTCGTCAATATTGATGGATTTTTCTTTAGAGCGTTCTGAATTTTTTTCTTTCCAAATCCTGTTTTTGCAGGACTATTTAAGTTCTTAACCAGCTGGGCGAAAACTAAATTGGCCACGTCCAGGAAAGTTTTCTCTGGTATTTAATAATGTGTGAAAAATAATGAAAAATAAATTATCAATTTGAATCTCATGTACAAATTTTTTAAAAATAAATGGACATGAACTTTGGGGACTGCTGTTTGTCATAACAATTTGAATTGCTCTTTAAAATATTCAAATTATTTATTTATTTATTTATTTATTTCACTTAATACAAGCTACTTAGATAACTAACAACAAAGAGAAAAACAAATTAACTAAATTATATATATTATATATATATATTAGCAAGGCTTTAGTTTATAATACATTATAAAAAAATTAAAATTTTTACATCTCCGTTACCACTCGAACTCACGTCAGTATACTTAGTATATCTAATTTATTTATGGCATTTTCGATTTTAAGTAGTTATTTATATTCAGTTGCCAGGTCTGTTATACAAATTATTTTACTTTTATTTTTAATTTAAAAAAAATGGAACTGCTAAATCGTTAATTGGACAGAGTGACTCATGTTAAATTTTTGTCCATGTCCATAGAAATCTGTTGTTTTCTCATAACTGATTACTGCAATTAATTAGTATTAAGGGGAACACCATACCATTGTCACGGATACAAAACACCAAATTTTTTGCATATTTATACGTGCATACCCGTATATATGTATATTTAAGAGTATGACGAAGCTTCATTAATGTAACACACCATACAAAGCTTAACTTTTAATTGCATTCTAGTAAGTGATTGTTTTTTTTTTACAGAAATCTACGTGCATCGAAAAGTAGATTTATGTAGAATGAGACAATTTTTTGATTTTATTTTGAAATCAACCACTTTTCAAGAACCGATTCGAATTGTTCTGCATAAACTCATTTATAATTAACGTTTCTAATTTTAATGTTTTGAACAAGTGCTTTATAACTTACCTTTTCTCCCAAATCCCAACTAAATAATATAGTTACCAAAATACAAAACATTATAAAATGCAACCATAATCATCAAGCATAAATAGGAAAACGTATAAAACGAGTCGAAGTTTTAATAAGTTTTGTCGATTGGTTAATCGAAATAAATTTTATTGATTTCATGTAATTGAAATATTTTACTTTCAAAATTCAATATATGTCCACAAAGCTTCATTAGACATTATGTAAACATTTCAAGTTATTTTGCTATAATCTTTTAAAGTACTAAATCGAAAGTACAAAACTATCTTTTTCGAGGGTTTTTGAGCATTAGCTGCTGTAGAAAAAGGGATTGGAAACATTGTTAATTTAATTATCTATAATTTTATATTGTTGTTAACTTTGGTACTTACTTTTTAAATTGTACGATATAAAGAATGGTAGAAGTTAGAGGAACATGTACCTCCTACACACTACGTTTATGGGTAAGGGCCGATGGTTTCCTCTCTGCAGTTAAAAATGCATAATAAAACTGTGAAAAGTTTCCTTCGAGTACTCCTTTACCATCAATTCCCGATAGGCCTGACTGCTGATTTGACATAAACAAGTGACACTGCGGATCCCTTTCTCCACAGAACCAGGTGAATCTTTCATGGCAGAACAACGTGGAGCAGCGGTGGCATAATTTATGCCCGCAGTGCTCAATGAGACAAGGAAAGAGGACCTTTGGTTACGTCGAAGGACGCACAACTCATACATAACCTGAATCCCTCATCCGAGACTGAACAACATGAACGCGCACCGCCAGGCCCTTGGCTCTCTCCCCCCCACCCCACCCCACCCACCATTCATCCGCCACAGCAGCCAGCCACCATCCACCGACCAGTGTCCCTGTCTAAAACATTGGGGCTGTGATATCTTGTTCTAAGTCCCCAGCGAGTACTCCTTTCGCCTGGGCTGGATGTTGGATATTTTCACTCCCCATACCCTCAATAAAATTGTTATGTGTGTGTCCTTGTGGCACTAATTTTGGTTTTTGGAGTACACGATGACCATTCACTTTGTTGGTCAGTTGACCGCACGATACCAGGAAAACCCAACCAGCCAACCAACATCACCACTGGAACTATATTAAACTGTCCTAACCCTCTGACTCCACAGTGGAATATCCACCTCCTAGCGTCCGGTTTATGCTTCAATTTATGGTTACTCACCACGTCGTTTGCAAGGTTAAATTAAGAAATTTTCCTTCGACCGCCCACGCGCTTTTCTAAAAGATGAACGTTTAAACATATCCGCTTTCGTTTACAGGCAGTGATGAACCCGACTCAATGAAAAGGCAAGTGCACTTCGCTAAAGACGCACGCCTGATCTAAAATTACTTACTATTTTATGCGGAATTTTTTATTTCCTCTGAAATACTTTGCGATCCACATTAACGCCTAAAGATTTGGATATATTCCTTATTTTTAATCAAATATGTAGAAATGTATAGGACAAGTCATCAGACTGGATGTTACTAAAATGCCACTAAAATTAAGAGGAAAATGTATGAAAAAAATGCGTGTGGAGCAGTGGAGACACGCAATTATACAAACATTTAAAAATTCAATGTAAATACAGAAATATTGCGGGCAGAATAGAGAATTGCAAAAGTTATTTTCATATTTTTGACCTAAAAAGTAAAATATTAAAACTTGTTTAATTTGATTGAAATTAATTAGTTATTATACATTGATTGTTTAAAACACAAAACAAGTTATTGGGTTCCTTTTTTAGTTTTAGTTAGTCTTTTTTTCGCTGGAGGTATTTAATCGGAATCGAACAAACCGACAATAGTTGAGCAGTTCAAAGAAAACAATTTGGTTTAAATTTACTAGGAAATTGCTTAGATTTCGATAAAATTTTCTAGAAACCTTCCATTTGCCACATTAAAAAACCCAAAAACTTGAAAAATAATATTGAAATGAAAAATACAAATTTTGCCTGCCATCCAAGTCATTCGACGATTTTCATACTCATTCAAAATTCGTAATACACAAGGCGTGCTTGTCTACGTACGAAAATGACATGGATCACAGGACAAGTAGGGGAATTTTTATTTATTATTTAACATTTGTGTTATTTATATTGTTCCAGGTTTTTATGAAATGGTTCAGGTGTTAAAGAATTTTGAAGTGGAATTGGAAACTTTTAACTTGGACAGTTTGTCCAAATTAAAAGTTAGACATTTCCAAAACTATAGCAGAATGCCACCAATCAAATCCTTCCGTCGCAGAGCAAATGGAAATTTCCTGCAAAATTTCATGGTTATCCAAGCGATTTCCTTAGGTATTGTAAATTAGTTCCAAAATATGTAACCAATAATTTAAGACGCACCTAAAGACCTTGGTCAGATAGAAAAATATAGGCATATAGTGAATAAGCGTGGATTTGCACATTTGAGTCAATAAAGTCATGTTTTCGGTTATTTGAATACCTATCTATATGTTGCTGTAAAATTGAAATACATTTTATTCATTCACACAAAAGGGAGTGATTGGTTTCGATATAAAACCTCAAAATCCAGCAATCGTATTTGAATCGATACTCTAGTTACGGCTCAAACAGTATTTTTAGAGAAATTTTCAAATTAACCTTCTTTTTCGTTGTAAAACCGTTTATTTAGTTTAAAAAAATGTAGAATCAGAAATTATCCGGAAGAATGCAAGGCGTAGGTGGGACAAAAAAACAGTGTAAGCTAATTAAGCAGAAAAGCAACTGGAAATTGTTATCAAGTTTTCAACGGACACCAAACAAGTTGGCAAAACGTTCCTCGTCTAGCTGAGCTTGCCTTTGGTATCAGTTTTAGTACAAGCTCGCTGATTGGAAACACAGTCCAGAGGCCGAGAATCGATCGATAAATGAAATTCAATCTTCGTGCTGCGGTTTATGCAAGTTCTTAAGAATCCGTTTCATCGACCAAAACAGCGCAAAAAAGCGATCGAAGTTCATTAACCAAACAAACAGAACTGTTATACGTCGTAATTTGCGGAGCTTGTCCGAGAAAGCCGCTGTACGCAAACTGCGACAGTTTACGTCTGTGTGCGCGCGTATAGTAAAATGCTCGAGAAAATATAAACAAAGTCATAACCACGGGATTTTATGGCTACGCGGCCACCAGCTGACTTTCTGCTCTATGCCCAGCTGGGGAATGTTTATAAACTAAAAGACCCACTCGACAGGCTCCCAAGATCGATCGGGAGCAAGGTCCGGGCCGGGGCGGCGATGGACCAGCTCAGCTCCACCGCGACGGATCGAATTAAGGGCACGGGTTTCCGGGGGCCTTTACAAGGAATGCACTGCTCCCAAGGAATTCCGTTTATTGATTTTTCAAGGCGATTTCTTGCAAACAGGATCGGCGGGGCCCGAAGAAGCCCTCTCGGCGATTGAGTGCATCAACGGAAGTTGAGCGCGGGTTGCGGGGTCGAGAAGGACGGCCCACCCACGGGTTACGCAAGTTTTTCTGCGAAACAGGGTAGTGGCGGGGCGGCCAAGTTTTCACCTTGGGATCCGGGGCGGCCAGCACAGGCACTGGATACGCACAAAACATGCAAAACGAAGCCAAGGCGAAGCAATCAAAGTGCACTAACCTTTCCGTACGTCACACATTAAACACTTGAACGCTTCGGCCGTGTTCCGATATGTACAAACACTGCAGTCCCAGAAATTGTCCTCTAAAACTTTCGACTGGCGTTTCTGGCGACGAATCGGCGATTTCTTGTGATCCATTATTCACCGGAGCACCACTCGGAACCGCTGGAGCCTGCTTTTGACGCCCGTTCAGCAATTAGCTAGCGAACACCTTCGGTTTTGTTTCTAACAAGAAATTTTCGGCACACACGAACAGATCTGACATTTCGTTAGACAGCCATGTTGGAAGTGCTTGCCGGAGAGGAGAACTCTCTCCGCCGGTGGCGGCTGCATGAAGTTACATCGGGCGCTCGTAACTGTTATACGGCGGGTCGGGTGCGTTTGCAGTTTTGTTCTTTTTCGCTGCTGCTGGTGCCTGTCTCGATGGACCGTGGACTGAAGTTCCTGGAAGATAGCCCCGCAGGTAAAAATTTTTAGCTCCTCCGGACCTGAGTCAGACATGGAGGAATTTTTGCTTCTCGAAAATGTTGCACTGATTTAGATTTCTGGGTATATCGATGGATAATATCCCTTCTTCCGCTGAATAAAACTGATTTGAAGCAGCACGAAAGTGAAGCGGTTTATAACGGCAATTACTGCTTGGGGCCTTTGAGTTTAACTTAAGAGGTGAACAAATTATTATATCACTTCTAATATATATATAAAATATTCCACAGACTGAACAGAAATGCCCATGAACCCCATGAATACCTCTGGCCACATTTTATTATTTTTTGGTATGAGCTTTCGAGTGTAAAGAATTTTTCGTTTTACCTTGTTTCCTTCTTTTAGTTTACTTTTTAAGGAATTGAGGTTTTTGATTATCTTAATTGTGTTAATACCTTTTTGGCGTGTTCTAATGAATATTTGCCTATTTATCAGTACACTAAATGACTATTTATTTAAATTCCCGGTCCAGAACCTTTAAATACGATGCATATACTCGTACATAAATAAATAATAAATTTGAAATGTTCTCATAATAATCTTCAACTTGATACCCATAGCCATGTACCTACTTTAAGTGCAATATACACTTGCAAAAATTGTATGGCGACTAGCTACTACCATATTTGTATTCTTGACATTTTATATTCCTATACCAATTTTGCTATCAAGACGAGTCTAGTGACACCTTACTTTTTAAAACCTGTTGACAAATTTTGAAGATATGAGCGGACACAGAAACGAGCATATTTACATACGATGAAAGTTTAAACTTTAAACATTTGGCTATTGAAATGAAATGCACTAATTATGATTCTGACTACAATCACCAACGATATATTAGCGTACCATTTCTCTTATACTTATTTTTAAATAATAACTTTAGTTATTACGCAGATACAGCTCGACATAGCATTCCTCTCTTGCAACTTAAGATAATCTGTAGTGATAAACACACATACATGTTTTTATATTGATGAGTAATAAATTTAAAGCCTGGGCTCCATCCAGGCAATTGTTTCAAATGATGCCATACCTTACATATCTACAATATTTGAAATGAAATATACATAATTACCGTCTGTTCAACAAGAAAGGAACCGTCATTTTTCAAAACAAGATAAAAGATATTTCTTTCTCTCTTTCTGTGAGTAATTGTACCATGAGAAGGGCTACGACGCCAGGACTTATTCATTTCAGTGTCGCTTGAAACGTCACAGTGCGCACTACTTAACGATCCAAAACATCGGAATCAACTCTGCAGAATCTGGAAAATCGAAAACGTTAGACTGGCCATCCCAATCGCCCAGACGCCAATCCAATTGAGAATATGTGGGGTATAATGAAGAGCCAACTCGCTAAAAGGCCTGTATCCAATCTCAAGCAGCTAACACAGATTCGGAAGATATGTCGTTCGCTGTCGATTGAATATGCGGAAAAACTTGTCGAAAGTATGCCTAGAAGATTCCCGACCATTCTCGATATGGATGGGTACTACACAATTTATTATTTGGTTATATTATTGTATACAAAAAAAAAATTAAAAATAAATATTTCTTCTGTAAGTAAAACAAAATACGGTTCCTTTCTTGTTGAACAAACTGTATATAATAAAAATTGTATGTTGAATTTGTTAATTATATAACAAAATTATAAATGAAATACACATAATTATATAACAAAATATTGCTTTCAATTTACGAGTGTTTGGGATGAAATGTTAAATTAATCGTCGTCCGCAAAGGGTTAACATTTAAAATCAACCGATTTTTCGTAACATTAATACCCAGGTAACTTAGAGGCCAAAAATGCAATTGGTTTTATTAAGCCTCTTAAGCTCTACGACGGTACTTAAAGGTTAAAGCGACATAACATCAATTCAATTTTGGACCGGGTTTTATACAATTTATAAATTATATTCAATATCATCAGAGTTTTTAATACTTTCCGATGTATTCTCTTTTCGTTAACCGATTATTTTATGTAATTGAAAGAGAATGATGATATGGTGAATTTTCGTTTGTGAGTTGGTATTGTGCAGAATAGGAAATTTTATATTAGTTATTATTGGATTTTAGCCATAGTTTTTCATGTTTTCAATATGTAAAATAACTTTTTAAACAATTTTGCTTTCATAAATTGCATTTCATAGACAAGGCCTTTATTTAACTTATATGTACTATATAATCTGTTTTTTCTTTACATAATGTTAATTAATCGTGTTTTTTAGTTTATGTTTGATAATTAAAAATGTTCTTTCCTTTTATGTTTTAGTTTAGAAGAACAGTTGTGAGTCTACGCCATTTATCCTATTGCAAATTGCAGTTGTAACTTAAACAGAATTTTCCTTTGTTTAAACTTCACAATTGGCTTTGCAAACCTAAGGGCTAGCGTTCGATCCGCGGGACTGTAACGTCTGCGGCAAGAACATTAAGCCAAACCACTTTTTGGAGTCGTCTGTGTCAGTGGAGGCGAATACTATCCTTAACAAAATTATAAAAGTGCCCCATATCATGAAATTTTGAAACCCAATAAGGTTCATTGTTAAATAATAAAAGTATATTCAAATAGTGTATAAGATAAATTCACGTTGCTCCTTTAAATGAAAGCTCATAAAAAATTTGTTTTCAAGATGAAAATTATTTAAGGCTTTAAAGTTTTCTGACTCTTTAAAGGCGGCTTCGGTTTTTTTTTTAAAATATACATTTTCTGTACAATAATATGAATATATTTCTTATTTTCTCAGCCTCATTGTTACTTTTATTTTACCCTTAAAGAAAACTTGCGCGTGTTTGCATTAGGCCTCTCCTGTGTTTGTTCACCCCATACCACCTGCTTCTAAACTCGGGATTGCAATAAACGTTTGAATGGATCCCATCAGCCGGCCTAATGTTTGCCCGAAAATGCGAGCAGATCCCTTTTAAATCCGCAACCATCAGCTCGGAGCCGCATCGGAGCACCACGAAGCCCCGGAGCCCGGGAGCCCCGGAGTCCCGGAGTTCTGGTACCCGGCGCACTTACACTTCGAAAACCAGTTTAGAACTTCAAAAAGCTTTTAAAGAACCATCCACAGCCATTGAGTAGCAATTCGAGCCCCGCTCCCCCAATGCAACTTGAAGCGAATCCCGCGTTACGAGCGCACAACGCAGCACCACCGGGGAGCCAGGGGACATTCTTTTATTTGCCCGCACACTGACGTGGGTAGTGATCTCGAGGGCGGGCGCGGGGCTCCGCACGTCGAGTTTGATTAGTGCCGCACAATGCGAAGACTCGATTAATGCCATTATCCACTCGACATAAGTCTCAAAGCTCCCCTGAAAAGTCCCATCAAACGCACACGTTCGGTGGCGGAAGGAAACTCGAAACCGGCTGTCGTAGGCTCGTCCCGGCGCCCTCCGTCCACAGGCAACGGGGTCCGGGAGCTGATACCGGGACACATCCACACGTCCTGGCGCCACCTCCCACCACCTCCGAGAACACCAGAGACGACTTCCAGCGCTTATTAGGCCAAACAATGTGAAGAGCGAAAATTAAAAAAAAAAAAAAAGAAAAAAAAAATACAAGAGAGTCGGCGGAAAAGCAAAACAAAAATTAAATTAAGTTCGTTAATTAAAAAAGCAACGGACAAGGCGGGGGGGCGTCGGTTGGTGGCGTTCGCCGGCCTGCAAGGACGCAACTTTTTATCAGAACTTCAATCAGAGAAATGTGGACATGAGGCGAACTAAGTCAGCCCTTAATTCGGAAGATTCCTCTGCTTTGTTGGGGCAGCCCAAAGGCAGTGGCTCGGAGTGCGCCCTGATTGGGTGCAGATCATTAGCTTTAAGGTTCTGGACTGTATTTGCTTTAAGAAATGTTTTCGCCTCTTGCAATTAAACTGGATTACTTCGGCTGTTCCTTCGAGCGCTCCTCTTCGAGCACTGGCTTCGGTGAGCCCATTAAGCCGGCAAATTCAATTTTGTTTTTTTTTTTTGCCGCCGCCGCCCTCCCCCGATTTCAAGGAACTCGCACTCGTACTTATTGCGATTAAAAATAAAAGTATCCAGCTAGCAACCAGAATGTTCACGAAAAGTTACTGAAAGTTGCACATAATAAAAAACAGCCCTTATATACTACATGAACCCTTTAAGCAGAAGGTTGGGTTAGAATTTGCAAGACCTTATCATAAAGTTTTTCCATGCTTTTATTTTTTCCAAATTGTATTTGCATAGCACTAAATTAATCTGAAATATATAAATATATCTAACATAAGGTAGACTAACTTACGGTTACTTTAAATGGCTGTGAAATGTAAGATTTTTCAAATAAATTAAATAGAGGAGGGAATAACGAGTTTATTTTTTCAGAATAAGACGAGAAGTATAAGATGTAAACCAAAGAAAATCGCATGATAAGTAGAGAAATGTAAAAGTTTTGCACAAACGGTTGGAGGGAAAGTTCTGTCGTATTTTAAAGAAAATATTTGAATTCATTTATAAAAATACGTGTATAATATTATTCAATTATATATGCTCCGTTATTTGTTACAACCTGTTGCCATCTTTCAGGTAACCTGCAAATTCCTGTTTTGTAGAAATTCTCGTTCTTGGAGTTAAAATAGTCAGCAACTGCCTTAGAAACACTTTCAAAAGATTTGAATTTTTTCCCCGTTAGATAATTTTGCAGAGATCTGAACAGGTAATAATCAGATGGTGCAATGTCAGGTAAATACGGTGGGTGACTAAGGACTTCCCATCCTAACGCATTCAGTTTTTGCTGTGTCACCATTGCAGTATGCGGTCGAGCATTATCGTGGTGGAACACTATTCCTCCTACCGCTAATGCAGGCCTTTTTGCTTTGATAGCTGCATTCAATTTATCCAGCTGATTGCAGTACAGATCCGCGTTAATGGTTGTTCCCTGTTTCAGTAACTCGTAGTACACCTGGACCTTTTCTGTCCCACCACAAACAAAGCAGTACTTTTCGTTGATGGATACTTGGTTTTGGAACTGTTACTGATAATGTTCCTGGTGTGCAGTAAGATTTTTTTCTCTTAATATTCTCGTAAAGAATCCACTTTTCATCTCCAGTAACCAGCTTGTCTAAAAACGGCTCCACATTGTGTCTTATCAGATGTGATGAACACATTCTTACACGATCAGACAAATTCTTTTCCGTTAATTCATGTGGAACCCAAACACTTTGCTTTAACACAAATCCAAGAGATTTAATGTGATCTCCAACAGTTGTATGATGAATGCCAAACTCTTCTGCAATTTCTCGACTTGTTAAATGTGGATTATTTTCCAACAAGAAAAATTACCTGCCTATTTAAAATACGACAAAACTTTCCCTCCAACCTAGGAAGCAGGAACTACTTCATAATTTAGCTTGCTAACCAGAAAGTGAGTAAAAGTAATGCATTTAGAGTGTTATCTTAGAATAATTACATTCCATTTATAACTACATATTATAGTATTTGTTTTTTGTATCAATTTTATTATATAAGTATGCTTATATCTTAAAACAAAAACGTTGCGAAATAATTACATAGAAATAAATAAAAAATGCATGCAAACAGAGTAAAATTTGGAATAATTCATGGTTTTTGTTGAATTAAACAATACCTTACGATGTTAAATATAAGCTAATATAAGTTTTGTAGGTGTGAAAGAAATTTATAATACTTTTTTCACAATTTATAATATTTTTTTAAGCCTATACCGAGCGTTTAATCGATTTCCTTGAAAGTTTTACTATATTTTTAAGACTATATTATCTATGGACGTAGTAGGTTCATCATTTTTTTGTCGAAAAATTAAATTTGCGTTTGAACTTCCGTAATTTTTACACATAATGTAATTATTTTTAATATATTTTAATTTCCTGTATTTCTATAGCTTCTTCCTCTTGAATAAAAGTGAAAACTATATTACAAAATGATTTACAATAAACTTCTGTAAACAATTTTTAATTACATTTGTTATTGTTTAATAATAATTTTCCACGTTATCGCCTTAGTCGAAGTAATATTGTAAAATATAGGGAATTTGTTCCGAATTTTGGCTCATTTTCAGAGTCTTTCTCTGAATTAACAAATTGCCACAATTTTGTTTGTTTTGAATTATCTGTGGATTGTCGCCTTTTAAACGCGCTGTAGTATCTGATTAGGGTTGCAAAGTTATGCGCCTCTAAAGCGTCTGTTGGAAGAAATTGCCAAGAATTTTCTTCCTTTACCCAATATTTTTGGCTTCAAATTATATTTTAAAATATTTATTTAAAACAAATGTTAAAACATATATTTGAAATAAGTTAAATAAA
Organism: Philonicus albiceps; assembly: GCA_963969385.1. Classification (NCBI taxonomy): domain Eukaryota; kingdom Metazoa; phylum Arthropoda; class Insecta; order Diptera; family Asilidae; genus Philonicus; species Philonicus albiceps. The sequence goes on from OZ017773.1 coordinate 33,654,452, forward strand.
TCTATCTATCTATCGATCTATTTATCTATCTATCTATGTATAAAACTGAATCAAGGTTTTGTATGTAATCGACTTTTGAAAATTTGGTTGTATGAAATGACTGTGCTGAAAATCATTTGGCTTAGAAGACTTCAATACCAAGGTTTATGTATAGTTTTCATGATTATATGTGTGCTAGTATTTTTGCAATAGCGATTGAAAAAATTGTTGATATCCCTTTTGGAAAAATTCTTTCGCATTAAATTGATATGATTTGTATGTGAAATCGGTTTCTCCTGAATCACGTGATGAAATTCTTCGTCTTACTATTGGTTGCATCTCTTTTTCACTGAAGTAGCTGATGGAACCATGCAGAATATTTCAGAAAAAAAATTTATTGGATAAAATTTATCTACTTCGTTCAAAGTTATTGCGAATTTAAAATTTAAATTATTGGTAAAGCATTCACGCAGTTAAAGACATTCGGTTGAGGATTTTTGGATTTTGAAGTTTTATCAGTTTTTGAAACGGCTATGAAGCTTTGAAGCTACTACTGAAACTACATTTTATCATGTGGGATAATACAATGGCGCGTGAGAAATCCGTCGAAGCTTTGGAAAGAACTATGAAGGATATTCAAGAAAATTCGAAGCTATTTGGTGGTGTTTTAATTTTGTTATCAGGTGGCTTCAGACAAACATTGCCGGTTAATCCACGGTCTACTCTTGTTCATAAAATTAATGTTTGTTTAAAATCATCAACTTCGAAACTTTCTACAAATGTTCAACTACAAAATGATTTTGTTTCAAGTGAATTTTCCAAACAATTGAGTTGAGTTGAATATTGCAAAGGGTGTAATGTCAGTAGAAGAAACTGGATTGATAACGTTGCCAAAAAATATTTTATCGTCTCACAGAAACCAAAGAAAAATTGATCCAAAGTGTTTTTCCAAACATAGCACAGTTCCAAAAATTCTACTCTTTCTTTTTGTATTTGTATACTAAACCTTATGGCAGTTATCTTTATAGCGCAGTATGAGTAGAATAAATAACTTATAATAAAGACTTATATGACAAATTAAACTAAGTTATTATTTGTAAGTATTTATTAAAAAACATAGCAAGCAACTGATTATGTTGTAAACAATAAAATTATTCTAAAAGGTTCTAAAATAGCAAACAAAATATTGTAACTAGGAGTGGGATTGATTTTCCTTTTGGGTTTGTTTTTAGGAAAACGCTAAATCTTGTGAACATCTGTCTTGTTTACTTCCATTTTATTTCGCAACCAATATTTTAAAGGACGAAAGGTCAATAATGATTTCTCACCAGACTATTTCAAAGCTTATTTTAAGGCTTTTGAATCTATTAAAATTTAATTAAAAAAAAAATGGATCCAATTTGTGATGTTTAAGTTATTTTAATAAAAATTAGTTTACAGATAATACAAAAACGAGAATATGGTTATACATTTAAGAGTTAACAATAAAAACGCATAAGAATATGCAAAAAGTCTTTTAGATGTTTAGACTGTACCGTGGTACCGAAATGAGTTTTAGACTATGGTTTTATATTACATTAATAGATTTTATAATAACCAAACTTGAACATTTGAGAAGTACTTATATAAAATCGAATTTCTTAGCTGGTCATAATATAAAATGTTTATTCAAATGATTTTGTACTTGTAAATTTATGAATAGTTATTTGAATCTCAACCAGGTTAAATCTCATCTAATCTAATAACTAAATTTTAAATATTAGATTCTAGTATATTCCTTAATTTTTGCTACTGGTTTTGCTGTTTGCGTGTGATATATGTTTTAAACTACACATGGTTTTGTTTAAAAAAGAAAGAACAGATACGCATTTAAAAATAAAAGTAAACAAGTTATTGAAAGTATGACTGACTGCTTTGTTAATCTATTTGCACAACAGCCAATTTGTATAGTATGCTTCACTGCCACAGCAGAGAGCTCGACGACTTGAAATTTCTTTAAATGTTAATTTTTTACCATGCTTAAAAATTTCTTGAATTTTCACTGGATTTGCGTTTGATTCCAGAAAAGTTAGTGCTGAATGCTAAAATGAGTAAATTTAATTGTAAACGCTAAGTAAAAGTGATCTAGTTATAGCACAGAGCAGAAGATTAAAGAAAATTTGAATTTACAAATATTATAATAATAATAAAAATATTTTAGTTTGTTGTTTGGAATATCAAACCTACCTCCATGTTGCGTGAAGATTCAATTCTGGTGTATAAATTAAAAGTCACTCACTGAATATTTCAGATTGCTTCAACTCATCTGTAATTGGAAATTGCTGGGAGGGAATATTTTAAATTTAAATTTTGAAAGGTGGAAATGCCGCACATGCAAAGCTTTCTGTAATTAATTAATTACGCAATATTTGAACTCAAAGTTGCAAGGTAAAGACTTTGATTCCCCGGACTCAGACCTGGTACCGGATCTGGACCCGGACGTCGAACAGAGAAAAGGTGGGAAAGGGGGTGTACGGCCGTTTTTCCTGTTTTGTGTGCACACTGTCAGCAATTGTGTCGCCCCCATTCTGCGGCCCACAGTCCTCCTGATAACGAATTGTTTTGTTAAAATCTTTTCACAGCAATTCATTTCAGCTCGAAAATAATGCAAATATACGCAATTTTGCAGCATTTTCAAAAAGCTCGGGCACTCCATATCCTGGCTACCGCTACCACTCCGCGCGAGCCCATAGCGTGGGAATAGCACTCGTAGATTGGCGGAGCACAGGCTGCATCTAGATAATTATATGTAGGCTGTTACGCTTTTATCTGCATATATGGGCCTGTACTTAACAATTTATTGAAATTGCGAGCATCTATGCATGTGGTCATGTACAGGGGATAGTGCGGCGCACAGCAACAGCGAAAAAAGCGAATAAAATAAGCATTTTATATAGAAAAACATATGCGCCCCGGCGTGCATCGATAGTGCTCCGCGTGTGGGTAGCCGTTCATATTTTAATGTTTTGAAACGAAACGCATATTCATTATGAGCAAACTGCAAATTTGTGCGTATATGGCGCAACTATGTCAGGCTGGGTTGCAGCCAGTGCACCGAGATGGGCGTTCGGGCCGGGCCCGGCTAGAGGCGCTTCTGAGCCCCCTTCCCTTTCCGCTCGGATCGAACTACATTCGGATTCTGCAGTTCGGTTGCTCGGATGCTCTGCTGCATGCACACGTAGAGAGCTAGAGTCGGAGCTGGGCCTGGTTAAAGCCTCTGCTTTAATTTCAGCAAATTTTTCCAGGCGGACGGACTTTAAAATTTAAAATAATATAAAATTCATTTTATGTGGAGCGGGGCATACATGCGAGCGCATAAATACACGGCCCAGACTACTATGAAAAATGCAAGAATCCAACTTTTCACGGGGGATATTTGTGCTGTGGGGGTGGTGAGTGCTGGCTGGACGGGACGGGTTGTGTTTGGACTTTCGTGTATTCGAAAAGCATGTAATTTAAAATCTGCTTCATATAATATATAAAATTGGATTCTGGCGGTGCTATTATATTCGGCCTTTTATTCGTCCGCCATCCTCGCCCTGCTGCATGCACATGTACTGCCACAAGCGTTACGAAACTCTCTTCGGTTTTTCCGGGCGGTCATGGCCGACGAGTACTTTTGTACGCGGGGGGATTCTTTCAAAATTTGGCCAGGGGGCAAGCGGGTTTCGCACAAAATAATGAGAATTCTATCGAAATTCACCAAACTTACTGATGGTTAAATTTACACGTGAACCCCGTCAATAAGGCTTCGCATTATCTTTTGGTAATTCGAGAACTTGTAGGGTGCCCATTCGTCCGAAATTTTGTTTCAAACATTTGCACGTGCGTTTACAAGCTCCCTGGATTTTGGGAGGTACCTCCCAGTTCTGAGAGGAGGATGGGTTGCCTGCCTAGAAAACTTTACCTACTTTGGAACGGATTTATACTCGCAAGTCAGGACTAAAGGCCTTGTTTGCCTTCGAAATTATTTCACACACAGGTGGGCACATAACTTAGAACAGTACTCGCCATTATTGTTCCTTTCTTTTGAACACGATTAATTTTAAGGTAAGCTAAATAGGTAGGAATAATATAATTCTATTCCGGCAAAATTGCGGAAAATGAAGGCCAAACGAAGGCCTCCAAAGTAAGTAATCCGTATATTTTTCAATTTCCAAAGCAGTTCAATTAACCTGCTTGTGGCAGTCTCAATGGCTTAAAGTTATTGGTTTAGTTCAATTTTGTAAAATAAGGCTTGAAAACTAATTTGGAAAAAAAGGATACTTCTTTCATACATTTCATACATACACAGCATGTCCCAAAAGAAACCAAACTTTTTAGATATATTTATAAAAAGATACACTTTATATTATCTTTTAAACATGATTTCTATTCAAAATAGGTTCGATAGAATCAATACACCGCCTGGCATGGTCAACCAACTCATGCATAGCCTTTTTAATGTCAGTTATAGGAATATGTTTGAGCACCTGTGTCACGTCTGCTTGAATGGCTGGAACGTCATCGTAAAGAGCTCCTTTCATGGCAGTTTTCAGTGGTAGTTCAGTCGAATACGTAGGGTAATCAAAGAAACAAATTTCTTTTTTTCTTAAAAAATTCTTCAACTTTTTTGATTGTGTGAGCAATTTCTTGGCCTTCGATTAAAGTATGTGAAACAAAACACGCACTAACCTTTCTTATGTTCAAATCTTGAGTTAAATTTCTTCAAATAGTATCTTTACTCGTATTTAATTCGTCTGCCAACATTTTTATCAATTCTAATGATCTCACGCACTTTTTCCACTAATTCAGCACGATTACTAATTTCTGGACATTGGCTAATTGGCTATTGGCTAATGCCTTGTAATTTTCAACAATTTAATAAAAAAAAATTGTTTAGACCAGCTGAATTCTTCCAATTTAATTTTTCAATTTTCAATTTTTTATTACTCTTAACAATACCACTGTAAATTAGGTTTCTTTTCCCCATTCAAAAATGAGATGCGTTTCAAAATTAATAACACATCCGATATTTTACATATTTTACTAAATATTTTTGAGAACCACTAGCATTAGTGCTAGCATTAACAACGTTTCAGCTTAAACACATTTTGGAAAGAGAATGGAAAAGTTTTTGGGGGAAATAAGAAGCAGTACGATGATACTTGTTGTTGGTAGCGTTTCAAAATTATAAACGCAGTTGATTTTTTTTTTTTTGTGAAAAATCAAATTTCTACAGTAGTTTAACAGTGATTTCCAAGATGCCAAGTACAAAGATGTTTTATGAAAAGGCATAATTAATGCTCTTCATGTCGAAAATAAGTCAATTACATCGGTTAGATGCAGTTGTTCTGAATTATTTAAAAAATCCTGCACAATATGGCAAGAAAGAACATCTTTGCCGGTATAAAAGGAAAATCGCGAACAATTCATCAAATTTAACAAAAAGTTGTAATGATATCAAAATAGAATGCAAAACAACAATTTGGAGAGCATTGGATGCTAACAAAAATATAGTTCAGCAAAAATGTAAAAAGTACCGCATCTATAAGAATACCATAAGACTGCCAGATTGGAGTTGGCTTGAAAAGAAATATGAATCGAGATTAGAAAGCAGTAAATTTAGAATTTTTGATTATGTCTATGAATTTAGTCTATTCTATGGCTTTGAAATTTTGCTTACGTAACTTTAAATTTTCTTTATGTGGGTAGTCTTTAGTGATGAGAAGAAGTTTAATTCGGCGGGTTTAACTCGTATTGGAGAGATTTACGGAAAGAGTCCCGATACTTTTCCAAAAGAGGCTGAAGTCTCATTGTAGGGGGTGCATTCAGTTCTCTTGGAACTGTCCCCATTGTTTTTCCTTCGAATATAATGGAAGGAAGTTTTAACTAGTCACCTATTACCTTATAAGAAGGTTTCGTTGCATTCCCCTCAGCTTTCTGCAGGATAATGCGAGAATACATATGATTAGGAGTGCTACGGGTTGGTTTGCTGAAAAGAATATCAAGATCATGGACTGGGTCAGTATGCTTCCCAGATTGCAACCCTACAGAGAATCTTTGGGGCATCTTAACTAGAACAGTTTATGCTCAAAATCGGCAATTTCAAACTGTGGGACATCTTAAAATGGTACCAAATAAAGGGTGGAAATCCATTAATATGGATATTATATAAAAATTATTGAATTCAATGCCAAATCGAGATTTTGAAGTGATTAATCAAAACGAAAACATTACTAAGTACTGAATAACTTATGTTTATGCCTTTAGTTTTGTAGTTTCTGAATAAGCATACAATTTTACTTCGCTTTTACTCTAGCTGCGTTTATAATTTTGAAACGGGGAAAAATAAAATGTAGAGTAAATCCTTACATAAAAAAAACTTATTATCTTCTTTTAAATAGTACAATCTGCGAAAAAAGTTTATGGTATTTCTGGAAATGTCTGAATTATGCAGTACGTTTATAATTTGGAAATACACCTTAACTTTTCAGTAATATTTGGCGATATTTTAAATATGAAAATAATTGTTATTCAAGTATGCTCAATTAAGGAATTGAGTAAAAGCTATATAGCGAAATTGTCTCCCTTTTTGTGTATTAAAGGAATATCCTATCGGAATTATTTTATAAAGGGACAAGTTCAAATTTATATTTACACGCATGACCCCAAATGACTGACGTTCGTTTTCTCCCTTCATATGAAAATTTGTCATCTAAAAGGTGTGTCAGTACATCGATTTTATTAAAAGCATTAAATTCCAGGCAACCTTTTATGAGGTCAAGATGACTTTTACACTACATAGTAGCTAGTAGGTAATACTTTCTTTCTCTTTATATACCTGCGAAATATATGTAAATTTCGAGTAATAACTTCAACCTTTAACATTCTCTTTGAACATAAACAAAAAATGTAAGTGTTACAACATAAACAAAAGGTGCTCCTACCTGCGAAACAGGAAACATCACCCAAACTTAACGTTCCTTAACACTAGACAGACCTGCGGCGTTTGCTTGGGCAGTGTACCGTCCCACGGCAGAGGCATGTTAGCCAGGTGTATTTTCGAAATAATTTCCAAAATTGGTAATGTTAATTAACTAATTACTTGCAACATGGCGGGCATACTAACAACGATTTCGCCGACAAGCTCTCATCTTGTTCAGCTTTGCATTAAATTTTCATCAGTGTTTCGGAAAATCGTGCCAACCCTTTTAGATGCCGTCCACGTTTGCAACAACTTTGTGCTGGTCGCGGAAAATGCGGAAAATTCGCTAATATTTTTGAAATTGGTGATCTACGTTTCATATCTTTTAAATTATATTTGAATTGGCTACTAAAATGATTTCCTAATAAATTTTATATATTCCACATAACAATGCGGCTAACCTTGAATTATGTTATTGGTAGGGTATAAAAGCATATTTCCGATGTGTGATGAAAATAACCCAACAGTACAAGAGCAAAATGGGTTTTGGAAAGAAAAAATTAGAGGGTCAGCGGAAATTTAGTAACATCTAAATACATATAATGCTTGGAATGAATTATCCAATGAATCCCTCCTAGCTATAGATAGGGCAGAGGATATTGTTTTTGGAGTGGTGAAGGAGCAAAACGTAGTTTTTTTTAATGTTTCAGGAATAAACTTTTATTTTATTTTTTAATTAATTTTCCCTTTAATAGCGACCAGATATATCTACCAGCAAAAGTTGGCTATCGCTCCGTCGGACCTCTCTGCACACTATTTTTGTTGTCACACCTCTTAAAACTTAAATTTGATACATATTTAATTTATAGATATACTCGTAATAAAATCAATTAGGCGGAAACTATCTTTTAAATATTTTTTTAAGAAAAGTAGATTATAATAAAAACATAATTTTTATTTGCTTATCTGAGGAAACATTACGGATTTTGAGTGATGTATGTACTATCAAACGTTAGGAACTCAGAAAAAGAAATCATCATCTTATAGGAATTGAGGAGTAGAATATTACTAACTTTTTCTAAATTCATCAAGAGATATGTATTTCATGACATGAATGATAAAAATAACGAAAATGTGTGAAGCTTAGTACAGCTGACAAAAAATAACACATTGATCATTTGATTATTGCCGTAATTCTCTCACAAAATTAAAAATATATAAGTATATTATATTTTTCAAAATTAATGTGGTCTCCTTCGGAATATTCCGGTTAAAACGCGTTCCCCGTAATGTTTTTTGAATTGAGAGATTACCATAAACAGGAAAACGAATTTACAAAAATTGAAATATGCACAAAAACAGATATACTCAACACTGCGTCACTTTCGCATATATGAACCAATTAGAAAAAAAAATGATTAAAAAATCAAATCGGCTGACTGAGCGCCCCAATTCCGGGAACTTTTTCAATGATATATTTTTTTTTTTTAGATTTTAAATTTCGAAAATTTAAGAGTGGCGTAATTAAAGGACACGCATTTGTATGCAAATTCAAATATCATGGGCATCATTATTTAATTTGAATTTATAAATTTGTGCATGGAAGATTGAAGGAAGATAATTTGCACATTTTGGTTATCTATTTTATTGTATATTTGGATAATTTCTAATAAGCGGTTCTTTAACATGGTATGGCTTATATTTTTTTGCATGTTCATAAATGGAATATTGCAAACTATTTCGTCTATTAATATTGCATTCACATAATTTATGTATATGGGGAAGCAAATTATTATTCAGATAATGAATGCAAATTTACTTTTCCATTTCGTCATGGTTTCATGCAAAAACTGACTATTTATTTTACACTTTCCATGTAACGAAGATACATTTATGATTTTATTTTTAAACAAAAGGTTTTTCAGATGTTTGAATTACACATACTTTTTAAAAAACACAGACTATGACTGATGAGTAACAAACTTTATGTGGACGAAAAAATTTTTGTTTTGTTGAATGTGGTAAACAGGTTTAGATTTTTGGTATCATAGATATTAAAATATTATTAAATTAGTATAATTAAATATTTTTATATGAATTTGCTCTAATTACTTAGATAATGGCTGCAAAAATCGATGCTTTCACTCCGTGCATTTAAAAATTATTAAAAAGGGTAAAAGTGACTATAACTCATTAATTTTCTGTCATCATCTTCTTCGTACTGTTGAAAGTGCTGAAATTCAGTCCCAAGGACTCCTAGGCAAAAGCTGTATGCTTAATATTAAAGTACACTCGTATCATATGTTTATTGGTGACTTTTTCCCTTAATATATTTCATTTGAATTACTTCGGAAAGCTGCAGTGGATTTTTCCAAAAAAATATTAATGTGGGATCGATCAATCGCACTTTTCATCAGAACAGGTATAGGTAACGAGTCCGTGGGTAGCTCAGTTGGTTAGAGAACAACGAAGCGCCAATTCGAAGGATGCAGGTCCGAGCCTTACCCTCTGGCCAAACTCTCAGCTTTTTTCGAGTAATTAATATGTGTAGTTGTTACAAAACTAAGGTTTAAAGGTTATTTATTGACTTGGAAATTGTTTGCGATTTCAATATTTTACACAAAACAAAAATAATTAAAAGTTGATTTTTTTTTTGCAAAACCCAACTGACCCAAGGAATTAAACCTGAATTTCCTTAAATTTTACATTTTTGAATCGACCTTTTAGATATTTAACCCAAACTGCAAGCTTGTGGGTATTTGGAACGTTTTAAGATTTTTCAAGGCGAGCACACACCTGCCTCAATTATTAATCACCTTCGCCAGTAGCGGGTATGATTAAGTAATGACTGCGTAAATACCCTCGCCCATTAAACTCGGGGCCAGAATCGTTGATGATTTATTAAATTTGCCTTAACCCATTAATCCCCGCTGTGACTGGGTAAGCTCGAGGTTTGCCGTCTTCTGTTTCCGGGGGGTTTTGTTTGTATATTTGCATTTGGTCCGAGCGTTCTCACACTGGGATTACCGCCGCATTGAAGGAGGTTCGAAAATTTAAAACCCAACGAAAAGTATGGTGAAGCGAAAAAAAGCCAAATAAGGGAAACCGACTGCTCCCAGGCCGAGTAGAAGGGGATTTTTTGCGAACCCTTAAAGAGCAGGGGACTCATGAAGAAGGAGTCCCGTGAATATTCCCAATGAGGGTTCCTTCTCGGGGGTGATTTTAGTTTCACATTCAGAGCGGTATACTTGCTCTTTCACCCTGCCCACCTTCGCACCCTTTGCTCCCTTAAGACACATTTTTCATTCTTATGGCTCCCCTGTAAGAAGGGCTTCATGTAGGGGGCCAGATACCTTCAAAATTTGCGGCCATTCTCTTCCAATTCCCTTCCGGGTACTGTGCTGCGGTGCGGCACGATAGTGTGGGAACTGCCTAATGGTTGTTCGGGTAAATTAAAAAATGTTGTGCAACAAATGGCGTTGCTTTAATTTACATGTCAAAGCGCAACAGTATTTCAATTGCGAGCAATTGGCTCGTTTTTTGGTGCAATTCAAAATTTCCACGTTCTAACTCATCCTCTGGGAGAATGCATATCGCCAAAATTGTACTGGGAAATTGCTCTCAAAAAGTGAATGAGAAAAAAGTGGCGGCAGCAGCTAAAAGTTTCGGTATTCTCAAATGCAGTCAGTCCTCGGGGCGCATTCGGCCCATTTTACAGCCATTAGCTAATTATTTATCTCTCGTCCCAAACGTACAATTTTCTAATCACTGCCAGTGCACGGCAGACAGGTTGATCACTTAATTGCAGCAGGTACCACCGTCAGGGATCCCCGTTCTCCATGAAATTTCCTGCGAATGGCAACGCAGGGCGGAATCATTTGTGATAATGCGCCTGAATTGCGGCAGGTATTCTTCGCCAAGGCCTCCTTTCAGTTCCCTTTTAGGGATAATTGCATCGCTACGGAGTCTCACAGCCATTAGAGGTCGGCAATTAGTGGAAAAGATGTTTAGCTAGTACTACCCCAGGTCTTATCGCAATACCTTCATGCTTCCTTTTTAAGTGTTTATCAACTCAAAATTAACACTCAAAAGGCAGACAGTGCTGGATTGAGGGTTTTTCCCAAAAATTTTAGAGAAAACTCTGAGAATTTTTGTTTTTAATAACTGTTGAGCTTTTAGGAATGACAAATTTGAAAATTTGTTGCTTTAGTTCATAAACACTACAAAAAACGCCTTTTACATATTTGAATTTTCAACATTGAGATTTAAAATTAGTTTGATATCATATTGACGTGACGAATGGTTTATGCACTAAATAAACGTTTACATACCGCATGAACAGAAAGTTCTTTCGTTTTAGAACGTAAATAAATAAAGACGTAGCTAGTTATATTTGCTTCTATGGAAAGTAGGTAGCCTAACATAAAAACTTTTATATTAAATGGTTTTGACTCGAAACTCACCTTATGGACGGATGGATGAAATAAAAACACAATTCATCATGATTACTGTTTCTATAAAGGATTCCATAAGAGATAAATAAAGATTTTTCGGCGGCAATTAAAAGAAATAGGTAGATTTTTGGTAATGTGGTCATTGAAGGACGAAAACAAATTTTCACCGGAGAAGGAAAGGAGATTTTGATCAAACTTTATTTACAAGTATAAATTAATCGAGTTTGGAAATATAAACTTGATCTTGTGCACACAATAATTATCATATTTCTTAACCCATTTCCATAAAATCCATTTCAATAAAATTCGTTTCAACAATTAGCTATTAGTCTAGGAAGTGGGGATTGTTATTCCTTGAATATTTGTTTTGGTTTTAGCGGTTTATACCAAATTTGAACCCGTAAAAAACATAAAATATTTCTTCATGCTACTTTCGTCAGTTTTAGTTTTAATAACAATCAAAGACTATTATTTCTGAAAATAAAATTTGTTTTGTATAGTTCCAAGTGAGTGATAACAAAATAATTTTTTGTAGAAATGGAGATAGGTGCTACCCCACCTGCTTGTTTGAACCACACTCCTTAATATCAAGGAAGAAGAAGAAATACGAGAAATAAGCCTCTTGACCGATTCACCCCATTTACGAATTTAGCCTAGATAATAGCCCAATAAATGTACAGGCAAAGATTAAGAAAATATGGTCTCTATCGTCTTCACAAGATTCGTTACGTCCCATATATGTATATTTAGTTAAGTTAATACATCCTTTAATTTTAAACATTTGAGGAAAAAAAAAGTATTAAAACCTCTATGATTCTAACATTTACCACAACTGCAATGTTGACAACAAGTACAATGTTGAGGCAATATTGGTAAATATATATGGTATAAAAAATAAATTTGGATCAGGACAAAGATATGCTGTCCTGAGCCAAATTTACGAGTATATTTTTCATAAAAGGCTCGAGAAAGTTAAAAATGGCAAAATTTGAGGGCCAAGTCAAAAATATACATAATTTATATTGCATGTATATCATGATGTAGTGTACTTTTGCAAACTGATTTTATACATAAAAAATATATGAGAATCATATATAACAGACCAAAAATTCGTTTAATCCTTCATAATAAAAAGATGAAATTGTATATTATGCACTTACACAGTGGTATTTTTGAAGAGTTTCTATTTTTATGCATATATTTCTGTAATTAAATATATTGCTTATTTATTTATTTATTTACACATAGCAATGCCTATGAAAATCAATAGTTTAAGGTGATTGAGCTAAGGTTTCCATACAAATATTCGATTCTTCGAAGCCTAGACTATATGTAATATATAATATGCGAAAATTCAAAATGCTCCTTGTCTGGCTTTCCGAACAAGTTGTTGTACTTTAATGTATTCCTTAAATCTGCATACATTTTTCATCGTTCGCCTCTTGGCTTAGTCTTGATAACATGTACAGTTTAATTCTCTTCTTAAGGAAATGACTAGTTACGGGTAATATTCTTAAAGTATCTACTGAAATTATTTCGTTTCAAGTTTGAATCAGGGGTTTTTCTTTATTTTAAGAAATATTCACCTAAAGCTAAAGGGGATTTCCTTATGGTTTTATCCAAAAGAAAAACGGAGTAAAGTTAAAGCTATAGAGAAATTTTATGTAAAATGTTGATTACTTTCAGTGGAATATACCTACACATAGAAATAAGACGAAATGAGATAGAAGTTTTAGAAAATTTTCTTACTGAAAAAATATTAACAATAAAATTGTTAAAAATTTAAAATTTTTCATTATGATTTGAGAAGAGTGTAGAGTACATTACCAGTTATAATGAAAAACGTCTTTCTAACAAACAAATCTTATAATAAGTGGTTGAAACAAAACGAAAATTGAACTTGGTAGATATCATTCTATATATCTTTCTTTTTTGTTTTTTATCCTTGCTGTATTTAATTTAGAAACATTCAGTTTAGTGTTCCGTATTAAAAACCAAATCGAATACTTATGGAATTTTAAATAAGGAATGTACGTACCTCGTGATTGATGAGAAGACTTTAGTAAAAGAGATTGAATGTAAATACGAAAATCTGTTTTAAAATAATATAATATGACTTGCTTCATGAGTGCTGAAAGTGTATGATAGTTTTCTTGTGTCTAGTATAGCATTATTAAGCGAATTAAATAAATTAAATTCCGGTTGGAAATATTGCCTGGATACAACAAATTACTAATTGTAACCCTTGACATTCGCAGCAAACATTTTGATTTTCCTCGCATCCTTTAAGGGTAGAGTAACGTAAAGAAAACATGGAACGAAGTTCTAGAAATTTGCATACATACAGGTACTTTGCATCGGTTCACGTGCCATCCCCATTCCTCCAATTTTGCCACCCGTGAGGGACACGATACCATCAATTGCAGGCGGCCTTTTAATTGTTTTCCTTAAATTACAAATTCAACCAGTAACTTCCCTGTTTTCTCTCCGAATAGCAAAACGTCCGCCGAAGGGATATCCCTAAAAAGGGGAGGCGGCTGAGCCTAAAAAATTACCACTGAACGAAAATTTTTTGAAAAAAAAAAATAAAATAAAGTAAAAATTTTCAAACTGAACACATACGCGGCCCGCACTTACGCAAGTATCCTCGCAAAAATTGCCCGTACGTGCGTATATTTCTAATTCGCTATACGTGCCCCGGGTTCGATTCATTCATTCATGTACGCGAACCCTCGGGTGGTTGTATTTGTGTGCCGTGCCGGGGCAAAGCGGCAACAACAATAATGGAAAAGCCAAGGAAGAAGAAGACGATGACGACGGCTCTGAATAGTGTATACATATACAGACGCAGGCATATATCCTTTCTGGGAATATCCTTCCTATAGTGTCTCGTATATTGCTAGCGCCATCTATCGTGCGGTGTATACCCTCCGCTGGTATACATGTTGCTGCCTGTATGGCTGTACGCTGGTATGTTTGTGTGTATATATGGAACACCCGGGCTGCATGCTATTTCAGATAAGCAAGAAGGGCCGCCCCAGAAAGCGCCGGGTATCCAGGAACGGCATAAAGTACGGCCAAGATAGGGCAGCCTTGATGGGGCGGCCGCTCCAGAAAGTGTTGATATTTTGAGGGGAATTCTCATCGAAATTGTCTCAGAAGATTTTTGTTAATTATGACGAACCTATCGAACATATCTTAGTGAATTTTTTTCTGAATAACATTACCCACTGGGTGAATGCATGTTTCAAAAATCGCACCGATACGTTCAATAATCGCCGCACTGCGGTCGTTTAAATTCGTCGTCTCGAGCAGGTTGAGTGGAATTTTAATTCGGTTTTTTATGGGACAACGACATTTCGTCCGAAGAAAGTATGAAGTTTCTCGATCCGGCAGGACTGCCACGCAAAATCAAATACTTGCCGGGGTAGAAAACTGAAGGGGATGTATACCGGGCTTGAATTTTCTCAACGATTTTGAATTTTCGTATGCCCCGTCTTTCGCTCTCGTCCGCACTTCTTTGGCCCTCCCATCCATTCCTTCTCACCCACCGGGTATTCATATAGCGGAGGAAAGATTCTTCTAATATACGAGTACAGCCATACCCGGGCCGTCATATATGTGTATGTCTGTAGCATCTATAGCCTCCGATGAGTGTGTGCGCTACGGATAGTATGTCCGTGTGTCGGGGGATGAAAGAGGATAATTTCGGGCAAAAACTTAAAGGGGATATACCGTGCTGTAGCTTCAGCTTTAAGGTATGGGGGAGGGGGGGGATCGACATCAAGGTGATGGATGTCCACTGGGAAAAGATAACTTCTTAATGCTCTGCAAGACTTTTTCAGCTTAGGATTTTTTTTTCTTTCCAGTTGCGGGGAACTGCCCTTTGACTTTATCGTGATAAACCCTTTGCCCAATCATTTAAATCCCCCCATAATCCTTTTGAGCGCCTTTATCAGCTAAAATTCACCGGTATGGGTTATACTATACATCCTGTTCTGCGGGATCAGGCCCGTTATATTACCTATCGATTTTCGGTGCAGTTCTCCTTTAAGATATATCAAAGGAAGTGCCCTGAGAGTGCGGGCGGACTGCGAAGGCGCCATGTCTTTCTTATACTAGCTGGATGCGGATGGCAGTGAAACGCAACAACAAGAAAGTCAGTAGCAGCTCCAGCTAGCAAGCACAGTTACAACAAGGTCCCGGGGAGCTGCCATGCCAGATCCCGAACAAAAGAAGCCCCAAGAAGAGGACTAGAACTGATAGGATTCGGGTTCGGGAAAGGGCTCCCGGAGGACGGGAAGGGAAGAGGGAGAGAGGGTATGTATGTGACCAACTGGCAGCATGAGGGGAATGAGAGGGGCGAGTTAGGGACAAAAAGTTGGAAACGCTTACTTCCTGCGATAACTTTTCCAGCGTAGGTCAAGAAAATGTTTTAAAGTTCTTTGTTTGCTTGCCTGTCGACTTTTTGCACATCGCACTTACCCGCGTCGCGAGGAGAGAAGCACCCGATCCCGAAGGACTACCTGGAAACCAATTCCAAGTTTTCCTATTTTTTTTTTTCCAACCCTAATGTGTGAGCTCGTTGAGTTTCTCCGCCTTCTTCTCTACAACGACGGGTCGTTTCGAACAGCAGGGTCCTCACCGGGCGCGCCGGGTGTGCGCCAGGTGAAACTATGATGAGAAATTTTATTAAAATTCGTGTGCATGTGGGTCGATTGCCGCAGGTCGTCTAATCAGGATATTTCGCTGCATAAATATTTACCGTCGTCCCACCCCCGTCGAGAACGGGAGCGGGGTAACATTAGAATTTTTAAGCTTTCCCTTTGTTCGCACCTCGTGTGGGTGTGTGCGGAACGGACGACCCTCGCTTTTCGGGGGAGGGTAATTGGATTGCTAATCCTAATCGTGTGAAGGGAAGTCCTTTGAACTTAAGGGTATTGCGAATTTGGGTCACAGGCGATCGGAAGGAGGTGCCATAGCCAAGCGCTTTGGCTCGTGTGCTCCTTCGGTTCGGGGGCTGAATGCAATTTCTATCCGAGACGCTGGGCACATCGTCAGGACTGATGGAAATCTGTGCAATTTATACAAAATTTACTGTCTAAACATAATTTTTGAATTTTCAACACCTCGGCTATTGAAAAGAAAGAAAATGGAATCTAAAATAATTGAAGAAAAAAGTCATTGATCCAGTAAAATGCATTTAAGGGGTCTTTTTGATGGGAAAATTTTCTTAGTTACATATTCCAAAATATGCTATTAAACTTTTATTGCAACCTATCACAATAGTTTATAAGTTGTAGCTTTTTGAATTTATCTGGATCGCCCTGTTGTATGTTTATGACTAGAATTTTAAACATGTTTTCTTGAAACCACGATTTTTCAAATAATTATTTCAAAGGAAATATTCAATCGCTTTGTTTCAAAATTTTTAAAGAACTTTCTACATAGTGTTGCCTATCGTCCCTACTTTATTAAATAAATTATTTAAAAACTTAAACCAAAATATAAAAAACTTACCGTTCGGGAAAAATCGTCGCCATTATGTCAATTTTTTATAAAATCGATTGATCGTGGTGAAACTACAAACCCAAGTGCGTTTCTGCAACTCACTTATGATAATTATTTTAGTGTAGTCACGTTTTTATCCGTAATCCATTGCAGATGAGTTAAAAACCCTACATTTTTAAAAAGCCTTCGTTCTTATCCTCCTCCATTATAAAAGGCATTCAGCTATAAATGTGTAATTCGTCTCAATGTGAGTGATTTTAATGTACTTTTCAGTAAATTCTAACATATAAATATACGAGGACAGTTTGATAAGTTAGTGACCTTTTGAATTTCTCGCGCAGTAATAAATGTAGTCATTAAAAGCAAACAACCTTGTAAATTTTAACGAAAGTTGACAAAAGTAAATTTTGTGTGCTGATTAAGCATTTTGTGTAGTTACCGTGGCAAAAATCCATATATTGGACTACGAACTGCAACCCTATCCAGCATATTCTCCAGATTTAGCCTTTTGCGACTATTTTATGTTTCCAAACCTGAAGAAATGGCTGGGCGGTAAGAGATCTGGGTGGAAGGAGATAATTACTGAAACAAACGTCTATTTTAAGGGTCTCGGAAAACCTTTATTTGCAAGGAATAACAAAATTGGAAAATCGCTGGATTAAATGTATAGATCTAAAAGGAGGCTATGTTGAGAAATAAAACGCTTAATTTCAAAAAAAATATATATTATATTCAAAAAGTCACTGACTTATCAAACTGCCCTCGTATTAATTATATTAATTATAATATATCTAATGCAGATAATGTCTATTAATCATACAATGCAGTGTGTGTAAATTCAGTGCAAACCGTATTGCGGGTTGAGTTGCTTTAACTCACAATTAGTGCCTCATTAAAATTTATACATTTTTCCTGAAATGAAGTAATACACTTGGATTTACAGTGAAGGACGATAGGTATAATGATGTGAATTAAGAAGTCATTATGATTTTCTGATTCAATTTTTTTCCGACATGAGTGTGCGACGAACATTTCTTTTTAATGATAAGATTTTTCCAACAATTGATTGGCCAGTTTGATAACTAATTAGTAATTAAAATTGTTTGACTACACATTATAAAAAAAATCTAAGAAATATTCATCGCGAAACTAGATACTGACTTTGATATTCTTTAATTAAGTTATTTAAATATCTTGAAAAACTACATTTAAAACAGAACGAATCTACCTCAGTGTATGTTAAAATTTTATTTGCGGCAAAAGTTCAATAATCAGTAGTTATTAATTACTTATTTGAAGGTTTTCAAAAATTTTTATTTATAAATACTTAAATGTAAACATCTCCTTCGACTAATTGACAGTGACAAGCACGCATTTAGTGTACGAAATGCGATGTATTGATGAAACGGGCAATAAAAGAAATACGATAGAGAGAACACAATGAATCTAAGAATAATTTTTATTGTTATCAAATTACCTTTTGTTTTTATTCACATAATGAAAACTTCTTAATATTCAAAATCAACTTTGAGAGTAAACGGGTTTTTTAAGTATTTCCTGGATTTCTCAATGCTGAGTAATGCAGGGGCACACATTTCATTGCAAAAGGTCTTGCAAAGTTTCATGGGTGCAAACATTTTTACTAAAGTGTGATTACCCCTAGATATTTGGCGCTGTTTGATGCATGCCCATGAGCGACAATTGAGTGGAGGTACAGGGACTACTATGTTAATAATGTTCTACAGTAATTTTCTTATATAAAACTCTCATGAAATTGACTGATGTAAAACGGGTCAAAGGCCTTGTATTATAAGTGAACTGAAAAACTTAATCAATGTTCCTGATAAGCGTGATATGATGACGTTCTACAATAAAAAATATAAGGTATAAATACCTCTAAAATGTCATAATTTCACATTACCTTCATAGTGAATAACTCTGCTTCCAGTGGCAATGATACATTCTTTAAATTTTCATGATTCAGTAAATGTATTTACATACCTTCTGCAAAATAAGTACCCTGATTTTGTCAACACAATATATATTTTCAATTTTTAATAAAATTTTATTTTATCGCCTTCAAAGTAAGTACTTACGAAGAGATACATAATATGCCAGTATTTAACCCAATCCATCATACACTTTTCGTATGTTCGTACAGGAATGGCCTTTATTTCCTTCAGTGAATTTTCTTTTACCGATTCAATCGATTCAAAACGCTTTCCGAACTGATAATTTGAGTTTCGGGCATAAGAAAAAGTCACATGGGGTCAAATATGATGAATACCGCACCTTAGTAATGGCAGTTGTACGGTGTTTTCTAAAAATCTGGACTCTTCTTACGGATAGACTCAAGCAAACGCCATATTACGCCTAAGTAATATTCTCTTTTGACTATCTTACCCTCGGGCAAGAACGAAGCAAATCTTCAATCACCTCACGACTGTCTTTATATGTTTTGTACCATTCTTATGCCTGTGTTCTAGACATAGCAGAGTCATCATAAGCGTTTTGCACCATTTTCAACGCCTCAACACTTGAAAATACATATTATACTTTTAAAAAAGGCTATTACTGTGATAGGAAAATGAAAAACAAGTACCTATATTGTTTTTAAAAGCTAGGTTTGTAGTATGCGTCTATGTATATATTCAGAATGCGTCCACGCAAATATTTATTGAAGTACGTAAAACTGTGACAGTAAAAAGTTTGAACTTGAGACCCACTACCTAGGCATAAACATTTGATTACTAGCCCAATCGAAAAACATATGTTGGGGAAAATTTATGGTTTTCGGTATTTTTAAGTGTAGAGATTTTTATTTCTTAATTGTTTTGTATATCTTGCTCACGAAAATAAAAATAAAATAAGACTGTAACTAGTTGAATTGAAACTTTTTACTATAGTTAAAAAAGATAGTGGCGAAAGAAAATGAAAATTCCTTAAACTAACTTAACTGCTAGCAAAAATTAACTACACTACAACATTTCATAAAAGGAAGTATTCAAAATTTGCAGTGTTGCCATAGCAATTTTGTATGAAATCTTTATGGTGATTTTATGCAGATACTTTCCAAACGCGATAAATGTAACATAAAAAGGAAAAAGGAATAAAAGAGGACAGATGTGCGATTGTCCTATATCACTTTTGGCAAAAGTGTCTGGTCTGGTCATCCGGTTGTATTTTTGCAATGCGGTCATACCCATTTGCATGGGAATTCACCTCGACTCATTAAAATATGTAATTAAAGCCTTAAAGGGAAAAGTCACCATTTGCATAGTGGAAAAAATAACAATTTCGTCTGGTTGGCATTTAACAGTTGCGTCAGCGAGCGAAGATAAACATCATTATGGCAATTATCAGTACCTGTGCTAGCGCTTTGGTCCAATAATTTATTTTTGCCGACATTGCGTTATGAAAGACTCATACTTCCATTCGTGCAGGTTGGGCGGGACGATCCCTGGACAGGGACCCACACATGAGATATTAACAAAACCCGCCATCGAGGCGGACTATAGTTTACCAGTGTAAAGCTGAAACAGGGTCTACAACACCCTGTAAAAATGCGCGTTTGTGTTATATTTTAGTGGGAAATGCATTTATTATGCGACCAAATTTATAACAACGCCAGCCATCCCAGTGACAACATATTTGGGGGATAGTTGCGGCCTACCTCGACAAATCTAAAATTTTACCTGTTTTGAAACATTATCCTCGCCTCTCGGGCGCAACATAAAATACTGTCCCCCCTTTTAATTATCTTTTATGGCGAGGTGCATTAAAGATAACTTTTTCATGGCGAACTTTTTGGACGGCAACTATTATTTCAATGAGGGGACGACTAATAGCCATGCGGCGGGAAGTGCTCTATACCAACCAAAGTGGAAAGTGGTGGGTTACCAGAACTAAGTAAAACTTCGAACGTTTCCGAATGTTTAAAACAAACGAAATACCATACACTTATGGTAAGGTTAAAACGAAATGCAGTCTAGATATTACTTTCAGTTGAAATACAGTGCGCTCCTATTTTCTTTCCATTTAAAAATAATATTTTCAAGAAATATTGAATAGATTCTTGCAGCAAATTCTGTTTAAACCTTTGTAATTATAAAAATATTCCCATACCCTGTAAGTGGGTATGGGTAAATTGGCTTAAGATGAAAATTATAATCGATAATTTCTAACAAGAGAAAAAATAAATTCAACCAGTATGAAGCCCATTTCTTATTTTGTATCCTTGAGAAGTTGCCTTATTTAATTAGAAGTTAAATGTGTACTTGTAAACAATTTTACTGGACTATCACAGTGTGGATTTCTTTAAATTAATAAATCCATTAAATTTAAATAAAATAAATAACAATATTGAGAACCTCTATAGCAAAATTAGCAATCCAATTTAAAAATTTCAAAGAAACTGAAAGTTTAAGGGATTTTTAATTTTTAAAAGGAACGTTTCCATTTTCGACTATCTCTTTACTGGATAAAGGTCACTTTTCTCAAATCTTCTGTACCAAACAGTGTTGGCTTTTTAGTCCGAAAAATCCTCGCTCTTTTTTTGTCTTACGCACGCAAAAGTTTAACACCATTGTCGATTTTTCTTATTACTATTGAATAGTACTATTCTATAAAGACTAATCACCTTAAAATTGAATATTCTAAATATTAGATTTTGATTATAACTTTATAAAAATGAACCTCATGCAAAATCTCTGAAGTGTTCCTTGAATAATACTGATGGCTTCATTTTGAAGCAAGAAGTAGTTATTAAAGGAAATTCGAAGCAACTAGACTAAAGGTCGTTATTATAAACAGCAATCCATATGCATCGTAGATACATTAACGATTTACGATAAAATTGCTACTTAGGCGGTTAATTTGTACGCAGTTCATTTTTATCCAAAATAAAATGTTTTAATTGAATTTGGAATAAAAGTTTCTGATAAATCTTCTTCGTTATTTTATATTTAAAATAGTTTATTTATTAAAACGAAGGTAAACATGCAACATATAAAAATATGTGATGCGAATAATATTTTTTTAAAGTGGAAATGCCACTACACTAAAAATCAATGGTCCTAAACTTTTGGTTATTAAAGGCACCTAATACTATCAAGTCCACAGTCCAACAGCATAACACAGAATCTTATTAGGCCTCTCCAGTACTTTTTTGAACAGTTTGGCTTATCCAGGTTGAAAATCTTTTCATCAAAACAGGTCACCAGACAAGACAGAAATAAGAGAAGAAGAGGATCCGTGTTTTGTGAATTTTTAAAACTGATAATATAAATAAAAATTGTCGATTATTGTATAAATTGGTAATTTTGATTCTGTTCTGTGTTATTCGAGGAGGGCTATCGTAATTTTTAGCCGTGCTTATTCGCCGCTTTCATATAATTCAAGTAGCGTGCTATTCGTGGTATGTATGTAATAAAAAGTTTCTAAATGTCCACAGCTGGAAGAGACGCTCTTAATTTTCCCTTTCATCATCAAAGTGATAATCGTTGACATGGACAGTTTAAAATATCAAAGAAGTCGAACTGTTGAAAAAGTGCGCGACATCATCACATGACAACATCCCCGCGGGGAGTTTTGCATCCTCCAAACACACGAGACCGCTTGAATCGTTGTGCTGGTGGTTGCTGCCGTCGTGCCGTTGGGCGTTCAACGTTCAACATCGCATCCGCACATACCTGCCCCGGCCTCGTTCTGGGCCAAATCCTCGCAATTGTTTTTCCTTATTTTACTCACGTGCACCCTGTTTGCATGGGTACGGTTTTTATGCATCTGCTAAACGCAAAAAAAAACATACAAAAAAACAAAAAAAAAAAGTCAAAAGGACCTCGCGACGAAACACAAAAAACCTCCCGATGTCTACAGATAAAAAATACTCGCGTATTTTTAAGCGCAACAGGTGTAGACATCGCGCGACTACCAAAAAAAAAAAACAAAAAAAAAACAACTCTTCCCGAGGTTGGTGGGTGGGGGGATGCTGTGACAGCTTCGCGGTGGCTTTGCTAGGGCTCGAGGTTTTTCGTGAGCGGAAAAGCCGCGGCTGACGATGGCACTGACGCACATCTAATAATTCAGTGATAGTTAGAGGGTGCGGGCGGTGAGGACTCCGCGCTAAAGTTCGCGAGGTGAAGTGGAAAAAGATTTTTGCAGTTTTCCCTCTTGTTTGATTTACCAGTTTAATAGGTGAGTACCGCTTTTGACGGGCGTGAGCACCTGCAGCTGCATTGCAATTTGCTTACGACTTTTTACTCCTGCTTACTATAAAAATTACAAAGGCAAAACAGGCATATTTATCGTTTGTATTTGGGTGTGGTAACCGAGAAATGTTAATTAATATTTTTATACTTACTATAAGACTTTAAAAAACTCGAAAATGCATGATACAGTAGTTTGCTTCCTTCCTTTGCCCCACCTTAAATTGAATATGGTGTTTAACTAGAAATTTAAAATTTCTTAAGGCCATCCAAAATTATTAATCCTGTTCTTCTTCCTTTTATGCTTTTCTGTTATGATCATTTGAAAATATATGGTCCTAATATTTTATACAAAACAGGGTTAGAAAGTACAAAACATTAACATACTTTTAATTGTTTATTTATTTATTTATTTATTTCATTAGCCAACAGACAACCGCCCTGACTGTACAATAGAATATACAAAAAAAAAATCTTAAAATGCAACATAAAAGTAGTTAATTATTTTTAAGCCTATTTCTAATTTGTGATATATTCTCGTTAAAATCAAGCGAGGGATAATTTTTGTTGTACACAGTTATTAAAGAGCTGATAGGACCAGACCTGCCATAGTTGGTTCGATGAGTTGGACCCTGTAAAATGTCAGCGTTTCTGAGATTATACGGCTTAATGTTAATAAGAAGCGAAGAAAGCAATTCAGGACAATCAGTCTCGCCAATTAACAATTTATGAATGTAAAGGGTATTGGAAATCTCGCGTCGGTGCTCCAGTGTCTGCAAATTCAACAACTTCAGCCTATTCAAGTAAGGTGGGAGTTCCTGAGAATTGTCCCACGGTAGGCTTCTTAAGGCAAAACGAAGGAAACGTTTTTGTACTGCCTCGATTCGAGAAATGTGGCACGCATAGTAGGGAGACCATACCACACTAGCATATTCCAGAATAGGTCTAACCAGTCCAATGTATAACGACTTTAAGACGTAAGGATCGCATAATTCCTTAGACCAGCGTCTAATGAAGCCCAAAACAGAATTACTTTTATTTATTAGAGAGTCAATATGAAGTCCGAAATCAAGTTTGCTGTCAAGAAGAACACCAAGATCAGAAACATGGTCAGTATAAGGTAAAAGCGAGTTAGACAGACGATAGTTAAAACATTGTAATTGTATTACAAAAATAAATAATTTAATTAATTTAATTTTCCTCTCAAACATCAAAAGTTAAAATCCGAAGTTAAAGTGGATTTACATTGTATACTTGTTGTACCTACAAGTGGTAGAATATAATGGTCAAGTTTGTACTATCTTGTTATTATATTAACACTTTAGTGTAGAGTACTTAAAATATCAGCTAGAAAAGTAGAGTAGATAAAATATGTGAAAAACTTTACTTATCCAACCCACATAACAAAATATTTGCTGTATAGTCGAATCACTCTATTGGAGTTGCAAGGCAGAACCCTGATAGGAGCTCTCTGTCTGGAACAACTCTATAATTTTTTCAGATAAAATCGATACATTGTTTCAACAAAATAAATTTCATATCGATCACTTTTAAAGAAAATAAGGAAATTAAGATATTACTTCAATAACTAGTTCAGTCGAAAAACTTTATTATTGTCTTCTATTTTTATAGTAAGTAGCTGAAAATTAAGGTCTACAAAATACGAATAAATAAGTTATTGAAAATATTTGAGTATGAAAGTGTAAAACTACAAGAGTCTCACAAACGATACCAAGACTTTACAGACAGAGATTACAACCAAGACCAAAGTCTAAATCCATTTGTCCAAGACTCATGACCAATACCAAAAGTATCATAGTTTTGGTCTTGTTATGCTCATCACTATTTAGTTAAGATTTCTTTTTCAGTGTGCACAAAACAATTTGTTATTTTTTCTTTGTATACCTTCATACATATGCTACCTAAATTTGTTATGTTTCTAAAATTTCTTTTAAATATTTTACTTTTTAAGTCTTCAAGGTAGAAATCCTCTTAAAATAGGTTTGTCTATTTGATTTTAAGCCAATGTACAAATGTTTCTCAATATTGCTTTTTATATTTTTCCATAAATACAATCCAGTGTACCTAAAGCCGCTTTGAAAACAAAATAAAACCGTAAACGAATTTGAATAACTAAAATGGTAGACGATCCGGGTTTTGTACAAACAAGGGTTCAACAAAGCTTTAAGCCATTTAATCTCCGGGAAAGGGGCTCAAATTTATAAAAAAAAAAAAAAGTTTGGCGAGATAAGCGCCTAAGCGCGGCGCAGTAATCCACTTGTTCGCTGCCGTAATCGATTTTGCAGGCGCCAAAGTAATTACAGTGCGTTTGTAATATTACACGGTCCCTGATTCGGATGGAGCATTAAATCCCCGTGTCGCGTAAAACAAGGCAAGAAACAGCATTTTTGCAAAACAAACCGCTGCAATGCTCATCTAATTACACGGTGCATGGAAGAACAGGGGTCGCCTCTGCCTCGCGCCCTCCTCCCTCGGGATGATGTGGGCAAAAGCTTCCCATGATTCAAATTTGATGCGCTTTCCGTTCGACAGACAAAAAAGGCTGTCCGCGCCGGAGGAGGAGGCTGGGGCGGGACAGTTGGATGGACCCCTGGTCCTCGAGGATGCACAATGCGACGGGATGTCGATGGAAAAGTGAAAAAGCTCCATACACACGTACGTGCACTCAGTCGATAACGACGACTTATATCTGTTTTTTTTTTTTTTTTGAGTAATTCCGTGTTTTTCAGCATTCAACACATTACGTCCCAGCGCAGCCCCAATTCTGTTCGCCCGCGCCCCCGTTAGCGCCCATTTTTCATCGGGCGCGTTTTTTTCGGCAAAACTTTCCCCAATATGCGCTCCACGGGCATGACTTACACATGTATGCGAAAGGTCACACAACCCGGCGTTGTATAGGTGTACTTTGTGGGTGGGGGGACTTTACATCCCACTCAGGGTGCCGTCTGTTTTGAATTCTTTTCCTTTTTTTGTCCGCTTTTTTTCAGCTGCAGATCCTCTGCCAGAGATCACTACGGTCGGTGTCTTCCCTTTTTTGCGGCGGGACTTTTTCCCCCGGAATTCGATGAAAGGAGTTAAGTGGCTTTAATTGTTCGAAAGTGAGAGGAAGTTTATGTGGCGGCGTGTCCTGGCGCTCGCTGGCGAATATTCAATTGAGTTCCGAATTTCACTTCGCCTCCTTTTAGCAATTGGCTTTACTTGGGCCCCGAGTGCTGTTATCCCGCTTACCTGTGATACGGGAGGTAGGGGCAACACGTGATTAATGGGCAACCCGCACCAGGTGGTATTTATTTTGTTACCGCCGCCAATATTTGATGGGATTTCCTACGGTTTGGCGAGACGTTTTAATAAACCCCATTTGGGGAGCCGTTTTCGTTGTGTAATAGCTGTTTTTTTTTTAAAATATTTTCAGAGCCGAATATGCTTTTAATTTTGTCTTTATAACCGCATGATTTCATTTGTACCCTCAGTTTTATTTGCTCTATTATTAAGTTATTTATGGACTGAGAAACAGAAAGGGTAACATAAATGTAAAATTTGAAGGACGACGATTTCAATTTCCGAAAATTGTAATTTATTTTAAACTATCATCACAGTAAAAAGCGTTGAAGCATCACAAGACTGTTGATTTATTTCCTATTTCGTTGTTAAGGGAACTACTAACCTCTCAATATCAATTGCAATCTACAGATCGGATCGGTAGGGTCGGGTTATATTTTAGATATGTGTTACATTTATAGCGAACCATCTTATTTATGGAACAAAAATACCAAAAATTCTATGAATCGAAATATGAGAAACGAAGAATAGCACAAACTAAAACAATGCCTATATTTGGGTTTTTAGATAAAAAGAAGCCATTGCATGTATTAGTGCTGTGCAAAACTAAAGCAACCACTGCAATAAAAATATAAATTTATATCTCCTCTCTATTTACATATATATGCACTAAAAAGAAAAACATGGTATTATATACTAATTACGTATCTCACAAAAAGCAAAAATGTAATTGTAGTACAAAAAATTAGAAAAACATAAGATTATCGAATTTGTTTGTATGTAAAACAAAAGCAACTTCCAGCAATAATAATAAAAAACTACAAAAAATATGCCCCAAAGGTATTTCCGATTTTCAATAGTTGCACATCAGTTCAAGATCGTTGTCAGAAACCGATGTTAGTATACTTCTACACGAGTTATTTACTTATGGCACATAATAAATATCCGAAACGGTTCTAATAAAAAATAATTCAAGATTATTTCAATGGTTCTTCCCAAATTGATATAGCTAAAAAATACAAAATAAGTCAGATTTTGCAATAAAACATTTAAATTGGTCCATAAATAAATGGAAAACGATATTGTTTAGTGACGAGTCTAAATTTAATTTGATTAATTCCGATGGGAATGAATACTGTGCATAGGCGCAATGGTGATCGACTCTTCTCTTAAAATTTCTTGAAGCTTAAAACTATTGTCAATTTTCATATTAATTTAAGTATGGTATATCTTGAATTAATAAATTTAGATTATTTCTCAATTTAATCATCTTTTCAATATGATGCAGTAATAAAGCAAAGTTATCTCATTTCGTTGAATTAGAAATATGTAAGCAATTATTCCAGTAGATTGAGAAATTATGGTGTAGAGTCATGCGTCTTATTAATTTGAAAAAATATGTTTTTTTTTAAGTATAATGAATTCTAAATTTTGTCGAAAACATAGATATTCTGTGTCTTTCCACATCCCTCTAAAATTAACCTCGTAACAAAATCCTTTTCACACAATGGACTTTTGAAGAAACATAGTTTCTGGGCCTATTTATAGTTATGGACGGATTAAGGTAGGTTTATGCACAACGGTGCGATGGTAATCCACTCTAATCGATCGTCAGTGAATGACAATTCAATTCTTCAGTAGAGGTACACCACTACCGCTTCTCCCACCTTCGCAGAGTATCTTTACGACGAGAACGCCCTAATCCCGATTACGGAACGGATTATGAAATTTATTCATTAGAAGTCATCGCCGAGAACAACTTTCGCTGGGTCGAAAAATCACCCTCAGCTGAGCGAAACAAAAGGGACAGTAGACAAAGTTTTGTTGAAAGGCACTCAAATCCCCCTGAATTTCGGACTGACCATTAAACACTATGGCAGCTCACAAAAAGGATCTTCTAAACTGCAGGTCGCTCATAGTCTCAGCGTTTTATGGCACAACTGAATTGAACCTCTGGCCATTTATGTGTTTGAATCATTTTTAAGAACAAAAGTCGAGCGCGGTTCGGGCAACTTTTAGTTTGTGAAATTGCGGAAGGAGCAAACATGGGATTTTCACTTGAATTGGCGGATTAGAGCCGAGGGCGCTTATCTAAGGCTAGCGCGTGCTTTAATTACGCTAATAAATTGCTTTGGTTTGCTGGGATTTTCAACCGCAGCAACCATGGCACAGGCTAGTCGCACTTAATCTATAACTAATGTGCATGGTAACTGAACCTGCATTGACAAAATCGTCATCTCTGCGCTCAGATTGCGTTCGCGGGGCCTTCAATTTGTTCATGGTGTTCAATTAACCAAACATTTCGTGCTTATTGCTCATGCCCGCAATAAGACGCACTCAAACCTCTCCCAAGTGGTGGCCGCAACACTTACAACTTTGTTGTATCTTGCAAGTCACTTAATCGCCGGGCTAGATGAAGTCGCGGAAAAGCGAACGCATGTATGTCACGTCGCGAACCGCGACCATCTGAGCTAATTCTCTATTTTTAGTAGTCAAAACAAAAAAGAAATGAAATTACATCGCCTGGAAGTAGTTCCCCCCAAGGCCGGTACCGTGTGAATTGTTTAGGTGGATAAGCATCCATGAGAATGAATCGGAGAGGCACAACGACGCGGGGGCGGCAACAGCAACATAGTAGCAATCTGTTGTTACATAACTCGATTTGAATGGTAGGCCACTCGACAAGAAACGCACCAACAATGCGCGTCCGTGTATTATTAATAATAAAAAGCATAAATGCAATAAAACACTCTTGAGGAATTTTCTAGTCGAACAATAGTTGGGCTAGACGCGGGCGTTTCTAGTACGTGGGGCTCCATTGACATGTTCCAACAATAATAGGTGGCCAGCCGTTTCACGAGGCCAGCCTATTACTTTTGTCTATTTTTCTTTATTATTATACCAATTTTTTTTTTAATGAAACTGAGAATGTAGCGAAAAAGAATTATGAGTAGCATTAGGATGGCCGGAGTCGCGCTATTTCCCCGAGAGATTTCATTCATGAAAACCATTTGGCTGAGACTTCTTCGGGGCACTTAACCAATTTCCCGCAAATTGCTTACATCCTGCTCGAGTTTTTATTGTCGAATTCCACTGGAAGGGTGCATATGATACCCTCGAAGAGTATGGAGAACATATGTGCCCAGAATTAGTTATATTGGGTCACTACACTTTTTGTAGTGCACCCAAGACTCGGTGGCACACAATTTCATATTTCTTCTTATTTAGGTTGCTGAGCATTAAGTGGAGTGTTTATTTCGCGACAATAGACATATTCACATATGTAACTTTTCACAATAGCATTTCGGGTAAAAATAGCATAGTAGAGATTTGTATTCATCCGAATTTTAATTTTTTATAAAATATCAATATGATAGTACTGTATTATTGAAATATTTATTCTTCAGTTTTCTTTCAGTCAAAAATAAAAAATAATAATAATAATAATAATAATAATAAATAAAAGAAAAGGAATTAGTATGCAAAAATATAAATTAGTTATGTCCAGGTAACCCTCCTATAACACGGAGGTTGCTAGAAAATATCGTGTTGTGAGAAACCGTGTTATTAGGTAATTAGAAGCCAGTACAAAATATGGGAATGCATTCCGAAAATGCTTTAACACTCGCAAATACAAATAAAAATTATCCATACAAGAATTACAAAAAGTATATGTAGTTTTACGCAATCCACCAATTGAACACTTAGCAGACATTATACTAGACTAAGTTTAAAATACAATTTAACAGTAAAAAGGAAATTTAGAATATTGGTCAATTAGAGCAATACTGCATTTCTGCTGCTGAATGTAGCGCTTCATTAACTTCCTCTCATTGTAATTGAGTCAAAGGCGTAATTTCAGTACCATGTTAGAACAAAATCGTGTTGTAGAGTGCTGTCTTATACGATGATTTCCTCAACTTTCTTGTGGTTACCGTGTTGTAGGAATGTGGAAATTATAGATGCATTTACGAGTACTTCTTTGCAATACGAGTATTACGTATAAATGTTTTCTTTTGATAAAGGGACACGATATGTTACGCTTAGTAGCAATTGTGAGAAAATCGATATATTGTTTTACGTAGTTTCTAATATTGTTACTATTCTAGAATATACTTCTTTGAAGTCGATCTAATTAAAATTGTGAATTAGTTTTATATATGTACATACCTTCGGAATAAAATCTTTTTGTTTTAAAAGTAATAGGTCCCATAGGTTAGGTTAGTAGGTTCCTGTAGCTGCCTACAAAATTCTCACATACGCCAATTTTGGGCCATTGTGTTACCATGTACTGCAGGAGACCATGATTATGCGTGAAATTTGAATCCACTGCCTCTGGGACGGTAGGATAGTGCGCTAACAACTGAACTACCAGAGACACCAGCAGGCCTTATACAGAACATTAAATATGCAAGTAAGTCTTTTGCCTTTTTTTTTAAGATTATGCATCGGAATATTTTCCAATCTTAAGTAAACACTGCGGAGTCCGCCAGTTTGATGAATTTCATATTTTATGCTGAAATTTACAGCAGCCATAAACATTAATTTTGAATAAAGTATAAGTAATAAAACTGCGAAAAAAACCAAAAATAAAGTTATTTGCACTTATTTCATAAGTTTTTCGTCTAACTAACTTACTTTTTTAAAATCCCCCAATCGAAAATAGCATGCAATGTAAGCCTGCATGATTTAAGGGAGTTCGAAATTGTGAAAAACAAGTTTTGAAGATTGAAAGAAGTAAATAATTTAGAGTTTAGAGTATTTTAAAGGCACAAAAGTATTTTTTGTTGATTTTAGAATTACATTTATTCTGATCGTAGTAAGGTGTTATTGTTACGGGGTCGAAGAGTTCTAAAGAACTTAGGAGTTTCATTGACTTGTCTCGAAGAAGCTGATTAAGAAAAAACGCACAGGTGCAAGTCAGAGTAATTAACTCAGGAGAAAGGATATCTCGTTCAAAGCGTCATTAACGGTTTACTTCGGACCAAAGGAAGATAATCCCGGCTCAGCACCTTATCTGCTTCCATACAGCTCGCACAGCCCGGAACTCTGGCTGAACCCTTTCGCAGGAGCGAGCTCAACCCGAAAAGGGAGTACCAAAGTTGAATTCGGTGTGTGCCCTACCGGAGCAGCATATCAGTGGCAGAGGACGACACCTTAATCTTAAAGGGATTATGTAAATGAGTAATGGGTTCCTTAAAAGGATATTTTGTTGCTAGCAGCTTCTGCCGTCACCTCTCTGCGTCGCATAATCGCCAATAAGGTGAGCCTGAGTGCGGCAAGGCACTTCCACGTTATTAACTTAAACTCGAAGCCCTGCTCCTTCTGTCGACTTGCACAAATTTTTGCTAGCTAAAATCCTTGCAGAAACGACTGAATTTATGTTTTCGCTCTTATTAAAAAGTTCACCGCTTGCGAGTAGTGCGAAAAAGGTGGGAATTTTGGCAAGCACTGATTTATGTTCGATGATTCGAGGAATGCGGACCGCTGCCGAGTCCTTCTGATTTGTTGCCATTAGGGTCGATTACAAGTGCCGTCGCCGAAATCTTCTAGGAATCCGGGGACGGAGCGTTTTTTATTGCCCGACTACGGGCATTGTGCGGGCGTCTACGCGACCTACGACAAAGGGAGATCGTCGCCAAACACTTTGCAGAAAAGGCGCCCGTCTTGTGACGAATGGATGAGTTCGAAGAATTACAAGTGATATTCCTCTCAAAAGGATTCTCGAGTTTTTGGTCCTCGAGACAAAAGTTGCTTCGGATGTGTTGATCAATCAATTTTTTGATTGTTAGGGTAGGAAGTGGTCATTCAAAAATTGTAAGTGGCCAAAATTCAAATAAGTCACGAGCAGACTTTACTTTAAGCCTGGGTTAAAGTGGAACCGTATGTTTGTTAAAAAGGAAATTAATGACGATCATAAGTCCAAGGAATATTGAAAAATAATAAGCAAAGTCTTGGAGACAATGTAAAAGGAATGCATTTTTGAAGTTATTTCATTTAATATCTAATAATAAACTTAACAAATTAAAAGTTACCATTTGCAATTGTAGTGTAACTAGTGAAAATTAGGTCATCGTTTTATCTTTATCATTATTATTAATATATTTTTTAAATTTTTATTTTGCAACATAAACTCCCAACCCATTCACTAAGTATAGGCTAATTACACTGGACTATGTTTTTTGTATGTAAAAGTTTATTAGCATACATTCTTTGATTATTTCACGAAGTATCAAAATATCAAAATTATCATGCTTACTTCATTTGAAACAAGACTTTTGAGCAGTTGTTAGTTCACACACAATTTTAAAAAGAATTTAAGGAATTCTTTATATTTTTTTCCAATATTTCTATTTATTAAAATATAAAATTTCTGGATCGTATCATTGTTATATTATTTTTACCGAACACATTTTTTTGAACACTGAATCTAAAAAATACGTTGCTACAATCAACACATATTTTGTAGTCCCCTCCAAAATATGTCATATCTAAGCACTTTTCATTTTAATTTTTTTCCCATTAAAAATTGATCAAATCATTTTTTAATAATAGATAATATTTTGGAAGGTTATCAATTCTATTTTTACCACTTTAATATATAAGTTATCTCTAAAAGATGTGCACCACTATGACCATTTGATTTTTTGAAAAAGTGTCCTGATTAACGTTTGTGCCAACACCTCCTCTCAAACTATAGCGCATTAAGCAGTATATTTCTTGTTAATATCTATTAAAAAATTTTGAATAAATGAGCTACTGAATTTCAAATTTTGGTAAATGGAGTGACAAATTAGACTTTTTATTCCTGAAGTGGGGATAAACGTTGATCAGAACACTTCACAGGATCAATAGGGACATAGTGGTGTACATCTTTCCTGTACATTATGATTAAATTAGTTGTAAAAGAATCTTCATTAGTAATACCTTTTTTATATTTATTAAAAGTGACATATTAGAAATGTTTGAACTAATGCATAAGTTAGAAGAAATTTTATCTGGCAGATGATAAAAATAAATGAGAAAATATTGACATTTTAAAAGTATATTCTTTTTACTTATTGAACTTCTATGCTTACTAATTTTTACGTTTCTAAAATACAAGAAAAAAACATTGATTTCATTTTATTAAACTCACATCAATGATTAAGAAAGTATCACTACTACCTAGGATTACTACCTAGAAATCTTTTGTGGAGGACGATGAAAATTCTTTCTACTGAAGATAAATTATATGCACAACATTTTGTTTATAATTAAAGATTTATTACTTAAACTTTCTCAAATTGCGCAACTTAATTCTTTATTCCATGCTATCATGTATGTAGATGACTTTGATCTGCTTGTTTATGACACATTTTGAGATTAGAGACAGCAACTATGTAAACATTATTAAAAGATCTATTTTTTGTTTCTTCAAAATATAGTTGAGTGCTTTAAAATCAAATGTAAGGGGTATCATTGTAATAAAAGTGTTTCCGTAAATTTGTAGACTTCTACGCCATAGAAGAGCTTTTGTTTTAGCTAGGTTTTCGATATGGTTATTGATGGTCATGTATTTCAATTAAATATAAAATATGGTAAACTGGTAAATCTCATATATGCCTAAATAGATACTACAAATTCAATTAAATGATAAAAACGACACAAATTTAATTTTTATCGTGCGTAAAGTGTAATAATGTCTGTATGAAGACAGTTTAATAATAAAACTTTTAGTATTATGGTTTTTTCAAT
The DNA here is from genome assembly GCA_963969385.1 of Philonicus albiceps. Taxonomy (NCBI): domain Eukaryota; kingdom Metazoa; phylum Arthropoda; class Insecta; order Diptera; family Asilidae; genus Philonicus; species Philonicus albiceps. The sequence goes on from OZ017773.1 coordinate 33,688,585, forward strand.
CCTTTTAATCATACTCCTCTTTTAGGTTTCTGGTTAAGGATAAGTAGATTAGTTATCTTTAGTCGGGTTTTATCTAAAGTTAAATCTGTTTTATAGTCGTATGCTTTTGCGAAACTGCGGTAAAACGCTTATAGTGTGGGATTCCGTTGGCGTAGCGCACACAGAGTCGCATAATGAGCGGTCGAAAAAGAATCCCGGGAATAGAGGAATTCCCGACTTTAGCCCTGGACACTTCAAAGCCAGTGGACCGCCTGCAAATCAGCCATCGGCTGGTGAACACCAAAGGTGGTCAAATTTCAGGTAGTACAGAAACATTGCCGCTGCGGGTGACCACTTTTCCGTCCATCTCTCAAAGGAGGGTTCTTTCACAAATCTCCGCGGCAGCGAGGCGGACCGGGCCGCCCGGGATAGCTGACGGAGCATTACGGAATTGAGCGGATCCGATCCCGAGTCTATTTTATAATATTCCCACCAAAAGCAGCAGCCACTCATCAACATTAGGCGGCTTGGAAATATTTTGCCAGGTCAATGGATCAATAAGGGGATTCGGCGTGGCACAAATATCTCTTCAGTTTTAATGCTGGAGGGGCTAGGGGGGCCGGGGTCATCGAGTGCACGCGGCGGTGGGCGGTTTTTTGCTTTTTCTCTTAACAAAAATGGGGACCCATACTAAGCCGCGTCCACATGAGCACCGGTGATATAAAATTCGCAGCCACCCCGGGAATAAACATTATAAAAGAGTCAGGCGCATATATTTATGCTGGCGTCATTATGTATTTGGGCCACAGTGACCGGACGGCCAAGCCCTGTATTATTTACGCTGGTCAGTGCGGTGCACAGAAGGAGGGGCGGGGCGGCGGGCGAAGGACGGTCGATGCTCATCAAGGTGAGCCCCGGTGCCATCACTGCCCTCTACCGCCGTATCCGCCCACCACCTTAGGATGGTGCACTTTGCAGTTATTTCTAAAAAGTTTCCCAGTCCTGTGTCTTTGAGACTCACTGCAGCGGGGGGAGTGCATTGCATTGAGGAGCGTGCACTCGAAAAGTACCCCGTCAAAGGACACAAACGAGCGGGCTCGGGGGCGGGACTAGGATGAGAGTCTCGCAAAAGAACCGCCGGCTCCTAAGAAGACGACTATGGCGCCAACAGCACGTGGTGCAGACACCTTTTGCGCCCCGGTGGAGTCGTTCATCTGCCCAACTTTCACTCCTTTGGCACGTGGAAGTGCATCTCGTGTATATGAAAGTCGTCACCGTCTGCCGCTTGGCCTGCCGGCTTTTATTTCTTGAGCGCCCCCTCAGTAATTTTTTCCGAGGAGCAATTTGTCTGAGAATTGCGCAAATTAACGGGTGAAGGACGGCGACCGACAGACGTCGGCCCGCATTGTGCCCACTAAGTTTCGCGTTGATGGTTCGCGTTTCGGGTAGAGAATACTCGCACCTTGAGCTTGATTTTCGCGCTCCCTCCAGTTTTTAGCTTGCAGTTTTTGCGATTGTGCAAAGGCACAAACTAAATTCTAGGCAGAATGAAAATATTGGTTTTTCTACAGGTCTGTGCAAAATTTTCAGTAGTTGTGATAGCTAGGAGGGATGTATACAACAACTTTAGAACAATTAAAGAGGTTAAGATTTGACTAGATACCGACTTTGACTCTTTGTAGGAGCCAAATCAGAGGCTTTTGTAAAAATCCCTATTTCGACTACAGAATTGAAAGAGAGAGGATTGACATTCAGATAGGCTACTAGACTAGGATTAAGGTCTAAATAACTACTCAATTTACGTAAAAGAAAAAATATGCGTGCATCTATATTTTTTACTTTTGCTTAATACAAACTACAAAAGTAAAAAAAAGTAAGTTAACTAAATTAAATTAACCTACTTATGAGGCGTGAAGTCAGGATGGTTCATTGGAGGGTTGAGTTGGGCAAGTATAGAGCATGTTTATGGGAAGTTTTGGAAAAATAGAAATCGAAGGCGGCAGAGTTGTTGACCATTCGCAGCATTCTGGTAAAGGATTCACAATTAGTGCGATGACTTTCAAGGCGAAAGGTAGGGAAAGATCTAAAGTTACGGGGATTAGTTTTAAGGGATATGGTGCAAAAGAGGTAAATCAATGGAACCGGCTAGGACTTGGTGGATGAAGGCAATATCGACGAGATCTCGAAGTAGGGCATGAGACTGTAGGTGGATTATTTTGGGTGGTTTTCACAAGGGGCGAGATTGTGGTGGTCACGCAGGGTAAAGCGCTAGACAGATTCAGTCCTGTTAAGGAGTGTGGATTGCGAGGGTGACCAGATATGACAGACATACTCAAGAAGTGGTCTATCAAGGAAGATGAGGAGTGACTTAGTGGCATAAGTCTTAAAGAATTTCTTAGGCAATAGTTTAACGAAGCCCAGAAAGGACAAAGGATCTAGGAGAAGAGGAGGTGCGCTTCCGGTGATAATTTAGTATTTAAAAACATTGCGGTCAAGAAAGTTTTTCGTGCACCAGGAGTAAAAGTTGTTTAGGTCATATTGAATGAGTATCGAATCAGATGCATTGAAAAATTGTTTAAAGATTTTCATATCGTCGGCATAAATTAGAATTTCACATTAATTATGTTCTATACATCGTTGATGGGCAATATGAAAATTAAAGGACTATAGTGGCTGTCGTGGGGGACACAGGAAAGGGGTTTGAAGGGGTAGTAATCAAAAAAAGTAGCCAAAACGGACTTTGAAGTGGCGGTTATCGAGGTAGGAAGAAATCCATAAAATGAGTCGGGGAGAAAAAGTTAAATAGATAGTTTAATTTTAGAATGATAATTTTGTGAAAGATTTTATCAAAGGCCTTGCTAAAGTCGGTGGATATAACGTTAACTTCTGCACTGTTTTCCATAGCAAGAAGGGTGCGTGACACAAAAGTTAATAAGTTGGTGGTGGTACATTTGTCTTTGATAAATCTACGAAATGGAGTCATAGATAAGGCTTTCGAAGACCTTCCAAGAAGTGGGAAAAATATCTTTTGAAAGAGAAAGTTTGAAGAGATAGGTGAGGGGTTGAAGTACATGGGCGGCACATTTCTTAACTTCTTAACCTTGGCCAAAGGTAATATGAAAGTGAAAAGGTTGATAACATTGTATCAATATGGAAGGATAAAGGTCAGCAATTCCTAGCTTTAGAAAATTACTTTTAAGAAACGCTTTGTGCTAAAACTTGTTGCATCATTGCTTTTTGAAGTATTTCCGTATATAAATATTTTAAGAACCTAACTCAAACCTGATTACAATTTTTTTTATATCTTCGTGTGGTTAAGATTTTAGTAGACTTTTTATTACGTTTTATGAGAATACTGAACACTAACCCAAACCTTTGACATCGATGAAGAAAAAAATTTTATCATAAAATCTGAAATAATATTCAATTAGTGGGCGAATTAAATAAAACTCTGATACCATTTTTATATTTTCAATTATTTTTATTTAAACGTCATGTAGGCAGTTTTTAAGTACATTTTTGTCCATTTGTTCATCCATAATTTAACTGACATTTCGACACTTATTACAATTTACTTTATTTATAATATTTATAGTTACCATACGCTGAGTTCTAACCAAACTGGACAAATGAATAGAAAACTAACTTAGCTTAGGTTACAACTAAACAGTAACAGTATTAATATAATATCAATTCAAAGTGAACAACGCTTTTGTGTAAAAAAATACGAGAAAATCGAGGAAAGACACTAGTTAGTAAATCATTGATTTAACCTAGATAAACGTAGCCTACACCGCGGCTTAGCCCATCGCCTAAATTGTTCCTATATATAAATTTTTCCATAGATCGCCTAAGTGGAGAAGTTTTTGTTGGTATGGATCAATATTTAAATATATACTGGTAACGTATCTGCGTACTCTAGTTGCTTTATTAAATAATCCTAACTTTGTATTTTGTATATATATCTCCTCGTTATACATGAATATATCTGTCTGCTTTAAACAAGGGCTATCTCTTGATGCATCATAGGGTCATAGGGTCCGTAATTTACAGTAACGTATTTATAATCTTTAATTATATTAACTATTATTTATAGACAGGTTTTATTATTAAAAAATTCATTTAACTCTTTTGTTTAATTGGTCGAATTAATGTTAATGCTCACTTAGTCGTAAAGTCTAATAGAGTATAGGTACGGTTACAGAAAGTCGTAGAACGTTTTCTTTTGCTTTACTGATATCATAAGCCGTTGACAGGGCTCTTGCTTGATAGAAAAGTGCTTGAGATGAAGAAAGGTGGGAAATGCAATTTGTTGATTGTTTGTATCATTATGTTTCAATTTCAAACCAGTTTCGTGTGCTCGTGATTTGTTAAAACTTTCAATGCGCCGCTGTTGGATTGCATCGATTGGATCGCGGTTCCTTCGACGGTTTCAATTCGTAGTTAAGTTTTAACGGTAGAGAGTTACGAAGCAAGGAACTCCTAAAGCTTGGTAGCGAGTGTTTGCTAATTTATAAGTATAGTAACAAGTTTTACAAGAATACGTACTTTCTACGATATCGTGAACACCTCTGATCTGCTTTAATCGGTAAATTTACGCTATGAACACTGATTCCCTTAATTAGTTCACTTATCTCCGCGGACGTTAATTGTGGTCACACCGAAAATTTTAACAAATGCCACTTCAATTCACGTCTACTCCTCCGAATAATCAAATCTGCTTTTTGAACTAACAATTCAATAAATTTTTTATTATATTGCTTCAATTGCCATTGTCGTCCTCTACTCCTCCCTCGGTTATAACAATATTTGCGTTTATGTATAAAATTCACTTTATTCTGTTTCCTCTTCAAATGACGAACAGACTTTTTTTTTAATGTAATTTTTAGTCAAGGAAGAAACTAAGAGGAAATTTTCTAAACTTTTTTCAAGCGTAATTACGAATAGACAGCGATTTTTTCTTTTAAGGCAAACATTAAAACACAACACATAGAAGAGTTTGAATGTTCTAGGAATTTGTTTCTTTTTTTTTTTTTCATCTTTTGGAATTACTTTATTAGTGTTTTTTTTTTTTTGCTTGTTTAAGTTTTAATTTAGGAAAAAAGAGTTTTAGATAACGTTTTTTTTTGTAAATAGTTGTAACTCTGCTTCTGTACAAGAACTAAAGATGGAATTTGACCGTAGTATTTAAAATATTGTGTAAATCATTTTAGTGTCCTTCTTGGTATTACTGCTCTGGAACTGCATATACGAAAAAAAGAAAAAAAAAATTGTGGTTTTTAAAGCAATTACAACTTTTGAAGTTGAAATTTTAGTTGTCAATTAAATTAGGTACCAATTTTCGTTCTAATCCATAATTAATAAATTGTTTTAATTTTTGAAATACATTTTTTGCCTACCTAGTCGTATAAATAGACAACATTTTTAAAAAATGTGGTTAATGGAAAAGAGCTCTTAAACTCTTTAAAATAAAAAAATATATATATATGTTATTTTTCTTTCATTATTTGTACTACTTTTAGACAGATTATTGTAAAACTCCAAATGTAAATATATGATAAACAAGAAAGAGTAAAAAAAATACTTTATTAAAACCACCAAAACGAATAGATCCAGCCCCAGAACATGGAAGGGAATTAAAACATATTCAAACACTACGTTCATCCAACAACATCGATTTGAAATAATTATAAAATTCACATTCTCTGTAACTGTGTGTGTAACACCAATTATTATCCATTAAATTATCAGTTAATATTTACAGGTAACAAATTTATATTCATCTTACACGCAAGTCTTTACCGTATGTTGACTATATGCAATATTTAAATATTGTTAATGTTTTATTCGATATATTTTTTTTTTAAATTTAACTGTCCTTAACTTCAAATCTTTGCTCTGTATTTTTACTATTATTGTCTATAAAAATGGTTTTTATATAATTTTTATTTCCCAATTTTCACTTTTCCGTTTCCCGGCTATCATCTGATTTTTCACGTGGCTCTCACTGTGTTTTACGTTTCTTTTTATTTTCAAGTAATTAAATAAATATATTAAAAAATAAAAATATCCATAAATAAATTAGTATTTTTCAAGTTGATAATTTTAAAGATTTTATATTTCTGTTACTCTCCTAATACTGATCGACTGTTCCTCGGTGGAACTCAGGTCTTTCTTTTACAGAGATTTTGCGATGAAGGTTTACAATTTCTCATAAAAAGGTTTTTGATTTTTTAATGTTTTGTTTCTTCTTTAAAGAAACGCGAAAATTTTTTGTTGACAGAGGTAAATGGATTTTTGTTAACAACTTCTAAGTGATTGCTTAGTAAAAATATTTACTGCATTTTTCAATTTTATTATTCCTTTCATTCCTAAACTAGGTTTTACTAAAGACATTCCTACATACCATTTCTTAAGTTTCCTTTTTTTTCTTTTCTAGTAAACAAATAACTACACGTTTAATCAATAGTTTTCCCTTACTGATTGATTGTGAGTGGTGATGATAATGTTTGTGATATGACTTGTTTTTGTTTGCTTGTTGTATCTTTTTTTTTTACTTTTATGAAATAAGGTGGTTTAACTTTCAAAATTATTTTATTAGTGATAGTGTACTGTTGCTTAGCGAATAGTAGAAATATATATAAAATAGCGAATAGGTATCCTATCGAATAATAGTTTTATTCACTGGAAGACTATCGACAATATTTGGGATAATAAATTATTTATAACGATAGTTTTAAAAAAACGTTGGTTGTCCCCAAGGATTTGGTGATGGTGCCCGGCTGCATTTTTTATATTTAACTTATAAATTACAACTGAAGAATACTGTTGAGTTCAATTTCTATTTTATACCATTATTATACAATCAAGTTAAAAATCAATTACATTACGAAATATATTCAAAAGAAGGTTATTATTATTTGCGAATGCATTGTAATAATGAAAGGCTGCTACAGTGCTGCCGGAAATTTTAAGACTAAACGTTGATTTTAGACATATATCCTATTCCATAGCCCATTACTTATTGATAAAGGGAAAAGAAGCGGTATTTGTGAAATTTTGTTAAGGTATAAAAGACATACCAAAAATTTACATTCGATTAAATCATGTTCTCTTGTAGATGAAAATTGCATTAATTTTAACGTCGATCTGCTGCGTAACCACTATATCAACAGAAAGAGCAATATTGTTTAATTTCACTTAAGGTAGTAGAGTTTATGGAGACGTTCTCTTGTTTAATAGAAGTATAGTGCTGGTGCGGGTACATCCATAAATGCTGAATTTTTGTGGCCTCATTCTGATGTAAGTTATTAATTTCAATTTATCTTCTTTGAAATTATAATAAATCCATTTTTTATTCCTTTTTAGGGGGTTAAACGATATTTTAACATAACACAACTACAAATAGTAAATTACAATCAACAATTACAAAAGTATCTGGAGATTTGGGCAATCCGACGGTTAACTATAAATTTGAAAGCCCTTGGTTGAGAGGTTTTGATTTGGACGTGCGCGTATGGGGAGTATACATAGGTCCGTGGACGAAGTAATAGTTAAAATTTCTTTTATTATACAAATGGTATGGTATATGCCCTATTACAGGAGTTCTTGATATTAAATGGATTTCAAGTTCAAAATGCTGTTATAACTTTGAGAGATAATCACAAGATACGATAAAATAATGAAGAAAAATCATAAGATCACAATATTTTATTTCCAGACGAAAACCCTTAATTTAAAAGTATTCAGTGAAGGGTGATTGGATGAAATTAATTAAAATTATACATTAAATCTTCTTGAACTTAAGAGTGTAATTTAAAACTTCTTTTCTAGTAATTGATAATATTATAAAAGTTGTTCATATGAAGAAAGCATGGGAATATTTCAAACCTTGATTGAGTTTTCTGGTTTATTAGGAAAAATAAGTTAAGAAGTTGATAGCCGCTGAAATATTCTTTTATAAGGTGATAAGTAGTTTTTTTTATTAAATTAATAAAATCGCTTAGCAACAGTACAAGTTCTCTAATAATTTCGTACGACAAAACGTATGCGATAAAAATTTATTCATTTCCCTCTCTTTAGTTGCCAACATTATCAATTTTGTTGCTACGTGTCTGCTTACAACAATTACATTAGTAGTAAATATACTTTGTCTTCTTTATATTATCTGGCAGTGGAAAAATTAAATTAATAAATATTTCTATTATTAAAACTATTTTGTATCATCCATGACAACTTTTTACATATCGAGATAACGAGATATTTAAACACTATGATCACTATCTTTCCTTCTTTACGCTAATTATTTACAATGATTTATTTATTTATTTATTTTTATTGCTGTTTTGCTCTTTATTCTTCAGTTACTCCCTTCTTAAACGCTTTTTTAGCCAACGGGAGCAGTGTTCTTCTTCATCGATTCACCTGTCGCCCTTCGAGTGCAATAAATTTTTAACACACAAATTTTGTCGAATGTCTTTCTGTTTGGTGTTCACTTGCAGTCTATGCCATCTATTTTTTTTGTTATTATTTTATCTTTATATCTCTTTTTCGTACAGCTGGAGATTTGAAGAAATACATGCAGAGTGACAAAATATAGTTGGATGGAGGAGTATTTACATAATGTTATTTGACTATAGTCCTATCTAATGGAGTCTAGTCTGAATTAAGTGATCAATGAAACATCACAGTTCGGAAATCTCAAAAGAACATGAACGATACTGATTAATGAATGAAATGTGAACGTATTTACATAAATAAAATAAAACTTATGTCGATCTCTTACATTCGAACAAAATAAAAAAACACAACGCAATGATTTAATAATTTTAAGGGAAGAAAAGCGGGCAATAAATGGAACTGGGGGGTTTTACTTATCTGAAATGCTTTGACTATTTTTTTTTTTTAAACATTGGAAATAGTGAACTAGTCGTGGTGATCCAAAATTTTGGTTCCTATAAGGCGTGCAAAAGACAACAACAAGTAGCGCTTCAAAATGTGGCAACAATTCGGTCATTTCTAGGTGGCAGTTACCTTAGTAGTTAGTAGTTGATGCAGTCTCTCTTCCACATATTTTACATTCCACAATTCTCGAAATATTATTTTGATTCTGAAAGGAAAATACATCAATTATTTCTTGTTTTCATTTTATTAATAATTTGGAGATAATTCGAATTAAGATTAACTAGTCTCTAATTTGTATGTAGCAAAATAACAAAAACTTATAAGCTTTCGTAGCCTGCATAAAATTATTTATTTGGTTGATATATTTGAATTGTTAGTTTTAAAAAGGTGTTAACTTCCACGGTTTCTTCCAAATATGAATACATGGATCAACAAACAAATTAGGTTTTTCCTTTTTACAAAATTCGTCCATGTTTAAAATTTATTACTTGTATGTTGACTCAAGTTAAAACAAAAAGGTCAAACAGTCAAAACAAATTTTGATCATAAAGCCTTTAACTTTTCATAGCACATACTTATCAAAAACCTCTTGATAGTTTTTTGATTTCGAGTTTAGAGGAAATAAACAAACAAAAATGCGTGCTTGTTAATATTTTTTCCCTGAGGTTTACGGGTTCGTTCGTCTTCGTTTTTAATATAAACCATTATGAGTTGTTTTTATTAGCTTAATTTCTATTTTATTAGTGGAATTTTTTATTTTGTTACTAAAAATAACCCATATAAAATTTTAAGTGATTGACTATGTAATTAGAATTCGAAATGAAGGGAATTTGGAAGCGATTACTTATTTTAGATTCGAATAAAGAAGCTGTTTCCATGCACTAAATTTTGTTGATATCTTAATATCTTACCTCTAGTCAAAAGCATTCATTCAATCTATTCCTATTTCTAGAAAGCTGACAAAGTCTTTCAAGCCTGTTCATGTGACTTAGCACCATTACAATTCTAAACTTGCTATCTGTGTATCCAACGCAGGTAAAAGAATATCTAAAGCATTTTGCCTACAAGTATCATTTTATACAAAATTTAAAAATAGAATGTAATTAAAGTACTTACAATTTGTGGTATATGAGGGATATCCAAGCTATCTTGTTTAACAAGAGAGCCTGAAAAGATTTTGTTTTTTTAATAAAAGCAGCTCTAAGCAGCATTGGTCAGTCACAAGACATTCCTCAGCATTAAGCATTATTTAAAGGAACATAATGCGATACAATTGATTTTAGCAACTAAAAAGATCATGATCAAGATCATTACGTGTTATGAAAATAATATTTACATTATTTACCTCCCTTCGTAGAATAGTAGTTAGTCTTGAAGTAAAATAAAATATTTTATCTTTTCAATTAAAGACATCTTAATATCTTCTCAGATTTTCTTTCGGATGGGGGAAAAAGGCTCCCTGATCCTTGTTTATTTCAAAACGTTTTGCCAAAAATAGTTTTATTAATTTTATCTCTGGAGTGATGACGGAATATGATCTTGGTCCTGTTCAACTCCCACAATAGCCTTTATGTTGCTTTCAAGACGGCTGAGATGCAGTGCGATTACTTTCCAATTTTTTTTAATATGTTTTCCATCCAACTAGGAAAATGTATTTTCCTTTCCAATTAGGAATATGCGTTATCCTTCCTGTGGCTCAAATATACACAATTCATATTGTTTATTATTATTTTTTACAAATAAATCGCAGTCTGTTGCATATCGAATATTAAGATTTAATTGCGTTACTTCTCTTTCTATGAGTACAAAGTTGGTCTTTTCTTTTTAGCTTTGTTAGTGTTTAATTTGCTAATCCTTATATTTTTCGAGTAGCTAAATATTTCCTTTTTTCGCTTTATACAACTCTTCAAACGGAAATTAGTTTTTGTGTTAAATTTACTTTTAGTATTAATTTAGAAAAAGCTCTTAAGAAAACCGGCGGGTCCAGCCTTATAGAAATAAAATAAATTTTATTTATTAACATGATTTTCAAATATTTAAACTTTATTATACCTCTTGCTGTTGTGCTTGGGTACGAAGTTTTGCTTGAGCATTTTTGAGGGCCCTGGGAAAGTTTATTGTTAATTAATATAATTTTGGATTAGATACAAATTTGAAATATTTTTTTGTATATCAATTAAAATACTTACTGCTGCAGGTCCATGATTGTTTTCTCCTTCGCATTCTGTTCTTCTTGCGACATTTGAACCAGTTGCAAGAGTCTTTCGGTTTCTGCTGCCGATTTTTTTGCATCTTCTTTGGCAGTGTCCAATTCTTTGGTAACTCTATAAATTTGTTAAAAAAGTACAATAAAACAGCATCCAACAGTGACTTTTTTATATTTTCATTTATACATGTTTTCAACTAGTTATTAGTAGAACATTTTACGTATTGGACCTGATAGATCTTTTGCAGTGACCCTATTTTATAGCTTAATTTTTTATAAAATTTCTTTGAGATTTAACAGAATTTCATACATAATAAAAACTTCGCCATTTTTAGGTTTTTGACAAAATGACCGTAATTTTTCAGGGTTCTTTTATAGCTAAAGATACGATAAGTCCAGAAATTCTTAAGCCTTTTGCTGAGTCCTTGGCAAAAAGGCTCTTGGACATAGATCAATCTTTGTGCATTTTTATTACTGATAAACTTAGAAAAGTAATGTGCGTCTATAATAACGCAACAGCTTTTTTGTAGAGTTTTACTCCATTTTATCGAATTATTGTGCAAGTACGGTTTTTAAAGTACATTTGGTGGTTTTTTTAGCAAGAAGGGCATTGTGTTTTGGCATTAGGAAAATTTTTCTTTCCTGCTCCACAAATGGGATACTGCACTATCGCACACACCTTTTCAACTCACTGTATTAACAGATTTAACGCCTTACCGGCTAAGGTTTGACCTACTTTTGTAAAACAGTCTGAATTGCTGTAGTTATCAATAAAAATGATCAAAAACTGTTTCTAAATAAGTGGCATATTATTTATATAGGTTTTTTTTTCCATAGATTTCTCGTATTATTCGTAAAAAAATGATTAATCAACTATCGTTCTAGAAAAATACAAAATACGGGATTTTGGTAATTTTTGACTTAACACCTAACAACGTGTTATTGTTCAAATGCAAAGGGCTATCTACCTCTATGCTAATATTTGGCTAATGGTGATATTACTGTACAGGTATAACAAGTTAGATGTTATTCAAATTACATTTCATATTATGACTTACAGAGGTTTTCATATTACGAATTCTAGAGGATTGGACACTAGGACTGAAGAGGATAATTTCCTGCATGCAATTTTCAAAATATTGTCTTTTTTACTTTTTAAGCCTATTATTTTCAAAAATGGGAGCTGTTAATTTTCACCTTTATAACCTACGGACAAAACTTCTTAGAAATGGCTTGCAAATTCTTGGAAAAAGAGTTAGTCTATCGCTATTCATAAGATAATAAGATTTTGCGCGAAGCTTGCTTTGAGTTATAAATTTATTCAGCTGAGGTAGGGCTAATTTAATGAGTAAAAGGACAACTTACGCTTCCAATTGTCGTGCAGTTTCTGTCAGCCTCTTGTTAAGCTCGCCAGCGGCAGCTGCAGTTCCTCCAGCCTGAAAAGAAGTCTTGTGAGATGGAGCCTACCAAAAAATTCCTAAAAACCACTCTACCTTCTGCAGGGACTTCTCTAACTGGTCCATTTGCTCCTTGCGTTTCTTGAGCTGGCGGTCGAACTCCGCCAGGTTCTTTTCCTTCTCTTCAATATCTTTCCTCTTCGCCTCGATAGCCTTGCGCTGGTCGTCGATGAGCTTACGCTCGCTATCAATGGCCTTGGCCTGGTTCTCGAGCTGCTTACGGGCCTCTTCGATTTGTCTTGCCTGCGCCTCGAACTGCTTTCGTTGAGCATCGTCTGGCGGTCGGCCCGCCATGTTGCCTTGCTGTTGTGCTTGTTGCAGCTTCTTGTTGGCTTCGTTTAGATCGAGCTGGCTCTTCTCCAGCTCTTGGACAAGCATCTCAAGCTGAGCCTGGAACCGGTCGCGTTCGACGTTTGACGCCTGTAGGTCCTTGCGCAGCTTCTCCATTTCTTTCTGGGCTTCTTGGGCGTTAGTTTGTGCACTTTGTTGCTGTTGCTTCTGTAGATTGGCCATTTGTTGCAGTTGTTGCTGGAGTTGCTTCTCCATGACCTGGACGCGTTTATGCAGCTCCTGCGCGGCCTTCTCCGCCTGGTCTGCTCGATTCTTCTCCTGTTCAACGACCTTGCGCCACTGTTCAAGCTCGTCACCTCGGGCCCCTGTCTCCTGCAGTCTTTGCTTGAGCATTTGAATCTCTGCTCGCAATTGCTGCACTTCCTGAGGATTTTGTTGTGCTGGTTGCCCATTTCTGAGCCGGCGGTTCTCTTCCCTAGTTCTCTGCAGTTCCTGTTCGGTTGCGGTGAGCTCCTTCTGGAAGTTCATTAGCATGTCCTGGCTCTTCTCCAGCTGCAGGACCAGCTGATCACGCTCCAGTGTGAGCTGCTTGCAGTCGGCCTCGATCTTCATCAGATTCTTTTCCATGTGGCTCGCCTGCGTCGTATTCTTTTCCAGTGCGCGGGCGGACTGGCGGAGGCTCTCTTTCTCGGACTCCGCTCGCTCGAGGCGCTCGTGCACGCGGCTTAACTCGGCGGACATGCGTTCGAATTCGATTCGAGTCGATTCATTTGCTTCTTGCTGCTTTGCAAGATGCATTTGTGCTTTTTCTAGCTCCTTAGCCAGACGGCCTGCCTCCAGTTCTGTGGCATCCCGGGACTGCAGAGCCTTGTCCAGGCGTTCTCGCAACCGTTCGATCTCCTGCTTGTCGCCAGGATTCGTAACACCGGGACTGAGAGCGGTGCTTGTCTGCCGGAGGCGTTCCATCTCCTTGATGAGCTTCTCATGCTTGTCGCGGACCTTTTCGCACTCGATGTGCGCCCGCTCGAGCTCATGCCGCTGCTTCTCTTGGCTTGCAATCAGCTTTGCAACTTCGCTCTTGGACAGCTCCAGTTGGAGGGTGGCCTCGTGTAGTTTCGATTCGAGGTTCTGAATCTCGAGCTCACGCTGCTCGTACTTTTCCTTGTACTTCTCGTAAGACTCAGCCTCGTACTGGGATTTACCTCGCATCGTCTCCAGCTCCATAAGGGTCTTGTCCAGGCGGTCCCTGAGGCGCTCGTTCTCTTCCTTGGTCCTGCGGGTCTCCCTGCCGAATGTGTCGGACTCTTGAAGCCTCCTGAGCTCCGACTGGCTCTTCTCATAGCGCTCTCGCATTTTGTCGATCTCCAAGCTGTACCGGGTTACTTCTTCTTGTGCAGCGTTGAGGGACGCATTCGCTTTGTTATGTGTATTGTGAGCTCGTTCCAGTTCGTATGATAGCCTCTCGATCTCGCCCTGGAGGTTCTCCTTCTCGCCCTGCGCCCTCCTAAGTTCTGTTTGCATCTTATCGAAACGGTCTCGCTGGAGCTCGAGCTCTTCACGCGCCTTCTCTTCGAGCTCCTTCGACCGAGACAGTTGCAAAGCAGCTCGATCGCATGCTTCCTGCATTCTTGTACTTTCCTCCTGCAGCTTCCTGAGATCTTCGCGAGCTTTTGTTGCAGCAAGGGCCGATCGTTCCGACTCGACCTCTAGCCTTGCTCGATCAGCCTCGGCAGTATCACATCTCGATTGCAGTCTATAAATTTCGTTCTGAGCTCGGTCGTACTTCTCGAGCATCTTCTCGAATTCTTTGTTTGAGGTATCTTTTTCGTCGATCAGTTTCTGACTAGCGTACAGCGCCTTGTCGAGTTTCTCTTTCAAAATATCAACCTCTGTGATAGCGTTGTCTCTTTCCATCTGAAAAGGATTTTAAGTTATCTGATATAACTTGCTTGTGGACTTTTAATTCTTCGTTTTGCGAAAAATACTTTTACTGTTAAAATTTTGAACAACATAGAAAAAAAACTGTATTTAATTTAAAATTGAAATTTTTAGTTTAGTTTAGAAATATAATCGTTTGTTAGAAATATTTAAATATTGATAAGAGTGGTAAATAATTTGTGGTACGTTTTTATCCGTGTTAAACTCAACTTATAGACATGTAACCTACACCACTGTAAAGATAAAGGCTAGACGATTTACAGAATATAGGTTTCATGTTTATATGTTGTATTAAACATGGTTAAAAATTAAGTAGAAGTGGCATGTGAATTACAACAATAACGCTAAGGAAAGAGCGTTGGCACCTTGCAGTATGCAAACCGGTTTTATGGAGAAGAGGTAAAGATGCAAGAGCAAATCTCTGCAAAGGTGTTGTACTGTGGACAGCAAATTTGCTGCACAAACCAAACCTATTTATTCTGCTGTCTCGCACTAACTGTGAAAACAGCGGCAAGTGTATTGCATTTGAATTTTCCATGTAGTCAACATATCATTCGATATCCTATTCGTCCCATTAATTACAATTTTATAGCTTTAAATGAATAAAAATTCAATTATTTTCTGTCCTAGTATATATAAATATGGCACGCACTATTTTGAAATCCCTTTTTACCTACTTTAGACGCAACATAACAACGTAAAACCTTTTTTATTGTGTTGTTATTATTGCCAAGTGGTGCACAAAAAAGGTTTTACGTTTTTATGTTGCGTAGATACAGGTATTTTATAAATATACCTACATGAAACGTGTGATTTAAAACAGAAATTTGTATTGCATAGCTTCAGGCGGGTGTGAACGACGCGCACGCATGCAAAAATTGTATTCATTGTTTTGTAATTCCACTATTTCTGCATGAACGGTTTCCACTGTAGTTCTAGACAGAATTGTTTTGAGTAATTAAAACCAAAACCAATAAATTCATTGCATTGAATTTATAAATCAAAACTATTGAACTAAGTTTAATAAAGTTTGATTCCCAAATGATTTCAAATGAACGAAGAGTTGTTCACCCATTTTTTTTTTCATATTGAATTATAATAAGAATAAACGACTAACGATCCTAATGTAAATAAATCTTTAAACCAAAATAAAATATTTCTGACTGCTTGCAAAATTTTAAAACGTTGAAGGAAGGAAAAATGATATGTCAGCGGTACGCAAAACAAATTGAATACTAGAAAGACGTGAAGTGAATTTAAAACTTACTTTGCTAGATTTATCATATAAAATATGTACATATATATTTTTGAGTTAAGAAGAACAAAATTCTGTAAACAGCGATTGGCTTCGTTTTGCCTTAATGTATTTTTCTCAGATGTCCTGAAAACATCTTAATGTTTGCAATATCTACTTTATACTTAAATTTTAAAAGTAACTAAGTTTTTGCAATATATTTATTTTATATTTGGTAACCTTTCATTAAAAACCTAAAGCGCTAAATGTGAACCATTGTTAGAATATGAAAGTAAAACTGGTGGACCCTTGGTGGTTTATGCCAAGATAACGTATCAAAATAAAGAAATAGATAATAGTAAAATTGATAGGTTCCACATCTTGTATGTTCGGATGATTTCAGATAATCTAAGGAAGTAGCTTTTATTTATACCACACCTGCAATTTTTGGTGCAATCCATGTGCCTTCTCCCACCGTTCCTTCACTACCTCGAGTTCAGTTTGCAGAGCT
Organism: Philonicus albiceps; assembly: GCA_963969385.1. Taxonomy (NCBI): domain Eukaryota; kingdom Metazoa; phylum Arthropoda; class Insecta; order Diptera; family Asilidae; genus Philonicus; species Philonicus albiceps. The sequence goes on from OZ017773.1 coordinate 33,705,105, forward strand.
TCTTTGTCACGCTGGGACTTCATCAGTAAGCTTGAAGTGGTCTCGGCTCGCTCCTTAATGGCGTCCAGCTCATCCGCGAAAGCGTCTCTTTCTTTCTGTATACGAGCAAGTGACATCTATATAATTTGTTTCAATACACAAACGAACACGACACAAAAACAACAATAAATAATACTTGGGTTTTATCCATTTTTTCGCGCATCCGCTCCGACTCCTGGCCTAGAGTTTCGCGCTCCTTTTGCATTCGCGCCGCCTGACCCAAAGCCTTATCCAGCTGCGATTGGATATTTTCAAAATCGTACGCCATCTTCTCTTTTTCGAGTTGTAGACGGCGTATTTCACCGGTACTCTTGTCAAGACGCTCCTGCAGATGGTCAACTTCATTCTGCGCTTTGTCCAAGGAGTTTTGAAGCTTCTCTTGCTGAAGTTGTGCTTTACCCAGCGTTGCCTGAGTACGTTCAAGCTCCTCTTTGACCTTCTCTAGTTCGGCGAAAGCCTGTAAATTTGAAACATTCACAAGTTTTTTACTTGACCAATCTAAAATCTATAATTAATTAAATGATAGACATAACATTAAAAAATTATGTTTATATAACATTTTTATATTTCGAGCATCATAACCGTTTGTAAGATATTGATATTGATATTTATTTTCTAATTAGTTCTTATTGAAGACGAAATCAAGACAATCATAATTTAGCCCAATAAAATTATACTTAATCTTTCTCTCTCTATTTAGTCCGATAGAGCTGGATTTTTAGAAAATCTTCATTTTGATACTCAGATGAATAGTGTATAATTTATTTTTATTTTTAGAATGCTTTATGAGTATCGATAAAATTGATTTTGGGATAATAGTAAAAATTAAAAATTTATAATGAAAAGAAATCGAAATGGTTGAAACTCATAACTCCGCATCGATCAGAAATAACACATTGCTTTCGGTAATAATTTGTAAAATCATACTGCAAATATTCATAGTAATAGGCTCGATAGAGTGTTATGATAGATAGTCCGAATAATGCGTTAAAAATTTGTAAAGATGGCAGACTTAAAATGTAAATGGTTTTGGGAAGTGCTTTAGCATTCAAGTAAAACATAAAAAATAACTTTGATCTTATGGATTTCTATTGTTGAATACACTAACGTTAATGGTCTGACAAAATACATAAATTTTAAGTGCACTTTGTATTTTAGTCTTACCTTATCTCGTTCGCTGTGTATCCTTGATACGCCACTCTGGGATCGTTCCAATTCCTGGCGTAAGCTTTCCTGTTCGCCTTGTGCATTTTCGAGCTTCGCCTTGAGTCGATAGACCTCGCCCTGGCTTTTTTCCACCTTCTCCTGAAGAGCAGCGGCCTCGGATCGAGCCCTTTCTGCGTCCGACTGGAAGATTTACAAGAGAATCCTGTATACAACTCTTTAAGGAAGACGGCGCAATTAAGGTTCAGAAAATGTTTAAATTCAAATTTGTAAGCTAATCAAATCAATGCCCTAATAATGTCGCAAATAGTCTCTACATGACATCATTACGTTACTGTACGAAAAAAAAACTATTCTAAGCCAAACTGTGCACTGCGCAAACGTTGATTGATTGGAATGAAACAAAATCATAGCTATTGTATGTTCGGTTCAATGTAAAAAGGTACTCAATATATTATGTAAAAGGTCTCAATTCAAATGAAGTAATGCCGCATTCAATCGAAAAATCCAATGGGCCCAATCGTAATTAGCGACGCTCGTTCGCATGAATTGAGAGTGACGCTTGATAAAATTGGTCGCAATTTTGCAATTTGGGTACTGGTAAATTATTTAATATTGATTAATTGAATAATTGGTTGCCAAATGCTTTAATAAAGTTGCGAATGAAAATGAGTTCATTAACAAATAAAATTCGAAATAATATAAAATCGCATTTCCAAAACTTTGGAGTGGATCGTTACTCACAAAATTTTGTTCTGTCTCATCCTAAAATTAGTTTAACAACAGTCCGCAAATATACAAAAATGTTTAGAGTTAGGTAATTGTTCAAATGCGTTGACAGTATATGTGTTAATGTATATGTCTGTTTTATATGTTCGTTTGTGTCTAGTTTTTAGCGTATTTGACACATCTAAAAGCAAGGTGAAGGTAATCGCTCTACTTGGGTTCGACAATTTCACACATATGTAGTATATCTAGGCACAAGCTGTATGTAGATATAATTCTGGACTCCAATTTGTATTAATGTATTTTCGAAAACTGATTTAAAGATTTATTTTAAAGTAAACTTCAGAAACGAATTAGGATTTTGATTGCGAGATTGTCGAACCAATGAACTATCGAATTACCTTCAGTGCATGTTTGACTAATAAACTGATCTCTTACCTGGGTCACGCGAAGTTCGGCCTGAGTTCGTCGGAGTTCGGCTGAGGCCTTATCAGCTCGCTCTTGTGCTCGGTCCAGTTCCTGAGACGTGGACAGTGTCGTTCGTCCGAACGTTGTCTGCAATTCAAGTGGCTGAGAGCGAGTGAATTACTTGAGTCGGTACCAAATTTACCTGTGACCGTTCGAGATCGTGCCGCAGCCGTTCGTTTTCCATTTCGAGGCGAGCAATTCGTTGTTTCGTTGCTTCCCAATCGGCACTACTACGGCCAACTTCACTTGTGGCCTTATCCAGTTCAGCCTTCGATTTTCCCAATTCACTCTGAGATGATTCTAGTTTCGCTTCAAGGCGATCCTTTTCGGCTAAGGCTCGATCAAGGCGAGTGTTTAACTTTTCAACCTCACTCTCAAGAGTGCGAAGTTTGAGTTTGTAGTCAGCAATTTCGCGCTCGTGCAGTTCACGTTCTTCTTGCTTCTCTTGTTCGGCACGATCGCGTTGTTCGCGTAATTGTTGCATCTGCTTCTCCTTATCACCGATTGCTTCTTCTAAACTTGTCAAGGCTCCTTCCGAATTGCTATGGTGTGCTTGCATTGCCGACAATCGGGCTCTTGCCATATCAACTTGGTTGTCTTTTTCTTTAAGCAAATCTTCAAGATTTTCAATCTGTAAGAAAGTTAAACGTATAAAATATGATACTAAATTTTACGTATTGGAAATGTTTTTCAAAACCCATTTTCTTTATTAATATTATGGCAGCGTAGTTGGTATTGCAATTACTTTAGTATGCTTTTTTAAAAAGATGTATTTATTTTTGAATTTTGCTTCAAAAAGATAGGCTTTCTTACAAAAATGTTTTTAAAATTCAAGTTCTTTTTTATCAAAAATGTCTAACATGCGGCAATTTTACCATAATATGTTCATACTCTTCAATTACTCTTACTATTTAGATTTTTACGAAAAGGAAACATTTTTCATATATATTTAACTGGACTTTATTACGAGGGCAGTTAGATAAGTCTGTGATTTTTTGAATAAAAGATATTTTTTTCGACAAATAAACGCTAAAAAATGCTGGACTAAATGTATAGAGCTAAAAGGAGACTATGTTGAGAAATCATAGTCTCCTTTTAGCTCTATACATTTAGTCCAGCATTTTTCCAATTTTTTATTCTTTCCAAATAATAGGTTTTCTCGAGGCCCTCAAAATAGGCACTTGTTTCAGTGATGTACTCTGCATTCGACCCAAAACTCTTACCGCCCAGCCATTTCTTCAGTCGCAAAAGGAGACTGAAGAATATGCTGGATGGGGTAGAAGTTCATAGCCATCTATTTATGGATTTGTGCCATGGTGACTCCATATAATGCTTAATCAGCACATGAAATTAAACTCTTTTTCCATTTTCGTTAAAATTCACGAGGTTGTCTGCTTTCAATGGCTGTTCAACATAAACTAAATGACGGAGTTGGTTCAAAATTTGATAGTTATCTATTACTGTGCGCGAAATTCGAAAAGTCACTGACTTATCAAACTGGCCTCGTATTCAAACATATAAGTTAAGAAGCATTCATTATATCAAAAAGAAGCTATTAAATCTTTGCAATTCGTAGCCGCCGGTTATGCGCCATGCGCACATTTTCTAAAAAATCATACAAAAAACAAGTTCATTTTGAGATGTTTCAAAAAATATATATCTTGAAATTGATGTAAATTAAAAAACACTCTACGTGTAAAGGGTTAATAGACCTTTTGTTACCAGCACTATGTCAACAAAAGTTTATTACAGTTTATTAATTACAAGTAAAAATGCTTTCGACGGAAGCATCTCTTTTGCGACACGAAACTCAGAATGTAAAAATACAACACGATGAGGGCGTTTTAAAATAAAATTTGTAGATAACTCTTACCTTTCGTTGCAAAACATTGATTTTCCTATCCTTAATATCCATATGATCCTTAAGTTCGGTAAGCTCATTGTTCAGGCGGTTTCGTTCTTGTACAGCCTGCAAAGCCGCCTGTGTCTTTTTTTCAATTAAACGATTCTTTTCTTCGAGTCTAGCTCTCAATTCTTCGACGTCTGTTTGAAGCATATTATAGTGTTCCTCTTTGGCGCAAAGTGATTCTTTCAACACAGCTATATGTCTCTGATAGTCCTTAAATTGAAAAACGAATTAAACAAAAGGGCTAAGGATTGGTTTCGGGTTGTTGTACGTTTGTTTGAGGTCTCACCTGATGTTGTTCTTCCAATGTTTTCATTTTGGCTGCCATTGCCATAATCTCCTGATCCCTTCTTTGTATTTCGAGACGGAATTCATCCAACTTTAATCAATAAATTTTGTTTTTTGTGATTCACATATTACTCTCATTATAATATTTTTTCGTGTTTTGTTTCTTGCTTAAATAGTCAAAAGTAAAACGAAAGTAAAACGTTGGACACAATTAATTAGGAATAAAAACGAAAGAAAGCAGAGGCTTTGGGAAGATTATGATTATTTTATTTAGAAATAGCTTAAAAATTTAAAAATAAGGAATATAAACAATATTGCTGAAGTTGGATGGAGGTGACTGGAGCAAAGTACATCTTTTGAGTAGAATTACATAATTAAAAAAATATTAAATCATAAAGTACAAAATAGTTACACAATATCATAGCATTCCCTTGGTGTGCTGCTCAATTTCATAGAAATTCAAAAGAAGGCTCTTTAGGTGTTATCTAGATTTTTTTGTTTTGTTTGTCACATTTATTAAAAAATCGTTTCTTGGTTAATTGAACTCGTTTACGTTTCGTTGGACTTATAGGCATGCAATTTCTATGCTATTAGCTACGAATACCGTTCGGGGAAACTAATCAACTGGAGTCTATAATTTACTGAATTTTTGAGATTATCCATAAAGGGGGTAGAAACAAAACAATAAAATCCGTCAAAGATGAAGAAAAACGAAACAGGTGAAATCAACACTACCATGCAAACACAATTATGTGACGTTCTCGATGTCTTTCTTCAAACATTGTCGAAAACACAAAAGTAAGCATTTTTCGTCTTTTTGCGCCTCGGCAGATATCTCCTTTATTTGTACAATAACCTCTTGGTGTCTTTGTAATTTTTAGTGATGCCGTGAAAATAGATCGATCTTTCAAAATTTCGAAACAAATGCATTGACGTGTATATGAATCTCTGAGCGTGTATATATGATTGAATTGAATTTTGTATGCAACAACATCATCCGAAAAATATATATAACACATTCGATTGATTAACACTACGTTCCACAATAAATATCTATATAATTCGATAATTTACTTCATATGCTTAATAATTGACTTTGGGATAACAGTATGTCTGTTGTTGTATTCGATTGGTGAAAATGATTGTTTGATTTGATGGGGGTGCAATTTGGAGTTTTGGGGTAGTTGGGTAGATGAGATGAGTCTGTTTCCTCCTAATCATAAGACCGGCTATATATTTTTCTATAGTGTTTGTCCTGACAGCATTGAGGATCGATGGCTACAAAAATCTTTAGGTTGATATCGTGTTCATCTCATTGATAACTCAGTCTTCTTGGTATTTATTATAAATACGAAATGAGATCAGCTTTACTTTCTCCTATTAAAATCAATTTGGTTTCTCACAACCTAAAATTTGATATGAGACGTTTTTAAAGTTTTTCTCCCTCTTCTTTTCGAATTACCCTAACTACTATCGTCTAAATTTATACAATATCTACTACTAGGCCTAAGGTCCTACTTATTCAGGTGGTTTGCGTCTAGTCCTAATTTTGTAAATAATATCGAGTCCTTCATAAGGTGCCCACGTACCTACTACTTAGTAATCATTACATTTCACAGCATTAGATTAAGTTCATTTGGAAAATTTTCTGCATTTTTTAAATACGCTTTAAAGCTATAATGTAACATTCATAAGTGAGTTGCTAAGCATCCAGATCAAAATAGTGTGAATTTCCTATATTTGTATATTCTCAATCTTTTTGTTAACTTTTCTCATTTTTAGAACTTTGTTTTCGAACAACACTATTTTTTACTAGTCTGATTTTTGCTTAATATTTGTATTTTGTTACTTAGAAATATATCTTATATGGCTATATTGTTTTCTATATCTTAAATTATACATTTTAAAGTTTATATGTAGATTTATTTTTTAGCACAACATGAGTAAGCAGTAAACTTAATTTTAAAACTTTTTCTTCTTTATTTCATTTTAGTTATATTATAAATTATATTCAAAATAGTTTTACTAGTACTCTTAAAATTAATTTTCTAATAATCAACTTATCAACTTATTTTGCAAAGTATATTTTGATTTTTAAAGAACTCTCATATTAAAATACTTTATCTTCGTAGTTCTTGAGCTGTTTTATCAAAAACACTGAAATATTTTACTCGGAAATAAGTTTTTAAATATTTGGCTTTTAAATTTAATTCGAATACAAACGAAAAAAAAATCTTAAAATATATTTTCAAGCTACATAGAATTACAAGAATTGAATTTTCATGTCAGTCCATTTATTTTTGATATTTTAGAATTTACAAATGAAAATAAATTTAATTTATTTTTAAACCTTGATTTTTAGTTCTTTTAATTTGTAAATTCAAACTAAATACAATGTTCTAATTTTCAATTTGGTGACAAGATATTAATTATTAAATTGCATACATTTCATTCAAAAAATTTTACTCGAGATAGTAGAAAATTACTATATACATTTTGTGTTTTCAAAGGGTTTAAAAAACAAAATGTATTTAGTAATTTTTTACTATATCACTATAAAATTAAAAAAGAAATATATTCTCAAAAATTTAATTTTGATATTTTGCTGATTTTGAGCTTTTCATAAAAAAATATGTTAGAAGCATTTTGCTAATTTCTTGAAATCAATATAAATAGTTTTCATTGAATTGAAGGTAACTCGCACCTAATTATCCTTCAAATGTTTTAAATTTCCCATAAAAATACGGATGAAGTTGCACTTACTATTACACAAAAAAATTTTATTCGTATAGAGGAATCTCAGGTTTCATTTAAATTATGTTAGTCAAATTTAAAATTTTCATAAATTTAAACTTTACACTTTTATAACACAAAAAAGCAAAGAAATCGTGGCAGATGCACTATATTTTAAAATTAGAGCAGATGTCTTTAATGCAACACATTGGTGGCGTTTTACGAAACACAATTTTAATCGCTACATCCGTCGAATTTAATTACTTTTAGCCAATGAGTGGATTATCCCCTTGCAGGCATACGTGTGACTATCAAGAAATTTTCTTAGAATCTAATTTTCAGCATTGCAGGTGAGTTTATTGATTTAGAATTAGCAGTGTAAGATAATGTGAAATAAGTCTTCGGCCGATTAAAAATGAACAGAAATTCTATTTTTAATACTGCGAAATATATTTGAAAATTTATAAGTAAAAACTTGGAATTTTCTCTCCGTACTCACTCAGTCAAAAATCTGAAAATTGTCTTAATAGACAATAATACTTATGTAATGTGTATAAATCATAACTTGGATGATTTATTAAAGCGTAGTTTTTGTATTGAAAATTAAAGGCATACCATGCGTTTAGAAATTTATTTGTAATATTTGAAAATTGAATCTAATCAATATTGCGTTTTAAAACAAATGTATTTCGCTATAATACTTAGAATTTTTCATTTGAACCGAAAAAACCACAAGCAAGAGATCATGTAATAGGTTAATCCGATAGCATTTGCTGTATGCATTATCAATCTGAAAATTAAAATTGGACCAGAAAATACAAAACTGCGCTTTCAATATATTTTCGAAATTCTTCTTGAACTATCGAGACGAAAGTAAAGTAAAATAAATCTATAAAACTCGGTTCAAAATTTTTTTGCACACATTTTTTTTAATTTGTATAGTAATTCAGAATTAGAAATCTATTCGAGTTGTTATGGAAAAAGTTTAAGGTAGTCGGTTAATTTCGAGGCATTTCGTATTTTACGAAAATAGTTTAAAGTTCAAGAATTTATTTAGGCCACATTATCATTTCTAATAACAATAAGTAAATTCGCAAGTGACTTAAAACAGTTTTTTTTCGGTTTCTACTCCTTTTTTTGGGGAAAACCTGATGTTCTGGAAAATTTTATTTTTCGCAATCTATGGAAGAAATCCTATTAAAATTATCTCTCTTGTTCTGTTGCATAAAAGATCTTCAAAAATGTTGTTTAGCATTATTACTGCTAATGCAAACAGTGGCTGCTAATTAAGTTTCTCTATACTTACAGTTTTTGTGTTTTTGATAATTCTATGCCTCATTACCTACACTTAATTTAGTAAATGTTTCTTATTTCAAACAGGAAAATTTCACAATCTTTAAATTCGGATTTAGCTGTATTCACATAATATTTAATACTTACTTGGTTCGATGGGAAGATTTCCCTTTTTTCCTTTAAAAAATATATAGGACACCTTTGCAAAATAAGTTGAGATCTTCAATATTTACCACGAAACTACAGGTATTAAAAACTTAAGATTAAATAAATTATAAAACTTTTAAGAAATGCTAATCTGAGATCGCTCCGTCCTAGCTAGCAGTGTTGTGATTTCTTACCTTTCCTTCAACACCATTGCAAACACTTTCACCTTACTTACGCTGCAATTGACACATCTGGCTAAAATTTTTAAGAACATTTATTTTATAACTGCTACTTGCAGGTCCTTGGACAACTTTCGCTGTCTGACCAGAGTGGTACACCTATGTTGAAAACAATTACGTAAATGACGAAGAAAGAAGAAAAAGAAAAACATAAGAAAGAGGACAATGGCTATTATGTTACTTGTTAGAGCAGTCCAAATGTTTGGACTACCCTCAGCATCTACGAAGCAGCAAAGTATATTTATCTTTGGACTGAGGACTATGCTCTATACAATCGAGGTCTAAGATCAATAGCTGATTATATGTGGGTCTAAGCAACAAAATACAAATATTCACTGATATTGATTTAAACACGTTACGCTGAAAAATGCAGGTTACCTAAGGCTACGGCCTATTCACCATCAATCCTCGTTTGCACCTAGTATCACTATCATGTCCTGCGTCTAAGTCTAAGTCTTCATCGCTACGCACCAGTTAGTAAGCTCATTCAAAAAACAAGTCGATAAAAAAGATGTCGATTTGTACTGTAGCGATTAAAAACGAGTAGAAAGGAAATTTTATGCGGCTGGGCCGGTTCCACATTCGGCGGCCGGCACCGGCGGTCGGACGTACAAAAGGTACAAAAGTGTCAAAGGCTAAACGCAAACAAAATTCGTGGCCTATCGTTCGTTGTCCCTACGTTGTAAATGCAATAAAAAATAATCGAAATTTTCGAAATATTGAGGTTATAAAAATACGGTACTTTACGAGTCAATCGATAGCGTATCTACGTCAAACTTAAAACTTACTTGTCTCTTAGTTTCAGGCGGTTTAGTATAATCTAAATCTAGTTTCGAGAGTGGTACTTGATACGGATGTTGTTGATGGAGATGATCAAAATGTTGACTTGTGTAGCCACTAGAGAAGGGCTGTTGATATTGATGGAGATGATATTGATGCGGAGGCAATTGTTGCTGAATTTGCTGCTGGAGATGAGTCGGATGGAGATATTGATGGCCTAGCGGGTGATAGCTATGTGATGTTGTGAATGCAGGATTTGATGCATGGAGTGAGGGCATTAGATTGCGCTGGTAGAGCAAGTTTTGAGATGGCTGTGATTGAAAATTCGATGCTATATACGGATTATAACTACTACTATACAGTGGTGGTCTTTGGTACAAGTAATTTAGATGAGATGATGATAGTGTCGGTCTTAGGCGTGAAAGATATGGTTGTGTCGCTGTTCCCGCTGTCTGTCCACCTGGCTTATCGTATGTACTTGAGTAGGGTTGGAAACAGATATTCGGTTGCGATGAGAAACTCGTCGACATTTGCATAAGATTGTCGCTTAGGTACGGAGGTTCGATTGTGTTTAACTGTGGGTAGCTCGATATCGCTCGACCTAAGCGCTGGTTCAGTATTTGCGTTGAGCGCGATATCGATTTCGATGTTTCATTTATTAGATTTGCTATGTGCGCTGCTGAGCTATCAGCTGATATATTTTGCGTCGAAAAATTATATAAATCAGTCATTGTTGCTGATGGAAGACCACCGATACTATAGCGCCGTCTACGGGATATTGGTGATGTTCTACTATAACTCGTCGTCAGTCCAGAAGTCCCTGTCGTATCGTAGGGGAATTGCGCCGATGTTGATGGCCCGTACGGATCTGGTTGACCATAATATTGGCCCAAGAGATCTGGCAGTGGAGGACTTCCCATGGTGTAATTATACATCTGAAATATGCGATTTAGATATTTGTTTTTTGGATTTTTTTTTTCAAATTGTTCCTTCTAGTTTACTGGCTCTTCATTGTTGTCAGAAAATTCTACTTTTAGGTTTTGGTTTGGATTTGGAATTTGCTTCACTAAGTTTTTGACTTATAGATTTTGTCCGAACACTTACGGACTATTGGCCCCGTTTTACAATTATTTTGATTTTTTTATTAAGAATTTTCTCTCCCGTATAAAAATATGCTTCTTTTACTTTCGACTATGTTACGTATAAAAGTTTTTATTTTTTGGATTTTTTATTGATTTTATTTTCATTTTACACCAAAATCGTATAAAGTATCTTTAACAGTCTTTTTGTTTGCCTGTCTCCGTGTACAATGGATATGATGAAGTATTTTACGGTCACTGACTTCGCCTTTGTTTCGAACGGTTGCCAGATACAAGTGGTGGCAGTGTTGGTGTATGTTCTTATGTTTTTAACGATACGTATCGATATGTTTCACTGTTTACAAAAGTAAATGTTAAGAGTGCAAAATGTTCGATGTTTTCGAAAAAAATGAATGAAATACATTTACGGTTAGACAACACAAACTAAGCGAACCTTCTGGTCAACGTAAAAGTACTATTAATGAAACCATAGTAAGAAAATGAATAAAAACGAAATTGAAACACTTGAAAGCTGTCGACAGGCTCATGAATGAAACAATGAATTTATCGAAAATCTCAATTTATCATTTTGATTATTAAAAAAGTATCAATAATCCATAGCAAGTACCAAGCGAATACGGAACTCGAAATCTCAAATGATTGCTTGTGGAAAAACGTTCAAATGCAGAAAAGATTATTTATCAGAAAATAGTAAATATAAAAGCGATATAAACCTTGTGCGGATAAAAATGTATCTTCGTTTCATGTTAATGCTTTAAAACTTTCTTTCTTCTTCGTTATTACATGAGCGACACGACAATTCTTTGCTTTTGATTTCACAAAAATCACCCAATTCACTTTGAGAACTTCTGTTTTTTCATTTGTACCACAAACTTATAAAGGCACTAAACCAAAACACACAATAGAAAACAACAAATATAAAGACCCAAACAAAATTATTCATTTCTTGTATCAAAATTACCGTGTGAAAAAATTATATGTATGATAATCAAAAAAATCCAATTGAATGCCTCATTCCCGTTTCAACTTCGTTTAACATTATTTAACCTTCCATTTATCTTCGTTTGCATTTAGGTTATTATTTTACGAAAGGTATAAAGCCAATTACTGGAGCCATTGTTACCGATAAGTTTCGTCAAAAATCTTTTTCAATAATTTTTTTGACGAAAGAATTATGAAAAGTTTCCAAAAATAATCGAAAAAATTTTGTCTGTTTCTCTTGTCCCTCTTTTTGTGGGATTTACTTTTTTCTTCTATATTTTCTTTTTATTTGTAAAAGTAAAATTTTTGAAAATTCATTGTTGTAAAAATTTTTTGGAAACAAAAAAATTATAAACGAAAAAACGATCACAAAATGAAAAATTTAATAGACAAAATTAAAATATTAATTTGTGGTACAAATATTGGTAGAAATACTTTTGATTGCGGGATCGTTACTAATTTTCTTTACAATTCAAAAAAAAAAAAAAATAAACAAATCGCAGTTTTAGCCTCACAATTGCTCACTTAAATATTGAAGAAAGAAAAACATAATTCGTTGAGTATTGCAGTGATAAAAGTTGTTTTGTATTGTTCCAAAAATAAAGAATTACATAGAGGGATATGTCCACTTAAGGGTTACATTTCATGGTAGGTGATATATTTTGTCCAACAGTATAATATCGCATAGTTTGGAACAACAATTCTTCATTAGTTTAGTTTCTAAGTCTAAAGACTATCTTGTTGGTGCCATCGAATATTACTCATACCATTAATCAGTAAGTGCATACTAATTTAAGGTGTAAGTTGAACATAAATTCTTTGGGGAACATGCGGAATACGGCAATATGAAATAAGGGTCTGAATTTTATTGATCTATACAAAGGAGGACGTTCCTTCGATACTGAGCCTACAGGCAAAAATTTATAGTTCATATTTTAATTTCGAATTAATGAGCTGAACTTTGAGGGTCTGCGGAAAAAATTATTTCAGTTAAAAGCGATCTACTCTAGCTTTATTTCCTATCAATGCATTTCAACATTTTAAATATTATTAGAATCCGCTTATATACGTTTTTTTTATTTTAAAATTATTTTTCCCTACAATAAAAAGCGTTCGTTCCTTTTATTTCTGCTTGAAAGTTTTCATCAAGATCAACATTTAGAACATGAACGCGGTATTGACATAAGCATGCACTCACTTCGTGTTGAAAATGGATCTAAATGGATCTAAACAATTACTTTTTGCAATTTTTTAAACCTTTTTATTATAAAACAATAAAATCCCGCTGGACAAAATATGAATTTTTGGCATTTAATACTGTGATCTGTTAAACTTATGTGGACTCGCCAAAAAATTGGGAAATAGAAACGAACTCAAAAACAAAAATGTTTAGACAGTTTTCTTTAAATAAAAAAAAATTATAAATTAAAATTAAATTATTGGAAAAAGCCACAATGAATATGTCAAGTGGAGCTTTAAAAGAAATATGTTTAAGTAATAAAAGAACAAAAAATATGTAACAATCAAAAATGGAAATAAGGTAAATATGTGCCAATTTATTTGAATGCTTCTCATTTATGTTACTTCACATTTTGTAATTGCGTTAATAATTCTTTCGCCAAATCTATTAACACATACTAACAAATTAGTCAATTAAATAATTAGCAAGTAATAGGTGAAAGTAAGGATTTTATGAGTATGACGGAGTTTTATCATTTTTATTTTTCACTGTTTTCAACATTTTTCGGTTAAAGTGATCTCAATAAATACACACAATTAAATACAATTCAGTTTTAGTTGTTTTACATTTAACATTTTGTTTTTTTAAATCAAAAGATCTTTTGAAAAATTCAGAAAAAGGTATTTTTTAACGCAAATACAAAATCTAAAATTTTCTAAAAGTAAATTTAAATACAATACAGATAGGAAATTATAGAGTTTTTAAAGAAAATCAATAGATAAAAATGTATAACTTTATAGGAAATCCAAATTTATGGAAATATTTTAAACAGCAATTTAAAAACATTTTTAAAATGGTTTAACTATAACAACCAACAATCAATCATTGAGAGCAGACTAGTTATAAATTTATTTTTATGACCATCAAACACGGTTAACGTTTTCGTAGTATCTAGCTTCTTTAGTATGTTACTAACAACTGTTGATTTCGTTAACAATCAGAGTGTTGATCCTCTGATGATATATTAGATAAAATTTTGGAATTTATTGGGGAGAAATTGTATTATTCTAATTCTTCAAAACAGACTATGATTTAACAAGCTTGAAGTTCTTATGTGTGTTTTTTTTAATTTTAGCATAAGCAAGTTCAATTATAATATTAGATTTGGGGAATTCTTTGGGAAAATCTTTTCTTTACAATTTCTAAACAACTTTGCATGTAGATTTCGTTGTAAAGTTCTTAAACATTTTTTTGAATTGCTAAATTTCTCCACTTATAGAAACCTATGGTATGTGTTTTGTTTCTAAAGAAAAGTGTGGGACATGTACAAATATAATGATTACGAATGTAACATTAGTTAAACTGGAGTTGGTGTCAAAAAAGGTTAAAGTACCATTGTTTTTAATTAGTTGGCTATTTTCACCACAAAAAATTATACCAAAAATACGTCAAAATGACGAAACTACAAAATTATTATACATGGAATTATAATCACGTATTGAGCTCCAGGAAATACATGTAGTTTCCCATTTAAATTTTAATAATACAGAGAATGGCAAGTAGGGTAATAAACGAGTCAGAAATACACAAGCTAAATAACGATGTTATAAATAAAAAGACCTATAAAAATTTATTAATAGCACTTTTGAACTACAAAAAATGGAATATTAGAAATCGTAAATTTCATGTCGAAGTTCACGATTGATACCATCTAGGTTATTTTCAAATACATTTTTTGTTAAGCTTAATATTTTGGAGTGGTACCAGAAATATCTCGAAAATCGCTAACCCGATTCGTTTACAAATTTGTACGCATCATTCGGATTTTGTTTTGAAACTCTCAGTTTTTTTTTTTCATCAAAAATTTTCGAATGGGGATTAAAAATTTAAAGTCCGTAATTTTGTCGAAAAGTCAGGTTTTTAAAATTTTGTATGATATACCAAAGATATTTTTATGAACTTAAAATACACTTTCCTCTTTTTTCAAAATTTATTTTATGATAAAGCTACATATTGAATGTTTTTTTTCTTTTTCTTTTTAGTTTCGCCGGACGCTACATAACAATTATGTATCACGTTTTTAAATGATAAGGATAAATATTTCTCTAAATGCATATGATATACATAATATATCCACAACCAATTGTGAAAAACAACAATTTTTAACATGTTTAGCGTCTACTTAACTTGAATGAAAAAAATATGTGCCTTACAAAAAATTAAAATGATTTAAGAGTATTACTTTAATTACACAATGCGGAGCACTGTAAATTGATAAATTTTCAGTACAAATCAAAAACCACAATGCATAATGTTTATTTATTGTCATATCGACTTTTTTCCAAAGAAAATGAGAAAAATCTTAATCCTAGCAAAAGTTATCGATTCAGTGTTGGCATTAATAGATAAAAATTTAATTGCCAACGAAAAGGTCATTGCCTCGCAGAAACTTAAGTTGAAGAGCTAAGATTATTTTAAAAAAAAGACACTTGGAAAGTAATTCGCGTTATAAAAAGACGCCAGTTTCGACGCTAAGAATAAGAAAACGTGTGTAGTAAAAATAAAACCTTTAGCTTTGAACGTTATGCCTTTGTATCCGCGATCCGCGAGAAAATACTTAAAAAACAGAGACGAAAACTGAATAAAGTTTTAAGAATACAAAAAATAAGACTGCTTAAGTTCTGCTTTTGCATAATGCATTGTTTATTAATTCAAAACATAATTACTGTTAACAAGATCCTAGGGCTACCTCTGAAAGTACATAAAAGGCAAGATTCTGTGCTAATGAGCTCGTGTATGCTTTCTAAGTGGAATAACATAATAAAAGCAGGAGTTGAGTGGGGGCGGTGTGTCCTGCTGTGATTCGGTTTAAACGTTCAGCGCCTACTCGAAGCCACCTCAGCTCCGCCTGTCTCCGGATAAGTGGGGGTGATTTTTTTTCCATCTAATAACTTCTTTTGAACGACCTGAGTTTCATACTGGTGGCAAATGAGACCTACACCGGAAGTTAACGAAGGCTTTAGTAAGGAGGTAACATTTGTAATTTTATTTGATTTTGAAATGGTTCAAGCAAGAAGATTCAAGGTGCGCCCGTACTGGTCTAGAGTGAGTGTCTGGAAGATTAATGTGCTTCTGCGGGGAGATTGTAAATTGTAATGCAACTGTGTCAACTCAAATTGACCTACAAAATAATGCAAACTACTCAAGGGTCTTCTTTGTATGGTTTATCTCTTAACAATCTCGTCTACTTGCTACTGAAACGTTCTTTTTCAAAGAATTTAAACAAAAACCGACAGGTGTTATATCGTTCAATCTCAAAACGCGTAATGGAGCAGTACACATCGTTGGATGGTTTAATGAAAGACATCGTCATCTCAGAGATGCAGCGATAATTTATCGAGAGGGACACAAAAAAAATCATTTATCAATCAGATGGCATGGCGAGGGGGTGCCGGGGGATGTTAGGAGAAAGCAACCCTCAGCGTCAGTGAAAATATGATTTTTATTGAACTGAAATTCTCATCAAAAGTTTATGCATGCGGCACGGGACGGCCTCATGGAAAGATACTTATGTGGTGGAGAACGGCAGCGTTGCATGCTTTCAATCACTTAAAGTTCTCAGATACCACCGAGTGGTGCTATCTTCAGAAGGTGAAGTTCAATAAAAAGGAAAAAGTAAAGCATAATCTTAAAGTTTTCGGTGCTTCATGGAGAAAGAAAAAAAATTGAAAAGGGTATGGGAAAGCATACCTTTTCAGGGATTAGGGGTTTTATCGATTTTTCAGGTTTTCGTGCTCATTAATTTGGGAATGGAGTTGTACATGCAATTAGAATAAAATTTTATTGCATATGTACTTTATGTCGCGAATTTACACGACGAAAATAACTTATAACTTTGATTTGAGAATTATTCAAATGATATTTCTTTAAGTGGAAAACGTTTGCTAATCTTTTGTATTTATTATTAACAGTTTTCAGAGTTTATTAATTTTTATATGAAATTACCGAGTTCATATTTTTTTGTAAAGTTTGAAGGTGACAACTGATTTTTATTTCTATTGGAAAAGTCATATGAAATTATACTTTAAATACGCTGAGAAATATTTGATTTTGTAATACATGAGTAGCTATTTGGGGAACAAGAGGATCTGCTTAACTCCTGAAAGTTACTATTTTTATTTTAGTGTTTTAAGAGCATGAATGGTGATTTCTTTCCCAAAAGTAATTTTAATATGTTTGGTGATATTGTTTAGGACAAAGAGTCAAAAGTAAAACAAAGAATTTACATTAATTTTTTTAATTTATCATCACTAGTAGGGTAATGTATGAAAGTGCAGTGTGTAATTTCTAACGAGACCTTTTTATTATTAGCCTATTTTTTATATATTTGAAAAAATTGTGATAAATTTATATATAGCAAGTGGAAAATGTACCTGATCAATAACACCTTAACTTGTAGGCTTGAAGTATTATTATAAAGATCTATAATAGTCCGAAATATACAAATAAATAAAATTTTTATATTTTATATTTTATCAGTCAAACATTATTGATACAGTTTTTGTTCGAAATTGGTAGTCATTTATTATATTTTATTTTAGCAAAGCCCTTTTATTTAACGTTCGAGGTTAGTGCAAGGTAAGCTTCTTTTAAATTTACTGTCGTTTGATTAATTCTGCTTCCTTTCTTATACACCACGCGGTAATTATGTAATTAGTCGAATTTAACCATTATGTAAATCCGTTTCTTTTTTTAAGGAAAATTGTAAATATGTATTAAAAATCCATATAATAATAAAATAATTAAAACAACTGTGTTAAAATTCGTGCTTTTCTTATGCAATTGTTTACTCGCCCCTATCCCATCCGGCAAAATATTAAAACTTTTTTAAAAAATATTTGTATTAGTTGTTCACTCACTTCTTTTAGAAAACAATTAGCGACATTACTATTTAAGTATATGATATGAATTTCAATGTGTAGTACAAGTATCTAAAGAGAGAAGGGGAATTTGATTGCATGATTCTATGCAGCAAAAA
This sequence comes from Philonicus albiceps, assembly GCA_963969385.1. Classification (NCBI taxonomy): domain Eukaryota; kingdom Metazoa; phylum Arthropoda; class Insecta; order Diptera; family Asilidae; genus Philonicus; species Philonicus albiceps. The sequence continues at coordinate 33,723,187 of OZ017773.1, forward strand.
TGGACTTTTTTGTAGTAAATGGTGAATATACTCAGTAAGTTGAAGTGTATTTTTAAATACGAAATGTAAATGTGCTTTTCCAAGTTATTTTGCAGTAATTCTCATATTAGGCCTTATTCTCGAATACGTCGACAGGACTGCGAATGCGAGTTTAACACTTTTGTATTCTCGAAAACGTTCGAAATGAATGCGATTGACTCACGTCTTTCCCGAATTCGTACATATGTAAATCTGATATTTAAAATAGGCTACCAAATGGTTGCGGAAATGAATCTACGAAGGAAAGATGTAAATGTGTATTTATTATTTATCAAATATTTAAATATATTAAAAATAATTTCTTGAATATAATATATTCCGATTTAGGAAGAAAATAACTAATAGGGAGTAATTTAGTCGCTTAGTTACGGATAAGGAACGTAGTCTAGAAATACATTCTCCACTAATTTCTTCAAGTATGTAGAAAAAATCGGATTTATTGAATTTTTATTGAAACTATAAAAGTGCAGTTGTTACAATAAATTGTAATTAACATTACATTTATTATAAGAATATAAACTAAGACTGTCCATCGTAACAATTGATTATAATCTGGACTTAGATTCAACAATCGAATTGATGAAGAAGGCAAAGAGAATCTTATGAGCGGAGAAAATCTCGGGAACAGACCGGATTCGAGAATGAGGCCGTTTAGTAAATTGAATTTAATTTTTACAGTATGATATAATGAAAACATATATCTAGAAATGCTATCATAAATACAGTATGCATTATGTGCTTCATTTATATCTTCAATTATTCGAAAGTTTGTCAAAAAATATGTAAAAATTTCCCAACCATCAACATGGAATGATCTTGGTATAAATTTTTAGGTAAATTACTTTTGTAGTATTTTTCTTTACCGGCCAGAATTTACTATTGAAGATACAATTATATCTAGAATATATAGCTCTGCAGGGGAAAAGTTTGTCTCAAACCAAAAGTACGTATAACATTTTAATTATGCACATATTTCTATAGGACTGAGTAACCCTTTAGTAATTTCTTAGAAAAAAAGTGTATTGAAGTGGCATTTTTCGGAAATTAAATATGGTTCTTGTTTTTATTTTAGTTTTTTTCAAAAATGATGAGTAAATCATTATAAGTAGTTTTGGTAGCATGTATTCCAAGAAATACCTGCACAAAAACCTTAAAAATTATGTAATTTTATCTTCAATGTCTATAGTTTGAGTTCAAACAAATTTAAGGAACACTAACTCTTAGTTCATCATTGTTAAGTCTTCAAATACAAAACCGAACTTTGGCCTTTTCTATATAATCTTTCCCCTTACTGTATTTAATCCAACATTTATTTTGTTATTGTGAGAATCAAATAAAACAGGGTTTCTTTAAATAGTGCACTTAATTACCAAAAAATAACAAAGGTTATTTCATTTCTAAAATAAGCAAAGTTGGTTGGATAAAGCAATATTGATTTTAAGATTTTTTATCATGTTTTTCTTTTCAGAGATGAGTAAAAAATATAAAATTATTTGCTTTAAGTACCAATTGGACTCTAATAAATAGTTAAATTGTATTTCGCATTGATTTTCTTTTTCAAATTGATGATTTAGCAAATTAATTGAAGGTAAATTAAACCCATATAAGAGGGGATAGAAAAGGAATTAGAAATTGGCCTTCCCACAGCTGCTGATACTTTGAGTGCATTGATTTCAGGTTCTGGAGTTTTGAACACATTATTAAAAATTCGACATGGACAAACACCTCGAAGGCGACAATAGCCCCAAGAATTGCTTGTTAAATTGCAAAACTGACCGTCCCGTGGAGAGAGGCCCCGGCACCGCCAGTCCCTCTAGCAAATAGTGCAATTTAAAGGAGAAATTCTTGCGTCGTTCCATTAAAATCGTCTCGGAAGCAATTAAAATATTTCAACAGTCCTCCCGGCCGAGAATCTCCAGGTCCGAGAGATCGGGGAAGGACAAATGGGAAAAAATCGCTCCAGCAAAGAAAAGAGCGCCATTGGCGTCTCCTCGAAATGCAAAATGCAAAAATTCGAATAGTCGCTGGATTTGTGATAAGAGTTTGGGGGCTGGTGCAGCCCTGCACAGCATCCTTCGAAGCTGTGAGTGTGCACCCGTTCTGCTCTCAACGGATTGTTTGTTTTCAAGGACGAATTGTGTAACTTTAGCCTACTTTGTCGCTCGACGGGAGGGCCCCACGAGCTGAGCCTGCTGCTGGCAAAATTGTTTGCCGTTTGAAATATTTACAGGGTGCTCTGATGGGGCAGAAAAACTTAGGGAACAGACCGTCAGGCACTAAATGAAGTTTAAAAAATTCAAGGAAAGAAAAAAAATGGGAAAAAAAGAACTTTTATCGCTGCGAGAAGCATTCACTTAACCGGAAGTCAGTCGGCGCGATACATTTAATTAGCCGGCAAAATTGGCACACATTTCTGCGTAAACTTTACTATTTTATTTTAATTTATGCGAACAAACACTAGAAAATCACAAAACGAAAGTTGCAAGAATTCTTCGGAGGTGGCAGGAAGCAACGGTGCACAGAAATCACGGATCGCGACACCATTCGCCACTTTCCCCGGTCGTGTATCTTTATATTTTTTTTTTTATAGTCGTGCCCGTGCTTCGCCTTGAACCAAACACGGAAAAGAAATTTAAAAGACGAAAGCCGAGAAAAACCCGCGACCGTGCGCTGTGCCAGGAGAGCCCGACTTGTGGCCAGATGCACGATGCACGAGCTGCTCTTGTCGAGGTGCACATGGACCGCAAACGGGGAAGTGTCTGGAAGAGCTTTGGCACGTCCTTGAAGACCACTCTTGTACGAAAAAAAAAGGAGGAAAAAAAAAATTAAATACAAGCGAACACGACGAACCCAGCCAGAACCTCAGAGTTTGCGGCGTGGGAGTCATAAAATTGTCATTCACAACCCTTTCCGCGATATTGCCTCTGTAGGACACTCGCACCCATCATCCGTGTGTGCGAGCGAATAGTGTAAAAATCCAGCAGCATCCCTACGATGGACCAGGCGGCGGGGCGCTGCACTCGTAAGTTGCAAGCGGCCCTCCTCGCGCTCTTTGCTTATTATTGATATAAGAACACTCCTAGAAAATGGGCGAAATCCTTTATCTCCAGAAAGCTCCCTTCTGTACACCTAGCGCTGACGGGGGCGGTACGGATGACTGATGCATTTCAGCTGCAGTGGGAGTCCACTATCCGATGAGGTTCTCGAGTGGACCTCCATGGGCTCCGGCCACAACGTTTACCCTTTTACGAATTGTTTTACGCGTCTTCCACGTCGCGGTTCTACTGTTCGCGAAATAACGCACTAACGCAAAAGACGACACCTTCGCTGAAAAATTAGTCCTGAGCCACCTTCGCCGGGGCGCTAACTTCCAGATTTCGCGGTGTATTGCCGGAAACTTGTCCTGTGCGCTCGGAGAAGGAAATGCGCCCTGGCACTGTCGCTGAGGGCTTTTCACTATTTGAGAATGAAAATAAGCTCGGAAAAGTGCTACCTTGGTAGCTCTTGGCTGCTCCCCTGCTCCTCTGCTACCCTGATGAATTTTCCTTTCGTGCAGCAGCAGCAGCGCCTCCTCTGTGTGGGGCCCCTTCCTCTGTGTGTGCACGTGCAGAGGAGTGCAAGAGTGCAATTCGGAAAATGCACCATTTGGGGTTGCCGCTGCTGTTTGCAGACTATTATTAATCGGGGGAAAAGCCTCGCCGGGAAAATTTATTCCTCCCGGTGTCGGCCGTGCCACCGACAACGTCAGACGGGGTCTATTTTGGTGCACTGTCGTATGATAGATACGTCCTTGCTATAATTGTGCCCTATTTCTTGGGTTCTTGGGTGTTTCATATAGTGAGATTTAGTGGGAATTTAACAACGTTGCTAAATTTATCCCTCGTTTCATTCGGCTTAGGAGAAAGAGTCATTCATTCAATTCCTTTGATCCATAAAAATGTTACTTTTTAAGGCTCTGTACCCAACTTGGACTACTTACATGCCACATTGTTTTATATAGACCTTTGTGCATGTTTTCTAGATGCTTGAGGTGAAGATCTCAATTTATATTTGACAAAAATGTTAATACACACTATGGGTGTCAGAGCGGTTCATAAGTTTTGTCGTTCAATAAGAGATGATGCTATTTGGTTTGTTGTTTTAATTTTCTAAAAGTGATTCTACGTGTAGCACCAAAACAAAGTCATTAACGATTGTTAAAAATGTATAAGGACTCTTCACCTTCGATTTAAACACTAGAAAGATAGGTTGCTGCATTTAAAGGCGGTTATATAAGTCTTGAAGACAATCCACGTGAAGGACGTCCAAAAAGTGTATCAACACCAGAAAACGTAGCACAAAACATAGGATATGATTATGCAAGATCGTTGATTAACCGAAAAAAATTTAATAGATGCCTTAGGAATCTCATTTAGCAGTATGAGCAATATTTTGGCTGAAGTTTTAAGTTACAAGGGAACAAAAACACACTCGTATGCGACTTTCTCAACAATATTTGGAGCGTTTTAGAAAGGATAAAAAGGATTTTGTATGTCGTCTTATCACTGTAGATATAACTTAGGTCTACCACCTGAATTAAAACAAAAAGCTAAGGAGTGATGTGAACCCGGTACTTCGATACCAAAGCTAGTTAGGGTCCAGAAATCGACCAAGAAGGCGTTAGCATCAGTTTTTTGCGATGCAAAAGGAATTTTATTTGTGGATTACCTTCAAACTAGTAAAACAATAAACACAGATTATGTATATATTAAAAATATTATCTTTTGTATTCTTGATTCAATTTTAACAAAATCACACAAGTATTATAATTTATTCGCAATCTAAACAAAAATTTCGTCTTTTCACTCGAAAAATCCTACTGTGATTTTTTTGAAAAGTAGGAATATATTTGAATTTTAAATAGTGATCAAATAAATTGTGTGCCATCTTATATACCTCTTAGAAGTATGAATTATCAGTTATAAAAGTAAAATAAAAAGTGATATATGTATTCAGGACACCTTCGGCGGTAGACGTTAATTAAAAACGAGGAAATAAATTGGCCGAGCGAGCTAGAAAGTTAAAACTCTTCAATCGGCGTATCTGAATTAATTCCAAAGGCGAAAGGAAGTGCTAAATGGGGAGGAAACGTAAAAGCCTGACCGCCTGGGTAGAGTGGGTAATTAACCGTGTTTCTTTAATTAACCAGAAGTAAATGAGGTAGGAGTAATGCTGAAATTCAAATTACGTTACTTCCTGAAGTACTAAATTGAATTCGGAGTAGGTGGAAATGTACGGAAATATTCACGTAAATTGCTTCGGACTGGACTTCTGATATTTCTGTTCCGCAAGTCACGTGGGGTTTCCTCGAAAATTCCATTAATAAGAAATTTTCTAGAAACTTTTTATTGTTTGATTTATATCCTGTGGTACCGCAGCGCCACGACATCTAACACCCTTCATGCAAATTAATGCAAATCTGCGGGGCAAACACATTAATGAGGGGCACGGAGCGGAATTGGTTTATTAGAAAATATATCATCGACTGGAAGTTCTGACACGTAAATGGCAACCCCCAGTGTCTCTTTGAGCCCCAAAAGAGCTCCCCCAAAATATTCATCCATCACGTGGTGGCAACAATAAACTGCAAGCGGTTGCCCCGTACTAATGAGGCTAGAAACAAGGAAGTTGACATGTGAATATTGAACTTTAGCACGAAGCACGAAATCCCGGGGGATGAAGCGGGATGAACTGGGGCCTGGATGGGGGTGGCACCGGTGCCACCGAGCGGGATGTGTAATCGTTAAAGGTAGCCATGGGGCACTGTTTTGCGAGGATTCCAGAGAGTCCCATAAATAAAGTTAAGGGGGTAGCTGAATGCACCTCCCCCGAGGATGCACTAAGGCTAATGGGGGTGGCTGAAGCTTTTGCAGAGATTCTGCATGCAGCCTGCACCAAAGCTTTTTGCTCCCCTCAGGTCGGAAAAAAGTGGAAAAATATTTGTGAGCCGCTTTGCTGTCCGCTCCACATCTGTCTAGGTGGATAGTTGATTGCTTGCAAAATATTTAGATGGATGCGATGTTTGCCCAGCTTATGGTTCGTAAAATATTCTTGTTTTTCCACTCTTAGTTTTCCTAATTTGCCGGATTAGTTTCCAACATCCACTCAAATCTTTTGTTTTCACTGGCTCTTCGCAGTCCCATCTGAAGCTAAAATGTTTGCTATACAAAATATTCGTTTTAAGAAAAGTTTTGAAACAAAATTAGAGTTTTAAATTGATCGAACTCATCCTCTAATTTGGTTTCGTCGTAATATTGCCATAGGTACATTCTAATTAAAGTAAAAGTTTCGAAATGCTTTCATCCCTTAGGAATACTGCACCCTAATTAACTGTGCAGTTTTCAACGTTCGTTAATTCGACTATAGAAAAAGAAATATCATTAAAAAAATTTGGTTGGTTTGCACTAATTTTCTTGGGTTTAAATATACCAGAATAGATTAGTAACAGTTAAGCACAAGCCCACTATTGCACGAAGTTTGAGTAATTTAAGAGGGCATTCTAAAAATAAATTTAATCTATTTAAGTATGTACTTTTATGGATTAAACAAAAAGTCCAGAAAGACAAAATCAAGAAATTTCAATATCTTAGAGTTTCAGAATTTATTTCATATAAATGAATATAAATTAATTGATCGCTAGTGTAATTTTTGCAAAGCAAAATGTAAAACAATAAATCTTGACAACTTTGAAAAAGAGTAATTCATGGAAAAAGCAATAAGTATATTTTTTAACTTATTTTCAATGTATTCAATATGCAATAATTCGTAATTGTTTCCTAACATGTAGGAAGGTTTTTTGGAAATGAAAAGTAACGAATATGCAAAACCTGTGTGTCGATCACTTGGACGAGATTTTGGCTTTTGCGATAACTTTAATTTAGGTATGTTATCGGTGACATATACGTATTTGCAATAATTTGAAAAGAAAAATTCATTCTTTTATTATATTTTTCGTGTAGACGTATTCGATTTTAAATTAATATAAAAATTAATAAAAACCAAAAATGCGTACTTGTACAATATTTTCCGCACACAAAATATGCTCGAACTTAATTGAAGTATTTCTAATCGATATTGTACAAGATCGAGGGTTGTTCTTCATTGGTCGGTCAGTCGAAATTTTGCGATATTTAATAGATTAAAAATATTTCGATTTTTGTTATGTCATGATTTTAAAACTCCGCTCTGGCATTTTATTAAAAGAAAATATTCAACAATGGGATTCTTTAGCCAGTTAAAGATAAAATTACACAAATTTCTTTAATTATTATAATCAGAGAGATCAGGTTACGTCCTGAGAATAAATACGCAATTACGGAAATTATATTAATTTTTTTGTATGTTATAGATTTTGCCGTTTCCGATTTGCGTTGTTATTGAATTTTGTTGCCTTTTATTTATATCATTTCCGGGTTTTGGCATTTCTGGATTTTGTCATGAGTCCAAAAATTTCTTTACGATATTCCTATTAGTTTCCTGTTTGTATCTATATAAATTAATTTCCTGCTCATACTGTGCGTGGCCGGGTGGCCGAAAAAATTTTAAACAGCATTTATTGAGCTGGTGCAGTAAGTAAAGTTAAGTAAATTGCTAAACCGATTGGATTGAAATTTTAATATGTTATTTTATAAAGCTTTATCTATCATCCCAAGAAAAAATCATATCGACATTTTGAAAATTTTATACTTTTTATAACAAAAAACTATTAAAAAGGAGAAAAAATTGTGTAACTCCGACTTCAAAACCATTCATGAATTTTTAATAAAAACTCTTCATTCTAACATTGTTTATTAAATTCAAAGGTTTGAATAGTGAGTTATAAACACATTGTTATTAAATTCTCAATTAATTATTCAAATTATTGGAAGAAAACTTGTTTCACTTTTCTCCAAATAGCTCAATGCATTTCAAAAAAAGTTTACATTCAATGGCTTTTATTTTACATTAGAAAAGTAATTAAATTATTTTTGTAAAGCTCGTACTTTCAAATTGAAAGAAAATTTCTGGTAATTTGCCTTGTATTTGAAAAATGTTGTTTCAATTCTATTTACTTAACAGCTAACGTTAACTGTTCTATATACATTCTAACTATCAATTAAATGAACTAGAATTTGCAACACTTAATTCACATTTAATGTATTTTAAAGTATTTAACATATTCAATATCATTTAGATGAAATTGTTATCTTTTAGTACTTCCCGCTGTTTTGCTTTGTTTACGATATATTAAATGTTTATAACTTAATCATATATGTAAATAAATGGTAATTTTCTAATACACAAATCTATATAAAGAACACACATTCACATGAATTAATTTTATATTTTAAATTAATTCAATTCATTACGCGAATCTGGAAATATATTAAATGGAACTGATGCTCTACTCAGAATTAGTTTAATTTAATTTTCGAATTTTTAATTATTGAAACCGAACACAAATAGATTTATAGAGTATATGGCCTTGTTATGTGTTAAATGAAAGGTTTTACGATAATTTAAAACCATATAAGTGTGTTGTTATGTTCACATTTATGGTTTGTTTATATAATTAAGTAATCATAAGTAAGTATAACAATCACGGCGTCCACATTTTATAGTAGCATCCATAGATTGGAGTATTGAGCCAATCCTGTGTAGCATAAAAAAATATAATTTAATTTTTTTTTTAAAAACAACGAGTTTTTTGCCTTTTGTATGAATTATTATATGTGTAAGTAATGCACTCTTTTATATATAAATACATACCGAAATATTGGATCAAGTATTCAAAGTTGACTTAAACAAATTGTAATTAATATGATCAACTAAATACGTATGTCTGTACATTACATATGGAAGTCAAGAATCGAAATTGAAACAGTGGGAACTCTCTGGGTATGCAATACGCATTTACTTAGTGCCACACAGTTTCATGTCTAAAATTATTTCTATACATATATAGGTATAGAATAATCGTAATTTTATTAAAACTTATTATATGTACGTTTAGGACAATTCGTCGTACATGAATAACTGAAGGCAAATTCTTCATTTAAAATTTAGTTTTAATTGATTTGCTAAATTTATGTATAAGAAGACACTGGTAATAACTCTGTTTTGCATATTTTATGGGTTTTTTTCATTTTCTAGAAGGATGATAGATGTTTATGATGGATTGCGAATTCGAAGATGAAAATATTCCATCAGATCACGTTTTCAAAAAACACAAGACTAAAATATGAAAAAAAACCGTTCTTTGATACAAATATAAAAAGGTGTCATAGTACCTCAAAACATATGTCAATAAATGTTAGAAGAAAAATTTTTCTATTGGAATACTCTTCCTAAGTACTCAGTTCATTTATTTCTTAGGCTTTAGAAAAAAGTTCCAGAAAAACTTATTTCCTGATTTTATAGACAGTTAAGGATTTAGTCTTTTATTTAAATTATGTTTCAAACTCGTTTAAAATGACTTGTTTCGGTTTTCAACCCTATGTTTCTCATGATGTTATAGAATATTTTCATATTAATAATCTGCAGAACAAACTGTATAAAATCAGATGTTCGAGACAAACATTTTGCAGACCAGAGTAAATGATAGTTTGTATATAATGTGGCAAATAGGTGCTTATCTATTTTTCTACTTTTTGTTTTTACATTATTTCATATTTCATATATTTTATGTTAACATAATTTCATATATTTTATATTTAAAAGTAATTTTGTATCTAAGATAGAGCTTTTATTGAGAAAACTTGAAATATTTTCGAAACCTTCTGGAATAGAAACATCACAGCCCTAAGAATTTCCTAAGTTTGTGATACTTTATATTTGATAATTATAAATCTTTAATCGTTTCCTGAGAAAGGCATTATTAGGACCAGACAAAGTCGATAGGGATTGTTACGATGTCTGAAAGTAGAACTTTTCCAAATTAACGAACAATTTTTAACGATTGGATTTATATTCAAACATTTTGAGAACATGGATTTTGTGAATTATTAATTTTTAATTGTTATCATTTTTATTCTGAAAAGACAAGAATTGTCTTAATCTTATAAGCAAGTAATATGCTTTATGCTTTTATTGTCTGAAAGATTTCCTATTAGTTGTAGACAAACTCATGTATTTTGTAAAATGCTAAAAATCTGAAAAATTACATCAATACATTGATTATAAAGCCTGTTAATTTAAGGAAAAATAATTCATCGCGGCATAATAGGAAGGGAAGGGGAAAACCTATCATATATTTTATTTTATCATTTTAATTTTCAATACGTTTGTAAAGTACTCAGCAAGAATTGTTTAGAAATATACTGTAAATTACGAAAATGATTATGTTATTATATTTATGATTTTAAAAACAATGATGCAAGATAAATTGAATTAAAAGAGCGATTTTGTAGAACATATTTGTAACGAAATTTAGTCGACAGTCATAATGTTATTTTTTACTATACTGTTTCTGATATTTTAAAAGGTTTTAATTTCAACATTATATTGTCGTGGTTGTAATTTTGTAATTCATCTGTTTCACTGAAAAATAGTTTACATTTAACATGGACTGATATTACAACAATCTTTTTAGCCATGAAATTTAATTACGATAACTTAGTCTCTATGCTTTTCTGAAGGCTTTAAAACTAGAGTTATAGTGGTAAATATTAGTTTCCCTCTTACTGTACATTATAGGTGTAAATTACGGTGGTCTTACCATTTAAATATTTTTAATAATATGTAGTTTTGTATAATTGTACTCATAAAAAATAAAATACAGAAACAACATAGAGTAAAATCACTTTTCCTGAAAATATTTATTTAAATATAAATGCTCGATAGATTTTGATAAACTCCCTTTAAGCCGTCTGTACTCATAAAAATCCTTAAAATCTTGAACAATTCAGTGCTGTACATGCTTGTTGTAGGACAGTAATCATATCACAAACAATTCAATTTTTCATTTAGTTCAATTACTACTATAGTGCAAGAGGCCTTACGACTACCAGTTCTACAGTCATCTGGAACTTTTGATTGCGTTTCTTAAGAGACTAGTTCTGTTTATTAAGCACAATAAGTTTATTAATTTGTATAACAGTTTAACAGTTAATAGCAATTAAAAGTTGAATTACATCCAATAAAGGTAACAACACGGCCATAAAGTCTTACGTAATTTTGCAGCTAAGGGACGGATTTGGTTGACATAAAACGATAGGTAAACTCAAAATTTGAAAACAGATCAGTTGAATTTTGGTGTGGTAACCAGAACAGATAACAAGCAAAAACATAAAAGGCATACTAATGAGATAGACGAAAAGAAACGCTATCGCTGAAGTATAACAAAAATAAAAAAGCGCTCTAAGAAGTATCTAGGGCTAAGTTAGATCAATATTCACCTGCTTTTGCGCCATTGCCTGCATTTGTTGGAACATCTGTCGCTCTTCCTCCTTGCCTGTTGTGAGTTTTTCGATATTGCGATTTTTGTGATTTTTAACAATCCAAACAAAAATGAAGAAACCAACGAAAAGAGGACATTTATAACACACTCAATTAAGCGGAGCAAGTGCTTGCTTTGAATTTATGCCTCACCCATTCCTTTGCTCTGCAGCATCTCGAGCAGCTTCTTGATGCTCTCGTCGCGCGCGATCAGAGTCTGCTTCTGCGTCTCGATGCGACACTCGAGGTCCTTAATCGTTTCGCGCAGTATACCCACTTCTCGCTGAAGGTGATCGTTTTCCGCGTAAAGAGCTTCCATTTGCTGCTGCATTTCTATGTTTGGCTGTCGCATCCGCATGCGGAGCTCTTCTTCTAACTGCCGGACCAACATCGCTTGTTTCTAAAATAATATTTGGAAAAGAGTTTAGCTGGCGAACAAAAACTACTACTAAGAATTCACATGCACTTAATTCTTTTTTTTTCAATTTTGTAATGAGTGCAATGTATCGATGAACCTGTAATGACAGCATTAGAGGAATTAACGAGAAAGAATGAAAATCTTGAAGATATTGTGGTGTTGTGTATTTGTTTTCTTGAAACATTTCAATTTATTATTTTTATTTTAAACCCATCTCAATACTTAAAGTAAAGATCATATATTTATCGTTGAAAGCACTATACCAAGAAAAATTCCTGTATATAATACGTGTATATTTCATGGTATTAAAAATTATCCATAACTTAATTTAACATAAACTTAAAGAAGGAGACACATGTTTTTAGTATTGCATGAGGTTAGCGAATTTGGAAATATTTGAATTGATTTTTATTAAAGAGAACTAAATATGTATAATGATGCTAGGAAAAATTTTGATTGGATTGTTGTGGTGTATAGCATTACATCTAACTGTTTAAACACGCATTTTATAAGACCATAACAAAGAATAGAGTCAGAAGAGCTTAAAGAACCACCAAATTTATCACGTTCAACCCGGCGCACTTTTTCGATGTCTCTATGATGAATTTCTTCTAAGGGGCATAATAAATTTACATTAAAAAGTGTTTGAAAAACCTATTTTTTGGCCGAACTTAGCAACCTACAAATCAAATAACATCAATCTTATACCAATGGAGAAAAACGCAATTACGCACAAGCCAACGAGAGGAAATTGAAGAAAACCCGAAACGTTGCCAAAATTGTCAATGAGTTTCAACACCGATGCATAAATAATACAATTAGGTCGACCAAACTATTTTAAATAATTTTACGAAGGATTATAAAAAAATAGAGAATTTTATAATAAGAAATAAATTTTTTACTAGGTTACAAGAATTTTGGACTAATTTATAATTTACAACAGAACGGGAAATGAGATCAGATAGTCCTTATGTGTACATATTTGGCATGTATGAAGAATACTTATAAAATCAAACTTATCAATATCGTAATTTAACCAAAACCAAAACCAAAACCCAAAGAGTATACCAAATATTCGCAAAATCGACATATATAAGTTTTGGAAATGCAAAGAAATTAGATTTTAAATTTGTTATCAGTCAGGGACGGTTTTAATAATAAATCATTATGGAAATATTTAAAAAAATTTAAAATTGTGAAATTTTTTTTTAAGATTAAATAAAATATAGATTGAATTCGGCTGGGTATTTTGACATTTAAGAAGTGTGATGTGTGACATTTATAAGAATGGCTTCGTACACGATACAACAGCACGTTCAAATTATTGAATTATTTTATAAAAATCAGCGTTCTGTGAAAAGTCCTTTTAGAAAATTATGTGAATTTTATGGTTTACATAATCGGCCATCTGAAAGCACTAATAGTCGAATTATTCAAAAATTTCAAGAGACGACGTTCACAACAAGTTGGACTTGGTGGATCAACTACATGGCGTATTTTACACAAGGATTTAGTTCTGATACAGGAACTAAAGCCATTAGATCATTTAAAACGTCGATCATTTGTCAATTTCATCAATGAACAACCAGCTTATTTTTCTCAAAAAATCATGTTTCCCGATTTTGAACTTGGTGGCTATGCTAATAAACAAAATTGCCGTATCTGGGGTGAGGAAAATTCACGAATTATTCATGAGAAACCTATGCATCCTAAACAAGTTACTTTTTGGTGTGGATTATGATCATTATGTAATTGGACCTTATTTCTTCAAAAATGCTGCTGGTGAAGCTGTCAATGGTGATCGATATTGTCGAACGATAACCGAATTTTTGTGGCCTGAATTAATGAATATTGATCTAGAGGATATTTGGTTTCAACAAGATAGAGTTACACCTCACTTTGGACAAAAAACAATTGATTTATTGATTCCTGCTTGGACAAATGAAATTATTCGTGTAATTGGTGAGATAAAGCTTCAATTATGTCAAAATGTCATTGAAAATTTTAACAAAAAAGTGGACATTTGTGGAGCTGCAAGAGGAGGCCATTTGGCAAATAAAATTTTTCGTATATAAATGTCATAACTGATACTTCAATTACGAATGAAAAGTTTTTGAACATGAATACAAATTATGTTTTATTTTTTTTTGAAAAAAAGCGGCCCAATTTGAAACATCCTTTAATAATTTAGAATTGAACTTTGCAAACATCAACACACTAAAAAGAATAGGGCTGCAATGTATTTTTGGTAAATTAACCATTTTCTTAATAAATTAGATATAGACTGAAAATTACGAAATGTTCCCAACAAAATGCACTTCTGCAATTGTTGTTCCTTGTGTCCGTTTAGTGTGAAATTAAATACAGTTATTACTTTACATGAAGATTATTTAGAAGATTTTAAGAATTTTAATTAGATATGGAAGAAAAATGGATATTGCCTTGTTTATTATCTGTACACCTTATAAAGCAAAATTATCTTCAAATTTTTATCAATTTAATCTTCTTATTGTAAAACTTGGTACGCAGTAGTTTTTCAATAACATTCCAACATAAGCCAAACAATTTTTAATTTTCGATCTGCATAAATTAAAGGTTCCATTCAGATTATATAATACCACAGCAAATCATACAATTATACACGAGTACATCGTAAAAGAAGTTTCCTTAACTGAAAATAATTCAAACTTGCTATAAATTGTATTCAATCGAAACCAATCTTTTTGTACATTGGCTTTTTATATGTAGTTTCAATCCATGAATCAAAAAGGTACAGTAGTTTGCTTTCTTAGTGTTCATATTATTACGATAATTGCCAGTCTCCGTTGAAAGGACTAGGAAACCAGCTTAAGCAGGATGATATATTATTAAAATTTTGTAAAATGTTTTATATATTGTAAAATAAGCTTAAATCTATACTTATAATCTATTATTTTACAAGTTATAACAAGTAATAAAGGTGTAAAATTTTGCACAGTAAATATAATTTGTCGAAAAGTAGCTCAAATGCTATAATTTAAATTACAAAACCAGAAAGGAGGTAATCAAGACCATTTTTTGGCGTGTCTTTAAAACCTACTAATTATAATGGGATTTTTATTTATAATATTTAATATTTGTGTAAAATGCATGCTATATGAAATTTGAAAATTTCAAGAAAAATTTTAATATTTAATTATTATTAATATGGGTACATGGGGCTTACGGGCTATTAAGTTTGTTTGGAAATTCCAATGAAATTCCTAATTGTAATGGGATTTTTTTCCAAGTGAATGTTTACCAGAGATAAATATTTTCAACATCAATAAATTTTTATAAAAATTTAAATGCAGACGAAGTTGGGGAACAAAAACTAGAAGACTTCGAAAACAAAATGCGAATGAAAATCATTAAGTTTACAGATGTTCTGCGGAAATTTAGTTATTTAATATTTTTTAAAGATACGCACGTAATGTTTTAAGCCAACTTGATTAAGGTACTTTACGTATACTAAGAATAAAATAAATAGAGAGTTGATTTTAAAAATACGACTCTTCTTTTGCATATAGTGTAAAAGTTTTGCAATTTGTTTATGCATCAGGTGCAAAATTACTAGCACTTATACTTAAATAATTTGTAGAAATTGTTCAGTATTACAAAAATTGCTTTTTGGCACCACCAGTAAATGGAATGAGTTTACGATGAAGGTTTCTAAGAATTCCAAGTAATATCCCGAAAATCAGTTAAAAGAAAGGTTGAAGCATTGTCGTGATTTAAAGCTAATATAGCTAATATAGTAATAGTTATAGTAATAGTTATGCTATCCATACATTTTGTAAATATCTTTTAGTTTTTTTTTGTGAACTAGTTATGATGCAAGAGATTCTGCTACTCCTTAAAAACTATTTGTTAAGGCATTGTTCACTGCCTATTCACGTGCCAAGCTATAGGGGCAATTTCTATATTTCTATGATATTTTCCTAGCAAAGAGGGCGATGAAGGTGAATGTTTCCGACGGCAGCAATTTACTCTAATCTAGGTACCGTGAAATTTATTTTAATCTAGGCTCCTGTAAAATTACTGGGTCTTTTGAAGAAAAGCAAAAATGTACCACAAGTAAAACCTTTTTCTGCGTTTTTTATTTTTGTTATAAATGCAACAACAATTTCTCTTCAGGCAACGGAGTAAAAGGCTTATAACAAAACGCAAATTGTTTCATAACAATCTCGAGATAGGACTAATAATTGAAAAAAAAGTTCAAAATTTGAGCATTTTTAAAAATAAAAATAAATTACCTATAAAAAAGGTTTATTTAAAAGAATATTTTTAAGACAAATGAGTTTTTATTGCTTATTCCTTTTTTTCTCGAAAACGTGTAAAGTTTTATTTAGCACTCCAAGTGCCCATATTTTTGTTATTAGTAAAAAACTTGAATTTTGTAAAGCTGTTGACCAATAACAACAAATTTTGAATAAACGTACAAAATTGCACTTAGCGCTTTTGTTTAACGATAATTTTACAACTTGAACATTCTTAAAAGCACATCGATCGATGTTTACGCTATGTATGGGTTTCTTATTTATGCCGTTTTCTTGTGTGGCTAGTTGTCTCTTTTACAGAGAACAAAAGGTAGATAGAGATTAACTCTATGAATTATTTTTTAATCAAATACAATAACCGTTTTCCCAGATGCCTACTGAATTCTGATCTGCTTCGCTCTCGCAGAATATGTAAAAAATAACATCGAGCTCTTTGGTAGTTTAAATCTGTTCTCAAATATCCTACGTTGCAAAAAGATTTACATTCGAATGGAGTCAAGAATTTGAATAAACAATGTAATAAAAATTTACTATACCATCAACATGGGCTTTACGCAGGTAAAACTTTAGTACCTATTCTTTGTGTCGCCGCTCGACGCTTACATACGTGTATCGATTTTTGGAAAACACTTCCAATAATACGATTCATCCATTACGACTCATGGTTATTGTTTTCTAAATTGATTTATTTCAACATAGAAATGAGTTTGCAAAAGATAGATTATATAGATACTAACAGATGAATATTTTTACCATGATTGTAAACTTTTCAGCTATCTAGATATACTCCTTTTTTAAGATATAAAATATACGTTTTAAGTAAATGCATATAATTTTTAAATAAAGTGGTAATCTCTCATAAGAATACTGTAAGCTCTGTATTGGTCCCAGTATTGGTCATTTTGATAACACTTAAGATTGTCTAAGATAAAAGATAGGTTACAAATTACAATTAAACTTTTGAAGGAAAAAATTCAATATTATTTCATTATTATATTATAAATTGTAAATAATTATCTCTTTATGATTAACTCTACTTCTTAAGTTTTACAATTTCTGTATTACAATTAGTTTCCTTGAGGCATATTATTTTATACTAGTTATATTAGATAGACATGTCTTCTAAGCAATACTCAGAGTTTACTCGTGTATAATCAGTGTATATGAACTCGAGTATGTAACTTCACCAATCTTGCATTCCTACTTATTTTAAAATTGTAATACGTTACCTGATTTTCACTACTCAGCAGCTTCAGTTGATCGTTAATGAGGCTGTACTTGGCACTTTCCTCTTTGCGCAATGCTCTCTCCTTTTTGAGCTCTGGTGACCAAAAGGTTTTTATACTGTGCATTGAACTACCTAACTTTTGGTTTGTTAATTCAAGCTCACGTTTTAGTTGCCCGAGTTCACGCTGCAGATCGGAATTTTGATGCTGCAAGTCACCTAAATACGTTCGATCGGCAGATGACATCGCTAAAATATGAAATACATTATTCAAATTTTAAACAAAATTAATACTTGTAACAGGTATACGAACCCATCGGATTAGGACTTTGTCGTGCCGATCGCCCGTAGAGCTCATCTTCGAGGTATAGTCCTCGTTCGAGTGAACGATCTCTAGAGCGATCTCGTGGCTCCCGAATGGGAATGAACTCACGATCATGGGGGTCAACTAAACCACCTCTATCTAACGATTGATACCGTGTTCCTAAAACATTAAAGGGTTCTCGATTAGTTGGGCAATCTGTCTGGGGGTCAGTTAGACTAGAGGTTTAGCGGTGGCGTACTCACTTGGATAATCCATTGTATGCGACATAGGCGGCCGGCTAGCACTTCTGCTCCTGTGATGGCCACCACCTGCCGGGCTAGTTGGCTCATCCATGTCTCTATAATATGGACTACCCATAGCTGCAATAGAATTATGATGATGATAAGAGGATGAGGAATGGGGACCGTAGTGCAGAGGGGAGGAATTGCCAGAACGTGTTTGACGTAATTTTCGTCCTAAAAATTCGAAATTAGAAAAAGAAAGATATTCGTGTGAAAACTAAAGAGTAAGTTATGGTTAAATGTGGTAGTTAAAGTAGCGTTTGAGAGAGAAAGAGAGAAATTGAGAGATTGAGGGTGGCCATGCAAGATTGAGATCAAAGGATTAACGAACTTAAGGAAAACGTCTTCTGTTAGTCAAAATAAAAATGACTGAAGAGTGTGTTTGTGTCGGAATCTGGAAAGATATTCGTACATTTTCGCGTTACTATTAAAGGGAGCCATCCCGGAGTCAGGAGCTTGTTTTTCCCATCTGGGAGCCCCTTTATGGCCAGAACACTTCACCCTGCACACGATTCTGTAGTTCAAATAGCAATTAACCTTTCCACAAACTTTAATTAAGTGGAATAATTAAAAAGAGAGCGTTTCTACTGAAATTCAGTTGATTCTGATAAAATTACCAAAATTAAACGGATCATATTAAGAGAATGAGGTTTCTACGGATTCCGAGGATTACGCAAATAATTTTGATTATGAGCAAGATGGTATCTGTTTAATATTTATTAGGCCAATAGCCACCAGCTGAGCGGGGTTGGAGAGGGAGCCGTAATATTTCAAATTTGTCAACAGAATTTTAAATAACGTCCCCAGGGCGAACGATTTATGACATTCTGCTGAGTGCTCAATCTGAGGAAACCGCTGACATGAAAAGGTTCACTAGATGAAAATTGCTGCTAGAAAAAAGGTTTAAGAAACATTAATCTCTTTTTTGGACTCTACGGGTGTTCGAATTAATTATTTGAGGTGAAAACGAAAAATTAATTAGTTTCGCAATGAATGCACAAAGGGTTCAGTTCGAGGAAAAAGATTTGGGTTTTTTTTAAATGATAAAGCAGGGCAAAATGCGACAACATTTCTTACGGAGATTGATTATAACAAAAATGTTAAATTACTCAACGGTTTTAAAAATAATATTTAGCTCCTTGTTGCTTTATACAGAAGTTAATTTTGATAGTATTTCTTAAATCAGTAGATACTGCCTCTAGGTTTTGTTTTTCATAAATTATAGACATCTGAGTATTTAATTATTTTTTAAAGTAATTAAAAATGTTAATTGCAGCGATAATTTTAATGCTGTCAAGAAGAATTCTTTTCTACATTAAAATCGGAGTACTCTAAGACAGTGCCGGAGTCATCATTGACTCTCCCTCACTTTTATGCATATTCTGACAAAATAAATAATAAGTGTTAACTTGATGAAACAAAAAAGGCTCTCTATTTCGATAACTGACAATTAAAATGCATTTAAGCCCAAACAAAATCTTCGATAATTGATTTTATGAGAAATTCTTCACAATTTTTGAATTTAAAAGGCGGTTTATTAAGATATCTCGAAAAAATAAAAAGTGGAATGTAGTTTCTAATTAAACCCTATCTTCTTTATCCTCTTTCTCATGTATGCTTAATTTCAAATGAACCAGTGTTTTTTCGTGGCCAACTTTATGTCGCTTTATCACGTTCAAAATATAAAAATAAAATTTTTATCCATGATATTTCTCAAGAACAAGTGATTTGAACAAAAATAATAACAACATTTTCATAAAAAATGTGATTTACCGTAATGTTTTTTAGAAAAGTATTTTATTTATAATATACCTATAATTTTTTATTTAATTTTCTTTCTAATATGATTAAATAAGACAAACGTACAGCAAGCGGTAGCGTAGCCGAGCGAAGCGATGTCAATAACTTTTGTTCTCATAAAATTTGCAATAGCACATCTTTATGTATATACAGGGTGATTCATAAAGAAGTGTTCCAACATATGCCAATCGATTTCTTACAGTGTTGTGCTCAGCGTTCATGATGGGAAATTTTTTCGTAAAATCCCTCCTCCATCCCTTTTTTAACGGTTGAATTATTTTTGCTTGTGCAGGGAGACGAGCTTATATAAAAAGTAATAACTTTTGTTCGTACACAGTAGGACTACAAGTAAGGTTTTGATAAAAAAAAAATATGCATTATAAGCAGTTTAACAGAACCTCATATGTCTCGATCCGTTGGCAAATGTAGCAGGTATGAATGTTAAAACTGAAATTTTTAAAAATGTTGGTACCTTTTTATCCCCCATCCTTAAAAATTTCCTTATTAAGGATATGATTTAAAAAATAAAAAAACCCTTTAATCCTTAAAGATATCTTTCAAATAAAAAAGAAACTATGACAATATTTTTAGTCCGTCAAAAGTTATTAACATTTTTGTGGAGTCACTAGAATACTCAATTGGAAAAAATGTCTGCCATTATACTTAAGCAAACAACCTTCACAACCTTCTAGTGTTTCAAGTCTCAGACGGTCATTTAAATAATAATGTAGAAGGTGTTCAAAGTGACCCCAACTTTGACGAATGCACAACCTTAGGCAACAGAATTATAAGATCCTTAAGACGAAGAGCGACTTGAAAAAAGCAATAACAGAAAGTTTCTCCAGGATCTCCTGATATTACATAGTGTTCATTCTGATGGATAAAACCACGAAATCTAACATGCCAAGGTTTACCAACTTGGTTTAAAAGTATTTTTAAAAAGTTCAAAATTATATTTGGTAGTTCTAATACAATAAAAGAATTCACCAGACATTTTTTATTGGAACAAATTTCTTTGTTCACATTTATGGAATTCAATTACGATGGAATTTGAAAGAAAGTCGAACAGGAATAATATAAAATGATTTTTGTTATATTCAAAATAGGAGAAGAAAGACAGTTTTTTTTTGTGTACAGATATTCATCAGAACAGCTTGCACAGCTTCCTAGAGAATGGCGCAAATATAACAAAATCAGGTAGAAAAACCTTGATAACATTTTTCATAAAACATTTGATGCGAAATACATTTTCAGAGTAGGTGGAAGTAGATAGATCAAAGAAGTAGACGTACTTTAGATAAAAAAATTGAGTGGATTCTAATGGAAGTTGTTATCATTAAGTTTACTCCTTTCAAACTATATAATGAACTCCTTCATCGTTTTATTACGATCCTTGCATACATAGCCTTCCCATTCAGGGGTTATAGTTAACGATCCGTCCCTAGAAAGACTCGTAATCAATTATTACTTGTATCAAATAGCCCCTTAACGGACGAAGTGAATTTCAGTCTTTTTCTGAGTGACCTGACGGATAGTTACTTCCCCCATTGGGAGGTAAACCATAACCATTAACTTTCCGCTGGCGTCGGAATCTCCTTTTCTAAATAACACCAATTTTTCCTGCTCCTAGGGAATTCATTAAATAAAGAAGGGCCAACGGAGAGTGGGCGCAAGCCCACACCCCTCCAACCCCACATGATGCCACTTAATGGTTTCAGTGGTTTCATGGTTCCTCAAATAGCTTTTAATGGCGCTTTGTCGTACTCCACTCGAATCGCGAGCCCTGTCCAAGCTGCAACAGAACATTTATAACCATCACTCCAGAAACCGCGCGGAAAAACAACAATATTCGCTTCCAGCGCGAAATGCAGTATCGTCGACGAAAAAGGCAATATTCCCCCAACCCCAGTCGGAGGCGCTTGATATAAACACCTCAGCTCCTTCTCTAAATGCAATTAAGAGGGAAAATTACCAAGAAATGATTTCTAATCAGGGCTTTCCGCTGCCGGGACCGGCTAATTTAATCGGACACGATAGGCGCAATTTCCTGTCTCGACCGGATGGCTCCCTGATTTGCTACTACAACTTCAGCCAATTTTCACTTTAGCCAGATTCTACGTGAAGTGAGTCCTCAAAAGCTCAAGTAATTACTTCGGCTCACATATTGCGGTGGTTTAGGTAGCGTGTGTCACTGTAAAGTCTATGTTTTTTTTGTGGGAAGGCGGAACGAAAACGATACAAAATAAGCGTAAAAAAAAAAATAAAATCAATCACATGCGCATGCGTGATGTTAGTAAAAAAATGTTTTTTTAATAATTTTGTCCAAAACCTTGAAAAGTCTTAATTAAATTTGCAATGAACTTTTGGAATTGTAATTGATTATAATTTTATTATTAATATTTGCAATTTACTTTACTTATATTGTCAATTTAAGCCACTCAAAATTAAGAAAAAAACAGTAAAAAAGTAGAAGTTGCAAAAATTCGCTCATCAGATTCGACGACACTCACCTAGAGGGCTGCTTCTTCCGTAATCTCGGGATGGTGAACGATCCACGGTTGGTAGTTCTGTTAAACGTCTGGAACGACCTGGACTACGAGCGCCAGAACTAACAGCGGGTACTGGATTGTAGTCGTCGCGAGACATAATCTACCGCGGTAAATCCGCGGTACAGTTTCCTCGTTTCACCTGAAACAAAAATAAAATTTGTCAATATATTTTCTTATTCGGAAAACTCAGAGCAGAAGAAGCTGCAACTTATTTAAAGGAGCGACATTAATGAATTGTGGTAATAAAATGTAGATAGTTGTATAAAATAATTTGATCAGTAGGATTACCCAACAGCGGCAGTACTAAACTTCGAGTGGTACATTAAATAAATATTATTTGAGCGGTAAAATAATTGATTGCGCAGTTATATCAATAGTTCGACGATTCTAAAGGGTTTGTTTTTATAGAGGTATACAAATTAAAAATGAAATTAAACACGTAAAAATAATGCTAATGGTTAATGGTGTTGGCTTTATTTAAAATATATTTTTATGCCATTACTGTTTAAATATAATTTCGGGCATATGGGCGTCACGGTTGGCTCGAATAAAACGTACTCAGTACGATCTTTTTATCGAGCAACTGGGGCCGTATATCGGCAATAACAAATCGAATGTTTATCAGCGTAGATGAGTAACTTCACATGTCCCCAAGAAAATTTTCCATATGTGTGAGAGCACACGTTCGTGGAGATCACTTCTCAGGTTGATTAGGCGAAATTTTGCGCAGATTGGCTCCTACAATAAATTGATGGTATCACGCGCTGTGTGGCATGTTGCGCCATTTTGTTGGAACCAAAACTCTGCCGCATCCATAAGGTTCAACTGAGTAACGAAGCAATCATGGCTAACTACGCGAAATAAATAAATAAATAAATAAACATTTTGGCATAATTTTTAAAGAGCTATGGGCCAATGATTCCATCTACCCATAAAGCATATTAAACAGTGACTTTTAATGGAAGTAAGGGTGTCTTAACAAACGATTTTGGGTTTTCTCCATTTCAAATTCGACAATTCTGCTTATTGAAATAGCCGTTCAACCAAAAATGAGCCTCATCCCTGAAAAAAATCAAGAAGGGATCAAACTGAATATTGCTTTCGGCCCATTCACCGGTCATACAGTTTCAACTCTTAATCAAGCTGGATCTTGTAAGCTCGTAAGCCAAGATCCTTCCGCAAAATCTTTCACAAAGTGGATGGGCACAGCTCCAATTGCTGGGCATGATGAAGAGTCGACTCATTCGGGTCCTCCAAATCACCACATTTTGCACAGCAATAACTTCTTCTGTGCACATTGCATAGTATTTTTGGGGATACGTATTATCAACTAGAGTTTGCGTAGTGCGAAAACGATCCATGGTTTTCCGAATAACTTGCGCGGATGGACTATTACGTGAACTGTTAAATGGATGTAGCAGACGAACTGAACCATGATTCTTGCCAACACTTCGGATATAAATTATTTGAAGTTTGTTGTTTCAGATAAACAGGAAAAATATATCATAATTTTAAAATTATCTACCTTAATTATTATTGATTTAGGTCTTAATAAAATCAGATTGTAAATATTGGTTTAACTTTCAATATAAGCCTTACACATTTTTAGAAATTGTTTATGGGGTTTATATAATAAAAGCCTAATAACGCCTTAAATATGTTGTTTTTATTAGTTTTCTAAAAGCAGAATGCATAACTAATGTTTTTAATTTTAAGTCGCCAGTCTAATCAAATATAAATAATAATAAATCGAATTAATAATACTAAAATCTAATAAAATATAGGGCAATTTGAAGGTGTGTACGAAAATTTGTAAGTTAAAAATATTTCAAATATTTGAAGCTGATGTGATGCTTTACTCTCTAGTTTTAACTGAATCACATTAAAACACAACTTTTGTAATGTTATTTATAAAAATGTACTGTAGTTAAGTAAACCATATGTTTGCCTTTTTAAACGAGGAGGGTAGACCATCTATTATACGAAAATTTATATATACTTAATTCTGATTTTATGTTTTTCGCCACCATAGTCAACCTGCATACTGCACAGAGTCAAAAAGTTTGCAACTATGTTACTAGAAAGTTGTTACTTAACTTAATCCTAGTGTAAACTTTCGTCCATAGCTACATGAATATTTGATTTTGTTAAATCTTATATCAACGACAGCGACAAGTTCTTGTAGTAAATCAAAACTTTTGAAAATTCCTCACCGATACTTAGTAGGTGAAAAGTTGTTTTTTATTTCTCCGGCGGATTCTAGGCAACATCCGTGTCAAATAGTTTTCTAGACACTTCGTTCTTACAATTTTCAATGCACAAGTGCATGTTTTGCCGGTGATGTTACAACTTCCTCTCGAAGTGGAAAATTCACAATGTAACACGTCGGATGCTGGGTGTAGTGGCGCAAGTACTTGAATGCTTTCAGATTCATCGCCAGACTGGTGTCTTGTTAAACATTAAAAGGTGTTTTTTTCCTTTTCTCGGAGATACATAGGGCTGCTATTATCCCAGTTTATCCTACCCCAGAGTCACAACAGGAAAGTTCCCAGCTCTTTCAATTTAATTAAGAGTTAAACTTCTGTTTTACGACTGCATCTAAAAAATGTTGACTATTCTTCAAGAGCTACAGCGGCAAAATCTCTGTGCCGATTTGATTAAACCTGGGAAAACTGCTACCGCTGTATCTATTTTTTATTTTTTCAGAACAAGTACGATGCGCCTCATTGATGCTAATCTCCAAATGGGATTTAGGCTAACTATAGCACACACGGATTGGCAAAACAGAACAGCTCCTTTGTTGGAATTTCTGGCAAAGACTCCCAAGACGGCTTTTTTCGACTGCCTTTCTTTTCAATATCTTAATGGCTCCTGCCCTCGCTTTATTTAAACCGGGCTTATCAGTACGTGAAATTTCAATGAATTTCCCAGAAACATCTTGAATAATTCGCGAGACTTGCTTCAACTTCTTTGCCAGTAGAAGTGCTCGGGTAGAAACAGTGGTAAAAAAAACTTTTGTCTGTAAATCTGTCTGTGGATTCCCTAATCACGCGGCTTTTGGGTTTATTTGCAAACACTTGAAGTTTTAAGACCCTTGAACTCGAAGTTTCGAGATTTTCGACTGATACATTGTCTTAATAAATTTCTTCACTGCCTAAGTGGAGCACCAGGGCAAGTGGGGCTGCGTGACCTTTGGGCGTGTTTGATTGAATCCACTTTTGATGTCCGCCCCCGAGCTTTTCTCCCCATCCAATCAAGAGTCAGAAAATGGAATAATGCCTAAGTTACGAGGTCGTCCGGCTCTAGACGGACAAAGTTTTTCGTCGACGTCTTTAACTTAATGAATTGAGGGCATGCAGCAGAAATGTGCGAAGCGTACAAAGACAGACAGTAAAGCTGAAAAGTATTCTGAAACCCTGCAGAGTATGTAATTCCGCTTCATAATGATGCACATATTCTGTGTCAGTATTTTCTGAATTTTTTTCTCTTTTTAAGATTCTTCACACAACTTGACTTCAGGAAGAAAAAAAATTAAATATGCAAAACGTTACGTTCATCTGATGAGCAGAAGCTTGTTGGCTTTTTAAGAGTAGGTCTATTCCTTCAACAAATTTCTTTCTCTCCTTTCCAGTGCGTTGAATTTGTTCAAGGTTTCTCTTATCCAGAAATTAGGACGAATGTCTGTCCTATACAAGCACAAAAATATGCACGTTGTATTTGTGAGGACTTAAGAATTTTAATTAAAACCTGTTTTCAATTTTTAATTTATTTCATGGTCGGATTATTAACGACTTGACTACTTTTGTTTGGATAATATTACTCCTGATTACATTTTTAATTAAAGGTATTACAACAAAAGTTTTGGACCTGAAAGATAGTTTAGCATAATCCTTAGTAAAATAGTAACCTTCTGAAAGCATTTGCTTAATATTGTTATTATATTGTTTACTTATTTATCAATTTACAAGAGGAGGAAGGGCTATGCAGAATATAGACCCTCTTATCAACTCTTCTCCATTAAAATCGCTATTTAATGATCTTTAAAGGAGACGTGTTAAAAAAATCATTAGATAGGTAAAATGCTTCGTGGACCGTTTCAATATCGCGGCCCTGAGCAGAACAAAATGTAGCTATTTTTAGTTACGAAAATATTATTAATACTTTAAAATTAATTCACTAAAAAATAATGAAATTATCAAAGAAAATCGAATGGTCATGAACATGTGTAAGAATCTCATTCCTGTATAACGATGACGTTATAAGGGAAATTTGTTCTTCAACTGCATAGTTTTTGTTCTGCTATTTTTCCACAATAGTTCAATTTCAAAAAGTCTCTAATTTAACGTTTCCAATTTTCCCAGCACAATGAGGAGACAAAGTTGTCTGAGCCATTAGTTGAAGTTGCCATAAACTGAGGCTCGGATGGCAATTCTCCATCCCTTACACCGCATCGGCCCTGAGCCACTTTCATTATTTATCTAGATATCTGAAAACAGAGAATTCCTTAATTCATTATTCCCTGAGCACTTGTGAGCCCGGCCTGGGTACTTTCTTCAAGTGCCAGGAGCACGCTTCTTTCTATTCACTGCCCCGGCTACCCCACCGCGCCGCATGGGCCCGCATTATAATTGATTTATTTCTTGGAATTCCAGTGTAAGCCAGCAAGGCACTAAGCTGCTCCAGAGGACCGGTGAAAATATAAAATGGGGCGCCCGGCAGGACTGATTCTGGGCCTCCGTCCCGGTTCGTGTGCATGTTGAACGCAATTCCCCGTTCCCGGAGACACGATAAAGCAAACCCAGACCCGATAGTGTACAGTGTAGTACAATGGTTCCCCGATGGGGAGTAGCACTGGTATGGACAACTATCGATCGCGGTATGTTTCCATCTCCGATTCCAGAATGATCCCCCTGGCGACTGGACGATTTCAAGGACTACATTTTTTTTCCAGAACTCACTTTGTTTACTAAATATTGCGCCCTCGACCGACTTTATTCCCAGTTATTGCCTTATCAGTTGCAGCTGCGGGGGTGAGTCCACGCTTACTCCCTCCGCTGCGTGAGTTTACAGGTACGCACTGTAAATCGGACCCCATTAATGACTTGTCCATTTCATTGACCTTTATCCCTCGCACGGAATATGCTTCGATTGCTTATCTCAAACCACTGCTCGTTTTACTACGGTCATGCGTGCTGACCCGTTGAATAACTAATTTCCATGCAATCGTGGTAATTTCAGTGATTTCTTTTAAACTCTGCGGGTCGCGGAACGTACGTGGGAACTTCTTAAAGGGCTCTTTCTTTCTTCAAATAGATGCAAAACAGTAGGACATCGATCCGCATTTTAATATTTATACCGTACCCCCGTGGGTCGATACTCACGCCGTGACGCCTTTGTGGGTCAAAGGAAATTAACCGAGTTTTTTGTGGCGAAGTATGCCGATGCGTGAGGAAGATAATAAAAATCGCTTGCAAGTGCACGATTAAGATTGCAAAGCTTTACAGGGTGCTTTTTCACACCCGTGCTCTTATTTGCGTGATTAAATTCACACACCCCATTTACGCAATTTGATCTAATTATAAGACGAAAGAAACTATTGCCGAGTTACTTTGGTCTTTTGGATATTAAGGAAGATATTTATAAAAAACGCTTTTTGGAGATTTATAGCTTTCTAAATATAAGTCCTGGTCAGAGTTAGTAACAACAAATATTGAAGAGTTTTTATAAAATTTATACTACAAAATATTATTATCTTTATATTAAAATTTGCACAACACAAAGACTACTTCCTCATAGTATCAATATATGAACTCTTTAATTTTTAGTGATAATATTAGCTAGAACTTAGTAGAGTTAATTATTTACCAATTAATAACACAGAGAAAGTGTTTTCTTCAGCTGATATTTTAGTTGAAGAATATTAGACCTTCTACTTTACTTAAGATATTATTGCTTTTCTATAAAAATGGTTTTCAAAGAACTCAAGTAGAAAAGTTTTTTTGAAAGTGTAAATTTCTTGAACTTGCAAACAGATCAATTTAAGAAAGTACAATATATTCTAGGGTTCCAGTAGGTAACATGAATATCCATTCTATTCTATTCTAACAGGTTTCGGGAAGTAAAATTAATTAAAGCAAACTTTCAATCAAAAAACCAGTCAAAATGTGAAAATCTGGCAGAATTCACAAGAGTGGCTTTTCTTTCTTGATATCATTCTGGATTGAAATACGAAGGAGTGTAATCCATGAAATCAGGTACTTAGCAGAGGGACTATAAAAGCAATGTTTTCGACTATGTCAAGGTGGGTGAGAGCTGCTTATCGACATAACAAGTGTCGTCAACCAAAAAAAGGGCAAAACTCGACGGCGGTAATATTTACCTTCGTCCCCAAAGGTTTTCATCGATTCCTTTTTGCCCTGAGCTGTTTAGAGATATTTTTGGTTCCGTCTCTTCCCACGACCATCGTCCTTGCTCTCTATGGGTATTTCACCAAGGCAATTCCAAGTGTCCTCCCAAAAGAAGTCCAACAGAAATTTGTGCAGAATCCTTTCCCATATGTTCCCCTAGGGTCTTGTGGCCCCATTTTTGCCGGGTTGAAAGCACCGTCTCACATTTCACTCGGTTTCCTACGTGTAAGAATTGCCCTGGGGTATGTGTGCATTAAAGCGTTTATTGGGATAATGCTCCGCTAGGAGGCGTTCCGTGAATTGCGCGGCCGAACGAACACGGCAAATGCGGAATTCCGCTGGGCTCAGACTTTGCATATTGTTCATCATGTTTACATAGCAAACACAGGGCACCTATTTTCGCTCATAAATGAGCAAACATCGCATACGACGAGGGTACGCGTATATGCGAAGAATTTCTAAGTCCAGATTCCCCCAAAGGCTTGAGGGGTAATTCATTCGACCAGAAGAACCATCGGTTGATCATCTCGGTCGCCACAGTTAAATTAAACATCTTTGTCGGCTCTGCACAATTTACTAAGGGGCGCAACACTAACAAAACAACCCCGTTGCAACTAATCTGCAAACAAATCTCAGCGAACAGGAGGCTGCTTTCCCCTGTCGCAATAATTCAACTTGCAAAATCTCGAGGCCGATTAACAATGTCGTGACTATAGATGTGGAAAAGGTGGGTTTGTCCTTTTCCAGTACCCGAAAATGTATGTTAATCTAGAATAATAACAGAATGAGCCTGAAAATTAAATAAGGAAAACCTAACTAATGCAGCAAGATTGCTACAAGAATGCGTAAAAGAAGTTTAAGCCACGAGCAATGAAGGAAATTTGAAACTATAGATTGGCCAAAATTCATATGTAGCTTATTATATTAAATTATGCCGAAACACCTGTGATATCAAAATACTTCGGTTAGCCATACCATCTCTGGCAAATCAGGCTGCCCTATCCAATTACTTAAGAAGGTATGTCTTCATTTCAGTATTAAGAGTTCTCGAGAAATACAATAGAATATACCATAGGAAAAGTTTAAAAGTTGATATTTTCTGGGAGACCAGTCACTTATCTTAAAATGAGGCAACTCTTTTACTTAAAACATTCTACGAATTATTTAAGATGATAATGTTAAAAGTTGTCCACTTTTGAGTATCCGTCTTACGTTAACTAATCTTTACAGATCTCTTACAGATCATTACGCCATGCATTTTTGAAATTTTAAGTCTAAAACCAACGCATAGAGCAGCAAATTTACGTCGAGCTAAAACGGAGATGTTATCGTTTTTTTTATTCAACGTTTTCTTACTCTTTAAAGTTCGGTTTTCTGCAGCTTGAAAAACGTTAATCCATCTTATTTTAACTTAACATTAAATCTTTTCGTTAAGGTCTGATCACGATGAATAATTTAGATCAGTTAAATAATTGTCAGATCAGATTAGATTAAAAAGGAGTGAAAGTTTCAACGAACGCAAATCGATCACTTAAGTTCAACAAATGGTAATTGCCTAGACCTATTGAGGTCTGTGCAATTTCAAGTGCTAACAATAGCGAAAAACTTATAAATAGAAAAGTGCGCATGTCGCGCTCTAGTCGCAATAGAAAATGCAACATTGTACTTTGCAACATTTTTAGTTTTAAAATCCGATGGTTTACGTTTCATTTCATTTCAGATTTTGTTCTCTCTAACAATTCTTAATGCAGTAAAGAAATAAAAGTGTTTGTTACATCAATGATATAAAAACAAATTCCAGAGCATATGAGACCATTGCCACCTCGTTCGGCCGCAATAAATCAACTTGCAAAAACCTCGAGGTCGGTTGGGTGGAGATTAAAACAACCGGAAAATAGTTAGGTAAATAAGGCTCCCCAGTATCTGGGGAAGAAATAGCCCCATCAGCGCTTTATGCATTTTCTAGTTCACTTCCCGGCTGGTGGGATAGAGGCTTAAGCCAACACCACACCGTCCGCATGAAATATTCACGTGCTAACTACAGCACCGCTCGCATTCGGAATCCCACCCCTATCTCGAAGAGTCGCTTCGCTGCCTTCAATGGGAGCCTACAGCCCTAAGGGTTGTGGGCCACCGTACCGGGCCCTGGAATGAGGGGCGATCCAAGAAAAAACCAACCACCTTGGCCACCTACAACCTGCTGAAAGGTAGCGGGGGTGGTTTCTACACATGTCGGCGGTGTGGCCCCAGTTTCCGGACAGAAAGCTGCTCATGGCCGTGGGAATTATGGGCCTTTAATGTAGGACTGAATTTCATTCGGTGGATTTTTACGGTCGAAGCGTGCCAAACTTTACGACCCTCTACATTTGGCGTGTAGGTGCCACTTCTCGGAACTTATTGCACCATACCCGGTGGGCAGTACCCGGGCTAAAGTAGAGCCTGCTCCCGCGCTCCAGAGCCCCTATGTCTTTGTCTTCCACAGCTGCTCTTCAGGCAGTTCAGGAAATGAAACAATTGTTGCGCCTTGCTTCTTTCGACTCCATCACGGGCGCCTCCCCGGGAAAACTTTTTCCTTCCCCCCTCCCGGCCTGGCCTCCTCTTTTGGCGCTGAGGTACACTGCAGCCGCTTGGTGAGATGAGTTTTCCTCGAATTTGCAACTTTTGACAAGCCTTTCCACATGCTGGGTGCTTCTGTACAAAAAGCCCCCCCCTGCATTGCCCCGTCACCACGCCGCCTATTTGCTGACGTAATCAAAGTTTTGCGTTCGAGATCCTGATTCTGAGAGTGCATCGGGCCTTTGTGCGAAACGTGCAACTGCAATGATTCAAAAAGTTCCACCGATGCAATTCGGATTAATTTGAGTCGAACAACTCCAGCATTTTATTCTAGAACAGTGGCAGGGGACTGGGCCGCACGGTTTAATTAAAAGCCGATGACGATCCTTCCGGAGGCAAGGGAATGAAAAACTCCAGACTAAGCGGTATGAAATGACACGAAATGTTCGAAATAAATCTGGACACTGTGGACGAAGGCCAGATCTGGTGCTGCGGGGAGATACGGTGAAAAGGAAACGTTTTTGCAATCCGAGTTATTAACACCAAGCTCCTTAAGGGCGTTTCTATTTTCTTTGAACTTCAAGCGAGATGGACTACCTACTTCAAGCACTTGAGCACAAAGCTCTCGTAGAAAGGCGGTTCTTTTTGCGAGAAAAACTGCAAACTGCTTAGTTGGGAAAAGGTTTTTTGCATTAAGATACTGAGTACATAGAGTCTATTATAACTATATGTACTATTGTTTGGTATATATAGTAAATACATTTATAAATATAAACAGCACAAGATAACGCGCTTCAAACCTTTCTAAGCTGTTCTTATGAAATGTAAAAAATTCCTATAATTTACTTAAGATACCTGGGTTATGCGCGGAAAGCAAGCCTCTTTGTTTTAATAATTAAGAATAGGTTTTAAAGTTTAAGGAAGGTATATATTTAGTGTTCCAATTAAAATAATTCGTTTCACATGAGCGAGAATTGCGACCACGAACCTACCGCAAGCTTACTGAGAGTTCGCGACGGTGATAAAAATTGATCGATACACACTAAGCGAAAAAATCAGACTCAATCAGAACATCCTTACTTTTGAAAACTGAAATGAGCAACATAGCAAAAAACCCATTTATGTTCTCGTATGTCCATCAAATTTCCTTTAAGGTGCTTCACTCACTGTAAAACAGAACGCTTCTTCACGAAAATCGCTACAGGTATTTGAATGGCGCTCGTGTGAAGTGCCATGTTCGCGACAGCAGATCGTTGCGGCTTTGCAAATGTCGTCAAATTTTCTACGGTCATCGTTAGTCGTCTGCAATGCTTAATTTATGACAATATTTTGCCTAACCGCACGGGAAAGCCACGATGATACTGCCGTAAAGATTTTCGCTTATGTTAAATTTAACATTAAAAATTTGGTCGCAAATTTATTGGGTATAACTATAAAAAAATGTCTGATAAATTTATTTATTTTATTTAACTTCAAGGCCCAAATATTCAAACATTTGGAAACGAATTATAATATGTTGAGTGCCTTTCGAAAATGCAAAATTTCTTCTATCATACAAATCTTATATATGCTCACAAGAGCATTGAAGTGAGCTTAAAATTCAAGCCAGATGCTGGGGGAAAAAGGTTTGATTTTCATAGGATGGGAATACAGAAAAAAATCGTCATCATATTATTTCACATGAGTACATATTCCTGAATAATCACAATTTGAAAAAATGCAAAAGGAAGAGTTTTGAAATTCTCACCCTGGTGGTTTTCCATGAGAGAGTGTCATAAAAATTTGTATGCGAGTATTACTCTGCTATTCAAATGTGTTAGAGAATTTTTATCAATTAATCAAATATACATCATTATCTCAAAATTCACATTTAAAAATATATTGGGTTT
Source organism: Philonicus albiceps (assembly GCA_963969385.1). Lineage (NCBI taxonomy): Eukaryota > Metazoa > Arthropoda > Insecta > Diptera > Asilidae > Philonicus > Philonicus albiceps. Next base: position 33,756,428 of record OZ017773.1, read on the forward strand.
GGATTTGGTGGATGCCTAATTCCTTTGCAATTCCTTTGCAATTGCTTTAGAGGTACCTATGTGGGTTACTCTCATGGACCCCAATATGTCATTATCGAGCTTGGATGGCCGTCCAGATTGACGATCTTCTTTGAGACTGAAATCTCTGGAACGAAATTTGGTAAACCATCTTTGACTGGTCCGAACATTTACAACTTCACTTCCCAACATGTTACATAAGTTTTTATAAGAAACTAATGCGTTGCTTACGGAACTCATACCAATACCAAATGCAATGTCTTAAATACACTTTATCCACTGCCGTCTTATTCACTCTGTACTTCGTAACTAACTGATAAAGGATATTGAAAATTTCCTATATTCCACGCTAGGTACGTTAAATAATAAGACCCCCACACGACGCATTTTACCTGCATGTTTTGACCTAACAGGTAAAATTACCTGCAGGTAGTAAAATACGACAAAACTTTCCCGCCAACCTAATATATCATAAAACAACTGACCAATTAAATTAAGCAAAACTGAATTATCAATCGAATTTGTTTTTTTAAGCTTATGAAAATTTACCTGTCTGCTCAAGCTCAATATCGGAATATGATGAAGACAAAATTATTAAAAGGTTTGTGAAAAGCAGCAGGATAAATGTAATAAAGCTAATTGGAGAAAAATGTATACATTTCTTATTAAAAGTCTTAATAGGTTTATCTGTAACGTATATGTGTCCTTTTGAATTTGTCATTAAATTTCCTGAGGTTCAACGAATAAGTCGAAATTTGAAGATAAAAAATTGAGTTTTATCCATTTGCATATTTTACAAGAATTCTTTCAATATTGTCACTAACTATAGGCTTGTCATTAATCAACGGATTTAACTTGAATTGAGTTTGGAAAAGGCAAGAAGCGATGAAACACCTTAAATTTTAAGATGTCATGGGACGTCGTCAGGTTTCTTTTAATTAAATATTACATCAGTCATAATTGAAAGTTTTGCCGATTAATGAAGAATAATTTAGGTAAATTGTCGTATTTAGTCGAGACCAGTCTTCCACAAAATCATAATTGATTAAATTCAACAACAACTGTTTATCAAAATGTGTTCAATCATTTAGATGTTACAGCTTTATATACAAACATACAATCAACCAAAAATTGGAAAACATTTAGTACTCATACGTAGATATTAACTGAAAAGATCGATATTGTTTATGGAATTCTTTTATCACGCGATTTTATATTGATGCACTTGACTGGGTTTTTTCGTTTCCAATAATTGTTAGTTTTCCGGCCAAAATAATAATTATATTTTTATACAAATTTTACGATTTCCAAACCTTCGGAATGATTAATTCACTAGTAAATTATGTACATAGTACAGGTTGGTGAGTTTTCACCATGCCACGCCTGCATTGTTTTAGCAGACAATGGGAATATTGTGCGTAGTATTAGTGATTGTTTTTGTGTGATTAGGGCTTAGTCAGGACAATGGCCTCAATTTAATATCACTTTCGCCTAATTGGCACATCCATCAGGCGCTATCAGAGCGTCACAGACAGCGAAGATTGTGCCATTTTATATCAGCCTCATGTGATTCCTTAAAGATTTTGCGCCATATCAGGAATTAAGAAAATTACCTAGAAGATTCATGGCATCAGGCCAAACTGTTGTCAGCGCATTAACCTCTAGCCGTTTTCTATACAAACTTACGAAACTTTGACTTTAAGGCACTTACCCGATGCAGGAGTTCCTAATCCATTTGCTTGAGTACCTATGTCCTACTCATGCTCATTTCTCTGCCGTAGCAGGAATCATGCATACATTGGTCGTCCCAATCACACGCGAATCATACTTGGTACATACTCGTAGTTTGGGCTGTTTATCAACATCGACGCTTCAATGTTGTTCCATCAGCCGTAGTAACCTCGGCCATAATTAATTTCACCACCAGCGACCATTTGTGTCCATTATTTCCGGGAAGATATTGAATTTCGCTCATAAATTGGTTATCATCCACTCGTGTGGATTGTGTACCTGGCAGCTCCGATGTACTATACATACGAGCATATTGCATTATATGCTGAAGAAGCTGAGAAGAACAGGATGCCTCTCGTTGATGGATTGACGGATTATCCTTCAGCTGGATCAGCACTTATTTTTAGATCTGAACCAGATGATGGACTCAAAATGAATCAATCAATTATTTTATGCCATGAAAACAATTGCTAACATAAAAATATAAACTGACTGCTCAGAAAGTAATTTGGGATAAGATGAAGAAATCTTGCCCACGAAGTAAAATTCATTTAATGGTTTTTAATTATTCAAATAAAAATTACAGTACTATACTTTCCGTGTTAACTAAAAGTTAGGCATCTGCACTCCTGACCGTTTTTGCATTCTTAATCTTACCTCTTAATATCGATAATATCGAAATAAAATCATATCTTTAAATTTGAATTTAGTGTGCTTATTACAGGGCAATGAAAATTTGAAAACTTAAAATTAAAATTATTTTTTAGTTCCACACAGACCTTGGAATAGATGGAACCCCTTTTTTGTCGCTCATTGAGTAAAATGATAATGATAATCGATATTTATTTATTTAATTTAGTCTCCTAGAATACAAAAGGAGAAATAAGATGTAACAACACAGTGTGTAGCCTTTTCCTATATAAAATGGGGCAAACAATTATAATAATGGAAAATCTTTTAAAGCAAATGCAATGCTTTTCACATATTTGTAAGGCTTATTAGATCACTTGTTTTTAATTTCTAAGATTCTTACTTTATAAAAAAGTAATTTGTCTTTTAAAATATATAGTTAGCTCTTTAAATTATTTGCTTTTACTTTAACTATAGCACTAGTAGCTTTAAAGTTCTTTGTAAAAAGGATAATGCAAACTATAACATCAGTTTTATATATAGAGGACAAGTACGCATTTCTGGAGTAATGGTACCATTTTCACATTAAATAATTTGCGTCATTTGAAATAAAATTTGCGGTGTTTTACATAAATTCTAAATGTTAAAAGGAAAGCTTTTAATTGTACAGCTAATTTTGTTTAGAATGGTGAAACTGTGATGTCGCTATCCGTCCATTCATTATCAATCTTAGCCATTTTTAAAGATATTGGCAACAAATTTAGTATATTTACAAAGTATAACATACATAACGAACCTCGATCGAAAAAGTGACAAATTATATGAGTGGGGTATAATTATTAAGGGTTGACTATTTTACACAGCCGTTTTAACTTTGTTCGTATCTTTCTAAGGAGGGAAATAATTTCAAGAGGCTGAGATCTCATCGACTTTCAAATTATTGACCTCTCCACTTGGCTTCTTCACGAAAAGACTTGATATCAATTTACCCCTAAAAACAAGGCACTAACAGGTGAAATCTATTTTTGGCGAACAATTCCAATTTGTGATGGACAAACAGTGGGGAAAATCGATAATTCTGAAATTGGCAAACTTCTGGGTCACGAGAGAGAGTAAGAGTGTTGATATTATTTTTAAAATTATATTCTTCTCAGGAAGGCACAACAAATTGCTTTCCATCCCAGATGAGCTCTCATAACAATAAGATTTAAGGCGGCCTTTTGATGCTGATTCTGCGGTAACAAGCTTTCATCCTTAGAAATTCAGCAGAAAAGGCGGTTTGCGTTTTCTACATCCCCCTTTTGCGAGAGTGGTCTATAGTCAATTCTTTAATAGAACCCGAATGGGTTTTTGGTCCCAGGAAATGCGATTATGATAGACTTTATGTGCGTGCATGTCATTACCAGAGGATGCTTTGAGCTTCCACTCGAAGGAACCTTAAAAAGTGTTTCACGCTTAAAAGCACCGCGGGCGAATAAAAATTGTCCCAGCCGCAAATGAATATTTCGCAGGGTGTTAAAAAATTTATGGGGGGGCTGTTTGTTCGCATATAAGCCCCACATCGATTTTCGATCCCGGCCATGCGGGCATATCCTTTATTCAGGATGCACTACGAACTCGATGGGATCGCAGCATATAAGTGAAACAGACTGTACAAATTATTAACCCAAACGAGTCCTCTAACTTCGCAAAGTCTTCATTTCCTCAGAGATGAACTGCTTTTTAAAGTGGCGGAATTAAATTTTCAGTCCAATTTACCAGAATACGGACAGAATTCCTCCAACGTTCCCGGACTCTTTCTACCATTGTAATCCTGGCCATGTTCTCGCAAACTGTTTTTATTTCCCCTTCGTATGAGGTATGAGAATGGGAAGGAACTGCGCTTTCGAGCATTAAAGCGGAAATAAGATAAAGTGGAGGAATGACTACCGGATAGTGCCTCCCCCGAGGGTAGATACTTCTACCTCGGCTTTTATCTACTCCTCAAATTTACATCTAATAATACTGGTACTGTGTGGATGCTTTTAGACTGCACGATTCGAAGCTATTTTGTTTCGGTGATATATAGATTCAATACGTATAACATGATTGTTCAATGTTATTATAAAAGTTCGTTGAACAGTTTTACAATCATATATCTGTCTCAAATATTAACAAACTTTTTATCTGACCTCAAATACTACCGGCTATGTTGAAAAAAAGGCAAATATGTCGCACACCATATTATAACCATATCTATAATAATTGCTGAGGTTTTTTAAGTATATTTTAATTTAGTATTTTATCATTATTATTATTATAAAGAGATGGTTTTTATTTACCAGCATTTAAAAATGTTTAAACAATTGTAGAAATTAGTGCATGTTTACTGTATGAAACGTTTGTACACACTGTATTTAGTCATTTATGAAAAATCTATTACAGTATTTTTATTATTAAATCATCTACTAACTAAACTGAATGCATTATATTTTCTTGCTTAAGGGAAAGTCATGATTTCTGGTAATAGTTTTGTTACACTCTAGTTCCTCTAGAACATTGATACGGACTTTTAGCCAGTTAACTGTAATATGCGTAATTAAAATCAAGCGATGACGAGTATTCACGTCGAACGCAATACAAATAATTCCATAATAAATGTTACGAAAGAATGAAAAGTAAAACGATAAGGATTTCATTCTTATTATATAAAAATTTAACGTTTATTGCTGAAAAATATGAAATTCAAGTAAAAGATTTATAAAATCTTATATGTTGCAACAAAACATAAATTACTAAGGACCCTCATAGTTCGCGCAACTTATTTATATTGTTGCAATTAAACGGTCATTTCAAAAACCGCATAAGTCATATAAATCAATAAAAATATGTTATTAATACTTGTTAAACGAATTTTCAATGACTTTTTTGGACTGAATAGTGTTTTGACTTAAAAGTTTGTAAATATCGAAAAAATGCTTGGAAAAAACTGGACTTATGTGGTTCTCGAAATGACCGATTCAATTGTTATCAGAAAATCGTGTATACAGTAAAGTAAACAATACATAACGAGGTACACCCTACATGAGGAAAATAATTAAGTAATGTTGTAAAAAAGTAAACATTGTATCTTCTCTATGCTTTAGTTTGACTTGTACACATCTCGAACGGAATTAATTACTTAAAGTAATACATTTTACAAGGTTAAGATAACCACGATTTATTGTTTCAAGCACATTTTTCGAATAATATGATAAATTAGCTTGTTTATGTGTGAACTCCCATAAGAAAATTGAGTATTTAAGCTAAATATAATATTGTCAGTATTATTGATATTTCTTTTAAATACATTTGATGGTTTTTATGCGATGTAGGGCTATAAGCAATCGTACAAAAATAAAAAAGCTATGTTTGAGTATTTTAAAGGGAGTTTACACGCTCCGACTTATATGGTATATATACGAATCTATGTTTTATCGATTAGAAGAAATGGTAGATCAAATAAGACGAGGTGAAACGTGTAGATGAAAAAGGACGTCTAACTGAAATTAAATGAAATCCGTAGACGAGCTTATTTATTTGTTTATTTATGTAAATAGAAGCTAGGATGTATTAATGACACCCTGAAGCCGATGAAGGACACATTTGTGGCCTTTCGGCTCAAATGGCACGAAAAGCTCATAATATTGTGCGATTGAAAATGATATATTTATTTGCTTTGAATGTTTGGCGAATTATACAGGGTGTGACAAAACGTTCTTGTGGTGACATAAGGCCTTATTAAAGACCATTGTTAAAAATACACTCTGGGAAGCCATTTGGTGCATTTTTGTTACATCGAAGCACCATAAAGGACAAAATGCAGCCCGTTTCGAGGACGGATGCTTCTACCACAATTTGTTCGGGTGGCTGGGCTGACTGGGGTGCTTCCACTCAGATGCTAGAGCAGAAGAACGGGAAGGTGAAGCTCAAAATGGGTCGTGACGCATTGCACATAAAATTCGGTATTCCAAAAAGTGCAGTGGGAACACTCACACACGCCCTTAAGAGTGCAGGGCGGCGCCGTTATCATCGCTAGAATTCTTTGCTGCAAGGACGTGCAATTATCTGCGCATATTAGAAAGCTGGAAAGAGGCCCGGGAGTTCTGAAAGATGCATTTTATTCGCGAGCTCGTTGGCTGAAAAGGACGATTTAATTAAAGCGCGCATGCTAAAGGAATTTTAATTATTCCATTGAAATGTTATTGAGCCCCCAGCCATTATACCAGATGCCGCTTGGGAATTTACGGGCCAGGATGATAAAATGCAGATTCATTGAACCGAGGGGGTGCTTTATCCTCGCGGCCCATTCCTTGCTTGGAACTGGAATTACTTTGCAAATTGTGTAATTATCACGGATTTTCATTGTCAGGGCTGTTTTTTACGCTAGATCAGATCCCTGCCACCACATAAATGGGGGGAACATTACCAATGCATTGGCTTTCCGGGCAAAACTAGTTATAAATGCTTTCAGCATATTTATTAAAAGTGTGGGGTAGCTACTTTTAATATGCCGCGTGCCCCGGCGTGCCCCGAACGCTTAACAGATTTACAATTTCACCTGAAACGACTGGCTTCCGGAAGATCGGTTCGTAGGCAATTATGCGAATTTACAGACAATTCATGATACTTTACGACGACATTTTAAGGTGGTAATGGAGACAAACAGATGGTTATTCGCCGGTTTTATAGATTCACAGAGAAAATAGATATTATGCATCTGGAAAATGCATTCGCCACTTAGTTTGGATTTCCCATTACCAATACTCGTAATTAAACAAAGGAAATAGGGCCAGGCATATGATTTTTAATGCCCGTTGACTCGTTAGAACCCCAGAAAAATCTCATAGAAAATTTGGAATAAAAAATATATAATATATTTTGAAACTTTCCAACTACATCTTTCATATCATCATTCCAAAAATAAAAAACAAGAAATAAGTAACGTAATTAAATTAGATAATTAAAAATATATATTTTTCTTCTACTTTCGAACTATTGGAAAGCACGTTGGTTTGTAAGGTTTATTTATATGTATACCACTCAGTATATGTCACGTTAAATAATCCAAGCTGCATTGGGGAATCGCAAACATTAATTCAGGTAAAAATTGGATAATATTTAGACGGTATTTTGACATAAACAATTAAACAAGTAGCACAAAACATTCTGACCAATAGCATTGCTGCTGATTCGTTTTATTCAACAGAAATTAAAAACCTATACGATGTTTAGAGTCTATTAACAGTTGACATATTATTTTGTTCTTAGTATACATATATCCGATTAAGAATTAAAGGGAAGTGTCGTTAGTAGATAAAAATTTTACTAAATCCCAACTAGGCTTTAAAGGACTATTTTAAATATGTATAATCTCAACCATTTTAAAACTCTGCCCTGCGGATATCTTCACGACTTCCACAAGTGTTGGTATCACTATAAATACCAAATCCGCTGCAAAATTTAACGATTGCGAAATTTCTATTCCGGAACCATTCACTTAGAAGGTGGTATTGTACATTCTGAACCCTTCTGTGCCGATATCACGTAAATGATACGTGTCTGCTTCTTTAGGAATGTCGCACTGTGTAATGCGAATAGATGCATACTACATCCTCCTTCGTTGCATTCCTATTTTTTTCGTCCTTCGAACAACTTTTAATTCCGCCAAGCAATTCTCTCTTCCAAGGAAGCTCTTTGCTCCTTTCAAGGAATCTACCCATCACGTCTTGCCGCGTTCCTCCTCGAAGGGCTCTGATCAGAAACACATAAAACTGTACGGGTGGTTGCTTCACCGGAGTGCAAATTCCCGGAAAAGCCACCTGAGCCACTCGGCTCGCCCGGCAAATATCCCAACGGAGCGCAATAACATCTGCTTTGCCTCAATCACACCTTACGAGCTTTGTAATTGACCTCCTTTAGGAGCCGCCCGTTGAAAGGGAGTCTCCAGCTATAAATACACGTATTAACAGCTCTTGGCGGCGGCGCGGTTTCTCCATTACCACGATGAAAGACCGCCGTTCCCTTCCTTTCTCCCTGTCAGGGAATGATATGGAATAAATTGAAGGTGCCGGCAAGGTGCTTTTACATACACCAGTACGTATTGTAAAAGTACATATTTCTGGAGATAGTCCTTTCTATGTAGCACGGCAAAACAAGTTGCTATGCGAGCGAAAAACTACCGAAAATTTGCATAAAATGGAAATTGGACGTGATATCACAAACAAATAGATCCTTTTTCCTCTTCTAGCCCGCCAAAATCTTATAAGTGTGAAATAAATTTTTCACATTACCCACCGTATAGTCATTATCTTGCAATTACCCTATCTGCGATGCCAACTACGTCTGATAGTGGGTAATTAGTTTTCATTTCGTGGGGTAGCACCAGCCAGGAAGCAAATTAATGATGCTCTCGATTAAATCGGGTGAAGCTTAGAAAATTTATCAAGAATTCCACTTTTCCAGAGGTGCTCCACTTTATTTTAATTTTTCATTCTATTCGGTATATTTGTTGCAAGTTTTTTACTGGCAACGCTTTAGGGGTTGTTTTACCTTTTTGTTTTTGAAATGGGGACTCTTCCGCTATAAAACTTTTAGTAGCAGAGCTTCAGTCAAAACATAAAAAATAGGGAAGCCGATAAAGCTATATGTAGAATAAAATGAAGCTGTTTTTAGATACTTCGATCTATTTTATTTATGTTTACCATGGGTGAAGGTGAAACGAGTTTTTCTACGGTGTGCCGGGTGGATATCATTAATCCGCTTTATCAAGTTTATCTAGGTATAAGTTAGTATTGAATGATTGAGAATTGTGTTTAATAGCGTTCTAAATTTTGAATTTTATTGATCAAAATAATTCTGCTTCAGAAAACCAATACATAAATTACGTACACATGTTTTAATGTTCATTGGAAGTTATGTTTCACTTTTCTCTTATCCATTTTTCAATTCTCTTAATAAGAAATCCAAGTTATTCGATATATAGGCGATAGTTTTCAAAAAAATTCAATAGAAAGAGATTTTTAAATTCACTAAAATCAAATTAAGATAGAGAAATGCCAAAAAATAACGTAAGATCTTCATGGAAATTATAAGAAGTGTGCTTTTAGGTTAAGTTATTAAAAATATTAATAATTTCTGGTCAATATGAAACTATTTTGCTTCTTATGTAATTTCAAAAGACAACACTTTAAGTGTCAGTGTTTTATTTCAAACCGCTTGAAGTGTTTTATTTTAACGTTATCCATTTGATTAACATTGTCTCGATTTTAAAAATATTTAAGCGTTTTGAAACAAACACTGAGAATTACAGCGAAGTTGTTTTCGAATTATACCATTCAATTATTAACAATACTAAATATTTTCAACAAGATCACACGCTTTTTTCCGAAATATTTCAAGAAGATCTATGTGTACAAATATTTTTCAAATTTGGACTCTGGAATGTTTTTTCTATTAGGATAGGATAGGACTACTCTTGAAGACAAAAAATATATATTTGATATAAGTCCCTTTATATTAAAAATTCAATGCCTTTATTTGTTCATGACGGTTTTACAACCTAAAATCGAACACATTTTTATTAAATTACATGTACTCGTATCATGAAATACATTTTTTGTATTCTAATCATAAAATATCTCCCAATTTTTCTTTTTAAGATGGTATTTGCATATTTTATAGTTATAGATCAATCCTGAATTACATCAACTCAACCGAAATGTTTTCAAGTTCCAAACTTTGGTTAAGTTTTAAAGGAGATAAATAGATTGGTAACATAAAGCAGAAAAGACTAAAATGATTTGGATAACAAAAACTACGAAATTTTTGTTACAACGGAATTTCTTGGACTGCATTTCTGCATCTGTCGCCTATATATTTTCAGCGATGTTCTAACAACAATTTCTCCGACCTAATAAATTATTTCCCATCTGTTATCAACTCCATCCTCAGAGGGAGCAATTTATGTACTTTAAAAACTCGTCTTACGAGTACATTCGATGAATCCGCATCGGAAAAGCGAGGGCAATTTAATACAGGAGCCCGCCTTCTCGAAGTATGTGGAGCAAACAGTGGGCACAAATAGGGCCCCATTTTTCTTATCAGGCTAATGCACCTTGTTATCCGCGGGTAGTTGTGCCGCTGTTTGCTTCGAACTTCTTTATTTGCTTTAATTTTTGGCCCACTCCCAGGAGGAGTGGACGCCACTTACCTGGTAGAGATATCTTTCAGCAAACAGTAATCTTCCAGTGCCCTTTCAGAGTCTGTATCTAAGTAACTATGGTTTCCTTGGAGTTTGTTGTTTTGTTGTTTTGCACTATATCCACATCTCTTCGAAAATTTTCTTTCCGCCTTTTTGTTTTGCTCTATTTTATGTTATTCTAGTGTTCAGCTCACATTCTAGTGCCTGAAGTCCGGAAGGTAGACCTGTATCAGGACACTGCTCCCTATGTAGGTGTTTTTCAAATGTGAGTTCACAACTCCTAAATAGTGGGATTTCGGTGGATCCGAGGGGGATGGTGTTCCGCACAGACTGTTTCGTGGTCTTTATCGTCAGTGATAAAACTAGGTATGCGAAAACTGAGAAAACCAACGATAATGGCGGCGACAGCGAGGTGCGCTACACCTCGACACTATTTTTCTTCAGAGATACACTCGAAGGCATCAAAGTCATTTTCACCGTGGCTCGCTCACTCGGTATAAATTGCGATTTCAACGATGTGGTTGGTGCCTGGATGGCCGATTGTTCCCGACTGCGCCCAGGGAGACTTCCTTGTTCTTTCAACTTCCCTTTGTGCTTTAGTGCCTTTCGGTCTGGGGGTGCTCCATGCACAGGTCGCGCACTGGCTGCTTAATGGACAAGAAATGTTAACATTTTGCGGTTGGGGTTTTTCTCCATCCAAGACTTCGCTATTGTCGCTCAACGCCAACTCCTGCTGAAAATAAAAAATTGAAAAAAGCCAGGAATTAGTTTAATTCCTCAACTAGGACACTGATGTAAATGGAACTTATTTTGGAAGACTATACTTAGGTTTATAATTTGATAGCATTTATTCGTATTACAACTTAACTTTACTGCTTCTAGTCCTTCAAATCCTTCTCAGTAAAACTCATATTTTGCTGCTGCCAAAAACCTTCAGCTCCTACTTTGAACCTTTTGCTCCTTACTCTTGGAGGAATTCCGAGTTGAAATATTCAAACTATTCTGAACCTTTTACTCATCACTCTTGAAGGAGATAAAGGTAGTAAAATAGGCCCAAATTCTATGCAAAATTAAATCCTATTTATCGCCAAAAAATGGCATAAATTTCCTTCTTTTATTTAATCACTTTTCTATTTATATTTTAATATTCCATCACTTTTCTATTTATATATTGTGATTTTGTGAAATAGTAAATCTTTTAGTAAGATCTTTTTGGAATCTCTTAATTTTTCCAGCAACTTTTATTCTTTCGATAATTAAATTAGAATTAACTAATTAAATTCCCTAATAATGAGTTGGTGAAATACTGAAAATGCCCTGTGCTAATATATAAATAGACCACTAGTTGAAGTACGGGCACACTTATAATTTAAAATGAATGAAAATTTAGAGTTCCGTAGTGTTTTCACTAACTTATTTTTAGAGAATATAAATTGCAATAATAATAATCATTGTATAGGCCTATACCACCTCAAAGGAGGTTCAAATCCACATCATCGTTTGCTCCTGAAAATGGAATAAAGTGAATTTGTGCCATTTTTTGGAGCTAATTAAGATCTAATTTTATATTTCTTTAGCTTTCTTTTGCAATTTCACGATCGAATAAGTCAGATATGTAAATATACAAAGTTTTCATTTTTGTTTTGGTATGTTTGTTTTAAATATAGGTCAATACGTAAAATTTAATAAAGCAAGATAGTTAGTCATCTACAAAACCTTAATTAAAATTTAAGTACTTACGAAAAGAAATACGCATCAGATTTCAAGTTAAATAAAAGCATTTAATGAAACGTAAATATTTATCAGATTGACCGGTTCATAAAACAAGCACGATTCGAAAGATTAGAAGTTCCTGAAACTTTGTACATTATTTAACAGTAGAGCAATAAAAGTAGTATTAGTTGTATACGTCTTGAATTAAAATTACAAATTACTGTAATTGGAATCAATCGCAATAATTACAAAATACTTTGTAATTGGAATTGCCTTTTTTGGTAGATTACGTTACATCCTGCAAGTGGAGTCACATAAAATTATAATTGAGTACATCTTGTTTTAATTATGTGGTTTAAGTGTTAGCAACCCACAAAACCCTTTAGTGTAGATCAAATTTTATTCGATAGTTGATCCAATATTAAATTCTAGTTCCTGTCATATTTTGTTGGAGAAAAATGCAGTTTATCACTTCTAAAAACAACACAACATCACGTTTATAAAGCGTCTTAGGAACTAAAAACTTAATTTACCGAATAGAAACGAATTTGCCAACAATAATAAAAATTTACGTAAATCTTTCGTTGGTTAATTTTTATTAAATAAGTTAGTCGACGTTCTTAAAAAATATTCAATTTTAAAACTAACAATTGTAACACGATAGTAGAACAACTTCTTTCTACTTTTTTCAAAGAAAGTCTTCAAGATACTGAACTTTGTAGAGATCACAGCGGCGGCTTAAATAGACTGTTATTTTCAAAAGTAGGTGTTACACTTGTCACAAGTTTGATTTATTTAATGAAGGCTTTAACTTGTTGTTAGAAATGCCAGGATAACATTACGTCGTATATAGTGCTTTTGAGGATTACAAATGGCGTAAACATACCAAATGTAATAATCCGCAAAAAATATGGCAAATGTACAAAGCTTAAAAAAAAACAGGCGTTAACAAGTTTCTAAAAATATTTCGACAAATAAATTTAATAACTCATTACCGCATTATTACGGAAACTCTAAATGAGGGTGTTGAAATTTACAAATGATGATAAATAAACACGTTTATTACTTTGGTTATTTGTGTGTGCTTTAAGTTATACATGATCAATGGACCCTTGCAAAAAGTTAAGGTGAAATTCATTCACGAAATATAAACAGTTCACATTGAGGGTAAAAGTTTTCCTTCAAAGTGAAAATTACTTTACACATTTTAGGGGTTTTGATTGTTTGAAATTAGCACAGTGAAATAGTTTTTAGTAAAAACCAAACATTCAAAATCAAATATTTCTGCAAAACTAAAATCAAACACATTGTTAAGTTGTACATCCTAAAAAGATTTAGCAGGTGTTATTGTGATACTTAAATAAAATTTATCATTTAAATATCTCAACATAAAATCTTCCTTTGGTCTTTATCAAATATGTAATTAAGATTACTTATAAAATTTTATTTTAAGTCTTCAAACAACCTCTTCTATTGCTCTTGACAAGAAGAGGTAAATATTTTGTATTAGGAGCACACAAATGAAATACATTAATCAAATTTTATGCTTAACATCAAACTTACTACAGGAAAAAGTTAGTTTAAAAAAAACATATCCTTGCTAGCGTCCTCTTTGGCAGCATATCGTCTAGTTTAATTTAGAGTAAATTTTACCAGATTGCTTATAGCCGTCAGTGTGTTTTCTGTAGCTTTATGTGTTTGAATTTTGCTGCTTCAAAAGAGCACGGAATCGAGATTTCTCTGTGCATCTTTAATGCACATCATTTTCCATAAATTATGCACTGGAAGAGTCGGAAGACTAAGGTGGGATCTACGGTTGCAGATTACGGCATCTGCAAGGCGCCCTCAGTAAGTGGTTTGAGAACTTATAAAGGTGGAAACGCAGTACGAGTATCTGGTTTCCTGAAATTTATGGCTACTAATACTAGAAAGTCGTTTCCTCCAACTAAATTTTCTAACTTAATACTTTAAAATCCGGGTTGAGCTCTCACGTCGCGCAACTCTCGGCGCCTGTTGAATAATTAATTATTTCGTGAAACGAAACGATGGTTCTTCCGCACTGTAGCGGGCATAAATACAGCGATCTACTAAAACGAGTTGAAAATAATTAAAAAGAAAGTAATCACGGCCTCGGAGGAGATACCTTTAGGGATTCATTTGCGAATTACATCGCCTAAACCGAGACAGCAACTGGTCCTGGCAGGATTTTAAATCCCTTCGGGAAAATGCAAATTCTTTTGCTAAATATTTACGCCTGGAAAAATGGAGCAGTATCATCATCGACTACATCTGCCCATCCCACATTAATTTAATGCTCTACGCCATGATTTAATAATGAAATGATTCAGTGCAAGAATCCAACTGACATTTCTCAAGAGGAACAGGAAAAAGGAAAAAATGTAAAAAAAAAATACCCCGGGGAAAGAAAAGGCGGGAGGAATCTCTGTTCCTTGAAAGGACAGTCAATGCCCCGGAAACCCTTTCTATGCCACGAAATGTGGGTCAGGGGTTCACAAAAATGGGAGTAGTGTTCATGATTCCAAAGAAAGAAAATTTTAATCTGTGACGGGCTCCAGCGTTCCCAAATACCCGAAAACTTCTCCCGGTTTTGCCTCTCCCAAATAAATTGGAACGGACGTGCTTCAATACCTCCACTTTAAAAATGAATCATTAGCGCTGCTGTGCGCAACGGCTCCTGAAAGGGACTCCGAAACGGGCATAATTAACTTTGTACACTGCGGTTCACACTGGAGGCAAATGAGCAGGTCTCCCGAAGTATGGGTCGGGAGAGGAGACACGTGTGAGATTAAATATGGCTCGAAGGTAGTAGCACGGCCGAGGCAAAGTGCCTGTTATTGGCCTGCTACCATTTAATTAAATAAACTCTTCACCACTGCAAAGGGCCCTTAATTCCTGGCAATTCCCGTCACTAATAACGGGCAACAAAAACCTCTTTAAAGTATTTTTCGGAGGCACAAAATTGCCGCGAACTCTAAATAATGCGGTACATCCTAAGGGGATGAAATGTTACCAAAAAGAGGAGTCTCAAAATTCCATTCCAGCAGGATAAAATGAATTAAGGAAATTGAGATTAGAAGGATACTATGCAAAATGTTTTCATATTTATAGCGTTCTGTCTTTTATTTACGATTCTGTAATTGGGGCAGAGGGATAAAATCTACTCTTTGTTTCAACAATTTCTTTCTTTGATTCCAAAAATCGATTTTTAGATGTTTCTTTGTCTCATATTAGAAGAAGGCAAGTAGGAATTATTTTGTTACATATAATCGAAAGAGATGGTTTAATTTTAATAAATTATCTTCCATAGGATTTTTCGTAGTACCGAAAATATGGTAGTACTAATACTAATAAAATTATAAATATTGTGAATATAGTGATATAGCATCACTACATACACTAGCAGATTATAAAATAAATTTCATTTCTTTCCCATAATGTTTGGCATGATATTCATGTGCTTTTTTGTTATTTTTCTTACATCTTACTATTTGCAAAATAATATTCTTTTAAACCAATAACCAAAATATCCATTTTCATCCTTGAAATTTACTTGACTTTCAAATGTCCTTTATCCCTATTTGATATTTCAAATCTATTCTGGAATTACAAGATAAAGATAAAATTTGGTTCTTGTAGACAGTGTGCAAAATAATAAATCCGACTATTCATCACAGCTGAAAACAGAGTTTAGTCTGTTTAAAAGTAACATTGGACAACATTTGTTTCCATCTGATCAAAAACTTTCCTGTTTTTAATATAACAAATTTACGATGATAGATAGCATACTTTTTATATATATAATAAATTTTCTAAAAAGCATCCTCTGTTACCCATAGCATTACATTTATTTTACTGGAAGTTATGTTTTACCAGATTTAGACGTATCTGCTATGCAGTACGAATTTTGAAGGGATTTTGGTATATATGATTTTGGTTTAAAAACTGTATTTAATTTAAAGTCAATTTTAAGGTGCAGTAAAAGCCTGTTTATGCGTTTATTTTTATGCGGTATAGAGAAAAAGTACCTCAAGATGTATAATATAAATAAAAATAAGAAATTTGACGATTATTTTGCCGATTTCTTTAAAAAATTTGTGCGCAAAAGGTTTCTAGTTAAAAATCTTGCATAAAAAACAGGTTTGAGTGTATAATGAATGGATTTACTAGACCGCTTAATTAATTTATAGTAAAATAATTTTTTTTTTTTTGACAAACTCGACTAAAATGGTTGAAGATTAAAATCCAGCCTATCAAGCGTCAAGAATGGCTCTTTCTTATCGTTTCAATCTTATGAAATTTCCCGTCATAAACGTCGTAAACACTGATTTCATCCAACATGAGATACATAGAAGATGACAAAAAAATCACCGAAAGAACTTTGCTTATCCTAATGGATTCCAAAGATTACTTGTGGAAACCGACCTAGAGGTTCCCAATGCCGGAATATTTCGGGGGCCATAAAAACTGCCAAAAATGTCATTAAGCCATGGTATCAGATGGTATTAGCTTATCGATTTCTTCGTGTTCGCCTTCAAACGTATGCCACATACAGTGGAATGTTCGATTTTGGGTACTCCGCGCCTCTTCGACAAATTCTTACAAGGAGGGGCATATCAATAGCAGTTTTCTGCGCTTTCTGTATGTAGGACACTGTTTCACGTCCCACAGATATTGCAAAAAGATTCCTGGAAGATTCTGGGATTTATTTGGGGAGCGCACAAAGAATTTACAAAAGCTACAGAGGAATGATGAAATTTTAAATTTCAAAGTACATTTTAAGCACGATACTAACAATTGAATTGGCTCTGGGTGAGAGAATAAGACTTATTTTCTTGTCGACAGGGGTCATAACAACATTTCGTCCCACGCGGGTTGCTCTATCTAAATATAATTTAATTTTCTTGATTCTGTTTCCGACAGGGCGTGTTCATTAAAATGGACATATTTGCATAAATGCAAAATTTTGAGGGCAGGTATGGTGAAAATGTTGTCCTCTTTGAATTTAAATTATGATCAACGTAGCATCCGTTTCAAATTCTCAAAGGAAGGACGTTTTAATAAAATTTAAAATATTTGAGTATATAAGTTTCACAGGTCATTCGAGAGAAAATGTTTTGGGATTTTGTGAAAGTTAATGAAATTAAATAATAAGTTTCTCAACACAAACCATGTCTTATATTTATATTTAGGAAATTTCAGCATATACATTATTATGCTATGAAGATATTTTATAAGGAACCATTATTGAAAATTGAGCTAATTTAGTCAAACTTATTTAAATTCTTAATTCGATGTTCATATCAATATTAATCAAAATGTTAAAAGTTTAAAACGTATTAAAATTCTAAATAAAAAAATGCAAAAATTATATATAATACAAAATACACAAAAAGTTATACTTGTATTTCATTGAAATTGTAAGTAAAGACTTCACGTATAAATCAAAATCAGTTTATAATGCGGAATTGTATTGGACCGTCGCCAAACAAATTTTAACCGCACTGCGTAAAGCGTTCGATTTGTAATAATTTTTGTTCATACAAAGATTCACGAAATCTAATGTACGTACACATTTTTCTGAGGATATAAATATTTTGTTATTTGGCAACAATGAGTAATAAAAATTTTAGGTCTATTGCGTTTTTATTAAACAGAAAATGTGGGTCGGCTGATAAAGACTAGAAAAATAACATACTTTTAGCCATAATGAAAATGCTTGATGCACTATTTTAATATAGAAATCAATAAGTTTTAAGAATATTGCAAACTGTTTTATATCCATTATTTGTAGAACAAATAAAAGTAAAGGCTTTAGTTAGCATTTTATAACAGGGTGCACCAATACGTGCTTCTATTTAATAAAGTATATACGTAATTATTGTTTATAGCTCAATCCGTTTGCAATTTCTTCATAAAGCTCCGCATAATATTCAGATTGGATTCATTGGATACTGATTTGCCAACACATTTTAACTAAAAGCAACCCATTATCACGCAAATAAAGCTTGGAATCAAATCTTAATCATGACGACTTTGTTACACAGCAGTATTAAAAAGAATACTTAAATTTTTATTTTTATCATCCTATGGGAAATTTTAATATCTATAACAGCACGGTTTATAACCAAGAAGGTCAGAGATAGAACAGAATTTTATGCGCTCAAAAAAAAGAATATGCGTATTAACGATTATTTCTGGAGGAAGTTACGGATAGCGATGATGCTGTTGGTGATGGTCCTGTAGTTTTTTGCTTCAACATAGAGTGAATTAGGAGCTCAATATTTTATATATAAGAAGCATATTCTGAATGTCTGTTGTTTTAATGTTTTTTCTTAAGCACTTAAATTGCAGATACGGAAATTCTGTTATTTTACCCATAACTATAAAAAAAAATATATACATAGTTAAAAAATGTTGTGGAGTAGAATCTTCAGTATAATTTTAAGAAAAGAAAAAACGTTATATATAATTTTATGTTAAAGCATTCTCACATCAACTGATGTGTACACAGGCTCTAACTCATACATTTTAAGGTAGAATTTTAGTTTAACGTATTTTCAAGGACAGTTCTGTAGAGTTCAAAATATAATTTTCAAAGTTTAAAAGTTATAGGTAGGTAATTACCACAAGTCGTGATATATGGAACATTTGAATTAATTTTCTAACAAACATACAAATATTTCTATGTGCTAAATTAAATCATATAATACGTTCATAAATTTTAAATACTTGCAACGCAAAATGTAAATTTCTGCTTTTAACATTGTTGAATTCACATATTTCCATAAGGGGCGGATGGAGCACGAATTATCCTCCCCACATTAGATACATGCACATACTTGAAATCATATATGGAAACTACTTCCAAATAAAGCCGAAACCATTTGCTTCAGCAAAGCTTTCTTAAGGTGTATTCAAGAGCTTAGTATACTTGAGTAACCTCTTACTCGCGTTTTTGTCGGATTATTTATATATAAAAATTTTTTTAATTAATTTTGGTTTATTTTATTTTTCCATATTTGTATTTACATTATTTAATTATTATTTATTTACTTTTGTTTTCTTAATTTTGTTTTGTTTTATGTAATTATCAAAACATGAATTTAATATTTATGTAATTACTGGCACAATATTATGATTTTATTCACATTTTTTTGGATTAGTAAACCCAATGTAACAATTTGAAATCTTCCAGTAAATAAGTTGTTATTCTAAGAGAACGTAACACAGTCAATAATTTTAAAATATTTTTAGATCTACGTAAATAAAATTTTGTAGTAAATAACTTTTTTTAAGGTATATGACCTTATAAAGTGGTTATTTCGTTATTTACGTTCTTCAAAATGTGAGGTATAGTGTGAAAAAGCTCTTCAAAAATTAATTTGAATTTTCTTTTATTTTAGAGTTTTATAATAAAAGAGAAAACTATACGGGAGCCATGGACTAGTTATCACAAAATTAACCTTCAGATAAATATTTTTAAAAATTGAAACAATATGTTTAAATTACTAATTTTCAGTCTTCTATATTTAGAAAAAATATTTTTATAACGCTATTGAACAAAACAAAAAAATCATAGACATATTAAAACAATTGCGACAACTTATTCCACATAAGTGTCATAGTACTTGAGGTAAGTTTCACAGGTCTTTATTAAAATCGGATTTTAGGCAGCACCACATTTATTTTGGTGTTGGTGTTGGCCCGCAAATAGGTTCGTCCTCCTCCTTTTTCTTCATCGGTGTCATTGACCTTAGTTTTATTAGATATGTACTTATGATGGGTATATACAAAAATAAAATAGTAGACAATGAGGACACCGTTCCCCTAAAGAACGCAAATATAACATACATGTATAATAGATAGAAACCAATGGACAACTAGTTTTCCCATAGTGTAAAATTGTACGCAATATCGGACAAATTTAGCATTTCAAATTGGACTGAGCTCTGCGAATGTTCTTTCTTTTTGAGTCGAACTGAGATTATGGAATTTAGCAAATCCCTTAATACAATTTTGTAAACTTGTTTATTTTAGCTTCTTAATAATTGCGGAAACCCTACGATATGCAAACTCTTGGACGTACTTGATCGAGTTTATTTATTTTTAAATTTCAATAAGTCATAGCATTTAAATTTTGTACTTTGTTAAACTTGCCTCTGAATTTACGTGAATAGGATTGTGTAGAAAGAAGTGGATGGAACATACAGTACTTCTGATATCCAATGCCATTTGTTAGATTCTTGTTCCTTATTAAATTTAGCAAGGTATACAAAAAAAAATCTGAATATTTTTGTACTTACTCCCTCCAGAACAGCGATTGAATACCATCGACACACAAAGACCATTTTCAGGTAAAGAGAATTATTGAAAAGTAGGGACTTTGTGCCTCCGTAATCAGTAATTCAGAAGAAGTGGAAATCTTTGGTGAATGTTTCATTCTTGTGTCAGGGCCACATGTGTGTATAAATAAGACAGCCTCTAGGATTGTTACTTCGTTGAGTTCGGTTTCGTGCGCTGGAAGACTTCAAGATGCCAATTTCGCTTTAATCCGGCAAACCGATTCACTGCTAAAGCACACATTCGAGGCACGTCTCCTGGGTCAATAAACACCATTCCCGGCAAGGCAGAGTATATGGAAATTGCAAGGCTCTCAGGAGTTTCAGGTTTCAGGTTTCAAGTCCCAGATCCCAGTCAGTAATTCCCTTGGGCACGGACTGCCGATCGAGGACAGTTAAAGGCTTTTTTACAGGGTGAGCAAGCGAATTTTATTCAACTTCCTGAAATAGTACTAAATCCATTATGATTCTGTTCGAGAATTGGCACGGGCAGAGGAGTTTCTTGGAGAGCGGCCAGACCACCCCGCGACCTCCATCGAGGTGGTCAGGGGCGCCGGCGGATGGATGGAGCTGTGGGGCACTCCGACTAAATCACATCGGCAGAAGTCAATAGGTGAGTGGCACGGGGACCGATCGATTTTTCGATATTTAACTTCATTAATATTTATCAAGAGAAGGGCACGAACTATGCGCTTTGTACCTCAATGCTTTCTATTTTCTTGTTTTTTGATTGAAGATGGTTTCATGCTAGTTGCTGGATAATTTAGAAATCATTTTCTTGGAGGGCAATTGTTTCCGTCAGAGACCGACTTTCGCATGGTCATTCGTGCCCGGAAAAAGGAATTTTTAAAGGAATTATGTTAGCAAATTAGGCCCGTCGACTTCTGACGATTCACCTGAATGTGTTGGGTTTCATTATTCATGCACGGGATTGGCGGTCACGGCAGCCGTTCCCGTCGCCAGAAAATTGGTTCTTCTGTCGAATTTTAGATGGGTGTCGGGAACGGTTCGCAAAAAGGCTTTCAAGTGGCAATTCTAGCTAAGCTTATCGGCCGTTTGAGCGACGTGCCATGAACGTCTCCTGACCGCTCGGGTGTCGTGTGACTTGATTCCTTTTTTATCTTCCTTGCACTTCGCCCAAACGGTTGAGTCCCGGGGCGCTCGACTCAATTACATGTCGCGCTGGCTGGAAGCGTTTCAATCAGATGCAGCATAATCATATCAGCGATAATCTCCAAAACCATCTGGCAACTTGGATCTAAATTAAAAGCTCAGTTTCCAATTATCTCGTGTCGTAGGGCGCGCAGTGGCGGTGCCCGGGAATGGGAAAAAAATTCAATCAAGTTAAACAACCCAGGTATAAAATTGTGGGTATTGCTCGCGGGTAAAAAGCTACACAAACAATTTAAGGACTCAGTTTGAGTGGTTTTATTTTAAATGTCGAGATTTACCCGATAAAAAATTGGCACAACTGCGATCGGGATTGGTATAAAATCATAAATAATAATTGATCGGGTGTTGTTTTTTTTTTTTTAACTCACATATTATTCTTTGACATGTTTTTCTGAAAATCGATATCGTATGCTCTTTTCGATTCAAAGTTTCAATTTTTTAGCTCTGACATAACGTCAATTTCACTTGATACAAATTGAATTAATTTCAATTTTAAATTCAATTTAAAATGAAAAGTTCAACATAAAATAATTTTAAAATAAATTCTTTTCAATTACGATAGTCTTCTATAAAAAATTATATTACAAAATGTTTCGATGGTTCGGAGTTTGTTCGCCACAAACGATTTTTGTATAGAAATTTGAATTTGAAAGTAGATGGGGTAAATTACAAAACGAAAAACATTTCATTTTAATTGTAGGGTTGAAATGTAGCATTAAACAAACCCATATTGTATCAAGAGATGACAAAGCGCTATAAAAAAGTTTTATTTACATATGGATACAAATAGTAAACTTGAGAAGGTTCATTGCAAAAATTCAAAATTGTTATTCCAAATGCAACGGAAAGTATGACTGATACGACGGTGTTTTAGGTTAGAAGGTTATAAGAGGCAGAATGTAAAATTCTAAATATTCTTTCCCTTTCTTAGCTAAGTAAATTCACATTTTAGAGAGACATACCAGATAAACGGAATATTCAAAAAAGTGTTTTCATTTCTGATGTATGACTCAGTAATTCTGGTGAGTAAATATATTTTTAAAATAACCAACAGTATCTGCGCTATAGTAAAATAATGAAATTTGTAGATAAATATAACTTCTAAAGTATTGAGGAAGTTTTCCCTTAGTTTCTACAATCAAAAGTTGTTTTTTATGCCCTTTAAACTTCATAATTTGTGGAATTTGGAAACTGAAAAGAATGATAAGTGTATGCTGATTTCTAATATAATTATAATTGAGTTTTATGTTTATTGATTTCAAAAGTTATATCCGCATTTAAAATTAAATATAGTAAAAGTGGTGACATTGACCAATAGTGAAACTGAAAAAAGATTAACATCACTCACAATAGTGGGAGTTTAACTCTAATGGTATCACGTGGTTTTATATTTTATTTGTTTTTAGTTTAAATTCATTTATATTTTAGTGTTAATTGTTAATTTAAAATAAAGATCCAAAAAACCTTTCGAAAATGCAATATAAAATAATCAATTTAATTTTAAAATTCAAATGTGACTCAGAGTCATATCGTGGTACGATTAGGGTTAAACATTTCACTGTGATATACCAACCATAAAAAATTTATTATTGTTTCTTTTCAGATGTATTTGTGTATTTATTTATTATTCTAACTTAAAATCTGAACGGCTTAATTGATTTTCATTAATCAGACTTGAAAGATTAAAATAAGTATACGTAAGCAAATAATGATTTTGCGGACAAGTGAGTTTCCTTGATGAACATTAATATTTACAATAAGCTTACTATAGAAATTATAGCCAAAGAAGAGCTATATTTTAAGATTATTGTTTGCCCATAAGGTGTAGATTACTATAAATTCTATATAAGATCTAAGTGTTGTATTCGACTTCGATTAGTTATTTGGGTTATAATATTTGTAAGTAGCAAGAAATTCAAAGTCATTACATTGCTCTTGAGGCTACTCACGTCTTTAAGGATTCTATCAATTATCGATAAAGATATTCAAGCATAAGTAGGCTTCCTTCTGTGGTTTCGAGCTCCGTGCCATGCAGTGCTACCAAAGTTGGGTGAGTTTGGTAATTATTAGAATACCTTGGATGGAATCCACATGTATTTCAGATTTGCACTTTTTAATGTAAACTGAGCGCTACATACATCACACCCTCTAAACCAGCCCTTTCACTACGAAAGGCGTATATGTACGCCCTCAATATATGCGTAAATACCCGCCATCTGTATTTTTATACTATAATACCTTCCCTATTTGACCTATTGATTCAATATGGAATTTATTGTCCTTTGAAATATAGGAACTAAAGTAGACAATCGTTTCGAAAGATTGTTAAGTCCAACGAATAGTATTAAATTTCCGGGTATTGTTTTGGTCACTAGTCACGGGTCTGCGCACCGCAGTGACTGACATCGCTGTTGATGTATTATTCCGAAATCGCGCCGCAGTAAAAGGGTTAATCGATTCCGCTGCAAATTCCCATTAAAAAAATGTTATATCTTAGGTCAACTAGAAAATTTTAAAAATGCTTTTTTTTTTTAATATCGATCAAAAGTAAAAAATTTGGTAGGAAATTCAAATTTGTTTTTGGAATGTCTACCATTTTCACAATTTGATTTTCTTTTCACATTTTTATGGTTCACCCATAAATTATGATTGTATTTAATAAATGTTTTCTTTTCTTAAAATACAGCAGTATGCGAGTACTTTAGAGGCTAGTTTAGGTTAAGTATAGCTTCCCAGAAAGGCACACTTGCGGCTTTTCTGATTCATTGCGCAGGAAACCACGGCTATACGTGGGATGAGATTCAAACCTATAGCTTCTGGGATGATAGTTCAGTGCGCTAACAACTGAGCTATGAGATGCAATTTTGGCATACAATAGGTAACCAGAGTGTATGAACCATATAAATATTTTTGAAAAATATCGATATTTCTCATATCATACTCATAGTACTACTTTCTTTTCAATATTACTGACGAATTAAGTATCGATAGCTTTAATTCGATGCCATATCTTTAAGCATAACAGAAATGTAAAATTATTATATTTTGCAGTTCTATAGAAACTCATACAGTAACCTACATAAAGTATACGTTTTTTCTAAATCACACGAAATTTTTTAAATTACAAGTTTAAAAAATGGAATGAATAGCAAAAAAACTGTGACAAAAAACATCTAACCCTTCGTGATAAGAGCATGCATTATATACGAGTACATTACAAGAAAAATAAGTTCTATCCTACATTCAAGTCCACGTAATATTTCGTGGGTGAGAGAGATCTTATCTGTGGAAAAGGGTAAAAATACTTTTCTTGATTTTTTCCCTCTTCTTTTTTTTTTTTTTTTGTAAATTTAGCACATTTTTCGCACCACCAAGTGGATGTGTATGCTCATCCTTTATTTTGCTGCCGAGGAGGGCATATTTCATGCCCTGGCTGGCTGTCATTATCAAGGCAAACAATACTCCTTACGTGCCTCGAAGATGAATAGAGCCACATTTCGACCGGGTATTCGGCTATTTTCTGAGTGACGTCATTCACAGATGATATGTAGTTAGCAGATGATTTAACTCGTTAGGAGAGATTGAACACCTATTTATGGAGCAACCATAGGTGGTGGTTTATTCAAATTGATTTTTATACCTTCGCCTGGTTCAGTCCCAGGAGACGCAGGAAGGGAACGACCAGACAGGTGCCATTAGGACTTTTGGAGCTTTTTGAAGGCATTTAGTCGATAAGAGTCTGAAATGAGACCCTCGAGTACACTTAAATTTTGGAAAGCCTATTCGGTTGCGTTTATGGACGTATTCTCTTCTAATTTTAGTACCTGTAATTAGCTCAAGCACAATAAAATTATCTCAAAGGGCAGTCTAGCTCGCTCGAGGGTACAGTTGGGCCTAAATAAATACCTCAAATAGCAATAAAGCACAAAAAGAGCCAGCTTGGTCCTTCACATGTTTATTTCCGAACTTTTTTCAGGTGAAGCCTTCGTCGGTATTCTTAGCAAAATGTCGGTCAATTAAATGTTATCTGATGCCCTAGGAGCAAAAGATGCGATGGAACGCGGTTCAAGATGAAAAAGGGCTACGGAACATGTGCGTATGACATGAATCGATTTTTACCAGAAACCCTGCTCAGACAAGGGCACTAAATGTGAATTCGTAATAAAATTTGAAATCCCCAACAGACATCGCTAAGTAAGAAAAGGCTTTCCGGGGAAGCTCTTAAATAAATATTTATGGCATTTAACCAAATTCGAATTTACTGGAAGCAGAAGGTACTCTCCTTTGCGTGAGGCAGATAATTCTCAAGATAAACTTTGAACTTTTTGGGGTACACTTACCTGGGGGCTTAAGTCTTATTTGAGACGAGTAGATTTTTCTGCTACTGCTATTGACACAAATAAATTAAAACCATCTTTCCTCCTGCAGAACGTAATGCCAGAGGTCAAAAGGTGAAGTCAATGGTTTTACTGGCACTGATCCAAATTCCTATAGTCGAGTAAATCCTAACTGGAATGAGGTAATGAAGTATACTATATATGCTTGCCAAGTTCTGGTATCATATAAGAGAATAAAAATAAAATAGACTTCCTTTCTAGCTATTCTTTTATAAGATTTTCTTTTAGTATCAAGCATTTGGAACCCCGCGAAGAATTTTTTTCAAAATACTTCTGGGTAAATAAAGACATACATACTTAACAAGAGATACAATTGTGTTGTTAAAAAACTTCCCTTTTTCACATATAGTTACAACAATACATTTTTTATTTACTTGCCTCTGGTGATAACCAGAGCTCTGAGAGTATGCAACTTCACAACCGTTTAGGTTTAAAATGTTTATATAAAATATTTTCTTCGAATTTTAAAGGCATTATTAGGCGCTTTTTATGATGAATTTTTCGAAATAACTATTGTATATTTTGGAAACTTGTTTTCTATTTAGACCATTTATTTTATTCATATCGCTATTATAAAAGCACCAAAACAAATTATTTTAATATACAGATATACCCTTAAAAAATTGTTTAAAATTGGGATGAGCAAGATTTATTTGTCCCTATTTTAATTTAATTTTATAAGAAGATACAATAAAGATTGGCTTTTTTCTATTATAATTGATCGATCTCGTTAGCGTTAAAAAATAAATATCTTCGTAAAATTTAAAGATATCGAAACGTGTCTCACAGTATTTTTATGCTAACATAATTAGCATTGTCGTCAGGTAGAAATTTTATAATTACATATTTATAGTAGAGATAAAACAACACATGGCAATGGTTATATTTTTATACGTATTATATACAAAAAAAAACATAAATTGTTTGATGATCCACTTGAACGTAATCTAATAATCTATCGCTTTTTTTTGGAATAAAAATAATTGGATGCAGGAAAAACAAAAAGATGTGCCATCAACAAATCGTTCTTCCAGCACTATCTGTTTGTGTGTGGTCTCATTAGATATGACCTGGTCCAATTATGGCTAATGTATAGTTGCACAATCATGATTTTACAGCACGATTTTTAGCTGACTACGGCTACATGGATGGATGCTAGATGATTCTGGGGGATGCGAAGGTACAAGAAACCTCTCTTGTCGTCGGGCAAACGAGGAGCGACCTTAATGGTCACTAATGTGCCCCTGATCTTTTTAGGGCTTGTTAATAAATTTTGCAGAGTGATTTCGACGTCGTCGTTACGTACATACAACGTCCACATATGTTGTCCAGAGTTAATATAATTGCAGCGGTCGAGATTAGCCTGAATTCACATGACGGACGAAACACGGGTGGACATGAGAAGCATAAATCGCCCATATACTTAGGAAGCCGAGCATTTTCAGAACATTTAATCAAGCGTTAAGAGAAGCCCTTATCCGGGGGTTAAAATTGCTCGAACTGAAACGTGACTATTTATTTGATTTGGGAGAATCCCCAGTTACTTTTCTATGTGGAAGTTGGCCAAAGAGATTTTCTTCAGTCGTACAAAGAACAGACGACGAAATCAGGGTAGAGCAGCTTTTTCGTATAATGTGACAACTCCCTGAAATGGGATCGACGTCCTGTCTTCAGTTGGTTTTGTCAGACTAGTTTGTAGTTTCCAATGATTTCGTCGAAGTAAAAACTTATCTTTAAAACCGAAAATCAAATGTCTAAAATTCTCTAACTTTGTTGCTTGCAAACATTTTTCAGAAAAGGGAATTTTAAACCAAAGTCATTTGAAGCGGGAGCAATTGGTTTGCGAACAGGAGAGAAAAGGCATTGGTTTTTCTTTTATTGCTTTTATTATTCAATTTAACTTCTACGCTATTTTCCTTTGACATTTTAAATTCAGTATTTCAAACAAATATATAAGAATATAATTGTTTAGTTAAGGTTATTTTAATAAGTTGAATAAATTGTATGATGTTTATTTCAAACAATTTCATCTATAAAACGTTCCTCAAACATTTTTACCTATTTACTATTTCTGTTATAGGTCAGTCACCAACAAAATTTTAAATGATTTATACATGTATCGAAAGCAGGTCATTTAGATGACTTTATGTATAGACTTCCTTGATAGAAAAAGTCCCTTTTACACAAAAGTCTTTGGGACCTTCACGTCGTGACTTCCGTTCTATTTACACTTTACTAAAAATATCTTAAGCCATTGCACTAGCTTCAACATATTTCAGTGAATAGAAACCAAAGCATCCATTCTGTACGTAGTTTTATATGTGTTTTAAATAGAAAAACTACATATACTTCTTTATATATGAGTGAAAGTACCTCATAAAAGAGATTCCTGCATTCAAGTACTTCCTGTGCAACTGCAGCTGCTCTGTGGATGCGTTTAAGCCCCGAGGACTAATGAATTGAACTTTCTTTTAGGCATAATATGCAAAATGTTTTCCCTCAAAAAAGGCTTTTTTATGGTCTCGTTTTATCTCTGTCATTTTTATTACAGTGATAACCAACTGAGTGAAGCTTATCTCAATCTTTAGCTCTCCAAATGAAAGCAACTTTTATTACAACCGTTGTCGCCGCGAAGAATTCACATTTCATCTTCCTTTCAATTTTACTTTATTTTGCAATTTCAGGCATTGTAATGGTGGTAACTGTTTTATTTTTCATAAAATTTATTACTCCTAAAGTCATAAATTTTGAACCGATGTTGTGTGTCAGTGATTATGAGCTATTTACTTTTATGGAACGTTTGAGAGTATTTCCATAGAGTAGACAATTTGTGAAAATTTACATATTTTAAAACTACAAATTCTCATTGGGAATTCATATTTACAAAAATGGTGTAGTCAGTAATAGTGGTAAGGAAGTTATTAAAGTTAATATTGTCACTGTAGTTGAAAAAGAGTTTTAATGGAGTCAAATATTCAATTATGCAACTTATATATATTATTTTTAAAGCTTATTTTTTAGTTAGCTAATGTGATACAAAAGTTTCTAAAATTTTAAATTTTATGGTGCTTTTCGTGTATATTGCATATTTCCTTAATTTCACCAAAATTCCAAATTGTGTAGTTCATGAGCTCTCTCTAAAATTGATGATCTAATCAATCCTAGGGATCTAAATATCAAAACACATATCTATCTGATAGAAAACAAATGTAGAGAATAAATGAATTTCAAATAAGCCTAAGCTTCTATAAAAAATTAACTTAGGCAAAGAACTGTAAAATTAAATATATTTTTTTTAAAAAATTCCAATAATAATTACTTTTTACGAAAACAACATACTATAGATTTCTGAACCAACTCTAGAGATCAATTTTTATTTATAATTTAATATGTAGGAATTGAATGAGAAATGTTGGGAGTGGACCGGGGATTAATAAAAATAAAAAAAAGGAAACTTCATACAAAATACCATCAATTTAAAAATTTCGAAGTGCTCTTTTTTTAAGTTTGTTTAGTTATGCGCCATATCAAAAGATTAAAATTGGAAAAAGCGAAATTGTCTGGGAACTGAATCAAACCCAATTCAACCACTTAACACTCCGTGTTTTATTTGCCATTTACCACACGGAGCAGCGTGCAATAAGTTTCTCAGAATGAGTAATATAAAATCAAATGAAACATGATTCAATATTAGATTTATATAGTATTTGTTCAACAAAAATGTATATATTAAATTTAGTATTATTAAAAAACTAAGGAAAAACAGCAATATAACTTTTTCTTAAAAAGAAGCATAATAAGAAACTCTTGACCACTATCATGTTTCTTCAAGGTTAGGTATTAACAAAAATCTATGAATATATATTTAAAATATTATAATTAAGAGGTGATAACTTTAAACACAAATTTAATTCCTACAGGATTTATGTTTTCAATGTGCCAATCTTGAGAGATTACATTTCAAATTTCAGCTATTTCAAATTTCAGTTATTTTTTATACGAAACCTAAGCTCTAAATATTCTTTTATTTAAAATTGTATTCTCTGACACGTAAGTATATTATATAATATATAATATATACACATATATATAATTAAGTATTTAGTGTTGGGTGTAGCCATGGGTTAGCTTTGAACAACGTTTAGCGGATAAGAGACTCTAGTTTTCTTATCTAACTTTATAAAGTCCTATTATTTAAATATTAGATGAAACTTACTCTATTGCCAAAGTTTATATGTTTCGTTTTTAAATTTGCTCATTTATAGTTTTTAACTAAGATTATTCATATTTTAAACAGAAAGATACTTTTCTTTATTATTTTTATAAATTCATTTATTCATTTATTAATCGCTTAATATAAGCTACTAAGGGCGAAAGAGAGGTGCCGAACGGAGGTTACGAGAATTGGTGCAGATAGAAATCCGCTGGAGCAGGGAAGGACAGTCAATCTCACCGGTAAGCAGCTGATGAATGAAGGTAATATCAGCAAGGTCCCGCCGCTTCCACAGGGGTTATAAGTTGATCAGCAAGAGGTGGTTTTCGTAGGGGGAAGGTTTTGATGGTCAGACCAGGGAAGGTCACGTAAAGCGAAGCGAAAGAACCTACAGTGGACAGCCTCAATCCTATTGATTCTATTGAATTAAGATGGAGACCACACTTGGCAATATTCAAGAAGAGGCCTGACGAAGGTAACAAAAAGAGATTTGGCTACGTAGGGATCAAGGAACTCTTTGGACCAACGCTTCACAAAGCCAAGCACGGAAAGAAACTATAATGTCCTATCACATGCCAAATAATTATATAAATACAGCAAATGCATACATCGGTATTCTTTTATTTGTATTTGTAGTTTTTAAAACTATGTATGTATCTTTCAGTTAATTAAAGTATAGACCTAATTTTTTTTTAAAAACTAAATAAAAAGTGCTCAAACACTAATTATAACATCTTCTTATAACATGCACTATAATGTACAGTTACGCTTACCTTTTTTGTAAAATACTTTAAGCACTACACTTTGCAACAACTTTAAAATATAAAAAAAGAAAAACACATACAGGACACAAAGACGCTCACCGAGTACTGCAAAATTCATCAATTGAGTATTGCCAAAATGACTAATATACATTCATACTGTGGATAAATGCGTTGTAGTTTTTCTATTGTAAAATGTTCTTAAATTAGTCACCTTTGCTTAGTTTGAAAATGAAGATGAACGAGCCTGTGTAATCGAAACTTTGTTTATTCGGTTTTTCTCATTTTAGGTTTGAGTAGAGAGATTTTATAGTTCACTTACTTTCATATTTATCACTGGGTTTTCCAAAATAATGTCCTCATAGACTGTAAATTCAATGCATTAGAAAGGTGTGACAGACGGACAGACGGACAGACGGACAAAACTAAATTATGATAGTTCGCAGTTGTTGTTCGGATCGCGACAAATCATTTTTTAAAGGGCAAATTGTAAGCATAATCTATCGTATACCAAATGGAATGTCAGTGCTTCGAGTATTACATTGAACTGCTGACCTCATAATCCATTAAAAGGACATGAAGTAAGCGCGTAACAGCTGCAACAAGGCAATCGAAAATTAAATTGTCCGTTCCCCAACAAAGCCCTTCAGTACCCTGACCTCCCAGTTCCTCCCGGGAACTTGATAATCGGAGATTGCTCGGCAATCCAGATGTATATACGCCAAAATATTGTATCAGATGAAGGGCGCCACAGTCCTGGAATCAGCGAGCAAAAATTGATGGTAATATCACAGAAGGCCTTCAGCCAAACTGAAGTATCTACACCAATAAATCAGGCCGGTCCCCACCCCTTGCTCACACGCACGTGTACACACAAACACCGGCATAATGTAGAGCTTTTGCCCTATACTCCCACAGCAGCACCACCTTCAATCAGTTTTATTGGAATATTCCTTTGGGGCCTGTCTCATAGTCACAGGACCAGGAGAGCTTTGGATTCGCAAATTCCACGCGAAAAGCGCGCGTACGTAAGCGTAAAAATTTTCACCTTCCACTTAAAATTATTCCAGGAAATTTGGAAAATTTTCCACGTTGCACTTTTGCGTGTGGTGGTGACAGATATGCCCGTCCAGATAAGGAAAAATCGATAAAATTTGTGTGTGGTCTAAATTTAGAAACCAGAAAAGAGGCAAACTGTGGCTTTTTGTGTTTGTCATGCGTTGAAATATTCCCCCATCCCTCTTTCGCAGGCTGCTTATAGGGGTGGGAGCGGCACTGAGACCGGCAGAACCATAATGCTTTTATTAGTGTTTGTAATTACATCTTTGCCTTTGATGAAAGCTAGACGGTATAGCAAAATCACAAAATTATGTTGAACAAGAATGACAAAAGCGTCATAATAAAATGTTGACATACTTGAAGATTGTAGCAACCTGTTTTGGAAGAAGATGGTGTACCACCAGTGCCACCATCCCTACTGAAAAATGTTGCGGTTTTTTACATTTTCATAAAATGCTTTCTGGGAGGAAACAGTTTCGTTTTCTTACGGTTACGAGATATTTAGTTATTTAGGTACATAGATACACATTTAGCCGCAAATTAAATTCATTACATGCGGAAATCCGCAAATTAAACCAGAGAAGTGACAATTTTCCTAATTAAATTCAATATGACACCTGTCAGGACTTAACACAATCCTTTTACAAAAATGAACAGTATGAGCCATGAAGGCTTTTATTTAATATATTGATATTTCTTCAATAATAAATAATACCCCTGTTATGACAAGCGAGTTGAAAATTCGCCGAATGTCGAACTTTTTGATGAATTAAAATATTCGTCGTATTACATAAAGCAAACGATTTCCACCCTTTTCTATCAGAGTAATTATAATAAAATAGCTTAAAAATTCGGCTGTGAAATTTCAAAAATTATGTAGAACTGATATGTCTATTTTATTATTTAATGATATAGAGTACCACAAGTTTCTCACCTTCCTATTCATTGACATTTTTCATTAGCCTTGGTTTAGTAAAAGGAAAAAAAGCGAATATTCGACAACTTTAATAGGGCAATTTTTGATATTTTTCATTTATTAACCATAAAGACTCATTATTATCATGCAGTAATTGTTTGCAGTTCGTAACGATTACGGTATGGAATTTAAGCAATCTTTCATATTATCAACGAGTATTTCATTATTATATGGTCTTAGATGTACACTAAAAAATAAAAATAAATAAATATACATAGAAAACTTAATTGTCAAGATTATTAAAATTATAAAAATAATAATACTAATGAAAGGTTTTATGTTTCTAGAGTGCAGTTCGAGGAGTTTCCTCAAAAATAGAACATATGTAGATATTTAAGGTAACTATCTTGTTTTCAATTCGATCCTTTAAAAATTAAATTTATGAAAATGACGATATTGAATTAAATATAAAATAAAATAAAATTATACTATATACATATCGAAAATAAATATAAACGATCCCGCCGTAAAAGATAATTTTATATTAGCCAACCGCGTCAGTTACAATGTTCCGGTACAGTAATCGGGTATCAGGCAAATATTCTCGGCGATTAAAATATAATTTATCAATTTATACCCTTAATAATACGTACATAACAATTTAATATGAAAATCCTCTGAAAGAATGGCTCAATAGATTTTAAAATGAAATTTATTTTTAATAATTTAAGCAAAAAACTCATTATTTATTATCATCAAAAGTTTTGAATTAGTCAGGAAACCCCTTATTAAATATTGGTGAGCCAAATCAGTTTAGCAATTTCTTACTATTCGTTATATTTTATTAAAACACTTACTCAATATTTTCGTTACAAAGTGAAATTACCTCGTTTATCGTGATTTTCCAAAAATGTTTCACATAAGAAAGAAAAGAAAACAGTAATAAAGACTGAATGAAATGTTTTGTGTTCAGTATGTCTTTAATCAAATTTCTCAATAAAGTGTAACCGGCTT
Source organism: Philonicus albiceps (assembly GCA_963969385.1). NCBI lineage: Eukaryota > Metazoa > Arthropoda > Insecta > Diptera > Asilidae > Philonicus > Philonicus albiceps. The sequence goes on from OZ017773.1 coordinate 33,790,634, forward strand.
GAAAAATTGACTTGATATCGATGATCTAAGCTAACTGCAGACTCCTGTAGGAATCCTAATTTGTTACACACCGAAATCTGTAAATCCAGATGGAGTGGGTTAGATGCTTCTAATTGAGCTTATTCAGCCGCCTCAACCAGCACCCCCTAACGTAACACTCATATAACGTAGGCGATTGTTAACCCAATTCGAATTGGTGTTTCTCGGGTTCGTTAAATTAGAGGGATTTGTGTAAATGGTTTTCTATGGTTTGTATGGCCTATTTTGGCAACTTGAAGTTTTAATGGTACTAGTACTGTGTTGAATTTAAGATTTGGCATTCGCTCCAATTTTATATCGATGGGTAGACCTTTTTTTCTCACTTTGTTGGTGGTGCTTTGTTATTTAAAGCCGAAACTAGAAGCAACCGCTCGCCGGGTCAGTGTTTTGTTAAACTCAGTTTCCGTGATTTATATAGGTATTGATTTCTTTTAGAGGTATATGCTGCAAGGGAGAAGAATCATTCTACATGTTTTAAACAAACAATTTCCAGCTATAAAATTTTAATGAAGTCGTAATTTTTGTTTTTTCAAGAGATTTTATTACCTTTCAGATACTTGCTATTTATATCACTTTAGGAGAGAAAAGGCTATAAATATTGAGAAGAGTAAGTCTAATTTTATTAATATTCTTTGTGAGAAAGTTCGTATGACCTCCATGTCGAGTATGTGCTAGTCGGTTAAAGTTTGAAAATTTACATAAAGTCGGCCAGGTATTACATTAATACGAGGAAGGAGAATGGGCGAGAGAATTTCGCACGTAGAAGTTCAACTTCAAAGACTAACTTCGCTCTAACAAACCGACGGTCATTAAAAAAGTTAGTAGACTCATTGACAACTTTTCAGGAGGTTACACAAAACTTAAAAGTATTGCAAACATTTTCAAAACCATATAACTTTTATGGCTTGGGTTTATGTAGACGAAGTCCCTTTATCCGAGCAACTTATTTCTGAATTGTTGTTGAAGAGCTCTAAATTGTATAACAAACAATTATAACAAAATTATCTGCTGTTATTAGATCTGGATTTCGCTTCAAATATTTACTAAACCTAGTTGGACACGAAAAACTACACGGCTTCTTAATCTTCTTATGTAGAGATAATTAAAATAGTTGTCCTTGTACAAAGGGCAATTAAAAAGTGTTATTCCTTTCATTTCATGTCACTAAGTGAGTACCCTTTTGTGATCATATAAAATAAATTTAATCATTGGCATGATACAAGGATTAATAAAACGAAAATCATCGTAGCATCTGAGTCATTGATAAGCTTTATGAAGTCACATTAAGTCGCACCATATTTTTAGGAAAACATGATTTTATTTCAATTTAAAAAGATTTTTATTTCTCTGTGTACAGAGAAGCATGTAGCGGAATACATAGACTACGAAAATAATTTGCAAAATTACGAAATATAAGGTAGCATAAAATCAGAAAAATTATATTACAAAAAAATAACTATTTTGTATTCTACAATAAGTGCAGACCGCAGCAATCGAAAGCTAATAAAATACATAGCCAAATACATTTAGAAAAATAAGAATTTAACACCAAATGAAAAACCCTATCAAAAATAAAATTAAATTACTTCGCGAGGTTTTATAATTCAACCCTATATTATTAACATAACTTTAGCAATAGATTCATAAATACGAATATTTAGTAAAATATTTCATACGTCGATTAGATCTTCTATGTACTGAAAGTTGTAAAACAAAAGTGTGATCAAATTTCGTAGTATCAGGTAAACAAAAATACGTGTTTATTTTAATTTTTCAATATACCTTATAAATATAATAAGATACTATGCAAATTTAGAAAGCAGCTGAAGTACATACAAATTTGGAGTAGGCAAAAATTGAAATGCACACAATGTCTAATATTTTTGATCTGAAACATAAAAACAGTGGCAAGTGTAAGTGAGACATGTAGACCGAGTGCTCTGTTTATATTAAAAGTATAAATTATATGTTTACCTTTAATGACTTGCTGTTATGTTTTCCTGGATATCAGAAGAAAAGGGTATCATAATAAAATACCACAATTTTTAATTAAAATGGCAAACAGAAAAACTAAATGCACATACAACTTTGGTGCTGGCTGAACAAAGTTAATATAGTTGACTATTGAAACTATTTTAAGCAAGCAAAAAAAAATTTAGTTAGTTTATTAAGAGTACTTTAAAAATTTCTAAAATTATACTACTTCTCATTTAATGAATTAGGTCGAGTACGCAACTTACAATACCGTCGTTTTTAAGCTGGTTTAAATTTCGTCATTTTTTCACAAACCTCAAATCACCTTCATCAGAAGACAGCCTTGTTGCGAACTATTACCATGCAATAAAATGATTACGGCTGTAAAGTAAGCACCTGAATAAAACTAGGAAAGATGAAAAAGACTTGGAAATATTTGTCCCAGATTTGCCCAAAATGAGAGGACTCTTTTTTTTACGTTGACAATGCTTCGTTTCACAGAGCTTTACAAATTCAGTAAAAATTGAAATAAAATTTGAATGAAAATTTTCTCGTCCTGCACATTTTTCAGAGCTAATAACTTTATAATGGAAAAATTTAAAAAATGAGGAGTTCGCAAGGAAAATTTATAGAAGAATATTTTAATGGAAATGCAGTTTAGATAGTATGAAAATGATTTAGAGCTCCAAAGATATAAGACTATTAACTCATATATTGATACTGTATACATGTTTTTTAGGTAAACATATGTGTATTAAAAACAATGAATAATTAATTAAAGTAAAATTTCTAAATAACTAATTTTACATTAACATTGTAGGTTAATATTATCTGAAACAAAACATGGAAATCATGCTTCATTTCTTGGTAGTCCTAACAGAATCAATAGTAATTTAGATCTTCTATCACTCTTCTTCGCTTGATACACTCATAAGTTTATATTCAATTCATAAAAACGATTATCATAAATGTTTTTCTGATAGTTTAAGTTCCGTACCTCAAAAAAGTAAAGCTATTGATTTCCACTCGAGTGAATTCGTCCGTCTGAGGACAAAACTACTTATATGTAACGACACATAATTTGTTTTTACTCGTATATGTGACAATTGGCCTTTTATCATAAACTAATTTTATAAATATGAATTAAACTCACGTATTTTGTACTTTGTAAAATTGATAAAAAATTACAACTGTCCTTTTTGCTATTTTAAAAAATCAATTTCTAGTATATTTCCAAAACAAACAATATAATAAATAAATAAATAAAATAAAAGTATGTAATGTTAAAAGATATACATATTCTATACATACATATAAGAAATTAATATGGGATTTTTTCTTCGAAAATTCCCTTCAGTTCTAAGAGAATTATGTAAAATATAAGGATATAATTTCATTCTTCCTTATATTATTAATGTTATACAATTACAGTGGCAATTGACAATTGATTACTAAAAATTATGGAATAATTTAAGAAGTAATTTAGCCTCGAAACATAAATTGATTGGAATTAATTTCAAAGAGAAGAACTTGAATTATTACCGCATATACTCGTATATTTTGAAAAAATATAATTAATAAGATTTTATTTTCTATAATCCTTCTTGCAGAAACTTTTTGAATATTTTAAAAACTTTGAAGTTACAACGCTTTGCTGTCAACCATAAGCTGGTTCTAAAAAGATGAAAGAGAAACTTTTTAATTCAGCAGCTTTTGTGTTAAAAACAAAAACCATCGCGTTGTTTCCCTTTTTGCAAACATGTGGATTTTTTATATTTATAAATATTTATTTTTATAAAACTCTAGAATTTTACGAAATTCTGTACGTATGAAAGTATGTTATTGAAATAATATTTTATATTACTGTTGATTTAAACTGTAAGTATTTTTATTTCGTTACCTAAAAGGGAAACTAAATGAAAGGCAATAAAATTTCTTTGAAGTGAATTACCGGAATTTATTCGATAATTCATTCCTTATGATTGAAAGAAATAAAATTGTTCACAATCTATAACAACTGAACAATAAATTTATTATTCATTATTCTGCGGCTCATGAATAACAAAATAAAAATTCATTCATCATTTATGAGCTACCAAATAATGAAACAATTTCGCCAAAAATTCCATAAAAATCTGAATATCCATTGCAATACTCGTCACAGTCCAATACTTGGAAAATTATGAAATGGATGGTGGGCAACAGCTCGAATAACTAAAAGCACGCATTATTCAGATTTTTATTCTTATATCTCAATAATTATTAATCAAAATTACACAGATTCTACTACTCTACTTGGTTTTTCCTTGAAAATAGTTTTGAAGGGTACTTAATACAAATATTGTTAAGGCTGCCGTTTTTTCATTTCGCTAAAATATTTCGGAGATACAGGGAGACACATATTTAGCAGACAAACATTTTTTATACGATACGCCTTTTCCAAATCTGAAAATGATCCAATTTAGATATAAAATTTTTATGAAAGGTCGAGATAATACAGAAAATGTGTTTGTAATTAAATTAACTTAAATTTATCAGAAATATCAACCTTAGATTTTCAAATTTCAAAACGGAAATAGAATTTATTAGCACTCCAGCTTGGCCTTAAGAATACCAAAGTAGCTTCAGGAAAACTGTGGATTAGACTTTAAAAACGCTTAAAACAATTTCCCCCGATAAACAGACAATATCAAATGAAAATTTTTATGCTATCAATTGAAACTTTGTGCTATAGACATGACATTCTCCTGTTTGAATCCAATCAAGCGTTAAGTATCCTCTTTTCGAGCTACGGCCCGGGTACTATCAAGCAGAAAAAGGCCAGAACCCTTGTATATTACGGGTAGCCTAATGGATCCCGATGGCTTTACTTAACTCCACTTCTGTCGAATGAAAAATACTTTGCATTTATGCTAGACGGAACAAAGTGCTTCCCATAAGAAAAAATAAGGAGGAAGCAAAAATAATAAAGTTGCTCACATGAATGGGACAGGTAAATGAGCCCAGGTGGATTTATTTTTGGGTTTTACTGAAGAAGGAAATTTAAGAAGAGCTTTCGAACATAAAATGTCGAGGAAAGAATGTTTAAATTCCAAAACGAAACAGTGCTGAAGATCTGATTTCATTACGCTCTTAAAATCAAATACTTGAATAACCTAAATGTTGGAAATTTCCCTTATTCTGTAATATAAAAATGGAAAATATTTCGAAATAGTTACTTATAACTACTAATTTATGGCTAATTTTGTAATCGATAGATTAAGTACTTTACTTAAAATTATCCTACTGATATCATGGGGTAAGCTCATTATATTCTATTTGTGATGGTATCAGTCAAAACTGAGTCACGTCATTTACACACAATGTTTTTATAAAAACTTCAACACTTATTAATTTTTACTAAAGCTTAATTAAAAAATGTATTCAATCAATTAGATCCTAAAACCCAGACTTTAGATATTTGGAACTGTTTGACTATAGAAATTGATTTAACTATTCTTATTAAGAACGATCATAAGTAATCATAATAAGAATCAATGGAATTAATGCTTAAATCTGATAATAGACTAAAATTTACAATCGATTACTCTTTTACAAGTAAGGGTTGGATAAATCGATTTTATTAAGGCATTCTTTTAGTCTGCTTGAACTGCTTGATCTCCATTTTTAATAAAAAGGAGGTTATATTTCTATATTTATCGTTTATATGTATATCTCTTTCTTTTTTGTGTCTACCCCGATTACCTGTTCTGAGATGGAGGGTGTTATTTGAATAATTTGTTTTTTGTTGGGATTCGAGTTTGAATCGAATTGGTTTGAAATTGGAAGGAAAGGTTACACAGAAGAGGGATAAGTTAAGGGAGTAGGTAGTATGGTTTGAACAATTGAGAAATCGGTTTTTTTTTTGCATATGTAGAACTAGCTATTCCCACGACTCTGTCCTAGGAATTAAATTATGTGTTTTTCTGGAATAAAAAGTATCCTATATTCTTCTCCGCCCTTTACATCTGCTCTATGCCAAATTTCATCCAAATATGGTCAGATGTTTCCACGTAAAGACTTCGTACGCGTGGAATTGTAGCTTTAAATTATATAGTTTTTTTGTATAGTGGATTGTGAAAGATTTTTCCGTTTTCAAGCGTTATTACTATGGTTAGATTCTAAAAGTATAGGTTGAAATAAAAAAACAATTAAAATCCTAATCACAAACAAACTCAAGAAAAAATTAAATTCACAAAACAAACGCAGTTAATGCAAATCTCCTAGCCAAATCAATATACTCTCGTATTTTAATCGTAAAGTATGTTTCACAACGTTATTACAACAATGGATATTACTATGGTCGTAATCATATGATTGCGCCGGGTGATTGTGTCACTGAGGTAAACTTCTGGAAAATGTCGTTAGCACGTTTTAAAAAAGAATAACAGCGCCTTTTCGTTCAACTACATCGTAGAAAAAAAGTATTTCTTAAAGTTTAAGTTATTTATTTTTTTTGTGGACCGATTTCGATTAAATAAATCCTATATGTTGCTCTGAGCTACGCTTAAGTTATCCGTGAACACTCTATGAAAATCCGTCCAATAGTTTCGGATATTAGCGTGTATAAACAGACAACATTTTTTAAAAATGATCTTTCTGTATGCTGTTAGCCTTTCTATATCACAGTCAGATTTTGGTAATTATTTTAACATATACAGACTCGGCGTTTCTACAGTTTTATTATTAGTAATAGAAGTATATACTATAAAGAATTTATGAATAAAATTTTATTGCAAAATTTAACACGTTTTTCTTTAAACCAATTTTTTTTTGTCGACTCTTAAGATGAAAATGATACACTTAGAGAACAATCGAATTATAGCATACACAATATGCATTCACAGTGCAAAAATATACAATAATTTATAAGATGTAATTCTTAAAATATTATAAACACATTTTCTATTGAAAACTATAGGTTAATATACAATTTTCATTGTATATTAAACATTGATGTATTTCTCTATTCAGATCTATGAAACTACAATTTCACTACTATGTATTTATATAGATATCAGATGTAAAATCATAGATTGGAATACACAAATTTATACATTGAGTTAAAACGAAAGTCTCTAATAATTCTTTCGTCTAATATTCGTTGGTCTTTGTTGTACGGACCGCAAAAAAGACTGATATCAATTAATATGATTTAAATGACTTAAATTTTATCTTGCGTCTTTTAAAATTAAATTGTAATATCACAAATATAAAGTTTTACTTGAGAATACAAATTTTGAGGCAATATAGATTTATATTACAATTTTGCGACCTGTACCGTAGATTAGGTACCCTAATCAAATAGTTAGTGATTTCGATTTTGCTTAATTGAAATCAAACAAGTTAAGTTTTTGTTTGCTAGATCACTGATTTTGGTATCGGCACGAAATTTTAAAATTTCAAAATAGTGGGCCTATAATAGTGGTATTTTAACATTTAAAACTCGTTTCCCACTTATAATTTATATCCGAACATTTAACTAAATATTCGACATTGGGATGAGAACTCGAATAAAAAAAAAACATGATATGATCCAAGAAATAGAGAAACAGTTCAATTTTCGGGTGAGTTTAAGCATCGAGTAACATTTTAGTAGATAAAATTGTTAGCAGCGGTAGTATGTAGGAATTGTCCGAAAAAGAAACGACTTTGACTATTGAACGGGGTTCAAACCTGTGACCTTCGCATTAATGCTTCACTGCTCTAACCAACTGAGCTACCCTTGGTCCACTTGCTGCCGATGCCTTTCGAGCAATTTTTATTGTGATACTGTTCGATCTACCAATATTGCGTTATTTCATATTTTTTATAGTTTTTAAATTGTTGACACTACTTCAACTAAGTTTTATTTTAAAAAAATGTTTTCTCTTTTAGTTTTAATGAATGAATGGTCATCTTAATCGGTGAAAAAAATGTGCTGCGGACACTTATAGTACAAGAAATTTGTTTTTTGGTATACAACGTCTATTTACAGAAGACCTTCCTGGACGTACACAATTTTCAAGGAGTTGTGCAATTCCTTAGGAATTTTGCAACTTTAGATTAGCTTTTGGCCGGTAATTTCAGGAATGTGGCCCTATTGACTCCCCCGGGGGGGCTCTTGCCGGGATAAGCATTAAAGCCGAAATAACTGGCCAGTCTCTCATAGTCGAACTGGCTCGGTCAATAATCGATCCCGTGCAGGAGGCAGTTCACGCTGTGAATATTTCTTAGGGAACGCAGAAGCCAGCTCCCCGGAACTCCCGTCCCATCTTCCTGACCTCAACTCGATTACGGGAGGACGGGGACGGCATTAGATCTGAGGCTGAGTGTATTCAGCAGCCAGAGAGTCGGGCCTCATCTCGCCAAAATTGGTGGAATAATTACTGAAACTAAATATTTTTGGAGGAAGTTTTTTGAACCCTAACCCCCTTTTTTGGGGTCATGACGACGAATAGATTTGGTAATGGAATCCAGTCGTCTCTGTTCACATCAGGCGAATTCATTTCGAATACCATCGCTGTATGGCCTGTTACCATCTCGCTCTTACCTTCGCAGGGTTTCCTCCGGCAGCCAGTCCAGCCAACTGCTTCGTTCTGAAAAAAACAAAAAATATCTGCACGAAAAAGCTCGTTCACTAAAATTCGTTCGGTCCACGCACACTGGCAGCCCACTCACTCCCACTTTAATGACGTATTCAATTCGAAATTCGTTCTTCTGAGTGTGGCTCTTCCTCTTGATTATCACAGTGGCCCCATTTTCCGAGTTGGCCCTTTTCTATGTGTGTGTCATTAATTCACCAGGAAACACCACGGAAAACTTTTCATGCCAAAAAATAAAAAATAAAAAAACATTCTATTTCTTATTATTTTTTTTTTTTAGAACTTTGAATTTTCACAGCACTGCACCGGCTCTCCACTTTTTCGTATGAGTAGGGATTTTTCTAAGTTTTCATAATTTTTTCCTGCGACTCGACCAGGAAGAACCAGCACTTGGGGCTCTCGCACGCACACACCGACCAGCGGAGGACGGAGGGCGAAAAACTGCATCCAGTCCACGGCCACTTGTCGCCAATTTAGAGCCCTTCTCGACCTCCCAGGACCGAACGGGAATCCTGTCGAGGATTTTCTGGCTAAGGGAAAAAATTCACTCACAAATTGTTTCTGTGGCGCAGCCCTTTTGGGGCCATTATCGGTGTACGAGGAAAGTCTCAGTGGCGGCGCACACAGTTCAAGCTTTCGGCCATTAATGTGCCCATTTTCTTAACACCGCTGAAGCTTTTCCGATTTTCGTCCCGGTGATCTGCTGGTCCCTGGATTGCGGGCAACTCGAGGATCAGAGGAACACACAGCACATTCACACACACACAGAGAGCACTACAGGACCTCCCAAAATGAAGACCCAGTCGAGCTCTTCACTTCTTGAGACCTCCCGTGGAACTGGCACATTTTCCACCAGCGGACTGTCTTCTTCCTCCCGATACACAAAATTTTCTTCCCACCAGTGGCCTGTTCCCTACGAGTGCTCCTCCAGGAGCTTCCCGACCATTTTCTCACCACTTTCGCACTTTTCTCAGCGGCTAACTGCCAAGTGATGAACCTCCAAGGACCCAAATAATAAAACAGGGAAAATTTTCTTCTACACTTTTTCCTCTAGCAACCCGAACGGATTGAACAATTTTTTCTATCTGCACCTCTCCGCCGAGTCAGTGTGCCTCCGCTGGAAACTAGCACGAGAAGATAGTTGCTGAGCCGAGCTCGGGTCCCACTTCCTCGGGACTCCGACTCAGGGATCAATGAAATAATGAAAATAGTGCGCCCGCGCACTGAAAAATACGCTGGATTCTCAGGGCTTTCCCGTATCGGAACACGACACCCCCAAGTGTTGGTGCGTAAAATTGTAGCGCTCCACTTTTTGGACGCTATGGCAGTATTTGGGCACCGCACGCTGGAAGTAGTTTTCCGGAAAAAAAAGCTATGGAAAATTCAGGCGAGTCAGCACAGGGTGGGCGAGGAATTTCAAAGTTATGCGAATTTTATGAGCAAACGCTACTAAAATAAATTGCCTGCCTCCTATCAACGTTGTACGACAGTCGACAGTCATAGGACGGGCATTTTAACCGCCGTCAACATTTGAGTCACCCCAGCTTAATAACCCCCGGCAAACGGCGACTCACTGGCCTCAAAATCATGTCCAATGCTTTCATAGAAAACTAAAGAGCAACTTATTAATGAGTAATAACTGCAATTAGATAAAACGCAGCATAAAGGCAGGCTTAATCACCATTAAAAAGAAATAAACGGCAAGACATAGAATTACCATAAACTGTGCAGGCGCCAAGGAACTCAAAATATGAAGACCGAGAAAATGTTGAATAATACGTTGAAAATATGATACTTATTGCCAGCGAATGTTTAGGTTCTTATTGCTAAGTTTAGTAAAACTAAATTAAAGAACATTCACTGACCAGACGTGTTCATCTGAATAGATAAAAAACTACTAAAACTAGAGCTCATCCGTCATAACATTATCATAGACATCACTATGCCCAAGCATCCAAATGAGGTTGATGTCAACCCCCTCAGCCAGCTGATTTAACAGGGACCGATAGGGACCTCAGCCATAACCCAAAGATCATGAATTACTAGATGGGACACTCGTGACGTAGTCCCTTATCTTTTTTCGACCTTGGTCCCCTTAGTACACCGACCTTGCAGATTTTGCTAAAAGTGGATAGTAATAAAGGGCTCACGCGTGAGAGAAAGACAACAATTTAGGGGGAGGCGGAACGAAAATTAAAATCACGTTTCACCACCCACCCAAAGCAGCGCACACGCTCGAACACTTTTGGCTCGCCTTTAAAAATGTACAGTGAAAAAATGTAAGCATCCGTATACATGCTCTGAGTGTGCTACCTGCCTGTTCCCCATTCTCAATTCAGGATTTCCCTATGCTGGAACATTTCCTGGGGACGGCACTAATACCATGCATGCAGAGGCACACAGCGAGCCCAACAGATTGGCCCGCCTTCATAATTGCGTGATAAAAAATCGCTGCATTTTATTGCCTACACTGTAAGTGCTCTAGATGAGAATTTTTGGCTGCCTATTCTTATCTCTTTCGTTCTTATTGGAATTTAGATAAGGCATAGGAAGCAATAGTTCTTTGCTACTTTCTCTAATGGAAAAATTTTCCCCAGGCAGTTTTAGAAGTTGCATATGGGTTAGAGCTTTAAGTTTTTTATAGAGAGTGTCACATCTAGTAATTCATGATCTTTGGCCATAACCTTTGCTTGGAAAACACTGCAATAGTTAAGTAACCGGAGTGATCTCTCGAGGCGTAGCTTTTCGGAGTAGATACCGTTACCAACTCTGCCTTCTATCTTAGATCCGCCAGTATAAATCTGAACGGAGTCTATGGTAGTTCTTGAGGAGTCTTCCCAGTCCCGCTTGAATGGGTTGTGGGATTTGAATTTATTATCAAAGGCTTAGTGGTAATATAATCCAAGTCAGGAGTGCAAGCTCTAAGGATCCTAGAGTTTCTATGGTCTATACATACATGCCCATGGTTTGACCAAATTGAGACTAGCGGCCGACTTGGTTGCAATATGCTTTCCAAAGAGTTCCACTAGAATAAAGTGGAAAAGAACATTAAGCGCCTTAGTTGGGGTTATTCTAAGATTTCTAATAGATTTCTATCAATCAATACAATTTGAAGAACTTATATTTAGGTCATCGCCACAATTTTTTCCATGTTCTCATAATAATTTTTTGAAAAGTATTTCAAAATCTTAAATTAAAATAAATACGATGTCATATGATTTCCGAAAGTAATTCTACACGATTACTGAAAATTAGGAAAATTTTAGTTCGATATGCCATTTATTAATACAAATCGAAAAAATATATTTAGCTTTAATTTGCTTATAAGGACTCTTGAAGATTTTTTTTGCAATAAAAGTGTGGAAGCATCTTTAAAGTATTTACATAATTTGCAACGACACTTTGTCTTTTGTCACTTTTTATTGTCGCTTTTTGAAAATTCTGAATTATATACCGATAAGTGTTCTTTGTATATTCGTTTTTTTTTGCGCCAAATGAACACTTTTACAAAATTTCATTAAAATCCCTAGGGAGATTCAAACTCACTCAGTTCCATAAAAAGTTTTTTTTTTATATTATAAACGAAAAATAATTTAAACCGTAACGAGAATATGAAATTTCTAAAAGGGTAAAACAAGGAAATTTTAATTTCGGTTTATTTGTAACTGGTAGTATGACGAAAACTTGCATTAATTATGATACGCACCGATTTTTATTTAGACTCAATCCTCTAAAAGTGAATTCTTGCATATATCGTAGACACCATCCTTCATGGTAATGCAGTTCATTTGACTATTTTCCTCCTCTCGCCACCGCGTCTCGGCTAAGCTTTCGGTGTATCCAGAGTTGTTTACCCGTTGTGCGCTCGTTACCTGAGTCTGGCAAAATTGATACCTTCGATGGTTTATAAGGTAATTGCCCGCTAAAATCACAAAAAAAGCGGTATTATAGCGAGGGATACTTTGCTGCTGCGATTCTTATTAATGATTCGTGCTGCCTGCAGGTGCAGCAGGTCTGCATCGCGGCCCATCACCGACCACTTGCGATCTCTCGCCGCACCTCCATCCACGTCTTCTCGGACCTCGGGCGGCGTCGTCTCCAACGTGTCGAGTCGAGGCGGCGACGGATTGAATTGATTCCTGGCGGTCGGCGGGTTCCCGCACGTCGCTCGCACCAATCCAATCGATGCCGTGACTTGATGGATTGATCTGCATTCTGCCATTCGATCCGTCTGAACGGTGTGACATGTTAATGACCGATTCCCGCGAGCCAGCATCTTCCGTATGCTGGAAATCGTCAAGATCGTCAAGTGACAATTACCTGAGCAATATGTCGGTAAATTGTCTCAATGTTACCTGAGAAACGCGAACGGAAAGTCTTAGCGATTTCATTTCGATTCGCGCGGTGTGAGGTTTCAGTGAGATCTCGCCGGCACGGAATCAGTGGAGTTTTGCCGATAACCCGAATCCGATATGCCGTGGGAGATCAATTCAATCGAGCGGACCGAGAAAGGGTTTGTACAACTGTTCATTACCTACGCAGCGGTTCATTTCTCCTGCGACCAATCCAATATTGTCTTACCTTGCCATTTCAAATAAATAAAATTTAAAAAGAAAACGGAGGTTTGACGGCTGCCGTTTTTGAAACACAAAGAAAGAAAAAATTCACTCGGCTGGCATCATGTAATTAAACACAGCGGTTCTTTATTATTAACCAGTAAAAGATACGAAGGCTTTGGCATCGGTATTTTAATTTATGACTAGCTGTTAAGTCGCTAATTTCAACATATTGCGAAGAATTTCTAAGTGATTTCCTCGTCCAAGTGCAGATACCGGATACAGTTGTATTACTAGCTAGATTTTCTCACTGTATTTCAATAATCGTATATTAATGTCTTCACAAATATTTTTATGGAAAAATTATACGTAACATAATAAATTTAAACTTGGTGACAATACCAAAATAGGAGAAGAATGAGTTGATATTTGTGTGTCTATTTTGCCGCCATTTTTCATTCTCGCGATTTATTGGGTGTATGCATTAATTTTAAAGATTTGTTTTTTGGCAAAATTCAGTTTTATTATAGAAAATCGTTGCAAATTATCCACCAATAGATAGCCACTACCTTTTTCCATATTTCTAGTAATAGATGGATTCGACGTCGAAATTAAGAGACATCTATAGAAGCAGAGCCAGATTTAAAGGTGTCAGATCCCTGGGGTAGTGGACGAAGTGCAGATCTTTTAAATTGAAAAATATTACACGGTGTACGGTGCCGTATCGAAGTAGTCCAGCGTAGATTTCTCCGCTTTGCGCTACGTCTGTTCCCCTGGTCTGATCGCGAGCATCTCCCTCCTTATGAAGACCGCCTGATGCTGATTGACCTACAGCCCTTGTGGAAACGGCGTGACATTGCTGATGTCATCTTTATCCATGAACTCTTCTCCGGTGTGATTGACTGCCCTTCCCTTCTTCAACAAGTTTCCTTTTACACTAACCCCCGTAACCTAAGAGCAGCCCCCTCTTTCGCCCAATTTTCCACCGCACCACCCGTATGCTTCGGAATGCCAATTCCCTCCCTTCTTTTGACTTCCACGTAAGCAAATCATCTCTGAGGTTTGAGCTCAACCGTCTCACGTGATTTCCCCTCTTCCATCCCCTGCTCCCTTAGCCCCTCCACCCATTTGCCTTTAGTTAGTTTTAATCCTAATCTTTAAGGGTTATTACTCTATAGCTTGTATTAAGCGAAATAAATAAATTTTAAAGTTTTTATGTTCTTGTTTTGCGTACAAATTTATGTTTAATTTTGTCTTTATACAAATTTTTCCAAAATTTTGATGTAGTCCCATCTTGAACTTTATTGTCTAATGTGCCCCATATACAAAATCAGCCTAGATTTTCTCCTAAACTATTTTTGTGTTAAGTCTCATCTTAAGAAATTTGTTCTCTAGAGAGGGCATTACTAATTTTAAACGAATGAAGAAATATCGTCAAAATAATTGGCTTGAATTCAAATATTTTTCACTGAGATTTGAATTTATCCCAAATATATTCCATGCTTTTAAGCTTAGAAACTACTTAAATTTGAGTTTTGTTAAACAATTTTTTGATAATATTATAATATTACAAAATTACTTTAAAGAAGTTATTTTCACATAATTTTATAAAATGTTTGAAATATTAAATGGCTGTATACTGAAAAATCTGTTACGGTAAACAGCCAAAACTCTAATTATTTGCTTTAGAGACACTCCAAATAAATTTATTTTGAATCCCGAAAAACAAAAGCTGAAAATGCTGCACCGAAATTTTCCCTCAAAATTGTTTGAACAGCTTTTGCTTACTTTCATTCGACATGAATAACTAAGATGTTAAGATACTAAGCTTGAACTAGACTTGACAGTGTGCAATCACAGAAACGGCTGTTCGAATAACGTATTCAAATGCTGTAGCGATTCAAAAAGTATTTGTATATTGAAAATAGTACCCTTAAATTGTAAATATGCTTTTTTGAAAGAAATCTTGAAGGCAATGGTGATGGACTGAAATTCAATTTAAAAATACTAATCTACTTCGTGCCCACATTTGCGTGCATTTAAATTATGCGTACTTACGCATTTAACATGGCAATTTATGGTCCTGACAACAATCTATTGAATATTGAAAAATAAGCCATATGCGCACATGCTTTCTGCTTATTTACGTCATGTGAACATATCCACAAGTGTTCTCCAACCTTCTGATTTAAAACACGAACATAAATGTCTAACCAGGTGATACAGGAATGGTAATATTATGGGACTTCTACAGGTTGGCATTGTTTCTACAGTGGACCTTATCTTAAAAAATAAAACCAATTATTGATTTACAATCAGATGCCAGTAAGAAAATATTTAACTAAGTAATGTTGTTTCAAAAGCCATAACTAAGGAAATAAAATAAAAGCTATCGGAAAACATTATTCGTAATTGCATATTCTCCTTACTTAGCCACTCAATATGATAACTATCCTTACTTAAAAACTTATTAATATTTCTTACGTCCTCCTTAATTTTTTATAACTTCAAATATTCACTCATACATAGACTTAATTGAGTGTTCTTCAGCAAATTTTAATAGTTTTTAAATTGCATAACCTTGCTGTCTCATATATTTTCTATGGCGCCACAATCAAGACTGTGATACATCGATATATGCGTTATCCTGTTGAAATACGAAGGATACATCTACAAATTCTGGAAGACAACTTAAACTTCTTCTCATTTGAAAAAATAAAATACTTCCCACTCCAATTTCCAATGCATGTACTTTTTGGGCAAAACTTAAATGGTTTGCTTTGTGAACCATTTTTAAAATTAGTTTGCCCTGCGATTTCTTCCATTTTATATTTATTTTTATTCCGTAAAATGTGCGATGTGTAGCGATGTGCTCTTTTATTTCGAAAAGATCTAACTTATTTTTTATCATCCATCTCGACTAAAGCGAATTTTGTTGATTCTTGTATTATTTGTCCCATTTTGGTTGCCATTGTTAGCCTATCATTTTCATATTCTTGAGTATCCAATTCTTTTTTAAACTGCATATATCCGCTATTATATTGTCTGATTTTATTAGTAATATTGCACCGTCTTAAAATTTGTTCAGACCGCAGACATAAAGTCAGAGAATAAAAGAAAGAACCAAATGTAGTAGGTTTTCGAGTTATATGTCCGAGTATCTTAAATATTTGATCATTTAGAAAGTAAAACAACATTTTCAATTTCATACAAAAGATACAAAATTTTTTATTTATTTACAAAACACTCTACAATCAAACACAATCTTAAAACAATTCTAAGGTGCTACAAACTAAAAAAGAAATCACACATGACAAATATTTTATATTAAGAAGAAATAAACAAAATTTATAGTCTATTTACAAGTGTACTCCTCTAGTCGTTCACTGCAAATGTCACACTGCACTTGGCAGCACCATTGAAATTTACATCGGCATTGCCATGTACGATTTATTTGGTGAGTGTTATACCCCCTTCCGCAGCACAAAAGGTCACAACCTTCAACCCCTCGTGCTGTTCGATTACAACCTCGTCCTACAGTTCCTAAGGATCCATGTATTAAATCAGGTTCACAGTAGTTCGGCGATGATTCTATGTACACCAGCTCCATGCGTTTCGGCTTCTGCATTCTCTTGGGATTTTTCGGTATTTTACCCTTTCTGAAATTATAGAATTTGTACCATAATTAAGGTAACAAGTGATGCCAACCGTGAGTCTTAAATTATAATGCCTTGCATAGTTTATATTTTAAACTTATTTGATATTATTTTATATATATGTTACCGGCCAAATCTATTTTTAGGGAAAAACTAGTTTGTCAGCGTGCTTGTCAGCAAATGTCTCTTTAACTCCACTTAATATTTTATCAAAAAATCAAAACTTCTACAAGCTAGTTTAGCTTAAGGTTCTAAAATGAAGTTGGACGATAACATATAGAAATGTGTATTTTATGTGCTATTTTGTATAATCGAATGAATATTTCTATATATCCAAAAATACAAAAATTCACCATCACCAATCCGCAAAGAAATCATTTATCTTTCAAAATATATCTAGAGTAGTTTTAGGGTTGAATTTCAGTTTTATGGTAAATTATGTAAGGGCATAAATTTTATTATTAGTAGTTTGGAAAAATATTTAACACAACCGACCGTTTTAATTTTACTTTATACAATTGAGCTTTATTGAGTTATCGAAAATATGAATATGAACTGAAAATGAACTTTCTCCTTTCAATATCTCGAGAAAAAGACAAGCCAAAATTTATAAATAGTTATCCCTCATAATTTCAATAAAAAAATTTTTTCCCAAAAGAGAACTTGAAAATTTTCAAAAGTTTGCTTTTGAATTAACAAAATTATCGCTTCTGGTCAAATTAGAAGTAGGACTGTAAAGACTATAAGGACAAATATTAAGTGCTTCTATCTTATTTTTAAATTTGCAGTGATTGAACTACTTTTCAAAACAAAATTTGTTTAAATAACGAGTGGTTTGTATGTAAAACAAATTTTGTTATGATTTTTTATGTGTTACTTGCACGTCCCAGGTGTGTAACAACAGTTAAAAAACTACTTGTAAATCTGTTGAAACCCTTAAAGCAGGGAACAGATGTGGAAACATTTGAAGATAAGCCTAAGGTGTCTTACTTGCTTACAACTAATGTCAGTCCTGTTTTATCATGCATGGCATGGACAAGCTTGGCTTTATTGTATTTCTTCATCAAGGCATCACCAACCACTCTGAACGGGGGTAGACTCTTCCAGCAGGTTTTCATGGCGCACGATCCGCTCACTCCATGGCACTTGCACTCCGTGCGGAGGAGGTTCTTAACTATCTGGAAAATATAAGGATTCTTGTTAGCAAGTTGTTCACACGATGACGAACTAATAGCTAAATTGCAACCATCGTGACAAGCCAGGGCAGCATGCATGTTTATATGAGCATAAAGATAGCATAATCTTAGGTCTAGAGTTCCAATGTATCTAAAATTCTCCGTGAGGCTCACCAAAACCGGTCATCAAGCGGTCGGCGAGCTCCGTCATATTATCGCATTAAATCGCACTATTGGCGAACTCTATCTAATTGGATTCGTGTACAAATCGCGGCATAAGTGCTGGTAATTTACCGTTTATAAGGCAAATTTAATCATCAAAAATTTTTTGAGTCAGCACCTTTCTGCGAACCCAGCTGTCATCGCCATTATCTCCGGCTATACCTCGAGGTATCTTGAGCTCATTTGGGCGATCGCTAAGCGATTTACATGCGAAATCCACTTAAGCAGAACGAAACGTGCGATAAAATAAAACATGACGCTAATCGTGAAACACGAAAAGTGTGAAGCAGTTAACACCACCAACTTCAGTGAGAGGGTGGAGGGGGGGTACAATGAAGTAAACCTTTTGGTTAAATGTTTCCAACCCAATGATGAAAAGGCATAATGAGATTTTTTTATTGCGCCTTTGTTACTTGGACAATTTCGCGTTAAATGGCATTACCAGATGATTTACACCTTCACGATAAATAGATTTCAAATCTGACAGGTATTGTTGGACCCAAAACACCTTCGGGCTAAGAAGGACGCTTTTGGGCATCAATTCTGAGAAGGGTATTGTGTCGGATTACTCTTTCAAGACAAAATTTTTAAACCAAATCTCCTCGCAAAAGATACTTTTTATTCATTTCATTTTACTGCCATTTTACTCTTAACTCTAATCATGTATAGAATTAGAAAAACCTTACAATTCTTCTGTAGTTCAACTACAATTTACAATTATTAATTTTAAAAATATTAAGTACAGATTTTTGACAATGCATAGAAAGCAGGGGTATAATACCAACTAACAAGAGAATTTTCTTTAAAACAAGAACGAATAAAGCTGAGTAAAAGTTTTCATTAAAAATTAAATAACTAAAAATATCTCAATATTACCAACAGAAATATAATGTCATGTAGACAACATTTACTCTACCCATAACCTTCCAAATGTATTCGGGCTACTTTGGCCTTGGCGGATTTCTTTGATCTATTTTAAATATTTTTTTTTCCACCTAATTAGGATTTGTATTCAAGTTTTATTTATTATTTTTACTTAATAATAAACATCTTAAAACCACATATAATATTGAGGTAAGTAAGGTTTAGCAATTTTTAGTTTGATAAGAATCAATATTGGGACAAAGTAACTTCCCAGGGCCAAAGTAACCCGATTTGATGAATTTTATCACATATTATTCGATAAAAGTAACTACAAAGATGTCGATTTGTTGATGAACTGTTCAACAACTCATCTATGAAAATAGTGCAATATTTTCGAAAATTCAATCACGATTAATTTTTCGTAAAGGTGTATATATATATTGTATAACTATGTACAGTACATCGTATTGTGTTTTGAGACAACGTATAAACTGTAGAAGAATTCTAAATGCTATTTATTTTCATATACCGTAGATGTGGATAACTCTGGTTCAAAACAAACAAAAAAAAAATAATATTGAATTTTCTATTTCTTCGTAACCATGACAGTAAACTAATCTAATTCAAGTCGGAAATGTTAGATGATATTACTGGCGCCTATTTTTAATTGGTTGCACGAATTTTTTTAATGTTAAAACAATCATTTGCATTGCGAACTCACTTGCTGGGAATACGTAAGTATTTTACATCTACAAACCTTCTTGTGCAACGAAGTTTTAAGGTAAATTAATTTTTGTTTATGTTTTTTGTTTTTCTTGAAAATTAAACATTTTTGTACGTCATATCCTTCATTTGTTTATTTTTTATTATTTCAAAGGACTTACATTGGCTTAATACTTGCTTAAGTATAATTTTTGTGCCCCAAAAAATCTGGAAGCCAAAGTAACCCTCTTTAAAGAACAACTTTGGTCCAAATAAAAAAAATAAAAAATAAAAAATATATTTTTACAAACTTTTTACTATATAAAGGTTTATTCCTGATTAAGTACTATCCTCATCTATCAAATAAAAAAGAAAAAAATAATCCTAATCTACAAAATTATTATAAGAATGTTTAAGTGATTTAATACATTATTTCTACAAAGTACAATAAATTTTGTAATACAAGAACTTTTTAAAAATATATAGCATTGAACTAATAAAAGCCTCCGTGATTTTTAGTTAAAGGTTTTGAAATGACCCAAAGTTAAGGACGTCCTCATGCTTTCATTGTAAATATTCCGAATATATATAATAACAATTTTTTTAAAATTAATTCAAGGTGAATATAATTCAGGTTGAAGAAGGTCTTCTACTTTAAAAGTACTCCTAAATTGAATAGTTAGAGTTAATAGAAACCTGACTGAAATGGTATATAAATAATAAATAAATTAAATCGCTCTGAAGCCAATATAGTTAAGTCCAGAAAACAAAAACTTTAAAATAAATGTTGTTTAATACTTAATTATATTCAAAAGCTATAGATAAAAAGGCTTTGTACCTAGAAAATGCGAAGCAACAAGTAAATTGTTTAATAACTAAAAAGAATAATTAAAATCCATTGAAATTTACAAAACTCAGAAAATATCAAAATATGGACTAACTGCATTGGCTTCCGAGCGACGCAATATTTTAATTAATATTTATAGGTATTAGGCAATTATAGAATTTTCGCCTGAACTGAATGAATGTAAAAACTGGTAATTGTGAGCACTTCCTTAAACAGCTAGTTCTTTAGATTAGTTCACCAATTCATATTTAGAATTTAGAAGTAACAAAAGCACAAGAAAAATCTAAATTTGATAAGGTGACCCCTATTTCAGTTTATGGCTCTTAATTACACATCTTCTGAAAAAAAAAATCCGGATGTTCCATTCACTACTCATATTAATTGCCTCAATTTTGTTTTTTCTTCACAAAACTCAGGTGACTAACTAGAACCTTTCGAAAAGCTTTTAATCCGGCACAATTGACCGTCTGATCGCCAGCTCTCTGTCCGGCAATAACTCATTATTCCGAAGATGACTGACCTGAGAAATCTTGTTAATCGCAGCGGTGTAGCGTGATCCAGAGGTAATCGGATCGCTGGCAGCCATCAAAACCCTCAATAACATGACTTTCATGAAAGGGAGTCTCACAAAGGAGCGATATTATTTCATCATTTGGCCAGGCCGAAGTTAAGAAAAAAGCACACCAAAGAATTTCTTTAATGACCCCAGACCAAATAGACGTTGTTGCCTGGCCGAGGCCGAACAGTCCAGCTCCCATGCTGGCCATAAATTGGCCCCAAATGACTCGAGAATGGATCGTGCAGCGCTGCCCTTTCTGGGTATCATCCTCATTAGAACTGCCTAAATAAGGAATCATAAAAATTTATGCTTTTTGATTATTTTCGGAACACACGGGGACGATCGCCACAAAAAGCTGCCCCGGTGCAGTTGTTCGCTAGTCAGACACAATGGAATCGTTAAAATTTCTTCGAAGCATTCCCGCCAGCCAGCCCGCGGTCGCAAAAACCAGGCGGTCCCAGCCGGTCATGCAATGGGAGCTGAACGGCGGCGGTGCTCCGCGCGGCTAAGATACAAAACTTCTTCCAAGGAAGCCAATGCAGTGGCACAAAAAAGTGTTCATGCACTTGAATTGCCCAGTTTTTAATTATATTGCACCAACTTTTAGAAAATGTTTCAGACAAAAAGGTATAACTTAAAAATGTTCTCCACACTTTAATTAGAAAACCAAATTAACCCCGTCCTGCTAATTGTTCATTATAAGTAACATAACAAAATTTATAGTTTCTACTAAAACCTCACGGAAACCACATACTGAATTTTGCACCTAATTTTGATAAAGATTAAAAGGCAAGTCGATTTTACAAATTGGGGAAATGTGCCCTGCAAAGATATTGATTGCAAAACGATACAAATACATACGAAGTCTGTTCAAAAACTATCGCGAATTTTGAATTTCCGCGGGCTACGTATATTCGATTTTTGATTATTTTATGGCATTATGTTGGTACTCATGTCCCTCACTTATGCTGATAAGCTCGGCTGTTTTGAATGTTCAGCTAATTTTTGACAGCTATTTTGCATGGACGTGTTTTGGATCGTCTTCGATTTTTGCCTATTCCAAAAAAGGACAATTTTCTTATGAAAAATTGGGAATTTCAGATAATTTTATTTTTTATCAAGAAAACGACCCAATTGAAAGCACATATTTTAGAGGCCTGGAATTCTATAGCTCCTCAAGCATGTCAACACTTAGAGATAGATTATATGCCAAGGAGACTGAAAGAAGCCTTTTCGAATAAAAGTTATACCACAAAATATTGAAAATCGATGAAAATTTCAATTTGCCCGGTTAGTCGTGTGGAATTGAATTATGAGTTCCGTTCATTATTATTACTTTAAATAATGAAACGAGACAAAATTTGCTTTCAATTAATATATATTATTATTTTTCTATGAAAACGAAACTACAAAACATAAGCATTTGATTTCCCAATATAGTTTACTTTTAGCTCTATACATTTAGTCCAGCGTTTTTCCAATTTTTTTAATCCTTCCAAGTAATAGGTTTTCTCGAGACCCTTAAAATCGGCGCTTATTTTAGTGATGACCTCTTCATTCAACCCAAATCTCTTACCGCCCAGCCCTTTCTTCAGTCATAAAGGGAAACTGGAGAATATGCTGGATGGGGTAAAAGTTCATAGCCCAATTTATGGATTTGTCCATTTGTCTTTTTTCCATTTTCGTTAACGTTCACGAGGTTGCCTGCTTTCAATGCTGTTAAACACAAACTAAATGACGCAGCTTCCTCAAAATTTGATAGTAATCTATTAATAGACTGAAGCTGACGGCAGCAGTGTTACATTTAAAACTACTGCACAGGAAATTCAAAATGTTACTAACTTATCAAACTGCCCTCGTATTTTGTTTAATTAAAACACTAGTGCATATAGAAAAACACATGTGTTTAACATTGCAATTGGTTTTACTTATTACGAAGGTACTATATGAACAAGTTATTTTGTAGTGGACGGCTTCATAAAATATAACAAACTTGCCTGACCAGATAATGATCTTTTATTTTTACACAGAATTTCTTCATAAGACGCTAACAGTTTTTGCTGTATGATGAAAATGCGTTCTTCATAAGCCTGTTTTCCAAAACTTGCAACTCTTTTTGAATTAAACTGACCCCTTTTATGAAGATGGCTACATTTAACTTCTTTTTCGATTGAACTGAATTTGAAGATTCGAAATCTTCGTTTTTGAAAACGCGCGAAACATACGTTCGTAAGTGTAACCCATGCATGTTACATGTAAACTATGTAATTCTAAATTTGCGTAAATAATTTTAATTCAACTGTGGTAAAAATCTTTAAAAAGAAGTGAAGTAAAAATGTATTAGGGTTTTTTTTTTAAATCAGTTCTTAGAAGAGATATAATTCCTCAAATAATGATTGACGGAAATTTGGAAATATTTTCTAAACATCTTTATAGAATGCATACGACAGAAACTGCTACGATTAACAATTATAATTCCATCTAATGGAACTGGAAACTTTTTTTAAGTTCAGTACTCAGAAATTCAAGCATCCCTAGAATACCACAGTTAATTGGTTCTGTTTTATTTAAAGGTTGACGTAATTTTTAACTGTCCTATTCATGACTTCGTTTTATTCAAGTACCGTGGCTCTTCGAGGAATGCCTATATAAATTACAATTCCAGGGAAGAGGAAAGGCAATGTAATTTAATTCTTAAAGGTTTGACTCCAATTTAGCTCTGATTTAGATGTTTAATTTCAGATTTGTCCGAATGAGTAGCATTTTTTTATGGTCCAATTTTTGCAACAATTCATAAATACCAAATATTAGAAAAAAAACATATTTTATGACGTATGATTCAGTTTCACACCAATGCATAAATAAAAAGAAAAACTAAAAAGTGTAACTATTATTTTTACTGAAAAAAAAAATCTACATATCGGTCAGTTTTTATCTGTTTAGATCCGCATGACCCCTGAAGTTCGAATATTTTTTTAAAATAAGGGTCATGCGGGGCTCCACATTTCTTCTAAAGATGATAAAAAGTCAAGAAGAAAATTCTTACCTTGCGGCCTGCGCGATTGTTGTGCAGATTCATGAGACTGCGTGCGTCGCCTTCGATTTCGCGTGCGTCTAGGAACTTCCGCGCGAATTTCATGCCAAAACCGATGTCAGCTGAACAGCCGCCCCACTTCCACGGCTGGCCGCTTTGGGGGTCCATTGTGGGGCCGCTGGGACGCTGGTGCTGGAAGCCCCCGTTGCTAGCGTGCTGGCTGCGCTGCATCGTGTCACAGCCGCAAAGTGAAATGTTTCCCCGCGCGCATGCCGCCGTCACCGCGTGGACTGCGCCGGCACTCGCGATCGCGTAGGTGAAGGCTGCTTCTCGTGATCCTGAAACAATTTTTAATTCAATTAGTACGTGTGTGCCCACGGCCCTATTTCACGGTGCGGCGGCTCTCATTAATATTTAACAAGAGGCGTCTGCTCCGCGTCGTGATGCGTCTCCCTTAGGTCTTGGGCTGGGTGCTCCGCTCGGCAGGCAGTAGAATTGCATTTTTTTTGATTGCTCATGAATGCGCGCAAGAATTATTGCGCGGACTGCCTCCACCGCGCTGCCCCATTGCAGTTGGGGCGAAATCCCGTGCGGTAGATCGAAATCGAGCAGGGTCCCATCTCATATATTAAATTGCCCGGCGGCTAGGTGAGATCACCCACATTTCGAGGGAAATTGAGATATTGAAATACATGCGAATTAGCGATGCAATCGACGGGATGAGTTCGCACTAATTCCGTGGTTGGGCAATTCCCCCTTGTTCGGTGTCTTAAGACGAAATAGATTCGCATAAGAAAGCGAACAATGGTTCTTTAAGACAGTTGAAGAACAAAGAGCAATTTACAATAATTCGATCAATTGAATTAGCTGATTGAAGCGAATCATTTCAAGAGAGTGCAATTTCCAATTTTTCAATTTCCATCGTATCCGTGCAATTTTCCTCCTTTCCGAGCCACTAAACTCAAATCAAAGAGATTTCATGGGAAATATGAACTACTCCTACATACTTAACTGGTAAGGAAATACTTCTCCGTTCAAGAAACACTCCAAAATAGTCGGTTAAAAATCAACTAGTTAATTTGTATATACAACATATAGAGATCTATTCCCGCATCTGCAGAAATCGAAAAATTACTGAATTTGCCCTAATGCTAAAGTGGAAAAACAATTGTAAGCCATAATTCATTAAATTATTGAATTTTTCGAATTGCATATGCATACAAAAAACCGGACAAGTGCGAGTTGAACTCGCGTAGAAAGGGTTTCGTACAATGAATATGTAACCTGATTAAAATCTAATTTTAAGACCATATGTAATCTATAATATAATATAATTTTATTTTAAATTTTCTAATTTGGCCTAAACTGACCCCTATATTACAATTCCGATTCGGAGCAAAATGGCTGTGGCAGAGAGACAAGCAGGCAGACACACGAGTGATCTTATAAGGGTTCCGTTTTTTTCATTCAGACGTACGGAACCCTAAAAAAACATATTACCGTATTTCTAGTTTTTTCATATTGCTTATTTATAATTTTTCCAACTCTAACGCTCTAACACATTGTATGTCCGGTCGACATCATCAAATAGCTTAAATAAAATACCTGTCCATTTGCCCACCAATGTCCATAACCATTTTTACGGCCTTGTATAGCTTGAACAGTCGCGCCATAAAAAGATCAAATTAAAATAACAATTACTGAAAGGAGTTAGTATCTTGCTTACAATGTTAGAAATAGCAAACTATTCATTTTAAAAATGCAAATTGTTGCGTAATTGAGCTGTATAAACTTCTATTTAGTGTCAATAGTGCCAATAATATTGCAATATTGACATAAAACATTAGTTTCAACAATTCATTATATACAATAATTAGCATATTTCAATTAAATTTTCATGCTTTGTTTCGCACTTGATTCTTATGCTTCAGGGCTTGTTAAATAAGTCTTTGAATTCAAATTTTATTTTTATTTTGTAGTGAATATTCAGATCGGTGTACTATTTAGTGAACAAAATTATAGGCATATTTAAAATCATGCATTATTTATGTAATAGATGACCGGTTTTAACATGCAAGTATCGTAACTTTTTCAGTTAAATGAATTCCAAAACATACATTTATATGTAGATTTACATTCTTTTTAAAACAAAGTTTTTGTTAAACCCAAAAGGAAGTTTCAATTCGATTTACTTATTTTCTTAAAGCATAAAAATTGATTTTTTTAATAGAAGCAAAGTGCCTTTTCGCAGAAGCAATTAAATCATTTAAAGATCGAAAATGCACTAGAGATAAGTAAATGCATTGGGGAAAATGTTGAAATGTTTATCTGTTTGGTAGTTTCAAGTTTCCATCTCGATAAACAGTGGCTGGACGGCGGCGTCGCAACTTGAACGTCATAAGAAACGTTATCGCAACGTCTGTGCATTCAAGATAACCTGAGAAGCGAGGAGCGAGGTGCATGTGGGCGATCATCACATAATTAATTGCTACTGAAAGCAAACGTCTTCATCAAAAGGCGAAATTAAGGTGAAATCGCAAAACTGCTTGAAAAACTCCTGGGAATGAGACAGTCACTGTATGGGATGCTATCGCTCGCTTGAAATCAGAAAGGCGCAACCTTGATGGTGCCCTCTAACTAAAAATGAATAAGCCAAAGTACCAGTCGGTTTGCTTTGACACTCGCATTATATGTACAGTCTTAACTCTTTTTCTCATGGTGGTCATCACTACTTTCATTATTTAAAGGTTATTTATTAATTATTATGTGGAACTTGCTGATGGTCTCAGGTAATATTGAAGTAAACATATTTTGTAGTTTGTATATTTGAAGTTTTGTATTGTTTATGTTGTAAAAAACATCGTGGATTTATCGATGCAACTATATTTCTTTTATATTTATCGAGTTTCTGAATGAATTGATACTCTGTAGGGCAAAAATTACAATATATTATGCTTGAACTAAGAAGTCACAATTTTTTTCAACCCTGAAGGGTACAGGGGAAGAATTAAGTCACATTTTTTTTCGATATCGAGATAATTATACCATTGACTAGATAGAACAAAATAATTTAATTGTGAGCAATAACAACCCTTAAAAATCCAATTAAAAGTTACTAAAATTAGTACTTAAAAATAGCATAAATGTTAAGAACAGGCTAAGTTCAAATTTTTTATGAAATAACCGTGGACGGCAGAAACATTTATAAAATCAAAAAAATCCATTTTTATTTGCCCATTAAAGAATTTGCTATTTACTATTACTTCTAGCAAAATTAATGCCTCTCTTCGGAATGCGTCTTTTCATGGCTGTTAGGTATACTAAATATACAAGTTAATAACTCATATTGACCTATATTAGAATTTTACTTCATACTATTGCCAGGCTAGCGAAATAATATTACGAGTTTTGATTGATTGATTTTCTCATTTTTATCACTTGTTTGTTAGGTCTACGTCCAGTACAAAATCAGTTATCTAAGCGTAGTGTTTTATAAAACCGACCGTGAGACCACTGTGCAATATTAAACCGGCTTACTTGAGGTAAGAATGAATATGTCTGTGAGATTACAATTAATTGATTTAAGTTTTGAAATATTTTTTTTTACATTAGTGGATTAATATTCGGAATGAAGACTTTAAGTGAACAACAACAATCATACAATGGTCCATGGAAACTTCTATCATAAAACATTAGAATCTCCTTAACTGAAATTACCAGTTAAACTCCCTCAAACTTGTACGACGAATCTTTACCCTTATCTACAACAAAATTAGGATTTACAGACTTTAAAAATCTTCTGCCGAGCTGTGGCCAAGAACTTTTTAAATAGATTACCTCATCATTCAAATGTGGAAATATGCAAGATAGTAATTAAACTTCCTTCCGCATTATATACCAAGTTGTTCAATAATTTTCGTCGTTCGATAAGAAAGCACGATTTTATGGTTTGAAACACATTTTATTATTCAATATAATCTCCCTGAACTTCAATATGCTTCTTCCAATGGACTTTTAATTTATGGATTCTATCTCTGAAGTTAGAATCCGGAAAACTATCTAAATATGCTTCCACGGCTACTAATACCTCTTCGTTTGATGAAAATCGTTTTCTACGCATGAATTGTTTGAAATGTGAGAACGGCCAGTCTCATCTACAGTGATAAAACGACGTACAAGATCCTTCTTATCCTTTCTAAAACGATCGAAATATTGTTGACAAAGTCGCATATCAGTGTGCTTTGTTAACAAATGCGGCACCCATTTTACAGATATCTTTCTGTAACTGAAAATTTCAGCCAAAATATTGCTCAAACTGCTTAATGAGATTCCTTCTACTAAATTTCTCACGGTTAATCGACAGTCTTGCATAATCATATTCTGTATTTTTGCTGTATCTATGTCTTTCCTGGTGTTGATGCATTTTTTGGACGTCCTTCACGTGGGTACTCTTCAAGAATTGTATTATCACTTTTAAATACAGCAACCCATCTTTCTACTGTTCGAATTGAAGGTGAAAAGTCCAAATACACTTTTAGCAATCGTTAGAAATTTTTGTTTTGGTGCTTCCAAAAATAAGAATTTTACTATATCCAAGTTTTTCCATTGCTCAAAAATACTGTGACAAGTCAACAGCTGCAAATATATGAATGAGTTAACAGCTCTACATAAAACTTCACACGCGTTCATAAAAAAGTAATACCACTTTTATGATATTAAAAAGACAAACCTAATAACACCCATCTCTTATTGAAGAATCTAGTAGGACTTTAACTGCTTTTTTCTGGCTTCTTTGGACTTACATTGATTTTTCTTCGTACGAAATGAAGTTTATATATTTAAACTTTATAAATTACGAATAAATTATTTTGTTATTGCATTAAATATATTTCCTTGAATGTGTCTATTCGTCGAGAATCTGCTAAAAGTTTGCTTGGATTGTCCTTTACGACTGAATTATAAGTATTTAAATTTTTAACTTTGATTATGATCTTTTCAAATAAATGTGACTTACCATGTTCTTCTTTGTACCCTTTATATGTTCATTTCTCAATAACCCCTTAATGCTTAATGCGACAATTTTAATTTTTTTAACTGAAAGTACTACATATTCTAACTTACCATATACGATACTTTTTATTCACGATCTTCAAAATGGCGGCCTTGTTATAAATTTTTAGGCATTACCATGAAAATTGGTATTTTAGGATTTTTGAGATCTTTACTGCGAGAGCAATTTCGAAAACTTCATCATAGCAACGAAATTTAACACATTTAAGTGAAAATTAGTACTAAGAAATGTTAGTGACCATTAATTTCAATTTTACCATTAAAATGTTGAAATTCAAAATGGCGGCCCCAAAACGTAACCATTTTTTCGATATTGCTTGTTTCTGAGTCAATGTTTTCCTCACTCAGATTAATACACTGTAACGGGGCAAAACGGTTTACCGATGCCTTTGAGGTGCCGGGTTTCTTGCCCATACTGGACCAGTTCGATTTTATTATGGGAATTATTTTGCGTTTACTATCTTGAGTAAAGGCGTTTGATGATGATAATTCATCAGAATAATTTTCGCGTAAGCGCTTGGTCACGATTAGTAAGTTTTAAGGTGCTAATTAGAATACAACCGTACTTTTTTATCTCAGACTTAAGTTCTCGCTTCCGAACCGCACGACTCGTAGCTAGAGACTTTTAAATTAAAAAAAAAAAGTAATTTGTTGTGCAGAGATAAATCGGTGACATTAATTTTGAATCTACTATCAAAATTTGGTAATTCTAGATGGTGCATCCAAACAGATTAAGTAAAATTTAGCCTACTATATAGGTTTTCAAAATGGCGATTAAAATTGTTCAATTTCAATGCAATATGGCTAAAACTTTTCCATTTTAAAGCAAAATGGTGACCAAAATTGTATAATTTCGACAAATTTAAGTAAAAATATTTTAAAAGTATTAATAATAGTAATTAATTTGTAAAACTGCACTTTTGTTTTCTTTCACAATAAAACAAAAGGAACGTTTAACACCTGAAAAATGCCCAAAATTTAGTATTTTTCAGTATTTTTGCATTTCTATAAACAAAATTCTTTTTGCTCTACTCACCTACGAACATGACGTGGCCAAAGACTTCCCTGGGCCAAACCTGGGTGCAATTCCACCGGTGCCCTTTGAACTGATGCTGGCACTCTTGGGCTCCTAAAAGGTGCCCCGCGCCAAGAGCGACCGTCGCGTCCGGGGACTCCTTGCAGAGTTGTCGTTGCATCGGCGACAAACCCGGGATGCGATCACATAAAATTGATGAGGCTAAACTTGTTACACACCTGCGAACGAGATTTTGATGGGCCATTTAATCAAGACTCGATAAAAGATGAATTTCTGCGGCTCGCCCATTTTATTTACTACGGCACTACGCCACCGCGACAGACCAACGGTGAGTAAGTGCGGCAGCTCGTGCGTTCCCACTTATCTTAGAAGTTTTCTCGAGAGATTACATGTGAGATGAATGGGCAAACATTTCAGAAAGACGTTAACCTCCTTGTTGATGGGATTTAGACTGCATTCCGTGCACCTTGCAGTGCAGAGTGCGCTTATATCAGTGGACCATTCTGGAAGATGAAATCATAGGAATTTCGTCGGACATCGGCTCTTAATTAACTAAATGCTCGTTGCGGAAAATAAGGGGAAATATGAGAAGTCGAAATGAAATTAAGCCCGAGACGATCGTAATTTTTAAAAGCTTATCTCAATCGTTTTTAACCATATCTTGAGCGGCAATTAAATGCGAAAAACGCCTTAATTGCGGAGCTCCGTGCAACCGAATCCGAATGAAGTCACTTTTGCGTCAGTTTTCCATTTCTTACGGAACAGAGGCAATCAATTATTTTACCGGGCTCTCTACTACCCGCTTTTGTGGACAGACGGCAAGGTCAATGGTGTTTCGGACTTAAATTTAATTACTTTTGGGCGTGTGATTCATGGCCCGATATCGCACTTCCCAAGGCAATTTAAGAGCGGATTACATGTTTATCGATCTCCTGATTGCCAATCATTCGTAAGAATCAGAAGGGGTGCTGTACAAAGTAGGTAGCCTTTAGATGAAAAAGTAAGGCTAATATAAAAAAAGCGATATAGTGGACTTTCTTTACTTCAAATGCTCAATTGTATATATGTACGTTTTCCTCACTTATGATCTCTTGCATCCGGAATGATATTTTTAATTCGAATTAAAAACTCTCTTGAGTCAAGTCTATTTAGAAGGTGTCTACGACCTTATTCAAAACTACACTAAATGTCGATCTAGATAGAAAGTGTTATACATTGTGTCATTTAACATTAGAGTTTTGAAAAATACTTCAGTATGAATTAATAAATTATGTTAAAATAGACGTCTATTTGATATCCGATTTTCAAAAGTATTATTAGTTAAAAACCGTAAAATTACATAGCTTACAATTTCTGCTTTTAAATTTGTTTTAAATAATAAAATTAAATGAAATCGTTAAATTCAGAAGAATAATACATTTATTAGTAAAACAGTTCAAACGGATCACATTGTGAAAATCACGCAGCTGTACTAATAATGTGTGTCTCATCACTAAATAGACAAAAGTTGGTTAGAAGGCCATGTAGAATCGATTGGCATAGAAAAATTAGCACACCACTCTGAATAAATATTTTTATTAAAGTATTATAGAAAACTGTAGGCTTTAAAATTAAATATAAAATGCTATTAAATTGTATCTTTCAACATTAAAACCAATTCATATTTAAAAAGTAATTGACGCAATGTTGTTTCTGTTGATATAACATATTATCTTTCTATGCATAGATGCCTTTTTTAAAATATAATATCCATATAAATATTGAATAGTGCATTAAAAATAATTTGTCGTACTTCTTTCTGTATAAAGCATTTTGAATACCGTACTATTTAACTATAAGTTAATTCGTAATTTACAATTGTTCTTATAAATAGGCAGTTCAATTAAATAAAAGTTAATAAAAGTTAATTTATCTAAACATTAAAATATTTGAGCAGTATCTAGACGATCATGTTTGATTTCATCAATATCTTGGCATTAGCATACTCAAATGTATACGTGCTTTTCTTTGAATTTTAGTCGAATTTAATATTCTAGAAGAGATTTGAAATATAGCCTATTTCGTTTTTGGACATTTACGATAAAAAACTAAGTAGCGCCTCCACAAAAGGCATTTGCAATTTCTCATCCATAGCATAAATCCTTAAAGTAAAGTGGCACAGCGTCATCGCCAGCCAGGGTTCCATCATCAGGCCAACATAAAAGCCCACGTACGGAAACTGTGAATAAATCATGCCGCCAAGAGTAATGTTCTTGAAATTTGCACTAATGTTCGAGGACAAGGTGATTGGTCGTGTCTGAATGTCGTCATTAATTAGACGGAAAAAGCGGCCCAAAAGCTCGCCTCTTATCAGTCCGACATAATCGAAATTACACGTCCTGGGGACGCACAAAGGTGCGTAGAAGCAAACACGGTTCGTTCGCATTTGTTTTCAATTGCTGCGTGGAGCGCTGAAACGGGAATTAACGCGTCGCGCATGGGTCTATTTATCATAAGTGAGTTCTTAATTGCAACAAGCGTGAGGGGACCAAAGAGAACAAAACGGCCGATAACAAGACCCGGCTCACATATGTGGGGTCTGAGGCTTGCGAGCCAACTTGGAGCAACAAGTTGTCGCCAGCAGTTATGATTTATGATCCACTTTGAATTACCTGAGGACGATTTTGCTAAGATCGGTCGGGTGTCCTCCTCAGGTTAGCACCTCGCCCTCAGGAGACCTGATTCCAGCTCTAGGGGATCCGGCGCAGGACTCTCGGGGACTAGGACAAAATGAAATGTTAACAAAATTTTGCTGTCAAGTGGTCGTGGACGTGTTTCCCTTGTTCTCGAAAGTGTTTTTGTGTTCAACACTTCTTGTACAAAATCGCGGTGCCAAGTGCCCCCCGTGCGGCATACGTGTGCCGGGCACCGACACACATCACGGTGACAACCGAAATCATGTCGCGACGAATTAAGGCCGCACTGGGAAGTGTGAACTGAAGGCTCCGGACTTGCTTTTCACTTCCTGCTTTTTTTTTCTGAATTGCCCGCGCAAATGTCGTGCAGCAGGTTGTCGCCTCAAATGGATCTTGGTGCTCGCGAATGAAAGAAGGTGGAGTTTTGAGGAGGAGTTTATTAATTTATCATCTCGCGGTTTTGTGGGGCGCGAGGCTTTTTGAGACAACCAATAGCTTTTGTGACAATTTTTTGGTCAATTTTACACTCGTTAATCATCGGTTAAGGTAATTTGGATCAGACAAAACCACTAGGAGTCTTTTTGAAGTCGCGTAATATTAATTTTTAAGTTCTGTATCGCAATAAGAAAAACAGATATATAAACATATATATATATATATAAGATCACACATTCCCACGTAGGATATAATAAAAGGCCCATTATGAGTCCAAGCTAATCCTTCTTAACCCTGACCCAGACATCGAATCCTGAACAATTTTTCAAATATGTATTAAAGTAAAATTAAACCCGAAAATATGGCTTAAGTTAAAATTAAAATCAAGCGTGACTAAATCCTGGTGAGAAACTTGTTCTAGGATTCAAATCAAACACATATTTCAATGATTATTATACTGTTGAGTATTAAACGACTGGCTCATATTGGGGTAACAACTGGAAAACTAAAGAATCAAAATTGGTACTTAGAATTTGGTTACAGCTTGGACGTAAGCTAGAAACCAAGTCTTAGCTCATGCCTGAGCCTAGACTGAAAACCCAAAAGGAGCATAGCATATTGAACCAAATCACGATTTTCAGCCATTGGGCTATTCTAAAAAAGTCAATGTTTGGCATGCAGGCATTTGAGAAAGCTTGGCTCTATTGCCAAATGTGCAAAAATATAAAATATCTATCTATTCCAAAGCATGCGGGATGAAATATCTGAAATTATTTATACTAATAGATATAGTCGTGTGAATATTATAGGAATATCATACATCTAAAATACATATGTTAGTTTCTGAGAAAATGAAAAATAACTATGGCAAAGAAGCTTATTAGTTAGGTATGCAATACAGCCAATTCTTAACATATCAGTACAAGGTGCTCAACATAAACAGATTAGGATAAGATTTAAAGAAATAGAAACAGAATACCAGAATTCTATTCTAATAATTTCCCTTAAAATAAACCCCTAAGCCGCACGACAGGCTTTTAAATCACATAAGAACATAATCATACTGATTATAGATAGTACGTGTCTATTTGATCATACTTTTGCTGATGACACTTCTTTAGAGCAGCCATATTCAACCGATTTGTTGGTTTAGGGTTTACAGAACATACACAATAACTTTTATAAACTTCTTGGTTTATTTTTCCTTTTCTGTGCATTTTGATAAAAGCTTGTTTTTAAAATATTTTTTTTTCCTTTTAATTTTTAAAATTAAAATGTCTATTGTCTTTTAACAAATTATATTTATTTTTGTTTCAAAGTTCTAATTTTATAACTGAAAATTATTCGAATACCATCAATGTAGGAAAATGTAACATTTGAACCTTCTTTCTATTAATACACATAGTACCTGCTTTGGTAAACCGAAAATTAAGCCATTTTTCACTAAATTATGATTTTATATGATACTATGATAAGTGAGTCAAGGTACATGACATACAAGTGAGATACTTTAACCAAAGTCTAACATTCTACTTTCCATTTAATGATTGAATAAAGTTTCATTCATTTATCATTTGAATTTGATGTCGTATTTATTAGCGAGCAAGAAATTTACTGAAAAATCAAATCCTAAGCATTTTGGTAGCTCATAGTAAATTCAGAATTACAAAAACTTAACAGGCCGACTTGTTACCACAAAAATAAGTGAGATTCATTTTTAGATTTAGGTAGCTATCTTCTTAATTTAAATTTGTAAAAATGTTCGTAAAAATAACAAAAGTTATATCATGGATTATGGACTAAAACTTATAACTTCAAGCGGAATTCTGGGTACCCGAATTATTAATATCATATATGTATATATTTTCTGCTAAGAAATATTACACCAAAAGTAAAAAAAAAACAAAAGGTCGCCCCGTCGCATACAATGGTCCCCCATTTATGTGGAATCAGTTAACTGTTGAACAAATGGCAAAACATCTTCATTTCAGTGCCAACACAATCCGTGGCATGTGTTCTTTCCAAATGTCTTTCAAGGAAAAAGAGAAAATTTATATGTGCCCATTATGAAGTTGCACAATTGCATAAAACCACAAGGGCACGGCCATTTCCAGGGAATCCGCCAAGGTGCACTAGAACCTTGGATCTGACCGCAGAACAAGAACGCTTACAAAAGCTAACAATTCCCTTGAAAAGTCAGCGAATGGGCTCAGGTGAGGGAATCTCGGGAGTCACGTACGTGCGCAAACCGTTTAGATTTGATAAAGCGAGTGCAAGCCGAAATCCGAAGGCATAGCCCAATAAATCCCAGGGCTCGGAACCTCCCATGGCCGGGCCCCGTTTCGAGACAGGTCTTACTACTTGCGTAGTGGCCGTCGTGTAAACACACGAGGATTCGGGTTATTCTGCATGCAGCCAGCCAGGTAAATAGCATGCTTTGTATAATTTCCTAATTTATCATTTCAAGGGATCTCGCTTTCGAGCGAGGAACGAGGAAAAGGCCACTCGTCCGGCCAGCCCCCCGGCTCCTTTCGAGTCATTTAATTCATGCCCTGCAGCCCTGGTTCTCATGTTTATTGTTTCGTGCAGATCGCCTCGCGGATCCCCTTCGCGGTACCTGCGCGAGCACCGGAGGAGCCTATTCTTTCCGCAAAGTTTCTGCAATCACCGAGCAGAACCGGCCAGATCAGACCGACTGATTATCGCTTCAATGCAAAGCAAATATTGGCTTAATTGAAAGGAAAAATATTTGCGGCGGACAAACATTCCCGTAAATTGCCCCTTGTCGAACGGCTGTCGAACACGAGGTGAACGCTGTTCGGCCAGGCCTAGCACAGGTAGACTCCCACTCCCGCTCCGTAATTGGGCAAAGCTCGCGTCGATAGTGCAGATGTGACTTAATTCCGCGCCGCGACCTGCTCAGGTAATGCGGCGGTATCTGCGCCCGGGGTCTTGTTATATGCAATCCCATCTAACGCTCCGAACAGTTTTAATTCCTTGTTATTTCCTTAACGGCTGCACAACAGTTCGCAGCAGCAACTGTTCGAGATGGCGATCTTATTTCATCGCAGAATTTTACTTCTGTTGTTGCAAAACACCTTCCGCACGGTAATCATCAACATTATACAAGATTTAACTCATTAAAATTAACAACTAAACTGACAAAGATATTGAACGGACAAATGTTTATAAAATGTTTATTTAAAAAATACGATAATTATAGCGTCAAAAATATCCGTACAGTACACAGTACAGCATTTGCTGCAATACTCTGAAAGAACTGGGTGTATATTTTACAGCACATTAATTTTATAACTTCAAAGCATACCGTCTTGGCTTTATTAATTATCATTATATGCATATATGTAATATGCCACTTTTTATTTCTTTAGCGCCTAGCATACTTAACACTTTGTTGACCGACAATTTTACAAAGATACTATCTCATGTCACCTTAATTGAACGTGGAAATAAAATATTAAATGAAATCAAATTAAACTTTGGACATATTTGCTATAATACGACTAAATACGATTATTAAAACTTTTTCAATATTCTATATCGTCCTGGGTTTCATAAATTGAAATATGTAAATAATGCAAGTGTAATGAAGAGTTAACTCGTCATCGGTTAACAACCCTTGGGCATGAAAAGACTCATTACCGGTCAACAATGTGTTAACTACGCTTCTCAAGTTTGCGCTACCTATTCAGCTTAAATTATATTTGAGAAGATATATTGAGAAACTTAATTTGGTGCATCTTCCGATTATGTTAGACCAACGCTTCTTTGTTGACGGGAATTTCCAGTTTAAAATTATTAACAACATAATAAACCTACCCCGATCTTCTCTCGAAAATTAAATTCCATATAGCAGGCCTTATTTTACGTACCGTCCTTCAGAACTAATTTTTGTCTTTTAACAACAACCGTGAGTTCAATAACTGCAAAATTAATCTCTTGTATTTATTACTTTTATATCTAACCCTTCTAACTATCGCTATAACTTCAAAATAAATAAATAAATCTAATCTCTGACAAAGTCTAAATATTAAAAATATCTAATATATTTTTATATTGATAACTTGAAAATGAGGGATTTATTTTAGCAAAAATATAGTTTTATTTCAATAATTAAATGAATTGATATATTATTCAAAGTATTGTCCATTGGCAGTTATGACATCTCCCCTTTTTTTGGGTAATTTATGGACTCCTTGCCAAAAAAAACTGCTCTTCTTTTGAAACTAGGAACGAATCAAGCCAATTTTTGGGATCTTTAAATGAAGTAAAGCGTATTCCAGTAAGGGACTTCTACATCGATCGGAACAAACGGTAATCCGAAGGGGCAAGGTGAATATGGCAGGTAAGACAAGGCTTCCCATTGACTATTTTCCAAATAGTTTTTAACCGGTGTAGCAATATGAGAATGAGCATTTTCATGATGGATAATGGTTTTGAATGAATCCCAATGATTTTAGGCGCTTGAAAATTACTAGTTGTGTCACGCTCAAAGATTCTTCATGCTCTTTTTGTGTTTGACATGACAGGAATTTTCACTGAGTATAGTCTTCAAATCTTCATCTTCGAACTTTATACTTGGCCAGGGCGTTCGTTACTTCGCGTCAGAATCACCACTTTTGAAGTGTCAAAACCAAAATTCACAAGTTTTATTCGAAGAGGTATATTCACCGTAAATTTCTGATAGCAATAGATGACTTTCAGCAGAACTTCTTTTCCATTTAAAAACAAAAGCAAAGTTTCCCGTAAATGCTGTTCTTTTTTTGCACGTATACTATGCTATCTTGTTTACACTTGGAAAATTAACACATAAAATGTGTGCGTGCATATATGACTTAGCTTAAATATGAAGGTAATCACTGTATGGTCAGATGTGGTACAGTGCAAGTCAAGCCATTTCTTGGAATTCCCTCATTTTCAAGTTATACATAAATTAATTTCGTCAAAAAAGAGTTACAATACCATCATAGAACACAGAAATTGCCTTCTTTATTATGCGGTAACGAATAAATGAAATTAAAGCTAGAATACTTTCAAAAATATCTTCAGTTTTATGACTACAATAAATACAAAACAAATTGAATTTCGGACATTTATCGCTTCTATCTATGTGCAATAGGAGTAGAATTTTATATATATGAGCAGTTAATGTTAAAAGTGGTATTAACTATTAACTGTTCCGTATTTGCCATTTGGTTATGGAACCTTTCGAAATTTACACCATTTTCAAAAATAACGTCTCAAATCATAAGTAATATGCATACGTATAAAACAAAAAAATTAAAAAGATTCGAATGCGCAGAATTTGAAAGTCCTAAGTGACTGCAATAGGAAGAAATTTCCCTAAAGTTCCAAATTGTTTAAGGATCGCAAACATTTCCTTAAACTGTTCCTTGTTAAATGCCCATTGATTGCGAAACTTAGCATAGGTAAAATCCGTAATTGGGCAAAGCTCATGTCAATTGTGCAGATCTGATTCAATACAGTCCATACATCTGCACAGGTGGTTCGGCGTTATCTGGACCCGAAGACCTGCAATGCTATCAATGCCCGGAAAAACACTCCGAACATAATTCCTTGTTATTTCCTTAACGGCAGCACCACAGCACCGTCTGTTTGAGATCGCGATCTTATACCACGAGCGCCTCAAAAAGGTGGTTTCCACCACTCGTAATTTATTTACCTTGGCTTCACGGGCATCGGAGTCGCAGATACATCGCAAGTGTTCTCCGGGGAAAAAAAGCATTTAACGATTATTTGCGCTAACAAAGCGGACGGTCGTAATTGAATCAAAATTGTCGTGAATTATGGGGTAAAAGCGTGCTATACCGCCACACGGTTCACTTAATCCGCTCTACTCACCTGGGCCACCTAGAAACAATTAAAGCTGATAGGAGATAAATATTGCCAGTAGGTTACGCGGAGGTAATTTATCGATTGTTTCAAGCCTAAAGTTTTACACGCTTACCTCACTGCGCAGGAGCGAAAGATATATTGGCGCATTTTGAGTAATCGCTCCCTAGGGGATTCAACCGGGATCTGTGCTAATTGACTACAATTTCTGCCTTTTAATCATTTTGAAATTCGCTCTACATAATACGGGTGGAGTAGACTCACCCGCAGCGCTCAAAAAGCCTGTTTATGCCCCAAAGTCAGATGAAATTTGTTACACCACCTCGTCGTCGAGTGGGCACATCGGCTAATTAAGTGGCGCTAACAATTCACCGACAGTCTAACGAATAGGCTATACGCACCAGTTGCCACGAGCACCTCAACGAGTTGCGATGGCAGGTGAAAGTTTCCGCAAAAATTCAATTAACCGGCGATGAACACTACTGCGCCAAGCAAGTGGCTTACTTTGGTTTTATTTAAGTGCAGATCGACGGCGACTGTGTCCAGAGTGGTAAGCACTTACGTGATGAAAATCTACTGTAGATTTTAACCCAGCAATGTTCCGGATCGCTGAACGCTGATCGCTGAACGCTGATCGCTGTCGCCGGACAGCATTAAAGATTATGGGTTCCTAAACACTAGGTTTAAAATAACGACTGTTTAACTATTAATTATTATAAGATATATGCACATTTATTATTAGAGAAGCATTTTGGGAAATTCTACGGAAATTTGTGGTATTGATAGTACTCATTGAAATTTGTGATCTGAACGATCGACAAATAGAAATTAAAATCAGTTTTTCTGAAATCAGTTTTCTTTTTCTTTGGAGTCATCAACAAAAAGAGTTTAAGTTTGAGATCGCCTCACGAATTTTGGAGAAACGTTGTAAAATTTTAAGGAACAAAAACGATAAATATGAGAAAATTAAATATGTCTGTCGGTTGTATGTTCCTAGATATTTAGGTTTAAAGATTTCAAAAAATTACATTTTTCGGGTCCAATTTTCAGTAAGGCGGGATAAGACAAGTTACTTAAAGTTTCATGAACCTTCGTTGTTTAATAGATAGAAACTAATACCTTATTTATCCAACAATTGATTATCATTCTTTTTATTAATTGCTATAATAGGAATATTTTTTAAATAGTTTGAAATCAATTAAGTAAAATATGGAACATGCCACATCAACCCATCTTGCTCCCAATGGATCTAATCCACCCGAAGGACAAGGTGCGTTTTAGTATTATAATTTTATAAACACAATTAAAACAAGCCGAAAGAAATATAAAATATAATAAGATTTAAATTTTCGTGTGCAATCATTCGAAGGGGGAAGATGGGGTAAGTAGAATTTCGTCTTTATTTGTTTACCCCATATATCCCCTTCGGGTGATTCTTCATGAAAGTTTATACACCGAAAAAACTGTTTATAAATATTATAAAAACTAATTCTAATGAAAATAATGCAGCTTGTCACAAAAACCCTTTATTTTATAAAGTAATTACACTATAAATCCAAAGCCAAATTGAAATAAAATCAAATTAGATCAGATCAAAAACGGTTTTTTCTAACTCATGGATGTATGAGACCTCCTATTTCGATGTCATTCACCACATTGATAGGTGCAGATTAACCGCTTATAATAAACACATATATTACCGATCCCCTAATTCTCTTAGGTTAGTTTAGAATATTTTAGGGCTACCCCAACTTATCTCACTATCCCATATTACGCCACTCTCCCCTATTTCTTAAAATTTCATTGAAAATTGTGCAAAAACCATAACCTAAACACATTTCGATTTTTTCTTTGTCCACAACATTTTCCTCACATTAAAGGTAAATATTTTTTGGACTTATCGATAACGACAAGCACGCATTTCTCATATAAAATAGTAAATCATGGAAATAGTATTTTTTTTAATTCTCTTAATCATCTGCGATGGAAATATCTTCAGTGTAAGGTTTTTTCTCAATTTTCACTAAAATGTTGCGGGAATACACAGAAAAATGTCACTTTTTGTAATTTTGGAGTTAAATATTACGGGAGAAGCAAGCGAGCGACATAATTTTATATAACTTTTAACCTTAAATGAATATTTCTAGAGATTTTCATAAAAATTCAAAGGGATACCTCAAACTCAATTTATACTAAATTATTAGCAGGATTCAAAATATTAAATAAATATAAATTATTTAAAGTTTTGCATGTTACTTAAAAAATTTTAAGCATAATATCTATTTTAATGATTCTCTTTATTTTAAATTTATATCAAAATAAGATTACAATTTAAAAATTGCAAACTCGAAAATAAAAGTTATATGTATATTAAAAATTAAACGGGTTTTACTATTTCATTTCATCCTATATTTAAAAAAGCATATGTATATTAAATTTAAATATAGGAAATATGTTTCATTTAAAAATAAAACTCTGAATTTATTTCTATAAATTTTACATAGGGAAGTTTTATTTTATTGCCACAGGTAATTTTATAGGACACGAACTGAACGAATAATAACGTTTAAATTCATATCTACTTTGAAATTACTTATAAAATTCGTTACTTAACTTGTAGCCAGCAAAATCAAATTAGCATTTTAAAAAATTAGTTTAGTTTAAGAGCTAATGATCGCAATTTAAAATAATTTTTATTCGTAAAATAAGCTTTAGAAACAAATTAATTTATACTGCATGATATTGAGACTGGAACTTGTACACGAAAATTTAAATTTCGTTTTTATAGATTCCGAAATGCAAATGATACTGTGCGTTCGAAATTTACTAGCTAAAAGAATTAAAATTATTTATGTTAATAGAGCGTTTTGTAAAGATAATAAAAAGCGATGTGCTTGACATTTATAGATTTATAGAAACCTCTAAAATGGCTTATCATTAATTTTCGATAGAACACAGAGCTGCCGCGAAAAGTTTATGGTACCATTTAAGGCTTACCTAAATTTCATCATCCAAAGCAGAAAAATGAGAAACACGCAGAAGTATTTCCTCATTTTGGTAGTAAATCCGAATAAGGTTTAAACTCACGTCATGATAGTTTTAAGACAATGGTCCGAACAGAGCACGTCGCTTGTGGTGAAAATCATATTAAATCCCGAAAAAAGCCACTTTACTCTCGTCGAATAGCACTTTGACTTGGGCACAGAATTAACTTCCAATCAATTTCGGCGGATCTTATTAAAAACCCATCAAAAACAGCGAAAAAAAAAGAACTGAGGCACTCAGAGATACACTTCCACTGATGGTGGGTTGGACCGATGTTAGTTTTTTGTATAAACTCGCGTCAAGTAAATTTCTCATCCTTTGTTTTTACGCTCAACAAGAAATCTAATTTATTGACTCGTGATAAATTTGGCATGTTAGGCCAACATAATTACCACCGATCGGGCGACCGGTGCTGGTTCGTTGGTATGCTCCAGAACACTTTTGCGTGGCTGCGTCAATTTTTTGCTGTTGTTGCACACCTCTAACTCGACGCGAGGGACTTTTCGTGTTCCCGTCTGAGCACTAACATCACGCGGACACAAAATTATACCTTGGGGCTTTGGGGTTTGGAGCGGCAAACCCTGCGATATTGCTGCGGTATAATTAAAATCGACGATTTGAAAAATATTATGTTAAACGAGAAGCACCGGCCGAGTTTGTTTTACGAGGCATCGGTTGGGAAACCGACGTCTTTCCACACTTCGCTCCGAGGCGGGCAAAAAATTTATGACGGCATTAGGCCGATTAAGATAGTGGAGATTATCAGCGACGGATTAATTGAGCCCGTTTGCATGTAACTGCACGAACCACTGCACCACAGCAAGTATCGTCGAACCGATGCGACGAACGGCAAATACGAAGATAGTCCTAATGTCTTCCGGACTTTATGGTAAGTGGCCAAAGGTAAGATGTTCCAACCAGTTGACACCTTCACTGGATGTAATCCGCACCCGCACTCAATTCCAGTGCAATCGAAGAACGCGTCCACTCACTCACGGCTGGCCAGCACTATCAAACGCGCAACATCTCAGG
Organism: Philonicus albiceps; assembly: GCA_963969385.1. Classification (NCBI taxonomy): domain Eukaryota; kingdom Metazoa; phylum Arthropoda; class Insecta; order Diptera; family Asilidae; genus Philonicus; species Philonicus albiceps. The sequence continues at coordinate 33,834,052 of OZ017773.1, forward strand.
CTGGTCGTCAGCTAAGAACTAGACCATGAATTCGGGTACCTGAGGAGGCAAAGCTGGCGCGATACCTGCCCCGTTTGCGCGATACCCACATCCCATTCCCATCTGATACAGAATGAGATGCTGGTGCCGTGGCGCATAGGTGCAAGATTAAGAAGTGAGCCGAAGCCACCGGCCAGGTGAGAGTCGGATCTATCAAAAGCGCACTAGTCCGCTGCTAGTTAGTCACGTTATCAGCTCACCTGGCTGCTCCCATCAACGTCCGCCGAAGATGCTGCACTTCAACGGAGTACGCCCGGCTCAAAATAAGGGGAAACGGAAACAGAGCCGCAAACACGATTCCGCGAGAGAAGTTCAATTGCTGCGCTGAATACACTGTTAAATCGCCCCAATCCAGCGGCCGGCACGTAAACAGTCCGCTGGGAGTTCGCGATTCGAACGAGTTTCAGATATAATAATCTCAGTTGCATGCAATTTACCTCTGAGAGAGACCCCGACGTTGATTTATGGCGTTGCACCCCGAAAATTAAGGTCAAAGTTGCATTCGACTGCTCTCCCTCCTCCTGGGCGGCCCTTACTTTAATGAATTATTTTACAGACCCAAGTCGCTTTCGAACGCACAAACCGTGAAAATTGTCTGTCAACAGTCATAATTTACTGTGGGATTCCGTTCAAAAAAATCAAAGACGGAGAAAGGGCTCCGCGGGATCCTAATAGGCTCCGAGTGACTTGTTTATTTAGAAGACCCCTGAGAACATTTGTTTCACATTGCCCCGGGTGGGCTTCCAACTAAGATAGTTTTCAGGTTTAACTGAATTTAAATTTCACCTAGCTTTTACCTTCAGAAATTGGTCAACAAAATAATAAAAACTAAAATTTTAGATATATAGTATTTCTCGGTTAGATAGCATATGTTAAGATTGAGGTATGCTTAACGATGTTATAGTACTGATTAATATTTTTTATATTTGGTTGGATCATAGAATAAATTAATTATAGAATTTTTTTCGAGCATAGAAATTAAACCTTTTCAAAATAATGTTTTTAAGCAAAAAAATTATATTCTCCTTTCTAAAATTGCAACATTGTAAAGTCGAGAAAAGAAATAATAATGTTGCTCAAATAACACATTGAATATAAAATTATTTTATAAAATAGCCACAAACATTTTTTCTGTGACTTTGTTAATTAAACTCTCTTCCCAGATCACTTAAATTCATCATTAAAACCCTGTGAACAAGTTTCATCGGCACAGGTCAGTTAATTTACACAAAATGAGTCAATTTCTCTATACATTTATATCGGAACACAAGTAGTTACGAATAAAATCGCACACAGAAAAACAGACAGTCACAGTGAAGAATTTTGTTTTATAATCCATATGTATGTAGTGATAAAAACGTACGAGATATACAACATTTTTTTCATAAAATATAAATCTACTTGATCTGTAAGAATCAAGACAGGAAAACTTATACCTAACTACTGCACTCAGCAAAAAATCGTTATATTCAAATCAGAAATATATTTAAATCAATTTTCTTTTCATATTTGAAGTAAAATAATACACGAATTATTTTACTTAAATAATCCATTTTAAACTCAAAATAAATAAACTTTGAAGAACAACACCTTCTTGATTTTTAAACTATGTAAACGTTGATCATTTAAATTAAATCGCAACATTTATATTATGATTAGTTTTTTGCTACAAATATAAAATCGAAATTAAGTTTCAGACGATTTTGTGAAATTTTCAATAAATTTCAAGTTTATTGTGTTTTATTTAATTTTTGGTATCTGTGACGACTCAAGAACATTTGCTTTCCTTCCTTTTTGGATAAGCTATTTGAATATGTAAAGATTGTAATAAGCTGTCGCTTAATGTTTTACAATAATGACATAATTTATAAACTTTAAGATAAAAAATTCTTGTGTAAAAGGGTATAGGATTTTATGATTTTTCTTTGAAATGGAAATTCTCCAAGTATGTGCAATAAATTGATTGGAAAAAAATTCTAATTTGTTTACGAGAATCAATATAGAAAATGTTGACCCACTGCTTGATTTAACAATGCACCGCTCCAGGCATTTTAAAAGTCATGAAATGGAGGTAAAATGATAAATTTTCTCTACGAACGGAAGGGTGACTCTCATTAAACAAAATTCGTGACTTCAATATTTCCCATACATTCTGTTATATTTTATCATTGGTTCTATGCATATTTCGAAGAAAATTGATAGTATCTAAAAACCGCTGAGTTAATTTCCTTGAAAACCGTATGATTAAGAAAGTTCTTATAGATCATAGTTACTTGCATGCGATACTTATCTAAAGGGGAAATACGGCAATAAACCGACACCTCATAAACCAAGAGGTGAAATTTCTGAACATCCCCTTAAAGATCATTATCAATCTATGCAACACATCATACACTTCCCATCGCTGACACAGCAGGAACGTTTTGTTCACAGACTTTATTAGGTTTTAATTGCCTCACTAGACTTATATTCGCCATAAAATCAACAATAAGAGGCCGTAAAGTTGTTCCGAGCGCTCACCTCTGGCTGCTAGCTGCCTGGGGCCCACTTTAATTGAAAACTCATAAAGAGATCTACTTACAGCGATTGCAATTATGTGCACGCACTGCTCCGCGCTCAATAAATTCCCGGGCCGATTAAAAGCTGATTAAATGATCTTGAGCGCTGGTAGACGCTCGCACATCGTTGTAGGTGGAAGAGAACAGGAGAAATAATGATCTCAAAATGAGTAAAAAGATGCAGGGACGATTGCGATGATAACTTTAACGAGACCTTTCTTAGCTGCTTCGCAGGTCGCAGGACAGAGAGTGGTCGTTTTGCCAATTTACAGAAAATTGCTATATGATCTCATGTACTCGTGTTCTGCATGCAGAAGGGCCCTATCTTACCGGGGAGGTTTGCAGACCTCAAAGGCAATTTAAAGCCGAACCGTGGGGGCAGCGGTGAACCCCGGCCAATCTTTATGCCATTAAATCAATCCCTGGCATCCCAGTTGATTAGCGAAAAGCCATAAAATTAACCGGACGGATCTGGCTGAAAACATCCCTTACAATGTGTGCTGCGTGTAACACAGCCCCTAACATAATCCAATCAAAGAAACAGGCTGGGTGAGTGCCTTTTTTCAGGTCACAACCGAACTAGCTAGCTCTTCGCTGTCTATCTACTCCCAATTGAAAATTGATACATCCGAAGCCGGGCTCATCGGCATCATTACCTTTCCCAGCTAATTTCAATTCCGTGAAAGGTGGAAATTGTAAACTCAAGCCGTTGCCACCCTTCCCGTGTTATGTGCCGCTTTTGTTGCTTGTTCAACAAGAGCTCCTCTTGACGGTCTCTTGTCGGCCCTTTTTTTTACCTTGATTACATCGCCCATTCAGCCGGCGGCATTAGCTGGATGTTGAATAGTTGGACGCACCCCGGAAGCGCAACGAAACGAAATTTCGTCTGAATGAGAACTATGCGAAGGCAGCCAACTTTGTGGAGCAGGTTTAGGCACTCGTTAGAGGACAGAGGTGCACATGTCGCTTCCACAAATAATGAAATCCGAGATTTCAATTTGTTTGATTTCTCGAGTTAAGAGCGCTCTTTTGTGAGCGATGGGATTAGATTTATTTTGTATGAGAACATATGCCCCTTGACAAATGAGACATCCTTAAGATTACGTTTAAAGCGTTACAATGGCATGAATGTAGAAACATCACATCTTCATCAACGTTTTTTTTTTTTTTTCTATATAGAAAATATTAAAAAAATAGTGGCTTAGCGTGAGAAGGGAGTTCAAAACGGCGCCACCAAATTTCAGGAGTGTATATTTAAAAATTTTTTTGTTAAAAATTAAGCAATTTCTGAATTTTTAAATAAGGTATTGTTTAAATTTTAATAAAATGTTAATATTTACTTTACAAGAGTCATCTAATGCATTAGTTGAAAATATGAACATTTAAATTGTATCAACAGATGAAATTTAAATTTGATCAAATTTACTTCATGAATTTAAGGAAATCTTAACTTACTTTTTAAGGAGTATATATGGATAGAGACCTTAACTTAATTTAATTTAATTTAATTTATTTATTTCATTTAATACAAGCTCCATAGATAAATAACAATATTATTTATATATTTATATATAAATTATATATTATTATTATTTATATATTTATATATAAATTATATTATATTTATTATTTAACTAAATTAACTAAATTAAATTAACCTACTTATGACAATATCAGGGGGGCGTGGAGACTGATTGGTTCATTGGAGGGTTGAGTTAGGCAAGTATAGGGCAAGCTTAAGGGAGGTTTTGATAAGATGGACCATCGTATTGACCATCCGCAGTATTCTGGTAAAGGGTTCGAATTGACCATAGTTGGTACGATGACTTTCAAGGCGAAAGGTACTGAAAGATCTTGCGTTACTGGGGTTAGTGTTAAGGGTTATGCTGCGAAGGAGGTCAGGGCAATCAATGGAACCAGCTACGAGTTGGTAGTCCGTCCAAGGGAGGTCACACAGGGCAAACCTGATGAATCATCGCTGGACAGATTCAACCCTGCTAATAAAGGTGGATTTTAAGGGTGAGCAGACTTGATAGGCATACTCAAAAAGTGGTATGACAAAGAAGACGAAGTGTGACTTGATAACTGTTTGAGAAGTTTAACTTGATAAGTGTTGGAGAATTCCTTAGACCAACATTTAATGAAACACATAATTGAATGATCTATGTAGGAACGGAAGTTGAGTTCACTATCGCATATGACACCGAGATCGCGAATGAAAACAATAAAAGAGAGGATATAGGATCTAGGAGAAGAGGAGGTTCGCTTGCGGAAAAAAGATGATCGTTTGGCATTTAGAAACATTGAGATCAAGAAAGTTTTTCGTGCACCAGGTGTAAAAGTTGTTTAGGCCGCCTTTTTGGAATTTGTTCGATTGCAATAGTTATTTATTTACTATTTGAATAACATTAAAATGTTTTATGTATGGACTCCACTATTTGGTATCGTTTATGAACAAGAGCACCCTAAAATTAATCAAAGTAAGCCAAAAGAAAACAATTCGACAGTTTTTTGCTTTTGCTAATTGAAGGGTTCTCAGATCAAGTCGATTATCTCCTCTTTTGAAAATTTTTGAATTTTAATATTAAAACTCCTAATACAAGCTTAACGTTTAATTTTGGAAATTAATTATCTTAATAATTTTACGTAAAAATAACAATCTTTCACAATGTTTATTTAAATTTTTATTTTGAAAGGAGCTTTTAAATCAAATGTGTGTTGTTTCCCAAGTGTTCCCCACTTTTTGCTTGTGAAGTTATTCAATTTGGCCTGGGAACCGCTAAATTCCAACTCGCTAGACCAAATATTTTTGTACTTTAGAGTACCCCCAAAAAAGAGTACCTACAGTAATTTTACGTCATGTTCTATGATAAGACTAATTATCATATGAGAAACCTTTATTTTTCATTTAATTCTGATAGAAAAAATCGGATTCTATCAAATAATTCAATTCAAATATTGATAAATAAAATTGTTATGCAAAAAAGTTTTGTTTAATTAGAATGTTATTGGATGAAATTGTATAATTTTGCATTTCTAGAAAAATTTTACTAACTTATATACTCGTGTATGAGCAATATATGTATTTTTGAAGAACCTAATTGAATCAGTAAAATAATTATATCTAGGATGTCAGCGCTAATTATCTTAGATCCACCGTAATCTCAAAGTGTAACTCTAACCGATCAACTGAAGTTATTCTCATTCGTTTTCATTTCCTTCGACGTAAATGATTCTGAATAGGGTTTGACTTCTGAATGAGCAGCATCTTGAAATTTGCATAAAAACGAGCTCAGGAGGGCTCGGCGCTTCACGCACACAAACCACAAGCATTGGTGTGCCATTAATCCGGTGAAAAATCGCGACTTGCACAATTTAGTGTAAATATTTCGCTGGAGATTACGCACAAGAGATGCACTCAAATAAATTCATTCCCGCGGATATACTTAGCGAAATTGCCCGTCACACACGGCGACCTGGGCGTGTAAATCAATTTGCAACGTCTTCGTTAAGGGCGTCCGTCGGCTGCGCGCGGATATATTTCACCAATTGTGCTCGCCGACTCGAATTTATTGAACTACTTAATAAATATTGACAGTGTGTAATGACCGTAGGTGGTCAGATTTTATGCGCCTATTTAAATGATAAGTGTCTGCTTATTGCTCTGACTGAGCAGACATATGTCCGGTGCGTGTTCTGACCATGTCTGATGCTAGCCTTTCTGCAGGTGCCCCTGCGACACCTTCCTTGCACGGCGGCAGCGAAAAATGAAATCAACTTGAAATCAAAATTCATCAGGCCGAAGACTTGTGTCTTGCCATATATGCACCTCGTCAGACAGGTGAAAAAAGTAAGTGTATTTTTTAGTTAAAAAATTATGTCACGTGATCCGTGAAAAGATTTATTACGACTGGTTCTGGCCCACTGATTGTCTGCACAATTTTACACTTATCTCGTCGCGATTAGCAGTTCTCTAGCGGTCGTATTTATAGATTTAAGCTCTGATCGAACACCACTAGAGAGGTAAACAAAACGATAAGTCTAGAAAATAGATATATTACAGACACGCGACGATAAAATATGGCTAAATTACGGGGCAATAAATCAGCGGCAATTCGCAAAAAAAGATACATCGCAGCACCATTGATTTACGGCCAAGGAGCCACAACAAATGTTATTTGTCCACTAAAGGGTGTTAAAGTGGTCCGGGAACTGCACTAAATCTCAGTGCGCAACAACTTAAGGAAATAATCCGTTCGCCTTTGGCCGTACCAATAAATTCACTTTTGAAGTGAAAAACTGGAACACCGTGCGCAACTGAAATTTGTCTCTGCTAAATCTCAGCCTTACTACAAACATCCGTATAAAATATAAGTTCTACTGATTTCTCTAGAGCTAGGCAGAAAGTGTAAGCTCCGAATATACTTTTCAATGTGACGCCCAAGATGCATGACTACGAAAACATGTTGTATTTCAAAAATATGGTTTAAATTATAATTAAATTTAGAGAATTCTGCTTCTTTTACAAAGATTTTGGATCCATAAGGCTATTTTCCTCATCAATTTTCATGGAGCTGGTATTTTGATTTGTGACTATGTACTTTAGAGTTTTAGTAAATAAATTTAAGATCAACCTTGTTACTCCAACGTTAAAGTATAATATTTTTTGATGGATTGTGAAATTTGTTAACATTTGTATTGAATGAAGTTTTTAACAATCAAATTGGTGAAAATATAAAAAGAAATAATATATGGAGGAGTAAAAATGGCATTATATACATACATACTTCAAAGGTTTAAATAAGGTCATCAAACATTAAAATAGTAAAAATGGCATATTACGCGTCTTTGAAAAATATATCCATATTTTTAGGCAGCAACGTTTAATCGGTTGCGTGCTGTAACACTTCCAGGTCTACTTGGAAATACTCGTATGTAGGTATATGATTTGTTTTGAATTAAATTTACATCAACATATTTTACCATGCAAGTTTAGAATTAAATCCAAAGCCTTCCAACCCAAGACCAAAGCCAAGACTTTCCAACAAGTAAAAACTATTATAAAATTTGTTTGTGTTAAGTCTTCATTTCGTTTCAAATGTTTCACATGCAAATTGTACGAAAATGTTTTATTTAGTTGTTGAAAAATAAATATCAATGAAAAGTACTCGTAAGAAGAATTAGGCCAAATTCTTAGCAAGTTTTTCATCTGGGGCTTTTATGCTCGTATATTGACTTAATACTATAAGTTATTGGTTTTTATTTTACGGCGAGACATCAGGACAGACGATACGTTTTTGCATATCAGAATTAGTCATAACTAGATAAAAACGGGAAAAGCAATGAAATCTCGAAGAACGAAGCGCGTTCTTTCATAATTTCAAAAATTATAACACTACACAGTTTATCTATGAAAACGATACTTACTTAACTATGCGGTTTATAAATTGCATCTATGAATTAAATTAAAAAGTTCCTAAAAACGAGGACAATGAAAAGAGTGTTCGCTTTATACCTGCTTAACATTTTTAACGATCTCCAAATTTAATCTTTCGATCACAAACCCTTGGAATAGAAAATAATTTGTGTTCCCCTTTTACCAAATTCTAGAAAAAAAAATTTGCTATCATGGCCCCATCTCCGCATTCCTTTCTTTGGAGTCACATCTAGAATGCACCCAATCTTCGAACTTATTAAGATGAATCTTCTGAGGAATTCCACAAATATTTCACACGCCAGTTATTCAGTCCATCAAAAGAGTTGTGGAGAGTGTGAAGCCTGGTTGCATGGCATGCGCGGAATGTTGACGCAGTTATCCAGGCGAACGCCACAACCTGATATTTGAAATTAAATTAAAAATTATTTTTTTTTTGCTCGCTTTATCAGAATCAGCTCAGGTGATGCTTATTAATATGCATGAACAGCATCGCGGCGCGACGCGATGTGTCCAAAATACACTTGAAAGTGCTGATAGTTGCCGCAATATATCTAGAGATCAGTGAGAGTGGCTGTCGCTGTCGTACGCCAAGATATGGCCTAGTTGGGTACCGGGAAGAATGATTGAGACGATGACTTCACATCGGCGGACTACCATCGATGATATCTCAATTTTCAGCATCCACTTAGGGCATCTTTTAACTCGCCGCGTTTTTGATGGATTTTCGTTTAAGACGCTGCCAATAACCTGTACGATCGCTTTTTGCATGCTGATGAGCGCTCGGCGCAAAGTGATGGTGTTTTTCAAATAAGTCATCATCATTATTCACCGTCTTCACAGGGCTAGTTACGGTTAAAATCCGAGCATGAATTTAAAGTGGTCCTACGCCCTGTGCTTTCATTGGGGAAATCAACTACGCAAAGTGGGTAATACGAATAAAACTTAAATAATACAAACGGTTTTTAGTTCAAATCTTTCATCCGCTCATCGTTTAATTGGCTCTAAATCGTCATTAAGGTATGTAAAACTAATAGGTCGCCACAAAAAGAAAATTCAATAGTAAATATCGTTCAAATACGAGTAAACATATTTCTTCATCGTATCTTTCAATAAAAAGCGGACGCAAAACGAATATCTACTACCTACTACCGACATACTATAAAATAAGTTTCCAAACTTGATTGAGTGACAAGGAATTAGATTAGGCAAACAAGTACAGAGATATAGGCAAAATATTATATATACTTTCGATTTTTTACTATAATATATACCTACCTAGATATAATATTCAAAAAGTTAAATTAATTTCTTGCAAACCATAATATGTATTCATCATCGCAAGAAGATATGGTACATTTTAAATACCTAGTAAATAATCTTTACACCACTTTCATTCTATTAATGTGAATAGTACCTATATGTGGGACTACAAATACACAGGTGTTCAATTACCCATCTTCTAAACGAGTTTATCATATAACATATATACTATATGTATATTATTGTATAATTACATATACATATATTTGAAGAAAACAATTTAAAGTGTCATATATTTGAAGCAACACAAAGTAACATTTTTTCTCCCAAATAAAAACATTAATTTAAAATATGATCGTATTATATGTATCCAACATCAGGTTTTTTTGTATGTATATTGAAATCTGAATAAAAAGTCTAGCATATTTAGTTTTTGTATTGATAGATACATTTAAATAATTATTTTTATATCTAAATATCACTGTTAATCTTTCTTAAAATCTCAACGCACTGTGCGAAGAGGTCAGTAATCTTAGGGTTTTATGTTTGCGCGAAACTGGAGCCATTGTGGTCCGAAGTGATTTAGATAGTGACGCCCAGCCCTCTGCTCTGATATTCCCCGGGAACCACTCATTCATTAGCAGTCAATTAAATCTGGTAGATAAATGTGCCAACTAATTCCGATCTGGCAGAGCACACAGGATCAGGTGGTGTAAATGAAGCCAAGCCCGACTTGATATATCTCAGGCCGAGAGTCATATCTTGTCTGGGAATCTCCCAGAGCGCGGCTCGGATACGGCGCTGGCAGGTAAATGTAATTGCGCCAGTAACTTTATATAAAACAATATCTGCACTGACATCCGGTGGGTATGGGAGAGAGACATGAATCGTCTGGTAATTACTAGCCGAGGTCCAAGGGGCTTGCGATTGGGTGGGCTGCAGCATCCCATCCCAATCGGCGTCGTGAGCTAGCGTTTCAGGAGATCTTTATCTCTGGCTGACGAGAAGGATTGAACATAATTGACGTCGGATTTACGGTTGACATGCTTCAATTTATTTTCAATTAATCACCGTAGCTGGAAAGGAAACGTCTATGGCTGGGACGACAACTACGGCGCGTAGGTCTATTGTTGCATAACTTCAGCAGCAGCTACTTATGCTCTAGCACACTTCTGCACTTTTTCAGTTTGCAACCGTGGTCGACTATTCGTAATAAACGGTTATGACATGAGGCCTTCAATGCTCGTTATCAACTGATAAAATCAATCTACATGGGCCGCTAATTAATTGCCCAGGTCTCATCATACGGAGCTGAAAGGTGCTCCACCACCGGTCTACTGGTCCTCCTCGCTAATGAGGGAAGGAGAATCGGTGGACCGCGTTAGCGGGGTAGTCTGCTTGTTACACTTCAGACTGATTAGCTATTGGATATTAATATGCAAAGGCGTACAACTACGTGTTTCTGACAAACTAATTAGCGCCACTTATAGAAAAATTAATCATCAGGTAGCCCGGGCGGCCACTAATAACCAGACCTCTGCCATATTTTATGGTTTCGAGGGAAACCCGGAGCACTTTACGACTTTGCAAATTGTGTTTAAAGCAAACAAGTACCCGAACGCACACTGCCCGCAGGCACCCATTTCAGAAATAAATTGCTCCGGTACTCCGGTGTGCGAAGGAAGCAATCTCCTCGAATTCTGTCTTGAGACGGTTTGTATTTGCGCTAAAGGTGGGCGATTGATCGACTGATCGACTTATTATTATGAGAGTGGTTTACGAGGCAAGGACCGTTTCATCGAAAGGTTCTATGCGAAATTGGCGGACATGTTTGTTTTAGATGTCGTCGCAGAGATGTTTTGCACCTAATTGACAACTTCATTTTCCTCTAAACAGCTTACAGGGATAATCTTGAACATATCCCCTCAGAATATATGAGTCAAAGATTCTTGTTCTACTCTCTTAAGACCCTTGATTCCTAATTAAATCTAAATAGGCTTGTTGAAAAGTTATTACACCATTTCCTCTTTCTAAATAGACAAAAATAAAACGTTACACTACGATCAGAGTTTTAATTAAATTTCTATTAACTAGGTATAAATTATAGAAGCTCTATAGCTTCGTAAAGATCAATTCGTAATCGTCAGCCTTAACAAATGCCTAACAAAAGTGCTTTGTATAAACACTCTAAGAATTGTTCAAATTTGAAATCGGTCTACTAACAACTCCTGCACATACAATGGTTTCATATTCTACTATAGTGGGAACTTTGTCGAGTTCTAAAATATGTTTTGAAACGTAGTTAATTGTAATAAACGGTATTATGCAGTCTATCACTAGCACCAAAATATATCAATGGTGTTTATTACCCTTATTTTTTTATTGTAATGCATTGATGACAAACTTCTATTCTCCCAATTTATTGCATATTTTTATTTTTGCGTTTTATTATAATATGTAACGGCACTCATAGTATTGTACAATAAAGAATTAAGGCAATTTTATGCTTTCCAAATAGTTTATATAAAACTATTATTTCAAAAATATTGAGGGTAATGAATCTATCTTTGGTACACTCAAAATTTGCCAAAGCTTTGTAAACAGAATATGGATTTTTACTAACAAATTGTAAATCCATTATATATGAATGTCGTTAGAAAATTATAGAATATTATATAAATCATATTGCTTAGAGCTTGGTTTTAAAAAATATTAAATATCCAAATATATAATACCAACTGCACTCTATTCTTCACAAGGGAATTATTCTAATTTGTTTGGATTAGAAGAGCAATCTCACCCTCCTAATAATCCCATTATCACGTCTTTCTCCCTAATGATATGCATCTTCCTATTGCTTGAGCCCATTTGTTCGCCAGCCACCATACAAACTGGATCCTCCGTGTCGGTTCGAAAAGAAATTATGAAAATTTCTTAAGTCGACACTTATCCGACATTGGATCTAGAGACCCATTAATTCGGCTGCGCCGCCGCAATGGTCCCAAGGCATGATGCAGTCAGTGCAGTATCTTGCCGGAGATGGGCGCACAATAGAAAGAATAATTTAATGCCCACCTGACAAGTAGCTGCACCGGGCTGGGTCTCGTAAGTCAACAAGAGGATTATTCTAATGGTTATGGCTTGATGACAAATTTCGATGAAAGAGCAGCTTCTCTGCATAACTGCCTCTAAGAGGGCTCATTGTTCCACTTGTTATCGGGCGGGACGATAGCCACCGTTCGAGCAAGTGCACCGCAGATTATGCAAAGTGTCTAACTCGTTTTCACACGGCAGCAATTAACGCTTTCAATTTTAGTAAGCTAACTCTTAGCGGATTGAATATAGAATTAACACCTAGACATCTTAGCCCAGATGTTTACATGACAAATGGCGAAGATGATTGCAAAAGATCTCATGCAAGAAGAGCGCTCGTGTACTCATTGAGGGTAACAAATTGCATGCGATCAATTTTCGCGATGCGTGATTACAATGGTTCACCTTTTCCACTTTCAATTCCTCGAATGACAGTAAAATATTTGACAGCTGATTTGACTGAACGCTACCTGGACTATAACGCGGATAATGTAATTACCGTCTACAATGGTATAGCCGTGATTTATTCGGGTTGCATACCTTCTTCGCACGGCAATTCTGTTTGAACCCCGCCTTTCTGATGGTAATCTTCAACGAGAAGTATCTTTTTTATTTGCCATTTTTCTGAACGCTCTGCGGTAAAAGACTGTTAAATAGGTGATGAGGGCAATTAGCTTATCAACGATTTTTATTTGGGTCACACTTCGACATAAGTTTTCACTTAGGAATCATTTTACGAAATATTTTTTTTAAGAAAGAAAAATTTTTTTATATGGGTCTTTTATGGAATTCCATGATAACAGAAAAAGAAGTCGTGAAGGGTTTTATACAATTAGTGAAAGTAACCGATAGTAAAAGTTTTAAGTTTTCCTTTCAGTCACGTATCTATTCAAAGGATTAATTCAAACGGAATTTTTAAAATGTTTGTAATTCGATAGTATGATAGATGATTTTAATAGTACCTTAAACCTCAAACGTCAAGCCTGCTCCATCAGAGGTGTACAACATTAAAATAATTTCAGGTAGCCAAACCGCTAAACGTAGAGTTGTTTTGACTGGTGCAATAGAAACTGTCCAACAGGTGTGAAACTGAAAATTCACACAACAAATTAATTAGATCAAACAGCGCATTAAATTGATATCAGGTTTCCCACATGTTCGATTTTTAATTGCACTTTATTGTGACAGAACCGGCAGCTGCTCAGGTTACTTGGCGGTCTCTTTATAGTCTTCTAGATATCGACATAGGTCAAAACGTACAAGTTATATATGTTGATTTATTATGCAACGTAGTAAATAGACTTTCATAAATGTTTTGTTTTGTGGAATTTAAGTATATTCCTAATATATGTGCAAGAATATCCTTTCATAAATTATTTTTCCGCAAAATCTTCAAAGCTTTTCACCATATAAAATAATTTGCTAAACTATCAATTGCAATATCATTAATATGAGCAAAAATATGCAAAGAACTAGCAAGGAATAGAGTTATAAAATTGCTGATCAGGTTCAGCATTTAATATAGGATAAAGTGCATGTACCTAACCTACACTCTACACTTTTAATTACTCCTCACTAGAATGCAACAAGTTTCAACTTGAGTTAGTTTCCTAAATAAAGTGTTCAAAATGTAATTTTAAATCTACAAAAAATGAGGTATATATGTAGTGTTTTCTGGTTGTGTTGCTAGATTAGCAATACTTTTCTAAAATATTTTGTATTGCATAACTTATGTATGTATATTGTAGTGGCTTTCAAGTACATATGAAGTTGATAATTCAGTATAACTAAGGCAATATTAATCACGATATTTTAAGTCGATTTACTGGGAACACTCGTATACCTACTCGCAGGGCCGGCGCGTTCAACGGAACCCAGCCCCGCGGTCTACGAAAATACATCAGACATTTTGCAGGACACCCTTTATGGTAGATTGAATATTCAGGTGTGTGTAGAAAATGCAATCGCGTAATGACAACATGCGGCACACTGATATGAGTGCAAGATGATCTTCCATCTTTGCATTGAAATATTTCATTGCAGCGTATAGTAAAGCATATTCAAAATTTTTACTTGCGTTACAAATAATGTTAACTACGCCAGTAACGGCCAATTAAACGTAGTTTATCGTTGTTGAAACTAATAAAAAATTATCTGCGATCGTCAATAACCCAAGAACGATATACATCTCTGGGATTTTTTCAATAAAAAGTTAAATTGTAAATTCAATAAATTTTGATAGCGTAATCAAAAGTTTTGGCGACACAAAAAGGAGGAAAAATGATTTAATATAATAAATAATTCCGCATTGTGAAATTTGGTCCTTACTGTGTTCATGTGAATACCACTTTATTTAAGGAATTTGTTGCATATATTTTACAATTTGCAAGAACACCATAAATGCACTTACCAGGAATCTATACGGTTTGAGTGAAGTCAATTTGAATTATGCATCCCAAATACGAAATACTAAAACTTTAAATTCAAGTATTACGTAGAAAAATCGTCCCAGACTTCTGCAGAAAAGTTTCGTTTACTAACAGGAAATAAATATACTTCTGTATTGCAAATAATTTATATAATTCAAATAATAAATAGGATTATGGGTAATACAAAAAATATATAATAATTTTAAAGAGATAATACAACGAATTAAATGTGTTATAATCGTGTGGCGAATGAAATCAATTTTAAGTGTTATTTTCAAACTCTTATGATATAAAGATGCAACACCAAAACAGATACATAATTAATTTTAAAAATACTCTAAAAAAGTAATATAACTTTGCGATAAAAGGCAGAAACACTGGGAAAAAGGTCCTTAGTATGAAACACTTTATATTATACATATATAAATTAATGTTTACATCAATTCCATCTTTTGAAAGTTGTCAGCGGACTCTTCACAATGCATAGTAATAAGATTTTTTTTTTGCAATTTTTTTACTGCAAAAATCATCAAATTTTAAGTGAACTTCTCAAATTGATTCTGAATCTGCACCTACCAGAATTCCTTCTCTTCACTCTCGGAAGTATGTTTCTAACTACATCCTACAGCATTAAATATTCTTATTAAAATTTGTTAAAACTTTCTATTAGGTATTAAGTGTTATATCTCATTTATGAAATGCGACAAGTGCTATAAGGCAAAAAGTCACAGTCTGTGACCAGGTGGTATTTTTTAGTCTAATTAGCTAGGTGAAATTTAATGAATATGCAGAAGTCTTGTAAAATCATCAAGATTCGTCGCAAATCTTTTACATAAGCAATTTTTATAGAAATTGGTTTAGATAAATAATTAATATTAATCAATACTAATAATAAAAATGTAAGATCAGGTTACCTTTACTTTGCACAAATTATTTTTGAGAAGTTAATTGCAATTTTTGAGTCCATTCTATAGTCATGATTGATGATCTTAAAGTTTTTTCTCTATTTGCCTATTTGCTTTGAACCCCTCAACTGATTCTAATAAATTTTGTAAACAGAAGGGTATTATTAATTAATTAATAAGCTATTTATTATCCAGAAAAACGATGACTCCACTATCAACTAAAGTTTGTACTGAGATCTGATCTTTACGTGAGAGGAGTCAAGGGTATTGCTACTAAAAAAATATGATGATATGATAATACCAAAAGGAATTGGTTTAATTGTGCTTTTAAAATATGGTTTGAAAAAACAAATTGCGTTATGTAGAACAGAATTTGCACCGGGCAACCGAACTACCTCATCGGGTGATTTGTTCTACTTGCAAATTCCAATCGCGTAAGAGAGTTAAATCGTCTCGTATGCCCAAAAATCTTTGTAAATGCCAAAATACAGGAGGCGTTTAACATGTTTAGTTCTTCCGCTAATTGAAAATTCCGGTCAAGCGTTGAGCGGGGTAAGTGAGACTGGGCGGCCGGGGCTGAGCGATATCTCAAATTTCATCAGAATATAAACTTGACCGGTGTATCCATTAGAGGCCTTGCTGCGCGCAAGACTTTTGTTGACAACTTAATGACATCAGGTATAGCACCGAATATGGACTTTATTAGGTAGCAAGAGGGGCAGGCAAGTAAAACTCGCATTTAACGAGCGATTATCGCAAGCGTGTGGGCTCAGAATTGACTGCAAGAGTGCGGTGATGGATTCTGGCACATCTAAATACTGCCGTCTCGCGGCCTTTCGATTTACATAATTAATTTTGACACGTTGTTTTCGGCGAGACAGGGGAAAAAATCGGGAAATCGATGGTGAGCGTGTTTCATCGATTGATTTTTTGCCTTTCTCCGGTATTGTTTTTTTTTTCTTTTTCCAGAATCTAAAAGATACAAAGGAAATCTTTGTGTGTTCGAGTCATTTGAGAAATTGATTACATCACACGTCAGCGTGGCGTGGGACGTGTTTCTTAATTCATCAGTTATTAATTAGAGCTTTGGAGCGGATCCGTGGGCTTTTAATTAGCTACAGATGAATGACCAATGTCGAAAAACACTAAATTCCAAGTAACAACGTCTCAACCGCAGCTTACTTGCGTTAGTGCGCGCTTTCAGAGAATCCTTGGAACTTATCTCTCATATTTCATCCGCTAGGGGTCCGACAGAGTTCCATCCGTTCACAGCAATTAAATGGAAGTCTCGCAGCGGGAATCTGATTGTTATTTACTTGAATGAAATCTTTTATTAGCCACTGTTATTTTTTATCAGAATTATGCAATGGACGCAATTAGTTTCGCAGCGATCACGGTGCATCGTTACAAAATCGCACACTTGGGAACTTGCAGTGTTCGCAATTCTAAAGATAGCCAGATTTTTGTTGTTTTAGAAGTAGTCACCGCTTACTCATATTTGCTTTTTTCCAGCAACTGTTTATATATCAGTGAAAACTGATCATTGACTTTTATCACCTATTTACAAATTTTGTTATTTTTCGCTTAAACATATATTTCACCTTATAGAAGACGATAAAGACTAAACTGCATTCGAAGAACAAAATATTTACAAGCAACTCAAATTTCGCACTGATACTGCTCGGATTGTGTTTGAAAAACCTGAAACAAAGTGTACTACATTTATTTAAACAAAACGAATCTTCTCCATATTTGACCGTGAACTGTTACTAAGTATTGTAAGCAAAGGAAAAGGAGTATGCACCTAGATCTGAAATATTTCTTCCGAATTTATTTATAAGAAAAGAAATACCAATCGAATTTGGTATAAAATCAATCAAATTTGGCTTGTGTTTTGCGTAAATCTAGTAAATAAATTTCTAAAATCAAAAAAATCTACAAATAAAGACTTTAATAAGCCGAGTTATGGAGAATTCAAGGTGTATGCGATATTACAGAAATTCTTATTAATTTAGAACAGATATATTCTACTTGACGAAACGAGAGATTTTAACATGTTGTTTCAGGTTTTTCAAGAGATCACTTTCTCTATAGTTGTTTTTACAGTAATATATAAACTACAACGCCCTAAGATACGTTAAACGAAATTTTAGAAAATGAAAATTTGTAACCATGAATTCAAAAGAAATGATGACTAAAATTTAGTTTATTTATAAAATACGGACTACCTATTCATTGACTAGTTTAGTTCTAAGTTCGAAATACACACAACAATTAAATATACTGCACAATATAATTTTTTTTTTTAAAAAAAAAGGTTGTCATCATTAAATGCTGTATGCTGTACATTTTTACTAAAAACGCTTTTGATTAACCACACGATTATCTAGAAACAATATAAAAAAAACACTAAATTTCAACGGGCTACAAAATGATATGCATGCACAGCAGCTAAAAAAGAAGCAACGATTTTTAATGAATTTCCTCCAATTTTTATAAAACAAATAAATAATAAAAGAAAAGAAGCAAAAGCAGATGTCTCACCAATCAACGATTCAAAGAATACTGGAGCTAAATCCATAGTTAGCGCGAATAAATCAGTTTAATGAATCATTTTATTTAAATTTATTCAGAAAAATATACAAAGTCGGAGACAAGTGAACAGCCTCATAAATCTCCATCAGGTGGCTCCCACCGTGCTGATCCACTTAGCCATTATTAGCCCATTTTGTCTAAAACAGCGTCTAAACCATTCGAAATGGTCACTTCAGGCAAAATTATGACTCAATTTGTTGCGAAATTGCCCCAAGATAGCCAAAGAAGTTACATAGCAAACAGTTTTTCGTGACGTGAACTAACTAGCCAAAGCCATCAAGCGCATTAGCTAATAAATATCCGCGAGCCACAGGTGATCTTATCGGACCGGGACAAATGTGCAAACAGCTTTATTACGGATGATTATGCATACAGGCGACGCGGTTTGCCCGCAAGAATTTTTTTCAAGTCATTTAGTACCCCGTAATTTGCAGCAAAATATCAAATGCCATATGAAATTTGAGTTTTAACTCAATGCAAACGACATGCAAGTCAAAGCTGAATTATAGCGCGGCCACGATCGTGCAGATGTCCCCGCGGATGGGCTGCGATCATACCGCCGGAATTCAAATTAGAGGCTACAATAGCCTGAAGAAATAAAATAATATTTACAACTTTCGGTAAAATGTCATGCTAGTTAATGGTGTCGCAGCGGAGGTGCATTAAGCAAGCAATAAAATTGCGGGAATGCTAATTGGAATTTAATAGACAGACTCCACCAGTATCATCACGGGGCTGCAACGCACATGAAATTCCGGGAGTCGCTTAAATACAAGCAATCAATTACGCGAGCGTGATCGAGTATTGACATACGCGGCAGGCTGATCCAGGATTAAGAAATTAACCGCTTAATTAAACCAGTCTGGTGCACCGCAGCCAATACCATGCAATTGCCAGGCCATGACTCCTCCCCGTTATTAGCATACCCATCATTTGCGACGTGCTGCAGAATAGCTAACGAGGCTAGTTGACAAATAGAAAATGAATGGTTGCGAGCTCGGAGGTGGATACTACGCCGGCAAACGTACCTTCGGCTCAGCAAATTGTCGACGATATCGGCAAATCTGCAATTTAAATGTTTCTGGCCAACACGAGCCCATACATTGTCTGCAAAGTTCAATTAATATAACCTCTATCGAATTGATTGGCTGATCTATTATCGAATTGATAGCCACCCGCAGGCGGGCATGTCTTTACCACCCCTGATTTTTTTTTAAATATTTCGAGTTGAACACTATTACGAGGGCCAGTTAACTGCAGCCTTAAAGCCCCAAGCGCACTTGGTTCAACCAAACGTGAAGCTATGTTTAATGGCGGGTAATAAATGACCCAAGTACGATCTATGATTGGAATTAATTCAAAGTCATACACCGTGTGACAAATTGGCAGGAACACCTAAATTCAGGGGCCTGTGAATAATTAGTTCGTGCGCTCGCACCCTGTAAATAGAAATAGTGTCAGGCCAATTGCACTATGATTAAAGAATTTTGCTGAAAGCAGATTAGATCAAAATTTATTTATTACATGTAAATATGTTGAGCGACGTTGTAAAATTGCTTTAATATGGGGTAACGTTTATGAAATTTGTATTAACAGTAAATTAGGAAAAATGAAACGATTTGTCAGATACAAATTACTTTTAATATTTTGAATTATTACACATAACTACGATATCTTTTCATTTACTCAATCATATATGTGAAAACTTCAATCAAGCATGGAGAAGTGGATCAAAATCAAATTTGCAAAATTTTAGGATAAACGGACAGGTAAGATTAAATAAAAGTTTATAAAAATAAAATGAAAAAAGTATAACTACGAAAGCTCACAAGAATAGGAAGCAACATTTGCATTTGATTGCTTTTATATTTAATTTTAATTGCTGTCGTTTCATAGTTTAAAACCAATTTTTGTAAATCTATTCTTAAGTTGTTTAATTATCAGAAATACCTGTATACAAAGGCTAATAAGTATCACATTTTTGAAATGCGTATTATGTATGTACAGAATATCTCCACTCCAATATCTCCTGTCGTGTATAAATTTATATGTTACAAATGACCACAAACGATTTGTTCCTTTGGAACTTCAATCGATAGTATGGATCACAAAATTGTAATATTAATCTATTTTGCATCATAATTTTAATTCTCAAGTAAAATTCTATATTAGTGATATAAGAATTTAATTTTAAAAGACGCATGTTAAAATCTAAGTCACTGAATAGCATAAATTGATTTTAAAACCACAAACCAATCAAGTCAATTGACATCAGTCTTATTTAAGGTTCCTGCTAGACACTTTCGTTTTAACTCGATATGCATTTCGGCACTCCACTCTATGATTTTACATATGATATTGTAGAAGTACATAGAAACTTGTAATATAATAGATCTAAACAGTGAAATATTATGCATATACGAGTATACTATATATAACAAAACTTGTGAAATTAAATTAAAGTTTTTAATATTTTAAAATGTTATTAACAATACTTAAAAATTAAGTAATATAGCAACATTTTTATGATTGGAATTAATGGAACCTTATAAAATTATGCATATGTGACTATGGTCCCAAAGTAATTCTATTATTGCTGTGATTTGGACCAATCCACAAATTTGTGGTGTACCTTTACTGACACTGAACGAAGCAATACTAACATAATCTCAAGGACTTGAAGGGTTATGTTTGGCTATTATAGAATCACAACTTTCCTTTTCTCCTAATCCACTATTCGACTTGACGCACAACATTTTTTTCGTCTGTCTTTAGCTTGGTACTGTGCCTTGGAGATCAACTCATAGTATAAATGACGGCATAATTAACAGTTGTACTATCATTTCCATATAAATTATGAAAGTGGTACAGTTTGAAATAAATTATATGGAATAACAAAGTTGCTTTAAGAAAAACACTTTTTGAGATTTTTCCTTAAGGAGTTCTTTCGGTGAAATCATTAAATTTAAATTATAAGTAAGTTAGTGTGATGATGGCGTATCCTTCAAGGTTCGAAAAATCTTACAGAATTTTGCATAAACTTAAAGAATTGCTACACCTCTGGTGGTCTAAAGATTTTACAAACGAAAGACATTAAAATAGGCAATTTAAGAATAATTAATGATGTCTTCACTCATTTTCACTTCTAATTAATTAAAGTCGCTTTTCCCAGCAACTCGATCACCTGCCTCTGCGTTAATGGAACTTTTCTTGGCTTAAGCTTGCATGTAGCCCGCCAATCACAAGATCGGATTAAGACCTTAAGCAGGAAAACGATATCACATGCAATCACCTCCTGCAAAAAAAGACATTAATAAGCTCGGGCCAGTCCACGTGGCAATTATGTCTTCATTCATGAGATTTTCAATGGACGCTGGAACAAAAGCGAATCTACAGACCGAGGCAGCCTCCGCAGTGTCACGTTCATACCGGATGCACTCAAATAGCGATCTGGGGTCTATAATTTATCTCTTCCGACTGCAGATACTCGGGGCACGGGCTCACCGATGCATTACGTCGCCGCCGCGCCATACCGCAATTTTGTTAACAATGTCAAAAGTACAAAGAGACATGTCACCCGAACCGTCCACCTGACCCATTTACATCACCTGCTGGACAACTCGAGGTAATTATTCGGTGGTGCGGGCATAAACTTGTCACTCTCTTATCGGTCCACCTGAATAAGGACTTATTTGTCGCGGCCAGTTCCTTAACGCTCCATCTTTCGGGGGCGCGCGCCTAGATACCGCCAGCATCGATTCAAATCAGTAACATGAAAAGTTCGTCGCCTACGTCGCATTGAGCTCTTTTGTTACACTAGCTCGCGAGCGGTGCGCGATCAACGGCCGCGGCCTGGTAGGAGGTAGGACTCACCTCTCCTCTATGTAAATAGTTCGGGCCGGCGCCCGCCCGCTCAAGCCGCTCCTCCAGCTCAATATCAGTTAATGGATTTTCTGTTAAAATATTGTCGAACATGTTTATCGTGTTTTAATTTAAGAAATCTTGACAGCTTTACAGCCCTTCGGGAGACGTGCGCTGCGTGGTCTGTTTTTGGTTAGACGGCGCCATCCCGGGGACCCTCCACGGGATAAGGTTCTAATTGTTTCGTGTCTTTAGTATTCAGCGGTTTTTCTGTAATTTTTCTATTTTAGGTTTAGGTTAGCTCTTGGAATGATTTACACAATTCTGCTGATAATGGTATCTGCGGTATCTATGGTATTCAGAGTTGACTATTATTCTGAGTTATTCAGTAAAAATAACAAAAATTCATTCAGTCAACAACAAAAAAATTATAAAAGAGTAATCCTCGCTTCTGCTGGCACAGGTTTTTGAATAATTTTTTATCAAACGAGCTTTAACAATTTTGTTGAAATTCGAATAAGGATTCTTTTTGGTTTAGATGTGACCGCACTTGGCGATCTTCTACATAAAGCAGCTAAGAAAAAACAAAATCCAGTCAAATCGAGGCAAACTGTTTCGTTACCATCAATATGTGCTGCATATGTTATTTTAATCGTATACTATCGTAATATAAAGTGTCACAAAGAAAATTTTTCATTATTTTTGAGTAAAGTCGTCTTTATGATATTTTAGGCCACTTTTCAAATAAAGGGCTCATATGATATTTCCATTCTACAGCCTGAGCGATATTGGGGTTCTTATGTATAATAACTTTTTTGTTGTACTTATTTAGAATATTACGAATAAGTCCCATACAAGTTAATGACAAATAATGTCATGTTAAATTTATTATTTTAGTATGTAAAAGTCTCTCTCTACCTCTAACACTTTGGTAGCGAACGAGTTAATAGCTTCTGCTTCAAAAAATATAGTCGTAAGACATCTATTTTAAAAGTTTTTCTTTTAAAATTTTTTATATTATTTAAGTACGGTAAAAGGTAAGCTGATCATTTCATTTCATTAATTTTAGTACCAATTTTAAGTGGAGAATGGTTGAAAATGTTTAAGGTAAAACAAGTAGCTTTTCTCTTTACCCCATACGGGGTGTTCTGACTGTTACTTCTTATTCTTTAAATTAAAAGATTTTTCTATTTTACTTCATTTTAATCACAAATTACTTTATTTGGTCTGTTTGTATTATAATTCGACATTTTGTAATATAACAAAATGATTGGTTACGTACATTTTATGAGTTTTTATTATGGTTTGATTTCAATAGACTTTTACTATGGTGAACTACATGCAAAAATATTTTAGATATTTTTAACTAGGTTTAATATTTTTATTTATATAGCAGCTTGAAAAATGCTTTAAGTCATTTTGTCCTCTTGGCTTCTACCTACATATGTTTGTTAGTAACAATCACATGTACATGTATATACCGACGATCAAAGAGAAAATTGCTGCTTAAAATTGAATACTCATCATTTCTTCTTGCATCCCCAGGTAAAACCGTGTGTTAAACTATTTGTTTTTATATATGTGACTATTGCACCCATACGTGCAGTTCTGCGTCAATGTCAGGTAATTTTTGCAAATACTTGAAATTGAGGAAATAATAATATATAATAAGAGGAAATGCTTCGTGACATTTTATTAGGTATTTATAAATACCTATTGCCTTATTTTATTATTATTGTTATGGGTTAGACGGGTAATCACGAGCGCTTAGACATTGTCTATTGCACTCATCTCCTACTCTATCCGAATTTCTTTGTTGCCCTGATATATTTAAGAACATCAGATAGAGATTAGGAAATAATATTTTTCATCTTCATAACATCAACGCCGAACATTGTCATGCGGACACGAGAGAAAACCGGACAGTTACAGAAGAAGTGCTCCGTACTGTTCTCATCCTCCCCATACGAAGGACATGTTGAATCGTTGATGATCCCTAAGGTACACATGTGCTTGCCTTCTTCCTACCTAAACTAAATAAGAGTTTTTACTGGACCAATTCTGCTCGTGGATTGAGTTCAGTTGTCGAGTTATTCAATTCTTTAGCTTAACGAAGTTGACACCAATCACAGGATCAGCATCTCCCTTTAATTTTAACATAAATTGGAATTAATTTAATGTTTTTATCGCATTTGTTTCTTAAGCAAAATTCTAGACCCAGCTTTCATCTGAAAATCGACTGGCCAGGACTATATAGACTCACATACAAACACAACCCCACAGGGGTTACTGAGTGATATATGCGTTTCGTAACATATTGAGTTGCATGAATTGAATTCACTCTGCCGAGCGTTTCATTTTAAAACTTCGGCTACACTCCACGCTTGTTACAAGTCACATTTAAACGTTTTTATTTTACCTTATTTATTATATTATGTTTGTTCAGCTTGTACATCATAAAACATTTGTTGAATACTACGCAGGTTATTCAAGCCGGTATGATTATTAAAGCAAACACAATTGTAACCAGTTTCCAAGTGCTGATGGAATTGTTATATAATTTGTCGTTTCAAATTAAAAATATTGGTCTTTATGATGAAAATAATATAAAAAGTAGTATGTAATTAAAAATATAATATTAGTACACATTTGTGATTATTTGGAGATGTTTTTAAACATAATTTTACAAAAGGAACATAGATAATTATATTATAAATAATATGAGTTTTGTTGCTGCGAAATATTAATTAAAACTAATATATTTTATATATATATAATACTTCCATAATCTCTTTGAAATATAAACCAAAGCCAACGATACTGTTTTAAGAAAAAGACAAATTCATTTTCATATTTTTGTATTAAAACGAAACATTTTATAATTTACTATTTATCCAATCAAGGAAATTCATAACATTAGTGTAAGCAGAATATCCCTTTTGATCTTTCACATCGAAGACATATGCGGTGATACCAATAATCACATCATTTTTGGGCGATAGAGAATTGTGATTGGCTATTAGCGGAGATCCAGAATCACCAAAATGTGCGCCAGGCATGCCGCTTGGTCCAAGAATACAAAGTACATTTTTTGGTGCGTCACGATCTAAATGCAAACATCGGTTTCTAGGTATGACTTCAAAAGTCGATTTTTTTAATGTTTGAGATTCTTCACCGTATTCATTCTTTCCATGTCCCAATGCAAGAAAATACTTATTTTTGTGGGGTTCTCCTTGAACATATTGTGGAAGTTTTGCCGAATTTACATACTTACCAAAATCCCATTGAACTAATAATATCAGTACAGCAATATCATTTTCGTATGGATTTTTGTTATACTCTGGAGGTGTAAACTTCTTATTAACTTTTCTGCTCTGAAAATAACTGCTTGTCTCGTCAAGCTTTGTGAACGTTCCTGCTCGAACTCGGAATTGTTTTCCTGGTATTCCTTTCACACAGTGAGCTGCACTTAGCACCGCCTTACGAGTGATTATAACTGCTCCACATTTAAATTTCTCTTTATGCTCCAGCATTGCTGAGTATGGAAACTCGGTTGTTGGATGAACTTTACCACTCAAGACAGCGCGGCCCGCTTCTTTTCCTCCATCGAGAGCCAAAGAACTATTGAGAAAACTAATAGTCGTTACCACAATGGTAACGAATGTCAAAATTGTACCTCTCATTCTTAAATCAACTTATTTAATAATGCCAATCACTTCTGTTCAGGGCTTTTATAAATTAAATGCATATCATCTCACATTTATAACAGTTGAATACCAAAGTAAATTGAAAAGAATACGAATACATACATATTTTGGTTTTTATATGATTAAAACTTTTATACAAGCTCACCAATCACAGGTAAAATATATTCAAGTTTCTATGCTATACTTTTTAGAACTAATAACTGCGATATCTAACTATGAAGTATGAGTAACTTTTTGTATGTATGTATGTATGTATGTATGTATGTATGTATGTATGTATGTATATATGCATGTATGTATATGGATATAATTTGTGTATTATGCAATTTATTTTAGAGATTGAGTAAATGAGGATTTTTGATCCATCCCACCCACCATCTATTTCATAGAAGTAATGAGTCCAACATAAGTCAATATAAAAAAAACCCAAATTAAAAAAATATATATTTTCTATTTTTTATCTGAACCATAATGTAAATAAAACATATCAGTCCAAAAACAATAACGGCAACACTTTATAAAGTGTATATCATGCCATATGTTGAAATATTTGTCAACGTGAATAGTCTGAAATTGAGTGATTTTATTCATAAGATCTTCTAAAAATGTTTAGTAAAATTCACATTTACTGTATTTCATGTTATTTAAAATATCAGATACAAATTTGTATTTACTAGGATTTATTTTAGGATCAGCTTTATATCAAATTAGTAACGCACACTATCCAGCTAGTTCAGACAAAACAGATTATTAACCCTTTTGCGTTATGAATTAGAAAGCGATTGTGATGATGATTGGGAACAGAAGCTTCCAAGTTTGATAGTATGGAATGTAGAAACATTTTGTTATTTTTGTTGTTTTCTTTATTTTATTAAAACAACTGATGCGGAAAAATAGTCTTCAATATTTATTCTTTTTTAATTTTTTTCAATATGAATTTATATTCAAAATCTTTCACTTATTTCTTATAAAAATTCTTACCAATAAGTTTTTAAGTGGTATTTTACATTGAATATGATATTTCGGGAAAGGAGTAGTCTTCTCCATTTATTTGTAGTGCAAATTCTAGAAATAAGTTTTATTTAATGCTGTTTTAATAAATTTAATTTTTTGTTTTATCCTCAGAGCAAATAATTTATAGGATATTTTCCATAGATTACGAATTCGTAAATGAAAATGCGCCATCGCATCACGTTTTCGAGAAAAATGAAAGTAGAAATACAGAAAGCCGTATTTTGGGAATATTTGAAAATTCATTAAAAAGTAAAAGTTCATTATAGAAATTGTTATCGTGGCTTAAATAAATGCCTGGGTTCTAGACTATCAAAATCAAGCACAACTTATTTCAATAGACCTTTTTACACATCTTGACAAACAAATTTTTCATGAGTATGAGCTTGCCATGATTTTTATTTGCTATCTATTGTATGAAATAATTACCATAGTTTATGGAAAAAAAGTAAAACTGACGGATTATTTTGTAATGTTTTAAATTTTTTTGTATTTTTATATAACTTAAGATTTCAATTATCATTTGAGCAACGTTTTAAGCTCCTACATCAATCCGTTAATTTTTAATGATTTTTCAAAAATTCCCAAAATACGGCCTTCTGTATTTTTTAACTCTATTTTTCTCAAAAAACCTAATGTGATGAGGCATTTTCATCTACGAATTCGTAATGTATGGAAAAAAATATCCAATAGAAATAATTTTTCAATTCTTTAAAGACAATTTGCTGTTTACCAGTAGCTGCGCACTACTATATGATTATAGGAGTAATACTACAGAAAAGCTGATCCCAAAATAAATTACAATCAGGGACCCTTGTTAGTTGATGAAAATATGAAATATTAGGGACTAAATGTTTCAGCTGACTTACTACAAAATTTTTATTAAAAAGGTTATTACTTTATTAACGGTAGTCTATAATTTTAACAACTTTCTGCACCTTTAATTTAATACGCTTTCCAATTTGAATAAATAACTATTAATGGAAAAAGGTTTTTGAATTCTCAATTCTATTAAACTTTGGCATAAATCAGAACAGAATTACAAAAATATACAATTAAATGAAGGAAGGATTTGAGTACTAGTCCAATTGACAGGTTTTGGTAGTTCTAGTGTTAATAATATTTAAGATTTTTTTGTTGCTTGCCTTAAATATGTGCCTGTGTGAAAAAAGTATAAGAAATGAAAGATGCTGCACTAAGAAAACAGTTTAAAGATATATAAGAAATAAATCAATTTATACAACGTTTAATTTGAAATATTTCTTAAATATTAATAAAGCCAATAGCCACAATTCATTTGGCTGGCTCCCGAGCACATCAATCTGCTCTCAACTAGTCAAGCTGTTTGCTGACGAGTAGATGATCTGATTAATTTCCCCTATAGGTTTCGCCATATTGTTCCGCCAGATGGAGTCTGTTATAAAGTGGTTTATGCACTGGGTTTTTGGAATGAAAGACGACAATTCGATGAAATTTGAAACTCCAATTTTTGGCTGCTTTAGTGGAAATATATAAATTTTATCTATTTAATAAATGAGACACAACAACGTAACAAATAAAGCACGATCAAATATCAAAATTTCAGGGTTATGTTTTACTACTGACAAGCAAACTTTATTATTATTATTTATTTCATATAGCTGCCTCCTATTTCAGCATTTCCCATACTTCTCCATATTTATTTCTATTAACATGTAAGGGGTATACAATCAAACTTGGTAAAGTCCACAAAATTTTAAAAGTGAGATTTAAATTGCAACACATTTTTTTCCTTATCTATATTTACCCCGTAGAATAATTTTATACAAATTCTAGTAATCTCGACTGTTATTTCAAATTGATAATTGACTTTACAAACAAACCTAGCAAAGTCCAAATGAGTTGAG
Source organism: Philonicus albiceps (assembly GCA_963969385.1). Classification (NCBI taxonomy): domain Eukaryota; kingdom Metazoa; phylum Arthropoda; class Insecta; order Diptera; family Asilidae; genus Philonicus; species Philonicus albiceps. Next base: position 33,862,833 of record OZ017773.1, read on the forward strand.
TTTCAATTTGCGTAAAGTCCTTTTCGACCAATAGGAAGGCTCCATTGCCTCCATTTCACTGACGCCTGAATCCAACCCTGTCCAGAAAGTTGGTAACAAATATAGGAAAGTCCTAAACATTCAGTTACAAACTTAGGAAAGTCCAAAACTTGGTAACAAAACTGGAATAGTCTATCTTATACTTAAGGTTTTACTCAACAGTATTGAACTGAGCGTGATGAACACTTGTATTTCCATAATGTATTACCTTCTGCATATAAATAATGTTTAACATTAGAATAGCTATCTGTAATTATTAAAATAATCGTTTTTATCGTTTACTGAACATTTTGGCACTATGGACTTTACCAACTTTGATTGTATACCCCTGATGTAGTACATTAAGATTGACATAAAATTAATCTCTAAAGGTCAGGCTGGGTGGGTCTTCGGAACCACAGCGTAAACTTTGAATTTGAAAAAAAAGTCAGTTTTGCATTAAAATAGTATCAAATTATCAAAAAGCAATATAAGTTTAAAAGTAAATATTATTTCTTTTTATTTAAAAATCGCTCAGCAACGGTTCAATTTAAAAAAAAAAACATATAGTAATTATAAAACATGTTAGCCTAAATTCAAAAATTGCCCCTAAAATAATTTAGTTTTTATCCAGTCCAGGTAATGAGCAACATTAGTGTAAGCAGAATATCCCTTTTGATCTTTCTTTTCCCATACGTATGCAGTAATACCGATAACAACATCATGCTGCGGTTGATCGCGATGATGATTGGCAATTAAAGGAGACCCAGAATCGCCATAATTTGCCCCTCTTCGTCCGTCCTGACCAACAACACATAACACACTTTCTGGTACATCACGTTGTAAAACTAAACACTGATCTCTGGGCAACACCTTAAAAATAGCCATCCGTAATGTTTTAGATTCTTGAGCATAATCGTTTTGTCCATGCCCCAATGCAACGAACTGCTTATTTTTATAAGGTTCATCTGGAACATACTTTGGAAGTTGTGCGGGTTTTACAAATTCAGTAAAGATCCAATTAACTGCTAGCTTCAATACAGCAATATCCGATTGGAAAGTTCTCTTACTGTATTCTGGGGAGGTAAATTTTCGTTCAACTCTTCTAGTCTGAACGTTTTCACCTTTTTCATCAAGCTTTGTAAATGTTCCTGCTCGAACAATAAATTGCTTTCCCGGTATTCCTTTTACACAATGAGCGGCGGTAAGAACTGCTTTAAGAGTGATTATAACTGCTCCACACTTAAACTTTTTGTTATGTTCTAACATCGACGTATACGGAAATTCAGTTGTTGGATGAACTACTCTTTCACCTTCCTTCAGGACAGCACGACCTACTTCCTGTGCTCCATTGAGGGCTAAAGAAATATTGAAGAAACTACCCGCCGTTACGATGATAGCAACGCTAATAAAACATTTACTTTTCATTTTACCACTGGCTTCATTATTGATGTAAATTATTTCAGCTAAAGGCCTTTTATGCGAAGCTTTTCGTTTTGATAAACAGAAATTATTTGTATTTTTTCATCTGGAATTGAATCATTAACACTTGTTAAAGTTGAATGCTAGAAAAAATTCAATACTGTTGTTATACGTATTAAGGTTTATAAGACAAAAGACCCACGTCGAATTCTTGGATTGAAATCGTGCAGTAAAGTTGCCATGCTAAATACACTTGAAATATCATCTATAGTCGAACAGTAACATGTGCCTATTGTACGATACGAATGTGACCATTTCTCGAATGACTCTGCTGTTTGTTTTGTGGATTGCTTATCAAAAATAATGAGGTCTACAATCAAATAAAATACCGCTTGATATACACTAAAAACAATTTGCTATTTTGAAAATCTATTCTGCACACTTTTTCGGCACTCAGAAAATACAACATTCAAATTATAGGCACTTTTCTATTTACCGCCGTGTTCAATTTAAACCAAATATTATAAAAACACACATTTTCCGTTCGGTTAAATCTTCGCAAAAATTATGACCAAATTAAAGATGATAAAATTATCTGAGACATTATTTAATGAATGTCCCAAGGCAATTTTTAAGGTTACCAAATCTTTAGAATAAATAATGGAATAAATAAAGATTATGGAGTGGAATCAATTGTTTTATATTGAAAAAACGAATTATATTTTAAAAAAATTAATTAATAAAAAAACTTTAGACCATCACATTACTTCGAAATCATTGAAGATGAGAATAATAGCACCCCTAATCAAATTTAAACATATAGCAATAGGTAACATTTTTTTTACGTTTTAATTAATAAATTATTAACCTTGGAATTTAACCAATTTTCAATTCATTTAACTTGAGCTTTATGGTCATAAATAAATGAATTTACATATACGAGTATGTACCATACTTAGTTGACAGTATTTAGTCGGAAAATCGGATCATTTAGAACAGTAATTCCACGTAAGGCAACAGGCTGTCTTATAACTCCGATATTACCTCATATGAGATAAATATATTTGGCTGCCTATTCTTGTCTCTTTTGTTCTTATTTTAATTAAGATAAGGCATGGGAAACAGTAGTTCTTTGCTGCTTTATCTAATGGGAAAATTTTTCCCAAATTGTTTTAGAAATTGCATATGGGTTAGAGCTTTGCGTTTGTATAGAAATTGTCACATCTTGTTGTAGGCAATCTTTGGTAACAGCTGTCGCTCTAGTGCCGTATACTAAATATTTTGTATTACGAGTACGGAAGACATTAAATAAAAAATATTAATAAAATTATCGGTTAGGTTGATATTGTAATTAGATTCGATTTATCAGACACATTAAGTAGAGCTGTTAAAACATACCTTTGAGGTAAAATAAAAAGCAGGCTATAGTCTTGGCACGCTAATGTCGATTCCTTATCAAAATATAATTTGTTTTTGCAATTGAGAACTAATTCCCAAAGTACTTTTCTTCTTTTCACGTACTAGAAAACTAAGCCCATATGGCACTTTCTATGGATTCTTTTTTTATTTATTTATTATTATATATTATTATTATTTCTTTTATTATTTTTTTAACAACGGTTTTAATATGGAAATCGAACCCAGAACGTCGGAATGGCATGGAAACATTACTGGCCAAACCATTCAGCCAACTATGCCACTTGAATAACTGGTGAAATAAATAAAAGAAAATTGCTTATTACGGAGTTTTGCAAAGCTTCAGTTTGAAATGAACATCGGTATTAACGACATTAATGGGACATCAATTTAAGGTATAATTAGACGATTTGCAAAGACATTTTGTGGGCATATGCAAAAATTCAATAAAGAAAAATCACATTTCGAAATTTCCAGTTAAATTTCTTAGGAAAGTACAAGAACCAATAAATTTTGTATATATATTCTTCACTGTTGACCCAAAATGAACATTTATACAAGATTTCATCGGAATCCATGAGGGGAGATCTTAAACTCAATCTGTTCCCTCGTTTCCCTAGTATACAAAAGGAAGCGATCACTTTTTAAGGAAATTGCCATAAATGTATTCACACTTATGGTATTCTTCAATAATTCTTCTTTGTTAACATATTACTCCCAATGAGGGTGGTACACGTAAACATCAATTGACGACCTAAGGCGATCGTTAAATAAAATTTATAGTGAATAAAATGAGCATTATGACTGTAATTACGCGCAATAAGAAATTTACCGTGCAATCGCAATAAACACTTTTAATTGATACTGGTTGCCGGTCATCTTACCAGTTCTTGAAGCTACCCATAATAAAAGTCAAAATGGAACATTTTTAAGCAGCATGTTACAGATATCAATCTAATTTTGGGAAAACCAAAATATATACGAGTACATCACAAAATTCAGAATTAACACGAAAGGTCATCGTGACGCAATCGTTTTATTTGTTGCACTTTAAAACCGAAAAAGATTTTGCTCTCAGCGGTTTCAACTCTTGCCACAAAAAAAGATACAATTCTCCGAAATTATCATAAACACTGGTTTAGCCTAATTAGTATGCATATCAAGTCGCGGACACTTCATTGCGAGCTCAGGTAGAAAGCCTGCAGTAAAGCAAAGAGGAGGACCTGCGATTTGCCCGTTAATCATTTATTAACAAGATCAAAATCTTGATGTCGATGAGTTGTTTAGCCGTCATCTGATTGCATTTAGCGAATATAAATGAGGATTTCAAGCTGACTCCCCGGATGGTGGCAATCGATTGGATTTTATCTTAATAGCGGCCAAGAACGTGGTGTGCTTATTGATAATGATCGCATTATTAATTGTTTCCTCATAATTGAAACCACCATTTGTTTTCCATTATTGATGAGGTCTTTTGCAAGCATTAAGCAATCAAGTTTTTGCTACACATTAAAAAACTATAATAACAGGTAGGTGAAATATAAAGATATAAATGCGAGTATATCTTTTATATTTAATATACATAGTAGCAGTAGGTATGTACGTTAGTTTGTCAGTTTAAAAATTATGTGCAGACGAAATTCCATGACTGTACAAAAATCTTAGTTGGGATTCGTAATAATTGAATTAGAATTAGAAGAAAATTGTATTGTATTCTACATTTATAAAATAATTAGCTGAGTTAAAGCGATTAGAATCAGTGTAATATAGACCTACGTCCTGCCTATAATACCAACAGGTGTATTGACAGCAACTCATAATTGCTATTACGAGTATTAAATAAAATTCTTCAAGTCCGTTTTTAAAGGTAATAGAGCAAAAAATATAATCATATTTTGCTGGCATGATAAGTTTTATCTTTTGAATTTTTCTGGAAACAAATATTTTAATAGTATCTCGAAAACTAATTGACCGATTTTATTAAAATTTATTTTTTACTCTATAATATTACCTACAAAGTTGCATAAGATAATTTTGATCATATGCACCATTGATCTACGAATTTTCTCACATCGCTCTCATTTACACCAAAAATTATTTCATATCTTATCAAAGTTAAAACACGTTTTAATTTCTTTAAAACCTTAGCAGTTATAAATTCTACCTATGTTAATGGTGATAACAAACTAATAATTAGCCTGCAAACCAACTCGGAATTCTGAATTCTAATCAATATTTAGCCTCATACGATTAACATATATATTAAAGTGGGAATAATTACGTAGATCTACAAAAGCTTGAATGTAGGAGGGACACCTATCTGAAATTATAATAATTTGATCATTTTGAAAAAGCAAACAACAATTGAGAGTAGATTGCGACGAAACCCGCTAACATTAAAGCAACGTATGTGCAACATGATGATCGTTAATCGTAGTAATTTCAATATGGAATATAAAATTCATACCTTTTGAATCGAGCTAACAACTACTTACCTACAAATCTTTCCCGAACTTCTCAGACAATGAGACAATTAGACATGGATTAGCTTCACAATAGGTAAACTTACTTTTTGCAGCTTTTTGTACTTGCGTACAGGTGTACAAGTTTCAAACTGTTCAAGCTGAATAAATAAAATCGATCTAAAATTCGTTTAGACACATATCCATAAGTTTAGTTCAATTTTCGTTATCGTGAAGATCAGAAGTAAAATGATAAGAAAAATAGGGCCAGTTTTTGTTATCCTTTTAACGATCACTAATTCCTTAAAAATATCTTCGGGGATCATTGGTGGGAAAGAAGCAGGACGTGTAGGTCTTACAAAAGATTATAAAAGGGTAGTTCACACAACCACCGAATTTCCGTACTCAGCAATGTTAGAACAAGATGGCCAATTTACATGTGGCGTAGTTATAGTTACGATTAATGCGGTACTTACTGCAGCTCACTGCGTCTTCCAAGTAAAGTATCTAAAGCAATTGCAAGTACGAGCAGGTACATTTACTAAGCTTGGTGAAGGCGAAAACGTACAAGTCCGGAAGGTCGCTAGAAAATTCGTCCATAACAGGTACGACGACGCAGGGGAAGATTTCGATATTGCCGTACTAAAGTTAATGGAGAATTTCTACTTTGATGGATATGTAAAAGCTGCTCGAATTCCAGATCAAGGTTGGGGAGAACCATACAAAAATACAGAGGCAATCGCTTTGGGACATGGAAGAGTCGAAAAAAATAAAGACAGTCAGACACTTAGGAAAGTGACTTTAAAAGTTCAATCTAGAAGGAACTGTCTTCTTGAAGACCCAACTTTAACAAAAATGATGTTGTGTGCAGTAGGAATTGAGGAGAATGCAGGTACGAATTGTGGTGATTCTGGATCACCATTAATAGCTAATCACCATCCCAAAAAACCCTATAAGGATGTAGTTATTGGAATTGCCTCCTTCAATTATTGTGGTCCTCAAAAGAGTTCTGTATTTTCCAGCACCGTCTACCTACGAGACTGGATAATGAGTAAACTATAAACAAATGTTGTTATAATAAATAAATAAATTAATTAATAAATAGATAAATAAATAAATTTTGCTATATGTAAATGTATAAAGAGTGTTTTCTTGAAACTCGTAAATAGTTTGAATTTTTAAAATTTCGCACGGTATGTTAAAACTGTACATTTTCAATACTAATGCATAAAGTTTTAAACTTTCAACAACAATGAGAAATTAGTTTGCCAATTCCGAGCTCTCTGACTCACTAATTCTCCTAAAATTCGGAATGTATTTGCCATTACGTCGGATTATAAAACAAAGTCGATTAACAATTGTTTTCTATCTCTAAATGTAATAAGCCCGGAAAAATACTTGCCTATTTCATTGTTTACATTAGCACTATTCCCACATTCATGATCAGTTTAACTCTAAATTGGGGTGGATCAGTTTAGCACTGAATTAGGCGTGTTTCCAAAAAATGGTTTTAGTAATAATCAATATGAAACATCCTTCTTAGAACTTTAACCATTGTTTATTTATTATTATATTATTTATTATTTATTTTAACGCTTAATACAAGCTACGTACAATTAAATGAACTTAAGACTTGCGCTAACCTAAGAGACCTTGATTCCAAAATTTGTTCTCTCATCATCAATAGGTCTGATCAGATTAGATCAAAAAAGATCGGAAATCTTAACAAGCACAAATCGATCAGGTAAGATAGTCAAAATGAGATTGTGAGAAAAATAAATTTGAAATTTTGTTGAAGTAGGTTATTTTAAAACAAAGTACGACAGTTTTATTAGAAGGAATCGTTTGAAACATTTCATTGTCACCTGTTTAGTTCCGATAGGTGTAAAGGTTTAATTTGTACTCTTACTGTATAACTGACTTACAAAGCTACAGATATGCACAGACCCATTAAAATGTTCAAAAAATAATAACAAATTAAATAAATTCTTTTAAACAATTCCCTTTTGCTCGAATTGATTTTTATTTTGGAAAATACAATTCAAAATAAAAATATATTACTTCTTAATTCAGCAAAGTTTTCTGCATGATCTCCTAATCTATTTTTAAGATCAAGCAACTTTCCTTGCACAGAAATCATCGAATACTTTTACTTTTCCTCCTGAATACCAAAATGTCACTCAGAGGAAGAGACACGGAAAAACGTTCACTTTGGACATAAACAAATTCTGGCAATCAATTAATTTCACGGCGCTCATTTATCATGCAACGGAGTTTTAATCAACTTGGCTAATTGAAAATGACTTATCGAAAGAGAGGAACAATTCCTCATAAGCCCAAGGAGGACAACATATGATCGCTGCAGCAGGTGGTCCCAACTATGTAATAATGTGCAAATTGGCGCGATTTGATCTTGGCAATTTCACTGAATATATCGCAAAACACACGCTTGGGTTATCCGAGCATTATGCAAATGGATACGACTGCTATTACTTACGTAATTATAATATGCGACTCGGTGCAAACTGCTGTGCCTAATTCATTGATCAGATATGCGAGGAATCAATTAAGGTTCATCTTCGCGGACTTGTCGTGCTGTTCACCTGATCGAATCTTGTTCGCTACCTATTTTGCATATTCGTGTGTTTCTATTAAAATGGTGTAAGGTGCGTTGATCGGTTACGGTGGACTCTTATGTGCTACCTGAAGACCGATCTTGCACTTCTCAGAATATTACAAAAATTTCATCATTTTTACGGTTATTTCACTTGTTTGCAATATGCAGCGCATTGAGGTCGCACAAAATTATTTCTTGCCGATGCATCGATAAGCGACATATTTTAAAGTATACGCTAAAATTGTAATTTAATACTTAGGCCTATTTGCGAAGAGATTTATTAATTTCAAAAGACACTTCTATTGCTGCGGGCACTATCCTCTTCCAAAAAGGTCATCACAATATTTCACGTCAGTAATATGTCAGCCAGAGTTCTCCTGCAATTTTATCGTATGCTAATTGAATTAAGCTGGTTATTTATTTATTACACGTATGACCTGATGGTATTAGGCGATGATGATCCATCGCTGCAAGAGCCCTGAGTGACACCTGGAATCTAGTAATGCAAGTATTGTTTATTACAAACAATTTTAGTCTCGATTTAACAGGTTTTTAGGACTTTTGATTTGTAATTGATGTTCGAAAGGTGATTAATTTAATTTCATGGCTATCAAGCCAACTGAAGGTGTTGTTTATAAAAACATTGCATACCAATTTTAGTTGGCATTCAGACTGCGTTTCTAACAAATAGTGATAGAAAACAAGAATAGTTAATAAGTATATCTTTTAACACTTTCTCCAATAATTAGTGATTAAATTATAAATAGTAATAATTAGTGCATATAAAAATTTTGGCACCTTATGATTAAACAACTTTTTTCATATTTTTTCGTTAAAAACAAATTCGAAAATGGAAGGTGTTTTTATTAGAACTTTATATCAATTCCCATGAAACTTCTTTATTCAGAATTGAAATTTTTAAAAAATTAGTTTTTGTATGTTCTGCCTCATTTTAAAATAAATATTCTACCCTTAAGCAAATCTGTATTTTTAGGCGTTACTTTTTTGCATCACTCGCATTCACATTTCGGTTCTAAAAAAGTTAAAATATTTTGTTTCCCCGTGTTAGTTTTATCTTAGATTTATCAATAAAATAAAAAATCCTAATTAGTTTTCTTTTTTCCAATGTTCCGTGAAACCGAAAAATTAAATCAGATAAAAAACGAAGACAAATTCTTTTGTTCAATGTATGTCATATGAAAAGGAAAATTATCGCTGGGCAAATAAAAAAGTTTAAAATCGTAAATTAAATTTTGAAGTACACAAATTTATTCACGCATTCGATCTTATTCTTAATGATCCCATTTCCATTGAAAGTTCAGCCAGAATATCATTCGGAGCATCTCCAACCTTGCACAGTCTTGAAATAAACTCCTGATTTTCGGGACATCCTTCGCATAGATTTCTAATAGCTAGAATGCTCCATTCCTTAATTACTGTAAAATATTAAGATAAGATTACATTTGCACATCCTCTCAGTAAGAACTTACAAGGGTTTCTAGCATCTGCAGTCGTACAATCCAAAATGGCCAAAATAATATCTGTTTCCCTGGCATAGTCCTGATTTTGTCTATTTCTGTAAAGTAAATTAGCCGATGTTCGAACGAGCATTGTTTTCATTTCAAAAGATATTTCCTTTTCAAAATCGGTGCTTATTTTTGAAGCTGGAGCAACCTGTTCCAACTTTTGCATTGGTGTAAAGACATTTTCCGACTTTTTTCCGATTTTGTTCAGAGCCTGCAGGAGGCTACCGACGTTTAAGAATAGTGAGTGATCTTCACAATAAAGGCCCGTGTAAATTTCCTCTCCAGATGCTTTAGAAATCACGTCTAGTAAAGCAATTACTTCTCTTGGATGTATGCTATCTACATATCTGTCTACGGTTTTTAATACACAATCGGATTTCTTTTTAAATTCTTTTGAAATGTACTCCATTAGACTTTTAGCTACAGGACCGTTTCTACTGCCACTTTGTATATAGCTACAAATATATTGAAGGACTGTAATTCTGTCTAAGTCTCCCAAAGGGCCATAAAGAGTAACAGCTCTCGAATATTCTGTTAAGAAGTACTCTAGAAAAATGTGCAAGAATTCTAGTGTTATTGGTTCATCTCCCTGCTCTAGAGGTTGACCATAAATCTTTACCAACATCTGAAATATTCTTCTGTGGTCCTGTATGCCTGCACCTCTAAATATATTGTACATTGTCATAAGCTGAATATCTGTAAAGGGCGTAATTTCTTCTAAGAGATACAAAATACTTTCTCCTAATAGTTCCCAGACTATCGTTTGTGTTGAATTGTTTTGTACACAGATGTTTGCGACAAGCTGCCAAGTCATTTTCTTTAAAGCAAGAACAGTGTCTGAATTGAATTTATCCAGAAATGTGTTTTTGGACAAAATCGTATTGAGCACATCAAAAAATTGTGGCAGTGTTGTTAACAAATTTTGATAATCCTGTCCTTTGGCACATGAGTTACGAAACAGCTTAACTTGATCAATCAGTTGGAGTAGAAGTTCTTCGGATAATTTCTCATCATGTAGAACTCGTAGTCGCTCATACTTTTGAAAGAATGATGTGTACGCCTCCTGTATTTCAATAGTTGCTGGTTCCATTGTGGAGATTTTTCTGTAAATGCAAGTAACACGTTGAAATAATTTTGTGTCGAAACAAAACAGTGCAATTAGCAAGTATTTTTTAAGCAAACGGTAGTGCATCTGGAACAGAAAGTATCTATGTTTTGCCCTCTTTAAAATCCACAATCACTATAATTTCATCTTACCGAGTTTAAAAGAAATATGTATTTTTTGCGTCGTACCCCTCAAGAATTAATAATTCTTCTATATTGCACTTTAAAACATATTGCTAAAAATATTTACCCAACTCTTCGGCATTAAGATACAAAATTTTGGGCCCTCTGTGGACTCAATCAAACCTGAATACTTAAACAAGACGTTTGCATCTTTATTTCCGTTCCTAGCAAATCACCTAAGTGTATTTGATTTTTTGTTTCTTACGTTTTATTAATAAATTAATTAATAGTATTTGTAAAGTATTTGAAGTATGTACTGCTAAATATAATGGACAATTTGCAATGAGCAAGCAAAACCATCCCAACTACTAGGACATTTTTACCCAAGTTAAAAAAACAAAAATCAGCAAGCAGCGATGACTTAATATTACATACGTTTCCAATAAATGCGTTGAAAAATAGCAATTGAATAACATACAAATAAATAACCCTTTTCTACTTTAATACAATAATAATTTACCAGCCAAAAAATCCTGAAAAATAATGTTTGTCCAATTTTGCCCCGTTGTACGGTAATTTTAAATACAATTTTTTAATGAGACTAATTATTACATTTTGAATATTACACTAAAATTTTATTTTTGTTATTTTTGTGAAAATAAATCCATTTTGAAAGAGAAAAAAATAAATCCCTGAATTTCTTCAAAAAGGAAATGGCTTTCTTGTCTGTAAAGACATTATCTTTTTTATGTTATTCCTGTGAGAAATAACAAATATTATTCGTTTTCCGGTTTTATTCATACCATTTATTTTGGCTGCTCTTTTGGATGCGTTACAACCGTATTATACTGTAATTAAACATGCGAAATAAAAATTCCGAATACCTGCCAGAATCCTCAATCGGATGACGTATATGCAAATTTCAGTACACATAATTAAACAAATCAGTAGCAATTAGCGCTCTAACATACTAAAAAGCAAATCAAATCTTTGAGTAGACAATCCACGACTTAAATTGCACACGAGCTGTTCAGGGTAATTACAGTACCTAATGATTAGACCGACAAGGAGTGTTCACAGCAAATGTATTCTTAATCTTAACCCTTTGTACTCTGTTGGCTCCGCTGCGGCATCATCTAATTCAGCTAATTCAGCTATGACTTACTTACTTGCTTGCTTACCAACGAATTCAAGCGTTTCATTCGTAAAAAAAAGCGATATAAATGGAAGTTCACTTTACTAATTGAAAGAGCAATACCACATTTTCGTTACCTATTTTATTCAGGTATATCAGTTGAGCGTCACTAAAGTGCAACTGCACCTCGCATCGAGACTTCTGAGTTTTGGGGTCAGAGCCATCACCTCTCTTCTCCTTAAAAAAGGAATTCCATTTTCTTGAGTCCAATACTTAAAATAATAGGCAAAACTCATTTTCACTTTTCGAAACTCACTTCCTCGTTTTTCGGATGGAAATCACTAAAGGTTTGGAATTGCAGAGAACTCAATAAATAAACACCCAGGTTCACCGTTTTCTCCATTAGCATTTTTTGAAGTGCTTTGCCTGTGGCAATTTCACTTCTTGATTTCTCTTATTTTAAGAATAAAAGTATCTGAATGAATCCATATTTGCAAACTTTCAACAATTATAGATTAAATAAAATTAAATTCAGAGTATCACTCACATAAATAAAACAAAAAAAAAAGTGATATAAAACTCACCCAGCGACTAGCACAGCACCCAAAGCGTCCTAAAAGAAATGTCAACATTAGAATTGTCAAAAACATATGTTGTTTTACAGAATACTTCTACCAGCTACACAAGTTGCACATTCCTGCAGATGGCACTTGAATCGTTAAGGTCAAAAATTATAAAAGATTGGAAGAAATTAAAATTGTCACTTTTGTTGTGATAAGAAGTGCCGATGAAGTTCAGAATGACGGGCTCGTTACTTTTTGCAATATTCTTAATTTTTTCAATAAAATTCTCATCGGCTGATATACCAAATGTAAGTATACAATGTTATTCGAAATACTTCTGCAAATTAATACAAATTTCTTGATAGTTACCACAAAAATTCGTTGATTCCGTCCACGAATCAACCCACACGAACAACTGGGCAGTTTTAGTTGATGCCTCAAGATTTTGGTTTAATTATCGTCATGTCGCCAACGTTCTTTCAATTTATCGCTCTGTAAAACGGCTAGGAATTCCAGACAGTCAAATTATTCTGATGATCGCCGATGATATGGCCTGCAACCCACGAAATCCTAGGCCTGGTTACGTCTACAACAACGCCAATCAGCACTTGAATGTCTACGGGGATGATGTTGAAGTAGATTACAGGGGCTACGAGGTGGGAACCTATAGCATCAGTATCCTAAAATAATTTATAATATATCATCTAAATTAGGTAACAGTTGAGAATTTCGTACGGTTACTAACTGGGCGAACACAAAGGGGCACAGCAAGGTCTAAGAAACTTTTGACTGACTCTGGAAGTAACGTTCTAATTTACCTTACTGGACATGGAGGAGACGGGTTTTTGAAGTTCCAGGATTCGGAAGAAATAACTAGCTTCGAGCTAGCGGATGCCATTGAGCAAATGTGGCAAAAGAAGAGGTAATTTTTCTAGATTATTTTTTATGCAAAGCAATTCAACAAAAACTACTACTTTCACAGGTACAACGAACTGTTCCTCATGGTCGACACTTGTCAAGCAGCTTCACTCTACGAAAAATTCCATTCTCCAAATATTTTAGCCGTTGCTAGCAGTCTTGTAGGCCAAGATTCACTATCGGTTAGTATAATAAAAGAATCCACTTCTGTCCTTGGTAATTTAAACCATACTTACAGCATCACGTAGATCCATCGATCGGTGTGTACATGATAGATCGCTACACTTACTACGCTCTAGATTTCCTAGAGAAAGTTCAACCAAACGATAATAAAACTATGGGGGAATTCGTAAGTTGATGTAGATTTTGTTTACGATCAAGGGAATAATAATTCAGCTTTAGTTAAAGGTTTGTCCGAAATCAGCTTGTATCTCGACCGTGGGGGTTCGTAAGGATTTGTACAAAAGGGATCCGAACATAGTGCCGATTACAGACTTCTTTGGATCTATTCGGCCGACAGAAATTTCGAATGGAAGAATAAATATATCACTGGCTAGTATAGAGTAAGTACATTTACATCTAGAGTTCTAAACGAAAGCCAAGCTACATTTTATTTAGGAAAAATAATTAGAGAGTGAAATTATATATATTTTTTTTAACGTCGTTTATTTGCAGAGATATTAAAGAGGATTTCTTACATGAACATCCTCCGAAGCCAGACAAAACATTCGTTTTTGAGCCTCAATTTCCAACAGAATTATTTAAATAATTTATTTTAACAATTTGTTTAACTTATAAAATAAAATTAAAAATTAAGATAACAATTATTCCTAGAACTTTTGCTTTCATCAACATATATCATGAACTTAAAGTAAGATATAGTTATAAAGAAGGTTTTTGTTGCTTAACTATTCAATCTTTGCACAGACCTTTTTCGTTCTTGTCCCTTGTCTTTTTATTTTTATATAATAGTATGGATGAAAAATGAGCTTATTATGAGATAACGCAAACATTTCAAAAATGCACACTAAAAAATAAAAACAAATCACTGAAGTGCGAATTTACTTCGAAATATAATTGTTTTGTATTACCCTGTTTTGTTAGTCCTTCGTTAATAACTTACGCATCTGTACCTCTTCATCTACCTTGCTCAACTTTCTCCACCCCGGCTAATGAACTTATTTTGCTAATTATGACATCGCTGATGAGTACATATTTCAAATAAATATCAAGATTGGGGCTAGAGTAGGACAGAATTCTACCAAATAAATCCTCAGGTGGTAGGTAGGGAAACATGTTTCGGCAGAGAAACACGCTAGACCACTAGGGGGTTCACACGATATCCAGGGTGGCATGGTACCCGTAATGTGTGTCTCTCCTGTCGGCATCGGACACCATTGTAGGTCTTTAATTTCTACCTAGATAATTGTTCTGAGTTGCTTTATTATTTATAAAGGGGATCATTTAATAATTTATGCAAATTATATTGCACCTTAATAATTATCAGATGTCGATGATTTTATATAAGAACTTATTGCTATTACATATTCAAGTACATTAATTTTTGTTATTCTTCGATACATCATGCGACTAATCTTATGCATATCTCCAATTCTAAAAATTTATCACCGATTTTTGGCCCAGACCATTTCCACTGCGAGAAAAGTGGAAAAAAAATGTTAGAAAATTAATATTTTCCCCCTTCTGCAATTTAAGCGAAATGTAAAATCAAGTTCAACTAAGAATGGTCATTTATTATACATTTTCGTTAATCGTCAATATATATAAAATGAATGTAAGTTGATTGGTCTATCTAGCAATCACTAGGGTCACCAAAATTGCAAGCGCCGATGGATTCGTCGAAGATTGTTCCTCCTGGACATAGCTGAGAGATTTTAGACCTGCAGAAAAACAAAAAGGAATTACTTTCATATTTAGTCAAGAATAGTTTTAATACATACCCATCATTGCCGCACAAGAAGAACTTACTGCAGTCTTCCAAATCAGCAGCTACTCCCCTTGATCCGCATTCACCTGAGCCTTGGGGCCTTGGATCACCAGGTTTACGGGTTGTTGTTGGGCGCATTGTTGGAGCTACAAACTCGGGTCCTTCTGATTTAATTCCAAGATATTCGTTCAAGAAAGTCAAAAGTGGGAAGTGACCTTCTCCGCATACGTTACGGATATCGTCTTGTTCGATGGACCACATCATGACACCACCCAAGTTAAGTTCTTTAGCCAAGTCACATTTAAGAGCCAAGGATCTGGTATCGTCGTAACTGACGAATTGATTGCCTTTGGTTGCGAATGGTACTTTTTGGAGATCGTCCCATCCGTAGCTCCAGCCCTTAAATTTCAAGTTCTGGCAGATTTCCAAGTAAGACAAACTTCCAGCTTCTCTGGTGAATACTCCAGCCTCAGCTGGTCCATAAACTGTCGCTCCTACACTGTGATTTTTGGCATCAGCTGCGGCGAAACTCCTTCCGTAGAAACCAAGACCTAGGATAAGTTTTTCGGGAGCTGCACCCTCTTTAATCCATCCATGCATGATGTCGAACTAAGCAATAGAGGAATGAAATTACAAGGACGAATGTTTAGGAAGTTTGAAACCACTTACCACATTTAATTCAGGACGTTCATCAACCGGACTGGCGTAAAGAGGAGCGTTGTGGCCGATTTTACCTTCTCCATAGTAATGCAAATCATAGGCCATAACGTTGATGAAATGCAAGTACTTGCTAACTTCTGGGACGTGGTAAGAAAGGTCACGGTGATGTTTGGACGCACCAACAGCAGCAGTTAGGAGATATCCTGAAGGATCGAATTTTTCGCGCAACTCTTTGACTAACAGTACAAAGTTGTCCTGCAAGTAAATAGGTAAATTGTTATCCAAAACCGCATAGGTACTCTAACCAGTGGAGAAACGAAATATAATTTACCTTATCAGCAGGAACTCCTTGACGCTGGTTGGGGTATTCCCAATCCAAATCGAAACCATCAACGTTCCATTTCTGGACAAAGTCGAAAACATTCTGGACGAATCTAGCTCTTGTCGCTGGGTTGCCGACAACGTGTGAGAAGTTAGGAGAACCTTGGTTCCAGCCTCCAATGGCAACAATTACCTTCAAAGTTGGGTTGAGTTTCTTTAAGCCTTGGAGCCTTTCCAATGCTCTTAGGTCAATGTCCAGCCAGCTGTCCAACAATTTAACATCTCCGGCTTGGTTGATGCCAACGAACGTGTAAATGAAATGCGTGCACAATTTTACGTTGAGTTGTTCGAGTTTGGCTTCTGCAGCGCCTGTTCTGTAGTTAGCCCAGGATCCGTAGTAACAGAAAACCTTGTCTACAGGAAGATTTTATATTGTATAATGTATGGTGCCCAACTGTACGATTTCCTTCCATGGAAACTTACCAGGCTTAGCACTGACCGCTGCAAATGCAGCTGCGAGGATGAAAGCGAATAGGATCTTCATTGTACCTGTCGAAGAATTGATACTGCTATCAAAATATTAGTTGCTTTTATTCCATTTTAATGACCTTGTTTTTTCATCTCAGACAATAGATAATATCCGCATATTTGAACAAGTGATTATGAATCACAGCTATGCGATCTATGTAATTTGAAGAAAACTAATGTTTACCTTTCTGGAGATTTGCCTTTATTGAAAGCTTGAAATTTGTTCTCATTATTATTTTTTTTTTTTTGCCTGGTTACCATCTGTTACCAAGATCCGTTCGAAATTTATTACTCAAGTATAGAGAACTTTTGGACAATTTATTTTATTTATTTTTTTATAATTTGCAATTATTTCATAATAAAGTCAATTACAACAATTTCTCTTTGGCTTCGAATGTTTCTCGTTGGTTTGGGACAAAAGAGAGAAAGAATAATTATGTAATATATGCTTTAGGAGTTTAAAATTTTTAAACTAACAATTACTTTGCTTACGATTTTACATTTCAAACTATGTATTTTTCGTGAGATTCTGGGTATTGTTGGTTCTGATGCTACGGATTTAACATAAATTGTTTCAAAAAACTTTTAAGAATTTTGCAGCTGAATTTCAAAACAAAACCCGCTCAAAGTACGAGTTGTCCTTCTTTAATTTAATTGTAATTTAAAGGCAATGGTTTTAGTGGAGCTTTTCCTATTTCATAAAGTATTGTATTATACCGATTCAAAGTGTTTTTTTACATAGTTCTTTTAATGAAAAAAAAATCTTACATTTTTCACATTGATATAACAGCAAATACTACAAAACTACACTTGAATAATTATACTCAGTTCTTGCATTTACAATTACACATTATAAAAGGTATTGCTATGGAAAAGAAATATGAAAATATAAAATTTTTCACGCGATACAACAAATTATGAATTATAACATCAAATTTATGAGAGAAGCTACAAAAATTAATAAAAATTACGAAAGATGAATTAATAAATTTGGATGATAAATTGCCATAAATCGTACATGAAACATTTAGTTTAGATTAAACAAGTAGTCTTCTATTCAAGTATTATTCTCATTCAATGCAATCCAAAACACTGAAAACAGTTTTAAAGATCCGGCATTAAAAAATAATGTCTTCTTTATTAAATCTAAACTTCTATTTTTGTGGTTTAGTACTAGTAAACACCCTAAAGCGTGTATTTCTAGAAATGAATCTGCAGCATAGATTCTGGTTGCATGTTATCCACATTTCTCAGTGTTTGGTTCAGTTATCAGAAATATCTCAAAGCGTAATAAAAATGGCATTTCGTAAGCATCTAAGCGGCTAATCATGGCTTAATCACAGGCTCGGCTCACCTTTGAAAATGTTTGTAATGGGCTTGGACCACTCCCTATTGCATTGAAATTCAGGTAAAAGTAAGCAAAAAATGGTTTAATCTACTCGTAGTTGTCGTTTTGAAAAAATCATGATTTCTTCAATTACCCAGTAGCCTATCATTAAAAACGATCCAATTGAATCGAAAGGAGCTTACAAAAGCCTTTTTAAGATAAAAATTCGTTAACAAAGTTCTTAAACTTTTCATAAATTCATTTTAGTAACCTTTGATTTTAATTAATTTCTTTACACATAACATCAAAATAATACGATTGAATTTTTTTCATAAAATTATTTTAGAACTTTGAACGCAAGAATTAAAGTTTACAACATTCGTTATGTATGCGCTATTAGATGAAAGTTATTAACATTTTCACTTTTCTATATTGTCCAAAATCTTTAAATATGTAAATATATTTTTACAAAATTGGTTGGTATTACATATTTTTTAAAAAGATTGGAATTGTTCATAAAAGTTAAGAGCAATAAAATCAGTAATGTCTTTATAAAATACTGGCCCATTAAACCACCTGAACAAACAAAAATTATTTACTGTCAACAAAATCAAAACCACGAAAAATTGAATAAAAGCAGCGAACTTTGTAGCAATAGTTATCAGTTCTTCGACAGGTGGTACAATGAAGATCCTATTCGCTTTCATCCTCGCAGCTGCGTTCGCAGCAGTCAGCGCTAAGCCTGGTAAGTCTCCCTAGAAGAAAATCATTCAGTTGGGCACCATACATTATACAACATAAAATCTTCCTGTAGACAAGGTTTTCTGTTACTATGGTTCCTGGGCTAACTACAGAACAGGCGCTGCAGAAGCCAAACTCGAACAACTCAACGTAAAATTGTGCACGCATTTCATTTACACGTTCGTTGGCATCAACGAGGCCGGAGATGTTAAATTGTTAGACAGCTGGCTGGATATTGACCTAAGAGCATTGGAAAGGCTCCAAGGCTTAAAGAAAACCAACCCAACTTTGAAGGTAATTATTGCCATTGGAGGCTGGAACCAAGGCTCTCCTAACTTCTCACACGTTGTGGGCAACCCAGCGACAAGAGCTAGATTCGTCCAGAATGTCTTCGACTTTGTCCAGAAATGGAACGTTGATGGTTTCGATTTGGATTGGGAATACCCCAACCAGCGTCAAGGAGTACCTGCTGATAAGGTAAATTATATTTCGTTTCTCCATCGGTTAGATTATCGTTGTGGTCTTGGATAATAATTTCCTTATTTACTTACAGGACAACTTTGTATTGTTGGTCAAAGAGTTACGCGAAAAATTCGATCCTGCAGGATATCTCCTAACTGCTGCTGTTGGTGCGTCCAAACATCACCGTGACCTTTCTTACCACGTCCCAGAAGTTAGCAAGTACTTGCATTTCATCAACGTTATGGCCTATGATTTGCATTACTATGGAGAGGGTAAAATCGGCCACAACGCTCCTCTTTACGCCAGTCCGGTTGATGAACGTCCAGAATTAAATGTGGTATGTGATCTCAAATTTCCTAAACATTCGTCCTTCTCATTTTGAACCTCTATTTGCTTAGTTCGATATCATGCATGGATGGATTAAAGACGGTGCAGCTCCCGAAAAACTTATCTTAGGTCTTGGATTCTACGGAAGGAGTTTCGCCGCAGCTGATGCCAAAAACCATAGTGTTGGAGCGACAGTTTATGGACCAGCTGAGGCCGGTGCATTCACCAGAGAAGCTGGAAGTTTGTCTTACTTGGAAATTTGCCAGAATTTAAAGTTCAAGGGCTGGAGCTACGGATGGCATGATCTCCAAAAAGTACCATTCGCAACCAAAGGCAATCAATTCGTCAGTTACGACGATACCAGATCCTTGGCTCTTAAATGTGACTTGGCTAAAGAACTTAACTTGGGTGGTGTCATGATGTGGTCCATCGAACAAGACGATATCCGTAACGTATGCGGAGAAGGTCACTTCCCACTTTTGACTTTCTTGAACGAATATCTTGGAATTAAATCAGAAGGATCCGACTTTGTTGCCCCCACAGTGCGTCCAATTCCTACTACTACCCCAGGACCAACCCAAGGACCAACAACCACACTCAAACCCGGCAAACCAGGTGATTGTGGATCCAATGGTTTAGCCGCTGATGTTGAGAACTGCACTCGCTTTTTCTTGTGTGGCTCAGATGGGTATGATTATATAAAGATTATCATCGTACAACTTCCAATAATATCCTTTATTTTATTTCAGTACTAAGTACCCCCAACAATGTCCTTCAGGAACTAAGTTTGATGTAGCCACAGGAGTTTGTAACTATGGCTCTTGTTAATTTAATAATTTGTTCGTTTAAATAAAAATGAATAAAAAAAAATAAATATAATATCAACCACAAATTTTGTCTTTAATGCAAAAAATAATTTACACAACCTTATGAGGCCCAAACGATTTCGTTACGAATATAACAACAATTTCAAATACATTTAAAACTCGGTATTTTGAAAAGCATAGTATTAGTTATACATATTATATTGAAAAATGTTTGTTCTTTTTTAAAAAAAAATAGGTGGGGTATTGTAAACACATTTTAAATGATACGTTTTAAGCCTTGGAAGGATTGTAGACAAAAAACAAGGAAGTTTTGGTACCGAACCGCAATACAAATAATATAAATGGGGTATATTTTCGAAATACTAGTCACCGGCTATACTGTGATTATTTTCGTTTATCGTTGTTGGTTTCATATTCCACAAATTAAAGTTAAGTAAAGCACTACTAGAATGAATAATTATTAATAGCTAAAGCAATTTTGAAGTTACGGTTAAAACAAAGAAATTAAAAATTATTCTTTACATCCAAAAAATTATATAAAGAAATTAAAAATCCTGCAAATTAACAAATTCGTTATTAGTTTGTGAAGCTATTTAAAGTTATGTCTCGTATATGACATTATTTATATGTTTTAATCATCTAGATTTCTTATTACGGGACTATTATATATAAAATTAGCAGAATAGGTTAAAAAGTTTTTAAATTATACATTCATAATAAATATTTGTTTACGCACTGGTAATGCCTTTAAGATTTCAAGTCTGGATAGAAGCGAAATTGTGTATCTCTGCGCGTAGATAAATCAGTCCTAATCAAAATTGGATAGTCTGCATTCCTTACTTACAATGATCGCAGGATAGAGACTGCGAGATAGAAAACAAGAGAGATTATACATATATATTAATTTTAATTTTCTGTTGTCGAAATTAGATCTATTAGGAGAAATATATCTTAAAGAAATAAAGGTTAGAGGTATATGTACTACACAATAGCTAAATAAGCACAGTAAAAATTACATCGAAAGGAAATAAGTTTAAAATGCATTGTTCACCTTCATGTGCTTTCGGAAATACTTTGGAAACTATGCAAAATTATGTTTATGGTATGCTCCCTTTAAGTATAATCGAATAATATGAATCAGAAAATATTGTATTGTATTAAATTTATTTTATTCATCACATTTTAACAAATGTAAATCCAAATAAATTAGCAAGAACCGTGGTTACATCCTCCAATAGCTGAATCAAACTTGGTTCCTTGTGGACATTCTTGAGGATACTTAGTACTAAAAAACATTAAAGGAAATTACATTATTATAAATTATACCGAAGTAATATTAAAATTAGAGCCTTACCCGTCCGGAGCGCACAAGAAGAAACGGTTGCAGTTATTGATATCAGCGGCTAAGCCGTTCAAACCGCAGGCACCTGGCTTAGAAGGTTTCACGGTGGTGGTTGGTCCTTGGGTAGTGGACTTTGTTGGCTTTGGGCTTGGTGTTGGTTTAAGAGTTGGAGGCGCTGTGTTACCATTGCCTGACTTAATTCCAAGATATTCATTCAAGAAAGTCAAAAGCGGGAAATGACCTGCTCCGCATGCGTTATGGATATCGTCTTGTTCAATGGACCACATCATGACACCACCCAAGTTAAGTTCTTTAGCTAAGTCACATTTAAGAGCCAAGGATCTGGTATCGTCGTAACTGACGAATTGATTGCCTTTGGTTGCGAATGGTACTTTTTGAAGATCATCCCATCCGTAGCTCCAGCCCTTAAATTTCAAGTTCTGGCAGATTTCCAAGTAAGACAAACTTCCAGCCTCTTGGGTAAATTCACCAGGTTCAGCTCCTCCATTAACTGGCGCTCCTACACTATGGTTTTTAGCATCAACTGCGGCGAAAGTCCTTCCGTAGAATCCAAGACCTAAGATAAGTTTTTCGGGAGCGGCACCCTCTTTAATCCATCCATGCATGATATCGAACTAAGAAATAAAAGATAAAAATGAGAAAAAGTACGAATTTTTAGGGAATTTGAGACTACCTACCACATTTAGTTCTGGACGTGTATCAATCGGACTGGCGTAAAGAGGAGCATTGTGGCCGATTTTATGCTCTCCGAAGTAATGCAAATCATATGCCATAACGTTGATGTAATGCAAATAGTGGCTCAGTTCTGGGACATGGTAAGACAAGTCCCGGTGATGTTTGGATGCGCCGACAGCAGCAGTTAGAAGGAATCCTTCAGTATCAAATTTCTCACGTAACTCCTTGATCAACAGAACAAAGTTATCCTGTGAAGATTTGAGAACGTTTAGTGTTCTTTCCATAAACCCGCTTCTTATAAAATTTGTTTTCAACTTACCTTATCAGCAGGTACTCCTTGACGCTGGTTGGGGTATTCCCAGTCCAAATCGAAACCATCAACATTCCATTGCTTGACAAAGTCAACAACATTCTGGACGAATCTAGCCCTTGTAGATGGGTTGCCAACAACATGCGAGAAGTTAGGAGATCCTTGGCCCCAGCCTCCAATGGCAATGAGGATCTTGATAGTAGGGTTGACTTTCTTTAAGCCTTGGAGCCTTTCCAAAGCCTTTAGATTAATGTCTAGCCAGCTGTCCAACAATTTAACATCTCCGGCCTGGTTGATGCCAACAAACGTGTAAATAAAATGCGTACACAATTTTACATTGAGTTGTTCGAGTTTGGCTTCTGCAACGCCTGTTCGGTAGCTAGCCCAAGATCCGTAGTAACAGAAAACCTTGTCTACAGAAAGACTTTATGTTGTAATGTATGCTGCCCAACTTTATAATTTCTTTCTAAATAGACTTACCAGGCTTAGCACTGACTGCTGCAAATGCAGCTGCGAGGATAAGTGCGAAGAGTACTTTCATTATACCAACTTAGGTAGAACTGATGTTGTTATCAAAAATGTCGCTGCTTTTATTGCATTTTGGAATAGTTGGACGTTTTTCGCAATGCGTATATTTATTTGTTCAGGTGGGTTCATAAAGTTTGATTTGCAGAAAATTCAAAAATGTTTGCATTTCCTGTTTGTATGGCTTAATTACAAACAATTGCTTTTTTTTTATTATTATTTATTACTAACGAAGGATGATATTGCTGAATTATATTATTTTGTATTTTAGCGTTTAGGATATTTAAAGTAAAAGTATGTTTTGCAGAAGTCGTGATGTTTGAAAATAACAGAAAGGAGTTTTTTCTAACAAATTTTAGTATTTAAAGCGTATATTATATTTCCAATTGGTAAAATGAAAATCATGAATATATTTTATATAAAAAATAACAAACTTCGTTTATATTGCTAAACAAAATTAAGTTAATGATGAAACCTACATTTACATTTTTATAGGGTACACACAAAGATAAACTGGCAACTGCATTTTTTAATCTAATCTTAATTTCTAGACCTATATATTTTTTGGAAAATATAAATTTGATTAATAAAAAATTTTAAATTTTTAGGGAGGTCCAAAATATCGTGACTCCGCCGTGCGTTTTTGAATATGCGCATTAATTAATGGAAAATAAATTGTTGTAATTTTTAGAGGAAAATAAGGTAAAATTTATAAAAAAAAAAAAGAAAGTAATTAATGTGATGGGTCTCTGGCAGCATATGTAGTTAGCTGTGAATATGCCATTCAGGGGTACTGGATTCGATTACCACGTGAAAAAGCCTGGTTAAAAATAATAACAATGAAAAGCCAAATAAATAAATAAAATAAAAAATAAACAAATAAAATAACTTGCACAGAAAGTGCCCTAAGACTTAAGTTCACGAGTACGTGGAAAATAAAAGGTGCAGGTAGGATTAATTCTACTTTGTTCAGGACCAAGAAAATAATTAATTAGCTGATAACTATTTAACCGCTAAGTTTTCATTTCAAAAACATATGAAATAACGTCTTATAAAACATTTGATCAGGTTTTAGAGCATCTGTTTCAATCAACCTACATTTTGTTCACAAGTTTCTTTTTTTAAGGAAACAATGTAACTTCACCAAGTTTTAAAAATTTGCTTCGCTGTTAATTGTGTAAACGAATTTCGAATTTTATAAAATATGAAAATTAAATTCAAAGACGACATGTAAATCAACGTTGATAAAATAAAATGGAATATTAAATAAAAGTATAATTGTGAGATTACATATGAGTTCAAAAGTGGAAATAAGAACACAAGCTCATGGGAAAATGAAATTTTCAAATTTCTTACGTATTTTAGAAATTCAGCGTTTCCTATTAGGCCGCAGATGTTGTTAATCAAACTGTTAACATGTTGCACACCTAACAAAATATGTTTGTGTTGAACCACTGTTTTTGCCATAGTTTTGTGTTGACGTAATTTGTAAGACTCACCTCCAATGAACTCTAATTTCGAAATCAAGAACATTCAATATTAATTCATATTCAATATTAATATTGGTTATTGTTTTAAAATTAATCCTTAAGCAGCAAATTTTATTTTTTTTTCGATAAGACTTTTAAATGTCCTTCAATGATCTCTAGGTTGCGTTTACGTTACATTTCACATTGTAACATGCTCACGTCACATAAACATACCTACATAGATCGCGATCCCTATGTTGAATGCTACTCGTACATCTGATCAAACACATTATGATTCGAAGGTGAATGAACTTTAGAATATTGTCTGGATGAGAATCCACTAGTAAATATTTGCAACTCGTGGAAAATGGAAATGGAAATTAATATGTTGTACGCTTGCGTACAATAAAACAAATATGCATTCAGAATCCTCTTCAATACAGTACGGATTTGAATACGTATGCATGTGAAATCGAGCTTGTGACCTTCAAACTTGTGCTTTGTTGCTCCGAACACTGAGTTAAGGAGATATTTTTCCTTATTTCCTTCCTTCCACTTTGAAGTGTTCTCATATAAATTTTAAATCTTTTGTTATTTTCCATTTCCTTTAAAAAGAAAAAAGAAGCATATTGTCGAAGAACTGTTTTAAATAAAACTAAATTATAAATGGCAAATATAGAGATATGGACAAACTCGCTCCTGTTGGTAACGAATCTAGTGCCTAGACTCTAGGCTAGAAGGAGGCGAAGTCCATTTATAGTATGCTAACATCATTCAACAGATTCCTTCCCGTTTCAACAATTATTTCTCCTTTCGCTTGTACCCCGGCTAGTCTTTTTCAATTCACTGCCATACGAGCTGAGAGTAAGCGTTTATGAATATAATTTTTTTACAATTTCAAGAAGTAATGAATAATGAAATTGTAATTTAAATTATGCATTTTAGTAATTATAAATATTTCTTTACTTTAGATAATTCTATATGTTTGTGTATTTGTGACAATAGAAATTTATTGCCTATTTGATATTCAACACTCAACAAACACAATCTTTTAAATCAGATATATGTTTGTGGCATAACTTGAATTTGAGGTTTTCTCACTGATTTTTAATTTTTTCGATTCACAAGTGGCGAACATGAAAAAAATAAATTGTCGATTGCATGTATTTCTTGAAATATTTTAACTTAACATTTTTGAACAATGAAAGATGAAAGCGTATAGCCTTAAGTTCTTTTATAAGTTTTATATTTCATATAAGTTTTATCATAATTAGAGTGGTACCAATATCGTAATCAAATTATTAATTTAGAATTATCTTAATTTTTTCTATGCAGTTCTTTGATTATGGTACTATTTAATGCCATGCTGTATTATTTTAAGATTAATTTATTCCGATTTATTTTCTTAACTCATAAGAAAATAAAAATGTCTAATAAGAATTGCTTTAATCTTTCAAATATTTTATGAGGAAATTTGCATTTTAAAATATTTGTCGTATTACAAACCATTTTGCGCTATAGATTTAAAGTGCGCTCATCAAGCATTGCCTAAAGTCGAATTTGATTAGTTTTATTATAATTTTTTTTACAATAAAAATTTCAAGTGAACTGTATAAGAGTTCGAGTGGGGATCGATATGGATAAATGACATTATCTAAAAATTCTTCTATATATTTACCAAAAATTTTTACTGAAGGCTTGTTATTTTCGATGTTATTTTATTCACCTCACCCCAGTTGCCGGCTTTTTATTTTGCCGAAGAATAGGCACATTACTGACTTCATAAAAAAAATTCATAATCTTAACTTTATTTGAAAATGTTATACAGGCCCTCTTGTATTAACTTTTTTTTTGTAGATATCTTCATTATGTAGGATGTCATGTAGGTCATGAAATTAACTTTTTCGAATATTTTAATTTAGAGTCCATTTTTATATGTGTACTTGGTCTTAATTAATAATCTTAAACGTGATCATATAATTCCAAATGACGAAATGGGAACTTTCAAAGTATTTTCCCAGATTGTTGTATTATTTTCAGCAGATTTTTGCTTTAACATTTCAGATTAGTTTAGATTCAATACTCAAATAAACTGCGTAACAATGCAAGAAGTAAATAAATGTCGATAAATAAATTTTTAAATTTTACTAACTACTTCGTTGATCGGCAAGTTTTATTGCAAGCATGGTAATGGTCTGTACTTGCTACATCTCACCACACTAATTGATGCGTTTTTTTTATTTTGCCAAAAGCTAGGCAACCTTCAATCGCTTATTTTAAAACAATTCACATTTTTGAATTTTCTGTTTCAATTATAACGAATATAAGCAGAGCAAGAACTGGGTTAAAACGTTATCTAAATATGTTGTAACAATGAACTTTTTCGTTTTGTGTCCTTCTGAACACTATTAAAAAATTTAAAAAATTTGAGTAAACTTAAACGACTCGAGTTAGATATTGAACGGAATAACGTATACAATCGACGCAAACCCATTTTAGACTTTATAGATAGTGGTTTATCTGAACTCGAGTAAAATAATGGACTACATAGAGATAGAATGAAATTAACTCAAGTCGATTCGATTTAGATATTGAATGTACCGGAAAGAATCAAATTTACCCGATTCGACTCTAGTTAGGGGGAGACGAAACGAAAATTGAACCACTTCCACAGGGTGCCTCTTTACATACACAATTTATCTTAAAATTCATGACGATTCATACTTTGCTTCTGATATGAAATGGTTTCACTATTTTGTAAAATTTTTAATTAGAATATAAATTCTTGCTCTAATATTATATACTTTTCAAGCAAGTCCTCCTTCGGCCCAATAATAGGCATTTATGTTCTGAAAAATTCAAATAAAAAAACTTGAGTTTTGTTAGGTGGAAAAATCCGTAAGGCATAAAAAACCTCCTCCTTTATTAATTTGAAAAAAAATTTCACAAATTTATCACAATTCTTAATAAAATTCATTACAATAATTAAATATAAAATATAAATCTACAACAGGCTTATTTATATTATAAAAATATTTTACAAATTAACTTGACATTTTATTTCTATTATCATATTCGTTTAGATTTATGCTAAAAGCTTTGATTGCACTGTAAATTCTTATCCTAATATATGATCTAATTAAATATCTTTTGTATTGATTTTCTTTACAAAAATAATCAAATTCATCATATAAAATTTCTAAAAATTCAAATATTCTTATATATGTAAATCTCATTAAAATTGCTACAAAAGTTTTTTAAAGTGTTAATAAAATCTTGAGATGGCCTCACTAACTGAGCGTTTTTTTTTTTAAATTTAAAAATATTGAAGAAGAAATTTCCTCACTAGCTAATTCTGCGGTACATTAATTATGAAGCCTATGTTTTTTTAAGAACCAACCGCCGAATATAAGTCATTTTCACCTGATTCAATGGTAAATTGTTCGCGATTAAAGTTTTGTTACGGATTTGGAATTTCTTCAAACCTATGTACTTTAATCGAAATCGGGTAATTCTAACCTAATTTCTAATTTCTAAGCATTTTCTAGATCATCTTTAAGTTTCGTGTTAAAATAAAATTAATGTTATTGTGCTGTAATTCCAAATGCAACATTATTAATACGTTAATATTTTGTAACTAGCCTTTTAAAAATCGAAGAGTGTTTGTAACATTTTTTATTTCGTCAAAAATTTATAAACGTTCTAAAAATTTAAAAATTCTAAGTAATTTAATTTCATTAAATTTACAAGAATTAAAAATACCAAATAAATTATCCATACGTTCTATTACTTTGGCGGTATTAATAGTAGTCGAAGAAGTGGAATTTGCACTATTAAGTGTGTATAAACCACTTGCTACGGTTGAACTACATAATTACTTGAGCAGCAAGTTGAACACACATTTTTTGAAATTTATTTGGAGCCCATTTTATTTTATTTTATTATTTTTATAAACTATATAAAAATTAACTATATCTGCCCAATTGGCTTTTCTACAATTTTGAAAAATAATATTATATTGAATGAAATTATTTAGAAACGATTTAAGTAAATCCGGAGTATCCAACATATAATACACTTTAAAAGTATTACAATTAAAATAAAGTCTATCAACAGAAACTCCTAAAAGCTTATTAAGAGCAATAAAATTTCCTCCTTGATCAGAGATTACAAGTCGTGACCTCATATTTATTTCTAATAATTTATCTATACATTTAAATATTATTGTTTTTAATATTCTGGCTCGACAAGAGATATTTACAAAATAATATCCTACTAAATGATCGGTATCATCATAAGTAACGCCTCTAACCATTATTGAAACTGGGTACTTTGTGGGTAATCTTGTCCTATAATCGCCATAGTTTTTTAAACCTATAATTTCCTCTATTCGTTTTTGGAAAAATAAATTAGTTTTCAATGGAATTTCGTCTAAGTATATAACGCAGTTCCTTCCAATTTTTGGTAAATTTTAAATTTTTAACTTCAACGCAGTAAAGAGGGAATCGTGCAACCCGAGGTCAGATGGCCAATTTTGCACGAACTTCAACAACGTTCTTTTTTAAGGTA
This sequence comes from Philonicus albiceps, assembly GCA_963969385.1. Classification (NCBI taxonomy): domain Eukaryota; kingdom Metazoa; phylum Arthropoda; class Insecta; order Diptera; family Asilidae; genus Philonicus; species Philonicus albiceps. The sequence goes on from OZ017773.1 coordinate 33,892,189, forward strand.
AATTCATATTTCTCGATAAAAAACTGTACACGTATGGTGTCATAAAATATATGCAGAGCCAAATCATACAACAGTACATATGCTCGTATGAAGGTATCAAATTGCCTATAAAAAGCACCAAATGGGAACAAAACGGTTGAACGCTTAGGCTCTACAATTCAATTACATCGACTAACTAAAACAACACTGTTAACTAAGTTTTGCATTTCATTTATTACAATTATTCATGATTTAGGTTTTTGGAGCCCAATCGCAAGCCTGCTTGGCTTCGTTAAACTCCGTGCCTGCGGGACAATCTTGGGGTTCCCCCTGAATTCCACTGAAAAATTAATGAATATTAAATAAAATGCCTAAGGAAATATATGTATACAAACTTCTCTTTTGTGCAAGCGTAGAAGCGTTTAGGATTAGTCGGATCAGCGGTCACATCTTTATCACCACACTTTACCTCTAAATTATTATGATAATTAAAAAAAAACCGACGTAAGCTTTATAATTTTGTGTTTTAAATAACTTACCTGAGTCAGCAAGGACTACTGCGAACACAACAGAAAGGATAAAAACAAAGAGCAGTTTCATTGTATCGTCTGTGGTTGAACTGATGCTAATACTCAAGTTTGTCGTGCTTTTATTGCATTTCGATAATTTACCTATACTTTTTTAAACAATAGATTTTGTCTAGCCATAAAGTTGAGTAAATATTTTTGTTTTTTTTGCGCCATATGAACTTAGGTGGCAAGTGCTTTTTTATTTTTTATTTTCACGAGTTTCGAAATTTGTTAAGTCTTTGAATCTTTAAAATTCAATTTTTTCGAATATTATCTTGCAAACATTTTGAAATTTCATAATTATTTTCCTTAGAGGGGTTTAACATTTACTATTTATTTTAATTTCCTTTTTATACTTAAAATAAAGTTAATTTTTGCTTTAATTATTTACATTTTTGCATTTTCGTTCCTATTTTTATATTACATATAAAAATTTAATGAAGGAAAAAAATATTTTGTATATGTGTGTATGTATACAAACAGTTTTTGTATTATAATATTGAGAAATGATCCGCAATATTTGGACAAGTGTTACACGTATATATTTTTATGCTCGTTTGGTTGAAAAATACAAATTATTAAGCAATATGCCTTTATTTCGATTTCTAAAAAGTTAGCAATATTTTGGTTATGGAAAAATACATATAATTATTTTATTAAATTTAAATTTTGATGAACCGAGGACAGTCGCATGCATTTCAATGGGGTGGTACTTATCTGTCTTCAGGTAATTGATGTTTAATATTTAAAATTATTATTTCGTTGGTTGCTAGAACCCGTAATTGAGGCATAATTATTAAAAGTAAAATGGACTTTTCCGACTTTTTCTTTAAGACAAAAGACAACATTTTGAAACAACTAAAATGCCAATCGAACCATGAAACCATCTAAAATATGCGCATATGCTGTCGAGATTCGGTTCCCTTAGTATGTTCATTCTCCCCTGATTTTCAGAAAATGAGTCGGACAAATAAAACAACCCTTTCCTGTAAGCTCTAGTTTTTCAATTTCTTAGGAATGCGAGCTGAAAATTATATTATATTAACGAATTAAGATTTCTTTTAAAATAATATTGTTATTATCCACCATGCTGAATTTTTATATTTGCCACTGACTGCCAATTTTGGGCAGCAGGGAGTTTCTTGCTGACAAAGAATGCCCCATATACCCGACACAAATATTTCATATAGAAGAAAATGCATTAAACAGTTGAATCATTTTTATTTTAATGGATATGTGCGTCATCTAAAATATTTGGACAGTTGTTATTCGTACGGTGTCGACTTGAGTCGACTTGAGTCTTTCTAAACAAAATGAGAAATTATCTTAACAAATTATTACGCATTTGTTTCAATTATAAAAACACGTGAACATGATCGCTTGAGGGTATAGGTGCAGACTAGTATTATATAAAAGAAACACACACGAATATATAATTTCACATATTTGACTTAACTTAGCAATTAACGAGATATTTATGATTGCATCCAGATATTACGGGATCAAAGTAAGTGTAGGGACCACAACTCATTTTCATTCGTCTTCTGAAAAATTAGTAAAAATTAAAACGTTTTATTGGTCTTTTTCTGTCCATTAAAATTAGCTTAGGTTTTATGTAACTAAAAATAAAACCGTGAAACCCTGATATTGTAATTTCTTTGCGATTAAGTTTAGGAATAAATTGCCTAAGATATTAAGTAAAGTAGTGTTGAACAATTTCATTATCAAAAACCACCAATGTGGAATCAAAACGAACTCATAAAAATTATTCACAATTGAGCTGTAACTTTTCAAAAGTGGTACAAGTCCACCTTTTTAACATATCACTTCAACAACTTCTCTAATTAAGTTTTAACGTGTAGATAGCCCTCATGTATCAAAAAGTAGACTTATACCACTTTCAAAATTAACGGCCCAATTTTAATAATGTTGCATTAAAATGTATAATATAAATTTATTGTCAGTGGAGCCATACACAAACAAGTTCATGTATGCGTACCTTCGCACTTGGAAGTGAAAATTGAGTAATTTTGAGAAGTAAATGGTTGCAAGTGAAGCAAGTACCTACCCGTCTGGTAAACACATGTAAAAAGTGGTACAATCACTTGAATCCCTCACGTAGTACCCTTCGGTACACTCTACCGATTCAAAATCAGGGTACACATCTGGCGGTTCGTATTCTGGTGTAGTTATCTCATTGCTAGACACTTCATCCTCCAGCTCAAATTTGCTGAATTTAACTTCCATATGCAAGCACTTAATTATTTTATTATTATAATAAAAGTATGAAATACCTCCGGATATATATCCAATACAAAGTATGAGAACTACTAGTAGCGATGAGACTTTCATATTGAGTTTACTTTAAGATTTTAAACTTACTGTGCAATCCACACAAATGCTAGAATTTATATATCCAGCAAACTAAAACCTTCACATTGTTTTGATTTCATTAGCTCTGATCCATAAAATCATCCAGTTTGCTATTAAGAACAAGTTTCAATAGCATTTCTCAGTAAATCTTCGCATTCTTCGAAAAAAAGTTGCGTTTCCAATAAAGAGGATTCCTGCAATGAATATTAATTAACCTAAAAGAAATTTTATTATATATGCTGAATTAAGTATGCTGATCATACTTTGGTCATCAATTACAATTGTCTTGTTTCCGTACTGTTGTTTAATTACTTCTATAACTTCCTTACTTATTAGCATCCTTGAAAAATCATTTATTTTCTGTTTAAGATTAATATGTTAAATGTATATATATATATGATTATGAAATTGATTGTGTAATTCTCTTAAGATGTGCAAAGCTTTCCGAGCTCTTAATTGTTCTCCCAATCGAACAAAAGATGACCCAAAATTTTTAATGTCCTTATAGTACGGGATATTTGAATTTGAATTTTCTTTTACTCTTTTTGATGCTTCTGACTTTGTTTTGTTTTTTAAATTAGAAACCTATCTTCAAATCGAACGATAGATTTTTTATTAATTCAGATAAGCCAAAAAACTAAGCAGTTCTTTTATTTTAAACCATATATGAAATTCTAAGTACTGCTCAGTAAGATAGACATTTACAAAGGTTTACATTTTCACTATGCATGTTCCTTTAATATAAATCTTAATAATGCTCCAGGTATACTGAATTTCAAAAGGAAAAGAAATCGAATAATACTTATTCCGAGGGTATAACATCTCCCAAACTATTATATGTTCCGTATCACCCCAACCAGATTGACCTTAGAAAAAACTATTTAAGTTCAGGAAAATTAGAGCAAAATTTCCATAAATTAGTAAAGTATTTAAATTTTCAAAAAGAAAACGTGATATGTACATACCTATTAAACACATATTGTTAAAAGAAAAAGTATAACTTTATTACACTCTGTATTTTATACATATATTAATAGGAATATTTCATGTTTATTCCATACTTAATTTCTTTTTTGAATATTCGGAAATATGAAGCACTCCAAAATCAGCAGAAGCAACATGTAGATATTCACCAGATACCATAGTATCGTTGATATGGGGATTATGCAACTCTGATATTAATGAACTGCATGCAGCAGCTGGATCACCCGTTGAGCTCAGCATACTCTGTAACATTGCATAGTGTAAGATTAGTATAAATTTTTATAATTTTTAAGTTTTCTCACCACCCAAAATTCATTTCCTGGAAGAGCATTTCCATCCCAAGCATAAGATACAATTAACAAAGTATTCTCTAATTCAGGTCCTTTCTGAAAGAAATACGAGTAATGTTTTAGAGATGAATTGCAAGTATTTGAAAAGTGGCACCTGTTTTTGATCTTTTTGATCAGTGTACTTAATTATAACTAATTAAACTCACCAATTTGTCTGCTGGATTTCTCTTTGAAATAAAAACGCGTATTCCACCATCTGGATGCTTATCGCTTTTAATAATGTTTCCGTTCTTAATTTCTCCACATTTGTCCATGTGGAACCAAGAAAAGTGTATGAATGAAATGTGATTCAATTTGGGCAAAAGAGCATTCAATCTTTGTGAAAATGTCATAAGAAAGATCTCTTCTTGTTGTTGCGCAACTTTCCAAACGCCTAAACCAATTCCAACAACATGAATATAAGCTTTTTGATTTGATTTGGCAGATCGCGCTTCGCTTTCGAGGAGAAGTGTGTCGAAAGAAATTGCGTATCGCTTTTTCATAACGAGATTATCAAAAATGTCGTTCTTATTTCTTGAATCACCAAATCTCTCTCCATCTTTTTTAATTTTCTCAAATAGAATTCCCTTCTCATCGTAAAAATCGTTCCATACCTGGCGATAATCAAACTTCCTTTGTAGAGTTGAACTTGTTTCTACCGGCTTTTTCGGGCCGTATCCATTCGCCACAATATTTTGAGTCTTGCTTACTACAATATCTTGGAATTCCATTAAATCTCTACGAGACAATCGAGCTCCTATTATCCCAATAATAACTCCGTTTCTTTCGATGTTACTCTTATTCGGTTCAATCTTGCCTACATTTTTTCTATTCCCATCATTAATAAACTCTGAGTGGGATGACACCGACAGCATAGCTCCAAGCTGTAACTTTTTAAATGTTAATAAGTTTGAAAATGTATGTGTTGACATGAGACCTTAATTTCATCATAACTCAAACAATTCTTTAAAATCAATGGTGGAACTTCTTTCACCGTCCCTATTTCAACAAAACCACTGGCTCCTCTTTCACCACTTAAAAGCAGGTATTTATCGTTTTTAGCAAAGAAACTAACGCATCTTTTCGTTAGTAAACGCTGGACGAATTGTGGTAGGGTCATGTTGGTGTACATCTCCTTCTCAATCTGGGAACCTTAAAAATTCATTTTTATAATTGGTAAGTCTAGAAAAGTATAAATAAAGTACTGCTACTGAAAAAAGTTGGTCTCTCTCTAAATTCTTTCAACCATTACTTAATAAAGCTAAGAGAGAAAGAGATAAAGCTATGAGGAGCTGGCCTTTCTAGCAATAGCATCAATATGATATGCGAAAGAAGATTGGTTGTCCAGATCACAATATACCTGGTTTTGTCAAAAGAGTTTTTTGTTTTTTGGTTATCTTTTTAATCAATTCTCACAAAAATTTTATAGAGCTTTTCTTTAGAGAATTAATTCTCTATAACGATTTATATTTCAAATACGATTAACAATAACAAGTTATGTATAAGATCGAAAAAATAAAACATTAGGGGAAGCAAATCGTTAAAGGACTATTATTACTGATTTATTTTAAAATTTATAGAAAAACTGCAAAACTTTTATATGGAGCGTTATGTAAGTGTAACAAACAGTTTATGCTATTTATTTTTCTTTTCATTTTATTTATTTTTATGGGATGCACACTGAGGGAAGTCAGACATATGATAGGGATATTTTTTTTCAAAAAGTGTTAGTAGTTTCGATTTGATAAATATGTTGACTAAATTTGAATTGCAGCACGCCTTCCTTTCTAAAATTCAGTTTTAGTTACAAACGTTCCCTAACCCCCTGGCAATGTAAAATTAAAAAATTTGTGAGTTCATCATACACAAGTATTGAAGAAGAAATTGATAAAGCTAACTAAAGGCGTGATTTTTACTTTTTATAATATACATAAAGTACTATAATTTTAAATTACGAAATAACTTACCGTGTTGAATTTTATGCTCCAGAAATCGAGTGAATAGCCACAAAACCCGTTCATGGACAAGTGGGTAAGCGGAGGCCGCTTGCTCCTTAATAACATCCTGCCGGTTTTTGGGCTGTGCAATTATTCTGCACGAATTAATAGGGAACTAAATATGAAGAAACTCTATTGAAGTTTTGAGCACCAATTTTGTTAATACCTTTATGGGAAACGCAGATGACTTTCTGTTGATTTCAGCCAAATCCAGGGGGTCAGGTCTTTTAATATCTTTGCAGTTTTGCAGAAATTGTTGACCGAAATCGGTGTATTTGGGCTGTGATACAGGCCAAATTTCGTCGAATAGGCTTCCGTATTTTGAAGACATCTTAACGGAGAGAAAATACAAAATATTGTGAAATATCTCCTATTATTAAGGCTGGTTCTCATCTGCATTGAATTATGTTCGACTTTTAATTTTATCAAAACTATCGGTTGACAGTTCTCGACCATTAAACCCAGTGTAAACAACTGGTTGACGAAATTTAAAGTAAGCATTCTTTAAATATCTGTAAAAGTGTTAAATTAACTCCAATAAATCTGTTATTTAACGAATGTCTTCTGAAAAAATTACTTTAGTACAGCAAAAGTAAATTTAAATGCGTTCATAGGGGGAATTAGAACTTAATTAACGCTTAAATAAATCGCAAACATTTTCAACAAATTTCATGCAAATATTTTTGCGGGACGATATGTAGAACAACTTTTGAGAATGCCATCCGTTCACAAAAATTGAGGAATGTTTTGATTAGAAAAGCCAACGTATTGCGTGAATTTTTCAAGTGCACACTGACTATCTCAGTGCATTTTAAATTCAGTGGACACTTAAAAACAACTCACTGCTGTCGGCTTCCAATCTCATAACTTATAAATTGCAATAATCATCATGTTTTGTTAATCCTGAATGACATGACATGTTATGACAGTTATTAGTAAGTTAATGTAACAGAAGATGGCGGTAGAGTTGCTTAAAAGTATTTATGCTTCCTTAACTCCTTTCCTTATTTCTTGTCTTTACCAATTTCATCTTTTTTACATTGATATTATTAATAATATTTGCAGTATTTATTTTAAGACGAGTTATACATTTGTATTGTATTTATATGTTTACTCCAATTTTCGCAATCCCTTTTTATTTCATCCCACGACCTCTTTTGCAGTCTGGATAATTGCAAAGCTTCAAGTTTAACGAATATAAAATTCCCGGAGTGGAAGAAATGTAAACAAATCATTCTGTTTCGAAGAATTCCCATATTTTGTTGCAAATAACATAAATAAACCTGAATCGATATGGGATCAAAGTATAGTAAACATTTTGAAGATAACTGGCCAGTTTCGCAACCGGAATTTACAGAATTTGGCCGGAAATTGCTTAGTGAATGTAAAAATATTGAAAAGCCCATCCCTTTATCACTGGATGAAATCAACCAAAATTCAGCGCACTTTCCCGTTCGGGTACGATCAAAGTTGTAATTTTTATAAAAATAACTTAAAAATATTTGTTTAATTTTCAGTTTCCCATAGACACATGTAGAGTCGCTTTTCAGCCGAAAGAACGATGGGACGTAATTCAGCAACAAGCTGCCTCCGCTTATCCCGTGGTCCATGAACGTGTGGTTTGGCTCATGCTGAGGTTCCTGGAGCACAAAGTGCAGTACGGTGAGATTGTTTTTGATTTTGTGGTACCCTTCTAACGTATTTTGTTTTGAAAGGTTCCCGCATTGAAAAAGGAATTTACAGACGAATGTCTCTCACCGAATTTGTCCAGCGACTGATAATTAAGCGCTGTGCGACGTTTGTGGGATCGCTAGATAGATACTATTTAGTAATTGGAGAAAGGGGCGCCTCAAGGTTTGAATCTATTGGCACGGATGTCGAAGTGCCTCCACTGATACTTGGAAATTGCATTAGTTATGATGAGATGAAGGTATGTACTCCGATCCCAGGATCGTTTTGCTAAATACCATCGATATCTTTAAACTGCATATTATGTCTCATTAAACTGCCCCAGTAGAAATTCGAACCTTTACTGAAGACGGTTATAGATGATTTTCATATAAAAACAGGGGAAGGAAAAATTTGAACTAGTTGTGGCACAATATAAAAGTTACATATGAATGGTTCACAGGTCAAATCGATTAACTCCGCAAGCAAAGAGTAGAGAAACACACAAACATTTGATTTAAAAGCTAGTTTAAAATAAAAATTCAAATAAACATTGTAAAGGTTAATACTTTTACGTGAAATTATTAAGATAATTAATTCCCAAAATTAAACGTTAAACTTGTATTAGAGGTTTTAGTATTAAAAATCTGAAATTTTCAAAAGTGGAGTTAATCGATTTGACCTGTATAACTTTCATATATCAATCAATAGCTATAATTAGGGATTTTATCATCTTTTAATGTTATTTTTACTATTCATCAACAACATTCTAAAACATCGACTTGATTGAATATGACTTTGTTTTATGTGTTAAAATGTTTGATGTAGCTTCATTTCTAGTTATCGGCATTTCTTTCCATTTCATCTCATTCAGAGTTTATAAACAATGGAAGTCGAGGTAATTGTGGGATGGTGGAAACCAACAAGAATAAAATCGAACGTTCCGGTGTGATCATTGGTCTTATTGGACCAAGGATATGTGAGAGGAGAGGTGTAATGGAATATCAAGATATAATAATAAGTCAAAAGCAAAATATACCGGAGAATGGATACGGTTACAAAAATACCGAAAAGGAGAATAAGTTCGACTACCGTAAAATGTGGGACAGCTTCTATGAAAAGCAAAGTTATCTTTTTTCGGATGTGTCTCAAGATGGTAAACGTTTTGGCTCTTGCAATTTCAAAGGAGATATTCTTGATCATGTGGTTCTAAAAAAGCGTTATGCAATTTCTTTCGAAACTCTTCTCCTTGAAAGTGAATCGAGAGCTGCAGCTGCTGGAAAAAGGGCTTACATCCATGTCGTTGGAATTGGATTGGGGGCGTGGCAAGCTGCAATGCAGCAAGAGGAAATATTTTTATTGACTTTTGGAGAAAGATTGAAAGCATTGTTGCCAAACCTAAGCCATGTGGCATTCGTTCACTTTGCCTGGTTTCACTTTACTGAATGTGGAGGAATAAAGGACGGAGGCTTTCTAAAATGTTCTGATCACCCTGGAGGTGGCATTCGTATATTTATATCGAAAAGGAATCCCGCAGATAAATTGGTAAGCTCTTATATACATTTAAATGCAAATGTAAAAAAAAAAAGTTTCTTTTTATATCTATTACATCGAATTGTACTTATGTATCATAAAAATACTATATAATTTTTATGAAAACACCTTAATATGATTTCAGAAAGGTCCTGAAGTTGAAAACACTTTGATAATAGAGTCGTATGCATGGGACAGCAATGCACAACCAGGGAACGAGTTTTGGATGGTAATTGATTTTGAGCATACAGTGAAGATAATGCATTTTAATCATAATTTAAAAACAGGGATCCCTATACACGTCTGGAGACCCAGCTGCAGCCTGCAGTACATTAATAACAGAACTCCACAACGGACATATAAACAAAACCATGGTATCAGGAGAAAATCTGCATGTCGCCTCTCCTGAACTTGGAGTTTTGCACATTGCTGACTATGCAAAGTTCAAATTAAATTAAGATATACATATTTTTTTAAACTGAATAAATTTTCTATATATACTTGCTTTTTTAGTTGAAATATATTTTACTAATGTTATTACCATTTTTAAGATCCATCCGTTTTAAGACAAATGGCATATTTCAGAAAAATCTCATTGAAATCCAAGCCATTTCCTTATTTTATATTTGTTCCCAAGATATAGTAACAGAAAACGGTTAAATAAAATAAACAATTATTAATTCCCTTCACCTTCAAAGTTTTCCCTATTGTTTTCTGTCACCACCCGCTAAAGGTTTATCTCGTTCATCCCAAATTGTTACCCCGTCGCAAGCGCAAATCCTTTTGTAATTTTGAAATAATCCGGCTGCCCGAGCGATTATCCCACAGGCCAACCTATAAAACTTTTCTTTATTAAATGTTACCTTAAATAGAAAAATTTTACCTTTTCCCAGTATTCCCGTCAATGAGAGTTCTCTCACCATCTCCTCTTCCGAAATCATCAGGGTTTTCACTCACAGCAACAGATCTTCCAATGATATCCCACACTTTAAGAACTGGGTCAACGAATCGAAACTGTGCTCTTCCATTATCTTCTGCGCGTATATTTCCTAAGTCACCTGCGTGACGGAGATCTGGAGCATTATCGGGGGCCCCATGCGGCGAGCTTCGGGGATTGTAATGCCCACCAATTGAATCACAACCCTGTGAGATATCGCCACATTCATATACATGGATGCCGTGCAGACCGGGTGTTAGTCCATCAATAACTCCGTCCACTATACATCCCGAACTTTGCTCAGTCTGGGAGAATCTCACCACACCTTTAATGCCATTCAAATCGTTATCTATGATCGCTACAGCAGATCGCGCTAAAAGTAAAATTTTGAATCACCTAGAAAATAAATGCTGAGATAAACAATACCCCCAAATCCAGTCAGAACTGCCCGTTTTCCGATTTGTTCGATTCGCTCTTTAACCTCAGACCAAGGTCGATTTGTTTTGACAACGACTCGACCGAGTTCTACATTAACTTCAACATTACCAACATCTTTTAGAGATTCCTTTACTTTTTCAACACATTTCGGCCCAGACAACTGGACTGCGAATTCAATCTGCGATGGTAGGAAAGAGTTAGCAGGGCGCTAGTGCTGGAGATAATTTTAAAACACCTTCGAATCACTCATCACGCTCGATGCCACTTTCTTGTTTGTTTATTTGAATATAAAACATAAAGCGCTAAGTAGAACGAAGTGTCCAGGCCAGATCAATCCCGAACATTCATATACAATGGATCGCTCAACCTCCTGTCTCAAGCGTCCGCCAAATTGACAACCTTTGACGAGAGGAGATATATAGCACTATCTATTTTTATCGCATTGCATGGATGGATTGATTCCGCAGATGTTGATTTGAATGCGGATTTGCTGAATGCTGACAAAAATATTTGAATTTAAATATTTGTGGAACAAAAATTTATAAAATATGTGCTTTAAATTCAATGAATGTTAATAAATATTATTATTAAATCAAATTATTAATCAAATTCAAAAATTTTAAAAGCTGCCAGGAATTGTTTATTCACTTTACTGAAAAGTAAAGAACAAAATCTTTAATATTAAAGCGAATATTGTTTAGCGATTTCTCTGGCGATTGATTTAATTTGTGAACTACTTTAAAACGTTTCATTCTGTACTTCGAGTAGAGTATTTTGTTATGTGTGAAAGCATACGAAAATCGATAAGTTTATAGTGTGTGTACAAAATTTCAAAATGATTTGATTAAATTGTTTTTATTATAAAGTCCATAAAGGATGAAATATACTCTTATATTGTGCCAGGATGCCGTAATGCGCAAGAGGCAAAGAAGACTGTGTCACACCAAAATTATCATAAACTGTTCTGTATTAAAGAAATTTTTGGTCATTTAAGAGTTCTCCAGAGAATTGTACCAGCGTTTTGAAATATATCTGTCATTATAGAACGTTAATTTGCCATTACACGAGCTGTCACTGGCTGAGAGCGAAAGAGAGGGAACAAAAATCGCGTCGTCCGCTTCTATAGGAAATCGTGTGAATGAGTTGCCCATTGTACATATATTGACTGTAGAATCGACCCATCATTGCATGCAATAAAAATAGCCATCTATATAAATTTCTATACATCTTTTCTGGTCTATTTCAGCCAGCGGTGTTAAATTGGCGGACGCTTGAGACAGATTGAATGGTCCATTGTATAAGTGTCTATGGACTAAACTTAAATTGAGGACTATAGCAAAAAGCTAAAAGTACTCTAATTAACATTTTTGGCTGCTTAAAACTGTTGTTTAACGATGCAAACCACATTTCCAGAAATAAACATTGCGCCGTTTTGTTGGGAATGATTATTTCAAAAGCTTCCCACTGCGAAATTATTTAAGATTTGATGTTATGTTTAGGGTAATTTGATTTAAGTGTGCAGGATACATTTATAAATAGAGGTTTTAAATTTGTCGCTAATTCGTAAGAAAAACAGAGTTATGGTCCCTATATCTGATCATGAAATACGACGTGACGCTCTCTATACAAGCAAAAAGCTCTAACCCACATATAATTTCTAAAACTGCCTGGGGCAGGTAGCACACTCAGAGCATATATACGGATGCGAGGTGATTACATTTTTTCATTGTGCATTTTTAAAGGCGGCCAAAGTATTCCAACGTGTGCGCTGCTCTGGGTAGTAAATCGTGGCTTAAATTTTCGTTCTGCCTCCCCCTAAATTTTTGCCTTTCTCTCACGCGTGAGCCTTTTATTAATATCCACTTTAAACAAAATCTGCAAGGCCGGTGGGCTAACAGGATCAAGGTCGAAAAGAGATAAGGGAATACATCACGAGTGTCGCATTTCATGATCTTTGATCTAAACCCTCTTAGGTGAGAACTGTCAAAAGGTGCACCATTTGAGACGGAAGATTTAGTAATCCATTTCTGCATACCAACGCCCCGAGGAAACATCCAGTACAATTATTTGCTTATTGCTACGACCGCTGGCCTCGCATTGTACTGACGAAGTTAGTAACTAGCAATTTTATCAACTTAAACTACAACATTTGATTTGCATCGTCAAACTCGAACGTTAAGTTCCTTTTGATGATAAAACTGTGGGATTGTGAGTGTCAAAACCATTCTAAATTTCTTCAGCAACACTTCTGAAGAGGTATCGTGATGCCGTCTCGTGTCATTTTTTGCAAGTTTTTCGGTGGTGCGACGGTCACGAAAAGAAATTAATAATAAATGTTTTATGATATTCACTAGTAATTGTGTTTTTTTGTTATTCATTCTTTATTTATTCTGTACGAATACAAATTTTAGTTTGCTTAATCGACATAAAGATTTTCCTATAACCGACTAGCTAAATGAAGCGGCATCTATTGCTATTTGTGCATATTTTTGAGCTTAAAGGTAAATTTCCAAAAAAATCCCCGGCGTTTAAAAACTTTCCTCAACAGATAAATAAAAGGTGATTCTGATGAATTTCGCAATATCTATTAAAACTTCAGTCAAGACGGACGGCAGTCAGAATGGGAATGTTGGGATCAAAATTTGGTAAACAATTCGAAGAACCATGGCCCGTGTCACAGCCGGAATTTACGGAATTTGGCCGGAAACTGTTGGGTGAGTGCAGGGACATCAGCAAACCTATTCCACTGGCCCTGGAGGAAATCAACCGGAATTCAGCAAAATTCCCCATTAAGGTAAGCTTGCAATTCACATTGTTGGAATTTTTATTTATTTTCTCGAAACGTTTGAAACGAAGATACGAATAAAATATTTCGGTTATCTGGATGTTCTATTTTCATTTGTTTCTTTATTTTAAGCCTCGTTGTATGAAAACGGCTTAAAAACGTTTCCTTAATTTTCAGTTCCCCATAGACACCTGCAGAGTAATTAGTCAGCCGCAGGAACGGTGGCCCGTAATTCAGCAACAAGCTGCCTCCGCTTATCCCGTGGTCCATGAACGGGTGGTTTGGCTCATGCTGAGGTTTCTAGAGCACAAAGTGCAGCATGGTATGATTTAATTTTATCAGCCTGTTTTCTGGTACCCTGACTAAAGAAAATCATTTTTAAAGGTTCTCGCATTGAGAAAGAAATTTATACGGGAATGTCTCTTCCGGAACTTGTCCAGCGGCTGATAATTCGGCGTTGCGTGAAGTTTATGGGAAGAATAGATCGCTACATTTTAATAACAGGGGAAGAGGGCGTTGACGGGTTCCAGGCTATTGGTACGGATGACGAGGAGCCGCCCTTGACCCTTAGAAATTGCATGAGCTATGGTGAAATGAAGGTAAATTGTATGTTTAAACTACTACTACTACTACTGTTTGTATGGAGTTTTCTGTAAAGCCACAGGTTCATGATTAGGTGTACATTATCATGCTCCTCGCCACATTTTATTCAATCTCGTATTCAGTTATTACATATCACCTTTATATGGGTGACGTGACGGCGAATGTGTTATAAGAGTTGGGAATCTTTAGCATTGCTTTTGTTCATGTAGAACTGCAACTTATGCTAAAACTTCTCGCATTAATTTAATTAAAATAAGAAATTTTAATAAATATCGTTACCATTCCACAGAAAATTTTGTTGATTAAAAATATTTTTTTTAAGTTATCAGCCTTTCTTTCGATATCTTCACATTCTGAATTCATAAATGATGGATCTAGGAGAAATAGCGGAATAGTAGAAAAGGATAAAGAGAAAATTGAGCCTTGTGGTGTCGTAATTGGCCTTATTGGACCGAGACTAGAAAGAATAAATGTAATGGAATATGAAGACTTAATAATTAGTGCACTACAAAATATTCCGGAAAATGGATATGGCTCCGAGCAGTTAGACAATGCTGTTAATAAATTCGACTACCGACAAATGTGGAATAGCTTTTACGACGAGAATGGCTTTCTTTTTTCAGAAGTGGCTGAGGATGGAAAGCGATTTGGATCTTGTTATTTCAAAGGAGATATCATTGATAATGTGGTTTTGAAAAAACGTTACACGATTTCCTTCGAAACTCTTTTACTAGAAAGTGAAGCGAGGGCTGCAGCTTGTGGAAAAAGGGCTTATATCCATGTTGTTGGAATTGGGTTGGGCGTATGGCAAGCAGCAAATCAACAAGAGGAAGTCTTTTTGATGGCATTTAGTGAACGTCTGCAGGCTTTGTTGCCAAAATTAAAAAATGTGTCATTCGTCCACTTTTCCTGGTTTCACTTGAATAACATCGGAGGTCTAAAGGATGGAGGCTTCCTTAAAAGTCCTGATCACCCTGACGGTGGAATTCGAATTTTCATTTCAAGGAGGAATCCTGCAGATAAATTGGTAAGATTAATTGATAGTTAGATAGATAGTTAAGTTGTTTTAAAAGTTTAAGTAAGGATAACACAAAAATCTATAATATTATAAATTTGCTTTCGTAATTCATGTTGCAGTTATAAGCGGCAGCAACAGCTAAGTGCAAAAATTGTTTATAATTGCAAATATAATTTCAGAAAGGTTCTAAATTTGAAAACACTTTGATAATCGAGTCCTACGCATGGGATAGTAATGCGCATCCAGGAAATGAATTTTGGCATGTAAGTAATTTTGAACATCACATGTAAATGCGGAATATAAATAATATATTATATACAGGGGAGTTTAGAGGGTTCAGGAGATCCGGCCGCAGCTTGCAGCACTTTAATAACTGAACTCCACAATGGGCACATAAACAAGACCATGGTGTCAGGAGAAAATTTGCATGTCGCCTCTCCTGAATTCGGGGTTGTCCACATTGCTGAGTATGCTAGGCTAAGAGTGAATTAAAGTGCGTTTAAAACTTATTTTATTTAAATTAATTGTACGTTTTCTAATTTTATTTTTATATTTTTAATACGGCAACATACGTATAAGACAATTTATATAAGTCTTTGCAATAAACTAATTTCATAAAAAATTTCGATGCTTTTAATTTTAAATATTCCATCCACCGGACCGGGAATCTTTCATGCAAAACCATAGATACAAAAATTCAAATAATATTTACTAAATTTACATGCGACACGGGGATTGAATAGATTTTTGTATTTGAATAATGACAGTGGAAGAGATAATATTATAAAACAATTAGCAATTTCTTAGAACTTAGATGAACAGTTAAAAGATGTCCAGGGTAGAGGGACATTTAGTTTTTTTTTGGTAGTAAGCTGCCGTTCGGATTTTCTTATTTAAGTTTTACATATTTACTCAGTGAAATTAAGTCAATGGAAGTTTGCAACAGACAGGGTCTGTTATGAAGCGGTTTCACGATGCCGGCTAAATATGGCACGGGTGCGCACGGGGCGTCCAGCGGGTGCCGTCTAAATACGGCGCTGGTACGCACGGGGCGTCCAACAAATGCCGGCTAAATACGGCGCTGGTAATGAAAGGGTTAATAGTCTTGTAGAGGCTCTCATTGTTACTTGCGTGTTTTTAAATAGAATAAAAATGTTGTTTCAATCTATTCTTAGAGAGGTGCGACCTCTATTACAATCTTGCCATATTGCTGAGCTTTGACTAAACTTTCGCCAACATAAACAAAAAATGCTTCCCAGATGAATTTCGCAACTTCGTTCAAAACTTCAATCAAGCCAGTTGAATAATGGGGTCAAGATTTGGTAAACAGTTTGAAAAGCCGTGGCCTGTGTCCCAGCCGGAACTTACAAAATTCGGCTGGAAACTGTTGGATGAGTGCAGGAATATCAGGAAACCTCTTCCATTATTTCTGGAGGAAGTCAACCGGAATTCAGAAAAATTCCCTATTAAGGTAAGCTTGTAATTAAAGTTATTGACATTTTTATTTATTTTGTAACGAAGATAGGAATAAACGATTTTCTTGTTGTATGAAAACGGCTTAAAAACGTTTCCTTAATTTTCAGTTCCCCATAGACACCTGCAGAGTAATTAGTCAGCCACAAGAACGGTGGCCCATAATTCAGCAACAAGCTGCCTCCGCTTATCCCGTGGTCCATGAGCGGGTGGTTTGGCTCATGCTAAGGTTCCTGGAGCACAAAGTTCAACATGGTGTGATTTGATTTGTTCAGTTTATTTTCTTGTACTCTGTCTAAATAAAATCATTTTTATAGGCTCTCGCATCGAGAAGGAGATTTACACGAACATGTCTCTTCCGGAGCTGGTCCAACGATTGATAATTAAGCGTTGTATAGAGTTTATAGGAAGTGGAGATACCTACGTTTTAATAACTGGCGAAGATGGTGCAGATGGGTTCCAGGCTGTTGGTACAGATGATGAGGTTTCGCCTTTAGTCTTGAGAAATTATATAAGTTACGCTGAAATGAAGGTATGTACTTAAAGTCTTTACCAGAACTCAGTTATGCTATTCGAATCACAGTTTCCATCCAAAGCTTATACCGATAAATCTATAAGTTGTCATCGTCAACTATATGTAATAATGTCGTGCTTTTGTGGTAACATAACTGAAGGTTTTTTTTTCTCTATTCCTTTATATAATTGAGTTTGAAATACATATAGGAAAAAGACATTCTACTAATTAAAATGCCTTTCTTGTGATACCATAATCATTAAAGGGATAAAAATAAAATATCAACTTTTTTTGTGTATAAAGGACATTCTTACTTTCCTTATCACGGTATCGTTAAATCATGTTGCTAATTGAGGTGTTGCTGATGCTTTATTCCATTGGACGGCGAAGAAATTTTGAAATGCATAAAACTCTAATGTGGTGTTCTTGTCGCTATAATGATTTTTTGATCATAAAAAAGTTATTTCTCGTTACCGTTGAAGTAATAGTGTAGTTATTTAGGCGGCGAAGTATTTGGACTTTTCTTATTAATTTAACATTTCATTTAGTTGTCAGCCTTCCTTTCGATATCTTCACATTCTGAATTCATAAATGATGGATCTAGAAGAAATCGTGGAATAGTAGAAAAGGATAAGGAGAAAATTGAGCCTTGTGGTGTCGTAATTGGCCTTATTGGACCGAGACTAGAAAGAATAAATGTAATGGAATATGAAGACTTAATAATTAGTGCACAACAAAATATTCCGGAAAATGGATATGGCTCCGAGCAGTTAGACAATGCTGTTAATAAATTTGACTACCGACAAATGTGGAATAGCTTTTACGACGAGGATGGCTTCCTTTTTTCAGAAGTGGCTGAGAATGGAAAGCGATTTGGATCTTGTTACTTCAAAGGAGATATCATTGATAATGTGGTTTTGAAAAAACGTTACACGATTTCTTTCGAAACTCTTCTTCTCGAAAGCGAAGCGAGGGCTGCAGCTTGTGGAAAAAGGGCTTATATCCATGTTGTTGGAATTGGGCTGGGCGTATGGCAAGCAGCAAATCAACAAGAGGAAGTCTTTTTGATGGCATTTGGTGAACGTCTGCAGGCTTTGTTGCCAAAATTAAAAAATGTCTCATTCGTCCACTTTTCTTGGTTTCACATGGATAACGTTGGAGGTCTAAAGGATGGAGGCTTTCTTAAATGCCCTAATCACCCTGATGGTGGAATTCGAATTTTTATTTCGAAGAGGAATCCAGCAGATAAATTGGTAAGATTGAGCACTTTTATATTCTAAATTGAAATATCTTTCTTACACTTATTGTTTTACTTACTTGTGAATCTCGTGTTCTAATTAAAAATCATTTTCATGCTCAACACTTCCAGAGAAAGCCAGATTTCCAGAACACTTTAATAATTGAATCCTACGCATGGGACAGTAATGCGCATCCAGGAAACGAATTTTGGCATGTAAGTAATTTGAATAAATCCTAAGATAAAAATAAAAAAATTATGTAATATTTTACAAACAGGGAGGCTTAACAGCTTCAGGAGATCCAGCCGCAGCCTGCAGTACTTTAATAACTGAACTCCACAACGGTCACATAAACAAAACCATGGTGTCAGGAGAAAATTTGCATGTCGCCTCTCCTGAATTCGGAGTTATGCACATTGCTGACTATGCAAAGTTGAGACTGGTACACATGTAAAAGCAGATTTTAAAATTAAATGTTTTCCTACTGTTTCAAAATAAGCATATTTTAGACGTGCATTTTTGACAAAGCTGTTGTTTAAATTATCCGAAAGTATTTAGATTTGGAGCTTGATATACATGTGGTGAGATTGGTCTTCGGGTTATTCAGCTTTATATTTTTCTCTTAGTGTGTAACAGAAGAGCCGAAATTATAACTAATAATAATTAGTACCCAACTATTTTAGTATACTTTTCACTAAAATAACAGATAAAAGCTCAGCAAAATTGAAATGCCACGAGTTTTGAAATTTTGTAATAACTTTCAGATAGTTAATTTTGGTAATAATTCTCAGGTAGTTGATTCGTTGATCTGAAATCTAACTGCTTTGAGGAATATTATCCTCAGTTTAAAGCAGATTCAAAGGGAACAGGTACACAGTTTTTAATAATTTTATGAAACAGCACTACAGAGTTAGTGTTACAATTTTAGGATTCCGAACCGTAAGTAGTAGTCTATTATTGTGGCAATGTGTTCCATCCGTCCGTCCGTCTGTCGGAGGTCTCTAACATCTAAACGAAATGAGATATCGATTTAAAATTCACTAATTTGTCAATCTGTGATCTAAAAACTTATTTGTAGGGGGCGATAAAATATCGATCTAAATTTTTTTTTGGGAGGTGCTGTGCTAGTACAGCATAAATATATTTTTAATTTTTTGACTTAATTTAACGTTTTGGGGGATCATGGTTTTTAGGCATAGTTTGCTACCAGATTTATTGCAAAAACGGCGTTATGTGAAAAGCAGTAAGTTATTTACGATACCCTGAAGTTAAACAACAAATACTAAAAAGAGTTGTAATTAAATTACGAATTCAAAAATGTATAGAACTTTCATTGCGCGGGATCGATTCGCGCTTTACCAGTTTTTTAGCTATGCGCATTAGTTCGTCGCCCAAGATTTTTGTCAGAACGTATTTAGCAATTAGGCATCATCCAAATGTGAGTGACGGGCAGACGGACGTGTTAAATCCAACTATGGACGCCAAATAAAGTAGAAGTAGAAATTCTCACATTGATGAATCAATCGAAAAAATATTTGAAAATCTTCTAGACGACTTAGCAGAGCATTTACTTACTAACTTTGTTTTGAACTTGGATTTCCCCTACTGCCTTATTTGTCTGTGGCGATAGCTAACCATTTGCAGTTCAAGTGTTTTTTCACTTAAGAGTGTAGCAACTCCGAGACATTTTTGTTTTGGAGTATCTGAAAATGAATTTCTTTTTTCTTTCTATGGTTTTATAGTTTGCAAAGCTCAAAAGCGATACTTACAGAGTTAATGTGCTAACAGCAAATGGCACAACTGAGAGGTTTGCGGAGTGCCAAACGGTTAAGTTCACAGCTCCGGTGGATGTTGGGCTATAGTTATTTCGTGTAAATTACCGACCTACCGGACTCTATGTAGGTAAGTGACTTTAACTACCATAGTATGATTTAGTAGACGTTGGTATGCCGTTCACAAAATATCATTGTTAATTTCTGTATTTTGATAAGGGGCAACGCCTGCTCATCTCATTTAGAACGGCAAATCAGCCTCAAGTACCAAAGCTCTTTCCCTTCGTTTCGTCTTTCGGTTCTTGTACTTTGAAAGCTTTCTAAATTTGACAGTGACAGTTGATTGAATAGTTAATATGCACAAGAGGTGGCAACACTACTACTTAAATTCAGGCTGTGTTAAAGCGGAGCTGGTGACCTCTATAAAAATCTTTGCATATATTGCTGAGCTTTAAAAACAATTGTCCAAAAAATCCCCGGTGTTTAAAAACTGTTTGTGTGATTCTGATGAATTTCGCAATATCTATTAAAACTTCAGTCAAGACGGACGGCAATCAGAATGGGAATGTTGGGATCAAAATTTGGTAAACAATTCGAAGAACCATGGCCCGTGTCACAGCCGGAATTTACGGAATTTGGCCGGAAACTGTTGGGTGAGTGCAGGGACATCAGCAAACCTATTCCACTGGCCCTGGAGAAAATCAACCGAAATTCATCAAAATTCCCCATTAAGGTAAGCTTGCAATTCACATTGTTGGAATTTTTATTTATTTTCTCGAAGCGTTTGAAACGAAGATACGAATAAAATATTTCGGTTATCCGGATGTTCTATTTTCATTTGTTTTTTTATTTTAAAGCTCGTTGTGTGAAAACGGCTTAGGAATGTTTCCTTAATTTTCAGTTCCCCATAGACACCTGCAGAGTAATTAGTCAGCCGCAGGAACGGTGGCCCGTAATTCAGCAACAAGCTGCCTCCGCTTATCCCGTGGTCCATGAGCGGGTGGTTTGGCTCATGCTGAGGTTTCTAGAGCACAAAGTGCAACATGGTATGATTTGATTTTATCAGCCTGTTTTCTGGTACCCTGTCTAAAGAAAATCATTTTTAAAGGTTCTCGCATCGAGAAAGAAATTTATACGGGAATGTCTCTTCCGGATCTGGTCCAGAGATTGATAATTAAGCGCTGTGTGGAGTTTATAGGAAGAAAAGATCGCTACCGCTTAGTAACAGGTGAAAAGGGCTCAGATGGTTTTGAGACTGTTGGTTCAGATGACGAGCTTCAGCGCTTATCATTGAGAAATTGTCTGAGTTATGACGAAATGAAGGTATGTTGGCTTAAATTTAATTTTGTCATAAGTCATCTAAAATTCGTTTGTTAATTTAAATATTTCCTAATATATGGGATTGCTTTATTTCCCCTCTTCTTCAAAGAAAAAACAAACTTTTAAAATGAAGAAATAATTTACGAAAATAATTCAGGAAACCGGTTATATGTACATATTTCCAAAAATTTAATTTCGACGGGGTGATTTTCTTTGAAATTTATTATACCAGAAAATAAAAAGTTGTGCAGCTAAAGTCGTATCTTTGCTCGTGTTGGGTTAATTAAAAAATTTTTATTTAGGTACTTTGCAAAGTCTTTTGTAGTAAAAAAATTAAATAAATTCAATTTTATGTTTTGAAATATGTTTATACGGTTGAAGATTTTTATATAAGACTTATTTTGTGGCATTTGATGTAATACGATCAATTATTACACTTGCTGAATGGGCATATACAAATCTGTTAGAATTCAAAACATTTATATACTCATTTTATCATTATTACTCTATCAAATATGATGGCATCAATAGTAATATAGTAGTAATACAAACGTAAATTAATTTCGCGTATTCTTCACAGTTATCAGCCTTCCTTTCCATTTCTTCACATTCTGAGTTCATAAACGACGGAACCAGGAAAAATCGTGGAGTAGTAGAGGAAGACAAAGATAAAATTGAGCCCTGTGGTGTCGTAATTGGCCTCATTGGACCACGGATATGTGAAAGAAGAAATGTTATGGAGTATCAAGATTTAGTAATAAGTGTTCAACAAAATATCCCGGAAAATGGATATGGTTCCGAGCAGTTAGACAATGCTGTTAATAAATTCGACTACCGACAAATGTGGAATAGCTTTTACGACGAGGATGGCTTTCTTTTTTCAGAAGTGGCTGAGGATGGAAAGCGATTTGGATCTTGTTACTTCAAAGGAGATATCATTGATAATGTGGTTTTGAAAAAACGTTACACGATTTCTTTCGAAACTCTTTTGCTCGAAAGCGAAGCGAGGGCTGCAGCTTGTGGAAAAAGGGCTTACATCCATGTCGTTGGAATTGGGCTGGGCGTATGGCAAGCAGCAAAACACCAAGAAGAAATCTTTTTGCTAGCATTTGGTGAAAGATTGCAAGCTTTGTTGCCAAAATTAAAAAATGTGTCATTCGTTCACTTTTCCTGGTTTAATTTGAATAACGTCGGTGGTATAAAAAACAGAGCATTTCTTAAAAGCCTTGATCACCCTGATGGTGGAATTCGAATTTTCATTTCGAACAGGAATCCTGCAGATAAATTGGTAAGATTGATTAAATTTTTAAATTGAGTGCAGTATTTATTCTCTGGATAGTGCTCAAATTTTCTTTTATTGTTATTATAGGTGTTCGTTAACATTACATGTATTCAAATTTTGTTTTAAATACTTCTAGAAAGGGCCTGAATTCGAAAATACTCTAATAATCGAGTCCTATGCATGGGACAGTAATGCACATCCAGGAAATGAGTTTTGGCATGTAAGTAATTATAAAAGCAATGCAATATTTATTATTTTAATAATATTTTTTATTTAGGGAAGTTTAGGATCATCCGGAGACCCGGCTGCAGCCTGCAGCACCTTAATAACTGAACTCCACAACGGTCACATTAACAAGACCATGGTGTCAGGAGAAAATTTGCATGTCGCCTCTCCTAAATTCGGAGTTGTCCACATTTCGGAGTATGCAAGACTCAAACTAAACTAAAACAACTTTGTGACTTCGTTTTACTTTTAGTTTATTTTATGGCTTAATTATTTCTAAGCTTAGTATTAAGGTTACGGGCATTTATTATAAGGTTATTAATAAACATATTATTTATCTCTACTGGGCATCATCTTTTTTTTCTTGTCCTCTGGAGTTTTTGCCGAACTCATTTTCCTTTTCATTCGACCACTTTTCGAAGAATGAGATCCTTTTTCTAGCTTTACAGGGGTTGTTACTTTGCTTGCTAAGCTGTTGGCTGTAAAGGCGGGATTTTGTGGAACGTACATAGGAAAATTGATGTGCTGCAGCGGGAAGCCGACATCAGTAGTTGTTTGAATTCTAATCGGCTTTAGGATTAGACTACTCTCTGCTGAAGGAATCTGTTGGGAATTTAACTTTGCTTCCGGAGAGTTATGCTTACTTTCCTCTAATTCTTGTTTAATTTTTTGTCCACCCTGGGGAGCTATCATCAGAAGGCTCGTGTTGTCCTTAAGTTTAGTGTTTTCAAATTTCTCTATTTGAAGAGGCCTTTCGCATTTTATAGGGACGTTAGAGGTCATTCCATTTGTTACAGTTTTGTCGTTATTATTTAGTTCACTTTCCTCCTCTTGTTTCAATTCCTGCTCCCTTTGCCATTCCAGGACGCTTGTTAGTAACTTGATGTATCTGATCGCCATGCGAAGGATCTCATTTTTAGATAATTTTTTATCTGGTGGATGGGTTGGCACCAATTTACGTAATTCTGCAAATGCTCCAGATACATTTTGCTGTCGCCACCTTTCTCGAGTGTTGGTAAAAATCTTCCTAACAAGTTGACCATTCCTAGGTACTCCCGGAATATTACTGGGTGGCGTCGTTGGTAGAATACTTCTAGGAGATAGCTTTGGGCCTAATTTGATAAAATAATTACGTACGTATATATTTAGTAAGATAAAGGCTCGGTACCATCGTTTTGATTCATTGAGTGAGTTCGAAAGTCTTCATCGTCAGTATCGTTGAGAGAAAAGTCTGAGAGTTCTTCATCCGAAACTGAATCAGTGTTTGGATATCCGTTGCTGTAGCCATTTCCCATGCTGCCGTTGCACACTCCAGTCTCATTTCCAAAAGGTATGGGCGTTAACCTCACCAGTCGTCGGTTGGAGTAGTCAGGGTTACTAGAAGTTGAAGAAGTTGAACTTCGTCCATCGTTCTCCGCCCATTCCATTGTGATAAAATCTTATTTAAAGTAGAATCAACTGAAATATTGTAGAAAATTACTTATTCTGTACAATAAAATTGTAACGAATTTGAAACTGAATATTAAATAATTAAAAAAAAACGGTTTGGGTATAGCATTCAAAATTAAATTTAAATAAGAATGTCAGACTTTGGTCTAAATGCCTTGTGATGTACTTTGGACAAAAGAAAGCACTTTCTTGAAACTTATTTAGATGCATAATTCCCCAAATGACGATTAGATTTGTGTTTACTTTTATAATAAAACAATTAAAACCTGTTAACTATTAAATTTATTTGATGAACTCTTCTCCTTTAGAAAATATGTTCATACAGACCCTTGAACAGCCGACTTCTAATTAGTAATGCATTTGTTATATGAAATAAGAGCTAAAATAACACTAACATTGTATATAACATAGATACATAAGTTGTGGGTTGAAATAATAATCTGAAATAAAATAGTTATTTGAATTAATAACTTTATAAATGAGGGACCTTTAGTAATAATTAGTTACATATGCTTCCAATTTGAATAAAATTGCTATTTGAAATAAGAAAATAATTCAATTGGATCAGGTATGATTTAATTATAGTTTTGGACATAAATCGTTGTAATTCAAAACAAGATACGACTTCAAAAAATTGTTATGTGTTCTAAGTAAAGTAAATCTAGTAAATCGCCTAATATTTGACTTGTTACAATCGAAAACATGTCTATGGAGGCTAATGAAATTATATTTTTGGTACTACTTTGGCAATATCACAATAACCACAAGATGAACTTCAGGTAGCTTGTTCAACATAAATCATTATGGCATTAATTTTAAAGTGGTCTAAAATTTTAAATCAGTTTATCAGTTCTTCTACTACCATAAATAAAAATAAACGAGATAAACCGTTGGGGATTTACAGGGTAATTCATAAATTCGAATTTTTCATAGTATGCACATCATTTTATTTTTATCTTTTGATCTACCTCAATGCTTCATCATTAAACTCACGCCAAAAATCTACATTAATCAAAATATCGTTTCCAAAAGTGTCCACAATGCTGACCTACGACTCTGACCTGTATTTTATTGTTTTATTGCTCTATATAGGGGAAATTCATAAAACAAATAACATTTCTAAGAAAAAGATTGGAAATGTTTGTTTATCGTAAACAGGTACTTAATTTTAATTATTACTACAGTAAGTCATAAGTAGTTTAATAGATGTTATTTTATTGTCGTTAATAGCTCCTATTAGCCGGTGTTTACACCGAAGTATCCTGATGCTCTGTTACTAATACCTGATGGAAATTTTGCTATAAAAGAAGGTCAATCAGAAAGGATCGATCATAGTTGAAAAACCAATAGATAACTACGGCTGTTAACAATAATGATTAAAAAATGGTTGAATTCACTTTTAAGGAATGCGCTGATGTAATTTAAATTTATCTAGAAACTTTATAATAAATAAACAATAAATAAACATTAATTACAATCAAAGACCGTATCCCCTAAATCCGGCTCCGATATTAATTATTTCAAATCAACCCCATTTCCAGTGGTGAACTAGACAGTAAAAAAAGAGGGGCTGTTCGGGAATACAAAAAGAGATTATAGTTACTTACATATTTTACTTTTGCTTCTTAATACAATTATTTAAATTTTGTGAAATATGAAAATATTCAGTGAGTGCAAAGGTATCTTTTTGCTGTAAATATTCAGACTTTAGATTCTCAATTTGTTTCCTTTCGCTAGGTCAGTCTAGGTGAGTCTATTACACATTTTTAAACTATTTTTTCTTTTAGTTTTAAATCAAGCTGGTTTTGATATTAAGGAAAATTTGCTAAATTTAGGATGCTGTAATTTCTTATGATTGGAAAACAATTTGAAGTCATAGTTGTGCGTACAAATGTAATATTATCACAATTTTAAAATACCGCTTATTTTTATATGTAAAAACTTATTTTCATAACTAAATATATGAAAAAATGGATACGGAAAAGATTCTAGTAGTATAAATTAAATTAAACCATATAATTCAGATTGGTGTTTATAATAACGTCGTTACTAACATCAATTTTCGATTAACTGTAGTAACTATTTTTTGCTTTAAAATTAAGTCACTAGGTATATTATTCAGAAATCAGTATTTTTAATTCTTAATAATAGTGCACTGAACGAGCTATACAATGTACCTATCAGTGAAACGAAGTATCTAAAATTGTGAATAGATGATATTGAAATATAAAAAAATCTATTTTATATTACTCGTTTTGATTGGATTTATATTTGTGTCAAATTCGAAGCATTGTTGATTTTGACGACTCATTAGTATTTCGTAATACATACTCTACTTTGTTTCAAAAAATAATTCTAGTTTGTCCTTCTAAGTTAAGAACCTCTTTCCTTTGTTATAATTGGCGAATGTTGTTCATGTTATTTTATGCTGAGGATGTTTATGGTGCTACATAGATCTCAAAAGCTAGATATTATTCAAATTTCATCTCGTATTAACACATTATTGACCGGAGACGTCATACATATTTTTTAATAAACATACGAGTACATCCGATAACCTAACGTAATTGTTTGGGTATTACACAATGTAATTGTGGTTACCGTACATATACTTTTTGCAACAATTCTAAAGCTACTCAAGTGGTCACATAAAGTAACTTGTCTTAGAGGCAATAATACTATCAGTTTCTATAAAAATCCCCCGGTTAATAACATTCTAAGATGATAAACTTTGTTCAGCGGGATAGACAGTATACGACTGAAGAGGATAAATTACATTTGTGAAGGAATAATAAGACCACTTTAACAAAATAATTGATGTATGAAAATAAAATTCCTTACCTTTATTATAAATGCAATTGTTTAGAAAAAATTAAATAATCCTTTTGAGTTCACACTTAATATCCAGAAATCGAACTCAAGATCTGATGTTCCAGCAATGAAATTATTGAGCACTATCAAAATTTGTATCCGTCTCCTACATTGTAGTACATACATATATTGATTGCACAGTCGCCGGCAAACTGATTAACTCACAACTAAACAACTTTTCGAGATTGCAATTATGCAATGGTCGTCTTACATGAAATCCAACAGCAAATTCCTTTGAACTTAATTTGAACCTTTGGAATATTTCCACCGATAAAAATATTTCGCATTTGATATTTGCCCAACTACGTCTACAGTGTGTCTCCAAATGTTTCAGCTGAAACCCGGTTTAATCACATCACCCTCAATTTGATAAGTGTTGCCAAAAAAGTTTCAAATATTATTCTTAAAATAAAACCGACTTTATCTGAGAGAAGTTTCTACTTAAGTAATCTTTGCGGTGTACCAATTTTGGATAGTTGGTCCGGAAGTGCTTCGCAAAATTTGTCGCCTATTATTGATTTTTAGAAAAGGTCCCGCCTTCGAGGAGGCGGTGCTTCGGGGTGAATCCCTTTATAAGGGAGAGTTCTGCTGCAGCGCACCTTCCTTCTCACACTTTCGGGCAAGCTCAACGAAATGAGAAGCCGGCGCTTGTTGGCTGTTCTGTTTGTGGTCCAATTAATTCCAGATTAGAATTCTTCCTGTCTCCTGCCCTTGAAAATGGTGCAAGTGAATTGATAAAAAGTCATCGTATCTTGGAAATTTATTCATGGGACTGGTGACGACACGTGACCACTTGGATTTAAGCCGGTTTAAGTAAACAAAAATCTAAGTTGATAACTGATGACACGTAATTCTGTGGGAGACTGGGAGACTGATCTGTAAACCGACTAGTCACTAGTGAAAAAATAAGGATTTATTTACTTTTTATAAATAATATCTATAATTTAAGATATGCATTTAGAAAGTGCAATATTTTAATATTGTACTGATTACTACATATATCTTCTTGAATGAGATAAGTGAGCAAGAGACTAGCTTTATTGATGTATACTTCTGTACAGGTGCTAAAATATTTAGGTACAATGCTTTAATTATATTGAAGAAAATATATGTAAATGTTAATATGTAAAAATTAGGCAAATAAGTAGAGAAACTGAAAGTAAAGAATGCATATTTATTGCACAAAACAATTGGGTCGTTTTTTTTAAAAATGCTATAAATCCTTTTTTTAACCATAGATAACTAAACTTAGATCAGCGTTACTCTACTAATCATTCGGTTCATAGACTACAAATAAAAAACAGTATTATTTTATATTACCTTTTTTTATTTCAATCAAATTAGCCTAACTTATGAATTGGAATTATAAAATATTAATTAAAAAATAGGAAAATGGTTAAGATTAGCTTTTGCAAACTTGGCAGATGTATAAGTAGCAAAAGTATACAGGAACATCTCGAATTTGTAAAACTGGTAAGTTGCGGTAGTCTATCGTACGATCGCTTAATTATCTATTGTTAAAAACGATATACTTTATGATTTACTTGGAAAAGTTGTTAAAATGATATGTTAAAAGAGGACATATGCCAGAAAATAAATAATTACATATTGAATAATTAAAAAAAAATCGGTTAAGAGCGTGTCTGTGTCTTGCAAACAGGTACCAGAACTCTATCAAAAAACAGTCGATCAACGGAAGTATATTTCAATTTAAACCAAATTTGCCTATGATAGATAGGAAACTGAAAAATCAATGCATTGTGCATCATTGTGTTGGAACATTAGTAAATATGTTATCAGGTTTGTTAATTAATTAATTTATTTATTTTTTATATTTAAAATAATAATAAATTAAATTAATTATTCTGAAGGAATATAAATTTAAAAATTATCTCGCATCTCGCCTATTGTACTGAAAAATTTATTTGTCCTAAGGGGGTACTGTTGGAAACCCTTTAAAACTTGTTTCAAATTTGTAAACTCCTATCTCAAGATTACATGCACCGAAAAAATGGATTCACTATTAAAAGCAGCACAATTTTCTGTTTCAAAATCTTTAATAATAATAAAAAAAAAATATTGAAAACTGCATATGTATTTGGGATAAATGTAAACATAGCACAAACAAAGTCATACAACAATTTTACTAATGCGCGATACTTAGAACATATTTGTCTGACAATTTTGGGACTATACATGTGATGCTTTGATCACGAAAAATATCGGTGAGAACTATTTTTGAAGAAGCAGAAGCAAAGGACTACTTACTTTGGGTAATAAGCTCATTGTGGTCTATGGGCGCATATTTGCGCTCAAAGGAATTAGTTCATTGTGACCTATGTGTGCATATATGTTATCTTATATTTTATCTTATAAGTACTTTTACATTCCATAAGAAATGTATGAAAAATTTCTCGTCCACAGCGACATTTTACTTTTACTTTTGCTCCGACCATAGAAAGCGTTTAATTATTGATTGAATATAAATAAATAAAAATCCACACTTATTATTGAAAATTATGTATGTTATCAATGAGTGGTTAAAATTTTAGTAATATTCATTTAGTCGTTTCTAAAAAACGTGACGTGCAAAATAAGTTTAGAGAAAATTGATCTTAATGTTTTAATTACGGTCGATATATGTAACTCTTTTCCAGAAGTGAACGTGCTTAGAAAAATCAATTCTGTAACTGAACGGTTGCATATACCTATTTTAAAAAATAAACAACCATTTTAAGGAGAAAGTAATGCTAGTAGAAAAACTGAAAATTGAATAAAATTGTATTTTCAAGGTATAGCCCCCTTAAATCGTTGGGATTAGGTAGGTTAAAAACAATCCAACTTTTTGCTTAGATTTGTATGCATGGTGGGATATATTTTATCCCACCTCCAAAGCTAAAATTGTTCATATTCATGAAGTTTAATATTTTATTTTTAATTAAATTTTTTATAATGAAAATAAGAATCTGTGTAACTTGGTATTCTCCTTTTTTTGTAATCATGTGTCTTGAAGAGATCAAATTTGTTTGTTGATCTGTACTTTGGCGATTACCGATAAATTGCCCTTAAAGTGATCGTTGTTACTTAAACTTGATGATCTATTTAATTGCACGGCAAATTTCGATATAATTTGATTTAATTTTAATGAGCATAAATTTACTGTTTTGGCAAATATTAAAGATTGTTGCTTTCAAACTATATTCAAATATATTCAAATACATATCGACATGTATGCTATTCATATTTGATCCCCCTTTCCGTAAAGCAATGAAATAATGCGATTACCCTAAATTGACTTCTCAAACCTTTGACTTGCTCAATTGTGTTTGGGTGCTCCGCCCATCAAAGAGGGCGTAGAACGTATGTCCGCTACCGCTAGACAAGTAAGTGAGCATCGTCACCAGCTAATGCCATAATCAGGATAATAAGAAATTGATTACCAATCTGAGATAATATTCACACGATGCCTTGTAGCAATAGGCCCCCACATTATTTGCATCAACCATCGATGGGTGCGCACTCAACCGTGATCCTTTAAATTAATTTTAAGTACAAATCACACGTGCCGACCAGCCGCTGTTGCCTTATCACTTCAACCCCCTGGATTTAGTCAAAAACTACCCCTTCCCGGGACTCTGCAATCCCCGCGTCCGGCGATAAGATTAAAAGAACAAAATTTTCTTTTCGGTTTTTTGTCCAAGGATTATGTTAATTAGAAGTTTTCTTAAATCTTGGAACAGCCTTGAAACGCTATCAATGTTTCTGTCGCAAACTTGTTAAAGGGGTGATGATAAATTCCTTCGTTTGGGAATATTTTCTAATGGTGGTAGATTGAAAATACTTCGAAGAACCTGCAGCAGGACTGCAAAAATGAGATAAGACTTTTTTTTTTTTGGAAGGAACACTATTGGGGTGCGATTGAATTTGTCGGTTCATTGGCGGGTGAGGTTTTGTTACAGATTATTATAAAATAAAGGGTAGTAAAGGAATTTGTAGGTTTTTTTGCGGTACTTTTTATTATTATTTTTTTTGAAAGCATACTTTTGATCCTCTTGTACCACACCTTATTTTCACTTAAAACATTTAAAAAAAATTCATTTTTGCATAGGCTTTCAATTTTTATTTTTACTCTATTTTTGGGTGCATTTTCTTGCATCCTAAACTTTAAAAAACCAAGAATAACAATGTTAAAAATTAGCAATTTTTTATTTAATTATACAACAAAGTTATAAAGAAGAAACAAAACAATTCCTTGGGAAAGAGCTTCTTTATATATTTAGAGCTTAATTCACTATAGAGAATAACATGTGAGCAATGGTAGGCAAGAGTTTCGGATACCTTTACAAATATCTTAAATAAATATGCAAAAACTTTTGCTTTGAACGTTATGAAATATTAGGTCTACCGGAAAGTTCTGTCCGATAATTTCGTTTCAATTTTGAATATATTTGGATATGTTCGTTTGAGTTATATGTGGCTGTATATCTTTATAATTGCATTTATTATGTGCCCTTTGAAATTAACTACAACAATGATAACTCATGTCATTGTCAGCGTGTCGAAATTTGTTAGAAGTTTTTGGTGAAGCTGCTGTTTCGGACAGAACGTGTAAGAGATGAAAGCAGGTGATTTCGGCCTTAGTGATAAGCCACGCTCTGTGTGGCCATTTGTGGTTGATGATGATATTTTTAAGACCATGATAGATCAAATGATGAAAAATGGATTACATATGAAAACATCGTAAGGAAAACAGTGTGAACCCGGAAAACATGCCTTCTTCACCTCTACACCGAGCTTGAGCCTTAAAAAGAAAATACTGTGTATATGGTGGGACATGCAAGGTCCAATCCATTATGAGCTTTTGGAACCCAAGAAAAAGCTAAATCGGAGAAATACAGTCAACAAATGGACGAATTAACAAAGTACTCCAAGAAAAAAGGCTGACAATATTCAATAGGAAGGAAATCACACTGCATCACGATAATGCTAGACCACATGCTGCTTTGGCGACTCGCCAGAAAATCTCAGAGCTAGGATGGGAAATTCTTTCGCATCGACCATACTCCCCAGACCTTAACCATCAGATTTTCACCTATTCCTTTCTTTACAAAATTATTTGATGAGAAAAAAATTAAAAAATGAATAAAACTTTATTTTCCTTTAGTAAAATACTCGTAGAATCAACTAATTGATCCAATGCCTTTTTCTGTCATTTAAAAAAAATCAAGGTTGTAATATGAACTTTTTTTGTTTAAAGAAGAACACTTTTATCTGTAAATTATTCGCTCACTCCTCTTCTATTTTTTAATAATAAATAAAATAAAATATTAATTTTGCATCGAATGATCAATAAGATCACTGTATATATTTATAAATAATTTTTGGAAAAATGAGATCATCAATAGATACCCCCTTCCTAGATTTCGCGATTTCTCAGCTAAAAAAAAATGTGAAATTGTTGTGACTATGCTTCCTTATTAATTCATAAATATTTTCTATTGAATGCCATATGAAAAATTATTGTTGTAAGAAAATGTGTTTAAAGTTTCGAGATCCTCCGCACCGAACGGCGCCTCTTTTTTGATTCTTTGATGAAATGAGTGTATTAGTACAATTAGACTACAAAATGAATATCAAGAAAAATAAATGTTAATAATTTAGTAAAGCGAGTAAAAATTGCATTTGAATATTATTCAATGTCCAAGTAATTTTAAGTGAATGCATAGTAAGGAAAGAAACCGTACGAGTAGATTCAGAACCTATAAATGTCTTTTAGAGAGTGAAATACCTCTTTTTCTTAGACTTAGCTCGAGTTATTTTTTTTAAATAATCTAATTATTAATCGTTGAATATTATTTTCAAAATTTTGGATAAACAGCTGAACTGTACAAAGTTTAAATTTCCAAATGATTCGTGGGGTAAAATAGGAAGAAAAACACCAAGTAAAGTCGAACAATTTTATTGATTTCAGTTTGGAGTTGTTTGTTTAAATATTTCTTTTTGCATTATAATTTTCTTGAATACTTAACTATATCTAGATTGAATTAATTAAGAATATATAACAAGAAAAATACTTTTTAAAAATATTTTCATAGTGTTTGTTTCCCTATCCTAAAAATATCTTTTAAAGCATAAGATTTTTTTTCTCATTAAATGTACGGCTCAATATTTGTTCGAAAACGAAACGCAATGCAATTAACCAACATTAGTTTTATCTAGGGTACATTAATTAATTAATTAATAAACAACAGAATAGAACAAGTGAATTGAACTCATCGGAGGAATCGTCTTATGGGAATACAAGTTGTACATACACTCGGAAATTAATGTTAATGATGATGCATAATTGAATTATTGTTTTATTGTTAAAGCTTTTGCGAAGTTTCCTTTCATATATAATTTTATATTTATTGTGTGCGAGCTAGGTTTTTACATGTCTTATATATAAAACAATGTACACAACACTTAAAAGCAACTAAACGTCTTATTTTCAACCGAGAGGTGAACGAATTTACACATTTTTACATACAATGGAAAGTAAATTGTTTAAAAACTTTTGGTATTTGGTGTTTTCACTTGCTTATTCTCTTAATTCAAAAATGTTGCCGAATGGCTTAGGTACTTTTGTTCATTATTATAAATATTACTTTCTTTATTTATTTGTATTCATTTAACTATAGGGTAACTTTTCAATAATCTTCATATAATTGTAATAAGTCGACTGGAATTGTTGTTGCTCGTGTCTCATCTCCTCTACACATCTTTATTATATTTTATAAGCTTTTATGTTTCGTTTTTAATTTTAGCTTAACTGACTTTGCCTTTCCTCACTATCGTGCATTAAGTAGCATATTTAGCCTTCTTCAGCTGCATCCCACATTCCTAGTTAGCTATTTACATCTTAAATAAAAATAAATATCGTTTCTTCCGTTATATTTACATAAATTTATATATAAAATAAGTGAAATTTTGTTTTATATATATAATTTATATAATTATACCAAATGCCTTACTTTCAGCTTACTTTCGAGCTTATAATACTTTTCATCTTTAAACTTTTGTTTCCTTTGCGTCCTCATTTGATTCTGTTCTTCATATAAGTGACGAGGAAAAGTTGTCTGTATGTTCTTATAGGCATTTTATGCGTTTTTGTAAATATGTAAGATAATTGTGAATTGCTTAGCAAAATTTTATTAAAATATTACTCGAAATTACTTGGAAGCGGCAATAATTGAAGCAGCTGAACTTTTCATATACTAGAAATAAGTTGGATTTATGTAGGTACTTAATGTAGACATTTTTTTATTTCAAATTTAAGAAAATAAAACGAATCAATAAAGTAATTTCGACAAATTTTGATCAATACAAAAAATATTGACTAAGTAGTTCTTTTCTGTTTTTTCCCAAAATATCGTTAATATGTTTCGTTTTTAATTGATATAACTATTTGATTTTATTTGAAGTGATAAAATATTTTTTTAAAAATTGTGAGAATATAAGAATTAAGGTTTTGTATAGCCCAAAAGATTTTTACTATTTGGAAGAAGATTCACAACTTTTGTGTTTTATTAGCCTAACTGCTAAAACATGGTAACCATAACGCCAATATAAAATTCCCCATACAATTGACTCTGCATATTAAATTTGTATATTAGTATTACTTTGATGTGAATTATTTGGGATGTTTAGCCTTTAGGGGTAGTTTTGGCTCTACGATGTATGTAGAATATTTTAATTCATTACGTCTCGAACTTGACATAGTGCGTTTCTTTTAAGGTAATTTTATAACTTTATGGAAAAGTTTTGGGTTTACATATAAAATACCATAACATATCAATTGTCCTGAGTAATGCGATGTTTCAATCTTCAAAATTAAATAAATAATGTTTGTTTCACGTTACTCAGTACGGATACAAAAATATAATAACACGCTATTTTTTCACTAATTAATACCAAACTACTGTGGAATGGAACTTTATTACAAAATTGCAAAATTGATTAATTTGTAAATGAGATATATATTAATTGTTAATGCCTACCATAATTTTAATTATAATATTAATAAATGCCTTAGAATTTCGACCATTCTTTTGACACTTTTTTTATTCTAAAGAAATATGATATTTTGCTCCCATTGTGTGCATTCCGTTGATTCTATCTAAGGATATATTGAATATTGTTTTACTTTCACAACTGTAGCTGATGTTCATAACTTTCATATTCGCTTTTGAATCCTGAATGATTTGGTCCGTAATTCCTTATCGAATAAAGGTCCGATTAAATAAAATTAACAATTAACCATTAACCAATTAACTAAATATCACTTCAGTATAAAAGAGAATAAATTTAAGAAATGTGAATCAACTGTACGCCCCAATTATAGACGCTTCCAAGTCGGTTAAAAGTATTTCACTACAGAAATCTGAAATGGCTACATTTTTTTTTATAGTGTAATAGGAGTATATGAGAAATATTTAATCATAAATTTTTTAAATTTTTGTGTTATAGTATACCTTCACCCATCTGGCTGTACATCATTCCTAAACGCAATAATCGGCTCAATAGCGAATAATAAATACACATCTCCCGCTTGTGGATAATTTTAAAGTTTTCTCATTATTATTTTGTTATTTTTTAATACACTTTTGTATAATTTACACATATCTTTTCAAAAAAATCAGACTTTTTGAAAATCTCTCTCTAGCTACGCAAAATCTTGAAAATATTTTTGTTTTAAAATCGAATCGACTACTAAAGAATCGCAAAGAATAAGAAATTGTAAATAGAAAATAATGTTAAAAGAAATGCATTCGCATGGGATAAAATTCTACTAAGTTATCTTCTAACCCCCTCTCATTCTTTTTTGCTTTTTTTTTTTTTTTTACTTAAGCCTAAGTAATTTGTTTACCTGAATTTGAGTACAATCATTTTAAATTTTTCGTAAATAACTTGCTTCTGTTTACAAATAGGTTCTGCTCTAAAAACTGAAAAGAAATGATTTCTTAAAAATATAAAACAAGCACAGTATTCCCAAAAGTGTGCTTACGATTATTGTTGTTGTTTTCTTCTCATTTTTACCTCAAATACTCGTCAATTTTGATTGTTTTTGAAATTGAAGTCTATGTACAAAATTAAAAAATATATTTTTATATTGTGTTATTCGTACATTGGTGATAAAATTTGAAAACGTTTTTGTAATGCATTTATCGATTTCATCTCAAAGGTGGTTTTCAAAGTGTTCGTTAAGATTCATTACAAGTTTTCTTGGGCTTTTTTTTCGTTTTGAAGATATAGTTGAAGCTCATTCGAAATTTTAATTGAAAATATGCATTTTAATCTACGTCAGTGAAGTTACTTTAGCTTTAGATTAATATTAAGTTTATTTAAATTGTTTAACGGTTCTTTATATACTATGGACGTTTCTATGTATTTCTTTCTGTTTCATTTTTTGAGCGTAGTATGTTTTTTTTGGGGGTTTCTTTAACGTACAGAGATGGTATAGAGTTAAAATTATAATAAAAGTTTATAAAATTATAATAATAATTAAGTAATTGGGAAATTATAATAACAATTAAGTACAGGGAGCGCCGTTATTAAGAAGATCCTTAACTTTATATTTCATAATTTTGAAAGCTCTTGAGGTTTGTGCATAATATAAACTTTTTCGGTAGCTATCCTACTTTGGTGAGCTACCTATTTTCTGTTTTAAAACTTTCACTCCTTAAAGCTTTTATGGTGTTCTGTTCTAAAAAAAAAGTTTATTTCCTATAGTCTGACGGAAGTTGAAAAGTTTTGGGCAGGAAGTTGAACAAGTTTTAATAGTCCCTGCACTTTTAAATTCTAAAGGAGAAAAACATAATTTCGCTGAGACTGGGTTTCGCTTAATTCGACTCGAATTCTTGTAGCTGAATAATTGCGTAATTTGTAATTCAGCTATAAGAGGTCGTGTTTGCAGCGTTTTATTTTACTTTTAAAACTTTTTGAGTAGAATGCGGAATATAGTGGCATTTTGTAAACGGTTTTGTTATTCATTATATTACTTATTTACAGTTAGGCAATATCGCAAAGGGTAAAGGAGTACTTTCATAAAACATAATATTTCTGTTTTTTGTTTTTTTTTTAAATTAATTCGAAAATATAACAATGAAATACTTAATTCCGACAAATATAAATTAATCTTGAAGATTTTCGATTAATGCTTATGATATGAATTTATAATGTAATTATGGGAGTTTCTTAACTAGAAACTATTCTCAAAGATACATAATAATTAAAAAGTGGATTAAACCATTAAAAACCAAGCTGCATTTAGCCTAGATAGCATCAAACTAACTATTTGGTTCGTGGCATTCCTGACAAAAATTGTCGATGTTTTCTTATAATATTTAAACAAAACTATTTAAATTTGAATTTAAAAAGTTGTTATTTCGAAAAAATAGTGATTTTATATTAAATATTGATTCTACAGGAAAAATCATAACGAAAACCACCATGTCGAGTTGTGAGCTTTTACAGGAAGCTTTGATTTTCTGTTTTAACTTGAAAAAAATGCAGCTGAAGCAAGTCATTTACTTGAGGAGGCATATGGCGAACATACACCATCGAAAACTACATGTGAAGATTGATTTAAACGCTTTAGAAATGGCGATTTCGACATTGAGGACAAGAAGCGGGAAGACCAAAAACAATTGAAGACGCCGATCTGTAAGCGTTATTGGATGAAGATGATACGCAAAAACACAAGATCAACGTGCGGAGGGATTAAACGTGACTCTCGAAGGTATTTCCAAACGGTTGTAAAAATTTAAATGAGGAAAATTAGGTGCCGCATTGATTGAGAAACAGATGGAAAATTGAAGAACCACTTCCGAAATTTTGCTTTTACGGGATGAAAGAAAGAGCTTCTTGCATCGAATTGTTACTGGAAATGAGAAATGGATATGGAAATGGAGATTCCCAAATGCAAAAAATTGTTTTCACTTGACGAGTCATTAACATGCATGGCATGGCGAAATCGTTTCGGAAAGAAGACAATGTTTTGAATTTGGTGGGCCCAGAAAGGAATTGCTGAAATCGGACGCAACTGTTAACGGGCATCGCTACCGAAAACAATTCATTAATCTGAAGCATACATTACTCGAATGGGGCACAACCGAATGATATTGCAGCATGACAACGCTCCATACCATCGCACTCGCATCGTCCAGGACACTATTAAAACGCCGAAATTGGATCTGCAACCGCACCCACATTGGCCGCAAAATCGTCCGGTTTAACTGTTCCAGATTTCTTCTTATGGGGTTTCTTAAAGTCACTAGTCTATGTCAACAAGCTTCAGACTCTTGAAGTCCTCAAAGAGAATATCCGTCAAGAATGCGAGAACCTATCACCGGAAGATCTGGCAAGAGTGATAGAAAATACCATCAATTCTGGCGGTGGCTACTTGGCCGATATCAATTTCTCGACTTAATGGAAAAATAATTAAGACATCAAATAAACACAATCCAAAAGAGGAACCAAGAATTTCATTCATAAACAAAATAACAGCCAAAGAACATCGTGTGACAACTTTTGCGCCACTTTATAGACAATATCTATGGTGATGTCAACCAAAGCCAAAAACTGGTTATATATTATTTTTAAATAATGTTCAAATTTTAATTTTAATGTGATATGT
Source organism: Philonicus albiceps (assembly GCA_963969385.1). Taxonomy (NCBI): domain Eukaryota; kingdom Metazoa; phylum Arthropoda; class Insecta; order Diptera; family Asilidae; genus Philonicus; species Philonicus albiceps. Next base: position 33,931,223 of record OZ017773.1, read on the forward strand.
TAAGAGCTGAATAGGAAAACATATTTTTAAAGCTAGTGATAATACAAATGAAATCTTTCGCAAATAATAAGTTTTGATCATTTTCTTTTCTATTTCGATATTTTCCACAACTTAATTATGAAAGGTAACATTATTAGAAGCTTATTTTTATCAACAGGAAAAATTGAATGAATTTTATTCTTCAAATGATATTTTTTTACGTTTTTGTTAGTTGATCTTCGCGAATACAAAAGATTTACATAGAGAAGAAAATAATTGCGCTCCTACTTAATCTATATTTCTATCTTAATTATATAAACTTATTAATTGTTGCATTTCAATACTGCCTTTAGTAACGAATATTACATTCTCCAAAAGACTGGTAATTCCACTAGTTACGAGGAAGAGATCTACAAGAACAGTTTTGAAGATCTTTGAAAAAGTTTTATATATTTATAGGAGATAGGTAATCTCAATAACTTTATTATTTTCTATCTTATGAAAATGCCACTAAATTTCCGATCATATAAGACAAAAATGTATAATTAAAAACAAAAAAATTGTGTAAGTACAAATAAAATAATAACAAAATAAGGTTTCGGCATGGGTAGTTGAAAGAGAGTTGGCTTCACATTATTTACATATCATTATAAGAATTATTAATAAATTTTACTACTACTGTAATAATATAAAGCTTTCATTTGTTCTTCTTTTTTTTTTTTTGTTTTTCATTTAAACTGTAATAGGCCAAAAATTTATGAAGATGATCACTGTCAAAAGTTCATTAGGTATATTCTACATTAGAAACATGTTTAAAATTTATGAGATTTTACTAAATATTACTTCACTCAAATTGTTGTCATTGTACAGGACACTTTATTTCATAATATCTGTCAATTGAAATTTGATTTCTAAGGTTGTATTTATCATTTGTAATTTTACTTAACCTCTTTATATTAACTTTTTTTAAGCCCTTCAACGCTAAAGGCTAATGGCTGATCTAAGCAACTTTGGAAATGTCTTAAGATGATATAATTTCGCTTATAAACGCTTATTTTGGCATGAAAGTATTTTTTTGTTGTTTTTTTTTTTTTTTTTCTTTTATAAAGAGAACACAAGCTCTTGTTATACATCAGTTTCTTTTTTTTTATTTATTTATTTTTTGTTTTTAATTAATTTTCAAAATAAGTTCTTAAAAAGATTTTGAAGAGATAGCAGAAAACATTTCTTGCTTGCGTACATGGAGACTAATTTCTGAGAGATACTTTTCATTTTTAAGAGTAGCATAAAGTGCACTTGGCAGAAAAACTAAAAGTAGAGAGTCTAACTACCTACATAGTTGTTCTTTAAATGTAAGTCTTAAACGTGCTTTTAAAATTTTCATTTTTTCTTTTAATAATTTAAAAACTTAGTCAAGAAGAAGTCCTTATAATTAATTAAGCAAAAACGTTGAAGAAATATTTTGTTTTTTGATTTCTTTTCACTTTACATAGTAGTTACATTTGAATTTATTTTAATTTTTAAAAATGTAAAAAGTTTTTTTTAATGATATGTACAAGTAGTTTTGTATAGTTGTTTTTTTTTTCTTTTTTAGGTTTTCTGTGACTGAAACGAAAATTGACAATAGAATCGAAATGATATTGCGAAAATGGTTTTTTGTTTTCGGTGAATTTGATTGAGTTCACTAAATTGGCAGTGTCTACGCTAAAACATAAAGTGAAGATGAAATGTTGTCGACAATAATACCACAGAGTTGAATTCTACATTTTATGTGCAATGTGCTACAACGAAAAATAATGTTTTAAAAATTCAAGTAAAATATTCCTTATTTTTTTTCGATCTTACCTGAATTGTTGCATGTTGGCTGTCGAAGTTTTAGTTATGATTTGATGACTCATTTCATATAGACGACCATTCAGTTTATAGAGCTTATAGCTGAATTAAAATCATCAGCATGTGTTAATGTCAACTTAATTTCCCAATTTGATATATAAAACATATAAAGATAGATTTTCGCATATAAATTGGAAGTACCTAGCACGGCTTTTAGTTTCCTTGATCGTTTAACGCTACAAAAAATGTTACAGGGTACTCACAAAGTATTTTATAGCTAAAAAAAAAAGACTCTTTAATTTGCTGTTAGGAATAAGTTTTTGAAATTATTTCTTGTACTTCAAAAGCAAACATGCCCAGAGTTAGAGCATTACTGCTATAGTTACAATTAAAATTAGTGAAAATATTGCTCTGCGGCAAATTTAATGTATTCTTATAGATTTTTTCTTTTTAAATCACGAATACGAATACGAAATTGTTCTATAACAACTCGATTTTAAGTAAAATGGGATGAAACTTACTGACTTTAACGATTTTCGACAAAATGTTTTTGAGCGTCGAAAGAACTAAATAAAACTTTCATTTTAGTCACGCTACAAGCTCCTATGATTTATGGAGTTTTTGTTAATTTTTTTTGTTACTTTTCCATTTTAATTTGCTCGAAAACTAACGCTTAGTTCTTGTTCAACTCTGACGTTCAGGGCATAGGTTAATAGCACATAAAATCCTTTTTATCACTCACCGAAATTTCGCTGTTGTTTTTGATTTTTATAAAAAGGCATTTTTTTTTTAAAAGATCCTAATTATAAACATTTTTATAGAAAATCTATTAATTGAGCAAGAAATGAAAAGGTTTTAAGTGGTTTCCATTTACAATGTCAATTAATTTAAGACTAAAAATAAGAATTATAATCTAAAAGTAAATTTATGATGAAAACATTTCAAAAATTTAAAAAGCTAACGCACAAAACAACATCAAGCTTTTCTTACCTTTATACGCCGACCGTACCTATGTACATACATACATTGCACAAATATTTATATAAAAATTTACAAAACGATTAACACCATTCGGTTGCGAATGAAACACTCAAATGAAATAAATTTACACTTAAACAAGAACAAATTAAAATAAATAACGTGAAAATATGAAAAAGTGAAAAGAACTTGTTTCCAACTCTGAGGCTAACCAAATAGAAATCGGAAAGTAAAAAATGTAAATGCGATGAAGGATAGAGCTTTAGATAGAGCAAAGAAAACGAAAAGTTGAATCTTAATTGAATACTTTAATGATGCTTCATGCTCCATGAAAATACAAAAAGGAATATCTGTGTGTCTCGACACTTAGAAAAAACATTCCAAAAATAAGAACAGGACTATTTAGAATTCGAAGAGCTCTCGTAAGTAACAGACAAACACTTGAATAAGTTAAGCACCAGTGATAAACGTACGATTAGAGCTAACTATGAAACTTATCAACAACGAAACTTTACAAGTTTTTCCTTATTGCACAAGAAATGTTTAACAGAACGTGACGGATGTGTACAGTGCGCGTGCTTAAACCATAACTGTGGGATTGAAAAATGCCTTCAACATTAAACACCACCGGATATCTCGTTAATCTAATTATGTTGTATTATTTATAATATTAATGTTCAACCCTTAGCCTAAGCCTAGTCGCTATGCAAAAGCTAAAATATAATTTAAAAAATAATTTATCCTCTGTGTCTGCTTAAATACGGTTATATAATGTGGCGCTGTGGCGCGCAAATTGCTTGGATAAAAATTTGTTGAACATCTTCGCAGCAATAATAAAATATTTCACTTTTTCTCAATACTCTGCTCGCTATGTACAGGTTAAAAATTTTCTTAAGAGTAGCTTACTTACGCCTACGAATTATCTTGTAAATTTAGGAAATACTTCTCCTCTTCGCTAAACGAGCTTCGAAGGAAGCGCAACTGCTCAATTGCTACGAAAACTGGGTAAATGGCGCGCCTTCTTGCATCATTAGCTCTGATTATTTTAAGTAGGTTTGAATGTAAAATTAAGTAACGTGCTAACTAGCCTATCTATGTTTCTCTTTCTGGCTATTCACTATGTCCTTCTTGGGGGCGACAGCTAAGTACGTAATTGCCACCTCCGTGCGGAGTATCGGGCATTTTATCTGAGCAAGGATTTAGGAACTCCAGAAATTTTTTCTGGAATCTGGTGTTGTACTTGTCGCACCCTTTTGGCTTTGGCTTTGGTTAGAACCTTGCGGATCACTGCAATTGATGCCATTAGTCAATCACTGTTCTTGCTTTTCGTTTTATAAGAGAAATTTCAGCATTACTTTTGTTCGGGAGTGCGTCCCGTTTCTAGTTGTCCTTGATACTGCAAGTTTTGGAGGTATTCCGCCCTGCGTTGGTGCACCAGCCTCTCTTTTTCGGCTCGTTCTCTCTGTAGTCTAAAATATAAAACAAATATTAAAAGCATAAATTCTTGCATTGGAAAGTTTTAATTAAAGTTTATTCTTTTAATTTTTATATTTTTGTATCTAGGTCTTACCATTAGTCCTAAATGGTTTTCCCAAACACTTTGAGAAAGCATAAAAGTATTAAGTTAATCTTAGTAACGGGGATAATTTTACATGATTTATTTTTTTACGATACAAAAGGTAAGCAGAATAATAGAAATAAACATGCTGGAGAAATAGCATAAAGTTATTCAAGCTTTGATGATTTCGGAGCCTTAGATTACTGTAAGAATTAGAATTACTATTTAAGCTTCTTCTAGTACTCAAACTCTCGAAAAAGATCGAAAATATTCAAGGCATTTTCTTTTGGAATAAATAATATATGGCGGTATTAAAATCACCTAATTCAATCTAAAAATTGTTCAATATCAGGAAGTGTAAAAGTATGCCAACATTAGAGGATTAGAGGATACATGTATAGAAATGTCCATGCCTAGGAGTCACGCTAGATCAACGCCTCATGTAGAACTCCCATCTCACTAAAACGACGGATAAGGCCTTTAAGAGCCTCGTGGATCTGTCGTCGTTTGTTCGGAAAGAAGTGGGGACCGAAGCCTAAAATAATACTTTAGTCGTACAAGGCAATAATAAGACCCATCGTCACCTAAGCATCGGTCATATGGTGAGCAAAAACAAAGCAGGCCAAAACGAAGGCTATGCTCAACAAAGTGTAGAGACTCGCCTGCCTTGGGCGATGACAACATATCCCTCTAGAAGCACTAATAGGGCTAATCCCGCTGCACCTGCATATGCAGAAGAAAGCAGCTCGTAGTGCTCTAAAACTCAAGCTCTCAGGTCTTTACCTTACTTATGGTCGTACTGGATACATGGAATATTACATATTTTCTCACGGAACTAAATGACCGGGGGACCTTCTGATCTGATGACAAGGAAATGGAATTTCGATGTACCATTTATGGGAGAGGTAAGGGACCGACAGAGGTGAACGGACTTTGGCTTCAACAGCCGACCAGGAACTCTAGATTGGTATACCGATGGTTCCAACTGCAGAATCTCAAGAGGCTTGGGAAAAACCATCTTCCAGGCCGAAATTCTAGAGCATTGAAATCTGCGCCAAATGCGTTCTGGACAAAGGATTTAGAAGGGATAGACTTCGAATATTAGCGGATAGTCAAGCGGCGCTTAAGGTGCTCTCTAGCGTCTCCGTTACATCCAAACTGGTTTGAAACTACCTAACTATTCTGAAATCGTTTTCCGCACTCAACAGGATAATTCTAGCTTGGATGCCAGGGTGTAAGGAAATGATGGCAATGAATATGCGGATAAGCTTGCGAAAAAAGGGGTGGAAACCCCATTCATTGGACCGGAACCTTTCTGCGGCCTGACTAGGAGCTATACGAACTCCGCCCTAAGCGGTTGGGAAGAAGAGCAAAATTCATTGCTCTGGGTGAAACAACCTGGACTCAAACATTTAAAAAGATTCATTAAGCCCTCTGGGGGAGGGAGCGGAAAAAAAATCTTCCCTCGCTCATCAAAGCGGGATTAATAGCGGATTTAAATATAAAAGACTTCCTAAAAGAAATTCAGATATGAGATGAATTTCAGTTGAATTTTAATATGACGCTTAAGACTTCGTATTTACTTATGTGTTACGCATATCATTGGAGTGATGCTTCTTTTATTCGTTTGTGTTTTTACACTTTTGTAAAAATATTCCTAGACGGTGTGCACGGTTCTAAGAGTTGTAAGGATATTCGAAACAACAGAATTAAAGACTAATTAATGATTCGACTATTTGATATCAGCGACCTTTGATAAATTTTACCCGATTTTCTAAATCATTGTAACAACGATCTACGATTACTTTTGAAATTACAAACAAAAATTTTGATTAAACGGAGAGCAAAATATGATGAGTACATAATTAAATGTAGAAAATACGAATTGAATAGTGTTTTAGAATTTAAGCTATGAACCGTATGTTCAAAATAGAAATTATAAAACTTACTTCATTTTAGATTGTCTCATAAATTGTTGAATTTTTCTAGCGGCTTGATTTTGGGTTCTTTGAGAGTAGGTTCTTCTATAAAAATAGTGATATTTTTTGTGGTATTTTTTATTACTAAATAAAATTCAAAACTTACTTAAGAGGTCCTGAAGGACTGGCTTCCTTCGGAGTAGCTCCTCCTGACTGCTGCTGTTGTTGATCATTTTGATAACTTTTATAATAATCTTGAAGACATTGCGAGTCTTGTTCTTCAGATGGAACACTTTGATTTTGTGATTTTTTGAAGCGTTTATTTTCACAGTAAGATCTGTAGCCATTTTGAATCACCAGAGCAGCGTGTGTCATCTGACGATAGTAGGCAAATTGTTTGTAGCGGCGATAATAGTTTTGTATAACAATCGCAGCAGATCTTTCCTTATCTTGCTCCTCGAGCTTCTTTCGCCCTTTATAAGATCGGTATGCCTTTTGAATACATTTTGCTGCTTCATAGAGTTCACGTTGTTCGCGATCTTAAGATTAATTATAGTTGAAATAATAATTAATAAACCATTAAAGGTAGGTAGATAATACCTGTCAAGGTTAAATTTGAGAAATCTGCCTCAAACGGACGCTGCGAAATACTGGATGCCTGCAAAAATTCGGTAAGCTCCTGGGCCGACGGCGGTGGACTTGGGGAGCTCATCGGTGGGTCTGGCGGTATTGAATAACTAGCTGGAGATTGAAGTGGACCAGAACTCGCGGGGCTAAGGCTAGAACATGGGGTACCGACATCATGGTATCGATAGCTATGATCACTGAATTCAAAATTAAACTCATGATCGAACTGTGCGTTGGGCAAGGAGTCCAGCAATGGTTCCATGAATGTGTCGTTTATACCGCCCATTCCACTCGTATCTGTATTCAAAGACTCAGACATCGGACTGCCGAGGGACATAATCTCTTCCGATTCATTCTAGAAATTTAGAAGAGGTACAAAACAATTGCTTAAATCCAATTAATGTTATTTACCTTAATCCTTTCAGGCATTGCAGCGATTATGTGTTCGGCAAGGGTTAATACTTTAGCATCAGATTCCCCTAAAAATTGAGAAAACCAAGTTCTTCATTTTTTAACTAACATCTAACTCTACATTTTAAGCCATTTTGGAAAAATAAATCTGGTGCGACGGAAGGTACTTTACATTTTAGAAGTAATTTTATGAAAAAAATAATTTATATATCACAAATTCTTGTTGTTCTACACCAAATTCATTATATTTTGGATACAAATGGACACTGCATCTAATTTATGTGTTTATTTATTAATTTTTTTAATTAATTACGACACAAAGCCATGCATACATGCAGGCGATTTCAGGCACAATTAAACTATTAAAGCTTAGAAAACCGAAAAAAGCTAGAAATGAGAAAAATTAAAATACAAGCATAATCTAGCTCTAGAATGTTAAAGCTCCAAATATTACAAGATGTTGACTTTCGCACCATTTTTGTAAAATATTTTTTTCTTTGTATCTATTTAATCAAAAAGAATTTTAATTTTATACATTTGATTTTAACCTTTTTTTTTAAATTGTTGTTATATTTACAACTAACATTTTATGAAATCTTTGAAACTTATAGGTTTTGTTTTTAGTAGACAACACTTTTTTGGGTATATGTGAGCAAAATATTGTTCAAATAATTATTTTTCATAAATTTAGTCGCGTATTTGGTTTGTCTCAATGTTACTTATTATTAAATTTTGACTACCAAGATATCCTTGTGTTTTCAAATTGCTAATCGAATGAAATTGAAGATAAACAATGTAGCGTTTAAAATAGTCAACTATGTTTTATATTTATTTCTTTTCCCCTTTGGAAGCAAATTTTTGTTTTAAAGACTTCATTTTTTAGTAACTAATATTAATATAAAAAACAAATTGAATGGTGCGGTGTTCCATCATCAAAAAAAAAAAAAATACTCCAAACAATATAAAAGTTTGCAGCAAAAGAAAATCCATTACAAAAGAAGCTCTGGAAGTGATTTGTCCTACCTTATGGAAAGTATGTCTGATAAGTAGGTTTATTAAAGTAGTTCAATGATTAGAAGATTTGTTTTGAGTAAAATTCTGCAGAGTTTATTACAGTTGTACTGAATTGAAACATAATTTTCACACTTTAAATTTATTTATGTTATGATTTGGATTTGGTCTTTGTCTGATTATATTTATTTCGAATTTTTATTTTCTGACTGTTTATATATCGAATACTGAATACACAATAACATAAGTGAAACGTAATGAGAAACGTAAAAGGAAAAAATGAACTTCTTGCTAAGTAACAATAGCACAGAGAGTACAGACAGCAATTTATTTCTAAGTACGGTAAGGTGACTGTTTCCTTTTTAAAAAAAAAAAAAACAAAAGTTTTTAAAACAATTTGTACATTTTTTGAAATTATTAAAATTAACAGCATACGTTCCAATGCTGATTGTTTTTTGCAAAAAAAATACACGAACACGTATTGTAAGCTTGGCTTAAAACATTTTAAAAATTGGTCTGCAAAATTTTTTTCATTTATAGCTTAGATTCAACCATCAAAGGAACCTACACTGGGGCTAGTAGCACACACCGAATATAAATAAACATGAAATAAACAAAAGAAAAAGAAAAAATCAGAACTGAAGACACTTAACTATCAAACTAAATGTCAGCAGATTTTATTACATTTATACCAAATTTAAAACGAGTACAGCACTGAGCCTAATACATTTCTCTTTATTTTATATTACTTATTTATGTTTTATTAGCAATAGTCGCCATTTTATTAGGTATGTTAGTTATGAACACGAAAACACTAAACAAAACAACAAAAGTACGATACGAACTCATAATATAAATGGATAACCAATGCCCGTTTGGGATGTTTTTCTTTGATTTTGGTTTTGGAGAGAAACGAAGTGTTAAATGAAAAAATTAAAAGAAACTGACCTACTACGACCCCGCTTGCGGGCATATTATTTGGATCCGATATGTCTTCATCATCAGAAGATGTGCCCGGCTGCTTATCCTGCATGGGGCTTGAATCGCCTGCTGAGACTTCGCCTAAAGAAGTAACCAGTTGTTTTCCATATTTACTCTCTTCTTCAAAATTAACTTTTTGTTTTGTATTTGGTTTTTGTGTTTCATTTTCTTTTGCGGATTAAGCGTTTTGTGTCATCTCGTTTCTTACAATAATTACCTCGTTGTGACCATGAAAAAATGGTTAACTTTGGAAAAGTGCAGAAATCTAAATATAAAATTCGAGGTCGAAAATATTTGCGCTATGATATTTTAATTTATCCTTTCAACACTTTTCCCATTTGTTGTCTTAAATCTAAACTTACTGTAATACCTACCTTAGCGGATTTGAAACTACATACTTGAAATGTGTTATAGGTTCATACAATCGGAATCAATCAGTACTGAATTCTGAATTCGAGAACTGAATTAAATCAAAAAAGGAATATCTAAAAGCGCACAAAGTAGTATAAAGAATTCGCAAAGAAAGTAATTGTTCAAAAGAATACATGAAAACAAAAGGTTTCGTCCAAGGTAATGTTCTATCAATTTTTCAAAAGTAATTGTTAAATAAATTCTCAAAAAAAAAAAAAATTTATACGCAATGCAGAATAAAAAAATTTAAGTTTTGTTCCAAAAATCTGATTGAAAATGTATAATAAGAGTAATTTTGAAAAAAGTTTTTGTAAATAATCTAGAGTTATTCGATAGTCGATATACGAAATGTCGATATCGAAATTATCAAATATGAAGTGTAAATAGAGTAAATTTATGCAATTCTTACACAACGCAAAGTCCATCTTGCGGAGTGGCGAGAGTAGGGAACTCGATGTTAGGCTGCAAGCTCCGCTGGGTCCATCCATGGCTGATTCCAGTGAAAGGGAGAAGCTGTCGGAGGCATCGAAGCTAATCGGAAACCTTTTACTTATGAATGCATTTTGATTGCTTGAGACTGCTCACCTGTGGAATTTATTGTGATCTCTGAAAATCTTTCCTGAACGTGACAGGGAACGCATGTCCATGTTGATACCACTGTCTACTGAGGGTCTCTTAGACAGGCGAACACTGGGAGGACTCTGGCCGCTGGAAATTTAAAATATATGCATTTTTAAATTGCAATAAAGCAAATGTTATAAAAATTGTATCAGGATAATTTCACAACGTCGACCTATTGAAAATAGAGCACTTATTTTAGTTGTAGTCTTTTATAATTTTGCTATGCACCGACTAAAAATTTGTTTTGCTTTTTAGATTTAATTATTAAAGCGAAATCACCTACTTCTACGTATGATTTTTATATTACTTCTTTCCTCGCATAATATTTTCAATTCTTCTAACTAACAAGGACAATTGTTCTTCCTCGCTCGCCTTTAAAAATCATAATGTGTTCTTTTCAAAACTTTGTTTAAAAAAAGATTTATAAAAATAATATTACTTTGAATTATCATGCATTTTTGTAGTTGCAATTCAGTTACTTCGTTGCAATTATATATTAAATTTTTGTAATTAAACTTGTTTAAAATTAACAGTTTTTATGGTTTATCTTCCATAGTTCGGCAACTTAGAATTGCATATTACTACAGAACAAAATTGCTAAAGTGAAAATTATCTTCAACTTAATGCTAAGAAAACCAGAGTAGATCACTTACCTGGAAACAGCTCCAGGTCTTAGGAAGACACCATCATGACTGCGATTGCTTGTAATTGACCCCACAGACCCATTCGAGGTAGGTGATGAACACTGAGATGAGGAGTTTTCGTTGTTTACATTGTTGCTAGTGTTAATGTTGCCATTTATTTCGTTGTCCTTGTTGCTAAGTAGTTTACTAATCACGTCGTTTCCACCGCCATTATTATTCCTTTTAGGCGAAGGATGTGGATACTTGTGGCTCTTCTGCTCTTGACCAGAAGTCTGATTGTTCTCGGGCGAATTGTTCGTATTGAAGGAAGAATTTAAATCTGACCTATTGTTACAGGCTTTAGCCTTTCTATTGCTATCATCAATTTGACTAGAGTTGGAAGATTTATCGAAAGCGTATGTGGTATTAGAATTATTGGAGTTATCGTTGTCAGTAGTGGGGGAGTTTAAAAAACTCTGAGTGAATGAACTTAAGCTAAGGGAGGATTGATTTTGTTGCTGGCTCTCGGCCCTATCTTTTTCAAGGCGTTCCAGCTCAATACTAACATTAAGAAATCTGTGTAATATAAGCAGGAATTAGGTTGTTTGGTTAGTATCTGTCTATTGGTCTACAAACCCATTAAATCGTGCTACATCCAAAGGTGTTTGATGCAGACAATTCTTTATATTTAACGAATTGTTGTTCCACTTGTACAAAATCACAGCTGTATCGAGGTGACCTCGAGAACACGCCCATGTCTGCATAAACAATAAAAGAAAAATATGATGATACGAAACGATACACATAAAAGATAGGCGTATTTTACCAGTGGAGTATATCCTTGAATATCCTGGCTAAGGGCATCAATTTCCGTTTCGAGAATAACATTTGGATTTTCCGATCGCCACGTTAACATTGCACAAACCAATTTAGAGTAGCCCAGGGCCGACGCTAGATGCAATAGTGTCATACCTGCAGTCCGCACAATTAGAAATAAAATTGTTCGTTGGGACAACTACTGACTAAAATAACAAAATCGAAATTACCTCGATGGCCAGTTGGCCAGGATCCAGGAGTCATCGATCGCCACGTCTTGTTGGTCAAAAGCTGACAATAATTGACCAGACGCTCCTCAAAGTTTGCCTGAGATATAAGAACTGAGTCCTCTGGCTGTAATTGGATTAAATTGACCATAATGGGTAATGGACTCATTCTATGGGTTTTGATGGGGTCATAAATTACCAAATCTTTCGGCTCTGTTTTTATCTGCATCCTGTCGTCGATGGATGACAAACGATTCAGTAGGGTAAATTTATAGAGGCTATCGTTAGCTGTACCCTCACAGGTCGTCTCCATGTTCGGTGGAGATTTGTACTCGAAAATTACTGAATTTGAGATGACGTATCCATCACAGGCAACTTGCAATGTAGCCAGACCAACTTCATGAGCTGAAAATCAAATTTACAATTTTAATATTACATCTATTGATATTTGCGAATATGCAGGGTGCCTAAACTATGCGTGACACTAGACTAATTGATCGGCAAAAGTAAAACATATGGGTCTTGATTTTAGAGATTAATTAAGGTATTAGATAGACTTAAAGAATGAATCTTTCTTGAGAAATAGTTGTTCAAAAATTCGAAATGTTCAAATATTAATAAATTCTTTTTTTTTAAAGAAGTACATTAGGCTACAATTTAAAAAGACGCTCGGCTATTTCGAGAAGTGTAGAGAATACAGGGAATAATACTGTGGCTTAAAATTAACGTTATTCGTCAACAATTAGAAATTTGTGCTTAAATAGGAATCAGAAAATTCGTTACAATTAAAAATTTGAATATTGTAAACGAACGAAGATAAATATATTGAATTATTTGTCTATGAAACATAAGGATAAAGTAGTAATTGGGCACTTAGTTAAAAGTTGATAAGGTCTATTAATGAATTACATTACACATAAAATATACTTTACCTGGACAGTAGCACCTTAAAACGCCGTCTTGAACCACAGTGGTGGGTACTGGAAAAGAATCGAAGAGCACGGTGTACGACGAGGACGTTGAGCTCCACGGGCCAGTGACCAAAACTTTAACACCTCCTTCGGGGTAGGCCCATTCTGGGCTATAGTCCGTAATATCAAAAGTCTGTTGGTGCAGAGCATTGCTCCGCAGCAAATTGTCCCCGTCATCGCCAAGATTTGGCTGAGACTTAATGCTATCCAGGGCATCGTGCGGAAAAGCACTTTTCGTGTCTAATTCAAGATCGGGGAACTCAACCAACATGTCGAAGGCATCTAAATTAACAAAAACATCATCGGGATCCTGTCCAGTGTGGCCAACACAGCCATTTGGATCACTATTAACACCAACATCACAGACGTTATCAATGAAATCCATAGGATTTATATCGGAATCGATTCCATCATCATGCGTATTCGGGACGTCGTTCGACAGGGGCATATTAGCGCTCAGAGTTTTCTGGATGTCCTCTTGTGACAGGTCTAGGGTCTCGTTGAAGAACGGCAGCGAATCGTTTAGTTCCTTGACGAGGTTGTTCTCCTTGTGGGGACTCCCCATGCCGGCACTAGGTGCCGATGAGGTGAAATTCATGGCCTCGAAGGCAGAGTCCATTTGCTTGTCGCACGCTGAGGACGAGCTCGAGTCCATGGCTTCTTGTTTAGGAACTAGATTTGGTGTCAGAGACTGCGACGGGTGCTCATTCTTTGGCGTGCAGGATTTACGCTGTTGCTGCGGGGATTGGCAGACGAAGGATTGCTGCTGGCCGTTAAGTATCAATAAGCTGCTGCCCGAGCCTTGTAACTGAAATATAAATCAATTTTGTTTTAAATAATATCTTTCTTTGCTACTATAAATGTAGCTTATAGAATGAATTTTTCAAACAAGTGGGAGAAAAGCAAACTTATCTACTTTTAAATATTGTACAAAGTTATAGAGCTAAAACGAAAAAATAATTCATATTTTAATCTAAAGAAATTCCTTTCAATTTCAAAATTACTAATTATTAATCACCCTCACGTAAGTCATTAAAGTGGAGCTTATTTGCAATGGAATGAGATTATTCTATGTCCATCGTTTAATAAGAAAACGATATCTAACAAAAGATGATTTATGAGTAATATCGAATAAAAGTATTGCTACGAATAAAGTTTGGATAAAAAATATCGATACTAAAATTCGAAACACAAATTTCAATACGATACCTACTTACTGTTAAGGACTAATGAAGGACTAATGAAGGACTAATAGAAGAATGTTATTAAAGTACCTATTCATACGAGGAAATGTAACGAGCGGAAAATGTCGATTACAAGAATGCCGGTATCGCGAGCATACAAAGTAATCGATCTAAAATTATCGATAATTTTTTTCATGTTTCTAGTTGTTGAAAAAATCCACTTTGGTATTTAACAAGCTTATGCTGCGAAATTCGTGACTGTTACAGGTTTACAATACAAAGAATAAAGAATCGCATGAGTAAAACTATCGAAAAAAGTACGGTATCAAAATACTCAATTTATACGTAATACATAGTAAGGCATATATAAAGATTGGGCATTACAAAAATATTATTTCTTCAATTTTTATAGTAAATAATTTTGCCACATTCCAAAATGTTTTTGAGAAATATGTGTGGCATTTTTTAAATCTCGGCAGTGTATGTGAATTCAAAAAACATATTTTAACTTTTTCGAATAGTTGACCATTAGTAAATAACAACTTCCTAACACTAACTGTGATTATAAATGGAATGAGATCTAAAAATGTGAATCTCTAATTTTTAATTCATTCTTTTCATACTTTCAGGTCATTATATTGTTTGACAAAAAGTGAGATGGGAATGTGATTAGAGGAGAAAAATGACCTGATTGGCAGTGATATATATCTCAAATCAAATGTCCTTCGAACTGACCCAGTAAATAAATAACCAAACTCACCTGGGACAGATTCAAAACAAGCGGAGGTGCAGATGTAACTACAGGCGAATTAGCAGAGTCTGAGGCTCCCCCGCCGCCGCTGGAACCTCCAGTGCCGGAGCCTACTGCACCCAGGGTCATCCGGCCACTGGATGTGTTGCTAATTAGATTTGATGACACCCTCTGATTGACAACATTACTATCAATTATCGACTGCTGGTGGTGCTGCTGATGATGGAGGGGGTGCTGTGATTGCTGGTGCTGCTGCTGCTGGCTATGGTGCTGGTGGTGGTGGCCCCTACCCGTCGACGAGGACGTTACCGAACCGCCCGATGACATCGACAAATGACCCTGGTGGGCATGGTGGTGATGGTGGCCGTCGCTATTCGTTAAATTATTTAAATTATTGTTATCACTTGAACTTGCTAAACTAATTTGCTGATTGGAATGAGACGTCAATTGGCTTCCTGAGCTGGTACTGCTGCTGCTGTGGTTACTGGCGGCGATGGAGAGCGTCGTCGTTCCGATGCTAGTGCTAGCCGGGTGACCGTTATGATGGCTCGTATTTATTATCATTTGACTGACGCTATTATTACTGGCGATGCGATTTATTTGACTGCCGTGATTAGACGCATTGGTGAAGGGTTGATTGGACGCCTGGGCACCAGTTGAATTGGTCGCTATCGCTGCCGTTGCCGACAGTAATTGCGTGGCCTGGGAGGTATGGGCCAGGCTCGGGTTGTGCTGCCGGCTAAGATGGTGTTGCTGCTGTTGCTGGTGGTGGTGACTAGAGAGGCTCGAGTGGCTGTGCAGGTTTGGAATGACTTGGAAGTGAATTGACCCGTCTAAGGATTTCTGGGATAGGTCTGTCACGGTCTCGCGGTTGCGTCTGTCCATCCAGCGCGAGTACAGCTGAAATTTTCAATATTTTTTTAGTCTATACGGGTCGCAAAGTTAGAATGGTGCTTTTAAATGCTGTTTTTCCGTTAAGATTCAGAAATGATATTAAGGAAATTCAGTAAATAGAGCAAAAACGACTGAATGTATTTAAAAGTTTAAAAACTCGTTTCACCCTTTTGCAAAAGCAATACCCTCTTGAAATGTTCAATGATATTTCCATTAAGATTTAACATAAATTATATAATTTATTATTTAGAATTTAATTATCTTCAGTACTTCTTAAAAAATATAATATTTATCATTTAGATGCACATATTATTCTTACTTCCAGACCCTTTGAAATTGTCTATAAATCGTGTTTGATTTCCTAGAAAACCAATTGGTTTTTACCACCTATACTGTAGCCTTTTTTTATTCCCATCCTAAATTCAGCGTGGTAACTTTTTCTCAATACCAAATTTTCCCGACTTCTCGCTATTTTTAGGTAAATTTAAGTTCTTTTTATAACTTTATGTCGTATCACGAAACGTTGAAGGAAAATAAATTAAGGTTGTTTTTGGTCAGATGATTAATGCTCAATATTTAAATTATGTTCTATTCAGAACTTCGAAATTATGAGGACAAAGTTCGACATAGTTTCTCTCTCAAGAAACTAATTTGAATGTTATGGATGAAAAAATGAAAACGTATCCACTTACTCTAGGGCCAATGAGGACATTCGGAGTTGTACTGGACACTTGGTTGTTGCTTTCTTGTCTTTTCTCGCTTAGTGACTTGGCGGTCGTAATCCTTCGCATTGGGTGGGAACAGGACTTCCCATCGGCGCAGGTGGAGTCTGGACAGCCGCACTCTAGCTGCTTGACCAAGGCTGCCTGACGAGCCAGTCTTTGTTTTTCCATCAATTGACTAACTATAGCCTCGACTGTTTCGGCAGTCTGTGAAGGAAATTAAGAAACATTAACAACACGAAAACTAAATACTTAATTTACAATATATTATTAATTTTTTATTTGTATTAAAACGAAAATAAAATCTTTTTTTATTTCAAAAAAACATAACTGATATTACTTCAATAGGAAGTCAAATAAAACATTTTCAAGAAATGACTTTCAAAATGTTTGCGCATTTATTTGCTGTATTGGCGTAGAAACATTTAAAATTTAAGATATCTTATAATTTTTATCAAATAAACTTTATGACAATACATAAAAACTTGCTACACGAGTGGAAATTTTAAATTTGTTTTATTAAATGAAGTAGTTTTCTCTTTGAAAGCACCAACAAAATGCCGCCTACATTAATATCATATAGTGGCAAGTTATTTTGGACAATTATTGCATTTTAATCGTGAATTTACTGGTAATGCTGTGACCATTAATTTAAAAGATTCGGTAATGCAAAAAGTGTCTAAGTCGCAAGCGCATTGCAATTCAAATAACATTTCATTTTTATTTAAATTAATGTAATATTTTTGAATTAAGTTAAATGCTGATCTTTATGACAATTAATTAATAACTAAAGTAATGTTAAAGTAATGTTAAGGTAGGTATATGAAAAATGAAATGCATCGGGGAGATTTTTTTTATTAACAATAAATTTTCCGGCTTTAGTTAATAATAAAATAATCATAAAACCATTTGAAAATTCAATTGCTTTAAGATGTAGGAAAGTTGAAAAAATCTAGAATTTAACATTACAAATTTCGCGTGAAATGGAAAATTTGTACAAGTAAAAAGGAAATGTTAATAAAGCCTGATAAGCTAAACAAAAAAACATTTTCTATTTAAAGTTTATAGAAAAATTAAAAGCGTGAAAGCAAAGTATATAGAAATGAAATTATCGACATATGAGTACACCGCTCAACTCAACTTAAATCGCAAATAACGACTAGCTACCGATGGTATTTATTAAATTTTCCAACTTAAATAAAAGAGAGAAAAACGCATTTTAGAAACAACATAAGGAAACCAACATTTGTGGCCCTTAAACCCTGAATGCTTTTTAGACTTAGATTTCTTTTGATTTCGGAAAGATCTTTGAAAATAAATGAATGAATAAATTCCTAATTACCAGAATAACTAAACCGTCTTTTTTTGTAGAATAAATAAAGCGTAAGTTATATTAAAAGTTTATACGGCACATTATACGCTAAGGAGCAAAAGAAAAAGAAAATTTTGAGCAATCACTAATAAAAAATAACAAAATCCGCTTAGAGGGGTTTATTCCATATTGGACGCGGTATTTATTACGGGTCATACCTATTCTCCCCTACCTGAATGGTAGGGGTAGTAATCCTATTTCTTGTAATAGCTACAGCATTCATAGGATATGTTCTCCCCTGAGGGCATACTTTTGAGAATGTAGGTATCATAACAGCTTACTTTATTCGAACTGTAAATTCACCTGTTTTCATTAATCAAATTCGTCGTTTTGCAAATCAAATTCAACCTTTGCTGATTATTTTATTTAAAAAAAATAAATCCAAATGAAAACTAAGTGATAAGAAATCAAAAATGTTATTACCAATTCATTAAAACGAATAGCTATACATATTACGTAATTCAACTAATTATAATGACGGTAATATATTATATAATTAGTAATTCTAAGATCATTGTTTAGATAAAAAAAAAATACTATTTAACAATCTTCATTTAAATTTTTTAAACCGTTTTGGAGGAAGATTTCATACAAAACCGTCAAAAATTGTTTTCTCGAAATTTTGCTGAAAATGTCACACATGCATAGCCAGATTATCGCCCAAAAAACCAAAATGTTTGAATGCGCGCTTCAATATTTTTAAAATTCATACTTTTCCATTGTGATTTTTTCCATATTCTCACACTAATTGTGTTTTTTTCACTTTGGTTCGGAACTACCTGAATTGAAGTTTATACGTAACTTAGTTACCCATACACTTTATGTTTAACAAATTTAGGCGATTTGAGGCTTGAAGTTTGGATGACAATTTAAAACCTTTAAAAAACTTAATATAGCTGACGGTTTGTAAAATTCAACCCAATAAAAATTTGTTATCTAATCTGAACCAGTTAAGAAAGTGAAAAAAACACAGATAATGTTTTAGTTTTATTTTTAAACAGAAAGGTGGAAACATTTTCAATTTAAGTTATTTAGTACACAATTTACGATAACATTTTGAGAGGAAAATAGGTATAAAATCTTGAAGGAAAATGTTGTTTTTCGTAATTTCAAAGGTAAATTTTTCGGAAAATACAATTTTATTTGTAAAAAGGTAAATTGAAAGGTCGAGTACTGAGTATCACAACCAAAAACCAAAAGATGCATTATTAGATAATTCTATAGTGGCACTACCCCTTAAAGTAACGCATATGAGTAATAGCTATACAATGAAAACCAGTGTATGGACCGAAAATAAAATAGTGTACATGGGTCCATATTGCAACTTTATTGATACACACATTTTGCAATTTAAATTGAATTTTGCATGAGAATTGTCTTTAACTCAAAACATACATAGCACCAAGTAAAAGAAGGGCGTGCAGTCTTGAAAAGAGGTCATAATCAATTGAAAAAAGTCGACAGCGACAGTGTGGCATTAAAAATTATAAGAGCATCATAAAATTTAATGTTTCCGTTAAACCGCCAGTTAATCCATCACAAGTGGGAAGATCAACAGGTAAGCTAGGAGCATAAGCCCGCAAGCCGCAAGAACCCAAGATCAACGGAAAGAATTAGTCTTTGCTGAAATAGAGTCGTAAAAATCTCATCAGGCTTAAGAAGCAACTTACCGAAATTTCAATATCGTTGCCGGCATCGGGCTCGTCCTCGCTGAAGACTGTGGGTGAGCGCAAGAAAGAATCCGAAAGGAGTCAATTAAAAAGCCATTCTTAAGACGGCCGCTTGAGCAGTACTTACACATGGGTTTTAATTGACTGACCAACTCCTCCTTGGTCCATTCCTTTTTATCGCCCCAAAGGGATAGACTCGGAGTAATTACGGCCATTTTGTTATCGTCGGGGTAGGGGACGTTCAAGTAGTGTACGAGGACGATATCCGGATTCTGTTGACAGCAAACAGGTCGAATTAGGAAAAAGGCGAAATAAAACAGCAGCAGAAAAATTTTATTAATTTTCTAGAGGAGATTCCGCTCCACTAAATAGGACTCACCTGTAATAGCCAGTAACACCTGCGATGAAATGTCGGGAGGATCGCTGAGTGTACGTAGCAGCCGTAGATGCACTGCATTGTTTGTCGAGGATGGTGAGCGGGATAAAAGAAAATAAAATAAATAAAGGCGAGTCCCCAACAAGAACAAGACGAAATTTTATTAAGTCAGATTTATGACTTTTAGATGTGGTGTCTTGTAATTTTGCTCTTTTATGGCCTTGTTTTTCAACTCCCCGGGAATATATTACCACACGGCCCCTGCTGCTGCAGCCTCAGGACTCTCGAGTGCCGGTGCCACCCGCGCACCGTCAGGTACGATGTCGTAAAAATTTTCAAACATTCTAACATCCTCGACCTTCCGCCACTTTATGAACTGAAACTCTCCCTTGTCTGGGAAGTGAATTTATTTCCCGGGTCCAGGGAGACGGGCAAGTTTTGTAAAATTGACGAAACAAAGGCTATTGACTGCTGAAGGGAAAGTGAATTTTTTATTATATGCACAATTAGGAAACTCGCCCACTTCATCTGATTGCGCTCTAGACGTATTCACGGCTTAAGCCATGGACCGAGGATGCCCAATTCCTTTGTGATTCATTCCACAATGAATATTATCCTAGTTTACGTACGATTATTTATTGGTCAGTAAACAAAAGGGAAAATTATGTAAATTTAAGGGCAACACTTTCCTTAAGACACATTTAATGTAGGAGCAACAAGGATACACTTATATTTTGGAAAAAGAAAAATACTGGTTAACTTTGTGAAAACAAAAGGATACTATTTATTTTATTTATTTACTTAAACTTTTTTATCGTAGCCTACGAATTAGGTTTTAAGGATACTTTTCAACATATGAAATATCGTTCTTTACTAGAAGTGCGATTTTCATAAGAGTTAAATGGACACATGGATTTATCTCCATATTCGTTAATAATTCACATTTGGCTGGTGCCCCGGATCGAAACGCCCAGCAATTTTTAGGCTCGTCTCTCACGACGGGCGAGTATTATTCTTAAAAATTGTACGTACTCTACTTATAACTTACTTATGTATTGCGTACGAGGTTTGTTCAATAAATAAGGTGATTTTTCAAATTTCGCGGGTTACATACATCCCCAACATCTGTGTGATGAGCAAAAAAATGTTTATAAGTGGTACAAGATCTTCACAGAAGGTCGAGAAAATGTTAATGACGATGCCTGCCCTGGACGCCCCAGCACGTGAATAACGATGAAAACGTTGAAACAGTGAAGAAAATTGTTACGAAGAATCATCGAATTACTAATTACAGAAGTTGCTAAGGATGTTGGTATATCGGTTAGCTCATACCATGCAGTTTTTTTAATGTTTTGGGCATGAAACGTGTGCTTGCGAAGTTTGTTCTGAAATTGCTAAATTTTAAATTTTGACCAAAGGAATCGTTGCATGAGCATAGCTCCAAAGTGATTTTTTGGCCAAAAAGAAGCCGTATGTATAAACGGGATTAGTCCCTCGCGACATTTTGCTGTTGACAAAACTGAAAAGACCTATGAAAAGACGGAGATTTGATACAATTGAGGAGTTAAAGACCGCATCGCTGGAAGAGGTCAAGGCTATACCAAAACACGCAGAAGTGCTTTGAGGATTGGAAAAAGCGTTAGCACAAGTGCATTATATCTGAGGGGGATTACTTTGAAGGGGACAAAATAGATATCGATAGATATATAAATATTTTTCGAAAAAAATAAAAGGTCACCTTATTTATTGAGCAAAACCTCGTAAAAGGGAATTTTAAACTATTGAACGAACTACCTCAGCCAGTAATAGATACCTTCGAGTAATTTTGAGTTTTGATGCAAATATACGAATAACAATGTTTACGAGTATAATTTACTCTCGGAAATTTTAGTCCAATAAGATTGGTTATGTTATCGAATTTATTTGTAAACTTCAATTAATCCCATAATTTTTCCTTTTTATTTTTGCATAGGATAAATTATACCGAATTGAATATTTTTTTATCAATCAATTCAATTTATTTCCCAAAACGCGTTCACCAAATTGTACACAAAATTAATTACTGAATGTTCGATATGCTAATGACGAACAGTTAATGGTAGTCACGAAAAAATAAATAAAATATCATAATTTTTAAGTTTTTAAAGCTTCTATATTCAGTTTTGGGGTATTTTGTATTAAATGTTATAATTTTACTTACTTCATAAATTAACTTCATATACGAATACCATAAATGTTAACTTTGCACATACTGTAGACGAATGGATAAAATTTCGATCTACTCAATTTGTTTTTGTGGTTTGTATTTTGTAAACTTTGATGCAAGGTAGGTTATTTATGAATTAATCATGTACTGCCTACAAGGAAATTTCAGGTGTTCATATATTTAAAATACCGATTTGAAATGGACATTAAAAGAACATAAATAGTAAATTTTGATAGAACAACAACGAACATTTTGTTAAAATATAGTCCAGTTGCCTTCTAGTAAGTTTTACAGATTTCGTATCGATTGTGGAGTTTTATTTAAAATGTAAAGGTAAATTATCTTATTTTCATGGCCTTTCTAAAATTTGTTATTAAATGTAAGGAAAAACATTACTGTTTTAAATAAGTTTGATGTTTTATTGAAATCTGAATAAATGATTATAAAAATTAAGAAACCTGGGTTTGTCTTTCAATAATTCATTTTAAGATAAATGTATAGACTTTTATTTTAAAACATTTTGCATAACTAGAATGGTAGAAGTACCATTCCACAATGTATAGTTAAATATTTTTTTTTAATAAATTTTACCGTGCTGTTATAGTAAAAACAATTGAGTAATTTCATGGAGGTTTCTTATTCAATTTCAAATGAAAGCTAGTTTTACTAATATCGAGTCACCAAAATCGGTCAGAAAGATTAATCTTTGAATGTCATGAAATTTTACTTTCAGCGGGTACATATTATGGAATAAGAAAATTCCTTTTGGTATTAGATTTATCGAGATTTTTATTGGAGTATTGTGTCTAATGTTAGCATGTTATTATATTGAACGATTAAGTAAAAACCCAGTAAATTTGTCTGACTAATGAATTTGTTTAACTATATGTTGTTATATCTACCTATGTTGTTAAACATTCAGTTAGAAATTGTTAAATTTGAATAATTCTGTTAGATGTTTTGGTATTATCGTAAATACTTGTTTAAGCTTAGATACAGACTGTATTTCAATTATTTAGTATGCGTTGAAGTTGTGTATTGTTGCATTGATAATAGTGTATTGATAGATATGTCACTTACGAAATCTATTACTAATGGTCTCTGATGGACGTTTTTGCTTTATCAAAGTGCTTGATTAGAAAGATCTGGTATTACAATTTACCCAAGTCATAACAATTAACACCCTTTAGCAAATGTTGCCCTTCTGCCAATTCAATCAAGAGTTCTATGTTCCCATCATCCGGGGGCTGAGACTCTAAACTCGGGAATAGCCCTCACCTCGCGCTGACGAGCTCCGCCCACGCAAGACGGAAAATACTCAAGGGCAACGCGAAATCAGATTTCATCCTGTTAATACATCTTGTTTAATCTCAAAAGAACAAACTGTTTACATTGCTGGCGAGAAAGTCGTGTTTCTAAATCTCATAAGGCCAAATCACTTAAGCACAAAGGGCAGCATCCGACGAGGAAAAAACGTCTGTTTTCCTTGGCGAATCCTTCGGAAATCGTCTGTGCAATTATTTACATGGGGGAGTTATTTCTTGCATTCGCCGAGCGCCCGGGATATGATTTATCTTTCTTCTGGTGATCTTAGCGGCCCCGGCCCCGCAGTCGGCCGCACTCACCGAGCACTTTTTCTTGTGGGAAAGGATTTCCACACCATAATCCTTCGGAGGATGCACTAGCACATCGTAAATATGGAAAAAAAAAAGACGCTGGGCTCCTTCGGGCGCGCCGAGGGAAGTCTTTCCGTCTTAAATCACCGCCCCGTCCCCCATCCAGGGTATCTACGACTGACTAAATGCAATTGTGAAAAATTCGCGCTGATTGGAGTTTTTGCGCCCCGCGACTTTCGGCCCGGGATTTCTGGCACCGTCGAACCCGTCTAATTGGCAGAAATGGATGAAGTTCGATTTGTGGATGCCAACGGCGACTTGTTTTGCGCTTCAAGCGCGACCTGCCGGAACTCAACTTTTTGCCAGGACGGACGCCCGTAATCCTTTGCCCCGATCCCCGGACCCTACGGCCCCGCAAAGCCTTGAAAAACACACAAAAATCACACAGAAGAGGCTGAAAGGGAATTTTTTAGGGCCGTGCCCACTTCCAGGGAGTTGAAACAAGGCGTTTTTTGTTATTTTGCATAATTCACCGGAATTAACTCACCTCGGTGCCCTGGACTTTGAGCTTCATGTGATCCTCCCGCGTAGTTTTGCCGTCCTTTCGCTTTTTCCAGCAGTATCCATCCCTCCGGTAGCGGACCTTCTTTCGCGAGTACAACAGCAACGAGCCGCTCTTCGGTCTAAAGAACAGAGAAATGGGGAAAAAAAAACCCGGCTTTAAATTACAAATTACAACATTTGCACAAACCACCTCCTCCCAGCCGTCCAGTTGGGACACGCAAAAACCGCCGAGCGGTCGACATTATAATTACCATAATTAGCTTGCAACGCTTAAATTGTTAATGGGCTGAAACTCTATTCTGTGACCCAAATACTAGCGGGTGTCGCGAAATTTTTACGATTTCCACCAACTGGAATCGGATTGGTGCAATTGTTCAAATTATTTGATTCTGGTTAATGATTCTAATTTTTAGATATTTTTAATTTTATGAGGAAAGTCTCGTATAAAATATAATGAGGACTAAATTTATGGGATAATTAATCTATTTCCAAGAAAACATTACTGTATCGCAAATTGAGAATGTTAAATTTGAATTGAGATGGAAAAATAAGTTAGTTTTTCTCATATGTACAGATAGTGGGTCTAAAGCAAATGCATACCAATCCAACTATATTTTTGTTATTTATTGAGCGGACCTAATCAATAGAACATTTCTTCATAAAATAACAATATTTAAGTGATGCTGTTAAAATAATAAATTTATGAGCTATGTATATGAAATTATTTTCTACGAATTAATTAAAGATCATATATTTTTTCATACAGCTAATGAAACAACCAATTTGCTGCAGGAAAAATTTGGCGAATAATTATTCCGAGAAATAGACCTCCCAATATCATGGGACTTAACACTACTGAACTCTTTTTTATAGAGTTATGTAAAGTCAATAGGTTTTTTCCTTTCGGTTCCCGATCCAGGTTTAGCAGGATATTTTGCACTGAATTGAAATTTCTGCATAGTTACTCATGTCAAACATTTTTTATGTCGCAAAAATAACATCAAAATGCCTTGAATTATACACGCTTTCCGTTAAAAACCAAAAAATTATTCGGTTCAAAGTTTGAAGTTTGAATGGGTAAATATCATGGCAATTTGATGGAGTTCGTCCAAATTTTAAAATTATGATACACGTGAGATAACATTAAACGTGGTATCGCTGAAATGCAGCCTGATTTATGTGAGAGTGTCAATGAAAATTGGGTGCAAAGAATCCATAATTTGAAACAGAGCTGTGACGGTCATCTGAATGATGCTATTATTACATTTTTAATGGTATCAAGCATTGAACACAAAAACTCATTCAGCACTTGTTTTGCTGTTCAAAATTTGAGCGTTATTAATGCAATACTATTTATTATGGAATAAAAGTATGAACAAGATTAGATGATAACCCATATATAAAACTTCGGCGTTACTTCATCAATTTAAATATTATATAACAATTAGATAGCCCAGTCCAATATATCGGCTTTCCAGTACGTATATCATCATTATCTTTTAATGTTCTTGACAGGGCTTATTAGTACATTGATAAAAATGCAATTATTATGAGACATATCATTTCCATTGATAGACATATCATGGTGCGCCTCATTACAGGACACCCTGAACAGTTGCAGAAGAGAAAGCGGTGTTGACTCTTTTCTACTCTTTGCATACGAGTATAGAATCATAAAGGAATTATTAAAGTACTTTGCTGCGCAGTATATACGCTGCAGGCGGCCTACTAGTGCAAAATTTGTTAGGTCTACAATGGCTAATTCGAAGCAATAAAATAAATGGTATGTCATTATTTATTGATTGTGTATAGACGGATTTTAAAGTATAAGCGGCAAAGAATTCTAGATCCATGCATTCTGCTCTGTATTAAGTGTCCGTTTTTAATCTGTAACTACTAATTTACCGTCTATGCTCCACATGTGATATAATGTCTAGGATAATTTGGACTTAAAGTGTATATTATATTTACATGCCTTAATATCCAAGTAAAAATAGGTCACGGTTATTTGACTTAAGACCAATTCCCTTCACCTTTGCTAGGTCTGTCTACGGTTTTAAAGGAAAAAGAGCTGCGGCGAAATAATACATACGATATTTGCCCCGAAGTTAAACTAGCAAGTCGCCTTATGTGAAATTGAATAGAAGCATACTTTACACGAATGCCACCATAAATCAGGGCACTAATCTCAGGGACTCGAGGTTGAGGGGGCACGTTTAGCCCCAGTGCATAATAACGTACAATTTCACTTAATATGAAAAATCTCGACGGAGAAGCACCCTTAATCTAAGCACGGAATACTCCCAGTCCTGTGAAATATGTCCTTTCGAGACGTCTCCAGGCGTTCCCCCAGCGCAGTGGAAATGTCCCCGGTGCGTGTTACAAAATTCACCGGGATTCGCCGGAATGGCGCGGTCCTGGAGTGTTCCTCGCAAGGGCGCGCATCTTCAGGACTCGCTGTTTCGTTTCGCGGTAATCTCGCGTTCTTCGGTGACTTAAGAACAAAAGCCTTCAAAGTGGTGTAGTCATTTATTTAATTAGTGCGAACTTTATATTCTCGCCGTAAATTGCTCATTAAGTGCAAGTGAGCTTCTGTAGTTTGGTGGTGCCGCCGTCGACGGTGGCAGGATTATTTGAGATTTTTGCACTATGGTCCGGGTGGCAAGGAGCAGCCGAGGGCAGGCAGTCTGCTTAGTTTTGTGGCTAATGACACTGAAAACCACTCACTAACTCCGAGACAAGACCTATTCTCGTCTAATTGTCTCGCTGCCGGGCTCTCGGTACCCTTGGAAAGTAATCAAAACGAAATTCATCCAGTCAACGATCGCATAAATCCGGGAGCGACAAAGAGGAGATGCCGTTCACGGCGAAACAAGTGCCGCTTTTAAAATTTTATTACAAGTGTCTCACGTGATAACGCCCTCGCCGCACGCCCCCGCCTGTCTGTCACACACGTGTTAACATCTGATGAGAGCTTTTCATCATATAAATAGCGGTGCTGTACCCGTGCTTGGACAAAAGACACGGCGACGAGGACGACGACGACGGCGGGTGCGGAGCGGCACAGCCCCGGGATGCTCCTTCCCCGTTCCCGACCCTGACTGGGGTCCTGGGTATATTCGGTCGGGGCGAAATAAACTTTACCCGGGCCATAAATCCTGGAGCAGTCGAGTCTTATTTATGTACGGCCATTGTTCAACAAATTTTTAACTTGGCGGTTTATGGTGAAAATATGTGTCACCATCGTGTGTCGATTATGTGACATACGCTAGACGAATTGCCTCGGCAGCAGGATGTGGCCCGGGTAGGATTTATGAGCGGGGCGATAATGAATTAACCGATGAGCATATCCGCGACATCTTGTGTCAGCGTACGAAATTGCTTCAATCAAAAAAACTTTTTTTAAGACGGTCGCGCGGTTTAACCGCCGCGCAGCCCTCATCACTGTCTAGGCGCCCTTTATAACTGATTAAAGGGGCCTCACCCCGATTTGCTATCAGATAAAACAGCAGCTCCATGACTGATGGTTATGTTCCTACTTCCATTAAGCGCACACCGTTGTTTGGAAAAAAAATTGGTGGAAAACACATTTTGTATGCGCGCGTGTTTGGAGCAAGATTCATGAGAATCTAGACAACGAAAAAATGCAATTTTTGGAACGGACAAGAGGATGACTATTTGCTGGTATATCAAACAGAATTAAAAAAAAAAACCTGGTTTGTGCCTTAATCAAAATTTAAATATACAGGGTATAAATTATAAACCCAAACACCCTTTGCAAAGGCGTGTAGTGTTGAAACTGTGCTTTCAATAATTTTTTTAATCGACTAAGAGAGTCGAACAAAATTCCTTTTGGCATTATGTAATTATTTAGATCGCAGGGAAAGTACTACTATAAATCCAGTAGGTGAAAATTAAGCATCTCTGGACAGTAAGTAACCTCGAGTTAACCAATCAATTGTGGAATTAATTTTTAAAGATTTTTCACGGGGTGCATAGTTGAAATGAATTGATGACGAGTATATACGTCGTAACGCAATACAAATACATAATAAGTTTTACGAAGAAATTTCAGTAAAACGATAAGGATACAAGTTATAATTTTATAACAAGAGAAATACATTTAAAAAAATTCTTTTATTTTATTGTTATAAATGATTTATAAGTTAAAATTGAAAAAAGTTAGACAAGTACAATGATTTTAGTGATGCGTGGGTGGAAATAAGGGATGCGGGGGTGGATTTGCTCGGGAAACACCACCAACTTGTATTGCACCGACGTTATACATGTTCGCCAAATTTCATTGAGTTTGGTAAAGTCTAAGTATAAAAATTTTGCATTGCAAGATTTGACGACACGTAGTGTAAGTTAAATAAAAGAATTTAAAAATTAATGCATTGTATGGGGGGAATAATCTCTATACCAAAAATTTACCCTTTTTTTTTAATTTATAGCAGGTTTACTGTTGACCTGCTAAAGGAAACATAATGCAGTATTGCATTACATCTTACTGAAACTTTTATATCGAATGATAATTTTCTATTTTCTATGACATGTATGTATGTACGTCAACCGCATCACAAAAGATCTGTGGATTGAATAGTATACACATTGAATATGAATTAACTAGTAAAGAAGGACATCCGAACCAACGTTTTATTTTGCGTCCTTGTTTGTTTAGTAATTCAATTTATGGCTTGTTTTAGAACTTTTAAAAAAAACATTATTTTAAAAATTACTTTTACATCCAAAAGACTAGGAAATTTACGTTTTCCCCGGAAAACAACAGAAAAATATCTGATTTCATTAAAAATATATCTATGATGTTAAGGATTTTTAGAGATTAACAAGAATTGATGAAATATACCCTAGCCGGCACTTGGAAAAACGTTAAACATTGAAATTTGTAAGTTTCAAGAGGAGTTTTAAAGTCGCAAAATGTTGTTCATTTCCAAATTGTTTTTCCATTCCATTTTTCCATTAAATTGGTTTTATTATATTCTTTTTTAATACCATCAATTTGTCTTCTTATTTTATCACCATCTCGATTAACTGAAGTTCTATCACATAATTATTTTTAAGAATCTTTTATTAGTTTCATCTTTGAAATTGTTTCTCAAAGCAATAAACTTATATAAATGCTTCAAACAAAAATTAAACTAATGCTGTCCGATTTAGTTAGTTTATATACGACTCCGTTTTCGTAAATGGTTTTATTCATTATCATGCAAATTATTGGACTTTTCAGATTATTTAATTAATATTTAAATATGCCCGAAGAATAGATCATTTTATGAAAAAACTACGATCGGGAACATATTTAAGCAGGATCCCTACGGGAATATATTGTAAGACCCTGTAAAACATTTGCGTTATACATGTTAATGTATAAATCACTTAAACTTAAACGAAGTTCTTACAAAAATATGTAGTTGGAAATAGAATTTTGCACTCGAGTTGCGCCAGTTACCTCTTCTAAGCAATACAAATATTAATTCCTAGTGCGTGAGAAAATAGTTGAATATACCATTAAAATTCAAAAACTAAAACAACATGAACTTTTAAGTGTAACATTGCCATGTAGAATGACCTATTGTTATGTTTTTTTAAGAAGTGCCATGATATAATTTGTTTTCGGAAGGATGTACGCATGCATAATCTGCACACTTTTTTCAAGGTTAAAGTAAAATGAAGGCAATGCACAGAAGTGCCGCAAAAAGGACAGGTCTTGTTATGTTGGCACGCAGAGAAAACCGCATATTTCACAAAATATGTATATCAAAACGATAGTCTACATAATTTGCATATGTCTCTCCGATTCATTTGATAAAACTTGAAATGCTTTTCCTAACTTGTCCGTTTCATGCAATTGCATTGCGTGACACTATAAATGGCTCGCACGTGTCTTCTTCGCTTAGGGGAAATATTTATTTATTTTAACTTTTAGTTTATTGATTACAAAAGATATTGTAGAAGAGTTGCTCACGCAAATTATAAAAAGCCTTGAAGTCACTCACCTTGTCTTAACCTCTTTTGATTGCCATTCGGAATGTTTATCGAAGCTGATAAGTATTGCAGCGATCTCCTGAAAGTATTAAAAGAAAAATATACAATTAGTTCGTCTGGAAGGTCGTTAGTCATCCGAAATGTTGCAATATTTTGACGTGAAAGAAAAATCGACTACAGTGCGCCGAGGAAGCGCAAAGCAACTCTGGGGAAGGTCATATGTTTGCTTCATTTCTGGCGCTCTTAATTTATTTATCTTCTCACTGTCGAAAAGAAGTAAGCAGACCCGACAAAGCGGCCAGCCCCAACTTCGAATATAGTTGGCTCGGTACCGAGGTAGAAGATTGGTCTTTATCAAAAAGCCATATATTCATCAGGAAGTCTCGGTCTCCACCCACTTTTTTTCGGTGGATGCTGGGGCCAGAGACTCCAAAATTCTTGTCTCATCTCGGATACGGCTTGACATGACACACAATTGAATAATATTTAGACATCACGTCTTATCTTCTCGAAACGCTGAAAAAACCATGTGGTCCTCATCCAAGCCCGGGGAGCGTTACTGGTTCATTCTGTGCTCCGAACGCCAGCCACTTCGACTAGGGGGGTTAGGGCTAGAGGGTGGAGTTGCATTCATGTGCCACTGCAAGCATACGAAATTGGCTGGGTCCCCCAAAGTTGGAGACGGGACGAATTTGGTTCCGAGGAGTCGTGGCCGAGCCGGCCCACCTTCAGATGCCTTCTGAGACGTTTTCCTGTCGTCTAGGTTTTATTGGGGCGCTCCCCTGTTTTGATATTTTGTCAAAAGGAACCAAAACCTCTCCGCTCCATTCGCCTTGACTTCAGCCGGTGGAGCCTTTGAAGTTAGACGGGCCGGTGCCATCGCTCCTGCCCAATCGCGGGACCCATCGGGGAATTTTCAATTTCTGTTGTTGTCTAAACGGAGCCCCGCGGAACGCTATCTGGACGCAAACATCACGTTAACCGTGCACTTCTAAAAATAGTGGGGGTGAAAATTTGTTTTTACTGCCAAAATTTGCAAATACGTGACTTTGTGAGCTCAATTTGTTGCTGTTGGAGCCACCACTGTCGTCTGTTTGGGACGCGGTTCACAGGGGGCGGAGGTAATAGCTGTTGTTGAGGCTTCGGCTTGGTTTTGGAAAATTTGTTTCAACAGAAGTAACAATATCAACAATAGACGCAAAAAGGCGCCTTTTTTGTGTACATACCGCTCCTCGGCTGTGAAAAGGAAAATCCGAAAAAATTTTATTGGTCATGGTTATTGGCTCTGGGCACTGAACACCGCCTCCTATCGGCGTATGGAGGGGGGGGCCTCGATGGAAGTGGGCCGCTTGAATGAGACCCTCTACCTTTGTGCGTGCTCCCGGCAGGCGAAGGGTTGGTCTGGCAGCAGGAACTATTGTCGACAAGGTTTTTATTTCGCTATCCTCGCACACCTCCCATGAAAGTACCATGAGGTTCCGGTTCAATGTAATGTCAAGGATGTTTTGCACGTGGGTTTTGTGGCTGAATCCAGGTTAAGTGGCGATACAGAAAAAGGACTCGTTGTGAAGTTCAACCAGCGGAAATTAGATTAAAACTTTGATATCACGTCGGGGTTCGGGTTTTTTTTTTTTGCACAATAATTTGATAATTGCGTCTATGATTTGTAAATTTCAGACTAATGGAGTGTAAGGGAACCCTCTGTGTCGGTGCAATTCATTCGTGGCACTTATTTACCTCTTTTATCACGAAATTTGAGTGGTATTCGATTAATTGCTATACAATTCGAAGGACTTCTCTGCTTGTACAAAATACTGAAATTTTAACGACAGTATCTTAACTGTTGAACATTAATTTGGATTGCGATTTCTTTATAACTCTCGGAAGCATTGTATACCATTTTTAAGAGACACGTTACACTTTTCAATGCAACAGTACCTTTACTCAAATAAAATGTATTAGATTTCATTTTAAAAGTATCGTAATTCATTTTTAAAGTACCAAAATTAAAAGCACAGCATCAGAATTCATATCAAAAGTACATTTTTATACAAGCAATCTCAGAATCTTCGGAATCTACCTTAACAATTTCACTGTCCAATGAGTTATATACGACTTATATAAGTCTTTTGGAATACGTTCATGAGACGTGAACATGACTCATGTTAGTAGTGATTTTTGAATAGAAATTAACTAAATAAAATAAATAAAATATGTAAACACTATGACAACAAAATAAAATTCCTACTTATCTTAAACAGTTAAATAAAAGAATGACGCATTTTTATCACTTCGTCATATTGGCCGTTATGTATTCTATAAGATAATGATTCCTATATTTAAAGTATAATCAATATGTGTTAAAGTGTCCTTAATCTATTCATTTCGTCCAGTGCTAGTATGTTGCAAGGTTTTTTACCTTTCAAAACTGAACAGTCTAATTCTTCGATCCTTAGACCTTCCAATGAGCGAACTCTACTTAAAGCAACGTATGCTTGTCCTTCTTGAAATATTTTTGGTCCCAAGTACACAACTGCATAGTCGACGGTTGATCCTTGCATTTTATGTGCGGTTCCGAACCGACAGTATGCCGTTGAATTTTTCTGGCAAGTCGCTGTATGTCTGTGAGTTTGGCATTTAGTAACTAAGCTAGCTAAGCTTATTTGAGCATTTTGCGTGTGGAAATAAGGTATGCGGGGGTGGTTTATCTAAAAAAATAAGGGATGCGGGGGTGGATTCGCTCGGGAAACACCACTAACTTGTATTGTCACCGAAGTTATACAGGTTCGCCAAATTTCATTAAGTTTGGTAAAATCTAAGTATAAAAATTTTGCATTGCAAGATTTGACGACACGTAGTGTAAGTTAAAAAAAAAAAAAAAAAATAACATATCGTGATGTATCTTTAGAATAGATTTTTTAGCCTACTATTACAATCGATACTAACATAATAAATGCGAAAGTCTGTCTGTCCGTATTTTACACCTAAACTCCTGAACTAATTTTGATGAAATTTGGTATGGAATCCGGGAACGAACATAAGCTCCTTTTTTTTCAAAACTCTATCCGTAAAGGGTAGAATTCAGTATGGCGGTTTATCAAAATTTGAACTTTATGCGATTTGCGTCAAACTTCGTACTTGGGAGTTTTCGAAGTTGATGATTTCAACCCGACTGTTAGAATTTATGAATTCAAGATAGCGGACTATGAAATTTTAAAGTTTATGTGATGGGCACTAAGCTAAGGGGGTTTGACGCGGGCGAAGTCGCGATACTGTAGCGGATCCCAGATGACGGAAAAACCTGTTAATAATTGCAATATTCGATGTTTTTCGCTGAAACTGTCCTTTTAGAATCATAGCTTGAGTAAAAGGAAGATTATTGAAACAAATATCATTTTTTTTTTACTTCTAGGCACCATCTTGGATGTCCAATCTTTGATTAAGCATTGTATGGGGACATTCAATTTGTTAAGAAGTACTACTAATTTTATGTATTAAAGAATTCTATTTTATTTCTGATGAATTTATTCCTTTCAACTATCGTTAAATTTTTTAAAGATTTCTTTTTTTTTCTTATGCTAAAATGGTTAGATCTGGGTCTCAGGTTAGGTTCGCTTTGGAAAAAAAGGAAAATATTATTACAATAAAATAACTGAATGGACATGGAAGGGCGAAAAAGTTTAGACCTTAATTTCAAAGTGGGCAATTAAAATTTAGTTTGTCAATAGTTTCGGGTTTATTCTATTGAGGGAAACAGTGTGCGGAGGCAAGCCAGCAGTGTGCGAAGGCATAATTAAGGTAGTAACTTATACGAAAGTACTTTAATAAAACTGTATTATATTAAAATATGATTCCCTTTGTATACCACGACCATTTCGAAGTTCGAAGTTTTCGACATTTTTGTATTATAATAATTTTCTTTATTAAATATTACTTTTGCATAAAAATATAAAAGAAAATTATTTAAAAATAAAACTGCTTGGATGAAACTTAATTAGTGATTCCGTTGTTATGTTAAATGTAATTCTGATCGTATTTACGAATTATTTAAAAAAATAATTATTGCATTTTCTGTTAGTGAATTATCTCAAAAACATCTCTACATAAATTTTGTAAAAATCACATTATTGGTTACAAAATTGAAATGATGAGCGATATGATGGTGATATTTTAAACGTAATCTTGAAAGTATCTATTTTTTAAAAGTACCATTTCATTGGTTACAATAATTCAAAAACTATAAATGCGAATAATTTCAAATTTTGTAAGATTGCTTTTAATTTCGCTACTTATTGCAAAAAAATTGAAATTTAAACATTTCAAAAAATAAATTGAAATTTTAAGAAATCCAGTAATACGGCGAAATTTGAATATTTTTAAATAGAAATTTTTTTACAAATACGTTAGGGCATGTAATTACGAAAACCATTATTAGATTATTAGATTATATCAATTATTTCGTATAGGTCTTAAAAATCACATTGATTCGGGCTTTTACTTTCGTAATCATAATAAAAATAAAAACTTTAAAAGAGCATTCTTCGTCCTAAAAAGTAAATATTTTCACAAATAATTCAACTTAATTGTTGATAAAAACTATGAAACGATTGTTTGAATCAAAACAAAAAAAAATGTTATAATAAATTTATTATATGCAATGAAAATTGCGTTAAATTACGTAAAAAAACATTTGTTTTATTGAAAGCCCTAAAGCAGAAGTGAAGGATTTTAGCAGGTGGCTGAAAAGGCGTTTATTCATTATTAAAAAATCTCATTATTTCAAAGTGTCTTAAAGACGCCTTGTAAGATTAACAGTGGGATCCGAAAAGGTTAAGTGCAGATAACAAGTCCGGACCCACGTACGGCCAAATTAAATTGATAAAATTCATCAAGTCGCCTGTTCCAGGGCGGGTTCGTATACTTCGGCAGTGGCAGCCACAAGGTGGCCATCCCTTTTGAGCTATAAAAAATTCAAAACGAAATGTGGTTAAGATTCGAGCCCATACGTCTTCATTACCAATTCGGCACTGATTTCCTTATAACAAAATGTTTTCTGCCCTTATTTATGGATGAGGCAGGAAAATGTGTGGCGGCCGGCGTATGCATATACACGCGTTCCTGCACGGGGCTCGGTGAATAATTCAGTCCCGAAAAAGGATCACAAAAATGAAATAAAACAGCTTCCTCGGAGCGAGGGATGTGGGGTGTTCGAGGCCGCACCACCAGGACCATTGGCGCTAGAGCGAAATTCCGTAGCTCAGCGATAACATCGACCCCGGGCCTTTCCATTTGCCCGGGAGTGTATGTCATTCGACATTTTAATACCAACAAAAATATTTATGTACAATTTTTTATAGTCCCCCGAATAAAATATTCATTCGGCAAGTGAAGAGGATTTCTCCAGGACACCGAGGCCTACGAGCCCGACCGTTCGAGTATTTTATTTACCCCATCCTGGGAGGAATTAACTTTTGCATATTTTCTTCAAGTCAGTGGAAAAAAAAAATTACTGACGGCGCACATCCATCGACATAAAGACGCCCCACGCAGCCTGAGGGCCCTGTGCTGCTCGCCCTCTTAGTGCCCCGCCCGACCCCTCAAAAATACTATAAATTCCAATCTCAAGCTGTTGATTTTGCCGTTTAGACCACGCGGTTAGCCCGGCTCCAGATCCTTCGAGCTGAGATACTCAGAAACTCAGATACAATGCTTCGGCTGTTTTTCACCTTTTGCCACCCCAGGTGCGGCCCGGGACAAAAGTTTCTCGCATTCCCGAAATTTTTGCAACTTTTTTATTGGACCGCCGGCAATGTACGTTCGGTTCAAAATTAGAGGGAGCACAAAAAAATTTATATATATTTTTTAAAAAAAAAAACGGTCGTGAATTAAGAGCAACCGCAAAGTGCAATTGTTTCCCGTGCAGAGTTTTACTGTTAATGAACTGCGGCGAAAAGTTTTATTTGTCCATGTGGTAAACAAAATTTAGTGGAACGATTTCACTTATTTATTTTGAAAGTTTTATTCGCTTGGATTTTTGCATTTTTTTTACACGCCACCCGGACTGTACGCTCCTTGAAATTAAAATCCAAGTCGCAGTTACTCGTCTATAAGACGATTTCACTGCAAGGGTAGGGTTGCTGGAGAAATCGAACTTTTATCCACACCATACCTTTGCTACTACTTTCAGGAATTTACTAATACTAGTTTTATTGTTATTATTGGAGTGGGCGAGACGTGTAGCCTCGAACGCTCAGACATTTTGTCCATTGCACTCATTGACCCATTTTGTTCGTAGAGTAGAATACCACGGTTATCGTGGGATTCGCACCCACAGCCTCTAGGACGATAGGCCAGCGCGTTAACAACTGATCTACTGTAGGCCCCACTAATACTAGTTAGTATTATAAAATTCTAATATATTCTCTGTAATCCATAACTATGCTGTTTTCAATTTAATACTATTTATTTACACTTAATATTTTTAAAAAAGGCATACGCGTATGGTGCAAGTTGATCCGAAACCATTTTTGAATTGTTAATTACAGTAGAACGCCGATTATCCGGTCCTAAGCGTAATATAAAAAATTAAAATCAAGTACTGTAAGTAAGTAATGTAATTTTTGTTTTGTTTTGTTGTAACAAGTTGGAACTCGCTGGAGTCCAGATATATTTCAACTGTTATGGTTGAAAGCTAGAGGCAAGACACTACATGTTTTCTATCTCCCTCTCTCTCTCTAGTGCACTACTTACGTATTGTAGAACTGTGTTTATTAAACTTAATAAAGTTTATTCTATGTATGAAATTTCATTTTTCTTTATTACCAGTCTATGTCCGATTATCCGAATCGACCCCGGTCCCAATTAATTCGGATAATCGGCGTTTTACTGTATATTAAAGAATTCGGTGGCATTACACCTTATCATGAAATTCGAGCACAAAATGCAATTTTGTATTTCATTTAAAATAAATGTTATAATGATATTTAACACTAGAACTATCGGCGAGCAAGTCTATAATTTTAACAACTTTCTGCACCTTTAATTTAATACGGTTTCAAATTCGAATAAGTAATTATTAATGGAAAAAGGTTTTTGAATTCTCAATTCTATTAAATTTTGGTCTAAATCAGGAGAGAATTACAAAAATATACAATTAAATGAAGGAAGGAATTGAGTACCAGTCAAATTGACTGGTTTTAGTAGTTCTAGTGATAACACACTAGCAAATGCCCAGTGCGCTTTGCTGCACCGAAACAAAATGTGTTTTTTTCAAAGTTGAATACCTAGAATTTGAACGCTTTTTTTTAAATTTGAATTTGAACACCGCGATTATATAGTAGTTTGTTGCTGAAAATAAAATGTTGTAAGTAGATATCGTCCGTTTGCTGCGACAATATTTTCTTCAATATTTGCTGTGTAAGTTATGATGTTGTTGCAGCACTTGTGCGATATATTTTAATAACGATAAATTTCATATACGAGTACATCATTGTTTTCCTCTACTCTTCGATCTGTTTGAATGCTGAAAAATGTTTAAAGTTTAAGGAATCTTTATAAAAGGGGACACTCCAGAGGGTTGTCGGAGTCGCTGATCTTAAATTTCTGTTTGAATTTTTTAAATCTAATATGACAGATCCAATATAGTGGCAAATTTTTGTCATGTTCATGTCATGTGCTATTTTATATCATGTGCCCATGTTATGTTATGTCTCATTTCATATGCCATGTCATGTCTCATTTGCATGTCATTAGTTATATTATGTGTAGTGCAATGTGCCAATATTCCCACAAAATGCACTAATTGCGTGCTTAATTGCAGTGAATAGCAAAAATATGGATTATGCTTAACGCGCTCTTTATCGGAGATTTTTCAAACCTTTTATTAACCCTAAACTATTTCGTACTCGAAACATATATACTGGCAAAATTTGAGCTCAATCGGCCCAGGAATCTATACAATAAAATAAATAAACAAAATTAGCTTTTTATATATA
The DNA here is from genome assembly GCA_963969385.1 of Philonicus albiceps. NCBI lineage: Eukaryota > Metazoa > Arthropoda > Insecta > Diptera > Asilidae > Philonicus > Philonicus albiceps. The sequence continues at coordinate 33,969,544 of OZ017773.1, forward strand.
TAAATTAAAATAAATATAAACAAAAACTCGACATGATGAGGAAAAATTTCGACTTGATGAAATGTTAATTAGAAATACCTCAATTGATCTCATAAGATCTTGGCACAAAATATTATTAGGCCTAAGTGGAAGTATAACACAAAATATTATAGAAGAATAATTTTTTTTTTGTAATTTATTTATAGAAAGACGAATTTTCGTTTTCTTTCATTATTTCTATAAATGGGCCTTATTCTGGAACCTATTCGAATTGAGTCGAAAAGAGCTTACAAAAGCCCTTTTTAGGTACAAATTTTTTATTATAAAAATTCCTTAAATTCTTCAAAATTTATTTCATTTACCTTTGACTTTAATTAGTTATTCCGCAAAAAGCTTCAAAATAATTGAATTTGAATTTGAGTTGAATTCTTCTATGGAATTATTTTAATCACTTTGCACGAAAAAGTGAATTGAAATCAAAAGCAACTGAAATCAATTTTTAACAAATTTAAGAATTTTATTATGAAATTTCAATTCAAAAAGAACGTTTGTAAGCTCTTTTCGATTCGATCCGAACGGATTTAAGAACAGGGCCTAATAATTTAAAAAACATTTGATATGGACAAGGCAGATATGATTAGTGCAACTGGTTGAGTAGATAGTACGCATTTTTTGCAATATACTCGTACCTATTTGAATAAACCATGCAGTTTTATTGCTTTTATTCAATTTTATTATTTCAATCAGTAGTAAATTACCTTGTTTGAAATATATGCGTTGACTCTGGGCACACTCAATTAATTTAACAATTATTTGAGTAGCAAAGGTCCAGAACATCCCATATCATGCAAAAGTTGCAATTTTCATCAAAACTCTGATACGACAAAGTAATGAACCATTACTCGCTCATAATAAAACTATAAGCAACTCCTTAAGCATTAAAGCGCCTTGAGATACTCCCAAGTCCGCGAAAACAAAGGCGTTTGGTGGGGCATTATTTTTGACCAAGTGTGAAACTCCTTCGAGCCTTCCCGGTCCGTCACCATATCTTGATAGCAATTGTCCTGATTTTTATTTTTTAATCCTGTTCCATTTTTCTTTAAGCGCGAGGGGACAATTGTGCTTTTCAGCTTTACGTTCTAAATAGACAGCCGGCCAACTAGCACCAAGCTCCCAGTGGTCCTCGGGCTCCGCACAGCCCCTTTCCGGCCCCCGTCCACCCCGAGTTCTGCGAGACTTCACTTCGCATATGACTCCATTCCGGCGAATGCATTTAAGTTGATTCCTTTTTCGCCGACTATCTCTGTTTTCAGTTTTTAGATTTTCTGTGAAGTCATTGTTGGGCCGTGTGGAAAAACATGTGCAGGATGAATGGACACGTGCTAAATAAACAAATGATTTACGACAACTTTACAATCTGAATGTCAGCCAGAACTCCTTGTGTGCCCCCGTACTGTTGAGCTTCGGGATTTGGACAGTTTTGCTATTATGCTGGGGCTCTGGGGCTCCGCCACTATGTTCTGTGTTCGGATAGTACTAAACAAGCGCTCCAGCAGAATGGGAAATTGGCTCGGGTGCGAGAAACGGAAGCTCGGCTCACTTCTTGCGAGCACTCCTGGTGACAAAAAGGACGTGTTCATTTGGGCGGATTGCTACTTAGGGGACAGATTTATGAAGCCGAAGCAAGTTCATCACTGACATAAAGTGATATCGAATTGAACCGTTTTTGTATTCTCCACGAAAATCTTGAGACAAATTTTGTACTGTTGATTCAGCCAGGGGATACAGGGAAGATGTTCAGATTGAGTGCATTGAAAACCGTTTAAGGAAATTGATTGAACTCGTTTTGATTGGAGCGATAAATTTATAAATTTAATTCTCATTAAAGTCACCAACTATACTTAAAAATTTGAAAAATTAATAGTTATACTATGCACCTATTTCAGAAGGTTAAATTGAAGTAGATTTAAGTGCGCTCAGGAAAATGAATGTTATAAAAACACAGAATCATTGTCATTGACTTTCCTTACATAGATAAAATTCTTCCACATTCGAGACCGGTGACCAACGGTTAGGGTCATATAAAACAAACTCATCGTTTGGGTCATATATAGAGATTGGTTTTGTAATGTGTAATTAATTAATTAAAATTGTTCTAAATTAGTCAATGACCCGTATGGTGTCTACTTCTACTTCTTTTTCTCTTATCTCGAAGGAATTTATTTCTTATTTGTAAATTCGCAAAGTTTCTTTTTAAGGCGAGGTTCTTCTAGTTTAGGTGAAAAAACTCGATTTTTTTTTTACATTTTTTGAATCTGTAACATATACTAAACACATTCCTAAAGCGATTTTTGATTTTCTTAATTTTCAAAAAAGTTACAGCGGTTTGAAAAGAAAGGTGCATCTAAGCGGCACGTTGAACCGGACAACGCTTTAAAATCGATGTTACGCTCGGTAAGCGTAAAATGTTGTGTACCATTTTTGAATGGTCTAATTTTGTATAGGCCAGACCCAATGAGTCATAATGAGGATTATCTATTTTCTTATTGAAACAAAAGGATTATGCGACAGTCATACCCATGACTAATGCAAATCGAGTGCAGGTATCGATCCCCACTTTTGAAAGACTTTAGTTCCGAATCTTTAGACACACGATTATTTCACATCGATAATTTCAACTGCGCGCAACACGATAACTCAAAAACTACTCAACCGATTTACTTCGTGTTTGAATTTTTATGATCATAATTGAATTGCCAGGGACACTATCTAGAATAAATAAAAAATTCGAACAATAAATAATTGTTTTAACCGATTGAAGTGAAAAAAAAGTAGTTAAAAATCAGCTCCAACTTCAAAGTCACGTAATTCGTTATATACTTGTCCAATTTTATTGATTCTAGTCAGTGGCCCCCCGAATATGTTACTTTAACTAAATTTATTTACTTTTGTTTGTTTACACTTATCTAGTGTACGAGCCACGGGAGTGTTGCGCGTGAGCGTATGCGCGGCGCGAAGAGCTTTGCGGATGTCTGTGTGAAGCCGCCATTTTGTTTTCTTTTTTTTTTATAAAAAATATTTTTCAAATATTTATCGATTAATAAATTAAAAACAAAAAACCGCTTTTTGATATCTTATTTCTAAGTAAACGAAAAAAATTGTTCAAATACGGCTACTTTTAAAGTGAAAGCTGAAGAACTTCGCCTTAAATATGAAAAAAGTACAATTACATATTTTAAAGAAAAGAGCTAAGGATTTAAAATCAAGGATAAATATTGTACTATATTTATAAAGCATTAGTGAAATGTGTGCGCAATTTGCCATTTTGTATTCCCAAAGTTAATTAAAACCAAATTTGCAAGTGGTAAAATTCTTTATGTACTAATTTTTGTTAGATCCATTTACATATAGTAAAATGCCTATTTTAGAGTTAAGGATAATCTCTTATACAGCTATAATGACTAAATTAGAGAGCTGAAGGTTTATTTGGATTGATGTGGTAATTGACGAAAATAGAGCTATTAAAAAAAAAACCTTTCTGATTCCTGAAACTAGTCCATCCTATTTATTTACTTACATTCTACGAGTTAATTTATATGAATTCGACTTATATAAAAAATTTCAGAGCTTTTACAAGCCTCATAAAATGATTGGGATAATCTTAAGATTTTTATTATAACAAGGTCGATATTAAATTTGTGCTGAAGTGCAGCGATTGAGTAATATCTTGGGAAATTCAGTAAACATTTTAAAATTTTATTTTGGCTAATTTGCAGTTTATTGAGATGCATATTTGTGCAAGTAAATCATGCCGCTGCTGTGTATAGCTTGCCTAAATAGCCGTAGTTTATTTTCATTACTCAAGAATGATTTCTTATTTCTGAGTGAATATAACGCTTTAATAATTTTATCTATTTTCTTGACAGTTTCATTTACTATATATGGGTACTAAACGTTAGATGTTTCTTTAGGTGAAGAACTAGGTATTTCGCATTATTATTCTATCCAACGCGTGTGCTATGTACTTAGAGTTCTCTGTCAGGTAGATAGTAAGATTCTCTTCTTTTCATAAAATATATTGCTTGCAGTTAACAGATATTGTTGTAGAAATAATAAAAATATTATGAAAGATTTCAAAAATGCCTAAACGATTATTTTGTGAGAAGCACTGAACTAGTATATGAATTCATGTGTCCAGCTCATTTCACGACTAAGTACTGCATTTCAACCACCTCCTTAAACACTTTAAAGAATGCAGCCAACAAGAATGGAAAACATTTTTAAATCTGGTAAAAAACCGAGTGGCGCACTCGACCACGTCTGGAATTTAAGAAAAATTCGAACAAAAATCGCCAACAGAAAATAGAAAAATGTTTATCCAGCAAAGCCTCAAAAGCTGGCAAAATCAACTCTTCATCAAAAGCCACAAATCCTGGTGGAAATTGCTCCGACCGGGGAAGCCCAGGACGCCGCCCCGGGGCAGAAGGTGTCGGTATTCATAACGTTTATTTGTAAAGTGAAAATTATGCGAATCGAGGGCTCCCCGGAAAGTAACACCGAAGGAGGTATCAGCGGGGATTTTTTCGGGCACATTCTATAAAAAAAAAGGGAAATCCCGACAAATTGTGCGGTGTTAGGATTTCATGAGATCACATGGGTGATATATCCGGGGCGGGGGCGAAATCTCTGCGATCCCGCAAAGCCTGTAAGAACTTTAAACTGTGCGAAGCGTAAGCGTGGGGGCGGCGGTCCGTGTAACACTCACCTCATTTGTATTCCACCGGTGTCGCTGCGTGGGAAAATGGTCAGCACGTGGAAGGCTCTCCAAGTTATCCGGCAGCTTGATGGGTTCGCCATCTGAAAATAACCAAAATAAAACGATTAGGCTCGTGTCGATAGGGTTGGGTTATGATAGTTCATTACGCGGCTAACCCTTTTGCTGCGGGCCTGGGGCGCGTTCCTAATTTTAATAAGTCGGAACCGGGACGCTGTTCCAGCATCCAGCCCGGGGATCCGGCTCGTTTTCAGTCTGAGCAAGCCGAACTCGCAGGAGGGGCGAGGGCAAAAAGTGACAAAAAGTTTGGCAAACAATTAGAAAAGTTTGGATACTTTGCGAAGTGTTATCTGATCAGAAGTTTGCTTCCTTCCACGGAGGATGCTCTACCCCTGTGTTTTTGCCCCATCTCGCCTGCGTGCCTTGGGGCGAGGAAGTCGCAACAAAGCGATGCATTCCGCCTTAAGTGGAAGATAATTTTTCTTTGCCGGAGCATCTCGACGAGCTGGCGGAAAAAAAAAACTGGAGCTACTTTCCGTGCCCCATATCATCTCCGTCGGACTCCGCTGATTTATTGGTTCATTTTTGATTATGATCACATATGGGCGCTTCCCTGGCAAATAAGCAACTTCTTTTATCCTGTGGCAATGGCTCCGCTGGGCATTAATGTGTTTATTTATTTTCGTTAGGTACTTTTGTTTCCTCTCTTTTTTTTTTTTTTTACAAAATTGGTTTTGTGAAGGGGAAAGTTTTTTAGATAGATACTTATATTTGAGGAAGTAAAATAGTGTGAAGGGAAGGTACAGAAATATCTTCTTTTTGAAAACTTCTAAAAGTTAGGTGCGGAGTTTCATAAGCTAAGTCAAATTTTTCGAAGATCTTATCAGACTCCTTCGTTTTTGTTTTTTTGGTAAATGAAACAGCTGTATTCGTAAGATATATTTTTAGTCTAGACGAAATTAAATAGGGAGAAAGCTTAAACGAGAAAAGAGCTGACCAATTTATCATTATACATCTTACCCCAAGTACGAGGACTCTTTACATTGCAAGTTTATGATGAAAACATGAAAGCAGAGATCTTACTGCATTTAAAAAGCAAAAAAACAAACAGAAGAGTATCAAAAAATTCATTTTAGGCAATTAATACTAAATTCAGTTGAAGGCATATCAATATTATCTAATATTTCAATGTACCTATATAACTGAAATGGTTAATAATTATATTTTGAGTTTTAAATAACATGTATATTGTCATTGGTAACCATTGGTAATATTGCATAGTTTCCTTTACTTATACTTCACACTTGGTTTTGCAGCCCAAGCGAATATTGAGACCTGCGTTCGATTGGTGTGATCGTGGTGTCTGTGGTAGAGGCACTAAACCATACTAAGGAGATCTGCTATTTCACTTGTCTACAGAGAGGAGATTGGCTAGTACCCTAGATCGAAACGCCAACAAATTTTTGAACTCGTTGATATAGGCGACGACTATTGAGAAGTAGCTACTTTTTGATGTGATCTGACTTTACATATTGTCGTGATACTTTTTTCAATTGAAGTAATTAAGTAAGGCAACTTTTATAAATGAGGAAAGAAGAGAGACATTTTGCAGGAAAAAGGTAGATCTTCAAATATTTAAAATATATTATGTGAAAAAAGTACCGGGAATTATTAAATAAAACACATATTTTATATTCAATCATCAAAATTTATTCAACATTTTCCCCATTCAAGGTTTCCCATTTGTTTTAGCGATTTTTCTAATCTTCAAAACATTTTTTTATAAGCACTTTTCGGTGTGGCCTTCAGGTCCTTCGACAAATTTTGTTTTATCGGTTTCGGCTCATTTTTCTCACTCGATTCCGATGATTTTTCACTTGTTTGTATATCGTATTTGTCTCACCATCAGTTATAATGTGTCCCAAGAACGTTGAATCGGAATTCGCACGTTAAAGCATTTCCAGAGAGACTTGCTTACGATAATGTTGTTGAAGAAAATTTAGCTCTTTTCGAAAAAGCCTTGCAGAGACGCGATTCCTGCTCAAATTTGCAATCAGAATGGTACGAACTGACTCGTGAGAGATGTTAAAGTTATGTGCTATGGCTAGAAAGTCGTCCAGAACGCGGCATGTCTTTAACGATCTCCCGGCCTTCCTTGAAGGCCTTGTACCACTCATAAGTACGTGTTTTTGAGCCTGAAAAGCCTTTTCTAACATTTTTAACGCGTCATGAAATTTCTTTTGCAACATAAAATTTAAGGCAAATTCTTTGTTAAACAATTTCACTAATTTTAAAAATCACGGAGCATTAGCGAGGTAGACAGATTTATTTAACTGCTGTAAACATTTACAATTTACTCTAACTTGGCATAATACTAAAGGACAGTACTACAATTTTGGAAATCCCTTCAACGCGGGCTGTTTAAATTACAAATTCTTGGTATTTGTTAGACACTTCATAGTTTTTTTAGTAGATATGTTGAGAAACTTCTTTCTGAATAATCCTGCATAATGAGCAAATGCGGTAAGCAGTAACAGCTCACTTCTCGAAAAGTATGTTAATTTTAAAATTTGTAAGATATACGTATATGTTAAGACATAGTAAAATATTTCTTTTCTTATCAGTAGATGATTGATTGAAGGGTTGATTAAAATTTCAAATACAAGGTCAACCAATTCGAAAACAAAATGTCGAAGAAATCTTTTCAAGAACACAATTTTAGTTTTCTTCAACTTTCGCTCCTTGAAAGAATTGAAGCAGATTTCTATTCCATTCCATTTGCATGACTGCTAGAAAATGCTTGCAGAAGAATTACCGCCATCTCCTTAATGAGTTGGGTGAAAAATTCAAAATATAATTGAATTTCGGCTCCTTCGAGCACGACGAGGCACAGCGTCGCGGTGGATTAAAGTTGGGTAAACACATTACAAATTAAACATTCACCCACATGAGAAGTGTCTCCCGGGTGCACATCCGACATTAGGTCGGTTCACAATTTTGAAATGCAATTTGGGAGCAAACCGAATGTGAAATAGAATAAACCTGCCACCATCATACACTATCTTTGCCGCGAGAGTGTGCCTGTTCCTGTGCCTGGCGAAAAACACCCTGTGTGGTATTTCCCTTTGAGCACAATGGGTCCCTTTCAGGGCGGCGCAATAACGCGATTATAAACTTTTAGCGGGAGCGCCACAGGAGCCTGGATGACGCTGCTTGCAGGCGCGGTAGGCTCGCGCTTTGTAAATTTTAATGCTCCTTCCCATCCAGCCATGAAATCTGTATAGGTGCGGCGCGGAGACGAGTGCAGTGATTTGTGTGCACTCTAATTACATATGCATTCTGTCAACTTCAAACTATCAAAAAACTAATTTCACAGTTGAGAGATGAGACATCAGAGACAGACGCGGGACATATTAGCGCCCGGCCCAGGGCGCGTAGCGCTCCGTGCCGCCGAGTGCAAAAATCTCGGTTTATCTCAGGGAGCTGTCGAGCCGCGAACCGCCCTTATAAATTGCGAAAAATTTTTATTTAACTGCATGGAACTAATGTTGATTCGGACTGAGAGCCCTGAGCATGTTCACCGGATCCTGGCCGAATTTTTGGGCGGTGCAACAAGTTCGCAGTATTTCGTTTTGGCGATAGAAGTGTAAATTTGGGCCAAATTAAACCTCCTCACCTGCACATTTTGCGAAATTAAAAGGATTTATTGCTATCGTGCATGCTTAATGCACTTTTGTAGTCTTCTTTGTGGCCCGGACCCAGCTCTCCCGCTGCGCTAAAAGGATTCCAGAATTTATGGCGGCTTTTAGGTTATAGAGACTTGCAGGCGATTACTTCCCTATTGGGCGCTGAAAATGTTTCAAATAAAAACATTCTAATTTGCGACGAGGAAGTTTTCTGAATAAGGAAAATTCACCAAATCCATAAAGACTAGCGAAATTCCGGGCACAATGAAAGCAGTCCGCTTCATAGTTTAAGTGGATTATATTTTCTTTGCCTTATCATTAGATTGAGATATGCATAAATAACTCATATACAAATGTAAGTTAGAAGACTTGTATTTGGGAACTGCAGTTAACAACAAACGCTTTCACAAATATACCATAAAAGCATTTACAATATCTTTTTTAATTTTTCACATTTTATAAAACCATTGTTAATTGTTTGGTATATGTATGTAGCTTCCTTTTTTAAGAAATTGTGACTCATTATTGTATTAGTGCTAAGTTATTACTTATATAGAACCACAATCCACATATGCAGGCAATTGCTTAATTAAGCTGCATACGAGCTTTAATTGCTGCCGAAGGTGGTTCAATAAATTATTAGAGAAGTCCTTTATGGTAAAACATGATTTCTAAGAAAGAAAAACGCTGGTGTGTCTAACAAAATGGCTAGAAATCACTCTTTGATTGTTTACCCTATAATGTGTTTATGCTTAAAGTAGATCGTACTCCAATCTAAAGGATCCAAACAAAAAAACATATATATGTATGTATACATATATATAATATAAATTTGCATCTATTACAGCCGCCAAAATAGCAGTCTTATAAATACAGAAGTCCTTATATACTCCGTAGAGAGTCAGGAAATTGTCAGCTACAAATTTAGACATACATATATTTGTTTTTGATGATAATTTCATAATTTAAGGATATTTTTCGTAATTTGTTACTCCTCCTAATTAACCGCGATCGATGAGGAACTCTCAAATATTATTTAGATCATCTCAATATCAATCTGCGTGTAAAAATTTAGTCTATTACAAATTATTTCCATGTTGAATGTCTATTGGACGATTATAAAATTTTGGGATATAGTTTTAGTCAACCAAACCCCGCCTCCTATGGCTGCGCGATTGATGTAACGTCTTAATCTAAACGTTTTAGTTTGTGTCCTTAAAATTAAATATAACATTTTTCATGCCATACTAAGCGTATTTCAGAAGTAGTGCCATTTAAAAGTGTGGCGATAAGTACTTGAGTGGATAAGTTTATTTAAATGCTATCAAATATCTCGAATATGTTTGTTTCAAAAATGTATAAATTTATTCAATGGCTGTTCTAACTTTACTTTTCTTTAACTCTTTGCCTTAAAATATTGGGCGGGAGACGTGATCCCCTTACTGTGCCTAAAATGGGAAGTTTGTATCAGACATGTGTTGTCTTTTTCTGGCCAAAAGTGAGAAGCTCGTATCAAACACGTAGTTGTTTCTACACGATAATGTTTATTGCTTTTACGTTATTATTATTGTTTCTTACAGTTGCAATATAAAAATGTTGTGGTTTTATTAAATAGTAAATATCCACTGATTTACGAAAAATTTGGCCTGTGATGCAACTGCAACCGGTTACGACGAATGAGAAAAAATTTCATCGAAAGTGGCATTCATAATCGTCATAATTAATACATAAGGCAAAGGGTTAAATAAAATATGAATTAAACATTTATAAAAATATGTTATGTAAAAACGCTTATGCTTCTATGTGCCCATTGAAGTTAGACCCCTCATTGACTTTTTTCCGAAATCCTAAACCGAAACAATACATGCGTTTCAAAGTAATTAATTATGATGAGTAATCGTAGCGTTCTATTTGCCATATCATTTACCCTATTAGTGATACATCTCTTATATAATGCCATTCTTTCCGTCTGAAAAGATTCATAGTCTTCCAGAAGTGACACGAGATGTCAACTCCCTTAAGATAGCCCAAGTGAAACATGAAGCTCAGATGAAGTCCACTGGGATCATCGCCTCGAGCTCGTTCCGGCAGAAACGACTTGTCAAGCTATCCATAGAGTGGTTCCCCCCGAAAAAGGACAGCTTCAAATATCGCATATGCGTTATAGGAATCACCTTGTGAATATTTAAATAGCTTCGGCCCATCTGAATCGGAGTGGGAATCACTCTCGGAATCGCAAATATCTTGAGCAAGTTTTCTTGGTCCATGTGCCGCTTTTCTCCAAACCATCCCGGGATGTTTGTGTGGGGAAGGTCTGGAGGAGTGTCACGAGGCGACGGGCCACATGCTCCCAATAAATGTCAGGCCCAACCATAAGATTTCGGTGTTTGGTTAACCCCAAAGCGTAGAAGTCATATAACTTTAAGAAAAATCGCAGATGATAGGCGTCCTCATCCGCTCCGCACGCCCGGCGCACGTACGCTTTCAGGGCAACCTAAGTAAAGTACGCGAACTTTTACGGCGGTGGGCGCTCCGCTATCGAAGGGCCCGTGGGGACGGTGCTTCGGCACGCCCCGGGCCCTGGAGGCTCTTTGGCCACGTTATATGTGTTTATTGGAGATGAAATGCCTTTTTAAGGACACTTCCTTATGTTCCCGTAACAAATCTGAATTATTTACCGGCACGCCATCACCTCGACGCCTTAACTGCCGTGGCCCCAGTTAGGTTGCTCCGGAGCACCCGAATTGGTTTTCTGTGACCACGGTGCCACCGCCCCAAGCGGGACGGGCGGTTTTATCGTCGCCCACGTCCTCTTTATTTATTCACAAATTTTATACATTTTTCAAATGAGCCTCGTAAATATGCACGCGGCCGGCGCAAAATATATCGGATAGGTTCGGACCAGGGAATGTATCTTTGATGATGGAGCGCACGAATTTACTAAGTTGTAAAAATTTTAGGATTAACGGGTCCCATGTGTGCGGACAGAGATCATCTCTCATCTTATCCTAGTTGCAATAGTGGGGAACTGGTCCAATCAATAATTTACGGACCGTGGCGGTGTAACAATGCCCGGAGCGGACTCCGGACACTCATCCCATCGCGAATTTTTAAGTGGTCACAATCAAGAAGAATGGCTCGTTAAAGTCATTAAGCAATTCCCAACTCCCAGCACTGTTGAATGCCACAAAGCGATTCTTGCGCGGATTAATTATTAAAAATCGTCAAAAAATTACAGGGACGTGAGCGTGTCGGGAGATTTCGGGTATAAAGGATGCTGGATAGACATGCTCATGGCAGAATAAACAGAGCTTTATTTGCCCGGATTTAGGCAGGGCGGAAAAATTAAGGGTCCTTCGTCGAACGGCAGGTGGAGCACCTTCTTTTCAACTTCAAATAAGCCGAACTTGTCTTCTTTTCTTCGGGCACGAATTATTTGCTGCTCAAACATTTCTCGCTGCGAGGGCGGACTTCGCCCCCAATGTGTGCCACAATACCAGCGATATAATTGTTAAAAATTTTATGAAGTCAAGAATCGTCGCCGGGGGATGCTAAAGTCTCAGTCCAAGGTACTAGTTTTCGGCGAAAGGGCGCTCTATTGTGCACCGGCGCGCCCATAGTCATACAAGTTCGACTTCTCAAGTCGCTTCACATTTAAGCGACAAGAACGAACATCTTAACGAGTCATTTCCTTTGAAAAAGTTGACAAAGTTAAACACAAATCCGGAGATTTCTCGAAATTTTTTCACCTTAGGAATTCATCGTTCGGAGGTGAAGGTATCGCAAGGGTTGTAATGCACCACCTTGGCACTTAATTATGCATGAAATTCGCGGAGCTGCTCAAGGTGTATAAAACGTGAAAATTCTTTAGCCACCCCCGGACCCATTCAACTCGCTTAATTCTTTCCGTTAACCGTTTGCTTCTTTTCGTTCTTTTGTCGACGACGGTTCTACTACGCGAAACAAAAGTCTAGGAGGCGGGCCCCAACCGGATGATTGGGTAATGCCCCAAATTAGCCCCCAAAGTTAAGTAAGCCTCCCATTGTCATTTAGATTGTTTCAAAGCAGTTCTGATTCCGACGAAGGATATTATCGCCTCTGCCGCTTGTTACTTATTTTGCAATTTTTATTAGGGCATCATTTTAATCGGCGCAAAGTTAAGTAGAATTGGAGAGTTGCTCAGTTCTTAGTTAATGTCAATTGAGGTTGAAATGGAAGCCAAGAAATAGTATTAGCCTTATTTATTCTCGAACATTATATTTAAATTCTAAATATATAAATAATAAATATAATAACAAAAATAAGAAGAGGTTTGTCGACACTAAAACATTAATCTGCACTCTTTTATGTAGTTTCATCTGCCTGCCTTTTCCTTACTTTTCAAATAGGTAAACGATAATTTTCCACTACATTTTATTTTCAAGAAAAATAAAGCCAAAATTTGCACACTTTTAAAATAATTTAAATTCATGGTTTATTTTTTATACGGTTTAAATTATTCAGAAAAGCTTTCTATTCGCTGAACTGAACTACTCCTCCAATTCAAAAGAGTTCGGCCCATCCGCTTTTTAATGACTACATGTAAAAATGTTGTCTTTTTTGAGATAATGAAGAACGAAATTTTGCACTCAGTTTTAGGCTTATTACGTGTATGATACTTTTTAATGATTAATAAAAAAAAACAACAATAATTTATTATTTACAATGAAATTTGTTAAAAACCGAAAACTCAAACGAAGCAAAATAGTTTACCCGATTCAAAAACGACGCAAAATAGTTCGCCTACTATAATTGTTTTATTAGTAGAACTTTTCTCATGACTCAAAATTATTATTTATTATTTACTTTTAGTCATTTTATAAAATGTGGCTTATTAAAGTGAAGGTTTTAGCTAAACTAAGTGTCCAATTTCTAAATTGTTAATGATTATAAAAATAGAAAATCTGCATCTCATATATCCGATAGTTTAAGCATATCACGGATTACAATTCGAGATATAATAAAATTATGTAGATCACCAGGCGATATAAAAGGAAAGAAAAAAATGGGTTGATATCCTATAGTGTTACCTTTAAATGATTATGTATTAAAAGAAAACATCATTAAACGATAAAACAAATTAATTAAAACAAGAAAGAAGCGGCTGGATTTCGTGTAAAGCTACGAAAATTGGCCAATAACACAATTGCAGTCCATAATTCAAATTGATGACTTCAGGTTTAAGTTGTGCCTTAGTTAAGGAAGCAAAAGGGTCTTATAAAAACTGAAAAACAAATATTGTACCCATATTGTTCAATGTTCCTAATGTAGCGATGTTAGTATACTTGTAATGTTGTCACAGGGAAATGGACATCTTCACTTTATTGACGATACTATCAACGCTGTGAAGTATGAAAATATTCTGCAGGAAGAACTTTTACCTTAGATTTCTTTACTGAAATCTCTTGAAGGTAAATATATTTTCCAACAAGACGGCACACCCTGCTATTCTGCTAAAACAACAACGTGTTGTTAGTTCCAAATAATATTCATCTTATGAAATAACCTTCAACTAGCGCAGATCTATGAACCCTACTGAGCCCTTATGGTGAAAAATAAAAAAACGGATACGTCAGAAAGATGGAGGAATGTGCTCTCAAAAACAAACTATTTGGAACTCCATAGAGTCGGAAAATTATTAAAAATTAGTAAGTACTATGTCAGACTGAATTGAAGTGGTAGAACAAAATAATGATGATGTTACGGAGTGGTAACGACTCAATTTCCAATATGAGCGAACTATTTTGCTTCGTTTTTTAAGCGGGCGAATTATATAGCTTTGCTTGAATTTTTGGTATTCAATTAATTTTATTGTAAATGATGAATTATTGTTGTTTTTTTTCATTAATCATCAAATAGTACATGTAATAAGATTAAAACTCGCTCTTTATTATCCCAGAACAGATAACATTTATCTTTTTTACAAGTACTCATTAAAAACCGGTTGGGCGATCTATTTTACCTATGAGAACATTTCCAATTCAAGTCCGCGCTAATCGGATGATAATCTATAGTAGGATGAATTATTTTAGTATCATAAAAGTTATGATACTATAAATGGCTTTATGTTTTTGGCTCAACCATCGCAAATACTAAGTTTTTTTTTTTTGTTTTAAGGTAGTCGAGTTTTAGATTATTTATGCATATAAATTTATTCACATATTGTATGAAATTGAACGTAGCATGTAATTCGTAAATATCTCCCGTGTCTTTTATCATGGCGAGTGTGAGTCTAACATAAAGTTTTCGAAAACGACAACATAAGTATAGCCGTTTGTAAGATACATACGTCGCCCTGAAACAGTGGTGCATGAGGCGGCATAAAACTACTTATGTTACTGAAAATAATTTCAGGTTCCACCCGTTTCCTATCAGTTATCAAATAAAAATGTAAAACGAATATAACGTCAAATAGCAGCCTCAGAATGAGGTAAAATTTTAATGCCTCCAAATAAATGGGGCGAGGCACGCGACCACTTTGAGCAGCTTCTACAGATCGTCATTATTTCTCAATTATTCTAACTAGTGTCCTAACACTAACCAGACCGGACTACTCCCCCACCCGTTGGAGCCTCAGGGCTCTTTTCTACTTTCGTGCGCCTTGTGCGCCGCATTTTAATATTCAATTGTTTTTAACTTCAGGCCGGCACACGAGCCGGCTTCGTTCGGGATCGAGACGATAATTTTTAAAATTTCATCGCTTTTTGTTTGTTTCTGAATTTTATAAAATTAAGGGATATTACCATATGTATGTGTGTGTATCTACTGGGCTTCGGTGTGTGAAAAGGTTTGCGTCAAGTGCCGGACCTCCTAATCCAGTACCTGACCAGCTCCTTCCGCGCTTCGCTGGCGTCCGGAAGCCCCTTAAATTTCCCTAAAAAATGCTATTTTCATTTTTCGGGGGTAAAAGGGCCTTAGCTGTCCGAGGGCCGATAGGCCAGGTCCTAAAGTTTTCGTTTCGTGTCGCGTGAGCTTTTCATTAGGCGACGCGTGACACGAAACAGAGCCATGCCACGTGCAAATCATGTTTAGCTTTTTTTTCCTGATTTTAGTTTTGTTTGTCCCCCGAGTGGCGACTCACATACTCGGCCTTAGCCGGGCGCTGCGAGGTGAAGTATTGAAATTATTTTATCAAATTATCCCGCCCACCCTCCATCGGCGGGCAGGTGTCCGCCACCGGTGCGCTTGTAGGCGACTCTCTTTGGGGAAACAAATCAACGGGAATTAAGTTGTTTAGGAATCAAGAGCTGTTTTTCTATCGGCGCCCCGCTCCATGTCCGGACAAGTAAATTTGTTTGGAATGGACTCAAGGAATTTTTATTGTTGAGAAACTTACGTAAGCCGTCAGTAATTTATTGTTTTGAACTTCTCCAGCTGCGATGGTATGTGGCATTTCCTTGAAGAAATCGTACACACTCCGTACGGGTACTTTTACAGGGTCCGGCCCGATCCCACTGAGCCCGCCGCAACATTCGGGAAGTAAATCACGTTTCGAGAATTTTTTCCTTTCGCACAAAGACATATTCAGTGGGTTTTTGTGGCACACTGAGTGCATGTCTACAAGGGCCTAATTTGCTAATAATTATTACAGTCGAGTCGAACAGAGGGGCATTCATATGTGATCCCGAATCTAAGCAGCACGTAACTTTCTCTAATTGTTAAAAAATTTGCTCGCCTACACGACTCGCGTGATGATGAGAACGGTTGTACAATTTCAGGTTTTTGAAAAAAATCCCAAATAACTCTATGAAGGTTATATGATTCTTAGAAATAAGGTACTGAGTAACTTCCAAATAAGTAAGGCCCCAATCTAAGCATATCGTGCTTTTAAGATTGCGACTTCCAAAGAACTCTAATTGTAAAACAAGCGCAGAACTAAAGAAAAATTTGCCGATTTAATTTAAGGTTTTGTTACTTTTTCTTGTCTTTCCTGAATATGTGTATTTAATTGGATAAATTTGTTTCACTGAATGGCATATAGTAGCCGAAATTATGCATATCTTTTAGTCAAAACATAAAGTACTTTATAATATTTTAACTTCAACTCTAACTTAATAGACTTTTTTAGCACTATTTTGAAATTGGTTATCAAAACTCACAAATACAAGATGAGATTTTCATGAATAGTTTCTGAATTGGAAATTTAAAAATGAACTATGGTACATCTAACAATATTTTCCACGATTCAAAGCAAGGTTAAATATATGTCGAAATTTTTAGAGGGGTTAATTTAACATGAAATAATTTCTTGAGCATTCACAAATGAAATAAGAATTGAATAAATTTAAAGGGGATTCACGATTTGTTGAATTTTCTATTGTACTCATTGTACTGCATGTAAACTTTTGTTGTTTTACATTTTATACCAACGCGTAAATTAATCGTGCGAAGAGACTGAATGTATGCTCTTTTTTTCTGTTTCGTTTTAAGAACTTTTTTTGGGAAGAATAATGATTGGTGATGAAAAATGGGTTCTGTATCAAAATGTTTACAACCTATGACTGCCCTAGACAAATGAGAATACCTACGTAAGGTTCTGTTAGTTGTTTGTTGGGATATGAAAGGTTTAGTCCTCTTTAAATCTAAACTAAACTATAACAAAGAGATACTTACTAGCTGCAGCTTGTGCGGGCTTAAGTCAGTGTTAGAAGAAAACCTATTCATTCTTTGGCTTCAAGACGAAAATTGGTCTTCCATCTGAACAACGTTTGGTTACACAGTGAAGATAACATTAAAAAAACTGGAGGAATTTAAATGGCAGATGATGCTCAAACCGACCATATTCGTCGGACATTGTCCCATTTTTATTAATTACTTATTGAACAAAAACGTATGACTTCTATAGACAAGATCAGTATGGTCCTGGAGTATTTTTTGTCATAGATAACTAAATTTTGCACGAGGATTTGAAAAAACTACCGGGAAGAGGGAATTATATTGTAGAAAATGAAGAATATTTATATTCTAGATTTTTAAAAGAATTTTGTTAATCTTAATTTTTGGAAAATAAAGGAAATATGATGACCCTATAAACAAATCTACCCCTAATCCGATTAATTCAATAATCTGAAATGCTACCTGGCATACTATATAATGAATTTTAATGAACGAGAATTACAGCGTAGAATTAGCAAACATTTACAATCCGGGAAATCTGACCATAAATATAGTAAAATACGGTTTTTAGTATTACGTTTTATTTGGATGATATCTTAGATATCTGGGAAATGTGCAAAATGAAATAGAAATTAATACGTTAAATGAGATGCAGTACTTTATGATGAGTTGAAACTTCTTTAAAAAATGGCATGTTTCAATCTTCAGAGGGAACTTAATTTCGATCCTTAAAAGAGTTCATAAAACAACTCGGAGAAAGCCGCAAACTTTGGGACTCAATTCAAAGGGAGGAAGGGAAATACCTGGTGCCTACAACTTGTAAAGCGTTCGCCAAGTGGCAGCCACAAGAGCCCTTCAAGGGTGGTGTAAAGTCTTCAGGTGATAAATATTAATTTTTATTTACCACCGTCGGGTAAAAACGGATGCTGGGCATGATTTGAGCAAGCGCTTCCCCGCTCAACCCTCTCACCCACTGTGCTCCTTCACACGGCGAATCCGTCGTCTGGTCCTGATTGCTTTAAGGTTGCGCTCAACGGGCTCTAAAGCGTTTTACGATAGCGTTAGTTGCGCTGTAAATTGCGTCCCACCGCCACCGCTCGCGTTGATTATTCATTCGTAAACTCGTTTACCTGTAGCTCGTACGGGCATTAAGCCACCTGCATTTTTCATTCAGCCGCAGGTAAAATGATTTACCGCGAAGGCGGTGGCAGGATGTGCGTGCTTCCGGTGGGCAGCACTTAAGGCTGAGGTCAGGTGACGATGGATACATTTTTGATGGACCGGACGCAATCATACCTGGCGGGTCGGTGGTTACGCGACTTTAAAATGCGCGCCGAGCCGCGAGATTAAAAAATTGTCCACGCTCTGGCTTTTGTACCATTTAAATTAAATATTTGTTTAATTATTTTCGCAAAACCAACGGCCGTGCTGACCAGAGTTCCTCGCAACTTATCCTGACGCGGTTGCCAGAATTTAAGCCAAGAGTTCATCGTGCAAAAATCGTGTGGAGAACTCTGCCGGGCTCCTCATAAATTTTCATTACGTAAGTGTAAAGCAGGACATTTTAAATAGTAGTAAAGCCGACAGTTTAATGTTGTAAATTATTTTCATCCTCGACAATTTGCACCCAGAAAAAAAAAAACGCTATCGGGCTTATTACTCACCCTCAACCGGGCAAGCCGAAAAAGGATTCACAAAGCGAAATTATCTCCAGGAGGACAATTAGAAAAAAAGGCGGGTGGTCGGCGGTCGAGAGGCGGGACGGGGCGGACAAACGATGTGCAGGCGGAGGACCACGGCATAAAATAGGCGGAAGTGCAATAGTAGTAATAATTTGCCACACTGCCGCCGCCCGCCTCCGCCATTGCCCGAAATGCTCATCGCCGAGACCGACTTTGTCAGGGCGGCAATTATCGTAGTAGTTGCAACTACCGGCGCTCTTCTGGCGTCTGAAAGGGCCCCACGGGCTTGATTTATGCCGCTTTCGTTCTTTTTTTTTTCTTTTTTTTTTGTTACCCACCCCCTTTCGAGTTTTTTATTTGAAATGGGCTCGTATTTACGCTCTTTTGTGGTCACCCGCTATTCAGATCCGTTTGGGTCATTTGTGTCCAGCCGGACGGTTACTAGTTAATTTTGTGGAAGACTCAAATTAATTATAAAGGACGAGGGCGGCCCTGCTGATTGCCACCAATTGCCTGCAAAAAATTTATTTTATTGCCACGCGGCTGAATGGAGATGTTTTGTCGGCAATTTGATGGATTTTTGGTTGCATGTCCTATGTTTTTTTTTTGTTTTGTTTTGATTTTTTCAATAAAATTAGAAAAAAACAGCATAATACGCCTTTCTATTTATTAAGTTAAACAACATAATTGATTATACTATAAAATAATTAAATCAAGCTTTTAAAATAATTATCGGGTTCAAATATCTTTTTGTAGTATGAGAACTACAACTTTACTTTCACTGATTTAGGTAAGTGGCATTAAAAAGAAAAACTTTGAAAGTACAACACTTAGCATAATTCAATAGACAACAAAAGGTTACAAATTTAACTAATTCGCATTGCAAGTTAAGGAGGATAAATGGATGTTTTATTATATCAGATACATGGTAATACCACTGTTTGTTATTTTACCACATTTTTGAACAACCAATGCAAATTGTCGCTAAAAAATTAAACTGAAACAAAAAGTCCTTCCAAGCATAATCTCATCTACAATAACCGATATTAATGACCATTTTTCAAGTGCTTCTCTGCACCACCGGCATCATAAATTAAACAATTCTACTACCCCCCGCAACAGCAGTGCTGAGCAAAGCATAAGCCTATTTTTCTATCTTTCCTAGTACCTAAAGAGATACGCCGTATGGTAGCGTTAACTTGTATAAACGGGAAAAACTATTTTTTTTTTAAAATCAGGTCTTTTAAATAGTAAAACTCTACATTAATCATCTGACCTTATTGTCTTATATAAATGATTCAACCTATACTATATGCCTACCAAATCGCCTACCACGTACTTAGCCCATAAATTACGAGTCACGCGAAATTTTCAAATCAACAAAAAAACATAAGTGTGCTATCTGTGACTCAATGCACAATGGAACGAGCCCAATAAGTTTTATGTTACTCTTGTAACATACCTAAGTGACGTGTGCACTAAAAGTGGATAAAAGATATTTTTTTAAGTCCTCTTAAACTGCTTTATTTGCAAAATTCGAAACCTTAGTTTGCAATCTAACTTCCATAGATGATATACATGCATATTAGGGTAAAATCAGCACTTTGATTTGAACACACAAAAACTTTGACTCTTTAAGGTTTCCAAAACTGGTTATGTTCTGAGAGTTGATCTTGGGATCGTTATAATGCTAGAAGCATCATCTTAATGGGGAGTTCTATTTGGTGTAGTGTTATTTGTGTCCTTAATAAAAAAATCGACTTAGATTACCTCCAATTCGAATTAACCAGGCACCACAACTCGGTATAAATGAACGTTTCATACAAAAGCGCAAAATGTTAAAGATCCATACCGTAAAAACAACCCCAAACCATAACAGCTCCCTGGCCACGTTTAACTGTAGGTATCTTACGAGTACTTATATAGTGTCTTTTGTTAATTAGACAATTCAACAAATTTTCACATAACGCTGCATGTACCTAGCGCTACCGTATACAATGATTGAATCGCTAGCGTTTATGCTATAAAATATTCCCGAAATCCCGGTTATATGAATGTAACATCAAAGATACTTCATGCATGCACATATAGTACACTAGCCCTTTAACACGTTAAGGACGGCGTGTACCACCGGTGGCTCACACGCGAATGGTTCATCTGGCGGCGTGTACCACTGGTGGCTCACATCAGCTATAGTTTTGTAATATAGTTTTGTTAGATGAAAAAAACTTTATGTGGTTAAAAATAATTTTTTTATTGAAAAATTCAAGAGCTTATTTTTACAGGTAGGATATAATAAACGAAGAATAAAAGGAAACTACACTTTTGAGTATGAAGTTTTGCTAAACAACATTTTGTGCAAGCCGCCGCCAGATAAAGCAAAGTACGATTTTTGCTGCCGCCGAATGAAGCGAAACAGGAAAAACTGCGCCGTCCTTAACGTGTTAAATATGTCCCGACCTGTGTTTTCGGGGTGCGTTATCAAATTTTAAGGTGAGTTAAGTTAAGGCGAATTACGTTATATAATTCTTCGTTTTCACTTAATGCAATTAATAATTGTACCTTAACTTTTTAAATACGAGTTCATTATTTGGAATATTTGAATTAATTTATAAGCTTATCTAGCTATGGTATCGAGCAAGATCTTGGGCCTTATTTATGATTCGCCTTGATAACAATTAAATTAAACCACAAACTCTTAGCTGAAGTATGAATTTGAAATTTTTTATATTTTTAAGTAAAACTCAATATATAAACTTTACGATTTATCCAGGAATAATTAGTTTAATTTAATTAAGCTTCTCGATAGATTATCTGACCTCTAAAGTAAGGTTTTTGAAAGAAAAAAATATCAGAGAATGTAAGAATTTCTTTGCTTTTGGCACATTTGCACATTTCAGAGTTTCTTTAAAAAACACGAAAATTTAAAAAAAAAAACATAAGTATTTAGAATAAAAAGTGTAACCAAAGAAAAATAAAATAAACTTAGAAAAATTTTTGACCAAAATAAGCCTCAAAAGTTAAAGATAAGATTTCATTGTTGCTGGGCTCATAAAATTATAAAATAAGTTTTAACTTAAGAACAAATTTCAGTTAATTGTATCACGTAAAGACTTCAATTGTACAATGGTATGGTTGACTAAAATGGAGTAATTTCGAATGATTTTACAGCTTATTTAACTGTTTAACACAATAGTAAAACTCAAACTGAACTTTTAAATAGTCTGACTCAGAACAGTTCACCCAATCGGTATATAAACGGTGGATTTCGCCCAGGCTCGTATGCTAGTTTCGTAGAGTCGACCCGCGCTTCTTAATGGACTATAGGCAATTTCTTGTAATATTTGTGCTTTGTATACCGCTGGGTAGAGGAGACTATGACTACACAAATTCTATTTTCGATAGTGACGAAGATGACAGAAACAACATAGACAATGACGATTATACTGAGTACATAACTGACATGGCCGCTGATAATACCGCCTTAATTCCTTTATTTGTGAGTCTTTCGAACTTTTACAAATACTTTAATAATATTTCTAATTTGTAGAAATTTATTTATTGTTGGTGGTGTCCTTCATGTTGCGTTCGAAATGACCCGAATGGATCTCCTCAGAAGTCTGTGAACGATCTACAATCCGCAGGCAAGTTATCCTTAGGAGGTGATCATTTAAAAAATATTTCTCTCTTAGAACTAAATGAGGAGCAAGAGGATTACAGTGCCGACGATCCCGACTGTGTCGAGGAATCTATCGACGACGATTACACCGCTGAGGGTCTCATGTCATCTCATCTCAACACGATATCTCCTATAAAAGTAAACAGTTGTAATTCTATTATTCATATATTTTAATATTTTTTGTATTTTTAGCGCTTTTTACACACAGTTCATTGTGCGTTGTGCCCGTCGTGTTCGCCCTGTAGACCTGCGATTGATTCATCAAACCTGAAACCCCCACCAAGAAAGTGCCGTAACAAATCTACAAAACCGTTAGAAAACATACCTCCAGAAAATATGAATCAAGAATATTCACCACAACCACCGAATATGGATCCAGAAAATGTGCCACTCTCTCCAATGTCCGTTCATCTAGAAAATGAACTCCCAGAAAATACACACCCTTCAGTAGATGAACTTCGGGAAATGATCGTCCCGAGAAATTTACCACTACCACAAAATATGGAAGAAAATGCACCTCCTCTCTCACCTATTCCATCAGAATGTGAACCTACTCCGCCAGAATGTGAACCTACTCCGCCAGAATGTGAACCTACTCCACCGGAATGTGAACCTACTCCACCGGAATGTGAACCTACTCCACCACCACCAGAATGTGAACCTACTCCACCACCACAAGAATCTGAACCTGAACCTGCTCCACCAGAATTTGAACCCCCTCCGCCAGAATGTGAGCCTACTCCGCCGGAATGTGAACCTACTTCTCCTCCTCCTCCTCCTCCTCCACCACCTCCTCCTCCTGAACCTACCCCTCCAGAACCGACTCCACCACCACCAGAATGTGAACCTACTCCACCACCACCAGAATGTGAACCTACTCCACCACCACAAGAATCTGAACCTGAACCTGCTCCACCAGAATGTGAACCTCCTCCTCCTCCTCCTCCTCCTCCACCACCTCCTCCTCCTGAGCCTACCCCTCCAGAATGTGAACCGACTCCTCCAGAATGTGAACCGACTCCTCCAGAATGTGAACCAACCCCTCCAGAGTGTGAACCGACTCCTCCAGAATGTGAACCGACCCCTCCAGAATGTGAACCAACCCCTCCAGAATGTGAACCAACCCCTCCAGAGTGTGAACCGACTCCTCCAGAATGTGAACCAACCCCTCCAGCGTGTGAACCTACTCCTCCAGAATGTGAGCCGACCCCTCCAGAATGTGAGCCCTTAATAAATTCACCCCAAGCAAATATTCCTCCTGCAAATCAAGCAAGAAGTATGCCAATCTTTGATTATTCAAAACCTTCAGGAAATGAAGGTAACGAAAATAAACCCTCAGATAGTTTAATCCCAGGAAAATTGTTCCTATCGCACGATCCTTCAATAGTTATTCAGTTAGTAATTGGGCAACCTTCCCATTAAATTCCAAAGTTGATCTGTCCTTTTATATGCATACAGCTTATTATATTTTAAAATACCATATAATGCACATAATACTGTTATAACAGCAATTTATGTAACAATTAATATCCCCAGAATATTGTTCACGCCTCTATAATCTGCTAAGAACGTAACAATGCTAGTCGGCGCTTTACAATACTTATATGGTATATTTTTAATTAATATAATAAAAAAATCGGTTTATTTTGGGGAACACTTAAGTTTCGACAGTAAAACGAAATAAATAAATCATTAATCTGCAACATATTGAATAATCAGGTGTAATTTGAAATGAATGGCATTTAATTTGGCAAAAATAAAAAAAAATATATATGTAATGTACATAATAAAGTTTAACTTGATCCGCAAAAAAACTAATTGATTTGATAAACTCAAGTAAGTTAGTTCATATTTACTTTACAATAAAACTTTGATTTGAATTTTAAAGGTTTTATACGATACAAGCTAATGCCCAGTGCGCTCTACTTCACCGAAACAAAATATGTTTTTTTTTTTCAAATTTGAATTTGAATGCCTGGAATTTGAAGGTTTTCTTTTAAAATTGCTAAAAATGTTCATTTCATGTGCCATGTCATGTCATTAGTTATATCATTTGTTATTCACTTCATAAAATGCACTAATTGCGTACTTATTTACAATGAATAGCAAAAATATTGATTATATTTGACGCGTTTTTTAAGGAACATTTTTTCAAACCTATTTTAAACCCTAAACCATCTCATACTCGAAACATATATATTAGCAAAATTTGAGCTCAATCGGTCCCGTAGTTTCGAGTTCTATACAATTCAGACAAACAATTGTTCTTTATATATACATATATATAGATTTTAAGACAGGACAGCCTGTAATGCCAATTATTGAACAAGGTTTCAGAAGTCTACAAAATGAATAATAAGACAGTAGTTGAGTAATTTATAAAAGTATATTACGGATTTAGGCAATCTAAAGCTCTAAGATGCATATTTATTATACATGCCATAAAGAATATTAATTATTTTTTCTCGGTGTAAAATCTGAATGAAATATGAAAGCAATGTATGGTTTTTCTTAAATTTATCATAGAAGATTTTTAAGCAAAATAACCATAGATCGTAGATTTGGCAACAATAACAAAGTGATGAATATGAAGTGACAAATTTGTTGGTAGTTTACCAAAACATTGTTGGGGAAATGAGGAAAATTGCAACGGAAAACTATATCAGTTTCCAGAGTTGTCAAGTTAAATATATCAGGAAATACATGTGACCGATTCAATGCTTTTTGCATAACCGTTACTTTTGATCCTAAACAAATATTTCTACAAAGTCCCATCTAAAACCATAAAGAGACCTCAAACTCAATTTATGTTCTGAACCTTTCTTTACATTAAAAGTTATTGAACAAACTATAGATTTAATGAACCAATAGCTAACATGTCTATATCTTATAAAACGAATAAAAGCTGGTCTTACTTTCTGGCTTATCTGCCTTTTCGTTGCCCACCCTGATAGCCAAACCAGAATCACTCTGTTGTTGTCCGTTAGTTGTTAATTTAATACCTCTATGCAGTTCCTTACCAGCTTAGATTCTAGGCTGTATGATACTAGCACCTTTAGCGCTGCCTGACTTGTCTGCTAGTACTCGGCATATATGGTATTTCGATTGCTGAGATTTCTGCTTGAGAAATAGATGTAATTTTTCCAAAACTGTGGAAATTTGGCAATTAGAATCATAGATCTGCATTGCAGAGACCACTTCTATGCTAGATCCATCCGTTAAGTTTATGTTTATGATTTGAAGAGTTTTTGAACCCTGTTGAGCAGGGTTATAGTTCTGTTTTAATTCGCCATAATATTGCTGCGTATGTATGTTCTTAACTAAGTGATCACTTAATTGCTTTCAACTTTATTAGAACATTTTGAGATAACAATCCGAAAAATTACAAATTTAATTTTCTTTTTGGTGCGCCCTCCAACAAAACTTAAATTATTGAGTCTGTTGAAGTTGCAACGAGCTTGTCCGAATCTTGTTGGCGTTCTGCTCGAAAAGGATTTAAGAGGATGACCTCAGAGCTCAAGTGGGCGGGGCCTTGTTGTTCCAATTGTTTTCTGTTCCATTTTCCTCCTTTTTTTGCATAAACTTCGACAGGACTATGTGACTTTGTGTCAACTGGAAAGTGTCTTTTCCGTTGAGTTTCTTACTGTGGATTCCTCCACGTCTCGTCCGGCTATCTGAAGAAGGCCGGGCGTGCAGGAACAAGTTGAACTTATCACATCCCATAGACGTGTCTAATTAAAAACTGTGTCAACTAGAAATGGTCAAGGGCTCGTGCCTAATACTAAGAAGTGCGGGGGCGAAGAGAACATCAAGAGTCACCACTCGAGCGTGCTTTTTTCCCCGGCTGCGACCCCAGGTATTCATCTGAGGTGCTCAGTCGGTGTGTGATTGTCATTTTTGCTTTCAGACTCTCAACTGCGCTCGCTCAAGTGTTCAAACAAAACTAAGCAAACTTATTTCAGCCAGGACATAACGAGTTCCTTCCCGGCGACTTTTGCATTTCGAGGAGCCTGGCATGACACGCAGGAGGAAGTGTGTGCACTCCTCTTGCACGGCCTTGGGAGCCATCTGCCTATAAATAGCCATTAAGGCTATAAAGGCGCTTCTGAGGCCACTGGAGACCATAACTCATGCGATATTAACAACAGAAACCGATTCGAAGTCAGCGGAATTGCTCTAAGTATGCGCCGGATTTATTTGGGCCGAGGGCCCGGGTCCCTTACTCGAACGGCGCATTTTTCTCGAAACTCGAACCCAACTCTTATAAATCAGCAATTGTCACCATTGTCGCGGCTCCATCGCTCATTCGGCGGCGGTGCCTGGGTCCCAACCCTCGTTCTGGATGACGGGCCACAGGATTAATAACTTGAAATTTGCGGAAAACTTTTGGCGAGTAAAGTGCATCGGGCGCACGGGCCTACCATCCCCGGTACTACCCCCTAGCAATTGGAGCAGGGACGCTCGCACGGCAGTGGGGCGGACAAGCGGCCGCAGCAACTAAAAATGTTGGCAAATTTTATGTAAAGGCCATTAAGTAAACAAATTCACAGTTTTTCCTACGAAACACAGGCCAGACCTAAGGAGAACTTTGACTGACTCTTGCGGTGCACTTTTCCAGGGGACGTAATCGTTCATTATCACGACACGCCGCACGAAAAGCGGCCCTTGGTTTCGGTGGCCGCGGCGGGTTCAGGCGGATCCAGTCGCCGTAATGACTGAAATTTCGCTCGGTTACGTGCTTATACGAATCTAATGAAACCTAGGTCGCCTCCGAAAAACTGCCTTTTAATTCGTTTGACGAATTATTTCGATTACGGGCCTCCAGTCACCAATGTGCGGTAGACTTAGGTCATATATGGAGCCTAGCAGGTATACCGATCTAAATCTTCACTCATTTTCGCGGCTTATCTTAATTATTAGCACCTCACCGAACAGGAAATCCGGCTTACAAATCGGCTTAGATGTCAGCTAATTTCACATCCATCTTGATAAGTTTGAAATTTTTAAAGCGAGTTAAACGTTTCATAAATTATAGCAAACACTTACTCATAGAGTCCACTCTACAAAAATAAATGCTTTATAACATTCCACAGTGTCGCAGGTAAACATTTTATTTTAAAATAATAGCTAAATTTAGAAAATAACATACAAGTTTAAAAGTATGTTATATATCTACTATTATATATGGTATCTAATAATACTGTGCAAAATAAATTAGATTTTTTCTCCGAAATATTAGCTTAACCATTTTTTGGGAACAGAACGATTATCTGAAGATGTATCCAAATTTCCGCTTTTATAAATAACAAAAAATAGGAAAAATTGTTAAGCACGTCATTAATTAATTAAATTTGTCAATATTTTAAGTTCAGAGGGAATTGACTTAATGCTCGTTTCGATCAAGAAAAACGCATTTTTTAACTTCTCTTAAAGTATAAACCGTTTTCGACTCACCATTAAAATGGCTTGCAAATGGAATGCAACTCCTCACATTAAAGTACAAGCAACCGTAGATCGTTTTCAATATAGAAATATCTAAATATCTTAAAAAGGATTATTTGTTACTTAACAACGAAGAAAAAATGCTTTTGCAGTGGATCTTCCAATAATACAATGGACCCAAAACACATTTTAAAACTCGTGAATGAGTGGTTTAAAGTAAAAGATATTAACATTTTGTACTGAATCCTACCGAGAATTTATTTTAACTTTTAGCAGATTAGAGAATTTATTTTAACTTTAGTTAGCAATATGGATATGGTTATGGTTATAACTTAAAATCGTCTTCTTTTCATGAAGTGTTAATTTTTTAATATCTGCGTTTATTTATTAAAATACTTCCCTTTCGTTTAAAAATTTCTACAAAATTATAATAAGATGTATTGGGAATTCTGTTGCGTAATTTTCCACCTTTCGGACTGGTAGCATTGATTCTGTTTAGGTACGAGTCAGTTTTTATATTTTGATAGTTACCATTCTCTGTTAAATAAATTACTCTTCTCTGTTATTGTAAATTACTCAACATACAATCTTTTGATTGTAGACTGCAATGGATTTTTTTTTTACAATTGTCTTCAAGTGCCTTCTAGAGTTCTACATACTGAAAAACTACGGAAAATTACAAAAATATTATAAATCCACAGTATCGTGATATTTTCGAAAATAAAATATTAGCCATATTAGGGACGAAGGATAACTATAATCCTGTAAAAACAGTTTTGAAATATGTTAAAGTGTATAGGGCTTCTTATTTTAATAATTCGCAGCAATGTTATAAAACGAAAAGAATCGTTATAGCGTAGATTGAAGTTGCTTACTAAAATAGGAAAAATATTCTTGTCACAGATAAGCAGCAGCAAAAAACTTTCGAGCGAAGCATTTGTGTCGTATAATGAAATTGTTAATTTACCCGAACAACCTTTCTGAAACCAAAAAAAAAAAAAAAAAACTGCCCTCCAGAACTAAGGGCCGAAGCGAATTCAATTTAATTCGAGTTAATGCCGGCGTGTTCATTTTGGCCGAGCAGTGCGGAATCGGGCGGTAAATTAAGCCCAATTTATCCACTTTTAAAATTGTAAACTTTTTGGCGCTAATTGGGGCTTTTAATTATGAATTTTTGCAATCCTGTCCGGAGATGTTCCGGTCGAAATTACTTATGACAGCCAGACATAATTCTATTACTCCATCAAATAATTTCCGTAAGCCCAAGAAGTCACCTCTGGCCCCTGGCAGCCTCGACCCGCCGGCGGAGGAGCTGTTATTAATTTCAAAAAATCCGTTCACGTACAAGTGGCCGAGACACGTTCTACATACCTCCGGCGGGGACTTCCGAAAAAAAAGGCCACAGGCCATCATGGCGAGGAGCAGCTTCCTGCCCGAACGCCATCCACTTATCCTTGCGCCGCACATATGGCCACATCCAGCCGATCCCGGGGACCCGGCAAAAAACTCCTGCGACAGCGAAAAAGTCCAATGGACCCGGCTCATACATAGATGCAATTAGTTGTTATAAATTGGTTCCGGTCGAGGCTCTATGATACATGGCCCCGTGTTGACGATTGTGGGCGGCCTCACGTGCTCCTTTCCTTACGGGGGCGTCTCTAATAAATTCCAGACGCTGCCAGGGACCGACAAAGATATCGGCGACCACCCACGTTCACCTAGCCGGGGCCAGGTCTCGATTGATCCAAAAAATAATTAAAAATGAATGAAATCAGCTGCCAGGAATGTAACGGAGGCATCATGGGTCCCGGAGTCGGATCCGGCTCTGGGAATTTCGGGAAGCACCCCAGAGCCTATTTCTAGCTGGGAGCATCTTCTTAGCTTCCCCCAGTCGTAGACATTTTCTGTCGCTATCGACTCCACATGTAATCGTTTATGCAAAAACGGTCACATCAGGACTTTCAGGAGATCACGTATTCAATACATTTCTTCCATTATATGAGGTGCTCCGCTCGACTCGGTCGGCCCCAGTCCCCGGCCACAGAGCACTCTGCTGTATGCAAGGCGCTCCGCTCCACACAGGAAAGATGACGTCCTGTAGGACGCCGCCAACGACGACGACGACGACGACGACGACTACGACGACGGTCTTGGCAAAGAGCTGCAAGGAGTGAAATTGCCACTTTCTGTTGAGATTTTTCCACACACGGACGGGCCGCATCAAGTGTGCAAGCTCGGGGATAGTGGGATATGCTCAATGGAGTAGAAGGACACCTCATATGCTCTTTGGGTCCTTTGACGGTGCCCACATCGGTACACATCCTTGTTGTTCCATCTTGATCCGCTCAGATATTCCCTTTTATGGCTGTGGACGCACATAGTATTAGTTATGTAATTTCAAATTGCTTTTTTCGTTGTCGTGCTCGTTTTCTACCTCCCAGCGATTAGGAGTGGACGACAGACCTCGAGATGCTCGACCTGGACCAGACAGATTGGTCGATGTCGATGTCGTCGTCGTCTGGCACCGTGTGGGGGGGGATCCGTGGCAAGTGGATGCGTGGAATTTGGGTTGCGTGTTTTGCAAAATGCCGACAAGGCAACCAGAAGATTTCTTTTCAAACGTTTTTAGAACTTGTACCCTGTCACAAATCTCCAGATACAAAAATTTTATGTTATCGAATTTTTTGATTATGAAAGTAACAAAATATATTGAACTAAAGTCTCATATTTAATTAAACGATTTATTATTTTATTTAAAGAAGTTCTGAAGATACAATCGGAGAAAAAGTAATAATTTATAGTGAAATTAATAAAATATAGCGTATCATCTGCATTTTGAATAACTAAAACGTTTTCATATCTTAGATAAAGTGTTACGCAATAAGTTAACAACGTTGCTTCCAAATTAGATTTGGTTAGGTTAAGGTGGCTGTACAAGGCACAGTTCGGCCGGAAGAGCCCTGCTGTGATACCACTAGATGAAACCCTAAAGTGATCCGTAGAATCATTTGAAGCTTCTAATGAAGCGTTCCAAGGCCCTGACATTCATCGAGCTCAGATCAGAAAGGTCATCCAAGAAAGTTCAGCCCAGATTTCGAGATCTACTATTAAAAGAATTACTCAAATTTGAAACTATTATTAAATAAATTTATTGCATGTCTTAAACAAGTTTAATTTATTTTTCATAGTTTTTTTTCATGTACGCCATGATTCAAACTGCATTTGCAGCTTTGTCTTCAAATATCTCACATGCTATGAATTGCAGATTGAAGGGAAGATTTCTTCCTATTTGAGAGAATTCGACTTTTTAAATTCGCAAAATATCAACCTACCATTTATGATATTGATCAGCGAATAATTAAAAGCCTCCCTGAAAAAAATATGTATGTAATTATATATGAGTATATATTTGTATATATAACTAAATTCCACTCTAGAGAACGAATTTCTCTAATTTCTAATTAGTTCTAAATGGACACGAGTAATCTTCTGTGTTACATGCCTTACATTATCTTCCTAGGGCATTCCCTACCTAGTTATGATTATTTAGTACCTAAATTCTTTCTTATTATTTAATTTTTTATTTAAAAAAAAAATTACATGTACTCATATTTTGCAGATAGCTGTATTGAATAATAATAATTCGTAGAATTTAATGAAAAAGTGGGCTTACCCTACTTTTGAAATAAACCTCATATACATACACGTATATATGGTATATAAATTTTACCAACTCTTTCAATAGAAAACTAGTTTAACCATTTGTGGTAGACGTGATATTCTTGGTGGGCCTAAAGTGAGAACCACATGTCCGACACGTTTTGGCTTCATGTAAAAGCAACCGACGCACAAATCGTCGGCGATTCAATATTTCTAGTGTATTATATTCGAATTGGATTTATTTACAAATCATTCCTAAAAGGAAGCCTCAGTTGCCAAGTAGCCAAGTCATTTTTATAGCGTTCAGGTCAAAAGAGCACGCTGGCACTAGTTTTGTAAATTGCCATTATTTTATTGGAATGAAGAGTTATTGCAAACGCGAATATTTTTATGGCATTGGGTTTCCTTATTTAGCATTTAAAGTCATTATATTAAAACTAAGCATAAATAAACTAAAACTTCCATAAAAATGTTTATAAATATATTATTCCAATGCAATTGGAGAGTAAATTATTTAACTAAGGATAATCAACTCTTTTGATATTAAAATCAAAATCATCGCGAACCACAGCTGAATTTACTATTGAGTCAATAACACTAAAATCTATTTTTTAAATTATTGTGCAAAACAATTAAATATAAATTAATTAAAGATTCAAAACACTTGTATCTGCACGATTTACTACAAAAATGTTTATTTTTACTGCATTAACTCACGCAAAATTCCTTTCTAGAAATCATAATTCTCAATTTAGTGTAGACGTGTTCTTTTTAATATAAAATATAATTTGTCAATAAGTTTGTTTATTTCATAAATGTGTTTTATTTCAAAAATTATATATAGCATTGAGTTTAACATCCAACGTTTTTTATCTTGTTAGGACATCATCAGGGCTCTCCTTATATTCAATGGCTTGGTTGGTAATAAAAATAATGATTTTCGTGGCATAAAAAGCAAGATATTTTATTGAAAAAGGACTTCATAAATTTTATAAATTTTTAATGTAAAAACTGCGCTTGCATATATATGTAAATAAGTTTTTACATTGAATTTATAGCATTTTTATGAAATTAATGAGTAAACTTTCTTCTCTTCGATGTAAATCGAACGATAGCGCTCTCCATTCATAGTTAAGGCTCCTCCTTCTTTATTTTTGAAAAAAATATGGTCCGATAATGCCACCGTACTATAAACCGTACCAAACAGTGAGTTTTTCCGAATGTAATGAAGATTTATGAACCATTATTAACAAATGTGCCTCAACATATTTTACTCGAACTGCTCTTTAAGTAGCAACAAAACTTCTCCAATTTTGATAGAATGTTTGGACGATTTTCAAACTTTGTGGCAACATGAACTTGTTCATGGTAAAATGGGAAACCTTACACAATTCACACCAGATATTAAAAATTCATCCATAAACATGGCCGCTATGAACTGCTAAATTCCTATAATCCATATTGGTAAACTCTTTACTAGAAAATTGTATGACTGGTACAAAAATTTTAGATTTACTTTCAACATTTATTACAGTGTTATTGATCTTATTTTCAAAAATTTTTTTATGGTGAAATTATAGCAACGTCTTCAAGGAAGATTTCGGTGAAAGTTGAAATGGCTGCAGCTGTAGCCTTTGTTATATAAACAGAAAACCAACGGAATAATTTCTGTAGTATTATTGTTAATATGATTTATTTATTTATTTATTTATTGCAGGTCTGTTCAAAAAGTAACCCGAATTTTGAATTTCCGCGGGCTACATATATTCGATTTTTTTTGTGGCGTTATGTTAGTACTCATGTCCCTCACTTATGCGGACAAGCTCGGCTATTTTGAATGTTCAGTTATTTTTCTTGAATGTGTTTTGGCTTGTCTTAAATTTTTGCCTATTCCAGAAAATGGATTAAGGAATGAGTACCAACATAACGCCACAAAAAATTCGAAAATCGAATATACGTAACCGGCGGAAATTCAAAATTCGCGATACTTTTTGAACAGACCTCGTATGCTCCCTTTGAATACAAGAAATATTAAATAGTACGCAAAAGAAAAAATTCGTATAGAAGAACTGATTGTAGGTACCTGATGAGGAAAACAATGTGAGAAATAATAGTAAAATTGTATGTGAAAAGTAGCGGTTAGGGTTAAGTTCAGTGTGAATTTACACCCAATGGTTAGAGTGTATCTTTTATTCTATTCCAGCAAAAACTCCTTCTATTCTTATGATAGAGTTTAAAAATGTTCTCCAAAATTATGACCTTTCTGATAAAACAAGCACTTTAAGCTTTCCTTCCCAAAAATTGCAGACAGAGGTACGCAAAGCAGTAAACCGCTTTTCCCGGCTGATGGGAAACATATGATTTCTTGGAGACTCCTTGGGCAGCTCCATTTTTCAAAGCTGCGAGCCAAAAACGCCTCGAAAGTTTAAACAAAACCGATAACTCTTACCTGTGCAGGTGAGAGAGGCGATGGGGAGCTGGTAAAACGTCGCCGGAAGGAGCAGAGGGTAATTTCTCCCATTATTCACGTGGATGAGACGTAAGCACGAAAGTGGCGTCCAGCAACTATCCCGTTGATGAATTGTTTTTTGATGATGACAGGTAATAGTTATTTCCATAATATCCTCCAGCATTTATCATTTTTATTTCTCACCCTGTGCGGCACCCGTGATGACAGCCACTTCTTACCTTGGGCTGTCTGCGACTCACGGGGGAATCTCGCACTGAACACATGCACCTCGGGGCAGAAAAAAAAAGGCCCGAGTCGGCCAAGGAAAAAAAAATCAGAAGAAGGAGTTAAATGTCAGGACAAAAGTCATTTTTCAGAAAAAATGAGGAGCTTGGAATGCAGGCGGCACGGGCAAGAGTCGAAATGAAAAACACACACATTTAGGCAAATTATATGTTTTTGGAAGAGGTCCTGCCCTGGGCACACGCCTTGCCCGTCCCTTCCTTCGGATGGGTCACGGCGGGCCTAATAATACGATTTTTTTTTTTTCACATTTCGTTCGGCGCACTCAATTTCTTCCTGTTTGCAGGATATCACAATTTTTCTTGGCTTCAAGGAGCCGCTCGAAATAGAAAACTAACACTATAATTTTTCATAAATAATTTATTCGCCGTGGAAGCCCATTAATCGTGCCCGTTCCGCCCAGTTTTCCTCTGTCAGCCTCTCTCTGGAAGCATTCACCTGGGTGCTGGCGGACTCCGCCCCACCGGCCCCACCACCAGTCCGTACTTTCGACGGATTTCGGATTTTTTTTTTTTTTTTTTTTTGCCTTCTCAATTTTTATTTTTTTGTTTTTTTCTCGAGCCCCCTCCACGATTTTTATTTGAATTTCAATTTATTCGCCGCTTTATTTATGGTTCGACTGCCGGCTGTTTTTATGCAAACTCCTCTCGTCGGCGAACGAAAACGACAGAAATTATGTTGAAATAACTGAGAACATGATTGTCGATTTGCATGAAAAAGTGCAATTTTTTACGGCGACAGTCCACTCGGCGCGGTGCGATCCCGCGCTGTTATTAACATTTGTTTACATCCCGCGCGACGTGTGTGCTCCCCTATATCCCCGGCTCGAAAATACTCAGTAAAACTGATTTATTAAGGGAAATAGCCGCCGTTTGATGAAATTAGGTTTATGGAACTATATTTATGTCTTCCCGGACTGCAACGCTCACGATTGAGTGGGCCCCTAATGAAATTGCAGTCATCACGATCAAGTAGAAAAGGTGGACAGCGAATAAGCCAAATTAAATGCCTGCTTGGATGAAGTTAACAAGTTCTCATCGTGATTTTTATGTTTAATTGCAGCAATGTCCCGAGATATTTGTGCAAGGATGATAGGCAATTACTACGTATCACAATTTTTCAACCTATTAGAAGTGCTTTGAGGCGCACTAATTCCCTTTACCTTTAAGGGCTCACACATCCACCCAGAATTTCTGAAGAATTATTTTAGAATTATTTAAAATGTCCATTAGGTAACGAAGATATGAAAATTTAATTTAGCTTCGCAGGTGGCAATCTTTAAACACTTTTTTCTTGAGACAATCTGCACGATAACTGGAAGAGTTTTCGACGATTTTTATGCTATTTTTGCTTAAATTTAATGAATTAAATTCTACCATATATAGTCTATCAAACCATTTTGTCGATATTTAATGTTTAAGAGTTTGAAAACAAACGAAATTCAATGATGAAAAATGATTTTTTTCGAAATTCAAAAATTTGACTCCATTGACTATGGCTGTGTTTTTTTCACACGGGATATTTTGCACTTACTTGAAATTTGTATGCTGCATTTTTAATTTCATGCATACCATATACTAATGAAAAAAATCCATAAAAATAAAAATAGCTTTACAGTTTTACTATATTACTGTAAAACTTTATTGTAAAATGTGATATAGATATTAGAAAACTGTTACTTAAGCAATTCTTAAATATGAAAAGGATTGTTACATGCTTCATAAATTTATAATATAAGTAAAGGTAAACTGGACTAAAAAAGAGTAATTTCGCATTGTTTTACAGCATATAAACTTTAACTGCTTACAACAGTGCTTAAACTAAAGTTTCAGTTAACTTAATTCAGAGCAATCACTCCATCCATCGGTATATAAACGATGTTTTCATAGTCATAGTCTTAGTTATAGACATATTCCAGCTTCGTAAAGTCAACTCGTAGCTTTTTCAAATATGGACCAAAGACAGTTCCTTGTATTATTTGTGATTAACATTGCCCCAAATTGTTTAGGAAATGCAATCGGTTACAGATATACCTACAGCAATGAATGCAGGCCTTGGATTCCTTTGGTGGTAAGTGTTTATGTTATTCATAATGTTACAGTTTTGTCCGATGAGCGGCTGGTTGGAAAAACTGAACGGTTTGCCTCCGCTTATGTCCCACAAATTAATTTTCAATTTTTAAGAATTAAGAAAAATTGGTCGGCTGTCGATTTGGAACACCAAGTATAATCTCATCAATGTGGCTAGGCTTCATGCTGTTGCCACAGACGTCACGATCATGTGAAACAAAAGTCAGTGCCTACATAGGCTGGATTAAAGCTCCATAGGTGAAGCATAAGCGAAGGAAAACTTTGAAGCAATAATTTTGTCAGTTATTATAATAATATTGTGATGTTTACAGTCATTTGTATATTGTAACTTGTGCCCTTCATGTTGCGTATGTTCTAAAGGAAGCAACGAAGGCAATTCAGAAGAATCAGGAAGTTTGTACTATGAAGAATCAGAAAGTTCGTCTTCCAAAGAATCAGGAAATTCGTCTTCCGAAGAATCAGGAAGTTCATACTATGACGAATCAGAAAGTTCGTCTTCAGAAGAATCAGAAAATTCGTACTATGAAAAATCAGAAAGTTCGTCTTCCGAAGAATCAGGAAGTTCGTCTTCCGAAGAATCAGAAAGTTCGTACTATGAAGAATCAGAAAGTTCGTCTTCCAAAGAATCAGGAAATTCGTCTGCCGAAGAATCAGGAAGTTCATACTATGACGAATCAGAAAGTTCGTCTTCAGAAGAATCAGAAAATTCGTACTATGAAAAATCAGAAAGTTCGTCTTCCGAAAAATCAGGAAGTTCGTCTTCCAAAGAATCAGAAAGTTCGTACTATGAAGAATCAGAAAGTTCGTCTTCCGAAAAATCAGAAAATTCGTACTATGAAGAATCAAAAAGTTTGTCTTCCGAAGAATCAGGAAGTTCGTACCATGAAGATTCAGAAAGTTCGTCTTCCGAAGAATCAAAAAGTTCGTACTATGAAGAATCAGAATGTTCGTACTACGAAGAACCAGAAAGTTCGTCCTACGAAGAATCAGCAAGTTCATCATTCGAAAGATCAGCAACTTCGTCCTCCAAAGAATTAACAATTTCGTCCTCGGAGAGAGCAAAAAATACGGCCTCTGAAGAAAAAGAAAGTATATCCACCGAAAGAACAAAAACTATATCAGAAGGCGCAGGTAATGCGCTGTCCAAAGCTTCAGAAAATCCAAAATATAACAATTCTACAAATAATTCCCTTGAAGTTTGCGAGCCCGCAAAAAGCTCGAACGGAAGTAATGTGTTCCCTGAAAATGCGTCCCCACAAACAATTCCTCCACTACAACAATTGCCTCAAAATTACTCGTCTGACAGCAGTATAGCTCCAGGAAATGTTCCCACAGAAAATGTGATCCAAGAAAATTTACCGGAAGAAAATGAGTTTTCACAAAATTTGTCTCCAAAATTCTCGCACGGCAGTAATGTACCATCTCAAAAACTTCCTGCTGAAAAAGTGCTCTCACAAGATATTCCCGAACAAGATTATTTACCACAACAAAATGGTCCTACAAAATTGTCCCTCGAGATAAGTTTGACCTCAGAAATTGTGAACCCAGGACATTTGCCTCAAAAATTCCCGCACGACAGTAATGTACTGCCTCAAAAAGTCCCTGCCGGAAAAGTGCTCTCACAAAATGTTCCCGCACAAGGTTACTTACCACAACAAAATGGTTCTACAAAATTGTCGCCCGAGATAAATTTGTCCCCAGAAACTGTTCCCTCACAAATTGTAAACCCAGAAAATTTGCCTCCAAAATTCCCATACGGTGGTAGTGTACTGTCTCAAAAAGTTCCTGCCGAAAAAGTGCTTTTACAAAATGTTCCTGAACAAGATTATTTACCACAAAAGAATGATCCTGCAAAATTGGTGCCCGAGATAAGTTTGTCCCCAGGAAATGTTTCCTCAGAAATTGTAAACCCAGAAAATTTCCCTTCAAAATTCCCTCACGACACTACTGCACCGCCTCAAAAAATTCCCGTCGAAAAAGTGCTTTCACAAAATGATCCCGAACAAGATTATTTACCACAACAGAATGGTTCTACAAAATTGTCGCCGGAGATAAGTTTGCCCCCAGAAACTGTTCCCTCAGAAATTGTAAACCCAGAAAATTTGCCTTCGATATTCTTCGAAGAATCAGAAAGTTTGCCCTCTGAAGAATCAGAAAGTTCATCCGTCGATGGATCAGAAACCTCGCCCTCAAAGGAATTAACAATTTCTTCCTCTGAAAGAGCAAACAATACGACCTCTGAAGAAAAAGAAAATATGTCCACCGAAAGAACGAAAACTACATCATTGGAAGGGGCAGGAAATGCGCTTTGCAAAGCCACAGAAAATCCAAAATATAACAATTCTACAAATAATTCCTTCGAAGTTGCGATCACCGATGTCGCGCAAGCTCAAAATTGGCTTCAACCGGTAAAAGAGCCTGCAAAAAGCTCGATCGAAAGTAATGTGGTCCCTGAAAATGCTTCCGTCGAAAATGTGTCCCCACAAAACATACCTTTACAAAATGTGCCCCCGCAAACTATTCCTCCACTACAACAATTGCCTAAAAATTCCTCATCCGACAGTAATATAGCTCCAGAAAATGTCCCCTCAAAGAGTGTGAACCTAGAAAATTTGCCTCCAAAATTCCCGCACAACAGTAATGTAGCGCCTCAAAATGTTCCCGGCGAAAAAGTGCTCTATGTACAGCCTCAAAATGTTCCCGCACAAGATTATTTACCATTACAAAATGTGCCTACAAAATTGTCGCTCGAGATAAGTTTGCCTCCAGGAAATGTTTCCGCAGAAATTGTGAACGCAGAAAGTTTTCCCACACAAAATCGGCCCTTACAAAATGATCCC
This sequence comes from Philonicus albiceps, assembly GCA_963969385.1. Classification (NCBI taxonomy): domain Eukaryota; kingdom Metazoa; phylum Arthropoda; class Insecta; order Diptera; family Asilidae; genus Philonicus; species Philonicus albiceps. Next base: position 34,008,783 of record OZ017773.1, read on the forward strand.
CTACAAAATTATTTGTTACTAAAAAATTTGCCTATAAATATCTCGCACGAGAAACGTTCGCCTTCAGGAAATTCTCCCACAGTTTTGATTGCGTTCTCAGAAAATTTGAATCCAAAATTCTCAAACAACAGAAATGTTCTTCCACTGCAAAATTAGCCTGCAAAGTCGACACCCAAAAATAGTTTGGATCCAGGAAATGTTTCGGCGGAAACAACGATTCCAAAAAATTTGCACCCACAATATGAGTCCACACGAAAATGCCCTTCAACACACACGCACGACAGTAATGTGCTCCGAGAAAAAATCGACACAATCCACTAAGAAAGGAAAATCAACAAAATCGGTACAATCAAATTGTAAACCAACATACCCACCAAATTGTAGTCCAGTGTATCCACCACATTGTAGTCTAGTATACCACGATTCATGGTACCTAAGACGCTGTATTCTAAGGTACTCTAAAACCAAAAGATATCCATTCTGTAGACCCCAATATTCACCAAATTGTTTCCCAGTATATCCAGATGATTGTTATCCGTCACATTGTATTCCAATGTTTTCGGACGAGAGTGCCCAGTAGAACAAATAAATAATAAAGTTAGATAAATAAAACAGGTTTTTAGGACGTTATTTCAAATCGAAAATCTATACTACTTTCTCATAACCCGACTTTTTTTGCCAAGAGATTTACTTTGCAGAAAAAACTTCTACCAGATATCGAAAAATTAAGAGTAGCAGTTATATCACCATACACCCGAAATTTATATATTAAATGCAACTTTGTCTTTGTAATAATTTTAATATTGGTGCTTAAAAATTCCAAGTGTCTATATTCAAAATAATTATGTAATTGTATAAAAATACTTTTTGGATTTCATAATTTTGTTTTAAGAGGACAATTAATGGTGTATCTTAACGGCTATCATATTAAATTTGGCCTTGTTGGGTTCTTCTCTTTCAAAATTATTATTATTAACTCTATGTTATATTAGGATCTACTTAAAAATAATACGTAATCTTTTTAGATTAATTTGAAATTTTAGTACAAGAACTTAGTGTGAAGGTATGGTTAAAAATAAGTCATATATTATAATTCCCTGTGTATAGCAATAGATATTTAAACAAATCAAAATAAATTATTTTATACTTTTTAAGTCTTTTGAAGTTTTAACCAACTTTGCAATATGTATAAATATCTTCTTTATTTTATATGTGCTACGCAATATTTCGATTTTTTCTGAGCCGATTTTTACTTATTTTTATTTTTGTATTTAAAAGGGTATAATTATGGGACAATCTATGTAAACTAGGTACAGGTGTGGTAATTTAAAATAGCGAATTCAGAATGAGGTTTCTCAGTTCATTGAAATTTCATAAAAATATGGAGGCTTTGAAGTCCGTTCACCTTGGAACTAAATTCAAACTTGATATCCAATTTCGTAAAAGCTAAAAGGGACCTCAATATGATTAAAATCTTACTTAAATCTCTCCAAACCGCCTATATGGGCGGTGTTCAATTTTAGAAAGGGCGCGCCAAATTAAAGATGATGGTACATCTAAGCAATTTTTTTTTGAACATTTAAACAGTTAGTAAATTAGATATTTTAATGATTTTTCCTCTAAAACTGAATTTTTAGGATGTATTTACAAAAACCGTGGTATATTAGTAACTAACTGTAATTCTGGTGAAACTCACTGGATAATTGGAAAGTGGTTTTGTAGGTTTTCCTTGAAGTTAATTGAAATTCTAGTGATATTCCATAACCATGATAACCATAGCATTTCTAGTTGCATATTACAAATATTCTAGAAAATGTTGCCAGAAATATTTATAATTGTTTATTAAAAGTAATTTTGAAGAGTGTTCTCTACGCAAAAACAGCGATAATGGCAATTTTTCATTGAAGTTAGAATGTGTTTTTAAGACAATGTCAATACTTGCAATATAAATATGTGTCGACATAAAGGATAAAGGATATCGAAATATTATGTTTTAATTTAGATTTTTCAGTAAGTTTACATTTGAAGTGTGGATACTAGAACTATAGGAAAACTAACACATTCCAATGACTCTAAAATAAGTGCAGAAGTGCTTAAAGTTTTTCTGAATATGGCCTCTTATTTTTCGCTTGTTCCTTGCATGTTTAACTAATTTCGTAAACGAAATTTTTCACTCAAGTTGGATTTCTCATAAAGATCAAAGGTGAAGTTTGACTATTTTTGTAATCTACCTTTAAATATACAAATATTGGATTTGTATTAATCATTTTGTAAATTTAGTTTTCCCCCTTATTATTTTAAATTCTAAATATATCACTTGAATTTTTGCTATAGGTGATATATTGAGTTGAATTGTAGACAGGGCATATTAAGTTGGGCAATTAAATGTGAAATCTCCGTACCTACTTAAGAGTTACTGTAGTATTAATTGTACATATTGAATTTCTAGCAAAAAAACCACTAGAATTCAAAACTATTGTAGATACATACTTCAGTACTTTTTTCAAAATTTCTAATGAGTTTTACTAACAGCAGGCAGGCAGGGCTTCTTGGTTTTCTAGTTATATTCCCTAGAAAACCACTGAATTAAACTAAAAATATTGGAAATTATTGCAATAGAATTTTAATGGTTCTCAATCGATTTTGAACTGCATAGCAGCCAACCAATTCTATTTTAGATTCACTGTATTCTAAGTGAGGGAAAATTTAGAATGTATATTAACAACAAATTTCAAATATCATAGAATTTCGAGTATTGACACTATAGAAAAGTTCCCGTCGAACAAAAGTGACATAGTTTTAATTATTTGCGTAATCTAAAGGATAAATTACATAAAAGCTCATGAATACTTAGAATATATAACATAAGGAAATATCTCAATTTCAATTTAAGATGTCATCCCTAAAAACAAATGCGGGGATATCCGAAATCAGGGACATCCGGAAACATCTCCTTTGCAATATACGAATATTTTTCACATTCTTCTCGTCCCTAGAACGGCATGAAGGGGTCACATACATCATGTGCTTTGTCAAACTAAACCCACCCATACACGCACACTGGGGAGCACCTGAATTTTCCACATCGCCACCGAGGATTTCCTCTGCCCACATATTTATTAAGCTGTCACTGTGAGTGTTCTTATGGCGAAATTTTCATTATCAGACGATATTGTTTATGGGATGCCATTACACTATCTGAAGTGGAAGATCTCTCTTCCACCCAAATTCGGCCTTTTTGATCGGCGCGGCTGCTTGCCCAATATCAACGTATCAGCCGGGCCAATAAATAATACTATGCACGGAACGTCCAGCCGATGGGGCCCGGCCGGCGCTCTGGGGCTCCGGAGACAGCAATGGATACAGCCAGAACATATCGGCCGCCCGATAATACATCCCGACAGATGAATGAGGGATTTATTCAGAAAATGTGTAACAGGCCATCAAATTCAAACCGTTCACGATCGGGGGTTATTGTTAGTTTATTTATTGTCGGGGGATGTAGAGCGGCGCTCCGACGACAGTGGACCCGGTCTATACCCGGCCCGGACGCTGATGGTGGCGCCTTGTTACAGGTGGGCTGTTCCCGTGTATGATTGTGGTCCGGACAGAAATTCCGAACAATTAAATCACTTTGATGGTGATTTGGATTAATTTTCCTGCTCGTTACTAACCAGCGTACGATTAGTACTAGAAATCTTTTGACTGGCTCACACAGTCACACTTTGAACTTTTCTAAACATTTTTCTTACAGGATTTAATTTTTAAAAATGCATTCTCCTGGGAGGTTACCTACGTAAGGCATTTCTGTGAAATTTGACTAAGGAAAAGTATTTTTAGTTTTAAAACTTGCTCCATGAATTGTCATGAATGAGCATCTGAAGGAAAAATATAATACAAAATTATTAAAAACTATTGAAATATTCCCTTAAAGTTATTTTATTCATAAACGAATTTATGTGCTACAATATATATGTACATATACGTATAACTTTCATGGAAGTTGTTACTCGACGCGATATTTGATACATATGTACCATATGTTCCTAGAAAATTTTTATAAAACATACATAGAAATTTTTATTAGAAATGAAAAGCTGTGAGCCTTAAAGAATTTTGTTTAATTTAAATATTGAGCACAAAATTATAACAATACAAGAAATTGTCTTGTACACGTTCGAATTCCAACTGATCACAAATTATTCTTATAGTAGTCAGCTTCCTTTTATATTCTGCATAAAATTTCCTTAAGACTACACCTACTTTTTAAAGAGACAAATAAGCGCGTTTTTATTTTATTGAGATTCATAGCACTACCTCTTAAGACTTATAAGGCTTTTATTACGATCGGCGCGATAGCCTGACTGTAAAACAGATTATGCGCAGAATTTCTTCTTCTTATGGTTTAATTTAATTTCATAAAAACAAAATTCAATAATAAATAAAATTCAAACGAAAATACGAAATTTTAAACGAATAATTTATTTCGATATTTCGACAACCGCATTTATACATACATTTGAATAGCTACCTTAGTCTATTTAGTACTATTTCTACAGTGTAGATTTATAATTAGAGATATCAGATTAGCAAATATTAAAATTTGACTACAAAAAATAGGATGCGGCGCAAACACGACCTTGCCAAAAAAAAAGGAGATCGGCAGAACAGGGGTATTGAAAGAAGAAGGATACTCTTTGAGGAAAATCACTCGTAGAACTAAATGAAACACAAATGTAGTAGATCTACAAAGATATGGAATCTGCTACAAAGCCACTATAGAACGACAACAGAGGAAAATTTTGCCACCTGCTTCAAACTCTTCGAAATCTGCCCGTTAAATTGGGTAGTAAGTAGGAGTCTCAACCAGTGTATGGACTGTGTGGCGAATTATTAAGGCTAGTCCCGCCATGAGACGTTTTCGGTTAAAACAAAAATCAGCTCTTATATAACGCCACCAAAGTGCTTGCTTAGAATTTGCCAGAAGTCTCATCAGTTGAAAACAGAAGTTCAGTAGTGTAGTATTTACTGATGAAAATCACTTCTAGACTATCGTACTATTTTCATGAGAGAATATCGGCTTTTGAGTCGACATCATAGCTTACAAGGATCACTTATAATATAGGGAGCAATCACTTATGACGGCTCTTTGCAGCTTATAATACTAACTGGAAAACAAGATGCTGTAAAGTACATTAGCTATCTTCAGCGACTTTTCAATATGACCAAGCAGCTATCCATACCGCTCGCCAAATAACAGAGTGATTTCCAGATTTAAACATTATAGAAAATGGGGAACGTTATCGCAACACGTTAACTTGTTTTTTGTGGCTTAAATTGAAGGAATTGGATGCCAAAGACCTTTGGTTTCAACAAGACGGAGCGACATTCCACACAAGTTGTGCAACACTCCACTTATTGTCAACCAAATTTGCCGTTCCCTTAATTTCAAGAAATTCTGAAATTCTTATCCATCAAGAAACCCGAATTTAACACCATTTGATTATTTTTTGGGGGGTTATTTGAACGGTAAGATGTATGCTAATCATCCATAAACAACTTAACAATTTAAAAGCAACATTCGAGCTAAAATTGAGGTCATTGATCCGCTTTTATTGGAAAAAATCATCAGAAATGTTGATGTTCGGATGCAGGCCTGTAGCCGAAGTCGTGGTGGTGAATGATATTGGTTCTCATACATAAATGGCATATTATCAATATAAATTTTTGAATTTTCGTTCCAAAATGTGCATTTTATTTATAAATGGCAAAAAGGACTATCAGATGGCCCAACCTGTATATTACTCTAAAATAATTTTCTTAGTTACTTACTTATTACATGTGTATATAACCGAAAACTATTAATGCGTGATTCAACAAGAAATATCCATACGAATTGTGTAGAACGCAACACTCTTTAGAACCAAACTTAAATGATAATAAAATAGTTATTGGCTAAGTAATAAAACAAATTGTTATATTATTCCCAAAAATAAAAAATAATATTTGCATTTTGCATCAAGGATTTTTTAAATTTTCGAATATCCTTTTTCACTGTGTATTTGAGGTTTAACACCTAACGCACAAATGGGGTGCAGGTTATTTTAGCTAAACCTTTGAAAAACTCTTCTACTGTATTCTACCAATACCCTCTTGCGATCTTTGTCAAAATTCGTCAACCTTTCCTTGTATGACATTAAACTGAAAAAATTGTTCACAAATTCGGGGATAAGACACACCCCAAAAAGCCGTTCTATGATTTTTGTCTATTAAGGACAATTCTTTTTCTTGGTTTTTTGTTTTTTTTTTTTTTTTTGACTCTTTCTTCGAATGATAAAAATTTTAGGTAGTTTTAGGTAAAAAATGGAAGGAAAAAATGAAATTGCGTTTGTGCATCTATTCTAAATTTTTTGCTTTCTGTTGGTTATAAATCTTGCAGTTAAAATTTAGTCTAGTTGTAATTGAGCTAGAGCTTAGCAACTTTGTACACGTGTGCAAGAATTGAATAAGATTTTGATGTTGTATCAAAAGTAGTCCTTCTAAATGTTAGACTCGTCTTTGAGCGTAACCATAACTAATTAGTTACGTATTCAGGAGTTCGCCTATAAATCGCAATCCCCGCGAAATTTCGGTCAATTTCCCCTCGCCAACACGCGCAAATGTGCCAGTTCTAATGGGGCGAATGCGTCGTTGGAGGGCAATCAACGTTTTTTGAATTGCTTGGAGGACGTTTTAAAGTGGAGCGCGTACAGTCGTACACATGTCACACATCCGCTCGAGTTTTTCCAAGATCTGATAAGCGGCCGGTGGGGTGAAAATGGGGTGTTCCGCCGGGGTTCGTCGGCGACCGCAGAGTCACTCCATTAGGGATAAGACTGCAAACAGTTTATGCATCCAGTAAAAAGTCAGAAATCCTGACAGGAATAGCAACAAGGGTCCGCGCCGGGAGCATAGTTTCTTCCAGCCCCCGGGAGCCGAGAGCCCGTCCGCGGAACAAACTTCCCAGAAGACACGCAGGACTCATGTTGCTGCTGCCTCCAAGATAAATTGTCGGTGCAGAAACGCAAATGCCGGGAACTTTCCCAACATCGCGACGACGACGACGACGAAGGAATTCGAAAAGCAATCGTCCAGAAGGCGACTCGGCCCCGGAGGCGCAGGGAGCATTTCCTTCTCCCGGGCGGAGGTATTCAGGGCTCCTTCCGCTTCTTTTGTCCGGATCCAACGAGAATTGATCTCCTGACGTCACTAACTCCTTTAAATCTGGACGACATCCTCCCTCTTTAGGAACATGCAAGGACAAAGTTTTTGTTGTGGCCCAACGCTTTGACACAGTGCCGTTTCCCACACATTGCCCAGGGCCACAGGAGGTAGACTTCCCTGCTGAGGGCCGGTACAGGGTAGGGTTCCGGCCCCCGGCCCGCTGAATTACCGTTGCTAGACACGCGCTTACACGTCGATTATTGTTTAATGTGCCACGATGTCGCATGCAGGGAGCAGCCTTAAGCTCTCCGACGGCAAATTAAAATTTTAAACGGCCTCATCTGATGCACGGACTTCGCTTGTTCCGGCTGCTCCTTGAGGTCACACTTTACGCCCAATTTACGTGCTTTTAATTGGCCGAGCACTACGACAATGGGCAGGCACCCTAGTTTTAGCCGTTCCACAAAATTCGTATTTACCCAGGGCAACTAATTGCTGAGGAATTTTCTAAAAAAACGATTTTCCTCATTTGTTAAAAGCTGCGAACTAATTACCCCGATGGACGCGAACTTTTTCTTAATAAAATCACCGGACTTTCAGTCATTCGAGCGTGTTTTACTTCTTTTTTTTAAAGGATACGTTTTTATCTGGAAAGCAATTGAATCATTTATCTAAGATAATTGATAAAGGCTGAAACTGGTAAGTTTTATGCTACTTGATAAGTCTTCTTAAAAAAACAATATGAAATCACAAAGTACGTTACACTTATTAAAAATTATTTGTTGGTATTTCTACTTGCATTAAAACATTCTATGAGATTTTACCAAACGATTAAAGTCGGTGTGAGAACCAAATTAATTCTGGATTATATTTTTTGAAAGAACAATTTTATTTTACACTTTTATTTTTAATTTGATAATAAGCCTGAATATTTTCCTTCGTTTATGCTTCACCTATAGATTTTTAATTGAATCTATACGGGAATGGCTTTCGGTAGACACGATCATGGCGTTTGTGACAGAAAAACCAAGCCAAACCATACTTCTCAGAACAGGCATGGTGTTCCGGATCGATCGCCGACCAAATTTTGGAACGTAAACTAGCCGGGCACTCGGCATATAGTACGCTGGCTGTTCAAAAATTAGTGAGGCGACGTAGAAATGTCCATTATTGGAACTTTAAACAATACTTTTTTTTCTAATACATAGTTATAGAGTTAATATTATGAAATTTATATATATATGTATATAAAAATATCAATAGAATTAATTGAGAGTAGCGACATTTTTTCTTCCTCACGCAAGTTACATTTTTGAGCTACATTCACTGTTTAAACCAACAATTTTGGGGAAACTTAATTTAACCAAAAACCAAAAAATCTCACATAGAATTAAAAATTAATAATTTTCTGATTTTGTTCCTCTATTTTTAGTATGAGATCTTTGTACCAAATTTTAACATTAACAAGGTTATTTACCGAACTACGAAACTTATAGACTTTAGTATTTGGTATTCATTTCAACTCGATACTTTTAGCCAGTCATAAGACAAAGGATATTGATGAATAGATAAACGGACAACAAAATGATCCTATAAGGGTTCCGTTTTTTTATTTCGACGTACTAAACCTTAAGCTAATTTTTTGATATGCCAATGCTCCTCAAGCATATGGCATATGGTTTCATGCATTTTTCACGGTAATAAATTAATTTCTTGTATTTATTTTTAAATATAAGTAAAAGGGATATAAGTAGCAGAGGAAGTTATTCAAAATAATCAACGTGGCACACTATTTCATATGTTTCTTATGATAGAAAATTTATTTCTGGTATTATTTTTCATATAGAGTTGAAAAATTATGGTTAAAACAAGAGAGGAGGTATATTGTAGTGGAGTACTTTGTGAAGTTTTAGTAGTATGCATTAAAGTTACTACTGAAAGGAATGCTGGTGTCAGAGTTAGTTAGTTAGTTAGTTAGTTAGTTAGACTATAGCACAAGCTAAATTTTAGATGTGTACGTTGCTTCAATGCATTTTCGACAGGTGTTACGAACCACAGAGATCGTCATACAGACTTATTGTTACATAATGAGCGTGCACCTGGATAATTGCGTTTTATTGTCTACGACACTTAAGTAATTCCCGGTGTCGTGCCGGGCCGGGCGATCTAAGTATATTGTCCTTTTCCAAGAGTGCAATCTTCACCTGTTCGTCTGTGCGGTAGATAATGGCCGAGGAGCGGGCCTCTCGCGTAATGCGAGGCAAATTGTCTTAAGAATAATCACATACTTGTCAAAGCCACTGTAAATCTTGTAAGCCGTTGGAGGTCCCTGGCAGAGCCATTGTTCGGTTCTGTTATACTTTTGACCCACATACGGGGGAACTCGTCACCGACTACAATCGCGCTCACCTATTTGTTTTTACAATTCCTTTTGTCTTCGAAAATAAAATAAAGCGGACATGGCAGGGAGTCATTAAGATACACCCGGCGGGGTTAGGTTTTAGAGTCACAGTCACAAGCTGGGCCCCCGGCGAAAATATTTAAACGAACAGAGGGGCACATTGAGTCCTGCCAAGATAAGGAGGCGTTCACAAAGGAGGCAACACGCTTAGACATGCAAAAAGAGGAAGAGTCCTCGTGACTCTTGTTGAATGCTGTGAACTGGTTTGTTTCTGTTTCTGTTTCTGTTTCTGTTATTTTTGCCTCCTCGTATTTTTTATTCTCCTTTCAGTCACCCCCGGCCCTAGCGCTGCCAAAACCCGTCGCTCGGCATCTGACTAGAGATCCGAATGGAAAGGACTGAGCCCATTGTTGCCATTGTTAGGGCTGCCCTATCGAGTTAGATGTGCACTATAATAGTCGTCGGTGTAACGGCTCGGGCCTCCATCGGCAAACAATGAACCGCCGCCTTCTGATAATTATGACAATATTCAGCTGACATCTTTCGAAGCAGTGCGGATTAAGCGGCGGAAGGACAATGGGGCGGCTCTGTTCTCCCAGGTGGGAATTAATAGACCCATTCAGCGGGAAATCTTCGGCTACCTGCCGGCGATGCCTCCATAAAATTGGCCGACTTAGCGCAAGACTGGGACTCCGAGATACTCGAGATACTTACTGGCATTTAGGGGCAGGATGCTGCTCTGCATGTGATTAAAAATATGCCTGGAGGCGGAATGGGTCCCGCCTACATCTACCTTAATCAGGTGGTAGTAGTGCAAGCGACGGGTTTTAGCGACTATTTCTGGAATTTTAGTCTTATCACAATGGTTTCGGTCAATTAGAAGATAATTTGTTAAATCACAAAATTGCAAAAGATAAAAACTTGTTTTCCTTGCTACAGTTATAGATGTTTAGTGGGGTACTATCTAACAAAAACTGACATTTTAAACACAGTCTGGCGTTTTCAAATACACGAGCTAAAGTAACTCGATGCATTTTATTTAGACTTTTCAAATGATCAAGTCTGAGATTTCACCCAATTAGAAGTTTTACTAAAATTTATGGATGGAATAATGTTACTTTTCCAGTAAGTTCGCTAACACAGTCCACAAATTGAGTGGTTTTTGCCTTTTCTAGTAACTTATTTGTATTGCTACGTCTTAAAAAAATATAACTGTTAAATATTAATTATGGAAGGACATCCACTTAATTTTATTAAATTTATAACATAGTCGCAAACAAATTTTTTGAAAAATGCTCATTTTCAGACAATCCCCTGATACTAGAGCTACGCCCTGTAAATCTGTAGCAGTAGTAGTAGTCTTAAGTAGTCTTAAGTAGTCCTAAGTTTTAAATTTTAGTAATAGTTAAGTAGGATATTTCTTCATTGGGTTTTTCCACAGAACTAACTTTTCCCAAACATTGAATAATCACCTTGATCACACATTTTGCTAGACTACATAATAATATCATAGTTGAATGAACATAGATTCCGGCACTAATTATAAGACTTCCTCATTGTATGAAATTTTATATGTTATACTCCGAAATAAATAAATAAATAAATAAATAAATAAAAATGAAATAAATAATTTAAATAAATTACATTTTGTAGAGAATCGTTTCAGCTTTCTCAAATACCCTTTGTGTGCGGTCATTTTTGTAGCCGTTATAAGAGTTTAAAGTTGAAAGACACAATTTAGAAAATAAAAAATTCGCACGAGAATTTAAAACAAAACGATTTTTTAGAGAAAGTTTTTGAAATTTATTTATATTGCATTAGAACTGAAAGATCGCTGCCAAGCTCACTCGAATCAAAATTAACGTTAAAGTTAAGTTATTTGTTGATTTAAAACAGCTTCTTTATAAAATGTTGACTCATGTTGCGAAAACATTTGTAATGAATGACGCCTTCCCGCGTCATTTAACGTCAGTCGTTTATATTTGCATGTAAGATACCTTATCAAAGTCACAAGAACTTACGACGATGTGTTCATATTGCCAAATGTTTATCAGCAGTATGATGATGAAAGTAAAAATGTTGTGTTCTCATAAATATACAATGGCCGGTTAAAATGTATTTTAATACAGGTTTTCTTCCAAAAAGGAATATTCTGTACTTACTTAAAACTAACAACATAATTTAGATAAAATGTCTAAAATCGACCTTTTACAAATCCCAGAATACATCTTTTTCATGTATTTTAATGAAGTTCACATTGGAGAAATGGGTACCAATTCTTTTGAAGATTTTATACTTATGTATGTTTTATACATAAACTCTTAAAACCTCATATTAATTTAAACAACCATTTTTAATCCACTCTATGCATAGGTATCTCTTCCTTACACATCTTAAAACCCTTATTTTTCTTTTTGGGTTGATTACTAGGAAAGAATATACAAATTAATTTGATTCCTCTATATAGGTATTATTTATAATTCTCATTATAATACCCTGAAATAATAACTAGAACTGGTAAACAAACTCAAACAAGAGATTTCCATAAATTATTATGAATTCAGAAATAAAAATGCCCAAAAGTAAAGTAAGACTGGACTTTGGCCTGTTTTGAAAAACCAATACAAAATATAGTTGTTTCCTTGAAATTTTGTGCCTCAAATCAAAAGTCTAGTTCTTAAACTAAGAATATAAAAAAAAAAATCTATCTTTTTAGATCTTCACAAATTATTTTGAAATGATTTCAAAATTTTTGTATTTTTATGTGTTTAACATCTTAAAATTCAAATTGCCATTTGAGAAACATTATCAGGTTTTGGATTAATTTTTTAATGGTAATTTATAATTTGGTAAAATAGGGTACATATATTAAACTTTTTAACCCTCTTTTTTATTGAAAAGGTGAGCTAAATTTTATTTAGGTATTCATAATCAGCGGAGATTTTATAAATATGAGTAAAAAGAATCGATATCAAAGTACCATATGAATACAAGTACCAAACCCAAAATATCGATTAAAAAAGCATCGATGTAGATTACATACAAAGTGTGATAGTATCGATATCTTTTTAGAGATTTAAGGTATGATCTTAATTCAACTAAAAAATCAAAGATTTTCTAGCTTAAGGATTATGCCTGATATAGCTTATCGGGCCGACAAAGTTTAAGCTTTACTTAAATTGGTATAGACGAATTTGGTAGTTAGCTGAAGGCAGATTCTAGTCATACTTACTAGCATTTAAAGGTACGACGCTGGTCTGCATATGATTGAAAATCTGCCTGGAAGCGGGATGGGGTCCTCCCACGCCCGCTCCGGCCAGGTGACGGTGATGCGAGTGAAGGGGATGATGGTGCTGCTGCTGCTGTTGTTGCTGCTGCTGTCGGTTCGCCGCAGCGGCCATCATATGGTGGTGCGGATGGTGTCCGCCGAGTTGTCCGGCGTGTTGGCCGTGCATGGCCAAGCCGTGGACGGCGCCGTGCGATGGGTATAAAAGGCCGTGGTTTGACGTCATGGGATGATACATGGTGGACCGCTGCTGGTGAGCTACCACCGGAGTGATTTGAGGCGGCGGGAGCTGTCGGTAACCTGCCATGGTCCGGATGCGGCCGAATTGCTCCTGCGAGTCGTTGCTAATGTTTAAGCCTCACAATTACTCACGGACTCATTAAAATATTAAGTTAAATTATGGCCATTAGGGTGCTTATCATTGCTGCTATTAATTATTGCCGGCCGCGCGCTATTATTAAGCGGCTCCAGATGCATGACTATAGTAGCGGCCCAGCCACCCCAAAGGTGGCCCTTTTTTTTTCGTTTTTAGCCACCGGTCGAGAAGGACGTCGACGGGGCCCAGGGGCTATTATTTGCAGATAGCGATCGGATCACAAGTCCTCTTTTAACCAGTGACCGCGCTAAACAGTGCCCGCCATTTATTTTCTATTTTACTTGACCAGTTGTAAAATTACACAACGCGGCCGATTCCGACCACAGTTATGGTCCACCCACTTCTGGCTGGTGATCGTATCACTTTTGCGCTTTTTCGCTGCACTTTAAATCGTTTTTATGTCACACAGAAAACAATTTAATTTCACATTTCGCTCTGCTTAACGGGAAATTTATTTTTAAGCATTTGCCAGCACGTCGGTGCTATTGATTCTTTTTTATGTCGCTCGTGTCGCGCGATTTTCCGCCTTTTGGCCACTGTTTTCTTTCGACTTCCGCTTCGCGGACGGATATTCGGTCTGATTTATTTTTTTAGATAACCGCAACTGACGGATTTTCGGCGCCCTCGGTTGCCGCTTAATCGCAATTAAATCCCCGGCTCGGAAACGATTCCTGTTAATTGCTGTTAATTTCAATCAAAACTATAGCGCAGGAACCCCGTATGATTGATTTGCATATAATTCGCTACCGATCCTCTAGCACTGACTTCGAAATATCCAACTCACGACGAGGACTAATCTCGTAAAGAAAAAATTTAATCGCGCCTTTCCTGAATATGCGGAATTTTTATCGCACCTCAGCGAGTGATTTATCTGCGCAACAGATTTACCGTAAACGTCTTGACGAGGTGGTTTTTAAGAAACTAAGGGGACATTATGATTTTTTTTTTTTCGGAATTCATAAATTTCCGTTTGCATAAAAATATATTGCAGATAAAAGGCACGTTGGGAATTGTTTGTTTGTCCAGGTGAGTGACTATTCGAGAGAAAATAACAAGACGATTAAAAAAACGGAAAGAATTAAAACAAACTACTTAGATAAGCCGATGTTATTTTAAGATCAGACGGAGTTAGTCTTTACATGTTCATGATATTAAAAACGAAATAATGACTTAAAACGACACTCGACACGAAAACCATATTTTCATTTTAAAATATAGAAAAACGAGCTATGCTTTATCAGTTTTGATGAAAGGACTATGCCTATGAATAAGCATTTTCGGACACAAGTAAAGTTTGAACATTTCAAATAATTTCTTACATAAGCCGTTTCATCTTCCGACGTTATCTAGAACTCACAAGATGAAAACTGATCTTGCAGAAAATAAATACGAGTACTTATAAAATTAGATCCATTACACTTCTCGCAAAGTTCATTTACGGTAACGAAATATATGAAATAACAATTTCATTAAAAATAAGTAAAATCGATAGTACTCTGCTCTTTTTAATTCGGATGATAGTAACATTCATATCATCAATAAAGTAGGAGTATTTCATAACATTTTTGGGCCACACCACTGAAATAGGTTTATACTCTTTATTATATTTAGAGTTATTAAAAGGTACTATCAATATTTGAAATTCTTCAGATTTCTAGTTAGTTTTATATCTTTATGTTTTAGAATATAATTCATGAATTGATATATCAAAATATATTTTAATCTCAAAATAATTGAAGCTAAGCGTTAACTGTAGTTTAAAATACTTTATTAGAGTATTGAAAATTTAGTCCGACATTCAGCCATTTAGGGACTGTATTACAATGGTACAAGATTTCACACCTGATCATGTAACGTTTTCATCTTCAAAATGCAAAGGATAACTTTAAGTTAATAGTTAGAAAATGGACAATTTTAAATTATCGTCAAAATTTCGAAATAATATGTTTTTTTTTTTGAAGGGTATCAAAACTTTTACATTTAATAGATTTAGGATAATCCGAAACAGACACTTTCCGTTTACCAAAAACTTATTCCAAATATATCACACCATAGAAATACGAAAATTCCATTGTTATTGGATATTTTCAATATTTCTTTCAGTATTTGATTTTTATATCCTTACTTTCTTCTGCTTTACCAGTAACAAAGCATATGAAAAATCCAAAGTGCTTAATTGGTTAAAATTTTGTCATTTACACTTTTACTCTTATCAGCTGTTTCGGTTTCAGTGTAATTTTCCATTGCCATCGTTTTCAAATTTTGTTACGATACGTTAAATTGTTCTAAATATGATTTATTATTAATATTATTAGTATTGCAAACTGGAAAATGTGTGACGCTCTTATAGAAGTGTCGTGGTTTAACACAATTTGCCTGAAAATAGGTAAACCTTAAAATTTCAGCGGAGTTTTGAGTATTTAAGAATTATAATTAATTAAATTGCAATTCAAAAACAACTTATTAACCCGTTTTATATAATTTTCGGCTATGTTTCTCCTACAAAACAGAAAAACAAAAGACTTTGGATGATTTTTGCTACACCAAATCCACATGTTCAAATTCACGAACCCTTCACAATAAAACATAAAATTAGACTCATATGACGCAATAGTAAAATAAACGTAAAAGAAATGGGTAAAAAGATTACTTAGCACATTTAAGTGGTTCTTGAAACACACCGTTGAAGTAAATATTGAACACCTTCATGGAAGATCGGGGAACAGATTTACAGCAAAACAAGCGGCTTAGCAAGAGATTACAACGAACATTGAGATAAACTGGTCCGAACTAAACTGTGAGATTTGCGATTTGTTATCGTCCGGCACCCGCCGATGCGGCGGTTTTATCACGTCAAAATAAACGTACGACAAGATACGGCACCATATCGCGATCAGCTAATAGTCTTGTAAATATTTGACCTACTCTGAGCCGGAACGGGCAGGTGAAAAGGCAACAGAAGCACGTGCAGCGTGAAGAATTCTAGGAGGAAATGATCCGAATTCATCACGTCCAATTAGTAAATTTTGCATCCCCCAACGGAGGAGATAGAAATGCTCGGAAATCGCATCGCCGAGAAATGATTTGCATATCCCCGGATGAATAGGGAACGCTCCTGCCGAGCCGAGGGATGTGCATTCGACTTATCAGCCGAGCCAGGGACTCCAAGTATTTTCAGTAATATTCTGCCAAGGGATAATATTTCGGATGTGACAAATATTTGGGCTGGATGTCAGCTCAACCCCGGCCGGGCGGATAAACACCGACGAAACCAAAGATGTTTGCTCTGATACGGCCTAACATATTTATTACATCTGTGGAGATGGTACGGCTCCTTGTAAGACCATTAAATCACTAATTTATTAAACTGAGCAATTCTCCTGCTGGATTTTCGCCTCGTGCTCAGGTATTGCGATGCAAATTCTTTTCATAGGAAAACTTGCATTCTATCGTCCTAGAACAAGAAATTTTCAAGTTGCTTTAGCTTTTGAACAGAACCAGGCCTAAGTCCAAGCAATTACGGATTTTGACTATTAAAGATGGAATTATTGTGACAAGGATAGGAATTTAATTCCTTTAGCTCTGCGGACTTTTGAACTGTTATATAAAACTACGTTTCAATGAGTAGTCTTTACAGCTGGACTGTTTGTTTAATTCTTTTAAAATAATAAAACTCTTTTCAATTTAAACTAACCGAAAATATTTGAATATTATCGTTTGAATTTGGAAATCTGAATTGACTTGCATAAATCAGAAGCTACTTCGGTATTTGCGCAATTTCAGGATTACGTTAAGAAATTTCTAATCCTAAGCATATTTTGTTTACAACTTACAATAGAATCAAGTATTTGATGAAGTACAAATAACCAATTGTTAGTTACCTTAAAATAATTCCTATCCTATCTATATGAAGGTAATAAAGTTATAATCGTTTTATGACTATAATTTCTGAATGAATCGCCGTATTTTATATAGTCTTTTTGCTTTACATTGTTTCTTTAAATCTACTTTTAAAGAAAATTGTTAGCATGAAATAAGTTAGAAATATTCTTTTATATTTTGTTCTCTTTCAAGATACCAAGAGTAGCAAGAAAGAGCAATTTAAAGTAATGAAGGCTTAAATATCAATATACCAAATTTTAATTAGATTTAATTAAATAATAATAATCATCTGCTTGGCTTAAGCCAAGCATATAAACAAAGTTTCAAATCCTAAATAAAATATACAATTAATTTGGAAATGTTTTAGTCCTATGGTAAAGAATTTCGACAAAGAGTTCTCAGATTAATTGAAAAAGGGGTTAACATTTTTGGAAAACATAAACCCTAATGAAAAGTTTGTATACTTAGGCACTAAACAAAGAATAAAAAATCATAACCCTATTACGAAGAAATCATACGTGAAAAAATAAAATATTTTGTTGTATGACGATTTTGTTATACATATTTTCTTTCTAAACTAATCAATTTAAAGCTCTGTTAAGTTTCAGACTTTCATTGCACTTTCTTTTAAAAAACAAAATATAAGTAGTAGACGAAAAATGTTATTAAAAATACACTCGATTTTTAGGTCCAGAATAAACTAGGTATATTAAAAACTACTTGGAATAAAACAACTATAATTTTGGTATTATTGGATAAAACAAAACTATACTTCCTTCTAATTCAATTTCAGGTCTCGAGTTTTTTTCGTATAAGACATACTTTAAATAAAATTAAAATCATATTAATAATTTAGGTATAGTAAATACATTAGTAGTATTTAGGAAATTTAAGCACTTGCTTTAAACGAAAAATTATAATAAAATAACAGTTTTAATTAGAGTCGATGGGTTGATGATTAGAAGTTTTTAGGAATATTAATTATTTTTAATATTTTAAAAACCAAGAAAAGCTTTTCAGTTGATTAGGAAAATTGTAACAAATGAACTCGCAGCATTTTCGTTAGTTTCGTACGTAGCATTTTTTGAGAATTTATCATTTACAACAGTTAAATTTCTATATGTTTCTTTCAGAATAAGTAAACATTTTCCAAATTAACCACTTATAAAAAAAATAACTAAATGAAAGCAATGTTCTTATATATAAGGATTTAATTTAACTTGAATATTTCTGGAACATTGACTTTTTGACTACAAAAACTAGGGATATAACTACAATAAAAAAATATATAATTCTTTGATTTCAATGTTTGGTTTATCCCTTATTGATATGCACTTTTAAGATTCAATATTGGGCAAAATATTCGCATCTAGGCGTAGAAATATGTTCGTTTTTATTCAAAGATTTAAGAGAATTTAGAAAGCAGATAATGCTAGGTTTTACAAGTTCAGACTGCCTACTCCACATGAATTTAAAATACTTGGACAAGAAATTTTAAATTCAATTTTGATATACCAAATTTATACTTTTGAAAATATACCTAAATAAAGTAGGATTCGGGAGTATTTAATATTTTAGTTTTGGCGCTTATTTGTTGACGCCATGTAGGTGTACGGAGCTCTTTACTAAAATTAAATAGCTATTTACTCGACTATATTTAGATAGTATAAGGTTTTAATAAAAGATTGATTGCAATATTTCATATGAAATTATATGACAACGGAATATATTTTTGGACAACATTAATCTCAAAATCCAGAATATGAAACATGCAAGTTTCACGGTAGTATTTATTTTGTTTATTATTACCTAACATTTACTCAAACTGTCGATCGTGCTCGAAACAATTAAAATTTATTTCAAGCAAATTCGACTGGAGTGTACACATAATTGGCCTTTCATGACTTCAATGGTAGATCAATTAAATATTATTTTTTAACATGAAAAACCAGAGATAGGGTCTAACACAAATGACAAAGGACAAACATCAAAGGGTATAGTCTAATGTGTCGACTGAAAGGGTTGTAGAAGCAAGCGACAAGTGGGTGGGACAAAATCTACGACGTAAAGTACTTTATTTATCTAAATTTGTATCATTTTTGTATTTTGTGTTTAAATATAATGAATGCGATTTTTGTAGTTTAGGGGTATTTTATATCATGCTTTAGGTTTTCGGACAACGTTTTTAATGGTTATTTACGATTTCTATGATTTTTTACGCAATAGCACCACACGAACGGCAAATACTTAAGCAGAACGCATGTTATTAACAAACAAACACTGAAACTAAACACAAATTTACCAAAAAAAATCAGATTTTCAACAATTTGTTATTTACAAGTGTAAGTATGGCTTACACTGAACAGTAAACACAAACATCAAGCCTTTCTTAAAAGGAGGCACTGTTTGCGGGCAACAAACGACGAAGACAACTTGTAGCACATTTAACACAACATCGAACAAAACAGCAAACACTGAGGAGACGTCGAGGTCCCGCCCGTTCTACGCCAGTTTTATTCCGTGCACAACATCGACACGTTTCTGTTAATAGTCAACATAATTTTAACGTTTTCAACAGTTTCAACATTTTCAACATTTTCAACATTTATCGGCGACAGGATGTGCCGGAAGCGCTGACACTGAGACGATGTCAGGCCCTAGCTAATTGCCAAATTGCAAGGAGACACGCCAAGACATCGGGTGACAGAATTTCGAAAAAAATCATGTGCTCAAGGACATCGAGAGTTTTCAGCATGAAGGTGCTTCGACGTCTTCGGGGCGTCTCGAGGCGAGGACAACAACGACGACGACGACGACGACGACGACGGCGACAACGGTGACAGCGGCGTGTGTCTTTCCCATTCAGAGGAAGTAACAACACTAAAAGCCGCCCGTCTCGTGGCATCCAGGAAGGACGAAAAATATTTTGTATGCACGATTTAGGCGCTACTCGGGCATTTTCCACCTCCGACAGGGATGGCGCTAGTGTGCACACGCTGCCTTTACTTTCGATGAAGAGCGGAGGCTCACGTTTTCGAAATTGCCCCCTGTGTGCCTGTGCCTGAGCCTGGGCCTGAGCCTGTGCATCCTGTGGCAGCGCTGCTGTCAAGGCATGTGGCCGACGGAGGCACATGGAATTTGGCCAATTGCAGCGAAAAGGATAACAGGATACGCGCGCTTTGTTTTCATCCCGGTAAGTGAAATAAAGCGATAAAAACCCCGCGACATGTGCATTTTCATTGAGCTTTCGCCTGCTGTCGTCGTCGGTTGTGGCCCGCTGCTGGGGCTGTGCGGCGTTGTTGCTGCACCGACAAATCCGACCGACGAAAATAACCCAAGGAAGCTCGGAGCTCCCGCAAAAGGACGAAAAAATCGTCGGCCAGCAGCATGTGCTCTCGCCGATTCCTTTTTCATCCTTTTGGATGGGGGTCGGCGCTGTCCCGTGCGCATGTCTCGAAAATTGCATGTGCCTCGTGGAAGGACCTACCCAGCCGGATTCTTGTGCTCTCCGGGCCATGTGCTCGAGGATTCACCCGCCTGTCGGGTCGACCTCCCGCACCGACACTGTTTTGGTCCCCCGGCCCACATCCTGCGCCGGTGGGTGTCTCCAGCAGCCAGAGTGGCACTCAGTCGTCGAAATCATGTCTGAAATTGTTTTAAACAATATTTACCTAAGGACGCAATTAGAGAATTTATCCAACCCCTCTCCCCCGCCAAATTATACGTTATTTATTGCGCTCATTACTCTATCGCATGCATTTAATGACACTATGCGGGGATCGAAATCAGCCGGAGGACTTGTGGATCGCCTGCTGGAACAAGGGCCCCAATTTTCCGAATAAGTTTTTGTCGCTAAATAATCGCGTTCATACGTGTGCCCTGCACCCCCGCTGCTGGAGACACTCCGTCCGACGATTTATTGGTTGCAAACGAGGCGGTTCTAAACAGTGTCCACGTCACTCGGCTCCGGGCTGTTCTGCTTACTTAGCAGCGAGTCAAACGTGGCTGAAATTAAAAGGCACACGGGAAATAATTGATTTTTTCAGGACTTTAGTGGAGCCCCGGAGGCGTGCTCTATTCGAGAAAATGCCTCCTTTTGTTTGGATAACTCTTTTGACTATCATAAGCAAACCCGGCGGAATTACCTAATAACACATCCGCGGTGCAGGTCGATGGATCGAATTGGACTTTAACTATTAGTTGTTACGCATATATGCAATTGTTACTGTTTTTATGTACAACGTGATACCTTGAAAATGTTAGTTGCACACATTCACATAACGCTATAAATAGGAAATAATAAATAACAATTTTATTTAACTCTCCTTGTACTATTCGTAAAAAGATAAGACTTAGCCTTTCAATATCCAAATGTTCCATCACAAATTTTCGAATGTTCAGACTTCAAATTTAAATTTGGCTTCACGCTAATTATGACTATATTACTTCGATGCAAAATAGTTCGATCACACACTTTCTAGGTGAATACTAAAACACAAAAGTCAAACAACAATAAAATAGGGCCTTTTCTGGGATAATGAACAACAAAATATTATACTCAGTTTTAAGCTTATACCATACCATATACCTTTTAAACATTAGATGTACGGAACCTGTCCATTTTACAGGTTTCATTCATTTATATATATATTAATTTTTAGGCAAATATGCTACCTATTTTTATATTATAAGAATATGTCATGTGTATTTTTTACCTCTCGAGTTTCCCATTTCTAGTAGAATAAACTTACTTTTTAAAATCCCTATCAATCCTAATCAATACGGACAATTCAGGTAAATCTAGTGTTAATGATTGATCAGCGATTTGCAGTAAAATTCGTTGTTCATCTACTATAATTATTTTGTTAACACATTACCTCCCGTATGCACAAATTTGTGCCTTTCATTGAACTTTCCGTGTGCACAAATTTGTGTATTTTATAAATTTATATTTTAACTTTCGAGGTAAATTGTATATCTGAAGCTTAGCAAAATATAATCTCAATAAGGTTTTATATAGAATATAATCTCAGCAAAGGGTTAAAGTACCAAATTTCATGTCTAAGATATAAAATTGTAAAATAGCAGTTAATTTTCATTTCATTTAATATCACGCATTATTATTATAATTTTTTACAAACGATGTCAGTACGTAATGTGTTAATTGAACTATTCTCACTATTGAAAATTAATTTTGTGAACAGTTTTACGGGTCTTTTCAATTTCAGAAAATGGGGCTTATTAAAGCAAAGGTTTTGGCCAAAGTATTGTAAGTTGAAGTTAAAATGAAAAGGCTCACGAAAGAACTCTAGATGAAGACATAAGAAAAGTTATTGTTAATGATTTTATAAATGGAAAATTTGAAATTCAGTCGATATATCATAAAATAAAATCAGTGGCGATTTTAGAATTAAAATTTGCTTTAGATAGAACTTATTTCCAAAACAGTTTTTCTTTGAAAATATAAGTCCTATTAAACGTTTATGCTATTTAGATCATATCGCTTATGACTCGACGTCGATACTTGTAAAGCGAGTGTAACAAAATGCTTAGTAAAATTTATTAAAGCATTTTCTGTTTTATATAACAACTTTTACCACATCAATACAATAATTCATATTTTCATCAAAACTTTGCCGCAAAGCACAACTTTAAATAATATCCACATTTGATGATTTTTAATTATTACTTCTCAAGGTTGATTGTCTGGGAGGTAATTTTGTTCATTACATTTCTTAAATTTTACTAGTGTGAGGTATATAAATTTTAACTGATATCTCAAATATATAACAATTACTGATTTTCAAATAAAAACATAATTTAAAAATGTATTCAAATTTATTATTCACTTTTAATAATTTTAAGAGAAAACAATAATTCATATTCTCTCTTGTGTTATGTTTCTTAAAAAGATTATTCTTGAGGAGATGTTTTCATTAAATCGTTATCCTAAAAGATCGGCCTAAAATATCGCTGCCACCAATGCCAGTGTAATAGCATCAAAAACTTCAATTCGGAATTCATTACGTCAGGGTGGTAAACTTTTTTCGGTCGGAATTCGAACAGGATAATGCTACAATTTACACCGCGCCAGAAGCAAAGTATTTATTGGGAATTAAGTTGCAGTATCGTATTACTTGTAAGTTTGAAGACAAAAACTGGCCACCAAAAAGTTACGATGTAACCTTTTCGGATTTATTGAAATTAAAGATAAATATAAACCATCCTAAAAACCTTCGTCTTCAACTTACAATTCAAGCCCTTGTTGAAATTTACAAATAGCTCAGTTAAAGGGTGATAAATAAGGTATTTTTAAAATTATATAGAAGGTAGATTTTCAAAGATTATTATTGCCTGTTGGCTTTTGATATAGATACCTTACACGACTTTTTTACATGATGATTGCATGAATTAAGTAAGTTTTCATATTGGTTATTGGGAATATTCCACAAAAATTAAGGGTCTTTTGTATTATATTCGTATTATTAACAAAAATACAGTAAAATAAGGATTTTATATTTCTAAGGATAAATATCGTCACGATAATATAAGCACAGAGGCACGGCATCCTCGGCCGTAACCTATTTCCTTACCAATATCTTGGAAAACGATAATTTCACTATACAAAAAAGTGTCAAAGAGAAATACTTTGAACTATCCTTATATCGCTAATCTTTGTTGTATAGCTACAATCTTTGAGTCTTTGATCTATGACACCCTTTTCTTTCATTTAAAACTTTTCCTGCAGTCTTTTCAGTATGGCTTTCACAAAGGTAAATCCACCACAAACAACTTTCTGGAATATTCACATTACTGCATTTCTAATATTAAAAAGGGTAAACAGGTCGATTGCATGCTAGATTTCAGCAAAGCTTTCGACAGTATCAATCGCCGAATTCTGCTTTATAAATTTATCTTCTTGGATTTACCTATCTCTTTACTAAAAGTGTTTGCTTTTACTTGTCCCAACGATTGCACCGAATACTTTTTCAAAACATTTTGTTAAGGAATGTATTTAATATTTCCGAGGTACCTTAAGATAGTCGGAATTATATTCTTTTCTCTGAAGCTGTTGCTTTCTTAAATGATGTTTAGCTATTCCGCATAGACAAAACTAATTATACTCGTATGTATGCTTCTCATTTAAGAAAAGTATCATAACTTTTACTTACACTATCAACTAATGCTTGCTGGTCGTCTGGAGTGTTGTTAAACGGACGTTTTTTATTTACGGATCACACTGACCCCATTGTTTGCAAAGCAGGTACTATTTGTTCTTATAGATTTGATCTTCGAAACCTTTTATATGGCGACCTATTATTTCTACCTTATTTAAAACAGTTAGATCATTTTGGATTTTAATATTTTTGTACTCATCGTAGTTTGGATATTGTACATATTTTGAACAGTATAAGTTCATTTAAAAAACTTGGACATCTATCGTACTTTTACCTTACATGTATCGTAATCACGAAATGTTAATTCTAAAACCAAGGATATAAAATAGAAGGGTAGTAATAATAACTCCTGTTAGGAATCAGGATTCCAACCATAAAATAATTTTTCTCGAATCCCTTTTATCAATTAAAGCAATTAAAAGATTCATGTTTTCACTACGGCAAGCCCATCCAGCATCAAAGGAGCCACTCGCAAGAGCCTCCTCAACACATTAATAAGGCTGTCGAAAGGAAGAAAGAGCCCGGGAAAAGTATTCACCCAGATGAAACCAATTTAACGCGTGGCTTGCTCCCAACACCTGAAAGCTTGAGGGCGCCCATTGTAGTCGGTCCCATTCTTCTTCAGGAGCCCGGCGACGAGCACAGGAAGAGTCAAAAGCTCCTTATAAACTTAAATTGAGCGAAAGTACAAGTAGTCTATAAGTAATTGCCTGAATTAGTCTCCTGGAGGAGATTCCGGGCACGTTAATTGCTCCAACTTACGTACCAAAATAAGCAGATAAATTGGCGAATGGATGTGTGCCCGGCTGCGGCGTGTCGGCCGGGCTAGAAGTTCCCGGGGAAGGGAGGGTTCAGGGGTTCCGGGAGTACCGCGGCAGAATATGCAAAAGCAGCTGAATTTCCATGTCAAGCCGGGCTCACCTGTGTGCGAAGCCAGAGTTATTACAGATCCAGATTCCAGAGCAGCACGCCCCACATAACCTTTGCAAACTTTCTGGACTGTGAATTATTGAATTATTTGTGCACTACGGCCGCGCCGTGACATGTTTTTATTTGTGTTTGTAAAAAGCTAATTTATCAGCAAATAATTGTGTTTGAATTTACGATAGGCAAACAAGAGGCCGACCCGGCTGTCGGGTTTGGGTCCCTCTCCCGGCCCGTTTTCGCCCCGCTGCCGTAGGCCCATCAGCAACCTCGGCAAACGTGCCTCAGTCTCGCCCGGAGCATTTGAACATTTTCGTGCGATAAATTCAACAAAATTTGGTTAAAACCCATTTTGAGGGCCGATGTAGAATCTGGCGAACAATTGGTGGGGAATTGTTTAATTCGGGCCGCGTAATTAGTTTTGTAACTATTTCATTAGATTCACTCAGAGCCGGGTGGATTATGATATCCCAACGGTCAACATGTGGTCAGGCCGAGTGCATTTAGAGGGAACTTCATGACTGTTAAGTGGAATTTGTTTTGCGGTCGAGTTAGTTGTTGAAGTGATTAGGGGCCCCTAAATGAAGTGAGATTTTATGCGAGAAAATCGCCCATATCCAAAATTTACACACGGCCCGGTTCGGTCCGGTGTTGGATTTAAAGCCCGCCGTTTATTTGATTAGAATATTTTTAGGGGGATGGTGGACTCGATCAGGCTGCAGGCGCTGCTGGAATTTTTGCCGGACATGCAGTTTTAGATGTTTATGCCCTTGCCATGGTGCGTTTAAATTTTAAAGCGGAATGTGTATTTTGCCATAATATGGAGTTTGTTTAATTGTTAACAGACGTTTTACGGGGATGGGGCCCTGTATTTTGCAGTTCATTATTTCTAATGCTGTCAAGTACGTTTAGAATTATATCGCTTGGCTCATAATAATGTAGCCAAATTAACTAGTAATCAGTTTGAGTAAAATATTAGCTGCATTTTTTCAGCCAGACCATGGTCTGTACCACATGAAACCAAAAAGCTGAAAACTATTCGAGTTAATCGAATGGTCAGCGATTTTATCCTCGTCCTGCCGAGGCTTCTAAAATTATATTGTATTTCTCGGTTCTACCGACTATCCTTTAGGAAAGACAACGATTTTTAAGCAACTTAATATATACATAAAAAAGGGTTTTCCAATAAGGGCACATAACAATTTTGTATTTTAATGCAAAAGCACTTTTGAATGTTTTTCATAATCGTCAACGTTAAAACGTTACTCAACGTTAACATTTTTATCATGGGCTCACGAACGAGCAATGTTTGGAAATTATTAAAAACTACTATCATAATTCTGAGCCAGTGGTCGCAACTTTAAGAGCACCTTACTCCAATTTTCGGTCGTAATAATCGTCCCAACAGACAGGCTGTGCGTGCTGTAGTGGATAAATTCGAGTCAAAATAATCCCTATTTGATATTCCTGTACCAGTGAGACAACGCACCGATCGAAGTACCAATAATATTCCAGTCGTAAATGCTTCAGTTCGAAATGAGCCAAATTAATCGATTCCACGTCGTTAACACGAATTGGGGAATCTCTCAAACCCCATTGTGGCGAATTTTGAATAACGATCTTGGCTTACACCCTTACAATATCAAATTAACTCAAGAACTGAAGCCTCTTGATCATTTGAAGAGCCGAAACTTCTCGGATTGGGCTCTGGTAAAGTTTGAAGAAAATTCTGAATTTCGCTGATGAAAATGATTGCCGTTACGTTCAATGGCGTTCGCTATCATAACATGTTGGAAGACTATTTTTGGCTAGAATTGGATGGACATATCATCAGTGATATGTGGTTCTAACAAGATGGTGCTACATGCTACACAATTCAATAATTAATCTATTGAAGGGGAAGTTCGGTAACCGTGCCTATAACCGATCGAATGGCCACTCATGCGATTTAATGCTATTGGATTCCTTTTTATGGGGTTACGTTGGTCTAAGCTAACAACCCAACAACATTAGAGGAGTTCAGGGATAATATCGAATGCGAAATTGCCAACGTTCCGGCCGATATGTGTGAAAGAGTGTTGGAAAATTAGTTTCAAAAACTCGATCGCTGCAAATGTACTCGCGGTGGTCATATGAAAGAAATGGATTTGCATAGTTAAATGTACTGCACATGAAATAAATTTCAGCCCAAAATCTCAATTATCATGTGTTTTATTTAAACACAAAATTGTTATGTCCTTATTGACCTTTTATAATAAAGGGAAGATATAATATTTTTAGCGTAAATAACTATAAAGTTTATTTCGTTGTTTAGAAAGAACAGCAGTTAAGCCGAAGTTAAACCTACTTATTCAAGATTTTTCTATTTTACCCTGTAATATTGAGGATTTCTATTCAGTGTTACGTTAATGCTATCCTTCTCTCTCCCTCTCTATCTTTCTCTTTTTTTTCATTCTTTCTGGTACATAAATATCACCAAATAAAAGGAGTAAATTTGAAGAAGATGATTTTGTGATGGAATTTCGCAGCACTCCTTCAAGAGTCTTTTTCTGTGGCATTATGTGACACGAATAGCCTGAGAAGAAGTGAAAGGAATGTGATATACTGAAAAGAGAAAAGGAAAACACATACTTTTGTTGCCATCTTGTGTTTATTTTTTAATTTAAACGCAAATTTTAAACAAATAGCGCATTTTAATGCTATGTTAGTATGCGATGTCAAAAACGGAAACGAAAACGCATCATTTGGTGTTTGCTTTATTGAATTTGGTGAATAAGATTTTAAGTTAATACGTATTCTGTTAGAAAAAGTAGCTAGTAGTATCCGTTTAATAAATGGAAAATTGTAAACCAGAACAGAACTTAACAAAAGCACAAATAGTGAAACAACACTTAAAAAACTTAAAAGGCCCTCATCCGGTACAACATGTATCACGTATGGATGAATATGCTCATTATCACCATTAAAGCATTTTGTCATGAATAATCCATGGAAAATTCGAGTAGACAAAAAGTGGGGTCCCGAATCATTTACAAGACCATTTATTACCACACGCCCATTTCAGTGCTTCCATGTAACCTCAATTAGCAGGCGTTAATGAATTCATTGAGGTCATTAAGGAAAATAAAATCGGAACAAACAAATTAAATAAAAGGAGCCCCGAAATTCCCACGGTGGCACTAATTTTTCCGGGGCAAAAAACCTAAACATATCAAGTGAAACACATCAATGATAAATTAAAAGCCATCAAAAGCTTAAAACATTATTCATAGGGCGCACAAAGAGAAGCCTCCGCCATATGCCCCTGTGCCTCCTGCACGACAAACAATACAATTTTCGAGAAGGGACATTAATCACGACCACCCTGGAGATCGTTTGTTATGTATGGAGGGCCAGTCGTACAAACGGCAAGCGTCCTCAACTAAAAAGACAATAAATTCAAGAAACGCAACCCCGGCGATGATGGATGACTTTTAAATGTCGAATATTTAATAAAACTGTCGCCTGCCTACTGCTTTTTTATTAAATCCACTCGCTGAGGCCTTGGGGAGACCCAGGAATTCTGCAAAAAAATTCCTCAGGCTCTAGATAACCCTTTCGCCTTCCGGAGAGTGTCGCCTTTGTCGAGTTTTGTGTCTAATTTTGCAGGCTATTTTTTCGGTAAAGCTAGAAGCCCTTTGTGCTACAAGAGCATCATGTGTAAGGGTAAATTTTGCGTACGATACTTTCATTTTCGACTGTGTGTGGAAATGTTAACAGCTAAGGAATTTTCTGCAAAAACACTAGAACGAAGAGGTTTTGCTTCAGTTTGAATTTATAGTTGGTACATATGAATTAAGAATATGCTCACATTATTTTTGTGACTATGATGACGCAACTCACAAATCAATAGAAATTAAAAATGTTTTTATGTTTTTTGTTTTTAAATTAATACGAGTATTACACCAGGTTTCGTTGAAAAGTTGAATTTCGACTCTAAGAAGAATTTCCCAAGTATAAAATGTTTGTTCTTTTCTAAATTCTTGATTATTCTGGAAAGCACAAAATCTTATAAGCTTGTAAAGCTTCAATTTTTCACAACATATATGATACAACTGTATGCAATAAAAATTAAAATAAATTAATAATAGAATTTTAGAAAATAATTACAAAATGTGGTCGCTCAAAATCAGCAGTTATTGCGGAAAAAAGGTCCATAAAATAATGTTTGAAGATCGTAAAGATCAGAGCACTGTTTAGAGCTGGTTAATCGAAATAAAAAGGATTTCCTAGGTCGATATGAGACAATGCATGAAACAAGATTGTCAAGTGAGGAGAGAGCAGGCGGTGAAAGCTGTCTAAAGCGACCAAAAAATGCAAAAGTCGGCTGGCAAAGTAATGGCAATAAAGTAGAACTATTAATAGCGAATATTACATGGCATTATTGGATCGATTAAGTATAGAACTAAAAAAAACTGGCCTCACATGCAAAAGAAAAAAGTTATGTTTCATCAAGATAATGCACCGTATCACAAGTCTATGAAAACGATGGTTAAAAGTAATGAATTACGCTTCGAATTGCTTTCCCATCCACCGTACTCTGCAGATACTCGTATAGTCCCTAAAGACTACCGGCTTTTTGAAGACCTCAATAAGATGCTGCAAAGAAAGAAATTTGGCTCAAATGAAGAAGTGATTGCCGAAACTGATGCCTATTTTGAGAGCAAAGATAAATCGTTATACAAAAAAGTCATCGAAAAGTTAGAGGAACATTGGAATGCATGTACTACTCTTGAAGGAGAGTATGTTGATGAATATAGTGAAATTTCTAAAAAAACTGATTTTCTTAGTTTGACCTGAAATTTATTAAGTTATGTGTTACATGAACCAGAACTGACGATGTCATCTTATAAGAAATTTTCATCGTTTATATTTAACACGTTCGCGGACAGTAAAGCTTTCACGTCATATATAGCTGTATTGCAAAAATGAATGCTAGCATCATTCATGTCCGCGAATGTGTCCTTCAAAAAACGTTCTATTTTTTCTATAATCTTAAAATATTTAAACCATTTTTTTCCATCATCATCATAATTTTTTGGATTACGTATTCAAAGCTGTTCTACATCTCCAATGGGAATGTAATTCTCAGTCTAGTATTTTTAAAGTTTTGCATTTTGTTATTGTATTTAATTTATTGAAATGATATTAATCAATTTATGTTTATTATTAAATGCTCTTCATGGAGTACAATGATGAACGGCTCATATTTTTATTTAGCAAACTGATTAACTTCAAGTCGAAAGTGGAGGATACTAATGATATTACATGCGTTTGATTTAAAAATGCATTTTAAAATAAAATTTGACATAAACTTTGTTAAAATACATTACTTCTAGGTAAAACTGTTGAGTTACCATAATTCATTTCCAAAAGTAAACGTTAAGCACATATCAAGTGTTTTATTGTTACTATTCAAAAAGTTTCAAAAGTGGAGTTAATTGATTTGACCTGTGAATAGATTATATTTGGAAAACTTGATAATTATCGAGTATGTACCTACATAACATATACGTATTATGTACAAAAGAAGTGAGAAGAAAGTAAAGGATAGAGGCCTAAAATTTCGACAAAAACGAAAGCTTTTGTTATCACATTATTTTATTACGGAAATGTGCTCTGCCATAGAAGCTAAAGTACATTCATTATCCGTAATTAATTGCTTACTTCAATTTCCCCCTTTGGTAATCTTTCAATCTTTGGGGGCAAGTAGAAGCCACCCGGAGCCAGGTCATGTGAGGTACTTTTCCGTGGCCGGGTCGAATCCAAATGTCATTGTGCGCGTCATTCCATTTCCCTTTATCAAAAAAAAAAAAAAAAAAAAAGAAAAAAAAAAACTTTCCCTGTTGATTATGGCAATTATTTCTCATTACCATTAAGACGCGAAGGTAGCACGGCACGGGGCCATTTTTTCCATAACTTTGCGATGTTTTCGCTTTTCCCGTAACACATATTTTTATGATTGCCAACAACTTTTCTGAAACAGCCCCCCGTACCGCACAAAACCCCGCCCGGTTAGGGCACATACCTTTTGGAGGACCGCGTCAAGGCAACTTGTAACAACCCGCAGATAAAGAAAGTTGGCCCCGGGGCAGGGGGCTCAGCGACTCTGAGTAAAATATTTGGTACTAATTTCTGAAAGTATTTTTGCATTTCAGTGCAATTGCAAACACGCTAATAACCTCTTTTAGGAATTTCTTTTACATTTTTCCCTTTGGGAAAGTTTCGTACAAAGCAGGGGCCATACATCGCCATTATGCCAGCGAAGCACCCGTTCGGGCACTTCCCGCCGCCGCCGCCGCCGCTTAATCCCGTCCACACGTAGAAGACCCGGTTCGTGTCTAAATATATGAAATTATCATTAGTTCAAATTTATTTTTTTACGTCCAAGCCTCCACCGTGCACTTGTTTAAAATAAAATCTGAGCACGGCGGGCACTTCTTACGAGGCAGCCGATCCTTCGCCCGCAAATAGGACAGGGGGTGAGCCAAATGAAAAGTGGATTATATTACTAGTTTCAAATGGCACTACTTTTCGCCGCGGCGACCAGTCCGGGCCGGGTCCGAGTCCGGATCCGGGTCCGGGTCCGGGGCCGAGACCGGGGAGATGAGCTATCACAGCCGGCCGGAATGTGCTCGTCCTTTTACAGGACTCCGGAGAGTTACTGTCGGCGCAAAACAAACAAGAAAGGCCGAAAGCAAAATAAAAGTAAAATTTTAAGGAAGAAATCCCATAAAAAAGTTTCAGTGGGTGAAACTGGGAAAACTTGTTCGGCGAGGGGCGGGATCGGGTATGCCACTAAAATATATTTTGTTGGGTTTAGCTTAAGCCAAAGGGTTCCGTGAGTTCCGGGCTAATTTTATTAAATTGTTTCGACTTTTCGGGGCACTTAAGTTCGTGTCTGTGTTACGGAGTAACTTTATTTTTATTTATTTATTTATTTTTTTCTTCCCGCGACTGGAACGTGCCGGATTTATTTATTTTGCGAAAAAATTCGCAAGTTGTATGGTACCATCGTCTCTCTCCACCTCAAGCCACCGGTAATCAAGCAGTGCCGCCCGCGAAAATTATTAGCGTCATTAGTTGAAGACATCCTTCGTACAATGACCCGGCCTGGGTATAAACAAATTCCAACAATTTTTGAGCAGCCCCAAGTTCCACTCCCACTCGCTACCCACTCAGGGAAGAAGGAGACGAAGAAGGCCTTAATAAAACAGGAACAACTAATTAGTTCTGTACGAAGTGATACCTTGTACCAGGATCCAGTTTTATTTTTCGTCCGGAAGTGCATACCAAAACTTTACCGGGCCCCATATACGAGTGCGAAGAAACAAAAGCCTTGGGCCCATTTGGAGCCCTATCCCGGGTGCAAAAAAAAAAAACAAAAAAACCCCGGGCGGGAAAAAACGGCTAAAACAAGGGCCGACTCCACCCCAGGGCAGTTATTGCTTTTTAGGGGATTTTTAGAAAGTTTTAGGAGCGGGGTTTCCATCTAATCGCCGGCTTAAGCCACGACGATGTGTCTTCGGACGATTGCTCAAGTTCAAGCGCCCAGGTATTCCCGTCGAGGACGGCAGGTACGACAGCACGACATTCAGTTTTATGGCAAACGGAGGAGAGCACTTTTTTTCCGGGAAGCGCAAAAACGGCGGTAAACTTTCCAAGTTCTGGGCGGGGGCGGTAAAGTTATAATTAAAGACATTAGGGGGACATGGAGATTAGGTTAGTCTTGCTGTTCTCTTTGAGATTTGCCCCCTTAATTAGATTGCCGGAATTTAGTTAAGACCTTGTTCTTTTGTCTTTGGGAGTTTGCTCTTTAAAATTTATTAGCTAGGCTAGGATAAATTATAAAAAATTTGAGATTTTGAGGATGTATTAATTACATTTGAAAACTTATATCTTCAGGTGGGTATTTAAGCAATTTACTCCCATCCTGTCCTATTCCCCAGATTTTTCGGTTTATACACATAGCGAAACCAACTTATCCTTTTTCGATAGCTATCAAGATATTTCTATTTTGCTTGCTTATAAAAAATTGTGTTGGTATCATAAAGTATCATCTTTATAATGGTCAATGTAGGCACTGCAACTTGTTTAATGTAATGCTTCACAGTAATGAAATTTTGAAACATAATACTGTTCAATTTTTCGGCATTGTGCAATTTATGAGATATTAAAAGTCATTCTATATCACGTACTTAATGGAAATCTGGAATAATATACGATTTGAATGTCCCGTCGTAGGAATTAAAGATATGTAGATAAAAATGTCTAATTTAATGAATCTGATTTAAATAAAAGGTACATACTACGCAAAAGAAAGAATAATCATAAGAAACGCATGCTGTAACTACAGAATGGACCACAGCATGGTAAACATTTGTGCTATAAGCTTAGTATACGAGAATATGAGTTAGATGATTTATGCATTATTATCGACGATTTGTTGGTCTGCTTGTCTAGAAGTTTGGTAATTTTGAACAGATGATGAAACAAGTCGCTAAATCCATTCACCTTCAAACGACATACCCAAAAATTACCCAATGAATAGGTTGGCAATGCAAAAATGCATATTTGCCCCCAAAAAGGAATAGCTTCGTCATTTATTCGTTAGAGCACATTTGTTTACAAGTCGTTGCGAGGTCTGCCCTCAAATGGTAGAATTCATAAATATGAAATAAAATGTTTGAACAAATACTATGCCTTGGTCCCGAACAAACAGGGAACAGCTTAATTAAATTACTTTAAAGCAATTCGGCAAGACAATTTCGGGAGGAGTTAGCGCCGAGATGTTTTCCTCGTTCACCGATCGAGGGTTGGAAGCGAGTCTGCCAAAACTTAGGGCAAAAATATTCAAATGTATTTGTCTCCTGAATTTCATTCGAAATCATAAAATAAAATAGAGTTAAGCCGGATGGGTGCATGGAGGGGGGCAGTGGGCGATGGAGCAAAACCTAAACTGCAAAAAGCTGCAAAAATGAAGAAGACAATCGGGCGGCCACGGGAGTCGACCAAATCTGCTGTGACTCTTTAAAAAACATTGAGGAGATCCGGAGGAAGCCCGGTAGTGCTCGATGCACGTCGCAGGGAGCACATCCCGGCCCCGGATGCCACAGGATTGAGGAGTGTTGAATAACAGATTTTTCCTATTCCCGGGGACATTTCTATTTACACAAATTTAGTGTGCAAGCGCTTTTCGGTTCTTTATTTGTTTTCGTTAAATTTTAATGCCCACCGTCGAGACCACGAGAACTGAACCGACAAACCAATCCCCCCTCAATCCCGAATCGGCTTTGATTTTCCTCAATTTGTGAAGGACAATTTGTACAGGTTGTCAGAATCGTGTTCGCTTACCTTTCGACCATCGCTGACCCTTGTTTTGCTGCACTCACCGTGTCTGCGCCAGAAGCACCTGGCAAAGGTATTGCCATAGCGGGGGACCAGGTGGGGATCGAGTGCACATTCCGAGGTGGGGGCAAATCGAGGATTCTCGAGGGTTCCTCTGCTTCTTTTCGGTAAACAGAAACAGGTGAAAGAGCTTACAGAGGCGAAAAGCCCACATGAAGCTCTTAACACCTTTTGTTTGCTTTCGGGAGTATTTGCTTAGACATGTGAGCTCCTTGGTGCTCAATGGTGGTGTTTATAGTGATGAAATGATTCTTCTTATTCCCAGCTGGCTCCCCCATGTCAGCGCTTTTCGGCAATTTTTTTCGAGGGTCACAAATCGATTTTTGGTTGTAGTTTTGCGCTTGTTAGGGTGACAACCTGACCTGCCGTAGGACCGAACTTTTTCGGTTTAGTTATTCATGAGGGGGAGGTCAGTGCGGACCTGGGGATGGTATGCGAGGTTAGGCACACATTGGCACTTGGGCTGATAGAGGCCGAGTTTAGTCAATCAAGCCGTCTTGCCCTGTTGTATTATTTGATTTGGACTTTCAGCTGACCTTGTGCTGGGGGGTTATGCCCAAGTTTATAGTTGCGCAAATGCAGAATAAAAGCTTTTCCTTTTGCTATACGTTTTTTAGGAGTAATGGTGTCTTCAGTAGACTACCAGCAATCTTTCAAGATGGACCATAATCAGTCAGGCTGACAGCATATTTATGTATCATACATATGCATATATGTACAGGGTGTTTCGGAAATATGTCCACGACTCTATGCCATTATATTGAAAGTGTCCTGATAAACGTATTGTTCGATACCCCCTCTCAAACCACTCCATCATTCCTTTTTTCAACATTAAGCATTTCGTGAAAATATTCATAATAAAAGAGTCATGCCAGCGTTATTACCGAATCACAAGTAATGATACAATTGAAACTACACACTATGGCGCATCCCACGGTATATGACTTGATGATAATAACTAACTAGCAAACAAAATATAAGTTATGAAGATAATTTCAAAAGAGCCATAACTGCGTGTCGAAGCAAGCTAAAATACGGTTCCGAAAATATTATTGAAAATCAAAAACCGAAATCTAAAACAATTGTTATGCCGCCTTAAGTTCAACTCAAATAAATAGCAGAAACTATGAAATATATTTTTTCAGAAGTGATTTAAAAGTGTTTCCATCTGGTAGAGTGGTTTCAAGTGAAATATTTTAATTGTTTTCTAAGAGATCTAAGTAAGCCCTTAGTCGGACGTAGAGAATAAATTTAAATGTTATTTTTTCCATTTCAATTGAATCTTCATTAAATGCAATGACAGTAGAGAATTTGTCAATTATAACGCATGCTAAATAATGCCGAATAAACTTCTAACGACCCCACAATGAATTTATGAGATTTTTATTGAGATTCTCTCAAAATCTCAAGATTTAAAAATCCCCTACTTGGATGGAAAATCCAAGAGATTGTCATATGGATTCCCCGAAATCTCGTAAATTCTCAAGATTTTGGGGTGAAAACATTTACATACGGCCAAATGGATATGACGTAAACATCTGACTAAGGAATCCTAAACAGAGTGGAGAGGGTCACATACAAAACCGATTAATTTTACTTTTAAACATTTTTTAATCTCAATATTCAAACATCTAATAAAATTAAATAATTTTGGAAATAAATTGCCTTAATAATTTGAAGTAGAAGTAGTCACGTTAAAAGTTTATTTTAATACTTGTGTTTATTGTAAATCTATCTGATTTACCAGACTTCGCACGGTGCACGTAAAGATCAATAATTGGGTCTAGCTATTATCACATTTTTACAATAGACAAACAGAGAAACAAAGACAAAATATTTAAAAATGGTCTTTTTGTATTCTGTTAGCCTTTCTGTATTACTCCCAATCAGTTTTTGATAAATATTTTCTATATATGTAGAAATACGGCGTTTCTATAGTTTTATTATTATAGATATAGTGCTATAGATTCGCAAATATTGGCCCCTTAAATAAATTTCTATAGCCCAACTCCGCCCGCGTGGATTTCAGGTAATGGCATCTCCTAGGAACTAAATTATGTGTTTTTCTGGAATAAAGAGTATTGTTCTCCGCCCTTTAATTCAATTCAAACTTTTAAACTGCCGCTCTAGTGGATTGTGAAATTTTGAATTTAATCATTTTCTAGGCATTGTTACTATGGTTAAACCTAAAAGTATAGGTTTAAATAAAAAATTAAAATACTAATCACAAACGATATCATATAAGATTAAACTTATTATAAAAAGGAAAAAACCAAATCACAAAATACACTCAGTAAATCCGTATTTTAAAAGTATGTTTCGCAATGTTATTACAACAATGGAAATTACTATTGTCGTAATCATATGATTGCGCCGCATGATTGTGTCGCTGAGGAAAACTTCTGTAAAATGTCGTTAGCACATTTTAAAAATTAAGAACAGAGCTCTCTGTTGTTTTTCGACGAACTACACCATAGACTTCTTAAACTTTAAATTATTAAACGATTTCCGATTTCGATAAAAGTTGAGTTACCCGTGAAAACCCCATGAAAATCCGTCCAGCATTCTGTTAGTCTTTCTGTATTACCCCTTATCAGTTTTTAGTAAACATTTTCTACGTACAGACACGACATTACTATAGTTTTATTATTATAGACGAGCTTTTAAATCAAAGGCATGCAATTTCTTCAGTGTTCTCCACTTATAATCGATTTGGTCTGTGAATAGCTTATATAATCCGTTGACCATTTGAGATATCGCATTTTTCGCGTCAATACAAGAATATATAACATATTATATATAATATAACATACTTCTTCGTAACGAAAAGTATATATCACTCGTGAAGTTTCGAGTTGAGGAGCATAAGTAATTGCTGAAATGCATGTTCCGGATACTTGAAAAAAATATAGAAAAAAAAAAATGTTATAAGTTCGAGCATCAAAAATCAGCTTTTTATCAAAGATTTATATAATTTCCTTTTTGTACAGCGGTTATACAATTGACTGTGGTATTTATTTTAAAACATAGTGAAATTTAGTTATTTTGAATGCTTATTTTCAGTTAAAGATAATCAAAAATTTCAATAGGACCGTAAACATTCATATTTCACTCAGCAGGGATACTCCACGTAACCAAATCGCTCTTGTCGGAATCTCGGGGCATGAATACGAATATCAGCCCTTGAGGGTGCTTATCGTTTTACCCTAGAGTGGAATATTTGAGAAAAGTATCTTAAAGTACTATGTCGTTGTTTTTTCTCTATGGTATGCTGTGTCATGACATACCGATTGCCGACTCCAATTGCAGCCAGACATCATTTAAGGCGCTCACTTATCGTCACCTCAAGATGTTCTCGAAACGGGCAAATTGACACACATCCCACTGCGTTCCAGGTCGAATATGTGGGCAGGCTGGCAAAGGGACCAGGGTCTCCCATTCGGATTCAACCGAAACCATTTGGGCCGCACAACAATACAGAATCAATACAGCCCCACACTTTTGCTGATATTTCAAATAAAATTTCGCTGACGGTGGCTCTAACCTTCCATCGTTTTCGACGACACCGTCATCTTCGTCGTCCTCTTATATTTTTGGGTGTCTACGCCTTCGATGGGGTCTACCATTCTCAGAATTATGATGACACTTAGCCACCGTATCTGGATGTGCCCCACACTCTATATGGGAGTCCTTCGATTCCGGGGCATGCCCCACTCCCTCACGTTTTTGTTCTTGAGGAAGTGCTCAGGCATGGAAAATCCATTTAGACCGCAAGATGTTTCTGAAATTCGGAAAATTTTGCCATTCCTATAGATCCGAACGACGGTATTCTTCATACCTCAAGACTGTATCGATAAAGATCTAAATTTCAAAAGATGCTTGGCTAAAGAGCCCTTTGCTATTTGTTCAACTGTTGAAATTTTTATGGCTCCCGCTACGAAAGGTACCGGCTCATAGCTGACTTTTGATGTTTAGTGGATTTTCGATTATTGCTTTTTATTCGCTTAGAGTGTGACAACCTCATAATCAGAAATTCAGAAATATTGAAGGTAAATACAAAAAGACAATTGGACTCGATTTAATTTAATAAATATAAATTAATTTTTGTTTAGTGGGCAAATAAAACTGCTTATTCTGTAACGTTCTGATAGTCAGGTAAAACATCTTCATTAAATAAGTTGAGTTTTTTTATTAAAAATGTCCGAATTTGTTCCAAAAAAGGAGCATTTGCGGAAACTGAAATTTTGCTTGCCAGACAAAAAAGATTTTTGTATCGAATCGTTATTTTGATAATCCTAAACGCAAAAAATCATAGATAGATCCAGGCCAACCCCCAACATCGCAAGCAAAACGGAATATCCATGGAAACGCTTTTCCTTTGCACTCAAGGAAAAACGCGAAGAGACATTCGAAAGTTATTCTGCTCCATGACAACGCTCCGCCACATGCGGCTAAACCATTCTAGGAAACGTTGGAAGCACTGGGCTGGGAAATCTTATCCCATACCGCGTATTTACCAGATACAGTCCCTTTTGATTACCACTTGTTTCGCTCGATGCAGCACAAACTTTTGGAACAAAGCTTCAATTCCTATAATGGCGCTGAAAATTGGATGGTCCAATGGATTGCCTCAAAACACCAGGATTTTTTGAGCGCGAAATCCGTCTCTTGCTTGAAAGATCGGCGAAAATTGTGACAAACAACGGAAAATACTTCGATTAATGTACTCCTATATTTTGATTATCAAATAAATAAATCCTTTTTGTGAAAAAGCGACGGTTTCATATGCATAATTGTGGAAATTGTATAATATAATGTTTTGATTTGAATTTTGGAGCCCGAAAAAACTAACTCTTTCCCTTCCTTTCGGGTTTAAATGGAATATAATATGAAATAATTTGAATAAGATTGAATTAAATACTCTCTTTCTGAATTATTTTTCTAATGAATTTAAAGATCAAACCCTCAATATGAGGCTTCTTCAAATTTGAGGGCCCAAAGCGTCTGCTGGGTGTGTCCATGCTTTCAGACGTTATAGAGTGGGCGGTCAAACTTTTTAGTGAACTCTTTTCTTAGACTAATTCCTTCTCAACAGATGGACAAATGGCCCGTCTTCATAGAGCCCGAAAATTGCTTCGAATTGGTCAACAGCCTCATTTTCTGTAGCCCCTTTGACGGCATTAAGTCCTGTCTCGTCCCTGTTCACCGGGAATGTGTAGAGTTCCTTTCTATCCCAATTATCTCATTTGCTTATTTATTTGTTGAAAGGGGCACACAGAAGAATGTTGCTCCTTGGCCATTCTGTTGCCAAAGCACTCATGTCCGCACGTATAAAGGGATAATTCGGGAACCGTCGAGCAAAGTAAAGAAAAAATAAAAAATAATAAAAAATAAAATAAATAAAAAAATGGGAATTCCGTCAGCCCCGGGAGCAAAGACCCATCGGCAGGTGGTGCGGTGGGGGACGTGAGGCTGGCCAGCAACTTTTAACTAATCAAAGTTTATTCTCTTTTGACTGCTACTTGCGCCGTTGATGCTGCCGGGCCCCGGTGTATTTTAATTCGAAAGGAGTTTGTGAATTAAGAAAATCTTAAGAAAAATCCCGAGGGGGAACAAAAACAAAATTGAGTTACTCCCCCGCCCATTCTGCGAGGATGCTCCTCGCGTCCGGGCACAGCGCCTAACTTAAAAGTGCACAGACCTGGTTGCCCGGCAAAATAAAAACAGACAAATTCGAGAAACGAAGCAGAAATCACTCGACCATCTACGAAATTTGGCCCTCGTGCAACTTAACAACGTCCTTCTCGCAGCAGCGGCGGGATGTGTATATTTGTGGGCAGTAGATCCTTAGGGAATTCGGTAAGAAAATTCCAGGACTATCCCCAATTCTATTCGGCTGCTCCCCTTCCTTTATGTTATTCAGCAAGTCCCGGGTTTTTTTTATTCGAATTTAATTGAATAATTGTTTGTTATTCCAAACACGTCTCCCGAACTGCAAGTTCCTCCTGGATGTGTCTACTCGGGCCGGGCTTTTAGGCACTTTAAGTGCTGTTTTTGCTACTTGAGGGCTCCTATCAAATTGTATCCTTGGTCCTTTTGTCGTGGTGCTCCTTTCGTTTCTCGCAGCCTCTTCGCAGGCGGAGGCAAACTGTTTATGTTGCAATGGGGGCTCTTTGAACGGTCTAATTACTTGCACACGTGAGAGGAGATGAAATTTTTACCGTCAACTTTTAATAAGATTCTGCGAATGCAGCAAAATTTCGCCACTTGCACGACCTAAAGACAAACGATACGTGGCTAATTTCGTACAGAAAGTTTGTTGCACATTTGCTTAGTGTCTCGGCATGTTTTTCTTCTTTGCCACGATGTGCCATTTAAGTACTCATATATCTGATATAAAAGTACAGTGATTGAAAAACCGCACCTTGTACTGAACCCTAAAATATATCAAAAGTCTACACATTAAGAAATTTTTCTGGTGAAATTTTACTAGATGGAATCTAGCAAACTGTTTTAATTATTTTTTAATAATTTTAATTCAAAATACCGGAAAGTTATTTCATCAACACTGAATTTGGAATGGATAAACTATTTTGTGGGCTGCAATATTAACTGGATTTGTTTGTTAACTTAACTGAAATTCTAGAAATATTTGTACATTCACATTTCTAGTTTTATATCGAAGAAATTCTAGAAAGTTGTTAAAATTTTTCGTTGTATATTTAACCAATTTTCAAACAAATCATATTGTAGTTTGTCATTCCAGTTCCAATTTCATGTATTAAGCGTAATACTTTGAAAATTTAACTTCTTGGTGTACTCTCTTATTCTTTCGTTGTTACAGTTGAAATGTTAAGGTTGTCCAACATTTATCTTAGTGTATTTCTAAGTGAATCTTTAAACAGAACTGCGTTCATACTGCCACATAGAGTTTAATATTTAACTCTTTGTGCTTAGATGGGTTAAAAGTACCTTTTGCTTAGCTTTTTATGCATGGTGGAATATATGTTGACCCACCTCGAAAAGGTGAAATTGTTAATGTTCATGCAATTTAATATTTTATTTCAAATTCACTTTTTTTTATAATGAATCTGAGCAACTTGGAATTCTGCTTTTTTCAATCATATGCCTTAAACAGCTAAATTGTATGGAGACACCCCCGCTTATTTAGTCGACCTTCTTAATATTCTGAAGTAAACGTTACTCAATACTGACAGAGTTTTATTGAATTCTAACCATCCAGTTAAAAGTTACATGTTGTTATCTGTTGTCGATATATATTGTATTTCTGGTGATATTTACTGAATTTGTTCCAAAACCAGCAAGAATTTAAAACTTAATACGTTAGTGCATTTCCAAGATTTCTAATAATCTTTACTAGAACAAAAAGCAGAAGTTTCCTGTCTTTCTATTATAAATATATTTCCCTAGAAAGCCAATAAACCAGCCCAGGAAATAGTTACAATATAATTCCATAGAATTTGATGATCCCATGCACTTCAGTATACTTATTTCAATTTTGGGTTATATTTAGTTTCGAAATTCAAAAGTGAATAATATCCAAAGCCATTTTGTATGTTGTAGCAATAAAATATCGAAAAGTGACGTTTTTAGTTAGTTAAAACTCATTCCTTGCGTTCAATATTTACAACTTATGGCATTATTTGTTTAGTTTACAGAAAAAGTCGAGATTACAACGTTTATTCACTTTCTATTCCCTTTCGCACAATAGGAAAATTTTAATTTTTTATAAGAGGCAATATGAAGACAATATATCTATAAATTTTACAATATGTTCTTAATTTCAGCAAAATAAGCTTAGTTACAATAAAAGTCAATCTAATTGATTTAAATGGCCTAGTTCCATTACCAAGTTTAACCGAATGTTTTAAATGTGTACACTGTATACAGTTGATACATTAGAAAGAAAAAGATAAAGAGAAAAAGAAAGCTTTGGTAAAACTAAAAGTGTACACCCCACAAATCGCCGAGTACGAGAATAAATTTATTATAATTAATAACATTTTTATATTTTTAATTAAGTTATAGGTCTTTACTTCTTTATACATACATGGATAACTTTTGGTCGGGATGTTTGTCCAAAATAATCAGATGACTCTAAGTAAATTTGGGTATTGCGTAAAAGGAGAGCTATTCGTATTGTCACGAATTCAAATTTTGTTACCTTTCAAGTAAAACTCCTTACTTGTTCTACTATGGGCAAGTATTTTAAAATTAACGAACAGACTTTATGTGACTTATCATTTTCAAAATTAGTACGTTCCTATTCTATAGTTTTTGAATCGATAGAAAAGAAATCAGGCAAATTTTCAGTTAACATAAAAATAGTATTTAAAATATTTTAGAATATTTTGAGTAAATTTGCAGTAATAAATATTAATTGGCTATAAGAAACATTCATTACAAATCACTCTTTTTATTTCTTTTACTTATAATCGTAAATAAATATGTAACGTGTTAGTGTTTTTTTAAACGAAAAGTTTAGGGCTGTAAATTTGAAAATGAGTTTTATCATCATGAAATCAAAATTGAGACAAATGAGACAAACCTGGATTTTCCTTGCAAGAGGTGAGATTTAAAAGTGGTTAAAAAAAATCCAACTTAAAAATTAAGAAATTCAGGCTACCTGTTTCGTCTCAATAGGAAAAATATATCCAATTTCTTATTTTTAAAAAAAAGAAGTTCTACAAACTAATATTCTGTAATATCTTTTTTATGAACCCAAATAGCCGTCCCAATTTCAAACCCTTCGAGCCTCATTTCTTAGGTGACAGCTTGCTTGTGATAGTGGTTAGCCATCTGTTTGCCTTTTTGATGCAAAAGGATCTGTCGCCCTCAAATTTTCCCTGGCTACATGTGGAGGAATTAAGTAAACGGCAGACCGACCACCTCTTATTTGCCAGGCAAATAAGGGTCCTCGCCTGAAACTTATCCAAACAGTTTGGATTTCCGAGAAGTCCTTAAAGGGATTCCACTTCTTGTTGGCGGCTTTAAAGGTCTTTCCGTATCTGGAGGAGGATTTTGAGATCGACTTCCATCCGAAGTTTAGCCACGTGGGAGTACCCACTTTAGTTGAGCCAATTAGACGCACTTGTGCCACATACAATTTAATTCAAGCAGATTAAAGCTGCTCTAAAAAGCGGAAAGAATGAAAAAAAAAAAACAAACGAAACGAGCTGAAAAAGTGCGTCAATAGCTCTTGACATCGTTGGCGCAAAAGGACTTCAAATTTATCCTCCATTAACTCCCGAGTCAGTGAGTTAAAGGCAATAAGTAAACACATTTTCCGCACGAGGTCAGAGTCGTGTAAGGAACAACTTCCTCTTCATATTTTTCTTGAAACAAAAAAGAGCGAGGAAAAAGATATCCTTCCACGCTATGGAACAACTTAGCTGCTTATGCTGTACATTTTCTCGAGCATAGCAGCGCACAACCGCCGCCAGAGACGGTGGCATAAAAAAGTAAACAAAAAACAAAAGAAATTTTGAGTAGTGAGCAACTTCTGAAGTTGTACGTTACTTCGAAGACAAAAAGGACTCAAGAGGGCGATAAAGTTGATGACGACATTTATGCGATAATGTTGAGTTCACGCGGTTTAAATTATACTGCGATCACCCCCCATTTTTCTGCCTGCTCCCGTGCCGCCCCTCAACGGAAGCTGGGAAGTTGGA
The DNA here is from genome assembly GCA_963969385.1 of Philonicus albiceps. Classification (NCBI taxonomy): domain Eukaryota; kingdom Metazoa; phylum Arthropoda; class Insecta; order Diptera; family Asilidae; genus Philonicus; species Philonicus albiceps. The sequence goes on from OZ017773.1 coordinate 34,053,172, forward strand.
AAAGTTTACTCGGAGCATCCTAATGGGTTTATCTGATTAATTAGCTTCAGTAAATTGGGAGACGCTTCCAGTGTTTACAGATCTCTTCTGTGTTTCTAGATGGAAGTACATTTATTGGAACAGAAAAATGCTTCTTAAGAAAAGGAAATAAGAGGCTGATGTGCAGTTAGTATAACAGATTAGTATTGGTCTAAGCAGAATATTCGAAACACATTTCTCAATAATCTCAACACATTTTTTTAATATCCTTTACCTTGAATAAAATTCTAGCAACAATCGATAGCCGCACATATCTTTAGTTTCAACCCAAATCTAAATTGCCGCTAAATTTTATTTTCATTTTTCTTATACCATAGTTGATCATATCGTATGAAATGTAAATTTAGCCATTTTCAGTGTTTTATAAATAATACTGAATTTAATAATTCCAAAATCGCAACGCCTTTTAGATGTTCAATAATTTTTGATAATTTAAATATATGTAAGACCTTATAACCTAAGGCCATATAACAACAGATAACATAGACCGATATCGAAACTGCGACCTTCGGATTTATGCTCTTTTTGTCTGACTGTTGAGCTTCCTTAGACAATTACCGATTCTGTCGAGGAATTTTAAATTCTGAAACGAGGTGCGATAAATCCAAAAAGTTATGATATACTTAATAAAAATACGAAAGCATAATAGGCTTATACAGGTACCAAAACAAAAAAGCAACACTTATGAGGAGTCGACGACGTTTTGCCTCTCTGCACGAGCTATAGCTAGGTCTTTTATTCCAAAATGTAAAGGTTTCAAAAATTGTTTATCTTATATGTATTAGATTAAATGGTCAACAAAGCAAACAGGTTTTAAATTAAATTTTAGAGGGTGTCATTGCCGAATTATTAAGTGATAATTTTACATCTATAGTGACTTTGCTAAGTCGGTCATTGACAAAATCAGTTTTAAAATATTTATATATATTGTATAATAAAATTCTAGAATATTATAATAATAATAACAGTTATAATATTATCCAAGTATTAAGGGATTCCAAAGAAGATATATGTATAGGTTTTAAGAGTTCTACACTTGGACATTGTAGTTTTTTTTAAAATAATCTCTCTAGCTTAGATAGAACGCATAAGTTAAAGAATACTTTAAAACATTTACGAATTTTTAAAAAGACAAGTCTAAATGGCCTCCCAGTTCTCTGTTAGCCTTTATCTGCTGCCGCAGAAATTCCCTGTTTTGAATTTATAGTTCCACATCTCAAATTCCCTAAGAAGATAAGGTCAAACAAAATACAATAGTTCGGCATGACAAAAGTTTTCCCTCCTAAAGGACTGCTGGTTTCTTTGGTATGTTAATTTTTAAAAGAGACAGAATTTTGAATAAAACGAATAAAGTGCCCCTTTGCCTTTTCTTAAAATAACTCAATTTAAATACTGCGAAAAAAGCACTCAAAAATGTGTCTTCTCAACCCACCCGCGAAGAGTTCACTCGACAGTGAAAGTTTCATTTCGGGACCAGGATCGGGACCCACCTTAGCCTTCCCCGAAAAATTTGAAACCGTCCTCCTTGGCCCGATTTAATAAGCCTAATGACGTGCTGCCAAAAATGTTTACACTTCATTACTGGCGCATTACTTGAAAAGAATTTTGACTAGTCCTTATCGCACTTGAAGTAATTTTCTCTCACGTCATGTTGATAAAGGCGTCCGAAAGGAATCAGCCGACGCTTTTTCGCCTTTGCAACTTTTTCCCTTTTTAAATTTGAATGAAAGAAGGATTTTCGCGGGCTATGTTAAATCATTTGAGTGGCTTAATACACTCAGGCGATGTCGAGATTGTTTTAAAAATAGGGAACAAAAAAAAATTCTAAGTAAGATTTGCATGATTGGCGGCTTCTCGTGTCTTAATCTTCCGTGTAAGGTTGAAGAAGTTCGTTTCTTCGAAGGCAAAGAAGAGCAAAAAAAAAAAAAAAACATTTAGGTTTTTCCTAATGACTTTCTCAAGTGACTCACGTGAGAATTAAAATGATTTATTACTCCGCTTGAATGTGGGAGTCACAGGGAGGCCTATGCAAATTTTCAATATCATTGTGATATACCGGCTAAATTTATAAAGTCTGGCTTTTTATGCGATTAGATATCAAAAAAAAAATTGGTGCCACAGCATGGTATAAAAGGAAGTCTTAACGAACGATTAGACTGGTACAACCTGTAGGGTATTACATTACACTTTGTGACATTATCGGATGTATAAGCGACCTCAGGAAGGATTTGTAATTTAATACGCTGCAGATTTTATTTTACCATATTTAATTTGGTGACAAGAAAGTTAAAGCTTAGTCAAACTAGCATACCCTGCATTCAAGTAAGATTTCTGTACTTAAGTCGATTTAACGTCCAATTCTTAAAGTTATTTTACCGCAAATTACATATTTTGGTTTTATGAAATGACAATAAGAACTGGGAATGTCTACGTTTTTACTAGGTAGGTTACTACATATAGTACCATGTATATAATGTTTTGCATTCATTTCTCTGTCTTCTATTCTATGCCTAGATTTGAAGGCATTTGAGAAGTAAATGGTTTTCCAGTAAATTTCAACCAAATCAATACTCGCAAATCGCAATAATTTTAGTATCATCAACTGGAGATAGTATAAAACAAAACATAAGCTTTTAATGACCAGTTAAATTAACCAAGAATCGATTTAAGAATTTCTCACAAAGATTTCTAGGAATGTTCAGCCCAAATTCCAGTTTTAACAAGAAAAGATAATAGTTCAACTTTAGTTGCGTTTTACTGTAATCTAGTTGAAAAAAGTTCGCAGTGTATTACACATTTCAAAATTTTAGTATTTAGTAAATCAAGGCCCAAAGTTTTTAATTGAGTTTAATTGCTATTTAAATTTATATAATTATAATTGGCTTAATAGTTTCTGATCGGTTTCTCAGAAATTTGTTCTACATAATCTTCAATCTACGATTTTATGAGTAACTCAAGCTCTTTCTCGGCGTCGTCAACTGCATACTTAATGAAATTATTAAAATTATATGAATAATGTTGACTTTAATAGCACAAATTGTAGTGCTGAAAATTTAGAACAAAAACCCAAATATGAAAACATGCATTTTTGGTTGCTATAAACTGGCGCTTTCAAAACAGTAGGTCATAAGCCGATTTAGCATATTTTAATGCAATGTAACGAAATTATAGTGCAATTATTTACATTATAAAGTGCTATTCAATTAAAAATTTACTATTTATCCAAATTCGAATTATTAAAGTAGGCAAAGGTAAAATATTCAATCAAAACGTTAATACTTTGCAATTTAGGAAAAGCAGTTTAAATAAATAAATTGCTGTCTATACGCCAAATATCGACTTTGTTGGCTCTTCTTATTTTTAACCAACTTTACTTTACTCAAAATTATAACCGTTCCTGATTCGATTCGTATTGAAATGTATATAAATATTCCTTGAAGCACCAATAATTTTCCACTTGAGGAACAAATCAGATTTTGTAGCGATAAAATGTAACAAATGCTGAAAACCAAAAAATACCCATAAAGTGAGACCAGAAAAAAAAATGCCCAGACGTTTGTCGCAAAACCAATGGGCTGCTAATCCTCCAGACGTTATAGGCCAATTCAACCTCTCGATTAACATGAAACATGAAATAGGCCCTAAGCTGGAGACCTTAGTATAAGATGCCCGGAGCCTATAGCCCATAAGCGTTACTTAACATATCCGAACGCATCGGGGGCCGGGCGGGGGGCCGAGGCACGTTTTGTCGACGTAATTTCGACACAAAGGGCCTTTTTAATATTCCAGAGGTGTCAGTTAATCTGGGAATTTCCATAAAATCAGTAATCGATGTCGGAATGCAAGCCAACGAGGGGCCCACCGCACAATGGAGAAATGGAGGTCCCGGCTGCCATCGAGTGGACCAGCAAAAAGCACCGTGCGAAATTTATGGGGGCATTTTGAATCCTCCAAGGATATCATATTTTGCGATGGCCTAGGATTATTACGTAATAGTGTAACGACGTCCTTACGGTCCGGTCGTCATACGTGCCATTTGCCATCCCGGCTGCTGAAACGCCGTCGTCTCTTCTCTGCCGGAGACCCGGCCCCGCCGGCCGGCAGTGCTCCCCCGAATGGGGCCGCATTAAGTTATATAGAGGAACAAACTACTTACCGCTCCCAAGTGGTACATTCATCTGCTTTTGTTGTATCGGTTCAGGTTTATCCTCGGCCTCGTCCAGACTGCTGGCCCGGCTCCCTGGGCCCCTTCCGGGGATGGTGCTTTGGCCACTGTTGCTACTGCCGCTGTTATTGCTATTATTATGATGGTTGTTGCTGTTATTGACATTATTAAGCTTTGTTATCCTGTTGGCCGATGTAAGTGACAAAGTGGCAGCTAGGGAGGCCGCCGATGATGAAGGACCTGATGATGTCGTCGAGGTCCCAATGCTGGCCCCGCCGACAACGGCATGGGTCGCCGCGTTGTTCGGATTTCGGAACACGAGGATCGACTGCGATTTATCTAATCGCTTTAGAGTTTGGAGAAGAAAAGGTCCTCCGCTGGTCGATCCGGACGCCCCACCCGAGGTGCCCAGGGTCCCATCGAGGCTTCCACTTTTGCTGAGTCTTTGCTGCAAAATTATCGATCCTTCGGGAAGGATGTTCTTTTTGATGTTCGCCGATTGGAGGAGCACAGTGCCCGTCTCCAGCTGGCCGCTCTTGAGGGGCGTCTGAAGCAGTATGGTGCTGCTGCTGCTGCCCTGGGAGCCCTCCCCCCCGTGACTCTTCGCCCCCGACGTCGTCTTTATTCTCTGGTGTTGCAAAATTATCGGCTTGTTATCGTCGTCGTTCAACAGGCTCAACAATTCGTGGCTGTTCTGAAGGATGATTTGTCCGTTTTCGGTTCGTGCCCCCCGCACCAAGATGATGTTGCTGTGCTGCTGCTGTTGGACCCCCTTCGGGTGGGAGGAGGTCTGCTGGTGCTGATGATGATGCTGGATAGTTGTGCTAGCCGTGGAGCTCGAGCTGGAGCCGCTGTTGTTGTTGCCCTGCTGGGGATTTGTATCAATTCCGCCCCCGCCTCCGCCGCCGCCGTCTTGGTGCAATCCTTTATCCAAATTGCTGGCCGCCTTGGACGACGACGGTCCCGAACCTCCGGCTTTGGCCGTTGCTGTTGATAATGTTGCGCCACTGCCGCTGCCGCTGCCGCTGCCACGTCCGACATCGTTTGCGATACCATCGGAATTCTCTTCAGAGGGTGGCCCTGCAAGTGGAAGAAATGGGAAAAAACTTAAGAATTTTTAAGGTGAACTCTCCTCGTCTCGACAGTATCAGTCCACTAAATCTAATAGAGACTGCGATGAGGCAAATTTCGCATGTCATTGTTTGTTTCCGGGTATGCACTTTATGCTATCCTCGCCTCGATTTTTCGGTGCCACCTTTCACTCGGTTCAGTCAGATTTTGGCAAATAGCTTCAACTCTCGAAGGAGGAACTATTGACCTGGCTCCTGAAACCATCCGGAAATTTCGTAGACGGTTCCCAAGAAATATTCAAGGAAATTGAACAATACCATCACGCTTAAGTGAGCTGTTATCCTTGAACTTAACATAAAAGTGGAACTGTATTGGAAAATAAGTCTTGAACACAATTCAAAATATCATTGGAGATATTCAAAACGTACTTAATAAAAAGCTTTCAAAGGTAAGTGATTCTTTGTAATAGAAAACGCACAATCATGAAATACTATTACCCCCCGATTGTAGATAAAAGTTAAGAAGTCTTAGCCTTTCAGCGGCTGTGAAAATCACTTGAAAGATTTTAATATTCTGCCTCAGCAATTGAGAAATTCTATAAATATTCTGGTCTCTCATTATTTCTGGTTAAAAGATTTCATTGATATGAATAAAAGTGAACGTGAGCAATAATTGTAAGAAATTGAAAGTTCTTAACTTTTTAGATAGAATCGACTGGTTTTGTTTTGAGTAGCCCGAACATAGTTTAAGCAAACAGACATTTTATTAAGAAACCTATAGGATCGATTCACTAAAGCTTATTACGTTTTTCATTTATAACTTTTTTAACCGGGTCCCCGGATGGCATAGCTGGCCGAACGGTTTGTCTATGATGCACTAAGTATGCCATTCCAAGGTTGTGGGTTCGATTCCCATATAAAAACTCTTGTTAAAAAGAAAAAACAACACTGAAAGTCCCCATATGGTCTTAGTTGCCGAGCGTATGGAAATAAGAAAGTAATTTGAGAATTAAAGTCTAAAATCTAAATCTAATTGTGGTGTTGGTGCTCGTCTGCCAAACTTTCCGTTGATTTAAGACCTAAAGAAGCCTAATAAATATTTCAAATTTCATTCTTTATACATATGCTCACATTACGAACTACTACGCTGTTTCATATGGATTGATCCATTATGAAATTTTAAAATTAAGAGTATCGTTATGTGATGTTCTTTGATTATGGCGCCCGGCAAGGCGATATCGGTTGATGTTAGGAGAATCATCATTAATTCGTAGAAAAATGGCTAAAATGCATACAAAATTGCGAGTGAAATTTCTTTATTACGAACTTCAGTGCAGAATTTTATAATAAAATAATTCAATTGAAATCAAAAACAAAACTTTGAATGTCTACTTTTTCTGATAGGGATTATTGTGCCCTTCAAAAGATTCTAAGGAAAAATAGGCAGTTTACGTGCGATGAAGTAGATGAAAAATGGGGAAATTCTTACGCAGAACAGTTTCAGCGGCTACTGTCGATAGCGGAGTAGGATCTCTTTATTTAATCAACGGTACTGTGAACACCGCCAAATACATTAATTTTCTTAAAAACCATCTTTTGCCATCAATTGCGCGCTTGAAAGGTGCAGAGAGTCGATTTGCATGACAACAGGACGGTGCTCCTTGCCATACTTAAAAAAAAGTATCAAATGGCTTTTAGAAAACCAAATACCTGGTCATGAGTGACCTTCAAGTAGTCTTGACTTAGAGTCATTATGCTCGTATCGTTGACGATTTGAAGGACATTTGGAAATCGTTTATTCCGAAATACTCTAACAACCTTGTAAATACTATGCCACACCGAGTACAGACTGTACTAAAGACCAAGGGAGATATAACGCCATACTAAGACAATCTTTTTACATATTTACTGCTGTTTACTAAGTAGACTAACTCAAATAAAATGGAAGTAGTTTGTTTTTAGGTTTTTTATATTATTAAATGACGAATAAAATATTTTTTTGTTTTCTGTAAAACATTTAAGGAATATTATTCATATTATTATATGAAACAGGATAGTATGATACTTTTCAAAATGTAACTATATTTTTTGAAAGCTGCATAACAACTAAAAATTGAGTATTAAAAGGATTTTAGAAATCATTTTGTGTAAGGTATTTTTATTTCATGTGTTTAAAACTAAAGAGAAACAGTGCAGGGTTGAAAAAATATCGCTTTTCTTTAATATTTGGTGATTATATTTATTTATTATATTTCGCTTAATGTAAGCTACAGAGAACAAAATAGTTAACAAATTAAAAATAACAAAAGTAACTAGTAAAACTAAGAATAGAACAACATAGAGTAAGGGGCAGCAATACAGATATGAAGTAGAGCAGTCGGGAGGTGCTAATTAAGATAGTGGGACTGAATGGTACAGGGGGTGTTTGAGGGAGGTACCTTTATCGCTGTGGAAATCGGAAGGGGTGGTATAGTTAACTTTGCGTAGCATTTTTGTGAAGGGTTCAAAGTGACCCTAGTTGGTGCGATGGGTGTCTAAGCGGAAGAGTGGAAAGGATCTCACATTGCGGGGGTTGGTATTGAGCGAGATGCTATGTAGAAATCCAGGGCATCATTCGATGAAGTTAGTTAGGATTTAGTGGACGTAGTGTATGTCCGCGACATCACGACGCAATGTTAGGGGCTTGAGATTAAGCAATCTCAATTGATCCTCATAAGGAGGAAAATTAAAGTTATCAACCTAAGGAAGGTCGCGCAACGCGAAACGAAGGAAACTACATTGAACGGCTTCAATGCTATTGATGAGTGTTGGCTGAGAGGGTGACCAGACCTGAGAGGCATATTCAAATAGGGGTCTGTTATGTTACATTAATGTATTAATAGCTATGTTAAGCATACATTTAACTTGTGTAATGTAAATTGTTGTTCAAGCAACGAGTAAATTAGCATAGTAATTAAATTAATAGAAGCTCAGCAGAATAATAACGATCTATCTGCAGAATCGTTCTTCGAGATTTGTTGCTTTGTTCATATATAATGTAAACAAAAATGGCTACGTATAACCTTAGAATTCGGCCAGGACGATAAAAACGCAATTAAAAGTTAAATTTTACATTGCGCAGCTGTTTTGACCAGGCTCACTTAAAAAGCAACAGTGTCGTCATTTTTGCGAACTAGGACTTAACAATTTATGCCACATACCTTTAAAAGTATACTAGTTTCAGAGAATGAAATCAATTAGATTCATTATTAGGCGAGATACACAATGAACTTCAAAATTGTCTGTTGTTTTGCTTTCTCCATAAAAAGCTCCCACCATTTTTTTGTATTAAATGAAGAAGGACATTGAACTACAAGTATTCTAGTCACGCAAGGACCCTAAGACACTATTAGCTCACCATATATACAACGCCTACAACGCATATGAACTTGGAGGCGAGACTGTTACTAATTAGAAAGTCGCTTTTTGAACAGAGATCATCTGAATAAATCCCAAAATCTATTCCATTAGATTTAATTCAAATGTGAAAACAAGAGAGTCCCCGGATTGTTTCAGAGTCCAGATGCCCAGTTTCCGATGTGCTTTAATTAAATTCGCAGTCGCCTCGGACGATCTCCATATCGCTGGACAGTGGAGCGGGAGCGCGCCTGACTCAAAAATAGATTAAACACGTTTCCTGTTAATTAAACTAACAAAGTTAGAATGGCCAAGGAGATTTTTCAATAATAAATAGCAGGGATAAGGGGCACAGTCCGGGCGGTGTAAAATTTACAGTCACCCTATTTGTAGAGTGTTATATGGCCAATTTCTTTGGCCAGAGGTTTTGTGTGCTCGGCCGACAGTCCGCTGTTTGCTCGATGTTTTTTATGATCCCCTTTGGCTGGCCGAAGCCTGCTAGATTCCTAAATCAAGCGGAGGACATGTTTATAGCATTATTTCTTATTAACGCAATAAAAGTACTGCAAGCACTTGCTCTGTGTGTAGGCCCCCCCCCGACGAGGCGCGGAGGACTAGCCTTGTTTAAGGGATAAAATTGTGTGGTCATAATTAATTGTCGTGGGGTCTTTTTTGTCCGGGTCACACAAAAGGGGCTCCTTGCTGTCACCGCGTATGCACACGTCCACGGCCCAGTGTAAATATGAGAGGCTAAAAGGGCTCCTTCTTGGGGCCTTGGAGTGTGCGTACGAAGGCGAGGCGCTGCTTGGGACTCAGAACTAGGGTGTTCTGGGTAGGGCCGCAGCCTTTTCCAAGATCATCTTATACTTAATTACCAAAAAACAAAAAAAACCTAAACCCACGAATTCATATGACAAATAAATATAAACATTTTATTTTAAGGAATGAGATTCTTTTCAAGCATTTAATAACGATTTCTACTCTGATCATCGCAGTAAAGTAAAATTTAAAATTACAACACATGTAGACATTTTTACATAAAGCAGGTGAAAACATTTATTTTAATTTAAAGGTTTCCCACAGTTTTCACCAAAATGTTGTGGGAGCATGGAAAAATCAGGATAGTTTTTAAAATTTTAAAGTTAAATATCGAAGAAAAAACAAGCCGCAGTATTTATTTATACTATGAATCAATATCATCGAAGAGTTCTTTAGAAGATTTTCCTAGATTTTTAATAAAAGATTTTTAAATTGGTTGAAGTGAAAGTATCAATTTAATTTTAAATTTTATTAGGGTAATATAATGGAGTACTTTTGATATTGGACCACGGAGAATACCAATGAAAATAGTACGCGATAGTAAGTCGAATTCTGGGGGTGCCCGAAATTCATCTGGAGCTAAATTGTTATTAAATTCCATCGGAGCCCCAAATTTGTCCGTCTCGCTTGACTTATTTATGCACTCATAAAGAGCACGAGGCCCCAATTCGGCAAGTGGCCTGCTAAAGGTCGACTGGGCGCAAAAAGCGCCGGAAGAATAATTTCCGTTTGTATATGCAGTTTTATTCCAGAAGGACATTTTCACGGGATCAAAGCAGCCAGTTCCCGAAAAAAGCACCCTGCCGGGGTCCCCAAAAGTGTCGACTTCCTCCCGGTAAGCCATCAAGTGTGCGTGTAGCCGTTAAAAACGGGAACTGCGAGCACGAAACAAAGGAATCCAGCCCGCGCCCGGGGCATCTGCGGAGGAAGAGACCTTGTCTACGATTCGGGTAAGTTGAGAAGCACGGGTTCATTTTTGGGCGGCGTAAAAACCAAAACGTATTGCCGCGAAATTAAATTTCGTCCTTATCTCGGATTGTGGTGTATATCAAACCGAGAGGGCAGGACCTGAGCGGCCGTGCTGCGTCGGAACCCCGCTGCTCCTCTTCTGACGGGCACATGGAGTCTGGAGTGCCGGGATAACGAGCGCCGACCGCACAATAAAACCGTCAGCAAAATTTTTAATGAAAGCTCAGACGGATTTCTCCCGAGTGAGCGGACTGGCCATTCGAGTCCTGGTCTTTCCCGGAAATTTAGTGCGTGCAATGTCTTCTGGAATGCGCTGCAGCTAGACCACCTCCTTTAATTTCATTTTGTCTTTGAGCTTGTCACGGCAACAGCGGCGGTGGCGGCTGGTCGGCCGGCCATCGGACTGGGGGCGCGTTTAAATTTCGAACGCTCCCCGAACCCGTATATCACCGCGGGGAGGTAAAAACAAGACAAGCCCTGCGAGACAAAAACTATCAGGGAGCCCCGGCATTGTCGATAATTTAAGTCTCGCCCACACGTTGCCAAGGTACTCTCCATTCATCTAGGCCACATGTCCACTTCTTACGGCCGCCCCGCGCCCCCTCTTTTTTACAATTGTCCTTCGATGTCTATTTTGTTACAAGAGTCGTTTAACTTGCCCCAAGCACGCCTGGTGTCCTTTGCGGTGGATAAACCACACAACAGTCAACAGCAGTCAACTGGATATCGGCGATAAATTCGAGCGAGTCACCTCCTCATTCTGTGTCGCCCCCGATGTGTTACGTACATGCCGCCCTGCGAGTTAAAAACTCGCCGAGAGTTATAGTCAAGAAATTTTGACACGTTTCTTTGGTTTGTGTTTATTTCCCTGAAATATATTTATTTTGCCGACCCGTCCCGTTTGTGCGGATCCGACTCTGGTTGCCCGGCACAGGAAGCATACACGTTTCGCCGCGTCGCGCCGCCGCCGTCTAAAATAAGCGCACCTACTCAGAGGGCCCCTGGGGCTCCTCAGTGTTCCACGGGGCTATTTATTCCGATCCCATTAAATCTGCGCGACCGTACACCAACCAACGGCTAGTCGCTCTGAATTTGTTAATATTTTAAGCACTTTTTAAGTGTTCAACTTAATGGGCCTATTATTTCTGCGACAAATGGATTTCGCTCGTTTTTAGCTCTCTTCCGGTGTAAATTATTATTATAACAGGTGGAGAGTCCTTAACCTTATTTGCTCAAATGGATGTCGCCTATTTTAAGAATTGCATACACAAATTTTTATTATTCTTATTGAAAGCAATACGTAACTATGCTGTTGACTAGCACCTAATTTGAAACTAGCCAATACAAGTTAGGAGTTTCAAGAAAGCTATTAAATATGAGGAGGAGAATAGGGGCTGGCTGCATTGGGGGGTAAGTGTGATTTTTCACTAAATTTTTAATATTTATATGGAATCTAGTAATGATATTTATTTTTTCATAATTAAATCGCGGAAAAATTTCTTACTTTCACCATGCATCGAAGCACAGTAGTTTATCCTCCGCAAATATCTCACGTTTACTAAATAATAATAATAGTTATGCTCATAAATAAAATATTATATTGTCAATATAGTGTTTTCAAAAATGTTATTCAAATTTCAAACAAATCCACAAATCATTGACAATAATAAGCTAGTTGAATATCATATGCAGTTTGCATCTTCCGCCTTTTACAAAAACGTTTAACTATATCAAGATTTTATTTAACTATGGAAAAATCATAATCAGGATTCTTAGAATAGCAGAGAGTCAAGAACAAATTTTCATAGAAATAATGAATTCTTTATGTTAAATTCCTACAAGACTCTAGTGCGAAAATTTCGCTAGCTTTACTATAAATTTCATCAAAACTAGCCAAAGACTACCTTAATACCTATTGTGTTCTATGATGCACCCGCAATATTCGTTTGAAATATTTAGTTACAAACAGTAAATAAAAATAGCTAGGTATTTAACCCTTTGCCTTAAAACACAGACGTGATGGAAGACACTTTCTGTGCCTAAAATAAGAACCTCGTATCAGACATGTGATGTTTTGTTCTGACTAAAAGCGAGAAGCTCGTATCAAACCCGTGATTATTGTAACACGATAATATTTTGTTTTATAAATTGTTTGGTACAGTTCCAATATAAAAATTGTGTGGTTTTATTAAGTAGTAAATGCAGTACTATTAATGTCCACTGGTTTGAGCAAAATTTGATCTATGATTAAATTGCTTTCATCGAAAGTGGCACACACAATCGTCCCTCAATTTATAAGGCAAGGGGTTAACAAAAACTTAAAACGAATTAATTTCAAAAATCGAAATATCTGATTTTAAAAAAATATTAAAATATGAATCTAATTTATTTTCTTTTTTGTGCGAGAAAGTGGTGGTTATTTTGTTTAATATGTATTCATGTCATCCACAAGAACTAAGCTTAATACACCCAACATGAAACATGAAAAATATCAGATAAATGAATATTCTAATAACCATGAATTTCAAAATATGTCCATATTTTCTTTAAGCTTTCAGTGCTTTAGTTATTCAGTTTTTGCACCTCTTAATTTGTCCGTAAATTATCAGATTGAGATAACAAAATATAATTATTTTGATTATATTTGGACAAAATATGTATCAATAACAATTTCTAAGTCTTTATACGTTATACTCTTAAATAATACATTTAAAAATTTGCGAGAAAACAATTCTAAAACAAATAACAAAACAAGACAAACAAAAGTACAGTACTTATTTTTAGGTTTTAATATAAAGTTACATTACAAATGCGAAAATTTCGAATTTCTTCTTAAATGCTAAACTACAGCAGTATCAGCTTTTGAAACGATAAGAGGAGTGCTAGCTACAGTTCTCGGTGTAGATAGTTGAAAACTTCTTATTAAAAGTACCACAATAAAAGTAATTGTGCCATTCATCCTAAAGTGCTACAGTATACCAATGTAATGAACTATTTTATAAGTCTGGTTTATGCTCCATCCTTAGAATATTCGCTGGGCTCCATTCAACCTAGAAACTTTATTCTCTTTGAACAAGTTGCCCAACCCAAACTGCAACCGCCGAGGAGCATTGTTTATGCTGTAAAAGCACTGAGTTGGCCTAGAAGTTCCGAAAGCAAATATTTTCATGGTTTTCCAAGCTAAGCTGCCCAAATTGAACCATAACATATCCCCAGGGCGGCCAGCTCCTCCGGAGGAATTACATCTATCACGAGAGAGATAAAAGCCTGTTGACAAATGTTGGCAAGAGCATTATAGAATCAATTGCAACCGAAGAGGAATGATCCATTAAGACCCAAGTTTTATTACTTTCCAACAATTCGTAAGGCAAATAAAAGGCGGCACATTACAGTCGAGGGCTGCATTACCGGACGGCCGCCGCTTGAATGGCGTGTCCCGACAAAAAACGCATTCGCTCGGTCGTCTTGGATGTGGCTGCGTTTTAAAAAGTACTTCTGGGGCGATTTATTAAAATAAATACACATAGTTGGCTTAAGCACCACTTTAACGTATTCACACATCCGAACACATGCGAAATGGGTCCGTAAGCGGGCCATAAATGAGGTCTCGTTTTCCCATAAAGTACATTAAAGGAATAGGGATATAATTCAAGCTACTAAACTCCCAATATCCTGCCATTTATATTCTTATATCTGGGGATACACATTTACCTACACGAGCCCAGCCCGTCCCAAACGACTGCTCCTTGAGAAATTACACACCTCTGCCGGATATACACAGACGAAAGTAGACGAAATCTATCGTCGGGGTCTGTGGAAGGACGTAACAAGTTCCCGTGATATCATCATCACAATATCTTCTTGAAGGCCTTTTATCCAATAAAATGGGAAAAATAAGCTAAACATAGTGGAAAATGAGCAGATAAAATATGTATCTTGTCTAGACAATTTTATTTGAATACGGGAGCAGTTTGCTTAGGCGGGGGCGGGGACGTGGAGGAGGGTTCTTCTTGTCTCGGGAAAGGACAGTAATTTCTGCCGGAATCAAGGTAGTCATCAACGATCTTCCGAAGATTATTTTTCTTCCATTTTTGGTCCTTTTATAGCTAGACAATGAATTATGGTCCAATTGACTCGTAATGTACAAGTAGTCATTTAAGATCACAAAATTGGCCTGAGCAGGTAATTTTGGGGCAACTAAGCGTCTTAGATTTTTTTTTTATACAACAATTAATAAATAATTACATTTTCTAAATATATAAAATAAACAAGATGTTTAAACTTGAGGCTGCCTACCTTTAAAGAAGTAATAATAAATTTTTATAAGCAGTCCAAAATGCTATCTCGCAGTTTTCCTAGAAATTAGTTCCCTTTCTGAATTTTAAGAAAGTCTCGACTGCCGTTATTGGGTATTAAACATGTACTAGCATAGTTCGTTTGTTGAGTTTTTACAATTAATTAACTTCTGTCAATGCAGCTACAGAAGTTGACAAAATAAAAAGTAATAGCGAGAATAGATTCAATGTTACGATGCCATTAGAAATTCTCCTTTTCAGATTTTGTGAAAGGTAAGGAAAAGCTGATTTTTCCAAAAGTTTTGTTTTAATCGTTAACTTTTTTCCTTTTTTGCCATATTCGCTGTAGAAATTTAAAGATTTCATTTTATTCTCGTAAAATTTGAATGATTTATTCATGACTTTATGGCTTTTGTTCAGCTTCGTTCAGGAATATTTGAAGGTAGATTAAAATAGAATTATAAAACAAACCATTTTTGAAATGAAGAAAGAAAAAACAATTTCGAGAGGACTCATTTCAGGATATTGCAAAGAACTTTAATCTTCAAAACGTAAAGTTTATTCCGTATTTTGTTAACGAACTTCAGTAGTAAACATTACGGGGTAGAAAAGCATTTCTGGTTTTGCATATCGAGTTTTTTCGTACGAGTTTCGGTAACATATAATTGTCGATTTTATATATTTAAAAGTATATTTATTTCTATTTTGTCTTTTATTGTTTTATGTAATAGATAGGAATTATACTTAAACTAACTATATATACTTTCTAAATAATATGGTAAATCGTTAACTTTTCTCTTTTATATATTGTTTAATGTGTAAAATAATGGTATAATGCAAACATTAATAAAAGCTGACAGAAGACAGATTAGACAAATGTGTGTATGGGAACGCGTTTCCCGGTTTATTATTCAAAATTAATATTGCTTAAAGGTGAGCTTCCTGCCTTAAACCTATATAAAGACATGAACTTCCGAAATATAGGTGCTATCAGTTTCACGAGTTGTTAAGCAATAACTACGGTACGTTCATATTCGCAACGAAATGTGTTAAAGAACGAGAACCACTTGTGAATCATGGGCAATCATCTCCATAAACAGCTGACCTCTTCCACGGCTCTTTCTGGGAATTTCCCTCGTTTCCTGAAAGTTTTACGACGGCGCGAAGCTCAATTTTGTCCATTTGTGAGGAACTGTTTTGGAAATTACCACTACGTTTGGTAATAACTTCAAGAACACCTAGTTAATTAGCTGGTGATTTCGCTGAAGAACTTCTAATGAGACGTGCCTTTAAAACCCGCCAGCCATTAACCTTAACCCCTTCTAGTTTTTACGACTTTACCCGATTATGTTCCCTAACAAAAGGCGAGAAAACTTTCTTTGGCATTTATTCTCAAATACTGCTCTATATCTCGGAGTCAACGAAGTACCAAATAGTTATCCTAATGTGCCCTAGTAAGACGTTATTGAGTCACCCAGACTTGTCAGCTTCCTAAACTAATAAATTTCCAATTTTAAAAGAACTTCCTTGCTTAAAAAGTTACGAGCCAAATCGGTCAGAAGATTAAACAGAGATTAACAAAAGTCGCGAAATACACATCCCCGAGCAGGCAGTGAACATCTTAAGAAGCTCGAATTTCCCGAGACCGTGGTCCACTGCACACAGCCAGTCGCTCCACCGAGCTCTATCACTTAATCGAAATTATATAAAAAAAAATTAATGTAACATTTCGTCGGAATAGGTCCATCGGAGCAGCCTCTTAACAAGACAAATTGCCTGTAATTGGGCTCCCAACAGTCTTATTCTTCGCTCATTTGGTCGTCGTCTTCATCAGATAAGACTATTCAAGAGCTGGTGAGTATTTTTCTAGATTTCGCCGGATTCCAGGGCGCTTGCTTTTCTCCAAATTTTTTTTTTTTATTTTTTTATTTTTTATTTATTTTCCCTCCGTCTTATACTCCTTTCTTCAACAGTCTTAATCTTTTCAAAACTCTAGAAAGGAAATTTCAATTTGGAGACAATTTTCAAGCAATGCACTTTGTGTTTGTACCTATCCCGTCTGCCTATAAAAGCTGTTCAGCCGGAGAATATAAGAGGACAAGGAGTATCCACAGGACAAAAGAAAAGGCAAAAGCTTCTCGGGGGTGGGTGTGGGTGGAGGCTTTCAGATAAAATAAAAAAAAAAAGGAAAATTTCAAAAAAACGAGCTCGAGTCAATGAAAATATTTCTTTTGTGCGCTAAGATAGGGCGTCGTGAAGCGGACTGAGGGGGTAGACTTAAAACGTTAGTGGAGAACAAATCGCACAATTATGTTAATTATCCTCCAACAAAACTCGATCGTCGCACAGCTCACAGTTTCATTAATTTTTTTAGAGACTCAATGATTTCTTTTCTGATATTCTCCGAATAAATTGCTGCTGCTAACTCGAATGTCTGAGGATGAATTCTAATGAAATATGATCACAATCTCAAATTAATTTGATTTGCGTCTCTACCTTTAATATTTTTCCAACTCTAAGCATTTTGCCTTAGAAGATACAAATTGCACTTTTCCGAACTTTTAATTATATGTCCTAGTATGTTGCATTAGCATTTCTTCTTTCCCTTTCATTAAGTAGCCAGTTTTTAATTTGTTTATAATTTAGAGCATGGTTATCCCATATACAGACTATCACAATCTTTCCCCTTATGAAAAGTACCTCGTCATATATCGAAGAAATTCCATTGATTGCCTTGACCTACTTCGTAGCACAGCCCCAGTAACGTTAGATCTTTCCCTACCTTTCGCCTTGAAAGTAATCGAACTAACTATGGTCACTTTGAAC
This sequence comes from Philonicus albiceps, assembly GCA_963969385.1. Taxonomy (NCBI): domain Eukaryota; kingdom Metazoa; phylum Arthropoda; class Insecta; order Diptera; family Asilidae; genus Philonicus; species Philonicus albiceps. Next base: position 34,070,751 of record OZ017773.1, read on the forward strand.
CCTTTGTTGTATCATGAAAACTCATATGTAAAGAATGAAGAAACTGTGCTGACAAATTAATAAAGACAAAATTCGAACTTTCGGCGGTGGTATTGTAAAAACATACCTACATATTTTTGATATTGATTTAAGGTGTAAAATAGAATCGTGGTACGTAAACGATGACACATAGAGGGATAATAAATTAGTTCTTCTTCTACTGTTATTATAAAATACTGACAAATTTTGAATAATATTCCCTTTTTTTTTGTTGTCTTAAAAATCAACGTAAAATTATCTATAAAGCATTCTCACCTTACTTATAACCACGACCCCATTTCATACATTAAATCAAAATAAAAATTATTTTTGTATACCTTAAAACACATATAATAAACCCTGAAAAACTTTCCTTTTTAGCATACCTATGTAGCAAAAAGTTGTTTATGCTTTTACAACAGAATATGGGCTAAAGTAGAACATCCAGGCTGTTCAAAATATTAACTAGCGCCAGACTGTTCTGATTAGAAGCACGTTAGTAATAAAGCTGTATATATATTCCTACCGTTAAAATAACTTACGAAAAAAATTAAGCAGCAGCAGCAAAGATAATTCATTAGGGGATAAAACTGTTCTGAAGACATCAACGGCTGCCTTAAGTAATGCAAAAGATTGCGTTGGTCACTGAAACTTTCATTAAGACAAACTGACATAATTTAAGTGAAATCTATTTTTAAGAAATAATTATAAAGTGATAGCTATTATCTATCTTATTGTTGCTAACTATTATTTAATTAATACAGTTGTATAATTAATTATAAGGTATAGACTTTTTGTAAATTGTGAGCTTTTATTACTTTAATAAGTTAATAAGTGTCATTTATCTAACTCATTAATTTATTTAAATAGATCAAGAACCATTTTTAAAAACGCTAGATGTTCATCAGGAAGTGGCATATAAGATATTCGTTATCTGAAATTTTAATATTAATACCACATGTGTGTCATAAGTATTAGCTGGTATGAGGTGAAGGATACGTAGTACATATATCTAATGATAATTGCCAGCTTAAGCTAAATATTTCGTAAACGGATATGTGAATTAAAGAAAAATATCGCTCCCATTATAGGAGAAGCGCTCTAAAGAACTTTTTAAAAATTATAATTTCAAAGCCTTGCCGACGTAGCTTTATAGTACTAATAGTCTCCAATACAACAGACGGACAGAAAAGCGATAATTAATCAATTTCTTGGGGCGCCTTATCTGGAAAATATTGCCTAGATTATTATTCGCAGGCACCCATTTCAGTTGTCCTCGATATTTGATTACATCAATCACTCTTCAGATGAGTACCTGAGAGGAAGATCATAACCACGGACGGCTGCTCCTGATGATTCTCTTAGGACAATCAATGCATAAATATGCGAGCGCGTAGCAAACTTCTAGACCTAATTACCTCCAGAATTTCCGCAAATCACTTGCAATGAATCGGCTCTGGACCATTGCTGCTGAATGAGTGTGTATGCGGCCGGCGCTCTCAATCAATCGTCTAATCCTTGCGGACCCTGGCATAATTTCATTACAACTTGCTCGGAATCAATTTGATGAGTAGCGTGGGAATTCGCAGCGAGCGGATATATGTTCCTATTTTCCATAGTGAGCCCTAACTTTGAATTGCACAATCGCACTGGATGTAGTCGGGCCACTATCAGGTCCCGTCGGGACGTAATGCTGCTTGACTTAAGGGGATTTGACAAGGATTTCGTAGGTGTTTATGGAAATGCTAAGGATATTGTACTCTCAGGAGTTGATAGATACAGATCTTGGCCGAGGCCGTCGTAGTAGTAAATTTGTATGGCTGCTGCGAGTATACGTCTCCAAGGACGCTCCAGAAATCATGATGTTTATTGACTGTGTTACTTGTTGATAATTTGTCGTCCGACCAATGGTATGGTACAGCACTCCTAATCTCAGGATATAACTTATTTCTCTGATATGAGTGGTACTAATCAGGAATTTACGAAGTTTCTCTAGTCCTGGATTGGGGCGTTCCTGACCTGCTCCCCTCGACATGTTTGGGGACACGTAAACAAGAGCAACGATACAAATTTGCCTTTTCCCAAAATGTATGGCATTAAAGTCGCTTTAATTCCTGAGCCGGAGAAGTATTCACCCACACCAGAAAGTACACACCCTAGGGCCTGGGGCCAGGAGTGCCTTTCCACAACGTTTTTTAAGGAGGGCACTCAAGCGCAAAATGTTTCCCCAAAATCCTGGAAAATGTGCTTAACCTCCTTCGCATAATATCAGCAGGAAATTTGCATATTTACTAAATGAAATTTATTTGCCTTCATCCATGTGTGACATGACTTTATAAGACTCATTTCGGGGAACGACTTACAACAGGATTAATTATGTTGTTCGAATGAGAAGATGTTCGGCTCGGTCATGGCCTCCCATCCGTGTACATCGGGATTATTCGATTTCGGCAATTTTGTGGGGCTCAATTTCGTCCATGCCAGCAGAATGACAGGGCTCCGGGCCGGACGGAGGAGCTCACACGTGGCCGTGTGTCGATGGCACTCCCACTCATCGGGGGATGTGCACATGGCTAAATTAGGAAAATCTCAAAGTTTTCCGGGCAATCAAGTGGTGACTGAGTCTTTCGCCAACTTTAACTTAGAGCAACTCACTTCTGGCCCCGGTGCTCCCCACTAAAAGACTCGCCCCACTTCCCGGGGCGCTTTTGTTTTGATTGGAAACGTGAAAATTGAGCTCATTTGGTCCATTGACTCCAAAGGGGATCATTCAAGTCTTTCACCAGAACTCCAACTCCAAAACCCAGAGCTGGCAAATAATGAAATTGACTTTCGAAATTTCAATTGATTTGAGCTCTAAATAAGAACTAGAAGATAAAATGTATCTTGATGAGGTTCATCGAATCTAATAAGATTTTATTTAAGAAGGCTAACTAGTTTTGTTAAAATACTTAAAAAACAAACAAAAAAAAATAATAAAAACAGATTCAGGAACTCTAAAAAGTATGAAATAATTTTACCTTTGGTGGTACTTGATATAAAGATTTGTCGCGAAAATTAACCTTGTCTATGATTTTATTGGCATGCGACATAAATTTTATTTCATTCGAGTAATAATCGTCAGTCGTCATCAGGTTTCTTCCTTTTTACGCTTGCAATTATTTACTCTTTTATTGACATTGAGTTTTCCAATTCTCATAAAGTTAAAAAAAATATCTTTTCCTTGAGCTTAATTTGTTGTTCCAACATTTAAAAGGTAAAAGTGGTACCTGCGACTTAATTTCAAACATCTAACTATCGAATGGTTGCAATAATCAATGTAAATTTTCTTATTCTGATAACATGAGTAGAGTAGGTAAATCCGGTTTTGACCTTTTGGATAGAATTTTAAACTTTTTAAAATTAAGTTAAAATTTTTATCTTAAAGTCAGTATTTATTTTATTTTATTTTATTAATATTTCGCAACCCATCACGCTAGCCAACTAATGACTAATCCGAAATTGACTAAATTGATAGGTTTTTGAGTGTTTTAGCCTTCAAATTTTATCTAATTTTCTACATAGTTCCTCTCAATCAGTGTGTCATAAATTTGAATAAGTTCTAAACATACTGAAAACGCTTATTGAATTTCTTTTATTTTTAGGCTTCGGTACGTCCGAATGAAAAAACAGATCCGTTATATGATCACCCGTGTGTCTGTTTGTCTGTCCGTCTGTCACAGTATATTTGCTGCAAATCTACTAGTCTGATTAAGTTAAAATTTGGTACACATATGAATTTCTGTGCCCCAAACGCAGACGTGTGTATTTTAAATAAATGAATTTTGAATATGAGGGTCACTTTTGGGGGCCAATTAGAACATTGCCAACTGTACCGTGTTACATATCAAATGAAAGGGCTTGTTGTGAGGGCCTCAAATATATTTTTTTATACTTTTAAAATAAATATTTTTAAAACTTATTTAAGAAACTATATGAAAATTGATAATTCCCACCCTTTATCTCCGAAACCACTGAGCCTAAAATTTTGAACAAAATACAGAAAATAGTTATTTACTTATAGATTACAGGACAACCTATATGAAATCTTTGGTATTAAAATAACAGGGTAAATCTCTTAATATTGTGCGCGCTTTTGCAGTTGGAATGTATGGGAGATCATGTTTTTTTTCTATGATCCAATTTTAATTGATAATTGTGAAGTAACTATTACGACGGTGCGGAACCCTCAAAGCGTGAATTCTATTCACACTTGCCCGTCTTTTTTTTAAATATATTAGAACAAGATTGGTGATGTGATTTTTAAAAATGTTTAAGGTATAGACAAAAATTATGTGAATGTCATAAATTTATTAATAAAAGTATGTAATGATTGTCAATTATAGGTATAAATTTCATAAAGGATTAAATTAAGAGGGTGGACTATTTTTTATGCACTGAGAACAATAATTTTGTCGAAATCACACTGGAAATTCAAAAAGTAATTGCAAACATCTATTTAGACAACTATTACGAATTTTTTTTGAATAACTTATAGTGTCGTTATTTACAAATAAAATGTAAATTTTGCCAAATTGTTTTGTAATTTTGACAACACGCGTTGTAATTCCTACATTTACTAGCGTGATCCGTTCGACTGTGGCCGTTTCTTTGCTGAGATACGACACCAATGGTTTAGTAGGGCATTTTCAATTTTACATTCGCAAACAATTTTACTTTTGTCAATATCAAGACTTAGTTTGGATGTATCACTTTTATTTTATGTTTTGTAATTATAGTAAGATATTTATTTCTTTATTGTTTTATTTCCCAAGATATGTTTGAGATTACATAAAAGACATTGCGTTTGATATTATTAGAAGTGAAGTTTAAAATTGCAAGAAGATATACTTAAAATTACAAAACATTGTTATTGAAAACTACATTTGGAATTACAAAATTATTTTAAACGATCGTGGTACATTTGAAGAAAGGTAGTTATATTCATAGCGAATTAAAAATTCTTGTGTTTTATTCAAATATTCCTTCAAGTGAAATATGATCGTTCAAAGGTCTTTTGACGGACTCGACATATATAGAGTTGTGTAGATTCAAAATTGACTTCCATATAATTCGTACTAATAATTTTAAAATAAGTCATAAGTAGAATTAGTTATTTCGGTACTTTCGAGTATTTGTGGTAGAGAAAATAGCCATTACGCATTAATGAGGTCGGCTCGTTGTCCCGATCGAAACATTCCTTATTAATTTTTTTAAACCTGCTTTTTTTAAGCGAGCTTAATTTCCAGAAATTATTTCTTCTTATTTGAGGAAAACACAAGAGTTTTTAGTTCGCCATAAAATTAATTTACTTATATTTTAGTAATAATTACTTTATTTTAATTTTTTCGATATTGATTACTATAATACACCTTTATGCAGGGCATAAAGGCCAAATCCAACTGTGTTCTAATTATTTGAACGAGAAAAACAGCAGTCAGAATCAAAGCAAGGCTTAATTGTGCATGTACCTTTCGAGAAATCATCAATCATCGCAGTTTATCATCGACAACGAGAGCTCAAAGCAGTTGTCGTTCTAATTAAAAGTGGCAGATTGACCGCGGCCGCCGGAAGGACTGTCGACACGCCGCACTCGCTCACATCGTAATGACACCAGCTCCATCACAAGGACTAAGCACACCGACCGTTCCCGGGACCAGGTCATTACATCACTTGTGGAACGCCCTGTCATAAAGTTAATCGACTGATTAATCGTCGCCGATATGAGCCAAAGGGGCTCTGACTCTTCGCAGCCCCATAGACACCCCATTCGTGTCAACACCTGCCGTCATCGTGGCGATGATGGAAGAATGAAGCGTGACATGGCCCACCGGAAGAGCGTTAAGGCATGCTTCAAGTCATGGTTATGGATAATAAAGTTTTTGCGCGAGCCAGCAACAGTGGGATTTATCACATCAAATTAAGGCGAAATTGAATTGCGGTAAGTAAGGAAGCTGCTTCGGCTCAGCATCACTCGGGAGGGACCGAGATACCCTAGGACGCTTCGACACGCCAGTTCGCATCATCGTCGACATAAATCGTTTGAAGGAATTGCAATTGCTCGACAATGCATTAAATTAGAAAAGTTGATAGTTCCCGGTAGGCTCAGAGTCAAAGGCGAGAAGTTATCCGGGGGGTCCGGAGGGCGACGGGAGAACCACACATTTTCCCAGGCTTCATGACGACTCTAGCAGCAGAGACAAACGAAAACTGGAAGAAAAAAAAAACAAAAACAACGACAAGGACAAGAACAACAACAGCAGTCGGCGGAGCGCTAAAAACGTAAAACGCTTGACAAACTTCGAACTGTTTCTACTGGAAGAAGGTGGAAACTTCTTAGAGAGTTCTGCACAACTTAAGCGCTAGTGCGAGTTTCACGTCGAGAGTGATATTGTACGGAAGAAAGGATGCCGCTGCTCCAACACGACTCCGGGGTCTTGGGGAAGTTGTTAAAGTATTATTAACGAAGTTTCGTATTGTTTCCTTCTAATTAAATTCACCTTCTTCTGTAAACATCGCCGGATCAGGTGGTTTCGTTTTCAGCCGAATTATTCTGGAATTATTTAGTATTTGCTCTACTCGTTAGCTGCTATAGTTGTATTGTTTAGATTCTCACTTTCTATATCTTTTCCATTACATCTTTTGCATAATACGCCATAAGACTCAATTTTATTATACTTCCAAATTATACAATTCATCTGTACAGAGAAGACATTTAAATCTCATCAATAGTTACATCTCCCTTTCAATCCACCTACATCAATAGAATTGAAGTTGTTCAATGCAGGTTCCTTCGCTTTGCCTTGCGCGATTTTCACTAGTTTGATCGCCAGAATCTTTCCCCTTACGAAAACCGCCTAATCCTAATAGTCTTACAGCCCTTACGGAAATATCGTGCTGATATTACCTTCATCCATCAGTTACTATACGGCGAGATCGATTGCCCTTCATCAACCAACCCCTGTTACCTTAGATCGGTCTCCCCTCTTCAGAATTGCCCACCACCGCACAAACTATGGCATTTCAAAACCTCTGACCCGAATACTTCGTAAAGCCAACTCCCTTCCTTCATTTAACTGTCACCTAAGCAAATCTCTTAATCTTAATCTCTTAAGTATTACTTATTCCATCAACCTTAGAATAAGTTCTATACTGCCCCTCCCAGCTATTTTCTTTATCTCATTAATCTTGCTAGTCTTTCTTTTAGTTTTAGTTGTATTTGTTTAATTTTTAAGCTTTTCTTATTCTATTTTCTATTTTTCATATGCTTGTACTAAGCGAAATAAATAAATAAACAAGTAATAAGCATATTAACATAATTAAGGGGACGCGATGGTCTAGCGCCCGAAAGTTTGAGGTATTTTTAGGACTATTTGTATTTTGAACGATTTTGAAATTTTTTAGTTATATCGTAACACTCTTTTTACAACGCAATGCAAAAATAAGTAGTTTTGAATTTAAAGTTGTTCCTAGTTTAAACGAAAATCATTGAGGTGTTATCGCTGAAACTCTGAAAAATGACAAACATATTTTTACTCATTAAGATGGTCTTTTGATTGATGGGTTAATTTCGTCCATTTCAAAACATTTCCGCTTTAATTTGTATGTATCTTCATTTTAGAAATACATGAAGACACATCCTATTTTTAAATTTAATAAATAAATAAATAATACACCGCCAGAAATGCATACAAAGTTATGCACAAAAGTTTTTTTAAGCCCCTCTGTTATTTCTAATAGTCAAAAATGAAAACGATTTGAGAATAATCGGGTGTTTATTGTCATTTTTCGATATGGATTGAAAAATGTGTACTTTGAAATGAAAAGTTATGGATCCGGTCTGAGAGTGTTTATGGAAGTGATTCAAGTCGATCTACATTGAGTAGAGCCGCTTCGAAACAGATCATAAATGAGCTAAATGTGACTTTGTTCTAAGTATGGTGACTTAGTGTAAAGATAAAATTAAACCTAACAAATTCAAGGAACTTTTCCTGACGTTATTTTTTTTTAAATAAAATCAAATCTTTAAATAAATATAATTTCGTTCATGCTATTTTTCTCCGCCATAAAAGTCCTAAAAATACCCACTAATTATGATTTCCTCTGGCATTTATGAACTGTGAGTTTGGCTGATAGAAGAGAAAAAAATGTGAACATTTTTAGGAAGATAATTTGGTGCATTATTGTGAAAGATGAAATTTTAGAAAGTATATGCTAATTACTAAGCCACAGACAAAAAGAATAATTGAGGTATTAACGAAAATTATTTTACTTTATTTTACAGAATAAACGCTTTTTTTTGCATAAACTATAAATTTTTCGAATTATTTAATTGACACATAATTTTAATCATTGTTCTATAGTACGATTAGAAAACCAACCCAAGATAAAAACAACTAAAAATGTGTGCGCCTCGCACTTTATAAAAATCGACGAAAGTGTACCATTTAAAATCCTTTAAAAAGAGTCGTCATTTTCAATTTTAAAAGTACAAAAATTTATTTTCATGATCTGAGAGCTAACGTATATGAAAACAGAGAATTTTTCACTAAAATCTGTGAAGTTGTTCAGAAATTATAGCTGAACAAGTTGGCAGGCAGACGGAAAACCGTCTCATTTTCATTTATATAGATTTCTCTTCATGAGCATTAAATTGACCATAGATTCTAAGTTTTTATTACCTTATGACTGTCATAAAGTAATTCATTGTATGTAGCTGAAGTAGTTTTATGATCAATCAATTCGACCATAATAAAATTTCAATTGGTTTACAACTGCAATTGACTAGTCGTAACTTTACACCATCAGTGACTTTAAATTTGTGCTCTAATGACCGTAACTTTAAAATTGGTGCGAACAGATTAAATATCTGAATGAAAAAAACCTGCAATTAATTTTTATAAATTTCTTGGTCTCTGAGACACCTTTTATGATATGAACTTATTAAGCAAAAGGAGCACAAGCAAAATTTGTTCAGAACGTAACTTATAAAAAATCATTTTTCGGGTTAGTATCGCGTTAATAATTCACTAGTTCATCACTAGTTAGGTTTTAACAAAATTTTTCTGAATTTACATGTATTTGTCTGGACTAATAAAAAACTTAACAGAACTGTATATAAATTTTTGTTTTCTTGCGCATATACGAGATTTGTTCAATAAATAAGGTGACTTCAAATTTTACAGTCTACGTATAATCGATTTTCATTTTTTTTATTTGTTAGTACACATGACTCCATGACTGACTTGATATTATCAGCCAGTTTGCATATTTAATTTATTTTTGACAGATATAAAAATTAAGGTGTACTTGGCGATTTTTTGCTATCGAAAAAAATGGATGAAAAAATCTGTATAAAATTTTGTATATAAAAAAAAAATAATTTAAATGCTCCAACGCACTTGAAATGTTGACTATGGCATTTGGCGATTCTACTTTAAGCAAAAAAATGGTTACAAGTGGTACAAGCTTTTCACAGAAGGCTGAGAAGATGTTAATGAGGATGACCGCCCTGGATGGCCCAGCACGTCAACAACAGGTAAAAATGTTGAAGCAGTGAAGAAAATTATTATGGAGAATCGTCGAACTATTAATGGAGTTTCTGAGGGTGTGGGCATATCGGTTGATTCATGCCATGTCATTTTTTTCGGATGTTTTGGGCATGAATCGTGTAAGCAAAGTTTATTCCGAAATTGCTAAATTTTAACTAAAAGAACCGTCGCATAAGCATCGCTCAGGAGCTGTTGAATGACATCAACGACGATCCAAATTTGCTTAAAATGGTTACAACTGGCGACGAAACATGGGTATATTATTATGACGTCGAAACCAATGCTAAATCCTATAAAAGAATGGAGATTTGCCATAAAGATGATGAGATAAAGATCGAATCGCTGGAAGAGCTCAAGGCCATACCTAAAAGCGCATATCGCAAGGATTGGAAAAACCGGGTGGCATAAGTGCATTATATCTGAAGGGGATTACTTTGAAGGGAACAAAATAGATATTAATGAATAAATAAATATTTTTTCAAGAAAAATATAAAGTCACCTTATTTATTGAACAAACCTGGTATGTAGAAATATTGTTATTGTTAATTATTGGGAAATTTTCAATAGTTCATAAATGTTGGCCATTTAAATATAAAGCCATGAAATTTGATGTGAGAAACTGAGAACGCGTTTCCCATGAAAGTTTTTTAATAAAACAAAACCTACTAAAAAGCAATTATACTACAATCGATGTTTTCAACGATTTTTATATTTTAAAAAAAATTCGAAAATTGGCCATTTTCCGTACTCCTAAACTAGATTGACCCCTTAAATAAAATAAACAAAAATTGATATATGTACATTCCTCTCTCTCTTTGCAATTTGTTCAGATTTGCAATAGTAATTTATTTACCATATTAACTGGATAACTTTTATATTTTTGGTTCATGGGCACCATTAAAGCCGTCTATGGACAAAATCAAAGATATATCAAAAATCCGCATTAACGGAAAAAACGACATTATTCAAGAGATTTCCTTCCCTTGCTCAGGTATTTCTAAGGGTGCAGCATGAAATTTGTAAAGTAACTAATAATTTCAATTTGTCGTTGCATCGATAAGTGTGTAAATTGGTGGATACATTTGAAGTATGAAGATACAATATTTGGAGGGTTAATGTCTTATTTCATACAAATAATCAATTGAAAGATATAACTTAACACACCGAACAACTCACACACAAATCCAATGCGATAAGTTAAATTGTTCCATTGATTTTTTAATGGTGTCTAACACTATAAAAGTTGAGAAGCAAATAAATTAGACATCTGCTGTGTGGCAAGTGTGGCTCTAGTTTAATTTAAAGAAACCTAATTTCTAACATCTATCTTGTATATTATCGGTCGCTGCGGATTTAAAGAGTTAGTTAGTTGGCAAGTAGCAGTTCGGTGTAATACTCGTAATTGCTATTTGATTTTAATAAAAAAATCAATTCTTAGCTCGTTCAGTTCCTTCATGAACACTTTCAGGCCTTTTGTATGGATTTACAAAGGTTTAATTATTATCCACCAAATACCACACCTTATTGCCTCATATGTATATTATGCATTTTATCGTGTATTTTAAATATAAATGTTGGATTTTACAGTCGCTTACCAAACATATCAAGAAGATATCACTTATAATTAATGGTTCATATGCTTTTGCAAAGAGTGCAAAAACATTCACTTTAAAGGTTTATTCTTCTTGACCTGAACTACTAAGCACATTAATCAATGGAACAATTCTCACACGCCCCACCAGCTCTACGCACAATTGGACATTTAATTGTAACACCCTTCGCAAGCATTTTCTACGTAGGTTACTATTCCTCACTATTTTTTGTACTTTCCGCCCTACAGCCAAACATATATAGGTAGGTAGAACTATTCTTAACGTTGTATCACTTTGTATTTAAGCGGATCAGGCCATGTACCCGGAAGGGGTTAGGAAATAACCTCACAGACCCGCTGCGTACACGACCTTATCTTGCGGTTGGTTACCTACGTACTGAATATAAACAAGACTGTAAGGACGATGTGGAAAAATTCTTTCCAGGATTACACCTTTAAGTCTTCGCAGGTGCTACGTGGGGCACCTGCGGAAGCGTTAAGAGGTTCGAGCGAAGAGTTGGAAAGTGCGTGAACACTTCGTCAATAAGATTACAATGGGGCAAAACGGTGCAGACTGGCCCTAATTGAATTTAGGTGCTCTCACCTGAAATTCCAAAGTCAAGTGGCTGGCCATCAAGACACCGACCCCGACAGAATACTCCGCGTAACATTCGTACACCACAAAGGGTGCATTAAAATAATTTTAAATATTTTTTTCACCGCCTTTTGGCGGGCGCTTTTTATCGAGATGCATTTTTCGGGCTTTGTTACCGCCAGCCGCTTTCAGGACTCAAAGCTGAGGTTGACTATGAAAAATAACCGCACATTAGTTTTATGAGAATTTTTAATAAAATTTTAACTCCATTTGTGGAATTTATATATAAAATATTTTTTTTTTTTTGGCATTTCGGCTTATTTCGGTGTGTCGTGGCGCACCCCTCATCTTCCGCCCTGTTCGTCACCTTTCTCCATAGGGCGCAGCCCACGTCGAGGCCCAAAGGTGCGCGGAAGATCGGGGGAGCAGAGAAATAAAGGGGGAATAAAAAAAAAACAACATTATTTCATTCATCCAAAGAAAAAATCCATATTTCATTGGGCGAATGTGGCACGATAAAAGCCAAAATGCTTTAAGCTGTTATATAACAAAGCGAGTAAAAAGGAGCGTCCCGAATTCCATTTCATGTGATTATTATACGGCGGGCCCCAAAAAGGAGAACTCCTAAGCCCATAAATAGGCATAAAGGAGGGAAAAATTGACGGTAATGTCGTACTGTATACGATTAATAATGACAAATGGATTCCTCTCGATCGCAGCCAGGTAGCGCCGGTAGGGACAAAAACTGTCACATTTATGGAGCATCTCCAAATGTGATGATAACGTATCGTGATAAATGCGAGTTCGAGAGCCAATATTCGATAGCGGGGGTGGAGGTGGTCGGTTTCTCGTCGGATGGGGTGGGGGGACAAACTTTTGATTCAGGGCTCCTCGGCGGCTCAACAGGTATCCGGGAAGGTATGCAGGATAAATAAATCCAATTATTACGCTCCCTGTGCGAACCCAGCACCGGCCATAAATTTTGAACAACAGCACCGGCGAATTGTTCTGCGGGAACGATAGGTGTAATTTGCAGTTAGGGCGGGAGTTAATTATTATTTGTCGGAACACGCTTCATTTTGGTTTTGCGTGCGATACTTTACAACAATAAACCATTTTTTTTGATCGTTAAATTATTTGAATGGGAGTATCTATATATTTTATTTGCAATCAAATACCCATTTCAGGAGACGGTCATAGATGCTTTATGGTTATTATCCATTAAATTTTATCTTTGGTATAGGTACCAGTTTCATCTCACCGAAGAGCAAACGTTCGTAAAAAGATCCATCCAGTTATCCAATCGACATTATGCTTCTTTAAGAGCAACAGTAAATAATCTGAAATTCTGTTTTTAGAGTGGCACTACTGCAATCTACTCTAAGGAAACACAAACATAAAAATGTTTTTCATCAATAATTTTAAAGGGATAAAAACCCAGATAGTCAATTTATTTCAAGCAATAGGGCAGTTACTTTTGCTTTCAAATGATATTTAACGCTTTTCCATTTACGTTAAAATCCATGATAGATTCAAAGTAGTGATGAACAGAATCGGTCTTGTAGAAAGTTCAAGACTGAGACCAAAACGAATACAATAATTTATTTGAATGAAATCATTTGCTAAGAGAAAAATAACAAGCAATTGACAAAATAGCAGATCCATTCCATGACGATCATCGTTTTTAATTACATAAAACAAATTCAAAAAATTCAATATTTTATTAAACACCGGAGTAAATTGGATTGAACTCCAGAAACAATTTTATTTCTCTCTACTTTTTTGGTCGAAATCAAAAAGATGATTTTATTCTTTCTTTTATAAAAATTTTATTAAAATAGAACAGAGGTGAGCGTATACAGAAACCCGAATCTGATCTTTTTTAAGATAAAATTGACATAGAGAGATTACTTCAATAACTAGTACGGTCGAAATTAGACCGAGTCTGCAGTAACCAAGACCAATACTAAACCTATTACAGTCTTGTTTTGCTCATAACTAGAACGAAATTTTCTTGCCTTTATGATTATTCTACAAAATTGACGCATAAGAGTTTTAAGGTTTATCAAAATTGAGCCTATGATACTTAAAATATAAATTCTGATTAACTTATGTATTTCCTGGCCTACCTTGGCTACCTGTCTTTGTAAACAATTGAAAAAAGAGTTACCAGAACAATATCCCTTTAAATAAAGAAAATCCTAGAACACTAGATCTTCACTTGCAACAGACGAAAAAAGACTACAAAAACAATTTAATTTTGATTTCGGTGTATAGACGATGCAAAGTTGGTTTTGGTGTTTTAAAAAACGTGTCTGAAATTTCATTAAAAATTTCGGATGTAAGGAAAATGGGAAGGGAGTCTCCAAATTATTACATTTGTGGTAATATACCTAAAATTACAAGATTGCTAACTAAGCAAAACATAATTTTAAAATATATAAACACAAACTTTTAAATTATAGCGCACTAGATAAATAAAATAAAAATAAAATTCCGAGGTTTACTTTTTAAATTTCTATGATACTTTTATTTTTTGCAGGTCAAAAAGTTTTATAGAATGCATAATTTTAAATCAAATTGCGGATAAAAATACAGGTAAGTGTTACTTTTAGTTTTATGTGCGCAACCCTAAATTTCGGCTGTTTTTATGGCATTTTGCATGACGATTTTCCACGATTTTCCGGCGTTAGATTGTCGATTTCTTGACGAATGTTGTTCTTGAGGGTCTGGAGAGCCTGCGGTTTATTTACGTAGACCAGCCCCTTTATGTAAGCACGCAGAAAAAAGTCTGGAGCCGTCAGATCGAGCCATCTCGCTGGCCAACCAAAATTCCAAAATCAAGAAATCAAACGGCCTGGAAAAGTGTTTTCCAACATGTCCAGAGAGGTGGAAATACGCTTCGTCGCTAGTCATCAATTTCTCGAAAAAATCAGACATTTCGTTATTCAGCTCCAATAACCTCTGGCTGTACGCGACACGGGTCTTTGGTCAAAATTCTTTTAACGGACCGCCGAAAAATGGCCAATTGCATTGCGCGTCGATGTTGATGGCTCCTCCTCGTAGTTGAGTTAAAATCACCCACAAATTATTCCGCAAAAACATTGAAACAATTTTTCCGCGTTCTGGTAGCGCATAACTCTCCATTTTGCAACACAATAAATTTCGTGATTGTCGTCTGTGTAAAAAAAACTTTTAGCTTCTTCCTTTAAGGTGATACTTTTTACGCTACCTTGTACAAACGAAACATCGGCCAAGTTCGAGTAGTTTTGCTGTATTGTGTGAAAACTTCGTCTTGCACGTTTTGTACTGTTATTTGCGTATTAATTTAATCTCGAAATATTTAACACAAGAAACAAGAGAATGTTTTAATTGAATTTTTTATATCAATTCCTAATTTTAACACTGGACAATTTTTTCATTTCCACTTGATTTAATACGGTCATACGTTTAGAATATTTTTTTTCTCTTAAAACAATCGACAATCAGTGTGTAAAACAATTGAAAGAAGTAGAGCTAATTAAACCACAAATCTATTGACAATAGCCAAAATTGTCGAAACGAGGCAACTCCTCGACAAGTGATGTCCGAGTACAAAAATCGCAAAGTTGAAAAGTTTCTTATTTGAAACATCTTCAAGTTTTGTTACAAGATTCCTCCACATTCTGAGACAGGTCACGAATTCAGTTACTCGGTCTGATCTTATAAACAACCGAAGTTACAACGTTTTGATTTTGCCCCTTTTTTTTTTAAGCTCGAAAACTGCCGGTCTGGAAGGAGGCATGGAATCGACTTTTAGAAAAGTTTTGTTTCCAATTTCCTGCCTTTCCTCCAACTCGAGGAGTTTTCCTATTCAAATGAGTTTTGTTCGAGAAAAAAAAGTCGGCCGTCCGTCCTTTATTACGACGGGGCTACTCGTCGAGTGCCATTTGAACAAAACTAATAATTCGCCGGAGTTATTTTTTGCGCCGGAGAAGAAGGAATCCGGAGTCCGCCGCCGTCCCGTCCAACCTTCGGCGGGAAGACCTCAGGAGTGTAGATGAACAATCAAGGCCCCCACAAACTCCGATTGGATGGCTCCCCTCAGCCCCTTCTTGAGGGCATTTCAATTGGACCAATTATGTCGTTATAAAAAAAAAAGCGCCGAGGGGAGATAAGGCCAATCGATTGATGTTTGCAAGACCGAGAAATTCAACATAATTCAGCACTTAATCGAAATTGGAGTCACGTTCCGGTCGACTATCCCCTAAAGGAAGTGTTTGAACTAGCCCTCGTCCCCTAGCCCCCGGCCGGGGCGGCACCGAGCCCGGTCGGTTGAAGAAGGTCTGGAAGGCCTGCAGAGCTCCGGCGATTCCTTTCAGCGCTAAGGTGGGCAGACTTTTGGCCTTCGCTAATTGCTCATTAATTACGTGCCCTGCTTTGGCGGGGATCAAAATTTGGAACGGTAGCCGGCGAGACCGCAAATTGAAATTAGTTTCGGTTGATTAATTTGCGCCTAAAAATTTAATCCCCTCCCCCTAGACGTTCATAGACAAAACCGTCACGGGAGAAGGATCCTTTTTTGAGCCTTCGAAGCCTGACCTACTGATGATTTTTTCCTCAGTTCCCAGGTGGGCTTTCCATGACCACCGACTCCATAAATCATTTTCTTCAGCCACACCTCCTGCTCCTTGAAAAATGTGGTCGAACCCGGCCAAGAAGGATGGCTGGGAGCAAAGGAGGTGGGTATCGATTATGAAGGAAGAGGTGCTCTCCCAGATGACTGAACTAAATAGAAACATTCCGGCAGTAAACCCAAGGAGCATCAGGACCCCAATTGCCCGGCTGCTGACGTCTGTGCGAGATTTTCTTTTTATTTTATTTTGATCTGTCCCTGACTCCCTGAAACTAGGGAAATCAAGCGCGCCTCGGCCGAATATAAAATTCAAGGCGGCGAGCGCCTAAAAGGAAGGAAAAATCGTTACAACTCGCTTCGTGACTGGAATTTCTGTAATCGAATTGCCGGAGCCTTCCTGCCTCTTTAGTATCTGTTTACGTTGCGGGACGTTTTCATGATCAAAAATTAAGAGGATTCGCAGGCGATTTATTATAGCACTGCTGCTGTCGCTGGACCCGCTTAGACACTATTCAAATTTATCCAGCTACTCCTGGACGGTCTCCCGGGCGCACCGAGAACGCATAGCTTTTAAACAAGGACAAGCCCACCCCAAGAGATTAGGGATGGGTGCTAATGGCATGATTGATTAAGTGAGGTAACACTCGGGACTCCTGCGAGGATTCCCAATGAACTCGTACCTAGTCCCAGCTTGCTATAAACCCGGACTCCTCGGGGTTGCTGCGAGATACAATGAATAAATTCTCTTTAATACTTTAACGCTCGCCGAAAAATATCTGGCTTTACACAAAGCTTTCGCTACTCGCCCTTGTCCAGTAAGTTCTTGCACAAGTGTTCCTCTATTCCAAGGAAGATGGCGGCAATGGTTCTTTGCTTTTACACACGTCATCTGCACATATTTTTATTATCATTATATTTGTTATACAATATTTTAATTAATTTAATAAATATTGCTATAAAATTATACATAAAAGCAAAGAATTTGCAAAAATAAGAAATTATTTTAAGGGATCTTCTAATTGATAGTGATAGTGATAGTGATATTTAATTCGTAGTATTTTTTATCTACTGAAGTTGATGATTTAATGTTAGTGAAATTTTAAAAAATTTAAAATGGAGCTACTGCATTGACTAAGTAGTACACTACGCATAATTCTGGCATCCCAACTTTTCATACAAAATATATACTTTCTATTACATACAAAAATTATATACGATACCTCTTTTCCAGTTTTTTTACATAAATATTTCTACATTCAGTCATCGAAAATGAGTTAAGAATGAATGAAATGATACAAAATAGTTCGTGTTCTCTTTCTTTATTTTTTTACTTCCTCCCAGCCTTCCTACCTTTCTCGCTCTTTCACTCAGCAAATACGAGATTATACAAGTCTAGAAAGTCTGGCATGAAGCGTCTTAAAGATTTGTTGTCGTAAAGTCTCTGTGGGAAAAGCTTTAATCTTAAATCACTCTAGCGTGTTTACTGGACTAGAGAATTCCGAAAGTTCTTTTTGGGATATTCAGTTTTTTTACTTAAGATTTCCGGGAGTCAAATAAATATACGAGTATATAGGCTAAATTATAAGTGACATCCAAAAAATATATGCCATTTTCCATGTACGAATACATACCATACTCTTAGGAGCACTGAAGTTTTCTAGTATGTAGAGGTATCGAGTTTTCAGAAATTATCAACTCCTCGTTTTTCTTAGAAAATACGGATTGGATAAAACAATATTTAGTAAACATTGAATTTTACTTAAAAAGCTAGTCAATTCCTACAATTGGAACGATTTTGTTGTGACGTCTTTTGATTCTAAATTAATACATAATAAATATTTACCTAAACAACGCCATCAAAATCGTTAAAAATTCTTCTATTGTCCGTAATTTTTATTATTTATTCACTCCCCTAATATAAACATTTACCCAAAAAATTAATTCAATGTTCTTGAAAATATTAAGCTAGGGTGATTTTATCAACAAAGAAATATTTACTTTACATTTGTGACTTTTTTCTTTTAAGACTCTTTACAGCAGTAGCAAGCTGCGAGAAACCATTATGTTTCAATTTAATTGGTTAAATAAAAATCACGAAAGGTACAAAGTGAAATATATAATGGTCTGGTAAATTTTTCAGTTTGTATAATTTTAGGTATAAAGTTTGTTAATGGAACGCAAACAAACCTGAATAAAGAAACATCATTTGTCAAAATATGAGAAGCCACGGAGCAAGAAAATTACCATATCTCTTATGTTATAATTTATAATTTTTCATGCAGATAGATACGCAAGCAGACTTTTTAATATGCAAACTCTAGTAGCTAAGTATAAATTCCAATACCTTAATTTATTTACACTCTAGATCCTCGAACAAAGTATGATTTAAGACAATGCTTGTTTTAGACATAGATAGAACCAAATACTTCCTTAGGTTCAGCAGGAAACCTTCAGATAATCTTCATTTTAAAATATTTCAAAAAGCGAAACGTATGTTTAAGATTAGACTGAAATTAAAACAACTTATAAGCAATATAATATTTTCTTAGTGTACTATGTATATAAACTGTGTTAAGTATTCTACTGTAAATGTAACTTTTTCTCAAAAACTTTAATTTAAAAAATATTTAATTTCTTTGAAGAGTTAGCCATATACCTAGATTTTATACATTTTGTTGTTCCTAAGGCAATCAAATAAATAATGTTTATAAAAAATATAAATTTTAAGATTTTCAATTTCTAAAAGAAAGAAAGTAAAGAAAGGAAAACAGGAATTCATGAAATGTCTCAATGAAAATTGAAACATAAAGCTTAGCAAGCAGGGTTACAGATAAAAGCAAATTTTGTCGGACAACGTGACAGCTTTAAGGGGATACGGCCAGTACCAAGTAGGGTAGACTGGTAACTATAAAGGTCCAGCCCGAACAAAAACCAACACAGTTAAAATGAAACTATGGGTTGAAGATGACGAAGTGGATATTGTCGAGGAATAGCCTTATTCATTCCGGATGGATGAATAGTCACGTCAGCCATGTGTGGTGAATTTTCAAGTATTCAAGACCTTTTATCAAGTCATTCGTTTACTTAAAAAGTAGTTGTCTCATTCTTAAGAGTTGTTTGCATTTTATTATTTTTAAAAGCAGTAAAATAATGATTACGAGTACTTCTATATGAAACTCGGGTATCTGAGCAGATGAATTTCAATTACATAATTTTTATTTTTTAATTATTTTCGTTCATAGTAGTTTTGATAAACAATGGTATGGTTAAATTGTTCAGAAACTGCACTGAAAATGTTGTTTAATTAGATTTCTAATAAGCGTCGAAAAACAAGAATTAATATAAAATGAATTACTTTATTATCAATGGAATTATGTAATCAACAAGTCTCAATGCATTATTTCAGTACTTGCCACAATAGAGTACTTTTAAAGTACAAACAGCCTTCTGTAATGTAATTTATTCCTAACCATTGCAATCTCACAAAATAAATTTTTGAGATTGTTTAATACATAACTAAATTAGTTAATTATCTAAATTTTGTAGATTATCCTAAAATATGAACATCATATTGTTAGTTTTCTAATCACTTCAATTCAATTTAAAGGAAATATTTGTTATTAAAACGACAATTTTGTAATATTTTTCTTTTAGTTATTATTCGTAATTTTTAAATACTAGAGCAACGGAACAGAGAGAACAGCTCCAATTTGGTCTGGCTCAAGTCAGACTAAGCTTGTCTGAAGACGTGCTAAGCTTATATAATTCTTGTGTATCCCTGGCTCAAGCTTAGATAGAATTGCTGTGCAAAACATTGTTCTACAATAATTAACTATAATCTGGCTTGGTCAAAGGTCAGAGGCAAAATTGGCAATCTAAACGACCTCTTCTAATTGATAAAACTGCTCCCAATTGATATTTTACCTGGAAACGGCCCCTAATTAATGATTTTTTGAATGCAAGGAGTGGGTGGGTCGCGCGAGTCGCATTTCACTATAATCAGAATCAGAATAAATGTCAACAGTCACCCGTTCAATAATCAATGGAATTAATTGCCTCCGCCAGGCAGCTTCCTGGAAAATCAATAAATTAATGAATCAATTAGATTCCGGCGATCCGTGCCGAGGATCTAAAAGTGGACTATGGAAGAATTGTTCCGGGAGCCTTGTGCTCACCTCGGGGCGGGGCATGAATCAACCTGAACGAGGTGATTTTACCACCTTGAGAGATAAATTGGACGGCAGCGGTGTGGGCAGGGTGAATTGGCGAATGGCACGCGATTGACTTCCTTGAAAGCGAAGCATAAAAGACAATATGAGCGAATGCGGGGGTGGCCCGGACCAGGGGAAAAATTCCCTCAATGACAAGTAGGGTCTAAGGGTTTCAATTGATTTTGAGTTTCCCGGCAGGGCACAAGTGGGATTCGATTGCTCGGAATTGGTGGCGCGGGGACTTGCCCTAGGTCAGGAATGTGCACGGAACCGGGCTCGGAAATTGAGAGTGCCCATAGCAAAAACCGGGAGATATTTTCGTCTTGTGCACCGCCATACCTCAAAATCTCAACTGGACGAAGATTTATGTTGGCGACTGTGTCGCTTGATCCCTTCGCCACGGAAAGCTCGCATTCCTGAACATGCTCGAAACATGGATGGAAATAAATGGGAGGTTGGCCCAGGTCTCCATCACGAACATAAAGGCCCTTCCTGTGTCCTACGTGGAATCCAATAGATCTTCTACCCGGAAAAAAAGGCTGGCATTCCTGGGCGTTTGTACACTCCTGACAAGCTCGCTACATTCGGGCTTCCCGGAGTAGTTTTTTTTTCTGGATGGCAAGGTGCATAATTCAGCTTATGACTTTAATCGCTCCGCTGGAGATCTACGAAGGAGCAGGTCCGCCGGGGGGAGGGGGGGGGGGGGGGGGAGTTTTAAGGTCAACTGGGCCAAGGGTTGTCCTGAGTCCCATAAATTGTGGCGCTTCCATACGCACTCGGGCTGGGAATCGATTTGCCACCGAAGCGTATAATCACAAGTCACGAAGGCTCTAGTGGCTGCGGTGGCACGAGGATGTGGCAATCAATAGATGGGTGCGTAAGTTATGAGCCCGACAATCACGTGCAGCTGTAAAACTTAATGCTATGAATAAATACGAAGAGGGACTGCACTAGAGGACCTCCTTGCGGCAAAAGTGGGTGCTGTCAAAGGGCTGGCGGTGCCATAAATCACGGCCGGGGAATTCGCTATTTCTAGAGATAATTTACCTTACCTACAAGAGAAACAGCCACTTCGGAATTGAAGGCGAAAGTGTGGTATCTAAGATCCCAAGTTAAATGGCACTATAAAAAAAAAAATTTTTATTTTATGTGGCGTCAACGGCCAATGGACAAAGGTAATAAGAAAAGGAGTTCCACTTACTTTTTATGGGTAGTTATATTTCACTTTTTGATTAGTACAAGAAAGTAAAAATGGAGAGGAAATAAACTGTTGCTGTAAATGGAATATCACTTTCTTAGTATGAATATAAATCAAACAAAAAATGGTAAATAGCGACATTATATTAATTTAACAGTCTCATATTTGTACCTTTGAATATTATTGAGAATTAACGAAAATAAATCAATATTCTTTAAAGTCGATCAAAAAGTTAATGTGTAAAGTAGACAATTTTTCGTGATATTAATTAAGTCAATTTTAATTTCTCATAAATTTCTAGATCATTAATAACATAAATTGAGTTTGAAGTCTGCTAAAGGATTTTGGTTTCACTTAGGGTCAATTCTATTAAGCATTAAGCAGGAATTATACCTTTAAAGTTTCGAAAAATTACATTTTTCTATCTAATTTTTTGCATACGAACCTTTACACGAAATGACCTCAAACTCAATTTACGCCCATACATTTTAGACCTTTTTAACCTTAATTGAGTTTAGATTAGCAATAATGATTATTTTATGACAAGAGATACATTAAGCTTCAAACCTCAATGTTTACTATTGGTTACATTAGTTATAAGCTCATACTGTAGGTACCTCAATATGAAAAATTGCAGTCGAGTACCATAATTACCATCATCCATAACAGTAACAAGCGTCAATACACATTTTTCTGGAATTTAAGACACATTTTCTTTCTCGTACATAACATAATATAGGATAAAGTTGTAACATAAGATAAAAAATTGCGGCATAACATAACAGTACCTATAATATAAAAGAATTGTAGTTTCATATCTGTTTGGGGCGAATAAATATTCAATATATCACTACTTTGTTTTTTATAAACTCATCATGCATTATGCTACTTATTTATACGTATGTCGCTTCGTATATAATTTCGTGTAATCGCAACCAGTTAATAAAGGGTAACTGTTTCTGCTGCTATATGTGATATGTTTTACATAGCTTAATTTTCGTATTTTATGTTCTATTAAGAAATTATTAAAGAATATGTAAAGAATTATTACAATTACACCTGTACATCAGGTGATAGTACTTAAATAGGTCATGATATGTATTTTATGTTGGATTATCTGTTGACGGAGTGATTTTAATTAAAATAATTAATTCAAACCTCGTGGCCTAATATGTAAATGTTTAATACACACAGCAAATATGTGTAAATGGTTTAAGGTACAATATAATAGACTATTCCCTAAAAACCTTTATTAAAATCGTACCTAATTTAACGGAAACGAATTTAAGACGCAAATAAATAACCCAAAAATTGCGAATTTTCGGAAACAATTTTAGGAATAGAAATATAGAATATCATGATTTTATCTTTCGTGATATTATCATGCATCATTCATTTCCTGCTGATAGCGTTTCCACTCCGGGTAATATTCCTTACCGCATTTTAAATTAGAGTATTCATTTCAAAGGTATTGTGCACGCTACAGCACGATCCTGTGCTCTCGGTCTCCATCAGCAATTGCCGCTGAAAATATTTGTCTGATACCTGCGTACTGCACCGGAACGTAGCTGAAACGGTTAGTTAATATGTACGACAGGCTTATTAATTTTAATTAATTTTATTTTATTCATATCTCAGTCGTAGCGTCTAATTTCATATAATTGAACTTAAAATATCTTCTATTTATGGGGAAGTAATGAAACTATAAACTTACAATTAATGTTCCAACATATGCCAATCGATTCCTAATAGTTTTATGATCAGCGTTCACGGAAACCAAGTTTTTCGTAAAATCCCTCCTTCACCCCTTTTTTAACGGCTGAAATAAGTATTTTCGCGGGTGCAGGGAGATCATATAAAACGTAACACAGTTGGACGACAAGTAATGTTTTCATGAGACAAATATGCATCATGAGCTTTTTAACAGTTCCTCACATGTCCCGATCTGTTGGCAAATGTGGCAGGTATGAGAAAGAACCATGTTAATAACTTTACTTAGTCAAAAATTATTAACATTTTTGTGAAGTCACTAGCAAAACAATTTCTGCCATTAAACTTAAGCGATCAACCTCTTACGAGATTTTTTGTGTTTCAAAGCTCAGACGGTCAAGACGGTTCAAGTATTAAGATAGAAAGTGCAGATTTATAAGGTCCTTAAGACGAAAAGCGAGGTTAAATTTAAAACTGTGTTTCGAATAGAAATTATTACGTTTTATAAAAGTTCACTTTCCTGTACATGCGAAAAAGAGGAAAAAAACCGCCGATCCCAACACTGTATTTATTTATTTATTTCGCTTAATACAAGCTACAATAGAACTTAAAATTATATAGACTTAAACCTACAGTAAGAAACAGGGAAAAGGAGGAATTGGAGGGGAAATTGGGCATTTTTATTTATTTCTTTATTCGCTTAACAGAAGCTATACATATAATTAGTTTTAGTGAAGAAGATAAGAAGACAGGGGTAAGGAATGGATTGGCACATGTTAGAACCCTTCTTTACGAATCACCCTGTATTTAATTATTTATCTGTATACTTAAATCCTTTCAAAAAACAAAAAACGTCGAAGTATTTTGTTGCATTTGTTACTTCCAGCACATTATAGTGATGCCTTGTACTGGAAGGCTCGTTGCATTGATTTGGTTGATTGATTGCGTTATATAAATATGAAAACTTGTTTAAATTAACGGAAACGTTACGAGCTGGAAACGATTTTTGCATGATAATATGAATGGGCTTTTAACCTGAGAACGTTAATAAATCCAATCCTACAAAGTGCTCTTTCGAAATCCATTTCAGCAATATTTAGGTCGAGTGCATTAAAACAAACCTAATTTTTTCACCTCGATGACGCCACAAAGCACTATAAAGTCTAAAAATCGGTTACACCCCTATTCCAAAGTATATTCTAAAATTTTATAGATCCCACGGGGACAAGTGAATTTCTGCGACTGGGATCAGAGCAATCAGCCCAATTTGAAACAAATACCAATTCGAATTTGTAAGTTGAAAAAAAATTCTGGCACTCCGCAATCCCGCCAAGATGCTGAAATTGCTCCATCACATGGTAAAAGCCACTTAACCGCATCCATTTGCGGGCAGCCTCACTCCCGGATTCCAGAGAATCGAGGAATCACAGGCGAAATCGGTCTGTTTAAAGCAAACGGTCCCGAAATGGTAATTCGCTCATTTATGCAAAATTA
The DNA here is from genome assembly GCA_963969385.1 of Philonicus albiceps. Taxonomy (NCBI): domain Eukaryota; kingdom Metazoa; phylum Arthropoda; class Insecta; order Diptera; family Asilidae; genus Philonicus; species Philonicus albiceps. The sequence goes on from OZ017773.1 coordinate 34,095,773, forward strand.
TTCTTCCCATTCGATAAAAATTAATAAAACATAGAGTCGCCCGGAGCGGCCGACTGTCACGGGGAGCACAATAAAAATCGAAACTTTATCGTGACAATCTTGTTCCTCCTCGAGTAATTCTGCGCTCATAGTCCCGGTTGACAGGATATCACCACCCACCTACTAAGTCAGGGCACAATGGGACTGGCAGCGACTCCTTCGTCTCATTTCTTATCTCCTGGATCTTTGAGTGAACAAGGGAATTTTTTATGGGCCGAACTTTGGTAGGAGCGAAAGATCTGCCGGGCCCGGAGCACCTACTAAAAAATTGGAGCCAAATAAAATTGTTTAGCTGGCAAGCGTTTCTGCTTTAAAGGGAGGAAATTCGGACACTCGTACTAAAATATGCTGCCGTGATATATGGACCCGGTGGAGGATGGAGCCGCCCAGGCCCCAGCCGAATGCAGCGGCGGTCTATTCCGGCGGGCACTATTTCGCCCGATTCGTGCCGTTTATGCATTCTGAAGTGTATTTTTTGAGAGGTGCCAGCATTTCAATAGGCCCCCGGGAAATATATTTATATTTGAAAAATGTATTGTGCGAGTGTTTTGACTTCTGCGGAACAGCGGCGAAGCCGGCCAAAACAAAAAGCCCTCCAAATCGACGAACCACTGGGGAAAGTGCTAAATATCGACCTCCGCGTAATTCACGTTTTTTTCAAACCGCGCCGTTTACAATTTACTTTCATTATTGTGATAGCACCGACAATTTAGGAAGCAATAAAAAAAAAGCACCGCCAATATGCGGCTAGGGCTGGTTCTGGTAGAGGGGCTGCTCTACACAACCAGCAAAAGTTGCATAAGCCCCTCGACGGGGGCGGTTGTGATGAACATAAAATCATTCAAAATTTCCGCTCATCAGGGGCTTGACTGATGCCTGCGGAAGGTGACACCATTTCCCAAAAATCTAGGGGTGTATTTTCCGATAGACGAAATTCACTAGGGATTTTCATGGTTACGGAAATTCGGAGACAATGCAAATAAATTATTGTCTTTAAGACTGTGGCAGATAACTCAATGCGATTAGATTAGATAGATTTTACAGGTACTTCGAAGGCACACTAAAAGATCTATTTCTTTTTTCTAATTAAAGTATAAAACTTTCTTTTAAATCATTAATCATATATTGCTACAAGCTTTTCCCCTTGAATTCGTCTGTACTTAAACCGTCCTAAATCCTCAGAAGCGAATTTCCAATAAGGCCCACTAGGCTCGGGCCTAGGACGGCCAGATATTAGAGGCGGCTAATCGTGGTAAAAACTATATTAATGCGAACATGAAATGACACTAAATCATAGTATACTTAAAGCATACAGTATTACGTCTCCATACATGGAAAAAAATTACAATGTAACATAGTAAAAACAATTTAAACATCGTATTTAATCCTATATTTATCCTTTTTACCTTTTACCTTTTAAATAAAACTATTATTACTGTACTGCCTCTACAGTAACGCAATATAAACTCGAGAAAGTACGATGTTACATAGGAAATTTTTCAACTAGAAATTGTATTTAACGCAAGGTTGCCTACATGATCAGCCATTTAGCTGTTGTGTTTATATACTATCTCTCTAATTTCTTATTTATTATTTGTCTCGCGCTATATCTAAGTTGGGCTAAACCAGTTACAAGCTTGAAAATATATGAAAAAGTCTCATGTTCAAGCCTGAAACTTGCCATACTACTACTTGCTACTTTAGAGGAGGAAATAATATTCCAATAAGCAATAATAAATCTGGCAAATGACATATGTAGCTGTCATAGCTGAGTAATAACATTATTTTGAGGATATTAACTACTATTATTACTAATTACCTAGTATTGTAAATGTAGAAGTAGGTATATCTATAGTAACAAAGAGACATGTTAGCAATGTTTTTATTGTACGAGGTTTCTTACTTCTTCACGACCTAACCTCTGAACTGATTTTGATAAAAGTTAACTAGAAAGTAAATTCATATTATATGTCTCAGTAAATGATGAGCTGAGAAGGGGGTGGCTGGTACTACACGGTCTATGGCGGCCAAGTGTGCTCGTCCGCAACTGTAAATCCTGTCAAAAACATTGCAAGATTATAAAATCGCAAAATGATGGTTCAAAAGTGCACCCTTTAAGCCTTCTACCACTAGCCAGGATAACTAAACGCGTCTACTACTTTATGAATTACGAAAGTTTAAAGTTAAAATTATGTTAAAAAACTTACTTTTTTCCTACTTTATGTGAAATTTCACCCGGTTCTTCACGACCTTCTAAATAAATAAAAATCGTTCGAATATTATTAACAGTAATATGGGATCAGAAAATAAACATTTCTTGGTAACTTAAATTTTTATTTAATTTTTATGAAATTTTTCAGAATAAGAATTTATAATCCTAAATTATTAAATAGTAATTAATTCTTTTCATCATCTACTATGCATTATTATATTACAAAATGTCTGAAATTACAAATTGTCGCCTACGTAAAAAAACTCAGTGAAACAACTACAAAACGAATTCATTAAGCTTTCGTAAGAATTTTCAAAATCAGTTTAGTAACTCATTTGCCAACCCAAATAACAATTTTATAGCTTCATGATTTAGGTAAATTACAATTACTAAAATCATTAAAAGTATTTACCTATTTGCTGTAATCACGCGACCAAAATTGCAGGCAACAGTTTTTATAAACTGAATCTATGAAATATGATAATAAAGGAAATGATTAATCAGGAAATACAGATTGAAGAATGAAGTATAATGTTTGCTATAATTTACAAAAATACTTGATTTAACAAGTCAGGAAAATGAATAGATCGGGATAAGATACTTGAAATGATAGCAAATGTATTAATATTGTGCATCTTAAAAAGTAAGTCAGAGGAGATTACTTTAATTATGGCAAAAGGTAAATTGTGTAAGTGATTAAAGTAAACAACGAAGAGCAAGGCTAAGAAATCTTAATTGAACAACCTCGATTTAATTGAAATGACTACAGTAGAACGGAACGCGAACAGAACTAGCGTACCCAAGAATAAGAGAGACAAAGATCAACTACATAAATTTAATAATTAAGCATCTTTAATAATATTACATAAAAAACGTAGAACTAATGATAAGATCTACTTTTAAGTCATTTATCTTTCTCAGTTCACATACTGATTAATTAAAATTATGACATTCAAAAAGTTAGAATGGTACATTCTCCACTCTTAAAGGAAGGATTGGCTATTCGAACGCCCTTAAGAAAGTGGTTGTAGTCGACAGTAATAACATAGAATAGTTCTTTAAAATATTTAAACGAACTATTTCAATTTTGGATGATTAATAACCCTTTGTGGTTTGAATTAAGCGCTTATTGGCCGGCAGAAATAATTAAAATGTACGTCGCCAGTGAAACTTTTTTAATGTGGTACATTATACATATATTCATCTAATCAAATAAAAAAAAAACATATTAAGTTTAAACTACTTCGAAGACCAGTAATCAATTTGAATAGTTTTCTAAAAAATCGATTTTTAATACTAAATTTCAAATACTTTGTTAAATTAAATTATTATTTTTAGCGTGACTGTATCTTGTGATACAGTGTGATTTTGGTTTCATAATTTGCATTGTTACCATAAACAATTATTTTATAATTTTTCTCGAAAACTCATAGTTGGGCATAGTTGGTCAATTCTAAAGTGTATTTCACGTTGAGCTTTCAATAAAATTTAGGTAAATTCATTATAGGAAATGAAACACTTTATTATAAAACCTAGCTTAGTACCAAATCATCCTCAAGTATTTGTTTCAAATTAGGTCTGCTGATTGCTCTGATCGCAGTCGTAGAAATTAACCCTCCCCCGAGAAACCTCCCATAAAGTTTAAACTTGCACTCTTACCTGTCGGAACACGGTGTCTTTGGGAAGGAACAAGAGTCGAACAGACTAAACTCTAAAGATAAACAGCTCCCGGTGCACACCCCTATAATTCGCCAACTTTAACCCTTCCGTCCACCCTGTAGAAGGGGACGGGCGACCGAGCTTCGAAATGTTCACGGTATAGAACTACAACTTCGCCGTGATTTACAAAATCTTAATTTGGTTGGAGCAGAGTCACTGGGGCCCGAGTGCTCCAATTGACTAAGTTCTCGAAAACAATTGAGTTAATCCATAATTCATAGAAACAATTTTCACTTTTCGACCGAATTAAAAGGTGTGGGCGGGCACTTGCTTTTAACAAGATTTGTTCTGAATTCGAAGTGGTCCACAAGTAGTTGTAGATTGCTCAAGGCAATTTCGGCTAACTTTTGAGAAGAGCCACCATCCCCTCGACACAGCTTAACCGGGCTAGTTGAATAGATGAGGGGGGAGGGGGCTGGAGGTCCCTTGTCCGGTTCCGTCTTGACCTTAATGGAGGCAAATCTTTGGAGGAACTTCCTTTCAACTCTTTGCCGATTCGTGTTCAGCATCCAAAATTGGCTGCCGCCGGATAATGGAATTAATTGCCTAAAGGGGTTCGATTCATAATTTACTTACGGATCTGAAGGCTTAGGCAGTAGACTGCCTGCGACGTCATCGCTAGACGTCTCTTCTGATTAGACGTCGTGGTGGCGGATTGTTGACTGCATTGTGGGAAGATTAATTCAATTAATCTGTAAAGAAAAAACAAAAATTAAAAGATACATCGATCAAACAAATGAAAATAAAATACTTTAATGAAAGATCGGGTGGCCACAGAAAAAGTATTCCTCGTAAATATCTATTCATACATATTATGCTTCATCAGTTTGACAGTAAAACTCCCTTTTATCCATAAAATTATTATCTATTTATGAGATGGACTCATTAAATCATCTAATTTGCTTTAATTTTTGCTAGCCGATGGAAGAATATATCATCGTCATTTCGACCGAAAAGTTCTATTGTATTATTGTTTCGGTCATTGTACGAGTATTACGATTTTTGACGGATTTTAAAAACGGAATTTATAAATTCGGTATTTGTTATGTATGATCAGATAGTATAGTAATAAAATTAAATAATAAATGTTCTGCGAATTATACACAAAATAACTCTGTGGAGATTTTCACGATACCTGATTTCAAATTTAAATATAGATGAATACTTATTCGAAAGCTTATACTAGGAAATGTAAAATAATAATTTAAAACAAAGCATAGTACAGAGTTTAAAAAAGCAGAAATCCTCGAAAGTATAAAATAATTTGCACTCCAATATCCTAAAATGTTATTGAACAAAAAGAAATTGATTGTCAATCAAAGGTATATGTTTAAAACATCTCTTTAATTGAATTAATAAAAGTTGATATTCGTCCAGCTAGGTTTGTCTGTCTTTCCATTTATAGAATTATATTAAAATTAGTAAAAAAATAAAAATTCTAATTTCCTCTTAGTTAATGCCTAAGTATACAAATAGAATGAGTCTTTTCGAAAACTGCAAAATGCTAAAATATCTACTTCCTAAAAACACAAATTTTTATTTACCCTTGTTTCAAAATTGTCAATCTGTTAAAATTTCTGTATTTTTGATGCCGGTGGAAACATAAAAGACTATTACCATAGGCCAAAAAATTTGACATTTTTTGTGGTGCTAAACTAGGATAAGATTTTGGACTATCTTGATTTCATATAGTAGATCGCATAGTAGTTTAGTAATTAATAAAGTATTAAGTATAATTTCATATTGTAAAAATGGAGACCATATTCGCGTGGTTGCAAGTATTTTGGTGCCTCATCCACCCTTGATTAAAATTTATTTTATTGCTTAAAGGACGCGTAGGGTAAGTATCTTGTGTCCTTCAAGCACCAATCTTAATTAGCGTTATTAGGCTAAAAGAGCAGCCGAAGTTAAGAGAGGATAAAAAAAACAGTTGAAGGAATCCAGGCGGCAGACCTTCTGCTTTTCGTCATTGGCTCAGACCCCGTAAGGCCAACCAAATCGAATTTAGTCCGGTGAGGCAGTGCATATCCTGAATTCGCTTCTCTATATCGCAAAAACCTCAAATTTTTATCTCTCATCAGTCCATGAATATGTATAAAGTACGAAAGAACTTTATAATTTTTGCAAATTTCTAGATACGACTGCTCGTTGCCAAAAATTCAAGTCTATTCGGTTACATGCCGAGCTATTTCCTGAATTTTACCATTCGAAGCGGCCACCCTCGGATTTTACTTTTCTACCCGTTTTCCCCACTTCCGCTACCCTTATCCAACTTCTTTGTATTTTTTTGTATGTTGATTTTTTTTTTTTTATTTTTTTTTTTTATTTTTCACTGGTGGAATCCTTTTTGGTTTGGCTGAGCACGTATTTGATTTGAAAATCAGAAAAGAGCAAAGGCAAAAAAATTCACATCTTGTTCTGTATGGTCGGGGGTGGATATGTGCAAGGAGAACGAGCACCTTATTCATATCATTCCTTTCGATTTGTAGTGTAAATTCGAACAAAATATCTCCGTAATGGGGAGGAATTTCCTTGAAGAGACTCCTTAAAACCAATGCCATGTGGAGTTTAAGCCAATTTGTGTTAGATGTCATGGGTGAGGTCTAATATTTTCAAATAAATTATTTTAGACTTTGATAAAATATATACACGATGCACACGATGTCTCTCTATTGGTATAATTTATATCTTTTAAATTTAGAGACACATTTGGAAACAAATTAAATAATAAAAGTTATTACTTGACCTGAAAAATTTGTTATTATTATACCTGTTCATCAATTGTACCTAAATTAAAATATCCTGCATAAAATTTGTTTCCGGTAAAATCAGTAAAGCCATTCATTTTATTTTCGAAACCAGTATTATTTTATTTTATTTATAATATTCGTTTAATAAAATAAAACAAATGTCTGCGACATGGAAAGTTATAAAGTAAATTCCAAAATAATCTCCTCCTAATGATCTACAGGTTTCAAAATTGCTAATATTGGAAAAAATACGTTTTTATTGTAGTAATAGAAGCATAATATTTTTATTATTATTAATTATACTTTATGTTATTAAAGTTACCGGATATAAAGAAGAAATTTATTTAGATATTTGCCAGAAGTAAAACCATTTAACAGTGTTTTTAATGAAACTCTTTTTACGAAGGGTGTAAAGCTTAACGGTTGTCTAACTTCTAAAAAGCTTGAAATTGCTACCGAGTCAAGCTTTCTTGAAGTTTTAGATCCAAACAGCGCCAAGTCATTAAAGTGAATCAGAGACTCATTTATTGACTGAAATGTGGCACATTTATTCGGGGACATTAAACCACACGTTAAACTCCACCTTCCTGCTCTTTAGGGTCTATAAAATCTCGAAATGAATCTGTAATTTAGCAAAATCTAAAACACCTCCTTTGGCCTACAAAATGCACTTTGCGGCCATTAATTGTGCCCTCTCGCGAATGTTTAAAATTCAGCGACGCCACAAAAACTGTTAATTATGAAGCCATAATTGCCAGGAAAGCTAATCAACGGGCCAAAGAGGTGTGCGACATCAACATGCACCGCGGACGCTCATAACGCCGCCCATAAATTCGTAATTATTGAACAAATGTCCATTGAAAAGTGAACAGGCGTAAATTTTTAAGGCCGCCCAAGTGCGGGGCCCGGTCCTAGCGAAGTGCTCGTCGGGACCAATAATTTCACGCCTAAACTCCAATTTTAGTACCTAATCAGCATAATCCGCGGCCGTGCGACTGTTTATAATGAATTCCCATCGATTTTTCAATTAATAAGCAAATTGCTCAGAAATTCAAATCGCCTCCCTGATTACGGACAAAAGTTTGACACATGGCCCAGAAGAGGGCCTGGCCACAGCCCTAAATTGTGAAGGCCCAGGAGGAGCACGGCTCCACGTACCGCGGCCCATTTACCCGCCAGGTTTTGAGGTTTACGTGTCCGACCCGTGCACAGGGGCTCAAGTGCCGTTTGCGTGGAGGGGAGGGACGTGCGTTCACCAAGCTCGTTAAGCAACGTTAATCCCTCTCAATGGCGGCCCTTATTGACTAAAATTAACACAATTATGGGCACTGACATCCCGAGAGCTCTCCCGGAAGAGTGCAAGTGTTGTTGAGGTCGTTGAAGGGTTGAATGATTGACAGACGAAGGGTGGGCGCCTGCCGGTGGGACCCTACTGTGCTTTAGGGCTCCGGCCGCCCGGGGTATTAAGACAATTTTAAAAGCGGTTCGTGCGTTACCCAGGTTGAATGACACGCGGCCCGCTTCCGTGTAAATTATCCCATTTGCAGGGATGTCGCATGCTTGCACTGACGGCGGTGCCCCGGAAAGGGTGCACCTATTACATGCAACCATTTGCCATTTTCGTACTTAGATGGGCTTGATTACGCCCACACTCCTCGACGGGATGCAGTTAGGACCCAATCGCAATCAGCTTAACATGACAGTATGACTCAATTTAGTCACTAGGTATACTGAATCTTAATTTTTAACCTATGGGCCATCAAAACTAAAAATAGTCTATATTTACTATACTAGTTTAATATTTTTATTGTTTATTGCAAGTTTAAATTCTCAACAGTTTAATGGTATATTTCGATATTAGGACGGAAAGAAGTAGATTCCACACGAAGGAGGAATTGAGCGCACAGGGAAAGGCAAGGGTGGTATTCGGTTACCATTTCACTTCTCAACGTGTCACATAAATTTCTACAAGCAACCTACAAGACGTTGGTTCATTTCTAGAACTCATACCAAATGCAATGTTTTAAACGCACTTTATCCACTGTCAACTTATTCACTCTGCACTTCGCCACTAACTGATGAAGAAAATAGTCAACTTTTATATCCCACGAAAGATACGCTAAATAATAAGACCCCACACTACACATGCTACCTGCTTGTTTTGACCTGACAGGTAATAAAATATGATAAAACCTTTCCGCCAACCCAATATTTACGAGTGTCAAAATATGCGGCATAAATGGCCGTATTTTTTGATTATGTTGACTTACAGCTCCAAGGGACGGTAGAACTAAGCATTTGATATTAATTTTAACTTGATATCTCCACTCGTTCCTGAGAAAAAGAGTCTTGACAAACGGACGGACAACGAAAGGTTACTTTTTTTTTCCTTTTGAGGTACGAAACCCTAAACCGCAACGCTTTAAACGTGTTATCCGCAAAAATAGCCTAAATTTAAGTTGGTACAAAATTTTGAATCAAAAAAAGAAATTTTTTTTTTATGATCTTTACCTGTTCATATATTACAAAAATTTATTTCGTTGATTATATTTTAGATGATGCTAGTCACGTCCATTTAGCACATTTTTTTAAAGAAACATACAAAGATATCCACATTGCTTCATTAAATAATACTAATTTACAAATTGTGTCACGCTTTTCATTGCTTCATTACTTTAAATATGAACAAATATAATAGAGCCTGAAAAGAATTATTACAGTATTTTTAAATAGCTCATAATATTTACGTATGAGCTTAGACCAACCATAATAATTTCATTCTATATCACCTCGATATGCAATGTATACAAAAAGGTAGGAAGTTATTCAGAGTGTTGAAAAAGTTAATAAGACGTATTCAAAAGATTAATTTCAAATTTACTTGTTACTGGTTACTCTGAATCCTTACATATTATTTTAAAATTTTCACTAGATCCATTACTTCTTTGAGTGAAACGTTATTGGAATCAGTTGAACTTTAAAAATAGTACCAAAGAGCGGATTATTTGAGTTCCAAAATAGCGAGTAAGAACGATTAGTATTTACTATTTTCCTAACAGAAATATTCTGCCTCTCCCTAAGCTGAATTTTATCCTTTAAAATCAAAATATTTGCATCTTTTATTATTCAGCATCAAGATTGTTTTGCAGTTGGGCTCATTCGAATATACGCATCCTGAGAAAGAGAAATTTGGAGAAGGGCACTTTGGACGGTTCCCTTGTTAGTTGTACAAAAATCGTAATAAAAATTACTATTTAATGAGTTTAGTTTCAGAAAAAGCAAACCAAAATAGACACAGGCAATTCTAATTGATTGCAATTTTGTTCAAGTTCTCTTCAGTTTTTGTTTTTTTTTTTTTAATTGTATTGTTTGTAGGTGAAATTAGCTATCATTTAAGGTGGATAAATAAATAGTTAATCCGAATGACACCCATCCACACCCTGTACCCACGTCTGCCCTATAAAGTGATAATGAATCTCCTCCGCCTGAACTTAATGCAATTTTTTCTTCGGTGATGCTTGGCGCTGCTCCACGCCGAGGTACCGGGACCACCGAGATTAAAAAGGTCTCGTCGGGCTTTTAGGGCACGCCACCCTTTGCCCCGGCCCTCGGCGCTCTTATGGTGCCCCCGATTCGGGGCCACTTACAACTGGTGACTGTCAACGGGGGGAAAACTCGTATCATATCCCATGGAAGGCGAAACAGAAAAATCTGGTCGGGAAACGGACCCGGCCCCGTCCAGGAAGGAGGCGCAATTGCCTTCGCCAAAAAGGAAGAGACTTTCAGAGCCTGACAAAAAGTTACTAAGCGTCGACTAACTACGGCACAACGGTGGCAATTTGTTTGCGGAGGCGCCACAACATTAGCGAATAAATAATTCCTTGGTGCCCAGAACGCTGGCATTTTTTCCCGCCGTGCTGGTCCCCGGGACGTTTTTTTTCCCTCACCCCGCTATATACGAAAGTATCCAGGAGGACGTTCATTTTTTTCGGGAAGTTGCTCACTTCCTTCCAGCCACTCGAGCCCTCCTGGGAGAATGCTCCAGTTGTTGCAGGGCTTAGTTGCTAGTATTACATATGTGCACCCTCGCTGGCTCTTCTTGTTTTTCGCCACAAGAAGAATAGTTCAAGGAGCAGTGCATTCCCAGCCGAAGCGAGAAATTTTCCGGAAAATGAAAGAAAAACTCGTAGGCTCGAGCGAGTTGACTATGGAGTTGAGCACAAACAATACATGAAATAAAAACAAAATATACCCAGAAGAGCTCACTCCGCCTTCGGTGGCGATTTATGGCGGACGGATTCAGATTTTTGTTAGCCGCTCTACCGGTTTTTGTTCGGCGCACTATTTTGCACTTGCCACTGTGCCGGGAGATTGGGAGCTGTTAATATATTCACTCCCCGAGACTTCCAATGGGGACTTTGTCGGCTACTTCCGAAGAAGTCGACTAACTCAAAAGATAACTTCTGCGGTCAGGGAATAAGCAGAGGGATGAGCGAATTTATGACCGTTCAAAATTTATAACACCTCCTCAGTTTACAATGCTAAACACAAAGAATAAAACAAATAAACAGACTTACTTCGCAAAGAGGTTTTTTAGATCATTCTAATTCAAAAAGAAAGTTATTTATGTTTCACAACCACGATACCTCTTACCAAAACTCTACAAGTTATTATTTAAATATTTGAAGGGTACAGAAAAAAAAGCTTCAGGAATTAAACTAATAATGATATTTCAAAGAAACATGTTTTAACAATTATTTACAATAAAGTTAGCATCCTTTTTTATTTTGATACGTAAATATTTTGCTCTTAACACATATGTTTACTGCAAATACTGTCTTACCTTAGTAAAAATGTCTTATCAGAATTTATTTGTACGAACAAACGACTAGTTTAATTTAAATACCTAACTACCTATTAACATACAGTTGTTGCCAAGATATCAAACTTTAATATTTTCATAATAATTTACAAACTACACAAGTTCAAAATGTTTAGTTCTTAAGATCAGGGCATTTCTTGAAAATAAAGTTCCCTCTAAATGAAATTTAAAAAATTAATCAAAAAGATAATAAAAAGGAAATTAACGCAACGTTATAGAAACTTGTAACGAGTTTCAAATCATATCTTGAATTAAATAACAAGCACCTTTTACTATTTTCTTGCGGAAATTAAATTTTAATAACATTTGAAAAGCAGTTTACTGTCAGGAAAATGAACAAATTTTTTAATATACGCATCAAATTGCCACCAATCTTCAAATCTTTAAGGGAAGTTCTTGGTAAATTTGACCAAAAAGTAGGCATTTTTCTTTATTTTTTTTTATTAAAACAATACATAATTAAACATCGGGGTTTTTTCTGATGCTTAGGGTGTCTCTCGAAGTTTTCACTCAAATTTTTATGAAGTGAAATTCGATACCGTACGCCTGTGGTGAGCATCTGTTCGCGCGCGCGCACGGCGTGTACGTCCAATTGGTGTGACATGTCGGGGGTGAACAGCTTACGTGAAAAAAAAAGATCATCAAATTTATTAATAATAAATTAGTTTGAGAATACCATCCCGTAGGAAAATTTTGAAAAATGTATTTTGTATTGAAAATGGCGAGCAGTGAAAAAAAATTGCTGTTTTCTGCCCTTTTTTCAGGTTTGAGGGACCGTAAAAAATATAAATAATAAACTTTTTAACAATTTTCGTACGGGAAGGTATTCAGAAAACAATTGGCTGTAAAGTACAAAAAACCCGAATGCTTTAATTTGATCGGTTTTTCCTGTACTAGTCACAGCAGTTTTAAAAACCTTGTTTCGAAATAAATCGCTTCAAAGTTTTCGTTTCTTTTCGGCGCGACTGAGTTGAAACTAAATGATCGTTTGATCGCGCTGACGGGATTTAATTAACATTGTTTTTTAACTTACATTTAATCAGCTATCCCAGCACCGTACAGTACACCCTCTTCTTCTTCATAAAAAGCCTCTTGTTGAACGCTCGGAGCAAGCGCAAAGGCTGGAGAGAACGGCCGGCCGAAGCGGCGAGAGCACCTGCGCGTTTGTACCGCTATTTCAATGAGAACGAATTGAGATATCGAAAAACGGTTTTAGGACAATATTTTTAAAACATTAAGGATGCCGATAAGCTAAAAAAAAAACGATTTTTTGAAAGAAATTTACCAAGAACCTCCCTTAATTGGAAAAGTTTGTGACGAAAAATGCGTATAAGTGAAGGCAATTTTATGTTCTTTGGTCGCCTCATAAAATTGCTAGTGATGCTCTTTTATTGTCCGGGTCAAATCTAGGACATAAAAAAAGTTTCGATCCGTTGTAATGAAGCAAGCTGTTTGTGGGGGGGGGGGTAATAAGTATATTCAGCCATCAGTTAATTGAAAAAAATTTCAACATCGAGTAATTCATAGCAGATAGTTTCATAAATTGCTTTCGCCCGGAAAAGATAACTGCGGGAGGCCCTAAATCGGGCCTTTATTAAAAGTGTAAGTCAACACCGTGTCCCAATTGAAATTAATCATCCGTGAAATCCGGCGAAAAAATCTCGATGTAAAAAATCGTCAGCAAATTGCGGATTTCGCGTACTATAGAACTAAACAAATGGCATCGCGGGCGCGATTAATTCCAGCGCATAATTTACATTTATTACTTGGAGTGGACACACATTCATTTCATTATCAGGTTTGTGAATAGGATTCGATGCCTTTTGGGGCATTCGGAGCTCGCTGTTTTAACACTGATGCCCCCGGGTTCGCCAGCATCCTTGTCTGACAAACAAAGTCCTGATAATTCCGGGAGATTTACTTCGTCGAAATACATGGGACCGGGTACAAAAATGTTCTGGAAAAAATGCCCCGAAAAGTCCGAATAAGTCCAAAAAGGCGAAAAATCGGAAAGTGGAAAACAAGCAGCGAAATAATTGTAAACATATTTAATCGGCAAATTAAAATTTCTCTGTTTGCACCGAGCGTCGCCTCTTTCGGTTTTTATGTTTAAAGTCGCGCGAACTGAACGATTTTTATTGAAGCGACCCGGCCGTAACTTGCCCGGGGGAATCGATTCGCCCGCCGGACAGCCCACTGACATATTTTATGAGGGGAATAATTGAATTATGTGTTTATAATAATTATAAATTACGTGCGGGCCGAATTGATGCTGCGGCCACGTCGGCCGCCGCGGCCACGCGTTATAAATAAATAAACTCCGTTCAAGCGATTTATTATTTAATGAGCAGTTTTAATTTCGGCCCATCGACGGGTTAATGAGGTAATAGCCGGCGGTGGACTTATCTGTTACTTCATATTTTATGACCCACTTTAAATGATAATTATGGCGTTAAGCCGCTTCGGCTGGCAGCTGCAAAAATTCGAAATAAATTATACCGGACGGGTGGGTGCACTCTTCCCCGCCACCTCTCCATCGGCTGAAATTAGTTCGAGGATTAACTTAATTAAAAGGCCCTGAAATTTTACATAGTCCTTTGAAGGTGCTCTCCGCACTTAGGGCGACTAGAGCTAGGCAGCTCCTTGGCGAGGCACCCCAGCAAAGCGGAAGTGTCTTGTGCAGGGAAACAAGCTGCATACGAGCCGCCCTGACGGAGCTCTTCGGGCCCCATCCACTTTCTTGGCGTCTCGGAGTCTCTCGCTGCTCCACTGAGGCAGAAGTGGAGCATAATTAAAAGCAAATAGGAGTTTTGTGCCAAGGTCATGTGCTTCCACCAGAAATAATTACCAACGTTGCTGCGCCCCTATTTTGTGTCGAACAACCCTAGAGCCGCTGCGTACAATAACAGGAACAGGAGAAACCCTCAGAAAGGCTCCTTTTATCGCGGCTATCAAGAGCCCTGGTGGGGGCACGCGCTACCTTCGCTACCTCCAGACCCAGATTCGATCCGGCCCCATTGCTCCTGCTGCTGCAGCGCCTCAGACCCCAACCGAAGCAGGAAATAATTCCCGCAATTCCTGAGCTCATTGATTCCCCCCCACCCCTCAGCTCAGAATAATTTGCTGATGGAAAGGGAAGCGCTGCTAGAAAATATCCTGACACGGGTTTTGTTCTGCTTCCAGTGAAACGAATGCAAAATATAAAAAAAAATAATAAAAATGAAAACAACATAAAAAAGAAATCCGACCGAATCGAACCTGTGAATCTCGCTTGTACGACTTTTAATTTTATTTTCGGTCTGGGAAACAGGTCAAGTGCTACAATTATGATTTTGCTATTTCGAATTGTATGCAGAATTAAATATGCAAATAAATCCAGGTAGGGTAAGCTCACATCTGTATGCAAATGACGCTACCCGCCGCCAGTCCTCGATATATATAAACAACACCCTATCGATTTTCACCGATAGGTTTTATTCAAACCTTTAGCTCTTTCCAATTACGTCGGATTCGATAAATATTTTACACGTCTAAATTCGAAAAGCGTACAACCCGCTTCTAGTAAACAAACGTATGTATTATGTCTGTACGTTCGAAATAAATTCAAATTTAACACAAAGCTGGACAAACTATTTTCGCATACAAAATGTTTTAATTTTCAATTGTGTAAACAAATAAATAATTTCACCTCTGCCAGATAGATGGCGCCACATAATACTACCCAGCTACTTTCTCCTAGATGTTCTCATTTTATATTGCACGAAAATTACAGCCTATAAAAGTCAATTTGAGTCCACTGCCTGAATTTTAAATAGCTAGTTCACAACTTGCATGCTAGACAAATTCTTGACTATTAATTTTTACAATTAGAAGTGGGATTGCACGTTTTTGGATAGACCTTATCAGATTAATTCTGATCATTTAACATAATCGGTATAATGATTTTTTTTCATTTTTGTTATTTTATTATTTTATCCTTAAAACAAATGAATTAAAGAACTTTTTAAAATTTCAAAAATTTCAGAGGTGCATATTTCAGATAACCGTACTTATAAATGACTACCTGGGACGCCATTAAAGGTTTAAACACCTTTTTATCGACCAGTTTAGCATTAAAACGTTTGCCATGACAATTTGGATAAAAATTCAATGTACGATTTTCGTTGTTCAACAGAGTAAAAGTAAAAAATATGTTTAAAATAATCATTTCTTTTTTGTATAAAATTTCTATATCGATTTTAATTCATACGGTAGCGATTATAAGGAAAATTGGTTTTTCCTTCTAAAATTATTGCATGACTACCATGGGCACTGGTAAATTTTGTTTACATTTACTGCAATCTCTTTGTGTTCAACAGTTTTCAAAATCTTTTTTTTTAAAATAAATATCCCCTCATTGGCGTTTTATTTAACTAAAATAAAATAGACTTTTTAAGATATTAAAACTTCAAACTCAAAGCATATGTCTTACAAATAAGATTAATATTATTTTTGTCAAGTTACGAGCGCTATTTATTCCGTGAATTGACACGACAGTGGCTGTTCGTTTGAATAATGGTAAAAAAATTTAAAGTTTACCACCATCGAAACCTAAGGACTGAAAAAAAATAAATTTAAAATTTTGGAACACAAAACTCTATTTTATGGTCAACATAATGATGCATCTGAGCAAGCAATTCGTCGTACAACTGATAAATTTCATACCACATTTACCTTCTTGATGATCAGCTAGGTTTTGGAGTGAGTCTAAACCACAATAGGTGCTTGAAACACTATTGCATCCAGTAGTAACCAAAAGTAACTATTTGGCGTAGCTTCCATGCTGGCGGTATCATCCGTCCTTACTTCTTCAGAAATGCTGCTGGAACCAATGTTACAGTCAATGGACTACGTTTTCGAACCATGAACAACGAAATTTTGTTTGAAAAAATTGAAAACCTTGATCCACACGAAATATGGTTCCAACAGGTCAGCATACATCTCGTAAATCCATTGATTTGTGAAATAGAAAGTTTAATCAAAACATTATTTCACGATTTGGACCTGGTAATTGGCCTCCAAGATCGTGTGATTTAACATCGCTTGATTATTTTGTTATAGGGGTATGTTAAGTACGAAAGAGTCTGACCACCTCGGCTTCCCGAAATAATATTCAAACATTAATGGCATAAAATAAACTTTTAAATAAAACGAATTTTGTAAATAAAATTAATCGTTGTGTACTTTTTTTTTTTCAAAATACTTACCCTCTCAAAAAAACACTATTACATTAGTGGGTGCATTTTTACCTCTGTTAGTTAGTTTAGTTAGAAATTATAAGTTAATTCGTTTATGAAGGTATCTAGTTTTTCAAGAAATGGATTTAATCCAGGGATATACATATATATTGGGCAATTTTATTTATAATTTTCTAATTTTTTAATCCTTCTATGATATGGGATAAACTTTATCATATATTTAACGCGACTCTTTGGCAGAAGAGGTTATCAATTCCTATTAGAGCCCCCGGTTAAATTTAGGCCATAATAGGCCGGAAACGAAGTTTAACCTAATGTTACGTCTGCGATATTTTAACAATTAAATGTTATGAAATATTTTATTTCTAATTATCAAGATTAATAATAAGTAGATAAGAATTTTTGTCACAGAATAAACAACCACTCTTTTCGTCAGCCCGATAGTTCCTGAAAAACTAAATGTTTTTGTGTTATGCTAATCTATATGACCACTCAAGATAAACTCTTATCAGATCTTTTTACGTTCGTCTGCGCTAAATTTTATTAAAATTGGAAAACACCGTAAATAGCAGTGTAAAATCGGCTGTTTTATTGGAGGACACATATTATAAACTTAAATCTTGATTCCCATTATTATTTCCTGTGTTATAAAAAATGTTTAATTTCTAAATTCATATTGAACATCCAGAAAAATATATAACATAATATTTTATCAAATCAATCTTGCATAACGTCTTAATGGGAAAAATTATTGTTTTCTTCTCAATGTAATAAGACCTTTTGTCCGAGTTTAAAATCTAAACACTTCAATAAAAAGTGAATCGAAAAAACTTTTCACCTGAAATTAAAATGGGCTATTTTCCAAAGTATGAGTTTTTGTAATTTAACAAAAGACGAAAGACCTGTTTTCACAAATACTCCAATAATTAATTCTAAATCTTGCAAATCCTTGTGATTTTTTTACTCGAGAATATTTCCCGCAATATCCCATTGTCTCCTTAGGGAGAAATTACCTTACAGCTGGGCTGAAAGCATGAAAAAGACCCCATCAATCTTGGGAGCACTGCCAGGGCCCCCAAAAAAGCCGGAGACATCCTCGGTGGCCGGGAGCAAAAACGTCGCCGATACAAAGCAACTCAAGTAAGAAATATATTTCCTGAAAGCGAAAATATTCCGTCAGTGCCACGAGGCATCTTCCGCTCCAAGTATTCCATTTTCTCCGAACCTGACCCCACTACTCCGGGAAGCAGTCGAGTGGCTGCCATTCATCGTCCCAGTCCCGTACCGGTTCGGGTCCCAAGTCCCGAGTCCCAAGATCCGGCAGCCCATCGATTTCTTATTGTTTCATACTGAGAAGGCAAAATTGATGCTGGGTCTATCAACCCTTGACCTGGCACACATTCTTCCGGGTGATCTACGGACAGTAATTGGCAATGACATTCAGCCCTGGGACCCCTCCCTCGACCCGACAACTCCGATCTATCCATAACTTTTCTTTTTTCCAGGACTCTGTTAAGTATCAATCGAAGTCCCGGCCAGAACGTGCCCGGCACGGCAGCTCCTTTTTGCTGGGGCGACCACAACACGATTCGCCCGGCACCGCATGCCGTGTACCCGGCGGAACACCTTCCTATTTGTCCGTATGACATACGAACATCTATCGTTTATCTTGGTACGTTAGGGTTACCATTTGCATGACATGAAAAAGCCCAGCCACTGCGTTGTCCTGCTAAATCGACCGGAGCTGAATTAAATTCGGACTATATCACCCTTCGACATTTTCGGTAATGTTTTTGTGCAACTTTCGTCCGACTGTGTGTCCCCCGGGTGCACGTATAAATCTGCAAGGGGGCTGCCCCATACCATGACCGTTGGAGCTCCTAATCCGAGATGATCCTGCTGCCGCTGCCGAGAAGCTTCAGCGGCGAGTGGGTGCTCCTTGGGATGTCGTCGGACGGATGAGACGATCCAGCCCACTTCGTCCAGGGAGCGGACGGGGAAGGGTGGCGCAGTTTTTGTTTGGAGCCCCGGTGGTCCTGGCTTGGCTCACTTATCGCTTCCTTGTCCCCAAAACAATTTCATCATTGGCAATCGCTAAATTACCTTGTTATTGCCAGTAATAATTGTTGTCGCTCCTACTCCTGGCTGCCGTACGTTTTTGGTCCTGGTCGCATTCCGGGACGTGTGTTTGTTGTGGCCCCGGTAATTGAAACCTCGGGGGGCATGTTGTGGCCGGCTCGGACTCAGAGACTTCTGTTTATTTTTTAGGACAGGAGAGGGCGAAGGACCAACTAAAATTTCCATTCGATAGAAGTTACTGGATATGTTTGGGCCTCGTCCTGGAGTAGGTACGACCACGTTCCATTTATTTGTTGAGTTTTTGTGGGAGCCCCGAAGACGAGCACGCCCGGACCGGACGAACCACTGCCGTCCGGCCTCTGGGCTGAAAGTCTATTGAAATCGGCCATCGGAATTTACGGGGGCAGCTTGCTTAAATTGGATCCTCTAGGAGTCTGGCAATTGAGGACATTTAAATTCAGCAGGTTTCGGGGACATCATCGATTGTTACTTTCAATGCAAATGGGTCATTCGCTGAATTCGTCTGGAGAGCCTGTTTATACAACGACAATGTTTATGATTCCTTAACTCCAAGCTCTATTTGGCTGTTTGGCCGGACTTTTATCTAATTCGGATAAAAATAATTGAACGGAATTGGGGTAAATTTTATAGTATGTCTCTTTCCGTTTTGGAAAAGATTCCCTTAGGGAAAAGCTTAGGATGTTCTCAACTTAAATTCAATACCATGGTATAGAGTTAAGTAATTAAGTTATTTTTAAGTGGCAAGCAACTACCCATAAAATAGGCAAACAATTTCGGTGTATTAATCTAAAAACTCAAATTTGCAATATGTATCTCAACACTAAATTTAATAAAAGTAAGCCATATCGGTAGGCTTTTAGGTACGTTAATTTCAAAATCAGTAGCTTGAAAAATCAAAATGACTAATGTAAAATTTTAGTTTTTTGATACTAGTACTAAAAACTCACAGAATTCGGTAAGAGAATGTTTGTGGGTCGCTGATTTAATACTGAGTTTTATAAATTCGATTAAAACGTTGTTATTTATGAGGTGTATTCTAAACTTTGAAATTTGAAAGCTAATACTAAAAAAGTTTCAAATAAAAATGTTTATTAAGAAAAAATAAAACTAAACAACAATTAAAAGCCATAAAAATTATATTACAATAGGATATTTTTAGTCGTAGCAGGGTTTTAGCCTTTAAACTTACTTTTATTGTTGGGAATGATTGCTTATATTTTCTAAAACTTGATTAGCTAAAAACCAAATACCAACTATTTATGGTATTTTCTTCTAAAGTAAATTTAACTTTTTCTTTCTATCAATGTAAGCCAACAAGCGTAGAGCTATCATAAGTGGGTAATAACGGAATATGTACATACATCACGGACATTTTGATTGGGTGCTATAATTCAATTTTCAATTCAATATTTTTTTCTGAAAAAGTGCATTTTGATTCTGAAAGACACACTTGTTCGGAAGTCGGCGAAAGAAAACTAATATCTGCCGACGATAAATTCCTTTGCCGGGCCGCCTGCTACAAGTTTGCCTCCTTTATAAGTTGATTATCGGCCATCGGCGGCGGCGGCGGCTCTGTTCGGAAAGTTTGCAAAAAAACGGGAAAAAATTGAGCCATAAAAATGACGAACTCCTGGGAGTGGATTGAGACTCCTCGTAGTGCTTGAGGGAGTGATAAAGGGACAACGGAGTCGCCAAGAAATTATGGTCGTGTCCGTAAATTGCGAACGAAGGGAGTCTCGGACCGGGTTCCGAGTCCCTCCGGTTATCAGAGTCAGTAGCGGGTGTGCCCAGAAACTTTTCACATGTGTTTTATGTGGACGTAAACGTTCGTAATGTTGTGCCCGTTTATGATCCCGGAATGGTAATCATTAGAAGTTTTCACCAGAAGCTGAGAGTTATGGCACGTTCCAGGGCCAAGTGTTATGGACTGCTGAATCTAGAGTCGAAGTTTTAATGCGAGGGTGTCCGGGCACCCGGCCCGCCGCCACCACGCCGACCAGATCTATCGATTTCCAACCCGAATGACTGGGCTCCGCCGGACACCCCCAGAGATGGAGCCCGTCGCCTGGTCAAGATAATAAAGTGATAATGAAATTACAAACAGTCGACTTCTCCGGCAATCCACTTTGTGCTCTTTTGTGGGCGAATTGACTCATTTCGAATTGTGGCAAGCTAAAAGTATTTTCGTGTCGATTGACTGCCAGCCATGCCCGACATGCAATCCGGGATTGTGCAGTTTTTTATGGCGGAAATCAATTTTCAGTTGAATTATTAAAGAATCGTGTCAAATGATGCATAAGCGCTGAATTCAGAATTAAGTGGATATCGATGGTGTGTTTATGTTACACGACGTTACACGAGCTGGGGTGGGCCCTGGCGTGGGTTCAGAATATGTCGGTCGTATTTTATTTACGAAATGGTTTTAATCTGGCCGCCTAATCGTTGACGGAACGGAGGTTAATGGTTTTTTAAATTAATTTCTTCTTTTAGCACACAAACGTAAAATTTTTTTCCTACTAAAATGTTTTTATTAAAAGCAAGCGTACATTTTACTCTCTAATTGGTAGTAAAAGGTTGAAGGGCAATTATTTTTCTAGCTTAATGGTAAAATATATCAAAGCTTATCTTTTTTTGTAGATTATAACGGTCTAAAGATGGGAATAGAAAAGGTAATCTCTGATTATTTTAAGCACCTTTAATTTAAACGTGTTTTCAAAAAATTACCAACGAATACAAAGAATAATTATCCACAACAAGCAGCTGGGAAATGTTGGACTTTAGATAATTTCAATTAAAACATGTATGTAGCATTTATTTCTTAAGGTCAGTACTTTTAAATTAGATAAAGGCAAGCAAAAATTTGAAGCCTGGGGCCGCTGTTGTAACAGTAGCAATTTAAACTATATAGAAATTTATCCTTACTTCTTAAGGAGTTTTACAAATTTTTGTTTTACATGTTTTGTTAGTTAGTTACATAAAATATTATTCCGTTTTAGCTGGCTCATTTTAACAATGATATAAAAGATCGTGCTACAGCCTACTATTTTATTATCATTCCAGCTATAAATCCTTTTAAAAAAAGAGAAACAAATAAAAAAATAACTTATGGAATAAAGGAAAAAAACTTTCTGAATACAAGAGGAAAGGAAAATATAACTGCTAAACTCCTTAAAGAAGCTTTACTATACTCTACAAAGAAACTTTAAGCATTAATCATGTATCGTGACATTTTCAAAATAGCTTTCTTGATAGAGTAACAAGTAAAAGTTAAAAACACATTTGTCGAAGAAAAGCTTTTATTTGTGAGCCATTTTCGGCACACGCGATAAGGAATTAAATAAGCTGCTACAAACAAATAATAATATAAAATTAAATGCATATGTAACAGTCAATGTACAGCAATTTCAAGAAGCATTGATTCATACTTGCATATATAACAGTAGTTATGTTTTGAGCAAGATGAAATAAAAGATTATTTTTATTGCTATTGAAACCGATTTTAAATTACCTTTTTTATTTCCATTTCTTTCGTGTCTGTACAGATACTGGCAGAATATTAATAATGGAGTGGTACAATTGAAATGACTATTAGCGGAAACTACAATTTATTTTGCATGAAATTAATACTAAGTTAAGTTTAGTAAATTGCTTTGAAATTGAATGCATGTTTTAATATTCATATAGCTGTCGATTATCATTTTTCTTTGATAATAAACTCTAAAAAAAAAAATAAATAGCTAAAACAATTTCAAATTTCGTCAAGATAAGTCATTTTATTGCTATCGTTTATAAGGGCTTTTAACTCCGGGAGTAAAAGTGATCCGGAGCGAAAGTGTATTATAAACCCTCAATTCGATTCTTATACAAGATAAAAATCTAAGTTATCTCTGAGTTAAAAGCTTTTATAAACGGACTTATTTGACATTTATCGTACGATAAAGCGGAGAATTGCGAACCAATCACCACATACGAATAAAATTAAAGGCTCTTCGTAAAACTTATATTGAAACTAAAAAAACAAAAAACAAAAAAAAAAATAATTTAATATCTGGAGCCAAGTGTGATTTCTACGATATTTTGGAGGAAATCATACAGTACACGTCTAGTAATTATTTCTGATAGTGATGGTTTGAAAAGCAATAATCTCTCACTTTATACCTTTTTTTTGGGCATTGAAACTCTTGTTTATACTTAAGGGCTGTCTAACAAATTCTTCATTCAAATTCCTTTTCTTAATTAGGAGGATTTTTTAGATAACTAGATAGAATAAAACTGTAGCTTCTAATTAGCTCTGTCCATCGCGGTATAAATTATTTTGATGAGATTTTGTATTACAAAACTATAGTCTTTCAAGATTAAAATATGAAAGAAATGATTGACTCTATTAGAAGTTCCACTACATATCCTTTACATGAAAGGAGGAATAACCGTCATGCAGAAATTGAGACAAATAGAAATAAAATCGTTCTAATTCCAAGAATTGATTTGAAATCTTTCTTGCTATGACGATAAATAAGAGTGAAGGACAATAATTTTCTCATATAGGTTTAATAACCAGCGTTTTCTCATGGTCAGCTTTGCTTTATATGTCGCTTTATCATAATTTGAAAGGAATATAAAAATTTGTATCCATGGAAGAGTGGTAGAACTTTCACTAAAAATGGGATTTATCGTAACAAAGTAACTTTTTTAAATTAATTTTGTTTTTTTTTGTATTTTATTTTGTTTTCTAATTTAATTAAATAAAACAAACGCAAGGCCAGCGTAACGCAGCCGAGAGAAGCGAAGGCAACGACTAGTTATATTAATATTATTGTGGTAGCATGCCAATCTGAAATTAAAGATGTGGGTGTTATTTATGATAGCTCTTTATTGTTTCGCCAACAATAGGTAAAAATATTTAATTTCAAAAGGTAATATGAGCCTCTGTTTATTTTAAAAGACAAGTTACTTAACGATCCGTATGAAAAGTGTTTACCAGGTTTGTTTTGTATAGGCTAAATTGGCAGTGTCCTTCTTACAATGATAAATGTACATGTTTTTGCATAGAACATAAATCTCTTAAGTCTAGGGGACAAGTGAATCAAGTTAAGTTATGTTATGAGATATTTGGAATGGTGGTATTTTATAACCAGAGCTTTTGCTTTGTCTCTATATTTATACATCGTTACGGCTATTGAGGTCAAGACCTTTCTTATATAATAAAAAATTTCATAGAACTAAAGTGAGCCTTTGAGTAACTGCATTCTTACATTTAATAAATGTTTATGAAAACTTGGGTTTGACTTGGCATTTAGGTCATCACTAAAGGGGACTACTTAGATAAGATTTCTAAAGTAAAGTTTACTTTTTTTAAACTGTACTCTAAATTAATGTACAATGATTTAGTTAAATCATTGCTTTTATTTTTTTATTCATAAATAAATAAATAAATAAATAAAAGATTAATGGCCCCAATAAAAAATTAATACCATACATATAAAAAAATAAATTGCTTGTGGAGCAATTAAATCTTACAAAAATGTCCTTGAATTTAATTGAAATGTCCTCAATTATAAGCAAATCGTAATATAAAAGAAGAGCAATTTTTTTATTTCATAAGTGAATAAAGTTTTGCTGCTGCGAATGCTCAATACCTGCATATTTTGCATGTGTGCTGTGCAGCCTGCCTGGAGTACGTCGAAGCATTTAATTTCGCAAATTGAGCGGCATGGAGTGCCTGCAGCAATGGGCAGAATTAAACGCAGGAAAATTGTTTTGGTCAATTTCCAAATTTTCTGTAAAACACTTCAACTCCCGAGGCGAACCTTTTAAAGCCTCGGGAGTGCCACAATGCGCGTATCTCGTCGCGGTGGCCGATGTTCCAGCGAAATATGAAAAAAATAAAAAATAAAAATAAATAAATAAATAAATAAAAAACAATCTGTTGCGGCGTTATCACGGTGGCGGTGTGGTGCGCTCTGCACCGCCCTCATTGTGCCGAAATTAAATTTATCCGAAAAATTTGGTAAATTTATGGTAGCGGGCAAATGCCGCGGCATTTATGACCGCACTGAGCGCGCCATATCGCCGCCGTCGCACCATCCGCCCCGTTTCGCCCGCCGCTACAATAAAATTATCGAATTAATAATGTGTTTAATGTTTAAATAAAATATTAGGACGATAAAGCGCCGCAGATACATCTAAATCGCATCTAATTCTCTGGGCCATAAATCAAGTGACAGGCGGAAATCAAAGTGGAAGGCGACTAATGACGATGATCATGCAGTTGGAGCGGATTTCAGGTGATAAATCAATAGGACTTTACCGGACCGAAATTGGATAAACATTATTCCTGCGTGGGGCATTTATACGGGCGATGGGTGCGGGTCCCGGTCACCCTGGATTTATACGTATTTTTCGGGTATCGACGCTTCGAGGACAGGACGAGGACGGTTAAATATCACTAAATAGTAAATGACCAGCCAGTTCATCAGAAACCCCATAATCTTGGTCATCAATAGCATTTCAGATTCAGAATCTAGGTACGACCTTTTTGCGCTAAACAATCATAAAAATTAATT
The DNA here is from genome assembly GCA_963969385.1 of Philonicus albiceps. Classification (NCBI taxonomy): domain Eukaryota; kingdom Metazoa; phylum Arthropoda; class Insecta; order Diptera; family Asilidae; genus Philonicus; species Philonicus albiceps. The sequence goes on from OZ017773.1 coordinate 34,121,275, forward strand.
AAAAAAAAAATTAAATAAATTGCAAAATAGAATGTAAAAATTCGAATTAAAATTTTTGTTATACTTAAACTTTTGACTATAATTATGAAAAAACAGTATTTTTAGCACAAACATGAAAAGCATTAGTGTACCAAAAGAATTGCGAGGTCGATAATAAATTTATTATAAGCAGTCGATCTGCCCCTATCACTGTTGTGAATGACATCAAAGTAGGAGGTCTCGTAGATCCATGAGTTAAATATGAAAGACCTTCTTCTTTGGTATTATCTAATTTAGCTTTGAATTCGTAGCGTGATTACTTTATAAAATAATTTTTGTAAAAGCTGCTGGTCACACAAATAAATATCTTATTAAAATTAAATTAAGAATTAATTTTTATAATATTTACAAACAATTTTATCGGTATATGAATTTTCGTGTAGAATTACCCGAAGGGAAAAGATAGGGTAGGTAAATAGTGACGGAACTCTACTAAACCCCCGCTAAAATCAGTGCACTCGCCGATGATTTTGGCCCCGTCCTCTATTCCCCGCCATTATTCTAAGGAAATGTGCCGCCCATCTACTTCAACCCTTCACCTATCTCTTCAAACTTTCTCTTTCAGAGGGGATTTTTCCCAATCCTTGAAAAGATTATTACATCATTCCTATTCACAAGAAAGGTTGTAAAAGCGTTATTTCAAATTATCGTCCTATTGGCAAGTTATCATGCATCCCGCGAAACTCTTTGAAAGCCTTATCTATGATTCCATGTCTTGTAACTGTAAATCCATTTTATCCTCTGCCCTGACCTCCTTCGTAGAATATCCCTTAACACTAACCCTCGTAATGTTAGATATTTCCCTACCTTTCGCCTTGAAAATCATCGTACTAATTATGGTCACTTCGAACCATTTACCTGTGGATGATCAACAACTCTGTCACCTTCGATTTCCATCTTATCCTTAAGCATGCCTTATACTTGCCCAACAGAACTCTTCAATGAACCGTCCTGTCTCTACGGCCCACTGATCTAAACACAAGTAGGTTAATTTAATTTAGTTAATTAGTTTTTTTGTATTTATCTTTGTAGCTTGTATTAAGCGAAAATAAAAATAAAAAAATACCCTTTCGAGTAATTCTGCACGAAAATTTAATTCTTATCATATTTGATATTTCTTTCGATTTTAGAATAGTGAGAACTCGTGTTTGCAAGTTTATAATATTAAAACACAATTTACCCTTAGGGGTAACCCATCTTACCCCTAGGGTGGGGCAAGATGGGTTGACGTAAAATGCCCAATATTTAGTTATTTGTTCTCAAACTACTTAAGATACGTTCCTATAATAGCAATTAATAAGAAGACTAATAATCAAAAGATTGATCAATAAGGTATTAATTTTCTACATACTATATATACTAAACGACGAAGTTCTATTAACCATGAAAACTTAAGTGCCCCGTCTTGCCCTACCTTTCCCTACTTATTTTGTATTTTCATCAATAGCTTAATTAATATGAGGTAAATTCAACAAGCGATAGACCACACTGTGTTTAATTTTGATTTTTATTCTATTCATCATCAACCGGCAACTCGTATACAACACTATTTGATAATTAAATAGTAAATTTAAATAATCAAGACGTACCATGTCGATTGAAAGTAATTTAGATAATTCTTGGGCATATCCGATACGAGTTTAAAAGACTTAAAACGCTAGTAGAATTTTAAAATTGTCCATCCCAAAAATATAAATGTGTACTATAAATAACTCTCGCAAGCAATACTCTCTTATATTTAGTTTTCATTCAAATTACTATTTAAAAAATTTTCGTTCAAAAATCGGAATTTGTCCACAGAAAGTGCAGGTTTTCGAGTTACCAAGTATTAAAAAATATTATATACGAATATATATTTTATATTATGGCATTAAGCTTACTTATAAAATTAATAATAAGAAAACTAATAATACTGCGGTAAATTATTGTACAGTTAAATTTAAAAAAATATGTATATCTATCAATTATTCAATAAATTTAGTTAATTTTTAAAAATTATGTACACACATATAACACAACTTTAAGTCCATATTATTTGGTGAAGTTTATCTATAATATTAGTAATTAAGTCAATAAATGTATGCAAAGTCTAGTGCCACTTTCAGTTTAGTAGGAAAGGAAATAATCCTTTTAATACAAAAATTTAAAAACTTAACAAGTTATAACAACGTAGTTCTTGAAAAAAGTCATTTTTTTCTTGTGGAAACAGGTTTCTTACATCTTATTCGTTTAAAATAACGCTAATGACAGTTTTAAAATAAATTATTACATTACTTATAATGAATTACTTAATTAAAACTATAAATTATGAAAACATTTATGTCACTATAGTGCATCGTTGATGTACACATAAATATGCCGGAAAAACAAATTCATCTTCAAGTGCTCGATTGTAATAAAGCAAAATATTTACATCGATGTCTTCATGTGAATTTGAAGTTAATTTAAGCTCTACAAACGCACGTCCTAGACCGCCCCTTAAAGATTCAATATGAATTGTTTGATTTTTTCCTTCATCATCGTAGAGCACTCGAACGGCCTCAATAATTCGCGGATTTTTTCTAGGCTAAAAATAAATTTAATTAATTAATTCTAAATGAAATATAACATAAATTATATACTTACTCCCCTTAAAGATGAAAAATGGGATGTGGTGAAACTTTTTAACGTCACATGCCTAAACTCCATGTGGCTTATATCAACCTTCCCTTCTCCTAGACCCCAAAGGAGTTGTTTTGCCCAAGATACATTTAATATTGTGTAGGTAACAATTAACCAAACTTTAGTTTTCATCTTACTAAATATACAACATATAAGCATATAAAAAATAATCTTTCGCAACAAGTTATTAATGGCTCAATATTCAATTTCAATACGAGACAAACTTCTTCCACTGTAGTCTAGAACCCACTTTGAAATTTCTAAACCAGCATTCAAGTTTTATACCACTTCTCCAGCATATGGAATAACCGATAAATGTTGGTAATTTTGATTTTTATTCAGTCATTTGATTGGCAATGCCTCATAGAATTAATTCTTTTGGGAGTTCCATAAGAAATCTTGTTTATCTAATTTTAGATGTAATTTCCTCCTAAGTAATCGGTAAATTTCAGGGTTTTATTTTTAAACTTACAATTATTTCTTATTTAAATTTGCAGCCTAATCAATTCATCAATAATTTTAATGCAATAATTAATTATAGACGTGATTCATGTCAGATAAATTGCAAGCTCCAATCCTGCGATCAACTAAGTAAATTGAGATGTAAACTAATTTAAAAGTTTATTGCCAATAATTAATTCGCATTTTATTACATTTTATCACTTGCTTATAAATGCGTGATTAAAATGAGCATTAGTCATTCAGTACTTTCATAAACGAAACACTAAATTCTCTTTTCTCCTCGTCAAACTTGAATTGCTGAAATTGGACATATGTAATGGACCATAAATTTTGTTCTAATATTAGACTTTGATCTTAACGAGTTACTCCGTAAAAGTTGACTGCTTAAGCTTATTTTGTGGTTTTTTAAAAACCAAAAAGAAACGGTAATATCATAGAATATCTTTATCGCTTTAATAACTACCTGTACATAAGTTTTTCTTTTTAAAGGGATTGCTGAATAATAAAAACATTTTAGGAAACACATTGAGCTATCTTATGATGCCCTGTATTAGATATCCCAATACATCAATTCTAAATTTGTTGGTAGTTTCAGGAATAATAGGGCTTTTACCAACAGATACACATACGAACGGACGTGATGAAGCTTTTTCTCAAGATATACTCGTATGTAACATTAAATAAACCTAGTATTTTAAAAGGAAAAGATATGGCTTTAACTGATCACAGTATGACTTTTAAATTGAACAATAATTCATATGTAATTTTTCGTTTACATTATTTCTTAAGGCGTTTAGCGTAATTTTAGTTTTTGGAAATTGATAATTATTTAATGATTTAGTAGGTATAAAGTAATAACTTAAGCAATTATCATTTAATGCTTTTGCTTTTTAATGGAAAAAAATTCCCGATGTTGGGACATTTTCCATCCCCGAAACAATTTAATAATATAAAGTAATATTTCAAGTAACTATGCATTTAACTTGAATATGAATAATAACAAACTATTAGATGACATAAAATTTATCGTAAGATATTTTTAATTCTAACCCATGTACCTTCCTGGTTTGTTTATATGGTCATGTGTCTATAATTTTGGGAAGGGTTATTTGGTTGCATGTTGATACTTCTGATTTTAATTGTTTTACCAACAAATTAAATTTGTTATTGTGTTCCCCAAAATATTTTTCTGATTCACTTAATAAAACTCTCGTTTATCACCGGCTAATCGGGTAGTAGTGATAGCTGGAAACTTGCAAATCATATGCACATGACGCAAACCATCAGACATTTCCGCATGGTGTAAGTCCCCCTCGAATTCATAAATCTTTCGAGCTGCCTATTTCCTGCTGCTTTCAAAACTTTTGTGGCTTTTCTGGGCCACGAATAAATGTGGAGCCCTAACTCATTACTCATCGCGCCCATACGTTCCTTCAAATCGTGTTTATTAATGAAATTACTATTTTTACGAGGCAACAGGAAAGTAACAGGCACGTTACCGAAACTCACATGTCATCTATGCATAATTCAAGGGCCTTCCATCAGGACGAATTGCGAAAACGTGAACTATATTCGTCCGCCCCAAACAGCCCCCGGAGCTCCACCGCATCGTGCAAGGAGCCCCACTATCGTCACGAAAGTAATCCATCCTAAAAGCAACTGCTAAAAGCCTCAAAGTCAATAGCTTTGAGTTCTCGAACCATTCATCCATTTATAGATTCCATCACTGCCACCATCATCATCGCCGCCCTCGTCGATGGGGTCCCTGCCGCTCCGCCCGCTGAAGGTGCACTCGGGAGCACACCTTGCCGCCGAGGCCACAGTCTCAACCATTCAGGCCGCAGCACCCCCAGACCCCGCCGGAACTGAAGGGTTGTGAACAGGATCGCACAAGCCGCAGATAGGGCCCCAAATCAAATATTTACATTTCAATATTTATCATGCGATTGATTTGATTCCGTATATGGGAAAAAATGAGCACGGCTTCACGGTTGCTCCGGGAGCGGACCAGGGGCCCGGAGTCCCGAACCAGCGGATACCCAGTCATGTGTGCAGATTACGGCAGAGTGGCGAAGGAGCCCCGACTGCACCGTTCTGGGTCATGTATTGATCCTCTCCGATATTTTTGAGGATTATTTAATTCCAGCGCAGCGTGGATATGTCGACGGCGACAGTTCGATGCCTGGCCTCTGGAGCCCTACAGCAGCTCGGGGCTACTGGCAGCGCATACCGATGCGATGCGCTCGGGATGCTGGAGCAGTTTCGGATAGTGGAGCAAATTCCCTGTCTGTTCTGCACCCGGGCACCAAATTGGGGCCAACAGGATCCCTCCGCGATAAGAATCGGAATAGCGTTGTCAGTTGCCTGTCAGGGAGTGACAGGAATTTTGTGTTTGTGCTCCTTCCGATTTAATATTCGTCGTTTTTACACACGGGAGTCCCGCCGGCGATGGAACACCCCCGACCGGTGTAGGCTTGTTTGCAAGGCAAATGACTAGCTAGAAATGGCACAGATTCCATGCGGATGGGGTCACTACTTATTTCGAAAAGCACCGACATTTTGAAGGGCAGTGGAACAGAATATTTAGCTGTCTGCAAAATGTTACAATCTGCCCGGTAACATGCCCCGAATTTAATGGACATTTTGAAGGGAATTCACTTAAAAATCTTCCAATTTCTGCTGTAAAATTCGTAATCTTCTACGAAAGAAATACCACAAATACAATAGAATAATGCAAATAAATATCAAACTTATTTCTTCAGTAGGTATATCAATTTTCTTTATGAAATTGTTTTTGTATAAAAAATCCTCATTAAATTAATATCTATACATACAACACCTCCCAAAAACCAATGCCTAAACGAAAGAGGCCTAATGACTTTTCGATTAAACTAAATTTGACCCAAGAAAAAATATCTTGGCGATATTAACACCTATTGCGAATTCGGCATTCAATAATTTTGAAATTATCAGAGCAAGTGTTGTTATTTTATGGTTCTCTGTTCTGCAAATAATTATTAAGAGGTTCTTGTATCAAATGCTTCTAAAGATATTCCCCTTACTCGTTTTCAATTTTACTTCATCATCATTTATTTTAGTTTAAATTTAATTTAAAACCAAAGACCTTTTGATGGCAACCAGAAAATATTGATTTCAATGTGGTCATTAAAAGGTGAAAGAAGAACTATTCCCGAAGAAAGAACAACGATTTAAATCAAAATTTGTTTTAGTAAAGTTTGATCGAAATCAAATTTATTAACTGTTATAAAATATAATTGATGCTGTTCCATTTAAGAAATAGGTACTATCCGCCCCTCTTCCACAAAATTACTTTCACCATTATATGAATCAAGAGCATATCAAATTCCATTATACAAATAGCAAACGTCTGAGATAAACATATAACATTTATTGACCAACCCAACTTACAATTTTAGTAAAATAGGACTAATGAACGAATTGCATGCAATTCGGCTATTAAAATAAGGTATTGCATTACAATTAGAGAATTGCGAAAGGTTTCTTTCATGTTAACAAGCAAATTAGTTGCAAAGGTCACTTCGTACCGGTGCCAGTTTTACTACATAAATCATAATTATTTAATTCAGGGATTTAGAATATTAAAGTTGAGGTTTTTCAATTTCTACCCTTATTTATATTCTACCTTAAAAATCAAATTTATAACCTACTTTGAAAAATCTAATTTTTGATAGTTTTGAAATACTACCAAATTACTCTAAAATTTTTTGTTAAAAAAGCATAATACAACTTAAACTTAACTTAAAACTATGTTAATTTTTTCCGGAATTCTAAAGAATTCCTTATAATGGTACCTTCATTAGTAATGTTGCTTCTTGAAATAATGATTATTTTAATACATTCATACTTCTCCTTTCCTCAATGGATATTTAATAATTTTTATTCTATTTAAAATGGTTTGAATGGAATGGAATGGAATGAAATACACTTTGGGTCCTATCATTGAAAACGATCCAATCGAATCGAAAGGAGCTTACGAAAGCCCTTCTTTTGGATAAAAATTTCTTAATAAAGTTCCTACAATTTTCATAAATAATTTTTAGTAACCTTTGACTTTAATTAATTTTTTCACACATAACGTCAAAATAATTCGGTTGAATTTTTCTAATCGAATTGTTATAGGACTTTAAACGCAAAAATTAATTTATGTCAAAAATGAATTTATGAAAACTTTATTAAGGAATTTTTATTCAAAAAGGACATTTGTAAAATTCTTTCGATTCGATTGGATCGTTTTCAATGACAGGGCCTTAAAAAAAATTCATAGAGCTTTCGAACATTTTCATAATCCCTTATATTTTTCAAACCTAAGCTAAATACAGTAACATATGTATATGTTCTTATAAAATAAGTATACAAGAATGAAATAAATTTATTTTCTACATATAGATTCGAGGATAATCATAATAGTCGGGAACCCCACTAAGAAACAAAAAAAAAGTAAAAAACAGGCTAAATTAAAAAAAAATTATATAATTATAAATAAAATCCATATTAATTTTAAAATGAACTGGTACTATAGCTACTAGCCCCTAAGATGGAAATATGGTTTTTACTGCACTGATGACATGTTCACGGTACGAAGGTTACTCCTAAATTGACAAAAATTTCTACGCACATGTTTTCTAACTGCCTAGATAGATTTTTCGAACCCTCGTAACCAGGTTCTTAGGATTTACCCATTGCCTTAAAAAAATAAAACGAACCTTCATCCTTTTGTTACACAACAGGCCAAGTGAAGCACGATGCATAACTTCGTTTCGACTATTTCGAGTGAGTTAAGATTTACGAGTATATGCGCCTCATTTAGGTGCAGTACGGGTACCTTTACTGCATTTGAGTCTGTTCAATTTTTACTCGGTAATGTAACGATACTAACGTTCGTTAATTTATAATTGCATTGCATTAGAACTTTAAAAGCAACATTTAGCCGATTCCATCGAGCATCTAATTTGTGCTGACCTTTTTTGAAACCCTTAAACTTTTCTCAAGTCTGAAAGTGAAAAAGAAAGAAAAAAAAAATCTAGCGGCCTTGTATGTCTACAGGGTGCATATTCCTATAATATAAAATGTAAACGCCATTCACCGACGGTAGAACTCGGTGAAAGGCTCTTTATTAACGGCAAAATCCCCTCCAATTACTTTAGCACATTTACTTGAAGCGCGTAGCTCTCAGAAAACCCGGTGAATCTGAAACCTCTCGACAGAAATGAAAGTTATGCTCCAAATAAACCATTTGCATAGGAAGAGTCAAGGAAATCAGGAGCACGAAGGAAGTATCCTTCCTCACATTTCCTCGAGGCGCACCCACTCCCGCCCCCGCCCCAAGTACAAATGATGTCTGCTTTAGACACAACTAACCCGATTATTCCCGAGTTTAGCGCTTCACAAGTGATTACGTCTGAATGCTTCGGAGGCATGTCATAATACATCAATTCTAGCCGGGGGCTTGCGGGAACTCCCCAGCCCTAGGATGGAGCACGGGGCGACGAGCGAGTGGAGCACGTGCTGTGTTAATGGATCCTTCCTCGTTAAAGACGAACGAAGCCGGCTGAAGCGGCACCAGGGTCTTCATGTGCATGGGAATGTGAGCCTCTTGGAATTCCAATATGAAACATGACAGCATTCCGTAAATAACGGCATTATCGCGAGCCATTCCATTGCGTTTTTGAGATAATGAAGCCATTCGACTGATTCAATCGTTTGCGATACGGCGATACAGCGATTCGATATCGGGCCAATGTTTATTTCAAGCGATAATGGCCTCGCCACCGCTAAATCTATTTGGGGGTTTGTTCAAGCCCTATTATTAATTTTTTTCCAGATAGCGGCGAATAAAATCATTTGATTAAGCCCACATTTCAGTATGGCCCATTTGCCAGTAATTGGTTATATTTTTTATATGAATACGACGGTAGAACCAAGGATTTATGTAGAGTAGGGGAATGAGACAACTGGTGGTCGATGTATAATGTCGAATAAAAGCCAATTTGAAAAACTCTTCGATGATTAGTTTTTAGTAGTTTGAATTATAACAAACCTGCTGAATCACTTAATGGTAATTTTTACGTCCGTCTTCAAAAAGTATTATAAAACAAATCGTGTCTGAAATAAAAGCTAATTTTACCTACTAGCTCCAACCTCTAGCTTTTATATATATAAGAGTTCCTGATTGTGGTGTCAATCCAATGAGTAATGGAAGGCCAACTGAAATTCGAAGCAACACATTTCAAATCTATCATAAATTCAAGATACCTTTGTATATTTTTTAATTCCTTATTTACTTACTCTAATTTCACTATATTAATTAATACGTATATTATACAGCAAAAACTTCTATTTACTACTAGAATTAAAAATTCGTTCATCCATAATATTGTTACATTTTGCATAATCGAATGAAATTTTGTAAAAAGAAAAAATATTGCTTTAGGGAATAAATACTCTACTAGAAAACCCAATGATAAAATTTAAATCACTAGAAGTTATACTCCGTCTATATTGATTTTATTAAGACCTAAATAATTCTTCAATAAGTGCGTTTTCAGACAAAGAACAAAAAATTTATTTGTAATATGTTTTAATTTAACGTCTTTTAGCTCAAAATCAGACCTTTTGTGTAATTTTTTGGTTAAGAAGTATCAAAGTAGATGTAACATAAATTTTAAAATTTCCTTTTGAACAACTATATTATACTATAATAATTAAAGGCATTTCAATTTATATATGAAGTCGTATTTCATTTCAATGTAAGATTGTTGGTAAATGAAGATTTTTCACTACATGACCAAACTGTTTCCTATTATTACGTTTCACTTTCAAGTTTTCTTTTGTTTGCTTCTATGATAAAAACTTGATCTCGTTAATTTCTGCTTTAATTAGCCTTAAATAATTATTCTACAAATTTTTAGATTTTTTAACACACCACAAACCTTAGTCAATATTACCCCTAACCTTCCATCTACAGCCTTTATTGAGGAAAACTTTCTACATAATAAATATTTCAATGCTTGTTCAGAACGAGCGTTGAAGTTTACAAAACTATAGCGAACCCTTATAACTGCGTGTATATTAACAAATGGTTTCCCTCCAACAAAAAACCGCCAAATTTCATTTTTGTTTTTACACCTAATGATCTCCGTAGTATTAATATATTTATTTTGGCGCGGAATTATTACATGATTTACGGAAATAGTCATGTTTTTAGTTTACTCTTTTAAAATCTTTGTGCAAAGTATCTGGCTACAATTGATTATAGGAAATTGGCGGATGACAAAGATACGAGTGTGCCGAATGAATTAAAAACCTCATTTTTCCAGATAGAGTATCGAACTATATTCCTTTCTATACTAGAGTTCAGTTTGAATTTTCGATTTACTCAAATTTTCCTTTAAGCTCAAACTTAATGCAACACTAAAACATTTTAGTGAAAATAAATGTTTATAAACAATTTGTTTCCCTCTAAATTTCGTTATGCATGACACAATCATGATCAACTTGATACATTTTTTCTTAGATACCTTACAAATTTTCACGGACACAGTATTTGTAATAATATCCGTTTTTAAACCCTTAAGGCGACATACAAAATATGTACCTAAATATCACAGGCAACGCCTAATTTTGTACAACAGATTTTTAAAAATGTTCTCACGAAATTTTTCATGTGTATTTACGAGTACAAGTGGAAAGAATTGAAATGGTAAAAGCAAGTTGTTGTTTAGGCATCAAGACTCAAGAAAATCCTCGACATATTACTTATCAAAAATAACATAACAGAGGTATATTTTTGTAACATTCATAAAATTAACGTTTGCAGACGATGTTGGGTATAGTTATGGATTTTTAAATTTAATGTAAGAACTTTTTGTGTAATTTTCAAATAATATAATATTATTGTTTTTATATGTAAATCATTATAAAAAATTACTTACAATTTTTTCCTTAGTAAGGTTTATCTGCAATATAGAAGAAAACAAAATTAAACAAAGAATGAAATGTATTATATTTAACAATCTTTAAAAAGGGCGAATTCCCTCTACCCTAATCTTAGCATCATCAATCTTGAAGTGATTGAGAAACTGTAGCACCTCTTCAAACGCCACCAGCACAAAACATCACCTCTAAAATGGGTCACAGTTTGGGGCAAATGAAAATGGGGACTCTCATGTCCACTATAAATACTGCCCGGCCGATGTCAGAATAGTCCTATAAGTGCCAAACAATTTAAGCACTTTGAAAGGATTCATTAATTACTGCCACAAATAATGCGATAACCCTCACATCCTTGTCAACCTCTATTTTGTGGCCGGAAAGTTATCAGATAAATTTTCACTCCACACGATTTTTGTATGTGGAAGGGGGGGACTCTCGAACTATATGAGCGCACTTCCAATGAAAATTTAATTAATGAAGAAATATTGTGTACAATGCGAATACCCCGCAATAGGGGAGAGCCTTGACCCACTGGCTGACGGGTAAAATTGGATTTTATTTGTTGAATAAATCGCAAAACATTCACTGGATAAAAAGGAGGGGGCAGAGACAGAAGCTTGCAGCGATATTTCTAATTAAAATGTTAAAACGAAAAATTTTACTCACGAAGGGCTACTTCACCAAGTCAACGCGTCAAAACACATCTCTTACATTTAGCGCACAAAGCACCCTCTATTGCAGAACAAGCACTCAGCTCGCATTTTATTACAAAACCTCAAAGTTATTTGAGGAGAAACTATTCAAGATCAAATTCATTTTGTGTGTGGCTAAAGAGGATGATGCTCCATGGGCCGCACACAGACCCTTCTGCCCCCCGCTGCGCCGACCAGACTGAAAGGCAGCAAGGACTGAAGTGACCTTCTGCAAGGATTTGATAGCATAAACCCCTAAGAATAAACCTCCTACGCACCCAAGTACGACTGTGAAAGTGCTCCAAGAAAACTGTGTCATCAGTACAAAATGTGGGGAAGATAATGCCGTACACTTGGAAGATGTACTCCACCGACAACTTCTATGGCAACTTATTCTTTAAGCCGAGTCGAGGAAGGTTATCTTATGGTTAATAAAGCTTTCCTGATGGAAAATAGTTATATATGCCAGCTCTTGCCACGTCGGAAGTATTTATGGGCTGCGTTATGCTTCGCAAGTAATTCCATGTGGAATTAGATTTTTCCCACCCGCCCTCTTGCCTCACGAAGCTGCACGCCAGGTGAGGCATGAAATGAGAAGGAACTTTTAGGAGCTATTTGCAAATAATTAATTATAGAGTAAAGTTTGCGCCCTCGTCTCGTGAGTGAAAAGATAGATACGTATGTAGATCTTAACGTTTCGCGACTTTTTCTGTGTGATTCCGATGTGTTACCGCAAAGTCGGGAGTCTTAATGTGCAAGAAAACTATACTCCAGGAAACTGTGTCATGCGGTATTGTGTTGTAGTTTCCCATTAAAATTTTGTACTTGTGTATATTTTATACCATATCTTGTGCCCCAAATTCGTCTCTGTAAGTAATAACCAAATAAAAAATTCACTCATGACTTTCAAATTAGATTGTAATCAATTCAAGGCATGAGCAAATTTTGTATTATTAGTCAAATCGTGCACCCAAAGGACACATTTATTTCAAAAATAGAAACACAAACGGCCTCCATTAAATATACTCCTTATTCATATTTTTAGAAAATGTTAAATAAAAATATTTCATTATGAAAAGAGAATTATGTTAATTCTTTAAAGAAAACTCACAAAACACTCCCATAATTTTAGTTTTCTTCTCGTTAAAATATTTCGAATAATGAAACTTTTTTATATAACAAATTTACGAGATGCCTATTCTATTTTCCCATATAGTTTTTTAAACAATTCTGTACCTAATTTACAATTCTAGCGTACTAATATTGGAGGATATTAAATTTCTCTATTTGGATCATAGTCTTGCATTCAATGAACACAAGAACCTCCTCTATATTAATAATTAAATATAAATTCCGAACGTTTTAAGTCCTTAATTTTAATGAGCAGGTTCAAGGACGGTTTAAATGTGTATAGAGCGCTGATGTTTCGTCCTTTAACTTTCTCTTTTATTCATAATATGCACAAAGAAGTTTTCATTAAAACACACTGCTGATACTTAAAATTGTTCTCTTGAGATTTTAATTACTTTTGCCGCAAACGATCACAAAAACAATAAATTATATTATCTTATTTATTATTACTTATCTTATTATTATTTATTATTACTTATCTTAAAAATTAACAATATTTTGCTCCTTTTTTTTGTATAATCAGGCATCATATATTGAGTGGACGCTTTCTATTTTTGTACAATTTTCAAAACATTTGATTACATTCGAATTATATAAGTAAATGCATGACCATTCGCAGGAATTATTCATGATTATTCCGAAAATGGTAAAGATGAGATTATGCAACTTTACATAAAATTTACATGATCTTTCGAGGATTCTAAATCAATCATTAAATTGTGTGTTAAGAACTGCAACGAATGGAATAAATTTTCTTCAAATTTAAGTAAGAACTTTATAATGAAAACGCGTAGTTGAGCGCTTCGGGAATTACTTAAAAGCGAGATAACCGTCTATTTACATAATAAACATTTGTTTTATTTAGGCGCTGTGCATAAAGTATGGGACGGATACGACACACACAGACTGAACGGAAAGAGTTTAAAATCGGTCCGGCACGGAACGTGTTAATTTAATTATAAAATGTATACGAATAGTAATTTCCACCTCTCCCCACTCCTTAGTTTCAAAAATCCATTTTTGTTTTACAAGCATGTAGCTTATTTCTTGTGCATAGAAATTTTTTTATAAAAAGAGGTCACTCATGTAAAAATCTCAATAAAAAAATATATTTTTCAATTGACTGAAGAATCAATTTCGCATAAACATTGCGAATGCTTGTCTTTATCTTCTGTGGATTGGAAAATATATAAAATAAAATTATGTTCACACTATTTCTTTCCTGGAATTCTAGGATACGTTACCACAAAGAATCGAAATTAAGTCAATGCATAAATATTTCTTTCCTTTTTTAAGATGAAAGGCCAAAAACATCGTTTCAGATGCAAAAATACGAAAATCTGATAAATTCAGAAATCTCTAACTTACGTAAACATCGCACAATTTCTGAGGGAACAAAAGGCGACTACTGGGACAAACATAATTCCTTTAGGCAGCGGATGCAAATAAATCGCAAATCCTGCGGATAGAGTGCCTAAGCTCGGGCTTCCAAGCCACTGCAGCGGGGTAAACAACTAAGCAGAACATCAGAAATTATCCTCCTGTTCCGGAGCGAATAAAAATTGACTGCCAATTGTTCGGTTGACTTGGAGTCTGAACAACTCCTCGCTTGGCAGACGCCTTCACATGCAAAGGCGCACGGCAAGACAATAAAATTCCTTTGCCGCACGAAAAAATCAAGGAATCGGCTTGTTTGGCTTTGAACTTACTTCTATGCGCATAAATTTGCCAATGATTGGCCTACTTTTGGAGCGTGGGAGGATTGATAAACGCCCCCGCCGCTGGATTGTAAGGTACCGCAGCCGAGAACATATGGGAAGAAGTTCAGAAAAGCAATTACCGAGTCGCACCCACTTAGTCGGAATTTCTTGCCCCGCGGAAAGAGGAAGCGACTGAGGTCGACTGGTGAGTGGTGAGCTCAAGCTGTTGAAAATTTTTGAGCAAACATGTTGACATTCTCGAAATTCAGCAGGAAGAGACATAAACAAGTGGCAAAGAAGCACACGGGTAACGAGTGTGTAGGAAGTGCTCCCTAACGCCTCCGCCAGGACACCACCAAGCAGCGGTCGCGAGCAACAAGTCTTCTATCAATTTTCTCATATGTGACCCCGTCGAAGGCGGATAACCCGGTCTAACAAACAGTTTCCGTTGAAGAGTACGGGGATTCCCCGGACTCCTGCAAAGGAAAAATTTAAGTGGGCTAAATTGCATCTCCTTTGTTAAATTGACACACGGACGAAAACACGGGAGCCACGGGAATAAAAAAAAAATGGAAATATAAGAAAACACCGAAGAACTTAAGTGAGCACCCGACTGAGGGGGAGGGCAGGTTGGGGATCCGATAGAACGGATAGCCCCCGTATCTGAGTATCGATTGTCAACTGTTGCACGAAAGGATTTCGCCTCTTTACACAAAACCCGGAGCCGTATACCGCCGCAGAAGGGAAAGTTGGATTTTCCTATTTTTTTTCTCCGATGTTTCCCGGCCCCTTCGACTTTCATTCCCGGGTAGTCATATCCGGCATCTAACCGCATTCCCAGATCCCCCGGTGGAAAGGTAAACCGGAAAAGCGGACCGAGATGCTATCACCTCGCAAATTTATAACTTTTTTCGTAAGCGGATCCCCTTTGGAGGTCTTCCACTTTTTCCCTAAAACGAAAAATATAAAAACAAAAAAATCCAGAAAAGCCCTCTGAATGATTGTTTCAAGCTGATGGCCGCGATTAAGCTGATTAACGACATCCCCGGCCAACTTTCCAGGTGTTTTCCTGCTTAGTTTTGATCAATCGCTTTTTGATGACTCTCAAATCCCAGGCGCTCCTCCTACCCCTAGTCGAATGCGACTTTAATGCGACCGAGCGACACATCGCCACTGTTAGCCCCATCATTAGTCGCTTTTACGAATATTATGAATATTCAAATTGATCCTATCTCAATACGATTCCTCGAGGATAAGGCCGATTTATGTGCTTCATTTCACCCGGATTCATTCTGCGGCACGGGTTCGAGCGTCGTCCTGACATCAGCAGCAACATTCCCAAGCCGCTGTAGGGGTGGGTCTTTATGTGGCACACTTTATGTCTTTGAATGATGGTCTGGTAAGTCGTTGGATTATTTTAATTGGCTTTTCTTTGTCGACTTTGGACCCTTCTTACTTGGGACGGCTTTAGCGCTTTCGTCGGGTTTTGCGGGAAATTGTTTTGAAAATGGCCCAAAATATGAAGAATTGATGCTTGGACTGAGGCGCTGGAACTCTCCGCTGTGCCATACACACGCTATTCTGAAAATGTATAGGGATGGAAAAAGGGGAAACTTTTATGTACAGTTTTATGGCACATAGACGCGCTCTACTGTGGTTGTTTTCTTTCAAAACAGCATACCAAATAGGCACTAAACCCTCTCGATTCCCGGAAAACTTTACAGGATATCTTAAATTTTTAGTAGCTAAACTTGGCTTTATTGTGTGGCCTATTGTGTTGGTCAAATACTGCTGACGTATCCACCGTAAGGGTGTACAGTAATTCGTTTGAATCTTTCATGACATTTGAAATTTATTGAAATATTTATGTGAGGTTCCCAACTGAACTAAATTGAGCATCTCCTTAATTTTGTGCGCTTTTCCATGTAATTTATTTTATGATTCCATTGTATACATATAACTTAATTGTATCGAGTAACACAACAATTTTAATTCTGTGTAATGTGTCGTTGCATCCATTGCCTTTAAGTTGAAACGAAAAATCATTAGTAAGATCTTGCTTTTAACGAACAGGTAATTTACTACATATAATAAAAACTTTCTCGGTTGTTGTTAAACAATTAAACCAGGGGTCACATGGGTATCGAACCCACAACCTCGGAATGGCATACTATTTACATCACAGCAAAATTGTTCAGCAAACTATGCCACCCGAGGTCCCAAATTTTAAAATTATTTCACATTTTTAAACAAGATCTTCTCTTTCTAAAATGCTACATTAAAAGTATATTTCGACCCAGAAATTTATCATCATCGAACTACCTTCTCTGTTAGAAATTCTGATTTATACTCAGATATATCTACAAAGAAATATATCTGTTATTAAAAATTCATAATTTTATGGAGTAAAATATTGATTTTAAAAATAAAATATCCAAAGAACTAATTTATTTAGGGACTAAAATATGTATCTTCATAACTAGCAAAGGAAACAGCTTTTTTAAGATAATTACGATATCTTCATAACTAGCAAAGGAAACAGCTTTTTTAAGATAATTACGAAAAAATATCTTGACACCTGTTAAACGAAACAAATTTTTCCTGAAATTTCTGAAATGTTATAAAAGATAAGATTTAAGGTTTTTATTAACATTTTATAAAAATTTTGCTTTTTAAAGTTATCGTCTCGAATTATGAAACCAAAAACCTAAATATATTTTTTCCATTATTAACAAATTATTTATTAACTATAAATAAACTTTTTTCACTGTAATATAATTTCAAGATGTTTCAACTTATCTTTTACTGTTAACAAGATAAACGGCCAATCCTTATTAAGAAAACACTTTAAATTATATTGAAAATGTGTAATTATTTCCTCAAAACATATGGTAATGTCTAATTTCAAATGAATCCTGCTGAAAAATAAACCTTAATAATAATAAAGAGGTAAACGTTTATCTATCGCCGCCCGGTTATGCTAATAAATGAAATTGAAATTAAAAATATTCCAATTCTAATAGACCATTAAGTAGTTCGATGTTTAAACATCCCGAAAATTGCTGTTGTCATATAATTTTCATCTAATATTGCCCAATTTTTGTAAAATTCCTGTAATTTGGTTTTCAGGATAATGTGTAATTAACTTTTTTTTTATCTAAAATTTTGGGATAGAGTGTAATTAACTTTTCGTATCTGAAATACGGTACTGCGATGAGTATCTATCGTTCAATAAATTATGTCTCAATCGGGGTCCCATTAGCCTCTGAAATTCACTCCCCGGGAAAGTACCGGACAAATAAGCCCTTTAGCCATCAAGCTGTATGGCTTTTTGGAGCGTGGGTGTGATATCCCACAGACAATAAATATTTAATAACCCTCGCCTTTGGCATCTAACGAACGGCCGAACGCAACAAGAAGGCTATGCGGAGGCCCCGGCCCCGGGTCGGCTGCCGGATAAATAATTCGTCAATCGGGTAGCACAAACAGCGGCTCAAATTGGATTAGCTGCAATCAATAAAAGGGGAAGGGCCGTTCAGCAAACACCTTTTATTGAAAAGAAGGTTCCGTTTTCGTGGAACTAAGCCAAGTGTAATGCCGGCGACATGATTTTATACCGAAGGTGACAAACTCCTTACGATATTAATCAGGCGGTTCCGGCGGGTGCCATCGGGCAGGTGCACAATCCGATCACCGCCACCGGAGAAAATTAATTATCGCACGAAGGTTTTCACGCCCGCTGAATCAATATCACGTGCTGGCACCTGAGGCGTGATAAGAAACATTCGGACTAATCAAATTTCTTTATCTAGCCACGAGTTCTCCGCGGCACTAAGAAAAAATCAATAGCGATAATTTTCAGCTGGCGCACGTACAAAGGTTTTTTTGTGCCCTATTACTTGAATTACCTGCGCTCTCGTACCGCTCCCCACAACACCCGCATAACTATCTGGCTCCATTCGATGATTAAAAGTTCGTTAGAAAGCGCGGAAAAGGGCCAAAAATAAAAAGGGAAGCCAAAAGTCCAGAAAAAAAGGCGATTTTGCAACTACTAATTGATCGATCGAATGCGGGGGTGTGAGGCAAGCTAAGAGGCGGAATTTGCAACCCAATGGCGCTTTTTGCACTGTCACGCAAAATGAGGGGGGGGAAAAAAAATATCGCAAAGGAGGAAAACAGCAGCGTGGCGGAAAATCCTTGTGCTTAATGTGACCGGGTTAAGTTAATTTATGCGAGCCCCAAGGAGATAAATTTCACGAAGATATGCAATAACTCTCGGCCGCAAAACTTATTGAAGTATTAAATGCGGAATGAATGCAAATTTATGGGAGTTTTCACTCGCCGCAGAACTGAATGGAGCGCCACACTCAAGGGCCATCGAAAGTATTTCGATTATTTCGGACCACCGCTGGCTGCTGTTGGAATGCTACGAAAATAGAAACGTTATTGTTTTCGGGTACTTCCAGCTGAAGGTTTTTTGTATTTTCGGATCGAATGGGCTTTTCTCGCCCACATTTCTGCTCTGTCGACTTTCAAATTGTCTCGTTAACATTTTCACGACGACGAAACGGCTGCTACCAGTCTACAAGTCGACACCACTGCACCTTGTGATGAAGTCGGAAATGAAGGTCGTGGGGTTCGCCAGTTTTATTAAAAGCCAGTGTCTGCTGCTTATTAGGCATAAAATTGAAGCTATCAGAGTCATCCTACCCGATTTGTTATTGCCTTAGTCATGCGACCTAAACTACTTTATGTAAGACTTCAGTAATGTGGAGCAACTTGTTCCTGTTGCCGAAGGTTAGAAATTAAATCGTTCACCGTAGTTCACTGTTAAGATTCGTTTAGAGTTCCGTACTAAAGTGATAGTAAAAAGAGGGCATTTTAAATAATGTTTCCTTACCGCTTCATTACTCTACTCCTTTATGGGTCTTAACATGAGACTAGCGAATATAGACACACAATATTTTTTAACGGACTATACAGTGTGAACTATACTCTAAAATAATTAAAAAATTATATCGCATTAACTTTATTAAAATCTAATGCTTTACTCAAACTTCAAAATTATACCAATTTAAAATTTTATTCTTTTGTAATTCTGAATATCTAAAACACATAACACTAACAAATATCTTTTACTATCGCCAATTACAGAACAAGTAAGAATTTAAAAATTTGTAAGCTCGGTATAATCAGCTTGATTTTGAGCGCTTGAACTTCAATCACCTAGTAAAGTTTTATAATGGCAGAGATTCAAACAACTGTTTTTGTATATTTATTATTTTATATATACAGCGTGACACAATAATTTCGATATAATTCTATTTGTTCTATTTATTTCGAACCGTACAATTGTTTTACGGAGACAATGTTTGGGATTATAGTCTTTCTGGAATAAAATTGTTTCCCTTTTAGAATCGAAAATCTCCAAACTCTCCATAAAACTCGTTTCTAGAATATTAATGTAATCCTCTGCTTTCATTCGACTGGTTATTCGATGCATTTTTTCCAATTTAGTACCCATCATCATACATCCCCAGACTAAAACATTTCTGAGCACTGTTCTCCTTTTCTTCACACGACCTCAGAAACCACTAACACTAACAGTAGAATATTGCAAACGCGTTTTCCTTCCTATTGCCCCAACACCTAAACCCGTTTTTACATAACAGAGGACTTCTTTAGGCTTAGTGTCCGATATTTTCTTCATGTTTTCAAAAAGTTAGAATTGCTAAATGAAAAATATCCTTAATAATACTTTACAGTAAACATACTTGCACTCTATACCTACCTCCAAGTGAATAAAAAGAGAGAGTTGATCGTTTTTGACACAAAAGCAATCTAAACATTCCTTGTCCTGCACTTAAAAGTAGTAGTAGTAAAAATTGGAAATATTACAAAAGTTTTTTGTTACTGTATAATTCTACTTTGGGTTCGGGATTCTGATTTTAACTTTAACTTACTAGTTTTCCCAGATTTTAAAAAAACCTAAACAATCTTGAGTAAAATAGAAATTTTATACGACGCAAGTGCATGTTTATTCTGAGCTTGGAGTGCCACAGGGTTCAAAATTTCGTATTTTGTTATTTTTATTATACATACCTATAAATAACTAGTTTTTAACAGCAAGTGTTACCACTTCCTTTGCAAGAATTATATGGGCAGCTTAACTTATCAGGTTTTATTTGACCTTCTCTAGGATTAATTTATTTATATATATAAATAGTATTGTAAACGTCTTTAGCAAACTTGGAATGTAAATAACTGAATCCACTGATTTATTTTACTCATAGGTTTAAGAAATGAAGGTCTGATTCAAACTATCCTACATTAAGATCTTCTTCATTGCCGATAGTAGTTTTCTAGCGACTTGGGGTAAATAGAAATCTGGAATGGATCCAGGAATGGTTGACGTGAATATGCTAAAGCTTAGTGTGTATGTTAATAACGAATAGATCGTAGGAATTTGATAATGATGGTGGATGAAATAATATAAAATATCTGGGTGTGGTGATTGATAGAAATTAAAATATCATTAGAACTGTGAGTGCATGAGTAAGAAGATAACACAAAATTGCACTTTTAAAAAGGATTAGAAATTTGATTTCAGGAGACTGTTCAAGAAAAATTTATAGTGTAATCGTCTTATCTCATTTAGACTTATAAGTATACATCTATACATCTATAAGGTTTTTATGTATAAAGCAAAGAGTTTGGAATATTTTCCAAATTTACAAAATAATAGTTTTCAAATGAGCTACATATACAGCTAAATCAGAAATGTTACGTCCCTAGGTTTTGCCTAAATGTCTAACTTGTTGGACTTGGACACTGTACATTGCAGTATACTTTGCTATCAATCAGCAGGACCTCAACCAATTGCTCATTGATCTGATCTTCGAACAAAAGTCATGTATAAAGTCGATTAGCATACCCCGGTTCAGGCTTTAGTATATGATTTTTTGACAATTTTGCAAAAGTCGTTCTCTCGATGTGGGTGCAACAGTTAATAGACTGGTTAAGAAAGATAAGAAAGATTTCAGCCAGTCACAGAACTAATTCTTAAACTCGGCCACTTTTTCTCATAAATGACCAACTCATGCCTTCCGCCACCCACTTTAGTTTGAAGGTGACAACCCCAACTGTCCACTGTTTTTAAGCGCCAGAGAATGCCGCAAATAAAAGTGGCCATTTACACGATCCATTCATCGCAATTGCTTTCCTGAACGGCGGCTTTTTCGCTTTTCCACTTTTTCAGGCTTTCATTGAACTTCCGTTTCAGATTTGTTAATGAATCGCGAGGCACTGGGGAAGACTTGGCAGCGATACTCGCTGCCAGTATATTTAGCCGTCCACTCAGCGCTCGCGAAGTAAAAACAAAATCTTGTTTACATTAAAAATCTGTGCATGACACGCCCACTCATCGATCGATTAGCGTGTTCCCTTAAATTCCTAGATTGCCGCCAAAACGGATCCCCGGGCGATGACAAATCCAATTAAATTCATTTGCCATAATCAAATGTCACATTATGTTGGCCGTCGCTCCACCGTGTAATAATTTTCGTCCCATTTGTGGCTAATCTGTCTGCGGACACACGATGTCCGACTTCATGCCTTTTACAAGATTAAAATGTAAACAAGTGATGATTTATGGACTTCCCCATTCAGCGATTGGCCAAAACTGCCCCCTCTCCCCCCTCCGATCTGACAGGTGGCATTTCATATATATAACTGGATCTGTCATCGTTAATATAAATTTGTACCAATAATTTCAGCCTCACCCGCACTCCTGGGTCCTGGTGCTGCCCGCACTATTTACACTCAACCACCGACCGACCCCTCGGCCAACCGATGGAATGCCCCGCACTATTTCTGGCTCTGTGAAACCTCAATTTGTTTGAATTAAATTGACTGATTTATGTCGAAATTTATTACTAGTAATTGTTGGGCCACTAGTTCGATTACAAGATCATTCGCTTGCGCTGCTCCCGTGCCCGGTGGATGCTGGGCATGGATTCGGGTGGCATTTTATGGGCTGTTGATTTGATTACTTCCGCGAATTCATTTATTTGCCGAGAAAAAAACTCCAGCGCGGAAAATTCTAAGGAGGCACCAAATGCTGCAGCCGGTGGTTCTGGGTTTCGGCAGTTGTAAACATTTTTAAACTCAATGCGGAGGATCGGACCAAACACGTGTTGCTCCTGTTCGGCTAAAGTTGCCGACAACATAAATTGCAGCCGTATGATGGATGTGATTCGGGGGACAATTATTGCCCGGGAAAAAGTTAATTTGGTATGATGTCGTCGCTAATGTAAAGCATCAACGGCAATCACAAGTCATGGGGATTTATGCACGAAATGAGACTTAAATTAAAAATAGTTTTGCACGAATACCTCGTGGATGTCTTCAGTTATTCAATCGCAAGTGATTTATGCTCACGATCAAAAGTGATTTATGCTAAGTGCTCTCACATGTATGCAATATACAAAAATCTACCTATTTTATATTACAAATAGCATGAACATTTTTGGCATTGATGGTGATGAACTAGGACTGTGGTAAACTACCAAATAACAAGCCCACTTAAGGTTTCATTAACAAGTTTTATTATTCGAATATTCGTACATATGTACTTGACTTTTGGAAAGAGTCTCTGCACTTACTTTACAAATTAAGCCATTATACCTGGAGGTATACAAAATTGTATTTTGGTATACTTTAATTTTAGCAAAACTATCTTATTTTATATTTAATATTTTTCATGTTCTACACCCTTTATTTTAACATTACCTCGGCTTGGATGAGGCTGGGTATCTCATTTTCGTCAGTTTAAAATAAAACAGCCGATATCTGCATCGTATATAGTATTAAATTTTTGAAAGAACTACATATATTTCTATTTTAATATGAATTGTTTTATTCATAAAATATTAAGTACATAACAAAAATTTATAGCATTATGGTGATTACGGTAATCAAAACCTAGCTGATCTAATAATTTTTCACCTCACACACCAGATTAATTGCAAATTGATGTAAGAGGTAATCTCAAACGAAGAATATTAAGAAATTAGTTTTTCAGTACTTATTCTTAAGTTTAACAGATATGAAAACATTTAATAAAATCAAAAATTCCTTTTTTACCGACTACCTTATGAAGAAGATATGTACTAAATTTCAAAATCGTCAAGCGATGTTTGTTTCAACAAATTTCATTCTTATATTCGTGTACAATTTTTATGTTTAATATGATGATGATATGATACAAGTACCTTACATAATGTCACTTCATAAAATCTTCGTAACTCAAGGAATTTTTGGCTGATTTTTATGAAATTTACAAATATACGATCATGTTACACCTGGAAGCAGGTAGTTAAATTCGTAGCGAATAAAAGTTCTTGTGTGGTCCTCAAATAACCAGTAATAATTTTTTGGGGATATGAAATATGCTGGTTATCTCAATGAAAAACTCAACTCATTCACTTTTTGAAACAAGCTCCGGATTTTGCTTATTTGAGGAAAGCACAAGAGTTGTTTGTTGGTATGAATTACAAATATATTCAAAGTAAATACGAAACTCTAAAAATCTATTCTAATGAAAAACTTTCTATTCAAATGATAAATATTCTAGTTTTTGTAGGAATGCATTTTTTTGGGATCACAAATTAAAAAAAAAAAAGCCGTTTAATATTAACTTTCGTTAAAATTGCCATACAAAGGAAGATTCAAAATAGAGGCTATCGTATTCTAAATTTCACTTATAAATATGTACGTATCTCATAATTAATAATGGATGGATGGATGGAAAAATATAATTATCTTCAAACATCCTAAAATGTTTCTAGATATTTGAAGTCGGCGTGATAATCCCAGTAATAAAACTCATCTAGGGAATCAGACCATCAGTTGGATCCGAAAGATAAATTTCATGGCTCTGTGCAATGAATTTTAGAAAGTATAGAAATTTTCTTCTACTTCTTCTTCTACTATGTTAGAACATTAACTTTGTTGAGAGGACTTGAAACTATAAATCGCATGAAAGTTGAATTATGCTTAAAATTTGATTCTACATATTAAAAATTTTATGAGAATAAGTAGGTATACCTAAAATTTGCCTACTTTGCTTTAGGATGACGGACCCCTTTAAGTATAAGCCTAAAAACTTGCCATTACCAGTATTCTATCAGCTAAAACACCTTGGCTGACAAATTCATTAAATATGCATCCTTTCACCAAGCCTCCTACTTGTTGCTAATGTATGAAAATAGCATCCATCTTTAGACAAAATTCAAAAAGATTCAGAACATCCCCTGAAGACAGCTTATACATTTATTAACACTCGAGCACTCCCCAATCTTAAAAAAAAAGTACATAAATAAAATAAAAAATTTCTTAAAATTTCCCAGGAGGACGAAGAAACGAACAATAAAGGAGATAGTGCCTTGCTGGCATCCATCAAAAATTCAAAGGATCTGAGGCCTAAACAGCGCCGCCTGCCACTCTTCCCGATGGCAATCAATCTTGATCGCGTCAAAATCCGACGCTCAGCATTAATTTCAATTCGCCGCCAAGGTGGGGGTACCTTGCGGAGCTTCTTAGAGGCCTCCACGAAGGAGCACCATTGACTGGCTCCAATCAGTTTAATGCATGAAGACCTCATTCTTTAGAAGGGGGCATTACTGCGAGAGAGCAGCGATAAGGAAGAAACTCATCAGCCAGGAAAATATCTATGAAGCTCCCTTTTTAAATTCATAATCATCTCGACAAACAAGAAAAACCGGGAGCGTTGCTGCTCCAACAGCATCCTTCGTCCCGCCCGATGGGCAGATAAAGCGACCCAGACGAAGGTCGAGTGAGGATCTCTCTAAAATTCCCGTTCCGGCAAAAAAAAAAAAAAAACTGGAGCTTCTGGTCGAGTGAATAGGCCCTCCCGACCTCCCAGAACACCCGGGTCGGGACGCCCGACTCTGGGCCATCTTTTAGGGAAAACAACTAACTTAGCCCGTCGCCCGTTTCATTGACGTATTTACCTCCCCCACCGGAAGGAATTTTCTAGATAAAAACGGGTCGACATCTCACACCAGTCCCAGGACCCAGATACTCATGACCGGGGATCCTCCTGGATCCTTCTGGCACGTGTGCACGGCAACTCTCATAACGCCCGGTGTTGATGGCTGGCATATCTTCCTGAGTCGGGAAAAATATCGAGGACCAGTTTACAGGCTGACACACCGTCTGCGGGGTGTTCGAAGAAGTTACAGGTGTAAGAATTCCGCTCTGTTGATGGGTCTCCTCTAGTGCGGCTTGGGCGCCGTTCGGGGGATGGCGCACTCTGGGCGAACGGCGATTGATAGGGCACACAGCCCAAGACCAGACGACCCTGTCTACTTTCTGATTCAGGAAAGACACTCGTTAGGGTGCTCCTAATTGGATTTGTGGATAATTTTCTAATTCAATTCCTTATTGTTCACTCCATGGCGGGAGTGGGTGGCGTCAGCATGGGCCCCATGGGGCGCACCCGGAGCCTCCAGCTCCGTCTGGCCGAGTCAATATTTATTCATCTGTCTGTCTGAGGACGTTGAATTCCTGCCCCAAAGTGCAGAGTCGGTAAATTCGGGTGGCTTCTGACATTTTGTTGGCAAAATTAGTTCCTCTCGGCTCGAATGAAACTATTCAACAAAAATTTGAAAGTTTGAATTTGGGTCAACATTTATCTTTCGCTCGGAGCACCATCTCCGGCAAACCCCCAGCATCCCGGGTAGGCCCGACAGCTAGCCTGAGCAGCCCCCCATGAGTTCAGTAGGCTAGAGATTAGCTCGTCTGGGTTGTGGCTTATGAGACAGACAGATTTCCGGGACTAGAGCAAAAACTTCAATTTTACTATTGGTGCCAATGGTTGATGACGACATGCTGTCAGCGGGGCTATTCCCGGGTAAGAGACGGAAGTGCCTTTACGGAATTACGTCGTCATCAGTGAATTAAAAGCCAGTCTGAGTGCGCCTTTTTAGCTTATGGGAGAAAAGGGAAAATGGAAAATTTTTGCGTTTTTACATTTTCAAGGTTTCTGTGCGGTCGTGGAATTTTCATTTCATTAGGAGCCAACAACAAATCGTTTTGTCTCACCCTCCGCTAACCTTGAGGCCCCTGCCCAGCTATAAATAGCATGGTTGAGTCGAAACAAAATTGAAAGACTTTGTGCTCTGTAATTAAAAAATGCAACTAAAAGTAATTGCGTCGAAAATGTTTTGTAAACAAACAACACGGCCTTCAGCTGCTCTTTTAAATAAACTTATAGTTTTATTCATGTTTTTGTTAAAACAATCAAAACTAGGGCTACAAGCAAGGTTTACCCATTGGCTACATACATTTTATTGAATAGAATAATACTTTAATGAATTTTACTCATTTTAATATATTCACATACATATAAAGTCTCATCAAAATGCATCATAAGTCGATTCTTAATTAATTAAAAGTGATTTATATCAACAATAATAATTAAGAAAATAAACAAAATACAACTAACGCTTAATAAAACAAGCCGTGGGGTAAGAGCAACCGTTGAGGTTCACACGTTATAATTACCATAAATAGACGAATGCAAAAAAAAACCTGCCAATAATCGCATTATAGTATGTTTTTTTTTTTACTATTTTCTGGCCAAGCTGGGCCAATTTTGAAGAACATATTGACGTCATACACTTTGATTTAATTTTCGGATTCATTATAACTTTCCTGTATAGTGCGAAGTAAAAAATTCTAAAACAAGTGAAGAGTGCAAAGTCAATTTTATATATACTATGTAGATATGGGTACCGTTGAAAAGTGGCAATTGTATTTTTCAAGCGCATCAAAGTTTAAATACGAAGTAACAAGATATATCACTATAACAATGAATGAATATTTATAATATAGTAATACATAAATCAGATAGTAAGTCTAAGATCTTTAAAATGTGGAATTCTTAGTGTCTTTGCCTGTTTTTTGCCTGCACTTTTCAAGTCTCTATTTTGATTAATTTTAGAAGAATTGCTGATTTGCACCGTGAATGTACTATTTGTATTCTAAGTTTAAAAAATGTACTAACACATATTTATATATTTAACACATATTTATACGTAAATTGATTGATTGACTGAAGTTTTCTTCATCGATTTTGGTCAGACGTTGTAGGATTACTCATTTAAGGTCAAAGGTAACGAGTAAGTAAACAATTTTTGTCAATGGCTTGTATTTCCCGATATAATTCAATTTAATATTTAGAAAAATTATATTTTTCCGTCGAAATTTATTGATTTTATCAAAATGAGCCTACAATATGTTGAAATTTTTAATTGAGGCATAGTAAATAATAATTATTATCAAATTGTTGAAAAGAAAATTTGAATTAATCAGCTCGGTTAAATTTAATCGAAAATGAGAAAATTAAAGGAGTTATTTAATTTTGGGATGATAGTTACTATTCTTTAAATCTTCTCTGGACTCATTCATTCGGAAATTTAAATTTTGTATACTAAGGTTTTTTTTGGCTTTGTCTAAAGGTATATTTTGAAGTCCAGTTCACATAAACTTTAACCAACAAAAAATAAATCATTACAAATTGTTAATTGTTACGAAATATTCTCTTACCAAAGTCGGTGCCTCTGAAAGACTACACATAATATGTTAAAACTTATTGTTAAAGAATACAAAATATATAACACAGACAATATAAAATTTCTACGAAATCCATAGAGTTTTTCCCCATATTAAGCTTATGCCAAAGAAAAAAATATTCTTTCATATATTCTCTCTAAGATAATCTCCTTATCGACTTTTATCGAAGAAAATGAAACATTGACCAAAGAAATTCTGAAATTTTAACCCAAAATCACTGCCACTGTATCGTATCGTCCCCAAATGGGATTAGCTTAAACTGAAAAACTCTCAATTCTTCCCACATTCGGCCGACCATATCTCGATTGAAATTTCCTTTATTTACCAGATACGTCCTTATTTCCCGGACATATGTCAGAATTATTTCGGTTACGCTCAATAGAAGCCCTCGGTGAATGAACCCGACGGCATGTTGGTTTTTTTTTCTTTTTTTTTAAAACATATCCAGGCGCCGCAGCACGTGTCTTGTAGTAGAAATCCTGGTGGGTCATTCACTCCCTAAGCCCGCACCCTAAACCCTATACCAACATAATTCCCGCACTGTGTGTAGTACATTTTCCTACAGAAGGAGCTAAGGCTAGTTTCCACCGCCATCTTACCGAAACGAATTTTCGAGCGTAGTTGCCGTCTTATACCGGTTATACGCCTCCTGGGGTGTTTTAAATCTCAATTTTATGGCAGTTAAAAGTGAACCGGGTAGGCGGTATCTTTCCGTAGTAACAGAGCCGCAAGGACGTCGGCACCATCTCCTTCTATGTAAATTTCTGTGGAGGTAATTTTCATAGAACGGTAGACGTTCACTTCTAAGAATGACCCTGAATGGCATTATCCATTTTTAGCACTCCAACTTGAGATACACGGAAACAGGCCACGCAAACATTTGCAATTATGCTAAACTTGATGCTTTCCTCCCGTTTCTTGTTAAGAAACGATATTAAATTCAATGCTGAGCTACTTCTGATTGCTATCAAACATTTAGCGTTCGCACTATACCTAACCTTTTGCTTAGCGAAGTCCCCAAAAATCAGTCGCCTTTCCCGGAAATTATATGTGAACTCTCCATCGTCAAAGGCATAGAAGAAAAAATTTAAAGGAAATTCCAGTTTCCATAAATTTTATGATTTGTTTACATAAAATCAGATTGGGGCTGTCGGGCTCCGCCGATTTTTCCATCGACTTCCCCTTTCGAATGGATATGAACCCCATCGATGGCACTCGAGATTATCTGAAGGTCTGCCGCTTCGGGGCAAGGCAATTTCAAAATCGATTTTTCCGTAGAAAAGTTTGTTTCAAATAATCCGTGATTGCGCACATCCTATGGTGGTACTTATTGGCCCAATTGAAACTGTTCGATAGTTCTTAGGAATATTAAGATTTTTCCGGCAATGAAGAAATCCAGAGAAAGTATCTGTAATAACTTTTCGAAATAGAAAACGAATTAATGCGACCAGCCATAATGTTAAATTTTACGAGAGAAATTATCATAGATATCGTAAATTTATTCTACTACTACCTAAAGTAGACGTTATTTTTTCAATATCTAAGTTCTTGCGTGCTGATTTCAAAATGTTTTGCTGTTTTGTTTCGAGATTTTGTAAAACAAAGTAGCAAGCATTTAAAATTATACATATGGGAAATACAATACATAACATAATTCCTACACTCAGGAGTAAGAATTGTAATTTTTACTTTAATTTTTGATTTGTATTAAAATTTATGTAATTTTATTTCCTAATCATTATTTGTATTTTATACTAAAAAATATGTGTGCATTAATAAAATATTTATATACCTACCTAAAGTAAAGCACACAATTTTCGGTGCACAATGTATTCTGAAACAAAAAGCAAAAACATATAGTTAATATATAAAGACTCATCAATGATCAATCAATCAATGATTGAAGTGAGATTTGGCAATTTAGCTTTTCTGGGCTAAGTGAAATCATTCAAAACGTAGTGATTTAAGCCATTCGCAAAATCATAAAAGTAATTATTATATTGGTTCAATTTTGCCTTTCCATCCATGCTAATTATATCGGACATGCTATCAATGTGTTATTTATCGAATTGTCTGCAGCTTTCAAATACAACCTCTTTATATTTGAAAAGAATTTTTTAAACTTAAGCAATAGTCTGTAAGCTTTTTAATAGATTTTTTTTCTTAAGATGCGATAATGCAACTGAAATTGTTTTTGATTGCAACCTCTCTAAATTTTTATTTGGATATGAGAATTTTGCAGAAACAAAAATTTTCATTTCATAACAATTTTTGAGAATCTTTTTAAAAGGTTAAGCTTTGTGCTTCAAAATCGTTTGGAAAAAAATTAAAGGTTCTTTCAGAAGTATGTAATACAGATATATAACTCAGAGATTGTAATATAGTTTTAGGCTTGTTAATTTGACATAGAATACCCCAGATACAAGAGTGCATTTTTACGATCTTATAATTTTTATTAAGCGCGCTTTACCGATTTATATCAGATAGGTTCTTTTTCTATATTATCGATTTAGGCAAGAACGGATAAAGGTAATCCATGGATTTAAAATGACTTACAACTACATGCGTCTTATGCTCAAAACAAGCAAAGTCGTCTAAGAAAAGGAGCTGTAACGTACATACCTTCGCGATTTTATTTAAAAGTAATCATTATTGGTAGCACTGATCTAAGGGAAGTTTTGTATAAATTGTTTTGTGATGTGATACGGTTTTTATATGATGCATTAACTTTCCAAATGTCACTGCGATTACCATTTTATTATCAGAGTGTCATT
Source organism: Philonicus albiceps (assembly GCA_963969385.1). Taxonomy (NCBI): domain Eukaryota; kingdom Metazoa; phylum Arthropoda; class Insecta; order Diptera; family Asilidae; genus Philonicus; species Philonicus albiceps. The sequence goes on from OZ017773.1 coordinate 34,152,367, forward strand.
TACGTGGGAATAATAAAATTTGTCATAAAGTTAAGTATAATTGTCGAGCTTTTTTGAGATTGTAGTATTTAAAATAAAATTGCCAGCTTGTAAATAAAGTAGGGCGATCAAGTTGTAAGTCACTTTATCCTCTAAAGTGGTAATTGAATGCATTATTAAATATTTCTCTTATTTCTATAATTGTAAGAAGAATGGAAAAGAGAACCCATGTAGGATTTCCCATAATAATTTAGCCAAGCTTAGTCGAATGCCGATTTACCAAGTGACGGCTTTTCCAGATTCGCCTTAACCAATAGTTAAAAATCGTTACTTGATTGAATAATCTCTAGTCAAGTTTTCGCTAAGGTTCGGCAGTGCCATGAACGCACATTCTAGGTTTTCTAGTTTACACTAAAGTCTGGCCCAAAACTTAGTTTTTCGGTCCACGCTCAAGCTATAACCAAGCTCTAAATACCAATCTTTGATTTTGCAGTTTACTTTTCTCTAAACTTATAGTTTTATTCTCCCTTTGGTTAGGTTTTAATATCAAACTTGGGCCATATTTCTGCACCAGCATTAGCCCTATTTTAATATTACCATTGAACTAAGTTTTAGAAACATCCCTGCGCTAATCTTCGATGCCAGGGCTAGCACGAAGTTATTATTCCAATATTTTTTCCAGATATGATGATTGATTACAAGCTCCGGCCAAGGTTAAGAATTGGCATAAACTTGCGCCTTTTGTTATATTTCTACATGGAAGCATAAAATGTAAGATTTGCTTTTATGGAATATAAAGTACTCTATCAAAGTATTAAAATTGTCTTTAACCCTTATCCGTCATTAATTTTTAAGTCTAGTAAGGATTAAACCTGTATTTGCTTCAGGTTAAGAATAAATCTACTCAAAAATTAGGACAAATTCTTTGGAAAATGTGTGTTTTCCTTAATGAGGTAATTCTATGTAATTTTAGTGACGCACTCTTTCCTTAGCTCTAGCAGTCGAAAATTGTCTTGCTAAAATTTAATTTTAAAGTGATATTTAGCGCTATAGTGTTTTATGTACTATAAATATTATATATTTTTAGTATTAATGTATTTTTATAGTAAAGCTATCCTGTATTTAATTTTAATAAATACTTTTTTTCAGATTCAAAGATTTTTATTATTTAAAATGTTTCCAATAGCATTATTGCTTTCTATGCAATGTTTGAAAACATTATATTTATATAATATACTAATTAAAAACCATTTCCAAAAACAAAATAATGTAATCTTTACTACTATTACAATCCAATTTAAAGATTAGAAACAAATTCTGTAGCAATTAATCTTTAATAAAGCAAATGATTAAACTTTAAGCTTCATTAAAATATATGAAATATATGAAAATATTAAAATATTACCATATATCAGTCAGGATTAAAAATCAGCATAAAATTTTAAATTTTAGATAGACTTAAATTATACAAATCTCGAAAAGATTTGGTCGTATAGGTAATGTGAATAACATTTATTCCCAAATTTTTTCTGAGTGCACTTTGCTTCGGTTTGCGTGTTCTAAAATTGTAAATGAACTATACGAACCTACCGCCATAATGTTAAAATTAATTTTTCAGATTACTAGGCATAAACAGAAAATAAAATCAGTCTCGGCCCCGAAAAAAAAACAGCTACATACTGTCATCGCAATTGGACCATGTCCCATAGAATGTTTTAATTTCTGGTCACACCATATAATTGGCAAACAAAAGCTCAATAACGCATTTATGCAAATTGTTGCCCGATAGCTGTGGGCACTTTTTAACAAAAATACATCGGCAGTAGTAGCAATTAAATAATCCCTTGGTGGTGAGCTTGATAAACGACAGGAATAATATGGGAATCGTGCTGGGGAAGAATTTATTTATTTTTTATTTATAAATATATATATATATATTTTTTTTTTTTTGTAAATTGTTCGCACGTCGTCTGATGGCCTAGCCCCGCCAAAAATGCGGTATCCCACCAAAAATGAACGGACCGTTTTCGGTGCATCGCTTCCCTAAAGAAGATCGGGACAGCACCCGCTGTCGGATACAAGGACAGCTTCGATCTTGATTGCACCTATTTGCCCCGTCAAACGAGGAGGACAATCAACGTCTGTCGGGATTTTATCTCGAAATAAACTTTCAATTATTATTATCGTCGTGCTCGTCGACGTGGCCGTCGTAGTTGCCGGCCCCGGCCGGGCATTGTTCTGGCAGATGTCCACCCAGCGGCTGGGGGTATTTTATCATTTGAAATTGGCCCTAAAGCTGTGACATGTGAAATTCCTGAAATTTTTCATCCGAGTGCGGAATGTTTCCTAGAAATTCCTTTTTAAAGACACACCAGTGCTCGGCGGCGGCATTGGACATCATCCGGGCCGCAGTGGGAGGCTGCACGATGAGATGATGCTGCTGCCGCCGCACCAACAAAAAAATAAAGCGTTGGACCACTGCGAAAACTGGAGCATTGTGATTCGGTGAAAAGTTTCAATCGCTCGTGAAAATCCCCGGAAAATTGTTTAAAGGAAAAAGGTGTCGCATGTGACATAGAATTTTAGCTTTCGAGCAACGACTGACTCCTGGTCGTCGGGACCTCTACATCTCTGTAGAAAGGAAATTGGCCCTTTCCGAGCTGTAATACGAGCACGTTTGGGAAATTTAATTTTCAGATGCAATCCATTTGCGCTTTAAACAGATACGCCCGCAGTAAAATGAGAATATACTTGTACATAGCTCACTTTTCCACAATTCGACCTTGCCAAGGATGTTGCACATCTCTTCGAGCAGGTGCACGGCTAATTTTTTCATCATCCACCTCCACCCCCATCAGTGTGTGTGATGAGAAACTTGAACGAGCACCCCCAAACCCTGAACCCCGCTTGCATTCACATCACCGTCGTCATCTTTCAAAACGTCTTCCAAAGAGAAAGTACTCAACGAAATTCACCCACCCACTCGTTGGTGTCTTTTTTTCTAGGGCACTTTGCAAGTTAGGATGCTTTCAGCATATGAATGGCTGCACCTCGGCAAATTTGAATTAATTTCGTGGCGCACTGCCTGCACCAGGCGTATTCGTCTAGCTATCACGCGAACGTTTCAAATGAATTTGCAAGTAACCAGATATGAACGCTTGCTAAAGTAGTTGGCTTCGCCCCGGCTCAGAGGAATTAGTCGACTTATGAAAGAAGTGGAACTCGGAGGAGCTCGCCTTAAAGGATTGAGCCGGAAGCTGACGGAAACAGCCATAAGCGAATATTTGTTCCTCAGTCTCGAGGACACGGGAAAAATCGGATTTCCCTCATTTTTCAGGTACAATTTGCTAGCAACTAAATTGAATTATGTATTACTTCCTTTTGCTTTTCAGGATTTGTCCTAGTTTCCATACTTTCCATATTTCAATAGATAATTTTCTAATGTTGAAGTAAAGCGTTTATCTACTATTAATGGCGGAGCTTCAATGAAAAAAGTAATTAACTGAATAATTCACAAAGAATATGTACTTACATTCGTACTTATGTCGTTTGCCCTAACTCAGGTTATTGATTTCTATATAATAAAAGACCCCTTGTCAGATATTCACAAATAATTAATTGTACTTAATTGCAAAAATTTCTATAGACAAAAAATTTGCTGAAGGTTTTAGAAAATATTCAACATTATACAATAAATATTTTCATTGAGTAAATATGAATGCATTTCAAACTTTTAGGTTTTCAGCAAATTTTTACTTGAAAGAATATGACAATTTTAGAATAACGAAACGATGTATGGTGTTGCGACAAAAGGGCCTATCTGAAAAAACCCAGAAAGTGATTTCTAGAACTTGCAATACGATTACTGTTTGAAATAATTCATTTTATAATATAAAGTAATTATTTCTACTACTTAAGAATTTAATATCACTTATAAAATTTCACTTTATTATTATTTAAAAAATGGATCTGTGAACAGGGCTGTGCTCTGCTTTTAAGCAAATTGGCACTTTTGGCGCAATACCATCAATATATAAAATAACATCTTAAAATTTGAGCGCGTTCAATAAATTGTATTATAATAATATTAACAAAAAAACTGTACTGAAATATAAGTCGGATTTGGTTTCAGAATACCCATCATATGTAGTTTTTGGAGTTATCATCCTAATTAGTTCTCAAAATATTTTTCACTCATTATGTTCTTAATTTTTTATTCTAACATCAGAACTTATCCAATTAAAATTGTAAATTTGTGTACGCATGAACTGAATTGTAATACCTGTGCGTAAGATTGGAAAACGAAGAAAAATGCCTTTTTTACCCGTCCTTTTCATATGTTTTTTTATTACAACCGACATTTAAATCATTTCGTTTAAAGTTCATTTTGTAAGGCAAAAGATATATGTACTCAATACTTAAAATTTAGCTTAAATCCTTCAATTTAAAAATGGTCCCTTTTAGCTAGCAAAAATAGCATATTTTATTGCACATGGCTAGACTCCTCCGACATTTTATTATCCTATTATGGCACTCCAATGAGATGTTACATCCCAGACCTAGGATTAACCAATTAATCAGTTTCTTTAGACCACACATTTCTTTGCGGTTCAGACCTTTTTCTTTATTATTGAGTAAAAAATCAAAGGGGCTTCAATTTAATGATGAAAGGAATTTGAAAATAACCACAGATCCTTTGACCTTTTCCGATTTTTCGGATTTCCTTAAAGGGCATTAACGACAAATTGATCATTACCGCTATCATACAGTGTTATCTTATTTGTTTGGAATTTTAACAAATATCCTTTTCCGATTTCAACCCGTGGAGCTTTCTATCTCTTTGACTCGAATAGCTTTGCTATCGGGCGGCCGCTAGCCTATTAATTAATTAAACTGTGGCAGTTGCTTAGCACAACAAATTTTTGGCGTGGACAAAATTATCCACAAAATGTTTTGAAGACGTAGCTAATCATGGCAATCAGTCATCGGCGCGCGAGGACACTGAGACAACCGACACCATGACCAAATTGAAAGATCAAACAAATTTTTGCGAATCATTATGAAGGGGTGGGGGGAAGAGGCAAGTGGGGCCATACTTGGCACATATTGTCGATACCACCGGGCCACCGCCGAGGACGATATCTTGGAGCACCTCGACGAGCGGGCAGACGTAATTAAGAACCTTCTTCGAGCCGTGTCGAGTTTCCTACCGTTCCGAAATAGATTTTAATTAGCTTCGATTTTGCGGCTTTCCGCCAAGGAGAATGGCTCCGAGTAATGAGCCGTCATAGCGCGGTAATTTATAGTGTTAAAAGTTTTCCTCGCTTATCGGCAGGGATATCATTTTGCTCCTGTGGAGCAAACTTGCGGAGGTTCGTAGGCCCTATTCCCGCGGCAGGGAGCCACACAAAACGCGAAAAACACCCTGACATTTCACCCCGCGGGGTCATAGATAGGTCGCAGCAGAAAATTTGATTAAACGCTCCTATTTGTCGATGTCATAGTGCTGCCTGTTTTCCGCTTCCTGTGAGGCAGCATAAACGCACGCTATTAAATTTCGTCCTTGGGGGTGTTGCTCGCACCAGCAGGAGGGGGTTCATGCCTTGTACCGGTGACGGGCCGCTTCGGCGACATCGAGCGAGCGCCCTTTTTAACAGTCGTCGCATATACAAGCAAAATTTCCCGAGCTAGAGCGGCGTCAACCGAGCAAAAGACACAGAAATTTATTTTATTAGCACACGACGCCTTTATGCCTCTGAGGAAATGGCAGTGGAAATCTCGTCCGGGCGCTCGTATAAAATCTCCCCGTCCCCGCTGGATTATTGTTTTACGAGAATCTGATGGATCAGGCACGTGGAGCTGCTTTGTGGCTTTTATAGAGTGCAATACCTTGTAAGGGCCAACGACAAGTCTAAGTCCCTCCGGGTTGTTAGGATTTTGTACGCCTACACTCCCGGAGAAAGCAACATACTTGTACAAGACGGCACCCCGGGAAGATACTTGAAGCATCAGGTGTGAGGAGTGGTTTTTTGGAATACTAATCGTCTGGACGTGTCAAAGTGGGCTATACAGAAACGCACAGATGAGGAAGGCGGTTAAACCCATAAAGAACGAAAAATTCTTGCGGCTTCCAAGTAAATAGAAATTGTGTTTTAGAGGAAAAAATTGGTCCTTCGGATGTCTACGACAGAGACAACGATCCTTAATTGCACTGATGAGATCGGTTCGAAACAATCCGCTCGTTTAGTTTTTTGAATATTGTTTATTTTAAGCTAGCTTCATCCTCAAAACAAATTATTTCTGCTTACTTGAGGAACACAAGAGTTTTTCGTTCTTCATGGATATAGCTCTATATTTAAAAAAAGAGACACTGTGTGTCCCCATCAATGCGTATAAATCAAATTTTTTAATGAGTTGTAAACATACATAACATTCTTAAATTTTGTAAATTTATTAATATGATATTTTTAATGTGGACAGCGCATTATACATATACAGTTAGGTATTACCTATACATATACTTGCGTATACATATATTTTTCACGCCACCTGCTGATATTTATGAAAATCACTGCAATTATAGAAAACATAGATGTACAACTTCATTTAGTGTATTGACGGGGTTGGATTTGGAAAATTTTCTTTTTTTAGACCGCTGTACTAATTTTAGGCTATATTTAAAAAATCATAAAAATCTGAAAACTTTTTGAGTCTAGCTTTCAAAAAGACATACTTATGTATCATTAAAAAAATAGCAGTTTTGTGGCACGCAGCATTATTTCAGTAAAAGATCCAGGATACCTCCCTGAATCTTATTGTAGTAGGTAATGCATCTCTACAAAGCATTGCTAAGTAGCTTTTAATGTCGCACATATGCGCCTCATAACATGATCGCAGCAATATACCTCACACTTTCTTGAATACAAGAAGAATTAAATTTTTTTTCGAACCTCCTCCTAAAGTTTTTTGGGTTGATGAAGATCTGGAGCTTTATAATATCCTCGTACTCAATTTTTTATATACAAAGGTATATCGTATTATACTTTTTGATATATAAAGGTATGTCATATTATATTTTTCGCTTTGTTTTCTTTTAATAATTTAAAATTAAGATAGACTTTGCTTTTCAAAAAGTTTATCGTTATATCGAACCACTTTTTTTATTTTATTTTATACAGCTATGAGAGTCATATTTATTTCATTCTTTTTTATGTAACAACTAAAGTCCATCGCTTGTTTATCGAATTTTTCAATCATTAAAACATTCTGCAGCAACAGCAAAATATGACAATTACTGTCGAGATTGCTACGTGATCCTTCAAACATTTTTCTGAAAAGAATCTTTGATCACCTCAGAAGTTTGTTTTTGAAATATCTTTTTTTTTTTAAATTAGTGGTGTGCACGACTTTGATGGTTTATTTAAAGAGTTTTCGAAGAGATGAAAGATCCATTCGTCTTTATTAGCATTTAAATAAACAAAAGGTTTGAGTTGAGAATTATTGCTTTTGGTGTAGCTTGCTATGTGCTTCATCATTATTTATATGATTTACTCTATATCCCTCAATATTGTTCTTAGTTAGACACGGATCGTTCGTAGAATGTTCCTTTATAGAACTAATATTTTATAAATTTCGTTGTTGCGGAACATACACTATCACCACGATAGCAATGTAACCATTTTTTTTTAAATAATAGAGTTGTCATACCAAAATACTCATTTTTCTCCTGCCTATTTTTGCTAATAGTAATTACTTCTGCTTTAAACTTTTGACAGTGAATAATCATCGTGATGAAGTCAAAATTAAGGCAAAATTTAATAGTGCATGAGGCTGTTGATAAGATCAACCATTGGGTCCAAATACAAAATGGGCAAATGCTACGTTTATGGAGTTTTCAAGATTTATAACGTAAATAGTATTCACGCGGTTGTATTATTCTTCTTTCATTTCACGTTTCACCTTGTGGTATTCTGGCTTATTCCAACTTTGTAAAGAAAATTTATAAGTGGTATTGATTCATTAAAGTCTCATGGCTTTTTATGTAATTTTTATGTTATGAACTACTTGTTTCTGATTCTTTCGATATTTCAGCAAAGTAGTATTGTGCAGTCTTGACGTTTTACTTTATGTACATATTAAGTATTAAATATTGCGTACTCCAGTCCCATCTTTATATTTTATATACAAAGGATCGTGGCCAAAATGGGTGTAAAACCAACAGAATGGTAAACTATTATAACTTATTTCCAAGGTATTGTTATAACTACTACATCATTTCTAATTCGGCGGAGATCGAAAATGCAATATAATGTATGAAAATGTACAAAAAGAAGTATATCGCAGAATAGGGAAATCTATTTTGTTTAAAACGGCCAATTCACTATCATAGGTATGTCTTTCCCTCCCACTCACTACCCTAACCCCTCATCACATCTCCCCAATACTTTATGATGACTTTTTTTAATCATTCATTATTTTCTCGTTGTTTGCCTACCAGAATAGGAAAGATATATGCAAAATGGGCAACACTTCGAAAAAAAAATCTCGAACAAGTTAGACCTTTGTAGAGACCTTTATTTGAATGGTTAAAGTATATCCCCAAAAGTACCAAAAGTAAAATCTCGGCGTTTAAACAAGGTTGCCCATGACAGTGCCCGAATACTGAAGAACAGCGGGGATCTATTTTTCTGTAACACGACTGATATTACAGCATTTAGTACTATTGCAAAATATATTACATATCTATTCAACAGCATGCCATTATCTAGGTAAGTTTTAATACAAATCTCATTTTACCATATAAATTAAATAGCATATTGACCAAGTAGAAAGAATCGCTATAAGGCAGAAAAACTATTTAGAGCTGTGCTCATGTCATTTCTATAGTATGGTATTAATTATAAAAGGTATTTAAGTTTAGGACGAGATGATCTATTCCATACATCTGTACTAAGCTTAACTTGAGTCATAGATAAATAATATGCATTTTCAAGATTTGTTTTATTCCATAATTATTTAGTAAAGTTATAAGATTCGCTTTATTTCATTATGTCAGTCGAACCCGATAGATAGTACATATGAAACATGATTACAAGATAGCTACATATGTATGCATACATACTGACAGATACTAATTTCAGTTCTGCTGGTTCTACACCCAAATACCATAAAAAAGTGCCCATCATCCTTTCAAATTGCTGTTGCCTAAGACTTTGTCCGACTGCCATATATGAAGACATACACAACAAACATTTTTAAAATTTAAGGCTACTTTGTCTGTTGTCTTTAAATATTTTTTCTGTTGCTTAGGAGGATTTTTCAAGTTGTTTTATAAAGGTCCTCCTAATTTAGTTGATGATTAACATTTGACTTCAAGGATGCCATTAAAAGTAAAACATGAATAACTAAAATAAATCATAACCAGTACAGTAAATTATAATTCAGAAATAATTTCGCTTGATGGAATAGAGCGATATTACCATTATTGGATTTCTTTTTTCGCAAAAGTTCTTCCGGCACATTTTCTTTAGAAATTACTTCTTCTTTCCATTTTTCTTTCCCTTTTCGTTTTCCACCCTCTCTCTACCCCTTTGTGCCATTTACTTATTCTTTGTAGAGTGGAAAATTCAATAGATTAGATAAGCTCTGGATGCTAAAAGAAAACAAAAGCAAGTAAAATGGGCAAATTGTAAATCACAAATAGTTGAGGGCATAGTTTACTTAATATAAACAATATCGAAAATTTATCGCAGCAAATTTTTATGGTAAAACAAATTATTGCCTCGACAGCAGTAGAAAGATATGATGGTAGTGGGTCACGGCGGAAAATAATGAAAAAGTGCATTTTTTCTAATTGCATCCCACGAGGGATGCTGACAAATAAATAAAAGCGAAAATCTCCCAGAGATCGGTTGGCACGCCAAGGAAAATGTTAATGGAAAAAAGTGCACGTGTGCAATTTGCGCGCATAAGTAAGAGAAATAAAAGCTTCTGGGTCTGTTTTACACAGATTTTGCACGACCACATTGATGGCCTGACACGAGGTCAATTGTGACGTTCTGTTGTATATAAATGAAAATCCCTTTCCTGGACTGAAAAGCCTCCCCGCGCTCCTCCAGTCAGGCGACCTACCACTAGACTAGGCACAGTACGAAACAGCACACACCAGAACAACCTCCCCCTACACCACGCGCCCCCAAAACAGAGAGTGTGTGCCATAGTGAAATGGAGCGAGCCGTTCCGGGCATATGTCCCGGTTACGTTTCCAAACAGAGTATGCGGAATATGATAGGCAAATAATATATATATTATATTATGTATATGTTGCCCGCTCTCCGGCTGCCCCACAATTTTAATTTTAAATTAGGCCCACAGAAGGTAATTAAAGTAATTGTCCTTACCTGTTCGTGCTTAGATTAATGGCGCCCGATAGCGGTCCCGAACTGCTCAAACTGCACACAATTCAACAATTCCGTTACTCGTTTTAAACAGGAAACTTGAAACAACAACAACAACACACTGTTATCACTAACTTAGATCAACAGCATCAACAATTTGAATTGACTATAATATGACAACACTAACGGGTAACGGATTTTTGGAACGGTCACTGCCGCTGCACGGGTCCTGCGATGTGACCTTACAGCTGCCACTGGCCGCTGTTGGGGAGTCAAACAACTGAACAGAACGACCCCGAACACTGGCTGCAGGCAAAGTAACAACAGAACAACCCCTTTGAGGACGCACTGACACTGAGGGTCGCACACTCTCGGCGACTCAATTTCCTTTTCCGCTATTAATTCACACGGCTAGAGCCTGTTCCTGTTCCCGTTATCATGGTGTGGTTGCTGCTCGTGTCCTTAAGGTGTTTTCGCCCCGAACTTTTGCTTTCTTTTGTCGCTGGCAATAATAAAATAATCTTTCTCTCGTGTGCTCCCGTGCTGATTTCTGGTTTATTTTACTCCAGCAGCTTTCCTTTTTGGGGGGTTGGTTTCATGGCAGAGGGCTGGGAAGGCAGGTACCGTTTCTTATATTCAATGTATACAGGTAAAGTATGTGCACAACCACTGGTAAGCTAAAACGTCAAAAAAGTGCCTCTAGTCGGGGTTTTCGGTTTTTCTTCTACGGCGAACGCTCGTCCGACTTTCCGTGTGGATTAAAGCTCGAGAGCCAGGCAAAATCGCGAGGCATTCCTTAGTATGCGACAATAAACAACGGGAAAATCTTCTAGTAAATAGAATGGAAATGGATTTTCCTCGCCTGAGTATACATTATTCTTTTATTTTTTATTCAAAAAAAAGCGCTGCTACTGTTGTATGTTGGAGCGATGTTCCAACCTAACGGTGCGCCGCTGTGGCTGTATTGTGGCTCCTCTCTACACCACCGTTCCACATTCCGAACGCACTCAGTGGACCGAAAGCTCTCGACACCACTTCGACAACTGTTTGAGGGAGTACACTTCTTCCTTTTGGCGAAGCACTAGAACTGCTCTGGGGCGTAGAATTTTTAGCCAAATAACGGTGCAATCCGAGAGCTGCCCACCAGCGCTCCGTGCAAAAAGATTGGTCGACCGAGGTGCCCGGCCGCGGCACCAGCAGCGGTTCGCGGTTGTCCCCACAATTTGATTAACGAGAGGCGACCAGCTGCACGCATCGAGCGACGTATCGACTCGGTGTTTGGGCGCTATTCGGGCGAGTGAGGCCGAGGCGAGTATGTGCCGTTATGTGTGGTCTGGGAGCGGGAGACACACGAGGCCGAATCAAGGAGCTTCCCACTCTGGAACTTAAAAAGCTCACAAGGTAAACTTTTCGTTTGGTCTCAGCTGCCGAACGGCAAAATCGTACAAAAAATCCCCACAAAATGTTTGCAAACAAATTTTCTTAGCACCATACTAGAACAAGTCGATCAACCAGCTTCATCACTTCCCGCACCAGTCACGGCCCGCTGGATAGCTCGCACCGCGATCGATTTTTTATTAGTTCCTTTCTGTGTCAACGAAAATTCAGCCTTTTCCAGCGTTGGACAGAGCAAAACGTCGACCGAAACGTTCCTCTGACAGCTCTACTGATCCGCTAGCTGGTGTAAGTGTAGCGGTGGCCCATATTTTCCTCTACATAAGCTCACGCTCGCCCCACTCTCTCTCTCTCTCGGGCATGGTTTGCTGCTCATGTTCCAACAATCCAATCCAATTCATCCCCCGGGCCACCCGCTTTTCCGAGCCCCTTTTCCTACCCTCTGGCAAGTGGCTTGGCAGCGTGCGTTTGATTGCTCGCGGTATCGTGCTGTTTGACATCTACACACGAGCCGCGACCTTTAAGAGCTTTTTGCTCCCCTTCGAGCACCCACCGCCTCTCAGCTGGTGAGCCAGTCAGGTCCAGTACCGTTCTTCTGAAGCTCTTTCATGCTCCGACGCTTCGCTTCCCTCACTGATAGAGTTCCAGAGTCGAAGATGCTGGCTCAGTGGGACTACTCCTGCGAGGAAACGAACCGAAGAACGCACACATGGTTGGTGGATTGTGGGATCTGTGCCCATGAATAACTGTAATTCGCAAAAGTTGTCTGCCTGCTTCGAACAAACGAAGTAGTGCCGTTACTTCCGGTTTGACGTTATTGCTCTAGAAGCGGAAACAGTCCAGCAAACATGACAAAACGAAAACTATTGGCTTTGAACGATAAAGTTTTTCGCGGATGACAATTACCTTCGTATAGGAAGTTAGGAAACTTCCACCGGAAGAAACTGTTACCCCGAAAGAGATGCATCTTGACGAAACGAATGCGTTTCATCCTTGCGATACAATTTCTTCCTGGCGGTTCATTGTCGTACCGAAAGCGGAAAAGAAGGCGGTTCAAGATGATTCTTTTTGCAAAATACGGGTGTATTCAAAAATGTTGAATTTTTGATACAAAATAGCATAAAAGCAGTTTTTTGATAGAAAAAAGCGTAAAAACAATAAATCGAACTAGGTTTGCACATATGCTAATGCATTTTTAAACGCATGTTTAAGTCAGGTCACATTTTATACGTTTTTGAATCCACCATATACTGCTATTACCTTTTTTCCTTCCGCATTCAAAATAAACGTAAAGTTTTGTGATTTCACCTCTGGTTCGCCTTCACTAACCAAAGAACCCAGCACGTTACGTTGTGCTACGTCTCATTTTGGTTAGGGCTTAACAGTTTTGTGCGGTATGAACGTGAGGAGTATGTACGTTACGTACGTTTACAAATAATCTGGGACGAAATCCGCAATCTAAGATATGTTAATAAGCAAAATGTTAGTTTCTGTAGTAAGACTTGAACTGGTATTTTGATCTATGGTGAGTAGTAAGTACAAGGCAGTAGAAAATCGAAGCATTACTAATCGCGATTATTGAAGAATTAGATGAAAAGAATGTGTGGTGAGGGCACGTAAATAATATAAGTTGGTCAATAGCTAGTAAGTAGAGAAACCCTATTTTCTTATTATCGTATCCATCGAAATCTAGTAGATATGTATTTAATATCCTCTACTTTACGTATATGCTTTTAAGTAAAGGAATTTATAGATGATTTAGAAATACCTACTATTGTCCTTAAATTAGCTTCAATGGAATAATGAATGACTTAGGAGTCAAAATGTAACGCTCGAATTTCCAATGACATCCTCTGAAAATCCTTAATACTGGTTATGTATACTTGTGTGCATACAGATATTCATTACTTCACTAATAGAGTAATGTTACTTTGTGCAATAAAAAGGTTCTATAATTGAACTTTCGTTGGGTTATTGGCATAATAAAATTCATCCCTCGAATTTGAAATTAGCATACTAACGTCATTAGAGTCAAATTATTTATAATTGAGTAATGTTACGATTTTCATTGATACAAAATCGATCATATATTGCACATAAATAATTAAAAACCAATGGAATGTTTAAGGGTGATCTGCTGTGCTTCAAAAGGTTGAGCAAAAAGTAAAGGTTATCATATCAAAAATGAACACCACTAAATCTGAATCTAATACCATCTGATCCGATCCGAGCTGAGTAACAAATTTAATTCTTGCAATACTTGCCCTGAACTTACTTACCCGCCTTTACACCGAGACATCAAAGATCAATTTTTTTTTTGTTTTGTAGAGGAGAGGGAAATCTTTTATAGACAATCCTGGGGGTAGTGTGGGATTCACCATAAGGGTAAACCACTACAACCCCCTCCTCGCTATTATAACTGAAAGCAAGCAGTACTGAACTGTAAGAAAGGAATGAAAAATGCATTATATGTGTAGTAGGTAGAACATTTGCTAAGACAAAGAATATAGGATAGGGTAGGGAATAATAGTAGTAATTGCATGTGTTCTTAAGTTACTCAACGTCTCGCTGTGTGAATGATGTTGTTCTTAGCTTGGTTGATTCCTTAAATATATTAAAGGCTCCCGAGATGGTTCTAATGTTGATAATTGCTGAATCATTTTTCCTGATAATGTTGTTCTCCAGTAGATCTTTTATGGATGTCTCACTCCCGACATTATATTTCCCTTTAAATGAATTCGGTGGCATTTTCATTATCATAGTAGCACTTGTTCCTTTAGTGTTCCTCATCAAGTCTTCTAGAATCCCTTATGACTCGTTTGTCGATTATCATAACGTCTGTAAGCTATTAAGTCTGGTTTCTTTCTACCTTCCAAAATATCCAATATCGGTTTACGAACGACCGCGTAATCTTTCTGGTTTACGTTTCTTTCGATGTAGTGTGATATATGCCTGCCGATCCGACTTTTATGTGCTCTATGGCAATGCATTGCTTGAGGATGTGGTTAGTAGTTTAAAACACACCACTACCATCTCTATAAGACTTGTCTAACTCGGGACGTTCTCTAGATGTCCTAGCTCCAGATGGTATAGCATTAATTCCAATTTAATGCTGTTTAGGAAATCTTTATCAGTTTGTAACTTGGTGGATTCTTGAACACATCTAGGAGCTTGCTTATGTCGCTCTACTTCTCATAACCCAAATCTGTCGTTGCTTGCATGTAACTTCTTAGCTTAAAACCCATTAATGTATTTTCTCTGAGTGATAATTAAATTATCTCTCGTTAATCGATCATCTTCAATCATAATCAACCTTATTTCACGTTTAATGAACGTTTCGATGTTATTATTGGTTTCCGTTAGCGATGTTTGGAATCTTCTAAGCCTAATAAGTCTAAGGAAGGGGCATATCCATCGTAGGGAGAGTAGTCTCAAACTTCCATGACTGACTTTTGTATGATAATATGCCAAGTTAGTGTCGTTTGGCAGACGCAACAATTTGCGGGTATATAATCTTATGACTTTATCGAGATTATTTAGTGCGCCAATCATGACTTTCCCTAGAACTAATTTGTGATATAGTTGTGGGATAAAATGCACTCTTAATGCATGAAGCTGTTGTTGAGGTTTCAGAGGAGCTCTAGTTAATCTGTCCATCTTTTCGTTTATTTCATTTATCGCATTAACTTTGATCCTACCATCCCGTACCATAAATTTTCAAGATTCGAATGGAAAATATCTACACAGCAGTCCATCAACCATATCTTCGAAAGACTTCTATGGTAGTACAACTATAAAACAGAAAACTTTTTCGACATTTCTGGAGGGCTTCTTTATGATTGTTTCTGTTCCCATGATGATGCGCATTAAACAGCCCATTTTTAATAACAAACGTATACTCAACAGGTTACGGAATTGAAACCGTATTCCCTTTCGCTCAATAGCTTTTAGTTAAATAATAACTGGCGCTACAAAAACCAAAACACGAATGAGAGTGGTTTCTTTGTTAAGGTAATTAAAAATCGGGTGGAGTCTTTTCGGACTTGAAATTCAAATCGATTAATGAAGAGCTACCTTCCATAGCATCAACTGTTAAGCAACTATGCTTTTTACCTATAAAACTCCCTGATTCCATTATCCTTCCCTGAAGGTCTGATCAAATTTCCCGTTTGGCGTCAATAGAATATTTAAAAAAGGATCAGATGTTTAGAACATGAGAAACGCATTAATGTTAGATGAGATCGAACCGAGCATGGTTTATAATTGTGAATCATGCCTAGAGTATCGTCAGTCGCTTTGTTTCTATGAATCACGATTAAAAGAAATCACGAGGCCAATTTTGCATCATACAAATATCAAATTTTAAGACAACATATTTAAAAATAGAAAAAATAATTTTAGCCGCAAGTTTAGCAAATTTGAAAATTTCCATTACTCGTTTTAGTTTTGTATTAGCAAATTTAAAGCCCAAGAGCAAATAACAAATTTGATAGAACCTTTTGATTTTTTAAAGAAAAATGCAAATGAAACATTAAATAAATATTGACTATATGTGTATTTGTCATATATTGCTTAAATATTACAATGGAATTACAGTAATACGCATAGATCCAGTAAGAAGACAATATCCAAAGAGACTGTACGCTCATCCCAAAATCGTTCTGAAACTGAATACAAAAGAATACGGCTAACGCCTAAATTTACTTTACATCTATTTGGGAATACAAATCTGTCCTAAACGACTATAGAATGTATGTCAATGAAACTGTACACGAATACACCAAAATTTTGCGCATTTTTGCAGGTCCTGCGAGAAGCAGGTCCAACAGGATAACACAGAGCCGTCCAAAATACAGTCAATGCAGCGAAAAAACACGGCTGATACAAGGATTCAGGCAAACAACATGAGTACAGCTTTAGTAATGTTGAACATTTTTACAATTTTTTAATTATTTATAATTTTACAGTGAGTGCAATATTCTCATATGAATATATCCATAAATTTATGCAAAACTGCCACGACACCACACATGTTCCGCACTTGCTAGAATGACAATGGTTTTGTTCAAAAACGAAGTGAGTGAAGCAGTGGGGGTGGCTTTAGATAAATGCAGGAAAGGCTACATCAAGGGCAGGCTTACTTATACAATGGTTGCAAGCTAAACAGGAGCTTCAGTAATTTTTCTACAGAATTACTTTTGTTTTCACAATATTGTTCTATGGTAGTCACACGTCGCAACAGAGATTCCCTTTGCAGTGAAAACACTTTAAAACTTCTTACATTGTATGTCTACGTGAATATTACTTCTAAACGCTTTAAACATAGTATTTCCTCACTTTTAATAATATTTAACAACGTTTAAGCGGGAGATTTTAACAAACATTTCATTTTTACAAACTGCTTCAATAGGAGAAACCAATGAAGGAACTGGTCAAACTGAAAGCTAATAATGCTCGAGTAAGGTCTTATTTTGAAAACGAGTACCATGGTAATGAGGAAATTTTTTAAAAATTCAAGTTTGGTTTCATTCTTATTGTATTATTGCGTGCGACTCTTCTCGGGATGATTAACAGCGTGTCTCGTAGAGGCCACTGCGACCGATGTACCGCACCCATTTAATCACATCGTGATCAGAGTAGTTGAGCTTTGGTTCAAATACCTTCAAATAGCGCACCTGTAAAATAAATAAAAGACTTTATGTGTAATAACCGCAACCACAACATAAGATACGTTTTTAAAGCTACTGACTTTATCAATTTAAAATGCATAGAAGGAATATTGATTATTATAAGAAGTTCAAGATGTTTTGTATCTTATGAAAAAAATTTAAGGCATAGGGTTTACTTTTAAGCTTTAACTATTTTTTTTTTAATCTACAGTAAGTTTTTTAAAATTAATTGAAAAATTACTATTATAAAAACACTTTCTCGCTTTTCTACCCCATTTTTAGTTTCCCCACTCGCAATCTACGGAAAAACAATCCTATTAAAATTATCGTTTACTTCACCTGTAGCATAAACGAAAAACAAAAATGTTTTATTATATTATATTAATTAATTTTGAAGAAATGCTTTTAGGAATTTTTAGAAATTACAAACCTGTTTATCGTCGATCAATTTTTTTGTTTAAGCTTATTTCATATGAATTCTTCTAGTTATTACGTAGACATATTTTGAGCTTTTAAACTATTTAAACTACATTCGATATCGTTTTAGACATTGTAGCAAATAAATTATTTGAAATTTTATCAGTTGAAAGTACTTTTATTTATTATTTTACTTTAAGTCCTAAAATTTCAACACGGAGAAACGTAAAAACAAGAGAGAAGATTTAAAAAAATGCGCGTTTTTCTTATGGTTGTTTAAATGACCATTTTAAAATATAAATATTATTTTAGATTGAGCTTAAATTACATCAAAAAATATTTAATAATACGAAAATCTACTATAACGCTAAAGAGTGATCCCTAAAGGCAAGACTGTTTTTTTTATTTTTGAGATTTTTTTCATTGCAATTGACCTAGAAGTATTAAATTGACTTTATTAAATTTCATCCACTTTTTTGTTTGCCATTTTTCAAAGTAAATTTTATTAATTTATTTCTAATGCATAAATTTTTCATCCATTAATTTAAAAATCTTGGACAAATTTGTTGTAATGAATCGTCTTCTATACTGACACCATAATTGATTAAGCGTAAATTTGAATCATAATTACTATTTTTTGAATATACATAATGTGAAAAATAAGCGCTAATAATCATGAATATGGATGTTCCTTTTCAGACTTTTAAAAATAAACTTCCCTCGAGCAGTACCCTAAACAAATACAATGAGGTAAACCAATAGCTTTAGAACTTTAATGTTCTTATTGTTCAAAATATTTTCTCCGAAAAAAAACAAACATTACCTTGAAACCAGAAGGAGCAAATGGCACTTCGAAGTTCATCGATATTGGCGGACGTGTCCATTTCTTCTTCGTGTCAGTCTCAAGCAGTTCAATTTCTGCAGACAGTTGAGTTTCCTTCATTCCAGCCATTCGTTTTATTCTATAAATTGAAATAATAATAATTACAATCCGTTTAAATTTAAAGCAAAACACTAATTGGACGTACTTCCAAACAATTGCATTTTCTGATGACTTGTATTTAGCTTTTCCTTTCAAGCAAATCAACTGAACCCCAGATGTGTTAAGAGGCGTTGGGATTTTAACCTCGATCTTCTGGCCAAGTAAAGATGGCTTAAAATTCGATTTTAGAACGACTTTAACTTCCATTTTGGTGCGCCCGACCTCGCGGACCAGGGGAATAACACGGAATGGTAGTGAGATATCTTTCGTTGTGCGATATCGCATCAGCTCGAACTCTCCATCGGGTGGGATAAAACTGATCGAGTGTTCAGTTTCAAATTTGCTGAGTTTCACACACTGATGGAACTGGCAATCGTCGATAACAACCACTGGTTTACCAGAGCGAGACGTTTCCGCCTCAGAGTTACCTGAAAGACCACGACCTTTGGCCTCCATAACGATTTTATCGTTTATTCCAAATTTGCACTCGGGCATACCTAAGGAATTTAAATTGAGTATATCATTGATTATTATTTGATTTTAAAGCTAACCAGAGAGGTACGACTTCATAACGACTTTTCCCGCAACATGAGCTGATAGTACTTGGCCCTGAGGACTCATAAGAAGATTGACATACTCAAGTACGTCCAAGAATAGCTCGTTTCGCCGGTATTTGATACCTTCGCGTCTCCAACCAATTTGTCCAGTTACCTAGCATAAGTCCGAAAAGAAAATAATTCCCAAAAACCCCTTTGAATTCTCATCTTACCTGTGAGGTAATCTGCATCTGCTCTTCCTTCGTGGCAGACTTAATGCCCTGCTGAGTGATGAAGGTCTTAAGAACTCCAGTGTCTGTATTTTGCGGATAACCAAAATCCAAGATTTCTAAAAGTAAAAATCAACAAAGGAAACCCTAGTAAACATGAAATCGTTCTCCAAACACAAACCATCCAAGAGTTCGTAGATCAAGACAAAATTATTTTTGATGTTATCCTCGGAGATCTTTCCGAAATATGACTGCATCACTTCGATGATTTTTAACAGAAACTCAAAAACCATGGCAGCATTAACATTTTGCTTTGTAACAGCTGCTAACCAAATGTTAGCTCTCTGAAAATAATTTAATACGATTAGTATACTTAAGAACTGTATCGAGTCCTTGGGGATTTCACCTTAATATGGAAGAAGCTAGTCCTCGCTATGTTGGTAACTGGTGATCGCACCTGTTGTCTAGCGTGTATGACGTTGACGCGAAACGCATCGACTGCGTTTCGTCCAATGTCATCACGATAGACACGGGATATGAGGACCTCACCCTTGTGGTTGTACACAAACAACCCGCCGATCATTTTTATCACTCTTGCCGCTCACTAGAACTAGCTACAGCAACCTCTTGTTCTCCTGATATTCTACAATTTAAAGAGGAATAAACCTTATTGCTAAAATAATTAGAAGGATAACACTTTTTTAATGAAAAATTACGTTAATAGCTCAAAAAGATTACCACCGATTGTTGCTTACGTTGATGTACCAAAATCAAAATCATTGCCCCAGATGTACCTACATATTTAGATTTTGAAATTCTATTACTGCTGTAGGGTAAATCAATCTTTTATGAAAGCATTTCAGTACTTTAATTATATTGAGGTGGATTTTATGAATGTTTAACTCGACGATTTTGCTCTCGTCTGAGTTCAATAAGACTCAAAGGTCAAGCCAAGCTAGAGTAAAATTTATCTCGTTTAATATTATCATTGAATTCTAAAAGCGACGGTAAGTGGTTTTCTTGTTCTCTTCGTGTGATTTCATTTTTCCACTTATTCTATGTAATTATAAAAAATAGGTTTATAAAATAAAAACAAAAATTCACAGAAACCCTAAAGGAGGCTTTATAAAATAAAAATAAAAATTCACATAAGTATTAAAGGAGTATCAACCTTGTGAGTAGCTTAAAAATGCAAATTCGGAGGCAACAAAGAAACAGAATATAATAAAATCTACATGGAAAGAAAGCATTCAGTGTAATGATCACAACTGGCCAGTATTCTATGATGCAACAAAATAAAATGAGTAATAATTGTGACTTCCTGTTCGTTCACGCCACTGATAGTTTAAGTAAATGCCCGCTTATAAACCTCTATCTGAAGTGTATTTATTGAAAATTATGAATTTTTCTTTTTAATATAACTTATGGTATACAAATTGCGTATTGTTTAGGAAGCTATTTAAGAATTAACCCAATCACACGCCATTTAGCCAGTTAACTGCGGAATTTATTATTAAATGTCCTTCACTGGGCGCGTAATTAAATTCAAGGGGCGACGAGTATACACGTCGTACACAATACAAACGGTCCACAAAAAATCGAAGTAAAATTATAAGAATTTGCAACAAACCAAAGGCCTCCATAGTTCGCGTAATTTATTTAAATTATTGCAATTGTTATTGGGTAGACAGTAAACTAAGCAAAACAATGCAAAGTACACCGGGAAAATAATCAACTAATTTTTAAAAAATTAGTACATTATATAGGGAATAACTTATTTATTAATTTTTTTAATATAAAGGAAATATAATACTAAATGATACTTGCGTTACATTTCACTGCAATTTTGGATTTTTATATGGACCGTCTACCGCGCCGCAATAGAGCTTTAAATTGAGTTAACTGGTTAAAAGGTGCAAAGGGGAGACAAGTCTTAATAAAACCTGTATTTCTTTTTCTATACGAAAGCTGCAATTAATTTTTAAAAATTCTTAATTTTAGGGATGAGAGACATTTAATTAATAAACAAAGAATGAGATTTCAATATACCGTTCAAAAGATAATCTCTATGCAAACATTTTGGTCAAAAAAGTGATTTAATCGCTGAAAACAAACTTTTACAGCAAGTTTTGTCCAAGAGCGGTCTTTGAGCTCCACCGAAAACATTTCTGGCTCGGTGGTACACTTCATAAGATGGCATTTTAAAGTTGCGAAATTTTGTTCTTTAATATTATCGGGGATATTTTTCATAAAATAATAAGGAACAATAATAAAACGTAACAGATTCAAGTAATAACCTTTGCCGATTGCTGAGAGCAACCCCGAAATATTAGAATCAATATAATATTAATTAATAAAATTAAGAACTACAGTCAAAACCGAATATAACGACATCGTTCATAACGACGAATCGGTTATTACGACGGTAAGGTCCCGGCCAAATCCCTAATAAACCGTTAAGTAAACATACCGCCTATAACAACATCGGATACAGCGACATATCGCTTAGAACGACGAAACTTTATCGATATTCATCGGCTATAACGACTAACCGTTGTGCTTCAGAATATTGAAAACGGCAAAGATACAAAAAGTCTTAGCGTTCTAGATGCAATTCTAATGATATCGGAAGCTTGGGAAAAGGTCACACAGTTACCATAGCGAATTGCTTTCGCCACGCAGGTTTTAAAGATCTCTCTCAATCACAAAAAGAGGACGATGATGATATTTCGCTAGCTAATGATAAAATCTTCTACAGATGAAGATGACAACTTACCACTAGCTCAATTGGCTGCTCAGCTACACAGATCTAATACCACAGAACCATTGATTGAAATAGAGGAATTTATTGGAATTGATGACAATGTTGACGTGTGCGCCGTAGTTACTGAGGAAGAGATTCTTGCAGAAGTTGAAAGTAATAACCGTAACATCGACGAAGAAAACGAAGACACTCAAGAGCAGTTCCAACCAACAACACTATGCGAGGCTATTAATGCTATAATAGTTTTACAAAAATTTGTTGCTTTGAACGAAGAGTTCAATGCTGATGATAATCAAGCAATCTTGACGAGAATGAAACGTAAAATGCAAAACACATTTGAAACTCAGCTTAAAAAAAAGCAGACCAAAATGACCGATTACTTTAAAAACTAATTGTAGTCTATAAACTGTACTGTTAGTCCTGCAAGTTTTTCAGAATAAATATTTTTATGTTTGTATACTTGAGTATATTGCTTATAACAACTATCGGATATAACGTTTGAAGTTATATGGTCCTTTCAATGTCGTTATATCCGGTTTTGACTGTAATCAGGTTTTGCCTAATTTAAGTCAATTTTATAATTACTGTAAGGAAAATGTGTTGAAAGTCCAGTCCAAATTTATAAATTGCTGATAAAAGTAAAAATTAGTGGAATATATAATTCTTTCAGATTTACCAATAAAATTATTCTTATAGGCAAAAGGAAACTATTTACCATGCATAATTTATACTTAGTTAAAAATTATTTTGTCAAATGTAAAGGGAAATTGACTAGACATTGTTGGAAATTATGAGAATGAATGAATGACGAGCTCCACTCGTTTAACGATCTAACGTTAGAATAATATAAAAATAACAAATGCAGCGAGGAAAACCAAAGAAAAGTAATTTGTTAATCACATAAAGGGCATTTGAGGAATATTTGTTGAGTCATGTATGACTGTTATGAAACCAATTTGAATTTGTAGTGCGCATAAAGACCGCTTTCTACTGAATTTGAAATCAAACAGAAAATATAAAAATTAGATAGACAGGCCTCTGTTAAATTTAGCATTTATGGATTTGGATTGAAAACCAAATAAAGAGACAGGGAAAAGATTCTTGTCAAATAAAAGAAAATAAGGATTTTTGCGTTGCATTTTTTAGAACTCCAAGCAGGGTTTACAGGAGAATTTGAAAGAAGATTAAAAACAATTCTCTACTTCAAAAGTGTGCGATCAACTCTTTGAGGACCTTGAGGAAACCCGAAGTAGGATTGGGCTTCAAGAACATAAAATAGTTAAGCATTAAAGCCTTTGTATCAAATAATCATGGAAAACATCAAATAGAGAAAATTCTACAAAAAAAAAAACGCCTTATGTTCCAGCAGCACAGCCAGCTACACTATCTTATCGGTCGCGCATAAACGCCCTCCGCGGATGCAATCACCATCCACCGGAAATAGAAGTTATTCCCATTTTCCATCCTGAACACGTCCAGTTACACAAGACCCCAAGCAGCACCGGGGTCACCTGCCACAGCCGCCACGATGAAATGAAAACCACTTATTCCGCTAAAATTTGACAAAAGTTCAATTGTGTTACAGTTGACCTGCTCATCACAAAAGTGGGCGCCTCCCAAGTTGCGTACGGCCCGAGATTGTAATTGGCCCCAAACTGTGGGACCCAACGGCGGCAAAATTGATTAAAAACCACCGACCTCAGTCGCCGAGGCGACCCCTCTTGATATTTGTCGGCCCACTTTCGTCCCGAAGGCGCCTGTTTTAGGGCATTTTTGGGGATTCAGAGAATAACTGTACTGTCGTTTACCTGCCTTTCAACATTAATTGCACAAATTCACACAATTCACACCAGATCAATTCATTTTTTCTCAAATTCAACTCAACGCAAACCTTCTCGGACTTTTGTGAATTGGCAGAAAATGTCGAAAGTCAAAGATTCCTCCCCACCACTTTTAAATTGACAGTGAAAAAATGGGAGCGCTCGGAAAATTTATAAATGAAGTGAAGTCATGATTCGCTCTTTTCAAATACAAAATAAAAATATGAAAAAATCGTTTGAAAATGCTTTTTTGTTTAATTTAGTGTGTATTCTACTTTAATTAAAGTAAAGCTTTTAAAATATAAACATGAAATTGTTTAAAAATCACAGAGTTTGTGTTACGAAAGTCTACTACATTTTCAACTACTAAAACCACCTTCTTTCTAGTACTCAGCTGTCACACGGGAACTGTCAAAAAAGGTAGAAAAAGTCGTCGACCCCGTTGTTTCTTTTTAGCGAAATAAAAAAGGCAAGACCGGCTGCTACAGCCCAGTCGGACGAATTAGAACCAAATCAAAATTATCTCATCAATAGAAATTACAATGTCCAACACAGACACCGGCGATACACCGGAGCAAGTGGGCCAAACATCGCCTGAAGTACCCAGGGAGCCTCTGGTGAGATTCACATAATTTTTTTGAATAATTGCTTAGTATTTGGATAAATTGATTATTTTTTAGATAATAACAGCCGTAAACTTCCTCCAAAATCCAAACGTCCGTCGAAGTCCAATTCAACAAAAGCAGAAATTCCTAAGGTCCAAAGGTCTTACCGAGGATGAGATTCAAATTGCTTGCGAGCGGGCCGGGGTGTTCTCTGCCGACCCCAACGGCACGGTAATCAGCATGGGGATTAATAGCTATCCACCTGCCGCTCCTTATCTTGTTCCGCAGAAGCAGACGACTTTTGGACGCATCAAAGACATCCTCAGCTCGGCGGCTCTCATCGGGGGGTTCGCCTATGCGATTTACCTCTTTTACAAGGTACTGCCTAAGCTTAGGATAATTTTGAAGACACATTTTTAAACAATAAACCGCACTCAGTAAATTTGTTTCGCTTTAAAAATCTGTAGAGGTACATAGAACCCTTCCTGTTCGGTTCAAAGAAGAAGAAAACAGTCGAGGAGAGCCTCGAGGAGATAAACAAGAAGGTTGATGACCAGTTTAAGGAGGTCGGCAAAGAGATCTCAAAGGTTCGTGAAGAGGTTGTGCGCAGCAACCACACAGACCACATAAACCGGGAGCTGCACAGCTTCAAAAGTGACTTGGAAGCAATCAAGGGGCTTTTACTAAATAGGTGTGGACACAGACTCAGTTGCACCGAACTGCTTAATATTATCTTTACAATTTCCAGGAAACAGTTTGCCAACCCCCTTCCTGTAGTGCCCCCATCCATCCCGGCATGGCAGTTAACCTCCCAACAGCACACGGAAGCGGACAAGAACGATGATGCGGGCTCTGGGTCGGGCTCATCGGAAACTGAAGTCGTTACGAAAAACAGCGACAGTAGCCTGGAGATCATGTGAAATGGCAAGCGCGCCTGCTGCTGTTTCTTAGTCAACCGACGGCTGCTGTGACGAAAGACCTTCGGCGATAAGATCAACGAGATACATTTTATGCAAACAACCGGTTCATGTGGCATTTCTGCGACGAACTATTTTCCATTTTTAGTTCTTGTCGCATGATCATTGATCCAGAAGAGCTAATAGTTTTTAAGTGAAATAACCAACTGGGTGGGCAGAGTTTTGGTCTTGAGTTGGGGATTGTTTTCATTTTTGAGTACTGTTAATTTTGTAAATAAAACATTTATTTATACACGACTTATTCAGACAGTAGATGAGTTTTTTTTTTAAAAGTTGCATGACTTGCTGCGAATATGTGGTGGAAAAACCAATAGCCGCTGCTATTTTCACTTTAAACAACTTCAGAAAACTCCCATTACCTTACTACACAAAAATATTTTTTCAATTTATCAATTTCACTTAAGGTAAAACCGTTCCAAATGCAGAGAATTTATTTATTAAAAATCAGAGTTTTTAAGAAACTTTTATATATACGCATAGCTTATTGGTCATTTTATTCTGCCTAAGGTCCTTTACCGCTGCCATACGATTTATTTCTAAAAAGGGAGGTATTTGAATGATTTTTTTTATATCATAATAAATCAAGATGTAAATAACAAACTTTAACACGTTCCCGCCGGCATGTACCACTAGTGGTACATAGAGAATTGTCCCATCGGACGACTTGTACCACGGGTGGTACATACACAACAGGTGAAGAAAGGTTTTTAAGAATCGAAATATCACATGTATTAGCGGTCTTACTCTGAAGTTGATCGCCGCAGGTTTATCAGTGAGAGCTATTTGTTTTTCTAAATTTAAAGAAAAGAGCGCTGGTTAAAGTGAATGAGGAATATATTCATAACTAACGTTGGCAAATGGAAAAGAATATGAATTAGAAAGCCGTCAGATACCGCGAACTGCAAATAAGGCCGCCGGCGGAAACGTGTTAATATCTCAATTAATAATAAATGCAGAAAATCAATTGCAGCTTTTATTTGTCTTTATAACTTTTTAATTTGCCACCGTCAATTGGCCACTTTCTTAACATTTTTTAAACCTTTAAAGGTGGAATTTTATTATAAGTAAAAGTCTTCATTTACATGAGTAATTAAAAACAGGTAACGATGAGCTGACTTATTAAAGGCAGACAGTGCAAATTTGAAATAAATTAAAAATGACGAGTCAGTTTATTTTAAATAACCAATGACCATTGTTTTTAATTTAATGGCAAGCATAGGTGAATGTATGGGTTGTAATAAAATATTAGGATTATCGCGAATTTCATTTTAATACTTTTCTGTAATATTTTTAAAATGTCGAGATCAATTATTTCAAATGAATATGGAGTTACGCTGTACTGAACCAGCATCGACGATATATTTATATGAAAAAATAATTGCTTGCTTACCTTACCGCTCGTGAAAGGAATGTTTTGCTGTTTCAAGACTAAATGAACTAAGACTGACATTTTTATCAATAATTACTTTTTTCTGCTTCAGTTAGATGATTATAAAAATAATTTTCCACATAAGTTACACCGCTCAAAAACTATGAAAACTTTTATAAGACAGATAATGATAATCTTGGAATAGATTCGCGTTATTTAAATAATTGCTGAACACTTAAAATCTTTATAAGCAGCCAAACTACCAAGAAGACTTTTACAAAATTTTAGATTTTCAATTTTCCGGATTTAACAAATTCATAAAATTAAGGAAAAGGATTTATTTTACAGAAAAAGACATTCAGATGTTGTTTTATTCATTTTTTCATTCTCTTTAAGTATATGCATCAATCAGAGCACTCAGAATTTTCTTACTTAGGCATCTAAAATACTTGAAAATAAAAACATCAAAAAACAGAAAAAATGACTTGTTGTTCTTTTATTGTACAAACAAAAGAAAATCAATACTAGTAACTCTCATACATAATGTCTATATAGCGCTACGCCTATCAAAAATTATGTACACAATTTGTATGTTCACTTATAAACTACATTTTTATCTTTCTACAAATATTTCTGAAAAACGAAATTCCGTAAATACACAAATTTAATTTATAAAGACTCGAAAGAGCTGTACAACTCCTCCTCTGATTGTTTCTTACTTTCATATTTTTGGGAGCTATGTTACATGGGGACAAATTCGAAGTGCAAATCACTTTAGAAAGCCTCCTGAAATCTCGACATTTTGTTAATCAATAGGCTATGAAGGTGGTTTATATGTGTGAAAACATATTGTAAAATTAAGGCTAGTTTGTGCTTAACGCGCATTATAACTATTTTATTTTTTTATTTTTATTTTGTAGAACTTTTATAATACCAATTTCTTTGTTTATCCCTTTTTTGTAAAAAGTAAAGTGATAACTTACGAAGTTTTGTATAAACATTTTTGGTCTCTTGGGTACAATATCGAGAAAACTCCATTTCAATAATTCAATTTCTCAATTTTGGGGTGTTGCCCAAGTCTTCGAAGATATGTGTTTAGAGAAAATTTACACTGGAGAAAAGCTTTATTTAAGAAAATAAAATTTTTGTAGCTGCCATAGACACGTCATATTTAAGTGCAGCATCATTAGAATTAAATTTTGTAAATAAAAAATATGATTTGGAAACAATTCAATCTGTAGGAGTTGTGAAAGTAAGTAGACTTTTTGTTCTCAATTTTGAAAAAAAAACAAAAAAACAATTAGAATGAATTTATATCCGATTTAAATCACATATTGTAAATAAAAAAGTGTATTCCTTTATTTTTCGTCGGAAAATATCTAACAAAATGTAACTGCATACAGTTTTTTTGTGGTACAGAATGAAGTATCAAGTGCACAAGAATGTTGTTCTGACTGTTTCACCAGAATTTCTCCTAATTTTGAGTACGGAACGATTTTCTGGTGAATTTGAGTACCATGAATTACGTACAAATAATAATTGTATTAAATGTATTAAACGTATGGAGAAATGGCAGAGAAACTTAAGATCTATTAACGTTTTATTTTGTCCCCAAAGGCATTAATAATTTCAACTTGTGTTGATGCTTTTACTTCATATACGTTGTGCAAAATATTTTCAAATAATATTAGTAGTGTGAAATTTATAACGAATAAGCGAATTGGTTTTTATTTTGTTGTCGATTTTGTAGGAATTTAATATTAGTTTTAAAAATTCGACAACTATCGAAAACGATTATATGTATGTCTCAAATGTTAATAATTAGCAGTTTTTTTTTTCTTTTTGTAAACATTGATATCCTTGTGATAAAAAATGTGTCTTACCTCATAGCCTCAAACAATTTTGTTCTTCATAGTTTAGTACGAATACGATTTTCTAAAAAAATGTGTTGCAAGTGCAAAATTTCGTCCAAATTACGCTTAATATGACCAATTATACTAAAGTGGTACTCAACTACAAAATACATTTCGTTTTCACTTAAGAAACAAAATTAGTTTCTTTGCGAAAAATGAATAATTTAAATGGTTTTAAACAGTGGCTTCTTCTCGTAAAGAAGTATTTGTACAAGAGAGCAGAGCATAGCTTGCTCTCAGTTATTATCAAAGTTCGATTTTTTTTTTTACAATTACTTTTTTTTTTACAACAAATTCTTACAAATTACAACAAGTATTAAAACTCTCGTCATTTTCTTATTTTATTACTTTTTTTTTTCTCTTTTGGTTTTTGAGGTCCAATCGAATGAGATGACAACAAAAATAACAAAAAAACTAACAATCGTGATAAATTCTTATTTTCATTTTCTCTCATTTTGTCAACAAAAAAGGAAAGTTCTTCTGAAGTAGTAGTCGCATTATTTTAGCGTTATCTTTTATAGTAGTTAAACTCTCTCTTGTATGAACTGAGAAGTGCTTATCTGCCTTATCAATTAAATCCTGGTATAGCTTCATAAACGAAGATATTTTCTTTTTTATATAATGACTTCTTTTTACTAAACCTACGAAAAAGTTTTCTCTCTGATAAATAATATCTTAAATAGAAAATGTCATTGACTTGACAGCACGAACAAATAATATTAAATATTTACGACAATATTTAGGTAAAAAGGAATATTCTTAAAATAAAAACGAAATTCGTTTAAGTGTCACAGCACCAAGTGTAAAGGTGTAAATCTGTAAAAAGAGAAAAAAATGTATTATTATTATGAGTTATTATTATATCAATTTTATTTTTGCTACGGATGTATTCTACCATTTGGCAAAACTGTATATAGATTTTGTACCATCATGAATATTCTATTTCTAATTTTTTATTTTAATTTTCTTAGTTTATGCTTTCAAAAACTTTCGAGTTAAAAAGTCCATCCAAATTTCCAAATAATAAGAATTGATCTGTCCAAAGGTAACGAAGGTAGTCTGTAAACTTTAAACACCCAAAATCTCTCCTTTTCATCTGCCCTTGATATTTAGATCCTTCTAAAAAGTAATATATCAATTGTTTTCTTTAAATTTCAAACACCTTTTTACACATTAGTGATTCTCGGTCAAGTAGAATTCTAAATTTTTAATAATAATTAATTTAATTAATAACAATAAGATAAAAAATTTCTCAATGGTCTTTTAACCTAAGTAAAACGTATTTATTATTATTAAGCGTTTTACCCCAATATTTAATATAGAATTAAGCATTTAAAATAACTGGTTCAATTTTAAAATCTATCGCTCATAGCCACGCAGTTTTATTGCTCCAATAAAAGTAATAAATCAAAATATAAAAATTACTATCACAATTAGTAATTACTCAGCAAAACTTCGACGTAAAAACAGAATATATCTCATTATCACTGTTGAATGAAAAGTAAAGTCTATCTAATAGGTCTAAATATCAATCAAAATAAAGCATGTGGAACTTTCTAAATAAACAAAGCAACTGTGGGGTGATCTTTTGAACTAAATTTCTTATCAAATCCACAACTCCATTGATTGATAATAGCAATCATTTCTGGTTACGTGCAGAAATTAAAAATTATATATATCCCAGACATAATGTGATACATACATACCTGCTACCATAGACGATGCAGATGTAAATTACGCGACAGCACTGATCTGACGTCATTTGTAAACCTGAGAGCGTCTAACAATGGCAGGAGGGATAGCAACGCAATATCCATTGGGTCTGAGAACCAACTCTTTATAGGAATTGCGTTGTTTGGAAAACAGCGATAAGCTCCTGGGGAATTGTCTATTATGAATATCTAAAAAAAAAATATAGGAATAAAGGTGAGTTGCAAATTTGTTGAAATGACCAAGCACTATTTCTGAATATTTTGAGGTAATGCAAACTTACCCTATTTAAGTCGTTGCAAATAGCTGATAAATCTTTGGTATATGAACCAAAATCTGGCGTACAGTGCTGTCTATAATATCTTCTACGTAGTATATTTCTACCGTTGTCTAATTTATCAGCGACCGCAGCACCATAAATTTCCATACTCGCAGTGAAAACGACTAAATCGTACCACTGTGAAACCTGCAAGAAAACGAAAAATCTTTTACTTATATTGTGAAGGATGTTTATAACTTGGATTTTTCACATAGAATATTTTTTTGGCAGAGTCAAAAGCAAAAAGGTTACTTTTTGGATAACTTTTTTTTTATATTATAGGCCGATTCGACTAAAACTTCTTGTTTTACCGTGCTGAGTAAATCACATTTTCGTCAAAGCCATTCATATATTCCAAATTGGTGATTTTTGTAATATATATATTTTTTTAGAAACTATTATATTGATATACTTTATAATTTTTGTCTACAAAAAAACTCCTTTTGAAATTAGAATTTTTAAACGAGTGCTTTCATCATAACAAAAAATATGAATTTTAATTTTGAACCGTTTTGATACAAATTGCTGCGTTAGTTCTTAAAATCCTGTGTATTCAATAGACTTTTAAGTTTCAAAACCCGTTCGATTTTTAGCCCTTGTATTGTTTTAATTATAATAAAATATACTTTTCAATAAATAATTCCGTTCCAAGAATTTTTTCCGAATACAAATTCAACGATAAGATAGCGTTCGCAATTTTTTATTTTAGTTTAGTTTTATTTAATTATCTCTTTAGCCTTGATCCTATGATAATAATAGTTATGATTATGTCTATAAATAAGTTATTTTCCCATAAGTTTTGCTTAAAATATTTTTCTCTAAAATTGGTAAACTTTGACCCCTCAAAGATATTATTGCGCAAAATGTATCGATCCAAAAGAAGGCTACATTGAAAAAATATTTCATTTTATATTAAAAGAAAAACAAAGCGCTAAGTTATGAAATAGGTCTTAAAGAATGTCCATAAAGTTATGCGATCCCTTTGATTTTTCTTTCCTTTTTGTTTTTTTTAAGGAAAAGTTCCTTTCCAACTTTTATCCAAGATATTGTTAGAAGTAATAAGAAAATAAAATGCCTTTTCTAAAAGAAAAACAAGAAAGCAATTAAATGAAAGAAAAGATTCGTGAAGGATCGAAATAACTTCCCGCAAGCATTCTAGGCCAACAATGAAAAATTCAATTAACTTACCACATCCAGAAAAAAGTCGACATGGGGCCTTTTATGCACGAAAAATCTCACTGGGTGCCTGTCGATAGTAACTTTAACTGTGAAGTCATGGGGCGTTCCAGGCTTCACCGTATTCCTGGGCATGGCGTCGTGATGCGAGTGGATAAGCGTCTCATCCAGATCCAGGACGAGAGTCTTCTTCTGGACGAGATCGAGGCGATGCCGCGAAACCGGAGACAGGGGGAACAGCTCATATTTAACTGGTTGATACTGCACAAACTAATATGTTTATATCAAATGAAATCTAGGCTTTGTTTTGTTTGATTTTGTGTTTTTGCTATTAATAATATTTTAGAAGAACCGCAGCACATGTTTGCAAAGTTTTTTACTTACTTACCTTTAAGGACAATTTCAGGTTTTCGACAGTGGTGTTTTAATAATGAAAAGTATATTAAAAGATAGTCCAAAATAATATATAAAAATTATAACTAGGCCGAAATTAATTCAATTCGATGTGTGGATTTTTTTAATATTTTCATCAAAAAAGGGTTTTGGTCCAAAAACTGGTAAAACTGAATTTTTAACGCACAATATATCATCATATATATATATGATGATGATAAAATCATTGGGCTGCGACTTCAAGCATCAACAGAAATATTTATTAATATATTATTTATTGAATTAGCAGCTACCATTGTTTTTTCTATTATTTTCGATATTCATCGTTTCGTGGATGTATGTCTTATCGAAATTGTAAAAATAGTTTTTTCAACAAAATCACCCAAATTGGGAACTCAGGAAATGAGGATTCTAAGAAATATCTAAAAACGACCAATTTTATTTCAATTATCAGTTTCAGCATAGGCCCAACCATTACACCAAAATTACGTTACTTATCCTTTAACTTAAAGAGTAAAAGTTATCAATGGAAACACTTCTTATTTAGAAAATTCTTAAGAATTAATAAATTGGTGTCTAAACCTGAATTTTATAATGTTTTTCGGTTTCTGGCCTCAAGATGATTATTTATGAAATGCAAACATTTAAAAAGTTCGTCAAGGACTTATTTATTAAAATATACCACTCATAATTTACACTTTTTATTTCAAAACGTAACTAGAGGCGGTGAGAGATATTTAGATTAAATTTTTTTAGAATTTGTATTTATCCAGCTTTTATAGGGTTGCGAGAAAATAACTTTCATAAACCCCATAATTTACAATTAAACTTTTTATACTTTACTTATATGTTTAAGTTAGGGTTTCTAAATTGCAATAGACGAAAAAAGATGAGTCCGTTCATTTCGAAAGTACGGAATAATAAAATGGAAATAACATTTCCATTTATTGAATTTAGTCAAAAAAAATTAAGGGTATGAAGACTAGAGTTAATTGCAGAGGGCACCCAATTAATTCTTTTACAATATCAGATTTACTAAATTATACTAAAGAGAAACTATCTGAAAGAATAATTATGTCTCGTACTTTTACGCATAAGATTTGAATGAATTCACTTCAAAGTTAAATAGAATTTTAAAGAGCGAGTACATTTTCTGCACAAAATAGCTGAGATTTATTTTATTGTTCGTCCTCAGCCAGAGGTAACAAAATAGCTCACTCTTAAATAATAAACGAAGAATAATTGCCGTGTTGATTTAATTTCGTCTTTCATCGCTTGACAGAGGGAAGTGAAACGAAATGCACACCGGGCGGAGTGTTTCTCGAGAATCCTTGACCTTTGCTTTCGTCGCCGAAGCGTGACTTAAGTCCTTGTCTTCATGTCTTCTTGCATAAAATCCGAAGAATCTCGTTTCCGCATCAGCCAGGAATTGCGCGCCTTGCACACACACACACCCCCTCGGACTCCCACGCTAAAAATAAACTCGAAAAGACGATCAATTGAACTTGTTCTTCGGTCGATTAACTTGATGAATGGCTTAATACCAACGACCGGAGCCCCAGTGGTAGCCCCGCCAATTTACGAGCTGCAGGCGAAGAACTTGCGTTTTGAGACTTTTCGACGGCTATGACGCCAGTGTTTGGCTCGTGCACGGGGCACGTCTCCCGCGAAGGCAGTGGAAAGTTATGCAATTTATGCTGCTGGATATTGCAAATCGATGATTTGATGACTTAATTAAAGACATCATTGATTTGCTTCATTTCTTGAAGGTGCTGTTTGCTCGAAAATCGGATATCCTAAAATTATATTTCATCGTGGCTTCTATTTTTAGCTGTTTTACTGACCGAGAATATTTGTAAATATGCGCTGAAGTCCGTCCACATTCTATTGATTATTTATTATATAATTATTAACTCGATTTGATAGCGAATCGTAAAACCGAGAGTCGCTCCATGAATAGAGGTGGCATAAGTAATTCATATCAAATTCGATTTTCTCCTCCCGTACAAATTTTTTTCGCATATTTCAGAAATTAGCTGATTTCGCAATACCTGTGGATGTGTCTCGATTGTCTTTAACGCTTTAACGACACGTGCCCGCCAAAATTTTCGGCTAATACCATCGCATGCGAATAGCTGCTCACATCACATCTCATGGGTTACTTCGCGGTAAGCAATCAGTCTTGCGTCTTTATTTTGATTTTTGGGGAATTCGATTTGGCAAAAAAACTCTTCTGGTTCGGGCTAGGGGGAAATTATGGGCACTAAAGAATTTCGGCTTGTCGTCAACCGCTTTTGATTTTCGTTTACAGATTACGAGGACTGTTTTTGATGATAATATTTCCCTGGAAATGGCATGTACAAGTAGTTTTGCATAGTGATTATATACGTAATTTTTTCTTTAGTTGTACATATTTATGCCGAGAGACTAATCACCACCCACCAACTTAACATGAAATGTAATTAATTAGTTTCTTGATTAATCGTTACTATTCGAAATCTCAGGGTAGTAATATTTTATTAATTGCACTGGTAAACAGAAATAAGCCAAATAAAGCCGACCGTTTTACCAAAAATTAAAGTATTTAATTTGTTTTGCAAGTCATTTTGAGTAGAGTATAAAAAATGTTCCTATTTGAATCACTAAAAAAATTTATACTACTACTACTCCTACTTCTTTATTTTACTAGTAAAATTTTAGACCGAATCAAAGCATACAAATAAAATAGACAATCTGAAATCGTTTTTTCGTCGGGCCTGAGACACATTTAACTCGCCTTTAGAAACCTGTAACAATGATGGATATTGCTTATTTTTCTCGAAAGAAACATTTTTTTAAGTTGCGAGCATGATAGTTTTATATTAGGGTATATAGGTTTCCAGTTAAAACCTAATGCTTTGTAAATCAGCTTTAAGAACATGTTTTCATTTTTGATTTATTATTTTAAAAAATAAATAAATTTTAATATTAAATAGTGCAATGTGTTAACTACTTTTATTACGGAAACCTATAGACCTATACAGTAGAAAATTTGTATCATCAAAACCGCTGCATCAACACTGCGGAATTAACTAGAAACCAATTTTTTTGGATATATAAAATCATGCCTTCAATAAAATTATCCATCAAATTCCAATGCAAATGCATTTTCTTTTTTTCTGTAATTGGCTTAAACGAATATTCGCTGAGTTTCAGTGGCATAACAGAATAACTAAAAAATGAAATAGTGAATAGCATAAATCAGGCCTCATCGTTTATCTCTACAACTCACCTTTTCCGCTGATATTCAGAAATGTATGAGTTCGTCGAAATTTACAAGCTTTGTGAATGCCATACAAAATGCCATATAAAATATTTCTTGCTGATATTTCAATAAAAAGATTTAGATGTGTCTTATACTTGTTGAGTGCGTCAAGGCTCTATCATTATCATGTGCATTAATAAATGATATTGAGCTTTTTCTAAAGTTGAAAATGTTGGATTTTGCAAGGTAAAAAATAGCTAATTTTAAGATTTTAACTCTACATCAGTTGCACTATAAATCATAGTGAAATTTGTTATATTTTTACAGCTCGAAGAATTATTTTTAATCTAAATCAAAAATATCTGATAGATTTTGTATTTTTCTTTTTTATACATACTGCTGGTTAATATAATTTCAGAAAGATAAATAATCGAGTAGATGCTTCATTTTCCGGTATATTTTCATAAAATTTATTTACTCGTTCCAAAATGCTCAACCGACCGACACACGATTCAGATTTACTAAATTATATTTAGGCGAACATCAGAAGGTATTAAAAGTCGTTGAACCAATCTCAACAATTTCGCATTGAAGACAAAAATTCGAATTCGGAATATCCGAAATCAAAACAATAAACATATTTCGCCGAAGCTAGAAAGAGCAAAAATTTTGTTTATTTTTCAGTAGAAGAATCCCAATGGTTTGTTCACAAAATTCTCCTGAATGCGATATGCGAGTAATTCGTCTTATTTTTAGCGCCCAGGCCGGCATTATTCTGCCCCGGCATCTTCGGTTTTTATAGGATAATCGCCTGCTCATGAGTCAGAAGGTCGTTCATTTTTTTTTTGTGTTTTCCCGTGGGAATTACTCCTCTGCGCAGTCTCAAGTGTGTCAAGTTTGTTTGAAATGTTGCTCGAATTTGTGAAAAAGATGTTGGCTTTGTGTCAAATTGAATTTCTTTTGCGTCTTTTGTTATCGTAACTATCCGCGTGGTCAGCACGGGACATAAACATTTAAATTTTACAAGGGTGTTCGTAATTTCACTATCGAAAATTGAATTTGTTACGTGATTGTGATCCCACATTCAATTGCGGAGGTAGATAGATAATGTAAAATTTGATAAGGGTTTTTTGTCGCTATAAACATGAGTCTTTATATAAGGCAATTAAGAATTTGTTGAGATTTTGTTACGAAATAAGATGATTTCATCGAGTCGTTAGTACGTTGATATTTATTTTAAATTTCCGTTTTACAACTATTCATTTTCAGTTCTATTTTGATGATATGCGTATATTTATAAATGGTAACCTAGTTTGAGGCTTTGTGTAAATTATCCAACTATATTTTATTGTCTACATTCCAGTCAAAGTCCGTAATGCAAACTATTATTAGTATCTTAAAAAGAATATAAAAAACACTTATAAGAGTGACTATAAAATGAAGTCTACTATTTTATAGAAAAAAAAGCAACAGTTGGTTTCACTTATCCTTCCTCCTTATGCTATTTCGGTAAGCATAGAGACCACTCTTGGTGCATAAATAGACACGTTTCCCTGAACTAGTCAAGTTATTTCTCAACACCAACGATGCTTTAATCTTCTCTGATCTGCTCTGCTCTGGTAAAAAAGTACTATATTTATTTCAACAAGAAAATGCATGCGTTAAATATCAATTATTAAATATCAATATCGATTATGTTGGTTGTAGTTTAGTCTGGTTTGGTCTAGAATAGCTGGTATGGCTGCGATATTAAACGACCGTAATTCAGATATGTAGCGGCAAATGATTGAATATTTTTTAGAGTTTTCACCCATTTAACTTATA
The DNA here is from genome assembly GCA_963969385.1 of Philonicus albiceps. Lineage (NCBI taxonomy): Eukaryota > Metazoa > Arthropoda > Insecta > Diptera > Asilidae > Philonicus > Philonicus albiceps. Next base: position 34,190,086 of record OZ017773.1, read on the forward strand.
ATTAAAGTATTTGTAGATGCATAATAGATCGCCAAACAGAGTTATTTGATAAGTCATTAGTTTATAATTTAAACCCATAGCAATTTAACACTAACCAGCATTTGAATTAGGTTTTATATAAGTAGAAGTACAAAAATCAACTAAACTAAATTTTAAGCTCAGCTTAGCACCACAATATCAAATCTAAAAATCCCGAATTCGAAGTAAAATTTTGTATGAGATAAGCAGTCCAGTTTTTATATGCCAGTAAGTTGTGTGGGATCGTAACAAAATCCGGATAAATTTATAAAACCTATAACGTCTTAATCTAGAAACGACAAAATCTAGAACCGTCGAATTTCCAAAACAACAATTTCCAGAAATCTATATAATTTGCATAATTATTTCCATTTTAGCTCTGATTGTGATAGTCAATTTGCGTAACTTTATCTTTTGTTGACCCATTTATTCATCAATACTTTTCTTTTATGAAATGTTTAGGGAAAGGTACGAAAGTTTGATTTTTAAAAATCTCAGCATGACCAAAATCGAGATTTTTTTATTAAGTTATTAAAAATTACAAACCTCGATCTGGTACAATGTCAATTAGAAATACATTGATTAATCTTAAAGTAAAATATAATAAAATTTAAGGGAAGAGTACGCATTTTTTTGTTCATTACATTTTTTATTTAAAAAATTAATACGTATTGGTTGTAAAATTATAGAATTTAATTTATGCAATAATAATTTATTTTTGCATATGTTGCTAATTAAATTTAAGTGGATTTTTTGTTTTATTATTAATTGATGAAAGAGTTAGATATATAAAAACGTATTCTGCTTTGTCCTTATATACCAAAGTAATGAAATCAATAAGCGAATAGTCCTCAGCCATCGAGTGGGAATAAAAAACAATAGTTTTCTGATCTCGAAAGTTAGCTACGTCTGATGGCGGATTTAAAATTCCAGTTTACCCAATTATGGAGGGAAAATTGTTGGTAGCCACGAGCTTTACAATTAAAATTGTTTTGACAAATTTCCAAGTAAATCAGCTAATGACAACCTTCTGAAAAGTCAAGAAAATGCTCTATCTCTAGCTCGTAGTTGGGATTACCGTTTATTATAGTTTGCTGGCTGCATTGATGGAATGATATAGCAAATCTTCAAGTGTTCAATTTTGAGGAGCGATTTTGTCGGTTTATTTAATAACCGGTCCAGGGTATGTGCATTAAATATGCATGTTAGTGATCAGAAAGTTGTAAAATTGCTAACCAAACAGATTCGAAATATTACTTCTTCATTGCCTATCTATCGTATGATTGTAGTTCCAACTAGGTGGGTATAGCCTCCAAAGGTTTTTGCAACGTTCCATCAAAATCCGTAAGGAGACCCCAAATTCAATGTTCCTGTATTTTGCTGGTGCGATTAAAAATGATAAAATTGAGAAAGCAATTTGTAATGGCAACACTATCAGCTGTCAAATTCCATATTCGCGAATCGAGAGAACGGCGGCGTGACCGGGTTTTCCGGATCCACGGCATCAATCTCTCTGTAATTAGCGAAAAATGTTCCAACATGTGCTGCGGTGCGGTCGGAAGGGGTTACAAAGTGCAGCAGCCTTCCGCGGGATCAAGTGAGGCTGGAGCATGCCCGGGGGCGTGCCGAAGGGTGTACTCACCGCCCGTATCTGCCGGTTGAACATGTAACAGATGCAGGTCCATATTTTTGAGGCGAAAACCAGAAACGCACGAAAGTTCATCTGAAATTGTGACAACATTGGCATCGTACACAAGCCACATACACTGCGAAATCGGTGGGCGCCCTGCTCCCCGCGGAGCACTCTTAGAGCGCGCGAGTCGGCGACGGGCAACAACGACGGGGACGGTCCGGTCCTGTGCTGCTTCCCCCGTGCGGGTGGCGAAGATGGCAGTTATCTTTTTCAAACGGCGCGGTTGCGCTCACTCTTCACCCAAGAGCGCGTCGGAACGAGCCGCTACGGTCACACTGCACTACGTAAACCCAACGGCAGCGACAGGGAGCTCTCTCGCGATTTTTTGCATCTGAAGCGGCACTGGACGGAGGAAGATGAAAAATTTATTTGGGGTCCTGTCCCGCTGATTGGGGGGCTATCCTTTTTTGCTTTTTTTCCGCACTTGAAAATGCACAACTTTCAATTTCGTAGGACAGTTAACTGGAGCGCGATGCAATTAGCTCAGTAACACCGCTCAAATGATCATTTAAAACTGGGGAAACGCGACGGATGCTCGGAGACAACTGGCAGCAAGCCGCAAAATCCCGACTTTGGATATCGAACGGTAAGAAATTCGCTTCACTTCGATTTGCACTGATTCGCGCGCGACTTTTTTAATCTAAACTGAACTGGGCGTTGCGACAGCACTGTGACGGTTCTTAGAACTGAAGCTGGTTAATTTACTTCAAGCTCATCCCTCCGAAAATAGAAAATTCTTTTCTAGCGCCGACGAATGAGATAACACATACACAAACTACTTGCCGCCATTATGCATTTTGTGGTTCGACTTGTTAACAAGCAGAGCGCTACGGGCGGAATAGGGGAAAACAGGGTGTATGCAGTGTTCAATTTGTTGGATATTGCATTTCGCGGGAAATTTAAATACGCAACTTGTTTTCTTTGTGGAATAACTTTTGGAATATTACTTGTTTTGGAGGTAAAAAAAAACCAAAATATTTGTTCTCTGCATACAAATTATATATTAATAAATGATTCGTCCTTTTCCAGCCTTGCTGGCACATTAATTCGCTTAAATATACGAAAATTTACAAAAATAGTGTTTTAGGTCGGCGATATATCACAATTCTGTAACTAGGCCTCCACCAGAACCTTCTTTGTGGTGGTCTTCTGCGCCTTGATTTTCTCCTCTTCCGGAAGTTCGGTAGGAACTTCAGGCAGCTGCTCTCCGATGTCTTCCTCAGGGCCCTCTTCCAACCTCTTCAGTTTCTCTTCCTCTTCCACTAAAGCGTCCAACTCAGCCAGCACAGAATCCTCGTCCTCCTCCGTAAGCATTCCAGACAGCATTTCGTCAATTTCCTGTTGTTTCTCGACACCCTCCCGTGTCTCGTCAAGCACTTTTTCGATCTCCTCGATTGTCATGATCGACTGGATATCCTTAAGCGCCGCATTCCCTGTTTTCAGCCCATCCAGCACCTGCTGCTCAACTTGCGCGAATTCAATGTCGGAGGCGAGCTTCTCTAGATTCTCGAGCTGGACATCCGTGTTCTCCAAAAGCTTCTCCTGATACTTTTTCTTTCGGAGCAGCAATTTAGCTCGCCTGAAAGGAAAATTTGTCATTAAAATCCCTTCAAAGGATCCAACCAAAGTCCACGTACTCCTTTCGACCTGCTTGCAGACATTTCTTCGCCAGCAAGCGATCCTTCTCTAAGGACTGCTCAATTCGTTTCTGATATTGTTTCAGTTTGTCCCGCTGTTGCTTTAGTTGCTGTAATAAATTAAATCACCCACATAATTTCTACCTAATTTTGGAAATAAACATTTAAGACGCACCAGCACCGCTTTATCATGCGCTGTCACCCTGCTTTCCGGCTTTTTGCTCTTTCCAAATAGGGCTCCCATTTCTGGAAAGGTTGCGGTAATGATTTCCTGCAACTTAAACAAATGTCCACCCGCCCAATTGCACTTTATCCCGAATTTATCCACCAAATGCGAAATTTACTCTTTGGCATGTCACTTTGATAGATAATAAGGCGATTGACTTGTCATTTTAGCACACTGTTAAGATGAACATGCTTCTGGCAACTTCAAGATGCTATCGCCATCTAGAGGAGGGACTGGCCCATAGAAGAATTAAACTTTTTCGAAAATTAATTTTGCAACGTATTTTTACCAGTTTACTTAGATCCTGCATTAAAAAACATGCTTAAATAAGTGAATTTCTTCCAAAATTCAAATTAATCTAGGGCTAGGACAAATTTAGAGTCTTAAGGTTGGTTAATTTCATTTTTCAAAAGAAATTATTATGGACGCGATAGTTCCAAATTATTCAATTTTCAATATTATGGACAGCAGTTACAAGCTGATGAAATATGTAAGTGTTTCTGGCGATGATATATTCTGTTTAACCTTTTTAGTGCCGGAGGCCGATATATCGGTCCTTGCTGCACTGACGAGAAGTGCCAGAGCCGGCATATCGGGCCGTACTTTGTAGCGTTTTATTGCGAAAGAACTCTATCTCAAAATAAATTTATAATACGTTATAAATGGTCTAATTTCATTACGAGAGAATTAAAAAAAAAAGTTTTTCGGATGGCGACTTTTTCGGCCGGACGAGGTGGCAAGTCGACGCGATTTTTCTTAAACGTGTTTCCAACTCATCTGATTCCTTATGCCTTCAAGATGATTTACATAATGTCCCTTTGGCGTTTGACAAATTTTCTCAATTATCTTCAAGCGCCAATCAATCTCGAAAACATCCCCATTATTTCTGGGATCTATTTTCTGAACCCATTGAACCTGCAGTTCTTTTCGTGATCTTAGTGTTATCTCTGATAGCGAACTTAACTTCTCTTCTCATATCGATCTCATTAGAAGCAAAGCCAACTCGGCTTTAGACTTTGTACAACGCGAGACTAAGAAATTTTTGATCTCTACATCACTAAAGTTCGATATTTCTCCTTATTTAATTGAATAGACGTGTCCCGGTTTAGTCACCCTACAAGCCCACGCTTAGAACTGAAGCTGTGTCGCTAAATTCCTCCGGTTGGTTATGTACCTTCCTCGGGTTGATAACCTGAACCCTGTCCTTACGAAAACCGTTCGAAATTTATCTGTTGTGAACTCCTTGCAATGTCACTGATATAGTCCTCGTCTTTCAAATCCTAACTCTATCTATTTTCGCATCGATAAAGTTATACCCTCGAATACCAATTCTAAAAAAATCAGTTGATTTCCAGGGATCGAAACAAGAAAATGATTTCAAAAGCTCATAACAAAATTCTTAAATTTGTAACAAATTCATTTGAGTTGCCTTTGACAACAATTCACTTCTTCATTTAAAGTGATTAAAATAATTCGATAGAAAAATTCACCCTGATTATTTTGAAGATCTCCGCGGAAAAACTGCTATCAAAGGTAACTGAAATGAATTTTAGAGAATTTAATCAAGTTTATTAAAAAATTTCTATACCTTAAAAAAAGGCTTTTATAACTCTTTTCTATTCTCTCCCAAGGAATTCAAGAATAGGGCCCAATATTTTGTATTTTGTTCATTAGCAAATGTTTAATTTATTGCCATATTTTTCTTAAAAATATATAAATTATTGAGAAAATGCCCTACTTTAACATTAACCTTTCAAAACGAAATGTGATAGATTTGAATGAACCTCATAGAGTCCGTGTGTCATGTATGGAATGAATGTTTTTCTGTTTCTTACCCTATTTATTACTCTTGTGGTTACTCCTTGTATCATGTTTAAGTTGCATTTGTTAATTTAAGTCGTCCACTTTGCTTTTATTTAATATTTGTGTAGTTTATACTCGGGAAATAAATAAATTAATAGTTCTACAATAAATGGCCTTCTTCAAGGCCATTGAATTACTATCGAAGGTTGAAAAACTTTACTAACATGCTACTTTTTTAACGTTTATATTTATAGTCAAATTAGCATTATTATAAACTACTTAATTTTGGCAGATAAGAATAATATACTTGAGACTTTTGACAGTCTTACTGAATCTGAAATCTGCGATTTTAGTAAACAATATAACAATAAATTCAAAATCCCACTCACGCGTCAACAGCTTTCGTATCGCACAGCTCAAACACCTTTTCAGAGTAATTCAACATATGCTAAAAACCTCGAATAGCAGTAGATGAATACTTTGGTAAAAGGAGTTTCGATTAAGATTTATATTGGCGAGTAAGTGTAGAACCTAGAAAAGCTCCAAAATTGAATTGGTGTTGGAGCTGGAAATGTATGCACCAGCGCGGTGCTTCGATCGAACTTTCCGATTATTTTATTATAACGAACCGGAAACTTTCGATAGCGTCTTGCGCGTCGCGATGCGGCGCGAAAGTTATAAAGCTAGCGCAGCGGTCGTGGATGAATCAGTTCGGAGACAGCTTGTAGATTGCGCTGAGCGGTCAATGGTCTGGCGTTTGCCTGGTTAAAAAGGCATTTTTTTTCTAATTGGACAGTGTATATGTGGTTTAGTGCATCAGTGCGAATAAAATTATAAAAAAAATAAATAAATATTAAAAAGATAAATAAATAAAATTTAGAAAATACACGTGAGATTCTGTGAAAATGGGAGCTGTTAGACGATACTGGGATATTTTCAGGCTGGTTTTCATGTAAGCTTACCGTTTTTTATGGCTTTTTATCTCTATACAATATTCCTCATCGGTTTGAACTTTGCTGGAGATTAGGTCGCGAAAACTATTCCTTTACAGCATACCGTTCAGCCAATTTAGATATAAACACTTTAGTGATCGTGCCACGCTTTGTCGAATTGATAGTGTGACGTAGTTGAAGATAGTGTGGCATTGAAACGGAAAATAGCTAATGAGTCGAATTGCGACTGTTTTGAGCAATTCGGGTAATTGTTTGTCGGAGCAATCAGTTCATTAGACGTGATCGTTGATCGAATTCTCCAGGGGGATTAAATTAACATTCAAAGATTGAATAATTCGATCTACTCCACTTATTTCGACAAACCGTCGCTTTTCTTCTAGACAAGTCCTCTAGATTTTAAATCTGGTTTAGTGCAGTGGTGATCCAGTAAACTGGATACTGTTGCTACATGGGCATACTTATTTCGGCCATCTCGGCACGTTAAACTGACCACTGTAGTGAAAAATCTAATAAGTAGTTTCCCAATAATTTCACCTTTTCTAGATGTACCGCTTAGGTGTTTTTATGCTTGCACAACGAGCACATGGGCGGCTGTTACACTCTGCGTTTTTCCAAACAACGTAACATCATTCGTCGGTTGTAGAAATATTTCCAAACCAGCCGTATACCGGCTTTTGATACCATTGAGCTGGAAAGCAGAGGAGTCGCAGAGGTGGATTACTTAACTTAAAAAAATTACAATGTAAAAACACGAGCTTTGCCATTTATTTCTAAAATATTTCAAGGTCAATCTTTTTTCGTGGGCAAGACCAAGATCAATCAGCACTACTGTTGGTTGGACATAAAGACAGCTCTCTTTGGGTTTATATGTATACAAAGATACATATGTTATATAGCAGGAGCACAAAATTTATAAATTACACATAATCAAACCATGGAATTTTCCTCGATTATATAATCATACTTACAAAAGTAAAAAAGCTGAATCATGCCCGCAATTATACTTAATTAAAAGTCTATGTCACTTTACGCAGGGTCCGTAGATTTTTTCCTTATTAAATAATTAATCTCTTGCTTTTCTACCTTAAGTCAATAAAAAAAATAATGGAAATATAACTAAAAATAAACAGTACAGACTAAACAAGCGTTTTTTTCTTATTATCTCAATTAAGTACTTACTCTGAGGATTAAAGGTCATACTTAGGTCTTGCGAGCACCAGATTTAATCAATTTTAGGAAGTTTAGGTCAGGAGTCACTTTATGTTTCGATTATGGCCTTGGATTTAGTCGCAAATTTCAGATTTAAATATTTCTTTATCTTTCTAAGGTGTCCTTTGTTGACCCGTTCCAATTTTAGCCGAAACTGATCATAGTCTGCTAATTAATGAGTTTGTGATATAATAAGTAGTAGTTTTAGTTGGGTCCTTTTAACCCTGATCTCGTTACTAAAGTTCTTTAAATAATATGATAACCTTAACCATTAACTTTTACAATGCCGCTATTATAATTAGTCTAGTAAAAAATTAAAACTTGAATACTAAAAACATGCATAATTCAAACTCTCCGACGATAAAAATAAAATCACTTGTCCACAATGAATAAACTTTTATAAATTAATTAACTAACCTGTGCAAATTGTAATTTGTAATAGGTTCCTGGTTTAGCTAATTGCGTTCCAAGACTAAATGTGCATTTGCATAACATAAATTTGCTCTGTATTTTATTATTAATTGTACTCATTAAATGATTAGAAGTCTTGTCCTGTTAATGATTGCTACCTTATTACCACTTTTTTTTATAGATAGATAGAGATAGATAAATATATAATATTTAAGACCTTCAGAATGAAATTACCTTTGGACAGTATGTAAAAAGATGAATCTGTTCAAATACGTAGTTAATTTAATTGTTATTGGGGTGCGGTCGGTAAAATAATTATCTAACATTTAAAAGTACATTTACATTAATTGGTTATGATATTGTAAAATTAAACCACATCACAATTGGTTACACATTTTTAATTCCTTTGTTATGCTGTCATTATGCAAAGACCAAAAAACTTAAATGTATACATAAAACTTCTAAAATTTAGACATTTTAAAAGCATTTTAGTTGAATCGTTATCATTTTTCCTCGGCATAAAGTTTACCAAATAATTGGAAGTTTGCTAAAACGTTTAATGTTAGCTATAAAATCTGAGGCCTAGGTGACCCCTCACCTAATTAAGGACTAGTGCGAATTGTGACTAAATTTTAGTCACTGGATAATTACTTGCAATTTTGCAAATTGACTGAATTGTACTGCCTTTTTGTTACTGTTAATATTCAAATCAATTACATTATCGATGTGAGTAAATGAAACTATATTCCCAATAGTTGTCAATAATTTAGTATACTTCTATCAAAATCTAAATTTTAGACTAAATTGCAGTTTTGTCGAAAATCATTAAAATTCAATTAATCGTTCGGTTAATAAATTCGGCTTATTTAAAACATTGATTTTTAATTGAAGAAATTGTAATGGTAAAATTGACCAGACATACTCGTACATAGCCAATGTATCCATATATCTTGGATCTGCTTGCAGTGAATTATTAAATTTCTGAGTGCATTAGCAGCTGTACTTTGTGAGCCTATGTTTTTTCGTTGAACACAACAAAAGTAACTATGTATATTAGTAAAACGAACATTACATAAATTACTAAATCAACTCGAAAAATAAAACTTGGAATATCAAATAAGAAAGGTATTTTAGTTAGAAAATTTTGGGTTGAGTACCAAAAATATGATGAGCAACAAAATGTTTGCCTATGTGCAATGGGAAGAAACGCATACAGATTGGTTTTTCAATGTAGACTTATGTTTTCGTTGAAAATAATATTTCAAGATTAATTAATACTATTCTATTTTTAATTACTATTATTAACGATCATATAAGTGTTAACATAAGAAACATAAATAGAAATTCAGTGTTATGAGATTGACTCAGAGTAGTTCTACACAAATTTTGAAATAAGAAAATTGCATAAGATAGATCGAAAAAGATTTTTACTCTTAATTGTTCATTTTAAGGATTCTTCAAAAGATTGTTAGAGTTAAGGTGGAATAATTCTTAACTTACTTTTTACATACTTTACAAATTGTGATTCAAAAATGCCACATTTCGAAATATCAAAATAAAAAAGAAGTCGATTTATAGAACAATTAGTGTCTGTATAATGTGTGCTCTTACTAACTTGAATAAATGTTCAATCATGAGTACTGGCTTAAAGATGCTTTATAATTTCATAAATTTTAAAAATACGCGCACTGTTTTAAAACAAACAAAAAGATGCTAAAGGAGCTAAAAGTAAATATTTATTAATTTACAAAGCAGTCAATGTTAATTTAAAATACTTCAATATAACGGTATATATATTCGGTCAAAACACTATAAAACTTTTATGTTAACATAATTAATCGCGAGAGCTAGCTAGCTAGTCTAGCTACTTAAATATTCAGATACCCTTGAACATTATTCAGGCGAATTTACTTCTGTTTTTAGAATAATTTCCATATTTATTATCTTCTTTTCTAAGTGTAAAATAGTGCACCTTAATCGATTCACTAACTTTATAGGGCTAACAAAGATACGTCGTATAACAACACCTTGATACTTCTTAGGCGACCTTTATCATCAACATTTTTAGAGGTAAAAAGCATTAAAAATTAGTAAGAGGCCAAATTTTTAGTGATGAACGGTCTATGGGAAATAAGAGTACATTCACGTGGAAAGTGGTAAAAATATCTTTAGCTACGTAAAGTGATATACTTCACGCCATGAAAAACGAAAATCGTTTTCCATGCAAGACTATTTTGGGAATTTTCCCTTTCATCCGAAATTCGCGAGGTGCGCTAATTTCATCGAAGGTTACAAGCAAACGAAGTGCAAATAAGATGAGGCATCTGTGCGTAAACTAAATCCATCATGTGGATTAAATTGGCGAATGGTATCCCGGTCGCTCAGGTTAAATAGTTAATTAGCTTTACGGTTTTCATTTTCTAACGTGTTTCAACGTTAAGGCCTTTTTGATTATGAGCTTTGAGCCGTTGAGCGCGGAAATTCAGAGGTATTTGATTTTCAGAGCGTGCCGTCGCAGCAAGAAAAGTTGTTAGAGCGCTTTGTTGGCTTATCGGACAATTGGCAACGAAGAGAAGTACTTGAGGATGTTATTCTACTTCTTCTTTTCGCTTTATTATGCTCGATTTATTGCCGTTCATTGTTGGAAAGTTGAGGTTTTTTCTTGCCTTTTTCGTCTGAATAAAAAAGTCACTTGAATGTTTGCTGAGAAGATAAAAAAAAATTGGTCAAGGCACCAAATAATTTTTTTTTCGCATCTCAACATCTCTTTCCTAACAGAAGAATTATAGTCTCAATTTGTGCTAATTAGCATTTTAAGTATAAAATATATTGCTTTTGGGTATAATTACAAAACAAAAGATTAAATTTTATTATGTTATAAAATTGTTTATGTCTGAGATGAGACGGCTCATTTCTGGACTTTGCACAAGTAAACATACGGTGTAAATAAACATAATAAAATAAAACTCATACCTGCATGATATAAACATGACGAACAATTTGTAAGTATTAATGAGTATTGCTGAACGAGGCGCTCTATGTTTCACATGTTGTATGTGGCAATGTTTAATTGAATCCAAAAATAGATTTCCATTCGTTAATTAAGCAATTTAATATCGAATATATTTATTTATCTCTAGCACGTAATTTTATGGCATAATTTTAAGATCATACCAAACTAATTAATAAAAGATTGCAAGCAATTCTGACTATATAAACTGGAATTCCAATTTATTACTTTATCCAAATTTGCAACATACTTTGTGCTATAATTTCTCCATTGGATTGTTCTAAACACTGCAGAATATTAATTACATATGATTTCATGATTATTTAATAATAAATTAATATTTTTAATATTAAACTGTATGGACAAATGAAGTATTATTTGCCATCTTCATATAACTTTGTTATTATACTAAAAAACACACTTAAAGTTTATACATTTATTATTGTGAGTCGCCAACTTTAATATATTTCGAATAAAGATTAAAGTTTCTTCCATAGGTAGCTGAAAATAATAATAAAATAAATATGTATGTCGTGTATAAGCTATATACCAAAAACAAACCTTTGAGTTTTGATATAATGGGCATTTATAAAATACTCAATCACTTCTCATTATGCAAATATGATGGAGTGGAGAATAAAACAAAAATCGATGACCCTCATTATTAGTAAAAATCCTTTAAATTGGAAATTAAGATGAAGATTCATTCATCAATTTCTCCGAAGGAAAAAAAGAAATCAGTAAATAAATATTTATCTTTCTTCTTATGGCAAAATGTTATTGCTGATCTTTATTTTTTATCTGGAAAACCACCACAATATTTTTCAGAAAAAAACTGTTCAAATAATTAATCAATTGTTGCTATAGTATCACGAATAAGAATTGCAATTTTTATAAAGGTATAAGGGAAGCTTCTATGAAATTCAGTTTTATTGTACCTTACCAAAGCTGGGAATAGACTTCAGGTAAGCTAAAGTTCTATTCTATTGGGTTTTAGGGGCATTTATGTATGCGTAAACTTAAAAATGCCTCTTTCCCTGATGTAGTTCAAATATAGCTGAATAACTTCTTAGTCGGTCAGTTCAATGATTAAATTCCATAATTTTAATAATGTTATGCATTATAAGTATAACAAGATTATTATTCGACTCGCGACGAATAGTGAGACTGCAAAATAGCTAGACTCTGATAACAAGTTTCCATTGATAACCCTCAAAACAGAATGGCCCCTTGACATTTCTGTACCTTTAAATTGAACCGATTCTAATCACTAAGAGTCTGCTGAATATTTCTAAAATATTTATCAATTTAAAACTCGCCCAGACAAAAAAAAATATATATTTACATATAAATGTGTTGACGACCGTTGGCAAGATTTTTTAATTTAAAACTTGACTAGACAGTGGATGATTATTATATTGCAATTATTTGAAATGATTCAGTTTTCTGTGTCAGTAGGTTTTGTAGATAATGTTTGGCGCAACACGTTTTTATTGGAAAAATGCATGCGTTTCTAGACTATATTTAGCTAATCAGGATATTTGGTATATTGCGAAATACAATTGAGATTTTATACTTTCTAATTATATAGGCCTAATGCTACCATAGTAACTTACTGAAATAGCATTGTACATAAATGCAGTTAGCATAATTCATGATTTTAATATAAATATTAAGGCAGAATGCACGTGGTTAATGTTCATCGAAAAAGTTGCCAAACAAGATTCCACAGGTAGGTTAGCAAGCCAGATCGCGTTCACTGCTGTACACGTTCTTTGCGTATTGCATTAATTATAATTTTGCACCTGAACTTGAATTCAATTTAAGCTTTACATTTTTACGCATAAAATCTAATATTGAAAAATTTGGAGTATGTAGCTCGTAAAAATTTAAAATAAAAATCTGGTTTGCAAACAGATCATTGACTTTAAGTTGAATTACCTAATAATTATCTACGTAGAGTCTTTTCGCTTGACCTTCAAAAATTAAATGATAGAAGCAAACGTAGACGAGTAAATTCAAGAGAGGAGATATCTTCATTTCCTCGTGCTCTGATGGAATTAATGGAAATTTGATAAATTAATGCAAATTGTAGCCCATAATATTTAACATCATTCACACGTGTCTTTTTACAAACAGAATGTATATATGAATTTTAGAGAAGTGAAAAATACATGTGTCTTTTGAATCAGCTATACTACTTGTTATCGCAGTAAATAATTTAATCCACTTGAAAATTTCTATTTTTAATTTATCTTACACGTGAATTCACTTTCATCTGCTTCAATAGATTATATTTCAGGTTGGAAATAATATTAATAAGCGAATATTCCATTAAAACTTATTGCACTGGTTGATCTTTTCTAAATTGCGAAAATTACATTAAGTCGCCCTCCTTGAACTGCATTGAGATTGGCATTGTATCAAGGTTAATATTAGCTGGATTTTAAATGTGAAGATCATTTTTCGCTCATAATTATCATAAATTGCATAAAATAGAACTTTATTCGATATAAACAGAACAGGGCCACTAATTTCAATTATTACCGTTTAATGCATTAATTTACGTACACATATGAGAATGAATGTCCTTGCTACATTGTCTGATAAGTCGTTGAATAATGAAGTCACGTGTAAAGAACAACAAAACCGATATTAATTAACTATATACAATTTTTTTTGCATATGATTAATCGTATTTGAACTAATGTTTCTCGCAGATAATATGCTTTTTATAATTGTACAGCTAAAGGTGAAGATTAAAAGCACTTAACTTTTGTTATGTCTGGTACAAGATATCTACCTTCAATAATAAAAACGTGAGCCCTAAGTTATATGCAAATTTTTTTAATTTTTGCATTCGTTTAACAAGAATGAATTTATTAGGCTTTGTGGTTAATAAAAAAAAACCTAAAAAATCGATCTAAATGAACTAAATATAAAACGATTTTACGCTGCATTCATTTTAAAAATTCTACTCTAGTGTATATTGTGTTAAAACGAGTGTATTTTAATTTTGAACAAATTTATTTTTATGTCCAATTAATCCAAAATCAAACTTTTATCGCTGGCTGAAATATCCGAAATTTTAAATTCTCCAATAACGAAGTGTTTTGCAGACTCCAGCATAGTTCCAGCATGCTTTTAAGTATCTACGTTTCGAGTAAATTTCTTTTCCACTGAAAATTAAGAATAGGCTGAAAAAATTAAAAAGACTAATCGAAAAATCTTGCCAAGAAATTTTGTTAACCATATGCTATGCAGCTAAAGGTATTAAATTGGTTGAGCGGTTTATATGAATGCTAATTTGATATGGATGAGATTGTAAATGCAAATTAAACCAGGTGCCTTGTATTCTTTTTTGAAATTTGAAGGTGAATGACATGCAATGTTTTTATGATATCACTCATTATTTTATTTAAACTATATAATAGACTGCAATTAATATTTCAGTCGATATTTCTTTAAGGTCAACTATTACTGGCCAATAGAAGAACTGTTTGACACTTTGACTTTAATATGAAGTTTTCCTTATATGGAATCCAACAAGTAATTTCAAAACTTGCTCCAAATAATCTGATAATAACAAGTAGCTACAATATCTGGAAATTTTAAATATCAGTTCTAGATTGTTTTTAAATATTCACCGCAATAAACTTCATTTCCTAAATATAAAATAGATAGTTATAATCATAAATGAAAATAAATATCATAAAATGAGATAAGAATATATATTTATATGACTTATTGGTAAGTTTCATTTCGTAAATGATGATGACTACGCAGAAATTGTTATCAATATTTTGTATTATATTGCATATGGACAATAACGACAGCAACGACATTTATACAAAAACCACAATAGCAATATTAATTTCATAATCAAATTAATTCATTGGCCTTCATTGAGACTGGTGATTGTATTTCATGATGATTACAACTTATCATTAAAAATATAAACACATATTTGCGTGATTAGGGAGCAATTTTAGTTACAGGGAACCTAAGTTAGTAATGAAGAGAGAAACTTTTGTTCGTTCTTACTGATAAATTTCTAGGTAATTTATGGTAAGTGAGATTACGTAAATAGTGTAGATTTGTAAAATAATGCCAGATTAGTTTGAACTAAAGTAAATTAAAAAAAGTCAGATTAGTTCGTCCACAAGTCATTTATAGATAGGAAAGAAAGATAGATAGGCTTCATACTAAGCATAAATATAACCGGGAACCCAAGGAGGATAATTGATGTATAATCCTCTTTTTGGTTTTTATTTCTATACATAAAATAGAAAAATGTTTTTCAAATTTTCATAAACAAAGTTTTAAAACAAAATAAAAGCATTTAAACAGTTATTTTCAAGAATCTATGATTTCTACACAATTTTTTATTTTGTTCTTTTGTTCTGCATCGTCTCCACAGGGAATTTTGAGTTATATTACGTTATGCTTTTAAATCTCTAATGGTAATTGCATTTGTGTATACGTTTTTTATTTACAGATATATTAAATTTAAATATCGTCAGTATCGTTTGAAAACAAATGAGACTATGCTCGTGAAAACCACATACGGACCAATCCGAGGAGTGAAGCGTTTTTCATGTTGGGATGATCCTTTCTACAGTTTCGAAAAAATTCCTTTTGCTAAACCACCACTTGGAGAATTGCGATTTAAGGTATATTTTTAATATAAATGTAATTTGTATCTAATGCGCACATATATGGTATAATAAACTGTATGAATAAAATAAAGTACTCTTCAATAATTTTGTTAAGGACATATACAAAGATATACTCCAAACTTTAGTGACGCGTAGTACAGGCTTTGACCTTCAAAATATACCACATTTTATAATCCATAGTATTAAGGTCCAGAGAGTATGGCGGCCATTCTGCAGCAGTAATGAGGCTTGGAAAATTTTTGGTGCAACACTGTTGCGCTGTTATTGCTTTATGTGCTGTTGTCTTGTTGAAAAATACATTTTTGGTTGTCGAAGTGTTGTTAAGCCCAAGGAAGTACAACGATCTATTTTGGAGCTCAGAGCCTGTTTGGAGTCGTTAAAGTAATCCTTGTATTAGGAATGGAACAAAATATTGATGGAAGAGGTGTGGCGCGAAGTGAAAAATTTTACGAAGCAATGGAGCTGTACATTAAAAATAAAGGCGGCGATTTTAAATTTAATTAAGTATGTTTACAGATGAAGATTGGTTCATGTTGAAGTCTTATGTTTTGTTTAATTTATTTATAAAATTTTCATAAGCCCAAACGCTAGTCAACGTTATTTTGCTGCACTTTATATTTGCTAAGTTGCAGAATTTATAACCTACATAACTATGGGAGCAGCATGTATTTTACATTGTTTCTACGTTTATTTTTTAATGAATTTGACAACACTCCAATTTTTATCATTAACACTCAAATTAAAATAAATTAACAACTGTTGCGATATAATAATGTGTAATAGTAGTAAATAAATCACACTGAACTGAAAAACTGGATTTGGTTTTTTTCTTTCAGATATTCTCTGAAATGAATGTTAATTAATATTAGCCACCGTATATTCATGCATGTTTATAAATGATATAAAGCCAAATGGATGTTCCTTTTATAAATTAAATAAATTCTGCTTAAAAAAAACAAGCGTGCATTAAAACTGGTTCTAAGTTTTCTCTATCGTTAAATTTATGGGAACAATTTATAAGGCTTTTTTTACAGAAAATTAAAAATTTCAAGATTGATGTTCAGTCGCATGCTTTGTTGGAATAAAGAATAACGACAACACTTTCCGGTTATATCGCGTAAGCATATTGTGCAAAAATTTTGTTATTTAATATTTTTTCTCAACTATGTTGTTTACTTTTCATTTACAAGATAAAAAAAAGTGGACTTATGATTTACTGCTTAAAGGTTTAATTGTGTGTTAATCCATGTCAACATCCTATACGTGAACTTTATTTCTATTACTATTTACGTTAGAACGCAATTATACTCTTTTTTTTATTGAACATTGGGCGTTTTGCAAAAACAAATTTATCAGTCTAGTCATATAGATGGTTTTGAGCGATTACCTTTACCTTTTATAAATAACTTGCTATTCATAAGAAGTTTTTACATTTAATTTATTCTATTCCAGGCCCCTGTCCCACCAGATCCGTGGTCTGAAGTTAAAGATTGTACAGAGGAAGGACCAAATCCACTTCAGACAAATTTGCTACTTGGCAGAATGGAAGGATCAGAAGATTGTCTATATTTAAATGTCTACACAAAGAGTGTACGATTTTTATATACCATTTTTTATTCAGTTGTATTTAAAATATTTTATTTCAATAGTTGCACCCAGCGCGTCCTGTACCAGTTATGGTATGGATTTATGGTGGAGGTTTTGAGACAGGGGGAACTACAAAAGATTTTTATAGCCCTGACTATTTTATGCAGAGAGATATTGTCTTGGTTTCGATCACCTATCGTGTAGGACCTTTTGGTAAGTTTTTGAATTGTTTTTAACTTTTAGCATGTACCTAACAGTTTTATAATACTTTTATAAATTTTTTTATGAGTTTGTTCACGTCTTTACTAATTTCTGTGGCTTTGTAAAAAGCCTGCATGCTTTTCGAGTCTTTCTTATTGTAAAATGTAATATTTATCGACTCGGTCTTATCAGTTTTTGTTTTGAGGAAGTATAATTATAAATGATTTTAACTTCGACAAATTTATTAATTTTTTTTTGTATGATTTACACTTATTGTTACTGTTTGTTTTCTTTTATTTTTGTTTTCTGTGTGTTAAGTTATGTAATTGACGTATTTAAGAGATGATCAGCATAATACTTTTTTGGGGGGACAGTAAATCTAATGTAAATTATACCTGATTTTGTATAACCAGTTTTCTGCAAGTATCAGATTATCTTTTGCAATTGATGATTTTTATAGTTAGAAATAACTACAAATCAAGATTTAGTGAAACTTATCTTTTCAACCCAGAAATGCGTTACTATAAATAGCAGATTTCTGTAATTTCGCTAAAAAGAAATGTGTACTAATGAGTTTCCAAAAAAAAAAAAAAAAAATAATGAAATTCTTTAGGTATGGACATTTTATGGGTTTGAATAAAGTTCTATGAAAATAAGAAGAGAAGCCAAAGCCAAACATGTGAAAGGCAATAGATGAAAAAAATATAAAAAATTTGGAAACATGCTAAGAAGGAACATATGTACATTTTAGGGTATTTTACGGTCCATTCATCAAAAGTTAGCCTATTATTGATTCTAAAAAGAAATATATTGTTTTTTGGGAAATAATAGTGAGACTTCTATGGAAGTGGAACATCTAATTTGTAATATATGTAGTGGTTAGTATAGTATATATGAAACGGTTAAAATATACATATAAAAATAGAGAGAGAGATTAGGAAAATGATGTTAAAAATTTGAGCTTCTAAATAAGTTACAGTTCAATATTATATTTGAAGTGAGAAACAATAATAATTTGCTTCGTTTTTATAGCACACCTATGCACCGCATTTTATAAATTAAATATGTTTCCAAAATTTCTTCTAGATGTGAAACTCTTACGCTTTCTATTCTTCCAAAAAATTAATTGGACTTATGCATGTGCACAGCACGTTTTCGTTTAAAAAGTATTAAGCAGTTGTGTTGCTTTGCATGTTTCCTCTGTCTACCTTTTTTTTCAATCTACAGTGTCGGTTAGTATAAAATTAAAATCTCACCACTCAATATGCAATATAAAAATTCACCATTCAGGTTTTCTAAGCTTGAATGATCCAAGCTTAGACGTCCCTGGAAATGCCGGTCTTAAAGATCAACTCCTTGGACTGAAGTGGGTCCAAGCGAATATTTCAAAATTTGGGGGAGATCCGAACAACATAACACTATTCGGAGAAAGTGCAGGAGCGGCATCAACAAACTACATGATGATTTCAGATCAGGCGAAAGATTTATTTCATAAAGCTGTTCTTATGTCTGGCTCTGCCTTAAGTCCGTGGGCCCTTGTACCTGCTCGTAATTGGGGCTATCGACTAGCTAAAATGGTAGGATATGACGGAGTGAATAATGATGCAAAAGTTTTTTCGTATATCAAAAATGCAAGTGGAAGTGCGTTGATTGCTGGGGAAAATAAACTATTAACGAAAGAAGAACGACATAATCGAATCATTTTCCCGTTCGGGCCAGTCATAGAGCCCTATGTGTCCAACCATTGTATAATTCCTGAGCATCCAAGGCTCTTGCTACGGAAGGCGTGGAGTGAGAAAATGCCAGTCATAATAGGTGGCACTTCGTATGAAGGCCTGATTTTTATGCGAGGTATTTAATAAAATGTTAATTTATGAAAAATCAAACTATTGTGCGACTTGTAGACACAAAGAAGTTACCAAGCTTAGTCAATTCTTTGGGTGGATGTGAGTATTTGGCTCCTTTGGAGCTAAACTATCCTAGAGACAGTCCTGAGTGCAAGGAAATAGGCCGGAAAATTAAAGCTATACACTTCAATGGTTTGGATCCCGATATGAAACGCCTCCATAACTACCTCGACGTGAGTTCACGCTTCATTTATCTATTTAGCAGTATCACGAACAATTATCGCTTTCAGGTATTGTCCTACAAGTATTTCTGGCATCCGATCCAACGTACCATATACTCTCGACTTAAGTATGCCACCGGTCCAAATTATTTATACCGATTCGATGTCGACTCAAAACATTTCAACGTGGTACGCATTATTATGTGCGATCATAAAGTTCGTGGAGCTTGTCATGGGGACGATATAATGTACATGTTCCTCAGTGTGATTTCGCGACGCATAGAAAAGGATACTATGGAGTATAGGGCTATTCAGCAATTGGTCGGAATGCTGACACATTTTGCAGCAACTGGCAATCCAAATTGTCCTGAATTAGGATTAGGCCCACTTTCCTGGGATCCTGTTAAAGCTAATGAAAAGCCATTTAAATGTCTCAATTTGTGCGAAAGAGCAGTTCTCATTCCACTGCCGGAAACTGATAAACTTGCCGTTTGGGATACGTTCTTTCCAGAGGACAAGATTATCTAATGTACCTAGAGTTGTAAAAATTTCAAGGATTTTGTGATATTTGAAATACAGGTGAATCTTATAGCCAGTAGGTCATTTGTCTTGCAATGGTCCATTCTTTCCTCGCGTTTATCGTATTTTAATAAGTTGTGCGCATTTGTTTAGCTTTAGTAGAAGAGTTCAAAGTATATTTATATTTATTGGGATAATTTAGTGAAAGTCTTAAACACAATTATTACTTGGGAATTGTCATTTTGTAAGTATAAATTTATTGTTATAATATTAATAGCTCATAATTTAATAAAAGTAGTTTATAGCATACTACGCTTTTATTTCTTACAACTTCAACAACTTTGTTTCCTGTTACTTATCGCTCATTATCGGCATAGTTTTTTAATGGAAAAATGGGAAAGAGGAGAAGAGGGAAGAGGGAAAGAAGTGTTTAATAACTTTTTCTTTTATTATAATTCATAATAAAATAAAAAAACATGACAATCCTTTTAAAATATAACGCTTTGAAAAAGGTGCTTGATTTCAAATTTTAAAAAATATGGAATGGAATGGAAAACACAAATAAATGTTTTAAAAAACTAAAACATTTCATAAAAACATTTAAGCGAAATGTACGATATTATTTTTCCCTGTAGCAGCGAGGGAATTGTTCTGGACCAGAGTAGTCAAGTCCCTGAGTTATACGACTAGAAGTAAAATTCGATGATTAAGAAAAACTTTAATAACTTAATTAATTTCATCTTCAAAATAAAATAATAACAATCCAGGTAAAACAGAAATTATATAATAAAAAACCGGTTGTGGATAAATTCAGTCAATGAAATAATATAAATAATAAAACTGGGTTTAAATTTAGCTTAAGGTCTCTTCACGGACTGTGATAGAACGTTTTTACCAAAATTAAAGATATTTCCATGCTTTTTTTTTGGTAGTACCGGCGAGAGTTCTTAAACTAAATAAAGTAAAAAACAATCGATTGTTGCATTTATTCATGGATTCAGATGTCTAATACGTGCTAATTGTAAGATATGATTTCCTTAATATGCTTATTTAAAGTATTTTTGTGTTATTTTGTTTCATTGTTTCATTCAATTAGAAAATTTTAAAGAAAAAGTATCTATCCTTTATCGAGCACAAACTGAAAATTGCGGAGAATTCTATACATTGTATGTTTGCACCACCCTGTATGTAATGTGTACATAGGTATATGATTTCAAAGTTATGCTTTAAATGCTTGATGAATGTAGAGGAAAATAAGGAATGCCAGCGATGGTTATATTACTCGTATGTATATAATTTTAAAAAGTCTCAATTATTGTTAATGAAACCTTCATTGCGACTGAAAGATGCATACTCGTACATCTCTGCTTCAATTTTTGTTTAAAAACGAAATTGCTCGCATCAATTGCTTAGTACGAAATTGCACAACTATATCGTAAATAAATATTTACTGCACTAATGTAATATAATGTAATGTATGCATAATAATAAAAAGATGATACTGGTGTATAAGTAATCGTACCCTATATAATTACATACGTATTTTGTAGAAAAATGAAAAACGTTATAATCCACAAACTAAAGAAATAAATATATAAACAAATTAAAAATCAGCAAATATACTATTTTTTGCAATAAGACAGTCTTTACTTTCAGGTTTCTTAAGTTTCAAGGACCCTTCTCTAAATATCCCTGGCAATGCAGGTCTTAAGGACCAATTGCTTGGTTTGAAATGGGTAAAAGAAAATTGTTCATTGTTTGGAGGTGATCCAAACAATATAACTCTTTTCGGGGAGAGTGCAGGAGCTGCTTCTTGCCATTATTTGATGTTGACCGAACGTGCCAAGGGTCTCTTCCATCGAGTCATCTTGATGTCAGGGTCTGTCCTGTCTCCTTGGGCAAGATTGGGCATCGAGAATATGACCCAACGGCTAGCGAAGCACGCCGGATACCTTGGAAATAACAGCGATCAAGACTTATATGATTTTTATAAAACAATAGACGGAGTTAGTTTGCTTTATGCTGAGAGGAAAATAATTAATAAAGAAGAGCGCAAGAATTGCATCTTGCTTCCCATTGCACCTTGTATTGAGCCGTATATCACTGAAGATTGCATAATTCCTGAGGAACCTATGCTTATGATGAGGAAGGCATGGAGCAACGAAATACCAATTATAATTGGGGGTACTACTGATGAGGGATACTTGATGCATCCTTGTGAGTATTTATACAAAACATGATTTGATTAATTATGATTAAGCTTTTCATTATATTTTTAGTTGTAAAGAAAAACCCACAACTGTTAAATGGCGTTGACGATTTTTCATATTTTCTTCCTCTTGAATTGGAAATAGATAGGCATGGTGAAAAAGCGAGAGAGTTAGGATTAAGAATCAAACAAACACATTTTGGAGATAAACCTGTGAACAGAACAACGTTAAAGGAATTTTATGATGTAAGTTAATAAAAATATAGCATTTTTAATTTAAGAGAAGATAAGAAAGCACTACATCTACAATATATCATAAAATTATTATGATTTAATGTTTTACCTAAACAACATTTTCTTTTCAATAAGTTATAAGTTGTTTCAAACAATTACGAACTTAACTTTCGTGAACACATTGACAGCGTGTGATTGCTAGAGCTAATTCCGTGCAAGGCTTTGTGAAGCGTTGGTCCAAGGACTTCCTTGATCCCTACGTTGCCAAATCCCTCTTTGTTACTTTCGACAGGTCTTTCCCTGAATATGTATGCCAAGTGTGGTC
The DNA here is from genome assembly GCA_963969385.1 of Philonicus albiceps. NCBI lineage: Eukaryota > Metazoa > Arthropoda > Insecta > Diptera > Asilidae > Philonicus > Philonicus albiceps. Next base: position 34,212,868 of record OZ017773.1, read on the forward strand.
TCCATTTCAATCCAATAGCATCAATAGGATTGATGCTGTTCAGCATAGGTTCCTTCGCTTCGCTTTACGTGACCCTCCCTGGTCTAACCATCATACCACCATCACCCCCTACGAAAACCGCCTCTTGCTAATCAACTTGTAGCCCCTGTGGAAGGGGCGGGACCTTGCTGATATTACCTTCATTCATCAGCTGTCTATCGGTGAGATTGACTGTCCTTCTTTACTCCGGATTTCCATCTACAGCAATCCTTGTAACCTCCGTCCGGCACTTCTTTTTCGCCCTGCTTATCACCGTACCAACTATGGACTTTCTAAGCCAACTCTCACCCCTTTTTTGATTTCCACCTGTTTTTAATTTATTCTATTATTTAAGTAAACTTATTGTCAGTAGCTTGTATTAAGCGATTAATAAAAAAATAAATAAATAAATAGATAATGGTAAATTATATCTGTATTAATGCCTTATAAGCTTGATAGGCTCTGAATCAAAAAATACTTGAAAATAAAACTACTCTACTTTCGAAGTGGTATATATGTAATCAAAAATCTACGTTGCTAATCAAACTTTATACTAAAAACAATTTAACAGGAATCTTGTTTTGTTTTCAAAAAGAGTATCAAAACAAACTACTGAATATATTAACTTACTATGGGATCTCTGCCTTTTGATTCTACTATAATTAGTCCAGAAGAAAGGATAGTTATAACTAAAATATACTTACCTACAAAATTTTATTAAATTTATTAAATCTAATTCCTGTTTTTCTTTAATCTTAGCTTTATGGACACAAGCTTTTCTGGCATGGTATTCATAGAACGGTCCTCTCGCGTATGCAGTTTGCTTCAGCTCCCACATACCTCTACAGGTTTGATTGTGACTCGCCAACATTTAATCACATGAGAAATTTCTGGTGCGGATCGCATATGCGTGGAACATGCCATGCCGATGATTTATCTTACATCTTTTACAATGCTATTTCCGAAGACCTTTCCAAAGACAGTATGGAGTACAAAGTAATTCAGATGATGATGACGATACTGGAGAATTTTGCAAATACTGGTGATCCAAATGATAGTTCAATTGGTGTAACTTGGCCAGCCGTTAAAAAAGATGAGAAACCGATAAAATGTTTAAATATTTCTGAAAAGAATGAGGTTATTGAACTTCCTTATGAACAAAAATTAGAAGCCTGGGACAGTTTATATCCTTCAGGTAAACTTATATAAAAAGTTTCAATGTTTATTCATTTTGAAATATGTAAAAAGTATTTTTTATAAAACATAATAGATGGAATTTTAGAAAATAAGTGTTTTATTTTCACTTTATTCACTGAATAAAATATACATGTACATTTTTAGAATTTATCGTGTTTTACATGTGGATTAATCTACGTTACTATTATTTTATTGAAATTATTATGTGTAATAAATGTGTAAATTAAGCCTGTGACATATTAAACATACTGGCAGAAGTAGGATTATTATTAAAAGTATAGTAGAACATTTTTGACATTTTTAAAAAAAAATTATTGAATTATTATTATAGTGAATTATTTTGCATCTGCTGGTTTTTATTTTCTTTAAGAAATTTTAGAGGTTCATATGAAAATATAATTCTAAATAGTAAGCATATCTGAAGTAGTTCCAGAGGCCAGCAAAACATTCTCTGGTGTTGTTGGAGCACCGAGACTAAGCCATTCTGTAATGCCAGCATCTTTTCTTGCTGAGATTAATGCATACCTTAGTGCGAAAATAGCCACGATCGACATACAAACAGCAGGTTCTCCGGTTGCTGCAAATGAAAAGATTGTTTACCAACCTTACAAGATCAAAATATTTCGTACCTTTGGATCTAAGCACACTGACTAGATTTGGACTATTTCTCAAGAATTTGATTCTGAAATCAATCGGAATGTCCTTAGCGCCTGGCGGTTTGTAGTTCCATGAACGATTAGTAAGGAGTTTTCCATCAGATTCGTCGTAAACCAAATTCTCAGTTAACCAGTATCCCAATCCCATTACAAAGGCACCTTCCACCTGGCCAACATCAATTTGTGGACTGATGCTTTCTCCAGTATCTTCTAAAATGTCGACTCTGCTTAATTGGTACTGTCCAGTCAGTATGTCTACTTCAATTTCAGCACAACTTAGTCCCCATATTGTATACGGTTGCAAATCAGTCTTCTTGTATTGATATGTTGCACTCAGCTCTATAAACTGATTGTGGCATGCCTCTGTTATTTCATTCCATTTAGCCTCTACCATTTTGTCTCGAACTGGTTTCATGCGTTCGACGAGTATCTCGCAAGCTTTCAAAGTCGCCTATTAAAAAATACATTATTGCAAATTAACATTTTTTAAGATATGATTTTATATAATGGCGCAAGGGTAGACAATGGGATATTAAAACTTTGAATTATAAGGGAAAATCGAAAACCTTTTCATTTTAAAGAATGCATATATAAGGAGAAATAGCGATTGAATAGCAATTAATTTTAAGAATGTTGCAGAAGAGGCAGTCATAACAAAATTCCAGATTAGTAAGGCTTTTACAAAGTTAAATTTCTGCGGCAGATTGTTTGAGGTAAAGCTATTATAGCATAAGTAAAGCATTTATTGTAAATTTAATGCTATAGTTGATTAGTTTTGAGTAATTCTATAAAACTTATGGTAGTTCGATATCTTAATAGTTTGTTTTTCATTGTGTAAAATTGTAAAGCATGAGCCGTTTGAGTATAATGCCAACTATTTTTAGCTTCTATGGGATGGTAACAAGTTATATCTTTGATATTTAAATGGGTTTTTTGTTTTATAATAGGAGAGCTTTATATTTTAGTCGACTATCGTTGCTGATGGTACATGAAGAAAAAGTAAGACTTTAACGACTGTAAAGAAAGCTTAAAATAGCTTACAATGTTTACTAACAAGAATAGAGTAGGCAGGAATCGTAAAAAATAAACTCTCTGTGGAGAGAGAGAGTAGAAAATAATCATAGGCAGAAAACATGGAGTGCATATTTCCGCCTTTCTTCTCTTATCACTTATTATTATACGATATTTTAACTGATTTAATACTTACAAATGAGACTGCTTCACTGGTTATACTGCCACCAGTTCCCATTGAGTTTGGCACAACGTAATTTACAGATGGTTTGATTTTAATGTACTCCATCGGAATTTGCAATGTATGGGCAGCCACTTGACTAATTTTTGTGTTTATACCTTGACCACATTCGACACCTCCATGAGTTATAGCCACAGTGCCGTCTGTATGGAAGATAGAAACAATTACAGGAATTGATCCATAGAAAGATTGTCCATATTGCATTGGAACAACAGCTATGCCCCGTTTTTTCCATCGATTTTTCGTATTAAATTCATCAATTTCAGCTTTTCTTTTCTGAAAGTCGATTGATTCTAAAAATTCCGGCATTAAATGTCTTATTTTATTATCTTCAGCAATATTTGCCATTCGAACATCGATTGGATCCAATCCAGTCTCATAGGCGATGTGTTCCATAATTGTTTCAATTGAAGCTATACCCTCTGTAGTTCCAGGGGCTCGGCACCATGTGTTACTTGCACTGTCCGTAACACAAATTTTTCCTGTAAAATTGAATGTATCACTAACATAACAATTTTTAAAAAATTCCTTTGCGGCATAAATTGGATCTTCGTTGATTGAGCAGCCATAATCTTCGCGGAAGATATTTTTCATTTTTTGTATTTTCCCATTTTCATTCACATGAACTTCATAGTCGCTGATTACGCCGTTTCGTTTCCCCACTGTTTCCATATTTGATTCGATACTCAAAACAAAACGAATCGGACGATTTGTTCGTTGACATGCAATTGCACTTGCGCAAGCAACTTGTGTAGGTCGGGTAATTTTTGCTCCATATCCTCCACCTAAGCGGCGCATGTGGACATTTATGCTGTTGATTGAATAGTTGGACAAAAGTAAATTCTTTCAAATCAAAAATTTATAATTTTTAACTAACTAACCAATTTTCTGGTATTTTTGTACATTGAGATATGGCAACTTGTACAAAATCGACATATTGGGTGGATGAATAAACTTCAAGACCGTCTTCGCATGGAATGCAGACACATGTTTGTGGTTCCATTGTAAAATGATATTGACCCCCCATCTCAAAATGTCCTTTAATTGTCTTTTTCGTATTTTGACCTTTAAATATTAATTTGATTATTGATGATTGCCATTTAGTACCAACAAATTTTCGATGTACGTTTCCCAAGTAACCCCATATAAAAATTAGACTAATGCAATAAAAAAATAAAAATAACATACCTTCACATGTTGCAAAAAGATTAGCGTGAGTATCTCGAAACCTTTCCATTACGTTTTTGTCGTAAGCAGCTTTAATTGTTGGTATAACCGGTTTTTCTTAAATAGAACAACTTAATGCTATAAATATTCTTTTAATAATAAAATAACTAGCTAACCTCCCGACTCGTACTCAACTTTCACCATGGATGTTGCACTATAAGCCAATTCATGGGTATCCGCCAGAATTATACCTACTGGTTGCCCATAGAACTTTGGTGTATCACTAACAAAAATCTCTTCATCTTCATGTATAAATAATATATGCGGTGTAAAATTATTTCTTCCAGGTATATCTTTTGCTGAGAAAAAATATCGTACACCTGGCACATTAAGAGCCTCTGTGGGATCAATTTTTACAATTTTATAAGTACTTTTAGCAGGAACAAATGCAGCCCATAATTCTCCAGGCAAATGAGGTATATCATTAACATACTGCGCTTCTCCAGAACACTGTATAACAGCTTCGACCTTTTGAACAGGCTGGGTCATTGGCCATTTGTCCTTGTTGGTTTCAAAGCTTTGAATACCTGAACTAAGAGGTCTTTCCAAAATGTCTCCACCTGTTCTAATCTGGGGTTTAAGTTGATTTGAAGGACATGTTGAAAGGATGAATTTGTAGAACAGTGATATTGCCAAATTTCTACGAAAGTCTGGGCTGGCATCAGGTGGATTATAATTCGGTTGTATTTCTTCAAATAGTGTTTTAATAGCTTCTTGTAATATTTCAGAAGAATAAGGGTTCTTTTTTAATAGGAAATTTTCAGTTCTAGATGCATTTAAAAATTTGGGGTTGATTCCACCAAAGCAAAGGTTACAGGAAACAATTTTATTTTGATCAAACTCGACCAGAAATGCTGCGTTCACATAGGCATGGGAGTTTTGTGCTCTTGGCATTATTTTGTAAGATTTGAATTTATATCGTGCCGGATCTAATGGCTTTAGTTCTATATTTAAAATTATCTTCTTATCCATATCTTCGGCAAGATATTCCTCAACGCTTACATATTTCGTATTATTTTTGAAAGTTACTAAAATAATTGTACAGTTTAGAAATACTTTTGAAGTAAAAGAAATGGTTTTTACCTAAAGATATTTTAGCATTTACTGCTTGTAATAATAAAAGCAAATCTGAAGGAAACTCGTGATGTTTATGTTTGATAGACAAGTTTCCAGCCAAGGTACCGGCCTAAAAAAGCAAAAAATGAAAGGGTATCAATATTTTTGGGGAAAAAGAAATTCTTATTTTCTACTAACATTTCTTACTGGAACATTTGCAATTAGGTCGATATGCTTTCGAATATCCTTGCAAAACCAAAATGTAGATATTTGTTCAGCTTTAGCCAAAATGACCATTGTTTCAGTCAAATTGATATTACCGCCCAGAACAATTGCATTTTGCGTTACAGAATATCGGTGGAGCTCTTCAATGCAATTTACATTGATAAAAATTTCGACACCTGGATCTCTTCTGTAAACCCCATGTGCTGTATTTCCGGCAATTAATATGTACTTTTTACTATCAAGTTTTGTCATAATATCGAATAAATCGTTTAAATTCTGGGGTTTGTGCCACTCTCTTTCGTCGTTGAAAATCAATTCATTTTTTGATAGTCCATTACATCTACCAAGACAAGAATTCCCAGTTTTTGGGCATGTTTTCGGTAAATCCTCAATATCACTGCACAGCTGTTTGTATTTTGGATCTGCATCAATAGCCATTGATTTGAAGGCATCCAAAATTGGTCGATATCCTGTACATCGGCAGATATTCCCACCAAAAGAGTTTTCAATTTCCTCCATTGTAACGATTCCATCTTTACACTTTAATAAGCTGTACATGTTCATAACAATCCCTGGGGAACAGTAGCCGCATTGAGTACCATGGAATTCAGCAAGACGTTTTTGGACTGTATGATATCCAAGTTCTTTGTTTCCAATACCTTCGACCGTGGTTATTTCCATGCCATCGCAAGAGTAGACAGGCGTTAGACACTGTTTTTGAATAATTTTGAAAAATAAAGGTATCTTATTCTATTTGTATAAATTTATTACGGAGTTTATAGCACCCGTTTGAAGTGATTTGGTGAACGGATTTATCCAGCTGGCATTTACTATGCAAGCACCACATCCTCCTTCTAAGCACATAAATTTTGTACCTGGCAAATTGGCATAATTGCGAATGAAGCTGTTTAAAGTTGTGTCGATTGGAACGACATCAGGACGGACTAGATAAATGGTAGAAAATTCAAGTAGCTTATTAATTTTGTTAACAATGACAATGTAAATGAAAATAGCAAAAATTTATATAGTATTGTATAACATTCGGCGACCCATATGCACGCGCATTCAATCCTTAAGAGTTTAAACCTATTTTTATTTTTCTGAAAGTTTGTTTTTCAAATTGAAATTGGACAAAATTTTTTTAAAAAAATCTTTCGCTTATAAAAATTGACAATTTAACTAAAATTTAATGATAACAAAAACATTCTAAACATGTTTTGGGGTAAGTTTTATAGATTTGTAATTCGAATTGTTTCTTCCGGTAACTTAAATACGAATTGCTCAAATAAGTGCATTGTTCAATAGAAAAAAGGATTGAATTTCAGCGTCTTAAAGATGACGGTTACTCTCTCCGGTAAATATCGAAAATTGTTCACTGCTTCTTGGATATGATCCCAAATGCTCTAGAGGATAAGAGTAATAAGGAAAATCGTTGACCGCCACGGAAAACGAACCCAGCATTGGATCGAAGAATTGTGAGAGCGTAAAAAAAAACTATTTACTATAAACTTTATATTTAAATTATATATTTACTATAAACTTTTAAATATGATCTTGAAAGAAACAAAAGCTCATTTAAGCGCAAGGACAATTCATAGAAGATTACTGCAGGCTAACTTACCCGTACCATCACCTGAAAGGTATCTTTTCTCTCTAAAAAAAAATATTTAGGTTGAAGTGGAGAAGATGGAAAGACAAAATAGTACAACATCCTCTGGAGTGACGAGTGTAAGTTTAATATCTTTGGATCGGACAGAAGGGAGTATGTGAGGTGTCCCCTGACAAAGCCTTTGATCCTCGGTACACTAAAAAGACCATTAAACATTGAGGAGGTAATATTATGGTATGAGCTTAATTGTCATGGCATGGAGTACATATACATTTGATTAATGGTGTTATGACTAAAGAGATACGGGTATACTTAAACATCTTGGAGAATGTAACCTTTTGCTGAAGGGAATTTAATGGTAATTTCAACAAGATAATGACCCGAAGCATACTGCAAACATAGTAAAATACTGGATACAGCGCAAACAAATTTCAGTTCTCGATTGGCCAGCACAGTCCCCCCACATCAATCCGATTAAAAAATGTATGGAAGCAAATAAAAGATAAGGTTTATCAACATAAACGTTCAACTAAAGCCGAATTGTGGGCCACAGTTAAGAGGGAGTGGGAGCTAATACCAAAACAAAATTCTAAACCTAAGTAGACTCGATGCCGACTCGCTGTAAGGAAATAATTAAAAACAATGTTCATGCAATAAATTATTAATGTATTAACTATAACAAAAATTAAAAAGGAAAATATATTTTTGCAAGGAATTATAGTTTTTAATATTTTCAAATTCTGTATTTATTTTTTTGTCTACCTTGAAATAAGGATAATTTAATAATATCAATTTGAATTGAGTATCTTTTTCACGTAGAATGGTTCTTTCGTTATGAATACGTGTTTGTGTTATTTTGTTTCAGGCTAATTTACTTTAACGACTTAATAATTACCTAATTAATTAGCTCGCTTTTCTGTTTCCTTGTCTATTATTTTAAATATCGTATTTGAAGATTGTAAACTAAAGGTAATAATACGACATTATGACTAATCTCACTACGCCTACTACAAAAATACCAGTTTTTCTTTTTAATAATAAGCTATAATTATTATTTTTTAAGGGAATAAAAGCATTCTCTCAGTGCGTTACTCGTTACGAAAGGTTTCCATTATATTATTAATTTACTTAATACATTTTTGCTCTTGCTTTCATAGGCTGCAGACAAAGTTATACTGGAATCTACAGACTTTAATTGAAAGAAAGAAAATAAATATAAAGAAATGATAATCGTGACTATTAAAGCTGCAAATTTTTTGTATTACTTAAAATAAAGTCTGATGTTACAATTTGTTTTGAATAAACTGTTTTTTTTTATTAATTTTTATGAATTATATTAAGCTGCGGAAAAATACAAAACAGTATTCCATTTTTCTAATTTATTATGATACAAATATTTGTGTTAAATGTTTAAATTAGGAGAAATAGCCGTTCTAATTTGATTTGAATTTGAGGCTAAATGCTATTTGACTAGAGTAGTAAAGTGGAATTATGATCTTAATTATTTTCATATCTACAAATCAATATTTGGTGAAATGCAATAAAGAAACTCTTTACACTTATTTGTTTATTTAATCAATTTTAAGTAATTACCTTCATAAAGTTGATCATTAATGTGGAATACGCTTTTATATCTGGAAAAAAAGTCATCGTTATTTCACATGAAACTATAAAATGCAATTTGTTAACATGCAAAAGAGACGTTATTTAGAGTTCAACAAATGTAGCAGTTTTAATGTTTTATTTAACTTTTATAAACATTTTATTATGTAGATTACCAGGTTTTGAAAAATACCTTTTCAAAGGTGATCTGATTATTTTTTAAACATCTTTGAATATTTTTGTGAAGGCGAGAATATTTAACAAAGGTCAACGAATATATCTAGGCTATTTGAACTAAAACTGTTTTTCTCAAAATGGTCTTATCAATATTTCTGGCTTTGGAAGATAAACATTTCATATGGCTTTTACTTTTACTGTTCTCAAACTGTTTTAATTTGTTTTAATTTATGTTTATACATGCATTAAGAGGAGTATATATGCCAACTTATTTGCACTATAATTTCCCCTTAAAAGCATTAAGTAATTTATTATGTTACTTACCGATTGTGTCCATTAGCACCATTGAGGCGATCGCCTGCCCCGTTTGTTACTACTTCTGACGCCATTCTATCATTAGTTGTAATTTAAACGAATTTCTAGACAAGCACTTCGTAATATCGCAAAATTAATAACTAATAATTCCGATTATATCCTGTAACAAAATTACTCTAAATCGTTTGACAGAGAAAATGCGACTGAAAACGTCTCTAATTTTCAAGTACAAGGCTCCGTAGAGCTGGGCTTTTATCAGCAACAAGACGTGTGAAGCTTGATTATTTAACAATTTTGAAGAATGCACAATTCTCTTAAAGTTTACTCTTTACAAACAAACAGAAATTGAGAGAGAGAACAAATTAAATTTGTTTTGATTTGAATTATGCCGACTCATCTTCATTCAGATGGATTGGTGCGGTTTTTTTTTTTTTGATTTATCTATTGAGTATATAGTAGAATGTGACGGTAATGATCTATTTTATGATTTTTATAAATTGATGATTACAATAAAATACATTTATATGTTTTATAGTAATGAAAACGGTAGAGATAGATAATTCTAGCAAATAATTGTTTGCTAAACTCTCTATAAACACTGAAAAGTTTATATATGTAATATTAAAAATCGGGAACCATATTTGTAATTGAAGCGTAATTTGGGAAAAATTCATATAATAAAATGTCTACATTTTCCTGTTTTTTTTCAAGAAAGTAGGTACACATTAGACAAAGAAGTATTTTATATAAAAGTTTATTAATTTCTTTAAAAATTAGCTACATCCTGCTCCTTTTGGAACTAGGAGCAGGTCACTTGGAACTATCGAATAAGAATATTTGAATATTTGATTATCAGTTCAAAGAGTATTTTATTAAATTTTCGCAAAAGTGTTTGCCCTTGTTTTTTCCGGACAAAATACATCAAACAAAAGCATCAAATTTAATACAATTAAGGATGCTATTAAATTTTATATATTTTTTGATTGAATCGTACATTTCTGCAGTTTCTTTTTATTTCTGCTATATAAAATAACAAAAATTGTTTCTAGAACATTTAATAAATACAGTAACATTACAACATCAATGTTATTAGATCTGTAAGAACTTTAAGAGAACATTCAAACATTATCAAGCAATTAAAAAATATTTTACAAATTTTCCTTAATAATTGGGAACTGAATATTTCGCAAAATAGAAGGAATTTAATGAAAGTTTCGGTGTTTTAGTGTTAGAGGTGACTAAATTATATCCTTACACAACTCTTCTGAGAAATAATGCATGATTTGTATTTGTTCTGTAGCATTTTATTGCAATTAGTCAACCCTATATTTATCGATGAGTACAATGTTTTCAAATATTAGTTAGTTAATTTCATTGTACCAAGTTTCTTTCGCATTTTTTTTTTTTGAGATCGACCAATGATTAAGGGCGACTCTTTGTTCGAAAGTAGCGCAAACGTTCTCAGTGGGATTGTCAACCGGGCTGTTTGCAGGCTAAGGCAAAGAATTTATTCCCAGTTCCTTTTTTGTAGTTTCGATAGAAGAGATACCAATAATTTTATATGATCTTTTCGTAAATACTCACAGATTTAGCACAATAGCAAGAAGCTGAATCATTTTGAGAGCGGGAACAGTACAGTCTAATATTATTTTTTTTTTGTATTTCTTTGCGTTCACACACCCCTCCAGGATTATTAAGAGGCGAACACCAACCGGACTAATGCATCCCCAAACTATTATGGGTTAAAGTTTTACGGTTGATATGATTTATTCATTTCTATAACGTTTACCTTTTCGACGGCGAGCTCTGGCAGCTCCATCTGAACCCTTTAAGTTTAATTTGGATTCGTTGGAGAATATGAATTTTCTCTAATCGGAATCAAATTATTTAAAATAAAATTGACTTCGAAATCTTTGGAACTATTCTTAATTTATTTATATTAATAAATAGTGCAGTATGGGGAGATCTTAGTACTTAGTCTGCAGCGTGATTTCTGGTTTAAGGTTCAATGCGAATTATAATTGTTCAGTTATATAATTGAAAAATATGAAAACTAATTTGTGAGTGTAAATGCAATTTACAAAATAACCATATGTTGATATTATATTTATGTATATATCCTTTATCCTCTATCTTCGACCTGATATGACGGTCGCAATTTTTAGACTTGAGGAGCATATTTCAAAAAAGGGATTGAAAATTTCAGGGGTCTGTAGGCATTTGGAAAAAATTCATAGATAATTGAAATATAAAAAATATAATAAAGTTTATTAGAAATTCCATTTTGACAATGTTCATGATAAAGTGAACATTTTAGCATTCGACCCTGAATTTAGTACAATATTTTCTGGTGTTGTAGGAGCCCCAAGATCGTACCATTTGTCTTGGACACCAGCATCTTTACGTGCTGAGTCTATAGCATGTCTCACAGCAAAAAGCACAGAAATTGCTAGGCAAATTGGAGGCTCTCCACTAGCTGAAATTGATAAAAAAAATATGTCGAATAAAACTTCTTATAAATGTCAGAGTAAAGTAAAATATACCTTTTGACCTCATGACCCCTGCAGGATTTGGACTCTTTTGAATCAAATCGATCCTAAAATCGACAGGTATATCCTTCGCTCCGGGGGGCTTATAATTCCAGGTCCTTGTAGTGAGCAGCTCTCCATTTTGACGATTATAAACAAGCATTTCAGTAAGCCAATATCCAATTCCCATTACAAAAGCGCCTTCAATTTGGCCAATATCAATTAAAGGACTCATACTTTCGCCAGTATCTTCAAGGATATCAACTCGCTGGATGATAAGATTTCCGGTGAGTATATCGACCTCAACTTCAGTAAAAGCAACGCCCCATACATCATACACTTTGATTTCTCCTGCTCTGACTGAGTTGTTTGCTACTAAATTAATATTCTCGTTATATGCCTTTGTTATAATATCGGCCCATGGCGCATCTTTGTTATTGTCCTTTATTGGCTTTAGTCTTCCTAGGAGTTCTTCACATGCTTTTCGAACGGCCTTCAAAAATAGCATGTATAATTTAATTTTATTACTTCATATTTTGTATGCAAACTAAAAAATTATAACGTACAAAATTTGATTGTTTCCTTGAAAAAATTCTAACAAGTTTATCATTTAATTATCATTTTTCGATCAATATACATTTTAAAAATTGGAAGTACCTATGTATTTTCGGTTGCAGTCTTATAATGTACAGAAACTGTTTATAGGAAAAACTACTTGTTCGGTAACACATCGAGTACCCTACATTTGGTACCCATTTACAACAAAACGATCAAATATTTTAAGTCCACAAGATTGTAATCAAATAAAGAAAATAGGGAGTTAATTTTACAGGTATCTTTCAAAAACATATCTCTCTAAATTTAAGGATTTTTTTTACACTTAACATTTTGAAAAGTAAAATTTTATATAAGTCCCTAAAATAAGCAAATTAAAAGAAAATTGTACATTACATACTCCAAATTGTCATTTAGGAAGACTAATTCGTATTTGTCACCACTTATTATGCTGAAGAAGAAAGTTAATCAGTTGATCTTGTTGAAAATTTTATAATACAAAGAAGGAAACATCTTTAACAGATGATATTTAACCATTTAATATTTAAGCTTTTCAGTCTTAATAAAAAATATAGAACTTTATTTAATTCATATTTTATAAACATGGGATAAGTATCGGCACTTCTTGGCATCGATTAATTTAAAAATATTTTAAACATTAAGCTTAACAATTTGAGAATAAGATGTGAAGATAAATATCGGTCAATTGCAAGTAGATATCGGGCGCAGTCCGCAAGGATTTCCTACTTAATAGAGTTTTACTGACTGCACAGCTTTTATTGATTTATTAGCAGGTAAATAGCTCTACCTCCTGTTAAATAATGAGAAAAAGTATCGAGTAAAGAAGTACGTAATATCAATAATTTGTTCATGTCTTCAGCGATGAGCAATAACCGAAATAAGTAGTACAATATTTTTAGCAACTGGTCATTGGGAATGATTTTAATAATAAGAAATGTTTGATTAAGTTTACTTACAAAACAAACGCTTTCACTCGCCACTCCTCCACCGCTTACAATTGAATTTGCTGCAATAAAACTATCACTGGGCTCGATCTTGATCATTTCGAGAGGAATGCCCAAGGTAAATGCAGCAACTTGTACAACCTTGGTGTTAATACCCTGACCCATTTCAATTCCACCGTGGCTGATACCAACAGTTCCGTCACCGTGATAGATGGAAACCAGTACCGGGAACACTCCGAAGTATTCGATAGGGCACTGCATTACAGCAACTCCCAGTCCCTTCTTCTTCCATCGATTCAACTTGTTGAACTTTTCAATTTCAGCCGTTCGGCCCTTATAGTCAACCTTTTGCGCATATTCAGACAGAAGCTTCTTCATTTTATTGTCAGCAGCAATGTTAGCGAGTCGAATTTCAACCGGGTCCTTGTCGAGTTCCTTGGCTATGTGTTCCATTATATTTTCAATCATAGCAATACCTTCTACAGAGCCAGGCGCACGACACCAAGTGTGGCTGGGGGCGTCTGTAGTCACTTCCTTGCCATCTATTTTCCAATTATCGTCCACTATATAGCAATTTTTGAAGCAGTGTATCGTAAGAACTTGCAAAGGGCTTTCGTTGCGGGTGCATCCAGTATCTTCGAAGAAATCATTGATCATTTTCGTTATTTTGCCATTATCCTTGAACTCAACGGAGTAATCATTGCGGCACGCAAATCTTTTTCCCAAAGAACTCATCATTGATTCAATGGTTTGTACAAAGCGAATAGGTCTGTTCAAAGATTTGCAGGCCAGTGCAGCCGCACAAGCTATTTGGCAGTTTCTAGATATTTTAGCTCCATACCCTCCGCCAACCCTGCGAACCTGGACATGAATGCTGTTACTCTTCATCTTCAACGATTCTGCGATTGCTCCTTGAGTTAAGTCCATCCACTGTGCGGCGCAGTATACATCCATGCCGTCTTCTACTGGAACGCAAACAGTCGTTTGCGGCTCCATTGTAAAGTGGTATTGGCTACCAATGTCGAAGCTACCAGAAACTTTTTTCGAACCAGCCACAGTGGTTGCTTGAGTTTTCGTACCCTCAGCTGCTGCATTGTGTATTCTACTAGTAGCTTTATGCTGGAATATGTCAGCTAACGTTACCAGAACAGGTCCCTCAATGTTTTCGTACATGACCTTGACCTTTCGAGCAGCAAATTCTGCCAATTTTGTGTTTTCAGCCACAATAATGCCTAAAGGTTGATTATAATACTTAATTGTATTTGAAGCAAAAATTTCCTCTAGTTCGCCGTATCCGAAATTCTTCATTGATACAAAATTGTTTTGACCAGGTATATCTTTAGCAGAGAAGAATGCAACTACTCCAGGAATTTTAAGGGCTTCAGAAGGATCGATTTTAGCGATCTTTGCGTTGACTTTAGTTGCATGAACAAATGCTACCCAAAGTTCGTAGGGAAGATTCGGGTAGTCGTTCGCATATTTCGCCTCTCCCGAGCATTGGACCAAACCTTCTATTTTAGGAATGGGTTTTGTTAGCGGATATTTGTCTTCGTGCACCTCAAACGTTTGTTTTCCTCTAGATACCTCCCTTTTTAGAATTTTACCTCCACTTATTTTTTCTGATTTTACTCTCTGTTCTGGTGCAAAGCCCAGCAGGCATTTGTAAAACAGTCCAGCGGCTAAAAGTTTTCGATATTCTGGAGATGCATCTGGTAGCTCCCAGTCTGGTTTCAATTCGGAGGTTAAAGTTGACATGGCTTCTTGGATTGTTTTATCATCAAAAAGATCCTTTCCTGCAATAACTTTTTCGGTGGCGGTTGCATGAATAAAATCTGGATTTATTCCGCCGAAGCATATCCTAGCAGATTCTACCTTTCCGTAGGGACCCATTTTAAGTTGGAATGCAGCATTTACATACGCATGAGCGTTCTGAGCACGAGGCATAATCTGAAATGCGTAAAAGTTTAAGAAAACTTTTAATTTTAAAAATTCCTTTTGTACAAACCTTGTAAGAGTTATATAAAAAATCTTTTGGGGGATATTTGTTGAGAATGAAAGATTTTATAATTTTCTTATTCATATCCATTCCAATGTACTCTTGCAGAGAGACAGTACTCGATTTTGTTGAGCTGGACATTACTACCACTTTTGCATTAGCTGCTTCGAAAGTTATAAAAATGTCTGAAGGAAATTCCTTGTGCTGATTCTTCATTGATAAATTTCCGGCTAGTGTTCCCATCTGCAAATAAAGTTATTTAAAAATAAATAAAGTTTAGTATCTTAGACTCTACCTTCTACGTATAGTATAGTAGTTGGTTGCACAACACATTGTCAGATTATCTCAAGCGCACAAAATTAGATATACATTCAAAATAAACAAAAGTCTAGGGTGGATTTTAAACTAAATGCTTTCATACTTACCGGTTTTTTCTGGAACAATTTAAAACGCATTAGCCGGGAAATCGGATGAAGTCGAATTAAATGTAAAAATACCACCTTCCCTATGCCAGTCAATATGTTGGACTTCAAACATTTGCGACGTAATAATTACATAGTATCACCGAGATGAACAATGAAGCTCACAACTAGCCACGAACATCAATTGTGAGAAAATTAGACACAATTCAACATTTCATGCGCTTTGATCATTAAGTAAATATTTTTTAGATGTTATCTAGCATGATGTAATATTTCTAGAATATATTTTGATCATTGCTGGATTGCGATTATTGGATAGTTGCCATCCAGGCAAATGTTTATAACTATAAAGTTTCAGCTAATTGCTAAGACTGTCGGTGAATTTTTGTTTTAAGGGACATTGTAATTTCGTTTTATCATTATACATAAATGCAAATATCTCAAAATCTCTAAAAAGATCAATGACATTCTGTTACGTATTACTTTAACCACTTTCACTTCTATATGCAATTATGTAATTAAAATATAATAAACATAAAACGAATGAATCGCACGAACGAATGAATGCTAGTTACATTAGACAAAAGTCATATTGAACACATCATAGTGAAATACCTAGGTATTCTTAATATTGAGTACTAATCGCGTAAATCGTTGTACAGTTCTCCTATTAATTTTCTTTTCTAGCTTAAAACTACGTGAAGTGAAATTGTTTCCAAGTAGGCGTCCGTGATTTACGAACTTTTGTAATTGCACCTACCTGTCAGTAAAGATAATTAATGTAACTGAAGTACGTTCTATTGCTGTTGAATAACAAGTATGTAGTGCCTTTTTAATTTATAATCGATTCACTCGAAACCAAACGTCCATGCGATTTGTATGCAAATGATTAAATGTAATTAGATTTCTATTAGATTTATTTTATTTATTTTATATCTTTTTAATTAAGCTTCGAATAAATATGAATAAGATATTAACAAAAGTTTATGCCTAATTTATATTTTCGTCTTTGTAAATTCCCGAATATGAATTTTTCAGAAAAAATTTTAATTTTATCTGTTATACCTCAAAGTTGTTTGTGTAGAGTAGTGCAAACATGGTGTTAATGGGTTAATAGAAAATTTCATTAAAATTTTGAGTTTTTTGTAACTTTGAAACTTTGTTTAGAGAAATTGGTACAATGTATTTTATTCAGAGTATTGTCCATCTTTAGCTACGACTTTTCCCCGTCTTTCAGGCAGCATAAGGATTTCGCGTCGAAAAAATCCTCGGCCTTTTGAGATGCGGTTTGAGGACATCCCATTTAAGAGCCTTCAAAGTTTTCTCTTGCAACATGTAGCCGAGCCTCGGCTTGAGTTCTTGAGGAAGCCAATTTTCTTGTTCTTGTATCATACCCATGGCCTATAGAAGGTTTGAAATTACTTGTTGAGTCACTCCCAAGGTTTTAGCGAGCTCCTTTTAAGTTTGCCACTCTTGGTCCAATAACGACTCCAACTCAGAGACTTCGATTCAATTAAATGCTAGTTAGCCATCTTTTCTAAATCCCTTAAAATTCATGGATTTTAAATTTATTTCAAAAAGGCTTTTCTTATGATAACAAAATAGATAACATATGTTGGTAGCTAATTTTAAAAATTATGCAAAAAACGATTGACAAATACAATGCTGCTGGAAATCATCAACTATCGGTTTTAGAAATTAGAACTCCAAAAAAAAAAAAATTTTCAGTGGCTCTAATTGTTCTTTTTTTAATTTTATATTTGATGTGTTTACATATTTGGAGTATTCACTATTTGCTATTGCGTCATTGTAAATTGTGTAAACAGATCGATTAAATTAGAAACAAATTTAAGAATATATGGTAAGCATTTTACATTTGCTGTTTGCTTTTATCGGAGATGGCAATTAAGTAATAGGTAATGAATTAAGATATTGTATTATATTATTATCATCAAAATGGTAATAAATTAAGATGATATATTACTAAAACAAGCAGAAATTAATGCTTGGCTTGAAACCGCAATGTAATAAAAGTTAATATGTTAGGTATATTTAACATATTTTTGCAACGTGGGTAAACAAATATTGTTGTAAAAACTACAGGTTTTATTAAATTATAAGCTCCAAAAATAACTTTTAAAAAAAGTAAGAAAAAAAATTTACTCATATCCTTTATTCTGTATGTATATAAAAATCATATATGAGGTTCTGATTTACTTAACTTTTTGTAAGATCGTTCCGAGAGCACAAGTATAGAAATAAAATGTACTCCTCAAAGAATATTTTGATATATTTAGAATATTGCTCTCTACTTACATACATCTTTTCCATACAAGCGGCTGTTTGCATGTTCTTGCTTGCTTGGAAAAAGTCTTAATAATTTTTGATGAAATTTATAGAATAAGGGTTTTAGGAATTAAAAAAAAAAAAACGATTTATATATTTTACATCTCTGGGAAAACTCATTTAGTTTGAGTTAAATCTCGATTAATATAAGCACGGCTTGGGGTAACCTTGAACTCAGTTTGAGCAAAGCTTGGGGTACATAGTTATATAGAACTTGAGCATTAAGCCATACATTTTTTAACTGAACGTGAAACGGTTGAATTATGTCTTTTAATCTGTTGGTTATAATAATATGTGGGTTGGATTATCTTAAGTAAAGCCTTAGTTTGTGTTTATATTAAGCTTGGCTTTACCAAAAAAACAAAATGTCAATAGTATATTAAAAAGTGAAGTTTAGTTTTGTAAACACCACTCTTGCAAACGAACCTCAGTTTCCTGGTCTCAAACATGAGAAATGAGAAACAATCGTCATATAAAACAAGAATAAGCTTCCTTTAATTCGTGTTGTAATAAATTCGTTTTATTTGCAAGTACTTGTAAGATAATAGCCTCATAATGTGTATATTTACTTTCCCTAAGAATATTGTTGGGAATTTTCAAACTAAATGTAAAGAAAGAAGTGAGGGTTGAAAAAGCTAAGTTAGTTATTAATTTTTCTTAAAATAGCTTCGAATGGCCTTTTTTGTTCTTAATATTTTGTTTAAAAGCAATCTTTTTTTAAAGCAATATTTATATTAAAATCAGAGCAAAATACTCACATTTCTAACAGGCACGTTAGCGATCAAATCAAAATGATCATATATAACTTTGCAGTATTCAAACCCAGGCTGTTTAGAAGCCTCTGTGAAAATATCCATAGCTTCAGTTAAGCTCAAATTACCGCCGAGTTCCAGAGTATCTCCAATTTTATAGCTATGCAGTTCTGGTATTTTATTCACATCCACAAAACTTTGAATATCGGTTGATCTTCTATAAACTCCATGCCCAGTGTTACCCGCCACAAGCATATATTTTTTGTCACTAATTTTCTTAAAAGCATCGAAAATGTCACTAACTGAAGTCGCTGAAAACCACTGTGACCCGTCTTTTAATGTAACTTGCAATTTTCCACTTTTGCACGATCCACTGCACAAATTTCCTGTTTTTGGACACTTTTTGGCCAACTCCTCAATATCTTGGCACATGTTCAAATACTTCGTATCGAAATCAGTTGCAAATGATTTCATCGCATCTAAAATTGGACGGTATCCAGTACATCGACAAATATTTCCTCCGTAGGAATTTTCAATATCCTCCATAGATAATTTTCCATTTTTTGACTCCAATAAGCCATACATGTTCATGACCATTGCTGGGGAACAATAACCACATTGGCTACCATTTAAATGAGCCAACCGTTCTTGAATTGGATGGTAACCGTCTTTTACATTGCCAATACCCTCGATGGT
The DNA here is from genome assembly GCA_963969385.1 of Philonicus albiceps. Lineage (NCBI taxonomy): Eukaryota > Metazoa > Arthropoda > Insecta > Diptera > Asilidae > Philonicus > Philonicus albiceps. The sequence continues at coordinate 34,232,462 of OZ017773.1, forward strand.
TACGATGTCCCAACCGTCGCAAACGTTCAAAAGAGTCAAACACTGCAAGGAATATTTTGCTACATTAAGAAGGAATTTACGATCATCAAATTAGATCTTACGGAATTTGTTGCCCACGTGCGATGCTCGTTGGTAACAGGGTGGCGACCTTTAATAACGCAAATGCACACTCCGCATCCCCCCTCAAGGCACATAAATTTCGTACCTGATAAGTGTGCATGCTCCCGAATGAACGTGTTTAGAGTCATATCAATGGGCATATCAGCAATGGTCACTGAAGAATTATTTATAGTTTTTGGGTAATAAAATAAATCAACTTTCATCTTACCCGTAAACGGCTTTCCATTAAGGGTAAAATTAACTGCCATGTCTCAAATGGGACCGTAACTAACTTTTTGCAGAATAGAACGAACTGATCGAACCGAAACGCTTCGCGATCACTAGACAAATGCCTGACCGAGAGGACTTCGTTACATTGAAAAGCTGTAGGTTGATTACTTTTCGATGAGCGCACCATGAGTTTGCAACTTTGTTACCCATGTACCAGCGGAAACGTCTTTACAAAAGGTACTCGTTAGTCACAGCTTTGATAGTATCAAAGCAATTTCAAGCGTTGTGCAAACCGTTGATTAATTGTTGTAATTAACGTCCACAATTCGACTACTCTGTAATTTTCGTAAAAAATATGAGGATAATTTTATAGGTAATGACGTCAGATTAGTTGCTGTTCTCAATTCGCTCTTCTGTAGTGTTAGACATTCGTCTTTTAATATTAACTTGTTTTAGGCATAATGGGTTATGGTGTTGATTAAATTCAGGTAGCATAGTGGAGGCAGTATTTATACGAGTAATCTATAAATAACTTGATGACTAAAACTTTAAAATGAAAAAGTCATAAACTAAAAAAAGGCACGTGTTTTTTCGCAACATAAGTTAGTAAGTATTCTGCGTCGTTAATCTGTCACTAAATTACGACATGTAACCTAAATGATTTATTACGTTTTGCTATTTATTAATAATATATGGAATTCTTATTAGAAGTAACAAAGTACTAATAATACAGGGTGTTCGGAGTTTTATAAAGAAAGCGCTACACCAATCTATTCCTTGGATGTTTTGAACAAATTATTTTTCTTGATTGGTATAGCGTTCCCTACATAGACACCGTACACCCTGTATACAAATCCAAATGCATACATTCGAAGTGCGTTAATTTTAAACATTTTTAAAGGAAAGAGTCAATGATTTACTAAATTTTAGGGTATATCACTGTCGTATAATACAATACAATAGCATAAACATACAACCATCTAAACGAATATTTTTCTCGTTTTCCTTTATTGTTAATGAAATTTTTAAAACAATTGGATGAGTGAAAATATTTACAAAAATTTAACAATCTATTGAAGTTGGATTATGTTAAGCGTACTTGACTGACTGTGTCGTCGGAAAAGTTTAAATACAATTTTCTCTAAATTAAGTTTTTATCAAAGTCGATTTCACCGATTTCGTGCTTAAAGCCTTTGTTTTGTCAACTGGAATAAAGCAAATCTATTTAATATTTTAATCTTTTGAGGTAGTGAGATGCTCCATATTTGTTGAAATGAATCAATTTTGTTTCTACAGCCTGTTTTATTATTTATTTTAACAAGTAAATATTTCGTTTTTAAAGCAGAGCAAATACAGTGACTCAAATTATTGATCAAATAAATAGAATTTTTGGAAAAGACCATGAAACATTTTTTCTTTCTTTACATATCTAATATAATACAAGTTATAAATTAAGAATATAAGTTTCAAATGTGATTCCATGGAGAAAATAAAGAACGTTATATTAAGCAAACGGTACAATATGGGCATTATCATGTTTTAGAGATGTACGAGTAAGATGAGTCAAATAGTTGGATGATACTAATGTATCATAGGCAGGAGGAGTGCTATTGACTATGACAGCATCCCCAAAAGTAGTTCCCTCGGCAGTTAACAACAGTAGGGAAAGGATGTGCTTGATGTGTTTTTTCAACAAGATTACGATCCGAAATACACAGCTTGACTGACTATAGTATCGTTAGTAAATCAAGGATTTTATCTTTTAGACTGGCCGCGGAGTTTCGTGCTCTCAAGCCCATCGAACATTTAGGGTTTGAGGTCAAGAAATATTTTGCCTTAACGCCAGAAGAATTTCCGTCTTTAATCATACCTTGAAGACGTGTGCGAGTGTCATGAAATAAATAATAATATTAAATTTAACGAATTCCATGCTTTGCAAAGAGACTACACAAAATATTAAATGGTAATGAAAGTTTGTTTTAGTAAAATAGAATCAATGAATTCTCTTCGTCTTTCTGTATATTTCCTGATTCTCACTGACTTTTTTAATCTCAGGACATTTTCCTAAACTCTGGTAGTCCGTTACTAACATTTTGGAGTATCTCATAGTTGAATAAGTTCTTATTGCAATTTTAGGTTTCTTAATTTTTAATTTTACCTGCATATATTTTTTATATTTTTATTTATATTATTTTTTATATTAATATTAATAGATATTTTTGCACACCGTACTGAAATCAATAAATAAACATAAACTATGTATAGTCATGATGTTAAAAGTTCAGCTGTATATTTTAAGCAATAGCAAATATCTCTAACATTTTGATGACTTTGCCGAAAAATATTTATGGTATGATGCACCTAGCCGTCTTATAGTTCACGTAAATGGGTAACTTAACTCTGCAGTTCAAAAGACAACACAAACGGCTTAGTTTAGTGCTTAATATAATTCTCAATTCTCACTGAAGATTGATGCATCAAGAACTGCAGCTGTGAACTTGACCATAGTCAGCTTCCCAAAAATGGTCAATGCTCTGGAGAATATTTTAGCTGTTATTTTCGTGGTGATGTTTTTAAGGTAGATCGAACCGGAATTAGGATACCTGATCATTTTCAGCACATTGTTTTTGTTATGTCTGACAAACTGGATTGGGTATGGGAATTCTCTTTAGATTCTCATTTTCTGAAGGGGCAAACCAAATAAGTAAAAAGTAATGCAGAATTAGCCGTGAAAAGTAAAATAAAAATGATCTGTCGATTATACTTTAATGGCTATAATAAAATTGATCAAACACTTTAACATATTTGCACAAGGAATTTGTTTTGACTACAACAAGATATTTTAAATATTTCATAATAATTTGGACCTTAACAAGATCTAATACATACAATAATATTGGACAGGTAAAATGGAATTTTATAGGCTTTTATATAAAGAAAAATAACACAAATTTCATTGATTATTTATTTATTTTATTTGATCAATATTCATCTATTGCAAAAAATAATATTTTATAGTTTTAACTATGTATTTAGATAGACTTTCGGGATTCGTAAAGTAAAAAGTGTCTTTTCTATGCTAATTTTAGCAAAATGTTGACCAACATCCTACGAATAACACCGCCACTTTATAAATTCAATTAAATTTAATCAATCAATCAATTCTATTAAATTTGAGTTTATAAATTATAAAAGTCGCCATCTATTCTGAGGTTTTAAACATTGACCTATATAATTCAGCATTGGATATGTGAAATGGAGTTGTAAAGAATTTGACATGCAAGAAAGTGAATTGTTTAGCCCTAATATATTATATTATTTTAATTTCATCTCTTGAATCATTAAAAAGATATAATTTTTAATATTTAACTCATTCTAAACTTTTTAAAATGCTAAATGCCTAATTCAATATTAAAATTGTATTCTAACATCTTCGTGGAGTTGAAAATAAGTCGAGCATGTTCACTGAAGTGTAAAATTAGCCGTATCATGTCCGGAAAGTAAAACTATATCTTCGCAAGTAGTTGGGGCACCTAAAAACACATAAATTGCAATAAATTGCACATGACCACTTAAGAGGTTTACTTACCCATATCGTACCAGTCATACAATTTTAGATCTGCTCTTGCAGAGTCGAGGGCATGGCGAAGGGCGAATAAAGCTCCAACTGCGTGACAAATAGCAAGTTCGCCAGTTGCTGTGTAAAAAAAGTGTTAAAATAGATACCCCTTAATAATTACATCGTATACTTTTCGATCTAAGAAAGCCAGTTGCGTTTGGACGTTTCTGAAGCAATGTTACCCGAAAATCGACAGGAATATCTTTAGCACCAGGAACTTTGTAATCCCAAGTCCTATTTGTGAGGAGTTCACCATTATGGCGGTTGTATATTAGTTTTTCAGTTAGCCAATACCCGATGCCTGTGATATAACCACCTTCAATTTGACCAAGATCAATAAGAGGACTCAAGCTCTCTCCAGTATCCTGAACTATATCCACTCTATTTAGTTGGAAATTTCCGGTTAGGATGTCGACTTCAATTTCGGCACAAGATAGTCCCCAAACATCGTAGTTTTGCAAATCACCCACTTTATACAGGTAGTTTGCAATTAAACTGATGTTCAAATCGTAACACTTTTGAGTTATTTCAGCCCAAGTGGGATTGGTTAGTTGGGCCTTTGCTTCTTTCATTCTTTCGAGCAGAATTTGACATGCCCCTCTTACAGCTTATAATAAGTATGTAGGTAGGTATGATTAGTATATAAAATAGTTTATAAAATAATTACCGCAGCTGTGCATTCACTTGAAAAGCTTCCACCAGTTGGAAATGCGTTACCACCATTTATGCTATTAGTTGGCTTTACTGTCACCATGGATAGTGGAATGCCCAAAGTGTACGCTGCGACTTGAATGACTTTGGTATTCAAACCTTGTCCCATTTCTATTCCTCCGTGCGAAATGGCAACAGTGCCATCAGAGTGATAAATAACAACAGTCGCAGGAGTTGAGCCCAAGTACTCAATGGGATACTTCATTAGGGAAATAGCAATACCTTTCTTCCTCCAACGGTTTTGTAAATTGAATTTATTTATAGAATTTTTTCTACTTCTGTATGAAGTTGATTTTATAAAGTCTGGTAAGAGAGTTTTCATTCTTCTATCTGGAGGAATGTTGTCCATGCGAACATCTACAGGATCCCGATTTATTTTCCACGCAATGTGTTCCATGATATTTTCGATATTTGAAATCGCTTCCAAACAACCAGGCGATCTCATCCAAGTATGCGATGGAGCATCTGTGATTACAGGCTCTGCATTGATGGTCCAACCATTGTCTGTGTAGCAATTTAGAAAATACGGGATAGTGTAATAATTTATTGGATTGTCATTCAACGAAGATCCAAAGTCTTCGTAGAAATGGATTGTCAATGCCTGAATTATGCCCTTCGAATTAAAACTAAGATTATAGTTAGAAACACATGCCATTCTTTTCCCTACTGTTGCCATATTTGACTCCAATCCTTGTACAAATCTAACGGGCTTATTCAACTTGAAAGCAGCAAGTGCACAAGCGACCGCAACATGTCCAGGTCGAGATACTTTGCAACCATAACTACCGCCAAGTCGACGAATAGTTACGTTGATGTGGTTTTCATTAATTTTAAGGGCTGCCGACATAGCAGATTGAATCATATCGATCCAGTGAGAAGCACAATATACTCCAAGTTCATTTTCGTCTGGAATGCAAACTGTTGTTTGAGTTTCTAAAGTGAAATGATACTGCCCACCCATCTCAAAATGACCTGATAGTTTTAGTAGTCCTTGGGCAGAATATTCATTTTTTGATTTATCTTCATCAGTTTTAAAAAATTTGCTTGGTGAGTTATGTCGCAGTTTATCCTTAAGAGTGCATAAAACAGGTGCATTACGTCGTTCATAAACGATCTTAACTTTATTAGAAGCCAATTTAGCCAAATCAGAAGTTTTAGCGACAATAACTCCTATTGGCTGGGAATGATATTGTACTTCACCATCGCAAAATATTTTTTCGTCCTCTGCTATTTCAAACATTCCGACAGTAACAAATGAATTTTTACCAGGAATATCTTTAGCAGAGTAAAATGCTACTACTCCTGGAATTTTTAGGGCTTCCGTTGCATCAATTTGAACCACTACAGCTTTTGTTTCCAGGGCAGGAACAAATGCTGCCCAGAGTTGTCCAGAGAGACGCGGCAAATCATTCATGTAAAGTGCTTCTCCAGAAGTTTGCCTTATGGCATCTATCTTGGGAATTGGCTCGTTTAGAGGCCAGTTTTTCTTGATGGTATCATAAATTTGTGTTCCTGATGATAGAGGACGTTCGATAAGTTTCCCTCCGCTCACAAATTTCGATAATATTAGATTGGCCGGGGCATTTTTTAGAATAAATTTATAAAAGAGTCCGCAAGCTGTTAATTTTCTGTATCCAGGAGATGGATCTGGTAGAATCCAGTCGGGGTTAATCTCAGCATCCAAAACTTGTAGTGCATTACATGCTGTAGAATTGCTTATCCACGGTTTTCCAATCAAATATCCAGACGTAGCTTTGGCTTCAATGAAATATGGATTTATACCGCCAAAGCATAGCCTTGCATCCACTACAATTTGCCCAGGTGAAGTTTGTAGGAGGAAGCCCGCGTTTACATAGGCGTGGGCATTTTGAGCTCGGGGAGTAATCTAAAATAGGAATCTTTTCAGTGACCTTATTTTGGAAGTTGAGATGAAATAAAACAATTTTTAATATAAGTATCTTATAAGTAGCTGAGCTACTCTTTATAAATTGTTATAAGCAATTGTGCCATAAGGGCAGATTTAGATTTTGTGTATTTATCCATTGTTTTTACTTTAATTGTTCGTTATATTCAAATAAGATTATAAATGATAACCTAAACGTTCTAAGTAAAATTCGGAGAAATTTCAGGTTCATGATATATTTTTATCTTAATTCCAAGCTTTAATAGGTGCTGCCGGCTTAGTTTGTAAGCTATTTCAATTAGAAAATATTTGTACCAATTCTGGAAAATTGTTTGGTGTTTATTTTATTTTCTTATTTATTCGTTTTCCACTACATATGTATGATGTATATATCTAAATACGAATAAGCTAAGAGATCAATTTATTCTACTGAAATATACATATATACATATATAGATTTCAAAATTAAATTTTGAATATAATCTACTGAGGTAACGTTTTTAAAGTAGATAAAAACTTTTAATAATTAAACTTGTCCGGAATTTGAAAGTTGAATTACAAATTCTATCAATTACATTTTATTAAAACTAAAATTTTCCTAAAAATACTTGAGCAATTTTTATTTTTCGGTAGCAATTTGTATTTTTTAACTATTTTTTAATTTTCATTAGTTACCTAGTTATTGGTGCAATTAAAACAACAGCATAAGAGAATAGTCTTTTGCATCGGTTTAAAAAAATCAATTTTATTACCATAGAATTCTGCTAAACAGAAGAATAACTTAAAAGCAAGTAATGTTCAGCTACAACATTTAGTGAACAGATTAACACATATTTTCTTAAAATTTTATTTAACTTAAAAAATAAATTAATAATAAATTTTTAAAAGAAATCTATTTTGGACGAAATCATATACCTAGTCTTTGAATTTTAAAAGTTTAAAAGAAAGAAAGAAAAAAATAAAATTCTAATTTTGGCGGCGGAAACGAAAATACGAACAAGTACGATTTTTGAAAAGCATGAGATCAAAAAATTCGTTTTTGTACATTTTCGAAATTCTAAAGACCATGCTTCCCCAAAAACGTTGTATTGTGGAATATTTCCGCTTCCTGACTCGATATCTATAGAAAAGATCGTAGTAATGAAATTATCTATCGCTTGTTTTGTGTTAAAAATGAAAATGAAAAATACCGGATTTTGAAACCTTGTTCTTAAGTTGATCGAGGACTTGGGAACAATGACATGGAAAAATATTAAGCTGTAGCTAACACTAGAAATTTAGTGGCAGAATGACTTGTTTAATCCAAGTAATACAAACTATTTCTTTTCAGTACGAAAATAACACAAAACTTTAGCACCAACATTAATTCTACACTTTCGACCTTTGTTTACTTTGCTTTGCATAACTAAATTATTTAGCACATTAAAATTTCCGTATTTATTCATCACGTTTTGCAAAAATTCGATGAACCTTAAGATTGGATAAATGCGTTCACTCAAGTGTGAAATTGGATGTATTATGTCCGGCAATTAAAACTACATCTTCAGGAGTTGTTGGAGCTCCTAAAAAAGTGAAAAGTAAAAATTTACACATCGTTACTTACAGGGTTTATGACCTACCCATGTGGTACCAATCATAAATTTTTAGGTTTGCTCTAGCTGAATTTAGAGCATGACGAAGAGCAAATAGAGCTCCTATTGCGAGGCAGATAGCAAGTTCTCCAGTGGCTGTATAAAGCAAACATTTTAGTTTTAAAATTTCTTATAAATAACTTTTGTATTTACTTTTTGATCTAAGAAAACCTGTTGCGTTTGCAGTTTTTTGAAGCAAAGTTACGCGGAAATCAACTGGAATATCTTTAGCGCCTGGAATTTTATAGTTCCAAGTTCTATTTGTGAGCAATTCTCCATTGTGGCGGTTGTATACTAGTTTTTCGGTAAACCAGTATCCGATACCTGTAATGTAAGCGCCTTCAACTTGACCAAGATCAACTAGAGGACTCAAACTTTCTCCAGTGTCTTCTAGAATATCCACTCTATTCAGCTGAATGTTTCCGGTTAGAATGTCGACTTCTAATTCAGCACATGATAGTCCCCAAACATCGTAGCCTTGTAAATCACCCACCTTGTATAAGTGGTTGGCTATTAAGCTGATGTTCATCTCGTTGGATTTTCGAGTTATTTCAACCCAAGTGGGATTCTTTAGGGTAGCCTTAGCTGGTTTCATTCGTTCTAGGAGAATTTGACACGCTCCTCGTACAGCCTGTAGATTTTTTTTTTTCAACATTTAAATAAAATTATTTATTAAAAAATTAATAAAATATTACCGAACAAGTGGATTCACTAGCTAAGCTTCCACCAGTAGGGAATGAGTTAGCGCCATTTATGCTAGTCGTAGGTTTCACAGTGACCATAGATAAAGGAATTCCCAAAGTGTAAGCCGCTACTTGAGCAACCTTCGTATTTAAACCCTGTCCAACCTCAATGCCGCCGTGAGAAATGGCAACAGTACCATCATAATGATAAATAACTACTGTAGCTGGAACCGATCCAAAATAGTTAATTGGATACCTCATTAAAGATATCGCAATTCCTCTTTTCTTCCAGCGGTTTTGTTCGTTGAACTTATTAATTGCTTCCTTTCTTGTTCGATATCCAGTTGATTTAATAAAGTCTGGTAGAAGGGTTCTCATCTTGCTGTCTCTGGGAATGTTATCCATACGGACATCCACAGGATCACGTTTTACCATCCAAGCAATGTGCTCCATCATATGCTCTATCATCGAAATACCTTCCAAAGAGCCAGGTGCCCTCATCCAAGTATGCGATGGAGCATCTGTGAGTACGGGTTCGCCAGTTATATTCCATCCATTATTTGTATAACAGTTTGTGAGAAATGGAATACTGAAAAGTTCTATTGGATTGTCATTCATAGAACATCCAAAGTCCTCGTAGAAATGAATCATCAAAGATTGGATAACGCCTTTCTGGTTTATGTCTATATTGTAGTTAGATACACAGGCATTTCTTTTACCTACAGTCGCCATTGTGGACTCAAGACTCTGAACGAATCTTATGGGTTTATTCAACTTTACAGCAGCCAATCCGCACGCGATAGCAACTTGTCCCGCTCGAGATAATTTAGCACCATAACTTCCTCCAAGACGACGAATTATTAAATTTATATGGTTTTCTCTTATTTTAAGGGCCGCTGACATTGCTGCTTGGATCATGTCAAGAAAGTGAGAAGCACTGTATACTGTGAGATCGTTTTCTTCTGGAATACAAACCGTCGTTTGTGTTTCCATTGAAAAATGATATTGGCCTCCCATCTCAAAATTACCTATGACTTTTGATCCTTGGAGAACAGAGAGGTCACTTTTGAACTCATTTTGTTTATTTAGATTTTTATGCGACTCTAACTTATCTTTCATGATACATTGAACTTTATCGTTTCTTCGCTCATAGATGATCTTAATTTTTCTAGAAGCAGATTTAGCAAGATCTAAAGTTTCAGCGACTACAACTCCAACTGGTTGGGCGTGAAACTTAACTTCGCCATCACAAAATAGTTCTTCATCTTCCACTATCCCAAAGAGACCGATGGTAACATGGGAATTTTTTCCAGGAATATCTTTAGCAGAGTAGAATGCTACCACTCCTGGAATTTTCAAAGCCTCTGTGGCATCAATTCTAGCCACAAGGGCTTTTGTTTCCAAAGCATGAACAAATGCTGCCCACAATTGTCCAGGAAGATGTGGCAAATCATTCATATAAAGTGCTTCTCCAGAAGTTTGGGCTAAGGCGTCTATTTTTGGAATTGGCTGGGTTAGTGGCCAATTTTTCTTTTTTGTATCAAAAATTTGAGATCCTGAGGATAGAGGCCTTTCTATAAGATGTCCTCCGCTCAAAAATGTTGAATGGACTAAATTAGCTGGAGCATTTTTAAGAATAAATTTGTAAAAAAGTCCACAAGCAAGCAATTTTCTGTAACCAGAAGATGCATCGGGAAGAATCCAATCGGGATAAATTTCTGCATCTAAAACTTGCATAGCATTTCGGGTAACACCATTGTCTATCCAAATTTTTCCCAACATATACCTGCTAGTGGCTGTTGCTTGAACGAAGAATGGGTTTATGCCGCCGAAACAAAGTCTTGCGTCGACTATTTGATTGTGCGTTGTTCGCAGATAAAAACCAGCGTTTACGTAGGCATGGGCATTTTGTGCGCGAGGCGTGATCTGAAATTATAATTAATAAATTGAATTATTTTTTATATAATTATTTGAAGAAGTAATAGATCTCTAAGAAAACCGTGAGCGGCTTTTCTAAAGCATAAGAATAATAGAATTTTTTATTATTATTTCTATGTATTTATCTTTGTGGTTTAACTATATTTTTGAAATTACCTTAAAAGTGTCGAAAATGATATTGTTTTGGTCTAAAAATGGTAAAGTTATTTTAAGAATAACCGTTTTGTCCATATGATATTTAAGGAAGTCAGGTAAAGTTAGAATAATGCTTTCGGTGATGTTCTTTGCAACAGAAATAGAGGCACCAACAGTCGTAAGAATAAGAAATACGTCAGAAGGAAACTCATTGTGTTCATATTTAAGCATCAGATTACCCGCAATCGTTCCCATCTGAAAAGAAAATATAATATGTATTTATAATTGGTAGTAGGCTATATTTTGAATCGTACATTTCTAACAGGAACATTGGCCACTTTATCCAAATGGTCAGCGAGTTTAGCGCAGTATTCAAAACCAGGGTGGTGACAAGCTTGGTTAAAAATATCCATGGCTTCTGTAAGCGTAGTATTTCCACCCAATTCAAGGACTTGTCCAATTGAGCTCTTTTTCAATTCTGGTACTCGGTTTACATCAATAAAACTTCTAATGGATTCATCTCTGCGATAAACACCATGACCTGTATTTCCGGCGACGAGAATGTAACTTCCGCTTTCCACCTCTTCAAGAGCATTGAAAACATCATATAAATTTTTTGGATAGTACCAAATGTGGCCGTTTTCATATAAAATGCTCTTTTTCGGTTTTCTGCATACCTCCTGGCAGATTTTTCCAACTCCGGGACACTTTCCTAAATCCTCGATATCCTTGCACAAATCGACGTATTCAAATTCGCTGTCCTCAGCAAAGGACTTCATGGCATCCAGAATTGGTCGGTAGCCAGTACATCTGCATAAATTGCCGCCAAATGAATTTTCTATCTCGTGCAGCGTGGCCTTTCCTCCCTTCGCTTCAAGGAGGCTGTACATGTTCATCACCATTCCTGGGGAGCAGTAACCACATTGTGATCCCCCAAGTTTGGCTAGTCTTTCTTGTATTGGGTGATATCCATCTTTCTTGTTACCTATTCCCTCTATTGTTGTTATGTCCCATCCATGACAGATGTTAAGTAGAGTAAGACACTGGAAATAAAACGTTTATTGTTAAGTGTAACTAAGTTTCTTCCAAAGGCACTTTCTACATCTTGATCAATATTGAGTTAGCTCCTCATTTATCAACATGTTATTTGCAAAAATTTAAATAATTTGAAAAGGAATCATTAAATATTTATGTGCTCAGTACTTAGTAATTGTAATAAATAAATGATATTAAAGAAATACTTTTAGTCTATTCATAATTGCAGTTTACAACCTTGAATTCAATATTGCATCCAAAATGTATTACTTAAATTCTCTCTAACACTAGGTTTACGGAGCGTGTCATTTTGACGCATTTTGATTTAAATTTTTCATCCTACGATTACTCACAAAAGGGCTTATAAAATACCAACTTTGCTTTATATAGATATTTTAGATATCCAAATATGTCTACAAAATATTTCCATAGTAGATAAGGTTTTTTGTTTAATAAAATGTGTGTTTAAGTGCGTGCGTCAAATTGACGCGTGTCCGTAGAGATAGGTATAAAAAAAATTTCAGTAAGCCTAGTGCTAAAATCAGTACTTCAACGGATTAGAAGTGGAACCTTCGGCAAAGGGTTCTTAAGCTCAGCTGAGGTCCGAAATTCTTTTGTGGGGGACCTTCTGGCTTTCCTAAGGGTAGCAACTCGTCTACTGCACTAACGAGACTTTGGCGCAAACGACCGTTTAATCGCAGTGCACATCATAAGGGAAACCCCCCCCCCCCCCTACAATTACAACAATAACAACAACAGTATTATCATTAATATTGCCGCCAAGCCATTAAGATCCAATTAAATGCTGACTTAAAATCCCATTCTTATTATTCTTATTGATGAATAGAACATACAAAATGAAATAATATATGCATATTGGTTTTTATTGCAATATAATCTAACAATATTTTAATCAATCAAATATTTAAATTTTAAAATTGTTAAAATGAATATATTGATGTAAAAACAGATAAACTGGAATAATGAAAGTATAAAACTTTAATTAGTTCGTTAAACTTGCATCCAAAAGTTTTTACATAGGAACTATTAGGAAGTTTAGTAATTAGTTTTGTTGAATTGTGTAGTTGATTTAAAAAATATAAAACCCACTTGTGTATCTACTTAACAAAACTATCATTCTTCATATCTTTTATCACCATACATTTTATGAATTAATATTTGTAGTCATTATTATGAAGAAAATATTTTAAAAATGAAAAAAATAGTAAATTTAAATTGTAATACATATATCTTAATTAATGGCAACATTTTCCGGGAATTTATAAGAAAGCAAAACAAAACAAGTATTTGTTTACTTATTTTAGCTATGCGAGAACTTTCTTTTTATAAAATTTTGGACTGCTTTGTTATAAGAGCACAACTGTTGAACCTTGATCACAAAATTGGCTTCAGCTATCAGAAATAGATAAAAATTGTTCGCTAATCAATCCTTGTCGAGTAGTCCAAAAAGCTGAAAGAATAATTGTTAAAATTGTGTAGCTTTGAAAACGATTATTAATTCTTTTTATTCTTTCTCTTGAAATTAATGATTTAAGCTGTTGAAATTGAAGCAATAAAAGAATAAATGGAATCCTAAATGTCCTCACAATTCACGAAAATCTAATGAATAGGTTTTAAATTATTCTATCTATCAACAAAATCAGATTCAAAATCCTTCTCAGATAACTTAAACTTTTGTTTTTAAGATAAAAGAAGATAAAATTTAAGGGGACATTCCAATTTAAAATAGAAAAAAAAACACTTTTATGAAATTTGTTTTAGAAAAATCTATTATAATTATTTAAAAACTTTATTTTTTATATTGTTGTATATACAGTGCTGGTCAAAGTAATAGGTATTAAAGCTGAAATGAAATATAAATACGATTTAGTTACCACCTCCTCATTATCTATGATGCAGAAAGTTAGTCGTTAAGTCAAGTACTTGGTATTAAACTAAAATGATTGTAAAATATCTCGTTTTTAAGGTGATCAAAATAATAGGTAATTTTTGTTTATTCCTAGTTTTTCCTCAGTTAATTAAATAAAAAAGCGATCGTGCTGATTTTTGACGAATGTAGCTAAATAATTTCTTGTTAGGAAATTCTACTACACTTGGCAAAAAAAATTATTCCAGATGGGTTAAAGTAAACATTGTTCAGCTGAAGAGCGTCGGATTGTGAAAAAGTTGCGAAACGAGGGAAAAACATTGAAATTTATTGCTAAAATTTCGTTACCAATGCACTAAAAATAGAAAGGTTAATAGAAACAAGAGGTATACCAAAAAATATAATATATAGTTCAACTACTGATTGTCATATAGTGTTGCTGGCGAACAAAAGACCCATTTTTATCTTTAAAAGCAATCGCAACCACATTAATAATGTAATACCATAAATGCTCCAACTGTTAGAAAGAAGCTACAGGAACATAATTTACCTGGAAGAATTGCTCGAAAAATGTTATTACTTTGTGCAAAAAATACAAGAACTCGGAAACAATGTAAATTTAAATTTTAAGAATCATACCAAGGAAATGTGTTGGAATATATTGTGGAATTACTAATCTAAAATCAATTTATTTTATTCTGATGGTAAGAGAAATGTTCGGCGACCAAAGAAGAAAGAGTTCCAGGTTCGTTTAACCAAAAAATTTATAAAACATGGTGGTGGCAACGTAATGGTGTGGAATTTTTTTTCTTGGTTTTGTGTTGGGCCTATTTACCATATAAAAGATATTACGACCAAGGAAGCATACCGCGCGATATTTTGAAGGATATAATGCTGTCATATGCTGAGGACAATATGAGTATACCATTAAGATGGGTCTTCCAAAAGGTGAACGATACCAAGCATTCATCGAAATTGGTGAATGCTTGGTTGACCGACAATAACGTTCTGGTTTTGTCATTGCCGTCTCCATCCCGATTTTAACCCGATTGAGAATTTATAGGGGCAATTAAAAAACTCTTTGGCAACACATATTCCAAAACAAAAAGCAACTATGGACCGCGATAGAAAGCTACTGGAAGGTGATTGCCGTCCAAACATGTCAGAAGTTAATAGATTCGATGTCCAGTAGAGTTAGCATTGTTTTAAAAAATAACGGTGGTCATTCAGGGTACTAATTGAAAATGCTTAAGTTTGTCTTTATTTAAAGCTCAAGAAATGAACAACTTTTTGCATTTTCTTTTACGAATATGGACTAAGATTTATTTTTTTTTATCTTTTTGAGCAAAATGCTTTAAAGAAACATGCGATCGTTTCTAAAATGTTGTTTAAAATTTAAAATATTTCTATTTTTTTGTCTTTTACTATTATTTTGATCATCTCTGTATTTTGAAGAACATATAAAAATTTGTTAAACCACTTTAGCTTCTTCCCAACGTCGGTAGAGGATGCTTTCCAAAAATAATTTTTTAAATAATTCTTCCTAGAAAAAATCAAGGCAAAATTCAAAAAAGATTATGTTCTTTAGAAAATTTTCAAGGGGATATATCTAATAACCCTGTGTTAAAGGTAGATTTGTACATACATACATTTTTAGAGGTAAATCTCCTAATGTTTTGTATAAAGAATCGAATGCTTTTTGGTTTTATCAAAACGGATGGTTAGAGCCTGAAAAATCAGTCCTAGGAACTCGGAAAACGTAGTTTCGAGCAAAACGCGTTTAAAGTTTTTATTCGATAATTTATTATTCTATTATTTTTTATCGTTAGGTACCAATACAGAAGCATCTATATTTTTTTCTATGTCGAATGTTTTAAAACGGTTTTAGAAGAGTATTTCTGTGATGTTTTAATATTAAGGAAACAAAAAACAATTGATTTTTTTGAAATTTCAAATGAGAATGTCTCCTCAAATAATACGTCCGCTTCAACTTTAATTACACATTTTTTTATTAAGATGAAAGTGGATAAATTGTTCTTTCTTGCTTCTAAAACTACGAAAATGCCATGTACGTAGTTACGAAGTTATAAACGCGATAACTCGAACCGAAGTGAGTCAGGTAAATTGTTTGATTTATTTCTATTACAACAAAACCTAAATAATTTGAATATACGGCTGGAGGTACGTGCTATTTTAAATTAAAAGTAATCCTTTGAGAAATTTAAAATATAAATCATAACGTCTCATTAAAATCGTTAGTATCTTAAAACTGAAAAAGAAATAAATTTAAATTCAAGTTAAAAAACATCAACTCTATGTTAATAACGAAAAACCGTGAAAAGTGAAACGAATTGGTTTATTCATTTTCTGCATTATTATGGTTAAAGTTAAAATAAATACTGACAATATTTAAATTAATAGGACCAGAAGCTTTTAAGTTTCAGTCATCGTAGTCATAGACTTAAAGAATGCAATTTTAAGAAATACTGATTTGAAGTAGTAACTTTAAATGTTCGTAATGCTTCTACCCACAAACATTTCGATCAACATGAACTATTCTGAATTACAACTAATCGATTAGTTTTGCTTTAAGAATTTTACTACACTTTGTAATTAGCATTGTACTGTTAAAATTTTGCTTGACTATATTAAACTGCAATTTGCCCACTGATAATTTATTATTTTTCTCAGTGATAAATTATAAAACTCACGGAATTAGCAGCCCATGCCCCGTATTTTTGGGTCACAGGATGCTGCCCTCGAATTGTAACGATGCAAGCACCGCATCCTCCTTCCAAGCACATGAATTTTGTTCCATGCAGTTGAGCACAGTCCCTTATGAAGGTATTCAAAGTAATATCCGCCGGATGGTCCTGCAGTCGAACTATACAAAACCGAAAAATTTTAAAAATTACAAAAGACTGATTTCCACTTCACAATTTCACTGCACTCAACTTTTCTTTGTATATTTTTACCTGCATACAATTTTCCATTGATAGTAAAATTGATAGACATCTTTCGCGCACGCTGGATAAATGAATTTTAAGACCGCACTGTTCGCGTATCGTCGTCGTTATGAAATAGCAATACTAAGCTCCGCAGAAATGGTCAATGCACTCGATAATGTCTTGGCTTTTTTACCTTTACTTAATCTAGGCGAGTCGGACAGGTGTGGGGAGGCTCCTGCAACTTTCGCTTCGGTGAACTGGATTGATATACAATTTTTTTACTTTACTTCGTTTAATTGCTCCTCTTCCTTTGAAATGTAGAGAGAATTCCAGAATTCAAAGAACTGGTACCGGTTTTTTTTTTGGTGAAAGTCTGTTGCACTCTTGTCATCAGAAATTTGTTATATTGAATATGCCGCACAGAAAAAATTTAAGATGCATAAAATTTGCCCGAAATAACTTGGGTAAGCGCTAACTGAGTTGGTACGTGTTTAAAGAATTTAATTTTTGCAACTCTTATTTTCTTTTTAAGTCAATAAACAAGGTTTTGTTTATTAAGTCTGTGACTTTATTATGAGAATAAAAACGAAGCGGTTCGTTGACATTCAATATTTCTTATAACGAACTCGGCATATTATTCGATAGTAACAGACTAAACGGATTCGTTTTACACAAGAAAATCCTTAATATAGACAAAAATGATAAATAAAGCTTTAAGATAAGAAAAGCGTTTACTATGAATGAATATCTATGAACAGGTGGCGGATGGATAGCATTCGTAACTGAGTTAATTACGTTCAAAATTTTTACCAAATTGCCAAATGAAATTTGAGATTAGACGAAGATTAGAGGTAGCTAGGGCTATATATTTATATAATTACAAATTGCTGAATTCAGTAAAAAAGTGATGAAAAACACCTTTCGTATATCATGCGCTAAAAAGCTACTTATAGCTATATACAATTGTTTGAGAGCACCCGCCTCAAAAAACTGTCGAAAGTATGAATTTTGGCACCAAGAT
Source organism: Philonicus albiceps (assembly GCA_963969385.1). Classification (NCBI taxonomy): domain Eukaryota; kingdom Metazoa; phylum Arthropoda; class Insecta; order Diptera; family Asilidae; genus Philonicus; species Philonicus albiceps. The sequence goes on from OZ017773.1 coordinate 34,250,304, forward strand.
GATAGTTACTTTCATTGCTTTTACACTATTCAGTTAGGTATATAAGAAAAATATTTTCTTTTTTGATCACTAGAATATAAAATTCGTATACTTGGAAAATTTAAAATGTGTATAAACTTATAAATATTTTAGAAGTTGTAGTAATATTTACAACGATTTTTTTTTCATCCATAGATTGGTCTTCATGAAATAGTACAGGCAGTATCAAAGTCAGACCTATGCTGTAGAAACACGAAGCCCCTTTCGCAACTTATTTGCTAATATGATTTTGATTTGCCAACAAACAATTCAATTTTGAAGTAACTTTTTAATTTTTTCAAAGAATGAATGATGTTTGATTGATTGATTATATTTAAATTTTTTATTATTAAATGAAATACTTTAAAATAAATCAATATTTTATCAATTGAATTCCTATATTCATAGCCTTGAAAATTAGCTACCTATGCTATTATTCGTAAAAGGATAATATGGCCTTTAATGCAGCATATTTGTTCGTTTATTTTATTAATTTAAAAATTTTGTCTATTTATATAATAATAATAATGCTAGTTTTACTTCTCGATTTCATGCGTTGACTTTTGGTTGCTGCTTCCAGCTCCACATATGGTTGAATATCTTGTTATTGACATATCTGCAGGCTTGTCATCCATAAACAAAAATTATTATTATTATTATTTTCACTTGCATTGTAAAATTTAATAGTAAACTTTCAGTTATTTCTGACTTACTTTAATTGATTTTCGGGATTTTTAGTGAAAAATTATTAATGCATATCAGGGATTTATCCAAAGAAGAAAAAAATTCGTTATTTCTGTATAATTCAAAAACTTCCTTTATTTTGAATGTACTTTTTTTGGTGATAAAATAAATTTTATAATAATTAAATAATTAAATTTGGGTAAATATACATTTTTTTATAGTTAATTTAAATTTGAAATAATGTTATATGGCGCTATTATATTATGTTAGGTACAGGTATTTACAAATAACGATCATAATAATCTTAGTTGATTTTATCTTTAATTTAAAAGTGGATTTTTACACACATTGTAAACATCGTGTTGTAAGTTTAATGGAATTCTTTAATTTTTTAAAAATGTAAGTACACCTATAGTTCCTTTTTTTATAAAGTAAAAAACCAGAACTAATTACCAAATAGCACTTTATGCTTATTTATTGGATTTGTGATAAGGAGGTATTAAAGATATCACTATATTTTTGTAACCTGAGGCGTTTGTTTCCCGTTTGAAGTCGTGATTTCTACAGAATTCCATATACGAGTATATCATATCGCTTTTGTTCCTAATGGTCTCCAGCTAATTCACCATTATCACAAAGATAATTGTCAGCCCAATCGAAAACATAATTTATGTTAATGGTATTAGATATACTGTTATCTAAATTAACATAATCCCATAATGCATTAATTTTATCATTGCAGATATATCCAAATAAAAGAAATTACGTCGCAAAATGAAAACATCCATAATAAATCTAGTCTGAACGCATGCTGAGTTAAATTAAGCTTTAGGTACTGAATGTACATATCTAGCTGCTAGATAAATTTATAAAGCTTACTTTATTCGCTAGTAGCTCTCAAGTATTTTTTGCTTTTAACTATAAACTATTTCCGAATCTTACAAATAACCTTGTAGAGTATTACGCCAGTAAGGAATTACAAAATGTTTTCTGGCAGTAAGTATTTAATTTATAATTATTATGAAGCCACAATGAGCTAACCATTGCGCAATACCTGGGTATGGTAGGAATTAAAAAACATCCAAATATTAAGGATTCATAGTAAATTTGTTATTTTTTGGAATTCTAAAAAATTGCTAAAACTGAGTGCTTGTGTTTAGTTTCTGAAATTACAATTTAGTACTATTAATTATCAAATTATAGTAAATAATACTAAAATTTTGTTAAAATTACTTAAAACAGCAATAAAACAGCGTTTTTGTGATTTTGACAAAAAACATTTTTCTCGATGTAGACTTACTTGAATTTATTTATTACTTTAATTTTATTTTAAATTGCGAAATAATTATAATAAGGAAATAATTTAAGGAAAGGAAAATTTAATGATTGCAAAAACCCTTACTATAAAATAATTTTTCAAAATAAAGTAATACTGTCTGAGCTTTATTGCGATTTCATTATGTCTAATTTGGTAATCAGACTATCAAATTGTGTCGTCTAATTCGACGTGGTCTATGGGGTTCGTTCACTTGAGAATTGGGTCATAGTAACAGCAAATTTGATAAAAGCCTGTATAGTCGTGGACGGGAGAAAAGACGAGCGCTAATTTCACTCGTGTCCAATCTCAAAAACCTCAATTATGAGCGAATAGTGTCGGATGAGAGTTTGCATAATATTTTCCCCGACATCACATACATCAGCAGAAACAGTGCAAATGCAGAGAAACCGCACATATGTAGTTCGCTTTACAGCTGAGCTGACTGCAGTACAAATGGGAACAAATAGAGCTCCGCTCTTCAGCCTTGATGATCTTTGCTTCCTGACAAAGAAAATTTTCTGGAGCGGTATAAGCGTTGGAATTTTCTCAGAGGTTTTCATATCTCACTCATATCAACCCCAGCGGTTGTATCTTTCATTCTAACTGCTCTTCCATACACGCGCTCAGTGATCGCGGAAAGCTTCCCCATGCTGATCATTGGATCGTAGGAAGTATCGTCACGTCTTTTTTCTTTGTTCAACTTCTTGAGCATATAACAGAGCCTTTGTCCCTCACCTTACCAGCGATTTTAGTGATCTTTAGGTGATCCGGAAAGTGAAATGCGTTCAGGTTTTGTTTATAAACAGAATTCGGTGTGATTATGATTGTCAGGGTAAATTTAGCGATCGCTCTTGCGATCAGCTGGGCAATTTCCTCTGTGAAAAGTGTTGGTGCAATGAATGTGCTTGGCATTGTAACGTCTCCGTTGAAATCGCATCACCACCATGCATCCGCGATCTTCAATGAATTAGCCGACAGTGGGCATGCAGTGAGTATTTAACTTACCTAGATCTTCTTTACTTATTATGGCATGACAACCAATTCAATGTTATGCTCTTGTGACTTAATTTGCTGTAGTTAATTCAAAAAAAAAATGTAATACCACAAAGTGCAGAAAACAGCAAATTTGTTTTTTTGTTTTTTCAATGTATGATCATAAATAGAAAAGAAGGGAGATTTCTGTAAATAGTCTCAGCAAATATGTTTCCGTAAGGTAGAAAGTAGTTTGTTCCTATTTTAATTTTCTGGGGCGCAATAAAATATTTCAAATTTGGCATCAATTCGCCACAACATATTTAGAACTCTGGCTGGCACATGGTTTATTTCAAATGTTGACTTACTTTATGCTATTTTAGAAAATTATAAAATAGTCGTCAATGGTTAACTTTATAATATTAAGGTTAACTCTTAGCTTAGCGTAGTTAAATGTACAGAATATTACGTTACATTTAATTTCCTATGTATGCTATTAGTACTTTTTAAAATGAATAATGCTAAATTTCTTTAATTTAACTCTGAATGCTAAAGGGAACGTTATTATTTAAAGCTTGAAATATCATAAAATACATAAATTAATTGATTAATAACACTCTCATTGTTGGGAGACTTTCGATACTTTTAATTATTTGCTAGGCAATAGCATTTGTGATCATAAAGATAAAAATTGTGGCAAAACCAATACAAAAATTGTAAAATCTTAAAATGGATAGATGGGTTTATAAAAATTTAGACAAAACTACCATAACAAGCTGTGAAAAGTTGAAGCTGAAAACTTTGAAATGTACAAAATAGAAGTTTTTATAATTTCTTAATTATAAATGGCAACGTTATATAGTCTTAAGATTTATCTTATACCACAGTTTTAACATAGAACAAGAAAACTTCAATTTTGAAAAATATGTTATGATTTATTTAAAAGTAAAATCTATGGTTTTTTTAATACTTCTAGCTACAAATGTGCTAATTATTAAAAACCAATCTTTGACCTGAAATTGTCTCCGCATTATCTTCTACTTTTACTCGCCGCACGTAGAGGTGATAACGCACGAAATTTAAGTGCTGCGCACTTGAAAGTAAAATCCTCTAAAATATTTGAAAAGATTTGCTTAGCCGCAATTATTGAACGATTCGATGCAGCGTCACGTTTAAGTAATGAATTGATTCAGGCTGATAACTGCGTCAAAGTCGATTAAACACATCATTACAATTTTTAAATTGTGGGGAAAGGAGTTTAATTCAGACATACATATGTATATTAATTTGTTTGGAGTAATGCAGAGCCTCAATGTATGTAGATATTTTAACATTATTTTTGCTATAGAGCTTAAAAATGTAGTTCAGGTAATTTACATTGGTATTGATTAATTGTAAAGTTGTTTAAAAAATGTACACTTTACCAAACAGGTGGCTGGAATTATTTCCATGCCAGATTACGTATAATTATTATGAGTTATTGAAAAAGTTATCTGGGCGGTGTGTTTTCTAGCGATTCTCATCAAGCTGATTGAAAATAAATATAAATGCAAAAATAGAATATTAACACTTTCAAAACAGATACGAGTATCGTTATAATAAAAAGTTTAGTAAGATAATTTTAAAATAGATTCTTACAAAGGAGTCTTTCAAAAAACGATGCCCTTGCCATTCGTGATATCATTTGTCTATAAGGTGTGAATGTTTAAAATTGAAAATGCATTTTTTGCTTGAGTATTGACTAATTTAATAGATAATAAAGGCTTAAAGTCATTCAAAGTTGAACAAAACATTATTTTTGTATTTCTTTTTATTTTATTTTTTACAGGTTATGGTTCTTAGTCCACATGAACAATCCCAGAAAATAACTCATTATCTTCTGGAAGGGGCAAACATTAAGAAAAAAGGTAACAAATGAGAAGTTCTATGTCTTTGCAACATTTAAGAAGGATACTATTTTCTTTTAATATTGCAATATTTATATATATATATAATACCTGTTATTAAAATAAGTGAACGGTTTAAAATAAATAAAGTTCATATTAACATGATGTAAATTTATACGTACCCCTTCCGGATTAGAGCGGTTTCTTTTTATACATACATTTATTATAAATTTTAAAAGAGGTTATAGATATTTAGCTACTTAAAGGCTTTATGATTTTGTTCACAAATTGTCAGTAAGAATCGTTTTTGATGTGTGAGACAGCTTACGTTAATTTATTAAAATTATTAAAAATTAGTAGAGTGTTCTCTTACATTGCGGTATCCTCCAGAGCTTAGGTAACGAACATTTTACGAACGTTTAATATGTAAAATAAATGGAGAATAGAATTCTTTTAGATTTTTCATAAGTTATTAATAATAATCTACATACAAAAATTCTACTGTCTTAAATTAGTACATCAATTTGTATTCTCTTAAAAATATAATATAAATTTTGGTTGCTTAGTTCCATGGATTAAATCAAATGCTTACCTTTTCTTTATTTTACATTAAAAAATTTAGGAGAAAAGCTCGAAAATTGTGTTCCGAAATATGAAATTTTTTCGTTGCGATTTTCTGTACATTTTCTATATTTTGTTTCAAATTGGTAATTTTAAAAACAGTAACATAATTATTTTGTAGGTAAAATAGCAATATTTGGTAATGGTAAAAACATTAAGAAAAATATATTTTTGCCCTGAATTAATTACAATTTATTTTTTTTCGATTTCGATTTTTTTTTCTGCATCAAAACATTTTAGGGACATGTATGCAGCAGAAATTTTGATAGGAAAGTGTAACTTGTTTTATAAATTACGATAATAATTTGTTGAAAGTACACACAGCGAACCTATTATGTTAGCTATTTAACTAAGATTTCCCATTAAATACATATCTACACATCTCTACGAAAATAAATAAGTAAGCATTCAAACAATCATTTTATTTATAATTATTTTTAAATGTAGCTTAATATTTTTAAAATTGAATCATTGTGTAAATCATATCGATTAATTTCTTAAAACGAAATGTTCGACAGATCAGTAAATAATTTTAAGAAAAGGAATATTTTTTCTCGTGGATCTAAGTGAGCTTCATATCTCTGAGTAGAACGGCGTCATATCACGGAATTTAATGATGTTAGCCTGTTTTCTTGTGTTAACCCATTACGTACCAAAAGAATATATTTTTTCGTTGATCTTTGAGCTCCAAACTAATTAAGAATAATGGAGTTACTAACTGAATAGCTAAAATTTATGTATAATACTTTACTATTCTCGGGTGTGCTCTATAGGTATCCAAAGCTCAAATTGCATTTTTATAGCTCTGAAAGAAAATTTTTAAGATTTTAAATTTTATGTAGAAAAAGTATCAAAAAATGAGACATTTTCTCACTATGTTTTGTCGAATCTAAAGAGTATCAGAATCAAATTTAAATTATGATCGACGGTGATCTTGGAAATGTCAGAGTTTGAGGAACAATTTTTTAATCAGACCTTGGCGGAAATAACAAAACTTTTTTGTAAAAATCAGATATTTCTTGTATTAGATACACTATTACCGTAAATGTTTCCTCTTATTTTACGTTTTTAATTCAATATGGTGGGGGAATAAATTAAAAAATCGTTATTTTTTTCGTAATTTTTATTGACAGGACTTTATAAACTATAATTTTTGTATTTTTCAGAAGTGGTTTAAGGTGGCATGGGCTTAGAATTCAAAAGGTTCAAGTTGAATTCCCAAGCCTAACTGAATATTTCTAATTAATTAAATAATTAAAATAATGCAACTATTTAATTTGAACCAAATTCCAAGGCAATTTATATTATTATAAATTAATCAATGTGCGAACCTTTACATGTTTAAGAAAACCTCTCAATGTATGGAAAAAGTTTTAGTTTTGACATCAAGAATGTGTTCATTTTAAATATTCGTTCATCATGATAATTAATAATATACTACCTGATTTTTTTCTTAATTATGTATACAGGCCTCATTGAAAATTGTGAAAGTTTTGTTTGAAATTAGTTTCTGTTTTAGATGAAAACCAACATTAATTTGTATTTTTATCTCACATCTTTTTACGATTTCTCGTTTTAGATAGATTGAGGATCAGCTACGATCCAACAGACGATTATTTTTCAGAGTTTGTTGAACTGTACAATGAGGGTTTGGAACGAACTAAAGCTGTTGTAGCTGATTCGAAGTTTCGAAAGCTCCTCTCCGACTATCGAACAGTTGACGTCATCATTTTAGACTATGACTACAACGAAGCTTTGCTGGGTAATCTTAATTAACCAGTCGACAATGACGTGAAACACCTCTGACACGATTCTTGAACAGGTTTAGGAGAAGTGTTTCGCTGCCCGGTGATAGTACTTACAGCGGGGCGTCTTAGGGGTTTATTGCCACGCTCGGTCGGAGTACCTTACCCACTCTACAACATCTTAAATTTTAGCGGTCGATCTGGACAAGGTGTTTTGGGGAGCTTTAGAGATTTAGTTTCAGCCATTGCTGAAGAATTTTATGTTAATTTCTATTATTATAAGAAACAGGTAAATTGAATTGTAACAATGTCAAGGTCAAGTTGCGATGCAATTTGTGTTGCAGGAAGCTATTTACCGTGAAGTATTTCCATCAGTTCCTGCATCATTTGAAGACTGCTACCGTACGTCGGTAGTGAAAGTGTTTCGAAGCACCATATCTGAGGAAGTTATTGCCGGTGATATAGTCAATGTAGCTGGGTTCCACATTCGGGATTTTAATTTCTTCACAGATTCACTGCCAGAAAGGGTAGATAATGTTATTCATAAAGCCGAAAGGGGCTGCATATATGTTTCGTTTGGTGCCGACATCAACCCTTTAACCCTTCCAAAAGACAAACTAAATGATATTGTCCGTGTGCTCTATAGGCGGCCAGAAAAAATCGTTTGGGCATGGAATGGTAATATATCAACTTTAGCCGGCAACGATGAATTCTATATCGAAAAATGGATACCTCAAAGTGATGTACTACAGCATAAAAACGTAAAATTGTTCATCACTAGCGGTGGACAATTGAGTTTAATAGAAGCAATTCATCACGAAGTTCCTATCATTGGCATACCTCTTTCTAGCGAGCAATCGTATGCGCTAGATCAGATACAAGGTCAGGGTTTAGGATTGAAGATCGAGTTACGCAATTTATCAGCGGCTTCATTGACTTGGGCCATCGCAGACGTTTTGGATCGATATGATTGGTAACATAAATGATTTAAAGCGAGCTCATTTTAAATAATCGACTCTTCGTTTAGGTTCGAAGAGAATCTAATCGCTAAATTTGTTAGCTTAGAAGATCGCCCTCTACCTCCCATGAAAGCTTTGAAATTTTGGCTTGAGTATGTTTGTCGTCATAGTCGCACCATTAAACATAGGCAGAGGTCTCGTTTTGCTGCAAATTATTATTTCGCAGACTTTTATCTGATTTCATCTGTAATTCTGGCCGTCGTCGTTGTCTGCAGCATATTTTTCTGCAGATTTATACACAGGTTAGTCGCGCACACACTCACCAGAAGGAAGCAAAAACTGTATTAAAATATTTGTAATGTGTTATTAACTTAATTGCCAGTATGCCATTGATATATGTGTTGTGTTCATAGGTTAAATAAATATCAGTATGTGTATTAAAAGAACTGAATTATTTTGTTTTATTATTTTGGGGAATAGTAGGCCGAGTTGAGATGTATTAGGTATTTTCTCTACTTGTTAATAGGTAGTCGGTTTTAGTAGTACGCAATTAATTCTAGAATTATGAAATTTCGATTGTTTGCAGATGCATAGGTTATTCACTAGTTCAGTCCTTAGGTATTATTTTATACGTTTTAGAGATGTTATTTAGCCGTGGGTTTTTAGTATTTTTAATTTAAATTTTTATAATGTTTTTAACTAATATTCAGACCAGATTCATTGTACTTCAGTACATCTTTCAATTGTTAAATTTTCGACTGTTAAAGTTAATAAATTCAAGCCTATCTTTAAAGATGAAAAATTTGATATCTTATTCATTCATTCATTCTTCAACAAATATTAAAATGTGATCAAAATAAAGAAAATGTAATATCATTGAATATTTGAAGTGTAATTTCGTAACTCGATCACAAGAAATTTTGCAATCAGCGTAATCTTTCAAGATACTGAAAGAGCAAAAAAGATTATAGATATGAACGTATAAATCCATTAATGTTGAAATGTTTTTAAAGGTTTTTTCTTTAAGTATACGATTCAACAAAGTAGCAATGACAACATGTGAGAAATATTTGAAATCTACTCAATTAATATAAAATTAATTAATTCACACTTTTATTAGACCTTGACTATTTAGTATAGCTTCAGTAGTCAGTTATATATGTATGTATGTATAAGAAGGAATTAAGTTTTTCAAATTACAATTACTTAAGGGCACCCGGTGGTCTAGCATTCGTGAATTTAAGGCATTTTTAGGATTTTAGCATGCAACAACATTTTTATAATAACAATAAAAAATAAATGTAGTTATTGAAAAATTGACGTTGAAGATCACCCCTTCAACAAAATGGTTTTGGCTGTTTCAAAAAAAAAATTGTTTTTTGACAAAATAGCGCGTTCTTGAAATATGAATACCGAAAACAGCCTATTTTTCATTCGCTTTTTTACGTAAAAAATGAGAAACTATTAAAATAACATTTTTTTGGTGGTCCCGGCTATAGCTCCTGATCTTTTGAATGAATGAATGAACATTATAAAGTTTTTTATGATACGGATGAATAGTTTCTTTTTGGGCAGGATGCCGTACAGAGAAAAGTAGTTTCGAGATAAATGAGTTTAAAGTTTTAAGTATGCTACGAACAATGCATCCTTTCATGAGGCAGGCCAACCGTTTGCTATCTATGAAAAAGGCACCTAAGGAACCTAAAATATCATCAATATCATTACAAATATTTAAGGGTATATTCTCGATAGACTATACTTTCGAATAATTGAAAAAAAGAAATTGATTTTTTGAAAATTCTAGACCACCGGGTTCCCTTATTTAGTTATTTGTTAGCTGTAAAATTTTCCTTAATGTTTACCAAAATACATATAAAACTGTATCTAATACATTGATTTTCCGTTATTTTATAATATTTATATTATATATTTAAATGATAATAATAAAAAATGTCGTTTCATGTTTCACCGTTTCAGTTTTTCAAAAAAATTTGTTTTTTCTTTTAAAACTTAATAACTAGGTTATTTTTTCATTTTTCATGAACGGTTAACTCTCATATTCATGTTATCATGCTCTCTCCAGATTATCCTTTGGGTGAAGTGATATTCAAATTGATAGTGAAATAATATTATAATTGTTGATGTAGTCACCATTACTACTCTACTGCTGAGAAAAATTAGAAATATTACCATTGGCCTTATTTAAAAGATTGTTATAAGTTAAAACATAAGAGAATAAGCTAGAACAATATTTAAGAAATCACCTAAAAGTTTACCACCTATTAACACTTGAACTACGTTAATAGTCTGGATCTTGTTGGCTGAATAAAACAATTTAAAAGTGATTGCTTTTATAATTCTAGGCAATGATATCAATTTTTAGATAAAAGAACACTTAACTTTTCTTTTTTGGCTAAGATACTTTAAGTGATTTTTAGTAAGTTATCAAAGTATTTGATTATGAAATAAAAGAAATCATCTCACTTTTCCGGATGATAATAACAAACAAGTCATGCTCACAAAACTGAACAGTGATAAGCAATGTCAGCGCCAATTAAAATTATATAATTTTATATTGCTATTACGAGATAAGCAACATACATATGTATGAATGAAGCAACATACATACATATGTAGGTATGAAATGATGATGAATAGAATTAGCTTACTTATAGCAATGAGCTATTTTGAAATAATCGTTTACGAGTTCTTTTACCTCCATTACGACTACATCAATATGGTACGTTATTCATTTTCAAATATGCATGGTGTAATTGCGAATCTCAAATCAATCTCAGTCAGTAGCTCATATGTAGGTACTTCGTATGAACATTTGTATAACAACCGCGGCTCTTCTTGATACTACAAAGAGATTTCGGCTCGTTATCACCTGAACGAGCAATAGAACATCGATTGACCGATTTGTGGCCTGTTGTGTTCTGTGTTAAAAAGCGCACGGAACTCCCCTCTTAGACTCGTTCGCAGAGTGAAATTCCGCTGACCAGACGTATTTGTGAGTGGCAAAAATTTTAGAGGAGTTCCATCAGTTAGGCGCAGACAGTCCTCGACGCACTGTCCATTGTGATCGATTTTTTTTTTGTAGATAGATGACGCAGCTTTAAATCTTTGGGTTGTGCAAGTTTGTGTATTTAAATAAAATGAAAAGTGTTTTAATTTGGTGTGCACTATTGATTGCACTAGTTCAGAATAGCTATGGATATAAAATTCTTGGGGTATTCCCGACGATGGCTAAGTCCCATCACATCGTGGGATCTGCTCTGATGAAGGGTCTCGCTGATCGCGGACACGATGTGACTGTGATATCTCCGTTTCCTCTTCAAACACCGCTGAAAAACTATCGTGATGTACTCGTACCCACTGTCTTGGAGAAGTCGAAAAGTAATTTACAAATCCTCCAGGGTTTTAATAATAAATTCATTTTACTTTATTGTTTTTTTTCCAGGCTTAATGGATAATATTCTTGATATGACGAAATTAAGCATAATCGAAGGATTTGTTAATCTTTTCGATATGGGATTATTTTTAACAAATACTACATTCGAAGATCCTGAAATTAAAAAATTTTTAAGTAATCGCAATGAAAAGTTCGACTTGGTGATAACAGAAATATTCGTTAATGAAGCTATGATCGGTTTTGGGCAGCACTTTAAGGCCCCTGTTATTGGAGTTTCAACGTTTGGAGCTACACTTTGGAATTGTGATTTGGTCGGTTCCCCCTCACCTCCATCATATGTCCCTAACCCATTTTTAAGTTTCACAGACCATATGAGTCTTGCAGAACGTGTTGGAAATATGGCAATTAATATATTTGAACGTGTGTACATGGACTTCGTCTATTTGCCCAAACAGAAAGCAATATACAATCAGGTTTTCTCTGATCCCAAACCACCATTTGAAGATATAAGAAAAAATGTTTCAATGGTTCTTTTAAATAGTCATGTTTCTGTGGGTTACCCACGTCCATACATGCCGAATATGATCGAAGTTGGTGGGATGCATATAAATAGAAAACCAAAGCCTCTGCCAGCTGATCTTCAAAAATATCTGGACGCTGCAAAAGAAGGCGTGATTTATTTTTCCATGGGCTCAAATCTTAAGAGCAAACTTTTGCCAAGAGAGAAATTGGACCAACTGATCAACACTTTCAAATCACTTAAGCAGAAAGTCCTGTGGAAATGGGAGGATGAAAATCTACCCGGTAAGAGTGACAACATTTACATCAGCAAATGGTTCCCTCAGGACGATATCCTGGCTCATCCGAACGTGAAACTGTTCATCACCCACGGTGGTCTTCTTAGCACAACTGAAGCAATCTTCCATGGGGTGCCTGTTATTGGAATCCCCATGTTTGGGGATCAATTTCTTAATATGGGCAGAATTGTAAAGTCTAAAATGGGTCTAATGATTAAATACGATGAGTTAACATATGACACCTTAAAACCAGCAATTAATGAGATTTTGAACAATGATCAGTACGGAATTTCCATGAGGGAAAGGTCACAAAGGTACCGTGATCAACCCATGAATCCTTTGGATACTGCCATTTATTGGGTTGAGTACATCATCCGTCATAAAGGAGCTCCTCATCTACGTGCGGGCGCTCAGGATTTGAGTTTCATCGCATACCATAATTTAGATGTTTTTGCTATTCTTGGAGGAGGTGTTTTTCTGATACTCTACTTGCTTTTTGCAATGATCAAGAAATTGTTCACTTGTGGAGGAGTATCCTCTTCAAAAAAAATTGAAAAGAAAAAGAAAAAGCAGTGATATTGTTATTTATTAATGTTTTCTTTTTTTAATAAATGTTTTTAAAAAATCTATTTTAATTAAATATTTAAATCATGATAGTTAAAGAGTTATCTTTGTAGTATGTTTTTAGAATATTTCCCTAGTGAGTTATACAAATTCATATTAACTTAATATCGAAAGCTTTAAAAAAGAGCAAAAGAAAGTTTGGCTTGGCTCTTTGTATCTTGTCTAGGTAACATAAAATATAGTGTCCTAATTATGTGATCCTTTCTCGCTGTTTGTTTTGCAGTAATAGCAGAATAAGGAGAGAAAAGTTTGAAAGGAAAAAAAAAACTATGTTGTCTATATTATATTTTTTCTTTACATATTATAATAGGTAGTGCAAGCAACAGATACCTGTTAGATTAGATAGGTAATAAATTAAACTCATTTCGAAAATTAAAACTTGAATTGCAATTGACTTGAAACAGTTGCTTCAACATTTTTATTTTATAAGAAAAATAATTAATAGTAAACTATGCTAAAACTGCTAACAATAAACGGAAACTTAAAAGTTTTAAATCAGTTCAAATTCAAATCCCAAATAGAAGTCACAGAGAATTTATACCCTAGTGAGTATAATGAGATTTGGTTAAATTTAATAAATATTACAAATATACATATAAGAAGGTATTAAATAAAATGCAAGTCATCTTAACTTTAATTAAATTGAATGCGTTTACTATCATGTTGCAAGAGAGTTTTGTTTTGTGAACAGTCTTTCATTTTTGTATAAGCCATTTGAAATTGAAAATTTTCTACATTTTTCCTGCAATCCCTTATGAAAATGAAAGGTATTAAATGATGATAAATAGCAGGTATTAAACGCCAATTGAAATTATGCAATTTTACACCTTGTATCGCTAATTATAGAAAGAAGAAATATCTGTGCAGGGCACTTCAATTAGAAACAATTTGTACTCAGTTTATGGTATACATTTAAAAGTTTTTAAAAACCCACACAATTATGAAATTATCTGATGTGCTTTTATGTAATATTAAAAATTAATTGTGCTTAAAGGTTAAAGTATGAATTTTACAAGTAACAACAACATACACCTCCCAAATCAATTCTAATCAAAGACGCATTTGCAAACATTGTTATCATTTGAATGAGGTCTTCATAGATTCAGTGGTGAATTTTACTATTTGCAGTGTGCAATATCGTCTGATTAGACATGGTCGTGAGTCTAAATAACTTAGACTTATACTAAGATACATTCCGCTCGATTTTTGTTTAAAAAAATTACGTGAATAAATTATAAACTTTTGGTGCAAGTTCTTTAAATTAATAGTCAATGAAAAACTTATTGATTAGCTCTGCATTTTTATGTGCACTAGTTGCTACTACCAATGGATACAAAATTATACTATGGCTAAGTCTCATCATATTGTAGGGTCTGCACTATTGAAGGGCCTAGCTGAACGTGGACATGGGGTTAACATAATATCTCCGTTCCCTCTTCAAGACCCGATAAAGAATTACCGAGATATACCAGTGCTTACAATGTTGGAGAGGACTAAAAGTAATTAGTCTTTAAGGACGAGTGAAGTATTAATGTAATAAATAGCGTTTTCTTTTTAGAATATATGGATAATATTTTTAATGTTGCGAAACTAGGTATATTTGGAAAATTAATTACCTTTTTCAATGTTGGAGTTTTATTAATGAATGTAACAATCATGTTTCTGTGAGTTATCCACGTCCATACATGCCGAATATGATCGAAGTTAGTGGGATGCATATAAATATAAAACCAAAACCTCTCTCAGCTGATCTTCAAAAATTTTTGGACGCTGCAAAAGAAGGCGTGATATATTTTTCTATGGCCTCAAATCTTAAGAGCAAGGGAGAAATTGGATCATCTGATCAATGCTTTTAAATCACTCAAACAGAAAGTTCTGTGGAAATGGGAGGATGAAAATCTACCCGGTAAGAGTGACAACATTTACATCAGCAAGTGGTTTCCTCAGGACGATATCCTGGCTCATCCGAACGTGAAGCTGTTCATTACCCAAGGCGATCTTCTTAGCACAACTGAAGCAATCTTCCATGGGGTGCCAGTTATTGGAATCCCAATATTCGGAGATCAATTTCTTAATATGGGCAGAATTGTAAAGTCCAAAATGGGTCTAATGATTAAATACGATGAGTTAACATATGAAACCTTAAAACCAGCAATCAATAAGATTTTGAACAATGATCAGTACGGAATTTTCATGAGAGAAAGGTCACAAAGGTACCGCGATCAACCCATGAATCCTTTGGATACTGCAATTTATTGGGTTGAGTATGTTCCTCGTTACAATGGCGGTCCTCATCTTCGGTCTGGTGCTCAGGATTTGTCTTTCATCACATACCACAATTTGGATGCAATTTCACTTCTTAGCGGAAGTGTTATTGTGACATTATTTTTGCTTGTTAGCATAATAAAAAAATTGCTATGTTTCGGAGTATTTCTATTCAAGAAACTTGGCAAGAAGGAAAAAATTCTATGAACAAATTATTTGCTATTTCTTTAATTTCATGTAGTTAAGAAAATGTGAAAAATCTGTAAAGAGAAATCTTACGAGTACGTCAACAGATTTTCGTGGAATATCTTTTATTGAATTTCTAATTGTTAAAACTATAGTGTTAAAAGCGTGGAAATCGCTAATTACTTAAATAAATGATTCTTTATTATCGAACCAATTTTTATGTTTTCCACAATTTTTTATTTTGGGTTTTCCTTAGTTAAAGCCCCGATATATTACCAGACCGAACTGATCAAAAGGCATTTGGATTAAAGTAGGAAATTTAGTATTAATTTTGGATATTTTATTTTGATAGAAATATACAATCATCTGTAGCGTGTATGTAGTTCAACATTATGGCAAACAAATGAAAATGTTTTACATATTATAATTTTAGTTAAAGAATTTTTTTGCAATGTTATGTTATTACACTTAAAAAACCTTACTTATTTTATAGATTTTTTTCCAGAATTATTCGAATTGATTTTGACCTAAAATGGTTTGTAGTAATATTGATCAAGTGATATTGCTGCGCATTTTTTCTAAAATAATTGTGAAAAGAATTTTTTATCCCCTAGCTAGAGATTGTAGACTAAATTTTTGAATAAATACTAAAGTTCCCAGACAGGTGCCCGAGTACCATTTTATATATTCGTTTCTTTAGAACCTCTATTGGAACTGAAAATGTCCTTGATTTTTTCATAAATTAAATGCTAACTTAACTTACCCATCTCTTAACAATTCTTAAAGGAGAATAAAACACTATCTTGCGTAACTTATAGTTTTTTCTCACTGAAAGGACGAATGATGAAAGGTTGCGAATCCCAAAAATAAAACATTCTATCATATCAGATTTTGAAGAAACATGAGGCTAAAATGTGAAGAAAACCGTAATTTGGAATGATCCAGTGTATTATCCAGATTTAGTCCCCTGTGACTATTTCCTGTTTTCAAACCTGAGAGGCGGTAAGAGATTTGGTCGAAGAAACCTATTATTTGAAGGAATAAAAAAATTAGAAATCCGCTGGACTAAATGTATAGAGCTAAAGGGAGACTATGTTGAGAAATATAACGTTTATTTGCTGAAAAATAACTCTTATTCAAAAAGTTACTGACTTATCAAACTGCCCTCGTATATGTTAAAATAAAGCTTAAATATTTATTTATATTCATATAAAGCTGCTTAAAACTGTCTATAAACAAGTGGGAATCTATGGGATCCCTCTTTCTGTGCTCAGTTTATTCATTTCTCAGACTTTAAGGAAAGGCTCATGAAAAATTTATTTTTTATTAAATAACTGATTTATTTAGATAATTAAGGTTCTGATATTTTATTTGAGTTTTGTTTTAAATTTGTTCGATGACCCGAGTTAACATGTTCAGAGTTAGACGAGAGAATAACGTCTTTAGCTATGATTTTATTCTGTAGTAGACAAGATCTTAACTAAAACTATTTAGTTGAAAGAATCATTTTATATTGTCATAAATTTGCGAATCGTTCTGGTTCCCATCAATTCCGGTGGGAATCTTTGTGACCTCTAGAATGGTGGGAAGGTTGGGTTTGTCAGGTGCATCTGCAGTTCGTGGAAGTAACTGGAGTGCATGGGAATGCATGTGCATGGCGTTAGCGTGAGAGATAGCGTAACGTTCTTAAGAAGTTTTCAAAATTGGGCAAATAATTATGACATTTTTCAGTTCTAAAATCTATGTTACTCGAAAATATGATGCGATAAAATATTTTTATTTTCGGATTCATAATCTTCAGAACAAAATTTTTAAAATAACTTACCAGTTGATGGAAAAATTTTGCAAATCAGCGTTATTTAGTTTTCTCTCGTCTCATAGTGTGTCATGTTTGGAAAAATTTGGTAATTATACAAGGCGGCGCAAAATTAATCATTCAATTTTGTTTGTGCATAACTTTTTTACTAAATATTTTGAGTGATGGAAATCTTTATCTTTGGACCTTTAGAATTTTTTCTGTTAAGTGGAAAAGATGATATCCGTCGCCAGTGTTGATACACATTTGTGTATCCGTTTTATCGCATTTTCCATGACTTTTCGCAAGATTTCCGGTGATAACTGTTCCTGTCGAATATTATCTTTAAGGGCTGCGATGGTGTGAGGCTTGTTGGCATAAACCCGAGACTTCAAGTAGCCCCAAAGAAAAAAGTCTGGGGCGGTTAAATCGGGCGATCTGACTGGCCATACCAAATCGCCAAAACGGAAGACTACGCGACCAGGAAACGCTTCCTTCACAATATCGATTGTGGGTCGTGCTGTGTGTGCAAATGTTCACCAAGCCCCGCTCCTCCAATTCCGACAGTAAGAAGTCGTTTATCATAGCCCTGTAGCGTTCGCCAGTAACAGTTTCCATATTGCTAATGGCGTCCTGAAAAAATACGGTCCAATCACTCCTCCCGCGTGAACGGCGCACCACACAGTGGCTTTGAGTGGATGTAACGGCTCTTCGTGCATGATACACGGATTTTCAGTGCTCTAGAAACGGAGATTTTGTTTATTGAAGTAACCGCTTGATGATTTTCGATTCAAAAGTGCTAACACCACCGATCGATTATTAGTCAAAAAAATTGACACAATTATTCCACACTTTTGCGGTGTATAGTGCTCCATTGCTTATCTGTTTGTATTCTACAGCTGTGCAGTTCACAAATGTCAAATATGATTGACGTACGACGCCATTTGCAATAATTATAACATCTTCCGATAGAGTGATTAATTTTGCGTCACCTTGTACATATTGTGATAAATTTTAGCTTCTGAACAGTATCACTACCCAAAAATTTAAAATAATAATTTACTCTGTAACCTTACGAAACTTTACCGGTACAATTGAAGTTAGAATGCCTAAAAATTCCATGATTTTAAATTGTCTCTTTGTTTCTAAACTAAAATAAACTAAGACTAAAGAGTGAAACGCCATGACATGTTTTGCTCTACTGATCGAATAATCGTTACTTGATAATATGCAAATTTTTAAACGTGTGGGAATGAGATAGACAGGGATTAACATTTCAAATCTGAATCTGAATCGGGAGATTCTTCAGCGTAGTACCTATCTTCAGTTTTTATTCTCACCTGAAATTAATGCGCTCGATTATGAAAAAAAAAATCCGGCTAGTGAAAGCTAAACTTTTAGTTGTTTCTTGTGCGTTAAAGAATTCACATTATTTTTTCATGGAGTTGAGGAGTATTTTAAGGTGGTTGATTTTGCTATGGACATGCCTATCTCTAGTGTATTCATCTCGGATTTTGTGCCTTTTCACCACGCCTGTGTCATCTCATCTCCAAACGCACATGGCGATTGCTAAGGGACTTATTTCACGTGGACATAATCTCACAATCGTTACAGCCATACCTGCCACAATTCCCAATAATACTTACCGGCATATAAATCTCCCTATGACGGAGAATCGTACAAAGTTGTATAGTTACATAAACGAAAAATCGTCACGTCGGTCGGTGTATTATACGATGGTGCATGCTTTTGTAGGTTTCGCTGAATGGGGAGCTGCTTGTATTAAGCATGATACATTTAAGAAATTCTTGGAAGAAGACGAGACTTATGATTTGGTCATACTTGGGTATATTATAAATCAATCACAGCTAGGTGTTGCTGCCCATTTTAAAAGCCCTGTGGTTATTATTTGGGTCAATCAGCTACTTGGATATCATTTAAAAATGGTTGGAAATCCTACGGAAATCTCTTACGTTCCTAACTTTTGGTCAATGACTGCTCAACCAATGAACTTTCCTAATAGGGTTAAAAATTATTTAAATAATTTGCAGTATGCGGCTTTGGATTGGTTCATCTTTTACTATAGCAGGAGTCTCTATAGGTATGCTTTGTTTTTAATTCACATCTTGTTTCTGTTTTATTCGATTTTTTTCCCATTTTAGAGAGTCTTTTCCTCTTGGGCAATATCCAGAATTTAGTGAAATGCAAAACAATGTTTCTGCAGTATTCTATAATCATCATTTCAGTCAGAGTATCTTTCCTAAAGTGCCGGCACTTATTGAAATTGGTGGAATACAAATAAAAGAGAAACCAGATCCTCTACCACATGTAAGTAGATGTTTTTTGAATATTTTATTTTATCAATTCAATTCTAATTTATTTTGACGGTTTTATATGCATAATAAGGGAGTATAAAACAAATCAAAGCTACTGAACATACGAAAACATGGCAATCGCCGTCATATAAAACAAAAAAAAATATACTTTCCGGAAACCTTGCTCATTTGCTCATTGTCCTTATCTACATAGCAAATAAATTTTATTTTAGCTTAAAAGTTTTTAGATACAGCATTGTTAACTTCGTAATGTACTCGTACATACTTTCAAGTCTTTTCAGTCAGTTGACCTATGAAAGAAGTCAAGACAAGTCAACGTAGGTTTGCATAACATGGTTTTCTAAATTAACTCATAATAGTAGATCTCCAATTATTTATTTTAATACGATTTACAGCTTCTTGATAACAACACATTTAGTAGACTCTTTCTATGATACCATGAATGTTTCGTCTTATTAAGTAAATAAAACCTCTTCTGTGTAAACTGTGGCAAGTAGATAAACTAACAAGTTGACACATACCATATATATAATACATATGATTTTGTTTTTTGTCGTTTGCCCAGCAGCGATAAAGCATTATAGTAAAATTAAATAAAACGTTTATATTATATTAAATTTTATTTTTCAACCACTGTAAAGAAGAACGTTCGATAAAAATAATACATTATTTAAAAGTAAACAATTCCTGAATTTTAAATTTTTCTTTAAATATCAACCATATTTTGGTTTTAAAATGCTTTTAAAAATTTTATTAATTTAACATATTTAATGCAGATGACACTGACATTAATTCACATTATTTAGAATTTCAAGTAACATCGTATAAAAGACTACAATTATTATATAAGTAAAATTTAGTGAGCATTTTTATTCAGTGAGAAGGAAATGGTGTTAAATGGAAGATTAACCTTTTGAATTTAACTTTTGAAACTTGACATACATATTTGCAAATTTTGTGTAGTACCTCTCCATAAGGGTTTTTGTTTTGAAGCATATTATACAAAAACAAATATTCGAACTAACATTATGCATATATGCTCATTAATTGTTAATAATGTATTATACTTAATAAATGTTACATGTATTTTCGAAATTATCTCATTTTATTTGTATAATTTCAACAAAATATGCGGGAATTCAGACTATATGCTTTTCATCACATACCGTCTTCAATGCGTTAAGATGATTCATGTACATTAAATCTTGTCTCAAAAGAAACAAGTCGACAGATAATAAACATTAAGTTCATGATTTACAATCTATCAACTTATCATGTCTACCACCTTAAAAAAGCTGTTTTAAAAATTTTTTTATATATTTTTTAAATGATTACCATTTGTATAGTATTTTTTTTAAAATTTGTGAACCTGAAGTTTCAAATTATTGTTATTATTTTAAAAAATTTAATAACAGCTACTTATATAAGCGACTAAACTTTTGTGCAGCCTAAATAAGAAGTAGGAATATACAAGGTGGCGCAAAATTAATCACGCTATCGGAAGATGTCATAATTATTGCAAATGGCGTCGTATGTTAATCATATTTGACATTTGTGAACTAGCCACAATGGATATTGTGAAGGAAGCGTTTCCTGGTCGCGTAATCTCCCGTTTTGGCGATTTGGCATGGCCACCCAGATCCGCCGATTTAACCGCCCTAGACTTTTTCCTTTGGGGCTACTTGAAGTCGCGAGTTTATGCCAACAAGCCTCAGACAATCGAAGGCCTTAAAGAGAATATTCGACAGGAATGCGAACAGTTATCACCGGAAATCTTGCGGAAAGTCATGGAAAATGCGATAAAATGGGCACAAAGGTGTATCAACACTGGCGGCAGCAACTTGACGAATATCATCTTTTCCACTTAACAGAAAAAAATTTAAAGGTCCAAAAATAAATATTTCCATCACTCAAAATATTTTTTTTATTTAGTAAAAAAGTTATACAAAAACAAAATTGAATGATTAATTTTGTGCCACCTTGTATAAACAAAGGTATGTAGATATTAAATCTATCAGACTTATTTCCTTTAGTGTTATAACAAATTTGAGCAAAGAATAAACCGTCACATTACTATTTTCAAATAGATTAGAAATATGTATAAATAATATGCATATTCCTAACAGTATAATTTTTTTTATTATTGATATATGGTATATGAGATCAATCTTAAGAGTTTATCCAGCTCGTGATAAGAGAGGTATGTGGCAGGAATTGTCAAAATTTGCTTAAAATTAAAAGTCAAGGTCAATAAAGATAAAAAGTATTCGTGAAATAGTGTACACTTTGCTGTACGATTGGTATTGAGATTCTAAACATAGTATAATATTTGTATTGCTACATATGTATTCGTTCGGTATAAAAACTTTATATATTTTAAAGGAATTCCAGAATAATTACCTCGTTATCGCTCCCTAGGATAATTTTTTAATACACAATTCGATTGTCAATTCACATATAAAAAATATTTATCTATCCTTAGTTTAGGAATTAAAGAAGGACTACTTCACTGGGTTTCTTATAGCAGAAAAATAATAAGTTCTTCGAAATGTATGCATTGTATAGTGATGCTAATTCTGAAATTTTATAGAGGAATGAATTTAAAATTCTGGTATTATTTAAGAAAAATACTTATATTATCTAAAAATTATTTAAATTGCCATAAATATATGCAGTAAAAAATGTACGATGCTTCATTTAACGTAATTTACGGTGTGCAAACTGATAAGTAACGAAATTGTGAAGACTTTTCGGTGGGAGGGTTTCAAGCTTATCACCGAACAGAAAGACACATACTCGTACTCATGTGTATAAGAGATAACGTTCAAATAACGATATTTTATTACAACAGGTTAGTTAGGATGAGCCGTAATTACTTTCCTTCCTATAGTTATTTACCCTTTTTGGGTAAGGAAGAAATTAGTTTCTTAGGTCTTTCTTTCAAGTCGCAAGCACCTTATATAATAATTAATATGGACAGCGTCTGAAATAACAGAAACTGATAATCAATTTAGTTTGTAATAGTAATCGTTTCTTTATAAAATGAGCCAATATTTAGTTTTGATATGTATATTTATCTAAACCCTAAACAATGGGTACAATTTTTTTACGCACGACCAGTATACTCGTCATGTCGTGTATACCGTCAAGCATAGCTAACAGGTTAATCAAAATATTTCCTTTTTTTATAATTGACAGAATATTCAACAGTTCCTTGACAATTCTACTGAAGGTGTGATATACTTCAGCCTAGGCACCAACGCAGATATATTTAATCTTGAAGCCAAAGCCCAACACAGCATATACAACGTGCTGTCGAGACTGCCTCAGAAGGTTATCTGGAAGTATGAATCTAACAGGGTACTGGGTCAAGCACCGAATATAATGTTCTCCAGGTGGCTGCCTCAGGACGATATCTTGGCGCATCCCAAAATCCGTCTTTTTATTACGCACGGCGGATATGGCAGTTTGACGGAGTCCCTATACCATGCAGTCCCCATAGTGGGGATTCCCCTTTTTGGCGATCAATTCAAATATGTTTATCACGCCGAGAAATCCGGATGGGGTCGAACGGTCGCCCTGGAGGAGATTGATGAGAAAATATTTTACGAAGCTGTGTTTGATGTACTTACTAATGCTAAGTACAAAGAGGCTGCTCAAAAAGCATCCGAGTTGTTCCGAGACAGGCCTACGTCCCCGATGGATACTTGTATGTTTTGGATAGAATATGTAATTCGCCATAGGGGAGCTATTCATATGCAGAGCCCCGCGGTTCACATGGGATTTATTGCATATTACTCGCTGGATGTGTTGGCATTTATTCTGATCATTTCTTGCATAACATATTTTAGTTTTAAGAAATTCCTTAAGGTTGTTATACATATTGTACCAGCAAAGCAAAAGCCCGAATAAACACTTCCTCGTTTTAATGGCTCATTTTATCTGATTGTAAATTAATAAATTACGAAAGATCTTTGGGGCACATTGTACCGAAGTAACCTCAGTGATTCAAAATGTTAAAGCTTAAAGTTCTGTTCTATAGCCTGACCGCATTGATCGTACCTAAGGCGGCTCAATATTTACAAGAGACGAGTATGGTTTTCTTTTCTTTGACTTTTCCCGTCTTAACATCTCCCTAGAGTTCATTTATAAAACTATGTCAGAGAATATAATAAAAAGCATTGGCAATTATTTTGGGAGTTCATTCGAAATTTTTTTTCATGTCTATCTTAACGATACTTTTAAGTGATTAATTAATAAAAATTTAATTATACGGTAAAAAATGCTAAGAATTAAAGTGCTTTTTATTTTGAGCTCTTTTGTTTTCAGTGGTTGTGAAAGTGCTAAGTTTATTGGACTCTTGCAAAATTTATTAGATCAAAATTTGATCGAAGCAAATATAAATGGACAATGTAAAAGTGATTTATTAGTTGTGAAAAATGGACTCAAGAATCGTGATTTTTGGGCCCTTACGTGTAAGTGTGCATTTTAACAACCTTAAAATTTTATTCTAAACTAAAGTTTCAAACTAAAATAATTTATGAAAACTAAATTTAAATTTCTTAAATTTTCGCTATCTTTTAACACCTATTTTATAATAAGATTGTAGGATCATAACTTAGTAATTGCGAACAATTTCTTCAATTCAATTTATTTTAATAACTATAACTTAATAAAAACTATTGCAGAAATAATGGATATGAAGAAAAAAATTATATGCAGAATTCAGATTAGAAGAGTACTTTCCAACATTTTATTTTAAACTCATTGTTCACACTAAAAATTTGGAGGAGCAAATAAGAATGAACTCTATAGAGATTTTAAATAAATTAAACCGTATTTTGATTCCCAATATGCCTGGTTTAGAAGAGCTCCTAGATGTCCTGATTTTAGAGTTAAATAATAGTTCTAATTTGATTTTTAAGATCTTAAGCTTACATTTTAATTCAATAATAAAACCTAAAGACCGTTTCATGCGACAGAGAAGACAGAAAATGGACAGATTTTATGACTTTTGCGATAATTTATTGCGGCTTATTTGCGGCTTCTGCTTGATCACGAAGGCTTCAATTTTTTGATTTGGCTACCGAAGTCGTAAAATTGTCTATTCAGGGCCATGATTATTTTGTTGTCGTCCTATGAAAAGCAATGCAACCATCCTAATATGGTCACAAATCCTAACACATAAGGCTGATTCTATTTCGGGGATTTAAATGTTTAAAGAAGTATTAAGTTGACATGATTAAACTTAAATTTTGATCATTTAAAACTAAAAAAACTAAACTGCAAAGGATCTAAAGCTTCAAAATTAGAGTTTATTTTTGAGCAGCAGATTGAATTACAATAGAAATCGTGATATCTACTAAGATACATATCGGAAATTTCTAAGCAGTTAAAGGAACTATTACTTAAAAACAAAATTTCTCTCTATAAATTTCTGTGTTTTATTTCAAAACACTGAAATTTACAGTGTAAAGACAGTATACGTCAATGTAAGAAACCATTAAAAATTTAATAACCAGTAATGAAATCAGACAAAAACAAATTAGGACATTTAATTAGCACAAAGCGGAGTCTGCAAAGTAAGTTATACCGGCTGCTCGGGAATTTACTGCATATAGGGAAAGCTATGGTAAAAGAAAAGAAAAGGTTTGAGTTAAAGGCGCATGAAACAAATTTAAAACAATATGTTTTCTTCTTATTACAGTATTAGACTCTTCCGGATATATGGGACCTGATTTTATCTGGGGCAACAATATTTTTATAGGATCACCTAAATCATGTAATTGGATAAATACCTTGGAAACGTATCACAAAATAAAAGTTGCCAGAAGCCACCCTCCGTTGTCAGTCGGATATAGAGTATCGCATATTAAGCATTGGTCAAAAAACCAATTTGAAACTCATAAGATAAACGAAGTGTGAAGTAAAATTAGTCAAAATGTTTCTCTTTTTCATAGCAAAATTCATTTACAGAAAGTTTTGAGCTTTGGATTTTGTGTCCCAAGTAGTTGTAAAGTACAAGATGTGCACCATCTTGTTGGGACTCTACTGAGAAACCCCGAATTTTATAATACTACGGTTATCGGTTCAAATATGCAACTCATTAAGACAAAGGAGCTTAAATTGGGAAAAGATTTTTATCAGTCTGCATCACTTCGTATATTGTTGTAATATTAAAGTATACTTCCAATAAGAATAAATAAAAATTTAAATATCTATTTTAGGTCAAGTTTATTTCTTGTAGTAGGACTATCTTGTCTTCAGTCCTTTCTCGAGTATCGTAAAAGAAAAAAAATTGGCTTTATAAAAAAAGATGTGTTAAATGAAAAAGAGACTGTGTTAAAAATATCGCGATGCGAAAAGGTGCTGCAGTGTTTTTCTTTGAGCAAAAATATAGAAATGGCTACAAGGATGGAGCTAGGTCCAAATTCTATACAATCAATTCACGGTATTAAGTAAATCTTTAATATAATTTCATAAGTTAATGGATATAACAATAGTTAATTGTTTTTTATTTTCAGAGTTGTCACTGCAACTCTCTTTATATTGGGCCACATTATTGTATTTGGTATAAGCAGTTTTAACAATATGTATCATTTCTTTGGTTATAAAACTGTGATATGGATGCAACCTCTAATGACAGTGCATTTGAGTGTGGATACGTTTTTTGTCACGAGCGGCGTTATTGTGTCCTATATGTTTTTCCAATATTCGATGCAAAAAAGTTTGAAACGTCCCGTGCTCATATTTATCAAAGCTGTTTTGGGGCGGTACGTTCGTCTAACTCCAACATACATTATATCTATGCTGCTTGCAATTGTATTGGCTAAATTTCTAAACTCAGTTTCGCCCTTTTATCAAGCTGATGACAATGAAGAAAAGTGTTCACGGTATATTACTATGTTTACTTTTATTTTACTTTATTTTAAATTCATTTAAATTTAGAATGTGGATTATGAATTTGCTGTATATTAACAATTTTACTGATTGGAGCAACTTATGCATGATATGGAGTTGGTATTTGTCAGCTGATTTTCAGTGTTACGTTATAACGATTGCTTTACTTTTAATATATAAATCCAATAGAGTCACAGGAAGAATTGCGTTTCTTACTATTTTTTTTATTTTCATTGGAGTAAACGCTTACTTAGGGTACACGATAGCATCAGGAATTACGTAAGTAAAATTTATTTTGATTTTATAAATAGCAATAATTAAATTTAGTTTGTTTACTTTGTGGATTGGCTTTACTATTCTATGCAGAAACACTTAATACTTTTATTATACAATTGTAAAACTCAATGAAACGCCGGGCCAAACTCTTATTTATTATTATTATTATTATTATTTATTTTAACTAATTGCTTGATTTTCTTTCAATTTCAGATTGGATAAAATCTTCGAAAAGCCTAAATATCTTTACACACCATTTTGGGGTCGATTCAATGGTTTTCTTGTTGGTGTGTATGCAGGGAAATTTTTATGTGATAACAAAAACAAATTACACCTCAAGAAGGTATTAAACTAAACTAAGTACGTTTTCTTATATTATAAATACATATTTTAGAGTACTATTATGATAGGATGGACAGCCTCAATCACTTCTTTAATTTTTCTTATATATCTTCATGCATTTGAAGTTATTTCACCTACACTACTTCTTGTTTACGTAGCATTTGCTAGAATTCTGTGGGGAACATCAATTGCCTGGATTATTGTTGCTTGTACAACAGGACACGGTGGAATTGTAAATACATTTTTATCTGCAAAAATATTTATTCCGTTCAGTCGAATATCATACTGTGCGTATTTACTCAATCCAATTTGTGTAATTTTTATTACAATGATAAATGGAAATACAATTTTCATGGATTTTCCAATACTGGTAAGATTAACTTTATTTTTCTCTTTGTGAATATCTGATGGCAAATTTATTATTTTGCAGGCAATCTCCACCGTAGGGTTTGTAGTAACAGTGTTTTTAATTGCATTTATCTTCATGTTACTTTTCGAAACACCTTTTTTAAGGATTACTAAATTATTACTTTGAGTATGCGACTTTGTAAGAAATTTAATTAAAAAATTAGCTTCCACAAAAAGAGGTTTGCCTGTGGTATTTATAATTCGGTGATGGAACTCAAGATAAAGAACTCTTGGCTGACCTGGCATTGTTTAATTCTTTCGAAACGAACAGGTTTTTTGTAAACTATCATTAATTTGTCAGTGTTATGAAGGAAGAGCGATAGTATTAATTAAGATGAATTAACCAAGACAAAAAAGTATGTCATACCTAACCCCTCAAGGTAATCATTATTAAAGCCATGTCCTGCCCTATCGAAAATAGATTAGCAGCTTCCAAGATCGTTAACATTCGCAGTTATTAAGTATCTCTCTAAAAACGGTCACTAGCTATATATTTTGTATGTTTGCGTTTTATTTGCTGTAGAAATATTTTAATTCCTAAACAAAATGATGTTTTTCTATTAATCAACTACTAAAAAATATAATATCTCAATTATATTCTAGTAAATAAAAAATCACTGGCTATACAATTTATAGAAAATGTTCGAAAAGAATTTGGTGAAGAATTTAAGAATATTTGCCCTCATCATAAAATTTAAGCAATAAATTTTATTGTGATGGTTATGATTAGATTTTACTTTTGGTGGATCGAATTCTCTCATTAAAATCTCAAAAGAAAAATGATCGCTTGCAAGTCTTAGATGGGGAGTAGAGCCAATACACAAGCGATTACCATATAATACAAGTACATAAAACGGTTCAAATAACGTACTACAAATAGAGAATATGGACTAGGTTCGGTCCACACCTTTAAAAAACACGCCTTAAACTCTACCTCCTAAATGATGCAGAGCAATGTGGCATTAAAAAACCAAAAAGACTCGTATAATAAATATAAGCTCTTTGGTATCATAATACGAGTAAATGGTTTTTTTTTTCGGAACGCGTTTCATCAAGATCTTTCATTTGATATCTATCCGTATTGGGACAATAATAGCGGCCTTGCTTATTATTCTCAAATATTATACTCCCACAATTAAGATTAAGATGAAATATTTATTAAAATCTATCAAGCCCTAAAGACGCGCCAAAGAAGTCGACATACTTACATATGTACATACAATTACTCCAAAACTATAATCCTCCTTCTGAAGCTTACGATTATGGCTGATTTCTTACGATTATGGCTGTTTCTACAACATCCAATCTTTAAAAAACAAAAACAGTCAAACATTACATTTATCAACATTGATGAAAGAGATCTGCTTACGCTTCTATAACAGGACATTCCTCGTTTATTACGTCACATTTAGTAACACTCTTTATACAAGCCCAAAATTTTAACCCATATGCAAGTTCTAAAACTGCCCGGGGAAAATTTTCCCATTAGAAAAAGCAGGAAAGAACTACTGCTTCCTAAGCCTTATCTAAATGCCAATAAGAACGAAAGAGATACGAATAGGCAGCCAAAAATTCTCGTTTACAGCAATAAAATGCAGCGTTTTTTTAATCACGCATTTTTAAAGGCGAGCCAAACTCGGGCGCGCTGTGTGCCTCTGAATGCATGGTATTAGTGCCGTCCCCAGGCAATGTTCCAGTATAGGGAAATCCTGAATTCATAATGGGGTGCAGGCAGGTAGCACACTCAGAGCATATATACGGATGCGGGCTGTTTACATTTTTTCACTGTGCATTTTTAAAGGCGGACAAAATGTATTCGAACGTGTGCGCTGCTCTGGGTGGTGAAACGTGATTTTAATTTTCGTTCCGCCTCCCCCTAAATTTTTGTCTTTCTCTCACACGTGAGCCCTTTATTACTATCCACTTTTAGCAAAATCTGCAAGGCCTGTGGGCCAGCGGGACTAAGGTCGAAAAAAGAGAAGGGAATACGTCACGATTGCACCATCTATTATTTCATGATCTTTAAATTTTGGGAATTCCCTGCTGTTGACTCATGAGTTTCCACCTCACAGCTTATACAGAATTTCCTTGCACAAGAGGCTGGATCATGTAGGTTAGGCAGCCCACAAATCCCACAAATTTCCAGTTCCTCTTTACACCATTTTGCCGTGTGCCCAATTTCTGACACTTCCTGCACCTCATCGGGGTAGGGTACTATTCCTTAATGGAGATGCTTTGCCATGGGCCCCTAATGTCCTTCAGAAGCTTGTAAACATAAAAAATAAAATCAATAGAACCGTAGGTGTTCTTTTCGATGAAGCAGCGGGGTTGTTCCTCGTAATTTGGACCACTTCCGTTATTCCCTGGGATTTGAAGCCATCCTGAGACATAGACTTCAAATGGCGGCAGTAGTAGTAGTAGTAGTAGTACATGTCCTTTACGAAATTTAGGGCTCCATGGAGTTCAGCTTTAACGTTTATTTCGTCTAAATTTTGTAATTTTGAAAAAATGCTCAGCAACGTTGCGATTATTGACTAACTAAAGCAATGAACCAACGCCGAGGAAACTCGCGTGTGCAAAGCGTTGAAAAACTCCATCTATTGATTTTCGGATATGAAATTGGTTATAAGACTGGAGTGATTTATTTTAATCTAAAGTTTTTATTACGATTAACCTAGGTTGAGCATTGAGATTAATCTCTTTTTCGACTCCTTTAGGTAGGTTTGGGAAGCACTGCTTTGTTAGCGAGATAGTTTCAGAAGCTCTCTGGTTCAGCCTTCTTATTCTCTTGCTAGGTGGCGTGCCCGCATCCAAGAGCGAAGAGGAATTGACACTGGCTAAGGCAGACGTAATTTCGAAGGTGGCAAATTCCGTCTACCCGATTGAAATTATTTCCGAATATTTGTCTGTCTTCTTTCTTCAAATTCTTCGCCCTGCTGGGCAGCAAATCTTCTCTCCTACTTATTTCCGGAGCTCTTCTGATTAGTACCCTTCCGGTGCATATTGTTATTCGTTGAAGGTCTTTTTGTTTGTTCCACATTTTCGATTCAGGGGTTTGCTTGTTTTTGGCGCATGATAGTGGAATTTTTGTTTTACTGCGTGTTAAGTTTTATTCAATGATTTTAAAACTTTGATGTTTATTGATTCTGGGCAATTGAAAAAATGGTGGTGTGTGGTGGTGTTATTAAGTATTGCTAAATCTCGTTTAGTAGGCGCTCTTCTTTTATTAAGTACCCCTATACAATCTGTAATATATACTATTCCCGTGAAACCTCCACTAAACACTTTGACGGGATTATCGCAGTATTGGATGCCACATTATAATGCATACGTTAGCCGTATTGAAGCGATACAAAAGCGATTCTTGTGCTTTGCTCTCCGCTACTTGCCATGGAACGATCCATCGAATTTTCCCCTATGATGATAGATTAAAAGTAACATTGCTTTCTGAACGTAAAGAAGTCACAAGCATCTTATTCGTGCATCAAATCATTACTGGTTATACTGAGTCTCCTTCTCTTCTCGCGATGCTTAATTTTAATTTTCGGCCTCGTCTGACAAGGGTACAAACATTTCCTTATACTTCCAGTCATAATACACAATCGCGACCATGACTAGAAGGTATAAGAATTCTTTTAGTGTACTCGATTTTAACTGGGACAAATTTACTCTAACGAAGCGTTTATATAATTCATTTTGATTTGTAACATTAACTGGGATTGGTTATTATTATTGTTTATTGAAATTACGACAATATTTTTGAAGCATTTACATATTTATTTTGTATATGTAATTCAGATCAATGTTTTAATGGTAGTCGTCTCATCAGTTCATTTATATTTTGTAGAACCTTTTCGCTAGCTCTACATTTATTCTGCTTGCAGTTTAAAGGAATGCAGCAGTTTGCATAGGAAGTGCACTATAAAAAGTTTAATTTTATGAATTTATTTGAGGAAGAGAACTATCAAAACCTACGAAATCTCCTATTCGTCCATTGTCATACTCGCAGCTATAGTATCTTTCGTACTGTAGTGAATCTGTTGTTACATTATGTAGACCTTCCAGAGGCATATTCTCTGGAATTTTTGGAGCGCATTTTTTATTAATCCAACACACGTTAGAGCAGCAGCAGTTTTGTTCCGCGGAACACTATGAGAATCAGAAATATCGTTAAAAAAATATTCGAAAGATGAAATTCTCATGACTTACACTTTCTCGTTCCTTTAGGTCACAGTTGAAAAGATTCAAATTTCCTTCATACTGTGCTTTTGCAAACAAAACTATTAAGGATACAAAATATAGAACCATTAACTTCAACATTGCTTCTAAGCTATAAGTTCTGTCTAGTTCGATATAAATATCATATCAATCCAGCTAATTTATACTGCTCGTGGCTTCTGATCATGGTACAACAATGTGTTATGAAGTTTTGCGTATTTTGTAGTTTGAACAGTTTACAATTTTTCAATTGTTCTATTGTATATCGTAGCTGCTTGGTTATTTTCGTATATATGTTATTTAATTATTATTGTTCACTTAACGGTAAATGTTCTCCTACGTACTGGTGAACTATTGTTCTAAGCTGCTAAATATTTTCGAAATAAGGTCGCGTTTTGCGTTGTTTCTAATTTAAACAAGTGAGAAATGATACAATATTTCGCATTAATATACTTTTGATCCAATTCATAATGAAAAAATTAAAATTGGTTCGCAAATTAAATTTTTTGATTGATCCTAAATCAGGGATTTTTTGCAACTACTGGTAAGGTACGGTACGATTCTAACACAATTAAAAATATTCTGTGGCTTTTGAAGTTTTATATATTATCGCGATAAATATTAATTTAAGAAAGCTAAAATATTTTGGTTGTTAGTGTGGCCGCGTTGTTATTTTTAAATATATTTTTTTTTAAATGTTTAGTTGCTTAATTTTTTATGAATAAACCAGTCATAATAAGTAAATAACCTGTGCAATGAGGTAAGGTTAGCATGATAAGGCTTTAGAGGACAAAAAATGGATTTAGTGTTATTTTATTTCTCGAATTTACCACGGTTAAAATATGGAATCGATTTGAAGCTAGTTGTTTTGTTAGGCGGTTTGAAACCCAGGAATAATTATTATATATTGTATATGAAATGCGAAGTTGCGAACAACAGCAAGTATATATACAAATTATTAAATTTGCCGCTGGTTTTATATTAATTGCAACATTATTGTTCATGCTTGTTTTAATGTTAGTTTCTAAAAATTACTTTATAATAACATCCTCCATTGCGGAGGACTTGTATTTCAAGCAATCATTTAAAAATCTAAACACATTTTTATTTGCGAAAAACAATTTCGCTCTGAAGATATTGTTTTCCAGGGGTCTATAGCTAGTTTATTAGAGTCATAATTTACCTAACACTGGGCTAAATGTGATATTTGTAACATGTGATCAAAATTCAGCAAAGCGAAATATACATGCAAAACTAGGCTGTACACTAGGTAAACCTTATGTAGAAATAGAAATAGAATAATTGCCTTATTATTTAGTATGATCCTGCTCACTTGATAGAAAGCATTACAAACTGTGATGACAAAAATCAACAGGATGTTTCAAACATTTGTAGAAGTATTGTAAGAACTTAATTACTCAATGGAGCCATTTAGAGCGATTGAAAACGTCATAGTATGCTACGAATTTCTTATATGGTATAATATAAGAAATTTCCAAAGTTACATTATTAACACTCATTTAAACCAAGATCCTTGGTAAAATAGTATTTCTATATTATGCAGATGTAAAGGAAGTTATGTACGGTACCCATTTGCTCTTAGATTATCACGGAATCTTAGGCAAACTACTTTCCAAAATCTTGTTACTTCTGCCTTAGTACCAGGTGCAATATTTATGGTGAAAACCTCTTGAATACGCACGCTACAATTTTTGCAGGATACGTAGTTAATAAAATAATTAATAAAGAATTATAAATGCTCAAAATGCATTATATGTTTGCTGTGGCAATCTGAAGATGAGAAAATCGATGATTATTTCATAAAATTAAGAACATATAGTAAATCATCCCACACGAATTAAGCTTACGGAAAATTAATGGTACCTTCATAAGAATTTTTTAAAATTTATATAACATTTTTAAAAAGAATTTGATGGAAAAATTAAAAATATTAAGCATAAATTAAAGCTATTTGAAAAAGTTCCGTTGTTGGCAATAGCCCAGAATATAAGTTTTACCTTTATCATAAAAATCAACTAATAAGCTTTATTGCGAATGTTATAATTATATTTAACATTTGGAAAGTGAATCGCATTCTCTCGCTAAAATTTAAAAAGAAAAAGGATCGCTTGCAAGGCTTAGATGGGCATTATGAGCCAATACGCAAGCGATTACCATATAATACAAGAAAATACATGAAAAGATGCATCACTTGGCAACAATGCTCACACAATAAAAAACGTTTTACGTTGTTATGTTAATAATAATAATAATAAAAATAAATTAAAAACACGAACATGCAAAATCTTACAAAACAATTCTTCATGGTAAGCCATTAAAACAAAAAGTAATCTTTTACAAATATACCTAAATCTGCAAGGGAGACATTTGTACGTAAATAATACAAAATAGAAACACCTTTTGAATTTGCGCTTTTCAATTATCCCTAATGTTTGGCGGCATAGACCTGATGGCTCACAACAAGTCATTGATACAAGTACTTCCCCAGCATGTAATGCAGAGTGTTAAATTCCATGCCGGTATGACATGTTAAACCTACGATCTGTTAAATCAAAAAAAAAAAAAAAAACAGTTTTTGTGCATAAAACCACCCTTTTTCTTTTTTTGTAAACAAATACAATACCTAAATCGAAAGAAAAACTTATTCGCAACATTTGAATTAAATCTATCAAATCGAACATGTGATATGTAGTGAATGACTTTTGAAAACTATATTTTAAGAGAAATGTATTTAAAGTATTAAAAGTATGTTATGACGCAAAAATATTGATTATTTATCTTTCTTACTTACTTACTTTGTAACACCTTGAAAAGGAGTTCTAAAAGTTTCATGTAAATTAGTCTAATTTAATTAACTTAGTAAAAGCTAAGTAAAACTATTATTTTATTTACCATCTTACTCTAGACAATGAGAAATTTCTGATGTGACTGATGTGATGTCTAGTCCCAACTTAAAGTGAACAACAATATCGATTGAGCGAGCACGAAGTTGTGCGTAAACACCAACTCTACCATATATAAAATGTTCGCAGATCAGAAGCGATCTTCAGTCGCATTAGGAAAAGCAATTTATTACTTCCAAATTATTTTTCAATCAAGTACGAATTCAGTTTTGATCAAAGTATTCTCAGCTGAATAGGAAAATATTTGTTATATATATTTTTAAGTAAGTCTTCATTATACTTCATATAACACTTTTTTGGTACTAAATGTGAAAAGTGGAGATAAATATTCAAAATTATTTGCCTAGACTGAAAATAGTTTGATAGTTCACAACACTGAAACTTACCTCGGTCACATACGAAATACTTCCAAATTTCTCAAACTAATGATTTTTCAGAGAATCTTTGGCTTATTCACAAAAGATGAAAATTATTTTTTGGATTCTCGGTTTTTTGTTCTATTGTACAACCCTCGCTAACGCGGAGTGTGGCCCAGATCTGATTAGCCGCATTACTCGAGTTTGTAACGACTGGGCCAAGCGTAATGAAATCCCACAATGTTGTAAGGTAAGGACAACTCTTTCATCAAAGTTGATGAATGTAATGTATGTAACTTTTTGTTTTTTAAAGATTGGGTGTAAATATGATCGTAAGAAACGTGGCATATCTGACGAGTGTTGCCATCAAACTTGCACAGATGATTATATTTATGATTGGTATTGTCCATGTCAAAAATGTTATAAATAAGAAAAATAATAGTAAAAATAAAGGAAATTTATTATTTTATTATTGATTTTGTTTTATCTAATTGCTCCAAAAGGAGGGTAATGTTTTTCGGGTATACGAGTATGTATGTACATATGTAAGTATGTCTGCTTCTTTGGCGCGTCTAATGGGGTTGATAGATTTTAATAAATATTTCGTCTTAATCTTACTCGTGGGAGTACTCTAATCTATATAATATTTGAGAAAAATAAGTGTAGGCGCCATTATTCCCCCATACGGATGAGTATTAAATGAAAGATATTGAAAGGAGTTCCGAAAAATACCTTTTACTCGTATTATGATACCAAAGAGCTTATATTTATTGTATTCTCGGTGTCATTTTTTCTGCATCAGCTAGGAGGTAGAGTTCAAAGCGCTTTTTTTAAGGTAGGGACCAGGTCTAGTCCACATTCTCTATTTGTAGTCCGTTATATGAACCTTTTTATGTAATTCATTGTATTATATGGTAATCGCTTGTGTATTGGCTCTATTGCTCATCTAAGACTTGCAAGCGATCAGTTTTCTTTTTAAATTTTAGTGAGAGAATGCGATTCACTTTCTAAAGGTAAAATATAATTATAACCTTCACAATAAAACTTATTGTTTGATTTTTATGATGAAGGAAAAACTGATATATTCTAGACTTTTGCCAACAACACCACTTTTTCAAATAGCTTTATTTCATGCTTCATATTTTCAATTTTTCATCAAATTCTTTTTGAAAATTTTCTATAAATGTTAAAGTATTCCGGAAACATTGTTTTAATGTTAATATTTAAATGTTGATATTTTCGAGAAAAACATTGAGTTTCACTGAAGTATTGAAATTTTGAATGGAAACTTCTACTTCTAATCATCGTTTACTGAGCTTATAATTGTTTCAATCACAGCGAAACGACGAATGTTTGTTAGAACTAAAATGAAAATCAGAAAAATAAAATTTCAACACATAAAAATTCTTTGTTAGAGCTTTGATACGCTGAGGGAGTAACACCCTGTAGACGAAGTACATAAATTTTAAATAAAACGATCAGCTTTAGATTTACTTTAGAAGAATTAGAATCAATTTGAACAATAGCAATTTAATTGTACTTTCTGGGTGTCAATTCCAACATGCTAAAAATTTGATAAATTAAATTCGTGCTGTTGAAATTAGTTCTTTTTTAAAATATTTTCATCGCCTTCGTAATAAGAAATCATTCCTTTCAAATTCCCAGCATACTACCCACAATCCTTACTTTTTATTTAAATAAATCGTTAAGCTAAAATTTTTGATAATATGGTAATGGTTAATCAATGTGCCTTCTGGCACATAAAATAGTAGTTTTTATCAAGTTATTTCACAGTATGATATTTCTCGAAGTAATATAATAATCTGGGAAAAAGTATTTCATTCAATTCATTTTGAATAACAATTTGCATCAACTGGTTACGTTAGCTCTTGAAGAATAAAATGGCATATTGAACGAACTTTGTTTTCATATTCTAAAACCATTTTTCCTCTAATTTTAGTTCGCATAGTTATTGAGTTATAGCCAGAAACGTGTAACAATATAATTATAAATGTAGTGCAAAATTCTCTTTGCGCAAATTGGACTCGCATTTCCCTCCATATTTTTGTTTTAACAATCCCTATGATAAAAAATCATTGGACGAAATAATTCATTCATTCATTTTGGGCGGGTCAATTGGTTGCAATTCGCGTGACCACCACTTGTTGGAGTATTTTTGTTTTTGGTATCGCAGCCATTTAGATACATGCACAGGGACTTGTGCCGCGATTTGTACAGAATTAGTGCCAAGATTTATATGAACAAATTTCTACACAAGTACATTTGACTCGTCCATAGTAAAGGAAAATTACTTCAGGCGAGGAAGATTATTTATTTCTAACATCTTCATAAATTATTTTAGATATAATTAAAAAAAAACTAAAAGTAAGTGGTGGTTGCATAAGCTTTTAAAGAAACCCGAAAGTCAAGACGCGTACAATAAGTTTGTAAACGAGTTGCCTTTAGATGATGGGAGTTTGTTTTAAAAATTATGTAAGAATGGATTGAAGCGAATTTGAACAGCTAGTAGAGTTAGTGGGACCAATAATAGTGAAAAACGATTCTAGTGAAGCTATTATCATAAAATTACCTAATGAATTGAAGGTAAATAGAAAACACAATTTTAATTATATTATTCTTGTTAGAAAGTTGAGTTAGTCATAGTTAACACTAGATTTATGGAACCGTACAATTGACTGGTTTCATATTTCATATTGAGATTTACAGCATTTATACAAATTAATTTTTAGCTAATAATGTTATTTTTAATTGCTGTAAAAGTACAAGAATATATTTACGGTGTATTTTTTACACTTTAAGCCTCATATTTCGAATAGAAATATGTTATAACATTACTTTTCAAAATTCCTATCCATCATACGAGAAACGTTCGTAAATCGATGTAATATTAAATTTGATGGTTCTTGGCTCTCATCAATAAGAGTGCTTGGATTAGAATAATGCGTTGATATGATGAGTTTGATATATCGTCTAAAGAAATTGGAGATGACTGTTTTGGAATACGTCACAAGGATGTGAATGAGTTCAGTAGGTTGCGCTTTGATATTGGCGCAAGGAGTGATCAACCCTTCGCGCACCGCCTTATGGTATTATGATGCGTCACGTAATTTATTTATGTGGCCCTTGTTTATTGCTTGGGCAACGTGGTCGTTGTTTGCTTACAAAAAACTTTTTAACTTTTTTGTTTATAGATAGCGTTGCTAAGAATTTTTTTACTTGGTAACTAAGATGTGAACTTGTACTGTAAAATTGCTTCAAGTCAAGTTACCAAGGCGCTTTAATTTAGTGCATCACATATAAAATTAACACATTATTGACCGGATTTTTGTAGAAACTGACGGTATTATTTCCTCTAAGACATGTTCTCTTATTTGACCGCTTGATTACCGTTAGAATTCATGCAAAAAGTGCATGTACTACGACAATCACAATCAAATTTTGTCGCATCCAATCAATTATGTTGGGGTATCGGACGACGACATGTGACGTCCTTGGTGAACAGCGAATGTTTATTAAAAGATGTCATATAATGTCTCCGGTCCATAATGTGTTAACATAAGAACATCACAAAAAGTTTTATCTATTCGAACTCTTTGAACTTCAGTTTCATAAAGAGCTATGTTTTTGTTTTGTTTTCTGTTTAACTCCAGCCAATATCAAGTCATAATTCCCCGTAGATAGAAAATGCATGTTTCCTTTGCTTTTGAGCCAATCCTTTTCCAATTATTTTCATACTTTCTACTAGAGATTCCATGTATGTCATCTTATCTTTGTTTTGTTGGTTGTTGTGGAGTTTGTTACTTATTTTCACTATAATCTTGCGTAAATATTTCTGGTTCATCTTTTTTTTTATCTCATCAAGGTCAATTATCCCAGATTCCAATCATTTACAGTTGAGATCTAAAAGAGACAAAGTTATTTTGTATATTAATTAATTGAAGTGATTTTATTATTTTCAGCTTCCTGCAAATGAAAATAAGTGGAGACACAATGCAAGTAAATTTGAAGAGAAGTGGAACTTTCCACATTTTCTAGGTCCTATTGGCGGGAAGCACATGGATATTATGGCACTTGCAAACTCCGAAACCGTGTTTTTTAATTAGAACCAATCATTGAATTGCTCGGAATTGCTGATAGGAATTTTAAATTCATATATGCAAACATTGGTACACAGGTAGAATTTCAAATAGAGGAATTTTGAAGTATGCATCTTTTTATGAGTATTTATGTAAAAAGCAACTGCAAATAACGCAGCCCGTTCCGCTTCCTGGAAGAACAAAATATGTGCTTTTTGTATTTGTAACCGATGAAGTTTTTACTTTGGGGGAAAATATTATTAAACCCTTGGCTGATCATCACAAGCCGAGCACGAAGAATTATTGAAAATGTTTTTCCGGCATACGGAGTGTTCGAGTTTTAAGAACGGAAATGCAAGTGATCCCCGAA
Source organism: Philonicus albiceps (assembly GCA_963969385.1). Classification (NCBI taxonomy): domain Eukaryota; kingdom Metazoa; phylum Arthropoda; class Insecta; order Diptera; family Asilidae; genus Philonicus; species Philonicus albiceps. The sequence goes on from OZ017773.1 coordinate 34,289,816, forward strand.
AAGATAACAAGTGTAGTTCTGGCAACAATTTATATTCACAACTTCTGAAGGAAATTTAATACCAAACTCTTCGAGAGCAACTGCAGTAAGTGGTGAAAAGAATAATCGACTGAGTAGAACTAAAACAAGAGCAAAGAGTCATACGTTTTTTAAAAACTTGACATATGATTAAATTATATTTTCATTTATATTAGGTTTGTTTTGGTTGGATAGAAATTTTAAGGATATAAATATCATCAGTTCTATATCCTGCTCTTTAAATGCCTCTAATTATACTTTGTTCCCTGCTAATCTTACTTTTTATATTGTGCTATTCATCCTCAACTTCTTTGTTGGGCCACGTTAAAATTAAATTTAGCTATCTCCTCTAGAATATCAATTCTTCTATTTGTATCTTTATAGTTTTTGGATTTAATAGCCCATATATTACTAGGTCTTATTTTTTCTATTAAATTATTATTTTTTCCTTGCTCCACATTGGCATTTTGGGGAAAAAATCTACTTTATCCACAAGGACACATATTTAAACTTTATTTCTTTACTTATTTTCCTACACTGGAGTATCATCACATCTTGTGCAATCAAGACCGAGATTCCGATATACAATAATGATATAAGTATACTGACAATGTATGAGCTTTTGTTGCATGATTTGGTTATTTGACTTGTATCTTATACAAATCCCAATAAATGCATCTATGTGTAAAGTCAGCCACAGATAAATAATAATGCAGATCTCATACGCCATGCTAAAAATTTTCCGTATTGCAATATTTCCAATATCCAAGTAAACTCGTCTCGTAACCAAGTTTGTAGCTAAATATACAGCCAAGTTGTTTGCGCAGCATTTCACAGTCAAATTGATTGCGCAATATTTCACAGCAAAGTCGCAAAGTTTTCTTGTTTCAAAGCAAGCAAAGAACTACTCTTGTTTTAAAGCAGCAAAGAACTACTGCTTCCTATGCCTTATCTAATAATAAGAACGAAAGAGAGAAGAATTTTCAGCACATACAGTGCTGGTAATAAAGTACAGGGATTTTTTATGACGCATTTTTAAAGGCGGGCCAAACCAAAGATCATGAAATACTAGATGGGACACTCTCTATACAAGCTTAAAGCTCTAACCCATATGAAAGTTCTAAAACTGCCCGGGGTAAATTTTTCCATTAGAAAAAGCAGGAAAGAACTACTGCTTCCTATGTTTTATCTAAATTCCAATAAGAACGAAAGAGAGAAGAATTTTCAGCACATACAGTGTAGGCAATAAAATGCAGCGTTTTTTTATCACGCATTTTTAAAGGCGGGCCAATCTGTCGGGCTCGCTGTGTACCTCTGCATGCATTGTATTAGTGCAGGCAATGTTCCAACATAGGGAATTCCTGAATTGAGAATGAGGAACAGGCAGGTAGGACACTCAGAGCATGTATACGGATGCGGGCTGCTTACATTTTTTCACTATGCATTTTTAAAGGCGAGCCAAACGTATTCGAACGTGTGCGCTGCTCTGGGTGGTGAATGTGATTTTAATTTTCGTTCCACCTCCCCCTAAATTTTCATCTTTCTCTCACGCGTGAGCCCTTTATTACTATCCACATTTAGCAAAATCTGCAAGGCCGGTGGGCTAACAGAACCAAGGTCGAAAAAAGATAAGGAAAATGTCACGAGTGTCACATCTTGTATTTAATGGTCTTTGAAACAGAATAGGAGGCATTTGATTTGTGCTCATTGCTTCCTTGGATGCTTGAGTTAAAAGGTTTTGCGAATATGTCAAAATTGTGGAATGTGAAATGTAGCATTATATGTTGTTTAGCTACTGTGGAAAAGTATTCCGATAAGCGCTTTTTCCTTTTCCCCAAACTCGGCTTCGAAAACTATAAAAAGTGGTCGAGTGTCTGCCCTTTATCATCTTCCGAAATTACTAAAAATAAAAAGCCTTACATTCACTTTGAAGATATGTTCTTTGTTAAAAAGTTTTTAAAAAGTAATGCTATTCCAACTCCTTTTCTTAAGCATTTACCACACAGTTCTTCTTTTGGTTCTGCTTCTCAAAAATTATTGAAAGAAAATAGTTTAAAAGTTTATGGGAGTAAACGTAATGACGAAGATGATGATCTCACAGAATTAAATAAGCTATCAAGCCTAACTATGTTAATATATCGAGTGAAACTCCAGTCTTATGTAACCAGTGTTTGAACAACACCAAACAAAAACAAAGTTTAAGAAGAAGTTTAACTCAAATAAAAAAGAAGAATTTGTTGCTGAAAATAAATTTACTCAAACTGAGGAATACGGAAAGAAAGCAAAGATTGGTTTTAAAACAGATGAAAAGGAACAGAGTTGAAATAAAAAATTTTATGAATGATATCAGTAAACGAAAATACAAAAAACTCTTGCTAATATGATATTAAAAAAACCAAGGAAATATTCTGCAGAAGAGAAGAAATTGAGCCAGTTTTTATTTTATGGATCGTCAGCAGGATATAATTTTATGCGAAATGTGCTTCAATTTCATTTACCCCATGTAGCATCCTTATATAAATGGATAAAAATTAAACATTTCGCCCCAGGTATTGATTTTAGTATTTTAAATGAAGTAAAAACTTAGGTGTCGAAATTGCCTTTAATAGACCGAGAAGTTATTTTATTCTTTGATGAAATGTTTATCCAAGAAAATTTAGTTTATGACAATTTTCTAGATATTGTTGTAGGTTACCAAGGCTTTGGGACGAAAGATAGATCAAGGATCTTGCAAATAGTTTGAAGGTATTCATGATAACGAGCATATGTAGGAAATTTAAACATATCTTACATTATGTGGCTTGCTCTAAGGCTTTGAAAAGTTAAACATTATATAATGAATTAATGAAATATCTTGATTTATGCCAAATTATGGAGTTATCTGTTGCGATCAAGGCTCAATAAATTGAAAATTGTATAAGTTCTTAAACGTTTCAGAACAAAATGCAATGTTTTCTAGAAACAATAATACAATTTATGCTATGCATGATATTCCATACTTGTTAAAAATATTTAGAAATAGATTGTTGATAAGCGACATTAGCATACCTGACGGAGTTATTTTAGGTTTCACATAATTCGTTTTCTTTACAATTTAGAAAGAGATAATGCAACGAAATTGTGTCCAAAATTGTCATTTTACCACATTAATCCCACAAACTTTTAAAAAATGAATGTAAAATTACCCGTGCAGGTTATAAGCCATAGCGTTTTGGCGGGTATTTTGAGTTTGTTGGGTTTAAATAAATTGCAATCGAGTTGCGAGAAAAAGCAAATTCGATTACAATTTGTTTCCAAAAACTTTATTAATTATTTGAAATTTTAAATAGTAAATTTGCTTTTACCCAAACTTCTTCAAATTTGAAATTCTTGAGAGAAATGGAAAACTATGTTATCAAAATGACACCAGTAAAAGGAAATTCATTTAGCTTTACTGGTTTGGCTATGAGTAATAAGTCAATAATTAATTTAATTCAGGGAATTTTTGTTGATCAGAAGGATGTTTTTTCTATATATGCCCATAAATTTGATCCAGCTTCTCTAGAAAAACTGTTTCCTCAAATAAGAGCTAGAAATGATAATAAAAGCAATCCAAATTTATTTGAATTCAATTAAATATTGGCAAAAGTATAACTTTAAAATTTTTTTACACATCTGCATTTTCAAATTGTGAGAATAATAACTACGAATATTTTGATTTTAATTGGACTCCAGTACTGATATCAGGTTCTGATCCCAATGTAGTGATTTTCAAACATTTTAATTAAAACTAAAAGTTATTCCTCAACAAATACTGGTTGAATAAAAATAAAAATTATTTTTTGATTGTTATTATAGATTTCAAACATAGAAGTAATTTTTATTGTTATTTTTGATTTTAAAAATAAAAATACAAAACGAAAGATTATTGGTGAATTATATGTGAAGGAATCATAAGAATCATAGTGCTACATTTGAACTAATATTTCGACTATTTTTTTCAAAATGTTTTTTGATTGAAAAATAGAAAATAATTTTTGTTTTCCGTCCCTGATTTTGAAACATACCACAATAAAAAATTGAGCAAGAATCCCGCACAAAGTACTGTTTTTTCTCTGTAGTTTATTTTCTAATAATTTGCATAATGAATTTTTTCCTTTTTGAGAAAATGTTTAACTAACATTTTGTTATAAACGTGAGAAGTTTTCAAGATAATTTCGCTCTCAGGTTTTAATAAAATCATTAAAGAAACTATGAAAAACTAAATGTTTGTGGGTACTTGGTTTTATTATGTTTTTAATTTTTGTCTGTCCAAATAGTAAAAATACATAAATGTGTAATGCAAAAATTAATATATAGTCGTATTTCATTTAAATTCATCCTAATAATACTGTTGCACATGACTGTAAGCATAGCAAAAAGTTAATTTATATATGTGGAATCTAAGCTGCTGTGGCAAAGGAAAGCTTCAAAGCTTAAAACTTCTGTGCAACATTTAAGTTCAGTTTTGTGTAGCAATATGAAACCGATGAAAAGCTGTATGCAAAAATGTACCCAGCAAATGTATTTCCACTTTTCATCCTCGAGGCGAAATCTGTATTATTATTTGTCTGTTACTGAGCTTAACAAAAACCTCATACAAAAATGATATAATACTTTCCGGGGAAGGGAAATAAATGCATTGAGCTGTAAGTCAACGATCAATTTATTTAAGACTTTACTTTAAAATTCCACTAGGTGAAAGAACATGATAATTTGAGCTCTCAATCTTGGCACTGTGAAGTAATAAACTTTTTATAGCGCAAATATGAACCCTAGTCTAAAGATAGAAAGAATTGTCTTTTAGGATATTTATTATTAGTATTACTAATCAAAATATTCATTTTATCGGAAACTAAGAATAAAAACATTTTGAAATATAATTCGTTTTTTTTTTTTTTTAAATTAATTAATCCAATTTTAGCATTAACTTTTTGCAACGGAAAGTTTTTTCCGACATCAAAAACACATCTCTTCGAGAAAGATGACGATAAAATAAAAGAACTATCTTTAAAAACTGGTCGAAGTTATGTTAAAAATATCTCTTAAGCAAATTGGAAAGATCTTGCGAGATAAACAAAATCAAAGCTCAGAATTTGAACTGATTTAGTCCTTTGTAACTGTTCAGGCTCAGTTGAGTTAGGATTAAGACTAATATCGTTGATCGGTATCAATTTCCTTAGGTTTTCTTAAATGTTTTTCAAGAAAATTCCGTAAATATGCTGCGAAAAATTAGAAGTTGTCGGGTAGTGCTATTAATGCTTTTGGTGTATTTCTTTTGCTTTACAGTAGCTAAGGGTGAATTTATTGGATTACTGCAAGATCTTGTCAATGTTGATTTTTTTAAACTTAATATTAGTGTAGAGTGTGAAAATGGTTTAATGCTAATTAAAAATGGTTTGCATAATCGTGAAATTTGGGCACTTAAAGGTAAATTCGCTTGATTCTGCAGAAAATTAAAATAATATTAAATTAAAGTAGTGAAAACAGTAAATAGAAAAATGTTTCAAGCAAATTATGTGTAAAGTGAATGAAATATTCAGCTACCTTTTTTGAAATAAACGATTAATTTATTATGAACAAATTCTACAAATGTAAGGAAAATTTTTTTTAAAATAAAGCGCCCATTAGATAATATATTGTATTTATTTATATATATATTTTTTGGCAAGTTTGGCATAAAGGGCAATCTTTATGAAGTGGAAATAAAAAACGTATACAAATTAATTTGTACACAACTTAAATTTAATGGAATAACATTCACAGGATGTCCCAAAAATTACTGACAATAATCTTTTTGTTTGTAATATGTTCGAAGGTTTCTGCTATTAATAACACCTAGCGGTATTATCATATCTATTATTGCTTTAACAAAATAAAATATTTCTTGCTCTTTAAAATTCTCATTACTCAATTTTACTGATAATGGTAGAAAAAAAACAATTATACTGGTCCTGACTGGCAATGTAGCTTGAAAATCTTTCCGCATATAGTAGATTTTAATATCGAACACATTGTGTTCTTTTTCCTACTGTGTTATTACAAAAGAAGCTAATTTTAATTTATTTTATGATGATATTCTGCAGGTATATTTAGAAAAACACAAAACTTATCATCATTTATAGATTGTAGCTGAATATGAAATGTTTAATTGTGAATTGTACAAATTAAACATATCAACGAGTCCGCCAAAGCACAAATAAAATAAACTAAGTCCAAATATCAGAGAATATTTCCCTTTCTTTTATATGACCTTCAAAACCGAGTTATATTATTAGAATTGAATGACGTCAATGAAGCGAGCCTTATTCAGAATATTCCATTGCATTTATTAATGTATCGACCTCTTCTTCAGTAAAATGTAAAAAATAATTGTTATTGCTTACAAGGCGCTTTTATGTAGGGGTTGATGCATACGAATATATGAATAAGTAATTTTTCACATTTGGATAGTTGTTTCTCTACAACAAATTATAATAGAGAACTACAATAAAATTTTGGATATACTCGTATTCTATAGAATAATTTTGAAGACCCGTTCGTAGGGTGTTTATATCTATATTTAGTTAAAAGGTTTAGTCAAAGTTCATAATATTTTAATTATTAGTTAAATTTAATTTAATTGTTACTGTATTAAACAGCGCTGGATGCTTCAAGCCACCTGGAGGGAGATTTTGTTTGGGGAAATAATATGGCACCGGGTTCACCAAGGTCTTGTGATTTAGTCGACAAACCTAGGAAAATATTTGTTGGACAAAATTTTATTCCTAAAAGCTACGAAAATATTACCCAAATTAAATCACCGATTCCCCTTAGTTATAGAGTACTTCATGCACGACATCATTCGAGAATTCGATTCGACGTACAATTTTTAGAAAAGGTATGTTAATATTTATTATCATAATCAACAATTAAAAAAATTCTCATTCCAGAATGTGATAGATATGGCCTTTTGTATGCCTGCAGCATGTGATAGTAAAGATTCTGAAAGACTCTTTAAAATCATGTTGAACGATGAGCATTTTTTGAATAACACTTTACTAGAAAATAAACTTGATTTGATTCGGACAAAATTATTAGTGCTTTCGAATGATTTTTATGGTAACAAATTTGTCCAAGCTTTTTTGTATGTAATAAAAAATTGGCCGAATACTTTATATTAATTATTTAATTTCATTATTACAGAGTTATTTTTATCATAATGATAGGATTTCCATGCATTGAAATGGCAATACGAGTAATTCAAAAATGTTTGTTGTACAAATCATTAAATTCAATACAAGAAGACAAAATTAAAGGAACATTTCTTGAGCAATTTTTTTTATGCTTTTCCCCAGTTGATAATTTAAAAAGGATATTTACTGTAAACGAGAAAGATTACAATATTCAGATTTTAGATGGTTTGAAGTAAGATATGTATATAAATTTTGAAAATTATGTTATTAAATTTTAAAACCATTTAAACTATTTCAGGGCCATTTCGATGTTTTTCATTATTGTTGGACATGTGGGAATCTTTGGAATCAGTGCAATTTCAAATTTTCAGCATATTTTTGCATTGGCCCAATCACCGTTTATTCAACCTTTGCTTGCAGTGCACTTTTGTGTTGATTCATTTTTTGTTATAAGTGGGACGCTACTATCATTTAGATTTTTAGAATATGCTAAAACTAACGAAGTTAAGAACAAGTTACTTACATTTATTAAAATGGCCCTAAAGCGTTACTTAAGGTTAACGCCGACCTATATAATTCACATTTTATTGACCATCACCGTAACAAAGTTTGTTCAAGATTTATCCACCTATTACCTTTTGGAAGATAATGCTACTAAATGCGAAAAGTAAGCTTTAGGAATCATTTTATAAAAGTCAAGAATAATATGTATATAATTTTTCATGTATCTTTTCAGCAATTGGTGGAAGAATATACTGTATATAAACAACTATGACTTACCAGAAAAGACCTGCTTATTATGGAGCTATTATCTAGCGAACGACTTCCAGTTGAGCCTAATATCTTCGGCTGTACTGCTGATTTATATTAGTAATAAAATAGTGGGATCAACGTTATATATTACAGTTCTACTGCTTTCTATTATAACTTGTGGATATTATGGATATACACTATATTATGTTCCAACGTAAGTATTATAAAGTCCAAACTTTCGTTTACAAGCTCCTATGATACTCTATTATGTTTTGTTATGTTATGTTTTTTAGTGGGTATGCTAAAATTAGTGGAATGAAAGATCAGAAGTAGAGAAACAAAAAATTTATGGTAGTGGGGGGCGGCTATATCAACCGTTTACAGGGTTATTCGTAAATTCCATTTTTAATGGTGTGCCCATCATTATTTTACTTTTATCTTTTGATCTATTCAACGCAGCGATATCCAATTCATCCCAAAAATGTACTGTATCTTATTATCCTTTCCAAAAATGTCAACATTTTTGACCCACCACCAACCACTGCAGGTACGCTCACATACGAGCACGAGATAAGATGTCTTCATCGATAAAATTGTGAAGGCAAAATTAAATGAATAATTTTCTGAGCGCTAGATTGGACGATGTTGGGCTGTTAGATCTCCAGACCTTACCCCGTTGGTCTTTTTTACGGGGTACAATGAAGGCTGAAGTTTACTCAAGTCCTGTTAATACCAGAGAGGACTTAATTAGCAGAATTGGGATTGCAGAGACGAAAATAGCTACAATACACCTTAAACAGAGCGTTAGAAGGAGGTTATTAGCATGCATTGAAAGTGACGGGGTAGATTTTGAGTAGTATTTGTGAGATACTAGCACTAACTTAAATCGGGTATTAATTAAACAAAAGTCATTATGATTTTAATTTTAGTTCAATTTCTATACAAAATTAGATTTTTTTAATTTACCAGAAAAAGGTTTCCACGAATAAATTTTTCTATTTTTCCTCTACTTGGACATGTTGTACCTTGTTGGAAAAATAATAAGATGGGCAGTTCGATAAAAATAATAAATAAGTGTATTAATTACATGGATTTCGAAGAAAATGTGAGTAGCTTTTTGGCATGAGTCGCTGCGTTGAGTTGATCAAAAGACAAAAATAAAATATTAGTGTGCTTACCATGGAAAATTGGAATTTTCGAATCACCCTGTAACTCTAAAACGCTTGAAATCATACAGTGTTTTGTTTGCCTAGGTCAGACCTTGCATTCCACTTATTTTGGCATATCTATTAAAAAACACTTGGCTTTTTACCTTTTAATCTAATTTATAGATTATGGATTCATAGATTATTACTATTGTTTTTGTTACCTCACTTACTTCTGGATTAGATACTTATAAAAATTACTTTGCAGTTTCTATACAGTAATGCAAACTCTTCCATATTTATATAATCCGGTGTGGGCTCGTGTTCCACCATACTTCATTGGAATTTTCTCCGGGTGGTTCTTAAGCCAAAAGAATCGAATCCTGAAAATAAATTTGGTAAGAATAGTGATTATTTTGAATGTTATATCAGAATAACAGGTTATTTCGTTTTAAGTATCTACTTGGTGTATGCTGGACTCTTGCAGGCATAATATTTTTATGCCTGGAGCTAAGTGGAATAAATGCAGACTTTTCACCAGAAATATCACTGCTTTTCGCTGCTTTTAGCCGCTTATTTTGGGGTATTGCTGTGGGTTGGACGATAATTGCTTGTGCCACTAATCATGGAGGGTTTATTCAAAATTTATTAGCGGCAAATATTTTTGTGCCGTTCAGTCGACTTACCTTCTCTGTATATCTGATGAATCCAGTCTGGATACTTTTAACAACTATGCTTGATGATACACCAATGCATATTGATTATGCAATGTTGGTAAGTTAGTAATGTATTTACTAGCAGATTTATATACATAATTTTACTTATTTTGACTTTGCAGCCAGTGACTATTATGGGATTCATTATTACTTCTTATGTCGTAGCTTTGGTGTTTTGTATTTTTTTTGAGAGTCCATTTATTAGACTGTATAAGCTCTTAGGAATATAGTTTGATTATTGATAACTAGTTAAGTATTTTATATAATATATGTAAATTGATTTGAGAGGGCGTTTAATATTTTCCTAGTTTACAATTCAATCGAATATAATTACACTGCTGATATTTCTTCTACTAAACTTTTTAATGAAAGACTATCAAATATAATAATTATTAGATTCAACCCCAGAAATAAATATATAATGTATGTATATCGTAATTTGCATGTATTTGTTTTTTACTTTTTATATTCGAATTCAGAACCTGACTATTCTTGAGGCTTAAAAATTAGAGCACAGGTTGAACTGAATGCGATGGGATGACGATTTTTTTAAAATTAGTAGAATTTTATTCTTTGGTTAGTGCATAAACTAACATAAATTTATTAACGGTTAATGCTTTTTTAGTAAAAACTTTTCAAAATTATACTTAAATTATTTTTTCTAATTGATGGAATATAATCATTAAAAAGTTTCAAACTCCGTTATTTTGAATGGTAACAACATTTTCTTAGCGTAAAATGTGAACCTTACATTGAAAATTTAGAAACAAAAAATATTGATTTGAAACCGTTGTTTTTTCTAATGCTGGCAAATAAAATTAATTTAAAGACTGTTTTGTCTTCTTAGATTATTTATAAAACTTAAATAGATATGAGAATGAGCTCCTAAATTGAGTAAAGAGCTTATTTATAACAAAATAATTTATGCTAATTAATTACTAGAAACAAGCCCGATAGGTCATAATTATAAAAGCAGATAACTTAGACATAAAATAATGAATAAAAAATCGATGGTTACATACCTAGTTCATAAGATTTTAAATTCAAAAATTAAAATACCAGATGTGTGTATCATATTTAATAATTTCTTATCAAAATGCAATAGCTTTATAACCAGGCACGTAAGCAATTTGAAAAAAAAGCAAGCGAGTGGATTACGGCCGCGATTCACTTACGTAAAAATATTAAAACTACTTAATTTATTTATTTCTTTACAATTACTGCATTTGACTGTAACAAAATTTTGATATCGTTCTAATAAAAAATTGATTTGCATATAAGTTTGTAATGCATCAATAGCTATTAAAGTTTGTAGCAGGTTACGTGGCATACCAGCGAAACATGAAACATTGGCTTTTGAACTAAGCGTTCTTAACCTGACCGCATTTGCATCATTTGTGATACAGGTATTGCAGATTGAATAAAACATCCAGTTTTCTTAAAATAGATAGATTGCCTGGATGAATAAATTTTTTGGCGTAAGTTTACTAAAATTAACCGATATATAACTTTGGATATTGTTTGCTTTTTCTTTTAATATTGAGAACTGAATTAAAAAGTTGTTGAATTAGGTTTTAAGAAGTCTTTTTTTACACTTACCTTAACAAAATAATAAGAAAGCAATTTTCTTATATTGTTCGTGTACAACATTAGATATTTTGGGAATTATACTTTAATTTATTTAATCTACTAGATTAATAATATAAATGTTTTCACATATGCAGAGATTATAGTCGTTAACAAATAAATGTATCTACTTTAAATTAGAAAAATATACTCTTTCACTCATTAGCGAATGCCAGTTCTATACTGAAAATTCCAATTTTTCTCAAAACCGCAGAGTTAAAACCACACATCAAAAATGAAATATTAAAATCACGAATTGCGTATTGCACGTTTTTAGCGTATAATCGTGAGCAATTCTTGAAAATTCGTTTTTGTATTAATCTAGGGTTTTACCGTCCTGTCCGTGGTCTAGAAATTATTTTAAATTATTTGTAATATGCAGAAGGTTTAATAAATGATAAATTAAAATAATTATTTTATCGGTTAGGGACAAAAGAAAATAAATATTAGATTAAAATTAATATTATTATGATAAATTCACCATTAAATTAAAATAAGGATTAAAATTAAATTTTAAGGATTATAATCTTGAATTTTCATGTAAATGTCATTTTGATAATTAATACCAAATTCTGTGGTATTTTTAACAGCTTGAAAAAGTGTACAAGAACTCTAAAAAATAATGAAATCATTTTAAAAATATTTCATAAACTACCAAGCAGATGGAATGATTCCAATATTTTTCCTCGAACGAGAGGTTTATAGGTATACGTGTACACCAAATTAATGGGTTTCCTTAGTTCTTGGCAGTGAGACACTTGAAAACACAAACTAGACAAAAAAAAGTAAAAAGTATATTGTTTAAATAATGTGTAGTCAAAAAGCAAAAGTGAAATATTTGTTACTATGCACGTGGTTTTTTTCTACAAATTATAGGCTAATTCTTGTTTATTTGTTTAATTGTTTCATTAATTGGCAACAAGTAGGATAAATTGTGTTACCTGTCATAAAAAGTGTAGGAAAATTTTAAAAGCGAATAGAATATGTCGTGATCGTACCTATGTAACCGCAAAAAGCTTTAAACACATTTTACTGGCGAATTGTGTCTATCATGATCAAGTTATGCTCGTACATATAAAATATAAATGTATTTTCTCTAAAATTGCAGTGTGAGCTGACTTGGAATTCTCCGGATAGTTTAATTAATAGCTTAATCTTAGGAATAGCTAAGAATGTAAAATTTCTGCACCACTATTGTTATATGGGTTTGATTCTGAAAAGAATTAATTATCCATGGTATTAGGTATTTCTTTTAACTTCTAAACTGACGAGATTCATTTATTCCGAGTGCTTAATATCAATTCGAGTTTGAGATTCTATATTCAAACTGTTCTTATACCAGTGTCCAGCTGTCTGAGCGGTTTTGGTGATAATTAACTTTTTTAAATCGATACGACATAGGCATTTTAGGAAAGGTTCCACAGAGCCTAAATTGTGACGCTGGAGAGGAATAGAATTAGGTGAATATTTCCAGCAACATTCTGAGAAGTGCGTCATAAAATATATTATTAAAAAATATATATATATACGTTACTTTGTTTATTATGATGTTTACCTATTTAAATTAAATACTGTGCTATTTTAGCTGCTTTATTTCGAAATGTTAGTATAATTTAGGCCGCGTAACAGTTCAGCTTCCAAAATTCTTTTCTTTTTCGACCATTTTTCGGAATTTTAGATGTACATATTAATTTTTGAAGCTTACTCTTCATTTGCCTTTGTCGTTTACTTATTTTTCTGATGGTATATCACTTGTTCAATGAAAATCAAGTAATTGTCAACGAAAAGCAAATAACCGAAGTGCCATTTCCTAAACTCCAAACCTTCGAAAATCAATGCTACCTGCCGTACAAATATACGGGTACTTTTCAAAAAGTTGAGTTTTCTTAGCTTTTAATTAACAACGATTTTTACACCTCGAAATTGTAAATATAAGGCAATGATTATTAATCAAAACTTAAGATTAGATTAATGTTAGAATTAAGCATTATTTAAACGTCGGTAGCAGATAGCAATAGAAATATAAATACTGAATTAATTTCAGCACTTAACTCCTCTGATCCTCTTCCCTCAATCTTAAAAATTAGTTTGCAGTTGAAAGTCTTTAAATAGTCTAATTTTAACGCAATCAAAAATTCAAATCATTATCAATTGTTTTAAATATTTTCTATATTTAAAAAAAAAATGTTTACTGTATTGCATTATCTGATAGAGAAAATATGCAAGTTGCATGGCACTTCTTTTGTGCTTATATTTTAAAATTTAGCAAATTGTCCATGCAGTCTAGTGCAATTTATAATGGGAAAAATTTATTAAAGCCATTAGTTAACATGAATAAATAACTACATGAAAGAAATTAAGACTTGGTTTTAGTATAATATTGAATTATTTAATTTGTAAAAACAAGTTGATCATTTTTCTCCTCTTCAGGTTTCTTGGTGTGGTTCTCGTTTTGAGGTTTATCATCAGTATTTACGCATGGTCCATTGAATGTTCCGTAAATTTCGACAGTGGCTTCAATTCGTTTTAAAACTGGGGCTTTGACAGCGATGGTTATTTCATGACCACCAATATGTCCCTCATATATAAAAGCGTCAGCTGGGGCTTTATTGTAATCCAGAACTTTCACATAATTGATATTATAGTTTTTAATAAGTCCCTGTAATAATGAGCATTAATGTCAGTTTAAATGCATGTAGTAAGTACCATTAAATTTACCTTTGGCGGGAATGAGACGTACGCAAAAGGATCTAATAAAGTTTTATAAACACTAACAGCTTCGCTGTATATAAGAATGTCCTTTTCACCCTTCTCACCAAAATCAGTAGTTTTGTAAACACCACAATTGACAAATGCGACAATTTGGAAAAGAACTAAAGCAAGGAAAGCTTTCATTTTGATGATATTTAACAAAAGTCTTGAATTGTTAAAAAATAACTGGAACCTTCTCGTCTTTTGCTTAGTTTATATAGCGATTTTTTTACAATTACTGCTATGTGAGAAATCAAACAATTAAACTCTCAGTTTAACACTTGAAAAAACATTGGATAATTGTTCGAACCAAACAAATGCCCTGAAGTATGAGATTCAAAAAACACCTTATTCAAGTTAGAAACAAAAATCTTATGGTACAATCATGCACCACATCTGCGCATGATATTTAAGAAATGTCTACATTTTTATTTTTATTTTGATGAAGCGATATCGAAAATGCAAATTTTAATAAGCTGATCACATATCACAATGTGTAGTGATCTTGCGTAATTAGTTATATATTCATAATATGTATAAGAAAATATTGTTTTTATTTATGTTATATTACTAAGTAAGTAAGTAATTATTAATTATCAGAAATAAAAATTCATGGGAAACACCTTCTTAGCCCTGCAAATTTTTGATTAATAAATCTTTTCAGTTTAGAAACTGTATCTTAAGTAAATTTATAGAAATTTAAAGAATAGTGTAAAATAGAATAGGCTCAGTGTCATAGAAAATATGCCCTTCAAACTTTCATTTTTGTGTTGAGTTCATTACAAATATTCAACCACAAATTGGTACGTTGCATTTTTTGGCAATGCATTGACCTTATAAAATTGCAATGGTATCATTCAAAGCTCCAATCATAATTAAAATGACTTTTCATTGACATTGATAATTAAACAAGAATTTCATAAACATTGATTTTTTTAGTAATAACATCCATCAACAATTGTTTAAGGGTAATAAAATTGTGTTCAAGGATAATTGGGTTGAGAGAAGCTCATTCACACTGAGTGGAGTCTACGAAATTGTCCTTAAACGACAAAATTTTTCGGACAAGTATTTAGGGAAATTATTAACAAAAGAAAGCTTAATAACATTAATCTTTGAATTTAAATTTTCTAATGCAGAGGGAAGATAAAATTAAAAATTTAAGTGTATAATAAAAATGTTGTTGTATTCCAAAATTATTAAAAAATTCAAAAATAAGGAAATATTACAAACGAAGATGTAACATTATCATGTATATTTAGTTCTCACAGTTTCATCAGTGAACAGAATGGCATAAAAACTTTGTATTAGAGTCTCCGTGCACCGAGGAAGACCTCATATCTAATAAGGTTAAAGGCTATCAACTCTTAATTTAATACAAATTTGAATGAATGAAATTTAGCAATTCCACTTGATTTTGGATTGATTTCGTGATTTCGTCAAGGACTATTGACTCTATTTATGGTAGATCCCTAGATATAAGATATAAAGGATAAACTTATATATACAGTATTCTATGATATTTATATTTTAATTTAAGAATACTTACTGATTAATTAAGTATTAAGAAAGGGAAAATATAAAGTGGTAATAGTTCTTTAGAAAATTTAATAAAAATATAGTTTTTATTTGTAGATTTCATTATGATAACATTTTTTTCAAGCTTCAGATTTCAAGCATTTATTGTTGCTCTTCAGTTTTCTTCGCAATGTCGCATGGTCCATTGAAGGTTCCATAAATTTCTACTGCGACTTCGATGCTCTTCAACACGGGAGCTTTGATACTAATGGTGATTTTTTCAAGTCCAACATCTCCAGCCTCCTTTGATACAGTAGCAGTAGAAGGATTGTAGTCAATAACTTTAACATTTGTTACGGTGTAGTGGTTAACAAGTCCCTATAACAGTAAACATATAATCTTAATATCAGTTAAGATAAAAACGACTATAATATGTATAATTGAAATTGTTATATACGATTACCTTTGGTGGGAAAGAAACATAGAGGTAACGATCTAAGGTAGGCTTATAAACACTGAAAGCTTCAGTGTAAAGCAGGATGTCTTTTTCACCCTTCTTACCAAATTCGGTTATTTTTTCGACAACTGCGCAATTAATAAAGGCGATCATTTGAAAAAGAGTAAAAACAATAAATGCCCTCATTTTGAAAGTGTTTAATGAAACTCTTGGACAGGTAAATGTTAACTGTCCTTTTTGCAATTGTCTTATATAAGCACAATTTAAGATTTATTGTATACACATTAAAATTTAGATTAAACATTGAATTATTAGCTTAACACTTGAGGAAATATTAAATAATTGTTACAATCAAACAAATTTGATTGAAGCCTTGGAGTTCCAGACCATCAGTAAATATCTTTTGTATTCCAGTTGGAAACAAAGATCGCGGAATAATATCATGCAATTCCTCTTTGTTTTCTTGTTTAACCATAGAGTTTAATTATCGCCCTTGATGTGCAGCTAAGTAAATATACACCTTTCAAAAAATTGAATTACATTAGACAATATTGTTTACAATGTCTCCCAAAAAATATGTTCTAAACAAAGCGTTGAGAAAAGCAAAACATTATGGTTCAAATGTATTGTTTAAATAACATTGCTGACTATTATATCAAATAAGTAATAAAATGTTAACAAACATTTTACATGAATATTACAAAAATTAACAATTTATTTTATTATTTTGAGGTAGTAATTTATTAGAATAATTTAGCTTCTATTGTGAATTCAAAATTATAAACAATTATTTCGTAAATTTTACAAGTTTATTTTTGGCCACAACATAAATGATGATATTGATGATTAAAGTAGTTTGGACATATGTATTAATGCTCATGCAAAACAAAATGATGCTGAACCTTGCGGTAACTAAATAATAGAAAACTTTAGCAAGTAATAATTAAAAACTAACTAATAATTAACTAACTAAAAATAATCCGATTTTAAATTTTCAAAAGTTAATTTTGTAGTTTTTAAGAAATCTAGTAGAGTATGTTTTTAGCTTTTCTTCATTTCGTCCTCTAAAAATATTTATATTGTTCCCATTTATTTTGAAATTGACTTAAGCCTATTTTTTAATCCATTTATAGCATTTTCGGAATAAATGAAACATTTTCGCTAAAGCGTCAGAGGCCACATTGCCGTCGATTCCCCAGTGTCCAGGGACTCATATAAGATGGACCTGGTTGTGCTTGGCAGCAGAATTAAGTCTTTTCTTACATTCCTGGACAATCTTTGATCTAGTGGTGAGATTAAGTAGGGTGACAACAGCAGCCTTACTGTCGCTGCAGATTCCAATCCTCTTATTATGGCACGTATGAGCAATTATCCTGTCAGCCACTTCGAGAATGGCGAATACTTCGGCTTGAAAAATCGTTGCGGTTGTTCCGAGTATACCATCCAGCACCCGTACCAGATGAGGTTTTCGATCTGTATGTGTAGAAGATATCAGTTAATCGATCCAGTAATTTGTTGGGATCATCCCATTCTTCCCTTACCGGAAGATTTATCCGAAATCTTCTTCAGAACATGGTAATTTGCGTCATATCATCCGTCGGCATGCTAAAAGGAACGCAGTGCTCTCCAAGTCTTCGGGATAAGACGCCATGTCTGATATCATGTCTATTAAGAATAGAACAGGAAGTTTTATCTCCGTTCTTATCCACCAGACCATTGACGTATACGTAATTATGGGCCTAATTATGGCTGTGTATACCTAGTGCGCAATAGCTGGTTTGAGACCCCATGTCTCAGAAGGCATTCAATGCTCGAGATGCTTTATGTTCGACATGAGCCTTCCAACTCAGTTTGCTATCTAGAATTACCCCTAGATATTTCACTTCTTTGGAGAGTTGAATGGTTACACCTTTCAAAGTTTGGTGCTTAAGGTTATCGAGTTTTCTTTTCCTGGTGAACAACACAACTGTTGTTTTCAGAGGATTCACTGATAAGCCATGTCTTTCACACCAGTTCTGGATCCTGTCTAGGGTTTTCTGCATATTACTACAGACAACCCTAAGTGAGTTACCACAAACGAGTGCACACACATCATCAGCGTACGCCTGTATGTGCATATTTAGACTTTGCAATTCGTCTAAAAGTGAGTCTACTAGGACACACCACAGTAACGGGGAGAGAACTCCGTGCGGACTGCCTCTCTCTACTTTCATTACCGTGTCGGTGTCGCATTCTGCGAAAAATAGTCTCTGAGATAGCATAGAGTAGATCCATCTTACAAGCACGGTATCTACACCAAATGCGGTGGCAGCATTGCACATCGAAGGGAGCGTCGCATTGTCGAAGGCTCCCTCAATGTCAACAAAAACCCCGACAGCGTAGAGCCCCTCGTCCGAAGCACTTTCTATCTTAGAGACTAGATCGTGCAATGCGGACTCACAGGATCGACCACTCCTATAGGCATGTTGGTGCTCATTAAGGGGATGCTGTCTCAACGTTTCTCCTCTGATGTATTTTTCTACCAATAATCACGGTACTTCAACATTTTATAAATCTTCTACATAAATCCTGAAATATAAACGGCTGTTTCTCGATTTGTAAGATTTCTTCAATAGTCTTCTTATTGACTGTCGGTATCATTGTATATACCAAAAATTCTTTTAAATCAAAGTTTTGTAATGGCAGAAAGTAAATAAGAAATATTTGAATAATTAAAGTGTTTATTTACAAATATAAAACAGAATGTAATATAAGCCAAACAAATTTCGAAAAATGAACGTGCAGTTAAAATGTTTGGACATCCAAATGCTGGTTGTTTTCTTTTCGTAGCATTTAAAAAAATGTATATTATATATTTTTACTGTTGTGCAGGTGTGGATGCAACTTGATTGTTTTCTTCCCCAGTTCCTGCTCTGATATCAATGTCAAACACAGGTTTGTTATTGTCATTGCTAGCTTCTTTGTCGGCATCCTTGTTGACGGAATCTTGGTTGTCGGCGTCATTGTTTTCTGCGTCCTTATTTTCTGCGTCTTTGCTTTCGGTATCCTTGTTGTTGTTGTTGTTATCCTTATTAAAGCATGGCCCAATAAAAGTTCCGAAGATGTCCACTGTTGCTTCAATGCGTCTCAATACAGGGGCCGTGATGCTAATAGTAATTTCACCAGACCCAATTTCCCCCTCAATTTTCTTGACAGTGGCCAAATATGGATTGTAGTCATTTACTCTCACGTAAGTTATATTGTAGTAGTTTATAAGACCCTAAAAATTTTAGAGAATTGGTTTATTTAATTTTTATATGAGGCTCAAAATAGTAGGCTAAATTAAAAGATGCCGTTTACATATAAACTTACTGATGGTGGAAATGAAATATACTGATGGCGATCCAGAGTAGGTCTATAAACACTGAAGAATTCAGAATACAAGTGAATGTCGTTGTCACCTTTTACTCCAAATTCTGATGTCTTTTCAACACCTTTGCATTGAACAAAGGCGATGAGATTGAAAACAGTGACTGCGAGAAAAACTTTCATCTTTAAGATGTTAAACGAAATTGTTAGGCCGTTCAAAATGAACTCACTTTTTTTCTTCCATACAGTAAGGTTATATACTAAAAAATTTCAAGAGCTTTTGTTGTACTGAGTTTTACACTTATGATGATCGACACTTGAAAAAACATTGAATTGCATCACATTGATATAATAAATAATTGTTCAAGTGATGAATCGACAATTAATTTCTTTTGTAGTCGTCAAGTTGGAAATACGGTTTGCTGCTCTGAATTCATGCAGAATACGCATGTTACACTGTCAGAAAAATTTAATTCTATTATTTGATCAAGAGATAGACAATAATTCTACTTAATATTAATTTATTCTATCTATATGTATACTGCATGTGTATTTGATATTACCTTCTTCGGACTGTTAGCTTCAGTTAAAATATATTTAACCAACAGCTACTATTTATGGTTAATTTGAGGCATTTAATCTAGATCTAGACCCAAGTTCCTGCATACACTGTGAGTACCAAGATATATTTAGAAATTTCATTGAAAATATATTAAATATTACTTTAACATTTTCGATTGCTAGTTTGTACTCGTATGATAAGTGAATAAAAAATATATTTGGTAATGGACAGTAATATTTTTTTCATTATTCAACTAAATATAATTTTTCAGTGGATCATTAGGAATATTTGTATAATTCATAATTCAGAAGTGATATCTAGCCCATGAATTATCGATTATTTAAGGAATACAAAAATTGTTACTGACAGTTACGAATTACAATTTTAAATACGTACTCTCATGTAGTAAGTATTTAAAATTTGTAATCCATAAATTACCCTTGCTTAAGTAATACTAATATTTGGTGAATTATAGGTTCTGTCCTCAATATTTCTAACAACCTATGTCTTGACAACAGTCTAAAAGGGATTGTGTAAGTGTCAATGACATCCAATTTTCTTTTACTTAATGTATGCCATTTAATCTATCGCAGTTTCTGTCTGCAGAACACTTGCCTATTCAATATTTGTTTAGCAGTTTTGATTGATATATGTATATTGATCTTTTGTTTTTATCTTTCTGATTAGACATAGATGAAATGTATATAAACTGTATTGTAGGAAAGGAAATTTATTAACTTGAAATTAGTCATTCAGGGAAATATTCACTTCGTATCTTCAAGATGAAGGCTTTTCTCGTTTTTACCATTTTGCAACTTATCATCTTTGTATATTGCAAAAATATTACAAATACTACAGAATTTGGGCAACAAGGACCATACGATCTTCATATTTTTACCGACTATTACAATATTCCTGGAACTGTGGGAAATCGTTATGAGCACGTTAATTTTCCACCAAGAGTAAGTTGAAATGCATACTTGAGTCTTGGTCATTTCGAATAACAGCGCTAAAAGTTTCTTAGTTTAAGTATTTTTGAATTTTCACTAACATGAGATATTTATTTTTATTTCAAAAATATTAAATTTTTAATAAATTTCTTTTCAGGGTCTTATATACCTTTTTAATATCACATATGTCAGGGTAAGAGATTACAATGAACACCAAGCTGAAGTTACCAAAACTGGTGGGGATGTGGGCACGGGTCAAATAAGTATCAGTATAAAAGCACCTTTATTTAGGGGTATTGAAGTCACTGTGGATATGTTTGGAACCTATACTGGTCCTTATTACCCAACGAAGGCCTAAATTAAATCGTTAAAATACTTAATTTCAATAAATATTGGGGTATATAAATAATTCTGACATGCTTTTTATTATAAAGGGTTTACGAATAACAACGATAAGATTTGAAATATAATTAAAACACAATAGTTTTTCCCAAACATTGTGTGTATTATTTTTATTAGGCGGTATATTCTATGACATTTATCAAGAGTGCTGGATTTGTTAGCATAAGCCTCTGATTTAACATGGTCCCACAGCAAATAGTCTAATGGTGTTAAATCATACGATCTTAACGGTCAGCAATGAGGGCCATTTATCGAAATTAATAACTCACCGAAATTTCCGCACCATCCATTGTAACGACCGCTTGTGATAGTCTTGCTGAAAATAAATATCGTCCGCGGCAATATTCCGGGAAGAAAAATCGGTTAATTTCAAAGGATAGCGCTCCTCTGTTCGCAGTTGCGGCTTGTGTTGAACTATCAAAATCCGATCATCCATATTGATAAAACCTTTATTTATTTACTTCTTAAATCAAGATTTTGCTCAATTCCAAATTCGAACCATTAAACATCATTTGATATGTTCGTTCAGTCAGAAAAATATAGTATGCTAAGTCATATTGTTAAAATAACAAGAGAATTCCTCTACATATTGAATAGTTTAGTTAACATCCATTAATCATTGAACAAATTGTTCTGTCTGAAATGAAATATTTAGTATTATTTAAATTTTTGTGCATAACTTTGAGAATATTATAATGAATTTACGGTGATTAGCTTTACAATAAAAAGGTATAAAAATCCTTTCAGAAAGAAGAAATTTAAGCTATCAAAAGGAATCATAATTTGGTTTCTTGTATAAATGTAGGTATATATGAATTCAACATTTATTATTCATAGAGTGAAATTGTTTCCCCATTCTGCTATATTTTCAAAAAATTTCCAATATTATCAGATCACTGTCCAAAATTATTACATGTACGTGTCGCGATGTTAATAAAGTAAAAAGCCTATGTAAAGTTTGAATTTGAAAAGTTGCAGAATGTCAATTAACCATGAGTAGATTGTATTTTTTACTACGGAACTGAGAGAATAAAATCTATGGATTGTTTTCAATTGGGCACAAATGATTACGGGTAAAATTGCGCAACTGCAACTTTGAGTCATCATAGGCTAAAGTTTTCCATTTAAGTTCAAGGAAATTGTTTTGAATTATATAAAATAGTTATCTGCACGAATACTCCAAAAAGCTCTTATAAGGTGTTTTTTTTTTTAATTGAGAAATGTAGAAGTATAGATATAGGTGGGAATAGGTAACGTGTGATTAGGTATTCTATGAAATATTGTCAACACGTCTGTGCCAGGAAGGAATTTACGTCAAACAGGTCATTAAGTTAAGTTTAAACCTAATCGCCATAACCAGTATCTCATTCTTAATTAAAATTTATAATTTAATACTCACTCTGCAATTCTTTAGTAAGAAAAAGCTTCACTGTCCGTTTACAACCAGGTCAGTAATATATTCTACCGTGGTGCATTTTTCGAAATATCCAAGAAGTAGTGGATGGATTGGCGGGGATAAACAAAAGTAAAGCTCAGAATGTGAACTGAACTTAGTCCTTAGTCAAAACTGTGCAGAATCACTTAACTTGGAATTTACTCTTAGGATAGCTTATCGACTTCGGATTTCTCAGGTTTATGTAAAGTTCTTTTATTCGAAGAAATTCTGTAAATATGTTAATAAAAACGAAATACTGTCGCGTAGTGCTATTGGTACTTTTATTAAATTGCTTATACTTTACAGTAATTAAGTGTGAATTTGTTGGATTACTTCAAGATCTTGTTAATGTGGATTTCTTTAAAGTAAATGTCAGTGAAAAGTGTGAAAGTGGTTTACTGCTAATTAAAAATGGTTTGGAGAAACGTGATATTTGGGCGGTTAAAGGTAAATTTAATTTTTTAAAACAATCATCTGAAATAGTAAAGGACTTTCAAATAAAATTAATGAAAATAAGAAATGCAATATAGTCAAAGTTTCAGGGTCATTAATATTAAAAACAAGTTTATCAGGAAATTCGTTAATCAGATATTATTTTTATATCTATTAATTTTATTAACTTATTTAAAGTGTCAATTTTTAGAAATAATTAGTTAATAATTAGTTACCAGCTTTAATTTTCAATATTGACATAGTTTCCGTTTTTCTTGAAAGTCCGCAAACTGAAGTTACTTAGTCTATTCAAATAATTTAAATTTTGAGTTCTTCTGTAAATTATGTCACAATAGTAAAGGCTTTATTGTGATATGAAAAACTACTTAAGTTCAGAACGCTTAAAAGTTGCTATGTCTGATTTAACAAACATCACTACACTACACCGGAAGCAGCTTTCTCGAGAACATTTAAGGGATACCAGTTTCCACAAAATTTAAGCGCTCTGAAATAAAAGTGATCTTATTAAATTAAATTTCTTGTAAATTATTGAATATCTGGTATTTAAACTATGATAATATTACTATATGATGGTTACTAGTATTTAAATGATGGTAATAATACTATAAAAATTAAATATACCATGCAATGTAGCACCTCATTACACAGAGTTAAATGAAGATTAAAACGATGTCAACGAATAATTAAGATATTCCTTTTTTAATGAAATATGGCCTTCAAAGCAAGTAATACATTTTCGGAGCTAAATGACGTCTGCAGCGTATTTTGAGCCTGGTATAAAGAATTCCATTGCGCTCCTCTCACTTTCCACCAACAAAATTAAAATTGAATTAAAAGTGGTTCTTTAAATTGTAGAATAAATAATTATTATTAGTTTTAATTTTGAGAGAACAGTTTGTGTAACTTAATTTTACTTACAAAATATCTTATGTAAACGGAGTTATTTTCTATAGTATTTATACCACTGATCTTACGCCTTATATGCGAAAAAATACAACAACAAAAAAAGCCTTTATTAATAATTTGATATTTAATTAGGTATAGTACTAGTAATTTATATTTCAACCGTTTTGACTATTTTTTTTATAAACAATTAACGATTTATTGAACAAGCATATTGGAACATTACCATTTTGATGATGTTTTAGAATAATTTAATTTTTCACATTGTTTTAGTAAATATAACCAGGTTTTAGCTGCATTGTATTTTAACTAATGTATTCAATTTATAATTATTCCATTATTCCGCGATTTGTTTGTTATGAATTAAGCATTTTTTGAATCAAATCCTAAGTATATATTCAAAATTGTAATAAAATTGCAAATATTTCAGAAAGTCACAGTCTGCTTAAACAAAATATAATATAATGAAGGAAAAATAAGACTGGAATTTGAATTTTCCATTTTACGTAATATATAATAACAATATCCGTGACAAACTAGTGTAAAAGTGCGTAGTTGCGATCAAATTTCTTAACCGCTCTTAAAACACATACAACACATAATAATTAAATATTCCATTTTCAGTGTTAATAAAAATTTAATTCCCTTGTTAAAAATAATTGAGCTAATATTATGTTGCCTTTCTAAAGTCATTTGAAATTTAAACCATTTTTGTAAACAAAAGTTATAGACTTTTATTTGACACAGGTTAAAGTGTGAAAAATAGTTTTGGACTGTATAATTTCCATTACATTAAAGGATCACTTCTATTTGAATACATAGAAAATGAATGCTTTTTAAGAAGTTTTGTAAATTATATACAATATTTTATAAAAATTATTGTTTACTAAATGTTTTTTAAAAATCAATGAAGAATAAATAACATATTATTTTTATTTAACCCTTTGCACTCCAAGACATTTTACAAATCATAGATGGATGGTGTTATAGCGGAGAGGGGAAAGGATTAATTTAATTGTTAACTTTGTATAAAATAAAAGTTCATATTCAATATGTTTAGATAGACGTGATCCATTAAGGACGCGTTACTAATTTGAAGCAGTTCTATTATTAAATAAATAGTGTTCCTCGTAATTTTGGAAATAAATAATACAATTGGCTGGAAACATGCACAGATATGTTTTAATTTAATTCGAATATTTACTTTACATTTCTGGAACGAATATATGAATTAAAAAAATAATTTTAACAACATTACTGTAAAAAGCCGGCTTATACTTGTTGCACATTCGCCGTACTTTTATTCTATTCGGAGGCATCAAAGTTCAATTTCAAGTACATTCATTCATTCCTTCAGGTGCACCTCAAACGTTCAGACCATAATGGTCTGAAAATTCTTGATTCAGTAAACTTGCTGAAAAAACTTGTTTAGACTAGCTGTTCGAGAGGACCAAGATCAATCCATTGCTACTACCAATCAAGTTTGTTTTTGCCAAGGTTTAGTTTACAAATTAACAAGCTTTGCAGAATTCATCTAATCACTTTTAATATGTGGTGAAAAATTCTATGCAGTTTGCGTTTTATTCTAGTAAATAAAGCAGAACGGCCGCAAAGTTTCTGCAAATGGATTCGTAATAATTGACCAGCTTTAGGAAAAGTAATGTTAAACCTCAATTTACAAAAACCCAACTTTTTCTACCACAACTCGTTAGCTAGAAATAGACGAAGTGCGACTACTATTTTTTCCAAATCTAATTAGTTTAATTTTCAGTCGAACCAAATGTTTCTTTGTCCAATACAAAAACCTAATTAATTGAGAATTTTCTTAACAAATAATAAACAAATTTTGTTTGAAAAAATACCCACTGCGAAGTAGAAAATAAAATTTCGTTCCTACATTTTTATTTGCAACCTTTTCATTGTGATATATATATTTTTTAAATAAAGGTAACAAAATTGAGCAATGTTTATATGTGCAAACTTCCAAAATAGTCAATTAAGTCAAAGTAACCAAATTACAACGTAAATACCTCTTAATTTATTTAGTTTTACAAAAGTGGTAAGAGTTTCCTCTCCTTTTGCTAAATTTTAAGACAATTGCTATAATAGACCGACAGTAGTAAAACGACAATAAAAATTTGAAAGCATACATATAACAAAGATTTAACATTATTTTTGTCCTCTAATATATTTTCTTAATTTTTCCAAATCAGCCGGTTTCATATGTAAAATCAGACACTGTCAATTTTTAAACGTTTAATTCTTTTATTTGTGTTTTGTTAACATTAGATGCGACTTTGTTTTTTCGTTTATGTTTATGAATAAATAAATAAAATACAAAACAAACTATATTAAATTTACCAACTGTTGAAAGTATTACGATAAGAAATACTTTCATACAAATAACAAACTTCTCATAAAGAAATTTTTCCTGTATATTTATTTTCATAACAAGAAACACAATCGATTTATATAATAAGGTTCCATGTACAAAATTTATTTTTAATTTGAAATGATTTTTTATCTTTGCTAAAGCACAATTAATGTAAATCATAACTATATAAGAAAATAAGCAAATATTGACATTTATGTTTGCTTTAGTTGCATTCTAATCGGATTCTAAATGACTTAGTAAATATACTCAAGAAAAGTTTGGGAAGTAAAATAACAACTAGGTACTTATGAACACACTAAGTGCATGGTGTTTCTGGAGCTTTTTACATTTAAAATGCATGTACTCGTATCCACAAGGTCATCGTCTGCATGTACATGCTTTTTTTAACAACTTTGGAAAGTCCTTGTTAAGCCTTAATTTAGCTTAAGGTCTAATCACGAATTTTCATGATACGTTGTAGGAACGTTGGTTTAAAAGATATTTAATACGAGTATTAAGAAGTTGTTATAGTTCAGCAATTAATGCAATAATAAATGGAAGTTGTGTTAAAATCAAAAAGAAATGAATAAAATTAATTCTAAAATCATCTGAAGAAGCATAACAATCACGAATATTTTATTTTCTCTTTAAATTTAACATCATTCAAACTAGTATATTTTAGTTTATAAAAAATTCAAAGAACATTAATGTCAAAAAGTAATTTTGTGATAAGTCGGCAACGACATATCATTCGTGACCTAATTTTTGCCTTGTTAAGATTGTCAAGGAGATTTTTGCGATGGAATCGTGTATTACATTTGTAATCTTGAACTATCTTGAACAATTTTAGGTAAAAATGACACAGTCTATTTTAACTGGTTCCTATCGTATTTTTGTTTTTATGGAAATCAACCTTTCATCGGAGTTGAACGTACATAGGAAAGATTTTCAGGATATTGTTGAACCTCAAAAATCAATTGACCCTCAAGAGGGCCAATGTTTTCCTTATGCCGTGTCGCTCCATCGATCCGCCTTTACAGAAAAAATACAATTTTAGTTACGGGTTGGGTTCAAGTGCGGTTGGAGTACTTTTCGCCATTACCCTTATGGCTTAACCCAAATTAAAATAATCGAGTTGCATCTCTGCATCATCGCACTGAAATACAACTGCATTTACACTCGCCTTGACCATTAACAAGAAATCTGATGTGATGCTGTTCTGAATGACCGAAGCGGCCACTTTGCCATGGCAAGGTGAGTTCACACACCTGGTGAAAATCTGAGAGCATCATTCTGTTTAAATTAAGCGAGGTTCGCGAGTTGGGTACATATGTAAGATATGCGTGCGACGGTCACTTTAGTAATGATATGTTTGCTTAATATGACAACTCGGAAGTAGGAGATGATACATGATGTATGGATTTTAGTGACCGGGAGATATGCGCGTCATTGCGTTATTCAATTTATTTTTATATTTATCGTAATTATGTAAATCTGTTGACGGTTAATAACTCATATGAAGGAGGTCTTAAATGCTTTGACTGAATTATCGGAAGTTTTCGATTTACTTTAAGTATTTCCTCTGATGAATCTTTAAGATGTAAATATATGAATACCAGGCGAATTTTTTATTTATTTTAGCAAGGCCTATATCTCTGTACCCAAAGTGAAATTAACGAAGTTCAACAGCACGATTTTTTGTTCATTATGGGGTTTTTATAAAAATATTATTAAACAGAATAAAAATAAAATTGTTTTCTGGTTTTATCTCATATTCATTAGTTTTCAGGAAATGTTATTAATATTTCATCTTCCTAACTTAATTATTTGTTAGAATTATGGTATGTAGTTAAAAAACACTATTTTATTTAATAAGTTCACACAATTTATTTCAATAACTTTCAAAATTATAAAAATCACTTTGAAAATTTATAGCTATTTTAATGAAAGTTATCCTTAGAGCTAACGCGATGTGGTGACGGCGAGCAAGCTGAGCAATGCAGGTTAAGGGTTCGATTCCCATCAGAGCCACTGTGCTATCCAAAATAGACCAAAAATGGTCTGGGCGTATCTTCCGATGACTAGCGGCATCAACCTAAATTTTTTTAGACTAATTGCTTTCGAAAATATTACATACTACTTGTACTTTTTAAGATAAGATTAAATCAAGACCTCTTAAGGAAAAAGAGGATACAAAGATTACATTTTAGATTTCAGAAAAGGGATTGCGACGCAAGTAGGTCTAAGAGCTTTAAAAATAATTTTATTTTTCAGTTTGGACAAAAACTACACACAAAATTCCTATAGTAATAAAAAAATACTTAATTATAAACACTTTGCTTTTGAAATTGTAAGTAAACTGTCATTATTAGGCTATGGAAGACGATCTATCGATAATTCCGTATATAATGATTATTAAATTGTGTTTGGGTTGTTATTTATTGTCTTCTTTGTACGCCTAATTCAAATGATAAAGCAAATTACACCAAATTTGTATATAACAATGAGTTGAAAATAATAAAGATTTCGATGATAAATCACATGCTATTTACTTGTTTAGTTTGTAGAATTTTGAGTACTTCCATACTTATAATAAACAGAAGAAAAATAAAACCCTGAAACTTGCCTTTGTTGGTTTTGCATTCTTTACAAGATCATAACCAAACAACAGTCAATTTATGGCGCTTACTTAGAAAAAAGTGAACCTTACTGCTTAAAAATTAAAAAATAGTGTCAATGTCATTTCAAGGAGTATTGTTCATTCTATCTATTGTATGTAGTTGTGTGTTCTGCGTAACCACCATTTATGCCCATACGTAAAAAAATACAAAACATTTAAGTCTAAAAGCTGATTACGTATAGATTTTTCTTCTTTTCGTAAAGTTTCTTGTGTTTTCAATAGAAAATATAAACAAAATAACCTAAAAAAGCCTTATGTGTTTAAATTTGAATGTTCATATCTCACAAACAAATACTCAAGGGCATAACTGGAATGTTTAAACTCTCCTCCTTAAATGGTTTTGTTTGATTAAATTAGTTATTAAAGTTCTGGATTGTGCTAAAAGTGCAAAGCAGGTATTAAGGCTTGTTCATTCATCACTGTTTCAAACTTTTTGAAAATGTATTTATTTTTAAATTATATCGGACAAATTAAGCGATGACGAGTATACTCCACAATTACAAAGTATGCTCCATATGGAATATTAACTGCAAACTCATACTTTTTATCCATGTCAAATATACTCGTCATAATTCAAAGTTTTGCATTTTTTCCATGACGAATATACTCGTCAAAAACAACTAACTGCTTAAATAACAAGAAGGAGGAATACTATATAATACTACTATACTATACTATTAATAAAAAGATTATATGAATTATGAATTATAATTTTAATATTTCTTAAATAGCCCTGGATGCATCAAGTCACCTAGGAGCGGATTTCGTTTGGGGAAATAATATGGCTCCGGGTTCACCAAGGGCTTGCGATTTAATAAGCGAACCCAGAAGAATATTTCTTGGTGCAAATTTTGTTCCAAGGAGTTATGAAAATATTACCCAAATTAAATCACCTATACCTCTGAGCTACAGAGTCCTTCATGCGCGACATCATTCGAGAATGCAGTTTGATGTGCAATTTGTTGAAAAAGTACAATTAATTGCTATTTCAATTTCAGCGACTAAATTAATTAATTTTCATTTTAGAATGTGATGGATATGGCATTTTGCATGCCTGCAGCATGTAATGATGAAGATTCCGGGAAACTATTCGAAATCATGTTAAACGATGAGCGTTTTTTGAATCATACACTTTTAGAAAATGGACTTGATTTGATTCGGACAAAATTATTAGAGCTTTCTGATGACTTTTACAGCAATAAATTTGTGCAAGCGTTTTTGTATGTTATAAAAAAAAAACTTGCTGATTTCTTGGTGTTCAACGTTTAATTTAATTATTTCAGCGCTATTTTAATTATTATAATAGCTTTGATATGCATCGAAATGGCAGTAAGAGCAGTTCGTAATTGCTTTATGTATAACTCTTTGGACTCTGTACAAGTAGAAAAAACTAAAGGAAACTTTATTGAGCAACTTTTATTATGCTTTTCTGCTCTTGATAATTTCAAGAAGATAATTACTGTAAACGAGAAAGAAAACAATATTCCGCCTTTGGATGGTCTAAAGTAAATATTTCCTATTCAATTTTAATATCTTGATATAAAAAACAAATTATATATTATTATAGGGCTATTTCAATGTTTTTCTTCATTGTTGGACATATTGGCATCTTTGGAATTAGTGCAGTTTCGAATTTCCAGTACATTTTTGCAGTGGCCGAATCACCATTTATTCAGCCTTTGTTGGCAATGCACTTTTGTGTCGATTCATTTTTTGTCATTAGCGCTACACTCGTATCATATAGCTTCTTTGAATATGTTAAAGCAAACAAAGTTAAAAATAAACTATTTATATTTATTAAAATGGCCATAAGACGCTATTTGAGATTGACTCCGACCTACTTAATTCATATTTTATTAGTTATTACCGCAACAAAATTTGTTCAAGATATGTCTACATATTACATGATGGAGGATAATGCTACTAAATGTGGAAAGTAAGTCTTATTAAAATATATATTTTATGAAATTAAAAAGAATTAATATAAACGATTTATTTACCTTTGCAGCACTTGGTGGAAAAATATATTGTACATAAGCAATTATGATATAACAGAAGAAATTTGCTTATTCTGGAGTTATTACTTAGCTAACGACTTTCAGCTTTATCTCATAGCATCAGTTCTACTGTTGATTTATGTAAGCAATAAAATAGTGGGCTCGACTCTTTATATTGCAATTTTATTAATTTCTGTAATAACTTGCGGATACTACGGATATACACTACACTATGCTCCAACGTAAGTAATATTTAAATAACAAAGCTATTTAAATTAATTTAGCATTCATATCAAAGAAAATAGATTTAATTTTTAATAGTTCTACCAATATTCAACTATTTAATTAGTAAAATAATATTCACTGATGCTAAAAATTTTAGATTAAAACATAAATTGAATAGATTTTCAATCCATAAACTAGGTATAAGTGAACGAGATATTTTATCAGTATAAGTGAATGAGATATTATATCAGTTGTTTGCTTAATATACTTTTACTTTTACTTTAATCGTCAAAATTTTAAAACGATTTATTTCCATTCTACGAAATTATTTTAAAATTACTGATTATGGTTTTGAGAAATTTAAATACTCGTGTGTATTATTGTTTAATTATTGGTACAGATTCTACCTAGCAAAGCAAACTGCACAATATTTGTACACTCCAGTGTGGACCCGTGTACCACCATATTTTGTGGGACTATTCTGCGGGTGGTTTCTGAGCAAAAGAGAAAGAACCCTGACAATGAATAAAGTAATAATAATATTTTTTTTTTCAATTTTTGCGCAATTAATGTAATTTTCCTTTTAAGTATCTAGTTGGTATATGCTGGATTGTTACAGGCATTATATTTTTATACCTGGAATTAAGTGGAATGAATCCAGATTTTTCACAAATGAAAGCGCTTTTTTATACTGCATTGAGCCGCTTATGTTGGGGTATTGCTGTGGGTTGGACGATAATTGCTTGTGTCACCAATCATGGTGGATTCATCCAAAAATTACTATCATCGAAATTGTTTGTGCCGTTCAGTCGTCTTACCTTCTCTGCGTATTTGACCAATCCAGTTTGGATACTTCTAACAACTATGCTTGGTGATACACCAGTTCATGTTGATTATGCAATGTTGGTAAGTTTAAAATAAAAATATAAACAAAATCAAAATGTTAACTAATTCTTTTTTTTTAAATCTTGCAGCCAGTAATTATTATGGGATATGTTACTACTACTTACATCGCTGCATTGGTGTTTTGTATTCTTTTCGAGAGTCCATTTATAAGACTGTATAAACTGCTGGGGATATAGATTTAATAGATATATAATTATAAGTATATTTGAGGTGGCCTTTGAGTTAGTATTTATTATGTTCCTAATTTAAACATCAGCTACTTATTTGGGAGTATTTTTCTTTCAATAACTACATTTATAAGAAAATATTTCAACCAAATTTATGTGAATATAAATTTTGCATATAAAAGATATTTTCGTTTTTCTGTTTACTGTATTTGATTCTTATTCTTATCTTTCGAAAGTAATATTGAACAAATGTATATCTCCCAGGAATGGTATTCTGCTAAACTATAAAACAAATTATTTTGTAATCCTATTAAATACGTTTTTCTTTAATTCTCAATCTTTTGTAAATAAGAACTTCTTTCGAAAATATGAGTGCATATCTTATTTATTTTCTCTTTAATGAAGCGTTTCTAGCTAAAATCAATTATAACTTATACATTTACATATACAGCATATTGGAAATTCACAAAATTCGTTGTTACTTATTTTATTGCATGTTATTTTCAATGAATACTTCTGAGGCTGAGAGTTTGAGTTAACAGATAAAAATGGCAAATAAACTAAGGTAGAATAATGTTGGGCAAGAATTATAGCGAATATAGCGAAACACTTCGATATACTACTTGTAATATTAACTAAATCACATACAAATAATGCATCACTTATGGTACTATCATCAATATCTAAGTATTTTGTATCGTTAAAACAGTTCTTGAGTGTCAAAACAAAGTTAAAACATTTTTCCCTATCGTCTACCCATAATAAATTTATTAGATATTCTCTGGAAAGGAATCTCTATCAATATTAATGATATAAAAGATACTGCAAATGAAAAAACTATTATGGAAATCAAGTCATTTCCTGATGAAACTTCATCGAAATTTGTTGCTTCTGTCTTAATACCAAAAAATGTAACAACTAAAATTGGGGATAACATATACAAGCTGAAACAAAACTTATTTAAGTGCAAAAATAGTTTTGAACTCATAATTGTGTTAAAAGCTCCACCATAACCGTGCTGACATAAAATAATCACTGCTCCAACATAGAGACTAAAGATTAATTTGCCAAAAGACATAATCGCTGAAACGCACCAAACTGGAGTGGATTTCCAGTAGGTCATAAAAATTGTTGAAAAGTAGAGAAGAATTCCAAATGTCCAGAATATTTTAATTTTAATGTCACTTATTCCGATTCCAGAAGATTTTGTATGATGATATAACCATCCCATTAGGAGTCCTCCAAAGTAAGGTACAATTCGCACCCATGGTGTTACGTATAAAGATTCAGTTGTAATATTTATTACGTCGTTTCTAAAAATAAAAAAGTTTTTCATAGCATTTTCATTACTTTAAAGCTATAATTTAGCTTACTGAAAGGTTATTCCTCGATAGTAATGGCAACAGAAGTTGATTATAACGAAACTAATTGTACTAGTAAAATAGATAAATTTTCCTAGTTTATCGTTCTTTGCATAAGTGAATAAAAGTGCCAAGGAGAACAGGAAGAATTGCATTTCACAGCCCAAGTACCAACTCCATGATGAGCAGATATATCTCAAATCACGGAAATTGTGAACGAATAGAGCATTGTACCACCAGTTGCTAAAAATAAAATAAATTTATATTAATTTAGTAAATTTAATAATCTATTAACCCACTTCCGGTAAGATTTAATAACTATTAGCTGATTCAATAAACTGGAAATTTTAATTCAAATTAATTATTATAACTTTCAACAGTGACTAGTTTAAGTACTCATAATTTTACCAGAAGGTGTTAATAAAACCAAACTATAAAAATAAGCGTAAGTAAAATTTGTTAAATCCCTAAATCTTCTACAATAGTTATTGAAGTTTATATATGAATTAATAAATGAGCTTCAAAGTTATTCGAATTTAGTTGAAATTTCAAAATTAAATTAGACTTAGTTCACAGATAATAATTAGGAGCTGCATTATGCATTAACGAGTCCATTGTTGATAATATATTTCTTATTTAAAATTCAATGCGTTCTTGGGACGTGCTAACATTATTCAATAATAATCTTCATTGGCTTCAAAGTTCAAACGTGTCAAAATGAGTTCTTGTATGGTTATATGTATTTTAATTAGTGAAAATAGGTTACCTTATATTCGCGAATTTAATATTAAAATAACTTACTCCTTACAGTAGAGTCCATTTGTGTCATTCATGTTAAAAGGTGAAAAGAGATCAACGAAGTCATACATAACGTCACTGCAAACCATAGTCACAAAAAATACTGGCATAATTCTAAAAAGTTAAAGAACAAACATTTTTGTTTTTGATCTTATATAAGTAAGTAATAAGGTATTACCTGAAATATCTATGAACCACAAATTTCAAAAATAACATTACATTAGCTATAAAACTGTTTTTCTTAATAATTTGCATTCCCATTGTATTAGAAAGAAAATTATTAACCAGCAAGAAAGCACTAAAATAAATTTTATAGTTTATATGTTTGAAATAGAATAACAAAAAAAAAGAAAAAAATACAAACCTTATAACGAAAAATATATCAACGTAAAAGCAAGCCTGCGTAACTGGTTGAAGAGCAATACTTTGGAGTTTTGAAAATAAAAATGTTACATTTTGAATTGCATAGAGTGAATAATAATAAACATGAAAAAGTGTGACCCAAAGGCATACAATCGTTCTAAGTCCGGCAATTACAGGCAGAAAATTAGTCGTATCCTCAGGCTGCATAATTTTTGTCATATTTTCTCGAAGAGAGAAACATAATAGAAAACTTTCCATAGTCGAATGAATCTCATCAGAACGACCGACTTTCTTCTTTTGTTCAGGACATCTTGCATGGAGGCGTTCGATAATTTCAGCTAAACAACAAAAGGTAAGGACAGAAAAAAGAACTGATCTGTTGAAGTGAAAGTATTATTTTATAAAAATTAATTTCAATTTGGTATTGTTATACTTACAAAAATATAATGACTCCTGTATGCCCCAGAAAACTCCAACGATAGCCTGGATTTTTCGTACCAACATCATACATTTCTATGTCAAACATTTTCTGCGTTTCAAACGTTTTATTTCCAAAATAATAGCGAGTGAATTTAACAATTTCAGCTTGGGAACATGAGGTTGGAACGCAAACACCAACATGTATTAAATTCTGTAAGTACGAAGATGTGATTGCTACATTTGAGGATTCCAATATGACTATTTATTATTTAAATTTTGGTTTTGCTTTTTCCTCCACTGATTTTAAAAACGTATTTGTATTCATGTTATTTGAAAATTTTGTAAATAATATCAAGACGATTTCGGAGCTACGGAATTCAAATCTACAATTCATAATGGGTGTTGTTATTTTTAAATTTCAAGAAATCATACTACATAATTGAATCTTCGTGCGAAACCGGGTAAACCAGCTGCTATCTAGGTATATAAATATATAAAATTAAAGACTAATAAAGGCCTAAAGAAAAATTTCTAAAATAAACATGATAAAGATGATCCCTCAAAATGTTTAGTTATTTTAATTATTAATATTAATTTTATTATTATTTTTTTTTTTTTTTGTAAAATCGGTTTACAATTAACAATTAATTTTTTGAATATATGCTGGACCGTTTATTTTGAAAGTGGTGTAAGCCTAAAATGTCAATAGGTCGATTTTACTTTAAAAGAATATGGAAAAGTTGTATTTATGACATTTTGGATTTACACCACTTTCAAAATAAACCGGCCGCACTCGTATATATGATCATTTTTTGCTTTCAGTAAAACAAATGAGCTATTTAATTACTGTTTTATTTAATTTTTTAATTTAAGACGTACATTTTACGAATGCTGCACACAAATGATAAATTGTTGTAGTTTTCGAAAGCACTTAACAAAAGCAAACGTTGCTTTAAACAATTGAAAACCATTTTCACAAAAATCCGACATATTCGAAAATATTCACTGAGAAATATGAGAAATAGTATGCTATTGTTAAAATAATCGATATATCGAAATATGCCCATAATGTAAATAAAATTCAATTATACTTGAAGGCATGATAATATTAACACGGTCCCTGGTGGTATCAAATTAAAAATCATATATTATATATGCTGTCGTCTAAACGGAAAGTATAGTAAAATTGGTGTCGCATTTAATCGTGTTAATCGATTTCAAATAAAAAATATTGAAATCAATACTGCAGTTCTTTTGCTCTGGAAAAATGATTAGAAATTAACCAAAATATGTTTTCTGTATTGATTTATGAATGCCAATTTGTGAAAACTTACACAATAATTTGTGTAAGTGTATAGTTGTGAATTCGATTTGAAATAGAATGGCGGTTTTTGTTGAATTTTTAAAAGCAGGTAAAAAGTTTAGAGAAGATGTGTTAATCACTTTATTAAATTTTGCAAAATCTAGGCAAATAACCATCCGGTCGGGGTATTTTGATATGCATATATCATTTTTACTCTCAATAACTATTGTTTTCTTTTGAGAAAACGGTCCTCAATTGTAAATGAATTAGCAACTAACTTTTTTAAAATTTCTTTCATTACATGTATTTATTATGTATCATTCCGTCCGAATTTGAAAAATTGCCGAAAAAACAACAATGTTCCAGATGGTTAAGTCTAAAGAAGACCGTTTCAATTTTTACCATCGTAATATGATGTTTCCTAATCTTCAAGAGCCCCATAGTAATATTTCATATTGCGCATGAAAGCTTATAACCAACTTTAAAACAACGCTTTCTAGTACTTTTAAATTTAAGAAAGTCATTGCTTTGGTGCCCTCATATTAACCAATCTGCACTCAAGATCTACCTGGCTAACTTATGAAGTTGCCACACTGCCAATACCTAATTCAATTTTTTTGAAAGTCATTCAATCAAGCATTTAACGAAATGACTATGCGAATAATAAGATGACTCCTATTTCATATATGGTAGTCATCTTAGGTAATACAATTTTTCATTGTTATGAAACTTTTATACTCGTACATATAGTGCGCAAAGAGGAGAAGCTTATTGACAAAAATTGTAGTTCTTTACCCTTACACCTTGACCAATTTAATC
The DNA here is from genome assembly GCA_963969385.1 of Philonicus albiceps. Classification (NCBI taxonomy): domain Eukaryota; kingdom Metazoa; phylum Arthropoda; class Insecta; order Diptera; family Asilidae; genus Philonicus; species Philonicus albiceps. The sequence continues at coordinate 34,327,459 of OZ017773.1, forward strand.
AAACTGCTACTACCTTTACAATGGCAGTTACTTTAAAAAATATATAAATTGATGGCTGTAAAGGCACTGGATTACCTACTTAAATCGGATAAAGAATGAAGTACCTTGTACTTTTTGAGTGAGCAACCCTCGGCATTGCCGAAAACTGCGGCCAAGCCCAATAATCATCAATCACCTGAGTTTTGTCGGTCTGCGAATTTTATGCAACCAATCTGAAACTGATATCAGATGGCCCCGTGTAGCCCCGTGAGGCTATGTATGACACTATCGGCCGGGCCCTGAGCCGCGTTAACGTCGCCGGAGATCCCAGAAGTTCTCGCGATAAACCGGATTTATGTACTTTTCACTTTCTTTAAGAACCAGTTTTTGATAACGTCACATCGAGCTTTTGCGGAAGCGCTGCACTGCTCGAGATACGACGCAACTCTGCACAGGCTCCGCGGTCATGAGTGAACTCGCCGAAGAAAGTGCACGCGACCGGTTTCGTTCAAAGGTTTCCAGAAAAGAAAGGCTCAGCGACGCGGTGCATTTTTCAGTTGGATCATTTTTTAATCAAGTGAGTCGCGCAGCCACGAAAACACCTCACGTTTAGCGACTAGTGATCGCTTAAGGGTTATTGACCAAACATTAGAAATATGTGAGATTAGTTTATGAGGCGGAATGTTGCGCAAGTGACGCGCTCACAGTATGTAAGTTAATTGCGAATAGCAGCGGCGATCAGTAATAGTACAATTATTAAGCATTTCACGGAAGTTAGAAATATTTCGCAAGCTTTTTTGCGAATTAAGCTCTTTTTAATTTTAATTAGTCTTGCGTGAATAATTTTTTTTTTTATTGAGTATCTGGAATTACGTGGATCGTTTGAGGCAAACTCATTTAGATTATTAAATCCCTGGTTAACTTTGTTAGTTCTTATTTCATTGTGGATTCAATTCAATTCAATTCTTATTGTTGTATTGCATTTGCTTATGTAACGCATTTTTTGCAGAGTAAACTAATTAAGATAAGATTGCATTTACACGGTAGAATTTTTTGCCTGTTGGGTTACTGGGCTGCGGACTAATGGTTGTATAATACTTTAACCCTTTGAGTGCAAACGCATAATATAAAAGTCTTACCCATATGCCTTCCCCGGAATTTGTTAAGTAGTTGTTAAGTAATAGGCTTTTTTCTCTTATGATGGTACATATTTTTCTGATATATGGTATAAATTTGAACTCGATCGGTCAATTAGCTTGTTTACGGCAGCTGTTTTTGTGAAATCACTTCAAGTGATTTTGGCGATCTTTAATATGGATAAAATTGTTAACCAACGACAATTTTGCACACACATGTTTTTTTGGCATGAGACGTGTTACTGTTCGATTTGTACCGGGACGTCTCTGAACAAATGATTTTCTTGCTTGCATTAGATCCTACATTCATGCAACGTATTATTACTAGTGACGAAATTTGGGTTTTTGAGTACAACGTTGAAACCAGTCAACAATCTTCCGAGTGGCACTTTGAAAATGAAGCAAAACACAAAAGCCGCGCAAAAGTTGGTCAAAAATCAAAGTTGTGAATGTTCTCTTTGATTATCGCGGTGTTGTCCACAACAAATTCTTACCAGAGTGTAGACAGTTAATAGAGGATATATTCTCCACCACGATAATGCACCATCGTGCACTGCTCTTATTATACGTGATATTTTACCAAACACGGCACTAAAGTTATCGCTCAGGCACTACATTTGCCAGATTTGATCCCATGTAACTATTTCTTTCTAGAGTTTTGGTCTATGGAATCGGTAAAAAAGAATTCGCTGAAGGAACTCTAGACCATTCCTGCACGAGCCTAGGAAAAGAGAATGGAGGATTGGGTTAAGCGCTGGCATATGTGTATAATTTCGGAAGAAGTTTACTTTGAAATAAATTTTGATTATAATTTAAAAATACTTGTATATGTTTGTATTATAATTCTTTACATGATCGAGTCAGTAAGTATTGCGGAAAAGCTACTTCCTCTTATTTTGAATGTGTCCCCACTCAATTCCTTGTGATGTCCTTGCAAGGACCTAAAAGAACTTATTGCACCTACTCATAAACGTTGACGTCAATTTTAAGGAAGAAGGAGAGATTTTTAAATTTAAATTAAACTAAATCGCGCCTTCACATAAAAGCTATTCGCTATATTGGCATTTTGAATTCCGCAATCTAAATTTAATCTTGAATTTCAACTAAATCGAGTAAAATTAATCGATTAAAATTTGAGTTTTAGATTATTTTACTGCCAATATGTATAATTTGGATAAAATCAAACAACAAAATGGACTTAAATCTGCTAATATCTATTGTTAAAATTATATTTAACCGAACGCTGTGATGAAATTGCAATGGGCTATTTTATAGTTTTATTTTGTCTCTAAAATTTATGTACACTGTGCATTTATTCATAATGTGAGAGTAACTAATTGTTAGGTAGTTTTGATGTGTCCGATATTTCTCCTAAATGTATTAGCATTACAAAATCGATCGTCTATATCTTTCTTTATTTTTCTTATTTCAATATTTCAGTTTACATTCAATAAATAATATTTATGTAAACTAAATCTAAGAAAAGAACAACTATACTGTCATACTATTTCGTAAATGGTTTCACATTTCCTTATTTTTACCAATGGCAAGTATTGATAAAAACTCTAATGAGGTCATTTGCAGATATTTTTACAAAACTCTCAGCCAATAAAAAGTTACCGCACTTACGCGGTTATATTTGCAAGTCTACTTCAAAATTACTTAATTTATTTGTTATTCGACTTTAATGGGGCTAACTCCCCGCTAAAGAAATTAAGCGTGATAAAATTATATTCCTAAGTTCATAATCACCAAAAAATACGAAACCATGATCCTTAAACTTTTTCTCATATTATGCAATATTTTGAATTCACGGTCTACCGGATCATCAAACATACGAAAAAAAGTGGGCAGTTTTTCGAAATGTTCAAATACAATCTTTAATCCTAAAAATACTGAAACGCCAGCAATTCGCACCAGAAAGTGTAACGAATAAGCAGGGTGTTACTTCATCGTCAGCACCAGCACATTTTTTCGCGCGTAAAGAAAGCAGCAGGAAAAAGTGCACAGTAATTATCGGAAATGGGGAAAGAGGTTCAGAAAGCCGCAAAATCTGTGAAGATCGTAGAAATATTTTTCAACTTTCCCTGAAAATGTTAATTTAATTAAAGTATATTATTAATCCAGGGTTAATACCATCATTTTGACAAAAGTGCCAGTGGTAAATCACTGAAAGATTAAGGTCATCATTAAGTAAACGCATAATGCAGTTGCGATCAAGCAAAACACCTTAATTAATCTGCTCCTTTTGTACCATTTGTACCACGGGAGGTGATGTGAAGAAATTCAATGTAAATTCCATCAGTGGTAAATGCGTCAGAGGTTGATTCAAAAGACAGGCAAAGGCAATTTATGTATATAGCGATTAAATGCGTTTTATGTAGCCCTTATAATTTAAATATTAATTTGCTTTCATTAATTAGTCATTACCTCTAAAGGCAACTTTATATCCACGAACATCGGCGTTGTGAAGTTGAAGAAAACGACCTGAAAATGTACTTCAAATGGACTAGTTGAGTTCATCAGGGCAGGATTATTGTGCCTAGGTATCTTCGGCGACAATGAAATCCGTAAAGGATCGTTAATATCATCGCACAGCTCACGTTTTGGAAACCAGTAATAATTTCCCCAAATGAACGATTTCGGGACATTTCCAAAAGAATCGATTACTAAAAATCGAATAATTTATATTTATCATACTAACATTATTCTTAAATTAATTACATTTTAAAGCCCACACTTCACGATGTGTGACTGATTCAAGAAAGGTAATAAAATCTTTTCCGCACTTTGTGGAATTGTTTTCATTAGCACCAACTTTAGCTAGCCCAACCATAAAATTCACTTTCTCTAAAATTTTTAAATCTTCTTTATCAAGATTCGCGCCGTTTACTTGAATAAAACTCAAAACCAAGAAGTAGAAGATAAATGGTAAAAATTGTCGGGCACGGCGGCACCGATCTTGCAAATTCTTCGATATTATCATTGCTGTGTTTTGATTAAAACTGATTTAACCGGGCGGTTCACAGTAACCATCTTGGCGGTAAAAGTGGTCTTGAGCCTACCACGCGCACCTGATGGTAGAAGAAATGGTACATGCCGCTGTATGCTTCAGTTTACCTCGAAAAGTGGAAATGGCTCTGTAAGGGCAAAAAACGAGGTTTTCGAAGGGAAAGAGTCCGATTAAAGCTGAACTTTTAGCATGATTTTTGCGTGTAATACTTGTCCTCCCTTCCCAAAATGTTATTACGCGATCGCGTTATGGTAGAAATATTCGAATTTCGGATAATTACATTTGAAATAGGTGGGCCTTTGGCCTACAAAAAGTTTGATTGATGTATTGCTAATTACGCGATTGTTTTTTACTCCAATCACTATATGTTTACATATATTTATTTTATTTACTTCTCAAACGTAGAAAGTTGTAATATTTGATCGCTCATATTATTTAAGGCTTTAGGGTAGATACGATGAATTAACCTAAACAATTTAAGTCCACAGTATTCCATGCTTATTTATTATTACATTAGAAATTAATGAAGGAAAATGTTATTTTCCGGTAGCGAATTATTAAACGCACACCCACCCATTTTTTAGAATCCCGTTAAAGCTCCAAAAAAACTAGGTTTTTTCAATATTTAACGAAAATAAATGTTATAATTTCGGTTATTTTTCTAAATTAGAAAGTAGAATTAATTTTGCGGCGCCTAAAAGATTACTAACTCATAACTGCTCACGTGAAATGAAGAGCAGTGTTGGTCAAATATGTTCATTTCTTAAGATTTGTTAAAAATAAATTATTAATAAATCTTCCATTGACCTATTTACGTACAATTTGTGAAAAAGTACATGACATTCAATGGAAATTCCTAATTTCTTATTCCTTATTAAGTTTTGAATAAAGGCTGTCGAAGAAGAATTATTTTCCATTGAAACATAACAACAACAATTTAAGAAAAATAATAATTTACCCTTATGAATTTAAGGAGAAATTGTAAAACTCACTGAATTCCAAGATAATACACAAATACCGAGTTTTCTAGCTGACATATTCCCATGTAAGAATTATTAAAACACACAGAGAAGAATACTTTGAAACAAATTACATGACTGTAAATATAACAAAACCTAAATTCATGATATTTCAAAAAGGTGGATATGACCGTAAAAACCAGTTCAAATACAAAGAACAAATAGTAGAATATGCGAAACAATATACATATTTCGGAGTGCCTTCCTCACAATCTGGGGTTTTTGAAGTTGGGGCAATGGAATTTGTATTAAAGATTAAAAGAGCTACTTATCAAACTTAAACAAAATTAAAGTTTTATATTAGTCAACTTTTATTAAAATAATTGATTCCTTAGTTTCCTCAATCTATCTTTATGCAGTGCTTGTTTGGAGCATTCGATACATTCGAAAACTTGTAAGTTGTTCAAAATAACTTTATGAGATATTTGCTCTACTAACCCAGTAACTTTCTGGGATACGCTTTTAGGCAGAAATCCGGCATATTAGGCATACGATTTAAGATATTTAAACGTACCTTAAATATTATTGGAGGAATATACAGAATGCCAGTCGGAGCTTTATTTCAAACTAAGTTACTTCACAATACGAGAATTAGCCAATATTCAAAACGAGAACTTACCAAAGTACAAATGCGCAACACAAATTAGAAAACGTTTGAAAAAATTGTTGTCACTGATTTATGGGATAATTTAAATTTAGAAATCCTTGTAAGGGAAAAGAGAAAATTATTGGAAAGATACAAAAATTATCTTACTAACTTAATTCAATTTAAAAGATCGATTCCAGAATATTTGCACTTTAGAATCCCGTATGGGAAAGAAAAATAATTGTTTAATTTATAAATACAATAATAGATTAATTTAAAAAAGAGGAAAATTTGTAGCCATTGAACACGAATACTGCCATTGGTGCTCGAAGTAAAAATAATAATCTAATCTAATACAAATCATCGGAGAATGAGAAATATTTAATGAAATACGACCAAAACTATTACCGCAAGTAGATAATCAGTATTGGAAAATTTCTAAATATACTAACAAACCCCCCAACCTTCGGATACATCAAAACTTACTCTATTAGTTGAAAATATATTTTGGAATAGAAATAACTTCATATATAGGTACATTTTAATTTCTAAGCTTAATTTTCACAATATATCACCCGAGGTATATTTAAGCACGCCTCCGGTCGTACCACTATTCAAAAGTTGTCAGAGTTTTATTATAGAAGATGTTTTTTATTACCTATTACTTATGGTAAAGGAAATAGAAAGTCTAATTAACTAAAATAAAATTCTTTGTTGCAAATAAGTAAAATTTCTTTAAATTTTATTTAAGAATTATGTGAGTAAAACAAACATTAACATATGTATATAATATATTTCTGAGTATAGATCATGAATAAATTTTTTAATAATTATATATTTTTTTAAATTGTCAAATAAAAACTTTAATTTAAAATTAACTTATGATTCTTTTTTATTTGTTTTGTTTCAAACGTGATACGTATAGTTAAATTCGTGCTACCAAAGGACTTACTATATATATTTTTTCTAAAAATGTAATACATTTATACACTTCTAAAATTATAAAGAAATGCATAAAATGCACATGCTTTTTTGATAACCTATAAAAAACAAAATAAAATATGATAAGAACTTAGGTGCATATTCAAAATCGTGTTATAATTTTACAAAATATGGATAAAAAATTGCATTTTTTTGTATAAATACCCAAACAAGAAAAAGCGCACCTCGGTAAATGTTTCATAGGAAAGCGGTATAACGTCACCAGCTGCAATAAAAGGTTCCTTAGCCATCCTCTGCAAGCTAAGTAAAATCATCGTTTTGAAAGCCTTAGATTCGTTGTACCAATCACAATTCCAAATATTTTGCCGTAGCTTACGGGTCTAAAAGAATTCATTGGACAACTAAAACTCTCTTAATAATAATAATAATTAATAACCTGTTCAACAACGTCCTCTCCGAAAAAGCAATAGATTCCCAGTTGGAAAAATTGAAGTAAAAGATTATTTAGCATGCAAAGGCTTAGCACATCGTTGATACCCATAATTGATATTGAATACAGTGATAAGGCCATTATGACAATATTAAACACAAAATGTGTGAGGCTTACCATTACGAATATATTTTTTATGAAGTTTATTAATCTGGAAATGAATTTATCAGTTATATAAATATTTTATATTATATGGCAGTTTAAAGACCTACTCTAAAAATACTGCGATGTTAAAAAAATCTAAATATACTCAAAATTGGTTCTATATTTAAGTAATTAACCTACTTTTGCACTATTTTGTGGTGAGAAAAAGTTAATAGTATAAAACTCGTAAATGGAGAATGTTTTATTGATTTCGGATAAATTAATTGGAAGTAAATTTTACCTGCATGCTTGAACAAAATCCTCAATCACTTTCTTCATTACTGTTAGTTTTTCCTCTTCATTTATGGCAGGAAATCGATTTTCAATGAACGTTATCACAAAAACATCATTAATACTTTTTAAAATAGCTGACACCATTGCCATTAGGCCACAAAACATCTGAAATTAAAAATATTTAAAACTTGGATGCTACAGTTTAGATTTTGAAATCGTACTGTGTCGCATGAAATCATTATATTGCCTATTAAAAACATTGAAATTGTCTGATAAGCAAAAACTATTTCATAAATTGGGCTTTTCAGTAAATCTATAATTTCAATCGGATTTATGGTAGGTAGTGGGAATGTTCTAGTTTTCTTGATTAAAGCAGGCAACAAAAACAATACAACCGATAAGTTTATTGATAAAGTTCCAAAATTGAACATAATTCGGTAGATCTTCAAGGCTTGACGAATATTATCTTGGCTTGTAAATATTTTTGAAAAATCCTGAAGCCATTTAAAACATTGCTTAATTTCAGAAACTAACTTCCACATTGCATACACTTTGAAAGAGAGTATTGTAACACCAAAACAAATGATTATCATTATTTGAGAATTAGTTTTCTCTCCCTTGGATTTCAAATCATAAAATCCCGAAATTGCGAAAACATCTATAATTACGCAGCAAAATAGCATTACTATGGGGCCAGATACACTTTTTTTTCTTGAATTTAATTTCTTGTTATCACGCCAAAGTCCAACGATTTTAAACATCATTGCAGACTGCCAAAAGAATTTAATTAAATCGTCGTCTTCTATAGATGACGACCTGAAATGATTTATCTAGTTAATTTTTTATTTCGCTGTTAAATCTTAAATTACATCTTTAACCCCAATAGTTGTGTTATTTTAATTTTTCAAATATATTCGAATCGAACGAATAACACTTTTAACTTCTTTCAAAACATTCCTAACAACAGTCAACACAAAATTGAAGGAAAATTAGAAAAAAACGAATTTTTATGATTATATGGCAGTGAAGAAAACAAATGTATACAATTAAATAATAAATGATAAGAGGTGTTCCTTACTTTAAGTAAATTACTACCTTTAGGTGTGGGAAATAAAAACTTTCAAATATTTCTTTAGCACCTGAATATTTTTAATGCAACTTACTGAAGTTTTAGGAGGAAATGTGAGACTCCTTTAAAGTTAAGTTACGACTTTTCAAATTTCCCACCTTGCAGTCACATACCATAAGTTTAATGGTATGCCAAATAATCTATGAAAATTTGATAAAACTTAAATTTAATGCATTAATCAATGTAAAAGGATGACGTAAGACACAAATTTGAATTTCGCTACTTCCCCATATATAAAATAATATGTTAAATAATTTTGTTGAGCTTTTCTAAAAATAAAAGATAAGAGTTAATAACTTCTGAACTATTTTGAAAGATAATTAATTAATTAAATAATATAAAAAGAGCTTGGTTTAGAACGTCTTTAAAGACTCCAAAATTACGAATTAGTATCTTTATAAAAGCCGACATTATAATTTTATTTTTTTAACTTTAATTTATTAATTTATTAATTCAAAGTATTATCCATCTTTTGCTACGACTTTTCCCCATCTTTCAGGCAGTATACGGATTCCGCGTCGAAAAAATGTCTAGTCTTTTGAGGCAATCCAAGAATGAAGTGCTACTCGGTCAGGAACAAGTGGTAGTTGTAATGAGCAATATCTGCTGAATACGGCGGGTGCGGTAGAACATTCCTTTTACGCGCCTCCAATGTTTCGTGTACCACTGTTGTAAATTATTAATAAGTGACAAGTATTGATGTCAAAAGGTTATATAGTATTTTTAAAAATTTAATGCATCATCTGTACAATCCGAATTTTAAACTTCCAGAGTTGTGTTTGCAAGAACTCGTATATAATTTTTGTAAATCATTTAAAAAGAACGTCGAAAGGTGTAATTATCATTTTACATAAATTAGTATGTGTCTGTCTATAAAGAAACAAAAATTATATTCGTATGTCTTTTAATATAAAATTTGTTAAGTGTTTCGTTTTGACTAGCACATTTGGGATTTTTAGAATGGTTGTTATCATAAATCCACCAAGAAAAACTTTAATTGATAGACAAAGTGTGTCTAAAGCATTTTAATGAAGATTTAAACAATTAATTTTAAGCGCAATTTTTTTACTTCAACCAAAAAAGCTAATTCAGTACATAGATTATTTACTAAAACTTAAAGTTAACTGAATGTGCTGTTTTGTTTTTTCATTCCTTGTTACGATGTGCAAAAGAAAATTCTTTACGACGACATAAATTTTTGAAAATTTCTTTTCAACTCTATCTCTTCGTCTCTTTAATTTGAATGGGATATACACATCACATGTAATAGATCTTTTTGTTAAATAGTCTTCAAAATAGCACAAGAAGTTTGTATTTTTTCACGTAAAACCCTAATTAAGATCGACTCTTCTTAATCTATAATTTTTTAAATTGAAATTATATTCTAAATTAGTGTTCTTGCAAATATAAATAAAAAATTTAAGTAAATACATATTAAATTTAATTCACAAGTTTTAATTATTACACATTTTCAAAATTATTCTGATATTGGGTTTTCTTAAAAAATACATCATTATTTTAAGTCCTCCTGAGATAAATATTAACTTTCAACATACATTTTTATATTCGTTTACAGCTGTTACGAATGTGCAAAATTCCTTTTTGTTAATCTACATTACATTTAAATGGAGAAGAAATGAGCACAAAAATATTTTAACGTGCACCCTATTTATTAAAAAAATATAGCAAATATTACTACCACAATTTTGTCATTCCTAATGTGTTCTAATGTGTCCTAAAAGCTTCAAAGTACACGCCGAAAACACAACTTTGTTTTTTTCATGGAGCTTCCATATGGATAAAGAAATAAAATTCATGTCCACAGTAAAGCTTTTCGTAAAATATGATTTTTATATCTTCAGCTTTCAAAGCTGTGAAAAGTTTAACATTAGCTTTTGGTTTCAGTAGTTAGGTTATTTGTTGTATTAGGATATGAATTGTTTGCCCTAAAGATATTACCCACATATGTTTTCTTAAATTTTATAATGATAAGTGGGTAATTTTTAGAAAATATGACTATTTAACTTTATTGCAACATAAAGAAACTAAAGCAATGTTAGAACTTATTCAAGAGGGCCATAATACAGGTATATGGGTTTATGGTATCGTTTCATTTATAATGTTTAGTGGTTTAATAAAGCAGCCAACTAACTAACAACTAACTTACCACTAACATTTTAAAATAATACTCTACGTAACCAACCATCGCGTCAATTACAGAAATCTAAATAATTTGTTTAAAAATACTATTTTATATATTTTCTTCATACATTTTCCCATTACCACTAAAGTGTATGAAGAGATATTAGAATCATATAAAGTTACTAAATCAGAACAAATTAGTTTTTATGTTAGATTCATTATCTTCCGAGTCTATATTTAAAATAACAAAATAATCTTCTGTTATACTCATAAGGTATATAATATGTGGGAAATACTCAAAAAAGAAATGACCCTAACTAAGGAAGAAGTCCAGAACACATGACCTTCGAATTGGCGCTTCACTGTTCTAACTAACTGAGCTACACGTGGCCTTTGCCGCCAATGCCTTTTCGAGCAATATTTGTTCTGATTAGAAGTTCGATCAACCTGATCTCACATAATGTATGTATTATTTAAATTAATTAATCTTGAATATAATAATGGATATACAAATTTTTATGGTGCATACCAACAACCAACAACAAACCTAAATTTTGTTAGATTTATTGGTATCAAAATAGACAGACATTGCCATTTTATATTAAAAGTAGTAAGTCATGCACTTACTATAGGTTTGATAAGCTAATTCAAAATTTATAAGGGAAAATAGTACAAATGCAAATCTGAATATAAATTTGAATTCAATTACTTTATTACATTTTTCACTTTTATGAGATAAAGCTTGAATTTCACATGAGACTTTTCAAACTTTCTTTTTATCATTAAATCAGGAATTTTTCATGTCATCATAGAGGGCAAAACCCCTGTAAATGTTGCAAACGAAAGCGGTATTACCTTTCCTACAGCACCTTCTTTTATGTTCTTTGAAGAGTTAGTAAAATCTTTAACTTAAGTGATTTCGATTCCACATACCAAACATGAATTTTATCGCATATTAAATGACTCTGCAAGACATTATTAAAGATAATTTATAATTGGAACTATCTTTACCTGATGGATAATTTTGACTGATTATGTAAAACATGCTCTGAATGTAGTCGATACTTCTTAAATTGTTGTTTTTTTTATTTTCAATTGGTCAAGCAATTTGCATTGAATACTATACCGCCATGTTTCTGCCACATACCGCATATTTTAAACATTTTTGGTCCTTGTGAGAAGAAAATTAGGGTATCCTTTCTAAAGTCAATCAAAGACCTGTAACTATAAGTTATAGAAATTGGTTGTAAAACATACTCGTACACTTCACACATTGTACTCGTAATTTGGAACTTAGTTCTTAACATAAATTGTTCACAGTTCACAATGTGATAATTTTTAAAGAAACGCGAAGATTTATTTTGTATTACGCGTTCGTATTCCAAAACTAAATATCAACCAAGCAGCCAATTGTTGTAGTTAATATTCGATAAAATTTCCAATTTTGGGCTTTAACAACTTTATTTTATAGGTATATTCAAGAAACAGAGCAATGCCAAGTGGATTGTGATAATAAATTAATGTCTTTAATTTCTTGGAAACTCTTAGTAAACAAACAAATTTCAAAAGTTTGAAAAACAGCTGCATTTTTTCTAAGAAAATTATTTATGGTTATTTTATAAAGCTTCTTTGAGGTAGTAATAAACTCGTGATAATTTAAATTAGGTAGAAATGTTGAAAAGTAAATAATTACAAATTGATTTCATGCCCACCTGTTATCAATTCTTTTATTAACTTGCATGGCAGATAATAACATGATTTTTCTACACCTTGTATTATATAATTAAACAAATACACAGAAATTTAAGGAAATCGCGGCATTTTACAATGAGGGCACGTGTATATTTGTATAATAAAAAATAAATAAAAGCGATGAATTATTGCATTCAAATGTATGCTTAACAAAATTCCCTATTAATCGACTTAAGAAGTTAAATTATTCGTTTTTTGTATTCTTAAGTTTTTGATAGTTTTTCAGAAATTTATTAGGACTTGAAGTATTTTAAATAATAAAAGAAGTATAATATTCTTACATACCAACACTATAAATAATTAAAAGTTAACAACTAAATATTGTTTATATTGAAAATGTGTTTTGTAAGGCTTTTTGATGTTATTTGCACTTTGTATGCAAACACTATTAAAAATATAATTTTGAATGTCCACAATGCTTTCCTCGTAGGAGTAATATGCTTTTCAACAATGGTAGTAGTTTTTTTACAAGTAGTAAAGCATTTGCCTAAATGAAAAGTTGATTGAACGAATTTCTTATAATTCACTTCTACTTCAAAAACACTAATTCATTTCAAAATTACATTAAAGTGACTCATTAATGCCTATCTGTAAAGATACATTTTTATAATATATTGAACAAAAATGTTCTATAATTATTTAGCTCTGCCAATATTTTCTTTTTTTGATTTTGTTTTTAGCTTTTTAGGATATTGTTATGGTATTGCCTTAAAAATTATCTGTATGTGATATTTCTATTATTCTTCACTACTGCTGTCGAGTTGAGATTATTGAAACTTTATCTAATATTTTTATAAAATTTCGTATTTAGAGTCCATAATTTTTAATAGTCTTCTATAAAACTTATTTTATTCCAGAATTATATTATATTCTAAGAGTAAATCAAGACGACTATGTTTCTATCTTCTATTGTAATTTCTACATATTGAGTTCGGTATTAAAAATCAAGCAATACATCGAAACTCAGTATTTTGTAAAATTAATAGCCAAACTTCTTATACGCCCAATCTTCAAGAAGAAAGCTCAAAATATTGTAAATTAATCACCCTTTAATGGGTCAAAGAATGTGTGCTACTGACGTTGAGTTTGAACATTAATTGCTTAAATGTAACACTCTGTTCCAGAAGCGTGAGACTAATGTGTATAAAGGAATGGTTTAGAAATTCTGGATGTGATATAAATGAGGATTTATGACGAAAGTTTTGAGGAGCAAGAGGTTTTCCTTTGCCACCAAATATTAATTTTCACGTAATTTTACTCGGTGGTGATTTTACTGTGAATAAAATACTGAAATTAAATAATTTTCAAACGTCGCATTTAAAGATTTTATCGTCAGCTATTTAATATGGAAAAAAATATGGACAATTTGGCTACTAATGAGATCTATTTAATATTCCTAAATTGCTCTTTGTGGCTTCATTCGGATAAAATAATCGAATTTAAAGGCTTCAGTCCCTGTAGGAGTCTCTCAGTAATTTTTCCGTTTTGCTATATAGGCACAAACTTTTCAATTCATTATTTTCTGCTGCAGGGTTTAAAACGCGAGGTAAAGGTAGGCAATCGCAAATTTTAAAATTTTGTACAAATGGAGCCGTAAGCGATAGCCCCACAATGAGTATTTGAATGAAAATTTCCCTATAGCATGGGTCCGAATGGAAATATATATTTCTCATTACATGTTTTATTTCTTATCAAAAAGTTCAATGATATTAATTAATCACATATATCCATATATAGTAAATCTGCTAATTTAAATAAATTTGTTTTTATAACCGTCATAAAGTATTATTGCTATTACATATCTATTAAATATAACAAAGTAAAACCTTTCTTATTGTGTTGGTATTTTTGTTGTTATTATTATTTCGTATTAAATTAATTTGCGTATAGTAGCACTGCATTTTTCTTTGATAAGTTATAAAACACCATTTCTTTCCTTATAAATACACCAGGTTTTCAATAAACCCTGTTTTAATGGTGTAAATCTTTCATTTTCCCTTTTCCTACCAAAAAAAGGTATGCTTGCCCCTTCTTAATATCAGCAGTCTCCTCCGAATCCTTCGCTCATAAAAATAATGAATTGTAATCAACTTAAATTTTGGCAGGTTGCTGGAATTACTCATGATGCTTTATGTCAACTTATCTCAGGCACTTAAATGAAGTAAGCTCCTTGTTGTCGAAAAATCGAGCCATTATGTGGGAAGACCTTTCCATAAGCAAGTTTCCTTGTGCATTATTCAGGTTCGTTGAATTCACGTATGCTGTTGGTTATGTTATTATGAAAATAAGTGTATTAAACAATTTTCTGGTTATTTCACGAGCATAAGCCAAGAGTATTTTGCCAAAAATAATTAATTTTAATATATAAATTAAGCTTTTAATCAGCTTTTAATATTTTTATTTTACAAAATGTTAGTTCATATTTCTTTAAGTAGATACTACCGTAATTTTGTGAAGTATTTTATTTAAAATTCAATGTATTTTGTAACAATATTAAAGTCATTCTAAAAAGTAATTCGTGAAATTTTCAAGTCGCCTTTTTCCTCAAAGAATATATTTTTCATTTGATTAGTTTTATTAAACAAGCGACGATATACAGGCATCCCTCAAATATCACGGTTAATTGGGTCCGTGTGTTTCGTATTATTCGAGGGCTGTCACAGTTTTTCGCCATGCTTATTGGCGAAGGGTGCCTATGCATATTCGTATGCTTCGTCATTTAAATCTTTTTAACATTATATAAGAAAGCATAAAATGTGAACGATTTTTTGAGGACCTGAAAGTACAAAAAAAATTGTTTATAGTTTTTTTAAAGTAAATTATTTTGGACGAGCAAAACCCCTGTAAATGTTGCAAACGAAAGAGGTATTAACTTTCCTGCAGCAATAAATGGTTCTCTTTCCATTCTTTGAAGTGTGAGTAAAATCATTAATTTAAATGATTTCGATTCCAAATACCATTCACATTCATAAATTTTGTGGCGCAATATACGACTCTAAAAGATATTATTAAATGAATAATTAAGTAAATTTAAATTCAAAGTAACTTTTACCTGATGAACAATTTCTTCTCCAAAATAGCAATAAATTCCCAGTTGAAACATTTCAAGCATAAAACATGCTATCATAGCAAATGTAACTGCATCATGCATGTCCAAAACAGAAAATAAGTACAAAACCAATGCAATCACAAAGGTGTTAAAGAGGAAATGACTGAGACTGATTATGTAAAATATGCTCTGAACATAATCGATGATTCTAAAATATTGTTTTTTTAGTTTTAATTGGCCAAACTAATTGAATTGAACACTATACTGGCAGGTTTCTATAAAGTCCTCAATAATTCCAGAAAATATCTTCAGTTTTCTCTCCTCAGTCAAACCCGATATAGTTTTGTCAATGAATGCTCTTTGAAAAACATCAGTCAGACTTTTGAGAAATCCAGATATCATAGCCATTATTCCACAAAACAGCTACATGTTAAATAATTCATTTTTTTCAATAAAATTGAAATATAATAATCTTACTGTATCGCACGATATCATCACAGTGCCAAATATAAATATTGACACGATTTCGTAAAAGTAAAAAACTTCATAAATTGGACTCTTGTACATATCAATTTGATTTGGATTCATCATAGGTAAAGGAAATGTTCTTCTACTATCGAGTATTGGAGCTAATGAGAAAGTGACGACTGTGGCATAAAGAAAAACTGATCCAACGTAAAATATATATCTGTAAAGATTAAGAGCCTCAAGTATGAAGAATTGATTTTCAAATTTACGGGCGAATTTTTGTATCCATCTGAGACATTGCTTAATCTCATTTACTGAAGTCCACATTGCGTACATCTTGTATAGGCATACAGATACTCCGAAACTTAGGATTAATGACATTAATGCTAACGGTGTCGCTTTATCTCCCTTGTCTGCCAATTCAAAATATCCAGAAAATGAGCATGTATTTACAATTAGTAGAAGCATAAAAATTATGGCACCGATTGTTGTTCTTTTCATTGTATTCAGTTTCTGATCATCTGCCCACATACCACACATTTTGAACATTTTTGCGCTTTGAGAGAAAAAAATGAGGACATCCTCTTTAGCATCAGGTAACGACCTAAACACAGAACAAATATATGAAATCTTTTATTGCAAAACCTGTATGCACACTTTACATATTGCACTTATAAACTGGATCTTTAGATTCGTTAATTTTCACAATTTTAGAAGTTTAAAAAGGATTTCTTGCAAGTTAACATTCCACAGCAAATAGGTTAGTCACCAATCGCGACGGCTACTTACTGTTCAGTCAAGTTTTGAGGCTTAGGCTCTAAATGACTTCATTTTATAGCTTTTGTCAGAAAATAGAACAACAGTCTTTGTCAAATGGGTTGTGATAAAATATGTATGTCTATAATTTCTTGAAAATTCTTAGTATACAAATAAATTTGAAAAGTTTGTCAAACACCTGCATTTTTCTAAAGAAATCATCTATCATTCTTTTTTAGAGCCATTTTCGATGATACACTTTTGATAGCTTAAATTGAGATATAAAAATATAATTATATATACGGAAAACAAAATAACTAAACATTTTTTTATTGTTCGTGAATTGATTTTATACGATCTTTTTATTTCTACTTACAGTGCTGATCAAAGTAGGTAAAAGGGCAAAAAACGGGTACATTCTAAGATATAAGCAAAATTTTGGGAACAACTTTCTTGTATTATTCATTTGTAAGCAAAACACAATATTTAAAGATTTAAATTAAATAAGAAGAAGTTTTAAGATTAAAATGACAAATTTTTCAAAACTTCCTGCTCAAAAAAATAGGCAAAACTAGATTTTAATTTGTTTTCACAGAAAAAATCGCACAAAATTTCTGAATTTTTGAAACTTTAAACAAAAATTAACTTTAATATTTTAAATTAATACCCGGAAAGAGCACTATTATTCTTTAAAACATTTCTAATTCTGTTGGGAATTGAATCTATTAACTTGTGGCATGTTTATACCGGAATAGCCTTCCAATGGCTTTGCATCCCAGTCCATAGTTAATTTTTGTTATGAAGTGTTTGTTTTCCTAACGATATTTTCAATTTTCACCACACATTCTCATTCGGGTTGAGATCGGGGGATTGAGAAGGCAAGGATAACACAGACATTTTGTTATCGGTCATCCAAGCACTCACCAATGCACTCATGTATGCTTGGGATCGTTGTTGTGTTAGCATGTTATCCTCAGCGTACGGCAACATAATATCTTTCAATCAACATATTATTCTTGATACGGAACAACAACAAACCAGGAAAAACAATCCCACACCATGTGGATTTTTTGTATGAAACGAAAGTGGAACTCTTCTTCCTTTGGTCGCCGAACATTTCTCTTACCATCTGAGTAGATTGACTTTGGTTTCGTTACTCCGTAACATATTTCGAAACATTTCTTTCGTGTAATCCTTAAATTGGAGGACGATTTATTTTCGAGAAGTTATATGTTACCGTATTTGGTTAGGAGCTAATAACATGCCATAGACGCATTTATGATATTTTTCGCATTAGATTTAGTTAACGAAAATGAACTTTTACTGTTAGCACATTTAATGATTCTTCTTACTCCATTGTTAGTAAAAACTATTGGAAAGCATCAAAACTTAGCATTTGTCCTGTGCGTAATGAGTTGTTATTTTCGTTAAATACAAATATTTTTTAATCTTTCTGTATTCCCGCCAATTTCTATGTTACATAAACTAGTGTAAGTCCGTCAGACCGATAATTTTCACATAAAATATAGGTGTTTTAATTCACGTTTTTTATTAAAATTTTATTTTATTAAATAATGACTCTTTATATGTAGAAATATAAATAAATGTAGTACAAAAACAACTTTATTTTTGTTAATCCGATTTATAGAAGAGATCGTAAAATACGAAAGAATAAAATATTTGATAACATCGGTCTATGAGACCAACACGCAAATACCTAAGCATATAAAAAGTAGTTAATCTTTTCTAAAAGATCCTCGCTGTAGAACAATAATTTAACAGACTGAAGTTTTCTAAAACATATGCATTAAAATGAAACTAGAAATAACCTATTGTTTAAAATAGCACAAAATAGGTATAGGATGTGACAGTAAAATAAATTTTCTTTATAGGAAATACAGTCATAATTAACTAATTGGGATAGTGAACAATGCATGATAACAAATTGATAGCTTTTGAATAAATTAAAGATATCGTAACAAAATTGTTGTGAGCAAGCCAACGCTTTCTTCCAATCTACCAAAATTTTAATAGTTTTGTATTTTCAATATTTTCAATATTTGCGGCAATAATTTCGCTTATAAATTGTCTTATCTAATGAAATAGGCAAGTTGGGGAAAAGAATAACACTTAAAAGCGTACGTTTTAAAAGGTTAAGTTATAAAATTCCAAAAGACTTTTTTTCTCTCTGTACTACTCAATAAATTCTTCAAGTCGAAATATGTTTTTATACAAATATTACAAAGGCCGGGAAAGAGCATCCATTTCTAGTTTATTAACTTTTGCGCCCTTTGTTCCCTTTTCCACGTACAGATCATAAAAGCTTTAGTTGCAGGAATGTTTCTGATGATTGAGCATCTTGGAAGGAATTATTCCCTTTTACTTCTCATGATGCTGGCTGCCTTTTGAAAATCCATGGGAGGGAAGCTTATTTTCTTTTGTAGCCATGTCCCAGTAGCTTCGCTTGAGAAAAAAATCCAGCTGCGCTGAAGACTATGTTGAAAAAGTTTCTTGAGAAAAGTCCCTGCGGATAATGAGGTGATTTGTCTTTTATGCAGCGGGCATCCTTTTATTCGAGTGGCTGTCATAACATGATGTAAAACAGACAGAGCCCATTGTACTCGATATAACGAATAGACATCATTGTTTAAGTAAGAGAAACAAATATTATCTTCTTAGTCCTTTACAAATTACGTGGGATTGTATTTCCCATAATACGCAAAAACTTTTCCATAAAACAATAATAAAGAAGAAAATGTACTTAAAACTCTTAGAGAAGAAATCTAAGATTATTTAACAATGACTAAAATGTTTTGAACGGACATTTATTCCTATGCCAACCATGTGTCTTACTTAATGATTATTATCCTGTTAACTTTTTGGGAATTAGATTAACAAAATTTACCCTATCACCTCTAGAATATTCCGAAATAGAGCTTGCGTTAAGGCAACTTAACAATTTACCCATTCGTTAGCTTGGATGACTACGCATTTGTGGAATTGGTGTTTCTCCTGTCTCAACAGAATCACATTTGTGTTATTAATTAACATCTGTAGTCCAGAGAGGGAAAATTAGCACGTGAAATATAACCACAAAGTAGCAATCCCATCTGGATTGCACCTGTACATCTAACTTGTAGTGTTTCACAGGGATTTGTGCAATTTAGATAATTGGGGCTCCATTACAAGGATAATCCTATTATTATGTTTCTGTACAATTACCAAAATAAAATTGCATTGTAACCTAAACATAATAACAAGAACTAACTCACGGGAAATGAGGAAGTGCTGACAAACTGACTTGAGGTAAACTATTGAGTACGAATACTTTGGAGGAGTTTACTGGTTTGGTACGTTCCAAAACAAGAAAGGCTAGAAGGGAGATTTTAAGACTTGGTTTGATAAAGTTTTGAAGTTTCAGGACTTTGGAGAAGTTTCAGGAATTTCGGCAATTACCAACAGCAGGTGATAAAAGAGCACTTAATGAATGGAGAGCTGCTTTACACAGAAACTCAATGTCTAAGTTTATTTCGAGATATAATCACGTACTACCGACATAAATTGGGTCCGAATTTTCCAAACTGTCTATAGAATAAGGTTTTGGAAAAGCTCGTTAATGATTCATAAAATTACGGTTTCGGATTATTTTTGACTTGGGTTCTTGAGCAACTATTTAGTTGGTATATCAATGGTTCACTTTCATAACAGCATGATAATAATATAAAAGTTTAAAACGTAAATCCCGAACTCGCAAAAGCTGAAACAAGCATAAAATATTATACTACAACTATTTTGTATCCAAGACTTTTGTTATTGAATCAGGATTTTAATTTCCCTTTATAATATTTAATGCTTGTTTTCAGCTTAAAACTCAACTAAGAGTTTTAGTTTTTAAACGTTTAGTTTATTTGCAAACTTTTATATAATTATAATATTTACATAGGTTGCTAATAACCCTCCTTTGGCTTTGGTTGTGACAGATTTAATATTTTTATAGCTATTTTATTTATTGTTATTGAACTAAAGTATTTATTGGACTCTTCAATTTGAAATACATTTTTCCTTGTCTTTGAGCTCACTGAAATGGACTCTTGATTGGTGAGTGAGAATTTTTAACACCGAATCACACTTTGACTTATTCAGCATTTGAGGGACACTTGAGTCCTCTTTGGCAGTTTTCAAACCCTGGTTTAAACTTTTAACTGAAATTTAAAAAAGTGGATGTTTGATACTCGCCGCATATGTATTTCAAATTTGTATACATCAAAATTGAAAGGCTTAAGCACTCAACGGATGAACCTTCGAAAATTACAAGTACATTAACACAGATCCACTTCCTTTCGAATTGTTTACGATTTATATTTGCTTAAGACAAGCTTTTAGGCTAATCCTATTACAACTCCATCAATTCTGTACGACGGGCACTTTATTTTCATTTCAAATGACAAAAACAAATTTTAAATTCATTGAGTTGCTGAGAATGAAACAGATGGCGGTGGCAGTTTTGTCTCCATACTTCTACTAATGTAAGGACTACCATTCGAATGCACAAATAGTTTTCCTTGTTGTTTTTCCAAGAAGCTTTTGAGTTTTTAAATAATTCAATGCTCCTCCATTTACTTAGTTGTTTTTTTATAGGATTTTTAGCACAGCTTCACAAAGAAAAATGGACGAATACTTCATAATGTGTTTGCTTTTCATTGTATGTCTTTAACAAGCACCCTAAGAAAATAATTGGGGATTTTTTGAGAGATTTTTGATAGTAAATGAAGTACTTGTCTGATGAAAAAATGGAATAGTTGAATTAGGAGGGGAAGTGCGCTATCCTATTCTTGCTTTAAATGATTTTATTTTGTTATACCCTGAAATTTTCATAATTTCCTTACAACTATTATTTATGTATAGACCATATGTCTCCGCTGCACCTTTAAAACTTATTTAATTTTTATTGAATAGGTACAACAGTGTGAAAAACTCAATTTTTTTAATATTTCATAATAATTCTTTAAAATATGTACGTCGTTGACACCTATCTGCCAAGATGTATACGCAACAAATTATACGATTCGTTAATTTATTAATCGAACATTTGCAGAACGGTTCATCCATAAAAATTTTCCTAATTAAAAATATCTTCGTGAAACTTTAAGTGCTGGAAATTAGACTGTTCAACTGAATAAAGGAACTGTAGAAATTCATTTTTTTTATTAAACTACTTAAGCCTCAGGTTCCTTTCATACTCAACAGAAATTCGAAAAGCTCTACGTCTAATAACTGAATGAAGAACTCTTATCGCGATTGCAGAGTTCCTCTAGTGAAGCACTGCAAACAGTGAAAAGAGATTTCAAGTTCTATCAAAACTTCATTGAAAGGCGGATTAAGAATATTCACAGTTCTAGAAAGATAGAGAAACTTTATTGAGATTATTTCGGTTTAATTTTCCAAGACTTAATTAAGAGTTTTCGCGGAAACCTGTGAGTTTAAGGTATGTACGAATGAATCCTTATTTTTCAGTCAATTTAGGCAACAAGTTTAATTATGTTGAATTATTTTAAATAAAACTGAAAGTTGCAAAATACATTTTAGATATATGGCATCCCCACTGACAAATAAGAACAATTTATGAGAATTTCAAGAATCGAAATCTAATTATAAGTTTTAAGGACAGAACTTTAAGTCATATAATATTTCGCTTTATCTGTAGTTAAAAAGTTGTATTTAAATGGATTTGTTTTTCTGTCAAAATTCTCATCCAAGCTTATATAAAGGAGTCTTTTATTCCCAAATTATTGGGAATTAAACTTTTCTTCCGTCATTCATAGGTTTGATTTAGAGGTCTATTTTATTTTAAAGCTTATACAAATTAAAAAGATTATTAAGTACTAAAATAGCATTGAATACTTTTTATTCATTGAATGAACAAAACAATTAATATATCAGTGAAAGCTAATGCAAATACAGAATTTCTGCAAAGAAAGCCATAGGCCAAATTGCTAGAAATAAATAAATCCATATACCTAGTGAAAACAAATTTTCCATTCGTTTCAAATCGAAATATTTTCCCCGATATCGATTCAAATACTCATTCAGCCTTCAGACTAATCCCTTGATGCTTCTTTTATGAAGGATTTTGAGGGCTCATATAACTTTGCCGGGAAAAGGCAAATATTCCAATATTCCCAATTGCAATTCGCTTTGATCAAATGTGAACCATTCAAAGGATAATAAGTATAAATGCTAGCTTGGCATTTATGCTTTTAAGAAGTCTGGTCACTTAAACATTGTAGCTAGAGTGAACCCTTTTATAATAAAATAATTCACATGGCCAACCACCAGAAATCCTACTATTCTCGCAATAATTCATGAAATAAACCAGCAATGACTACAATTATAACATTGTATTACGTAGCTTCCTAAATACATAAATCCCCATTTGGTACGAATATTCTAAATAATATAAACAGAGATATATTTCTTTTCTCGAAATAATGTAATTATATAATTTATTTATATACTTTTTCCAACGACTTCCGAAACAGATATAATTAAAACAAATAAACCCCAGCGTCCTGTCCGCAATTAATACACCTATACGTAACAGGATTAATTCCATTCAATTAAATGGATCCTGAACAGGTTCCACTGTAGCCCCTTAATCCTATTGCTTGGTCATGATAATGGCTTACTTAACGACAAGCTCGCACGTGGCGGCGACAACCAACTCGATACAGGGCCAATAGTTCAAGAGAATGAAGAGCTCTTACCTGGACCAAACTAAACAAAAATTAATGTTTGCACCGAACAGGTAACTAACATGAGAGGCTTTTGAGGACGACTGTTGAAATATGTTGTTTATAAGGGTCAACATTTTGAATGCAACCTGTCATCGTCAACATACTTAAGGTTTTCTGTTATAGAAAGTTCCAGTCAAGTTTTTATTAAAAAAAAGAAGTCAATTTGAGTTGATGCTGCATAACACAGATATGAATTTGTATATCGGATATATTGATAAAATTGTTTGTTTAATGTTAAGATTAATAATGGAGAAATTAATATTTGATTATTGCTAATAAATCTTATAGAACTCAATCATAAGCGAGGTTAGCTTAATTGTGATCATTGGTAATTGTTAGCAATTATCGAATATTTATTTTGCTACTATTAATCATAACATTTAATAATAATCAAATGTCGGATTTTAGAAAAAAATTTAATATTAAAATTCTTTATTATAAATGAAATGTATACATATACTATACATAAATATATTTGGAATCGGTCGATTGCACTTCTCATCAGAACAAAAATCGAGAAGGCATCGGCGGTAAGGGTCACGGGTTGATTAGAGCATCAAAGCGCTAAATCGAAGGTCACATGTCCGAGCCCTGTCCTCTAGTCAAATTGGTTGCTTTTTCAAGTAATTCTGCTGCTATATTTATATTTACTTCAATCCCAAAAAAATACATGTACCAATTTTGGCCTTTTTTGAACATCTGTTATGCAAAAAGATTTGATTATTAAATTTTACCATAATTTTATATTTTGATGAAGTTTTTCCAGGTATAGTTACCTTTTTAATGATTTATTTTTGTCAAGTTTGGGGAAGAAAAAGGGATTTTAATTCCATTTTCCTCCTTAAACCTTGAACATTAGCCGGTTTTGTTAAAAAAGTGCAAATTGAAATTGCATGGTACAATTTTTGGTCTGCAATTTTATCTAAAACAAAACAATGAGACATGAATGCAATTGGCTAATATTGGTTATGTTATTTTATGCAACGAATATTCATTGTGCTGTGCACGTGGAAAAAGTAAGATATGATACAAATTACGTCTCATATTAGGATGCTAAACTTTGTAGGACTAAAGAGGATATAACTTTTCTAACTGGAATTTTACTTTGACGGCAGAATAGTGAGATGTTATTCTAATTTCAGTTTAGATAATGAGTAAAGTAGAGTGCAAACATGGTAAACGGAAATCAAATCGTATTTCAAATCGAGTTGATGAATTAATATGCGTTGCATTCGCATAGAGAAACCAATATCGCAGTAATCCGGTCTCTCTAAATAATCCGAGGAATTTCGCGTAATCTATTGCACCGAGATTTATCCTTTCACATTTGCGGATGCAAACGTCTCCATGCATTGTTTGATTTATTTAGTAAGCAGGACAAAGCAGAGCCATTTGAATATTTAGATGATTTTAACTTGAATAGAGCTCATGGGCTGTTATAAATTATGTGTTTTATCGAAGAAAATAGAAATTTGGCTTTTGATTATGAATGAGATGAGAGATGTCGGGAAAAGGGTTACTTCCGAAATGCATTTGTAGAATTGTCCGAAAGGAATTAGTTACAAATTACTTTTAAAAAAAGCGTAATGTATTTCTTTCTAAATTATTTGAATTTTTAAATTTTTAAACCACTTTATAGAATGGATTTTCTCAATTTACCATACGAGTGTATCTTTATGTTTTTTTCACAAATTCTTATTAAATTTAGCAGGCTACTACTTTTTACAATAATTAATTATAATTGAGTATCCGTTTAATTTCCGAAGCGTTTTCAAATATTTTATAAGAATTTAAGTATTATATTGTTAGTACCTACTAAATAAGAAGTATTTTAAATTTTTGAAGTAAGTTTTAGTTTAATTTTTGACAAATTTTAATTTAAATAGAAATGAATAATTTCAACAAAAGTAACTTTCGGTAACAATTGAATTAATATCATAAGTTATATAATAAAAAAAAACTATTAGTAGTGTACAATTTAATTAAAGAACATTTACTTACGAAATTAGTTTCGACCATTAACAAAGGTTAGTCAAGGATCCTTATTCACGAAAATTTATAAGATATATAAAGGAAAGTAAAGTAAAATTTCTCTGAAAGTACTTTTTTCAACAACTCTTGAAAAATGTTTATCCATATCGATAAAAACTTTAAGAAAGCGCTTGAAAAATCGTGGCCCAGTTCCGCATCGCAGAACTGAATGCTGCATGGTACTGAACCCATCCCAAATATAAAAAAATATGTTTGAGGATTAGCGGGGAGTCCTGCTGTTGGGACTCATTCATGCGTGGGTGTGAAAAGGAATTTTTAATTTCGGTTTGCGTCGTGGTTCACCACATAGTACTGCGGTGATTGTGCCAAAATGTAGGAAACCACTTTTACCACTAGGGAATCGAATGTATTTTTTTTAAGACGAAAAAAAATATAAAGTTTTTCAGTGTGATACATTAAAATTACGTATTATTTTTTGTGTTGTTATACTTTCTTCTATATAAAGGCAAATATTTGAAGTATTCTCCCCTTTAGCTTAGTTGGTTTTCAATAAGTTCAAAATTTATATATAGAACTTAAACACTTCAAGTAAAAAAACAACCAAACACTCCAACCTTATTCCATCTCTCAAAGTTCCATAAAATGCATTCAAAGTACCTCAAATATTAATGTGTTGGGTAGACGTCGTTCAACCTGGCGAATTTCAAATATGTGCAGTGCACATTCACGTTACAGAGTGTTTGCTCTCAATCGATACTTTGAACTAAAAGCAAACTGGTCTAATATAAAGAACTTCAAGTTTAGCATGATAGTCCTTTAAAACTTCATCTACAATCCTTCCAAAGCTAAGAATATCCTTGCATAGGAAAATGTTTTGTTTGCCATTTCCAATCTAATGAATTATTAATTTTACTCCTTGTGGCATTAGTTCGTAAGAAATTTCATGTTGTGCATATTTAAAGTTGCAATGTAACTATGATTTCCTTGTTGCATTTAAGAAATTGAATATGAATGAATGCCTTCACTGCATGATTTAATTTTCATTCTCTATAGATTTCAAGTATCCGTAAGAATATTCAATCCTGCACGGAAAAAAAGATATTGTCGTTAACAGGGAAAACAGGAAACTAAAAGAAAAATACTGGAAGAAACATGATCATAAATTGTCTAAATTGCTAAAATTTTATAGCTGAAATACTTAAACTAGGGGTTGACAGCTCCCAGATTTCCCCATAAAGCAGGGAGAAGCTCCCTTTTTTAAGGTCATAAATTTTGGAAACAAAAGAACGTTATGGCTGTTACTTTGCGTGGAATTTTTAACAGCGATATTTTGTATATAAAAAATGTGTTGGTATATTTCAACACAGTACGTAGCAATATCTTTAGACCCACGCATTTTTGATATAGGGTGCTCTTTATCTAAACACTAATCAGTAAAAAATGCAACCGTTGCGAAAAATATAGGCTATGCAGATAATTAATGTCCTTTCTTTCCATTTTCTGCATGATATGTAGTATACCTATATAATATTTGTTTATGTTGATGGTAAAGTATTTGTCTTACATTACATTCAAGAACAGTAAGGAAGGATAGTAAGGAAATATTTTTGTTGAATTTTTAGATTTTATTTTTATAATCCAAAGTAAACTTGAAGACAAATGTGATTTTTTAAAAACTATGATTTAAATGTTGATAACCAATATCACACAAACCAAAACAAAACAAAAAAACTTTTCATTAGATAGTTACATATGTACGTAGGTACTTCATAATATACTCGTAATTTTTCTCAAGAAAAAAATGAATACCTCTGTTTTGTGAATTCACATAATATATTTGTTGGTTTTTGAAAAATTCATTTGGTTCCATTTTATTATTTTGGAAAGTTAGCTTTATTGTCCATGGATTACTTATTGTAAATGTTTATGATTTAAGTAGTAAATAAACAATTGAAATCACAATATCGTCATGTATATTTAATGGAACTCGACTGTAAAATAATTTTTGAAGTAAATAATAAAAATAAAGTCACAACTACAATTATGCTCTATAAATTCATTACCGGAAGCTCTATGGAAATAGCATGGATGAACTAGACAGCGTAATAAAGAGGTTCCCACTTTAACAGACTAGTGACAATAAAAGGCGGAAAATATGCAAAGTTCAATTGAATAGCGATATAAAGAATTGGTTAGTTGAACCCCGTTTCGAAAGTTCATCTAGATAACTCTAAAAGCATTGCCATGGGTTGTGAATAAAGTGGAGCAGTAATTGAGATCGGTTCAGTCATTGGGCTCTATTGCAATCGATGGAGCCGATGGCATGAAGCACTTGTTTCCTGGAGCGCCGAAAGCAAAGTTCGAGCACTTAAACCATATTTCATTTAATGGCCTTTTAACGCTTTGATTTATCATCTCTTTTAATTTGGAGACGATGAGTTTTGATCGCTTGTTGAAACTTTATCTCAATAGAACGACATCGATTCAAGTTGTTCGGTGCAGCTCGTTTGAGGTGAAAAGCGACATTACAAAAAATTTATCAAAAGAGCATCAGATCTGTTGGAATAATTGACTTGTCTCTGGGTCGTGCAATCATTTTCCTGTAACTTATACCTCGAAACAATTAATCAAAAGTGACGACTATGATGTATGTAAGTATAGTGATGGCGGCATCAGAGTTACCTCGACAATGGGAAAACAACAAGTATCAAAATCTCAAGTCATAGAGTTCTGAATAATGTACAGAGTTTAGTCAGCCTTCCCTTAGATGTTTTACTTAACATATCTCTGTATGTAAGTAGTTTGAAGCAGTTTGAAAGCCAATTTTGCATAGTTTAGGGAATATCTAAATCATTTTAAATTAAATGGCAAACAAAATCCTGTAGTCCAACATATGTATAACATCATACATGCACAGTGTATGCATTTCTATTGCATACATATATAAGTGCAACTAAATATACATATATGATATATATTTGAGCTATTTACAGCCTAAATCGATGAACTCCATAAGCCAAAAGTGTAGAACACTCAGAATATTATGTATCTTTGATTTAAAATTATTTAAAATTATTTAAAAGTAAATATTTAAGATGTAAATGCGATTGATCATTAGAAATAAAACGACACATTGAAATATTTTATGAGAAACTTTAAAAATTGTTAGTGCGTCTAATCTTATTCTCCCACTATACATATATTAAAAATATCAAATTAAAACGAAAATTTTCCTATTATTAATAATACGATAATTATTCATCATTTAGCGTTTTGGGATCAATTTGAAGCAAGTTTTTTTATGCAAAATTACGCAAAGATTTAGGCTTTTCATACTCAAACAAAAACATCTAAATAAATTGAAACTACGATAAGAAGACTTGATTTCGCGAGATCGTGCTAATTCTCGATCCTTCTGGGTTTATGTTGTTCCTGAAGTGCAAGTATAGAATTTAAAGGAGAAAATACCATTTCACAGTTTATCATAAAATCCGCGGAAATTGTGACCATTTAGCGTCATATCAAAAGAGCAGGAAAAACGTGATTTATGCCACAAACAGAAAATTACCAGAGACATTTTTCAAAACAAGAATATCCTGTCTCCGCCTACTGTTCCTCGTCGACCCACCAAAAAGGACGCTAAGAATTCGTAACGATTTTGATGACAGAGGGCACAATGACCGGCTGATTGAATTAATCCGAAGGTCCTTGCTTCTGAGGGGCACTCCTACATCTGGATTAAGAGCAAACTGTGCGGAAATTACGATACACATATCTTCCTCTGGATTCACGGTGGGGTTGCTCCTCTTTGCCGGGAATCATTCCCTGTCAGGCTCAAGGGCCGTCCTTACTCGGATGACATGGGCTTTTATTGAAATTCTAAAGTAATAAATGACCGACATAATTTGGACTAAAGACCTGGGTAAGTCTTATGCGCCGTAATGACTTGAATAGAGGCAAATTATGGTAAACAACCCCAATGCCGCCTTTCGGAGGGCTTAAACAATCCTATGCAAATCACCGCCATTTGAGGAGCTTTCGTCGTCTGTGCCGCAGTAATGATCACATTCAGAGCATGCAGGAAACGAGAAGGACGCAATTAGAACGATTGCTTACTTTGGTTCACTGTTTGCTGCAGAATTGCAGACACTTCCTGTATAAGGTGGAGATGCGGACCATTTTGC
Organism: Philonicus albiceps; assembly: GCA_963969385.1. Classification (NCBI taxonomy): domain Eukaryota; kingdom Metazoa; phylum Arthropoda; class Insecta; order Diptera; family Asilidae; genus Philonicus; species Philonicus albiceps. Next base: position 34,357,268 of record OZ017773.1, read on the forward strand.
ATCTTCAGTTCTTTATGTGTAAATACCTTTCCAAAACGACATTAATATACAGATTTTGTGCAACAAACTATATTTTATGACTCATCAGTCATTGTCTAGGACTGTCCTTTTTCTGAGGGTTGGAGGAAGCTTTTAGATTTTAACAAGGTTCAAGGATTTCGAGGGTCAGAAACAGGATAATGTCTTAACGGATTCACCCTGCACCCTTCGTCGAATCCTTCTTTATTTAGTTCTTAAAGGGGAGCGCTTCCGCCCACCCTGGAGAAAAGAACTGTTTCCGGCAGTTGCGTTCTTTTGTGCAATTCATTGTATTATACAAAGGAAAAATAAATTACAAAGTTTTCAGAGGAACAACCGGGAGCGGAAATGAGGGATGAGTATACCGCTCTGAGTTACTAGTTTCGTACCAGCAAATAATATCTTCGAAGTTAGTGCGTATAGAAAAGGGAAATTCTTTTATTGAAATATTTGAAACTATCTGGAAGGAGACAAATTTAATATTTATCGTACGAGTATTTTATTATTCCATTAAGTTTTTCTATTTTGATTTTGTATAGGGGAGCCATAAACTTACAAAACTAACATTACGATAAATATTTGTGAAAATTGAAATATATTTAAATTAGTAATTTTATCAATTTAGATGAACATTAAGCCTTCCATACAGGGTTTTCGGATTTATTGGGGTATCTTGAACAAACTTTTACTCTTGCCATAGAAAAATAAATAAAAAAAAGCCAAGAAAATAACTTATTTACTAAGCGAACTTTCACACTTTACACTGTTTATACATAGAAGAAAATAAAGAGCTATATACATGATCAACTGGAAATTATCGATATTTTTACATGCGCCGTATATGTATATTTAGAAGCAATGCAGATATGATCTTAAAAATTACCATTATTTATGGAAAAGATTCCCGACCATCACACTGGTTTTATTTGCCATTTACCATACGGAGTAGCATGCGATAAGTTAGTAATTTCTCCGCATCAATGATATACAAAGTTTATCTGATTGTTTCGATTTTACTTGGAAAAAACTTTTGTAACTTTCTTAATATTTCTTAGATCGATTCAAAATTTTAAACACATTGCTTAAGAACAAAAATTGATTTTTTAAAATTTATTTATATGCGAATCCAAGATTTATAATTTATGGTAAGATGAATTGTATAACAAGAATTAATAAGATATAAAAATAGCTATCATCACAAACAAAAAAATTTGTAATGCAGTTAAAGAATGAAGGGTAAAATTAAAAGTATAGCAATTAAAAGTTTTTAGGTTAATGCTCTCATTTTTAACCTCTTGAATGACTTTTGGCTTCAATACTATTTAGCAGGCTTAATAGCTATGACATGGTTTGAAAAAGCTTTTAAGTAATTTAGTTCGCCAACTTAAAAGACTCATTGATTTTGAAAAAAAAAACAGAATAGTTTCAATAGTTGCCCTCTATTGGGTCTGGTGGCTGTGTCACCAGAAAAGTTAAGTGCCGATCATAATCAAGCAATTCGCACTGAAAACTTTGCTTGAATTAAGGCAACCACTTAATCGATGAAAAAGTTGTCGGACAAAAGTTTTGCTTTTGCTTTTGGTTTAAGCAAAAGGAAAAGACATTAAAACTTTTTCAATTAAATCATTCGCAGTTTCTGCTGGAAAAGTTTTCCTGTCAAATGATAATAGGAGTTGGCTTTTATTGCTGGTGTCGAAATTGTGACGCAATTTGTTATCTCCCTATCATGCAAATAATTAGCTGGAAGTCATTTTGCATCCACAAATCGTAAAAAGTAAAACTTTTAAAATATCTCTAATAGATACAAACAGGAAATGAAAGTATTTACGACTATTAAATGGCTTGTTTACTTACTTAGTCTACTATGTACCTTTCATACGACTCATAGTATCACACATGAAACTGGTGGTTTCTACATAACAAAGCTCTAGAATACCCAGCCAAAATTTTAGATTTCCTTCTGCTTTTTTTCTTATATATATATATTATAACTAACAATATTAAAGTACTATTCATGTTGACAAACTCTCATGGAGTAACTTCCATGAACTTTACAGAAAAGTTTAATTGTGAATATTTCATCCAAGAAGTTGAGCTATTTGTCTCAATTTTCACCGAAACTCGAAAACATTTAAGGCAAAAGTGCCCATCTTCAAGAATTTACGACTAAATGAATAGTTTGAATTTATAGGTCCAAAGTTGCGTAAAGCGAAGATCAAATAGAATAACTTGGTACTTTAATGTTACCAGCTAAATATTCGTAATACTTTTCCATGGACTATTGATATAAAATGCCTTCTATAATTAAATAGAACTCAGTTAGTGTATTCGCTGTTAAAAATTGAGCAGAATTAAGTGTAAGATTTACTACACTTTATATTAAAAAGTTATAAAGGGGATATTCTACGCAATTATCTATCTAATCTAATCAATTACAATGAAAATACAAACAATTTCGTCCGCGAAGTGAAAATTCTCTTTACGTTCACGAATAATCCTGAATACGTTTATCAGATATACCAAAACCATAAATCGAATTCCCTAAAAAATATACCATATTTACATATATTCATTTCGATCAATTTTAAATACCCAAGAGGCTTTTAATTCTTTAATTCTCAATTCGTTGGGAATATTTCAGAAATATGTGCCCCAAACAACGAGCTGAATTCCATGCGGCTATATCCCAACCTGCAGTCAAACCGAGTGATTTCCCTCTTCACCGGAACAAGTCACGGATGCGCCCTTACATTCATTATTCACTGCCGCCCTTCCATTCATGCCCTTACAATTCCAATAGGGAACTCACTGAGGTGAACTTGAGGTGAAACGTATTTCGGGAGTTATGCTTCCTGTGTCCCAATTCCCGTAAATTCCTTGTTTACGTTTTTTCTGGAGCCTGAAGCTTTTCCACCTCCTGAAAGCTGATTAGATTTGAGCTTATATGCAGTTGTACTCTAAGAGTTATGTAGGGCAGATAAGGCAAGATAAAACGTAGACTACTTTCTGACTCTGGAAATTTTTTACCCCCAAGGTTTTCGATGGATAAATTACTACACACTCGTACATATAAGAGTAAAAAAATAATAACACTTGTTTACAAGGTTTTTGTTCATTAAATAAAGCATATGTTTTTTTCCTCAACTTAAGTGAACTATTTCAAAACATTTTATAATATTTACAAAACAACATTTAAATAGTACTTAATAATGGGTTTTTCATCTATAATAAAAACGCCTATATTATCAATTCCAAAATTTAATTATTTTTTTGCTCCAATAGAACAATGTATCCTTTGGCTGACAAATGTATTACAAAATCACACTCCACCCCACCCCACAATGATATATTTAAAAAAAGAAGTGTCAAAGTAACCTCGAATGTTGACAAGGCAGTAAAATTCAAATATGGTATATGATGATCCTAGGCGTTCAGGTTACTTGGACATCATTTTTATAAAAAAATTATAATGCTTTGTGCATAACACATGGATTAATTGACTGGCTGGTTGGTGAGTAAAAAGCTACCTTTCCTCGCACTGTATGGCACCATTCCAGGGCACACGAGTTCGCTACGCTAGCTAACTTTAGCAGCCTAGCATGTTCTGGTCCCAAAAACTTTGATAATTTGGTCAAATCATCTTAGATCTTGATTAACACTCACCAAGGTTTTGTAGAAAAAAATTTTTTTTTTTCGTTTATAGCGACTTTATTGTATTGGTTTGTTGAATTATATTAGTAGTTTAAAATTTATCATGTACAAATAAATAATGTATAGCAAACATTTTTCAATTACCCCTTTTTATTTACGAATACTACATAAAAAGAGAACTTAAGACTAAAAATTAACTGGAAGGGCTATGTATATGTAAAATTCAAAATTTAGATCATAATTTAAGGGGATCGTATGAATTTGAAGGTTTATAGTACGAAAACTGCAAAGAGGCTATTTAAGAAATGCAGTTTTGAGAAAAATCCATTGTTAGCAGATGCGAGAAAGGTTGGACTTCTCTTAGGCTTTGTACAATATCTGGAGTTCTATATAAAATAATTTGGTAAAAATTTAATTTTAGCAGGAATACATTCCTAAAAGGTATTAGAATTGTTGCAATTCCCTAATATTATAATTGTTGTCATCATTACCACCTATTTTGCAATAAACGCAGGAGACTTAGCATCACTGCCGCATGCCATTACAATACACGGATGAGATTTTGGAGATAATACTTGTTATCAGCGCTAATTATCAATTTTTAACTATCGATCGCTCTCTTTTTTATCGCGACAGCTGAAGGAAGCAGAACAGCAGCCCAATTTCAGTGAAATCACGAGGTGCCTTTTGGCGTCCACTTAGATCACTATGAAGGCGTAGTTAACAACGAGATCACCGTGAAGGGTCAGTTAACAACGAGAACATCGTGAAAACGCCCTAATTAATTTGAAGATCTTAAAATATTTTTATTTGTATTATCTCTGGACTAGAAGTGAGATTTCACGGAGTTTTTCTTACTGTACAGGAGTGACCTCTATCCGAGATGCGTATTTGCTTAAATGCATTTTCATTAAAATTGTGCCAAATAAACTAAAGTAAACGATATTGTTCTGCAGGAGAAACCAATCAACTTAAGAGCACAATAGATCAGCCTCCCTGGACTGTACTTATGATGGCGAGATTATCCGAATTGAGTAATTCTGCAGGCGTTTAATTCGAGCAGGAGGGCCAAATGTATCAAAACTCCAATTCGACTGTGGAGCATGAATCCAGACGGTGGGCCCCAAACGCACGGTCGAGTACACGTGGGCCGAATTAAGCCTACAGCCGAAGTGGTTCAAATATTCATCCGGTGAGACGCATAATTGAATTGGGAATGAGGCTCCACGCCGAGCAGGCGGGCCCAATAAAACCATGATTAAATTTACGTCGACTCACGAAACAATGTCGGGATTAGTTGACTGCATTTTATCTTGCAATCGATGTCAAGTTTTCCTATCAACGTCACATAAATCCGCCGGACAAATAAGCAAAGCCCCGTCCGAGCTACTTTTGCATCGAAAGACTGAAACTTTGCTGATTTGTTCCTGAGCACGGGATGCACAGATGTCAGGGGAGATATGCAAAATTGCTTCCTTATGTCTGCCTGGAGAAAAAAAGTAAACTCTGACGTCCCTTGCGGAGCAACTGTTGACCCTTTTATCCGGCTCCGTGTGCAGCAACGTGCAGTACCCACAGGAAATAATTTACCACTTGTATGCGCTAAAAAGGACTCGTCGAGCCTCGGAATGAGAAAAAACTTCATAAAGAACCACAATTTTTGTTGAAGTGAAATATTGCACCCGGAGTTTTATTGTTGCCGTGAATGAGCTACTCCTGTGTCTGATGCAAGGCAGCAACCCCGTCTAATGAATTCGTAATCCACCTTACAGCCGTTGGCCTACCCCTGGTTTCAGAAGCACTGATTTGATGTGGCAGAATGCCGGGACAACCCATGGTCCTTGGAGGCTTAGAGACTAAAGATTATGTTCTTGAAACCTACTGACGCTCGAGCGAAAATAATGCAGTGAACTTTGCGATGTTTCACTTTACAAATCCTATTTAGAAATGGAAAGTGGGAAATAAATTTTGTAATTCAACTTACCGCTAGTACAAACTAAATAAAAGTATTAACAACCTAACTTGGAAGCTCTCGGTGTTGAGTAGTGGGAGTAGTAGTAGTAGAAACTTTATTTTTTGCCAGATCTATTGTAGTGTTCAGTAGATTCGGTTTTGGTGTTGTAGACTTGGTCTCAGTTTCTCAGCGGAAAATCTAAGACCGACATCAAGACTAATATCACCCAAAACTAAACATAGAAGACCAAGACCAAGATCAACAAAATACCCTACTTGAATAAGACAATTAGAATTATTACAATAATTCAATTTTTTACTATATTTCCACTCGAAAAGCTTTATTATTTTCATCTATTTCTATTTTTTAATTGTTGAAAAGTAGAATTCTTATAAATAGCTGAAAGTTATTTACTCGGCTTACTTATAAGGTGTAGCAAATACAAACGTGTAAATGAGTTATTCAAAATATTTGAGGATGAAAATACAAAATTACAAAAGTCTTTCAAACGAGGCCATGACTTAACAGACGAGACGAAGACCAAGTCCATTGAGGCATAACCAAGAGCTAGTGTGCAGGAACCAAGACTATATTAAGCCTATCCAAGTCTAAGTCTTGGACTTGTTTAGCTCATCACTAATTCATTAATGAGTAACAAAATATGAAGATTTTTTTAAATTCAATTTACCATTCCGAACATATGATTTTTTAATCATGTTTTGAAGGAAAGTAACCAAATAAGAAAAAATGTTAAAGTTAAATCATCAGTAATTCTTTTTCAAAGATATTTTATTTTGTTTTGTAATTTAAATTAATTAAAATCCTAATCTGTTACTTATTTATAGCTAATAATCCAAGTAGCTTAAGACGGTTGCTGCTAACTAATTTTAATGTAATAGATAAAAAATATTAAGAATTCTCTTACTTGTTTTTCGTAAAATTTAAAATATCGCGTAGATTCTTCCTTAGAATTGAAGAAAGCGAATCGAATTATTCGGTAGATATAAATCTCAATTGTCAATTTTATTATTTTTATTTTCGTTATACAGTGTCTATATTTGGCCACGATTTCCATGGGGTTTAGTTTGTTCAAACTGATAGCGTATTTTTGGATTTTTGAACGATAGGTAAAATTCGCGTACGCGTTTAAAAGTCTATATTTGTTCATAAAAACAAAGTAATAATCACGAAATCGCATATTCGCAAATTACTTAACTTTGTTAATTCTAATTTTATAAAAGCAATTATTCTTGAAAATCCAAACCAATTGGATTAGTTCTGAACTTCCCAAATAAGCGTTTCTTAAAATTGAAGAAAGTTTTTCTTAGTCAAATTTTTCACAACTCTTTTCCTAGACCAACTGAACATCCGAAAAAACAAAAACATAGCAGAAATAACTTTATGTGGTATTAATTATTGAAAGCAATAAAATGTTCATACATAAATCCAAATTGCATTTAACTATAATTTGATATTACTAATTTAAAATCACTATAAACTTTGCTTTGACTGATACAAAATCCTTCAACAGAACTCTGACAACAATAATAATGGTCCACCATTAATTTTTCCGTTTAGCCTCCCACTTCATTTCAGTTCAGTTGTTTTTAATAAAGAGTGGGAAAAAATCTCCTCGAATCTTTTATTGGCACCGGTGAATAATGAAATCGAAATTGTAAAGGACATAAGCCCACAGTGAATGCTACCAACAATTTCGCGCCATACACGCTGGTTATAATTTATTCGATTGTGCACAATACTCTTAGTATTTTGCAGAGGGCATTTCACTTTGATAAATGGCTTCTGACAAAGTACAGTCGATTGAAAATTTAGATGTTATTTTGGTTTGGCTTTCATTGCTGGTGCCGTTGTAAATCAAATGCTTTATCAGAGGAAATTGAGTTTTCATATTTGCATATGTATATGAATTATGGGGACATTTGAAAACAATCACAGGGTTTCATTTAAGTGGATTTTAAAAATCATTTCTAAAGACCTCACATAATTGATTTAAATGTCATTCAAAATTGCACTCATATCCTATAAAAATGTTTACCACATGTCACAATTGTGGTTCAAAGTTTGAATAAATAAATTTATGCAATAGTCAATATATGAACATATAAAATAACCTAAAAAGATCTAAATTTCCAATTCATTGGCATTTTCAATTTTATTTTCTACCCCATTATTATGTATGTAGGCATAAAACCTAATGTGCGAATGAGAATTCTAAGAAAGTAAATATGAATGTACCTGTGTATTAGATTACATATAATATAATAACTCTATGCATCATGTAGGTGCATAGGTATGGAAGGATTTTAAATGTTAGCGACTTCTTCATACTCATAAGAAATAAAACCTTTAAAGTAATCATTTCTTTCAGAATTAATTTCTGCATTAAGCACTACATGTAATTATAATACCTCATGCATTCAACTGGAATAAAACAGTGGAATTGAAAGATCATCAAAAATGAATTACAATGTGGTTGTAATTATCTAATCCCTTTTCATCGAAATCAATTTAAATGTTTAACACCAATTCAATATACCTCGCAGGACTAATGAACAGTCCTAAAAGACGGCTACTGTTCAGTTACTTACGATTATTTTTGAGAATTATAGACTGAAATGTAAATACACCAAATAAATAAAAAATGGTTGTGTTCGTTTTAGATAATAAGAAATATACAAATATTCAAATGATCTTAAACATTTGAAATCAATTCCGATAAAAATGAGTACAAAAATGAACTAGGGAATTAAAATTGCCACATATGTATATTCATTTTCAATTGCACTGCTTCATTCCAGTGGAATTGTTGAAGAATTACAATTCTACATCGCATCATATTGAATTTAAATTACATATAATGCATTACTGGAATAGATTTTGATTGGGAACCAGTAATTGCAGTTTATAACTCTGCTATAAGGACATCACAGACCTATCGATAACGTATAAACTGAACGTTAGCACTATGAAAAATCTAAACTAAAATAATTTATTGAAAGAAATATCTTTCGATATGTTTGTTTCAAAATGAAAAAAAGTGATTTCAAGTAAACTGCAAAAGGAAAGATTTATGAATCAAATCTCATTTTAAATTTCTTAGACTTATGTAGATAAGAAGACAAAATGTATACATATTTTTTAATTTTAACCCCTCAACAACTTTTTTAAAACAAATGTGCAAGCAGATGGGTTATCAATTATTGTTATCATTATCGCTGAAAATAAATAAATAATAATATTATTTTTTTATATTCAGATATTTGGACAAAAGCGTTTGGATAGTGTATAGCGTCTAATATAGGTATTTAGATCAAAAGTAACTCTGGTAATTATTAATCAAGGTAATACCGAAGTATTGAATAAATTAGTGCAAGAAATATAATTTCCTTTCTACGTGATTTTTATTTTAATGCTTAAAAAATCATTATTTTTCCGCATTTTTTAATTAGGTTAGTGTAAGGAAAATAATTACCCAAATTCGAATTAATCTGTCTACGCAATACTGAACACTAATTTTATAAATATATCAAAAAACCTCTTCAAATAATTTCTGAACAATAAAATAATAAGGTCTTAAATATGGCACGTGACTAAAAGCATATTTTTTACCTTACGTATGGGACCTGACAAAAATTTCACTCAAGTTGATATGCCATTAAGTCAATTCAGGACTGAACAGAGGATTTTCAGAGCGCTTTAAGAACACTTGAAGAAGAGTGAAAGTTACGATTTGAACGCGGCATCCATTAAAACCTGAATTTGCCATACATAAAAGCAGAAAAAGGTGAAAAAGCTCCTTTTTGTGTGATTTAAGGAGACTGCTCCGGATTCAAAGATCATTGACAGGATTTCCTTTCAGCAGATTCCGCTCGCCCTGGCAATAGTCATGCTCGAGGCCCCCGCCACGAAGGTTAACTGCCTTCGTCTTTCCTCGACGGAGCAAGGTCTGCAGCAATTACATTCTTTTATATTGAGATTGGGGAGCTGTAAATAACTCGTCCTTTCAGAACGATTTCCTTTTTGCGGAAGTGTGGGATGAATCCAGTCGTTCTTAACGTCCCGAGGAAAGGGAAATGTTTTATAGCCTCTTCCTCTGGCTCTTTATTATAGCCCCCCTTTTGCACAAATTAGTGTTCTATGTTCGCCTGTGTATGAGCTTCGACGGAGCTAACGACACAATTTTGGTGCATTCAACTATGGGGACATGTGCTATTTATGAGCTGTACTCCTTCAATTGTATTGTCCTTAATGAATCTTAGGATCCGCTGCTTTTAGCTTTCAGTTAAACAATGTTCAGTATGATATCCCATGTCCCCTTTCTCTCAACCTTTTGATTTAATGTCTTCACTTTGCACTTTGTATTTTAACATTTTTGTACATAATTCGGATGTATGCTGCAGCTAATTCCTTTAGACTTTAGATGGATTAAGGTCTCCGGCTGCTTCGCTTGTTGCATTGTTTTGAAATTCTGTCTTTACGATTGTTTTCGTACTGAAATATTCCGGTGTTCATTTTTTATAAAAATATGTCTGTTAGAATGTTGAAATACACTGAGATGAATATGGTATGATATGATATGCACTATATGCATATAATTGAACTTTTTATCCCGAGTTCATCTGACTGCAGCGTCTAGAAAGGTACTCATGCATTTCTCATATGCTCTTTATATTTTTTAAATCTCAAAATTCTTTTATTTCTTAATTATAAGAGAACAAGATTTATTGTATATAGCGTATTCGATGCGTACGGATTGTATAATACCTGCTTTTCAAAAATAGATGATTGATTCGGCATTTTAAATTTTGGAAGGAGAATTTCCATTGTTTTCGATCTATAGTAAGAGTTTCATTAACATATGTATCAACAAGAAGTATATTTATGACACATTTTAGGAAAGATTTTTAGGATCAGTTGTTATTTCTGCCACACCTACATATGTAAATAAAATTATGGTATCGAATTTTCATCATATATAACATTGAGAAAACATATGCAGAACAAGTATGACTCTGGTTGCAACTTTGAAGGTACGATCAAAAATCGTCGAAAGAATAATCTAGAACAGCATTTTGATGTTGTCTAGTAAAGATCATACATATATCCACACTCTATCATATATTTATAATATTAACAAAGCAAACGTTTTTTTGCATTGAAAAGGATATTAAAAAATTATTAATCCATAACACAACGAAATCCACCGAAATTTAGGTCCCATTACTCAGATTGTTGAATTCCTAAACATTTTTGTAAGAAAATTAAAATCAATCATTAAAGAAAACTCCTATGTACCGAAATTAGTGAAAATTCTTGGAATTGAAAATTTCAGTAAAATCTGTAAACCAAAAATTTCATTAATTCCATCATTTTGCCTCATTAAGACTCGCAGTTTTCCATTAAACTCTTTTATTACGCTTTTAATTCATTTTATGCAGTACGGACCAGCTTCCATATAATCCAAGAAATCCACTTAGTAATTATAGGAGATGATTTATAGAAATGTACAAAATTTGAGCAAATTCTTACACACAAAACAACAATGGAAATTGATAATTATAATGATAATCCCAATTGTCAAAATATTGATGATGCATAAAATACATGTTTCAGATAATTTGCCTAGTATTTTGAAAATTCTAAATTTGCTGAATCCCATTCCATCGCATGTAATGTGCTCACAATCAGATAAATACATCAATCAAATTAAAATACGTCATCGAAATGAGCTAAAAAGCTAAAAACCATGTCGAAATCCCTCTGGTCAAATTGACATAATAGAGGTATAGGAGTAATCGCAGCAAATAAATGACATAAGTGATTCACGTTCCACGTGATGAGACATAAATCTGTGATAGAACCAATTGGACCGTATGAATATCAATTTATATGCAAATTGCATCGAAATGATCATACTCATATATCACTGCTGATTATGTTATTAACGTGCAGCCTTAATCTCCGAAAATGTTCGTTTTATTAATGAGCGTGGGAAAATTGCATTTGTGCCAGTGAATAGCGGTTGTAAAGACCACTGCAGAAATTTTGTGATATGGTTAAATCATTCTAAATCTCTCTGTACAACCAGATTCCATACAGATTATGTTTTCAATATTTCATTTAGTTCAACCAAAGGGTAGGTATTATGTTGTCGAATTAATATTGGATTTGATTTAATGAAATTTTGAATTAAACTGGTTATGTAGTTCCCAATAAATCGGCATAAAACCTTGTTATGGGTCAATATAATTTTGAAGATACATTTAAGTTGAAAAGTTTGATTATCGACAACTAATCAATGTAAAAAGTATTAATCAATGTCTTCATATCATGCACTGCAATTTCAAGCACTTTTTTGAAATCGGGAATTTTCAAAATTAAAGATATAAAGGTAGTCAAATCATTTAATTTTCAAGCAGATGTAAAAGCTTATAAAGTCTATTAAAAATTATGTTCTGAAAAAATACCCAATAAATCCTAAATATGAAGTATGGCAAATTTATATAAATTTCACAATAACGGAAGAGGACTTTATTTATTTTAAAATCGGTATAAAAACTATAAACTATAGTAAAGAAAATTACATTTAATGACAAAAAACATTTTAAGATCTGAACTGCCATAGTGTTTTTTTAAAAACAGAAACTTATTTATGGTTCCAATAAATACTACTGTGATAGCTAGAATTCAAAAATTGATTCTTACTTCTTAGGGCGTTATTCATCATTACTTTTGATCCGAATAATAATAACACTTTATAATTTTTTAACCAATATTATTGAAAAAAATAACCTTTTTTAAGGTGATATGAAGCAAATCCGCTCTACTTAGGATATCCTACTTATCTGCAAAATATTATTACTTAAAACGAAAAACTATATTACCTAACATACATATACGTACAATTTTCTTAAAAAATTCGGTTTTAATATGAGAAGATTGGAATATTTAAGAATTTTCTATCACCCATGTATACTCAACAGTGGAAAGGAGAAATCTCTAAATTTGTTAATTTGTAACATATTGCTTTTCTGATTGGGTTATAAATTAATTAGTTCATTAATGTTAAATATTAATTTAACAATAGTCGTATACTAATGATATAAGTGTGTTATTATAACATTTTGAAAGCCAACACGGTGGCAGTGGTTAAGACTGATGATAAAAGACATACAGAAGTTCTTTTTTCCCACTTTTATATAACAAAAAAATAAATCTATAATTCTGCTACATATGCTAGTATATGCATATCTTTATTCAGATATTTTAAGTAATATACGTATACAAATAAACAAAGAACAATTTAAATAAAAGTTCTAAATTTCTTCCTTAAACTAAATCGTATCCGTTTTCTTTTGACTAATTTGTTAATGAAAAGTTATAATTTCCTCCTAAAATAAATATTTAAACATATATTCTTCAAAACAAAACAGGCAATATTACATCTTTGGTATTGATTAAGGGCACTTTCCGACATGTCCTATGTAATATGACCCTAATTATTTTATCAAATACTGTGTCAACCTTACCATAAGAAAATAAAACGTAATATCTCATAACAACATAAAATATTGTTCCACCGGATATTTTATTACTATTTTATTCTGTGGATATAAATAAAGTTATGGGCATAGATCCTGAGCGTACTTCAGGCTAAGTAGAGAAAGGATTCATTTGTACCCTATTATAAATAAATAATTTAATTTTAAAAGGTTTGCTTTTACGAACTAAAATAATTACAACAGCTCAGAGTATGCAGAAAGTGATATTATTATTCATTTTTTAAGGTGTCCCCTCATGTCATATTACTCAAATTCTTCTAATCCTAAGTATCTTGACAGTCTCTGAAGGATTTCTAAAGGTTCTGGTAAAGGGTAAGGATGTAAGAGTATGTCTGCTAGCGAATTAAATCAGAGAACAGGAGACAAAACTTTTCCATTTATTAACTTCCTTGCTGCTATTTTTCTTTCATGTGCAGATTAAAAGAGCTTAGTTGAGAACCGACCGTGATGAAGAAGTATCTCGAAAGGATCAGAGATCCTCGCGCGCTTCACAGGACCTGTATCGTATTCTTACATGTATAAATGCAGCCCGCGTTACGAGCTTTTCCGTCTTTTGTGTTTCCATGCCAGTGACGTTTGGACAAAGAAAGTCCCGACCATGCTTAATAATACGCAGGAAAATTTCCTTAAAGGAAGCCTTTTCAAGATAATGAGGCGATTTGTTGGCTACGTGGTGAGCATCCTTTTGTTTGAGTGGCTGTCATAAGATGATGTAAAACACAGTCAGAGTCCATTGTGCCCGTGAAGGAGGTGGATGGGAATCTATTGTCGAAATGCCAGGAAAAGACAAAATGTTGCTCTTTTTTTTTGGGGGGAAAGAAAGTGACTCAGTTATTTCAATGTGAAAAGCATCGCTCACGAAAACATGTCCTGTCCAGAGATACAAATAGTCGGCAGTGGAACGTATATTCTTTTAACATACAGAGAGAACTTCGCCAGTGACTAACCATTTTTTTCGGCTTCTTCGTTAAAGCTAAGCCCGATATATAGGCCTAGGTAGTTGTTTAAATAACACACTAAACATATTCTAAAATGACAACCCTAACTTTTCTTCTTGCCGGGAAAATATTTTAATTTTAATGGTTTTTAGCCAAAAATTCCTTTGATGAAGACGTACTCAGATAGAAATCCTATTACATAATTCATTGGCGGCGGGATTATATCCGAAATTCCTGAATGCATGGGAAATCAATAGACATCGCTGTTCCGTACAGTCATAAACATAGACGATAAATTTCGAATCCTGTCATACACAAAAGTCCCCTATAAAGTTGAAAATGCTTTTTGCATGTGTCGCCAGGTCCTATGTAGTAATGAGTATTCGTTTTCAAGTTTTTCTCAGTCTGCAGAGAAGTTTTGTTGATGGCACTTTGATAGCTTTTTATCGTGGCAAAAGACTAACCAAACATTTGCATAGCGAAAAGAATGTCATCCGAAGGAGTTTTCGGCTTAAAGCTGAATAAACTCACAAAAATATGCACGTTAATGTGTAAACAAGAAGATGGAGAGTATCCCCCACAAAATACTAAATATTTATGAGTTTCCTCTTCAAAAATTCTCAGAGTCGAAGATGCCGCCTTTAGGGCTTTTGGTTAAACAAGCGGAAGGAATTAAAGACGACGGATGAGTTTTATTCCTTTTATGTCTTTCTGGATGACTATTAATTCAATTCTAAGTACTGGACTTTCCAAAAAGTTCATCTTTTACGAACAACTTCTGATATTTATGTCTTTTCATTATATATAAGTGAAATCATACATTCTTGCATACATAAATTAGGTAAAGTTTCTGAATGACTCACAGTTTGGTTGAGTTCATATTGTAGACTAAACATAGAACAAACCTAAAATAATTTTCAATAAAGGCGGTCATAGTCAGTCTTATAAAAATTAACAATAAACGACTGAATTTGCAGATACATCAAAAATTAAATGGGCCCCAATTTCGTTAACGTTCAATTTTCTAGGGGGAAATCGTTAATTAAAGTGCAAATATGAAAAGAAATGTGCTAACACGTGACGAAACCCTTATTGCTTTGTGATTCCTTATTTTTAACGAAGACAAACATCAAAAACGAAGGCAATTATAATAAAATGGATGTAATTTTAATTTGTGCTTGTGTCGGAACACGACATGTCACGTGCGAATGTGTTTTAACAAAAAACTCACTTTGTAAATGATTTGGGTGATAGTGTGACAAAGTGTGAAATCTCGCAGGTCAACAGAAAAAGGCGTTAGTTGGATTGTGGTATTAAGAAAAAGGGGAAGTTACTGAATACTGAAGATATATCATATCTTCAAAAAATTACATTTATTAGTTTTATTATATGCTAAAGAAAGTATTCAAATATCAAACCAATTATTTGTTGAGGGAAAACTTGAAAAAAAATTAAAATAATTCTGAATTATTCTGAAGTACATAACTTATATATATATATTATATTCTGAAGATTGATTAATGATTATTACGTTTTATATACATATATAGAGATAGCAACTTATCCATTTGAACAACGCATTTCTCAAAAATCGGCCGGAATGGGCGAGAAGACACGGAAAAGCAATTTTCCTCCATGACAACGCTCCGTTTCATACAGTTAATGCGGTAAGACATACGTTGAAATCATTAAATTGGGAAATTCTAGCTCAAACTCCGTATTCACCCGATCTAGCCCCATCCGACTACTACCTCTTTTCATCGATGTCACATGCCCTTAGAGAGCAGCACTTTAAAACTTATGAAGAAAATTGGGTTGATGACTGGTTGACTTCGAAACCGAAACAGAAGGGAAGGGAATTCATAAGTTACCCGAAAGATGGGAAAAATGTATATCTAATATATACTTTGAATAAAGAATATTTAACAGTTTTTTCACAAATATTGCTCATTTTTTGAAAAAAAAAACCCTACAGAAATTAAGTTCTACACCTGGTATACTTATTGCATTTGGGAAAGAGAAATCTAAAGTCTATTCCTCAGTTTAAATTAAAAATGTTTAGCAAGAGGAATAAATAAATTTGACGGCATAAATATGAAAGTATCGCCACATTGAGTAAATACACAGATTAAGCTAAAAGCACATAAAGATTCGAAATTCTTTAAAAAGAGGCTACATTTTCTCAAATTAACGATTATTCGTGATTAAGTGCGTACAATTTTATGAATAAATTCCGCAAAATGTTGTAATTATTCAAAGTATAGGCACCTAAAGCGATTTATTTCTCGAAACTAGGCATGTTTCTTTTGAACGTTCTATATAAACTATATATTTCCATATATTCATCATCCCTTGCAATTTTCTGGTCAAGACTTCCCCAATAAAATTAATCCCTCATCAAAATCCGATTTTGAATTGTATGCTCATTAAATGCTCATAAGGACTACAAGGAGTAGGATGAAGAACTTTTGCAAAAGGGGACATTTTGACCATTTTAAGTTAAATATATTTTTTTTTAAACCCTAAGTTCTTCTCCGAATTATCAGAACAATATTCTTAAATTATTTCGTTTTTTGCACGCCACCTGGTAACTCTTATGCTTTGATTAAGCAACGGATTTAAGTTAACCCCTTTCAAACCTAAATCCTTTTTTTCCTCACATTGATCTAATAAATTGTTTGTAGCCTAAATAGGCTAAAGGAACTATGAAAAAAATATTTTTAAAAAAAATTGTCTGTTAACTTTTTGAGAAAATTGAGTTTTTCTTTATGGGCGTTTAATAGTGCAAACGTATAGAAATTATTACTTAAATATTTTATTACTTTATGTACTCGATTGTGGACGCCAGGTCTGAAAGATTTAACTAAACATAAAAATTATAAATATTGAGAAAAACATACCGGTTCGAGATATGTATTAAATTAACATGATTTGCTTTCAAGTCGCAAACATATAAAGAAGATCACCAATTAACTATCTTGTCCAATTTAGTAACAAATCGTTATTAGCTGATATGAGAAAAACCAATTCCTCTATTTAAAGAGATCCGCTTTGCTGCTAAGTAATGAAGCAGGAGATCTTAAGAAATCAAGCACTTCTACGTAAATTTCCCAACTATTCTATGCTGCGCTGCTTGGATAAAATTGTATTAAGGGAGAAGAGCCAGAGTACTTGTGGCCCACGCATACTTCATAGTTATAAACGTCGTCATTTAATTAAGCGAATCACAATGAGAACAAGAATTACTCTATCGATGTGTTGTGAAGCAAACAGTGTCTGAATTAGGTGTCTTTTTTCACATGGACCGAATCAACTTTTTGCTAAATATTACGGTGTTTACCAGCAATTTGTGCCTAGATAAAGAAGGACCTTATATCCGATTTTCCTCAGATAGTGATCTGACCTATTTTACCATCATTGGGAAAGCCGTCTATTCAATCCCAATGTTTGTATACAACACATCAAGACCTACATCAGTGAGTCATGCCACCGCAACATCAGAGGGAATTTCTCCCAAAGTTGAAAGCAATTATCTCGTGGTGGCTTCTCAAAATCAACGACTTTCGAATTTAGCTCTGCTTCCCGTGTCCCCCTGTCAGAGGAGCTCGAAGAATCTTTCAGCCCCCATAAGCGAAAGAATTTTCCCTACAAACTGGCAGCAATTGCAAGAAAATTTATGGGTCGTTATCCCTCGAACGTTAAAAGCTTTTTCAGATTTTGTGCGCATTGTGAAGGGATGCTGCATGTCCTTGGCCAGGAGTTGAATCACTCAACAGACGAAGAAATCACCAGAGTGACATTTATTTCCGATGAGAATTATAAATAATGAAATGATTGATTGCTACAATATATCGAGACGACATGCCCCTCCTCCGGGGGTTGCTTACGTATTCTGGTAAAAAGTAAAAGTTTTATTTCTCCTGAAGGAGTTTTGTGTCGCAATTTTGAGTCGTGAACTTTTTGCAATTTTCATCCGTTGATTACATTTTAACTTCGTCGTTTGCTCCGTGCTTTGTTGCAATTTTTTCCTCTTTAGCATCGCACTGATTTTTGCGACCTCCATCAGTCCGCAGTAATTAAATTTATGTGATGAAAATTCAACAAAATTTCCAATTATTACTTCGGTTTCATTTGAAGGAAATAATTATGGCACTGCCTCTCATCAGTCGGTGCCTTCGAGGGCTGCGGTCGCATAATTTCAATGGACCATTGCCTCTCTCAATATATCTTCGCTGCCGTCCTGCAATTTGAATTCGTTATCTTGGCCACCATAAATCACTTGGTTTCTCCACCTACATGTGGACTCGGCACTTTTTAACGAAGACAATTCGCGGCTGAACTAAGTTGGATTTTCTGCTTTATTTCGTTCTTTGGCTTCATAAATTTTGGCCACGAAGAATAGGCGGGAGACGTTGCATTTCCACACATCTCCGGATACATCAGCACAAAAAGATGACCCTCATAACGCTGACATGCTCACAATTAAGATTTAGCTCGACTTCTTATGGGAAGGAACTGAAATTTGTACTTGCCTGATGGTACATAAATCAATTTCCGGAGAGTCAACGTTGGAATATTTTGAAGGTCGAGAGTTTTTTAAGGCTGTTATCATTGTGATAGGGCTTAAACTGGGGGTTTCTTTTTTATATATATAAAAGTTTATAATTTAGATCCATATTTATGATATTAAAGTATGTAAGTAAATTTTATCGTAATGATTATGCTTTCTTTTATTAAATTATTTTTCCTTTTAGGTGCAATTCGTAAAAGCAGGAAATCATTCTCATTTCAACAACATTTGTTTTCGGCGGCAACATTTTTTGGCGGTAAAGTAAGCGTAAGTTTTATTAAAGCTCATTTTGAATACAATTGTTCTTGTTAAATAAATTCGTTAAATATTTAGAAAAACTTTAAGAATGACAAAATTATAATTATAATACATATATAAATTATATTATATATTCTAAAAATTTGAGCAAGAGCTCAGGCTCAATTTTTGTATAGAAAATAGAGTTTCAAATTGAGATCGAACTCGATTTTTCTATGTAAAAATTTAGTCTGAGCTTTTGCGCACCTTTTTAAAATATGAGTCAATAATGAAACATATAGTGAAACCACTCCCCATAACTTCTTAACTTAACTTTTAAGTGAAGGACAAGGGATGTTTAGATTGCTTTTGGGTTAAAAACGATCATCTCTCTCTGTTTATTCACCTGGAGGTAGGTATAGTGTGTTTAGTGTAAAATATTATTAAGGATTGTTTTCGTTTAGCAATTCAAATTTTTTTAAAACATGAAGAAAATATCGGACGCTAAGGCAAAGGAAGGCCTCTGTTACGCAAACACGGGTTTAAGTGTTAAGGCAATAGCAACAAAGACGAGTTTGCAATATTCTGTTACAAAAGATAATTATCTGAACGTAAAAAGAATCGAGGAGGTCGTAAAGTGCTCATTACTTCAAAAACTAAGAACAGGATATTACGTCTGGTGCCAATTGGAGCAATGGATATTACAATATATGTTTATGCGTACCTAGTAAGCTCACAACATTTTACTAGGTCAGCTGAAAAAGTACGAAACGCGCTCAGAGATGGTGGTTTATGAGGTGGTATGAAGAAAAAGAAATTTGCGCTTAGTAAGGGAAAACATCTTCTTTTCGTTAAAATTCTCAAATGAATTGCTGTCTTGATGATTGGAGGAATGTTGTTTTTAGCGATGATACAAAAATTCATAGAATTGGCTCAAATTATCGACAACGGGCTTGGAGAAAACCATCCGATGCATTACAAAATTCGTGCCTCCAAAAATTCAAAGAGCTTTAAATATTTAGTCTGGAGATTCAAGGTGGGTACTAAATAGCAAAACCCGAATTAAATAATTAGTCGAATAAAGGCAGAAAACTACATTAACGTTCTAGAAACGAGTTTTATGGAGAGTTTGGAGATTTTCGATGCTTAAAAGAAAACAATTTTATTCCAGCAAGACAATGATCCCAAACATTGTGCCCGTAAAACAATGAACTAGTTCGAAATAAATCATATCAAATATTGCAATTTTCACACTTAAATATTATTGAACATGAATGGGGTTTAGTGAAGAGAAAACTGGGAAATTTTTCGACTGGCTCCAAACAGTTTAGATGAACGTACAAAAACTGTATGGGAAGGAATACATAAGCAAGAAATTGAAACAATTTTTAACAGCTTGCCTAGGAAAATAGAAGGTATCATAAAAGCTAAGGATAGACATATTAAATATGATATTAAGAAGAAAATATAAATCTTTCAAAAAATTTGTATTACAAAAAACTGTTGCAGTGCATATATTATTTTAAAAAAAGTATAAATTAGGTTTTCAACTAAAATACAATTAGCATAGAATTATATCGAAATTATTCTGTTACTGTCGCTGTATATACTTTTAAAAGAAACCAAACATTGCAACAGTTGTTTGAGTCACTGTACCTTCAAAATGATCATTTCCATATTATATTACGATTCTTCCAATATGTATTATGTATATACTAGCATTATGTGTGCACATTGTCCATTAGCTACTATACTTGTGAAAAGTTATATAACATTTTAAATTTGAGGTCCGGTAAATGCAAAAATTCATTTCCACTATACAGTAATAAATCAGATACTAAATTTGTTATGCATCAACCTGTCTGTTGTTCGAAGCTTTTGCGAACTCAGTGTAAAATTTTCGAACTTTCTTTAAATGTGTAGGAACATATTACACTAATGTTTAATTCGAGATCAATATATAAAATATCGATAGACGAGCATTTAAAATACAGAGCAATTTAAAAAAGATAATAGCAGCAAGTATAATTTTGCATAGAAATATGACTAAAGAGTACAGACTAAGTTGGTTTGAAAAACATATTGAAACATACTGACGAACCTTAAGTTATTATTATGCGACTACGCATGAATATAAAGTATAATGTATCGATAGCTCTGGTCGCTTTAACACCCTCGTAATCTCTGAAAGAAATTAAGATATCTACTTATTTATTATCACAGATAAACTTAATTATAAAAGAAAACCGCAAAAAGCTATTTACATTAAGCCTCATTAATTGCCATACATTTCAAACATTTTAACAATCAGCAAAAAAAGGGCATTGGCAAAAATCGATTTATCATCCCCCGAAATCAGTGACACTCCATCAACCAGGTTCCAAAGAATTGAGTCATCACCAGTGCGCTTTACGGTCGTTCAAACTTTATGCTGGCTGATGACTAATAAACAATTATCTTCCTGTCGACGCTGAAAATCACCGATTCCGCACTTTTAGTTCAACAAACAGGGGATGAATCTGCCACCCCCGCTGATGTTAACTTGAGCGAACTTGTGTATAGTCACACTTGAGGCACAATTCCATGGGGCTCTGTTCACCGCTTCCATTTTCTGCAGTTTATGCTGCATTAAGGAAAATGCTGGTATTATTTACACATTCCTGAGTCCGTGGAATTTCACAGATTTGAAAATGCCGCATAGGGGTTACTACTTTAAGTCCTGATCAACATAAAAGCACTTTGAGGTCCACTTTGGACTTAACCACTCTCAAGTGAAAGTGGCACATAACCACCAAAAGTGCCGACATTCAGCATAATTCTTGTCTTTTACCGTGTTTGCGGAGCAGATCTTGTTCTCAACGAAGATTATGCAATTAACAACATCACTCTAAGTAATTTAAATTGGAATCATTTTCGATGTTCACACAAAATGCAGGGCGCTTTAATTAGAAGATCCACAGAAGCGAGGAACAGCCTTTCTACTCTCTCATGATATAGTCTTATGCCATCGGGAAGATGAGGCTCATATTTTACGTTAAATCGTCCATGAGCTATATATTTTCATTTTCACTTTTTGCGATGCATCCATGGAACCGTGCGCGCCGTGCACAGTGCCAGACAAAAACTTGGTTTTGGGCGAATTATTTGCCAGAAACAAATGGGAGGAATTTTTAATTTTACTTTGAACCCGTCCAAGTGTGAAACAGAGATGAAAGTAAATCGCTGTTAAAAAGACATTCATAAATTCTTTACGGTAATAAGTTTTGTAGATTAATCGCGAAAATCGCGCGATTATACATTGCGAAATGGTTAACGTGGACTTCGTGGGAGGTTGTTTGTTATTTCTTGGTTCAAGAATGAGTATTTGCTGCATAAAGCAGATAAGTCTAAATAAATATACAAATAATTTATAGAATTCAGTAAGTAACTATATGCGTAAACAATAAGGAAATAATCCTTGAGAATTACTTCTTTTTATTCATAACTCATACTAATTGTTAATAATTGTATTATAAGTATCTTTGCTAGAATATAATGAAACATTCCGGCACAGAGTACAGTACTCTTAAGTTAGAATTCTTGGGGTGGT
Source organism: Philonicus albiceps (assembly GCA_963969385.1). Classification (NCBI taxonomy): domain Eukaryota; kingdom Metazoa; phylum Arthropoda; class Insecta; order Diptera; family Asilidae; genus Philonicus; species Philonicus albiceps. The sequence goes on from OZ017773.1 coordinate 34,379,808, forward strand.
ATCTGAAATCTCAAGTTAAATTAATCGCTATTTAACTCATTTGCATAGAGTCTTTGAGCGCTTCAGTGTCAATATTTAGTCACATAAATCAAATCCAATTGATTTCTAATGCGTCGGTGATGATGAAATGTCAAGCCATTCAAACATTCAATTAAATTGGTAGACCTAAGTAAATACGCCTAATTGAAATATGCAATTACAGGTGATTTATTGAGTAGAATCCGAATAGATAAGATTTCACATCAAAGGACCAGTGGTTTAATCAATTTCTTGAAACCCGGACCGAATGGTACTTAAGAAAGGTGGGAGCATTACATGTAAGAAAAGTGCCGACCAAAGCAAATACGAATGGATTCAAAGGGGTAGATACTTCAGAAAATACTCCCCCACAAAATCTCGAAATCTAGCAGATTCCCTTCTTTATTTATAATTACGCAAACAAGTTAAATGCAAGGTAAGCAAGTAGATCGGAAATAAATCAAATTAAAAATGCCATTACTTAAAACAAGTAGGTACACTAGATTTTCCAGTAGAATTATTTCATGGTGCAAAAACTGTAATTTGCATTTGGCTAACCTTCCAAATCTAAAACCCTTTCACATACAAGTTCGTTCGGAAAGCCAGGAAAAAAACTTATTAGGAATTTAAATTTTTGGTCGTTGGGAAAGCCCTTAAACAAACAACCGAAACTACTTTTTCCCTGGTAAAAGCGGGGGATCCCCATTTTGGAAAAGTGGCTGTCTGCCACTTGCCACTTGTACCAACAGCATGTGCTCCGTTCCCAGGAAATGAGTGAATTTAAAATTTGTTTTCATCATTTGAAATAAAAACAAAGGGTGTGTCATGGGGAATTGATGGTTCTGTAATAGGATTAGTGTAAAAGCTTAGTTAAAGTAAATAAAAGCGAAAACCCTGACCAAAATGGAAGGATACTCTTGTCATTTGTTACTTCATGCACTTTAATTTACGAAAGGCTTTCGGTTCGTCTCCCTTAAAGTATTTTAAAATTTATTTCTAAATCTATTTAAAATGATGGATTGTAATTTTAAATTTAACATATGTAGTGAGTTAATAATTATAAAATGTAGGTTAGGTTAGGTTAGGTTGTTGTGGCTGCCTAGAAAGGCACACTTAGGCCAATTTTGGCCCATTGTGTTACCACGTAGCGCAGGAGACCATGGTTATTCGTGGGATTCGAACCCACAGCCTCTTGGACGGTAGGACAGCGCGCTAACAACTGAACTATCAGAGGCCCCCCAAGTTATAAAATGTATCTTAAAAATAAATATTTTGCTGTAGAGAATATCAAATTTAATACTTGGAGGTTTTTAAGCTGAAAATATTACAAAATTAGTTGGAATTTTTTGAAAAACGTTCGTTTAATGTTGATGATTCAGCAATTCAATATTCCGAAAGTATAATCCTTTATGCAATTTTCCATTCTGTAATCGTATTGTTGGTAAGTAGTGACTTCTTAGGAATTACCAACCGCTGACTGCAGGAGTGCTCTCAAGTTGTAATACTTTCTTGAGCTCCTTATTGCATATGTCCTGCTCCTTTCGACATAATGCAAATTTTACGGAATCAATAGAAATTTCTTTCCCATTCAGATTGGTTCAAAGACGACCAGCGACATCCTGGGAGTACTTCCTTCTCCGTTCGTTGCGAGTATTTGAAAAGCACTTCGAAGACCATTATTCGAAATGCTCGTATTTAATCAGCTCAGACTCCACGGCAGTTTGTGGGCGCCGCACGTTTGAATAGAACACCAGGACAATCAGAACAATACGAGAAACCCCAAAAAGTCATATCTGAAAGGGTCCTGCGGAGTATGAATGAATACAAGACGCCGATGACGACGACGACGACGACGACGACGACGCCGATTTCGCACAAAGGGGGACACGTGTAGCGAATTCAAATGGATTTGCTCAGTCACGCTCATGTCATCGATTTCAGAAGGTTGGATTCGTATTAGCGGATGTTTTCAAGTACTACAAATTGTTCGCACATTCAACTCACACTGCCCTGATTTGGGCCTGCATCGGGGGTCCGCATAGGGTGCTTCCTTTTCGACGGGAAACGCTTTGTACTGCAGAGCTTCCGATTCTGAGGAGGCATGAATTAGCATATTGATTTAAACCAAATGATCCCTTCGCCAGGAATACAATTTCCTCACAAATGGGATTTGTGACATGTTTCGCAACCGAAAGTTTTCTAATGGATCCACAGCTGGTGCCAGCCTATTAAAAATGGAACACAATACATCTTTTTGGCAATTTATCTCCGCTTATAAACGAGCTGAAATTGGATTATATAGGCAAGACGTAATACTTCCGGAAAGTATTTTGCGTGACACATTCCTCCTTTACCTACACAATTCACTTAACTTCTTCTTTTGGCTTTTATAAAGGGTAATGAATAATATTAGTCTTCCCAGCAAATATAATTACGACATAAAAGTTTAGAATTTTGACCCAATTCCAAATTAAATATAATTGCAACTTAAAAGAGATTTAAAGAGAAAAGTTTGTAAATTATTAAAAAAAAAGTATCATAAAGATTTCTGTATATTATAAATCGTTTACGACCTCTTTCAAGGTAGTCCCAGCTGGTTCTGATGTGGATCAACTTGACCTACTTCGATAAACACTTACGGTACGGTACGAAACTCTCAAAACGGATTGTTAAGTCATCATTTTGAAGTAGTTTGGAATTTTTTTGTCCATATCGAAAAGTCCCATACACACTCGATCGATTCTCGAATCGGCTTGATTTTTGGCTATCAGAAGTTTGCGGATATTTTGGAATCAAAACTCAAAGGTCAAATAACAGTAAATAACACTACCGATCTCGTAAACACCTTCGAATTAGACTTGACTCAAAAGAGTTCTCAATTCGGATCAAATTTAAATTCAGAGTCAAGAGGCCATAAATGAAATATTTAAAACATTATGGAATTCCAAAACTAAAACTATAGAATTAAGTATAGCAATATTAAAAGTTACAAAAATGTCTAACTCTGAAAAACTATTTTCACAAATATCAAAAACATTCTTGAAGTTACTTACAAAAATTTAGTTACATCTGTAGAATTCTACAGTCTCTATGTCACTTTAAATCCTTAATTATCTCTCTACCCCTCTCCCAAAACAAGCATCAAATTTCCATATTACAAAAATTAGTACAAATGTTTCAGTTGTTATTTAACCCAAATATCTTTTTGGCGTTTTTTAAGTAATAAGTGAAAAATTAGAAATTCGTAATTAAAATGTTTGCAAAATGGAATTTTAATGGAAAGAATGGAAAATTTGAACTCTTCATGATTTCGAATTCAAAACAAAATAATAAAAAAAGTGGAGAAAAGAAGTGTATGTATAACAAAGTACCCTTAATTACTGATGAAATGAGCAAAACAAGACTATGGACTAAGTCTTCCTATTGATCCTGATCTTGGTCCTAGTCTTGGACTCTTGGTCTTGTCTGTCAAATCTCGTTTCGAAAATATTAGAGGAGAGGAGAAATAAGTAATAATGAGACGAAAATGGCAAAATTTTTCCACTAAACGACATAGTTATTGAAATAATCTTCTTATTTGCTTATTTTCTTGAAAATTGATCTATGTATTGTAAAATTCATTTTGCCAAAACAGATTGTCACTTTCATAAAATCCTAAAGTTGACGACTATACAGGTTCTTCAGACAGGATCCTTCAGACCCCAAGTTCTATACTATTGCTTTGATAAATTTATTTATTATAGAAACAACTCCATAAAATCATATTTTTTTATTTCGATTTTATCAGTACCCTATGGAGAGTTCAGAGAGATCAGGCGACAAGTACTATATTATTATATTATAAATGAAGGAGATTCTCCAAGATAAATTATTTTTAACATGTGTACTTCAAATAAAGAAAATCGCTGATAGAATGAATCGATTCAAACAAATTGGTAAATTGTTTTTTTTTTTTAAAAATAGTGAAATAATTACTTTAAATAAATTTGTTGAATTTATTTTATGTAATTAAAAACGTTTCCAAAATTCAAAAATTTATATTGAGTGTAGAAGATCGTTATAGGATAAAATGAGGATGTTATTTTTCATCTTTTATTATTTTTATCTTAAAACATTGTTTGATTCAAATGTGAGATTTATTTATTAAGGGGACCAGGTGGTCTAGAATTTGTAAAAAGCGAATTTCGTATTTTTCAAAAAATATAATATTTCGAAGGTATAGTCTTTCAAAAATATACTGCCAAATTTTTGTAAGGATATTGACAGTATTTCAGGTTCTACAATCTTATTAGCAGATAGCAAACGAAGGGTAGTTTTTAAAAACATCCATTTATAAAATTCGTTTATCTCGAAACTACTTTTTTTTTGCTTCGTGTTGTGAATTCAAAACTATTCAGCCGAATCATCTGAAATGTTGGTATGTTACTGAGAACAACAGTGGATATCGCAGACTAGAATTACAATTTTATGACAAAAACAGTATTTTTTACATTTAAAAATTAATACGAAAATTACTGTTTTAAGAGCTTCAATTTCAAAACGCGTTTTGTTTCTGTCAATTTTCAATTTTTTTCTAGTTCCAGTCATAACTGCACTCATATTAAAACATGTTCCCTGCCTGAATCTTCAAAGAGGCTTTCGTGAAAGACTTACATGTGAAAAGGCATTTAGTAAGAGAGAGCTTTGTGTACTGTTTTCGGTACACGTGGCAGGGAACGTGTTCAATGTGGAAATGTTTATATGTATCTTTATATTTTAATGTGTATCATACTGTTTTGAAGAATTTGGTTCAAAGGGTATCGCAGGTATGGTATTTGTCTTGGACTTTCCGCAAATCCAAGACTACGACTGCAAAATCAAGAACAATTTTGCTTACTACTACGAGTATCTTTCATAAAAATTAAATTGTACTTATAAGAATTATAATTATTTGAAAGCTAAAATTAGGTTCTATTCGGGCCTTTTGTTACGTAAGTTCACTGCTAAAAGCCCAGAAAAAGTTTCGTATCGCGCTAAGTACTCTCAGTTATCCTTAATACCCCATTCCATTTCTTATCACCCAAAACAAGTTCGTCATTATTCGCATTAGCTTCTGCCAATTTGTAATTTTCTAGTCAGAATTGAGATCTTAATTGCATGAGTCTCTAATTTCCACACGTACCGAAGTGGAATTGTTATGACGACACGCGGACGAAGCGCTCGAAAACGGTACAGAATTACAGGCCGCGTTCTATTCCACCATTATTATCTCACCCGAGCGGATCTTGTTTACCATAATTTGGTTCTATTCAACAAATTATGGTGGCCAGGACACACAGCACTTTAGTCGAAATTATGTCCGCCATTTATAACTTTAGAATTTCAATGAAAGCTCGTGTCATCCGAACAAGGACTAACCCTCGAGGGGATCAATTCGTGGCGGGGGAAGAGCAACCCTAGCGTGAATTTTGAGGGAGATGTGTGTCGTAATTTCCGCACAGTTTGCTCCTTACTCAGGAGGACGAGTGTCCTTGTGAGAAGGAGCCTTCCGATTAATTCAATCAGGCGGTCATTGTGCTGTCTATCATCAAAGTGCAAAGGATCGTTGACATCCCCCACGCAGTCGGTAAAAGGAATTCTGCCTTCCGGAATGTGATGTCTAATTTTTGTATCTGGCATAAATCACTTGTCTCTTACAAAACATCCCTGAGCTAACCGTGGGGGTTCTGAAAAATGTCGCAAAAGTATCTTTTGTGCAATCATACTGACTGAATGTCGTTGGAATGCCTCATAATGCCTGTCTTGCGTTTTTCTGGAGATGACACTTAGCCGAAATTAGCACCACACACTCGAACAACGAGAATGTTATAAGGGATGTGTAACAATAATATTAATTGCTATCATTTGGCTGCCATAATTTATGGAGCAAAGCAATAGAGAAGCTGTGCTATATGAGCTATTGTACAAGAATACAAAGTAAGATTTTGATTTGTAGCAAAATATGTGAAAAGAGGCCAGTTTATACAAGCCGGCTGTAGAAATAGCCCGTTGAGGGTTAACAAGGCAGTTTGATAAGTTAGTAACTTTTTGAATAAAAGATATTTATTTCTCAACATAGTCTCCTTTTAGCTTTATACATTTAGTCCAGTCGAGGTCCTCAAAATAGGCGTTTGTTTCAAAAGAAAAACTTTCATTTAAATTTTTAGAATATTACATTCATACTGAAAAAATGCTTAAACATTTGATTGCTTAAAATGAGTCCGTGCTTTCTTAATTCAAACCCACCATACTAAACATTATTACAATTATATTTACTGGCTTCCCTTGTTACTATAATAATATCATTTATAAAGCTAAGTGTTTTTAAAACATATATTTAGTACATCTTTATGAAATAATTTAAGTATTAACGTGTTTTCGTATAAACTGATATGAATAAAAATGATTAAATTAACATTGAATGTCTTAGCTCCTATCCATTTATACTTACCTATATAGAGAAAAAGAAGGTTTCTAAGAGTTAATTGAAACAGTAATCTTAAAACACGGCCCTTTTACATTATTGCATATAACATATGTATATACTTTTGAGAAGAGAAGTGTCGAACTAAGCATTATTTTCTTTTTTTTGTGCGAGTAAAGGCAAGTTTCAAGCCGTTTTATAGAGAAAATATTGAAATTAAGAATGAAATTTTCAAATTTGCAAATCGGTAAGAAAAAGCTGAAATTACCACTAAGCATTACTCATATAAATTTTATATTTTTGACCGAGTAAAGAGGAGAGTGCTTAAAACCTACAGTTAAAATTTGAAATTATAGGGAAAATACTAAAATTAAGAATAAAATTTTTAAAATTAAGAACAATTTGCTTGTTTTAAGCATAGAAGGCATTTGATTAAAGAATTTTATGTTTTAATTTAATAAAACTAGGTCGTGGTAGTCACAACACCCGGAAACTCAATTCGTTAGCATACCTGATTTTTCTGAGTGTATAAACTAAGAAATTGCAAACTTTTAAATTTAACATATAATATGTACTACTATATGTAGAGTGTAGAGTGCTTCTATCAAGCACTGTTTTACCAAACATCTGCTAAGCTCTGACTTTTTCATCAGCTCGCCCCCAGTTATAGTTTTATTACGCCTTCTATTCGTTTGATCTTCATCTTACCTGATATATCCACTACATAATGGTCTAAAAAATGCAAATATCAACCTATAAGCCAAATTTTTGAAATTAATTGTAATCATACATTTCTACATTCTCGTCAATCACACAATTCTTTAACGCGTTGTGCGCTTCTTTAATTTAATCACTTTTTTAATACTTAAATAAGTACCAACCTTCCATATTAAAATGATATTTTTTAATGGCATTATAATATGTGTCGGTAAACTGGGAGAAATGTTTGTTGTTTTTCTTATGACTGTATTGCCAAAATACCAAACTAGTCACAAAATATAAAAATATAAAAATTGTGAATTATAATTAATTTCTGAATAGGATTCTTAATAATTATTGTAATATATTTGCAAAATTCATAATAATTTTTGAAAAACAAAACTTTAACCTTACATTTACTTAATTTAATTTTTTTATGGCTGTGGTTTCGCAAGAGTCAATAAAGAACCACTTTAACTACAGGATTATGGTGAAAACATGTTGCCCTAAAATATAGCTACTGAATTTCCGGCGCAAAAATTAAGTTATCTCCTTGTTGGATGTCGTTTTCTTTTCTCGAATTTAAGAAAAAAAGATACAATACAACACTTTCTTGTGATTCCTCGTAGCCCACCCGCTAAATCTAAGGTACAGAGTGTTCAGCTACTTACTTAACGAGACAGAATTCGTGTAAAATCTAATTGAAATGTCTCCTGTCACTTATTTCGAGTGAGTGTTTTTAACAGGAAATTTCAATGTGAAACAACTTTAATGTTTATATCTTTTTTTTCAATACTTAAAGAGTTAAATTCCTTTACTCATTTCAGTTTCTATTTTGTGTTTTCTGTGAGGCATATGCTACAAGCAGTGTGACAGTGATATACGACGATTTGAACGATTGTAAGATTTTGTTGGAGGAAATAAAGTCCCCTCTTCATACGAAAATATATTTATTAATAGAACCTAATCATGAAATGAACGTTGTGTTTGAATTACTTATGGTGAACCAGACAAAAGCTGTATTATTAGTCCTTATAAAGCTTTAATAGATCGTTTTTGTATGATGCTCAACTTTGCGAAAACCAAATAATAGAAACGTTGGAAGCTTATAACTTTTGTAAACTTCATCTGATTTAAAATTTTCAAAAACTAAAATGTTCAGTTTTAAGAAAACTAGTGGCGAATTTTTTTAGATTTCATATTTTCATCCTCTAAAAATTGTTATGGCGAAATAAACAATAAAATAATAATAATAAATTACAAAAGGTATTAGCTCTCGAAGTTTTGTATTATTTATTTTCCGCAAAGTTCAGCATCACGTTCTTGCTCCCATAATATCAAAATATTTTAACAAATGTATACCTACCTAATGAAAGCTAATTCAACTAAATCGAAATCACGTACTAAGCCTTCTAATCATGATAATTAGTTGTTTTCATGCTGATTGGTTCTAAATTTTATTTATGAAACTTAAGGTTTCAATTTTGAGCAAAATATTACATAATTTTTACGAATATCCTTTAAAAAGCATTAAACGAAAACATCGAAAGCAATGTATAAAAGCAGCATATACGAGTAGGTTTCATATCAGAATTGCCCTTAGATGTTTGTTCTCCATTATTGATATCAATTTTGAGCCCAAATAATGGCCTTTTCGAAATCAAAATAACTTCTTCCAAGTGGCCATGTGTTTCACTCAACTGCATACAAACTGCATAAGTATGTATGACACTCAAAAGAGTCTCTTAGTGGCCCCAGATTTCATCCGCCCTGAAAGTTACACAAATTGTAAAGTTTAAAAGAGCCTGCTGCAATTCGATAAAACTCCACTCACTTTTATTATGCGCAATGTGGTACACTTTTTTGTTAAACCGTGAAATTGAATGTCGGAGATCAGAGGAGTGCATTGTAATTGCCCCGAAATAATGCACCCTCGACTGTAGACAATTAAGTTCCGGAAACACATGCGGGTATGCTGGTGCAGTACACAACTGAAACAGTTTAAAGGAAATTAAAAAAACTGCTCGTTCTTGTGTTTTGCGATTAAATGAACCATTTTAGTCACCTGCTCGGAAATAAAAAATAGCTGAAAAATAAGCAATTATGTAGGTAGATTTTTAGACGTTCTTCATTGCTTTACTGCGTTTATTCGAACATAATCAGGGGTGATATAAAGAAAGCATCATTTGGAATTTATTTGTACGACCGGGAAAAGATTTCAGATTATTTTTTACATAAATATTTATGCAAACCTACATATAATACATAAGTGGGTGAATTCGAATTTTAAAATTTTAAATTACTGCAATATATCAAATATTTAATTTAATTCTGATAACTACTTAATAGAAATAAAACCTTTAAATTCTCAACTTTATAATTGTTCCACATATTTTGTATAAACAGCAAAAATTTATCAAAATGTATCTCTTATAATAGATATCTTTCCAAAACATTATATTATGGACTTAATATGCCCAAATTGCATCGCTTATAAAATAACTATATAAGAATTTTGTTAACATTTTGTTAACACATTAAGAACAATTTTATGTTTAAACAACGGACAAAGCAATTCTCAAACATTTAAAAGGTAATATAAATAAACGAATCTAAATATTTACATATCTACAAGTTAATACAGGTCGATTTGCAGTGTGTTGAAAAGCCGACTTTATTACTACTTACTTACTTACGAAAAATGTAGAAAAAGTATGCACTTTTGAGAATTTCTTATTAATGATTTAGTTCATTAATAAGAAATTGTACCTTTCCTTGAAACTCAATTAAGCTTCTTCCAAATTAAGCAAAGTAATGAATTTAATTAATGCAGAGATATGAGAATCAAAAAAAGAAATTTCAGTATTTGGTAGTGTTTTCATTCAATAGGTTTTTAAAACTAATAAGGTTATAGGGTCTTTTACTGCAGCACTACTTTAATTTTGGATGTATATTAATTGGTTTTAGGGTAAACATTACATAAATACATAACAAACCTAATTCGTACCCCAGTATAACAGTTTTCATGCATAAAATATGTATCGACTTTTTAAATTTTTTATTTATTTCTTATTTCTAAACAAATATAGTTGCATAGATAACAATAAAAAATTAATTCCTCTAATGTACATATTTCATCTTTGTATTTGCGTTTTTATTGCAATATATAATATATTTCCTAATAATACATTCTTTCGTTTAGATATCTCTAATAAAACGATTTTGCCAATTAATAATCCAGTCTAAAAATTATACTTATTCAGATTTTTAGTGATCGCGTACGGGAATTTAAGCTGCTCCTTATTATATTTATAGGCTGATTAATAGAGTGATCCAATAAGAGATATTCTCTATTTGAAAGGGCTGAAAGATAAGTCTTTATTCAAATTACACCGGGATGAAAGTGAGGAATTTTTTTATTTTTGCTATTCGAAAAAAATTGCTTTTCCACCGTAATTGGATGAAGAGTCCATAATTAAAGAAGTTGATGTAGAATAGATTTCTTAATAGTGCAATATCTGAAAATTGTGAGGATATCTTGACAAAGCTGATAGTAGAAAGAGTTCCTTGAGAAATGGTGATTTCGATGACTTTGTTGGCTCTATCGGGGTCACCAATTTATAAGTAAATTCTTGGTACCAGAAAACAAAATTTATAATTTTAATTCTCGAAAGTAAATGTTGAGTCGATTGATTTTAATTTGAAAAAAGTGACTGCATGCTACGATAACAGACTCTATGTTAATCATAGGCGATAGCTCAAGCGGAAAAATTATCCCAGATTTCAAAATTATAAAGGATTATAATGCTAAAAGAGATAAACTTTTCTAGTTTCCCGGGATCCCTCACATATGCTTTGATCTCAGATTCGTAGAAATGAGAAAATTCAGTAAATTTGAAACACTAGTAATCCAGAAAGTTTCAATCGCATGGGAGGTCATATGCAAAATAAGCAGTTCACTGAACTAATAACTTTCTCCACAGTGGTTGCAATCGTAGCTACTCTTTTTCCATGTCCATCATGCACCAGCTCCTGCTTTAAATTCCTTTCTGCAAAAGCACGGTTTAGTGCCTCATCTAAATTCCACCGCTCCTGTAAATGCCGGGGGAGTTCTTTCATATCAAGGGGCGCGTAAAATTTTATTGCCCTAAAAAATTTTTCATTACATCTGCATTGGTTTTTTTTTTTTCTTTTTATTTCTTTGTTTTTTGTCGGTGGCGCAAGACAATGAGGAATCTACTTGCAGCAATTATGCGGCGACAATATCGCAAATCTTGCAAGATTTATTGCGCGCTTCGCGGTTTCCCACACCCGCTCGTTGGCGCCGTCGTATAGCCCTTGCTGTGAAGGGAATCGTCCTCGGCTCCAATGTGCAGAGCCCCACACTGCGTTACTTCATCATCAGACCAGTCCACGGGCATTGGAGCTATTTCTCTTGGAAAAAGTCATTTCCTCTTCGAAACGATTCAATTCGAATGCAATGAAGAAAAAATAATCGCTCACTAGGAATGTTTGCATAAATCTTATCAAACATCGCAAAATTTTTGGAGCAGATTTTACTATAACTTTCGACCCATTGTGGCACACGCCATTTTGAGCGGCAAGGCCAATTCAGTCTTGGACCGCCCGTTGGGATTTAACGTCAAAAGCAGCTTCCCTCAAGTGGGCTGCTTGCACAAAAGCGGCCTGCAGTCGAAATCCCCATGCAGCCCCATTACAAGAGGCCCTTCCCTGCCCCCCCCCCCCCCCTCCTGGTCACAGGGCCCTAGTACAAGCCCTCTTGAAGTAGGCACTCCTAGTGAAATTATTTGTGAGCTTCTCTCGTTGTCGCTGATTTCTTTTGTACTTGAGGCCTTATAAATTATTCCTTCCGTACGCTCCAAAATTGAATTGAAGCCAGGAAAAAGTAACTCCAGGCGCTTACTATTCACCCACGCCCGGAAAGGAAATCAAACCGATTCAGTTACCACCTCCCAGAATTGACGGTAGATACCACTTTTCGTTGGACTACTTCCATTAATAATAAATTCACCCCTGTTACCCCAAAACTGGAGAGGTTAAAATAGGCGATGTAAAGCACTTTCCGGAATCCCTTCCTTTTATTTATGAAGCCTTTTACTAGGTGCGTTTTATTTTCGGTTAAAATGGGTTTATAGGTTTATCAGGGTTCCTCGACGCAATCGCTTAATTGTACTAAACAGTAATACTTATGTAAGCACCAACTAACGTAAAGTAAAATACCCTTGCATAAAAATGATATGAAATATTAAATTTAACTATTCAAATAAAATTAATTATTTTGTTAAAGGTACATTCTCCTCTTCTTATTTCATTTATTAAATTTAGTTAATAAGAAAACGTGTCTTAAGTAGTTTCGGCCACAAATTAAAAACAAAGACATATAACTTTCGGAGGAAACTAACAAAATAGGATGATTTAAAAGTACTCATTAACAGGCAAAAATACTACGGAGAAGGGGAGGGGATTTTAATAAAACTTTACTTATGCATTAATAAGGCCAATATCTCAATCGAATTTGGTAATGCAAAATGTTGATAAAACGAATGAGGGTCTGAACCTTTTTCTATACCATTCTTATGGATATGATAACTCTCAACTTTCTTTAAAGAGTTCTTTTTGTCAAAGTCTTCATATATTTGAAAATTAAGTTAAGAATCAAAGCAATATCGCATGTTTCTTCTTAACGTTCTCGAAAGAAAGGTCTTTTCGTATCCCCTGTATACTTTTAAGATTATTAAAAACAACACTATTGCAAATTTCCATTTAGTTATAGTTATGAACGATAAATCTAGCCCTTCAGGGGGCTAACTGAATTCCTTATAAATTATTCGGATTCATCCACTTATACTCTAGAAATCATATCGATCCTAAGGTGGTATTTTTGTAACAGCCCTTTAATAATGTGATCTCAATTTTCATACATAATTTATTATAGAAATATTAATATCATATTTCTTATTTGTAGTTAAAGGATTACTTTCTCGAAATTGTAATGTAATAGAACAATTCTGCGACCGTATTCAAATTCAGCATAGAAAAATACAATACGTGAGGAATTACTATTCTTGTTTCTATTTGTTACCGCCTTTTTTTATAGGTCTGTTAGAGCCTTAAGCAATTTATGTACGAATTAATTTGATAATGATAGTTACTTTCAATTCACCTCTTGGATGAATTTGTTGCATGGCACATTATCCAAAGCAGACTTGTTGTACCTTTAGAGGAATATTCTCGTAATAATAATGATAATGAACTACATTTAATAGTGCATATTCAGGTTTTTTTCCAAAAAGACATAATGAATTGAGTTACTTACTTATTTTTGACTTATTTTTTTAACCATATTTTTATTGATTTATTGGTAATGAAAATTCTTCCATTTAATTAAATTGACATTATTTTCGAGGCTAATACCTCTTATCCGCTAATGAAAAAGATTTCCTAGCAGCGAAGAGTCCTGACCTAACTGCAAATCAGAGGGAAAAATTATCGAATCACCGATTTTGGGGTATCCGCTTAGTGGCAGTACATTGCGGAAGGAGGTTATTACGTTCATAAAAAGTGATTGGGAGAATTTGGTCCACAAGAAGAGGAAGTAGAAGAAATTCGAGAGGGTATTAAGTACATTAGCCCTTATGGCTTGATATTACCTTCTTAATGGAGGGTCCACCTTGGATATAGTAATTGGTGCTCAGCTTGTAGGAGAAAGTAGATAAATTTCACCGTGTGCTGTAAATACCTTGCAAACATCCCATAAAATGTCGGACCTTGGAAAGATATAATTAACCAAAATATGTGGGTTCCTGCCAAGTAAAGTTCAGACTTCTACATGACTCTGCGAATACCGGCTGAAAACTTTCCGAGGCTATAAAGTTAAAGGGCCTCCTGAAACATGGCTAGATAAATTTTTTCGCTTATCCCCCCAATCCTGCTGGCATTCTTTATGAAAATGAGAGCAATTTGTTTAAGGGTTTTCTTAATTTTACCTTGACGGTCTAATGGATTGTTGGGGTTTTTTAACATGAGGTCGCTTATTCGTTTCACGTTTCACAGACAACACACCAGAAAGTGTCTCCTTTCGAGGAAGTGATTTTTATATTCAGTTCTTGTCTTGTCATCATTCCGCTGAAAATCGAACGAATTCTTCTTCATTTACAATTTCCATTTGTCTAATTTCCTCGTCGTTTACTGTCTTGCCAAATGGAACTTGATTGAGTCTTTTAGCACGTTCATCTGAACTAAGAGAAGTGTAGACTACGTCAATACGAAATGTCTTATCATTTTTCTTCGGCCGCCCTTAGTATCTGGGTCTGTTGGCTAAAATTAATATAATTGCCGAAGATCCATTACGTAATTTAATAGCGTATATAGTTGGTAATTTTTTTAGGTTGTAAGTTTCGTAATTGGATGATATCTATTTTAATATTATAACAAATTGAGATACATGTTGCTAACTATGGGGAACACTAAAAAGGTTTCTAACTTGCTTTACTAAATTAAGTAATTCTTCAAGTGGATAAAGAACTGAGTAAAATAAATTGTTCTTATTTTTCACAGAAGCCGAATTCTTGAGAGCAATAAGCCTAAGACCCTCAAGCAGAATTATGATTTTTTATGGATAATTATTGGTAGAAAGGTAGAAATTATGCATTTAGTTTAGATCTAAAAATAGTCCCGCACTGTCCTCGTTATTCTGAGAAAAGATATTGCCACGAACTCAACTTAAATTAAATTCATATTTTTTCAACTAATAATTTATTTTTAATTTACTAATAAATACAAATAAATGGGCATAATTAAAGATAATTCAAGTATTTACTCTCTTAATCAACTTTGAATCCAAATGTGATCAAATATTTAATTATATAGGTGCATAATATCTTTTATTGAATTTTATAACACACTTTATGAGTTTTGCTTCCCAGGTAGGATTAAAGTCATGCTCTATTAAACCTAATTGTAAAATAGTCCAATTTGATCATACATATAAATTGGCGCATTTTATTTCTTCTATTTTATTTATAGAGTAGACAGAAGATAAAAATTTATTTTGATTCGGATAAAATCAAATTGTGAGCAGTAATAGCTACTCAACTGTGCTTTCGTACCCTGAATGCATATTTTATTATTGATTGCATTGATGCATATGATTTTTAATACTGCATAAGAGAACATTTTATAAAATGGAAAAGTTGAAAAAAATTTGAATTGACTAACACCTGCATTCGTTACGCCCAGACCAGAATGAATATAAGGCGAGAGGACAAAGTGTGATTTAAAAACGAGTTTTGAGGTGCGACAGTGGGGGCATTAACTGAACGATGATGTGTCAACAAAGCATTGAACATTGGTGTTTGGCTATTCGAATGCGGATCCGATTCGGTCCCGAATTGCAATTACAAGGGATGCACTCGGCTCCGGGCAGTCGAATTTTGTAATCCCGTAAAATGTATGTGATACGCCTATGTTGAATAGAAAGTTCAAAAGCTTCCCGATCCCGGTCCCGGTCCCGGAACACGGGAGCTACTGCGGAGCATAAATTCACTCCGTGCACCGGATTCGCTTAATTGGGAATCACTGCAGATAACACGCTCCAATACACGTGGACGGAATTAGGCGCTCCGCCGAGCCGCTTTCGAACACGATTAAATATTCAGACCGTGATTCAGTAAATTGTTTGCATTTAATGCTGTTGTAGCTGCAGGTTGTGTGGAATAAGCACTTTTAAGGGATGAATTCATTATTTAAGGTGCAGTTTAACCTTCCTTAAATGCACTCCATGATCAAGCGACGCGCTAAGCTTACTCAAATTACAAATTTGCACATCGAAATTATCATATTTCTTGAAATTAATGGAAGCTATTTCTAAATTAATAAATAGAATTTCTATTCCCCGTAAATATTACTTGCATTTCATAAACTGATTGTAAATTCTTGAATTTTAATAGTTCCTCTACCTTTCATTTTGCAGAAACTTAATATACGAGGTCGGTTCAATTAATAAGGTGACTTTTTATTTTTCTCGAAAAATATTTATTTATTCATCAATATCTATTTCGTCCCCTTCAAAGTAATCCCCCTCAGATATAATGGCACTTCTGCCAGTATTTTTTTCAGTCCTTGAAGCACTTCAAATATGTGCTTTTTAGTATGACCTTGAACTCTTCCAGCGAAGTGGTCTTTATCTCCTCAATCGTAGGAAATCTCCGTCCTTTTATACGATTTGGTTTCAACGTTATAACCATATACCCCTGTTTTGTCGCCAGTTATGACCCTTTTGAGCAAATCTAAATCTTCGTCGATGTTCAACAGTTCCTGAGCGATACTAATTCGACGGTTCTTGTGGTCAAATTTAGCAATTTTAGAACAAATTTCACAGACACATGTTTCATCCGAGAAAATTACATGGCATAAGCCAACCGAAATGTTAACATCTTTAGCAACTTTTCTAATAGTGATTCGACAATTCCCAATAATAATGTTCTACATTGCTTCAACGTTTCCATTGGTTGTTGGAGTGCTGGGGCGTCCAAGGCGGGCATCTTCATTAACATCTGAAGAGTTTGTACCACCTATAAACATTTTTTTTGCTCAAAGTAGACTCGCTAAATACCACAGTCAATATTTCAAGTGCTTTGGAGCACTTCATTTTTTTTATACAAAATTTTATACAGATTCTTTGATCTAGTTTTTTCGATAGCAACGATTCTCCAAATATATGAAGTTATTATATTCTTATTGTAATAAAATTATTTTATTCATAGTATCCCCTTTTGCCTACACAAATATTCATCAAAATGTCTCTACCCTTCAACCTCGGGGAGGCATACGATAGTTTTTACTTCACCCTCTTTTCATTTCTTACTAAAAACAGTAGGTCTACTAATATGGAACTTCTAAACTTAGATTTATTGTTTTATAATGTTTCAGCATCGACCGCTTCAACTAATTATTACATTTTCTGTTTAAATTAATTGCTATTTAAAGCTCATTAATAGCTTTCCCAGCGGTAATATAATACACATTTTTAAGTCCCTTTTCACAACCCCATTTTGGGAATTATTTAAAAATTTATTAAAGCAGTTTGTCAGCTTACTCATGGGTCATTTCATTCTGGCCATTTTTGGTGTTTATTTGCAAACCGGGAGCTTTGAGGCTAATCCTATTAGAGTATCATCAATTCAATGAGCTCTAGTGTCTAGCTGTTATTTCAGAAGACAGAAGGAAATTTGAAATTCATCGAGTTCCTGTGAAAGCTCCAAATGGCGCTAATCCCTGTTAACAAATTGCCAGAAGCTGTAGGGTAATTGTAAAAATGAAAAATTACAAAAAATTTCATCGGTTTTCTTTAAACCATTAAAATCCTTGAAAATGTATTACGAGGAAGGAATGGTATATTTTACGTGACGAAGGTTTGTTACATCTCCTTAAGGAAAATGTTTAAATGTCTTTACGTGAGAATTATTGGGGAGAATGAGAATTATTCAAATCTGTCGTCGCAGATTAATGTTCCTTCTCAGTTCTTGAACTAGTAACACTCGGTTAATTCAACGCCTGAAAGAAACAAGACAAGGAATCAACAGCTGACGTTAAAAGTTTGTTTCATTATTTGACAGCTGTGGTAAAAAGTTTATCTGATTTAGTTAAATTTTATTCGAACATCAGGCGGCTAAAATGGTAATTAATGGATCTAGGTGTCTCCGTGAAAGTGTTCTGATTAATTTGCATCACGTACAGGTACAGGGTTGCTGGAATTTAATTTGTTTGATTACTTTGCAATTATAATTGTCGAGAAAAGTTTTTGCAGATATTTCGACTTACTAAATGTAATGCTTTTGAAATTTTAAACTATTTTAGAGTTTTTATTTTTTTAGACAACACAAATCATTTTCAATTTCTTATAAAACAAATTATTTTTAGAGCTTACATTAAGTGAAACATTTTCCGAAGGATTATACAATGCTATAGAAATTTTTTATATTGAATCAAAATTAAAAAATTCAAAAAGTTGTACTTTTCTGCTCCAAACTGTTTTAACGAATCTTTCCATTTTCTTTTAAATTGGCGGGAAGAATAAATTGAAGACTAGTCGAATAATTCAATCTATCCAGAATTGTTTACGTAAGAATTATTTGAATTACTTTTACCAGGGGTAAAATTTGAACCTGCAATCTTTGAATCAGTACTTCGCTGCTCCGACTAATTAACAAACTGAGCTATCCCCTGGCGTATACGGTTCGAGCTAATTTTAGTTCTGATGAGGTGCGCAATCAACCGACATACGTATTTATCATTAGCTGACTGATTGATTGCTAATTTGTAATCTTCATTCTTCAAATGAAATGAGCAAACAAATTTTCAGAAATATGTTGATACCCTCCAGCTAAATTGTGTTGGTTTTAACTGTTTAATTATTGGATCGAAAATCTTTTGTAACTACATAAGTTCTAAAAATGAACATATTTTTTATACAAAATACATAAACTCTTGCAAAATATAAATCTATTTTGGACGAGACCAATATCTGAGCAAATAAATTTTCTGCCTCGTTGAGTTTTGCTTTTTTTTTTTTTTTTTAAATATCCCAAGCCGAATGTCTGGAATTATGGTGGCGACAGCGACAGAAAAGTATTTCTTTTTAAATCCGCCTCGATAGAGACCCCAACATTCGCATTTTGGTCCTTCAATAAGTCTAATCTTTTAATGCTCTCTTTATGAAAGAAATCAATGTGCACTAGATCCACCCAGAGATTTTCCTCTATTCAATATTTGCGTTGGTTTTGCACAGAAAAATAATTTCGGGACTTTTTAGATGTAAATCTGCAATCTCACCATAGTGCAGCAAGCACACTAAACTTAATTCAAGGGGAGCAATATCCTAAAAAAAATAAATTTCCACGTTATCTCACCGTAAGAAGCTCGGAATTGCGGGATATATTGTGAAGCGAGGATACTCGCAGCCCCAAGGATGTGGCTGTTTGAATTTTTCTCCCATTCGCTGCACTCCCCAGCATCCCCTATTCGGGACAATTGCGGTCAATAAATCTGAGAAGATGACGTCCCGTTCGGATATTAATTCGTTAAAGTAAAGCGCTCAGCAGCAGAAGTCGTAAAACAAACGTGAGGGGACACATTTCAAAAGTCCTCGCCACTGCCCTGCGTTTGACATAAATGAGTATTTATGACGAAAGTTTTGAGACAGAAGTGGTGAGATTTCAGTCTTGTCAGCGGCTATTTATGCCCCTGTGCGGGCACAAAGTTGTGGCAAGGCGGGCATAGCCTCTTCGAAAACGAATCAATTATCTTTTTCTAGCACTTAGCATAAATTTTAAAGCTTTTATCATATTAAGTGGATCTTTAGTCTTTACACAAGTGCTTAACCAAACTTTCAGAGAATAAAACACGACAAGGATTAGTGGTTCCGAATTTATAAGTTTCCAATATTTCTATTTTAAATTTCTCTATCGTTTAAAAATGTTTAAAAATAATCCAACAAAAATAGATAAATATAACATTTTAATTTTATTACAACTTCTATAGAAGTTTAGTACTTAATAGGTCGGTTTTTAGCCTAATACTTGTCTAATTTTGTCTGTTAATGAAAATAGTTATCCAATTAGGATGTTTGAAATTGCCACTCTATCTGCTGATTTTAAAATAAAACATAACAAATAAATAGCAAACAGTTTTTATGAACAAAATGTCTAGAGTTTAAAGCGGAGCATTAGTTCATATTCTATTTTTAAATTAAAACTTATATTTTGATACCACAAATGCAAAAAGCGGATATTGTTACCTTCAAATATATACGTCTGCATGCTGTTAATGCATTAACATCTTCAAAGTTGTGTTCCTTGTATAATTTTAAATACATTCTATTGTAACATCACTATATTATTACCGAATTTAAATTATTTTCATTTATAGGTATTTAGATCTGAATTAAAAAGGTATATTATAATAATTATCCTATCATTAACACGTCTTCCGTTCTAATCCTTTAGCATTCTGAGATTTTAGAACCTAGCAAAAATAAGAGACCAAATTCAAATTTGTAGACTTTATAGTTCTGAAAACTTCGTGATGAGTCAGTCAATCAGTGATACATATCTAGATCTCTTAACACCACAAATCAATTAGGCAGCTCTAATATATTTTATTACAACATCTCAATTATTTCCATGGCACTAATGAAGTAAACAAATAATAATAAATGTACCTTGAGTTTGTAGCATTTGCTTTTGTAAAAATGTACTGATTACAAATCAACTCCTAGTCCAAATGCATGGACTTGGGCGATACGATCGTAAGAAAATGGAGACTTTTTAAAAAATTAGGGTTTCTAACTCACCTCCAATGAGTCATGGGTAAATAAATCTTTATTATCTTTTGTTGTTGGGAATAAATGCAATAAATACGGGGATATAAAAGCAATGTTTACAACAGCAAAGTCGTATAAGAAAATTTCTGCAATTCTTGTTAAGTGACTATGTCAGTTTGTGTTTTTTTTTGTTTCCTAAGGAAAAAGTTAGTAAAGAGAAAAAGGAGTGATGGTACTATCCTGAAGTTAAACATAGAAACGTAGAAACAACCGACTTGTTAATGTGAACATTTTAACTTAATAAATAACTAACTAAGCTTCTTCCAGGACATTTCATTGCGAAAATGAATTATTTGTAGGACATGAAATGCAAGAAAATTTATTCGCAGAGAGACTTAAACGAAGAAGGCGCGGAAGAAGTTCGAAAACTTTAAATCACTAAAAAGGAAATGCTGTGCGGCAAATATTCGCTATAGCTCATTGTTTAGCTGAAAGGCTTGTTCTGCGGAGAATCCGAGATCAGAAGATTCATTTTAAACAATACAAGTGAAATAGTACAGCTCGTAAATAGCTCTCGACATGATGGTTGAATGCACCGAAATAGTGTCGTTAGCGAAGTTTAAGCCCACATGCAGGCGACAGAGGCGCACAGAAATAATTCCCACAATGGGAGCCATAATAAACTGAGGAGGTACTCCTGGGGGAGGCTTTAAAGCGCTTTCCTTTTCACAGAATGTTTAGAATGTCTGGTTTTATCCCGCATTTCCGCAAAAAGGGTATCTTACTGAAAGAGCGAGTTATTTAGTGCTGCCACGTCTCCACATAAAGCCTCTTAATTGCTGCAAATCCAAATGCTGCGAGGAGCGATGATGCCATTTAACCTTTGAGGCGCTATTACCCCAGAAACGGAAGTACTGAAAAATGGTGGCACCGGAAATCCCGTCCTATGACGGATGCATGGTCACACTTATCCGCTTCAGGCTTCTTTTATGTTCAGAGCCTACTTTAGTTCATCTTATTCATTTCTCAGATCAGAGACTCCGAATGCATGATAAAACTAACGACGTGACGGTAAGTGATGTTTTGTTTTCTAAATAGTCACTGTTCAATTCAGGAAGAATGTTGCAATGATATCTATACTACATATATTCTACCAATATAACAGAAGTATTAAAGTCCAATTCATTAATATAGAAGTTTAACTCAATTAGAAATATGCAGGAATATTAAGCACACAAAAAAACAGATGAACAAATCATTAATTTTAAATTAAGTTAGTTGCAACATATTCCAGGTAGGTACTAAGAAGTAACGTATAATTCATTTGCTTCAATCGTTAAAAAAGTCTTCAAATTATGCACAAATACAAGATTGAGTAAATATGCAAACTACGCAAAAACAATATGAAATATATGGGGTCACATTTCAGTTCTAGTATGAAAGACTTAAAAATTAATTATTTAAATCATGCCAAAGAGAGAGTACTCGACACTTTCAAAATTGTGTGTTTTATATGTCACTTGTGGAGAGTCCTGCACTTTGAATTTTGAAGCAATTAAATTTAAATTTCGGTGTAATATTTATGATACATTAGCATACTCAGTAAACAAGATTCCGAGAGTATACCACCAAAACTTTTTGAAATTACATTTTTTGTATTAATATATTTACTTAATAATTTTAACATTAATCAGTTAATTATTTAATTTTTAGGCTTTTATACATCTGAATAAAAAATGGTACCCTTATAAGATCACTCGTTTGTCTGTCTGGCTATCCTGTTACAGCCAATTTGCTCCGAATCTACTCGACCCAGTAAGTGGAAATTTGGTACACATATGAATTTATGGAACCCAAATATACACGTATAACTTAATTAAATGAATTTTGAATATAGGCGTCGCTTTTGGGAGGCAAATAGAAAATTTAAAAAATTGCAAACTGTACCATGAGACATATCAAATGAAAAAACTTGTTGTAAAGATTTCAAATATTTTTTTATAATTTTAAATAATTTTAAAATAAATAGCTTTAAAATTATTAAAAAAAAAAACAAAAAGGATGAAAATTGAGTATTTTAATATGAAAAATAGGATTTTTTGAATAAACCGACAGCTTTCAAAATATGTATGTCTTTTATTATTTATACCAATACTTTTTTTTCCTGTCTTTCACTATCTTTTGATTATGGTAGAAGCTATTCAGTCCAACATCTTTCATTTAGCTTTCAATTAAATCTACAGGTAAATTAAAAGTAACCAGATTTATTGAGACAAAACACCAAACACCTACTATTTTACATGATTATTTCCTTTTAATTAGATCAACTTTTGAACCAATAATATTTAATGATAAAACACCAGACTAGTCAACTGTGAAGTAAGACTACAGCCTCGAATGATAAATTTTGGAACGGAAAATATTTATCGTTTATGCTTCTTCATAAACAGTCCGCAGATTCCAATGTCAAAAACTGATCTTTAAAATTACCTAAATTATTATCTTTAAATTTACTGAATTCTTGAAAAAGCAGATAGAAGTTGTTTTTAGAGTATGCGTAGAAAGGCTTATGATTTTATTTAAGTTAGTTTTGAGGTATAAAACAAGTACATGTCTCTCAATGTATATAACAAGGTTGTTCTTTATAAAAGAAAATTGAGTTTAAGAGTATTTCTCAAAATTATCAATTAACCACAACTAAAACTAAATATCTCTTGATCCAATTTATTTTACTATTTAACGAGGATAAAAATATCAATTTCTGTGGAAGGCGAAAGATTGAAAAATTATCTTCTTAATTTTTGCGATTATAAAAGTTAAGTGCCGCTTGTAATAAAATAATTTGCACTTGGAACTTTGGTTGATGTTAAGCCAACCACTTAATCGACAAAAAGTCATTTCATTCCATTTTTGGGAGGGAAGTTTTTCTCTGTTCTGTGCGGGGCAGTCGACATTAAAACTTTTTCAATTAAATCATTCCCACTTTATGCTCGAAACTTTCTCTTCCAAATAATAATTGGACGGGGGGTATAGTTACTATTCCCGGAATTATTCTCTTTTGTTCGCGGATCATTGACTTTAATTAATTCAAAAACAAAGATGTGCACCGCCCCATTTTCTGGCGTTATTCCGACGAGAAAACAATTTTTATGGCACTACAAGTCGAGTTGATGAATAAGGTAAACAAAAGCGAAAGGTTTCCGCATCCGGATAGTCTGACGGGGGAAATTAATAAATTTGTGGTAGGTAAATGAGAGATTGAAATTCCATAGAGTGATCAGAGTTCGAAGGTAAAGAGAACTTTTTTACCATTCCGCTGGCGTGGTTAATGGAAGAGGACATCTACCTGTTTGCATCCTCAGAAGTCCACTTCATCCGACCTCTGCTTTAGACAGACAGACAGACAAGGATCCCTGAAGAGCGGAGCATATTTAAATTTCACTGCTGTAATTTAAAGAATTGCCCTGAAATTATCCTTTCGTCCTGTGTTTAAGAGAGACATTCAAATTACAAGCACTGCAGCCATAAAATTAATGTCCTGCAATTTATAATATTTTGCGCGAACTGTCGAGAAAAATTAGAACGGAACGTGAGCCCAAGCTTTATCGTCACCTCAATTTGCATATAAATTGATGTCTACATGGTCCACTTGTTGATGTTTCCGGCTAAAGCGTCTCTAGTTTGAGTTTAGAATATTTATGACACTCATTAATTGCAATTATGTTTGAATGAAGTCATGCTAGCAGATGCAACGAATTATTTCATTATTATTTTATTTACAAGCTATTAAGAACGTTTCCAGGGAATTTAATGTTTTTAAAACATATAAATATTGAAACAGGAGCAAGCCGAAGAACGACGAGAAATAGGAGTATCAGAGAGCTCTGAGAAATGTTTAGATTAGATAAAGGGATCAGGACGGCAGCGAAAATGGAAATATAGAAACACAGAAGTCTTAATCTTTTTGGCAATTTAAATTAAGATACGATTAACTTGTTTGTAATTTGTAAATTGATAAATCTGAAATGTGTGCTAGTTTTAATAATAATATAAAACAAGTACCCTAACATAGTTATGAAACAAAACTTGTTGTATTATATAATAATAATAATAACATATAATATACCTTAACAGCACTAATTAAAGAAGTGTTATTTCATTTAAAAAAAAAATCTCTCCCTTTTAATGAGAGCTAAACTAAGCGTTTTTAGCTTTATTTACTTATAGGGGAACTATGTTAATTCCCTTGTTTGCAGCACATTCAAGGAAATAGCATTAAAAATTAAATGTTTCGAAAACAGTGAAAAATTATCTAGGATGAAACATCAGATGTCAGTTGCTAACAAGAATGAAAAGCAAACATCACCCAAATGGAAGGCAAACAGGCCTTGGAGCTCGGCGGATGCAAAGTTTGCATCTATTTATCACTTAAATGACTTTATCCCCCCCTAAAATAAAATGGGGGAATGTTTGCTTCCAGTCGATTAAGCTTAAGTCACACAGTGAGCGGCTGCAAAAAACGCCCGTCATGACAGGAATAATCTCCGAAAATCGTTCGTTGAAGGAAAAACAAAAGTTTAGATCGATTAAGGTACTGCGATGCTATAGTTTAACGCAATCACTAGTCAGCAGTATATGCGAACATAACCAAAATAAATTAGGGGAACTCAAAAAGACCTATTTTTATTATCTATGTGTTCATGATTACTTTTAAATCCATTGTATTATATACTAGGACAAAATTGTAGAACGACAGATCAAAGTAAATTAATCAAAGTATCAAGTAAATCTATCAAATAGAAAATGTAAGGCAGTATGCGAAAAACGATAAATTTGTGATTAGTTGCTAAAATGGAAGAAAGTTAGTGTGTTTGTCATATTTTTACTCCACCACAACTCTATATCAATCCTCTTCGGATCAATAAGCTTCTAAATTCGAAGCCCAGCTTACAATTCTTAAGTAATTAACATATTTGAATGATTTTTGTTTTTTAAATACGTTGAATGATTAAATCAATATGTAAATTTTCATTTGTTTCAATAGATCACCAAATATTAGATAAAGATGGGAAATACCTTTACATTCTAAACCATTCTTCGAGAATCTTTATAATTAACGAAAAATAATTATCTTTTTCGACTTAAGAACTTCTTAACGGTGACAAAATCAAATTTATTTTATGGCCTACTAATTTGCTTGTATGTTTGTTACTTTGGACACTAAATGAATATTCCTTTAAAGTTTCATCAAAATCGATAAGGAGACCCCAAACTTATTTTATGCTATTAATTTTCTCCTACAGTAACTCAGAGGTTCTAACAAGTAATTTACTATTTTTGATTCTCGATTACAGACGCAACAACTGAAGGATTGAAACTTATTAAAAACTACCCTTAAAACTTCTATTGAAAATGAACTGCTAGCAGCGTTATCAATACTCTCCAAAGAAAAAGAAATTGAGAAACTAAATTTGCCTATAATAAATATTTTCGCTGAAGAAAAGGAAATAAAATGTAATTTTCTAATGTGTGTGTTAAAAATAACAAATTCTTATTTTGTTTATGGAAGTGATTTAGTTTATTTCCCGAAGAGGGACCGACTAAGAAATTTTAATACAAGGCGCACATAATGCCATAATATGGAAGAAACTCATTAGCAAAAGCTGCAGCACCTGATGTTAGCTCTTTTCTAAAGGAAGCCACAGGTGAAACAAACCAAATTTCATAATATGATTCAGTTTGAAGATATTTTGATTCAGGAAAAAAGAGACGTGCATGACCACTGCCGGTAAGGAAATTCGTCCGACTGATTCTGTTCAATATTCAAGGGATGCGATGTCTGTCACAAGGAGTGAATGGCCAAAGGTTTAAATGGCAATTCGGACGAGAAAAAAATTTATGTCCTGTTTCTTGGCACAGTGTTATCACGTTCTTTGGCTCCTATATGGAGATGAGCATTAAGTGTCCCTTACGATGCAAAATGTTTCTGTTCACGTCAGGCATTTATGTCAAAATTAAAATTAATATTCTGCAAATTAGCATGAGAATCATGCGTCATCCGTCGATGGGGCCCCTAGTTGATTCGACGGCGACAGGAAAAGCACGCGTGATTTTATTTGCCACTTGGCATTTTCTCATGAAACATTAATGTAATTATTGCACTCGAACAGGATGCGCTCAGGAATAGGCAGAAAAAGCAGAATAGGCATGCGATCACAGATAAGAGCCTATACCTGTGCCGTGCTGCGTTCGGGGCAATTGCACTATTTGCATTTTTGCTGACGAACGATTTATGTTAATAGCCGCTGTCTTTGGTGGACGCCTGCATTTTAATATTCTGAGAATCATAGTGGCGCAGTATGATGCAAATTATTTTTATTTATCTAACAAATTCTTTATACAACATAAAGGCAATGACTGGTGAAGTAATAAGACACACATTTTCAACAGAAAATTATTTTTAGAATGGTTTGTAAGACTTGAATTAAAACAAGAAATTTTCATGAGATATTTTACATAAGTTATAGAGTACCTGAACTGAAAAAATTTCTTTAAAATTAGTCCGAATAAAATATAATTTTTAGACTTAACATACGTATAATCAGTTTACGTAAGTATTTTGAAAGTGAACATTAGTTTTCTTTAACAATTAATCGCATTTAGTTTTTATCCTCAATAAACGAAATATTTATGTTATTCCAAAAAATACATACAACTTTTTGGAAATGAAATTTTTAACTAGATTACTCACTTTAACTGAAATACATAATTTTAAGAATCATAGTCAAAACAAAATTTATTAGAATTGGTTTCCCACGACACTATCCCCCTACCCGACGAAAATATCAAGTAACATGTTCATTAGCCTTAAAAGAGGCAGCAGCAGATACCTACCTATTTCTACAATTTGATCCTCCTTCAGCCAATCGGTTTCCTCCTGACACACTTATCTAAAATCTTGGCGCACAAAATGCAGGTAGTCTCAATGAATGGTAAAGCGGATAAAGTTACCGAGGGGCTTAACAATTGCGTTAACAATGACATAGCAGCTGCACGGTGAGGATTTTCAGCGCCGCTGATAACCACGTAATGCTTTACCTTGAAAAAGTATCCAGAGCTAGGACTGCTAGAGATTTTCTCACAATGTCCTCACCCTTACAAGAGACCGTTCTTTATTTTCACTTCTTTTGAAGTACACCTTTTCTTAAACAAGTGACAGTTTCTTACAGTTTCTTCTGGGCGGATCGTTGATCAAAAACGTAAAATATATGTGTATTTTAATTTATCATTTTATTAATACAGAGTTAAATTTCTTAATGATGATATGAGAGTTGGTAATTTTAAAACATATTTACTAAACTCTTAAGATGTAACAGTGGACCGAATTTATGTAGTTATTGAACTTATTTTTCCCTTTTTACCGCTTTAGACATTTTGGAAGTGTTTTTGATTTTTGAAGAAACATTTGTAGCAAAATTACACACATACATACTATTTGAATATATTTGAAACGAGAACAGCCAAACTTAGCAAGTTGATATTAAATAACTAAATAACTAAACTACGGTCATAGGTTGCAGTGGTTAAGTAACAGGATGACTAATTTATAACTTTATAGAAATCAGTTCAACATTTTGACATTTTTTTGCGTGTAAAACTGAATTGAAAGACAAAGTATAATACATTTTTTTATTTCATTTTCTTAAATTATGCACATTTTACCAACTAAAAGATGAGTTAGAATTACCTGATTCACATAAGATACTTAAGATTTATTTTAAGAAAAAAGCGTTTCTTATGGACAGAATCAAGCAAATTAACAATATATTTTGTTAATTTTTTTAAAATCGCTTTGATAAATAAAAAATACTGAAAAAATATAAAAAGAATTTTTGAAATCCTTGATTACTATTGTGCTATTACCTATGATGGAAAATCTTTGAGGGATACTCTTTAAGGACTGGCTAACAATTTCTTAAAATACATATAGTTTTAATAAGTATATATATAATAATGTATATGGAAGCACACCTTTTAAACTGCGGCAAACCTTTTAAAAATGGGTATGTAGTCCAGATAGTATGAAAACTCTTGTAACATTTTTATTGCTTAAATATAATTTGTATGATATTCGAACAGTATTTCACCTCTACTGTACATATGTGTTGGGAATACAAGTTATTTGAATAAGTTCCTTGGGGTTATTTCATAGTTAAGAAGAAATTATAAGACTTTACGTACCTCTATACTTCATTAAATTAATACTCTGTAATTTACTTAACGTACTCTTATATGAAGCTCACAAGGTTGAGTTTGACTTTACAAGATACAAAATTGGATGGGATTTGTAATATCATGACACATAGTAGATTTTATTTGCTGTAAGATAAGAAAGGTGTTAAGCGGATTAATTAATCAGATTCACAAATTTTCATACTTATCATATTTATTTTTAAAATACCCTGTATGTATATTAAGCATCATAAGATTTTCTTATCGAATTTCTCATAAAAGAAAACAACAATGTATCCTCTGGCCATTAATTAAAACTGAGTGGGTGTCTAAAATCAGTAACACTAAGATATTCTTTAGTCATCGTTGCGTGTTTTCGCCCAATTAAGGGCCAGACGCATAAAGCAGACAGGCTCCAATTAAAATCTTGACTGCAACTGATGAAAATAATTACGGCCCCCCCGGAATAAGCGGAAGGCACTCTTTAATAAATGCCTTGTTTCATAATTTCAATCGACCATTGAATACCCCAATATATCTTTGCTGCCGACCTGCAATTTGAATTCGTTATCTTCAACACGATAAATCTCACGAAGTCTCCTCCTACATGGGGGACTTGGAGGTACCTTACGAAAACCATCTCGTGGTTTGTACGACTCCTTTTACCTTTATATTTTGAATCTGGCTGCCATAAATTTCGGTTCGTAGAGAAAAAGAATGGAGTCCAGCTGTTTTATGTTTCTTGTGAATATTAACATTAATAAGGACCTTTGATGCTCCTGACTATTAAGATTTAAGACATACAAAGTACAGAGGAGAGATAAACTTTTATTGTCGAGGGGACTTTGCCACGCTTGAGATGGGTCAGCGATTACACAATAGAAATGAACGATGGCTCCCAAATATTCATAATTGCCCGTGACTGCATTCCAGAGCAGAAAACCAAATTGTGCTGGTTTTTATCCAGACAAAAACCCATTTCGCTGTTTGCCAAACAAATTTTCTTCCTTCGAAATGTGAACAATTTTAAGCGTTCGCCACACATCGTGAGCTGCGGGGGTGCTGCGGTGCTGTGATCAATCATCCTATTATTTATAGCCCCAGCGGAAATGAATGTTGCTCGATTTGATTTCTTTGTTCGTAAGTGATTCAGTTCGAAAAACAAAATATGCACCATTCCTGGGATGTGCAGAAATCTGGAAAAGCTTTTAACATTAGGGAATAGCACCGCCATAAATATTGCGTCGGGTCGCAGGGAAAGTCCTTCCTCATGGGGGTTGGAAAATATTCAACACAAAGGGAAATGTTCCGACCAAGCGGGGGAATCACTGTTCTATGAAACCGAAACGAGATAATTGTTTTTCGTGACAATGTTGACAAGGAGACACAAAGATGACTCAGTAACTCAGTTTCGAATTTCTCTGTATTTACTTTTCACCACTTATTCAATTGCCACCACAGTAATTCCATTACTTTGAATTCGTTATTTAACTGATAATAATCATTAATTTCAACAAGCAACTAGATTTTAACTATACCTAGTTAAATTTAAATTATCCTAAAAGATTAATATTAAGAATGAACTTGTTTCACATTATTTACTATCAAATAAACGAAGATTTAAATTTGGAGCAGTGAAAATTAATTATTTTTAAAACAAAAAGCAGTTAATTGTAATGAAGCGTATCGAAGCGGTGAAAAGGTGATATTATTTTACAGTCTTATATTTGTGTGAAAATTACAGGTAATAGGGTGAAAATGATAATGCAAACTGTAGTAGTAATATTGAATAAAATATTGTCGAAATATTACAAAATTTATAAGTTAGCTCTAAATGGTTTTGTGGAACAAAAGGTAGCGTATCCGATGTTATAAACGAATCGTACACTATCCGACATACTAAAATCTATACGCTCTATATATGCATAAGCTTGAATAACAGCTGTTAAATTCGTGCTTAGAAATACTGGTTTAGTTATAGTCGCAATAGTAAATATGTGAAACAAATTGGTGTTTCAGGTGCATATAAATTGATTAGTGACAATAGTTCAGGAGATTTCTAAATGGCAGAATATCCTTCACAAAGTCAGTACAACTTCTACTGAACGTCTGAATTTTAAACTTGACATACCTAGAAGTAAACACCTAGCATGATAAGATAGCAATAGAAAAATCGAGTAAAATTCTGTCTGGTAGTAAAGGTACTACATTGCAGATGCATATTCAAGGTTAGAACGTACCAATGCAAAATAAATGTTCCTGAAGAATTAAAATCTTGAGTATTGCGTTTTTAAAATCCTTAAGTTTGAAATATGACGGAAAAATCTATATGATCACTAAGAGATATTTGTATTGAAAATATCACCTAGATCTTTAATCTGGTCTACTTTAGCGGTCAATTTGTCTAATTTGCATGGAAAAGAAATATAATTTATTAAACGATAAAAGTAATAGTCGAAATTAAAAGTAACTGTACTTTATTTATTTAAAACAATTTACTAAAAACAGGAAAATTTAAAATTTACTAAATGATAAAAGAATATTTTTTTTTCTATCACAATATGTTCGTTTCATAGAAATAATATAAATATTTCTTAATATTTTTCTATGCATTCATCTGGAAACTAAAAGATTTGGAAGCGGTCAAAGGAGGAAAGTAATGTACAACTTGTGTGTACTTTTGTTTTATTAAGTAAAAGCTTTTATTTAAAAAGTGTTTTTATATAAAATCGCTTATTTTTTACTTTATAATGTAGAACTTTAAATCTAAATCATTTTTTGCTCACTATAAATTCATACATTTCTAAAACAATAATTTCTTATAATAATTGCACGTAATTATACATAAATAATTGAAGAATATTGAAGAATACAGAAAATATGTTTAATTTTAAAATGAATAAAAGCACATTTGGTCGACATTACTCATAAAATGAAAACTGAATGTATAAAATAATTACATTCCCAAATGAAAATAAAAAAAAATCAAATCACTTACTGTAAGTAGTGCAATTAGTTACTAAAAGATTTGAAGTAATTAGTTTTCTTGTAATTGCAGCACTTATACTGCTCCAGAACTAACTGGCAATCGATATTCAATTTCTATCACAACAGAGACCGAAGGGAAAATTATATAAAGTTTCACATCACGAACGAAGATCCAAATGAATGAAACTCGCCTCGTTCCCAGTAAATTGATTGAAAAATAATCTTCGTACAACAATCAATCGTAACCAAAAGGAGGAACTGAGAAGGGCCTTTCAATAGACAACGAATCGTTGTCCTTCGTGTTTTGAGAAGCGATTGTTTGAAATATTAATATCATTCCACATCGTTGCCGGTGAAAGGGGTGCATACGTAACTAAATTTGAATATCTGATGTCCTTCCTCAAAGTGAATGATGCATGAAATGTCTGCCAGCTGACGGTGTGCAAGGAACACGACATGCGGGGCGTATATTACGAATGTATCTTAAACGTTAAGGATTTGGTCCAGTCTGTTCATCGGCAACACTTCATCTTCGATATTAAGGAGAATATTTTTAACTATATGATGGCAATAAATTTTGCTCGTCGTCTGAAGTGTGACCCTACTTACAGAACAAATCCCCAGTCATCAAATAAATTAATCTATAGAGAAAGCACCTCAGAGACCGGCAACTCGTCAAGGCGGCGAGTTTAATTAAGAATTAAGAGACGAACTCCCGCAGCAGCACCCCGGTGGCTTCTGTTTTGACCTAAGACAAAAACTTTTCTGGCTGCAACATTTAACTTTGGAGCCAGGCGGTAGTGTGTTTTGTTTTAGAAGAGACGTCTTAGAAAATCCGAAGTGAACTAATGACATGGCCCCGGAAGGACAAAAATAGACCTTTTGATGTCATGGCACATAACGACCCAAAATAACGAGGCATTCCCGAGTGAAAAATTACTTTCACAGCCCATAAAACTTAAATTACTTGAGATGGGGCTCCCGCCGAAGTGTCACATTGCTTTCGTCTTGAAGGATTCCGCGCTCTCGCCTACAAGTCAAATGATTCTTGCCCGTAAAAGAAATAAAATTCCCCAAGATTAGCTGTGAGTCGCTTCATTTCCGGACGAAGGAAATTTTATTCATCGCCTTGCGCCTTGCGCCTTGCAGAGCAGTGCGGCTGGCATTCCTGGGGAATCCTTAATGAAGTGCGAATTACTCCTTAAGAAGTTTCCAAAACTCATCTTGGGACCGTGAAGTGCGGATTTGTTTGTTGCGCAAGCATCCGGCCGTACTCATGATATGCAGACGTCTGTAAGTAACGCATTAGTGATCTGCTGCTACGAATTATAGCCCAAAACTTTGCATCTTATTTGTTTGTTATTTAACATTTGTGTTTAAACATTTTATTTTTAAAAACAAAAAGCACAAACTTACATTCACTCTATCCGCTGTACTTTATACTCATATATATGGTACATATATAACTTGCGAATATATAATAAACTTCTTATTTTCTGCACCGTATTCGAAATATGAAAGCCCTTTGTCCTCCATAAATCACGTCACGAAATTTCCAACTAAAGGCTTTTAGTAAAGACGAAAATAATTTTAAAAATTAGGCTTAATGCTCATTACAAAAAGCAAAAGATATTGATTCCAAAAGCACACAAAACGACTTAGTGGTAAGTCCCAAAAAATTAATCTAGTGTTAGTTATTATATTGCGACTTAGCTTTCCAAAAAACTAAACTTATCGTTCTTCTAGAGTTATATTTTCTAAAAACTCTTCTAATCGTGAGTCGTTTCTAACTAGTTATCCACAAAGTAATAACCTTAGTAATTTATTGTTCGTATCTGAAGCAAATATACCGGATACCTTAATAATCTGCTCAAAACGTCGCAAGCAATAGATCACATAGAAGTGAATAATAATAAACCAAATAATATTTTATTTATTTTTTAATATGATATATTCCATTTTAGAAGGGTGTTATTAAATTCACAACAGGCTCTTTTTTCGGTGAAAGTGCGTTCTTAATCTTGACTTAATCATTAATTCAAAATTTTACCAGATCAGTTTCTATTCTTCTATAATTATTGAGGCATCTTTTAAACGCTTATGCCTGTTTGGATTACAATTATATCGAAGATTATTTTCTTGCTCATACTACGAATTGTTAAAATCATTTATAACAATATAATGGACAAGAAATTACGAATACATATTTAAACTTTAAATTAATAGTGTCTTTCGACACAAAAATATTTTTTAAACTATTTTATAATTAAGTACTACTCCAAGATTATTAAAAATATATAAAAGATTGTTTAATCGTCAAATAAAAATTATTGTTATCGTCTCTATAGAGACGATTTACCTTCTTTTCTTTGCAACTATAAAAACAGACAACTTTTATTTATTCTATAGATTCTTAGTGTCTTTTGGAAATCTTTAAGTTTCTTTTGAATTATTTTAATTCTTATGTTGGAAAACTATATGGCAAGAATTGGAGATGCACAATTTACGCAGTTTTCCGCGTAGCCCATTTATAAAACTGTATTTCAAGATATGTGTAATCAATCCAACAAAACTATCTAATTAGTATAAAAAGTTGTAATCGTAATATTTTAATAATGAAGTGTTTTATTCATTTCATTTTAAGCCCGTAACCTTATTTGCATCTCGATTCGATTGAATTCATCCACAACTGGGAGGTCTGATTGATGAAGGCAAAACACGATCTTACATTATAAGAAATCTGAAATAATTGTCGATTTCGTTTTAAAAAGTTCTGCCTGAGAATGTCTGGTGCTGTCGTGACTTGTTAGCGGTCTGGTTGCCTGGCGGATATTTTATCAGATTAATCAGAAGAACAAGTAACAGTTAAATGTATTGGTTTGATTGCATAAAAAGACCGCGACCTAGAAAATGCAAGCAATCAAATTGAATGCTGCAGCGCACAGCAAATTTATATATGAAGAAAACCTTTCACCGAAGGATTTTGTCTGTAATTTCGAGGAACCAGCAAAACGATGACGGAGATGGGTGTTAGATTTTAACCTGGAAACTGCACGTAGATTCATCCGGACAAGCCCACGCTCGGCAGTCGCAACGCTATCGACTCTGCATCTAACCTTGTCAAAAATGTTAGCATTGATTGATCACCGCGGGGTATGAGTCAGGATGCGCATGAAAAATGATTCCTGGACAAGGAACAAGTCAATTATCTGGCTGAGATCTTGGCTGGCTCCATGGGCTCTTAGCTTGGGCTCTTTAAAACGTCTCATTTTGCCGCGGACGGGCATAGACCAACCTCTCATACGAATGTCACCCTCCTCAGATAAAACAGCCATTAAAACTTGTCTGGGAATTAAGGCAAAGATAAACGAAGGCAAAAAAAGATCGTTAAATGAAATATGGATTGGGTAATTTGGCCTTTGACATTCCCTGCCTCGACATCGAAATGCGGGGCCAGATGGGGCCGTCCGTCGAGTGCAATTAGTGCGCTATGACAGGGCGTCCCGGTTTATGATCGCCGCTGCATACCATCCGAGATTTATTTGATCTATTCCTGGCATTTTTAATGATCCGATAGCAACTTTGTCGGAGTACTACAGGCCAATTAAAGTTTTAACAAAATAAATTTAATTTTTCCCAAGATAATTCCAAATAACACTGCATTCATTGCTAGTTTTTCGACTGATGATATATTCGTATGTAAGATTGTCACAAAACCTCTCATATTTTAACTAATGGCAAGTAGTCATTAAACGATCGTTCACTTTTTACAAATTATTAACAATTATCTGCTATAATTTCGTTCAGTAAGCGGCATAAAATAATCTTTCATTATCGCATAGAAAGATTGTTTCAAAATTAAATATAAAAGTAATAATGTATAATTGGGTCTTAAAGGTACATATTTAGTTACGTCTTGTTTTATGGTATAAATCGATGATAATTTAAACTTATTAAATTCAGTTATTCCATCATTAAAAAAAAAGCATTTATATATGATAGTAACTCCCCTAAGATATCCAAATGTGTCATTTAGTTAGAATAGGAAACACACTGTGTTCAAAATTGTTTAACATTTTATTCGAATATTTATTTACATCCAAGACTAACAGAAAAATATTATTGGCTTTTATATGTGGATTGCAATTTCTTCAAAATTTGTTTGCGAATTTAATAAATTGGACCGCTTATTTTGAAAATAGTCCAAAATATCATTAGATAGATTTTACTTTAAAAAAAATATAGAAAACTCTTCTTTATGACGTTTTAGACTTGCACGAATTTCAAAATAAGCGGTCCAATTAATGAAGAAAATTGTTTTGTAAATACATACATAACATCTTTCATAAATATTTCATTTAAGAAGGTTTAGGCACCTATTCTTTATACAAAATTTATGAATGTTCAATTATTTTTATTAATTTTTATTAAAGAATATACATATATGTATGTATGCAATTAACGCTTCCGATATTTCGTCCTAGAATACTTGTGCCCCTCCATAATGTACATGATATCTTAATATATAATTATTTAAATAAAAACAAAGGCATTTTTATTATCTTTAAAAATGTGTTTGTAGCCGAACAATAATTATTTAAATTTATGAAAACATAGAGGAATGGCAGCCTTTTTAAAAGAACTTTATTCGTTATGAGAATCGAATACCACTCTGAAACGCATGCAAACAAATTTTTTGAATTTTTCAAAGAATTTATTCAAGAAAGACTTTAAGTTGATAACCGCTAAAAAAAATTTTGGTAAATACCCCTTTAAATTGTAGGTCTACAATCGGATTATCATGGAATGTTGAAAAACGAAACACATTTATATTTTTGATACCATAACTTTAGAATTTCTAATTTTGTCGTGACTTTCCAATTTAATAACATATCGTATTTTAATCCGATAATATTGCATTTAAGATAAGATAAATTTGTATTATATAATCCTAATTATATTCACATTTAAAATCAGCAGTATTTACACTGTTTGATTTTTTTAAATATTCTATTCGATTTCTCATGTATCATTATTTCCTTGGTATAGTAATTTATGAAATTTGATTCTAACATTTTTAATTTAAACTCTACAAATGCCTACGTTTGTGCATATTAACGCGCACTTTATCGTATGTTTCTTTATATGAAATTATTTAAATCTATTCTAGTCTATTTTAACACCTTATGGACCGCTGATAAATATTTTGAGATATACGTGAAGAATCGTACATTTTTGTGCAAAATTTCACGTCTTCCCAAAATTTACAAAAATCCTTATAACTTCTTTATTTATGAACCAATTTTGATAAAACTTTCAGGAATTGTAGAATAGGATGCATTCTTGGTGTAATTGAAAAAGAGTACATCGGAATGACTGACTATCACAGATCTCAATATCACTAGTGTCTTCAGATAAATCGTCGTTATAAATTTTGAATTTCGTATTTCATATTAGACATATTGAAAAAATAAATTGTTGCCCGAATTCACTAAGTAACCAACCCATCCAGAAAATGCAACTGTAACATAAAACAGTTCCATGTATTTTAAAGATATTCCATGCGAATGAGGAAAAACATGTAAGAATTGCAATCGACCGCGAGCATTAAAAAAACCTTTTTTAATAACATCCGTATATTAAAAAAAAAAACATAAAGTTTGAATTTACCCAAAACGTGATTTTGAATTCGACTGTTTTACATGTGCGTGTTAGCTCAGGATCAGGCACCGGTCCTTAAAGTGTTAAATTCCGTATAATAATTGTAGTATCATACATTTTTTTTATAATTATAAGAACTATCCAGGAATACCCTAGTCAAATTTAATGAAGCACCATTTGTAAGATGTGGCACGTAAAAAATTGCATGTTTCGTGCCCAAACACAATTCGTAGCGAAAGAGTTAAGCAAAGAAGACACAATTGGAATTTATAGAAGTCGAATTCGATTTTCCGTCTTCGAAACGCTGATTCTGATAGTGCCTTCGTTTAATGATCTTGCCTCCCAGAAGGCGCATAGCATCCACTTCGAATGAAGAAACCAGAGCGCCAGGCGAGTGAAAAAGGGAAATTCCTTTTGTTCTAGCGTGCCCATACGGAACACATTCATCCGACATGCCGGGATGCCAGAATCGTGTCAAATCTAATTAAAATGTTTTCTGTCTTGACTGGCGCGGTTCGTGTTTCTCGCAACTAATTTCCCGTTCACGAGCGTCTTGCTCGTTTGTCTCTGCGCGCAGCTCTGACTCGCTTTATCATTTCATGTGGTAGCGTGACGCGCATGATCTGGCATCTTCTGCGGACCCACCGTCACATGTTGCAATGCGCTAATGACCTGTGACGAGAGATAAAATGAAACGGAGCCCCATGGAGCCGTGAGTTTCTTCGACTGCCTGAGCAGTAGATATTTTGGGAAAAATATTAATTAAATGCGAGACTTAACAACAGATTTTGACTAATGACGTGATTTCGTTTCTCTGCGATAATTTTTCATTTCCCAGCACCACACCACCGGGTCCGGAGGCTGGAGAAGTGATACAACTTTTTCACTATCCACGGAAAATTTATCGCATTCACATGGTGCGCTTCTAAGATCAAACGAAAGCCGGCTGTTGCTCTACCGCGAGGGACGCAGGTCAAGTGGCTCAAAACCACGAAATGAGTATATTGCTGCTGCATCCTCTCAATTATTCACCTTTTTTTTCAAATTTTATTTATTGCATTCGAACTGCATAACTAAATCGTAATTTGTATCTTTTATGGCAATCTTATTGATCGTCAAAGTTCTTTGTAAAACGTTGAACATAAAACGGGATTTCCCGATAATTTACCACTCCAGACTTTAAGCTTGAGCGGATTAACTTGGGCTTCGTCACATCATTTAAGAAACAATGAACATTCGGTTCGAAGCTCATAAATTTTTATCTTTCAATACTTTCAAGAGACATCGGCTCAAAGTGACTTGCTGTGTTTTAATAGGAAATTTAAATGTTTACAAAAAACTGTGACAAGCAAGACGACTGACGATGACGGGGTTTGGTGTGAGCGGCCGCATCTGTCTGATCACGTCCAGATTTTTAGATAAACCGCAGGCGGTCTCAAGCGCCTACCTTGTTAAGGAGCAGCCCTCCGCGAGCGCCCCAGCGGGCGTATTTCCGCAGCTTTGTTGGTTGCTCGTCTCTTTGCGTTGTCATATCCAAAGAGTTGCATGATAAATTACGGCGTGACACTTAACATTCCGGACATATATAAGGCGACTGATTTATGCCCGGCCGGAATGCATTTCACCACGCCGCGCCGCCGATTCGCCTTTTTTCCAATTAAACAGTGTCATTAGAATTCTTCCGAAAATGTATACGCGTGAGGGGTCAAGGTGGAATTAATCACCGATTTAGTAGGACGGTCATGATTTTCTCTAGTAGCAAGGTAATGGTTGTCAACTCATTTTCGGAATAATTAAGAAAATTTACTGCATTGTAGGCATTTGCCTAACAATAGCGTTAATTTTTATAGCTCAATTAAAATTGAACACATTCTTCTAGCCTCATTCTATCGTTGTTCTGTTTAAAATAAAAATATTTTTAAGCAGCACATATGGCAGACATTAAGTCAGATTCTTATTCTCTAGATAGGCACTAATTATCATTATAATCTATGTCTATATAAAGATTAAAATCAAGTGAAAATAAACATCATGCTTACTGTTGTACGAGTATAAAGTAAATCTTCCTCAAAAACTAAATTAATTGCGGTATCAAAAGGCAGACAGAGTCTACCATACATCTAATGCCTTGATAACATTTGAATGTTGAATTTTTAGTTTTATTTTAAACCGTCGTGTTGCAGGCGTCTCTAAGATCCTATTTCTTATGCAAAATGCTACCGGCCTGATTCGGGTATATATCGGACGCTTCTTAAATTCTAGGCGTGCTACGACTACTCGGGTACAACTGCAAAATGACAATGACATGGATTATCTAAAAGAATTCCGATTTCTAACTGCACACAATTAATATAAATAAGGTTTTAATAAGTTTATATGATCGTTTCGCCAATTTTAAAGAAATTTTGTAGAAATATTCATTATCAAAAGTTCTTACCATCATCAGATATTTGTTTTTCATTTAATTCGTCAAATAAAAAGATCGAAACATTGTTATAAATTTATAGTTATATATACGAATATGTACAGAAAAAATGTAATATTATGAAATTTTATAGCTTAATATTTCTGAAAATAAAATAAACGACAAACATTTTCTGCAAACTCATCACATTGACTTACAACGGTTTGTTTAATTCGTAAAGAGATCTAATACTCAATCGGTTTGTTAAATATACAAAAACTGTACTTAAAACGTTCTTTGAAATGACATATTATATAACTATATATAAGCAAAAAACTTGTTTTCATATATTCTTTCGAATGTACTGCATATATATATCCCCCTTCAAACACAAAATAGCAACAATTTCTAGCGAGAGCGAGTGGAGAAAGTTTTGATAGCCTTAACAAATATAGACTTTTAGATAGAATAGATGAATCGTTGAATTATCGCATTTGGCTTTAAACACCTTAGAATCTTACACTAAAAACAGATCTCTTTTTATTAATTACTTGATTATAATAACAGTCTATAGCTATACAAATTATGTCAGTAATGTAGATAAGAAAAAAAATATTGATTAAGAGGAAAGAGAAAAAAAGTTAAGAACTGGAGCTTTAATTTTCAAAATTAAAAAACTGGGAAAAAAATAAAATCAATAATAAACCAAAGATAAAATAGAGAATCAGGGGAAAACGAAAAAGAAGAACTTTTAAATTGTTTACTTACTTCTGATGCACCCTATATTATTAAGTAAACTAAGAGAGAGTTCGATCGACCGAGTTCAATCGTCGAAATCACTAAATTTTAAATTTAAAAGAACTTTTGAAGGTGATTTCCAAAAGTGGTGTTTGTTTATACATATTAGATCCATAATTTTGTTGATGTTTGGAAAACACATCTCTTGTTAGGCAAATTTCGAAAAAAAGTTATTTCATAAAATGTATAAAGGGTGGATGAATCCAGATTGATTATCACATGAGAAAGCCGTTACACTCAATTATACGTTTTAATGTGACAATTTTGTGATTATAATCATCAATTAACTCTTTTAAAAACAGTCCCACCTTTTGCTTAGCCTTTTATCCATGGTGGGATGTATTTGAACCCACCTCGAGGAGTTTAAATTACTCATTGTCATACAGTTTAATATTTGTTTTTAAAGTTATTTTACTATAATTGAAAAAAGAATCTGTGGATCTTTGATATCTGATTTTCTTTAAAATCATACGCCTTAAACAGTTAATACTATTTTTTAACACTTATCTGTAAGGAAATATGATCATCTCATTCTTTTTACAGCTTAGGTAAGTATTTACGAGTATATAAATGATTGCCGCATTTACACATTTACACTATGACGATTTTTAAAAATTATGACAATTTTTTATAGTTTTATATTTTTTACGAAATTGAGAACTACTCAAGCATTTTTATTAACAAGTTTGTAATCTACACAAAAATTGAATAATCTGCCACTTGTTCGGCAAAAAATTCATTATAGACCAAATTCGTAAAATTAATGAACAACTGTAATAATATTAAAGAAAAATATTGCAGGGAGCTAAATTTAATTGTAAAACAAACCTATTTTCGAATCCATTACAATATTTGGCATAACATGAAAATATATCCCCTTAAGTCAGTTATAATAATCACTGATTTAATTAATCTTTTTCCCTAGTTTCTAACAGACATATCTCTTGTCTTTGTTTTAAAAGCAGTACTATTTGGTTTAACGATATTAATTTTCTCCGCATATCATCAACTCAAAATTTTGTAGAATTTATGAGCATTTTCTTAAAGTTTTTGAAATTGCAGATTTCAATTAACTTAATACATTATTTACTAATTTATATTATTTATTTCTTTTCTTGCATTAGCTTTTATTAAATGCATTAGTTTTTGTAATAAAGTTACAGTTGTTGATTTATTGAAACATATTATCCCACCTAAATTGCATTTGAACTAAAGGAAATTTACTCAATTTGATGAATTTTCAAGGTTTATCGAATCAAGTGCAAAGTTTTATTAAATTAATGCATCTCATTTTTTTCAGTGCAGACGAGGGTAAACCAAAAATAAAAATTTTTACTTTTAAATGGTTAAATTTAATTTATTTTTATTATTTTATTATGATATTTTATTTAATATCTTTTGCATATTTTTTTAAAAATTCGAGGAACGGCCAGAACATTTGTTTTGACAGACTTTTAGTTTCTAATCAAAGATTGGGATGTGCAAATATACCGAAATTTTCAACTCTTTAGTAAATAAATTGTATATATGAAAAAGGCAGAGAATTACACTTCATCTTAGAGCCCTTTTAACCATTAATACCCAGGCACCCTAAAACTAAAATGTTTTCGCTAACAATCGCTTCGCACCAAGTAAAGCTTCCTGGTGCCTCGTCAGTCTTCAGCGGTACAATTGCAGTTGATTAACCAGGCGGTGTATCAAATCCGAATTCAACCCTTCTTCTTATACGAGGACGGGCGAAAGTCAGCAGTGCAATTGCAAACCAGGAACCAGTTTCCCGGGCAAGTTGCCCTACGTTAATTTGTCGCTCCGGTTTGCGAAATGCAAATTCACCCCTTGCTCAGTGTACAGTAGGAGCGCGGCGTTATCGCGATCAGCTGTCGCGCCACACGCCAGGGGAGCCCCTTTCTGAGCGAGAGACACGGCCGACTTATTGATACCGCACCCGAGGAAGCGAAGCCACCGAAGAAGGCTCAACTCAAGGTGCCATGTGGCGCTCCCCCAACCGCCGGGCTTCGTGTCCGGCGAAGCCCTTCCCTTGCGCAAAGTGGTCATGGTCGAGCTGTCGTTCCCGCGAAGGCTCACCACTTCCAGGGCCACCTTCCAAGCGAAGAGACGCGTGGTGGGTTTGCACGTCTCATTTCCACCAGTTCCCTGTTTACGTTTCCCCTCCGATCAGCTTTTCCGCGGCTTTTCCCAGTTTTCCCATGTGCGGCCGGAGCTAGCTGAGAATGGGAATGTGTCGCCGTGGTGTAGTGAAGTGGGGAAGTGGTGAGCTCCCTGCCCTTCCCGAAGCGGCAGCGTCTTAGCGGCGGTGTTGTGCGGCCTGTCGGGATTTTCACTGGTTTTGTTCCAGTCAGTTGCGTTGCGTCTGTCGTACAGCACGGAGCGGAGTGCGGTCATTGTCTTTGACGCGAGTATCTCAAGTATCTTCGCTGTGTCATGAGATTGAGATTTTTCTGACTAGCGAAAAGATTAGCGCGCGGCGTGGTTGTGCCACTTTGCAGTTCGGTTATATTTTTGTTTCTGTTTTTGGCTGTTTGCCGCATGATTAATTGGGTGATTTAGCGTGCAAATAACACGAAGAATTTAAGAAGTGGGTTGATATGAGGTGTCGGTTCGCAGTCACAGTTTCGGATTACC
The DNA here is from genome assembly GCA_963969385.1 of Philonicus albiceps. Taxonomy (NCBI): domain Eukaryota; kingdom Metazoa; phylum Arthropoda; class Insecta; order Diptera; family Asilidae; genus Philonicus; species Philonicus albiceps. The sequence continues at coordinate 34,423,035 of OZ017773.1, forward strand.
ACTGACAAGGATTACTACCGAAAAAGCGGATTATACCCCTAACCAACTGATTAAGGAGCAGCACTCGCAGATGTAAGTCAAAACCACGCGAGGAATCACGCGAACCAGGGTAAGGGCTGGAAGTGGAAGTGACGTTAAATCGCTTCCTGCCGAGGGCTAAGCCTGGAAAAACGGCCGCGGAGGGCCACTTGGCATGTTAATTGCAAAACAATTGAGTCCGCGCATTACTCTGATTAATCTTAATTGGGTCTAACAACGAGGGCAATTAGTCCGTGGTTTTCGGACATCTCCCCGAAACACTAATTGATAAATTCAAGATAAGGCCCATGTCGGCTCATAATTGAGTGTGGGAAGCCGTAAATAGCGCACGAGAAGAAGTCTCGGGTTCCTTGTTCACTCGTTAAGCAAATGAGGACGTGCATATTCATGGGGCCCGCTACGACCGGCCATAAGGAGTCTCGGCGGCCCAGCACGCGAGGGAGGGTTTTTGGCTCGATGCCCTCCACGGACAGCCGCAGCGGACGCTTTGCTGCCAAAAGGTGTCCAATACCCGCGAGATCGGGTTTATTTGTAAACACGTCCCCGGCGCTTGGTCAAGAGCCCCGCGGCCTCGTGGGTTTGTTTAAATTTAAAATCAAACACTTGCCGCCCCGGTGCCTTTTTTTCCCGACGAAGCGGCGCGTCGGGGCGTCTTGTTTCTGGCCGCTTTCTCAGGTTGCTGTTGCAAAACGTTCGGCGAATTTTTAGCATGGAAATCGTCGGCTTATGTTCGTGATCTGTTCCGGTCTGATCAATTGAGAAGCTCTTTGCGGGTTGTCAAGCACTGGGGGAAAATAAATCCAACAGATTGCTTCTTCCGAAGACGGCACAGTTCTACCTGTGTTATGAGTGGAATTCAAGCGAAGATCAAATATTGCAATTACCTGGAATCGTTCCACCAAGGTAATAGGTGGAAATAACACTTAATTTTCTGATAGACAAAATAGCAACAAGTTGGAATAAACCCTTTGCTTTTAGCTCTAATAGAAGCTGTTTTTTATTTTCCTGTTTTCACATTAAATAGCAAGTATTTCATTCAATTGAATTTTAAACACTGTCAAATATACCAAATTTTAAAATTTGAGCGGAGTGTATCAAATTCCCATGACTTTTACTCATTCAAATTTCAAACCTTGAAAGCATAAATTTTTAGATTAAGTATTTAAGCAAAGTGGTGTATACAATCACACAACTTTATTTTATATTATAGCACAAATTTTAATTCAGTGCAAAATGTACTGCGTACCCTGGGGATCCAAAACTGAAGTGAAAAAAACACTGGATGAATATTCTAATTCTAATTTAATATGATTGCAATTAAAACTGAAATAATTGTTTTCTCTTCTTAAAACGAAAAGGAAACGCTTTATTTGCCTAAATTATTTTGAGATATAGAGGAAATTGAACTCATGAATCAAAGTGAAATTCAAATTTTCGGCGTCACTTCATTAAGATAAATTAAAAAGGATTTCGGTGGCGAAGAGCGTGTTAGACTTCGAACCAAAAAATCCTACGTTCGATTCTCAAGCTTAGCTGAATATTTCTAAAAGCGTTTTTTATAATTGAACGAGTGAGATTTTCTTTCTCAATCAGAATTACATTTAAATACGGTTTCTTAATAATTCTCTGTGTGCAATGAAAATTGAAAGTGATAAAAATTTGTAATGGCTTTTCCCGATAGTTTCTCGCACCATGCATAAGTATGAGATTTCGAAATATTTGCTGAAAATTAAAAATACGATTGTACTATAATTAAATTAAATACTTTTATTTAAAAAAAACTAGATTTACAGAGTACTTTATTACGATTTTATATAAAGAGTTTTTTCATAAATTCTTAGACACTCTGAAAAATTACAAATTGATAAATTTTTTTTGATAAAAAAACCTATTTGGATAAAGTCACAACAATTACGACAAAACGTTTTTCTATTCAAACTGTTTCGAAACAAAATTCTTAAAATAGCCATTCTAAAAATATATTGAAGTATTTTGATGTTTTTATTTTCAAATACAACCAAAAATTAAAGGTAAAGGTGAAACAGTTTTCACATTAAAGTTAAAATTAAATCCGAAGCATTTGTAAATCAGGTGGTAATGTTTAAATACTTAATTATTTTTTTTTCCCGCCAATCTGACCCATCGTTGAAAATATTTGCTTATAATAAATTTCCCCAGAGCAAAGAGGAAGAAAACACTTAATAAACGAAAATCATCTCAGTCAACACCTTGCCTTCGTAGGCCTAATTATATCAAGCAATATTTCTATAACAGGTGAACTTCAAAGAAACTAAAATCTTACGTTCGATAATATTTACAAATACGAATAAGCCTCTATTTAGAGTATTAATTATTTTTGGAGGGAAATTACCGCAGTAAATTAAAGGTTATTTAGTGTTTTCAATTACCAGATATTTGTGTAAATTTTTATTTGGCTTCTTCCTGCATAGAGCACGTTCTTGAATTTTTAGTTAGTAATAGTAATTAGTTATTATTACATAAAAACTAATGATAGAAGAAACCTATTTTTTTATAATAAATCCATTATTAATCAACGAATTTCCGGTTGAAAGTGTTCTGATTCTTTATATCATTGAGACACCCTTGAAAAGTTGAACTCGTCATCTTAAGACGTGTTGAGCTACACTTGGGAAACATGCGCCGCTCACATCATTATCTGAGCTAAATATTCAGAATAATCAAGAAAAGTTTGGGTGGCTTCGGGGGAAAATTATAATTGATGAACTTCTTATCTTCGCTGTTATTAACCTTTTTGCGATGAATTCCTCTTATCTAAATTTCAGTTTTGTTTTGCAACTTAAGTCAATCAAAATCTCTGTCATCGTGTCATAAGGCGGCCACCAAAGTTGAAATAATTTTATAAATCACTTTTATCTTTCTGCTTGCTATTACTGTTTCTCAATCAACAGCTAATATTTGCTGAAAGCTATACCAGAATTATAGAGGAGACTGTCATGAAAACAAGCATATGTAAATCAAAATTTTAACCTCCGTACCCAAAATAAATTATTATTGTATAAATCAATATTTCAAGCAATTATGCTTTACACTTGCCCAGTTTGGTACAACACACAAATATAAATAAACTCCAGGTGATGCAAAATAAAATTTTAAAGTTAATTTGCAACCTTCCTACAGTATAGTATAAGAGTATACCCTTTACCAGAGAGCCAATGTAGAACTCATTTACTCAAAAACAATCAAACTAGCTAACTAGCTAATAAGAAATATAGGACTAAATTAAGACTCAGCCAGCAAGGTTGAATAGATAAGGTAGAATAGGTAGTAGAATAGTTTAGGCTAACACAGAATAAGATAGGTAGGTTAGGTAACAAATAAAATATGCCTATAGAGGGATTTACTGTCCCTGTTTCCTCGACTACAAATATTAATTAATATACCTACACATAAATCAATTCAATTTAGATTATGAACAGTATAAAGTTTATAGTTCAGTGCTAGAATTAGGTAATTCATTCATCTACATAATATGTCTAGAGTGATATAGCCAAATTTTTTAAGTTTGCATTGATAAATTTTATTAATTTGGGAAACAAAATTCTAAAATCTAATGAATGAAATATACTAACTAATATCTACTTATTACTACTTATAATCTATTCTACTCTACTATTGCTTGATGCCTGACTTATAATACACATATATAAAATCATAAAGTAAGCATGATATCACAGGTGTAGGGAAAACTATTAAACTCCAAACAAAGCATATAAGTAATGTAGTAAAAAAAAACTGTTTTTGTAAACTGTTGGGATCGAAATAAATAAATAAATAATAATAACAATAATACTAGTGTAAAAATATATTTTAGAGCAAACATTTGATATTGGAAGATAGCTATGTTTTTTAATAAGATCTCTGTCCATATCGTAGATGAAAACAAAATTTGTATTGACTTTACTAAATTATTTTATTACATTCTATAGGTATGGGAATAGAAATTTAAAAATAAATAGTACCACGAGAAAGACTTAAATTAATTTTCATTGAAATCTACTCAAAAGTGTTACAATTGAGAAATATCCTTGATTTTGATTTTCATTAATATTTCTAAAATTTCCATTTATAATTTAAAGATTTCGAAGGTTCGTTTGGCAAATTACAATAGTACAAATAGGAAATTATATATCTTTTTTAATTAAGTTGTTTCTATGACATTTAATTACCATTCCAATTAATAACACTAGAAGAATTTTAAAAAAAGTGATATAATTGTTAAATCCTTTTGAAGTATTTTTTTTTTCAAACCATGATTAGTAAAGCTTATGAATTAACTACTCATACTTTTAAAATCCCTTCAGGATATCCTAATAATGCTTAATATTCATATTAATAAATTAATTTTTGATAAAACTTAAACTTCTTCTACCCCTCCTACCCCCCTAACTTCTCCTACCCTTTGCGCTCGTTAATATTTACCAAAATTATGTTTGCAATAGCATTACTGATTTTAGGAAGCAATTTTCTTTTGTTTATAAAATAAAAATGTTTTTTTGAAATATCTCTTCTCATTGTGGCAATTAAGAAAATTCGTTGAAATTCTATAAAATATTCTAATTCATTTCTACAACTTTATTTTATATCTTTTACTTTTAGCTTATGTCTATTTTCTTTTCAAAAACAAGTAATTTACCTTTTCTGCAAATAAAGTTTTAATGGTATTGCCAATTTATAGAAAAAAAAAAGTACGAATAAACTATTGAAATACCTCCACTTTCTTCGTTTCATTTAGAAACCTTTCTGACTAGTGTCGTAAATGTTTTATGGTTGTTGGAACCACCGAATAAATCAGGGTATCAAACCAAATGCACGACGGTGTAATTAATCATTATCTCCAACTGTGCTGAAATCATTAAAGCAATAAAAACACCTGTAGCAGAAAATACAAGACAGAGCAAGTTAGTTGAGCACCTCGACGAGTTATTGATACCCACGCGGCTGACCTCCATTGAGCACCTGCTCCAGCCGGTTACCAAAATTTTACTTATTTTTCTTTGAAATGCATTTCTCAATAAATCCAACTGTGACCCACAAAGCCCGCTTTTGCTGTAATACGAAAGCGATCATCAATTTTCATTTGGATATTTTTACGTAATTAGAGTGGAAATAAATTTAAGCCTACTTAGCTTAATTACTATTAATTAATTAAATTTGAAAAGATTTGTAGTCGTGTTTTTAAAATATTTATCGCATTATTATTTAGACATATGGTAATTAATTAATGACGTCAACCATTACTTTATGCATACAGCTTATTAAAATACAATAGTTGTAAGTTTTTTTTTTTTTGGCATATGCATACCAATTTAAAACTTATGTACCTACGTACGAAGCATGACGTAATTACAATAACCAATCCCAATTTAAGTTAATCTTGCATGTCACACGTCAAATTTCAGTTAAGCTTGCATGTCTGCCCTCCTTTAACTTTTCCAATTTTGACTATAGCTCTACGCCTAATTGACCAATTACTAGTTTTGGTTTCTCTCAACATGATTCAATCAGTCAATCAGTTCAATTTAAAACAACAAAACATGAAACGATCACTAATTTATGAAAATCTAAAACCCAATTATAGAAGGCCTAAAACTTTATATTGATTTTGTTTTCGAATTTGATAAAACAACAAATGAGTAAAAAGAATCCTAATATCAAACACAAAATCAGCAACCTTGAAAAACTTTTTAAAGTCGAAGTCACGAATGTTAGCCGCCATTTTGGATTCGCCATCTTTAATTTATAATTTTCGAAAACGGATTCACAATCAACATCTCCTATAAAACTCCCCTACTATATATTGGAATCTATCTATCACTCAGTAAAGTTTCAAATGCAATGCGTAGTGGTAATGAAATCTTCACCAATAATTAATTACAATGAAGTAATTGAATCAAAACTATCATTACATCATTACCATTACAAATGCGATTGTAGGAATGATAGAGTAATAAACACTTAGACTACATAAGGGGCTAAAATTTCAGATTTAGTCTTATCCTCATAAACAGAGAGTGGGCATTAAATTAATATTTAAAAAATCAATTTAGCTGTGCGAAATAATACAAACTCTCAATATTTGTAGTTTGCTATCAACTAACTACATATATAGTCAGTATATAGACGTCACAACTTCCAGGTGGACATAGCAATGTTCGATTTGAAATCATATTTTATTTGGGGTGCCGTAGTAATACAAATTATTATAATTTCGTCATGTCCGTCCGTCTGCCCATCTGTCGCAGTCTTCTAACTCCCGCAGCTTTCAAGGAACCTAGATGAAATTTAGATGTATTGATGCCTGTCAAACGCAACTGCAAGTCTAAGAAAAAAATTTGAAAAGAAATATCAGGGTCCTTCCTTATAAAAAAAAAACCGTTGTCAACCCGATTGAATTTGGTGTCATATTAAAATGTTGCCTTTGTCCGTTTCTTGTTTTATTTCATCGATTCGTTTTGAATTTACAGGCTTGGAATTGATTTCTTCGGAAGTTACTTTCAGGAGTGAATAAGATTAGAAGGTATGTATATATAATTAATTTTTAAATTAACTAAAAAGGTACTCGTGCATTAGGCAATAAATTACTTTTGACAAACAACAACAGATATAAAAACAGAAATGGGTCCGTTTTGTTTAATTAAAGGTACAGGGTATTAAATACTTTTTCTTTTGTTATGTACAGCCTTTTTCAAAGCTATACACAAAATTTGTAATTTTCCATTTTCCCGAAAACGAATCCAACCTGTCATAAACGGCTTTTAGAATATGGAATATCACTCAAGGTAACAGTCAATGACAGTAACGATCAACAAAAGCCCTATAGAAGGTTTTCAAGGTACGTTTGGTAACCTTCCTTTTGCAGAGGTCCAATTCACAAAGGCATAGAAAGGAGCAACTTTTTCCTTAGAAAAAAGTACAGGTCCAAACCAAAAAAGCATAGAAATGAGCAACCTTTTCCTTAGACAAAAAATGCTCCTACGTGTTTCGTATTCACTAATTATTTATAAATTTTAATTTTTACAATCTTCTCTTGTACTACGGACATTCAGAAAAGTAAGATTTACATTCCACTGTACATAATAGGAAATCTTTCTTTTATAATAGACCTAAATTAAAGATTTGCTTCACGATTTTTTTACTAAAAATTATTATGCTAAACCTAGCAACTCCTTTTGAAGGAAAACAACTGCACCATTTAATTCGTTATTAAATTTATTACCTGAAAATATTTTTTCATTTATTTTTTATCACTTGATAGAGTAGTAAAATGTGAGTTTACAAACTCCGCAATTGATGAAATTCGTTGTTTCTCCATAAAATTCCAACATACTTCTTCACAACAAATCACCCCTAGCACCTCATTTTAATTTTGGTTCTAATTCAGTGCCGGTGAGTTTTTGAAAGTCTTTGGAAATATACGAAAAATAATACTTGAGTTCATCATTTACCTGTAGAATGTCGCCTTAAGGTTGCATTTTCCTAGAATATTCTGTTAGTTCGTTGCCTAATGTTTAAAGCAGTTGATTAAAATAAGCCAAGGATATACCGATACAGCAATTTAGCATTTAATATCATTAAAATCGTTTGTCGTAAATCTTAATCAATAAATGATAGTGTACTTATGTATGCAAAGTGTCTTATGTACTTATTTAAAAATTTATCAATATTTCGTACTTTCCTGTCGACTTATACACAGCTCCCTATGGAAAGTGTTAAGGGCCCCGAAGTGTAACAAATGGCGCAATCTGCTGCACTTATTTAGAACACCTCGGCAGCTTCTGAAGACTTCGGAGTTGGAGGAACGTGCTCGCTGGAAACATTTGCATAAGTTAACGCGGCTCCGATTGCGACTCGCGAGATGCGTACACGGGGTAATGACGGTCCTCAAGACGTTCATTATCGCGGGGATCGGAAATGCGAGTGCCACTGCCACTGTGCACTTGCCGGAGCGCGGATGTTGTATGTCGTCTTCGTCTTCAGCACCTCGAAAGGGCCCCACCACCCCGGAGCGCCTGTGGGTGTCACACTTATGAAGAGCCGCGCTCGTTATAAATTTCTCTCGATTTCGGGCCTTTCCGAAATATTTACCGAGTCCTCAGTCTTTGAATTTACATAAGATGTTAAATGGTGATAACGAGTTTCTTTTGTGATTCTTCCGATTACGATTGTGCTCGGCCCGGACAGGTAAGCGCACTGGAGCTGGAACTGGTCCAAGATGTTCATCGAAATGTAAACGGCTCCGTTCGAGAGTAAATTTTCATGTTTAATCAGAACCGTCGCATGTCTGCTGGGGCTGCGTTGGAGCCGTGATGTTTAACAAGGAACATCCAGCTGATGGGGATTCGACCGGGCTCATTGTTGGCAGGAATAGAGGAAGGTCCCTTAAAATGCCCTTCGAGTGGGAATAGAACTTTGAATAGATGTGCCATGCCAGCTCGGATATCGAATTTCCTCGCTCGAATAAATGGTGTCATATTACGAGACGACATAGTCAAGAACTACTGCACCACGTGCGACGACAGTGGGCTTAATTGAAGGTTTCGAGGTATTCTAAAACACGAGTAATTACAGCGCAGTGTCTTTGGAGGGTTATTGCTCTTTTCTTGGGAAGGTATCTAACTGCGTACAGATGGACACTCACATCTACATATCTTTTTTTTATTTTTCTCTTCGAAAAGTCGATCGTGAGAACTACATCGCCAATGACCTGAAAACTGACGAAAAGGTATTATGAAAATGAAAGGTATCGGCGTTACATAGTTTTAAGGATACTTTTAAGTCAACATTTTCTCTAGTTTTATTCATTTTACACTAATGGTATGAATTTTTTTTGAAATCCTAATAGTTTAAATAGATTTTAATAGTGGATAAATAAATCAATTGTAATTTAGTTTACTTGCTGGAACTTTTAGCGTGATTTTTTCATCCTATTGTTTTGGTTTTATAGTTTTTTTAATTTTACTTAATATCACCTATCTGTGGTATGTGTTGTAAAAAATTAAAATTTGATATTGGTCCATCAATTCCCTATTTTTATTGAGGTAAAATTTTCATAAATACGTAAATCCGATGAAAATTGAAATATTTTGGTATTATTCGCTCTGATATTTATCAACAGGGAAGATACCCTTTTTTAGTTTTTCAAGGTAAATAATCCAAAAAACCAGTCTTCCATCCGGCGAATTTTCTTAAAGAATCTTTATTTATTAAGCAACATCAATTTTATCCACTCCAAAGTAATCCCCCTCAGATATAGTGCACTTGTGTCAACGCTCTTTCCGATCTTGGAAACACTTCTGGTTTTAATTTTTTCGTGTAGGGCCTCGGGTGGCATAGCTAACTGAGCGATTTAGTTGAGATGTATAAAGTGTGCCATTCCGCAGTTGTGGGCAAAGATCATGAATTACTAGATGGGACACTCGTGACGTAGTCCCTTATCTTTTTTCGACCTTGGTCCCCTTAGTCCACCGATCTTGCAGATTTTGCTAAAAGTGGATAGTAATAAAGGGCTCACGCGTGAGAGAAAGACAAAAATTTAGGGGGAGACGGAACGAAAATTAAAATCACGTTTCACCACCCAAAGCAGCACACACGGTCGAATACGTTTGGCTCGCCTTTAAAAATGCACAGTGAAAAAATGTAAGCAGCCCGCATCCGTATACATGCTCTGAGTGTGCTACTTGCCTGTTCCCCATTCTCAATTCAGGATTTCCCTATGCTGGAACATTGCCTGGGGACGGCACTAACACCATGCATGCAGAGGCACACAGCGAGCCCGACAGATTGGCCCGCCTTTAAAAATGCATGGTAAAAAACGATGCATTTTATTGCCTACACTGTAAGTGCTGTAAATGAGAATTCTTGGCTGCTTATTCTTATCTCTTTCGTTCTTATTGGAATTTAGATAAAGCATAGAAAGCAGTAGTTCTTTGCTACTTTCTCTAATGGAAAAATTTACTTTAAGCTTGTATAGAGAGTGTCCCATCTAGTAATTCATGATCTTTGGTTGTGGGTTCGTTTCCCATATGAAAATTCTAGTTAAAAAGTACAAAATAACACCGAAAGTTGCCATATGGGCTTAGTGGCCGAGGGCACGAAAAATAAAATAGCAATTTGAGAATTAAATTGTAAATTGTAAAGTAAATAAATAAATTTTTTGGTGTGGCATTCAACTCCTTCAGCAAATTCAGCATTTATCTCATTAATGATTGCAAAACGTCGTTTCATGGTTTTCTTCAGCCTCGGGAATAGAAAGAAGTCGCAGAAGGCCGTTTCCGGCTAATACGATTGATGAGACAAAATAGGGATTTTTTTGTTTTACCAAAATATCACGAACAACTAGTGAGGCGAGTGAGTACGGTAATAGTACGAATGCTATTTTTTCATCCTTGTGTCGAGGATATTCGACTAAACATTAGAGGGTTTAAGAAGTTCCACTAAAAGCATTTTAATGGGACCTAAAGCCAACGAATTTCAAATATTAAAAAGAGCAGCTTTATAATTAAGTTCTAGTTCGACGTCTGGCAGTCTTTTTAGCGCGAAAAAAAAAAGTTAAGATCACGCCTGTCGTTAAAATTCCATGGTGTCTTCATTAATCCCTACAAATTTATAATGGCACGATGTGCGCAAATTTTATGACCATGAAAAATTTTTTTCATTTCATCTGCATGAAGCAGACCCCTCCGACCACCCGAGCGAGCACGACGTCAAATCGACAGTCGACCTAATCGCAATTATCCAGTGAAATTACCGCAAATCGTAAAATATTTATCACGCGGTTTTTGAACTTCTCCGCTCATAATAAGAAGATTTTTCCTATGTCAAAGTCAAAATGAAAGGAAGGAAGCCGCTCTGGGGAGATATGCGGCGGATGCTAAGCGCTTTGTATGCATCTGACGTGAAGACACGCTGTGAATGATTTAAGACGCAGTTGTCAATGGGAGAACGCGACAATAGAATAAATGATGACTCCGAGGATCCGAGGACACTACCTGGAAGTCTATGGTCCTACCACCTACGGCTGCGGAGAGCCAGATATCATCTGGCTGGGTAAGAGTCCTAAACGTGTGCAAAGTAACAAAGATGACTACCGGACAAAAAAAAAAAAAAGTGAAATTCCAGCCGTGCGCACCCTCATCGAATTTGAAACGGGGCGAAATGGAGTCATCCGGCGCGGGGGGCTATTTACATAAATCTCCTTCCGCAGGAGGAGTATTTGCGAATAGGTTTAACTACAGGGCTCGTTCCGCCCCCGCGCCCGATACCTTCAGTCGTCGCGGGGCTCTGGGCGAGCGCAAACACTCGAGCAAGGAACTGGACCACATGCTGGCGTTCTATGTCAAAAACAGCCCTTCTGAAGTGGCTTCCCCGTGCGGAGGCCCATGCAGGCAGCCTGGCCTTCGTCGAGGTATTATGGGTTTTTTATGCTTCGCACACACCCGACCCAGCACAATGCATTACCTCCCGGAGTACTTTATTGAAATTATTTGTAAAGCCCTCATTGTCGCTGATTTCTTTTGTACTTATTGCCCCATAAAATACTCATTCCGGCTCTCGAGGGCTCAAGCTCGGCTGGGGCCGAAAAAAACGAGAAACCCGAGAGCGCTAGCGCTCCCGGCCGAAGTGTTTCTGTTGCAAACTCTCCGGGCCCCATTGATTTGTGTTCGTTTTTCACTTGAGATCCTTCCATTAATAATAAATTCGCCAGGTCGCTGTCTGGCCGGCTCCTTACCTCAAAGGCTCCCCCAACAGCAGCATCCCTTTTCAGCCTTTTTCAGATCCTGCGATTCATCGGAGCCCTTTTCGAGTGTGTTTTACTTTTGAGTTAAGTAGTTTTATAGTTTTTATCCTGGCGATTAAATGGGCCTGAAGAGCCCCCGGGACCGACTGAAGGGAAAGGAACTCCTTCGACTGCGGCTCGGGCTTCCGGAGATAAATAAGGAGAAAATTAAACCACATTGCCTGCGCACGAAACGCCCTCCTTGAGAATTCAAAAGTAGTCCACTTAACTTTTTGAGTGGTTTATTAGAGTTTTTCGGTTTTTCTTTTTATTTTATTATTTCTCTCTGTCCGCGAAGGCATATTGCTGCGGAGCACCAGTTGCGGGGGCGGACGGCTCATTTGTGCAGCCGTCGCGCCACAGAACGCTAAGCCTACCATGACTAATGCTAAACTAAATACACGCTTATTCAAATTAGTTCTGTTGCGATTCGAATCGGCCGTGTGTCGCCGGCCACTTCAATAATTGCCCATTAAAATTCTAACAACATATTTGGCGGTGCGCTTTGTCTGGCGGTCTTGTTGGCGCGCTATTGCTTAAAATCCAGCAATTGTAATCGCACGCATTCAAAGGCAAATGAGCTGACACCAGCGCCTCGAACAATGCAATGATTATTCATTTTTCCGGCCAGAGCTCTGGACACTTCAGCGTTCACCGATGGGCAGATAGTTTCAAAGACCGCGCAACAACGACAACCATTTTGCATATCTGCACTTGCTGTTTTCAACCTATTTGACTGTATATTGGATTAATTACCTTGAATGCCATATCCTTTCGATTATCCTAACTAATTAATCATTAGACATTTTCACTTACAACCTTATAAGTACCCAGGAAAATATTTGTATCACGTATGCCGAGAAATACTAAATTACCGCACGCTTTTCCGTGTGGTAAATGGCAATTAAAACACGGAACTTTGGGTGGTTGAACTGGGGTTGGTTCGATGCCCAGACGATTCTCTCCTGCGCTATCTCGTAATGTTGAGTATAAATAAACAAAATTAAAAAAAGAGCATCACGAAATTTTCAAATTGGCAACAAAATTGATGCAAAATCCGATTACACACCTTTCGAACTCTTATCGTAATATTTTATTATTATTATTATATCTAGTTCTTTTGTTCACTTTTAAAAGTTTACAGATTAAGGAAGATTGAAAAAGTTTCATTTCTTTGAACACTAGAAAGAAATGGAAGGAAAAAGGTGTCAGCAACAATTTTGTTGTAGATATTTAATTAATTTGGGCAATCACAAAATTATATATAAAATTTCTCCCAATAAAAAAAGATGATTCGTCACGATTTCAACTCAAACAACTAATTTTGAATTTCAACTCAAACAACTAATTTATAATTTTGCCGAAAGAACAGTTGTTGAAATCTTTATTATAAAAATATTTGTATTTCCCAATTTTATTAACTAAATTATTTTTCATTCCAAAGTAAAAGTTACACAAATTGCAAAATTTAAATAGTTACTAGAGAAGCTTAATGTTTGTCTGTTTGTAAGGTTCAAAAAACTTAATTCATTAATCAAGAATAGTTTTAAACTACTACTACTACTACTACTACTACTAAATACTTAGAAAAAATTGCTTCTTACATTGATATCCGTACATAATTCCTGTAACTATTACATAAAAGCAATCATAGGGGCTTGCAAATCATCATTAGAGATAATTTCATATTTTTTCTTAAGTAGGCCTTATTAATTAAAAAGAGTCGTTTGTAGATAAATAAAAGTCATTCGCGCTTGACAAGTTGACTTCAAAAGCCGAATATAGAGCGAGAGAACGAGTTTGGAGGTTAAAAGATTAATGAATGATAATTCATATATTTCACATCAATTTAATGTTGAAGCGGAAATGTGTTGTGTTTAGCTTTAAAAGCACGAATAAAACCGGCAAATAAATTAAGAGTCACACATTTCCATTTGGCCTTGATATATGTATTTCTTTATTATAGATTAGACCCTAAAAGTCCATCGAAACCTCGAAATCTAATATTTGAACATGGATCATCAATGTACTTATTAAGGAGATCTATATTAGATCTTAAACGTTTCAATTATTTAACAAACTACTTTGATTAGCCTATCAAGTCAGAATTGAATTAAAAGCTTATTGAGTTTTTTATTTCTACCCCACTCTATATTTATCTATCCAATTTTAAAACAAGACACAGTCGTTTAACCACAGCACATGTAAAGATAGATTGTTCTCAACCATATACATTTTTTTTAAATAGTTCAACATCCTCAACAACTCATACATAGACATATCGCGTCAACACGAAATTGAGGTAAAGTTGATCAACTATTTAATTGAAGTGGCGCATGGGCGGTTTTCAAAGAGCCAACGTACAATGACCGAAACAATTACTTTAATAGGGGTAGAGAGTCACATTTCCAAGGTCAACAATATTTATTAATCCAATGTGAGAATCTAGTGTAGTCTACTAAGAAACGTTTATTTTGGTAGGCATTTCTCTGATTTAACTTACAGACTTTAATTAACAGAATAACTTATTTGATGTAATTTATATATGCACTAAGAAACATTACTTTTACATTTATTATTACGAAGCAATTCTTTTTATTTTCAAATCAAAACATAATTAACGTTCACATTGTTGATTGCAGGTAACGCCTTCCATTCACGATTGAAGATAAAGCAATCGGTCGTCACGAATAACCATCCAAAAAGAAATAACAAAAAGTATTTATTCGCCTTCACTTCATCAAAAAATGATATCCCTATATACTCATACTATAAATGAATAGCAAATAATTGACTAACATTTTAATCCGCACTTGCCATTGTGCAGCTCCTCTTGACCAAATGTTGCATTTCTTTTCAAGTTTCGGAATCCTCGGGGTGCCAATTGTCGGTCTTTCATTTACGCACCCTGGGTAATCCCCCGGGATGTTCGACGATCCGCTTACCAGTAGATTTCACAGGAAATTTGTGGTCATCCGTGATGATAATGTCTCAAACAATTTTCGGCAATTTATTTACGAAGGGGAACTTGGATTTAGATTTCTTTGATATTTCAATTCTATCCAGCAATTTGTGGGTAATGAGCATATAGATTTTAAAAATGAAATAAATATTTAATTTAATGGTATACTCGTAGGTATTAATTGAATTCCCGAATAATAATAGAATTATTTTAAGGGAAACAGTACCATGATACGAGCTGATAATAAGACAATTTATATAACTTTTTTAAACAGAAATGTTCGACATTTTTTAGTAATTGATATTCATACGCTTTCGATGAATCTAAAAACATTAAAAAATATACTAAAAATCAAATAAATAGTACACTTTTCAGCAGGAAAAGTATGTCAATAAAAGGAATGAAAGAATTTTTAGTAAAAGCAGCAATTTGATCAGGGCAGGAATCGAATTTGCGACCTTTAAATTGGCGCTTCACGGCTCTAACCAACTATCTACCCGTGATCACATCTCACGATACCTTTCGAGCAATTTTTGTTCTGATGAAAAGTGTGCTTGATCGATCTCACGATAATTTTTTGAACAATTTAAGCTCAACAAAAAGGTGATATTGTTACCTACGAATATTTCAAAATTCTTATGGTAAGTACTAAATTTATTTGAATATTATTTTAATATGCATTATTTTTAATTTCACTTACAAATATAATGCATAAGTCTGTTCATCTTTATAAAATGAAGGTCAACACAATTAGAAAATTTTGAACTGGATATACTTTTTTTTAGAAAAACATGACGTGCAAAAAGAAATCTAATTTTACGTGTTTGTAAAAGTCTTCACTAGCATATTACCCATAATTATACAATTAAATTTTTAATTATGATTTTCAAATAGAGAAAAACAAATTATTTATTAGAACTACAGTTTAGTGAAAATTGGTCAAAAGCTGTTATTTAAATTTTAATTTATTTAAAGTGCGGAGTGTGATCTCGGAAGTTCAATACGATATATTTTCGTTTTAAAGAAAATCAACATATAAAAGTTTTTCATATGCTTCTTTAAATTTTGAAATCATTTTTCTCGGAAGGGTTTTTGTTTGTCATTGATGCTCCGAATTTAGCGACAATTATATTTATTTAACCAACACAACCCCAGAGTTAGTAGTTGACATTTTCAATATTCTGCATATATAAAATTTCAAATTTTTATATAATTTTGCAGATAGAAATATGTTAAATTTGATAAAGCTGAACACGTACTGAAACACTAGTTATGTTTTACAAATATAGACGTAAAAGGGAAGCATCTTAAAGTGTAAATTTGCAGAATTACTTTCTCAAAACCAAAATGAAATTTTCAAAAAGCACTAAACATCTACATCTCATTCACATATCTCTTAAATTAACAGCAATAAAAATCTGAGAGCATTCTGAATTCTGTCTCAAATCTTCATATTGAATTAATTATCAACAGTACATTACAATAAATCAGCTCTTCAGTAAAAAGATAATTGAATTGAAAATGACTAATAAAAACATTTATTTATTCGACAGTTAAGCATAACAATTTTTACTATGATGGTTTATATTTTCTCTCGTATTTTAATTTAATATCTTTGTCCGTTTTTCTTTCCACTTAATAAAAGTGTTTATGGGAAATATTCCCATTAACTGCATTAGTATTCAGAATAATGTCATATGAATAATTTTATGCTTTTTGGTAAATACGTTGTACAAAAATAGATGGATAGATTGAAGAAGTTGTGCTCGTTGTGTGTACCCATTTCCCTTATTAACAATTCCCATCTCAAACACATCGAAATCAATGCTTTGTATGATAGAACACAGAGCGCTGTATTACGCTACCCTTTGATCATCTCCGTTTTCCATTCTCTGGTTTTCATCCTTTGTGAAGTCCTTTGATTATTTTTCATTTCTTAAAAACCCTTGGTCCCTGCAGATTTGACTTCTACCCACCCACTGCTGCTGAATATCTCTTCAGTAATCCCTAGTCTGTGACTCATTTTTAAAATCTTTAAATTCTCGTAAAAGTCACGATATTAGAATGAAAAGCCATAATTTTTCAACAACCAAGCGAAAGCCATTCACCGCGAGAATTTTCCTATTAAAATCAAATAAAACATGGAATGAAAGGCTTTCTTAAAAGACGTCACTTTGTCCAAGTAAATTTATTGGGTCTCATCAAGAATCTTGAGTATTTAAGAATTTCCATACATACGAGCCGAATGCCCAATAAGAGACCAATATGAGGCGTTTATAGCACAATCTACTGGTTATTAAAATTTCACATATACTGCACGCGGCCCTGCATGCTAAGACCCCGGTGCCATATTCTAATAAAATTATTCGTGCCCCACTCATGAGCCATTAAGTGATAATTCCGAAACATGTGCGGGTCGTAACATACATATTAATTTGATACCACCGCCCAGCGTATTTTATTTACGTCCGCAGATAGTAATCCCTTCTAACAAAATGAACCTCTCTTTCCAGGTATTGTGTGACCCATCGAAGATGAGGGTATTGTCGGCGTCAGAATATGATTGATAGCATCTAGGAAGGCAACCTCTCTCGCTTGTTATGAAATGATACTTTACAACGCTGTTATTACTGCTGTGCTGTGCCTTAACGTTTTTTATATTCACCATGTGACTGCTGGATCCATTAATCGGAACTTAAACACAGACAAAACACCTTCAGGTTCTCCGGAATCTTCAACTAGTTTAGATAAAAAACCTGAGGCCTTAAAGCCAGAGACCAAAGAGGTGGAAAGTGATAAATCCTCGACAGGTAACACCTTTGGTTTCGGTAACTACGAGTCAGACGAACTGGACGATGAAACCTACGACGAAGATGAAATCGAATCGCCTCATTACCGGGACAAAGCCGCTGGGGATGTAATCGACTATAAAAGCAGCGAATATGAGGAGAGACAGCTAGGACCAATGTTGGACAGTTTTGGAACAAAGTTTGACGAACACGAAGCTGGCAGCTCAATGCCCGTCTTCTTAGAAGAGCCGCAGAGCGCCTTCGTTGTCCGAAACAGACCTGCTGTCTTAAAGTGCAGAGCAGCACACGCTTTACAGGTAAGAACTCATATTTTTCTAGTTATTGGAGCAAATGTTATTTATATCTTTTAATTCTAAATGTAGTAACTGGCCAAACATAAATTCATTTTAAACTAAAACCTCAATATTTATCTGATGCAATTAGGTTTTTAATTTTTAAATTAATGACACCCTTTTAATCCTTTTATTAAAGATGTTGCGTGCATCTATGAAGCACATCAACATTTTTCTCTTAATAACTTATACTTCAACTTATAGTCGTTAGGAAGATAGAAGTGAAAACTGAGCCGTTCCCACATTTGAAAAGACCCTCCAAGTTTTTTTTTTTATACAGTAAAAATGCTTTAATTTATAATTTGCTTCAATTGTTAGCCCTTATACAGAAAATTTTCTAATTTCTTATGAATAATATCCATAAATTCATTACATTACAAAATAAGTTCGACATCCGGGACGACGGCGATTGAGCCCTAGAATTTTAAACCAAATCCCTTTCAACCTATTAGATCCTAACAAAACTAAATTGACATGTATATTGCAATATACTCATACTTACTATATAATATTTCTAAACTGTATATACTTTTCGAGATAATTGCAGCATTTAATATTTTTTAAAGTGAAAGATTTCTATAAATGTTTTATGGAATCAATTCTTTGGAATGTATAGAAAAAATTAAATTTTAACTTCAAATCCCCCGCACTGGTTTGGATAATAGTACGTTTTTTACAAGCTACATAAATAAAAATTTTATTTTATAGGGCTATTTATGCAATTCAAAGTTATTAAAATGAAAATTAAATTTCATCTATTAGAGAATTAAAACTTATAAATTCCTAAATATTGCCTAATTCTCACGTGTGTCGATTGCAGTCCGCACCGAGGATTCATTTTTTATTGCTTATTTTCAAAATCCAGAAAATGTTTTAGATTCAAGCCTTTCAGCAATCAGATGTCAACTCTGATTATTTTGCATTGAACAAGTCGTCCCTAAAATGAATAGTACAAAAGTTGTAGGTTTGTTTTTAACAATATAACTAACTATCTTAAAAAGCAATAATTTCAAATAGGTACTATGCGTCCGATCCATAATAGGATTGAAAAATACCCTGGTACATTTTGTATATGAAATTTATTCGTTATTATTGAAATAAATTCAAATTTAATGTTTAAAATTAACGCTATTATACAATTTTACAATTATTACCACAATGTTATTTTTGAGCTGCAGGTTTTCTAAAACTGTATGCGTTTTTCCGAAAAATAAATTAAATCTAAGTGTGGGCTGAAATTCTTTATAATAGAAAATATATCGATATGCCCTAAAACTACAAATTAAATATTCGAAAACAATAATTTAAAAATTGAGTTTTTCGAAGATTATAAAATGTAGAAAAGATTTTACCAAAGATTAGAGAAGGGTTTGAAATTCGTTTAAGATTTTTCATTGAAAATTGTGTGCATCTCTGCAAAATGCTGAGGGTTAAAAAAATACGATGTATATACATTCTGAAGGGTTCGATTAGAAGGGTTGAAGACACAATTTCTCACGGTGGAAAGATTTTCTTTTCTTCAAATCCTTTTATGAACTTCCGATCACACTGCAAATTTTTCCTAGTTTTTCTTTTGTTTGCACGAACGGCTTAATGTTTTTTTTTTCGAAAATAATTGCACAATTACTCGATTTCTCATGGGTGTGACTATTAACGTTTAAAATCAATTTTGAAATAGGATTTGTGTGACTTTGTGGTGAAATCGTTCAAATTACTTCCAGCTGCAAAGTTTTGAGGAATCCAATGAATTTTTCCATGTAAGATTACACTGCTTCCTGCCCTAAATTTCGACAGGAATATTTGGCATGAAACAAAACATCTGGCGACTCCAGGAGTCTAGGGCAGTTTCTAGCAGTTAATTAAAATTCCATAGGGCCAGAACAAATTCAAATTGGGTGCCTGCATGTGCGCCAGTCCGTGGCTGAAGCTGCTATCAAGGGCGTCATCGCAAGATCCATTGTGAGGCAGTGGCGGTATTTTCCCACAAGAGCCCTGGGCTCCTTTCATCTCCGACCATCGTAAAATGCCATTTTTCACGCTCCGAAATTGACTTATTGCCGGGTACCCTAGCGGTCTCGGCGGCAGGGCTCATTTGGCCCATGTTCAGCCCTAATGCGAGGATTGATGTTTGCCTCAGGATCGTGGACCCGGCCGTCCTAAAAAATGCACAAATTGGATTCCCGGTCTTCACTTGAATATTCCCTTTTTTTCCAGCTGTCATTCAAATGCAGTGGGAGCTCCCAGCCCCCGCCGTCAGAGTACGAGTCCCATGTCGACCCTCACACGGGGGTTCACTTGGAGGAGGTGACGGCAACGATATCCAGGGACCTCGTCGACGAGTACTTCGGAAAAGGACCCTTCAAATGCGAGTGTCATGCTTGGTCATCACGTGGAGGAGCTAAAAGTCAAGTTGCCACCGTTGAAGTAGCATGTAAGTAAATTATTTTCTTCCTATCTACAGGATAAAAAAAAAAATAATCTCCCACGCCGAGCTCAAATGTCCGCCCCATACCCCCGGGACGCTAGGCTGAGGGCCAGACAGCCCCCGACATGCCTTCAATTTCTGAAATCGGACACACATTCCTTGGGAAGTTTTTCTCAGCTCAAAGGAGGCGGAAACCACCGAAATGCTCCTTCTTATCCAATAGTTGAATTTATGTGGCTTTTGTACTCTTTGAAGCCAGGAGCCACAAGATATCTGCTGAAGAAAAGGTTTAATTAAAAGTCTGTGGAAGACCGCTAAATGTGCTCAGCAGTGTTATCGCAAGGGTCTTAAACGAACTCTGTCCTGCTGCGAGTAACATAAGAATTTGAAGGGATTTTAAAACGCCTTGAATGAAATTTGATGACACAGCCAAGAAGCCGTACCGTCCGCGCACCGTCCGCTCCGTCCTGGCGAGGCCCTACGGTGGCGGAGAGCCTTGCACGAAGCACTTAATATGCTCGCATTCTTCGTAGCTCGGAGTTTTACGGTGATACGCCCAGGAAAAGCGCCCAGCACGAGATCTTCCCAGTCGGGCTGATTAGGGAACATTTCTAGTAATTAAGAACGTTCGCAGCCCGCTCGGCGTACGTCTTAAGAATTCAGCTGGGCCATGGACCTCTCGAAGAAGTCGTTTGCATGAGCAATGACCAGCAGCCGGGCGTCCCGAATTGGCCCCGGTGGTGTCAATGCCTCCAAAACGAAGATCTTAATGAACGTATTCACCAGCGACCGGGATAACTCAATTATTTTATGTAAATGATATTTTTTTTTTGTTTTCGTATCATGTAAGATGCGGCCAAGTTTTTAATTATAATTTCGACGACTAGCTTTGCCCATCAAAAATCTGTCCTGCTGAGAAAATGAGCCCCACTCTGCGGCAAAGTGAGGCCCATTTTTACGGTGAGAAAATTTCAAACATTTTCGGGATATAAAAAGTTTTTTATGATTTCGATTAGGTAACCAGGAACAGTTTTATGTTCATATGACGGCGGTATTCACCAGAAACTAGAACTACTCAACACATGGAGCTAATTCAATTTATATTCGCTTTTTATGGGTTGTAAGAAACCTTACTTGGGCGAAGAAAAACCCCTCAAATTCTGGAACGGCGAATGTTTTCTCAAACGACGAACGGAATTTAATGAAGTCATCATCGGTTCTTGCATTAGATATGAGTTTTATTTTACGCCAGCTGGCTGACACCAAATAGCCGCAAGATCCAAGTTTGGTTTTTCGTTGTCCTATTTGAAGATGAATATTTTTAAGTTCGTTCTATCAACAAAAAAAAAATTTTATAGATTTCCAATATTTCTTTCTCTTCTTTAGTTTTGTGTATTTTATGAAAATCAATTTAGTAAATCGACAATAAAAAATTTTATGCGATACGTTTTTCATGCTTGAAGAAAAATTATAGTTTCGAAAATAAAAACAAATTTGAATGCTTTAGTCAGTCGCACTTTACAAAATAAACTTAATTAATTAGTAAATAATTCATTAAACTAAAAGAAAACGAATATTAATCATTACCTTATGAATAAATTGTTTTCATATCTCAGTCATATAGAAGAAATGATAAACCCACTTAAAGACATAAAACACTTAAGAGAAAAAAAAATCTATAAAATAATTTTTATGCAAAGGAGAACGACTTGAAAAAGTTATTTAAGATTTTCTACTATAATGCCTAAAATTACCAAATCATAAAATATCAATGTCATGCTTAATCAAAACAATTTCTTAAAAAAAACGAAATGCTTGTCAAGAATACTAGAAATTTTAGCTTTTATTAATAACTTAAATTTCTTAATTAATTTGTGTGGCAAGTCAAACATCGCGTCAGTCATTTTTTAGTTTCGATCCAAGCCCAAATTCAGAAAGAGCTAAAATTATTACAAAATACCATAAAGGTATTACATTTTAGAATTCATAAAAACATTGTGGGTGTGGACTATTTAAGGCTTTATTTTCCATTATTTTTAGTTTCAATAATTTCATATTTATAGTTCCAGTATTGTACACAACTTGTAGGCGTGTGCTTAATTATCGAATATCACTCCAGCCTGGAGTTAAGCCGATAAAAGTAATTATGCATAAGTTCATTTGACATTATATAAAATCTTAATGTAGCCCTTTGGAAATAGAAGACCTTATGATAACACGCTACATGCAACTTTTGATTGATTGACTTGATTCTTTTTTCTAACGATTTAAAAACGATCAGAAAAGAAGAGTGTTCATCTAGAAAATGATTAGTTACTGTTGTACTTTTGGTTTTATCAATGATTTTATATTTTTCAATTATATATAGGTTGCTGCAACTAAATTTCTAGGAGCTGGAGGATATTAAAAATTAACAACACAATTTAATCAGTCGGAAACTTTAGACTTGAGAATTTCTTATGTTTAAATCTAGAATTACGTGAAAAAGAGTCATCCTTAAAAGAACGTCTTTCTATTTGCGTATGTAATGCCTTAAACTCGAATTAGGCTTTTACAAAAAAACAAATTGACTTTGTCCTTCCCTAAGCCCTTAAATTATCGCATCTGGAAGAGAGTGGTACTTTTGCTAACAGTTGTCTCCTCGAACTTAATCCCCGCAGTCCCTTGAAGTCTTTTGGCATCCCGGGCAAAGCATTCTGGCAGCATCTCATGCCAACCAAATCACTTGTTTTAAAACTAAATGCAAACACGCCAGATGCGAAGGTGGATTACGTATTCATTAAATGGGGTAGCTCGCTTTGAGCACGCTGAAGGCTCCATTCACGGCGAACAATGAGCCTGGGTTTAATATTTCACTTCAAAATTGAGGCTTTTTATGAACTTTTTTCTCATTTCGAGTCTAGCCGAGAGTCCCTTAGTGCTCCGCAGGGTGGGATATTATTTTTTGCAGAGCCACACATATGTGCGGGCAAAGGGCAGCCCGGTGCATATAAGGTCAGCATGCAAGGGATATCTGATTTTGATGTATTTTTCTGGTTTCTTTTTTCCCCGACAGATATAAGAAAACAATTTGCCATAACTCCGTCATCTGTACGAGTGGAGCTCGGAGGACGCGTAGAGATGCATTGCGAGGCACCGAGTGGACTTCCCACGCCCAAGATATCCTGGTACAAGAACAGCATGCAGATCCTGCCGGAGCACCCTGTCGTGATAACAGAAGAAGGCAGTCTGCACATAACTCAAGTTTCGCTGCAGGTGAGGGTGGCCCCTTCGGGGTTATAATTCAAGCTCTGCTAACCTCTGACTGCTCTATTTCAGGACATGACCAACTACACGTGCATAGCAGAGAATATGGCGGGCAAAAGGATATCAGATCCAGCCACCGTCACTGTGTTCGGTAAGCGCTACGTTTAATTCTCTCTTAAATAATAAATATTTCCATTACACGTGTTTACTGTGCTCCGATTGCATCCACTGGTCCACAAAACGCGGAGACATTTATCGAGCTCTGCACTGAATATTTAACCGATTCGGAGTGCGACAAACCCAATTTTCGCCAGACTCCGATATTTGCCGAGACCGATAGTTTGAAATTCAGTTGCACCAACCACAAAAGGGTTGTCTCGGATGCAGAGCAGAATCTCCAGCCCCTATGCATGTATAATATTAATTAATGTACTTCTTGTTAACATGAAAATGTCACTCATAAAACTACAACGAAAATTGTGTAAAGACGCTATTTATAAATGTTTAAAAAGTCGATCTTCTACAGGTCATTGTAAATACTGGAAATCATTTTTTAGGCGATCTTCGAATGAATTTACGAAACTTTACTTTAGGAAAACATCCTAGCGCGTACTTAACTATTTGTTTTTTTTTATGTAATAACTAAAAAGTTATAAGACATTAGGTTTTTCGTAAAATATTTATTCAATGTTAAATTTTTCGAATACTGTACACTTTATGAAAAATGTTTAGAAAGCTTTTTAATCGCAAAAAAGTTTAATTATATTAAATTTAAAATGTTTTAATCTATATCTGCTAGTTTCTTGAAAAATGTTTCGCAATTTGAGTTTTTTACCTTTTAGAAAACGTTTGCTTTGAATTAAACGCGTATGATGAACACTTCATACAAAAATTTATAATTATTTACCATCTTAATCTTAATCCAGAGTAAAAGCTAAAAATACGAAAATGTGGTGCTAATATTCCGACTTAACAGGAATAATAACTAAACAAATACAAAATTAACATAACAATTATAACCGACCTAGAATTGTTAACTCTGAGCCAAACTTGAATGAATTCTATAAATTTTCAAAAATGGTTTCTTTAAGTTAAATCCGGCACTGCAATACATAATTCTTTTATCAACTTCAAACTTGAACACATCGTTTCAGTGCGATTACTCATTAGCATTGTTAAAAAAGTTCGATTTATAGTACAACATTTCCTGTGGATCATCAATTCTCAAGTCTTCCGCTCAATTTGGTCTCCGAATAAAAATTAGATAAACAGAGTTCAAATTTACGTATATAATTGGAAGAATTGAAATTTATTTACCCTTTACTTTTTGCCGCCCGCAGCCGTGCGCTCTGCACCGTTTCACATTCGCCCGAGACGTTCCACTAAATAAATTATCTTCTCTCAATCTAGCCAGACTCCTGCTAGGAGCCAAGTTAGACCCTCGCTCGTTTATTTCACCTTTAATTTTATCCAAATTCATTCCAAAGTAATTTTTGTATAATTTTTGGTTGACAGTGAACGGCGGGTGGAGTTCGTGGAGTCCTTGGATGGAATGCAAATGTCCCGGAAAGCCGAGCCAAGGGAAGAAGAGGACGAGAAACTGCAGCAATCCATTACCATTAAACGGCGGGGCCCAGTGCGAAGGTCCTAATGTCCAAAAAACACCGGACTGCATATCGTGCCCAGGTAGGTGCTTATCACCGGCAATAAATCGACTCAAGGGAGATGCTTCACTCCGTTGCGTACTGCTCACCATAGTGGCACTTTATAGCCCTTAACCGTGACGCCACACGGCAATTTATTTAAATTTAATCGAAGAAAATGAGCATCTCGGGAACTCGTTTACATCTCACCTTTCATTCTTCTTGTAAAATCACTTGGAAATGAACCATAATATGCCAGAAATGTTTTCGATAAGGCCTGAATAATAATGGAATCGATTTTCCCAAACATGAGCATAGCAAATGCGTTTGTAACCCGGGCCCTCCCCAACACCGGTGTGTGCCTTCCAGCGGCACAATAATAATTGATAGGAATGCGATTAGTGCCACAAGACTATTTAGATCATTTACATAATCTGAATGTTTTCGATTTTGGGAAATATTGCACGAAATAATGCACATTTTAAGCCGCTTTATTAGATTTATGCAGCTATCTAGTGTTAGGCAAGTTGAACTCTATAATTAGGTCCTTAACCGGTTCCGACGAGATCTATCTTTCATGGATACCGACCTCGAGGCAGTAGAAAATAATGCTAAGAATTCCAAGTTCTGAACGTAGGGACGGCAGAGGTGGCAGGTGTCTAAGTGAACTCAGGTGAAGAATAACTACATCCAATTACTTGTAGCTATAGAATAAGAAGAAAGCCACGTTTTATTAGTGATTACAATGATTACGATTATATTTCCCTTGTGTATAGCATACCTCTTTTCATGCAGCTGCGTGAACAAAGATTTTTATAACCCTCGATGAAAATAAATTGGTTAACATCTCAACACAGCAAAATTCACATTCCACACTGGATTCTCTGCTCACTTTTTTACGTAAGATTAACTTCTAGGGTAAATAAAATAAGAATGTTATATCTGCTTTTTATTTTAAAGAAAATGTAGCTAAAAAAACCTATAGTAATATATACAACTAGTTTGCCCGTGCGAATATTTCGCACAGTATCGTTTTTTAAACAAATATCACATTTTAATGTTAGGTCAGTATGCTTTGTCAGAAGCGGAAACGAAAACGCATCATTTGGTATTGGGCTTATTGAGTTTTGTGAAGTATTAATCGAGAAAAATGGATGTAAACAATAGGAATAATATATAAGATTTTGAGAAAGTCATACAATATCCGACTTCATAAAAAAAAATGAGTTATTTGCATCAATCCGATCAGACTAACTCTATTCGAAGCATTAATAATTTCACTTAATTTACATTCGATTTTCAGAAAAGTATTCACGGAACGTTCCTATAAAGAAATGTACCATCTAACATTATCATTAGTTATTTATTTGAAATGTGATATTTTTAAATATATTTTTATACAGTCGTAGTCGATATAACTAGAAAAACAAACAATTTATAAAACTTACAAATACCTAATTGGCAATATATACAGGAAAGTGCAATATTAAGTACGTGTTCAATTTAAAAAATGGGTATAACGATTTTTATACAACATATTTATGTATTTTTATTACCCAAAATTTGAATTTTTTAATTTTGTAGAAGGATTAATGCAAATATATTTCAGGAAAACGTAAAAATAAATCAAATTAATAAATGTAAGAGTCCTCATTTTATTCAATAAAAACTTAATTTGTAAAAAATTCACACTTTCGCAAAATTATAGGTAATATACAAAGGTATTTCTGTATTTTAAAACTTTTACTTTATTAGATCACCAAAAATTTGCTTATAAATTTTATAGTCAATGAATTGAATATCGAAATATAACAAATTAACTTTCATTCAAATGAAATACTTATCGATTGTGTTCCACTAAAAAGGCTATTCTGCAAAAAATTCAAAAACTGGTTTCCAAAACTTGTAATACGTTTGTAATGTTTGAAATAATTTCACTTCAGTTTCCATAAAATATAAAATAGTTATTTCAACTACTTAAAAATTTGAAACCACACACAAATCACATAATTTTTTTTCTTACTCTGTAAAGATCACTGTGATCTGCATTTAAGCAGATTGGCTCTTTTCACGCAACACCATCGATATCGTTTCACAAAACTAAATTCATTTTAACCATAGATTCTAATAAAAAAATCCTAATAATTTTCCTTTAATTCTTTCTATTTTTTTCTTAGAAAGTAAGTCCAAAAATAAAATGAGAAAAATAGATGGAACATGGAACATAGGGCCAGGCTGAATGGGCAATACATAAGTGTTTGTTTAATGTTTATCATCCCCTAACAAGCTTTTGAACTTGTTTTATGTTTTACGACAATTTTAAATTAATTAAGTTGTTTATTTTATCAGTTCTTGGGCGTAAATGGGTTAAAATGATATTCTTGTACTGTAATGTTGTCATTTTCTCATCAAAAAGTTTGTTTGCAAATCTCGTATAAAAGAAATATATTCAGGGAGGTTGTTAATACATTAAATAAAATAAGAATACGACAAAACATTGTAAAAAGTTCGAAAAAATAATCGTTATGACGATTGAACTTTGAGTTGTTGATTTCAACTAAAATTAGATATAGTCATAGAATTGGGAGGTGAGAGTTTTGATAGTTAAAAGAGAAAAATAGGGGATTGTTTCACCCATTTCGGAATACTACCTTTTCGCTTTGTCTCTGAATTTTTGAGCATAATTTTTATGATATCAATGAATCAAATGAAAATATGAAAATAATAAAAAATTAAAACAAAATATGCCACTATCACATCTTTTTAAAAATTAGCTACTTTGTACAAATTTTATAACAAAAAATACAAAAAGAAACTCTTTAATGGTTAATTTTAGAAATTTTTAATAAGAGCTATTTTATAAAAAAAGGTAAAGTTTATGAATTGAAATACATTTTTATTTATTTCAATCCCTTATTAAAAAATCATATATCAAACAAGAAGTGTGAAGTACTCAAATTTTTAAACTCATAATAGTCCAATGAAATTTGAAAAATTCTTATCGGTTACGCAATCGAGTGAAGTCGCTCCCTAGAGCTTAACATCTATGAAAAACTATGCGTTGCTATAAAACAACCCCAAAATTAATCATTTTAACAACTGCATCCAAAATTGATTTGCACGCTCGTTACCGCTTAACTAATAAATTGCCCTTGGGTTTCTGCTTGGCCAGAGGACACTCAAATCGTGAACCCCGACAGCTTCGAATCATCCTTCGGTAAGCGAACCTTCATTAATTTCACTTAGAGCGTTGACAAATTTGTTTAGCGACCCGTGTCCCATCGCTTTGCTTTTGTTTTTGTTTTCGGAATTTAGATAAATGCACGTTTTTCCCGATCCCGAGGCCCCGCTCCCCGCTCCCCGCTTTCAGTGTGGGTGGACCCACGCAGCCCGCATTCAAATGGACCGCCCCCAGAGATTTAAAAATTAATGCGTATTTGTCCGCAGCAGGTCGATGGTCTCCGTGGTCCGAGTGGAGTTCGTGCTCGGTGGACTGCATCCAGATCCGGAGGAGGAAGTGCATCACTCACACCGTTGACGACACCCCGCAGGGCGGAAGCGTATCTTTCAGCGAAGGATATGACAAATCGCTATGCCAAGGGAAGGATTTCCAAACCGCCGAATGTAGGGGGGGAAGCTGCAGAATCGGCAGAGACGGTAAGTGCCCTTCGTTTAAATTGTCCCTGATTTATAGCGAAAATAATTGTTTGTTTGCCCGCCCGAACCCTATGGTGGTGCGGAATTAAAACAAAGGTCCGATTCGGTATCAGGGGTCGAGCCCGGCCCAAAATGAGGGTCCCGCCGCCCTACAGGGCTCACTTTTAACGATAGTTTATCGCCGCCGATGTTTACAATCAATTTAATTTCGACTTGAATTCGATTTTACGTGTCCGATAACGACATTTGACACAGCAGTACCCCGCTGTCTACAAGTGTAATCACTTAATTCCATCGGCTCTCCTACGATTGGTCGCAATTAATTGAATTCCGGACGGGGGCAATTAATTGGGCGACTGCAGGCACACATCCCATCGCGGAATTCTTTAACATTTTATGCGCAGCGCAAACATTCGTCCGATGTTATGCAGCGCTTTATTAAACTTTAACCCCGTAAACATTCTGACTCAGATTGAAAGAAATTGGACAGATCACTTTATGTGAATTGATTTTAATAAATTGGCCATACCAAAGGCGCTATTCGTGTCGATAAATAAACTTTTATTATTGCTGTTGCAGATGGGGAAAAGCCACAAAATCATTAGGGGCATCTGGAACTAATTGCCCATTTTCGAATTAGAATTTATTGCAACAGCGTTTGTGCATGATACCCAATATACGACTAAAGTGGTCTTTATCACTATATCTAACAACAGCAAATAAAACCGGAATGTGTTTTTTCAATTACAAAATTACTGAATTAAAACACAGTACAGTAGCTTACCGTACTTTGAAATCGTAAGAAAGTAACTACACCCCTATTCTGAGCATTGTAACCGATCACAAATCACTAATTTTAGCATTACTCACCGCACTCTTGTGATTCGATTGTAATTACATTCATAAATGTTTCTATTGCAAACGATTTTGTTAACATCTTTTACTGGAATACAACAGAAAATGTATGAATTCTCTTACTAAGCTTACTATTTAGTTTATTCAAAGTATAGATTGGTTTAAAATTGAAAATTCTTATGTTCATCAAGGAATCAACCAGAAGACACGATTGATGATAACAATGCAATTCCCAGCCAAGTTTTTAAGCATCCGACATGAAAGTTTCCATAGTTGTAGCAATCGCTTACCCGAAGTTCAAAAATGAGCAGAAAGTATTGTTTTATCTGACTAAATTTTTATATAGAGGCTTTTTGGTTTTTCGCTGATTATAAATTTAAAATTAATTATCGAAATTTAAAATTGCAGTTCTAATATTTATCTTAAGAGTTTTCTTTTTAATTGTTGATTGTACTTAGTTTTGAACAATTCAAAATGTACTCATACCCATAAATGTACCTGCCCTAAAAAACTTTTTGATATCTATTTTCAAGATTTAAATAATTTCAAATTTTATCCGCTATATTGGATGCATATTTCAATAAGCTAACTTCCGATTCGTAATCAGCGACCTCAAGAAAAACATTTGATAAATATTTATTATTTCACCAATTTTAAAAGAGTGCTGCTTTATTTTGTTCGTTATAAGCAAAAATACAAGAGACCATTCTTGTCTAAAAATGACGATGGGTATCAATTATAGAAAAATAAAATTTTGGCAAGTGTCCAATGATAAATAAAACTCGCACTTGACCCTTCTTTTTTTACCAGTGGAGTCAATTTAATACAAATATGTGGCCTTCTTTTGCTTTTTGAAATTAGTGAGTGAACCTACTTTTAAAAATTTATAGTCCATCATATTTGAGTCTGGAAAATTCGTAGTATGCCGAAGATTGGAATAGTTGTGTGATTGAAATTTTTCATTTTAGTTCATTATAATTAAACGCAGGTCCTTTTAATTTTAACTGAAATTCAAGTATTTTTCCTTATTTACACCTTCCACAATTATATATAACTTCTACATCATAAAATTCATGCAATTTGTCACATATTTATTTATTAATTATTAGTTAAGTTGCTTGCCTGAATTTAGTACCTCCACAACAATTCAATTAGGAACTGCAATAAAATCAGCAAGATCATGTCAAACACCTCATTCCACATAATTTGGATTATGTGATATGTTTTTGATAACAAGAAGTATAGAGAACATTAGAAAATTTGTAACATTTAGGATAATTCATGGCATGTTAAGAGATCGTGACATATGTCGACTCCGAAAAGATTGTAAATAGATTTCGGGGCATCCCCAAGTGTGCAGATAATAAATTATTCAGAATGCGTCGTAACAAAAATAGAAGAAATAACTTTGAAGAATGACATAGATTCTCCTATGCACTAGGCAAGAATCTAAAAATTTCTCCCATATAACTTATATGTGGTCTTATTTGGGGGCCCAAAAATGGACGCTAAAAACAGGCACTTAAGCATCTTTCTACATTTCTGTTGTTATAAGAGGCTTTTACTTAAACGTCGTCGGAAATGGTTTATTAACGTCTTTCCCCGGAATATCAGTAGACTGAATTTCTTTATTTTTGGAAAATTTTGTGATAACGTAATTCCAAGTGCAAAATGATTTGTTATAAGTGTTATTGTCTTGTGGCAATAAATTAACGTTCCTAAAATAGATTAATTACCCCGGCGAGTCGAAGAAAATGTTTGGGTTTTCAAGTTTCTGTATTCGAATAAATTATTTTAGGGCGGTTTTAACGATAAATAGGGCTTTAGACATAGTTTATCTTTTTGGGAGGGTCTGGCTGAAATAAACATGGATTTCAACTAGGATAAATCAAAATTACACTTTTTTATTCATAATTCTGTTCTGAATTATCAGTTAGAAATGTTGAGGCGGGTCGTACCTCAAGTGACGCTTAACACATTTTGTAGAAAATAGAAAAGTAAATCAACTTGAGTCCTTTTTATCCGGACGAATTCTGACATTTTTGATTGATCTACAAGCAGCCGTGATAGTTTTGTCGTTACCGCCGAAAAATTGCTTCTGGACACAACACTACTTTCCTTTGAAAAGAACCTTTTTCATTTTTAAATCAACACATTGCGTAGAGCTGAAAATTCATGAATAGAACTAGTTTCGATTTACTAACGAACTCTCCTATACATTTTTCTGCGCATTTCCACAAAGTTTGATAATTATGAAACAATTCTAAAATATGGTTAAAGAAACCATTCTGATTGATTTCATGGGTCAACACCAAATTTGAAATTTTTTCCATACGTTACGAATTTAAAAACATTAATTTTAAATTGACTTCCGTTTTCTTTTCCGTAGCTAATTTAAGTATAAGTTTTACTCCCCATAGACCATTAACAATTGTGGTTAACGAAAGAGATATATTTTTCTCTGCGAATAACTTGGTTTTAATATTTTTAATTATAATTCCGAGATGTTTTTCCATCAGTGCTTCAATACATTCAAGTATATGCGAGATTAACTTTTTAACACGATTTCCATTACCTTCTACTAAAATCTCAACTTCTATTTTTTGTACCGTGAAAGAATTGTTTTAGCCGTATTCACATTAATTGATGTAATTCGGACTGCATTTGATATTGTCTTACTCTCGTATTGTTACTCTCGTCTCGGAGAAATTTCACTTCTTTTGTAATTTTCTTTAACTATTCCACTCTTCTTCGTACAGAGTTTACTGGTTTCGTTCTTCACAATTAATGTTTCTTTCACTTTGAGCTGAAGGATTTGAAGAGTTCTGAACCTGATGTCCAGGATGCCAATAATCAGAGCTTCCTCAACTAAAATCTTGTTTAATCATTTTTAAAAAACTTCCTCGCAAAACAGCTTATTTTGTTACTTCAATAACACTCAAATCACTACACTTGGATTTATTTCAGTTTGAAGAAGGAAACAATAAATAAAATAAATGCAGTCAAATTTGTTATTCTGATATTTCATTCAATTTTAAATGGTTTCATTTAATTTGAAAATAGGTTCATTCATTTAATTTGATAGTTTCATTTAATCTAAAAATACTCTATTACATAAAAATCCAACTACCTTTAAAACTTATCTAAATATATGTTAAAATTGACTTTTTCTCCATAGAATAAATCTTTCGTACATCAAATGAATAATAATCATAATAATGGCCAACCCACGAAAAACTCTCTCGCCAAATTGATAAGATAGGCCCATAGATATTAGTGATACTTTATGTTTCTAGATTATGATTCAAGCTTTCACAAGCGTACTACACGCTTCTATAATGAATCTTGATTTTTTAAAAATTATTCAAAAACTGCTAAGATACGACGTTTTATACTTAACTTTATATTTCGTGAAAATGGGAACCAATTTAGAACTCTCATTCTTTCTTCTTCTGTCTCTAAAAAAAATTAAAATTTTGTTCCCCTATGTGAAAGACTTCAGACCTTTCGAAAATGTTCATGAAAATATTGTTAGTATGAACAAAAATGTTAAAACTAAATAAAAACGTTATAACCGAACGTTTTGAGACAATTTTTAAAACATTCTACATATGATAAAAGTTTGTGACCAACCGAATACGAAAGGTCCGACTCTTTTTGCTATTAGGTATTGGAACAAACGTTGACGGGGTATCGTTTGATTTATTTTTGAAAACGTCTTTCTGAATCATTTCAAATATAGAAGACAATTCGCTCAATAACAGCATTATGAAATAAATATATTAACATAGGATTCCTGATTTAACTTCTAATAACTTAACATTAAGTATTTGTGGCGTTTCTATCACAAATAAACGATTAACATTTTTTTAAACAATTTAACTTTGAACATATGTTCCTGTAATTTACATAGCTAGAAGGAAACTCATGTATCTGTATAAGAGTATATAAATTTTTACCTTTTAGGATAGACACAACCTTTTACTGCATAAAAAGAAGATGAAAAGGTCGCGAACTTAAAAAAATCAGTAATTTTTTAAAATCAAAAACAATATAAAAATACTTTTAAACTACTTATTCCTACATATTTACTTTATTTCGTAGAAGGCAAAAGAAAACCAATTTATATATTTTTTTGTCTCGATGCATTTCTGGCGCTAAAGTTAACTTTTCAAGCAGACAGTACATCGCATTTTTATGCGTTTTCTGTAAAATTTTGTTAACTCTTACCTTGCCTTACCTACGCCTGTGAGGCATACACACAATCGTTGATTTTTTAGTTTGAATATAACCATAATTTTTGTTTTGTTGTAATAAATAAAATAGTTTTCTTTGATTGTGTTTTATTAGTTTATATCTCAATCTTAAATTTCTTTCGAAAAATAGGACATAAGTAGGTATATTTTAGCCTAGAGGCTGTCGTTAATATATGTACACCTCTGAGACGTATGTTAAGGCTTTATGTACCTCTAAAATAGATTGGGCTATGAGGGTTAGAGGCGCATTTATCTTCAGCTCGCCCACTCCTTCTATGTGCAATTGAAATTGATATTTATTCAAGTTTTTTTTCTGTTTATTAAATATTAGACAAAACATTGCGGAATTAGAAAGTAGACGCAAACCCGCACAATATGCAGCACTGTAACGCCCTCACATTAAGACCCTAAAAGCCCCTCATTAGTCGAATTCGAGACAAATCCATTTGTGCCCAAATTAGGCCCGCATACATGTTCCAGCTTCCTTTCCCGGAGCCGCAGAGCATAAAAAGTGATTGATGGCACCAAGAGGAAAAATATTGCCATCCTTCGGGGTATTCGTCGATTCCACCGCTCAACGGAGCGGCACGCGATAATAAGAAGACAAACATTCTCCCGAATAAATTAAAAACAAACATAGAGCTCCGATCATGTTTCAAAACCAAACACACATGCTTGCGGGTGACTTGAAGTGTCGATAAATCACGACCTCCACCGCCCCCCACGCACATACGGATGATTTGCCATTCGAATCGTCCGAGCCGTCCTTTGTTCAAATCCAAACTATACACAAACTTAAAATTGCAGAATAAAGAGCCCTTCTCCTTTCAGACTCGGACTGGCCGCTATATCTAGGGCTAACCGTGATCACCGCTGTCTGCATAGCCCTCGGCGCGGCGCTCATCCGGACGGCGCGGAAAGGAAGACACATGCCGCCTTACAACATGGCCCGCACAGGTAAGTGCCCGGAGCCCCTCAGCTCAAGAGCATCCTTGTCGCAGTGGGGCCCACACTAGACTTCGACTTTGAGAGCACCCTATTTTTGGGCACTTAGTTAACATGTCTAGCTCTTTCCGCGTGAAATAAATGTCCGTCACGACTTGTCTGTCGGACACCTTCCCTGGCCCTCCTCCGCACGCAAGTGTTTTTCTAAATCATAAAAATAATGAAGAAAAAATCAAAGAGCACGATGCTCAGTGAGGCGTCCCCTCGCGATGCCATGGAGTTTTTGTGTTTGACTTGAGCTTCATTATGTAACGTAAAGTGGCACCGACAAGAGCAGCACGTCTTTAGGGTGCGGGGCCTGGAAGAGGGCAAACCCTAAATGTGGTGCACACTTGAACTTCGAGTCGTCAGAATTGGTGACACGTGTCACTGCACTGTCACATCGCAGCATAGCAGCATATATGTGCGTATGTACCATATTAGACCCTAAGATGCTGCTGCTCAGGCAGGCATAGAGGAGTAAAATATGCCGCCGCCAAATGATAAATTGCATGTTCGTTTGTTTCAGCTCGGTTCGGTCTTTTTATGTAATTTCTGCCATAAAACGTATAAGGAGCCATCGAGAGAAAGTGGGCGCTTCACTTCACGGAAGGATGTCGCCGCTCGACGCTCGTCACATAAAGACTTGCTGCGGGTGTCCGAGAGGGCAGGGGCCCTATCGAGCGCACAGCTTTAATTAAATGTTCTCGTTTCAGTTATGCAGTCGGAGTATTTGCACGAAGCTGACAAGAAGGCAATACACTTCCACAATGAGTTAAATGCCGGGGCCACTGCCAACTATGAGTACCCCACTGCAGCCCATAGACCCCTCACAGGGAGCATTGCTATGACCAGATCAGTCTCGGAGCATCACTATGACGTGCCAAATTTAGCCTCCACGTAAGTTCCTAACTCTTTTTTCCCCATTTAATTCATTTCGATTAATTTGAATGCCTCGGGAATTCCCCGAATTGCGGTGACAATGGGTCAAATCTGCACCATGCAGACGATATGCATCGCTCAAACACACCAAGACAAGACGCTCCGCCAAGAATTTCAAGTAGCTCGAAGATTTGTCTTCGTCACGAATAAGTTCACTTGCTAGCTCGAAGGCTAGGGTACAACAATAGGCCATAAGCGCACTTCAGTTGCAATTGAACGGAACAATGCCGTCTTACCTTAAATTTGGCCGTCATCAAAATGGGCATTATATGGCTACATGTCGGATGTCATATGCTTCTTAATGCAGTAGAAGTAGCTCTAAAGGTTCAAGGATTTTGAAATAATTTTTTGAAAATACACAAGTGCTGGGACAGTTAGGCGCTCAATTGAAATAAGTTGGTACCCACTTTAGAAATATGTGGACCAATCCTAGATGAGCAGTAAAAAAGTGCCCAAATTTCCTATTATCGTTTCAGTTAATATAATTTCGCTTCAAAATGTTTTTGATGTTGTACAATACTCAAAACACTGCAAAAACCAGTAACTTTTATTAAATAGAAGGCACTTAAATATTATTAAAATATTAACAACATTATACAGACCTACTTTCATATTAACATAAATAAATAGTATAAAAATACTAATAAACTAGCTGATTTCCGCGGCTTCACACGGTGCACGTAAAGTTCAGAAATTAGTTTTACCTAGTATTAAATCACATTTGTACAAACAGGCAGACAAAATTTTTAAAAATGGTCTTTTTTTATTCAATTAGCTTTTCTAATGTGAAATATTTGACCGTTTTCTAGGCATTGCTACAGTGGTTAAAACTAAAAGTATAGGTTGAAATAAAAAGAAAGTTAAAATACTAATCACAAAGCAAAGTCAAGAATCATACAGGGTTAAATTTGCAACGCGTTATGGAATGCAATGGAAATTACTATTGTAATCATATGATTACGCCGCACACTGAGGTAAACTTTTGAAAAATGTCGTTAGTATGTTTTAAAAATTAAAAACAACGTCATTTGTTACTTTTTCGGCGAACTACGCCATAGTAAAAAAATACTTCGTCAATATTAAATTTTTATATCTTCTTTTTCCTTTAAATTAAGCATAAGTTACAAATGAAAACCCCATGAAAATTCGTCCAGTAGTTTCGGAGATTCACGTGCATAAACAGACACGACTTTTCTACAATTTTATTATTATAGATTTAACAAGAAGTACTTCTTTAATGTTTTTTTCAAGAATTATCGCAATTTCGTTCATTTATTTGTTGTAATCATTTAAACATAGTTTTTTCTATCAATTCATGACTTATCATCAAATCTAATAATATATTTAAAATCAACTCTTATCTGGTAAAGCTGAGAAAGATTGCTTCAGCTACGGCTTAACCTCACCCAATTTCACTAATAATTTATAATAATTAAACTGTACACCGTATCTGTACATAGAAAATATTTACCAAATACTGATTGAGTGTAATGTAGAATGATTAATAGAATACAAAAAGATCATTTTTAAAAATGTTGTTGTCTGTTTGTACAAAGGACTTAATACTAGCTAGACCCAAATACTGAACTGAATATGTGCACCGCGCGAAGTCGGGTTAATCAGCTAATCCGTTATAAGAACCAATATTAAATAATTACAAAAATACATAAATATCATATATGCATTAAGTAAAATATTTAAATCTACTTCTGCAATTACAAATACATTTCCTATTTTCGTATATCTATGAATTTCCTAATGTATAAATTGCTAATAGGAAATCTGGACGGGTGCCAGTTTGTTTGTTATTTATTTATCTTTTCATTAATTGAACCGCGCTGTTCGCTCAATGAATTTCTAACAAGTGATTATTTAACCCAGAACCCAATTATAGAATGTAATGCTCGTGAAAAAAGCGATTAGCACGTTGTGCTATTATAAAAATGAAAGTGAGAAGGGCTATTGCACTAAGCAATGAGTGAAACTATTACGGGATAGTTGTACAGACAACAACTCATTAATTAAGATAACCGGAGAAAGATCGGCCTCATATTGCTATACCGGTTAAAAACTATTTGAAAAATAGTCGATGAGAATTTTTGTCTCACTCGCCATATTCACTAAACCTTGCCCCTTCGGTCTGCTAGTTGTTTTGATCGATGGCTTTGCTGGAATTAACTTCTCTTTAGTTAAAGCTTCAAAATAAGAGCAGTTTTTTTGGTAAGGAATTCATAAATTGCCCAAAAAGTGGGGAAATATTATAGCTGCTAATGGAGAATATTTTGAATAATTTATCAACTCGTTTAATTATTTAAATAAAACTATAATTTTGTAAAAAAATCCCTCATTTTCATGTTATACACCCAATAAGTTACACCGTAAAATAGTAAAATCTACCTTTTTTTTAACAATTTAATTAGACCTGCTGCTGTCAAAGTTTGATATGTACGCTAAATTATATGGAAAACAATAATTTATTTGTGTGTCTAAGAAATATAATTAACACACTAACATATTTTGTCATTCTTCCCTCAAATAATATCACTACGAAATTGTACTGACTTTTCGAAGTTCATCATATTTTGAGTATTTGATTCTGTCGAACTTCTGACGAAGCTTAAACCAACGGCTAGCAAAAAAAAATTGTTTTTGGGAAAAATATTAAAACTTTTACAAATTGAACATGTATTAATTCAATTATATCCTTTCTAAATAATGTCCTAATGTGTGCAACCAAAAAAATATTAGTTTCCATATCATTTAACTGAAATATCATCTTTTGGCCGTGATGTTATCACGTTAATCAAAAAGCTCCCGGAATTCACTCGTCATTCAAAATTAAAAATACAAGTTTACTCTTCAAAATTGGAGTTGTCCCTTTTGAAGTAATCCCCATCGACTGCAACGCACTGATCCAGTTCTCAAAACATTTTTGGTACTCGATTTTCGGTATATTCATCGGAGCAGTCTTCGATGTTTTGTATTATCTCCTCTCGACTGCTAAAACGCGTTCCCCGTAATAGTTTTTTGAGTCGATCAAACAGAAAAGTATCGCAGGGAGCTATATCAAGTGAATTCGGTGACTACGTGTTACGTTTTTGATAAGAAACTCATGGATAATGGTAGCATTGTGCGACGGTGCGTTGTCATGGTGCAAAAATCAAAACACGCATAAAAACAGGTATACTCATACTATACGGTGCTACGTTCACAAATATCAAGTTAGGTTGCTGAAATTTGGAGAGAATATTACTAACAGGTGTGGCAACCTACAAAAAAAATTAAATCGGGTAACTGAAACAATGAACAATGAAATATTGTAAAATTGGGCTTAAGAAGCCAACAAAATATGTTGCTTAATTACAAATATATGTTTTTTATTCTTAAATGAATTCTGTAAATATCAAAGCTGTAATTTATTAGCAATTATCTTATTTTTCAGATATACTACTCCAATCGATGGACTGAGTTCCAAATATTCTTACGACACCGCCGACACTTCGACGAGCACATGTAAGTTGAAAAATCCCCCAAAATTTAACGAAAATGAATTGGATCTCTTGCTAGCGGACTCGACTTACGACGTGGCCTCGGAGCCTCCGACCCTCCCAATGCCCCCCAAAGGGCTGTGCAAACTCAGCACCACGCGGGAGGTTATGACGAGTGTGGGAGGATTCTTGAAACTGTACAACGGCGCCACGATGATGTACGTACCCGACATGGCCGTAGGGAAGAATCTGAAGTATACGGTTTCCCTGTCCATCCTGAGCGACGAGTGCTCGCGGATAGTCACCTCGGAGGCGTCGACGTACCTCAGCCCCGTGGTCTACTGCGGCCCCGTCGACTTAACATTCCACAAGCCCGTGGTCCTGAAGATCCCCCACTGCATGGTAGACCCCTCCATGTGGAGCATTAGCGTTTTCCACGCGGACTGCTTCATCCAGGAGTCGAACGTAAAATGGAAGAAGTTGGCGACGGTGGGCGAAGAGACAATCAATACCCCAATTTTCGTCCAGGTCGACGACGAGTTCGCCTACATCATGACGGAGCAGCTCGGACGGTACGTTATTTTGGGGGAGCCATTCGAGCCGAGTTGCGTCGCCACCAAAAAGATGAAACTAATCGTTTTCGGGCAAGTGGCCCCGGCGAGCGCTACATGCAGCCTTAGGGTCTACGTCGTCGACGACCATCCCAACTGCAAGGACATGTGTGGCCGCGTCGAGTCCCAGCTGGGAGGGACTTTCATGGGGGAGAGTGCCACGTTCGTCTTCCACTTGAACAATTTCGACTTCAACATCCAACTCAGCTGCGTGGGAGAGTGGCAGCCCTGCAGCGGATCCGATGCCCAGACCATTCCCTACCATCACATGCTAAACAGCAACTCCATCCTCCACTGCGAGTTCAGTCTGCAGCGGACGGAGCAGCCGTGTGTCGGACTGAAGCTAGAAATTAACTATTCCCAGTCGGAAGACATAGTCGACTCCTACATGTTCGTTATTCCCCACGCCTCTTTAGAAACCGCCAAAGGTCTCCCCAAGTCTGTGCCAGAAAAGAAAAAGCCCGCGGTCCTGGATAAGGACGGCTCCTACGTCAGCGACATTCAGTCAGAGTTAAGGTTGCCAAGGACCACAAAAAAGATGATCTGCAACTGCCTCGATCCGCCTAGGGCCGATGGCAATGACTGGAGACTGCTTGCGAATATGCTGCACATGGACCGATATATCGCCTACTTTGCCACAAAACCCTCTCCCTCGGAGCAAATACTTAACCTGTGGGAATGTCGAAACAGAAGCCCTAAGGCAATCATCGAACTTCTGTCGGTTCTTAAGGAGATGGACCGGCAGGACGTGGTCGAGGCTGTTGAGAAGAGCGTTGGCCCCCTCTGGTTTTAAGCTGAGTAACGTAGTCTCTAGCTTTAATTATTTATTAAGTTAAGATTAAAAAAAAAAAAGCATTGTTGTAAGTGATTACCGAACGTACGCCAAATATATTTAGCGATTCGAGCAGAGAGACAGAACTTTTCGCTCTCTCGAAGTGCTACAATTAATTATCGTTGCAAAACAAAAAAAAAAAAAAACGCAGTAAGTGTTCGATATAACGAAGCTTCTATATGTTGACAAATGAATGTGTGAAAACATGTTACGTTTAATTTCTTTCTTTCGCCTTCTGTTACTTTTGTTACATTTTGATGAAAAACGTTTAAAATTCAAAATTTTCTGTTTTTTGCATACTATTTTGTTTTAATTATTGAACATTTTCAACCCCTTTGACCAGTATACCTTTACACATTTATTTTACGACGTGTTCGAAAGATCTTTTATGCTCTTATTAGCTAAGCTATTTTAGCATTTGTTCAAATTTAAATCAATATTTCTTGAAGAACCCTTGAACTCGGTGTCTTTTCTGTACATTCTTATTTTGTATATTGAGGAGTATAAACAAATTTGAAATAATTTTTCTTTAATAAAGCATAGGTCTCAAAATCCAGTATTTTCTTTGCGACTAAAATTAAATGTAGTATAAGTAAAATATCTCGTCTTTCAACTAATCTTTCCAAGGGCATTTTAATCGAATTAAGCTAGGCAATTATCATTTTTCAAACATTCCATATATTGAAATCAATTTTTAAATATGCAAAAGATGTCTTAATAATTTATATTTTCGCGTGTTTGTTTGTTTCGGTGGTTCATAAACGCTTACCAATGAAGTAAAGGGTTTCAAGAATTTATGAAAACTTAAAGCTGGAGCGATCGTGGAAATTTATGGATTAATTTTTAAAATTTTGGTGGAAATGGTCCATTCCTTGGTATTTGATTTTTTTAATATTTTTATAACTTCTCCATTAAATTTTTATTTTGAGATTTTTTAAACGTTGTGAGGAAACGGGGTAATCAAGTATGTATTTTATTTTTCTAAATAGTGTGCGAGTGTGCCGGAGAAAAATAGTGTTTCGAATGCAGAGAATTTCTTTATAAAGATACCTTTTTAGAATTACTACGATTTTAGTACATAATATGAAGTCGGAGCTTCTAGCCAAAATATTTGTAGGCTAGTTTTTAAAAACGGATTTAGTATATTCAATAAACTTGATCAGTTTTGCCAACTAACCGACGATATATCTTACTCCAATTGTCGCTCGAAAACAGCAATTATTACTTTTTTAATTGTTTGATTTTGAAAAATATCAACAATTTTGAGACCTGATTTTTCATAATCATATCAAAACATGGATTAATTTATGTGGACAAATATTACTCCAACTCATAAAACTTTTAAAGTTACCGTCAGTATAAGTAAAGTACATATGCAAACCTTAAAAACATCTTTTCTCGAAATTGTTTTTCGAGCTTCCTGCCATAATCGCAATAATTGAATCGAAACGTTGTTCATATAATTTAATACATTCTGCTACCAGTTATAACTAAAAGCCGAGTAACATTTACTTGGAATTTATTTCTGATGGACAGAGCTGGTCTAGAG
The DNA here is from genome assembly GCA_963969385.1 of Philonicus albiceps. Lineage (NCBI taxonomy): Eukaryota > Metazoa > Arthropoda > Insecta > Diptera > Asilidae > Philonicus > Philonicus albiceps. The sequence continues at coordinate 34,465,484 of OZ017773.1, forward strand.
AATTTAGAATTGAGACGTTGACTGCCACGTTAGTCGCCGGTAACTGAGAGTATAAAGATACGATAGATTTGGCGCTTTACGTGTTGAATGAATGTCCCTAAGCATTTTGTTTTAAACGTACTTATCTTCTGCGATAAGAAACAATGTCCTCAATATGTTTAAACACCTTCATTGACTAAGTGCGCTTGGAATTGCTATAACATAATACGAACGTACTCAGCAGCGCGCATGGCCTGACGGAGATTTCCTTCTAAATGTGCGTGGTAATCAATTTATTTCACAAATTATAATCCTATATTTTAATTTCTAATTGTCATTAATAAAGTTCAACTCAAAACTATTTTTCGAGTATCCACCGTCTATTATATAAATTAGCCAGATCGTTCGAACAGTCGTAAAAACATCCAAATATCTATTTAAAAACTAAAACAAAATTTCATATGTATTGCCAATAATCACTGCCAGTCTCTCTATTAACGAAATCTACTTAATCACAACGTAACGTGCATAATAGAGGTAAAAAATATACTCACTCAGATAAAAATTTTCATATTCATAAGTAAATTTGCGTTATCCAAACCTATACACCCCCAATAATCCGTGCACTAATATTTATTAAAATATCCACAACCCAAGTTCCTCCCCATTTCCTCCTAATTTTTCTGTAGACGATCATCACCAAAGTTCAATCGATTTCCTCGAAAGTTAAGGATAATTAAAGTTTTAAATGCATATTTATTAGAAACACTGTTAGAATTTTATAGACATTAATATTTTAGATAAATTTATGAACAGCGTAAATATGATGTATATTTTTGAAAGCAGAAAACATTTTGATTTTTTTATGGTTTTCGTCGTAAGAAACTATAATAACCTGTACAAAGTTTTTAGAGGACTAGATTAAATGTAGTTTTGATATTTGTTAAAAAATAAATAAACCAAACATTTTTCAACAAGACTCTTTCTGGGTTTTAATTCCTACAATGACTTACCACTAACAAGCTCGTATTTTTCTTTTAATTACATATACTATAACTTTTCAAATTATTTAGCAACCATAATCCGCCAAACTGTCCTGCTTAAAAATATTCACCGAACGAATATAATACAATAAACTTCAGTGTAACCCATCAAAACATCCCATTTATTTTAGTTTGGATAGATAACTAAATGTACAGGGGAAGTGTGTACTCTTACGATATTAAAATACATCAATCAATGCCTATCGTATTTATATAAATGTGAACGAAAACAAAAAAGTACTTCATAAAGAGAATATATTTCACACGTACTTTGAACATAGTTTGTCGTTAATGAATTACGCTAACATGGATAAAAAGGCTACATGTCTGATGGAAGTGTAAAAGTTAATAAAAAATCTTAAAAGGTAAAATGTAAACGAATAAATGAATAATACAATTTACTCCTAGGGACTGATTCCGATTCGAAACGATAAACTTTGTAATTCTTGAACAAATTACAATATTTATTAGTGAAAGGCCGAAAGACGACTGGGTTCTGGGTTTTCTTTCCAACTTGTGTACAACAGCATTTGTTCCTTTTAATTTAAACATTCCTTTTATATTTATATATATATATAAATTACCAGGTGGCAATTACTTTACAGCTGCATAGATATGATGTCCCGCAGGGACGAGACACAAAAATTCGTTAGATCTTTGAACACAATGCAGAACAGGTAGGAAGCGACGGAACTTTCACTCTTTCAAATATTAGGAATGAAAGAAGTTTTTAACAACTTTACGATATATTTTTTTCTGTGGAACGCACACGTTTACTTGGTGTTTTTGGACGAGTCAGTGGGGCTCTTCTTTGTGGAATGTAAATTTTGCCTGTTTCCAAAAGGAACCTGTAATTATTATAGAAATTAGATTTTCTCACTTAGAATAAAAGTTAAAAAAAAAAAAATAAAGTTAACCCACTGAAGCTCTTTGGTCCTCCATTCGGCCGCTTTGAACCTTCATGATGAGCGAGAAAAAGTCCTCATCGGGAACAGTTGCGCCGATATTTGAAGCTCCTCGGGGCCTTGTTTCTCCATTCTCTGCATCCATTGTAACGTTCGAACGTGGCAGTTCTGATCTTTGTTCTTCTAACCGAGAACCCTAAAATTGTATAAATTAAACAAAATAAAATTTATTTTTTTTTCTATAAATAAAGTTCACCCACCTGACATCTCATTAACATATCTAGAAAAGCGTCATCTGGAGCTGAGTTGTTCTGGGCTTGCGCATTCATTACATTAACATTGCGATTTTTAAGCCCTGGAAGGCTAGCCCTCTGTTCATCCATCCTCTCAGACTGAAGGTCTGCTATCAGTTCTAATAAGGCATTTCTGAAAGAAATAAAAGCTATGAATCCACCAACCTATAGATATGGTATCTATTCAGATATATGCAGCTATAGCTGAATAACCGCATTTTATACTCTGATTTCTCGGCTTTTATGGAACTTTAAGGGCAAACGTTTGGACGATTCAAACCAGTTATTATTTTTATGAAAGAAACCAACACAACTCTGAAGCCAAAAATAGTATTACTCCTTTGCTTTTACTCTTAAAAAAATGAATGATTATCTTCGTTTTCAACTACATATCGTTTTAGAAAAATTTTGAAAAAAAATAAATTTGTAAGCCTCACAGCGAAAAAAAAAAAATTTAATTGAAGTAAAAGAACCAAACCTTTATAAAACAAAAAATAAATAATTTCTACCCTATCTATCTGGCAAGATAGCTTCGTTTGAATATTTGAATATTTCGTGTCAAAGCAGGCAATCGTAATTTTCGGTTTAATTACGCATTTATTTTACAATTATTTTTATTTAAAAATTCTATCAATGCATATTCGAAGTTCTATATTCTGGAAATGGCTGAATCAATCCCCGTCGAAAATGTCTCAGAACCATCTTACAAATGTCAGCTTACAAACAAAACAAAAACTATTGAAGTAGGTTCATCCGTTCTGGAGCTACTTTACCACACACAGACAAAGGCTTAAAACATAACATTTTCCTTTTCGTGTCGGGATTAAAAATAGGAAGCTTAGCCAAACATTATCAATTCAGCCTTCTTAACCCTTGAGGGACCAATGCTGCCACATATAAGCAGGATGGCACATTTACTTACTGGGACTAATACCGCTTATATAGCTGCAAAAATCCTTTTATATTTATCACTGTTATTGTTGGAATTTTCACTTATAATATACGAATATTAATGTACTTGCTATAAAAATGTTTAGTACACAGTTCCTCTTTGTATGAAAAATGGTTTGTTATTAGCTGTAAACCTGAAATACTTTCGGTCCGTTAAGAGTTAAAAAAGGTCTTCTAGACGCAAAAATTATTTTGCAACGATATTTATTAATGCGCCATTGTAATTATGATTAGTTTTTCTTTTCCTATTGCAGTCCTGCACAAGAAACAAAAAAAATTAAAATTTCAATGAAACTCAATTAACAATTGCGTTGATTCCATTGCCGTTTAAAATTTATAATAAATCTAGTTTTTCGAATATATATCTGAACTTAAGCACTCTTTAAAAGATTTCTTTTTTAAGTCTTTCTTACAGGATAATTTTGTTTGTGCAGAGATTTATTATGGCATTACTACATTCCTTTCATTTATGTTCTATACGGCACCTATTTTTAATTTGGAAGCCTTAATTTGAGTAAGTAATTTAGAAAAAAAGGAATTTAAAATAAATAAAAATGTACTTCTAAACTCACCTATTATCTTTTGGCACATTAGAATTAATATTTTGTTGGGATAATGGTTTCCTTTGGCTGTCTTTGCCAATCATCTGGAAAAACAAGAAACAACGAAAAGTTGCTATATCTTCAATAACTTCAAAATCTATTAGTTTGTCTTACTTTGATAGAACACCTTTGGTCATCCATTCGTTTACTCTGCGACCTCGACAGCATTTCGAAAAATTCCTCCTCGTTCATTTTCTGTGGTTTTTGGACAGTTTCTTCTTTATTTACTTGATTGCTCCTCTTGCCATCAGGCGTAATCTGAGGTTTCATTTCAGTTAGTTCAAAAACATAGGATTTAATTACTGGCTTTATCATAGAAAACAAAATGCATCTTCCCATTTCGTCTTTTACAATTAATTTGTGAAATGATTACAAAATATTTCAGGAAAAATCTACAGGCAATGTAATAACAAAAGGGAGTGGAATTTAGTGGATTTGAGAAAATGAGAAGATACATTTTTTTTTTACAAGAAAGCCACGAACTCAGTATGGAACTCGAAACGGAAAATTCTGCTATAGACGCTTTAAGACTATAACTTTATAAAACAAATTATAAGGAGACTAGAAATTTTACATCGATTTCCTTGGAGTCACCTCAACTATTAGGCAAAATTGTAACGCAGAATATCGCAAATGAAAATGATGAAAAAGAGAATATATGGGAAAGGAGGAAAAAACGAGACAACTCAAGATAATAAGCAAACAAAACCTTAATTAAATCCAATTGTTCCATGCTTTGGCGACGAACTCGAAGAATTCTACTATTAGTGGCGGAATTTACTTGGGTATTTTCGGATCCAGTCGAAGAGTGTGCCTCAGACATAAGATCCTCTTCCTCATTTAAGCTCGGCAGCCCAAGAAGTTTCCGCAAATCGGCTATATTTATTTTGGCAGTTGACTCCCCAACAGGATCGGACAGCTACAGAGAAAAGTAAATTATAATTAAATTTAGTAAAACCTAAGAAAGCAAATGATCCATACTTCTTTGGCTAGAGCGTAATGAAGTTCAGCAAAATGAAGAGCTTTCTCGTGGTTTCCAATCGCGGAATGAGCGTTGCCTAAGCTCCAGCAAGCCCGTGCCTCACCCACCCGATCTCCCAGCTCTTGGGCGATCGCTAGATGTCTGTGGTGATAGTCAATCGCGGTGGCATAGTCCCTGAGTAGAGTGTATGTGTTGCCTAGGCTGTAGCAGGCTTGCGCCTCAACTGCGCGCTCCCCCAGTTCAATGGCTAATGAGAGCGTCCGCCTGAAGGAGAAGTGATCTTCGTTAGTAAATTTAATTGCATCAATTAATCAAGCAGGTAATACTTATAATGCTCAGCAGCCTCCTCAAACTGTCCGAGGAATATATGTGAATTGCCTAAGTTGCTGTTGGCTCTTCGCTCGGCTGCCTTGTCTCCAAATTCCCGTGCAATACGTAAACGTTCTTGGTGATGCTCTATAGCTGCCTCAAAATCTCCCAGAAGATAATATGTGTTTCCTAGATTACCGCAGGCTCTTCCTTGCGCTCCTCGGTCGCCCAATTCACGCATCAATTTTAAATTTTGTCTGAAAAAAGATTTTAGTTCATGCGAATTTGTTTGTTTTTATAAATAAGTCTTATATAATAAAATTCGACTGTAACATTCCGTAAAGTCATTACGAGTTCATTTTTATAAGCATGTTGAACTTAATTAAATTACACTTGTCCATTATAATTAAACGAGGGTGAACTCGCGGCAATAAAAAAATAAACCTTTACTTCTTGGATGGAGTCATTCTTCGTTATTTGATCTCCTCTTACAACATTTAGTGATGATATTCCAAAATCTGAGGTTGTGAGTATTAAAAAATGAATTAAAAATAATTTGCGTTTGTTCCGTAAACTTAAAGCGCACACATAAAAAACATAAATACCCCTTAAAATATTTTTTGTTAGCTTCAGTAAATGCAGTTTTTGGTTTATTTGTGAATTTTTTCCAGTTATTAGACAGAAAAATACCAGCATCAAGTCAAAATGATCATTTTATTAATAACATAATTTAAAATGGTGCGATTTAACGAAGACAAACAGAAAGAAGTTGGTAAAATCTGGACATTTTTAACCCATTCACTGCCGAGATCATATTCAGCCACACATTCAGCTATAGGCAACTACAAGATATTTCGTCGTTGGCAGTGAATGGGTTAATAATGCGGAACAACATATTCTTTTTTTTCTAGTGGCAGAAAAAGTTATAAAACGAAAATTCTAAATTGGTTTCCATTTTCAAAAAATATAAAATTCAAAAGTATAAAAGCCATTTTTGAAAAATCATTAAAAACTAAAGCCTTTTCATTAAAACTTTCAACGTAGCTCATTTGAAAGCCAGAATCCTAATCTAGAAATATAAAATTTCACACTTTCTAAACAAAGCGAGCAACTTCTTCGAGAGCAGATGATTTTAATATTTTTTTTTTGTATGAAGAATTTAGTCTATGGAAGGAATTTCTCGAAACAATTTAATATGTTTTGGTTTTTTACACAATATAAGAGCAAAAGAATCAAGCTTTTCTTTAAATCATGTTACTAGCTCCTAGAACAATCCGTTATTTTTTAATAATTTTCATAAATTTTAAAAGTATGGCATTTTAAACTATATTTGTCCTGAAATGGAAATCAATTGAATATTTAGTGTGTAGTGCTGCATACTTTATTTGATTTAAAATGAAAGTAAATATTCTGATCGAAGGTAAATTAGACTTACTTGTAAAAGTCTACAGCTTTTGTGAGGGCTTCCTTAACTTCCTCTGAGAAATCGCCGGGATCCCTTTGTCCCATATGTTTGCCCTTAGCATGATAAACATTCCCGAGATTATACAGAGCTCTGCCCTCGGATAGCCTGTCTCCTAACTGCCTAGCCAGAGTCAGGTGGCGGTCGCAGCAAATTGCGGCCTCGTCGAATCTTCCCATCACTTTGAGCGTATTCCCGAGGTTTCCGGAAGACTTTGCCTCGCCCAGCTTGTCGTTCATTGATCTGCGAGGGTGTTGATTATTACTAATTGTGAAAAAGGGAGCTAAATGGGGCCACCTACCTAGCTAAAGTCAGATCCAACTTGTGGTACTGCATGGCCTTTGAGTAGTCACCCAGGTAAAAGTAAGCGTTTCCTAACTGGCTGTAAATAGCGCTAAGAGTTCGCAGATCATCTGTCCCCGCTTGGATCGCCGCCTACAAGATCACTGGAGTTTAACTGACAAAGAAAAACATCTTTTGTTTTGGGTTACCTGAAAGAAGGCAACTCCGGCCCTGCAATCACCTGCTTTGCACAGGCGTTCCCCCTCAAGAGCCAGCTCCAAGCACATTGATGACCCATCGTTGCTCTGCAAAGTGGGTTTATTGTTAAAAAACGTACAGAAATTCCCAATTTTGGTTTACATAGAAAAAAAGTGGGCTTGGCATCTGCGGTGATTCGTCCGCCTTCATGCCAATCGAATTACTCACTTGCGTATCACTGGAGAGGTTTTCGGCGCTCGCTGATAAAGACGACATTACCACAGCAAATTAAAATTCACATTAAAAACAAAACTGACTAGCTGGGAGCAGGTGTTTCCCATAAATTGCCCAATTTTTCCCGCGACTGACAGCTGCAACAAAACAGAATTACAAATTCCAGGTCGCTGCAGCTCGGACCACTAACACCACTGGAACCGTTAAAGGTGTGAAATTTTGACACTGACAAATTTGCAATTTTCTGAACACTTGGCTGCATTCAGCTTTTGAAATTTGATAAATGTCAAATGACGCGTCATAAGCATGTGCTGACAGCACTCACAAAAATTGTGGTTAGTTACCTTCGGTTAAAGAAAGCTTGGGAGTGGGTAAAATAGTACAAAATATTTGAAAACAGTAAAGGTACATGCATCTAAAATTCATTATAAATTCAGAGTATTCGGCTTTATGGATAACGTAGAGAAGGAGGAAGCCTCAACCCCTGAAGAGGTCAGCGAGCCTGAGGCCCAAATCTCGGAAGATGGCAGTCCGGAACATATTGAAAAGCCTAAGGGGAAACCAGGTAATATTTTCGGTTCTTTTTAATAAGAAAATCGAAATTATGCAGGAACTATGTTTCTGCTTTTGTTCGTAGTAATTAAACTCAGATGGTGGCTGCTGTTAGAGTCCCTTTATCAGTGAAGATAGGGAAAAAAAGGCCCCCCCCCCCCTTTTTAAAGGGTTTTTGGGGCAAACGTGGCTATTTTGGTCACAAAAACATAGACCTGATTGACCCCATTCATCTGCAAGTTCCCAGACGGTTGTGCTCTCAAAATCAGAGAATACATTTTTTAAAAACAGAAAACTACAAAGTAAGGTCAGAGAATTGTTAGTTCTCTGTTACGAGGCCTCGATCCAGCTCTAAGTTGTATTTAATCTTCATACGGGCTGGGCAGGTCCCACATCTGTTCCAGTCACTCCGAATTTTTCCTGGTGATTGATCTTAAATCAGTTTGTTACGTAGGATTATGAAACGAAAATAATTATTCGATTATTATAATATCTAATTAATCCTAAGCAGAGCGCAATATTGAACCGTCAATGCAGCAATTGTTAATCGGAAGAGCAGAACGTGTTGACCTTTTCGTTTTTTTTTTATTTTACACTGATCAAATACATTTAAAGGCCTAATCGGTTTTTATAATAAGGTCGTATATCACACAAATATGGGAAATATTCATTTGGAATTTCTCACAATAATCGAATAATCTTTACGTAATCGAAATAGAATAAATAATGTGATTATTCCATTAGTTTTAGGTATTTTCATTTCGGGTCAGACTAAAGTAGCAAATGGTTCATAGAATTTCTCAAAAAATTTAAAATTTTCTCTTTTTAGCGATTGTAAAGCATATTTTTTATTTCAATTTTATGTATTGAAAGTGATAGCCGGCTGTTATTCGTGACTTTGGAGTATACTTTGATAATAATATGGGTTGCGAAAATCATATTGATTACATTTTCATCTGATTTATGATGATGTTAGACATTATTAAACGTAACTCTAAAAGCTTTTCGTGATGATTTTGCTATTAGGTTTCTTTATTAATTTCTTGTACGTTTTATCGATGAATATACATTGACTAGTTTATATATATTTTCATTTCTCTTCCATAGAGTGTGTTTAAGGGACTTTTACCCGTCTTGCAATATTTTTAATTGAACTAGGCTGATAACAACCTTTCGTAGTATTCACGATATATTTCACAAAATTCCCTGTTTATAGAACTAATTATGGTATAATCGAACCGGTGTTCTATTATCCTGCATGGTATTAGAATATTTGAATTATTCGCATATTCCAAGTAGGTCTTTGGATTTTTTGAATTTTTTGATCCATCCCATCAAATTGTCAACAGCTTTTTAAATATGAAGAACGCTGCATTTTGCAATTTTCTTCCTGTCCCGCTATATATGCTGAATTAAAAAAATTAAAATTATTTAGATAATGATAATGCGAATTATTCAAATAATTCGAATATCTCCCAACTTACCCCACTATGCCTTCTATTGGAATAATTAGAATATTCGAATTTCAAATCCGTAAACGGATAGCATCTCATATTCGAATGTTCGAATTAACCGAATTTCATTTACAGGATTAGTAAAACTATTTACATACACACAGGTTTATAACTATAAAAATTCAAATTTAAGCTTCTGTAACTACTCCTTTTTCTTACAGCCTACTTTTGCGGGTTAAAGTCTTTTTAATATTTTAACTATAATTAAAAGCATGTGTCGTTAGTAGACAAACTTAAAAGCTTTAAAAAAACAGGGAAATTATAAATATTTCCAAATTGGGGCATTATTTCTTATGTAAGACTAAAATATGTAAATATTCGCCATTAATCTGACCATAATTTTTTTTTAACTTTTACAGTTTTTAAAGCCTCCAAACGACAATTAGAATTATCTAATATAATTAAAACCCTGCATGATGATTTACGGGAGTCCGCAAGAATCGTGGGCGCTGAACAAGCGTGGGAGAAGCATTTAAAGAATGAGAAAGCTCTGCAAGAATACGCGGACGCAATGAAGGAGCTCGCTGAAATCTGGGAGAAAAACGCCAAGGATATAACTTCACGGTCCCGAAGTCGTGTTAGGTGGACGGTAGTTGTATGTTATTCGTACTTCTTCAAAAATTGTTACCTCAAAAAAAGAGAGCCAGAAGAGCGCATCTCATTATTAGCAGAGTCCAGTCGAATTCCAAAAGAACGATTTCTCCCGGACAAGATACCCCTTAAGCTGAAGAGTTTAAAAATCTTAGACGTCGGCAGTTGCTTCAACCCCTATAAAAGCTTTAATGCATTTGATGTAACTGCAATCGATCTGTGTCCAGTGGATGAAACTGTCTATCGTGGCGATTTTCTTAAAGTTGAGCTGGAAAGCGACCTCCGAGTAAATGGACAAGACATAGAAGCCCTACCGAAAGACTACTTCCACTGTGTAATTTTCAGCCTCTTTCTAGAGTACATGCCCTCGTCAGAGCAACGCATAAAGTGTTGTAGAAAGGCATATGACCTACTAAAATTTGAGGGAATTCTTGTAATTGTTACTCCAGATTCGCAACATGTGGGAAAGAATGCCAAACTGATGAAAAATTGGAGGTATACTTTAGGGAAAATAGGTTTTGCGCGAGTAATATTTGAAAAACTTCGCCACGTTACTTGCTTAGTATTTAGGAAATGTCTAGTTCCTGAAGCAGCATACAGATGGAGTGACATTTATTTTGAGCCTGGAATGACTTTGACCTTAGACATCCCTCAGGACAAAGAACCTGAGATTGTAACATGTTTGGATATTTCGCAGGACACCGAAATCGAGGAAACGGTAAGTTCACATACCTCTTTGTGCGGTAAGGAATCTCAGAGGAAACCAAGTTTAGATACCCCCGAACAACCTGGCGTAGTGACAACGTTGGCCATCCCTCTGAATATGGAAAGTAGCAATTCGCCAAGTCGTATATCCTGGACAGTTTCCATTTGTGACCAGTACTTCTCTCAACAATTATACCTCAAACATCGGGAGAATGAAGAGAACATCGTATCAGAATACAATTGCGCGCCGTTACCCAAAGATAGGTACCTTCCCCTTAACATTGAGAAAAAGACACTTTTAGACATGAGCACACCACGTTGTGAATTAGATTTCATCGCCTTCCAAGGACCGTTCCCTTCACCTCACCCTAATTTAAAACAAGACATCATCTGCGGCCCTTCTGAGGCACATAGCACCTTCGAGGTAACTGACTACAAAATGTATTTAGACTTTCCTACGGCAAAATTTGAGCACGATTTCCACTGTGTCGTCTTAAATAACCACTTATTGCTCTGGAGCTATGGTTCGAGTATACGTATGGATTGCTGCCAAAAGGCATACGACTATCTAAAATTCGAAGGGATCCTAGTCATAACTTCAATGGAATCAACGCAAGTAGGGAATAATACTCATTTAACGAAACTTTGGACACATACTTTAGGGCAAATAGGATTTGCGTTGATCAAATTTGAGAAACTTCGCAACATTGTCTGTTTAGTTTTTAGGAAATGCCTGAGTGTTGAGGTAGCAAGAAATTGTAAACCGGCCGAGTTAACTCAATATCAATATCCTTGATATCTTAATTTGTTTTTATATGTCACTGTAGATAAAATAATTGTTACATATTTAATTTTCGTTTTGCTGTGCTTTTTAATTTAATGAATTTCCAATTTCTAGAGTTTTGTGGCCTTAAAATCCTCTATGCACCTCTTTTTAAGCAGATTAATTTATTTAACCCTAGAACACGTACGTAAAAAAAGTCTGTGGGACCCGAACCTTTAGCAAAACATATAGTTTTTGGTGACAATGTATTCGTTAGGATTGCCTGAAAACATATATAAAAATTGCAGGGCCTCTTAATTAAAAATGTAAAAAATTATAAACAAAAGTGTCAGGATAAACTTCTCTTTTTTTTAAATGTTATAATCTTTCTTTTTTTCGAAATTCAAAAATAAAATACTAAATATTGACAGAAAAAATGAACAGTACCACTCTGATGAAGCAAAAGGTATAAATGAATTTATATAATAAATTTTTTGTTATCAATAAGCGTTGTTTCAAAAAGTATAATTATTCTAACATATGAAAAATTACTAATTTTCATAAAAATCGATGTTTTGAAAGATATCACTTTGACGTCAGTATCTAAGTATTTTTCTCGCTGTAACGATTAAAAACAATTAAATATTAACACACAATTTTAATTTAATATGTTTACATAATAGTTTTAAACAATTAGGTACATTTTTTTTCTTTTTGTACATTTAAGACTGAAGTAAATTAGAGATAAATAGAGATCACTACATAAAATACAAACAAATAGGGTCATATGAAAACGTATGTACCTATTTTTGACGGATTACCGATGTACACTGGAGGCAGATCTTTACTCTAGGCTCCATGCACATCGCAAACATTTTTATTTAGATCTTCAGTTTACATTTTCTTAAATTATTCTATGCTTTTTCATGTATTTGTAGCTAAGCTACTCGAAATTTACGTTGAATTTCAAATTATTAAACGCAAAGTATGTGGCTAAGCAATACATTCGTTTATAATAAAATCTTTTAATTTCTCTGCAAATATATAAAGAAACTAGTCAAATATTTCATAAAATACTTGCCGTTTTGTAGCGTAAAAATTAAAAGCAATACATCAGTCACGCACTTCGAAGAATAAAAAATTTAGAGAAAACTTGCGTAGTCACGTACACGGGTTTGGGGGACCCGAGCAAATATTTTGATCGCAAATCTGCTCCAAATAAGTTGTAGAAACGAACTAAAATGTGTTTTAGCTTAACGCATAACAGATAGCACTCTTAGAAATTTATAAATTAACTTTATAAAAGGCTCCGGGTTCCACAGACCCAGGGTTAAATTAGTAAAATAAAAAAAAGTGAACTCTTATTTTATACTGAATTTATTTAACTTTACAATTGAAATATCTTAAACTAAAGTTCATTACAAACCAATTTATCCGCATTCGGTGTTGCCCGGGTTACCTAGTTTTGGACTTATATGTAATAGTTGCCACGCTAATTATATTTTGTTATGTATTTATATGCGGTAATTACCTTTTATTGATTTCTAGAAAAATTTTAAGTGTAAGTTTCATAAAACCTGACCTAATCCCAGTTCAACTCAGACTAAGTTTGGTTCAATCCCACCTACGCTTGGATGAGATATGGCTAAATGAGGATAATATAACAGCCTACCTTTTGATGAGTACTCCTTATGGTGTGCAAGTGTGCAAAATTTCAATGAAATTACTGGCACAAGAGGAACCAATTCAAAATATCTTTTGTTTAAAGGGTCAAATTTTTATGCGGCAAACTAGCAAAATTAAAAAGCGTAACCACATTAGGCGTTCAAATTATTTATATTAATTCAATTGTCATAAAATGTTCATTATTTAAATTTTCATATTAACACTTTAATGATCGCACATTTACGCAATTAAACTACACCAGAGACCTACAATATTTTTGAAGAATTAATTAAAAAAAAACTTGATATATTTTCACAAAATAATATATCATGCGAATCGTGCGAACATACACATTATTAAAGAAATCATCACACAGAAGGGTATTGCCGGCTAATAATCTTCGCCTGTAGCATTATCATTATATAAAGAGGTCTTACCAAAGATCATGAAATACTGTTTTCGGCCTTGGTCCCGTTAAAAGTGGATAGTAATAAAGGGCTCATGGGTGAGGGAAAAACAAAAATTTAGGGGGAGGCGGAACGAAAATTAAAACCACGTTTCACTACCCAGAGCAGCACACACGTTCGAATACTTTGGCTCGCCTTTAAAAATGCACAGTGAAAAAATGTAAACAGCCCGCATCCGTATATATGCTCTGAGTGTGCTACCTGCATGTTCCCCTCCTCTGATTCAGAATATACCTATGCTGGGACATCGCCTGGGGACGGCACTAACACCGTGCATGCAGAGGCACACAACGTATCCGAAACTTTGGCCCGCCTTTAAAAATGCATGGTAAAAAAAACGCTGCTTTTTATTGCCTACACTGTAGATGCCGTAGATGAGAATATTTGGCTGGCTATTCTTATCTCTTTTGTTATTGAAATTATTGGATTCCGATAAGGCATGGGAAGCAGTAGTTCTTTACTGCTTTCTCTAATGAGACAAATGTCTCCAGGCAGTTTTAGAAATTACATATGGGTTAAAGCTTGTATAGAGAGTGTCACATCTAGTATTTCATGATCTTTGGGTCTTACTGGGCAATAACCCTCGGTAGTAACATGGCACACGTGCTGTGTGATCGGCCACTAACAGATGTTCCGGCTATCACACTCATGCTGTGAAAACGGCCATAAAGTTTAAAGAATTGTAGCTGGATTTATGAATCTCACCGTTTGAAAAATTCTAAGTACGTAAAAACCGAATTTTTCCAACCCATCACAGCGGTGTTCTTTTTTAAATATTTTCACATAGTTAAATTGAATATGTACAATAATTTGTCCAAAGTATTGCAAATTTGGCAACATGGCTTATTTATTTGTATCTCAATCCGGTTTAAAGCTTAGGAGATATTCAACTTTGCAGAAAGTAGAGAGAGCAAAGCTTATCTGATGTCAGAACCATATTTCGGAATTTCAAAAGTGAGTGAATTATGAGCATTAACTTTGGTTCCACAAATTATTTTCGACATACGTGTTGTCTTATACGAATACGAGGGTTTTCTCAATTTTCTTATTGTGTAAGAAGGAAACAGTTACCTGTAAAAAATAAGATAAAAAAAAAATACTTCAGAATAATTTTTATGTTAAACGATGTGTCCATTTATACAGGGTGATTCGTAAAGAAGTGTTGCAACATGTGCCAATCGATTCCTGATCAGCGTTCACGATGAGCAATTTTTTCCCTAAAATCCTTTCTTCATCGCTTTTTGAACAGCTGAAAAATGTTCGCGTGTGCAGGGAGGTGAGCTCATATAAAAAGTAATAACTTCAGTTTTAATAGAAAACTTGTTCTTTGAATGTTGATTAACGTAATCTTGAATAAAATATATTGAATTTTTAAAATTTAGTAATACCAAAAGCGCTCTCTATATCAAAAAGTTTCTATTTGATAATTTGAATTTTCTGAATTTTAAATTAGGGGACTTAAAAACCTGCATATGGTTGTTTTTATAACCGCCATTAGGTATAGCCTAACCGTTTTGTTCACCGATTCATTTTTATTTAATTATTTAATATTAACCCGCTATTATAGTACTCTCTAAACCCCAGGCTTTTTATACTTATAGTATTTTTGCGATAAAAAACACAATATTTGAAATTAGTTACTGTGTAAAGTTATAAACAAATAGACATATTAAAACTACATGCGAATCGAATTGCCGACAGAGTTTACTTAAACAAAAACAAAAACGAGTTTTCGAAAAATTAAGGCAACTTTTAGTCGCTAACTAACTAGTAAATCTAATAAGAATAACAACATCTAGAGTAGCGATACAAAGTGGAATGATTTCGCAATACAATGCGTTAAGTGATCGATAATTCTAATCATTAGTAAGTAGTCAGGGAATAAGAAAAATTTGTAACTTTCGAAATTGTCTACAAAAAACATAGTAGCTATGAGGTTTTTGTAGTGAAACTTCTTAGACGGCGATTCGATAATTGAGAGTAAAAGGGCACGTCATATTTAGGCTCATTTCATTATAGGAGAGAGAAGAAAAATATAACGTAGAGCGAAAAAGAAAGAGAGTTATACATTGTACATCTAATACACAGCTAACCGGTTCTCCCTTTTGTGCGGTCCTTCGTCTTTACTCCCACTCATATACTAAATCTAAGATAGGTGCTGCAACAAAGATCGTCTAATAAAAAATGTGACACTTGTGACATTTTTCCTTATCTTTTTACGACCTTGGTCCCGTTAGCTTCGCCGGCCTTGCAGATTTTGCTAAAAGTTGATAGTAGAAAGGGCTCACGTATGAGAGAAAAATAAAAATTTAGGGGCAGGCGGAATAAAAATTGAAATCACGTTTCACCACCCAGAGCAGCGTACACGTTCGAATACTTTGTCCCGCCTTTAAAAATGCACAGTGAAAAAATGTAAATAGCCCGCATGTGTATATATGCGCTGTATGTGCTGTCCGCCTCTTCGCTATTCTCGATTCATAATTTTCCTATGCCTGAGCATTGTGCGGGAACGGCACTAACACCATGCATGAAGAGACATACAGGGTGCCTGAGACTTTGTCGCGCCTTTAAAAATACATGGAAAAAAACCGCACATTATTCTCTACACTGTAAGTGCTACAGATGAGAATATTTGGCTGCTTTTGCTGCTTTATCTAATGGGAATTAAGAGCTTAATTAGTGAGTCTTATAAATATGATCATTACCATCAAATTATCACTCAGTCGCGACGTGTTTTGATAATTTAAGAGAAACTGCGGTCAAGATATTTCAAATAATGATTAACGCCCCGCCCAGAGTACGCAACAAGTGGGCCAAAGTTCCAAGTTTACGACAACTTTGCAACGAGGTTGTATTTTCGACATCTACTGAATAATTACGTCGAAAATTGGCCTGGACAGTCAGTTTTATGCGATAAAAAAATATATATATAAACGATTGTGATCGGAATGAGGGCAGCTCCTTGTTAAAATTCCTCGCGGTTCGCATTGTCCTCTTCAACCATTTCACAGGAAGGAAGACGCAAATTTTATCTTTCCCGCCGGTGACATGTGCAAAAACGTAAACTGTTTCGGAAGACGAGCCCCAGGGAGTATTATCATAGATCTTGCGACCAGCGGCCAGGAGGGGCGATTTTGGGAGAAAACGCGAACTAGTCTCAGACTGGTCTAAGGCACGGGCAGGGCAATTCAATTGTTGCGCCGACATGCTTCGGTCTCCAAAAATTTGTTAATTGGGTTCGAATTCCACAACTTCTGGATGCCACTGATCAATCGGAGCTGGACCTGTTCCCATGTACCCGCTGAGGGATCCTTTCATCAGGGAAATTTTCAAAATATGTAAATACATCATCTGCCGGTCTGGCCGCAGGGCACCGTAAACGCGCTCCTCCCGCCAGCGTCTCACTTAGAGGGCTGCGGCCATAAACTAGCCTTCGCAGAGAGACGACCGCTGGGCTTTCCTCACATACTTTTAATTGGCCACCTATTTGGTGGGTCGAGTGATTTATGTGCTGCAGGCGATGTTTCTCGAGCAGCACGTCTTCGCCTGGGGCTCTTCTGGCCGTGTGTTGGCGGTGGTGGAATTTGGGGTTTCCAGCGATGGGGCGCAGTAGTGTGCTTTATCGCTTAATAACATCAAACCCAGCTAAGACCTTCTTAATGTGAAATTTATGCGTGTGAAACCGTAATCAAGGAGCTCCTTCGATAGTCGGTAAAGATGGGTAAAATCGGTCTTGGTCCATGGTCTCGTAGAAAACGCAAGACCAATTTTCGGTTAGTAAAAACAAGGTTAGCAAGATTTTAGTAAAGTTAAAGTAGCAGCACCTCCAGAATTTATTATCACTGGGTCAGCACTATCTTTTAGGGAGAATTGGAAACTCATTTCTGTCGATTATCAATTCGTTCCCGTTTTCGTGTAAGTAGGGGCTATAGTAAGTGAACTCAAGTTAAATCTTTAGCTTGACTCAGGCTTTCATTTAAACCACTTCAGATGTTTCTACGATAAACCTTATTTTTTATAATTCAATAAACAACAAATTTTCGAGTAGGTAGACAATCTTTTTCAAAAAATTATACCAAACACGGCTTCATAAAGCACGGACCACCCTTGATTTTCAGGAATTCATCAATTCCGAGAAAGCATAAAATGTTAAGTTTAATTTCGTATAATTTGTTATGTTTCGTAGCTCACATTGTACTATAATTATTTTTCATGTTTTTCTTCACAATATTTTTAACTTGCACTATTTTAATATTTTCGCAATTGATAATAAAATAAAAATTAAGTTTTTGATTATTAAGCAAAAATCATGAAAAAAATTCGATTCTTTTGAAATATTCTCTAACCTTGTTCAAAGCCGTTCAGAAATTGAAATTATGTAGAACAGCGAAATCCATCTTCCGATTAAGACGGCTTCCGAGCTGCATACGCGGTACGGAGTAATTGATTTTAAATTGCACATTCAAAAACGAAAACAATGAGCTCTACGGCTTTCACGTAAAATACTGACTCTTGTATTTTCTGTTGTGTTGAACGTGTAAACAGGGTAAGTAAATGGTAACCTATGGTAACCAGTAATTCTCCAAAAATCTAGGCATATATATTTTCCATTCGCTATTTACTTTTCAATAATTAACTTATCTTTTTACATTTTCAACCCCTAAGTATTGTGTACTTTGTTTTCGTTGATACATTGGAAATCAGTATCTTGGAAAACCAAAACAACAATCCAAAAATATTCGACAAATCTCATTTTCATGCCGGATTATGGTTACTATACCTATTGTGAAATTGTCAAACGTATGAATTTATATAAATTCGTTACGATCAAACTCTCACCTTTGCGAATTTTTCACACTATTGAGGACGAAAAGTATTTTAAACCCAAATTTACATATCTCCAATTACAACACTCTTCGTGTCAGCTGTAAAACTTTAGAACAACTTGCCTATTGACAGTAAGTTCGCGAAAACTGAGCGACAATTTAAGAAAAGTTATAAATCGTTAGCAATTCACTAATTGTACTATTAATACAAGTTTTAATCTTTTGTTTTTAAGCCAATTCCATTATGTAATTTTATTTTTCCTTTATCTAATTTAATTTAAGGTTTTTCTAATAGTAGCAGTATACTGTTATCTGATTTAAATCAACAGTTTTCTTATTTTCCTAAAATAAATCAAATTAAATCAAAACGCGGCAAAATAAGTTCCATTCTAGTCTTAGTATGAGTTTTACTTTGGGCAATAATATCAACAACAAGGGCATGGGGAAGGAAATAAAACTTGCAGTTTTATTCAAAAATTCGTCTATTTATAAGCTATTGTTTACAAGGTGAGTACTTACAGATTATGTTGCCTGTAAACATTTAATAAATAGTTCCAATAGTGCCAGCAAGTTCGTACACAAGAAACGCGTTTACCATATTTAAAGTCACCTAGAAAAATACGATTCCTCGGCGGCACCGCCTAATGCTACTTTTTACATAAGACAACTTCCGTATTCAGAGAATTCTACAGGGACTTATACTTTTCAGTTTCACGCTAACACACATCGCCACAGTTGTATCTATTAATTTTAGCTACAGTCAAGCCTAGAGCGTACATACATACATACATCAATTTACAGAGTTTTATGTTTGTTATATTTGTCGACATCGGAACATAACAGAAAGCTGGCCATTTTCGCGGATTTTATCCTTTGCTCAGTAAAGGTCACCAAAGGTCATGTGATGAATCTCTTCTAGGGCATGCGATGAACCCATGGGTCCCTCGACACTACTGCTGCCATTCGACTGAACGCCCTGTGGTCCATTTGCAATAGCCGCGGCTGCAGTCAATTGCCCTTGGCCACTTTCTTGCCTTAGGACATTTCTTCTCCACTTTGCACGAGCATTTTGAAACCATACCTGAAAGTTAAAAACAAAAAAACTTATATATTTTTGAAAAATAATTTAAGGTCAAGGTCAACTGCTAAAAAAAAATCAAAATATATAATAAATAAAAATCAAAAACATCGGTGACAAAAATCAAAGTGTGCAGTTATTTATGTAATGGCCAATACAACAAAATGAGAAATATATTTTTTCAAAAATAATTGGAATAAATAAAAGTTGGGGTCTCTTCAAGAACGACACGTTCATTCTGGGTGCAGCGTATACTGCTTATCTTAATACTTTACAAAGCTACCAAAACAAAATAATCAAAATTTATTTGGCTCAAAGCAGGTTTTGCTAATAAACTACAAATTGAATTTAAAAAGACGTTAAAAATAAAAAAGAATTATCGATATGAAGGAAAAAGAAACTGATTTGTATATGCTGCTATTGATTGGAGGTGGACATATTTTACTATGCTTAAAAATTGTTATTGACTTTCAAGCAAATGTCAGACAGCCTGCTGAAATCCTCACGCCAAGCACTGCTTATGTGATTAGCTTAGAATTATTTTTGTTGGTTTTTTTTTATCTCGATTGTTATTTTTAATAAATATGCATATTTTTATTTTTAACGAATATGCCAACGTGGTGTTGATCACTTTTACTTTCCGAAATATAACACTAAAAAAGTAAATATTTGCATCCCAACACAAAATAAAAATAGCTGAAAAATAGCAAAATAATTAAAATTTGCTACTATTAGAACGGTTTGGTGATTTCTACAAATTGAATATACGATTTTAAAAGTTTTAAGAAAGGCTGATATTATAACGTATTTAATCAGTAACCAAAATGATAATCTCGCTGAGCTCAATGGTAGAATGAATATAAAGTTTTAAAAAATATGCTACAAATGTGGTAGGTGAAAATACAGTGAAATAATGAGCTGCCCGCTAGATTTGCTTTTTCCGGACATATTGGTTCATATTCTAAAAAACTGAGCAATATCTCAGGCTCGAGTTTTGTATAGCAAGTAGAATTTCAAAATGAGATCGAAGTCGGTTTTTCCATGTAAAAATTGAGACTGAGCTTTTCCTGACACTGTTTTAGCATAAGAGCCGGTATATTAAATAAGAAAAATTGTTTATAAATTCCAAATCCAGAAAAACTATTCTTGCATTTTCATATATTTTTAAACATAATTAAATTTCTATGATTGCTGGTTTACGATCACATTCAGTAATGACCACCTTTAATTTAAATAGATTAAAATAGCTTTGCTATCCTATGATAGAAAATAACGAACATTTTGGAAAAATATATTCCCCTTAAGAGGAAAAATATTGAAAGATCTATAGATTATAAAATCAGCACTTATACAAATGCTTAAAAATACTTCAAATGTTTATTCTTCTGGCGATGCTTTACATTACCATATGTGAACAACGCCAGACGGAGAATACTAGTTATGGACCACCAGTAGTTTATGCCGCCAGATGAAATCAATTCCTGTGGACCACCGGTGATACTCGGCGGGTTAAACGTGTTGAGAGTAAAATACAATAAAGTTGGTGGAAACTACTAATAATGTTCTTAAATGAGGACATGAAAACGAAATGTTCCTGGCGACTGGTCGAATTTGAAATGCTTTGCAGCAAATTTTAAATTGGTAAACAAATAAATAAACTAGATTCATTCAAAATTAACGTTTTTAAATTCCCTTCTTTTGTTGTTATATTAGATTTGCCATTTTATTCGAATTTTCCAATTTTTACAGTAGATTGCTCAAATACTTTACCTTGATTTGAAGCAATTTTAACTAAAGGATTGGGTATATTACCCAATTTGAGCACTTAGTATTTAATTTAGAAATAAGAATGTATATCACATCCATTGATTTTAGTAACATTTCTAATCTGGGAATGAAGTATTAAACTTTAGAGAAGTCTTTAACTATGTCTACTTGCGCGATACTACGGATGAACCTGAGGTTAGGTTAGGTTGCTGTGGCTGCCTAGAAAGGCACACTTAGGCCAATTTTGGCCCATTGTGTTACCACGTAGCGCAGGAGATCATGGTTATTCGGGGGATTCGAACCCACAGCCTCTGGGACGGTAGGACAGCGCGCTAACAACTGAACTATCAGAGGCCCCTCTCTAGAAGCTAATAATTAACAAATTACATATTTAGTAATATATTATTTATCGTTTTATTGTACAAAATTATGTGAACTATAATTTTCGGCACCTTCTATGAATTGTTGCAATCGTGATCTCACCTACATGTATATGTGTATGCATAAAGGAAGTACATGAACTTAGATCTTGCAGGTCATTATTTATTTTCCGTTTGGGCATAGTACCTTCAATGACAAATACTGAAATTCAGATGTCACTGAGCGACAAACAAACAAACAAGAAGGATTCTTGCACCAGCGTGTCGTGCTACAGCCAGAGCACTCGTACTGGAGTCAGCTCAGTCCTGGATCCGTGCCTTACAACTTTATTTGTGTCGTTCAAATGCTTGAAACAGATGTCCTCGGCTTGCTCGTTCAGATCCAGAATAGCGAAAAGAAGTGTGTTACCGTGAGCAAACTTTGGACTCCTTGACGAAGAGTCGGAAAAAAAAAGGGAAAAACAGAGACATCAAAAAGATTAGAATTGCTACAAATGACACACACCGCGGAAAACAAAGGCTTGAAAAATGTTCACCCCCCAAAAGAAAACAGAACCATGAACTTACCTGAAGCACTCTTTTCGAAAGCCCCGTTTTTTGAGCAAGTTGCTTGAGGTCCTTGGCGTCGGGGTTTTGGTTTATAGCGAAGTACGACTTCATTGTCCTGAGCTGATGATGCTTGAAGGATGTCCTCATCCGTTTCGTGCGTGTTTGCCCCGAGAGACTTCCTCCCGATCCAGGTGATTGACTGCCGTCGTACGTCGTTAAATCCAGCGAGGGTGCGAGTTCCCCGTGCATGAGTTCTGCAAGTGGGTGAAGCAATCAGTGGAAAAAAAACGCTGACGTGCATGCAAATAAAACCCGGCCCGGCCAAGGTAAGTTATTGTTGATATTTGCTGACATTTTTCCGAGAGTGCTCCTCGGGCGCATTGATAGTCGAATAGTCGGGCACAAAGGGAATCTGGCAGCCATTTCCTCCGATCCGAGGATGTGTGCACTCGGGGCGCGCACGATTCTCATTTCTATTTTGCAATAAAAGCTAGAACAATGGGCGCGTATGTGGGACTCGTGTAAATACTTAAATCGATAATAACAAATGGACCGAAACATAAACAACCGCCGCGGACCCATTTCGAGATTATTGCAAACACGAAATGAGTCGAAATGTGCCCGCAGAGTCGAGAGGGGCAATTGAGACCAGCAACAATGAAACGATCCGAGTATCTGCAACCCGATTTATAAATGCCCTCATGTGGACCTGCACACACTCGCCCGATTAACGAACAATTACAATTCTTTTTTACGAGCCTTGTAAATCGGCAAACACACTCTTTATATTATCCCAGCACAAAACATTCAGTCCACGCACTAACAGAAATATATTAAGTTTCGATATATTTTTCGCAAATAAATAGTTATTGCTCCAAAGGTACGTAAAGCAGCGAAGTGTGTAGCTGCATAGTCGACCAGATTGTAA
This sequence comes from Philonicus albiceps, assembly GCA_963969385.1. NCBI lineage: Eukaryota > Metazoa > Arthropoda > Insecta > Diptera > Asilidae > Philonicus > Philonicus albiceps. The sequence continues at coordinate 34,488,509 of OZ017773.1, forward strand.
TGGTAGTTACAAAGTACATACCATAAATACCAAAATCAATCTTTGTATTAAAAGAGATATTCATTTCAAGAGTAGAATGAAGCAAATTAATGAAAAGGTATCCCGATCAAAAATATTTTAAAAATTAAATTAAACCTATAGAAAGGGCATAAAAGGACAACATATTAAACGTTTTTCTAGAGGTAAAAGGAATATACATGATCGCCTTGCAGAACAACAGGGCTTACAAGATTTTACCAAGTGCTAAGTGCGGGCATACTGGACCAACATCTTAAAATATTTTTTTGTATCTCTACATGAATTTCGGGTTCGTATGACCCAGGGTACAGCCGTTTGGGACTTTCACTCAAATTTGTATCTTGTACGCCTGAGTGTCCACCAACTTACACTGGTAGAAAAACCAACCCTTGTTCGACCGCTGATCATTTTACTTGGAACAAAACTCGCATATAAATGAATTTTAAAAGTTATTGCAAAACTAAGACCTTTTGCATGAAAAGCCTAATTTATAAAAAAAAACTGGTTTTTCTACAATGCATATACCTACTATTAAAATAATTCTGTTTATGATTAATATTAGAACTAATGCAACTCAAGACATCGCTATTTTTATTATTTTTGTTCCACGATATTCTTCAATTTTCGACAGGAATAAAAATTGAGTTCCTTTAAAATTATATACCTACGTAGCAAAATTTTTAAAATATTGCTCTTTCTTAAGATACAATTTGCAACAATACAAGTTTCTATTTCCCATAAAAACAAAAAAATAAATAACGTGAAAAATTGTTTATCACTAAAAAATAAAATTCGTACATACTCGTATATACTTCTCTGCAGTGTAGATAATGCAATTTTAAAGTTACAGTAAAAATAAAGATCTGTTGCGGTTAGTTTTAAAAAAAAATAATTTTTCAAAGTTCTACCGCTGCCATTTTCTTACTTTTTGTGCAATAACTTAAAGATATTTAATTTTTCATCAAAATTTTGAAATTAACATTATTCGACTTTCGACAACAATCAGGTTCTTTTTATCTTAAGATAAGCAAATTCTTTATATTTTGTTTATTTCACCTCATTGATGATTTAACTGCCATCAGTGAAGATAACTGAAACACTAGTACATCAACATTCTGAATAATCACATTTTTAGTCAGTAAAGAACGCCCCTTGATTGTGTCTCCGAGATAAATACAAATAAAATTATTAATCGAACATCATATTATGTACAAATTATGTACGTCTCTCACATAATTTTTCAACAAACAGACTACGCACAGTTGCACTATAACATTTTCTATTTTAAGTACGATATAGGACGCAATAGTATGCAATATATAAATTATTTTTGCATTTCAATAAAACTTAGTTATTGGAGTTGTTATGAAAAAACACTATGGAATTACTTGATATTATTTCAAATAGCATTTCAGAACCTTCTCCTTATGCATATATGTGGATCCGTATAAATAAGAATGCGTATCTCAGGTTCTTCAAGTATTCGCGAAGAAAAAGGCATTCGGCATTTAAAATTTTAATTCAATAACAAAATTTACCTACTAAAATTCTTGAGTAAAATCTGGATACCAAAATGTTAACTCTTCGTGCATACCACTCTTGAAAGATTTAAAGTGCTTATAACTTGAAACTGACATTAAAATATAATTTTGAGGATACGTTTCAACACTAGTTATAACATTAGTATCGGAATAAAATTTTACAATATGGAAGTGAACCTTTATTTGTTCTTAAATATACTTTTTCCTACAAGGTCTTAGAATGCTATTATAATAAAAGAACAACAATTCTTGATATACAAATTAAAAAGAAAAATGATATTTCTGCATATCGTCGGGGATAGTGCAAATCCGCGAAACTAGCATTGGATAATTGCGCGTATCTGACAAAATGTAGCCAATTGAAGCAAATCCGCGTAATTGTTGTAGGGCCTTAATTATTTACATATTAAATTGATATATTTTTCTAACAAGAGATAGAACACATTAATAATTACTTTCTATGTAAAAATGAGCTTAAAATTCATTGAATTAATAAAGTTATTAAGTTTTAACCTTCCTCTGTAAAACTGGATCTATTGCAGATACGCGGCCTTTACGAATGGTAGATTCGCGGATTTACACTATCCCCGACGATATGTCAGACATTTTAATGAAGTCTAAAATATTTTTATTGCAAGCTGGCTGACTTTTGGAGGAAGTTGAAAACGTCCTTGAGGAAAAAAGAAAATGATATTCACAAACCTTATTTTATTTCCATATAAAAATTGTACTCATTCCCCCTAAAAATTTTACCCATCTACAAAAAAGGACGAAGCAAAAAGAGACCGTCATTCAAGAAGGCTTAACCGTTCATCTCGAGATAGTCTCGGGGATGGTGGTGGAGCGGTGCAAGTACTATCAGTCGATAATCTTCGAAAGTCACGTATGAAAATTTTCACACGAGGCAACCACTCGTCGAAATCTCACAAGAGCAACCCTCATCCTGCATTCACTCTATTCTGGCTGTTTTCCCGCAGGACTAAGAGCACAGACAGCGGTCGGGTCCGTGCATACAGTGCGAAATGAGCTTTATGCTGGAGAAGCACCGGCAGACGGATCGAGGAAACTTCAATAGACGCCGAGTTGCCTCTTCAGGTCCGGGTATGTGGGTTAATGCGCTCCACGTAAACATACCATCTCAAAAGTGCAAACTTACCCATCCGCATGGGGGTGGGATCCCTGTCAAGCATATCTGAGGATTCATCTGAATGGTGAGCTGAAGGCTTCCTCTTCCTCGGCCGCCCCTTCTGGGATCCTCCTGCGTAGAATTGGGGGCCTGTGGAGACCGAATTGGGCTCACTGCAAGATTATACGTTATCATTTGGTTAAAGATAAGGGTTGGCTTAATAACATGTCCATTAACACCTTAAAATATCGGCTTCATAGTGCTCACCGCAAAGCACTCGTCCTCCTCGAACGGCTGCGGTATCCCCGGCACTCAGGTGGATCCCGCAAAGTGCACACGAAAAGCAATCCACGTGAAACACCAACTCCCTGGCCCGCATCACAAGCTCCGATGAGCTTAATCCTGTTCCGCACCGGGCGCACCGTCGGGATGAAAATAGCCTGAAATTTTCGAAAAATCATTGATAAGTTTCAAGATGTGGTCAACCCTTCAAGTAGAAGGTACTTTTAATGTGGCCAGCAATTACAAAATATGTACATATAGTCCTAATATTTAATACATAGTTATTACACTCTATGTAAAGATTTTTATAGATTTCAGAATTAAGATAAAGATAAATTTCAGTCAATATTCGATCAAGTTTAATTTATAATAGTAATGATTTTTTTTCATAGTCAAAAAAAAATCATACCCTCATCAATTATAACGAACTATGCGTGAAATTCAGATTTTTGCATATACAAGAGTACGGAACAAAATTAAAGAATTAGAATTTTGCTATTCCTGCATTTTAAATTTTCATGAGCCAATGTCAATGGAGAAATGGACTCTACTTTCATTTTTCATATTTATTATTTATCTACTACCTACAGAGAAAATGTGCTTATGAAGCTGTAATTTCTCCATACTACATCATACCTAAAGGGTTAATAAAATATTTTTAATTCTTTCATTTTTAGAGTTCCGTACGTTCGAATGAAAAAAAGGTCACAGCCAATTTCCTCCGAATCAACTGAACCGATCAAGTTGAAATTTGGTCCACATATGCATTTCTGTGACCCAAACAAGGACGCGTAACGTAAATAAATATGTTTTTTTTTTTTTTGTACCGTGTAACATACCAAATGTAAGGGCTTGCTGTGAAGGTCTCAAATATTTTTTTACTTATAATTTTAAAATAAATTGAATGTTTATAATTTTGCGATTTCGATCATTTATGCATTAATCAGGCCAGTATTTCAACCAAGTCTGAAAATGGAGAGGATAGGGCAAGGGGGTGAAGGCTGCAATTTATTATATGCTGTTTGTGTGGACATAATAACTCCCGTATTTTCTAATCTATGTTAATAAAATTTTGGGGCAAACATCTATTAGGGTCTTTGTAAATTCATTTTATATTTATCACTCTTAAACCCGTTCGTCAGGTGTTTGTTTTTATCATATACAGTAGCGTTCAAGCAAACTTCACCATCTATCAATTGTATAAAAGTTCCCTTGTTAAATTGCCAGTATTGTGGGATGAGGTTATTCCAGTGTAGTGCGTTTGTTAAAGAGGAATCAAGAAACTAGCTCCGTAGATGGTGGTTCAAAAAGGCCTCCGAAGGAGGACAACGCCGTTACAAGATTGTTTTTTAAAGTGAATTAATTTGAGGAACCCATTTTATTCTGCAGCCGATTTAGGAATGGAACTATTTATAAAATTCGAAGAAGGTTAAATGAAGGGGAATTATTTGAAGAAGAGTCTCTTCTGATACGGAAAATAAAGGTAGTACGACTACAGTTGGCAGCATAACCCCTGACAACGTAGTCGGAGTTATGCTGCAGGGGAGGGACTTCTGGCGAAGAATCGCCTTTTTCGTTAAGGGCATTCGATAGAAGGAGCAGGACGCGAGCAGGGAGCGCCTGTTGGGGTAGGGGGGCCCTGTTGAGGGGGTATATAGGACTCCACTCTGAAGTAATGTTTCACAGACGGTTTCAGGGTGGAGTTCCTGGGGGAAGGGAGCGGGGTTTTAGCCGGTAGGCCCAGCTTTTGCTGGGGAGTCCGGCACATCGTGCGTGAGAGTATTTCCCCGCTCCCATAAAAAAATAAAAAAAAAAAAAAAGTACGACTACAGTAGGCAAAATACCATAAGAACTGGACGTTAAAAGATTGAAGATGTCATACTTTCAAATGAGAGCAAATTCAACTGTGATGGTACTCAATACCTGCGTACGCCGCCAATATGGAGAACGTTTTCAAGAAGATTGAAAACTGGGAATTTCTCTAGTGAAATATCCAGGAAATAGCCCAGATCTCAACCCTATAGAGAACCTTTGAACTATTATTAAGTCAGAAATCAAAAATAGGAAACGAAGAAAGGAAAGGAGCTTAAAATCCTTTTAGAAAATATTTGGTATAACGAGACTTATTACGAAAATCATTGCTTCCATTCCATCAAAGCTACAGGCCGTAATTGCAGCAAAAGGGGATTCCAAGAAGTATTGAATTTATATTTTCCAATTAAGACGAATAACTGTTTATTGTTTAATGAACCATGCATTTTAATACCATGTGCTGTTAGCTTTGTAAGGAATTTTCTTTGTAAAATGCAATAAATGAGAAATACTTTGTTGAGGTCAGGCAGGAAAATCTCTCTGGACGTAAAGACAGGTAGATAATAAACTGTCCCTGTATTTACAAGGGTTGAAGGTGTCTACCCTATTACTGATAACGTTTTCAAAGTTCCCAAAGTATATATATCTTTTTAATGTTTAATGGAGAAGATTTTGTATAGTTTGAAAAGACTACTTTCATGGATTCCAAAATAAACATGGTTATGAAGACATAACTCAAAATATGTGTTCCCCCACCTTGATCTTCTAGATTACTAAATAAGCTAATATTTTGATATTATCAGGGTTAGTAAACATTAAATCATACTCAATCTAATTAGTTCCTATAAAACAACTCGTACGAGATTACACTTCCGTCCGTCTGTCTGAATATAAGTGGAATTTGACAAAAAACTATCGACTGTTCGTTGATAAAGTTCTGATTGTGCGAGCCCGACCGGTTTTTTACTGTGTTATAATTAACACAAGTACGTTAAGTAAACATAATTGCATAAGAGGCATTGAATTGAAAAAAAAAAATTGTCATCATAACCGAGATTTTGTGATCCCAGCAACGTGCAGCCAACGGGGCGCGCTTGCAGGCACCGGGCATATTCGAGAGCGTGACACGTCGCCCACAGTTGCCACAAAGGATGCCATCTACATAAAATCTCCTCAAAACAAAATAACCACGGCCTGGGCCCGGGGTCCTCGGTGCCACGCAGATCCCACTGCATCAGATAGAGCCAGTCAATATTCGATTTGGACGTGCAGACTTCTGAGAAAAGGTTTCGTACTGACTATGTGCCTGGGCGATGAGTTGGTGCTCCGGAGTCCGGGACGGCCGGGACACAGCCTTATGTACCAGTACAGCCTCCAGAAACACACGAGGGACAAAAACCTAAGTCCGATTATCGAACCTCTATTCTGCTTTTTTTATACCTTTTATTTTCCATCTTATTTTCCGTCTTTTTATTGCATCTGGATCCCTTTGTTATCTGCGCACCTCGAAAAAGGCGAAACATGCCACAGGGAACTGCTGCAGCTTCTGTGTCTGCTGGGCCCCAGTAAATGGCGGATGCTAATACTCCTTTGTACGACAAGTTTTTGTTCTTTGTTTTCCCCCAGTGCCGTGAAGGGCTCCAGCTCCTTTAAAGTCCCGGGCCGGGGCTTTGCGTTTTTTCTTTTAAACGGGAACGATTTCAATAAATTTCACGAATTTTGTTTTTATCCAATCAAAGGTGATCCAGACAAAAAAAGTCGAGGACAAACGGCAGACAATTCTCGTTAGCCAGTAACGTCTTAAAAGGCAATAAAACTTATATCAGTTGACTGGGAACTTCCCAATCTTTGGCCCGGAGAAATTTCGCATAACTGTAGAGTATCCAGGAATATCCAGTGGGAGCCGAAAAAACAAACGTTCAACTGTTTTTGATGAATGTCCGATTTGCAACAGAGCCCGCAGGCACGACCTCTTTTTGGTTGCGCCATTGCACTTCTTGGACCCTTCGAGGTATGACCTTCTTTCAGCCGCGAGTAAAGCGGTTTTTTGATTCAATTACTGATTGTATATGTAAACATATATTATGTAAATTCTTTCCTCTCGACATTTTGACTTATTCATGGAAAACTGTTTACTTTTCGTTTATTTTCTTTGAGCTGGTCTTGTTGTCTGTTGGGTCAAAATCAACGGACATTATCAATTCAAACTCAAATAAACAATAGACAGACAATAGAAGTAATGCAAATTTTAAACACCATCGACAAATACAAAACTTCCAAGCTACACTTACTGATAGTAAATTATGTGCATCTAATAAATATTGCAAAATTACATCTCTCTTATTACACTGGCCAACAGCACAACTTTGCCACGAAAGAATTGGCAAATCATATAGGACTTTTTTCTATGGATTACGAATTCCTAAATAAAGATGCTCCACTACAACACTTTTTTGAGAAAAATAGAGTTAAAAGATACAGAAGGTCGTATTTTGGCTACTTTTAAAATATCATCAAAAATTAACAGATTGATTCAGGAGTTTGTTGAAATCTTAAGTTATTATATAAATATACAACAAAATTTAGAACATTTCGAAATAATTCCCCAGCTTTTTTTTTTTATAAACTGATTACTTCATACAATAGTACTCATGAAAAACTTCTTCGTCAAGATGGGTAAAATAGTCTATAGAGATAAGTTTTATTTAGTATGCCTAGGCTTTCATTTAAGCCACGTTACAAACTTCTAATATGAACTTTTATTTTTTAATGATTTTTTAAAAATGCTAGAAATACGGCTTTCGGTGATGAAAATTTTCATTAACGAATTTGTAATCTACGGAAAAAAACCTATAGAAACGATTTGCCAATTCTTTAGTGGCAAAATAAGAAATTGTATTTGTTAACCAATGTTATCTTATTGTAATCCTAGGAACATTATCTACGTCGAGGTGACCTATACACTAAATATCCTTAATCATATTATTAATAGTACCTTTCAAAGGTTTTACCTTTCATTTTAAGCAAATCATTGTCTGCGATGCATTTTAGAGCATGGTTGTAAAGTGTTTTGTTTGCATTAAGTCTATTGTTGGGGCCGCTGCGAGTTCAGTTGTTAGTGCGCTGGACTACAGTACCGAAGACTTTGGATTCAAATCCCATACATAACCATGGTCTATTGCGCTACGTGGTAACACAATGGACCAAAATTGGCCTAAGTGTGCCTTTCTAGGCAGCCACACTAAACTAACTTAAACTAAGTCTATTATCTCTATTAAAAATAGAGATTTATAAAATTATTATTAAGATATAGGTAATATACAATAAGTTTGGGAAATTATTATCAATTAAAATATCAATTTGCCACAGAGTAATAATTCATTATTGTATATGAATGTCTTACCAATCTAGGATTATGCTTTGGAACTTTAGAATATTGTTACAAAATTACTTGCAGCATTTGCTGTGAGTTGATTAAGTGCAACTCTTTTCTGTATGACTTGAATACATCATATTGTCCGAAAAAAACGGCAGCAATTGCCGTCATCGGTTATAGTAGAATTGGCAAAATAAAACGTACGGAATGACGACTGTTGAAATATGATTTAAACAATTTCCAAAAGTGCTAAATCCATTTCATTGTTGAGGTAAGTTGATTAGCAGCAAAAACTTACTGGTAATTTTGATTAATAAATTCAATTCTAAATATATATCAAAAGGTATTCTGTACTTAAATTAATAAGTTGAGATTTTAGAAAAAACTTTTACGGAAAATTGTAAGACCTGAAAATAAATACAGTTTTAGGCAGACAAATAAATCCATTATTTCCTTTCGACTTCGTACATAATATTTTAATTTTATTAAATTTTAAACAATATTTTGTTGAAAATTCAGAAATTTCTTAAATATTTTAATATACACTCCTGATGCAATTTCAATAAATTATATTAAATTTGTTTAGAATCAATTCGATTGAATTTCTTACAGATATTTCTTGTTATTCGTAGCCCAAAATCGTCAGAACAAATTTTGCTTCAGAAGGCATTGGCGATCAGGACCCTGGGTAGCTCAGTAGGTTAGAGAAACGAAATGCAAATTCGAAAATCACAACAATGTCCTTGTAAAATTTGCTTTTTAATTCCCACATTCATGCTGAATATTTATCCTTTAAGAAAGTTTAAATTGTGCCATAGGTAATCAGCTGCCTTAACTTATTATTAAAATAATATTCAACAAAAATTTGTAGAGTGTATTTTGTAGCCCTAACTATGTACACTAAAAATTTTAATGTGTAGAGAGCACTATGGGGATGCGCAGTTAAAACGCCATGATTTGTAATAAGAAAACTACTGTAAGTGTGCTATGTTATTTAAAATCCATAACAGCCAAACTTTTACTTATGCAATGGTAAAAACGCCTATAAAATAAATGTGGGGTTGTTCCAGAGGTCTTTATCTGAGCAACTCTCTGACAAGGTATTATTATTTTCGAAAAGAAGTGGGTAGCAACATCATAAAGAATACGAGTATCATGGCCGGCATAAACAATTTCTTAGGCTGGCCATTTAATTGTTTTATACATCCACAATTTAACATTTAGAGCCACTTACCTGAAGTAATCCTCCTTGCAGTAAATGTTGCCTTCTCGTGCAAAACAACTCAGTTCAGTGTCCAACGGCTGGGAGCATTTGCAGCATCTCAAGCATTGGCCGTGCCACGCTCGATCGGCAGCCAACAGGTAAAATCTGCAAAAATTCCAATGTACCAAGTTTTGTTCAGTACCCGCAAGCATGAAGGGTTCCTCCTTTTTCATTTTATATCTCTTTTTTATTGCATACAACATACCTATCTCGAATGGGTGTTCCGCAGCCTCCGCAACAGTTCTCGGTACGAAGATTCTCTGATGCCACCAAATCTTTAAGCATGTTGCGGTGGAAATAAATTTAACTAAACGCCTAACCAGCTATTTCAGGCACGGGTTAACATAGTTTTAGTAACTTATATCTTGTCCTTTGGTAGGTATTCAAGAGCTTAGCTAGAGCTGCACTTGTGCTTTTTTAGACTGTCTAGTTTCTGCAACCAAACGCAGTTTCATAACTTCATTTTTCTCTTGCTTTCTTCGATGACAAAAAGTACATTATCCATTAATCATCCTTAGAATATTTAAACTTTCGTTAAAATTGGGATATGTTCAGAAAGGTAGTAGGAAATAGCCGATAGGTACTTCTCAAACGTACAATAAATAGTTTACTTTTTATAATATTCAGTGCTATATTTCGATCCAAAAATACCATACACTATTCCTTTTTTATTTATTAACAAAGTTATTTAATTTACTTTATTCCAATACTTCAAAACTCGAACTGAAGATTATATTTAAATAATTTATAAAAAGTCCAAACTTAAGTATTTTAATTTATGCTATCTATCCTGCAAAGTACACCAAAAATCAAAGGCCCATACTACACATATTTAATCCGAAACTTGATACACCATCGGATGGTAAATGACTTAACTAAGTTCGGCAGCAGCAAGATACCAAAATAGCAGCACACCTGATATTCTGCAATGGGAGTTTAATTGAGCTCTAAAGAAGAGCGAGGTATTGCTTGAAAATCTATAAAATCCCGATGGAGATGAGCATGACATTCATTATGGTTTATGTTTATGAAGAAGTCGAGGAAGAAATTGCTTAAGACTCAAATTACGTAAAGGAACATTTTGCAGTATGTGTAATCTACGATTGATGGAGATAAATATTTTTTTTTAATCATTGCAGATACAGTCATTTTCACAACAATCTGCAAGTTCATTTCTTAATTCTATGGGTTATAATATTGGTTATGTTATAAATAAATTTTTAAAATTAGTATTAATAATATTACAACATTTTAAAACCAATGATTTTATAAATTTGTATTAAAAAGAGTAAAGCACAGAATAATTTCGAATGATCGGATATCATTTTCTATTTTTATTTGAGTCGTCCAATGCTCAATAGGTAAGTGCACATAGATCGCATTGTGGAAACCAAAAATGCCAGAGAACGATTCAAGAATTTAGCCTACATAGTCAAAATTCACAGAGTGACTCTTAAACAACGGAGAAGGTCAAAATGAATTTTTTAATACTGTAATACATGAATGCTACTTAATACATTACCTCCTGTGTGGACATATTTGAACTTTATCCCGTGCACACAAATTTTTCATTAATGAAACTTTGGTAACTGAGATTAGCCTCATTCGATCGCACAGAGTTAAACACCAATTATTATGTCTAATATACAAATGGTAGACAAAATAGCAATTAATTTTCTTTTCATCTCATTTCACGCGGTATTAGGTGTAGTTTTTAGAAACAATACCAGTACGTAATGTATTTCGATATATTTTACCCACATGCTTAATCAATAGATATTGCAAAACATAAATAGTTACTATATGTGGCTCTAATCTCTACTTCATTTAAAAGAAATTTTATCAAGTTATTGGTTTAGATTTATATAAAACTAAGGACGTATGCAATAAATAACTTTATTTATTATATTATATGTCGGCGCATATGCAAGGGAGGATCACGGGATCATATCCCACCCCCTGCATGCACTATATATTATGAGAAAATCTGAAAGTTTACGTTACGTTACGAGTATTTAGATGAAAAATGACTGAATTCAAATCACTACCCATTAATAAATAATCAAATACAAAATATTGTGAATAAAATTATGACCAGCTAAGTAACCTGGTCTCACCCGACGTATTATTTGTAGTATTTAGCAAAAGACTTCTCAAATACTCAAGTTGAATTTTTTACCCAGTTTTTAGTGTACTAAAATTTGTAAAGGGTTTTTTACCTCTTTTTTACTTATGCACTCCTGTATGCTCACAAAAATTTCCAATAAGCGCTGGCCAAGTCATAAAACGTTTTTAAAATTTTAAAGAAATATACATTTTCTAACATAATCAGTATCCCACCCCAAGTTAATTTATATTTTTCTATCTCACAAGCTTACAAAATAATTTTATTACAAATACAGTCAAACCTGGATAAGTGAGAACTGGATAAGTGAGAAAACTCTATAAGTGAGAGTAATACCCAGGACCCGTCATTTCAAGCTCCCAAAACCTCTATTAGCGAGAAACAGAAACCTCTGTAAGAGAGAGTCGTTTTTCCCTCATAGACCCCTCAAGCAATATTCGACAAAATTTATGAGTTAGAGAAAAACATTCAAAATACAAAAACAGAAACCCAAACGAAATTGACGGATTTTTTTGAGTGCAAATAAGTTTTAAATAAAATAAAATTACATAGTACATGAATTTTTGTTTTGTTTTCGTAATCATTTAAAAATATATATGTACATAATATATGTTGTGCATATCATGCACATAATTTTATCATATTATATATTTACTACATTTGTACTTGCTGTGACTTGTTATTGCTGCGTACCTCTATAAGAGAGAAACGCTACCCATGTACCTGCATTAGCGAGAAACTCGGGTTAGTGAGAAACCTCTATAAGCGAGAATGAGATTGTGCTCCCTTGAACTCTCGCTTATCCAGGTTTGACTGTATACATAAATATGCAACTCATTATGCTTTTAATATTGTTTAAAAACACTTCCGAATAATAATTCTTGAATTTTACTTTTAAACATATAAGTTTTATTATGAGTTAACTATACTGCTCTAAAAAAATAAGAGTTTTAAGGATAAATTCCTTATCTACAAAAGACAAGAGTATTGTTTTTTAGAACCAATAAACTCGATATTGAATTCCCTACGAGTATAACTTGTAAACGGGAAAGAATATGAGTCTACATTTTGTATGAATTTATTTATTATACAAATATTAATTACCTTTGCTTGGCCTTTGAATTGGGTATGTAAGTAGAATTCGAATATTCGATGCTATTCGATTTCGAATTCGAATATTCGTTTTTGAGTTTATTGGAAATATTTGCAAATATTTAATTTGACTAATCGAATTTGTACACCTCTCTGAAAACTACCCGATCGATAAATACTACAGGCGAATTTTATGTGATACTCTTAAAAACATTACAATATAAGGTCTGAACAGCTATACCAATCGATTCTACATGATCAATGTTTGTTCGAAGGTAGGACGAAGGGATCGCAGCTCAAATTGTTTACACTAAAATTTCCCATCTCTTGGCTGGGTGTAGTTGACGGATTGGATCGTAACAGATATCTTTAGAATGTTTGAAGGTTTAGTTGTTTAACAACCTCTCAACTAAAATGCTACAGTGGCTCTTAAAAAAGTTTTAATATGCTTTTTATGTTCATCTCTTTCATAAGACAGAAAATTTTCGATTGCAAATTGAGGTAGGGGGGGGGGGGGGGGGGGTAGGTCTCCGAATGATCATCGATCAAAAATTTTGACTGGTTGAAGGGTTTTAAAATCTTTGAATTCAATACCTGTTAAAACCTAGACACAGGAGCTAGCATACAGCCGCAGTGATTGGTTGGTTACCCCGAACAACTTGTTCAATAGTCTCCGCAGTTCATCCAAGGTGAACCTCGGGAGTATAGCACGGTCCCCCGGTTGTCTACTCCGCGCACCGAATTTATTTTGTGTGCACACCGCGCGCCGGTGGGTTCAAGAACATTCCACCTAAAAATTTATGTTCCCCAACAATTCCGTTGAAATCCATCCAAAGCAAGTCCGAGTGAGGAAATCGCGAGATGTCTTAAGTCTATGATTCCGCTAACTCCGCCGCACCGCAGCCACCGGAGCGCAAATTAACTTTAGCTAGCATTCCTTGATCATTGCTGGGCCCTCGATGGCTTCTGCGGGCCCGCGACGCCGGATTAATTCCCAGGGAGCACGACATCGGTGCTCACCGGCGGAACATATTACCTGAACATAAATCGCGACTCGGACGTATTAATTTGACTAACTCACGCTCGCCCGACATCCAATAGGAGTCAAATTAAGATGTCAAAGATTGCGGATCAAATTGAAATTTTTTCTTAATTGAAACTGCGCGGCGGCGTGCATTCGCTGGCCGTGTTTTCGTGTGCGGCAGACAGCTAGACCTCCGCAAATTTTCTATTAATTAATCTGTACTTGGTTAGGAGGGGAACGGGCCGCCGGAGCGGGATCAAATTTGATTCGAGGCACGATTTGGTTCGCCGGTCTCTCAGGTTCGGGGAGCCGCGCATTTCCTAGGAGCCGCCGATTGCGCCGGCTCAGGCTCAGGGCCATGAGACTCCGCAGAGCTCCGGCCCGGAATCGAGTCGGCCATCAGCCGCCAAAGTTCTGCACTCGGCTCCCGGCCGGAGCATCCGGCGTGGACTGGATGACTCCCGGAGGTGTAATATGTACCAAAGGAGTTAATTAACGCTTCAGCGTATTTGATTAAATTGTTTACATTTGCAGCGCCATTTGATGAAAATGTTATCGTGCTGCACGTTCGGGTGCCCTCACCGGAGCATCTGCATTCTGAATTCTGCATCCTGGGGAAGCGCAGACACCGCGAGATGATGGTCGGTGCTCCCGGCCAGTGGCATTGCAACAACTGGAGGAGCCACAATTTCATTAAAAATAAACGGAATCATATTTTATTAATTGAAGTTATAATACCATAAAATTGTATGAAATTTAAGTAATGAAGACACCCAGAAAAATCCTCTATATTTTGCCAACAATGTGATTTTTTCGAAATTGTAATTTTATTAAAAATTATGTAAATATTTGTAAAAATTAATCACTATTTACTGATTCAACAAATATTTTTATCAACACTACCAAGTCTTAAATTCATGAGATAAAACTGCTTTAGGTTACGTTTCAACAGACAAATTTCATTGAAATTACTTTTTTAATAAAAGGAAAATAGTTTGAATTCATTGTTTATACTTGAAAAACTTTTGGTGCAATAACAAGAACTTTTTACTTTATAAAAAATTAAAATATTCAATAAAACTTAGTTTTAAATTAAAGAATAACGTCGTTTAAGATTAAGGAAAACAAGTTCAATAGATTTGGACAAAACTGCGAAATTCAAGTTTATATGAATAATTTAATTCCTTGTTTTGATTATTTGTATGATTGAAAATTAACAAACGTGAAAGGAAAAGAACACGATTGAAATAGTAGACATCAGCTGTTTGGGATATGGTGAAGATTACAATTAACAGAGAATATTTTAAATCGCAACATAATGAAATCATCTCATTCAATAGTAATGATTTCTAAAAACATAATCATGGTGAAATTCCATTGCTACTTCTAGCACAGAGTAATATCAGCTAAATTTTTCTATTAAAAGTTATGAGAATCCAGTTTAATTTAGCACTCCGAATTTATCATTCCATCAAAGCGAATTAGAACCTAAGCGAATTCTTGCAATCCTGCAAATCGTTTTTCTAAAAATTACATTTTAAACAAATAATTTTTTGCGTCTTTCCATTGTTTATAATGTTAAACGACTAAAATTGGTTGTGGTCGGATACACATCAAAATCTATGTGACCAATTAGAAGTTTAAAAATCCCTTAATTCGTCTATAAAATTTAATATTCCATTTCAGTGATAGTTCCACCACATAGCGAGCCTGTGCTCTACTTGTTCCGGAATTTAACCACACAACTACTGAACACCAATTCTTAGTCTAGACTGTTGGAAAGTGGAATACTTAGCCACTTAGACAAAGTAGGACCAGCAACAGCTTCAAAATATATCTTTTTGATTTTTTACTCTTCAAAAAATCAAAAAGAAATCTTTTGAAGGTCGAGTTTTTTCTTATTTATTTTGATTCATCTTTTTTATTAATGATCTAACACAATTATAAAAGCTAGATTTAGAGTTTGGTTTAGACTTTGCTGAATTGTTTTGTTTTTTTAATATATAATCCGCGGTTATAGGTGGTGAAATAAATAAATAAATAAAATTTTACTTTCCTTTTCTTAAACATTGAAATTGTTCCTGAAATATTAAAAACAATAATTTTTTTTTAAAATGTTACTTATAATTTAATCAAGTAAGCAATTATTTTAAAATTTTAAAGCTAAGTACTATTAATAATAATTTACACTTAATTATTGAATGTTGGGGAAAACATTTCAATGGAGGATGTGTTCATTCAAATAAATGAACTGAATGATTGTTTTTTTATGCAGGATAAAATGCCCCCACAATACAATCAATCAACACAATTATATCATGAAATTTTGTGTTTGATTCATTTTCCCCTAAAAACTTGAATCCGTTTGATTTATTTTAGAGTTATTTATAGGTACTACTCTTAAGCTTATTAATATAAAATCAAATCTACAATTTATAGCCGATTTTAAGCACATCTTAGATTCGTAGTGGACTTTGTTAACTCATGATATTGTCAAGACTATGACAGAGGCGTGGGTCGGTAAAATAAATTTATTTGAATGCGTAAACAGTCTGCCTGAATTTTGAAAATACACATTTTGAAATGAATTCAATTCGCTAAAGGAAAAGATAATAATAAGATTTTGCTGCATATAACAATTATTAAAATTTTTCGAGGGATACTTTTTTAGTAATCTGACACTAATGTTTTTCGCTACAATATACATTTTGTTTGAATACTTTGAACAAATTTAGCAAGTTTTAAATTATAATTTGAAAGAATGATTCATGAATTATCTTTTTCAATTTATCATTCTCCATGAGACCCACTGTATTATATTTTGCAAAATTAAGAAAAAATTGTAAAGCGACTTAAAATAGAAATTTAAGAATTAGGTAAATAATAAAAACATTCATTAAAAAAAACATTGGTTTCAAGTCTTTTGCTGTAATTTGGTAAAAACGTTAAATTCGCCATACTAAAAATTTTTTTTATTAAAAAGCTTTTATAATGAATTTCCGACAATTTTTCTCACAATTAGTATATGCTATAATTTAAAATGTTTAGGTTTTAGAAATATAACCGTCTCATAAGTAACTTTTATATATATAGAACGGATGTAATTTTTAGGGTACCGCTTTGCCTTATCGCAGAAATTATTAACGATTATTCGTTTCTCACAGACGATTTGGCCAATTTTTCTTGGTAATAAACAAAATAAATGATTTAGAAAATTTCCGTTTCATTTCCTACATCTTTTTAGGAAGTTTACGTAATTTAGATATCACTTTAACTTTAAATATAAAGAAAAAAATCACGAAAATTATACTTTACTTTAAAAAAACATTGATGAGAAGCCAATAACTAGATAATATCTGCAAAATTTTGATATAAATAAAAACCAAACGCATATTATACGATTCAAAACTTTATGTATAATTTAAACTTTAAATTTGGTATAAATTGACTTTGAGATATAATCAAGATTTTGGATAAAAAGTTGTAGAATTTTGAGGTTTTTCGTGACGAATATACATACACTAAACATTGTTGCAAAAGAAAAAAGAAAACATTTCTTCAATTTGTCATTTCGCCCAACAAATGCGTGCTTGTCATCTTTAGTAAGTTGAATAAATTATTTTCCTTTAATTCGTTTATTTTAAAGACGGCAATCTTTTTATATATATAAAAATTGGAGACGTTTCTAAGATATGGTTATTAACTTTAGTACTTTTGGGCCTAAGTTAACGTTTCATCAATATCCGTGAGCAGAATTCAAAATCAATCAACAATCATGTTAGGGACTTCTACAACAATGCAGTTTTTGCAGTAGTTTTTAAGGAATGGTATCAACATACGGTTTTTTGTACCAATTAAGACCTAAGGATTTCGATGAAGATGTTAATTGATGAGTTTCTTCATATAGATTAACAATTACATCTAAATAGAATGGAAAAACCAAAGTAAATTAGGATTAAATGAAAGCATTTTATGTGGCTTGCAGTTTGGCTGATGTTTCAGTGTTTTGATTAAATTGCTTTAAAAAATATTATCGTAGTGCACGTGCGGGTGCCCTTGTTGGACCAGGAGCCTCCATACGGTCGCCTCGGTATCCAGTGGAGGCGCGGACATCTCAAGATGCCGGTCGCCGCTCCCGACGGCCAACAGGCTCTTGCTATGGCTCCGGTGGCGGCCATGGAGCCGCAACAGTCGCGCAATGGCGCACTGTTAGAAGCCGCGGACCACGAACGGCACCAGCGGCTGGCGGTCTCAAAGATGAACAGCGTGCACGCATAAAAATTAAACGAATGGCCATTTACACATAATATCCATTTCGAGTGGCTCTTTGCTGTGTTCCAATTGGCTCCGGTACGTGACTAACAGGACAGCTTTATCGGCGCGTAAATTCGCAAATGATTAACTCGAGGATTTTGTCGAACAGAACTAATCGATTAGCGGAGTTCTTTCGCTGGGATGGCGCAGCCTCTTGCTCTTGGTGTGAACTCGCCGTGCAGCTTCATTTCTCACTGTCGTCGTTGCCGTACCGGGACCGGGTGCCAGGAGTGCGGCGGATGCTGCGGTCGCCTGAGGCGTCCACGTAGAGGCACCTCTACGCCGGTTATTGAGACATTTGCGGATTAATTAAGGCGACATACTC
The DNA here is from genome assembly GCA_963969385.1 of Philonicus albiceps. Classification (NCBI taxonomy): domain Eukaryota; kingdom Metazoa; phylum Arthropoda; class Insecta; order Diptera; family Asilidae; genus Philonicus; species Philonicus albiceps. The sequence goes on from OZ017773.1 coordinate 34,506,808, forward strand.
ACAATTAGCAATTTATACGCGGCTAATAGTCGCGTGGTTATAAGCAATTTAACGTCAGCCAAATTAATTTATACGCTGCCAATTGACAAAGATATTGTAATTGAATTTGTTCCCCGCTCGAGCGATCATATAATAACTTTTTGCCGAGCCCCAACAGCATGGAGATGGAGCTATCGGGCGGCAGCTAATAAATTCGTTCGATGACTGATAAATTCACGCATAAAATTAACATAGCTCCGTGCCGCAAGCTTATCGCCCCGTGCGCAACATAATTTATGGGAAAGCTCATGATTCTTGGGTGCACAACTCACCACCGCAGTCAATTTTGCTCCTCTAAGTGGCAAATTATGTCAAATTTTAATTTAACTACGGCGAGGAGTGTTTGTCGACCCCAAGTCACATGCAATTTTGTGCGCTTCCCTTCAATTAAAAGTGGTCTTCAGGAGTTAGCAGGTTACTCTTGGAATTGCATTGAATGCAATGATTCAATTCATAATGGAAATTTATCAAAATTCTTTGATTGCCATTATATGACTAGGTTTTTTCGCGCGATTTTGCTTGTGTCTAATTAAACTATCTTCCAAGATCGGTAATTTATTATTAATACCCCGTTTTAGCCTCTTAAAGCTTAAATTTTGAAGAAAGCTGACTTAGTGGGCCTCTACATCATAAAATGCAATTATTAGATTTCATAGTTGTAACTTTAGCAGTTTTAATTAAATGATGATGAGTCAGTGAAAACATGTCTCTTTCTGAAACAATTCTTCCTTTAAGAAAATATCACCTTTAAAAACGAAACTATCCAAACCGTTTCTCTTAAATTTTATTTAATATACTTATAAATCAGATATTCCTATTAAAATTATCATCAGCACGAATAATTAAATTGTATTCAACTAAATAAAAGTTAAAAGTAAAATTTACTAATTTTACTCCTTTTATATAAACTCGTTCGAATGTGCACCTCCCTATTGACTAAGACTACTTTTAACTTATTTTTATCGTTTACTCTTATAAAAATAATACCTAACATTGTGACACAATCAAATTCATTCATTTTTTCTTAAAATTGTTTCGAAAAAGTCGTGGCTACATTAAATTTTGTTTTTCTTTTTAAATTATATAGGCTATAGTCTCTGGCGATTAAAACAACTCTAACAACATTTAATAAAATCCGTTAACGCGCTTAGATTGCAGAAAAAACATACATATAAAATATTATTGGGGGCAAATTTACAAATTTTACAGGCATATGGACAATACACACAATACTTATGTACATTTACCATATATAAATCAAATAAATTAGTTTGTTATTCTCCCACTTTTCTATTACAAATTAAACAAGAATAGACCAAGCAATACTCATGCATAAACTTCAAGATTATTAATCGTTTCAATTTCAACTGCAAATGTAAACTGTTTTGAAGACAAAATGAGAAAAATGTTGTTTTTTATATAGAGCAGAAAATCATATTAATTCTTAAAATTTGCTAATATACAAGGGCTAAACGTTTTAATGTAATACTTCAAATTTGGAAATAACCTTAACTTAACTCAAACACTGGACTATGTGATTACTTTCATATATGTGTGTATTATTATTACATAGTAGGAATTTATAAGACAAAATAATAGAAACACTGAAATTTAGTATACACCTACATTGCCAAGCAGCAGTGCCGGATTTACCTAAGACGGGGCGACGGGGCCCCAAGCAACCTCAGGTTTTCGGGGCCCTCATTCTAAAATTAACCCCCCCCCCCCAATATTTTAAAATAATAAATAACCAGTTAATTTTGCAAAATCAATATATTATACAGTTTACTTATAATTTACGAACTAAATTACAACTTTTTCCTACTTTTCGCAGTCGCAAATTGATAAATGACATCATCAAAGTCAAGTTTTTGAAGCTTGTCTTTTTCGATAAAAAGTAACGAAAGACACGAAATACGAGCGACCGAAGCGCCAACTATACGCGCGAAATACAGTTTTGAAGTAATTTAAATTCGTTTGAGGACAATGAATAATCGATATTGTGTACATGGATTTTTTCATTTCGCATTTTTTATTTATTTTTTTTTTGATTTCCGAATGTATTTTCAACATTTTTAAATTTTTGGGGCCCCTGTCCGAGCGGGGCCCCAAGCAATTGCTTCCTTTGCTTCCTGGTAAATCCACTACTGCCAAGCAGTCGAAAAGACTGCTTTGTAAAAGAAATAAAATTAATTTTTAATGTTATTAACAAAATGGGGGATACAACTGTTAATAAATTCATCTATACCATGTATAGAAAGTCTCAAAATCCTAAGAAATTGTATAAGTTTTGGTCTAAATGAAATTACAAATGACTTCTTTGGACAATCTAGTGTTAAATAATTTGTCATTTAATTAAAATTTAAACATTTACATTTTCATTATCATTTTTTACAAAACTATAATAGGCTGTGTTCAAACAAATTCATACATAAAAATCCAAGGATCAATGTTATTCCTTATGCATTCTATAGATAATAGAATCATACAAAATATTCAATAATTAATTGATAGATAAAAACTCCTAATCCTTAAAAATGTTACAAAGTCAATAGATCTCAGCCATATAGAAGAGATTTGAAAAAATATTACTCCTAAAATTGATTACGAGCATTGTATTTAGTAGGTTAAATTGGTGCGCAGCTGCCTAGAAAGGCACACTTAGTCCAATTTTGGCCCATTATATATATTTACATATTACCACGTAGCGCAAAAGACCATGGTTATGCATGGGATTTGAACCCACAGCCTCTGGTACGGTAGTACAACGCGCTAACAACTAAACTACCAGAGGCCCTAACTTTTATTTGCCTTAAAGACACAAAATTATAAAAATCCTTCCTGCTTCTTCATTAGACCAGCTCAATTGTACTATAAAAGGATGAATGTTTGTTTGATTCTTTCATTCTAAGAAAATCGAGTTTTTACGAATAAAACTTTTTACATTGCATGCTCTATTTGCGTAAGCAAGAAGAATCAGACGCAAAAATCAGACATCAATCAAAATATTAATTTAATAATGCACATTCGAATGTTTTTGCAATCTATAGTCAAAACTGATGAGAATGAATTAATGATTTTGTCAAAACGGCTATAGTTTTATGCTATATCAAGTATTTATGATATCATGCCTAATAACCACTACTGAAGGTGCTAATGCTTAGTAGTACTACTTTTATTAAGGAGACAGTACCTTTTCCTTTTCAACCCTTAGGTAATAATTAATCCTGTCTTTTCTAAAACGTATGAAACCGATACTATATGCATTTGTTACTTGCTTTAATGAAGAAAGCCTCACTTCTTCTAATTTCAGTCCTTTAAACCTTAAAACCTTAAAAAATAACCCAATAATTAATTATTGAATTAATATACATTTGGTTATATACAATAATTTGGAAAACTATGTTTTAAAGGAAAAATAATAAATAGGCTTAAGTTTACAATAGGTGAACTCCTGGATTTTGAAGAAAATTTTGTAGAAATATTAATTTTGAGTCGAAATGAACGAATATGCATACAAAAATTTTACTTTAACCTTCTGAAATTTCAAATATTTTCTTATTTCCGCAGTATTTCTATAAATTCGTACTAAGCATCTTTAAACATTTTTTCCTCTTAAATTGTGACTTCAAAACCGCAAAAGAATTTTCTATTAACAATTTTAACTATACTTACCACAGATTAATTATTTTATTTATTTTTACATTTCAATATTTGTTATAATTTCTTTTCTTAGCACAGATTTCCTTCTTCTAAATCGCAAAACAAAACTGGCAGTACGACATTTGAAGGTGCTCATTTCATCTTTAAGAGTTAATTCAGTTCAGTTCAGTTTAATTAATTATTTAACATATTATGCAAAAATTTCATAAATTTATCGTATTTAAAACACCAATGGATGTAGGTCTACATAAAGAGTATACTAGAAAAGCATACTTTTTTGTAGTGCTCGTAACTTAAAACACGAATGATTGCCGGTCTAAACGGAAAATGTTATAAAAAAACACATTTTGCTTTTAATTCATTTTTGTATTTTATTTTAATTTTCTACGGTTTTCGAATGGTCTAATGTTACTGAACTGAACTAAAATGAACTCATCCTAAAAGATTAAATGAGAAATTTTAAAAGTGAAACTATCAATTTTATTTTATGAGTTATAAGAAAAAAATCCATAGTAAGTAGGCATAGTTAAAATTAATAAAAAATTCTTTTACTTTCTGTTTCAACGTCACAATTGAGGAAGAAAACAAGTGTAATGATGTTTAGTGTCATTTTGTAAAGATACCACGGAAATAAGCAAAAATGTTGTTGAGTTAATAAAAGTGAAATTTTAGAAATTTAAATTAAAATTTCTCGAAAGTATTCATTTCCGACAAAAATTCTTTGCATATTTGTTTGGTTTGAGTCCAAATTAAAGTTTCCACAAAGTTTCATAAATATGGGGGTGGTAACCGGATTGTGAACTTGTTCCACGGTTTGTTTAAAATACGAAGAGTTCAGTAAGTGCGAGTCAGACGGTCCAATGCACGAAAAAGGGAATCCCCGCGAGATAGAAGACGCCATCCATGTGGAGCAACTTTAAAACAAAGGCGTTATGAGTAGTTCGCAAGGATCTTGTGCAGTGCCCCAATTCCGCGGGCATTTCAAGATAATTTAGACCTTCAAACGCAAGAGAAGTGCTCAGGCCTCGCTCGAAGGGGCTGTGACAGGGAGGGGAGGAGTGGGAGTGGAGAAACGAAGAACTGTGTTAATTTCACTGTTATCCGTGTTTAACCTCTCTAATAACCAGGCAGCGCGGCTGGCTGTAGTAACGACAGCAGCACTATAACGGGACACAAAAACCCGTAGTCAGACACTTATGTAAACACTTGTTATGGGCGCAGTTAATTGCGCCGCAAGCACCACCACATGAAAGCGCACAGCCGCCACGTAACGCGCCACACCGCAGAGCGCGCGTCCACTTGCACGCCAATTGCGAATTTTATAACACGCCAGTGCGCGCGAACACCCACCCGCCCGCTGCAGCTGTGTTCGTGCCGGCCGACTAATTATACAGTAACAGGAATAATGCACTCGTTCGAACGCCCAAATTCATAGCGCGCTGCATTCAAATCGAAGGCAAGATCCCAACTAGAGCCACGCATACTACGGACCTGCGGACGGAGTGGAGACTTCGGCCCGATTGGAGTCCTCGCGCGCGAGCCATCCCTGGCACGCGCGAAAGCGGATTCCGCCCGCTCGCCGCCACTGCGGAGGAAAAGGACCTCTAGTGAGCTGGTCGGCCGCGCGCCAAATCTGCGCCGTTCCGGCTCCGGGCCCTTGTCCTTTTTCTTAGGCTAACTTTTTGGGGGCGCTCGCCGTCACATCGCAATGGCGGCCGCCGTCGCTGTGTGAGTGTGTGTGTGGGGCCGCGATATCACGCCGCACCATCCAGCATCCATCGCACCGCACCGGCCGCCGATGTGGGGGAGATACGCCGCGCATTCGATCTGGTGCGTTATGTGGCCGTAGGGTGGGACATGGGTGGGTGTGTTGATATCTTTGCCACCGTCACCGCCAACGCCGCCGATGCAAAATTGTTTCATTTGCTTTTGATGCGAGCCCTCGGAAAAATCTCGGCAGGGGAATCCCTCGTTGGGTACCGAACGCCGGCTGGATTGATAGGCTCCAATTACCGTTATTTATCAAACGGAAACAAGCCACGGAATTATTAAATGCATTTGGACCCTTTTCTGTCTCCAGAGGAATATCTCCAATTATTCCATGTTTGTTTAGGCTGATATGCTTTTGAAACTAATGAGCTCTGCTCACTGGAAGGTTTTGCAAAAATTCGCAAGCTCTATAAGTCTTTTATCTCTCACAGCTTGATTATCACTTTATCGACCGGGCGTTTTATTCAGCAATGATGTTAGGACGCCAATTGGCGTGCCCGGTGAATAAAGTGTTAATAAAGCTAAAATATAAATTTCCTAAATCAGTACCGAACTGATAATGGTCATATACACCAAAATCATATCTATTGATTACATAGATGCAGAGCCAAATTTACTACCTTCACAAATCCCCAGTTGCAAATATTTTATAACTATAACATTTGCTGATTTCTAACTTTTAAGCCTGAAGGGCCGAGAGCTTTTTCTTTTGTAACACTCGTCCATAAGACGACGGAAAATGAGGTGAAATTCTAAAGCGTTTATAAGGATGAAAACTTAAGCTAAACATTTAAACTGATTTATTTAGATATAAATTTAATATATTTAACTGATTTATACTTTTATAAATGAAATTAATTTTTATAATTTTTAAAAGTATGATATTTTTTGAAGCAATTCTTTTCATATCCCCGTATTGGGGCCTTTGGTTTTCTGCAACATAAATTCTATGTTACCATAGCGGAGCCGTTAAGGGTTAATTTATAGTTATAAAAGTAATAAAATGTCTTGATTAAAACTACTTTTGTTGATTTTCTTTTTAATATTTCGTAAACTATGAATTGGAGATTGAGATTCTTCGTTTAGGGAAGAAAATAAGCCTAAAATCAACATTAAAACGCAGTAAAAAATCAAAAGCCATATATACATATAGTGTTTTCAAAAAAATATTTCATGTACGATTTTATTTATATAGTGTATAGGGGCGAGAACATTTAGAAATCGTTAATGCATATTTCAACTTTCTTGGTTATATTAAAAGAAACTCCAAAGATTTTTCTGATCATAGCGCGCTGCATGCAAATCGACTTTAGCACGATGCCCAAAAAGTTTGAACACAAAAAGAAATTACAATATCGTAACACGTAGTTAAATTTAATTAAATACTTTTATTGCCATTGAATATTACTAATGAGAGATGAGAACATTGTAAAGTACTATAAATGTTTTTTTATTTACTCCTTCTTTACTAAAATTAATCTCTTTTCAAAAGAATTACAAACGACACGTACAAGTGGGTATTTCCTCCGAAATGTTATATTAGTACTCGCTTGAAATGTTCCAAACCAGTGATGTTTTTGGTCCTGAGTTTTGACATCATGTAACCTTAAAGGAAAAAATTCAAGGGATTTAAATCAGGACTACTAGGACTACTACTCTTTTCGCAAAAAGTCCACGAAATTTTCAGCGCACTACTTTTGCATTTGCGGTATGCTGAGAGCATTAATAGTTGTCTCCAAACAATTCTTTGCAGTCTGGAAGCAACACGGTTTGAAGAATCTCATTCTGGTAGTATACAGATTTGGCTAAAAAGGGCCTCATAAAAACCAAAGGGAGTTTACCCCATCCATAAAAAGCTCCTTAAACCATAACTGATAAAGCATTTTGGTACATAGAAATGCATAATGTTCTTTTTCTGGAATCTCTTGAATTCTTAATGACCACACACGATCATTTTGAGAGTTGTAGGGTTGCTGCAAAACGAAGAATTTTTCATCGGAAAACACAAACTCTTTTTCGTTTAGATAATGTCGAAATTAGATTTTTTTATAAGCTTTTACACCAAGATCTTGGAATATCAAATATGCCGAGGATTTGTCGATTCTTAATTTTCCAGAGAGTTTTCGCACCAAACGACGTTTTTTTTTCTTCGAATTTGCTCTCATAATAATTTGATACGTTCCTTAGTGCGTACAGTAGGCGGACGTCCATTTCTTTTGCAATTTGATGTTACCTTCAAATGTTTAATGGTTTTATACACCGTTTTATTCCCGCCTTTCTCAGGGCACGAAAAATTGAAAGGCCTCATTCATTCATTAAATTTACTCACAATTATCGCACGTAAAGCTTTCATTATACTGAACTCTCTAAGAAAACTCTAATAACATTTTGTTTGTGTTTCATGTGTAAGCAATAAGAAAACTTTATATTAAAATTTATTAGACACCGTTGCAGACTAATTTGTTTTATTATTCCGTTGTTTGATCTCTTCTTAAATGTACTTCAATTGGTATATGAAAGAAGAATAAACAGGATTGAATTTATTCAAAAGCTTTTACTAGTTTTGTTCTAAGAACTCTCTCCTTTCTAAGAGATTGCTTCACCGTTTTTTTAATCCGTGATATAAATGTACAAAATCAATTGTCTAGAATTACTTTCGTAACTCGAGATTTATTCTGAAGAGGAGCCAATTTGTGCAAAGAATATGTGTTTTATTATTCCCCATCATACAAACTACGGCTATTGACTATTGATTTTTTTTATTTTCGGACTATCAGATTATTATTTGAAAGTGAAATATTTTACCCCTTTTCTCCAATATCCTGTTATTTTGATGTTGGTCAATAATCTCTTTTACTTATGATTTGATTGCTTTTGTAGTTTTAGTTTAATGTAATTTCTTTAGTATTTTATTTATACTTCGAAGCTACTTCAGAAAAACTGTGGTGCATTATAACTAAACCAGCTCCATAGAGCATAAGAGTTTGAAATATCGCTTTATCAATTGTTAACTTATTTTCGCGTCTCAGGGTTGATCTCCTCTTTATGAATGAATAATAATAATAATTTAATTTATTGATAATCGATCTTATATATTTCTTTAAAGGTCAATGTTTTCTCAAAGGTGATGCCTAAATATTTAATGTGGAGGTAACACAATAAATAAAAATATTGGTCCTCAAAACTTAATAACAATAATAATAATAAATAATATTAAAATTTAAAAAAAAAATTGAATTAAGTTTTTTGAAAAGATGTTAAGTCTACGTTTGTAAATTCCGAAAAAAAAAAACTTCTTGCGATTTAACGACATTGATTTACATTTCTTTGAGGGGTTATTCTAGTTTAGAAGAGCAAATTTCAGGAATTCTCTAGGTCTGAATAAACAGGAAACAATAAATATTTATAGTATGCTTACTGCTTGCTTTTCTGCTTCTTTATTAATATTTAAATAATTTACAACATAATTGAAACAATGGGAAACGAAGTACATACAAGACTAAATATAAACATAAGTCGTGTTATGGTTAACACGTTTAAAATGATGTTGTATATCTAAACCAAATATAAAAATTAAGGCTTAAAGTTTTTTATTCAGCTAGAATGGCATTTTGGTAGCTACGTGTATTATTATTACTAGTTATGGAATTTGAGATATTATGCCAATTAATTTTGAGAACAATGCACTGAAAGAAGAGATTAGAAACATCAATTAATATTTTCATTGATTTTGAACCAGGTAATGAAATTAGCTGATAGAATTAAACAAGTTTGAAAAGCATTTATCAAATTAGTTGGTTTCCAAACTCTTTTAATTCTAACAACTAATTCAATTAATTTGCTGAAATTTAACGAAAATATTATTTGACTATTTTAATCCTTTCTTTGAGAGTGCCTTTAAGGTTTAGAGTATTTGAGCATTTGAGTCTGAAAGACTATGTAATTCTATTGCATTCAAATCGTTATAATTTGGTTATTTCGTCATAATCTTGACAATTTTGTTTCCAGGATATACACACGCTTGAGGACAAAATTCGATATTTTCGAATTTCTAGACTATAATTCCTTCTTCAAAGCATATTTTATAAAGTTCTATTTGTTTAAAATTAGTGGATTATTTGATGTGCTGGCAATTTTTTTTAGTTCGTATTAACGCTGTCTTTTAGCGTTTTCTCGCGGTAGTTACATTTTGTGCTTCACCAAAAAAACTGTGAAGATCCATTCAAGTTCTAGAGCCACCCCCGCATGAATATTTAAAAAGGTGGCTGGGGAGCCTTTCGTTTGTCCTTCGGCGCTGGCCAAGTCGCCGTCGGGTTGACTCGTCAGTCCGGTACGGGACCTGTTAATTGGAAATCGCCACGCGTGCACCGGGCCACCCCTGGTTGCACGCCACACTCCCGTAATTGCTACATGCGCTTGGGTGCAGGAGCAGATTAAAAATTTGTAAACAAATTAATTATGCAAGTGCCATAACTGCGGCCAGCAACAAACGGCGCGCATAGGCGCGTTATTAATTCAATGATGGGCGGTTAGCCCGCAAACCTGTTGGCACGTCACCGATACCGCCGCCGCCAGTTTTGTCGTCGCTACTGTTGTTCGATGGGCCGCGGCGGCGCTTGGCGGTGGCGGTTGGAGATTTTCCGATTTACATAAACCGGTAATCGGGCAAATGGCTAATTTCCTTTTGTCAACTGTTCAGTCACGGTTGCGTGTGACCGTCCGGGAACGGGGGAAGGATGGGGCGCGACTCAACACCGCGTGGCGGCCTATTCCCACGTTTAATTGCTTTTTAGCGCTGTGCCAACACGCTGCCCAGCCACTTTCACTAATTGAGCGTCAATATTGCGTGCGCTAGGCTCTGGTAAATTGGCCTCGGATCAGACGAGGCTCCTCACCGGCATACGGGGAACGAGGCCAGCCACTCAAACCAGAGTTCGAACGGACCTGGCTGAGCCCTGGGGGAGCAAGTAGGGCCGCGCCAAGTTTCTGCAGCAGCCATTTCGGTGCGACGCTTTCCCGAGCAGAGACTGAGAGGCCGCCTTCCAGTGAGACTTCCAGCCGGCTTGGTGCAGAGCTCGAGCCCGGCCTGAATCATCACCTGCTACTCTTCCAAAACTCTTTGGTGTGCGAGACCTAGCCCCGCGCCCCTTGGGGGCTGCAGCCAATCACATCGAGGGGTGTGTTTTTTGCAGCTGTATAGCGGCATAAAACCCGTTCTGCGCGGTGGCTTCGTGTGCGTTTGGTGACGGCAGCAGCATCATCATCATCATCATCTTCGTGCGACGTGGAGCCCGGGCTCTATGCTCGGCATAAAACTGGCAGGGGCAGTTTTCGATCTTACGGAGGTCGGGTTCGGCTTCGGCTTGGGTCCGGTATGCATGGCAACTGGCAGCAGCTGATGGTAACTTGGCGGCAAATAAGCCCACAGCCGACAAAGTGGCAGTAAAAAAGCCAGAAACAGGTTGAGTCCACAGAAGTCGAAAAAAATGAAAAAAAAAGCTATAAAATAATAAAGAAAAAAAGATTCCCGGAGCTCAGGAGGGAGAGGGGATGTTTTTCTTATGAAGATTTATGCCTCTCCTGCAATTCATATCCGGTAGCAGATCCCAAGCTCCAGGGCGAGTGGCGCTGCCCTGGGAGGGGCCGGGGTGTTTGCGAATGTTCGATTTCTTTTATATTTCTGTGTCAACCTAAAATTAAAATTTCTTAAAGCCGATGGGACCGTCCCCGGGCTTAATAACTCATTTTGGCGGTGGCGGCGGCAGCAACAGATCTGGCAAAGGCGTTTTTGCGCGCTGCTCGCTCCCGACCGTCGAATCGTCTTTGTCCGCTCTTTTTCAACTGTCTACCGAATTAATCAGCGAAATGCGCGTCGGACGCTTGAAAGAATGCTCTGGAGCTCTTTATGACAGCTTATTGATTTGTGTCTCTTTTTCGAAAAGAAAATGAAAAAGAAAAAGAAAATATATAAGCGGATTTCCTTTTTGAGTAATTCCAGTTTTAGAGGCGTACTTCATGCTCATACCACAGGCAATGGTATTTCATTCAACGTGCTACTTTTGTTTACAATTGCCTTATCCTTGAAACTAATAAAACTACTAAAGGGATTAGGAGCATGGTTTTGCAATAATAAGGCAAAACGAACCTAATTTGAGGTCCATTTTGGACAAATAATGAAAATATATGAAAAAATACTTTCCTCAACTATTCACAAATCCTTCAAAATCCCATCAATTTCCTCAACTATTGATAAGCCCCAAAAAACACGCTCCAACCTAATGTCTCAGATGTACAGAATAGGCCATTTCTAAACCCTGTAGCATTATATTAATTTTGTCTAAAAGCATATCTAACATGTTGATCTTAATAAAATAAATAAATAAATTAAAGGGAAATACAAATCATAAAAGTAGACAAAACTTGAATAATTCTGAGGTCTGTTCAAAAAGTATCACGAATTTTGAATTTCTGCGGTCTACGTATATTCTATTTTCGATTTTTTTGTGGCGTTATGTTGGTACTCATGTCCGTCAGTTATGCTGACAGGCTCGGCTATTTTGAAAGTTCAGTTAATTTGTGATAGCTATTTTGCTTGGACGTGTTTTGGCTCGTCGTCGATTTTTACCTATTCCAAAAACTGATTCCGACCAAGCAAAATAGCTATCAAAATTTAATTGAACATTGAAAAAAGCCGATCTTGTCAGCATAAGTGAGGGACATGAGTACCAACATAACGCCACAAAAAATCGAAAATCGAATATAAGTAACCTGCAGAAATTCAAAATTTGCGATACTTTTTGAACAGACCTCGTATGTTACATTTTGAGGAAGTTTGTTAAATTCAAACTCTTGTATCTGCCTCAAGTAAGTAGAATTTAATTTGTTTTTCATGATGCATTAAAAGGTTTTTTTCGGAATCGCCATAAAATGATGTTCAAAACCTGTAATTATCTACTGCTTATCACATAAAGTCGTAAACTAAACCTAAACTAGTTTCATTTCTAAAATGTTGTAACCGGATTTCTTATTTGCTGACAGCTTTTTGTAATATACTAAACAAAATTACGGCTTTATTTGTAAATATTTCGCACACCACTGTATATGGAGTGTTGAAGATTGAATATTTACATCTATATATAATTAGTACTTCCGTTTTTAAAAGTAAGTCATAAGTATAATTGTTTGTTCTGGTCCTTTGGGGTGTTTGTGGCAGGGAGAAAGAACCAAAGTCGTACTGATGTGATCGGCTCATTGTCCCCATCGAAACTCTCTGCTAATTTATTTTTTGAATTTTATTATTTTAAGTGAGGACCATCCTCAAACAAATAAGTTCTAGTTACTCCAGAAAGACACGAGTTTTTCATACCATTTGTAGGTAAATAAAAATAACTGAATTTCAATTAACACTGAATATCGGTTATAATAGCCAACCGGATATAGCAGCGGATTTTCACTCACTCGTATCGCTTATAACGACCTAAAAAGAAAGAAATTATCTCTTTTTTGCAATTTTTCCGTTTAAAAATTTTATTAGCGTAAAATATTTGAAGATTTATTTTTTGAATGTGAAAATGAGTTAGGTTTAGGCGATCTTTTTCAGTTCTGCGGATTTTTAACGTCCACATTTTATTTTGTTTTTTCTCCAATAGAACAAATGTGTCCTTCGGCTGATAAATGTATAACAAAATCACACCCCACCATATGTTTTAATGAAAGAACAAAACAAAAGTATCAAAGTAACCTTAAGTGTTGGGTTTCTTTAACAATGCATTAAAATGCAACTTATGACAAAGATCCAAAGCGTTAAGGTTACTTTGACATCATTTTGATAAAAAAAAATTATAAAGTTTTATGCATTACATATGGATTTAATAAAAATAAAACGATTTTTTTTATCAATTTTAATTTATATTAAAGAAACATCTTACATTAAGATATCACATACTTATAAGTTTTATAATTGTCTTTATTAAAGTAGCCCCAAAAATTGTCAAGTTGTTTACCCGTAAGTTAAATTTAGTCTCGTTTTACGGAACGGATTTTCACTTTTACCGGATGTAATTTCAATGTTTAAAGATTCTATTAAATTGTTTATACATTACAAATAGATTCTAGAATAATTATGTCAGTAGTTAGAAGTGCAGCACGTTTTTGACACGTTAATATATGTAAATTCAGGTAAATTAAGCACTAGAACTTTTAGTAAAAGTCGTTTTTACTGGAATGAAACAGAAATTTTCAGCTTTTAGTCTAAGTTCTCAATAAAATTTAAAAGAAAAACATAAAAGAAACCATATAGACATTTTAAGCACATTATTAGACAAATGCCTTACTGCTGCTTAGACTGTTGATTTTCTAATCTTCAGTGCGGATCTAATTTTTGATCATTGGGAAAATTTCGTAATGATACGGAAATATCCATAGAGATGTATGAATATATAAAGAACTATGCTCTTTTTTAGTTAAATTAAAATTTTGGATGGATGTTTATTTTAATTGCATCGAATTTCAAATGTTTAAATTGAAGTAAGTCGTTAACAAAATAAATAGACCTAAACTCCACAGGCTTAGTATAGTACAACTATAGTCAACGTATACCGAAGGGATAAACAATATACGATCATTTTTGTAATTTGGTAAACTTATTGTATAAGAAATTGTTGAGTTTCTCGAATTTTATTGCTTAAAAATAAGATTGGTCTATGTGTTGAGAATTCATTAACCCTAATCGTACCATGTGTGTGTTTTTTTAATGAAACATATCACGATATGACTCTCAGTCACTTATGATAATCATAGGAATAATTAAAATGTTATTGTTTTTCTTTATAGTTTAAATTCATTTATATTTTATTGTTAATTGTTAAAAAACTCAATGAAATTTTCAAAAATGCAATATTAAATAGTGAAAAAAACTTAAGATTATTTGTGACTCAAAACCACACCGTAATATGATTAGGGTTAAAAGGAATACTGCATACATTTTATATTTGATTGAAATTGAGGTACTTTGATGCAATGGTTCTTTTCACAAAAGATAACGACGATCACGATGGGAAAAGTGGTAGGTGAGTACAACTTTCAATAACGGTTGAAATTATAAAGTGTGTGACAAGCGCAACAATAGCAGAAGATCAGGATTTTATCTGTCGCAGAAGGTTTATAGGAGGATCATTTAAGAAATATGGAGCACTTTTGCTTTGGCCTACGTTACTTTTTGCTGGGCGATTTTACCCTTGTCAAGTGACTTGTTTTCACGAGATAACAGGCAGAGGAAAATTGTCGCTGGGCCCGATCAAGAAACCCAGTCCGGTCTCTAGAGCGGTGCAAAAAGATCGTTGGCTTCGCGGCTGCCGCAATAAATCTCTTTATTTCTTTATAAAGCATCCCCATCAGATTGATGTGATGCGTGCACCTCCTAGTTTCGATTTCTATCGTTTTTTGCGCCTGAGAATGAGAATGGTATGGCCGCTGCAAGAGGAAGGAAAAACTTTTCATTGACAAGAATTCAATTACTCAGGTCCATGTAGAAACAGATTAAAGAGCGCTGTTTACGGGAGCGGCGCGGCCGCGGGCTGCCTCCTTCTGTCCTTTACATAACACCTTTCGATAAGGAATGTTCCACATAGCGCTCCCGCCTTTTAGCGCTACTGGCTAGCTGCTAGCGGCCATCTAGAGCGCGGCGGGTTTTTATTAGGAAATTGCTCTATAACGCGACGGCCATACACATATTCGCTAAATTAGCAATTTCAAGTGATTAATTTCTATTCTCAGCTGCTCCTACTCATACCGCACGCATGTTTACACGCGGCGACGGCAGACGGGCAAGTATGGGCTGTCCTTAATTGCAGCTAGTATCTAGTACGTCTGGTCTAGTAAGCACTAAGCAGTATTGCCCAAGTCGAGCCTGCGATCAAAATGGGCTCGGGCAGGCTCACTGCGGCAAGTGTTGAAATGAATAATTGAAATTTGCCCTTTTTTGTGCAGCGCCGACATTTAAATTTATTAAATCACGTTCCACGGGAACATTCACTTTTTTGCGTTAAATCAGACGTTTTCACATTTCCATCGGACATCGGGTTTCTTTCGCCCGATGCGATGAAGATAGATTGCCGCTGGGAGACCATATCCGCGGATAATGACGAAATTTGAAATGTGTACCGCGCGTCAAGATTGACGCACGGTATTTGTTTACATTTTCTTACATTCGTATCTGCGGTATCGAAATGCCTCTGATTATGGCCGGGCCGGGAATCAGCAGAGGCTTTGGGAAATCTATGCAATTTGCAAGTGGTTGGGAAAGCCAGCCTCTGGGACTCGGAGCAATTTGGAAGTGCATCAAGGTGCAATACTACACCACTGAATGAGCCACTTGTTGTGGCGGAATCGTGGAAAACCATTCGTCTTTGTTTATGTAACATGCTCTGTCTGAAGTTGCACTGCATGATGTCGTTTGGGATTTCCCAACAGTCGTAGCACAGCATCAAAAAGGTAATGAAACAGAATTTGTAATCAATTTTATAAACCAAATTCTATTCGACAGCCCACACTTTCTCCGAATTTGGACATATTACACGAATAATCAAAATATTAAGCACTGCAACCCTTGTCCACACTCCTTTGAAGTAAAAGACTTAAAACGATAAGAGTATGGACCACTTGAAACATTCAACCTACTTTCAACCTTTTACTCCTCTCTCTCGAAGAAGTGAAGGTAGTAAAATAGTAGACCAATTTTATATATAATATATAATATAAAATTAAATCCTACTTTGTGACTAAAAGTGGCAAATATTTTTCTTTAATCATGAAATTCTTTTTTTAAATTCTTTTATTTAACTTACACTACGTGTCGTCAAATCTTGCAATGCAAAATTTTTATACTTAGCTTTACCAAACTCAATGAAATTTGGCGAACATGTATAACTTCGGTGACAATACAAGTTAGTGGTGTTTCCCGAGCGAATCCACCCCCGCATCCCTTATTTCCACCCACGCATCACTAAAATCATTGTACTTGTCTAACTTTTTCAATTTTAACTTATAAATCATTTATAACAATAAAATAATAGATTTTTTTAAAAAAAAATTTTTAAATGTATTTCTCTTGTTTTTCTATTTAAATTTTGGTTATATTTGTCGATGAAGACACTATAAATTTTTGTAAACCAGTAACTATATAAATTCTTTCGATAATCGAATTAGAATTAACTAATTAAAATCCCTAATTATGTTTGGATTTAATAAACATATTTCATCACTGTACTGTGTATAGGATTTACAGCCTCAAAGGAGGGTCAAATCCACGTCCTTGTTGGTTACTATAAAATATATATATATATTTTTTATTTCAGAACAAAATTGAACTCTTAAAAATCGACAAAAAGAGAAATTTATGCCATTTTTAGGTGATCAGTAGGATTTAATTTTATATTGAATTTAGATCTATTTTATTACTTTTACCACCGTCGAGAGTAACGAACAAAAGGTTCAAAGTAGAAGCAGAAGGCCTTGGAACCAGCAAAATAAAAGGTTGAAGAGTTAGAGGATAAAACTAGGAGCTGCAGTATTAAGTAGCATCAAGTTAAGTCCTAATAATAGGAGTAAGTGCTCAAAGTGGATCTAACATTTCAACTCGGAATGCGACAGTTTTAAAACTTAAGAAAAGTTTTCAATTAAATATAAAAATTATTTAGTAGTACCAAATTTATTTTATTGGGTATCGGAAGTGAATGTAAATTAATTAGAAATCGAAATATTTCATATAATTGAGTATTTCAGTAAATTAATTCAATATCTTTCTTAAATATTTTGAAAATATAGCCAAATTAAGAAATTGATTTGAATACAGCTCTTTACTTTTTAATTTGTATTCCTCTTTTTAAAGAATTCCTACAGCCTTCTCCAAATTTCGGGAATGGTTGTGATAATTCAATATTAGTCTATTAATGCTATTTTATTTAATATACTTTTTGAAAATATTCAATTGTTCGAAATTCATTAATGATGTTCATCGGCGACATACTCCTCGTTAACGTCTTCTAAAAATTCCGAATTAAAACAACATGAAGAACATTAAAAGTTCAGAGAATACTTATCAGACGTTACGGTTGGTCTACGTCTGATAATAACTGAACTTATTATTATTATTTTATTCATGTATAGACACTTAATCTAGATACATAAAACTAATTGGCGCTCTCGGAAACTATGTCCATGTGGCACAATAACTGAAATGAACTGAAATAATAATTAAAATTACTTTTTATTTTTGGAAGAAAGATTGCTTATACTTTGATACATATTTAAAAATTGTATAGTTAAAAAATATAAATTGAAAAAGTTAAGGTTCCTTTGACTATTTATGTTTAGCTTAAAATAATTAAATAGAAAATGCTTTACAACGTTTTGCTAGAATTTTTGGGAAATTTTAAAACACGAGTTCTCTTAATTCTCAATATTTCTATATAAATCACTTCAATATTTTTCTAGATGAATGCAGATAAGAATGAATTTATATTGCAAAATACTTGGATTTCCGGACCTAGACTAATGTGTACTTCTAAAGTGATAAGGTCAACACAACAATAAAATTCAAGCATACTACAATTAATTTGAATTAAAAATATCCTAATTTTAAGGTTTGTAGTGAAAGCTAACATAACTAAGAGAATATAAGTCTGAACTATACTTTTCTTTTTAGTACTGATTTCCAAAAGTAATCAAAACTGATTATTTTTTTGCTACCCATAATAACGCTTTACGGTCAAATATGTGAACTCTTCTCTTGTTTATTGAATTGTTGTCGATGCAAACTTGTTACCATTTGAGGAATTTGTAGTTGAATAGGTTAGCATAGTTCAAAACAATCTTTGTTTTGATTTTAGCTGATTCGACAGTACTAAAAGAAGGAAATATTTGATCTATCTAGGTGTAAATTTAAATCAAAATCTACAAACTAGTCCTATTTTAGAAAAGAGGCTGCTAGAAGAGCTCACTTCTCTCAGCTCAGGGGTAAATTGAAAAATTTTTTTTTTCGCGAACAATGAGGCCAGCACGCACAATAACAACTGAAGATGAAAGAAAGTAGCAGCGTAAGGCGTCGAAAGGTCTTGGTCCGACCTTAAGTATGATAAATGGTCTCGGAATGATCTCGGAAATTAAGGTGACTCGAGTAACCCCGTGTCGCTGAATGCGTCTTAATACGGCGCGCTGTTGATTTGATTGATTCATTGTGTCCACAACACCTCTATCGGGTGACACCTATGTAAACTTGAAACACCTCTGAATAAGTAGTTTTGTAAACATTTACAAGTCATCGCCGGAAAATATCGTCAAAGCGTACTCGCTGCGATGCCGGTCCGTAGTGCGCTATTCAACGTTAATCAAATACGTCAATGGCCAGGCAAAAAAGAAAACACCGCGCATATGTTAGCCTGACCTGGCTCCCACACCGCTTACCTGGCGAGGAGCTCGTTAGCGGAGCGCGGGTACCCGGGTCTTGACGGATATGAGAAATGACATTAGTCAAAATCATGACCTGCCACCACCCGGCCCGATACGATCTACCCTTCTGCAAATAATGGCCGGCCACTCGGGGGTGCTGTTCATTGATTAAGATGTTTATCGGACTAACCAAAATATTGTCGACACATGTATCCGTTTACTTCCTGATGGCCTTTGTTCGCGCCCGTAATGATTTCTGCAAACGGAACCAGCCCTTCCGTGCGGAAGAGGGTTCGTCACGGCGACAACGTGAATTTTGTCAAAACGCCCTCATAGTTCAAGTGCCTCATCCCCATCCGATGCCATATGCTACAAATTGGTGAGTAGCGTTCGCCAACTAATCGACCAAATTATTTTTGATCGCTTTATTAATTTAATTGCAATCTCAACTCCGATAAGGCGGACTAGGTCGTTTAGAAGATAAACGAGTTCTTAAATTTTAATGTGATCTGAAAGTCTGATAGACAGGAAGGTCCACATATGAAATAAATATTAAACCATTACTTTTTAAAATGTTAAATTCAATTTTTCGAATAAGTTGTTTCAGAACTATCTACACATCTGATTTAACTGTGCTATTAGCTTTTTTTCCACAAATCAATCTTTAATTGCAAATATTTGCTGTTCATATTTCTAAGAATTAGGATGGGATAAATTGTAAGAGAAATCGAGTGATCGGCACTAATCCCGTCAAGAAAATAGAAATAATTTTCATATTTTTTTAAAAGATTTCTTTTCTTTTTTACAAGGAAGTTAAGCGTTAAATTGTCCCACATTTCTCCTGCATTAATTTTTTTAAAAAAAAGTGTTCTCGCACCTGTAGAAGCCAGTTGTATTTTGAGGCGCAGTCTTTAGATTTTTTATTTTCCAATTCGTGTATTCTAACATAACTAAGCTTGATGTATTTGTAGTCCGGTAGTTTCAAAATCCATTCTATAAAGTTTAATATGAGCTTGAGATACTTGGCGTACCAATTCCAACACGTAGTGCATAGCCATGTGTATTATTTGGCAAGTGAAGTCAATTTCGTATGAAGCTATTTTGCACTCTTACGAGTTGCTCTATACCTCTAATGCTGTACACAGACTTAGCATATGAGGCAATTGATGATACTAATAATTCATACAGCTTATAGCAAGATTGCCAATCTGTTACCTTTATCTTGTTTTTATATTTTCCATGATGTGCAAATTAATAGTTATTTTGATTCTTTTTCAGAAAAGCAAATTAAATGAAAAACTATTTTCAGAATATTACAGCTTAAGGAGTTCTAACGAAACCTTTTCGATCATTTTCAATTCAAATATACCATCTGCTAGTCAGTCATATTTCACATTTGAAGATCAACACGAAAATATAATAGACTTCGAATATGTTTTATTTTATGTTAGTATGTCATGCAATCATAGTAGGCATTAATGAAAGCAGAATTTAACATGATCAGTCACACATTTTCGGTGTTTTGGCAATTACAAATCGCAACTGATGCGCAAAAGACCTAAACAACTGCTTCTAAGTAAACGACAAAAGGAAATCATAAGAGATTAGTTCTGGCCCAAGTCACTAGCTTATAGAGGAGCACGCAGCTAAGCTAGGAATCCTAATATTTTCCGGTAAAACCTAATAACGGTAAAAGTCCAAATTATGCTGACCTCGTCGCTCATTTCGGACATACTCGTATACTATGCAGTTCAGTTAAATAGTTTCCCCATTCTTGACATTCGCATTTTTATATTAATTCTAAACACGAATGAGTGCATGGAAATTAATTACAGCAAAATTCCCTAGTGGATTCTTAACCAATTCTGTTTTCTGATCATGCGTTACTGCCCTTTTATTCATTTTACCATCCAATTAAATTATTATGCATTTTTTCAAGGTATGTACCTATTTTACTCCTTGTTTTAATATTTTTTTATTGCTTATAATTTAACGTGTTTTTTAACATACAATTTGTATTCTTATATTAGCCGAAATTGTAACACATGTGTTACCGTTCCTGTAAATACATAATAGCCATAGTTATTGTATATACGATAAGGCTCAAGTTTTATGTAACAAAAGCATTAAGATGTAAATAGCATCTACTCTTAATACCTTGTTTTATTCCCAAAAGCAAATTTTACCAATGGTCTTTGGTAAATGTTAGTATACCGAAAACTGAGCTAGTTTTATATCATTCGTTACGTTAACCAATCTTAGGGCTTAAGATTTGCCACTACTCTTAGCTTAACCTATGTGTTCACTTCATTTCATACTTTTCGTTAGGTAGTCCTTCGTTAGTCCTAACATCCTACTTGTTCCACTCACCCTATTTTAAAGAGTATCCTCGTATCATTCACAAAAGCTAACCACTTCTAAGACGAGCCATAGAAGCAGCATGAAAGATTGAAACAGGAAATAAAACTCGATGAGGGATTTAAACTAAGTTTCCTTTTGACTTGATGCGGAACATACGCACTCACGCAATAATTGGGATAATCTGCTGAAATCTTGTTCCCTTCTGGTCGCTGGATCGACGTTCAATCTTCAACCCTCACGGCGAATAATTCGTCAATATGCTTCCTTCATGGTTGAAAGGGAGTAAGCCACCCTTCGTAGTACATTCAGGCGGTGAACACTGGCGCATAATGGAGGAACGTTATGCGGGGACGAGAAAACTCTTTTCAAAAGGGAGCGAGGATTTGACCACGAATCGACGGCGGCTCATGTTTTTAACAAACAGGTACCAATTGCTCCTATGGCCGTGCGCAAACAAATCGCTGTTCCTAATCCCTTCCCCAACTGAGCATTTTGAGTCAACAAAGGACTTCAAAGTTGAAGGGCAGCCGGTGCGGGAACGCACTGACATCATTCAAAATTTTTGATCTCCGTTGCAAACTGAGCCCGTATTTATCCACGCTCATTAATTCCGAACCCGAGAGCGATTCCCTCCGCAGCAGCACATAAATCTGAAATATGAGTTGCAAAAAAGGCGAGACGAGGCGACTCCTCCTGTGCCTACCTCGAATGTTCCTGATCGGAGCCTGAAAGGGAGGATGTCATATTCTCTCCCGGTGCCCTTGGTACGGTCCCTGAAAGTAGGGTTGATGCGACTTATGCTCGCTTCTTCAGATCTGTCGGGGATAGCCGGGTTAGGCGGCGTTAATTTGGGCGCCGGAACCCCTTTTGTCAATAGTGCGGTTACCGTGACAATGTGAAACAATTGTCCTCCTTAGGGACATGACATTATTGTGCGATTACGACGACATCCAACAAAACAGGCCCTAACGATTATTTATGATGCAATCAAGTTGTCGTGATGACTGCATTAAGGACCCTGCAGTATTATACCATTAATATGGGCTGCAGTAGGTTATGAGATTTTTTTCGTGTCAGGGTAATCAAGAAAACTGTGAAATCGCCAATTAACACATTATACCCTTAAATTTAATGGGGGTATAGAATCTAAAGGCGATTAAGTCGAAAACCAGAAATAAATTATGGTCATACATTTACCAATGACAATTGTTTTTAAATAATCAGTTAATATAAACTGAATTGTAAAAAGTAATGTATTAAAATGGTAAAAAACTAAAACCAGCAAACCTAGAAACCTGAATTTTTATGCGAATCGATAACCGAACAAACTTATCATTGTAGTAAATTTTCAAAAGCAACTAGATTAAAACTTTGTCGTTTAAATTTAAACTTTCGTAAAGCTCCGCTGCTCTGATCCAGAGGTCTCCAAAATGGGGTAGACAGAAAATTCTAGGGAATACGAGACATTTCTCTTCAAAATTCAACATTCTGTCCTTTCGCGCAAAAATTATAATTGAAAAAGCTTCTTTTTTTGTAGAATTTTAAAACCAGAAATGCTGGAATCTGTATTAAAATCGCTTAATAATAGAATAATCGTGTTTATTACAAGGATAATAACTTTATCAAGTACCATAACGTTATGTGCTACGGATATTTTTGGAGATTTATTCAGTATTCTTTTTTTCTAAGATATTCGATATGAATGAATTTGTGAATTTTTATTTTTTAACCCTTATTGTTGGAAGAAAGAAAATAAGGAACAAAAACGGCAAATAATAATCAACAGCCATATTTATAATGGACTATCTTTGCTATATACGATTATATATATAATTAGGGGATACAATTTCTGATTATTTTAAAAGGGTTCGCGGTCAAAAAAGTTCGGACATAATTTCTCTAACCAACTGAGCTACCGGTGGTCCTTGCAGGAGCATACATTTAAGCTATTTGTTGGTAAAGATTAAGAAATTTTACTTCATGAATTAAAGTAAATCTCAATTTATGTTTTAGAAGGGATTTTAAGTTGACGGTTTGATGCAGTAGTGCCATCAAAAATGTACATTGCAACATTTTAAAAGAATAGTTTTGGCTGAAGCTCATAAAAATCAATTGAAAATTTCAACTTTGCTGCGATCTTAAAATGCAAGTCTAAACAGCAAGAGTTATATTGTCATTGAAAACATAACACTTCTCGTTGTCAATTTTGGCATTTTTAGCCATTTATAAAATATTATTAGATAATACCTAAGTTATTTTATGACAAGAAAAATCAAAAGCTTGAAACTTATGGTTTTAACGTTTTCCAAATTTCATTATTACATTATCATCATCATTTATCATTATAAGAATTACTTAGTAAGATTATGTGTCTGGTTTATAGATTACGGGAAAATCTCTAGATTAAAATTTGTTGATTTGTTGTTTTTTACACTTTTTAATCCTACTTGGTTCAAATAATGGAAAGAAAAAATACGTTTCTGTACGTCAGAATATTTCTATAAACTTAAGTACGGAATAAAATGAAAGCACATCAATTCACTATATAAAATATTTCCAACATTTCATACATTCATTTAACTTTTAAGTGGGTTTTCGATTAAAGCAATTTTTTTTACATAAGGACGAATTTTGGGGATTCTAATCTTCTATAAAATTACTACCTTTACGTAATTTCAAATAAAAAAACTCTGAACGAAACTGATTTCAGCGTTAACGAACAGCAAATATTCAAATATTTAGAAGGAGTAAAATTAAAAGAGTTCACCACTGTTCCCTAAGTATTAAGGTGTTCCTTCTAACAGTAAACAAGATCTTTATATTGAGCGAATATACCATTAAAATTCGAAGAAAGCAAACTGAATTTCGGCTTTTGCCCTTATTACGAAAATTAGCCATCCGTGGGCGATTAAATGTTGCGGAAAGTTTAAGAAGCCGCCGAAATGGATGAATAAGTGTTTAATGTTCTTGTAGTTACCCGGCCCATTAAATATCTACGACATTGCAAAGAGCTACTGGAACGCACCATATAATTTTTGGCTGCTGAAAAGAGGTTCCTACAAACTCGCCCTTACCCCACCGTTTATGCGTATAGGATCCAGCGGGACTCATCAACGTTTATGAATTAATTAATAAAGTGTGAATTTTGGTCAGTGGGCGCAAGTATAAAACGATTCATAATTATTTTGTATCACTAAAATTGCTTGTAAACATTTATTTTATTTTCCTTTTTATAATTTTCATTAATCGCTTTCATTCACACATTCGTCGCTTTCATCATACATTCGTCTTTTTGATCAATAATAATTGATTTGCGGAAAAATATTTTAGCTATTCTATTTGAGTGCAAAGAGCAAAATCGCAATTCAGGCCTCTATGAACTTTAGTTTATGGATAAATATACATATATGTGAGAATTACTCGAAAAAAACAGGGCAGGGCTCAAACCTTCAAATCTGCGCTTCGATGCTCTCTAATCAATTGAGCTACCCGTTGGCTTCGTTGCCGATGCTTTTTCAAACAATTTTTGGTTTTGATGAGAAGTGCTATCGACAGATCCCACATATATAATACATTCCACAATAGATGGAAAAGGTTTTAATGAAATTATAAAATTATTGTTGTAAAATTATAGATCCATAGTATAGTTTTCGGAATTCGAAGGTCTGAATTAACAATTTTGAATACAAATATTAATTATTAGAATATACACTTACAGGTAACATGTTTCCACATATCCAAAATCTTGAGATTTCGCGAGATTTTGCGTAATACTCGTATATATGACAATCTTTTAGATTTCACATACAAGTAGAGAATTATGAAATTTTGAGTTTTTGAAAAAATCTCAATCGAAATCTCATAAATTCATTTTGGTGTACTATTTAACAGGCGTTACAAATGACAAATTTACGCCAGTCATTGTATTTAGTGATTATTGAATTGAAATGGAAAAAGTAAAACTTAAATTTATCCACCATGTCTGACTGAGGGCTTACTTAAATATTTTATAAAACAATTAAAATATTTCACTTGAAAATTCAAATTAAATCGTTCTACCTAAATCTAAATCTCAAGTTATTGGGGAGATGGCAACATGTTATAAGAAAAAAATAAAATTAACCCTCAAAATTACCAGCTCCGCTTTAACATTTTCAACCCGGCGCAGTTTTTTGAAGTCGGGGTGTACGAGATGAATGAATGAATGAATGACGATATTCTGAAATAAAATAATACATATGTGTATATTTTTATGAAAAACGATTTGTTGACAATAAAAATTCTTTAATTATATTTTGCTAATTTAAATTAAATTGCGTAAGGGCCATGAAAAAACCAGGGAAATCCCGCTTGGCCTTAAATAAGTAAATTAAAAATTGTAGCATATCTTCTCAGCAGCACGGGTGTTTGTAAGGACGAGCAGCAGTATGATAATCTAGAAATAGCATCGAATGTCTGTGGTAATAAATAACTCAGACGGATCGGCACAAACAGTTTTATTCGTAATTAAGTGCTGAAAGGGAAAAACAATAACTGAACCCCTTTTGACAAGTACGATTCACATTTTGTGCAATTCTAAGAAGGGAAGCATAGGTTCCCTGTGCATGGCCATAAAGTCCTTCGCACATGTGCAATGAACAAAATAGGAACAGGCACCTTCTTAATTGAACATGTCCTAGCATGCGCATAGTTTAGGCGCCAAAGGATTTAGTTATGACCAGGTTGAGGTATAAAAGGTTAGGGAAGATTCGGGAATGAGCATTATCGCGGGGTACTCGTTACTTGGACACCATCGGGCGTGCTGCTGAGTTGTGTCCTGCTGCAGTTTGAATTTGAGAGCTGTAGTCTTTACAATTGTGATATTTTGAATTTTGTAATTATGACACCGTTAAAGACTTACTAAAGATAAGCTTGAATCAATCAATAAAAAGATACATACAAAATTAAGCAAAGCCTAATTAAGTTCAAAGGTTTTATTTAAGTTTTAATTTCAACCAAATTTAAGCCATAGTAGTTATTCCCAATCCAATTTTTACCAAACCAAGTTGAATTTGTAAGTTATGAGGTGGATTTTATTAGTAATTATTCGAAAACTGGCGGTTTTCGTCTTTGTAAAAAGTCTGACTAGTAAATAACAATCCTTAAAGAACAATTGTTCTAAAATGCTGGACTTTGCGCGAAAATTTGAATAATTTTTCCGGTTTTAGCGGCGCGTCGTCGCAGTTCTCAAAGAAGCTAAATTTGCGGGTTCCCACTTAAATAAGGCGATCACAGAAGCATGTAACGAGGGCGCGTATCTGCGATCTGGGGCTACCTCAACGCAAATGTGCCATTGTTTGGAGGTGCCACTATTAACTGGTCAGTGGTTTTGTACGCCTCTTAACAACTGGGTGCTCCAGCAAGCCGCTGGTGCCGCAGATTCCTCGATTGTTATGCAAATTTGAGCATCGCCGCTTTGGCTGCGACACCAAAATGGCCCACTATAAGGCCGCTTCCTTTCCACCTATCCGAACGATATCGACGTCTTCGGGCAGACCATTTGGCCCGGAAGATACAGGACAGGCCCTAAAATGGATTCGATGGGACCATGTCTTGTCCGAACCTCGCCACATGTGTTGGCGAAGTAACCCGGCGCAGATCGGCGTAACCGTACACCGAAACGGAGACAAGCCGCAAAGGTCACACGAAATCTCGGCCTTTCGGGCGACGACTATTAATTTTAATTTAAACGTCTTTTTGACGGAAATTTGAGACTCGACTTACGCCATAAATCATGCGCGTGTACACTCGATTTGAGTGTATTTTGGAAAAGGGAGGCCCGGCGACGGAGGACGCATCCATAAAACCTGGTAAAATATTGCCATTGCACATGTAACCAGTCACAGATAATTTAGAGGGTAGGCTCGTCGCCGGATAGACGCTTCGGAGGAATCATGGGAAATCAAAAATTCATTTTTTGTCAACTTGTTAGCTCCTCTGGCCTTTGGCAGCTCCAGCGGCGGCTGAGGGGCACCCTGGGCTCGATGGGGTCTGGGGCTTCGGTCCGCGGCGAAGCTAAATCCGGAAAGAGGAACTAATGAGCAGGAACAGGCAGGGCAAAGTGACTAGGCTCTGTGGTGACACTCGGATGAAAAATTTCTATAGAACCGCTGCGTCGATGAGTGAAATGACGAAGAGCGGCGCTTGTAACCAGACACCCAAAGAGCCGCTGCCGAGTGACTGATTCCAAGTAGGCTGACCGGGCGGCTCCGATTTCCACATTTGCGGTTCCGATCCTAACGAGCGTTTTATGTAATTTCCTCAGATCATCTATAAAAAACGACGCTAACTCAATGGCTGGAATTCGGCACATTTGATGCTAACCAAATGCTCATATAGTCGTATTAGTCAAAACTTGGTATTACCACTTTTTTTTCGAAATTATGTTTTCATTTTTATCGAAGTATGGATAACAAAACCAGGGTGATTCGTAAAGAAGTGCTTCAACAATGCCAATCGATTCCTAGTCAGCTTTCACGATGAGCACTTTTTTCCTAAAACCTCTCTTTCATCCCTTTTTGAACGGCTGAAAATTTTCGCGTGTGCAAGGTGAGCTCATATAAAACGTAATAATTTCTGTTCGAAACATAGTAGGAATAAGATTTTGATAAAAAGTAATATGAACTTTTTAACAGTGCTTCACATGCCTTGATCCGTTGGCAAATGTGGCAGGTATGAACGTTAAAACTTAAACTTTTTAAAAATTTTGGTTAAAAATGTACCTTTTAATCCTTTGTTCCTTAAAAATTTTTCTAATAAGGATATAATTTTAAAAATAAAAACAATACACATTTAAGGTATCTTTCACATAAAAAAAGAACCATGTCAATATATTTAGTCCGTCAAAAGTTATTAACATTTTTCTCATTACAACACTGTACAGGATTCGATTGGCCAATGTTGGAATACTTTTTTACAAATCATCCTGTATACACTAAGAGAAAAAAAAATAGTAAAATAACGAATAATTCCCAGCATAACAACAATATTATAACAAATACAAAGTGGATTTAATAAATACATTTTGTAATTCTAAAAGAAATGTTTAGTGATAATGTGTTACAATTCCAAGTGTATTCCGCATAGTTTTATGTATACTTTAATTACAATACCTATTTAGAATTCACATAGTTCTTTTTATATATATATCTATATTATATATATATATATATTTGTTTTGCAATTAAAGCAAATTAGTTTTGCAGTTTTTATATATTACTTTCTACTAGTTAATAATAGCGCTGTTAAGTTCAATAATTCTTTCGTACAATTTTTTCAGCTTGTTTTCTTCGTACTTTATAGTGATGTGTTATAGAAATAACAAAAATTATTTAGTTATTGCAAGAATTACAAAACATTTTTGCAAATATTAAAAACGTGTAATAAATATTGGTTTTTTAGTAAATTCCAACAATTACTAAACCTGTGTATGTATTTATTATTATTCCCTGAACTTACTTATTAATTACAAAATGATAACATATAATTCTAAACTATTGTTGAAATACCTTAAAACAGCAATACAACACTTTTATAATTCCGGCAAGTGGACTATTCGAACAACCAAACATACTTTTAGAATAGTAAATAAGTTCAAGATCAACCATACTTCATAACTTGACATAAATATAAAATAACATATTAAAAAAGAATCTTTTTAATATTTTGTTTAGGGAATTTACATTGTACTCGTATTTGGTTTTATATGAGTAAACACAACCCATTTTCCTGCGTTGCTTTTTTAATGTTAAAATACATTGGATAAGAATAACTCCAAAGATATATACGCGACGGTATTGTTAAAAGTAATATCTTTTGAATCATGAAGATTTATTAAATTAGTTAAGTTTTGTTTTTATTGCAAAATGGCTTTCCTTGGTTTTTCTTTGAAAAGAGCATTGTTTTTTATAAAATTCTAAGATTTAAAAAGTTTAACACCAAACTAAAGAACACCAAAATTTAATATTATTTCGCATTAATATTTCTCTCATACTGAAGAGATTATATAAAAAATGCTTAAATAGTTTTTTTGTTAATTTCATCCCTAAATCACAAGTTAAAAAAACTTGAAATTAAACTAATTCTAACAATAGACATTAAAAATTTGAGAATAGTTTGCATTTTGAAAAGGATAGTTTTACCGATAAAATCAATTTTATTTATTAAAGAAAGCACGTATTTCTGGTGTAATTTCTATTAGTAAATATTAAAACGAAAATCATCAGCTCATAAATAGACAAGTATTCAATCAAAGTGTAAACTATCTTTCTATAATCACATACTCAATAATAAATCTAAAATTAAAGAGCAACCTTCATCTAATATACATTCTCCTTTTCAGGAATAATTAAAACTCAGAATTCGAAATAAAATCGCTGTTAAAGCTTTGGTTGATTGAATAGATAGATAGATATTTATTAACAAATTTGTACTAGGCCAACCCTTAAAAAGTACATTACAAAGTTTCAAATTATACTCGTATATATTACATAAGAGAGTTTATGAACAAATTAAAATGCAATCAATTTAAATGAAGTTAAACGGTAAGAAAAAAGAAGCTAATAAATAATAATAAAAATAATAACAAGATTGAAAAAGTAAAAGTAATTAAAAAGACTTGTTAGTATAGTTTTAGTTTATAGCTCTGCAAAAGTTGGTAATTTTACACTCAGTGGGAAAGTTGCTATATTCCAGAGCATCGCCGTCATTACAAAAAATAAGTTTTTCGATTGTTTGTACTTAAATTTAGGTATTAATAGATTCGATATTCTAGATGCTTGACATTTATCATAGGCTTTATGATACTGATAACTAGATATTTTCTTATACCTATCGATCGATCCCTACATGAAACCCACCATTGCCTTATAAAAGCCCAAAAATCTTTCCAGACAAAGTGTTAGGACCATTTTAACCATGTCAAATTGCTATTTATAATAACTTCCAGGCTTTTAACTTTACTAAAGAAAGGGACATTTACATCACTCAACATTACAGGGGGCAGCCCGCTTGTATGAATCAGCTTTGTTAATAATAATAACTCGCATTTGCAGTTGATTAAGGACTAAATTATTATTCGTAGCCCAAAGACGAACACGTTCAAAATCAACATTAATATCACAGATTGCATCACAAATTTTGTTCCTATGTGCAGATAATTTGCCAAATTCAAGTCATCAATATTTGTAGAAAGCATGGGAGGACCCAATATAGATCCCATCGATCTGTACACGCTGTAACTGATTTATTAAGTAATTCTTAATTAGAGTTACCGAAATTGCGTCCCAATTAGAGAGATATAGATACAGTGTTGCGTTATTTAATAAGTAAATAATATTTATTTTAAACACGCACGAAAAGCAGTTAATTAATTTATGAATTAAATTTAAATTTTGTACTTAAATAGAAATAATGATCGTGTTATGGTTGTATTGATGTTGTCTTTCTATTTGAAATGTCAATTACAACAGGAAATTTTCTTGTCATCTTATAAAATGGAACAAGTATAAATCATATTTGAAAATTGCGGGCAATGATCGTTACTAGCGTAGATAATTACGATCCTTTTAACAGTCAAATACGTCACACGTTAAGAACATTTAACTAGAGATTTACAAGTCAAATTAAATATGACAACATTCGTTCACACTCGGTGCCCTTATGTGGGCGCATTTCCTGAAAATAAATTAACAAATAAATCAGCGACCCCGACAGTGTGATATTTCAGGCGTTCCACCTTCTTTTTGCGGTTTCGCAGCACGCATCGATAGTGCGCGCCCAGGAACTTGCGAGTGCTATTTCCTGTTCTTGGGAGCAATAATTTCCTCATTACAAGCAAGAAGGCCGGTCGGTCGTGATAGTGCGTCTTAAGGAGTTTCGCCCGCAGATTCCCATAAATTCCGCTGGCAAGACAATATTGAAACTCAGAAAACCAATATTCATATACAACTTTCAAGCCTCGTTCTGACAGGTCATTATATCAATTCATTTCCATCGATCCAAACAAAATAAATAACGCGGCCTGGTGTCCGGTCGAACGCCTTGTTCGCGGCATGAGTTATGGTCCTGCAGTACATTCGAAATTGATTCCTATAGAGGGCGATTGAGATGAACTTAGAGCACCTGCCCCGGGGCCCCAATACTCATCAGTGCGGGGAAATCGATAAGGCGTTTAGGTGTGTTTGTTTTATTACAGCCAGCGCCTTAAAGTGTTCGAAAGAATTATTTCGGGGCAGCAATTCGATAGGCCTCATTTTGCGGACTCGCTGTACGAGTGGTAGAGCTCTGCCCATCCGAATTCACCGCAGTCGATGAAAGCAATAAATAATTCGAATCGATCGGCAACGGAGTTGTAATCAGAATGACATGCACTGGAATATAAGCTTATCTGCATACATATGTACTTTATATCGGTTCAGCATGTAGAATTTTTTTTAATCAAAAGTCGACATTAGTGGGCCTCAAAGTCGATGATTTTAAATTATCAGGAAGAAACAATGTGTCCTATAAATCTTAAATATGCCCCAATTCTACATAAAACTTAAGAGCTCTTTAATTCTTACCTAATTATTTTGA
The DNA here is from genome assembly GCA_963969385.1 of Philonicus albiceps. Classification (NCBI taxonomy): domain Eukaryota; kingdom Metazoa; phylum Arthropoda; class Insecta; order Diptera; family Asilidae; genus Philonicus; species Philonicus albiceps. The sequence continues at coordinate 34,538,701 of OZ017773.1, forward strand.
AACATCAGATTTATTGTCCGAACAAGCAAATCTAATTACAAGAGTACCCACAAATAATAGGAAACAAGCGTATGTCGCTTGCATTTCTTTAAGGATAAAACCTAAAGCAGAAGGAGAGTGGCAAGTCAAATAGAAAATTTTGTAAGATGAGTAAAACGCTTAAAAATTCGATTTTTTACTCGACAATAGCGAAATAAAAAAGAAAGGGTCCTAAGGAAAAAATTAACCCAATGAGTTTTGTTTGCAGTAAAAAAAAAATAATGACAATTTTTATATATTTTATTTCTGGTTGTTTGAACTTTGAAGTACAAAACTTATATCCTAGACATCATTTGTTTTGGAGGAATACTCATATGTATGTACTTTTTTATTCAAGCCTTTAATTCGATTTAGGACAGTTATATTAGTAATATTTTTATATGCTCTTTTCCATTTATTTCCAAAATCAACTTCATTTTTGGCAAAGTTTTTCGTTTTCCTAAGCTCCTTTTTTATTAGTGCCCACTATCTCTCTACTGGGCAAAGTTCGGGGCAGTTTTGCTAGATACGTAATTGAGCACTGTTGATATCCACCTATAGTCCATCCATATCCATTTTAGTTTTGCAAGACCTTTTTGGCTGCACTAATTTAGATATTTTGGGCTACATTCATAAATTTAAAGATATTAGAAATATAAAATAAAAATAAATTATAATTTTAACAAAATTGTACACTCTACAAATGCGTGCTTGTCTGGAATATTTTGCTCCTGTAAAATTTTAGTCGAATCGGCGCATTTCCCTATTCTGAACTTGTTCCAAGTTTTATTTTGGCTTTCAGTTGGTTTTTAGATTATTTTGATATGTGAGTTTTTGCATGAATTTTTTCTATTCTAGAAGAATAGAAAAATTATTTTAATTGCAGTATTTAGGATTACATTTTAGCTCATTGTAGAAATTTAATTATTTATTTATTTATTATTCATTATAACATAACATACAGTTTTTACAGGGTAGATATTATATTTTAAGTGTTTAAAATTTTCCGTTGGTATCCTTTGCATCTTAGATATTACAGTGAATGAAACGTTACTTGCTATTTTAATTACTGGTAGAGGAAAAAGTTGAAAAGCTCATGAATTGTACTTAAACCTATCTATAATATACTAAACTATCTATTATTATGTTTACTAGCTAAGCTGGACGTAGTTGCCGGATAAGGGGGTTAGGAGAGTACTCACACTTTTCAATGAATGTTTTAGTAATCCTTAGAAGCTTATCATCCACTAATTCTAGGTCTGCCATGTAGTGCAACCGTTTAGTTGAATAGTGCCAAGGAAGATTATAAATCATCTTTAATATTTTATTTTGTGCGATCTGCAGCTTCTTTTTATGTGTGCTTACACACCCGTTCCAGATTGGTGCTCCATATGTTAATATAGCTTGGAAAATCATTTTATATATAAGGAGTTTATTATCCAGGCTTAGGGTTGATTTACGATTAATAAAAGGATATAAAATTCTGGTCAATACATTGATCTTATTGGTGGTTTGTGCGATGTGTGTTTTATAGGTTAGGGTTTTTTCTAATGTTATGCCTAGGTATTTGATATTTTCAGACCACATAATTTCCATACCATTAATTATTAAATTTGAAATTGGCAATAAGCACGATTTCCTCTCTTTTAGTGAAATACATGGCTTGGGACTTCTCGCAATTTATTTTTATTTTCCATTTGTAGAAGTACTTTGCTACGGCATTGAGACCTATCTGTGAGGTTTCCATAATTTTTATAGGCTCCATCCTGGAGGTGTAAATAGCTGTGTTGTCGGCCAACATCGAAACATGACAGCCATCCTAGCACAGGGAAATCAACAGTGAAAACACTATAAAGTATGGGTCCAAGAACCGAACCTTAAGAAACACCTGCAACTATTTTGCACGGTTCAGCGTTATCTGATCCAACGTAAACTCTAAAGCATATGTCACTTAGGAAGTTTTAAACAATCGTCGTTATGTAGTCGGGAAAGTTAAATTTTCTCATTTTATATATTAGAGCATTATTCCATTACGGTGTCAAAGGCTACTTGGACGTCTAATAGTACCAGGAAATTTGATATTTTTCTCGTAACTTTATTTTCTGAGTTATTTTGGCATCATTTAAAGTGGAATTTTCACTTCGGAAACCAAACTGTGTGTTTGGAAGTATGTTGTTTTCTTCCATAAATTCCACCATCTTGTTTTTGAAGCAGGTCATTCTGGAAACACCAATTTTAGCTAGTGTTGGCTAAATTTGTGCCAGCAGCCGCCTTTATACAAAGAGCGCAAGCTAATATTTTTGGTTTTGAATTCGGTTGTTAAGGGACTTTACTATATTTAGATTTTTTATGTGAAATTCTAAATCTATAAATTGTTGGGTTTTATTAATTTATTTTATAAATTTTAATTTTTAAGCTAGGATTAGATACCCTATTATTATAATATGTAATTTTTAAGCTTAGATAGAGGCCTCCGATAGTTCAGTTGTTAGCGCGCTGTCCTACCGTCCCAGAGGCTGTGGATTCGAATCCCACGAATAACCATGGTCTCCTGCGCTGCGTGGTAACACAATGGGCCAAAATTGGCCTAAGTGTGCCTTTCTAGGCAGCCACAGCAACCTAACCTAACCTAAGCTTAGATAGTATTAGTTAAATTATCGTTGTTCATTATTTCAAAAAAATACCTCAAATTTTTGGACGCTAAATCCCCTTAAAAACGGAATTTTCAAGAAAATTTTTTTTACGGTATAGGTTTGAATTTTATAATAGAATTCCTGATATATATTCCCTTGTTTCAGTTTTATTTTGACTGATGTTACAATATTAAAATAAAAAGAGATAAAAATACCTTTTTTCTTTCTACACATAAAACTCATCAAAGAGAATTTTCTTGGATGCATTCTGTTCGCATTTCGCAATTTTCTGTTTTTACTGGAAAAAGGTATAATTCGAAATAAATTTTGCATACAATCGTAGCCCTTTTAGCAGAAGAACTCGAAAATTCTTAAACTTACTTTGAGCAGGTTTTAAAATAGTTACTTAGTTTTATATAAAAAGGTGTATATGTGTTATTTATGTAGAAGTAAAAGAAAAACTTACCATTGGAATAACTTTTCCATTCGCATCATCAGTGGAACACCCGTACAGATTTTGCAGCAAAAATGCCCGCTGACTTCCTGATTTATACGGGAGTCCCTAGGCCCCAAGCTTCCCGGGATCCGAGAGCGACTTCTAATTTTAATGATTGACTATTGAATTTCAGAGCGATCCGCGGAAGCTGAGCAAAAATTGCGAGCAGCGGCAGCATGGCGGCACGTTTGAAACTCTGCACCTGAGACAAGAAGACAGTTTTCGTTGAGTGAGAGTGACACGTACAAAAGTTATCGATTTTAAGTGCAGACAGAGCCGGGTCCAAGGAGCAGGGTTTGCGCCCGTCATCGCTGAGCCGTAGCATAGGAACGCACGATAGGATGACGCACACAGCCGTGCTGCGATGGTGTGCCTGTCCCATTGTGCGCTCGAAATCTACAGACAATTTGCATGAAACTCCAAAGCCGGAGGTTTCGGAATGGAAGAGTTTGCCCTGTTCCGAGGAAGACCGAGCTCTCGGCAAAAGTGGACCCTTTTCGACGTCAAAGGGAGATTCATTCGATGTCACCCAACCGAGCCGGTCAACTCCCAAGATGGCAGGAGCAGTTCAGCGCTCGTCATCCGACGACGGGCTCTGAATTCTGAATTGAAAATGCAAATAAATCAGGCGTCCTCGGGGCTTGAATCGAACGATCCCCTTGGTAACGACATGAAATATTTATTGATGTCGTCTTGATGTTAGCCTGCCCGATTTGCGGTGCTCGGGCCCCGGCCTGGCCGGAAAAAACGACGTCGTTGCGCCGCACGAGTGTGTGTCGGCTGGGGCCCCATTGCACGAAACCGAGCCGGAGCCCAGGGCGGCTGCGGTTAAATAGGTGCCATGTGCGCACATTATGTACTCCGGCGAAAACCAGTGGAATTTTGGGATAGAAGTCAAACGTGGCACTTTTCGGGCGGCGTGGAATGTTCCCGGTCCTTCCCGGGGTGCTTTCCTCGAACATCTGCCCCAACCACTTGCCGCATTCCGCGCTGTTGGGCGTGAAATTTTCTTTTGAATTAGGAGGAAAAATACTGATTGACAGGGAGCTGGCTTCTCGTCTTTGCGAGCCCCTGTCCCGGCCTCGGCATCCGCCGTGTGTGGTCTCTGGCGGGGCTTAATTTATGGGACTCTAACCCAGCGAATTCAATCAATAAATATCTTTAATTAATCGCCGCTTCTGATCCGCAAATACGCGACTAATATATTTCCTTGAATTGTGTGCCGCAAGGCAAATAGGGACCCTCATTTCATTCATGATTTGTGCTGCTTCATATAAAGCCAAAGTCTTATTCTTTGAACGTATACACGTATCTTTTCAAGGGGTATTCTCAAAGCTTTCAATTTTGATCGTAACTTTTGCATCATTAACATTTAAATCCACTTCGAATTGTTCCCGGCTTCTCAGTAGCATAGCAAATAATCGCGTGCCAAAAAGGTTTCATTTTTTAACTTTTACGGCAGTTTTCCCTTCTCTTAAAACACATTTAAATTCCCAGAACACTTGCCTATTTACCATACGAACTTTAAACATACTTTTCTATTTGAAGAGAACTAGTGCTAAGCAGAATGTCATGACTACCTCCAAAAATAATAACAATAATCGTAATGTGTTGGTAGTTAAAATAGAGCCAATAAAGTTCTAAAATTGTAGGTGAGAATTGATATAACATTCATTAAAGAAAGAAATAGCGATTCATAAAATATATTCCAAGTATGCATCGCATCGAATCTACTTACAGTTGATATCGCTCATTCTTTTAGAATAACTTCCCAAATTTGCACTTTATTGCTTATTTTATGATTTCCAACAAAATTGTTTAATTGTTGTACAAAAATTCTCAATCGGAAGAAGAGAAGTGTGTTTCGGATCATTATCTTGTTGTAATGCCCACTTTAATGTCATATAATATATTCTCCAGTATATTCTCAAATTCGTGTTGATCCAATAAATTGGTCCAATCTTATAAAAATAAAGTAATCCCCTTAGTTTGATATTTCTTCCTTCATACTTGAAGTAAAACAATCCCCTTAGTTTGATGCTTTTTCCTTCATACTTGACAGTATTTTTTCGGTATTATGGAAGAAAATCATTGTGCAGATGCTTTCTAACATAATTCCGACCATCGGAAGAAAATAAATTTATTTTAATTTCATTCGTCCATAAATTATTTTTCCAACTCTTCATGTCATTGAGACCATCCCCGTTGATATGGTCAAATGCAAATTTAAGTTGGCTTTTAACATTTTTATTGGACAAATTATAAGCTTTTCTGGGGAATTTTTCATCTCTTGAAGTCTTCTTCAAACCATACGTGCACTTATGCTAAGGTTTAGTGCCATCTTAGTATTTTGAGAATACTTGAAAGGGTCGTTTTTTTTAAGTACCTATCTTTCTATTTGTCCCATTTCCATAGCTTTGACTTTAAGGCATTTTCAACGACTTTCTTCGAACAACCAACAATTCTACTTTTTTCCCTCTAAAATTTTCTATCGTCCGATAAAATTAAATAACGCAATGTAATCCGCAATCGATTTTCACTGAAATACGGCATACATAGATCTTAAATTTAAGATGCATTAAATAATACTTGAACTAAACTCCTTTGCTCTATTAATCTAACTTTGACGAGGCTAAATTAACACGTGTTCTGTAAGTGAAAATCTAAAAATATGTACAAATTAATGTTAAAGTCATGTAGAAGTTACTGCCGAAAATTTGAGAACCAAACGTTCATTTATTAAAATTAGTACACAAATTAAAAAAAAACATTTTATAAAATAATTAAGCACAGGCATCGCTTTCATGTACACTCGTTGTCACCATCCCTCTTCTCCTTGCCAATAAGTGGACAGGGAATAGAATATATGCCCAAAATCAAAGTTTGCTTCTAAAATTTTCGGCAGCACTGTATAAAGTCATACCTCTATTTTAATGAGTACCACTACACATAGGTACAAATTTCATTTAATATAATTAAAAATTGTACATATCGTTAAGCAAAAATAACAATTGTAACCTTTTTTTTTACAATCTGCTCTTAAATTAGATTTAACACTGGCTTCCATAGATTTTCAATTTATAAATTGTTATCCACATCCAATTTTTGTTTGTTTCTATTTCGTTTAGAGAGCATCAAATGGTCATAGTTTATGCCCACTTTATATCAAAATACTGATCCAAACATTTTTAAAAGTTCAAGACTTTGAGTTTGAATGAATAAAATTAATGAGCGCGCTTTAATATTTTTATATACCATTATGAGATTCGATATTTTTTCTAATTTAAACTCTAATGAGGTTTTATTGCTAAATTGAAATTCCTAAAAATCGTTTTAATGATGTTAAAAATAAAACTTCTGAAAATGATTGTAGAAAATGTTTAATGTTCTCGATGTAGGTTAAGCATGTAATTTTGCATTGAATTGAAATTTGTGCATAGTTACATAGTGTTTTTTTCGCAGAAGTAAAATCGAATTTCCTAGATTTATATACACTTTGCGACAAAAAATGTAATCCAAAACTTTAGACGGTTCAAAAGTTTGGAGTTCGGATGGGTAAATATCATGGCAATTGGACGTACTTCTCTCAAATTTTAAAATCTTAATACAAGTGACGTTTTCAAAAAATGCATATCAACGAAAAATTGTCTATCTAAACTGAACCAGATAAGAAAATGAAAAAATCACAGCTAATAGCTAATTAGCTAATTAACTAATTGTTAGTTAATGTTAAAGACTTTCGATTTATGTTAATAAATTGCAGTATCATCATAGAATGGAAATTGGAATACACAGAATATACTATTTGTTTCATAGCTTTTATTAAAATAAAAACAGACAAATCAACATTTTAAGTATTCGTCAAATCGACGAATGTTTAGCTTATTAGAAACATGAAACATTTAATGTTAGGGATTTAGGGTTGATAAATATCTTATTAATGATTCAAATTTTCAGAACAACTTAAGAATTTATAGTTCTATAATTGTAAACGGGTTTAAATATTCTAATAATGAATAGTTAATAATGGGAATAGTTAAATCGAATTTGTATAATAAATATAATAATAAAATATTGTATATACCATACAAATATTTCTAGTTCGTTTTCAAAATAAAGAAACATTTACATCTGATTAGTAACCTTACTAAAATTTTAGTTAATTACGAGCTCTAAAATGTTGGTTAAAAAAAGATTTTGTTTACTTTATAAGATAATTGCATGGGTGGATTCAACGAAATCAACTGCTTCTTAATTTGGAATTCGGTATCCTAAGAGTTGGGACTTTAGAGGAAATGTTCCTAAGGCCTTAAGAAGGGAAGAGGTAGCACAAATCAATTTTATTACATTACATTACTTAATATTGACAAATTATAACTATAAAAAAATTTATAATCATAAACTGGTAATATAACGAACTTACAGCTGACTCGAATTTTCTCAATAGCATTTTTTCTCGACCGTCCATACTAATAGATTTGTAGTTATTAGAACCAATAAAATATGAAGTGATAGTATAGTGTTTCAAAACCGATTCTTTAAAACCACTACTAATATTATTAGCCCATTGCACTAAGAATATTAGTCCGGAAAGTAATAATTATTAGTTCCGGGAATTTCTTAGTTATTTGTGCCCACAACTAATAATAATTCTCATTATTTACAATAGAAGAATTTGAAGGTAGCACTACAAAACCTATTTGTTTGCTTAATGAGGCACATTGATTTACCATACGTACATTCGGATAGTATTAAGAAATGTGTTCACGTGAAAGTAAGTGTTTGGTGGACATTTTACTTAACGTGGAAATATTTTAGAGTTAATACTCGTAAACATGGACAACTCTTTTTACTACACGACTGTTGCTGTTGTACTGAGTTTCTAAATCTTCATGTATATCGGCAATTCCATGGTATTCGGCGACATTTCAGTGCATTAAGAAGGTTCCAATGTACATAAAAACATGACGGTGTATCAGGTATCTACAGAATGATTCATTAACATGTGCCAATCGATTCCTTACAATGTTGTGATCAGCGTTCATAATGAAAATTAAAATCCCTCCTTCACCCCTTTTTTACGTAATAACTTGTTCGTATGTTCGAAATACAATAGGACAACAAATAAGGTTTTAATAAAAAGTATGATTAACTGAAATTATCGCAGTGTGTAGCGTTGAGCATGATCGTAGTTTTTTATTTTATTAAATGTGTATTTTCAACATAAATTTTAAACTAATAACTTTGTGAATTTTTAATATTTTTTAAATAAATATTCATAAAATATACGTTTGATGTTTACCAACATACCTTTCTCGCAAATCCTGAATAATTAATTTAACAAGAAAAATGCCCCTTTTTGAGCCTAATACAGTAAAGGCACCTCTTAAGGAATATTTTTACAAAAGATCAATTTTGTTTGATTTATTCTGAGAATGATGTTTTCTTAAAGTGTCTCCTAAAAAAGAATTTTACTTCTTGCCGTGCTCTTTCGTACTTAGTCGCCACTTTGCATGTTTAATTAAAATACTAAACTGTATTTGTGCTTTTAATATTTAATAAAATGTTTTTAATCGCGATATCCGCTTAAAATATATCAAAATACAATCTAGGAAAGCTCCAAAAATTAAAATAGATTAAGCTGACATTTTTCAACCTTGTTATAGAGGAAGAAGTCGTCCTTTTCGCCCCTATCCAACATCAGCCTCAAAGAACTTGCACACTCTTCGTAGTTTTGATATAGTTAATTTTCTGAGCGCACTCATGGAAGCAGCTGACGCAGGCATTTCCTTTGAAATATTTTTACCTTTAGTCAGCTACACCTCATCACCTTACACCGGTTTCGGTGCTTTGTGGTCTCCGACAGGCCGGCGGACAATTTGTCTTTTACGTTTAATAACGTTCGTTGCGCAACATCGCAACAGTCGCAGCCTGCCGGTGGAGCGTATGATTGGGGCCGGCATTCCCGAGACTTTCCAAATGAGCAGCTGCGGAAATGGGACGGAACCGCATTAACCCCTTTGAGGGGCCTAGAAAGGCGAATTCCCGCCAAAGACACGGGAGAGGCCGCGTGCAAAAATGCGACTTCTACTCCTCCTTGGTCCAGAACTCCACTTGACTGGGAGAGGCTCACATATCACACTAATGAGGAGGTCACGTGACACTTGAAGGAATTTCCACCCTCATTCAGTGGATCTGAAATTCAACCCGACCCGAATAAAAAAAGGGACCAGGAAGGGGGTGGCCGGCCGGATTACACCCGCGCCCGGTGGCTCCCAGGGGTTCCGTGGTCATGTCCTATTAGTTCGACATGATGACGCGGTAATGACGGAGTCATATGCCGCCGTCGCCGAGATCGGCGGCCCATTGTGCAATTGCAATCCGCCCCGGCCGTGGGTTGGTCCCGGGGAATAAAATTCAATCGCCGAGATTCTTTTTAGAACCCCTCTTCGGATTAGCGGAAGTCAAATTGATTCGTTCACCTCCGGGAACTCGTCCGTGAGTTCGCTTCATTTGCGAGAAAAAAACGTAAAAAGCAGGCCACGTGCGCCAAACAAAGTTTTCGCTGGGAACAAATTGCACGTGCAGGCTCTTAACCCACCGGATTCAGGGCGCAAGGTACGCTCTGCCCGCGGGGGTGCTGCACGGCAAGGGCTTAAAGGCCGAGGGGCGTAAATAGCTTGTGGCGTGATATCCATACAATTTCGGGTGAAAGGTGGTTGCGCGGAACCTTCCACCCAACCAGATCTTGGACCCTTTCTCTTACGCTTAAGAGCTTCCCTGGTTTCGATTTTAGAAAATATAAAAGAAATTTTACTTTGAATTGGAAAATATGGATTATTCCAACCGGTGGAGTAAGAGCACCAGTAAAAAGCAGCCTGTGCTTTTCTTTATTATTACTAAAAATACAGGTGAGCAGGGAATGCCAACTACCGTCACGTTCTTATGTTTGGCCATCCCCCTAATTTCTATGTAGCTCAAAATTTTAAACTTAAAGAATGCAGTGATAGTAGCAACTTATGGAAAATTTTGAGTTTTAAAAGCTATTTTTTAAGGAAGAGTTAAAAACGTACACTATAAATAATTAAATTAGTTTTATTATAGCAATTGCTGCAAAATAACTTTGGAATTAACATTTAAACTTCAAATTTAAAAATATCAAGGATAGTGGCTTTTAAAAGTAACCGGTATTAATACGACTGAAAAACAAAATCCGTCATTATACAACCATTACAACCCTTTTCATTTTACCTTTATAGGATTGGTAATTTTTACCTTTCAGTCAATTATTAAAAATCATATTCCACTTAAACTTTACTAGGGGTATCTCTATTACCTTAGTATTTCCAATACTCCGAAAATAAAATTTTGATATTCGTTAACAAGTAACTTTTATTATTTGGTTGTAAAATAAACGTTTTTTCTTCGCTTTTATTATTTCACTGAATAAATATAGGTTAAAATTTAGCGGTCTCCAAATGATTTAGAATACAAATCAGACTATTACTTATATTTTTGGATTTTTATAAATATAAATGAAATAGTTTGTCGAAAGTGCTTTTAAAAATGCATTCACTATTGCAATACTAATCTTTATTGTGGTACACTCTTTGTCTGTGACTTGTTCGTTTTATTTATTATTAATATTATTATTGTGATTGCAGGTAAGATAGGTAGTCACGAGCGCTCAGACACTGCCTATTTCACTCATCACCTACTCTATTCGAATTTCTTTATTGCCCTAATGAACTTAAGAATATCAGATTGAGAAATGAAAACTTCCATTCTCATAATATCAGCGCTGAATGGTGTCATGCGCGCACAAGAAAGCCAGATAGTTATAGAGGAAGTGCTCTGTACTGTCCTCATCCTCCCCCCAAAAAAAAAAAAGGACACATTGGGTCGCTGATGATCCCTAAGGTAGCCAAATGTGTTGTCCTGTAATCGTCCTTGCCAACATTCTGCAATCCTTCCTATCTAAACTAAGCAAGAGTCGAGTTATCCAATTCTTCAGCGCTGCAGAGTTTACACCAATGATAGGTTCTGGTCCCAGGGGGAAGGAATCTGCACCCTCCCTCACCAAAGCGTCTGAAGCTTCATTTCCTTCAATTCCCTGATTACCTTCCTGTTGTAATGACTGAATGACTGAACGTAAGTTAGTTATAGAATTACAAGCAACAAAGATATCTTTTGATTTTGTCCCTACCTTTGAAAGCAAATATAGTTTTAAATGATTTTTCTGTGTTCCATGCTTAAATTTCTTGTTACTAGACTACTACAGGAGAGTTTTGTATAATTGTTAATTATTTGTTATATCACTTTTTAATTAATAGCTATAATTTTTATGTTTTTCAAAAAACCAATATCTCTAAAAATACTGATTCCCCACACTCTGAATTGATACCATTAGTTATTTGCATATTATAAATTCTTAAAGACAAACATTTTCTTAAAGGTGTTCTACTTTCATTGATAATAACAAATATATTCAATTTTATATAGAGTCCAATCCCTCTTCAATGAGCCTTCCATATAACGAACTTTTTATATAAGAAACAATTTTGACGGCACGAAAACAATAAGTAAATGGAAAAAATTCTCAAAGACGAAAATAAGTTACTCTCCATAAAATGACCTATTTCTACACTCCAAAATTATAAAGAATTTTATTTTTTATGTTACGAATTCAATTTGTTCTAAACAATCCAAGAACTTATAAATTGTTATTTAACTGCATGCACTGGCATGTGGCTTGCATTTTTTACTATCATACATACTATACATACATATAGGGTATTTGGCTTTTCTTTAAAAGAAACTTGTTATATATAAAGCAACATATGTACGTGGATTATTCAGATTTGACAACATATAGCATAATCTTAAATTGAATATAACTTTACTTTCGCAAACATTTTAAACGAAACCTTTACTCACTAGTTCTGCTAGAAATTTTTCTAAGTTAAAATAAATTTTCTTTAAAAATATAAAAAATAGCTCCGCCTTTATAATATTAAAACGCCTAAAATATTAAAACCGTCTTTAAAATATTAAACCCCCCTAATGTTTGCAAGATAACATCTTTCGATTTTATTAGATGTTTTAAGTCGGCGCAAAAACAAATTGATTGTCGATATTTTATAAATTTACATCACTCAAATTTTCGAGCCCGCCTTCACACATCCAATAAATTCTAAAAATGGTTATTTTGCAAGTAGCAACGGAAGAAGTCCAAAATGAATATTACGCTATAAATTTAAAAATGTCTGCTATTTTTAAAGAGAAATCGTCTTTTTTTTTGTTTTCAAATTTTTATTACAGATTCACAATCAATGTCCTCAAAAACCTAAAAGTATTAGATTTCATGGTAATTCTTTGAGATTAAAAACTTATAACGAATGGCATCATCATAGTTGACGCCAATTTGCCACTTTATTTCTTCATTAATTGATCATCCTGGCCGTACTGCTTTTGAAAAAAATATTTAGTTTTTAACCCTTTCACTGCAACGCGACTTTGGAGTAATCCGTCAACAGGGACGTCGCGTTATTCGTTATTATCAGTCGCTGCGCTGCGAAGACCAGTGAATAGTGACCAAAGCAGTATAAGGAGATTTGATACCATTCAGGACTTAACAAGCCTTTGAAACTTTAGATACTTTAGATCCTACGTTTCAAAGGACGATAAATTCCATATTGAATTAATCGATAAAATAAGAAAGGTATTTTATATGTAGTATAAAAATACAGATAGCGTATATTTCCACCTTTTGCACATATTGATGAACTTGTGAGGTGGTAAATTTATCCCTTTCGAATATATTGAAAAACTTATGATACGCATACGCCTTACGTACTAAAAGGGTAAATAGTCATTGCTCGGTTCGGGAAAAGTATAAAATAATTTCTCTATAATTTTCAATAACAACAATTACTGAATCAAATAAATCAATTCATTTATCTGAACTTAGTGAATTAGAAATAATTTATTTGTAGGGATCAAGATAAGCCCTATAGATATAAATTTATACTATACCTAATTTAATTGTGATTCGTTCAGTATTTTTTACATGATGTGTCCACAGACAGATAGACAAAATTAGGCAGAAGCTATAAAAGTTTCTGTAAGGGTTTGTTACGATTATTTTTCATTGGAATAGAAAGTAGAAAGAAAAACTTCGAGCTCGTTTTTTAACTCGAACTGAAATATTAGTCTAGCTGAAAATATTTCTATTGCTTCCTAAAAGCGGAAGGTTATAAAAAACGGAGAGGAGAACTGCAAGGTACGCACAGTTCACACAAATTTTTAATTTTCATTTATTATTCCTCACAATAGGCTTTCCCACCGTTCTGCATGTACTTATTTAAATTCTCGTATATTTTCAAAGTAGGAGCAATTATGATGATTTAATTACACCTGAAATGAATTTTTCAGGTCGTCTTAATTACAAAACACCACGAAGAAAAGCCTGTCTCGCAAGGCTCAATCTCTTGAAAACATTTTGCGCCCAAGAGGCTTTTACTGCCGGAGTTCCGCACTGTAACTAGAGAAAATCCTCCAATGATTAAATTTCCCAAAGTCTACCATTTTTCTACTATTTTATTCGGGAAATAGACCTGGAAAGAACAATTTTCCTTTCAAGTTTTGCAACTTCAGTCGCAATTAAATTTTTACGCATGAAACCGTCACGGAGACGGAGGGGCCGCCGAGAAAAAAACTTTAGAAAAACTGTCGGGATACTGCCGGAAGCTGAGCTGAGCCTGAACATTAAACGAAAATTCGGTAGCATAATTAGAATTAAACCGCCGACACTCCGCACCTCTACGGGCCGGGCAGCAGCCCCAGGGGCGATGTCTCCGGCACGTAAATAAAGCACGGATCATACATAATTTTTGTTTAACTTTAAAGTCGTTGCCTGTCCGCTGTGACATCTTTATTTCTGTAGCAAGACAAACATCGCTAGGAATTCAATATTTTATGCTGGAGGATGCTCGCCCCGGCTGACATGCATTACCCGCCCCGTGCACGGAGGGGATTCCCCCGTACAGCGGCGAGTCATTAAGAAAAATGACGGAAAAATTCGTTCAATAAATCACTCTAATTGAACTCCGCCAGCAGAAGTCATACAAGGCAGCGCCCTCCCTCCATCCAGCGTGCGGCTATTTTTAGTAGCGATCAAACAATTTACAAGCCCTCAAATCACATCCAGGGACAAGTACAAGGGAAGATGTCAGGTTAACAAAAGGAGGAGGCGAGCGACACGACTCGGAACCAAAAGTGTCTTCCGTTTTGTGCCACTCCCATAGATTTCGTAGTACCTCCGCGAACACAGTACACCTGTTTGCCTGACAACGCCAATAACTGTAACTGATCTACTACAAATGGGGTAATTACTCACGTGGTTGCTTCACTCAGTCCTACAAAGTCGCGTTGATTGCCACGATTTTCGAAATCTTTTTTACTCATCAATGGAGTCGCATTTATCGGCCAAGGTATGAAATTTGTAGATTTAGAATTTGGAGAGTTAAAGGGAACCCGTCAGTGTGACGCGCCAATAAAAAGCTTTGTTTTCTATGAATTTTTTATAGTTAAAAATAGGATTTAAGTTTTAAGACCACATATTGTAATAGATTTTTCTTCGTTTATAATTCACACTTTGAATTTTATTTAGTTAAGTACTGAAGCTGTTATTGTGTTTTTACGAATGTGTCTTTCAGAATTCCAAAAAAATAGATCTGAACTGATAATAACAAGCTAATGCACATTGAAATTGAACAACTTTGATGTAATTTTACAGAATAATTCACTAGTTAACAAATTTAAGTTTTTATTTTGGTCCTAAAGAATTGGCAAATCATTACCATAGGATTTTTTCCGTAAATTACAAATTCGTAAATGAAAATATTCCATCATATTACGTTTTCGAGAAAAATTGAAGTAAAAACTACAGAAAACTGAGTCATTTTTGAAAGCCTATGCCCTGATCTATAAATATCAATCACAACTTACCTCTATAGATTTATTTACACATCTTGGCGAACACGATTTTCATGAATGTGCAGTTGGCTTATTCGCCATCTATTATACGAAATAATCAGTTTATGGAAAAAAATAAAACTGACCAAGTATTTTGAAATGTTTTAAATTCCTTTGTATTTTTATGTAATAACTTAAGATTTCAACCAGCATTTGAGCAAAATTATAAGCTTCTGAATCGATCTATTAATTATTAATGATTTTTCAAAAATGACCAAAATACGGGTATCAAAATGACCCTAAAAATTCATTTATTGCACTTGCACACCTCTGAAACATCAACGACAAGCACAGCGTACGTTTTGACCAGGATTTGAACATTTTTGAGCAAAAATATCACGGATACTACGACCAAGCTATGTCAGGTAACTATTGCTGGTGTAATGTAAGAGACACAGATACAAAAAAAAACATACAAGAAAAAAGCTAAGGTAGTTTCTTTTTTAATATTTTAAACTCAGAGCACCTCAATCGTTAAAAAAAAAACATTTTTTTTTATTTCAAGGACAAAAACCCTGTAAACTACTTTGATACATTTTGGACATCTGCTGGAAGATTTGCGGTAGAATCTAAATAAGGTGCAAGTCATAAAAGCGCCATAATATATGAGCCCTATATAAAAATAGTTTTTTAATCTTAAAATTTGTATAAAATCTAATGTTCAAATTGAGAAATAATAAATTTTGTATACGGTTGAGTTCGTTTTTTTTTAATATTTTCATGAAAATCACTTGAAATGTAAAAATTCAGTAGAGTCAATTTAGGAGTATGGGTCTTAAGAATTATTATGGAATTTAAAAGTAGCAGGCTGGTGCCTATACCTCAAAAATTTTAATATTGAAGAGCGTAGCACTATTGTTGGTTCTGTGTATAATTTGTTTTATAAGCTTTCCAATAGATATTCTTTTTTTCCGATAGAAACGTTTGCGTTTGAATTTTAGTCAAAAACATACAATAATGAATTGAAAACATCATATTTATGCCATACACATATGTAAAACATTGTGGACACCCAAAAATTATCCAAGCTAATATTATAAATACGCTAGATCAGAGACACATTCAAAAAACCAAGAATAAAAGTTAAATTTCTTAATTTTCACTTTAGCAATTACAAAGAAAGAAACCGTCAAAACTTATTAATTACTTTTGCAAAATTTGAAGCCAAGATAACAGATACTCGTACACTCTTCACTAATGTTATGAAATGCGAAATTGAGTCTTGTTGTTCATCTGTTTGTTCCTTCTTTACAACCGTTCAACCGATCGGCATAAAATTTGTATATAGCCTATACGACGAAAAATTATATAGCATACTTTTTACTCTGATATAAACTAACTTCACTTCAATATACTTCAGGTTGCTATGAAATTAATTGAAATTAAATCAGAAAAAGAAGCGCGATTCTAGCTCACTTTCGGATACTATAATTATTTGACTTAAAAATTTATTTTATATAAATTATTACAGGTATAACATAATAAATTATCCTTATTATTACCATACGTATTCGTATTAGGTCTACTGAAAAG